>OX326997.1:6465667-11265667 GCA_946800695.1 Geum urbanum
CGATCACCATAATCTTCATCCACGTCTTCCTCCTCACTTTGATCAGGTTCTTCACCCTCATAATCATAATCTCCATCATCATCATCATCATCATCATCATCATCATCATCATCATATACAAAATCTTCTTCCTTCGGCTCCTCTTCGTAGGCATCAATATTGTCTAGGTCAATGATCTCCTGTTCAGTAAGATCTGTGTAGCCATCAGGTAAGGGTAATGTTTCGTTAAATTGAATCAGTTGCCTTGTGTCGGGAATGACAGAAGTATTAGGCTTTTGATATGCATTTTCAGTATTCCCTTGAGTATTAGTCCCTTTAAGTGTTGTGGCATTCTATATTTCTTGGTGAGACATGTGGTTAACTACCTTCCAACCTGCACCCATTTTCGGATCATTCAAACAAAACACTTGTTTGACTAAGGTGGCAAAAGCGAATGGCTCATTTTCATACCAACTTGAGTTTGTATCAACTGATTAAACCCAAGATGTACTGTTGTATGCTTGAACCATTTACACTTGAATAGAAAAACTTATATCTCATTCCCATATAGTAGCTAAACGACATTAACAAGAATTTCGTAATATACATCATCACCTTCGTCTACCGCGATCCCACTGTTTTGTGTTTTTATTCTTTCATCTTGGTAGACTGAATGAAACTTTACGCTGTTGACAAAACATCCTGGGTAAATGTAGTGTTGGATCGGTGTATAAGCCAACATGTGCTTTTCTCATGACCACTACCCCCTGTGGTAAGAGGAATTATGTAGCTCATCCATCTGCAAAATTGTGAACAAGATATATGAATGTATATTTAATAAAATCCTACAAAATATTGGATATAGTTTTTCCTACAACTAAATAAAACCATAAACTTGCATGCATGCTTAAATTAAGGAAAACCACTACGAATACACAAAGACCAAACAATAAACGTCTAGATTTCTCAACATCAAATAAAGTAATAACAAACAGATTATAGACTGAGGTTTTAACATACCCATTTGGGAAAATAATCAGGAAACGTCTTCTTAACTTGTCTTTCAGAGTTCACTATTGTCCAGTTTGTCTTCCCGAATATGCTCCCTGTACATTTTCATGAACTCCTCGACCTCATCGCAGTCGTGCAACACTACCCAATGTGCTTTATTAAGTTTTGCCTGAGTTAATTTTTCTTTTAATACTTCTCTAAACTGTCATACAACATCTGTGATGACATAGAGATTGTGGTGCCTAACGTGTGTATTGGATGTAGTATGGACTGGATCTTTGAAGTACATGCTGCAATATGTTACACACTCATGCATTATATATGTTTTGGCTATAGAGCCGTCTGGTTCAAATTTATTTTTGACGAATCCTTTGTACTGCATGAGTTGTCAACAAAAATGGGGTAAAATTAATTATATTTCACATTACTGTAAGAAAAAGATATATATAAATGATGTTAACCCATGTTTAACAAATTTTGTTACATTTAAAAATGGTACATTTTCTAAAGATACATCCAAGTGTAGTGGACTGGACCAGAAAACAACACTTTTTCGGGAAGGCGAATCATGAGGTGAATTATGATGTCAAAGACAGCAGGGGGAAAAATTCTCTCTAATTTGCAAAGGATGTGGACAATTTCGTGTTGTACTTCATGAACATCCGACTTCTTCAACTATCTGGCACATAACTTCTGCCACCATCTGCACAATGCAATGTTCGGTTCGACGATGTCTTTAGGAAAATAAGGTCGAATTACCACTGAGATTAGACGTTGCAACATAAAGTGACAGTCATGAGTCTTCAGACCATAGAACTTCTGTCCCCTCATATTGACACATCGATTTATATTCACTGCATAATTACAGATACTTCACACTTTTGAGCCAGTTGAGTACAGTACCCCTCAGTGCAGGCTTCACTGTGTAAGGTGCATTAGACATCTTCTTACACACACCGTTTCTATCCTTCTTTAACCATAAGGTACAATGCAAATTCAAAATTTCAAGATCCTTTCGCGCTTTGGGAGTATCCTTAATCTTGAACTTAATACCTAGAATTGTTCCTACCACGTTGTCGCACACATTCTTTTCTATGTGCATGACATCTAGGTTGTTCATGAGTTTTAACTTTGACCAGTAAGGCAGTTCATAGAAAATACTCATGTGATGTTATTAGCTAAGATGGTGTGGATTGTGTTTCTTAACATTGTCGTCATTGCTCAACACACCAAAATAGAAGCTGTTTAACCTCTCAAAAATCTCTTCGCTAGACCACTGTCTGGGTTGCGGATTATTCTCTACTATCCCATCAAAATTATCCTCTCCCTGTCACCATGGGTGATCGTGAGGAAGCCATCTATGGTGACTCATGTAACACACCTTCCCTGCATGCCAACTAGAGTTGACAGTATCCAAGCAAACAGAACAACCATTATATCCTTTGGTTGTGCAAGATGCCAACATCCCATAGGCAGGAAAGTCGTTGATGGTTCACATTACAGCTGCTCTCATTATAAACATTGTGTCAGTGAACTTGTCATAAATTGGGACTCCATTTTCCCACAACAGTTTGAGGTCGTCGATCAATGGTATAAGGTACACATCTAAACACTTTTCGGGAGACTTAAGACTTAGAATTAGCGAAGTAAGGAAATTAAATTTCTTGTTCATACACATCCACAGAGGCAGGTTATGTGGCATGAGAATAACTGGCCAAGTATTAACGACAATATTATTATTACCCCACGGATTGAATCCATCTGTAGAAAGTCCGAGTCTAATATTTTGAACCTCTGCTGCAAAGTCTTGAAATTCCTTGTGCTCAATTTGTGATTTGCTATGAAAATTTCAAAATATCTTTGTTAATGGGCTTAGTTTTGTTTTTGTTTCCAACATATACTTGTGAAAAATGTGGAAACTTTTGAAGGTGTTATATGTTGGAAAGTTTTTGAGTCTTAGTTTAATTTAGTGTTTGCTAAGGGACTAGCAAGGTCTAAGTGTGGAAGAATTGATCTACACTTTTTAGGCGTATTTATTAGTATTTATTTCCCTATATTTGTGCCTTGTTAATTGCTTAGTATTGTTAATTTTATTAGTTTTACTTATTTTTGTTATCTTCAGGTGTTGACCAAAAGAGAAGGAGTAAATGAGTCTACAAGCATGCAAATCAAGAGAAAATATTGGAGAGAAGAAATTGGTTTGAAATTCCAAGGTAGAAAGAAGAAAAATATAAGAGAAAAAGAAATCCTAGCTAGGAAAACCTTTCCTAGCTATGTTGGCTAGGATTTGGAAGCTTCCGGAAGGATCTTGAAGAAGAACAAATGAAGATGGACCAAATTAATTAGAAGATCATTTGAGATGTCCAAAATTTGAAGATCAAGTCAGCCAATTTCGTGGAGACCAAGTTTTGGCAAGAAAAAGATTCCTAAGTTGTGAAGAATAAGGAACGAAGAATCTGCCTATGCAGATTAGCCAACTTCGAACAACGACTGAAAACAGACCAGGTGGCCGAATTTAAGATGTGATCGACCTATGGTTGGAAAGCTCTTCGAGTTTTCTTTTCAACTACACCAAAATTATAATTTTTGGAGGTCTACAACTCCATAAAAGTATAATTCTTTACAGACTGCCAATTTTATAATTCTTTACAGACTGCCAATTCTACCCGAGTAAGGAATGAAAACATGTTTTAAGGAGGAAAGGATATCTTGCAAGCCTATAAATACAAGAGGCTCGTCCCTAAATTGTATCATCTCTTATTTTAGCCTAAGCTCTGCTGAAATACTCTCCAACCCTCTCCCTCAAACACCAAGACCGAGCACAAAGCTGACTACACCGCCATCTATAATCTTCTTGGATCACTTGCGTATGCTAAGTCCATACAAGTGAGAATCACCATCCTTGGATTCATCCAAGCCTTGGAAGTTTGCAGCGCTAAGCGAAATTTCCTAAAGTGTAACCATGACCCCTTTACTTCATAGTCCTATTTTGTACTTGAATGTTTTGTGTTTGATATTGGTTTTTGATGTGTATATTTGGATTTTTAATACTTATTCATATCTATCTTCCATGTGTTTATATTCTTAATTTTGTTTGAACCATTCTATGTCTAGTTCTTAATATGTTGGGTAGTCCTGGATGATTGCGTTAAGCCTCTCGCCTCATAGTTAATTCAATGATTTTTAGTTATTAAGGCGCTAGGCTTTAAACCACATGACATATTAATAATAAGAATCAGGAGCCTAAATTTTGTAGGTAACTTAATTAAGTAGAGAAAATTAGCTAGGTTGAAATAGGATGATCAAATATAAATAATTAGCTTAGGTTTGTTTTTGTCGAAATATATGGTAAGGGTTTTGAGATTTTTTGTATGTGTTTTGCTTGTCTATGAGTCAATGCATGTTAGGGTCCTAGAATTATTTGCTGTGTATTTTTTGACATTTTGGGTAATTAATTAGATAATTAAAATCAACTCTTTCACCCCAATTTTTACTACACAAAAATTGCATGTACTCTTCAATCCCCGGTTAAGAATAATCCCTACTTGCTTATATTATACTACATCTATAGGGTTTTAAATTGTACATGATTGATTTGTGTGTTTAATTTTAATGCATGCTTTAGTCGTATCAGACACTTGTAATGCTTCTTTCCTTGACCATGTTGTACCGCAAAAGAAATAAACTGACTAATTCCGTCCATATACCTGTCATCACTTCTATTCATCAACTGTATATATCCAACTCTTGTTCATATTTATGTGTATGTTAAGCGACACATAAATTGAACTATAGAATAAGCCATAAATATACAGTTTGCAAAAAAATGTCAATCTAATTAATGAGATTCTTATATATAATTCTTAACTAGCTTACAATAAATAATATTCATCATATATAATTAAATAATATATAAACAGTATTATATATATGCATATTACACGTATAAATCCATCGATAAATATATATGTGCGTAATTATCAACTAATTAATCTAGCTTACATTTAATCCAGTAATTATAAACTAATCCACTAATCCGGCCACCAATCAACTAATTATCAAATAATAAACTAATTATCAACAAATTAGTAATGTACGTATTAATTATCAACTACTCAACTAATTATCAACAAATTATCAACTATCATCTAATCTAAGATTTAATCAACATATATATATTTATGAATTATATTAAATTAAGGAATTAATCATCAATTAAATATGCATGATATTCGATCATATACATATACCAATTAATGGCTTTATAACTAGCTCGCTACCTAGCTAACAATTTAACTAATGCTCGCGAGAATTTATCACCGGATAACTCTATATATCACAGTACGTACGTAATTAAATTTTAAAAGATAATTAATCGAGAGAAACAAGTTAATACCTTTACCGATAAGGATATATTTGGGTAATCTTGAACTTTGGAGGTGAGAAATGTATATATATAAAACGTACGTAAATTGGCCGGAAGTGATTTTGAGAGAGTTTTTTTTTTCGGATTATGGTGAGAGATGAGAGATGAGAGAGAGAGAGAGAGAGAGAGAGAGAGAGAGAGAGAGAGAGAGAGAGAGAGAGAGAGAGAGAGAGAGAGAGAGAGATCTAGAGAGGATATCTGATCTAAATAATTGAGTCCACTTAGACGACAAAATGTTTCGTTGCATACATTAATTTTTTTGTCTCCGAAATGGACTTCATCGCATAAAGCATCCTTTAAGCGACGAAAATGTTGTTTTTCGTCTTTGATGGTTTCATTAGGCGACGGATTGTGTTTTTGTCGCTTAAGTCAATGCTTACGCGACGAAGATTTTAATTGCCGTTTTACATATATTTTTAGATGACGACCTATTTATTTCGTCACCTAAGTGATACCTTAATTAGGTGACGAACATATATTTCGTTGCCTAAACCCTATGTTAGGCGACAAAATTTGGGTTCGTTGTCTAAATTCTACCTAAGCGACGAAAAAAAATTCAGGCGCCGAAGAAAAAGTTCGTCGTCTAAATTTTACTTAGGCGATGAAACCATTCTAGTAGTGACATTCCCTTTCCGCCCCGTCCGGCCACACTCACAAATGCCGGCGAGGCCAAGGACGAAGCTATTAAGGGACCAACAGGGTCTCAGGCCTCCCCTGACTTTCTAATAAATATTTACAGTATCATATATGAGTATGAATGTTTGAGTGGTTCAGTGGTGGAGCTAATGAATTGTTCACGTGAGGGAGTGGGTTCGACTTTCCATCATGTCAAATATCAAATTTGTAATTTTTTTTGTTCTTTTTAGTTTATTGACCAAAAGTTGCATATGCTTTTCAATTTTTTTTTACCATAATTGGTATGTTTTTTTCCAGGTTTTTTTTTCTTGTTTTTTTCTTCAGTTATTTTTTTTTATTTCAATTATTCACCAACAAGAATAGCATGTTTTTTTCTCTGTTTTTTGTTATTTTTCAAGTTTCGTATAAATTTTTTTAAGCCCCCCTAATATTACATCCCGTCTCCGTCCCTAAACAATGCTACAGCCAACAAGAGACGTGGGCCGCGGACGAGACTATCAAATGTCGAGAGAGAAACTTTTTGGTTCGGGCGTGAGGGGTGCTTATGAATACTCACTCCTACGAGTTTGAAATTATATCCATTTAAAAGAAATCTCAACTGGGCCATTTTTGATAAAAAAAAAAAATTATTGACACCAAAACAGTGGTTGAAGTTGCAATTAAAGACGATAAAAGCCATAATTAGGATCCACATGTTACACTTTCGCAGATTAACGTCTGATGCATTAACAGATGGTTTGGAATTTCAAAATTATTTCTCGTAGTCTATTCGAGCTTAGGATTGGATTATTAGGTCTGGACTTTGAATTGATTTGAAAGAAACTTAGTAATGCCTAATTAGTAATTACTCTTGTGCTTATCCGGCAACAAATAAATGTAAAAAAAGATATGATATAGAGATAGAGTGCACGCAGACACGTAGTCCATGCATGCAAATTAATAACAAGGAGAATTAAATTCCAATGATCGATCCACAAATCGATCAAGGAAGAAGTAAATTACACAAGCAACTACATCTGGTCTCTTATTTAAGTAATCGTAATAAGTGTATATGAGTATATGATCGATACGTACGGTACGCATGGCCAACGTAGTACGTGCAATATTACTTGGCCTTTGCTGGTTTAAAAAGTTGTTAGTTATTATTGTCATACCAGAACTGGTTCTGGAGATCCTTAACGACGTGGTTGTCAACTTGGAATGCCTTGGCGAGAACATCAACGTTGATGGCAGGTTTGGAGCCGAAAACAGCATTGGCTATGGTGATGACACCTGGATTTTGGCTGCTAAGACCGGCAAAGGCTACGGCGTTGTACTTTCCGATGTTGAACTGAAAGTGGATGAGACCAACGGGGAAGACAAAAACATCTCCCTTGTTCAACACTTTGGTGATCAGACGGTTTTCGGGGTTGGATGTGACGAAGCCAACGTAGAGAGTGCCTTCCAAGACCACGAGGATTTCAGAGGCGCGAGGGTGAGTGTGAGGAGGGTTTAGACCGCCGTTTGGTGCATAGTCTATGCGAGCAATTGATATCCCAAGAGTGTTGAGTCCTAGTATTTTCTCAACGTTTGCGGCTGTCACGTTGGAACCAACTGGATTCGTTGTGTTTCCGGGAATCTGAAGCCCGGAGTAGAAGAAATCTTCTGCTGTTGCAAGCTTGGGGTCCTTGCAGAATTTTCCATTCACAAACACTGCAATATGCATGGAACGTCATATATATCAGAACATGCATGTCTGCATTCAAAAATTAATTTAACTGAGCAATCTTAAAGCATATATGATATCGAAGTTGTGTCATATACCAGCAGAATAAGCAGAGTCCTTGGCGTCAAGTGCAACGCAGAAGTCTTGGAGAGGACTAGGATCAGAGGCAGAGACGAGGTTGAAGGTCGTTGCTAATGCCAATATGACAAGAGCAGCACTGATGGTAGGGAAATGAGCACCTTTGATCATCGTAATACTGATGTCCAAAAGAGCTAGCTAGTATTGATTATGAGTTATAAAGTTGAGGTGTCGATGATTATACTGCATAGAGAAAATGCATATTTATAGATGCATGGGAGCGCTAGAGATGGTTTGGACTTTGGAGAAAGAGAGACATGCATATTGAATTGGCCTTGGATATGTCATGTCCATGGAAGCAGGTAAAAATTTGGAATAAAAGAGCCAAGCTACTAGACCCTGTCTCTGCCCTGTTTTATGTAATACTTGCATGTTCAAGAGAATAAGAATTTGAAGGGTATAATCCATTAAACGTTAGGTGGATTTATTTGAGAAACATGAGTATTACCTGCACCCTTGAAAGCTCAGCTCAGATGATAAATTATCATTATATGATTTGGAAACCGTCTTACAATAACACGTGATTCATTTTTGGTGGATTAGATATGTTGACAATTGCTCCCTTAGCTTGAAAGTTCCGTGTTATTCATTTCTACAATTTTACCTGCACCCTTGAAAGTACTCTCAACCTAGACATGGTTTCATTAATTCCATCGTTTGTGCCTCGCCATATTTTTCCAACAAAATTGGATTAGATGAGCCACTTAATACGTCAGTAGGAGAGGACTTTGTAACATCCTGGACTGTAAGGATTCTTTGAAATGACATTACATTTGGAAAACGTCATGGGGTATTCCCAACCCTAGCCTCTGTGGAATCATTGGACATCTCAGATGATAGTTGTGAGCTCCAAGCTTAAAGTACACACACATATATATATACACACACACAATGCTAATTTGGAGCAGTTATCTATTTGATTCACCCAGGCAAATACAAAGATGATCCCGGCCTAGTGTGTTTCTTCAACGTACATATTGTTTCTAAATGCTTCTTCTCCACGGGTCACTTGCCTCTTTTATTTTGTGATATGTTTTTCATGTCCCCTAGCTTCCTGGGTGTGAGGATCTCTAACGACTCAAACCAGAAATTATATGTTAATTGGTTTGATTTGCGCATTTCACGATTAGTCACGGTTTTGTCGTAATTGGTCGATATGGCGGGTTTGTTCACGACTTAATTATCGGGCAAGAATTTGGTTTGAGTTCCTTCGCGAAAATTGTAGAGGATTTGATTTCAAGTCCGTACAAGGTTTCGGAGGATTTTTCGGATAATCGGAGAATATAAAATGGATATTTGAAATTATCGTCGATTTAGTCGTACTTATCCGTTTGGGTTTGAGTTATCTGAATCATGAATTTGGTCGGTTCGCGACGTATAAATATCGAATAGTTGTAAAATTGTCAAAAAATCACATTTGGACAAAGTTTGACTGAGTTGGGGACTGAGTTGACCGAGTTGGGGCGATTTGACCCGTTTTCTTCCCGTCGTCAAACCCGGCGTTTCCGGCCACCTCCGGCCACGTTCTTGGTATGGTTGGAAAGCACTTGACTTGTACTATTGATTTGTGTATTCATTTGTTGAAATTGGTTGAGAATTGAGGGAGAACGAAATCAATGTAGTTTGGAGATTTCGCCGGAATCTGCCACAGTTTTGGCATTGGGTTGGTGGGGGGTTTGCTTCCCCTCAACTCATAGATGAATTTTGGGCATTTTGTTTTGAAATTGGTGGAGGTTTGAGGTGGTGACCGGAGTGGGAATTCCGGCGAGGCTTTCGGCCGAAATTCCAGCCGGTGTAGGTTAAATTGGCTATGGTGGTAGAAGAGAAAGGTGTTGGGCTTGAGGAGAGGAAGAATTTGAGGTAAGGGTTGCCGGAGTTGGTCATTGTTGGCGCTGTGCTGGCGGCGGCGGCGGTCAATGGCGGAGCTCCGGCGAGGTTGACTTTTTGGGATTTTTGGAGATTTTTTATACCGTTTTGCTTGTAATCGCGTCCCGATCATAGTCGTGAGGTTTTTGAGTTGATTTGAGTATTCTATTTTGGGACGAGGGTTGTTGGGTGTATTTTGGGAATTTTGCTATCCTCGTCGATATTTCGAGCGATACGTCTTTCGAGAACGTGGGGTTCTCGACGTATTAGCTCCGTATGTTGTGATTCTATATGTATTGATCATATCCCTGTTATTCAGGTGATCGTGATCGAGTGTTTGGCGAGGGCTCTTCTGCTGGACCTCAGAGTTAGTCTCATACTGTAAGTGGACACTTTGATTTTCACTGTCGATTTGCGAGTCTTGATTATGCACTTTATGTTATCCATTTTATGAGTATGCATTTATGATTATGTATTTTTACTTGGAGGCACATATATGGATTTGTTTTACATGGATGCATCGATGCATGGCTTCTCAGCTGATCCCTGAGATGCTCCCGGGGGGGGGGGGGGGGGGGGGGGGAGGGGGAGGGGTGTTATGAAAAACTCCTGACCAGAGATTCTATGGCTCCCAGGAAGGTTATGACAAACCCCTTACCTTGGTTGAGCATGATTGTAACTTTGAGAAAAATGTACTCGAGTTACGGCCTCCACATTTTATACAGTATCCAGGAAGGTTATGACAACCACCTTACCTGTGATTGATGATTTTAGACTAGCATCATGATTTCATGTTTATATTGGTGGAAGACATATTATTATTTTCGTCCATTCACTCTAACTATTTCATTTGTCTTCCCCTGGGCTTTTCGGTTTCTTTTGCCCAGTTTGTAGTTTGGGTTCCAGGGTTGCACGTCAACGGTGGAGGCGTAGAGTTCAGGTCACACTTCAGTTCGAGTAGGTTCTTTGTTCGACCTACTAGTTTTATGTGATATAGGCGTCGCTCTGAATACTTATGTTGTGTTTTTAGTTGAGTTTACTCCTGAATGTTTATGGATTTCTTGTAAACCTTGTGGTTTATTATATATATGATGTTGAGGAATCCGGATGGGGGACAGAGCCCCACAATTTGGCTTTTGTGGAATATTCAAAGTGTGTTTCTTTTACAGGTTCTAATATTGGCTCACGTGTTTCTAAGTAAACTCTGGCAAAAAAATTTAAAGGTCATGTTTTCGAAGGGGTTTGATTTCAATTTAGGCAACTAAATCGGAGTCGGGTCCTTTCAGTTGGTATCAGAGCAATAGGTTTTAGGTTCTGTAAACTCTTGTAGTTGTGTTACATAGGACATTTGAGAATGTATAGCATTTCAGGAGTGATGACCCGACCGGCCAGCGGATAATCATCAATGCTCTAGAGTGTTGTATGCTTTCAAACGTTTGAAGTTTTATGATTACATCCTTTCTATCTTATGACTAATATCTTTTATCCTTAGAATGCCTCCTCGACGTGGAGTCCGTGCTGAATGGACTGGGGATCCTGATGAGGATCAACGTACGCGTGACTTGCTTATGTGAGTATTGCATTTGAAGGAATGTATTGATTCAGCGGCTAAGGCCAGGACAGCGGGAGCAACTATTTTCTCTGGTTCCCCTGATCCTGAGGTGTGTGAAGCTTGAGTGGTTGAACATGTTTGTGAGCGCCTGCATTTTACTCCTGAACAGAAAACTGTAGCAGTAGTGGGTTTGCTTCAGTTAGATACCTACTTTTGGTGGGTTGGTACAGACAGAGTTCCTACTGATACTCCTTGGCCGATGTTCAAAGAGATGTTCATGCGTTGGTATTTTAATCCAGCTACTCAACAACGGAAATATGAGGAGTTTACCAACCTGAAGCAGGGGAATATGTCAGTACTAGAGTATCGGGATAAGTTCACTCGTTTGTCTCGATTTGCACGTGATATGGTGGCATCAGAGGAAGCAAAGTGCAGGAGGTTTGAGTTGGGTATGAATCTGAATATCAAGGGGACTTTGACCACTATGCCTTGAGATAACTTCGATGAGTTTGTTAGTACTGCACCCAGAGGTGAAAACATTGAGAGGGAAAGACATATGCGGTTTCAGACGCGTCGATTTGAAGAGGGTGGACCTAGCTAGGGTGCTTCGAAGAGGCTGAGTTCAGGTACTTCTAGATCAGCATCATCTTCGGGTAGTGGACCTTACAGATATCCTACTAGCACTGCTAGGTAGAGTCATAGATGGAGGATGAGTTGACCACAGAGGCAGCAGTCGAGTGGGAGTTCCAGTGGATCGAGTTATCATCGACCTTCCTTTGGCATCCAGCTGCATCGAGGGATGCTCCATTATGTAATCTTTGTAATAGGCGACATCATGGTTCATGTTATCGGGGTACTATGAGTTGTTACCACTGTGGCCAGGAGAGTCACTTTGTGAGGGAGTGTCCTCAGCTTGGTACTTTTAGAGGTGTTACGGATCAGAGTGCTGGTCGAGATCAGGGTACTGCTTCTGGTGATCGTGCAACACAGTCTTCTGAACAGGATGGTCAGCAGAATTGTGGCCAGCGTGGACGACCAGTGGGACATGCTTGAGTTCATGTCATGTCTCTACGTGAGGGCAGAGCTTCTCCAGAGGTTATCATCAGTACGTTGTATATTTTTGGTCATCCAGTTCTTACTTTACTAGATCCAGGGGCTACGTATTCATTCATGTCATATAGATTAGCATCATTGGCTACTATACCTACATCTCCACTCCCTAGTTTGTGGCGAGTGTTGTATCCATCTGGCGAGGTAGTGTGTGTCGGGTGGGTATATAGAGATTGTGAGATTTTTATGGAGGTTATGGGTTAGCCGTGGATTTGATGCTGCTGGATATTGTGGATTTTGACGTGATTTTGGGCATGGATTTCTTGGAGAACCATTGGGCTGTTCTTGACTGTCACAAGAAGGAGGTTGTTTTTAGGAGTCCAAGCATGCCGGAGATCTTGTTTCATGGTGAAAAGAATACTTCCTTGCCTTGTTTGATTTCAGTAATGAAGGCTGAGCAGTTGTTGAGGAAGGGTTGTGTGGCTTACCTTGCACATGTGATTGATACGAGTGTTCGTGTACCGAACATTAGTAATATTGCGGTGGTTTGTGAGTATCCAGATGTGTTTCCCGAGGACTTACCCGGTGTTCCTCCAGTCAGGGAGATTGACTTCACCATCGAGTTACTTCCAGGTACCAGACCTATTTCGTAGACACCTTATCGTATGGCACCAGCAGACTTGAGGGAATTACAGATTCAACTTCAGGAGTTGATTGAGAAAGGCTTCATTCGACCTAGTGTTTCACCTTGGGGTGCTCCAGTGTTGTTTGTGAGGAAGAAGAATGGTTCGATGAGGCTATGCATTGACTATCGAAAGTTGAATCAAGTTACGGTGAAGAACAAGTATCCGCTCCCATGGATTGATGATTTGTTTGATCAGCTGAAAGGAGCTTCAGTCTTTTCGAAGATAGATCTCAGGTCTGGATACCATCAGCTACGGATTCGGGAGTCCGATGTGGACAAGACGGTGTTTCGGTCACGTTATGGGCATTATGAGCTCTTTGTTATGCCGTTTGGATTGACCAATGCACCAGCTACTTTCATGGACCTGATGAATCGGATCTTCAGACGTTATCTAGACAAGTTTGTCATTGTGTTCATCGACGACATCCTGATTTATTCCAGGAGTGTGGGGCTACACAAGAAACATTTGCATGCAGTTTTGCAGACTTTGCGAGACGCTCAGTTGTACGCCAAGTTTAGCAAGTGTGAGTTTTGGCTAGACAGTGTAAAGTTTTTGGGTCACGTGATATCAGCTGAGGGAGTCAGCGTGGATCCTGATAAGATTGATGCAGTGCTGAATTGGAGCAGACCTACCAACGTGGTGGAGATACGGAGTTTCTTGGGCTTAGCAGGCTACTATCGCCAATTTGTACATGACTTTTCATGGATAGCGACACCGCTTACCCGTTTGACAAAGAAATGAGTCAAGTTTGAATGGTCTGAAGCTTGCGAAGAAAGCTACTTGACTTTGAAGGAAAGGTTGATTACTGCACTAGTGTTAATTTTACCTGACGATAGCGATGAGTACGTGGTGTACAGTGATGCTTCGAAGCTAGGTCTAGGTTGTGTTTTGATGCAGCATGGAAAGGTGGTGGCATATGGTTCTAGACAATTGAAACCACACGAAGTTAACTAACCTACTCATGATCTGGAGTTAGCCGCCATTGTGTTAGCATTGAAGAATTGGAGACACTACTTATACGGAGTGTAGTGCAAGATTTACATCGATCATAAAAGTCTTTCCTACTTGCGTACACAGCCAGATTTGAATATGAGGCAGCAGAGATGGATGGAGCTGATTAATGATTATGACTGCACTTTCGAGTATCATCCAGGAAAGGCTAACGTGGTTGCTGATGCTCTTAGTTGGAAGCATGGTGCTTCTTTTTTCCATGTACGTGTTGCTAGAGTGTCACTTTTGACAGAGTTGCGAGCGACAGAAGCAGAGTTGGAGTGGAATGATGACGAAGAATTGTTAGCCAGCTTCCATGTTAGTCCAGTGTTACTTGATCAAGTCCGTGAAGCTCAAGATTCAGATGCCTATCTGCTGAGCAAGAAGAATTTGATCTAGAATAACGTATCGACAGAGTTTCGGATGAGGAATGATGGCACTTTGATGTTCAGAGGGAGATTGTGTGTGCCCAGAGACGATGATTTGAAGAAGGAAATACTTGATGAAGCTCATTGTTCCGCATATGCTATGCATCCAGGTAGTACAAAGATGTTCCGGACACTTAAACCTCATTATTGGTGGCGAAACATGAAGAGGGAAATAACAATGTACGTGAGCAGATGCCTGATTTGTCAGCAAGTAAAGGCAGAACGTCAGAACCGGCAGGTAAACTACAACCTTTGGAGATTCCAGTGTGGAAATGGGAGCATATCACTATGGATTTTGTGCACCAGTTTCCTCGTACTTCTGGTGGTAGTACTAGTATTTGGGTGATTGTGGATCGCCTTACGAAGTCAGCTCATTTCCTTGCACTTTCAGGAAAACTTCCCGTGAGCAGATTGGCGAAGCTGTACTTGAAAGGGGTTGCGAGATTGCATGGTGTACCTGTGTCTATAGTTTCTTATCGGGATAGTCAGTTCAGTTCCGAATTTTGGCGGGCATTGCAGAAGGCAATAGGGACTAGACTACACTTCAACACTGCTTTTCATCCTCAGACAAATGGTCAGTCAGAGAGGACTTTTCAGACTCTGGAGGATATGTTACGGTCTTGTGTTTTGCAGTTCAAAAGGAATTGGGATCAGCAACTTCATTTGATTGAGTTTGCGTACAATAAAAGCTATCAGGCTAGCATTGGTATGGCACCGTATAAGGCTTTGTACGGCAAACAGTGTCGAACTCCATTGTGTTATAGTGAAGTTGGTGAGAAATGGCTTCTTGGTCCTGATTTGGTGAAAAGTACCATGGAAGATGTTCAAGTTATTCGGGACAGATTGAAGGCTGCACAAGATCGACAAAAGAGTTATGCTGACGTGAGACCTTGAGTTTGAAGTTGGTGATTGGGTTTTCCAGAAACTTTTTCCTTGGAAGGGTGTTGTTCGTTTCGGGAAGCGCGGTAAACTTCGTCAGCGATATGTTGGCCCATATTAAATCACGGAGCAAGTCGGTGCTGTTGCGTATAGGTTGGCATTACAGTCTGAGATAGCCAGGGTGCATGATGTGTTCCATGTGTCTATGTTGCGGAAGTACATTTTGGTTCCATCTCATGTGTTGACACCATATCAGCTTCCTATACGAGAAGACTTGACCTATGTGGAGGAACCAGTTCAGATTCTTGATCGGAAGGTCCAAGAGTTGCGACACAGAGCCATTCCTACTGTGAAGGTAATGTGACAGAACCATTAAGTTGAAGAGACTACATGGGAAACCGAGCAGCACATGCGGGATCAGTATCCTTACCTCTTTAGCTAGCAGGTATGTAAATTTCGAGGATGAAATTTTTGTTAGGGGGGTAGATTTGTAACGACCCGAACTGGAAATTGTATGTTAATTGGTTTGATTTGCGCATTTCACGATTAGTCGAGGTTTTGTCGTAATTGGTCGATATGGCGGGTTTGTTCACGACTTAATTATTGGGCAAGAATTTGGTTTGAGTTCCTTCGCGGAAATTGTAGAGGATTTGATTTCGAGTCCGTATGAGGTTTCAGAGGATTTTTCAGATAATCGGAGAATATAAAATGGATATTTGAAATTATCGTCGAGTTAGTCGTACTTATCCGTTTTGGTTTGCGTTATCCGAATGGTGAATTTGGTCGGTTCACGACGTATAAATATCGAATAGTCGTAAAATTGTCGAAAAATCACATTTGGACAGAGTTTGACCGAGTTGGGGACTGAGTTGACCGAGTTGGGGCGATTTGACCCGTTTTCTTCCTGTCGTCGGACTCGGCATTTCTGGCCACCTCCGGCCATGTTCTTGGTATGGTTGGAAAGCTCTTGACTTGTACTATTGATTTGTGTATTCATTTGTTGAAATTGGTTGAGAATTAAGGGAGAACAAAGTCGATGAAGTTTGGAGATTTTGTCGGAATCGGGTGGCGGATTCCAGCGAGTTTTAGCATCAGGTTGGTAAGGGGTTTGCTTCCCCTCAACTTATAGATGAATTCTGGGCATTTTGTTTTGAAATTGGTGGAGGTTTGAGGTGGTTTGGGGTGGTGACTGGAGTGGGAATTCCGGCCGGTGTAGGTTAAATTGGCTATGGTGGTAGAAGAGGAAGGTGTTGGGCTTGAGGAGAGGAAGAATTTGAGGTAAGGGTCGCCGGAGTTGGTCACCGTTGGCGCTGCGCCACTGACGGTCAACAATGGAGCTCCGGTGAGGTTGAATTTTTGGGATTTTTGGAGATTTTTTATACCGTTTTGCTCATAATCGCGTCACGATCGTAGTCGTGCGGTTTTTGAGTTGATTTGAGTATTCTATTTTGGGACAAGGGTTGTTGGGTGTATTTTGGGAATTTTGCTATCCTCGTCGATATTTCGAGCGATACGTCTTTCGAGAACGCGGGGTTATGGCAAACGCCAGACCCGTGATTATATGGCTCTCAGGAAGGTTATGACAAACCCCTTACCTTGGTTGAGCATGATTGTAATTTTGAGGAAAATGTACTCGAGTTCTGGCCTCCACATTTTATACGGTACCTAGGAAGGTTATGAGAACCACCTTACCTGTGATTGATGATTTTAGACTCGCATCATGATTTCATGTTTATATTGGTGGAAGACATATTATTATTTTCGTCCACTCACTCTAACCATTTGTCTTCCCCTGGGCTTTTCGGTTTCTTTTGTCCAGTTTGCAGTTTGGGTTCCAAGGTTGCACGTCGACAGTGGATGCGTAGAGTTCAGGTCACACTTCAGTTCGAGTAGGTTCTTTGTTCGACCTACTGGTTGTATGTGATGTATATAAGCGTCGCTCTGAATACTTATGTTGTGTTTTCAGTTGAGTTTACTCCTGAATGTTTCTGGATTTCTTGTAAACCTTGTGGTTTATTATATATATAATGTTGAGAAATCCGGATGGGGGACGGAGCCCCACGGTTTGGCTTTTGTGGAATATTCGAAGAGTGTTTCTTTTGCAGGTTCTAATATTGGCTCGCGTGTTTCAAAGTAAACTCTGGCAAAAAAAATTAAAGGTCATGTTTTCGAAGGGGTTTAATTTCGATTTAGGCAACTTCACAATATGACAAGAGTAGCACTGATGGTAGGGAAATGAACACCTCTCAATTCTCAAACTCACCGTGATGGTGTATTGGAGAGGAAAGATCCCACATTGGAGAAGTGGCAAGTAAAAGATTACTTATCAGTGAAAGAACCCAATATTAACTGTGACCTTTTGGATAAAACCTAACATCTTAAAGGTGGTTCAAGTTTGGACAATATCTGTTATATTGGGAGTCCATGTGTCACGCTTGCCGTAATTTAACTTGGTATCAGAGTCAATGTTCCTCATCCAACTTCTGACTGCCTCGCCTGTCGTGTCTCTGCTTCCGCTTCAAGAAAGGTTGTTGTTGCTGGATCTGTCGACTCGTTCTTGTTCCGTTCGATAGAGTCATCTGAACTTGTCGATCCGTTTTCGTACCCGAGAGGATCATTTGAACTTGTTGCACGTTCAAGCCTAAATTAGGTTGCACATGAGGGGGTGTGTTGGAGAGGAAAGATCCCACATTGGAAAAGAGGGTGAATGAACGCAAGTAGAAGGTGACTTATAAGTGAATGGACCATACCCAACACCTTAAAAGTGGTTCAAGTTGGGACAATATCGATTATATTGGGGGTCCATATGTCACGCTTGCTGCAGTTTAACTGAGTGAGTGAGCTAAACTCAGCCACTTGTCTATTTCTCTTTTATTTTTGATTTTTTTTTAAAAAAAACCCTGATGTCGTGTTATTTTTTCTTCCATTTTTGCTATGATCTTTTACTCTTCTTGGCCCCACTAACCAAATAATGACGCAATCCAAAGGACAAATCTTCCCCTTCTTCTTTTATCTCTTCTTGCCATGCTCTCTTCTATTTTCCCTCGCGCTATTCGTAAACCTCCTTAAGGATCTCTACTAACTACTATATATGTTTTCATTAGGTGGAAGAGATAGTTGAACAATTGATTTCTGTGAGTACGTACAAGATTTGATCGAGGGGTTGTTTGGGTCAAACTGTTGGAGATGAGAGATTTCATATTAGATGAGAAATATATAAAATAAGACTTATAATTCAATAGATTATACTCAATATCAATAGAGATTTTTTTATAAAACTTAACATGCACCTTAAAAATGGTTTACGTTGAAAGAGTTCGGTCATATTGGAGTTTGCATAGTCTTGTCGATGTTTAACAGGGTATCAAAGAAGATCTCCCCAATCGCATCACTCTTCCCATTAAACTCAAATTGGGTTCCTTCAATTTCCTTCGGGTCCTCCGAAGTTGATGATTTTCAATTTTTGACGTTCGTTTTGGAATTCGTTCTTCCAAGTATACTTACATACATAGTATATGCCAATGATAGAGCTAGCTTGTCGGAGAGGAAAGATCACACTAGAGATCTTACGTACATATACACTAGAAAAGTAATAATTAAAAATTGACTTAAAAATGAATAAACTATACCTAAAATCAATTGAGACATTTTGATGTAAAACCCAACACCATAAAGTGGTTACAGTTGGAAAGTATTTGTGATATTAATTGGGGTCCAATTGGTATATATGATAATTTGTCATTGTTTAACATATATAGTATTAGTAGTAAGAGCTGGTCTTTCTCCGATCGCATCGTCCATCTCTGATTATCTCATTGGATTCAAATTGAGTTCTTTCATTTATTTTTAATAGGGAGGTAAAATTGATAATATTTTTTTATTACAAATTGCACCCATATTTTTCACAATTTTAAACAAAATTATATTGAAAATACACACAAAATATATAAAAAGAAGTATTGATAGTCACATATTTATGCGTCTATATTTTATTTAATTAATCTCCTATTCTTGATTTATTGTCATTATTTGAGTAAATTAATTATATTTATTCCTTTTCGGTATTTTAAAGTTAAATTGAGAAAAGTTCCTTAAATATTATAATTAGTAATATTTTTGTGCAGGAGGAGTACGTAGGTATTGGAGGAATCCTAATCTAAGAAGGACTTGGTTATATATGTGGTGCAGCACGTGAGGATTTTTTAGAGGTTGATTAACCTAGTTAGAGAGGTGGACGGCATTCTAGAAGAGAGAGAGAGAGAAAAGAATAGAACAGACTTGGAAAGAGGAGGAGACGAGAAGAAAGAAACAGAAGAAAAGAAGAGAAGCCGAACGGGAAGGAAGGAGAGGTGCGCAAGCCTAGCTTGATTCTGACGAAGACAAAATTTATTCGTTTTTATCATTTAATTTTTCTCGCATGTATTTTTTGATGTTATTATCTAAGACTATGAATAGCTAAATACCTTGTTAAGGGGCTGCTTGCCCTATACAAAAAGTCTTTCTAATGCATACACTTTGACCTAATTTTGCATATTCTTTTGAATGATGTTTCTTTCTCTATGTGATTCATCGAATGAATTATTGTATGTTTTCTTTGGTGTACAAATTAGTATGCATGCTATGATTCTATTGTCATGAGATACGAGTGACTGAAGATAATTTCTTCCACCGGATTCTCTACAGTGATACACCGATTTCGTCGGGTAATTGAAACCCTAGGTCTAGCAGGACACGCTCATAGTGTACTTGTAAACCCTTGTAACTTCTCAAACCTTTTCTAGAACTTAATGCTTTCTTCTTTACAAACCTTGGGGTCCATGACTATAGGTTCATAGAGCGATAGATGTATGGGAGGTCCATGATAAACCTGCATAAACATAAACATAAGGATTAGATAATAAGATGTGGTTGTAACCTGGCCTGGTCCTAACCTAGGGCAGGCAGGGCAATGACCTAGGGACCAAAAAATAAAGGGGCCTAAATTTTTTCTCTCCATTATTTTATAAAGAGAAAAATGAAG
The DNA here is from genome assembly GCA_946800695.1 of Geum urbanum. Taxonomy (NCBI): domain Eukaryota; kingdom Viridiplantae; phylum Streptophyta; class Magnoliopsida; order Rosales; family Rosaceae; genus Geum; species Geum urbanum. Next base: position 6,486,034 of record OX326997.1, read on the forward strand.
AAGGAGAAAAAAAAAATCTCTTTTCACATTCTAGCCTCCTCAACCCTCCCAATTTCCCAGAACATCGATTACGGAGAAAAGAATATTTGGAGAGCTCTCTTTCTCTTCGAGTTTCCCATTCTCATAAATACCCAATACATTTATTAAAAAACTCCATCGTCTCTTCTATATTTGTCTTTATATATTCCTCTCTGGTCTCTGCTCTATTTTCTGCTAAGATTTATGAGGAGATAAGGAAGCCAACTTACATGAGATCTGATTACCGTATTTGTTGAGTTGTTTATATATATACACAATGATCTACATGATTTTAGCTTGAATCTATTGTTGTTGGTTTCCAATTCTTCTTGGTTTATTTATTTATTTATTTTCTGTTGTGTTTTTCTTTTCTTTGGTGATTAGAAATGGGTTTTCAATTGAGGTTTGGATTTGTGACTTGTGTATTGGAGAGGGAGGATTGAAGGTGTTTGAAAGTTTGAGAATTTTTGTTTTGGTGTGAATGAATCTTGTCATTGACATGTGCGTATTGTGTCTTTGTTCATTGAAATTGATCAATTGAAATTCAATATATGTATCCGTAAATGTTGTAGTTGAAATATCTACTGGTTATGTTTCTTTACAAAGTTATATGTACTGCTTGTAGTTGGAAATTTAGGATGGAGCATGTCAGAGAAAGATAGAGTTATAGAGAGATTGACTGATTGAGAGAACAGATAAGAGGGTCATAGAAATAGAAAAAGTTCATAATTGTGATTTGGGAAAGATTCGAACTTGTAAACAGAGTCAAGAGTGAAGAAAGTAACATGTAAAACAAGTACGAGAAAGAAGAAAGTTAGGAAAAATAAAGTTTGAAATTGTGTGTCATCAAGAAAATTGGGAAATTGGGATGTCGTAAATAAAGTTTTTTTGAAAAGAAAGGAAAGGAAAAAAAAGAATATAAAAAAAAGGAACCTAAAATGGTGCAAATAATCTAAATTGTGAGTAAAAAAGGCCCACTATTTTTTTCCGCCCCGGGCCTTGAATCGCTCAGGACCGGGCCTGGTTGTAACGATCAACCTGGTTGGGACCGGAACTTTCATTCATTAGATATGTACATTAGGTTAGGTATGTGTTAAAAAGATTGAATGGCGGTGGTGGATTGCATTCCTCTTAACTCATTCATCAATTGGTTTAAACCCTTGCATTCATAAGCATATTTACTTTCAGCATTTATTTTCTGCACGTAGCTGTAATTGGATGAATTATTTCGGTACCTAAATCAACTCAGTAAACCCTCAAATTTTATGTGGTAGTTTGCCGCTGTGTCTAGTATTTTTTTGGTTAAATTCTAGTGCTATTCTGAGTAATTTAGCTTAAGTCCGTAATTGTGTCTTTGTGTGCTGGTCAAATCTGTCAGCTTGCTGACATTTACGTCTAATTAGTATGGTGGTGAGAACAGTTGATGAGCACTGATAGTTGCATATTTATGCAACGCTTATGTGCTTAACCGAATCTTATATTTAGCTCTTTTGTTATGTTTTAAGCAATTTAACATTATTATTTGTTTTTAGGTATTTTTGAGATAAATGAAGAAAATGGATTAAATAATATTTCCTAGCGAGGAAACCTCATCGAGGAGGTTTTGTCTTGGCGAGCCTCGCTAGAGAGAAGTCCTTCTGCAAATTGGTTCGGCGAGCACGTGGGAATTTATATATATATACAATGGGAGTTGCTAGCGAGGAACAGAGGAAGAAGTGGGCTTAGACTTGGAGACCATGAGTAAGACAAAGAAAGAAGTAAAAATAGAAGTGGAAGTGGTTTTGAAAGAAGAGGCATGCACGTGATGCATGCCTGCCATTGAATCAACTTGAACTTATGTATATATATGGCTAGTGTAGTTCGATGGCTATCGAAGTTCGATGGGCTGGCAAGTGGCAAGCAAAGGAGAAGAAGAGAAGAGTCCTATTATAATAATAAGATTATGAATATTGGGCTGGATTTTGGAGTCTTGCACGTGGTTTGCTAGCTAGGTTAATTAACCTAGTTAGTTTGGAACATATAAATAGCTAAGAAGAGAACGTACGCAAGGGGGGGGGGACGGACGTATCGAAGAGCAAGGAAGCTGCAAGTTTCTCCTTCATCCGTTTGTATCAATTTCTTTCATGGATTATTTTAGTTTATTTTCTGATTCCATGAGGAGCTAAACTCCATTGTTAAGGGGCTGTTTTGAAGCCCCGTTCATGATATCTAGATTGCTTATGCACTTTATCTAAATTTTGTTTTTGCTATTTGAATGAGGTTTCTTTGTTATTTATACAGTGATGATTCTTGATTATGTATACTTTGAGTGCACGCTTAGTATGCATGTTTAGGAATCTAATTCTAAGAAAATTGATGGTTGTTGGTGATTATTACCTTCCTCAAGTTTCAATAGTAGAACCCATACATGCTTGGTATAAGAAACCCTAGGTCTAGTAAGACACGACCGTAGTGTACTTATGAAGCCTTGTAGATTCTCAAACCCTTTCTAAATCTTAATGCGTTTCTCTTAGTAAATTCGAGTCCGTGACTTCGGGTTCTTTGAGGGATAGACAATATTGATAAGCAGACCTTCAATGTTGTAAACATAAGGATCGGGTAATAGGTTGTGTTCACAACTCGGGGCCTTCCTGGGAATCTTTCATTCATAACAATTACATTATTTAGTTAAGCATTTGTTGTCTAGATGGAGTGACGGTGGTGGATAACACTTCCCTTAACCCATTTTATCATTGATTCTAGTTTTAGTCATACTCTGTTTTCTGTTTCAGTTTCGTACTCTGTTTTGCATAATTTTGTTCGATAACCTAGCGAACTCCGATTGCATCGAAATTTTGTATCGAAGTTCGATAGGGTGTCTTTAGTGTCCAGTGTTAATTTCGTAATTTTAGGTCGAGTCTAGCTATTTTAATTAATTACGTTAGTGTCCAGTGGTCGAGTCTGTCAGATTTCTGACTTTAGCATCTGTTTGTAGTTTAGAGTATTGAGTCTCATCTTTCCCTGTGGATTGACCCCTATACTATTGTACTGCATTGACAAGCATATTAAGTTCATTATAGGGTAATTTTGAGGGTGGTAAAACACCGATCAAATTTTGGCGCCGTTGCCGGGGATAGATCTAGTCTTTATATTCTAACGTGTCTTTTGTTTCTGTTTTGTTTTGTTTTCTTTCATTTCTTTTGTAGTGTAACGTGTCTCTTGTGTGCAGGTACTTAGTGCATGCATACTCGAAGGTCAAGGAGAACTGAGCCTTTATTACTTGATTTAGAGATTGAGCGCTCAGCTAAGCAAAACCGGAAGCAGAAAAGGCAAGCAGAACTGGAGGTTGGAAACACGAGTGGCACAGTGGCAGAACCCGAGATTGAGGTGGAAACAAGTTCAGATTCAGAAGAAGAAGTTCCTCAATCGCCACCACAAAGAGCAGCAATGGGAGAACAACCAAGAACGTTGATGAATTCCTTTGTACCTAGTGCTCAGGGGAATTCATCACCAATAGTGTTGCCAGCTCTTGGGACTTATTCAGTACCTCCTGCTTTACTATCAGCCCTACCTCATTATAGGGGGGTATTTTCAGAGGACCCTCAGCAACATTTAGCTAAGATTGAAGCTTTAGCATCAACACAAAATTTACAAAATGTTGAATCTAATGTGTTGAAACTAATTTTATTTCCTTTTTCTGTGAAGGAAGGAGCGAAGATGTGGTTCAATTCTTTAGCTCCTAGGTCTATACAATCTTGGGATGAGATGAAGGTAACGTTCATGAAGGAGTATTTCTCAGCCCAGAAGACTAAGCAGTTGAAGAAGGAGATTAATAGCTTCATACAAAAAGATGGTGACATGCTTCATGAGGCATGGAGTCATTTCAAGGAGTTGTTGAGGAAATGCCCACATCATGGGTATGATCTAGAGGACAGGATGACTTTCTTTTATGAAGGTCTAGAGCCAGCCAACAAGACAAGAGTGGATTCTGCTTGTGGAGGTATGTTTATGTACCAAACAGGTCAGCAAGCTCATGATACCATCGAGAAATTGGCTGAGAACACCAAGCAGTTCTATACAAGAGAGAGAACGTTGGCGAGCAAGAAACAACAATCTGTATTTGAGGTTGCCACCAACCCAGACATGGACAAGAGAATGAAAGCAATGGAGAAGAAGTTGGAGTCCATTGCTACTGCCATCAAGAGCCAAACGACATCATCATCATCTGTTTCTCAGGTATGTTCTGTATGCTCTATGTCAGATCACACTAACGAATCTTGTCCATTCATTCCTGAAGAAGAGCAGGTGAACTTTGTACAACAAAGAGCAGCGAGGAATGACCCTTACTCAAATTCTTACAATCCGGGGTGGAGGAATCATCCAAATTTCAGCTATGGAAACAATAGCAACATCTTGAATCCACCCCCAGGTTTTAAGGTAAGACAGGAGTACCAGCCGCCACAACAAAAGGAAGCATCCTCAGTACCAGATTCCGCTTTAGCTGCCATCATGGCCAAGCTTGAGGGAATAGAGGTTCATAACAGAGACTCTAGCAAGGCATTCCAAATACTAGAGAAACGGATGAACAACATGGAACAACAAATGTCTACTAGAGAACAGGGCACCCTTCCGAGTAAAGTTGTGCAGAACCCAAGATCTCAACATGAAGCTAATGTGATCACATTGAGAAGTGGAAGAGTGATTGAAGAGGTTGAAAAGCCTACAAAAACTTCTTTAGAAGATGAGCCGGTCTTAGAACAGGTGCTGCCATTTCCACCACTACTGCAGAATCAGGAAGAGAAGGAGACTCTGGCGAGGAACTTGCCAGAACCTGGACAGAAAAATTCAGCAAATGAAAAATCAGGTAAGTCAATTTATGAACCTTCTCCTTCAATTCCTTTACGTGTTCCTTTTCCTGGCAGGTTGAAAAACAAGAAGAAGGATGAATTGGAGCAAGAGATTCTAGATACATTCCGGAAGGTGGAAGTGAACATTCCGTTGCTCGATGCGATTAAGCAAATACCGAAGTATGCAAAGTTTCTTAAGGAACTTTGTACAATGAAGAGGAAGTTCACAGGGACCGAGACCGTGGCCTTGAGTGAGAAGGTGTCAGCGGTACTGCAGAGGAAGCTACCACCCAAGATGGGTGATCCTGGACGATTTACCGTCCCATGTACAATTGGTAACACGAACTTTACTGGAGCTTTACTTGATTTGGGTGCATCAATAAACTTAATGCCATACTCTGTGTATAAAACTTTGAATATTGGTGCATTACAACAAACTGGTGTTACAATTAAATTAGCTGATCGATCTAACTGCTACCCCAGAGGTTTTGTTGAGGATGTTTTGGTGCAGGTAGGTAAGTTGATCTTTCCAGCTGATTTCTTCGTATTAGAGATGGAGGCAGAGCCTCAACCATCAGAGCTACCATTGATACTTGGTCGTCCATTCCTACGGACCGCTAGGACCAAGATAGATTGTTTCAATGGTACCCTCTCCATGAAAGTGGATGAAGAGAAGATCCGCTTCAACATCTTCGACGCAATGAAGCATCCTAGTGATAATGATTTGTATTCCTGTTTTTCTATTGATACATTTGATAATTTCATGCAGGAATTTATGCAGCATTCGGTGAACGAGAATGAGGATGCGTTGAAGAAAGCGATTGAAGAAGGGGGGAGGAAATCTGAAACTTCCCCATGCTCTAAAGTGTGGGATGAACTTGAGGATTTGATCACCCAAGTTCGATCCATGGATGAAGAAGAAGAAACATTGAGAATCAGCTCAGCTGAGGAGTTAGTGATGGGTGAAGAGTACGATGATGTTGTGGCAGCCCTTGAGTCATTGCCATACATAAGAGGTAGTTCAAAATCTCTTTCTCTTCCTATTACTAATGACACGCTTCTTCCTTCCATTGTAACAGCACCAAAGCTTGAGCTCAAGCCTTTGCCTGAGCATTTGAAGTATGCATTCCTTGGAACTGGTGAGACTTTACCAGTCATTTTATCTTCAAAACTAACCATGTTACAGGAAGAGAAGCTAATCACTGTGCTCAGAGAGTACAAGGAGGCTATTGGCTGGACAATTGCAGACATTAAAGGAATAGATCCAACATTGTGTACTCATAGGATATTCCTTGAAGATGGAGCAAAGCCAACGAGAGAACCACAACGGAGACTCAACCCACCTATGATGGATGTGGTGAAGAATGAGGTTATCAAACTTCTCGATGCAGGTATTATTTATGCAATATCTGATAGCAAGTGGGTGAGTCCTGTGCAGGTAGTACCCAAGAAGTCGGGCATCACAGTGATTAAAAATGATGAGGATCTGCTGGTGCCAAAGAGAGTTCAAACAGGATGGAGAGTCTGTATTGACTACCGCAGGCTTAATGCCACAACCCGTAAGGATCACTTTCCTCTTCCTTTTATTGACCAAATGTTGGAACGTCTTGCAGGTCATGCGTATTATTGCTTCCTCGATGGTTATTCTGGCTACAACCAGATTGCCATTGACAGAGAGGACCAGGAGAAGACTACGTTCACGTGTCCTTTTGGCACGTTTGCTTATAGGAGGATGCCTTTTGGGTTGTGCAATGCACCAGCTACTTTCCAGAGATGCATGATGAGCATCTTTTCAGACATGGTGGAGAAGATCATCGAGGTATTCATGGATGATTTTTCTGTTTTTGGTGATTCTTTTGATACATGTTTGAATAATCTGTCCCTAGTTCTAGAGAGATGTGTAGAAAAGAACCTTGTGTTAAATTGGGAGAAATGTCATTTCATGGTTGAACAAGGTATTGTTTTGGGACATGTAATTTCTGAAAAGGGTATTGAGGTAGACAAGGCTAAGGTTGATGTTATATGTACTTTACCACCTCCCACTACTGTGAGAGAGGTGCGCTCTTTTCTTGGACATGCAGGTTTCTATCGAAGGTTTATCAAGGATTTCTCCAAGATAGCCCGACCTCTCAGTGCATTGCTCCAGAAGAGTGTGACGTTTGATTTTACTGAAGATTGTCTTGCTGCCTTTAACAAGCTCAAGGAGCTGTTAATCACCGCCCCAATCATCCAAGCACCAGACTGGAACCTTCCGTTCGAATTGATGTGTGATGCATCGAAATATGCTGTAGGTGCTGTGTTGGGACAGCGGGTTGAGAGGTTACCACATGTGATTTATTATGCTTCTCGAACCCTTAATGATGCTCAGTTAAACTATTCAACAACTGAGAAAGAACTTTTGGCTGTTGTCTTTGCTTTAGAGAAATTTAGATCTTATTTGTTAGGAACTAAAGTAATTATTTTCTCTGACCATGCTGCATTGAGATATCTTATGACAAAGCAGGATGCAAAGCCGAGGCTGATCAGGTGGTTACTACTCCTTCAGGAGTTTGATGTGGAAATCAAAGATAAGAAAGGAACAGAGAATGTGGTTGCAGACCATTTGAGTCGGTTGACACACGGGTCCAATGCGGAGGAGGATAAACTCCCTTTGCGTGAGAGCTTTCCGGATGAGCAACTTTTTGCTATCCAGGATTCTGAGCCGTGGTATGCGGATATTGTCAACTACCAGGTTTCAAAACTGGTACCTACTAACTTTACCCGTGCTCAGAAGGACAAGTTGAAGAAGGAGGCCAGATATTATGTGTGGGATGATCCATACTTATGGAAACATTGCCCAGATTCCATCATTCGAAGGTGCGTACCCGAATCTGAAATTTATTCTATTCTTTCTTTTTGCCACTCACATGTAGGTGGAGGACATTTCGGGGGAAAGAAAACTGCACTCAAGGTGTTGGAGTGTGGATTTTATTGGCCTAGCATCTTTAAGGATGCTCATGAATTCTATAAGGCATGTCCAAGATGTCAGATGACAGGTAACTTAGGTCCTAGGGATCAAATGCCTCAACACCCAATTCTTGTGGTTGAAATTTTCGATGTGTGGGGTATTGATTTCATGGGTCCTTTCCCTTCTTCTCATTCTAATGTGTACATACTATTGGCAGTTGATTATGTGTCGAAGTGGGTGGAGGCAGTTGCCACCCGAACTAACGATTCTACTGTTGTGCTTAGGTTTTTAAAGTCCATATTTGCTAGATTTGGCACACCTAGGTACATCATTAGCGATGGAGGCTCTCATTTTTGCAACCGCACGTTCGCTGCGCTCTTGAGGAAATATAATGTTCAACACAAGGTGGCGACACCTTACCATCCTCAAACCAGTGGACAAGTGGAGGTGTCTAACCGAGAAATCAAGAAGATCCTTGAGAAGACCGTAGGCCCTACCAGGAAGGATTGGAGTCAGCGATTAGATGAAGCTTTGTGGGCTTACCGAACAGCTTACAAAACACCTATAGGGATGTCCCCTTATAGGCTTGTTTTTGGCAAAGCTTGTCATCTGCTGGTCGAGCTTGAACACAAAGCTTATTGGGCGGTCAAGCAGTTCAATTTCGATATTGATGAGGCTGGGATTCACAGGAAACTGCAGCTAAATGAGCTAGCAGAAATCAGGAACAATGCATATGAGTCCAGCAGGATTTACAAGGAGAAAGCCAAGGCTTTTCATGATCAAAATATCAAGAGCAAGACTTTTGTGGTAGGACAAAAGGTCTTGGTTTTCAACTCGAGGTTGAGACTGTTTCCAGGTAAGCTTCAGTCTAGATGGATTGGTCCATTTGTGGTTACTAATGTTTTCCCTAGTGGTGCTGTAGTTGTGAAAAGTGACAAAACAGGGAAAGTTTTCAAAGTCAATGGACATCGATTGAAGCCGTTTCACGAGTTGATGATGGAGCATATCGTCGAGCAAGTACCTCTCGAGGATGTTCCATAAGATAAAGAGTGATACTTGGTACCGTCTGGCTGAAGACGTTAAACTTAGCGCTACTTGGGAGGCAGCCCATGTGGATGGAGAAGCTTGGCTGCCAGATTTGAATTCTTATCCCTTCTCTTTTTCTTTATTTTTCTCCATGTTTAGTGTGATTTGTGATGTGTTATGTGTCTCATTCCATGCTTGTTTGATGTATTGTATGTTTTAGTTTTGTTTTACATTGAGGACAATGCAAATTTCAAGTGTGGGGTGGGGTTTATATCATATCCTTAGCGTCTATGTATAAATTTTTCGTTATTTTGGTACTGTACAGTATGCTGTTTCGTGTCAATTATTTGACACAGTTTGAAGTCTCGTAAATTTTTGAAATTTTAAGAGGATGTTTCTACATGTGTCTAAATTGTGTTCTTAAAGTTTCAGCTCATTCCAATGTGTGATTAATTTTGTAAAATTCTATCGAGGGAATGAGTTTCTATCGAGCTTCGCATATTGTACTGTTCAGTTTGATATTTCGTGTGATTTGTTCGCCATATCTAGAAGTCTCGTAAATTTTTGAAATTTTTAGGGAATGTATATAAATATGTCTAGTTTGTTCCCTCTAAATTTCAGCTCATTCTACTCTGTCATTAATTTTATATAATTCTTGCGAGTGGAGCTGAGTCAAGCGAGCAACAGTTCTCAGTACTGAACAGTAACCTGTTCGTGTCATGCATCTTCGATAGCTAGGTGTCTTGTAATTTTCTGAAATTTTGAGGGAAGTTTTATAAATGAGTCTATCGAGTGCTCGCTAAATTTTAGCTCATTTCGATGTATGACTAATTCTGTAAAATTCTATCGAGCCTCGCTGCTCGATGAGCCAGCGAAGTTCGATGGGCTGGCGAGCAAATAGTCTGCTGTTTTGTATAATTTATTTGACATAGCTATAGGTCTCGTAATTTTCTGAAATTTTGAGGGTAGGTCTGTATATGTGTCTAGATAGTGTTCGTAAAATTTCAGCCAATTAAGATGAGTAATTAATTTTGTAAAATTCTGGCGAGGAGTGTTGCTCGATACACTGTTTCTGGCGAGCTGCTCGCCTGATGTTGGTATTTTTCAGTTTTTCTTTGTTTTCCTTGGGTATTTTAGTGTCTTATTTGAAAAACCAAATACAAAAGTAAAAAGTGTCAAGAAAAACATAAAAAGAGTCTTTTGTTTTGTGTCTTAGGTGCCCTTAACTAGTCCATGATGTGATTATATCTTCCGTAGTTGTGACTAAAAGATGTTCATGCTATTTAAGTTTCTTTGGTTAATCTTGATTTATGATGCATATGCGAATGTGTAGTGGATGTAGAAAAAGTTAACATGGTACAGATTTTTGGCATGCTTAAACTTTGTTGAGATTCATTTAACCTGTGAGCGATTGAGCCTATATGTGAATACACATGCTTTCTTTATTGAGTGTCAATTGCTTGCCACAGATTAAGTTAATGGACTCTAGATATTACTAGAACTTGCTCTTGTGCTTTTCAAAGCTTATTGTCAATACTTGTTTTGATTGAGGAAGTGATAAAGGCATTTAGGGGACACCACCATTGCCATATAAGCCTGTGTCCTAATTTTGTGTACACAAGATGTGCACCCCTTAGTTAACCACTTTGAGCCTATATGTTTAAACTTTATGTCATCACCCACATATCTCTGACCTTAAACTTTAGAATAGTTATATCTTTACCCTTGTTCTAGGACTTGGTAGAGCTATACATGAGACAGATATGTGAAGACGGCGACAATGTCAAGAAGTGATGCAAAGAAATAAGTGTGGGGTATCAAGCTATTTAAAAAAAAAAAAAGAATGAAAAGAAAAGACAAAATGATGTCTAGCTTGATATCCGAGTTAACTGTTGACGAAGACAATGACGTGAAGGCCCAACAAGATGAAATTTGGCCACAAAAGTGAGAAAATTCATGGTTGTAAAGTTTGAAGGAGTCTCTTATTTGGTGCTCTACTGGGTTCTAGAATTATATTTGAATTCCTTATCCATTTATTCTTTAACCTATGAGCCAAGCCCCATTACAACCCATGAAAGTCTTTTTGATCCTCAAGATAGCAGCCTTTGATCTGTGGAGATTTGTCACAAGTGTAAGCATATGGTGTGGTCCATTTGGCAAGTAGTTGAGTTGAGTGAAAACCTTAGATATATTTTGAGAGAAACACTTTTGAGAGCATATACCTGTGAGGTTGAATCTTGACAAGTTTGTTGCATGCTACAGCTTTACATTCACCATGATTATGTCTTCGTCCTACATATTACATGTGTGTCATGCATTGAAATTAATTTTCGAAACTTTGTGGAATGTTAATTTGGAGTCACTTATCTTGGTGTTACAATTGTGGAAGATTGCTGAGACAATTTGTTGAGGGCGTTAGAGTCATGTAGTTAGAGTTTTGTTGAGTCTTTTCAGAGTTTTAGTTTAGTGTATTGCTCGAGGACTAGCAAAAGCTAAGTGTGGGGTATTCTGATAGTTGCATATTTATGCAACGCTTATGTGCTTAACCGAATCTTATATTTAGCTCTTTTGTTATGTTTTTAAGCAATTTAACATTATTATTTGTTTTTAGGTATTTTTGAGATAAATGAAGAAAATGGATTAAATAATATTTCCTAGCGAGGAAACCTCATCGAGGAGGTTTTGTCTTGGCGAGCCTCGCTAGAGAGAAGTCCTTCTGCAAATTGGTTCGGCGAGCACGTGGGAATTTATATATATATACAATGGGAGTTGCTAGCGAGGAACAGAGGAAGAAGTGGGCTTAGACTTGGAGACCATGAGTAAGACAAAGAAAGAAGTAAAAATAGAAGTGGAAGTGGTTTTGAAAGAAGAGGCATGCACGTGATGCATGCCTGCCATTGAATCAACTTGAACTTATGTATATATATGGCTAGTGTAGTTCGATGGCTATCGAAGTTCGATGGGCTGGCAAGTGGCAAGCAAAGGAGAAGAAGAGAAGAGTCCTATTATAATAATAAGATTATGAATATTGGGCTGGATTTTGGAGTCTTGCACGTGGTTTGCTAGCTAGGTTAATTAACCTAGTTAGTTTGGAACATATAAATAGCTAAGAAGAGAACGTACGCAAGGGGGGGGGGGGGGACGGACGTATCGAAGAGCAAGGAAGCTGCAAGTTTCTCCTTCATCCGTTTGTATCAATTTCTTTCATGGATTATTTTAGTTTATTTTCTGATTCCATGAGGAGCTAAACTCCATTGTTAAGGGGCTGTTTTGAAGCCCCGTTCATGATATCTAGATTGCTTATGCACTTTATCTAAATTTTGTTTTTGCTATTTGAATGAGGTTTCTTTGTTATTTATACAGTGATGATTCTTGATTATGTATACTTTGAGTGCACGCTTAGTATGCATGTTTAGGAATCTAATTCTAAGAAAATTGATGGCTGTTGGTGATTATTACCTTCCTCAAGTTTCAATAGTAGAACCCATACATGCTTGGTATAAGAAACCCTAGGTCTAGTAAGACACGACCGTAGTGTACTTATGAAGCCTTGTAGATTCTCAAACCCTTTCTAAATCTTAATGTGTTTCTCTTAGTAAATTCGAGTCTGTGACTTCGGGTTCTTTGAGGGATAGACAATATTGATAAGCAGACCTTCAATGTTGTAAACATAAGGATCGGGTAATAGGTTGTGTTCACAACTCGGGGCCTTCCTGGGAATCTTTCATTCATAACAATTACATTATTTAGTTAAGCATTTGTTGTCTAGATGGAGTGAAGGTGGTGGATAACACTTCCCTTAACCCATTTTATCATTGATTCTAGTTTTAGTCATACTCTGTTTTCTGTTTCAGTTTCGTACTCTGTTTTGCATAATTTTGTTCGATAACCTAGCGAACTCCGATTGCATCGAAATTTTGTATCGAAGTTCGATAGGGTGTCTTTAGTGTCCAGTGTTAATTTCGTAATTTTATGTCGAGTCTAGCTATTTTAATTAATTACGTTAGTGTCCAGTGGTCGAGTCTGTCAGATTTCTGACTTTAGCATCTGTTTGTAGTTTAGAGTATTGAGTCTCATCTTTCCCTGTGGATTGACCCCTATACTATTGTACTGCATTGACAAGCATATTAAGTTCATTATAGGGTAATTTTGAGGGTGGTAAAACACCGATCAAGCACAAGTAACAGTTGTGGTGAGAATTCTGAGCAAGAATTACATTATGATACTGAGTCATTATTTGAGGAATAGGAAGAACAACCTATTCCAATGCCACCCCTATCATCACCACCAATGGCAAACAACACAAAGTTTAGGGAATTAATCTTTTGCCTCAGGCACAGGTATAGCAGATTCACTGATTGTGCTACCAGAAAATTTGGAGTCATATGCTATTCCCCCATCTCTTATATCGAATATGCCACACTTCAGAGGCACTCTTTCTGAAGACCCTCAATATTATCTCAATGAATTTGCAGCATTGTGCAGAATTTAGAAGTCAACGAATGAGGATAAAGATACTGTCAAACTCATTCTTTTCTCTTTTTCTTTAGAAGAGCAAGCAAATGCATCGTATAACTCTTTAGCTCCTTTATGTATTGACATATGGGAGAAGATCTGCGTTGCATTTATGAAGGAATTCTATTATGCGTCCCGTACCAAGAACTTGAAAAAGCAAATCAATACATTCAGGCAGAAAGATGGGGATGAACTACATAAAGCCTGGAGTCAATTCAAGGGTTTACTTCGACAATGCCCTCATCACAAGTAGGTGATTTAATCTTATCAACGGATTTCTTTGTATTGGAGATGGAAGGTGAACATGCATCCTTTAAGATACCATTGATTCTTGGTAGACCCTTCTTGAGAACGGCTCGTACCAAGATTGATTGTTATGAAGGTTCACTTAGCATGGAAGTGACTGGAGAGAAGATCCAATTCAACATATTTGAATCTCTTAAGCATCCAAATAGTGATGATATGTACTCTTGTTGTTCTATTGATGTATTTGAGAGTTTTGTGCAGGAGTTCATTCAGTACTCATTGGAGGAGGACCATTTACAGAAGGTCATTGAAGTGGCTTGCAAAAGGAGGTTTCAGGCCAAAATCCTCAACCCATCGAGGAATATTCTCGACCCATCGATTGTGAGCCTGTTTTTGAGATTGGTTCAGCTGAAGATCTTGAGATTGAGGAAGAGTATTATGCAATGGAAGAGACATTCAAATCATTGCCAAGCATGAAAGGTAAGCCTTCTAAACCCATTCTTATTCCTGTTTCAACTGACGTTCTTACTCCATCTATTCAGACAACCCCCGAACAAGAGCTTAAACCTCTACCCGAGCATTTGAAGTATGCTTTTCTTGGTAACGGTGAAACTTTACCAGTCATAATTTCTTCAAAGCTCTCAAAGTTGTAAGAGGAGAAGCTACTAGTTGTTCTTAGGGAGTACAAGCAAGCGATTGGATGGACAGTAATAGACATCAAGGGAATTTGCCATACTTTGTTACTCAACAAGAGAAGCTCAACGTCGACTCAATCCTCCCATGATGGAAGTTGTCAAGAAAGAAGTGATCAAACTCCGCATTGCAGGTATAATTTATGCTATTTCTGACAGCAAGTGGGTTAGTCATATGCAAGTAGTTCTAAAACGTTCAGGCATTACAGTGGTTAAAAATGATGAGAATGTGTTGGTGCCTCAACGTGTACAAATGAGATGGAGAGTGTGTATTGACTATTGCAAGCTTAATGCCACAACATGCAAAGATGACTTTCCACTCCCATTCATTGATCAAATGTTGGAAATGTTGGCAGGTCATACATATTATTGTTTCTTGGATGGTTATTCAGGGTACAACTAGATAGTCATACATAAAGATGATTAGGCAAAGACCACCTTTACATGCCCCTATGACACATTTGCTTATAGGAGAATGCCCTTTGGCCTATGAAATGCACCTGCAACATTTCAGAGATGCGTGATGAGTATCTTTGAGACATGGTCGAAAAAATCATTGAGGTATTTATGGATTATTTTACAGTATTTGGTGATTCTTTTGACATGTATCTTCATCATTTATCCATGGTCTTATAATGTTGTGTGAAAACAAACATTGTGCTTAATTGGGAAAAATGTTACTTTATAGTGGAACATGGTATAGTTTTAGGGCTTGTCATATCTGATAGGGGAATAGAGGTAGACAAGGCTAAAGTAGATATTGTGCGTACCTTACCACCTCCCTCCACTATGAAGAAGGTGAGATCTTTTCTTGAACATGCAGAATTTTATCGCGGGTTTATCAATGATCTCTCCAAGATAGCCGGGTCATTATGTGCATTGCTCCAAAAGGATGTCGCTTTCAACTTTACTGAATAATGCCTGAAAGCTTTCAACAAGCTCAAGGAGTTGTTGACTACAACCCCCATCATACAAGCACCGGATTGGAATCTTCCCTTTGAGCTCATGTGTGATGCTTCAGACTATATTGTTGGCGTTTGTTAGGACCATAATTATGTGTCCATTACGCGCCTAACTTTATGCTTATAGCTTGTTTTCTATAAATAAAGCATTATTCTTATGACGTTTCCTGTTCTTGCTAGGAAATGTGGAGTTGGCTCGGAAATATATTAAACATGAAGAATTAGATATTTATTAGAGAAGAGATATACATTTCCGAGGTTAAGGGAGAATTTGGAGCAACTTTGGGAAAATGACAAAATAGCTTCACTGGAGGTCGTCGGAAGCCTGGAACTCGCCGGAATTCGTCACAGCCGGCCGGCCCATTTTGGCCGGCCCAACCACATGGAGTCCAACCCATTGAGCCCATCTATGCTTACTAATCTGATTTGGAGAGAAAGAGAAGGAGTTGGATCGCATGATGTCACCATTTTTGGGGCTTAACCTTCCATAGCCTGAAATTTTTAGGGAATGTATATAAATATGTCTAGTTTGTTCCCTCTAAATTTCAGCTCATTCTACTCTGTCATTAATTTTATATAATTCTTGCGAGTGGAGCTGAGTCAAGCGAGCAACAGTTCTCAGTACTGAACAGTAACCTGTTCGTGTCATGCATCTTCGATAGCTAGGTGTCTTGTAATTTTCTGAAATTTTGAGGGAAGTTTTATAAATGAGTCTATCGAGTGCTCGCTAAATTTTAGCTCATTTCGATGTATGACTAATTCTGTAAAATTCTATCGAGCCTCGCTGCTCGATGAGCCAGCGAAGTTCGATGGGCTGGCGAGCAAATAGTCTGCTGTTTTGTATAATTTATTTGACATAGCTATAGGTCTCGTAATTTTCTGAAATTTTGAGGGTAGGTCTGTATATGTGTCTAGATAGTGTTCGTAAAATTTCAGCCAATTAAGATGAGTAATTAATTTTGTAAAATTCTGGCGAGGAGTGTTGCTCGATACACTGTTTCTGGCGAGCTGCTCGCCTGATGTTGGTATTTTTCAGTTTTTCTTTGTTTTCCTTGGGTATTTTAGTGTCTTATTTGAAAAACCAAATACAAAAGTAAAAAGTGTCAAGAAAAACATAAAAAGAGTCTTTTGTTTTGTGTCTTAGGTGCCCTTAACTAGTCCATGATGTGATTATATCTTCCGTAGTTGTGACTAAAAGATGTTCATGCTATTTAAGTTTCTTTGGTTAATCTTGATTTATGATGCATATGCGAATGTGTAGTGGATGTAGAAAAAGTTAACATGGTACAGATTTTTGGCATGCTTAAACTTTGTTGAGATTCATTTAACCTGTGAGCGATTGAGCCTATATGTGAATACACATGCTTTCTTTATTGAGTGTCAATTGCTTGCCACAGATTAAGTTAATGGACTCTAGATATTACTAGAACTTGCTCTTGTGCTTTTCAAAGCTTATTGTCAATACTTGTTTTGATTGAGGAAGTGATAAAGGCATTTAGGGGACACCACCATTGCCATATAAGCCTGTGTCCTAATTTTGTGTACACAAGATGTGCACCCCTTAGTTAACCACTTTGAGCCTATATGTTTAAACTTTATGTCATCACCCACATATCTCTGACCTTAAACTTTAGAATAGTTATATCTTTACCCTTGTTCTAGGACTTGGTAGAGCTATACATGAGACAGATATGTGAAGACGGCGACAATGTCAAGAAGTGATGCAAAGAAATAAGTGTGGGGTATCAAGCTATTTAAAAAAAAAAAAAGAATGAAAAGAAAAGACAAAATGATGTCTAGCTTGATATCCGAGTTAACTGTTGACGAAGACAATGACGTGAAGGCCCAACAAGATGAAATTTGGCCACAAAAGTGAGAAAATTCATGGTTGTAAAGTTTGAAGGAGTCTCTTATTTGGTGCTCTACTGGGTTCTAGAATTATATTTGAATTCCTTATCCATTTATTCTTTAACCTATGAGCCAAGCCCCATTACAACCCATGAAAGTCTTTTTGATCCTCAAGATAGCAGCCTTTGATCTGTGGAGATTTGTCACAAGTGTAAGCATATGGTGTGGTCCATTTGGCAAGTAGTTGAGTTGAGTGAAAACCTTAGATATATTTTGAGAGAAACACTTTTGAGAGCATATACCTGTGAGGTTGAATCTTGACAAGTTTGTTGCATGCTACAGCTTTACATTCACCATGATTATGTCTTCGTCCTACATATTACATGTGTGTCATGCATTGAAATTAATTTTCGAAACTTTGTGGAATGTTAATTTGGAGTCACTTATCTTGGTGTTACAATTGTGGAAGATTGCTGAGACAATTTGTTGAGGGCGTTAGAGTCATGTAGTTAGAGTTTTGTTGAGTCTTTTCAGAGTTTTAGTTTAGTGTATTGCTCGAGGACTAGCAAAAGCTAAGTGTGGGGTATTCTGATAGTTGCATATTTATGCAACGCTTATGTGCTTAACCGAATCTTATATTTAGCTCTTTTGTTATGTTTTTAAGCAATTTAACATTATTATTTGTTTTTAGGTATTTTTGAGATAAATGAAGAAAATGGATTAAATAATATTTCCTAGCGAGGAAACCTCATCGAGGAGGTTTTGTCTTGGCGAGCCTCGCTAGAGAGAAGTCCTTCTGCAAATTGGTTCGGCGAGCACGTGGGAATTTATATATATATACAATGGGAGTTGCTAGCGAGGAACAGAGGAAGAAGTGGGCTTAGACTTGGAGACCATGAGTAAGACAAAGAAAGAAGTAAAAATAGAAGTGGAAGTGGTTTTGAAAGAAGAGGCATGCACGTGATGCATGCCTGCCATTGAATCAACTTGAACTTATGTATATATATGGCTAGTGTAGTTCGATGGCTATCGAAGTTCGATGGGCTGGCAAGTGGCAAGCAAAGGAGAAGAAGAGAAGAGTCCTATTATAATAATAAGATTATGAATATTGGGCTGGATTTTGGAGTCTTGCACGTGGTTTGCTAGCTAGGTTAATTAACCTAGTTAGTTTGGAACATATAAATAGCTAAGAAGAGAACGTACGCAAGGGGGGGGGGGGACGGACGTATCGAAGAGCAAGGAAGCTGCAAGTTTCTCCTTCATCCGTTTGTATCAATTTCTTTCATGGATTATTTTAGTTTATTTTCTGATTCCATGAGGAGCTAAACTCCATTGTTAAGGGGCTGTTTTGAAGCCCCGTTCATGATATCTAGATTGCTTATGCACTTTATCTAAATTTTGTTTTTGCTATTTGAATGAGGTTTCTTTGTTATTTATACAGTGATGATTCTTGATTATGTATACTTTGAGTGCACGCTTAGTATGCATGTTTAGGAATCTAATTCTAAGAAAATTGATGGCTGTTGGTGATTATTACCTTCCTCAAGTTTCAATAGTAGAACCCATACATGCTTGGTATAAGAAACCCTAGGTCTAGTAAGACACGACCGTAGTGTACTTATGAAGCCTTGTAGATTCTCAAACCCTTTCTAAATCTTAATGTGTTTCTCTTAGTAAATTCGAGTCTGTGACTTCGGGTTCTTTGAGGGATAGACAATATTGATAAGCAGACCTTCAATGTTGTAAACATAAGGATCGGGTAATAGGTTGTGTTCACAACTCGGGGCCTTCCTGGGAATCTTTCATTCATAACAATTACATTATTTAGTTAAGCATTTGTTGTCTAGATGGAGTGAAGGTGGTGGATAACACTTCCCTTAACCCATTTTATCATTGATTCTAGTTTTAGTCATACTCTGTTTTCTGTTTCAGTTTCGTACTCTGTTTTGCATAATTTTGTTCGATAACCTAGCGAACTCCGATTGCATCGAAATTTTGTATCGAAGTTCGATAGGGTGTCTTTAGTGTCCAGTGTTAATTTCGTAATTTTATGTCGAGTCTAGCTATTTTAATTAATTACGTTAGTGTCCAGTGGTCGAGTCTGTCAGATTTCTGACTTTAGCATCTGTTTGTAGTTTAGAGTATTGAGTCTCATCTTTCCCTGTGGATTGACCCCTATACTATTGTACTGCATTGACAAGCATATTAAGTTCATTATAGGGTAATTTTGAGGGTGGTAAAACACCGATCAAGCACAAGTAACAGTTGTGGTGAGAATTCTGAGCAAGAATTACATTATGATACTGAGTCATTATTTGAGGAATAGGAAGAACAACCTATTCCAATGCCACCCCTATCATCACCACCAATGGCAAACAACACAAAGTTTAGGGAATTAATCTTTTGCCTCAGGCACAGGTATAGCAGATTCACTGATTGTGCTACCAGAAAATTTGGAGTCATATGCTATTCCCCCATCTCTTATATCGAATATGCCACACTTCAGAGGCACTCTTTCTGAAGACCCTCAATATTATCTCAATGAATTTGCAGCATTGTGCAGAATTTAGAAGTCAACGAATGAGGATAAAGATACTGTCAAACTCATTCTTTTCTCTTTTTCTTTAGAAGAGCAAGCAAATGCATCGTATAACTCTTTAGCTCCTTTATGTATTGACATATGGGAGAAGATCTGCGTTGCATTTATGAAGGAATTCTATTATGCGTCCCGTACCAAGAACTTGAAAAAGCAAATCAATACATTCAGGCAGAAAGATGGGGATGAACTACATAAAGCCTGGAGTCAATTCAAGGGTTTACTTCGACAATGCCCTCATCACAAGTAGGTGATTTAATCTTATCAACGGATTTCTTTGTATTGGAGATGGAAGGTGAACATGCATCCTTTAAGATACCATTGATTCTTGGTAGACCCTTCTTGAGAACGGCTCGTACCAAGATTGATTGTTATGAAGGTTCACTTAGCATGGAAGTGACTGGAGAGAAGATCCAATTCAACATATTTGAATCTCTTAAGCATCCAAATAGTGATGATATGTACTCTTGTTGTTCTATTGATGTATTTGAGAGTTTTGTGCAGGAGTTCATTCAGTACTCATTGGAGGAGGACCATTTACAGAAGGTCATTGAAGTGGCTTGCAAAAGGAGGTTTCAGGCCAAAATCCTCAACCCATCGAGGAATATTCTCGACCCATCGATTGTGAGCCTGTTTTTGAGATTGGTTCAGCTGAAGATCTTGAGATTGAGGAAGAGTATTATGCAATGGAAGAGACATTCAAATCATTGCCAAGCATGAAAGGTAAGCCTTCTAAACCCATTCTTATTCCTGTTTCAACTGACGTTCTTACTCCATCTATTCAGACAACCCCCGAACAAGAGCTTAAACCTCTACCCGAGCATTTGAAGTATGCTTTTCTTGGTAACGGTGAAACTTTACCAGTCATAATTTCTTCAAAGCTCTCAAAGTTGTAAGAGGAGAAGCTACTAGTTGTTCTTAGGGAGTACAAGCAAGCGATTGGATGGACAGTAATAGACATCAAGGGAATTTGCCATACTTTGTTACTCAACAAGAGAAGCTCAACGTCGACTCAATCCTCCCATGATGGAAGTTGTCAAGAAAGAAGTGATCAAACTCCGCATTGCAGGTATAATTTATGCTATTTCTGACAGCAAGTGGGTTAGTCATATGCAAGTAGTTCTAAAACGTTCAGGCATTACAGTGGTTAAAAATGATGAGAATGTGTTGGTGCCTCAACGTGTACAAATGAGATGGAGAGTGTGTATTGACTATTGCAAGCTTAATGCCACAACATGCAAAGATGACTTTCCACTCCCATTCATTGATCAAATGTTGGAAATGTTGGCAGGTCATACATATTATTGTTTCTTGGATGGTTATTCAGGGTACAACTAGATAGTCATACATAAAGATGATTAGGCAAAGACCACCTTTACATGCCCCTATGACACATTTGCTTATAGGAGAATGCCCTTTGGCCTATGAAATGCACCTGCAACATTTCAGAGATGCGTGATGAGTATCTTTGAGACATGGTCGAAAAAATCATTGAGGTATTTATGGATTATTTTACAGTATTTGGTGATTCTTTTGACATGTATCTTCATCATTTATCCATGGTCTTATAATGTTGTGTGAAAACAAACATTGTGCTTAATTGGGAAAAATGTTACTTTATAGTGGAACATGGTATAGTTTTAGGGCTTGTCATATCTGATAGGGGAATAGAGGTAGACAAGGCTAAAGTAGATATTGTGCGTACCTTACCACCTCCCTCCACTATGAAGAAGGTGAGATCTTTTCTTGAACATGCAGAATTTTATCGCGGGTTTATCAATGATCTCTCCAAGATAGCCGGGTCATTATGTGCATTGCTCCAAAAGGATGTCGCTTTCAACTTTACTGAATAATGCCTGAAAGCTTTCAACAAGCTCAAGGAGTTGTTGACTACAACCCCCATCATACAAGCACCGGATTGGAATCTTCCCTTTGAGCTCATGTGTGATGCTTCAGACTATATTGTTGGCGTTTGTTAGGACCATAATTATGTGTCCATTACGCGCCTAACTTTATGCTTATAGCTTGTTTTCTATAAATAAAGCATTATTCTTATGACGTTTCCTGTTCTTGCTAGGAAATGTGGAGTTGGCTCGGAAATATATTAAACATGAAGAATTAGATATTTATTAGAGAAGAGATATACATTTCCGAGGTTAAGGGAGAATTTGGAGCAACTTTGGGAAAATGACAAAATAGCTTCACTGGAGGTCGTCGGAAGCCTGGAACTCGCCGGAATTCGTCACAGCCGGCCGGCCCATTTTGGCCGGCCCAACCACATGGAGTCCAACCCATTGAGCCCATCTATGCTTACTAATCTGATTTGGAGAGAAAGAGAAGGAGTTGGATCGCATGATGTCACCATTTTTGGGGCTTAACCTTCCATAGCCTAAAATAGTAGATCATGGTCTCCCTCATTCAAAGTTGATCTTTGGATCCTCCATCTCACCACCTCCTATCATCTAAGGGTCCATATTTGCCTCCCCGATCAGCCCAAATTCGAGCTTTCCTGAGCACTCAAACATAACTTACTTCAATTTTCAGACTTCTCAAGTTTTTCTCTCTCTTTTGAGCCTCAATCCATTCCCCATTCAAAAAGCCATCTTCTCTATCTCTCAAGCACCCATAGCACCACCAAAAGGCTTAAAAACCTCCATTACCACCACCATACTTTCATCTACATCACCATTCCTCTAGCTTTTGGTGGGTGACTCAACACTTGGAGCTTTGGAGCTGGATTGGAGCAAGAAGGAGAGAAGCGCTAGAAGACCTTGGAGCTTTTTGGGGACCCTTGGTTATTTCTCCTCCTACTTTGTATTTCAATCATGTATCTAGACTCTATGCTTGTTATGAGTAGTGAGTAGTCTCTTTAGGGAGGCTAGGGTTAGAACCCTAGCCATGTGATGTGATGAACATGTCTTGGATTATGTATATTTCATGGTTTTAGTGTATATTATGAAGATTTGTGTTATGAATGAGTTTATTGTGTGATTGTGGTATGTTTATATGCTTGAGCATGTAGTATAAATTATTATATGAATGTGTTGACTCTAGCTAGGTTGAAGCATGTGTTAAAAGGACTTAAAAATGACCCTTGAATGAACTAGCTACTCACTTAAGGATAGATGAGCATGTAAACATGATTAGGGTATTATCTAAAAGATTTATCTTAAGATTTGGTTCCCTAGCATTTAGCATGGATTAGAGCCTCTTGAGTCTCCTTAGACTTGAGAGACCTTAGTCAAGCACACATTGATTTAAAAGGTTATTGTGGCACCTCATAGAATCTTTTGGCTCGTAACTTAATAGGTACAAATTGAGAGATTTAACCAGACGTCCTTTCGGATTTTCCAATCGATATTCTAGAGGGGAGCCTGAAAGGACCCAACTCCAATTTAGTTTCCTAAACCGGAGTCAAACCCCTTCTGAAAACACGGACTTTCAAAAACCATAGAAATTTCGGCAGAGTTTCACTATAGCGCGAAGTTACCATTAACCTGCACCCGAAAATACACTTCATCGTATACTACAAAAGCCAAACCGTGGGCACCAATCCCATCCGGATTTCTCAAAATCATAACATAATGTAAAGCAACAAGCAAAACTGTAACTTTACATAAATCCGGGAAAAACATATGAAAATATAAACATCAGAGTATTCAGAGCGACCTTTAGTATATATACACCAATACACAACAGTAGGTCAAACAAGAAACCTACTGAGAAGGAAAAGTAGCTCGAATAACAAGCCTCCAACCTTGATGTGCGACACCAGAATCTGAACTGCAAACTGGGCATTGAAAACAAAGAGCCCAGGGAAAGACATATAAACCGTTAGAGTGAGTGGACGAAAATAAATGTCTTTCGCCGAATAATATATGTTATAAAAACATATGCGAGTCTAGATACATGAAAATGATATGGTCCACGAGGGAGACTCTAACTCCTCACACGTACAAATAATGCATCAAAAATCCCGTGGGGTCACTCATGGACACATCCGCGCTGGTACAGTCTGAATCACGGGAACCTGGACCCACACACGATTCTAGCCAGAAAGGCCTCATGTTAGAGGTATGCCCCCCTCCGGTAAAGACCTCGGGTCAGGGGTCACAGTCCTCCCCGATAAACATCCTCGGGGATCAGCTGAGATGCCAAGTGTATCGATACAACCATATATACTGTGACTGTACTCTGTGTAAACCAAATCATAAACAGTTTCATGCAAATGTATAAAGCATAATGTACATGCATATTCGTAATATATAATTATGAAAGTATATCCGTCGATGTAAATTCGTAAATGTATTATCGTAAAGCACATGCTCGTATAAATCATAATCACATACGTATGCACATGCTCGTAAAACGTATAATAAAGACTCGTAACCAATCAGTGAAAAGAAATGTCCACTCACAGACAAGCACAGCGCGCAAACGCGCTAATCCCGAGCCCGACGGAAGATCCCTCGCCAAGCGTACGATCTCGATCTCCTAAATAATCACAAAATATCACTGATCAAAATCACAATTCAATACTCTGAACCACACCTTGGAAACCAACCATTTCCGGAAAATATAACTCGGATAACAAAAGAATCGCCGAAAATCTAAAAATACTCCACATAAACCCTCGACATAATATCCATCACCCAAATCAACTAGAAAACCTCAAGGCGATGATCGGGGCGCGATTACGAGTAAAACGACATAAAACTTTACAAAATCCAAAAAGTCAACACGTCGCCGGAGCTCTGCCGTTGACCGCCACTGCCGCCGCCGGCGCGCCTTCACCAGAGAGATTTTTCGGCGACCAAGACCACCACAGCTTCTTCTCTTCAGGCCCAGTCCAAAACCCTTCTACACCAAGACCCAAATCAGCCAGCAACCCTTCCAAAATCAGCTCGCTCCACGGCCAAGAATTGCCGGAAAACTTTCCTGGCCGATTCCGGCACCGTCACGCCACCAAAACACTTCAAACCAAGTGGGTTTTCACCCTTGGCTCGAGCCCAACCCATTCCTTCCCAAAAACTCACCGGAAAAATGCCGGAGCACCCCTCACCCTTAAACTCGATTCTATCCAAATTCCTCTTCAAAAATCTCCAACCAAACCAAAACCAAAACTCACCATACATATATCAAATGAAAGCATAGATCCTAAGCTTCAATTCCCTACCTTTATTTTCGGCAACCGTGTTGTTTTCCGGCGGCCACAACGACAGCGAGTTCACGGCTCACTGAGTCAACAGAGGTTGACTCGGTCAACTTGGCCAGAAATAGTCAACTCGGTCAAACAGCCCATTTTTCAAACTTTTCGATAACTTTATGACTATTCGGCTATTTATACGTCGCGAATCAACTCTATCCGCAATTCGGATAACTCAAACTCAAACGGGTAAACACGACTAACTCGACGATAATTTCAAATATTCTTTTTATATTCCTCGATTATCCGAAAAATCCTCGGAAAGCTCATACGGACTCGAAATAAGATTCTCTACATTTCCCACGAACAAACCCAAATCAAATTCATGTCCGAAAATTAAGTCATGAACTAAGTCGCATAACCGATTAATTACGATAAACCACAATTACTCGTGAAACTCACAGATTGAGCCGATTAATATACCAATTCCGTTTCGGGATGTCACAGAGCCTTTCTACATCTATCACACGATTTACTTGTTAGTTTCACAACGTGACATACGGTTGAGGTATAAGCCCATATTGACTTGTGTCTTGATCTCGATTCACCAAACACTTCAATGTAGGGCCTAAATCTTCTAGTGTTCGAAGTGACCTAGGAATTTGAGTTCTAAACCAACCGTGACTCACAAGGTCACGACTTGGACAATAATTTGTGTGAACGGACTTTATCTATACATGAACCGAGACATTGTTGGATCATCATATGGTTAGTTAGGATTTCCCTAGTTGACCTACTTTCCCTTATATTGAATTTGTCTCATTTAGTGTAATCAATCAACCATCAACCAACTCGTTAATCACTCACCGTAATTGCATCATCCCTTGCAATGCCAAATCTCCAAAGGATTTGGTAGTATAAGATACACTTTCACATTTCATTTCCTCTAGTGTCAAGTAGTGTAGTGTCTAGTGAGTCGTAATCTCTGTGCTTTCACCCGAGCTAAGGAATCTAAGTGCTTACTCCTCGTGGGTTTGACACTCGATTTCCTTTTCTATACTATTACTTGTCCCCATATACTTGCGGGTGAAAATCGTTCTTGCACTTATGAGTTAGAAAATAGCCTACTAAGTATGTGAAAGGACCCAACCCCGATTTAGCTCCCTAAATCGGAATCAAACCCCTTCGAAAACACGAACCAACAAAAACTTTTCAAAATTTGGGCAGAGTTTCGTTACTAGCGTGGAATTACCATTACCTGCACGCGGAAAATACACTTCATCCTATGCCACAAAAAGCAAACCGTGGGCACCAATCCCATCCGGATTTCTCAATATATCAACAGTAAAGTAAAATAGTAAATGTATATGCACTTTACTGAAATCCAGTGTAAAATCGTATAACGTATTCAATAGGAAGCTCAGAGCGACATCTAATACATAATCATATACGCATACCACAGTAGGTAGAACAATAAACCTACTGGATGAAACAAGATTGCTCGAGCACTATGCCTCCGACCACGACGTGCGACACCAGAGTCTGAACTGCAAACTGGGCACGGAAACCGAAAAGCCCAGGGGAAAGACATGAAACACGTTAGAGTGAGTGGACGAAAATAAATGTCTTTCACCAGTTAATATATATGTTTAAAATAACATATGCGAGTCCAGGTAAATAAAATAACAAGTACACGAGGTAAAACTCATACTCCTCCAGTGTACTGAGCATGCAAGTAAAATCCCACGGGGTCACTCATGGACACACACCGTGCTAGTACAGTCCGAATCACGAGGTCCTTGGTCCCCGTGACTCTAAGCCAGAAATGGCCTCGGTTCCGGGGAAATGCCCCTCACCGGTCAGGTCGGGATGACGACGTCCCTCCTGGTGGCCTACCATCAGGGATCAGCCGAGAGGCAAAGTGTATCGATACAACAACGTAACCAAGACTGTACTCTGTGAAAACTAAATCACAATAATTCGATGCAAATGCATGAAACAACATATAAGTGTATGTATATTCGTATACGTATATCCATATAAGTATAATCGTATAATCGTAAAACACATGCTCATGTTTAATATAATCTCGTATGAAATCTCATGTTCGTAAATCATCATCATGCTGCATGCTCAAGTTCATAAAATCATATAAAAGATTCGCAAACAATCCGTGAAAAGAAATTGTCCACTCACAGACTGGCGTAACGCGATACGCATTAACCCGTGATCCGGCGGAATGTCCCTCGCCAAAAGAACGATCACGAACACCTGAATATTCACAAAATCCAATACTCAAAGTCATAATCCGACAATACAAGACAAATCACGAGAAACCACCGTTTCCGGAAACACATAACTCAAAGCCGACGAATCGTCGAAAATCCATATATAGCACCTCAATACCTCGCTTTACATTCGGATGCTCAAATCGAGAAACGAATCTCCCCACTGCGATCGGGGCGCGATTTCGAGTCAAATGACATGCGACTTGTCGAAAGTCCATAAAAGTCAAACTTTGACCGTTGGCCGCCGTTGACCGCCGTCCACGGCGGCGCCACTGTTGACCAGAAGAATTTCATGGCGGAGCAACCCCTATTCCACTCAAAATCACCCACTGAGCAACTTTCATAACTGCACGGAAGTCCAATTCTCACTCTAGCAAGGTCAATTTCATGAAAAACCGAATGTTCACACAAATTTCAAATCCAAAATTCTCCTTCCACAATCAAAATTAGGATTCCAAACTTACATGGTAGCTTGCTAGTGATGAGAGCTACAAAGCCCACCCCAAAATTCAGCTCGAATCGGCTCGAAACATCAAACCCGAATTCACCATATTCTTCTCAAGTTTGGCCGGAAAATTCCCTCCCTTCCGGCGAGCCTTGCCGTGAAAGGAGGCAGGGGGTGAACTCGGGATGCCAAGGCGCATCGATTGGGACAAGTCCCGAGCTCGGAGGTGGCCGAACGGGTTCGCCACCGTGGAACATCGCCGTTCGCCGTCAGCCTTCACTCTCACCACCGAGTTGACTCAGTCAACTCGGTCAACTCCTCATTTAGAAATGTTGACTTTCCCATTTCGGTAACCTGCTATTTATAGCCTTTCCCAATTTGGAAACTCATAATTATCAATTTCGACGAACTTCAAACCCACGTAACTTCCTCGTCGTGATTTCGATCCCAATAATTCTTGCGGCTACAAACTCGTCTCGACGTACTCTTCAATAATCACCCGAAGTCAAACACATCGGCCAAACGAATAAAAAGTCAACGGTTCACATCAACACACATTAAATCGACAAAATAGCCAACAATCGGAAATATTCGCAACTAAATCTTCGTAACTCCAAATAATGCTCCGGAAGTTCCCACAAACTCGAAATTAAATTCTGAACAACTTCTGTGAAGAAGCTGAGACCAAATTCTCGTCCGATAAATTAGTCGCGAACAAACCTGCCATTTAAATCCGTTTCCGTCGAAACTTCAAATATTCATAACTAATTCCTCGGTCGTCCAAATAACGATCCGGAACCGCCCACGAACTCGTAATCACACATACAACGACTCTCGAGAAGAGACCCAGCTCCAATTCTCGGCCAATAATTTAGTCGTTAACGAGCCTGACGATTCAAATAACTGCCGACAAACTGCGACTATGCAGTAACTCATCAATCAAGCTGATCATACTGCTGATTCTGGTCCGGGTCGTCACAAATCCACCCCCCTTAGAAAAATTTCGACCTCGAAATTTCTGAGTCTGCCGACTACAAGGTAGGAGCACTGCCTCTGCATACTGCTCAACTCATCAACGACAAACTTAACTGAACAACTCTGATCTCAAACTCCACAATAGAAGATAATTCTGTGCTGGAATCCCTGTACCTTCAAATCACAAATCTAAACTGGCTCACATAATTGCCAAGTGTTCCTACATAAGGAACAGATAGGGTACACAACACATAGCAAATCTGAAACACAGTTCCGCCACAGGGAACACAAATCGCACAAAAGCCAATGCTATAGGCGATGCCGAACCATACGGCACAACACAAACTCGCCTATGACCACATACGGATCAAAACAATATGGCAAAGCACAACTCAGTTACACGCATCAACATAACTCAAACATCAGACTCAGGCAATTATCAACCCATTTCCGCTAATCAGACAGTCTGTGGTAACACATTCCACAAAATCTAAATCAAACGCCAATTCAAACCAAACCAAACTCACTCTAGCACTATGGAGTACAACCTCGTACCTCAAATCAACATCAAAACAACGTAAATTCATAGTGGTCAACAAACTGGTACTGCAAGCAAACTCGAACAGCTGAAACTGCTGGTCCCGAATCCTCCGGAACTGCAATACTGAGGTCCACAATATGCCCTCCGAGGCCTGGATAATCCTCGAAGATCGCTCGCCAATCTGAGGATAAGAACCGGTACTAACTCGTAATCTGGTCCCCAAAGCTCACTGCAAAGCTAGCCAACACTCTGTCGTAGCTGATTGCCTCGACCAGCACACTGGGACACAAGTACACCACGTAAATGGCCAATCTCCGTCAAACACAGCTATACCAGCCTGCCACTGGAATCATCTCTGAAAGTACAAGGTAACATACTAAGTTCATCAAACGATCCACAATGGCCAAACAACTGGTACCACAAACCGAAGTGCATACAAACATACATAATCACAGCAACAATCGCCACGTCTAACCGGAAATCTCAAATGGCTGACACTTCTCCGCAAGTCACTGCCTCCTAGCCATCGCCTGTCGACAAATGTGGCATCTGCACACACAAGCCGCTATATTGCTCTTCATGTTGCGTCACGAGTAATAAACTCGAAGTGTCGAATACATCTCCGCACCACTAGTTCCAAACGCACGCAAAACCATGAGCTTAAACAACATCATACTCGAACACAGCTCTCACAGCTCGCAACTCGGCTAACACGGAAACTCGAGCCACACATACACACATGCAATACTGAAACTCCTGACTCTCAACTGAATGCATCAGTAACAACATCCCAGTCGGATAGTCAAGTACAATCCCTAGACTTTCCTGAACAAACTCAAAAGTACAACCATAGTCGTTAATCGACCCCATACATCTACACTGCCTCAAGCCCAAATCTGGCCGAAAATGCAAGTGGATGCAACTCAAGTGATCAGTGCACGTCCTACACCTTGCTGCACACCGTAGCTGTAGTGTCTCGAACTCTTCGATGCTAACATAAGGACAGCTACACCCAAATCATACATAGGACATGCAGCTACATAAAGTTCCACCGCCTGGAATAATGAGCCACCGCTCTACTACACAGCATCAATACAGAACCAAATCCAAATCTCGATGCATCGCCATAACCCATGAACTCATCACAATCGTCAGGTAAGGTCAAAACCGAAGCAACGGTCAACCATCCTGCAGGAGTAAGTAACTCTCCTCGCATGCATCGAACCACTCGAACTTGACACATTCCTCGATAATCCGGAAAGTGAAGTGGCAATCAGGAAAAATCCTGCACAAGCCGTCAGTACAAGCCTGCCAAACCCAAGAGACCCCTGATCTCTGGTACACTGGTAGGCCAACCCCAAATCAATACGGCTTCAATCTAGTCAGGATCCACGCCAACTCCCTCGGCTAACATCACACAGCTCAAAATCTTCACGTTAAACAGCCAAAACTCACACTGACTGAACTTCGCAAACAGCTAATCGTCTCGCGAAGTTTGCAAAACCATTCACAATTGCCTCAGGTGCTGGTCCACACTCCTGGAGTACATAAGGACATTGTCAACGAACATGACCGCAAACTTGTCCAGAAACCGTCTGAACACCTGGTCCATCAAATCCACACGATCTACGGGGCACTGGTCAACCAAACAGCGTGACCAAAAACTCATAATGCCCGCACCGAGATCCATAAGCTGTCCAAACCACATCTGACTCACCAATCCACAACTGATGGTATCCGGATCCGATATCAATCTTCAACATGACTGAAGCTCTCGCAAACTGATCAACCAGTCGTCAATCCGAAGCGGAGGATACTCACACTCCTCTGAAGCAAATCAGGCTTCCGGTAGTCAATGCACCACCATGTCGAATCATCCAACAACCACACAAACAATGCAGGAGCACCCCACGCAAATATGCGGGGTCGCACGAAGTCTCCTGAAATCTCCTCCAGCATCTCCTGGAGTCAAAACTGTAGCTCCATTAGCTCCGCTGGCTCAGAACGACAAGACGTCGGTAAAATGAGTCCAGCGCCTGGTACAAGCTCGATAGTGTAGTCAGTCTCCCGAACTGGAGGAATACCTGGTAACTCCTCCGGAATACACCTGGAAAACTCGGGAACCACCTCAATGTCACCAATGTCGGGCACAGCAACCGTAGTATCCACAACATGAGCTACACAAACAACACAACTCGTCTCCACCATCCGCTCGACCATTACCACAAAACAGCATCTCGGGAAAATCTGGTCGTCGAAACACAACCTCCTCCTCGAGGCACCCGAACATCGCCAAATGCGTCGTCGGTAAGTCCATACTCACAAGCACACCAAAACCACAATGTCCAGCTATAACAGATCCACGGCTAAGCCATATCCTCCAACAAGGATCTCGCGACCTCCGGATGGATGCAACACTCTCCAAGACCTCAGAAGTGGAGATGCAGGTACAATCGCCATGGACATCAAGCAATAGTAACCTCGAAGAAAAGTCTGTCCTCAAACAAGGTCATGGCACGAACTCCAACATGCCCAACTGGCCACACATATCAACTGCGACTTGCTGACTAACTCGTCAAAATGGTACATTGGTCAGACCGCAGGAACAACATGAGGATCTCCTCGTAAACTCTGAGCTGCCGAACCGCTACAACAGTTGACCAAGGGCGCTCCCTCGTAACGTGACCCTCCTGGCCACCGAAACAGCAACTGAAAGTGCTCCTTGAATACAAATCACCGCAACACTTGCTGCGTGAAAGGATCACCAACGATCACCCAACTCATGCCATAGGAGCAAGTCCGCTACTCTGTGATCTCCGCCAGTGTCAAACGGATCCTCTGCTCGATCTGATGACCCTCAACATAATCGAAAAGACCACAGTCTAATGAAGTCACTGATCCCGAAGTGCCAGAACTCAACCTCAACAAAATCTCTACTAAATCCACTTCCCTCAAACCATCACATCAAAAACCGCGTACACATTTCCTTTTCATTAGCCTCGCCACTGAGTGCAGCACACTAAGCTCCTCACGGCAACCTCGAGGCATAACAATCAAACAGTCTCTCTCTGATGCTCAGGTTCAAACTCATCTCGAACCTCATGTACTGCTTCATCTGAAGCCACAATACACGTGCAAACGGAAACAAACATGTGGACAATGCATCTCTGCCTCAGGTGGGTAAACACTCTACATTCGAATGCTGGGTAGCCTGATAAACCATTACCGTATACACAACACTCTGAATGTAGGCCATGGAGTCGCAACCGGAACTCACACAATACCAGCCCACCAAATACACTGATCTGACTCAAGCAAACATCAGCTGTCACAAATCTCAGCTCTGAGGTAACATGCAGACGCTCATATACACACAACCAGGCAAACCGTGCCACACAATTCTCTGAACTCTAAATACTCATCCGAATCCACTGTTCTCTGGCAAATCGCGCGTCGATTGATCCTCAACAGGATCCACAACCGAAACGACACGGAAAGCACATCAGGAGGCATCCTAATGAATACAATATCGTTCACAACAAGTGGAACGTAATCATGAAACTTCAAATATTTGAAAGCATACAACACCCGGAATTGATGATTATCCGCCAGCCGGTCGGGTCACCATTCCAGACATGCTGTACATTCTCAAATATCCTTAGTAAACACGACTACAGAAGTCTACAGAATCTATAACCTAATGCTCTGATACCAAGCTGAAAGGACCCAACCCCGATTTAGCTCCCTAAATCGGAATCAAACCCCTTCGAAAACACGAACCAACAAAAACTTTTCAAAATTTGGGCAGAGTTTCGTTACTAGCGTGGAATTACCATTACCTGCACGCGGAAAATACACTTCATCCTATGCCACAAAAAGCAAACCGTAGGCACCAATCCCATCCGGATTTCTCAATATATCAACAGTAAAGTAAAATAGTAAATGTATATGCACTTTACTGAAATCTAGTGTAAAATCGTATAACGTATTCAATAGGAAGCTCAGAGCGACATCTAATACATAATCATATACGCATACCACAGTAGGTAGAACAATAAACCTACTGGATGAAACAAGATTGCTCGAGCACTATGCCTCCGACCACGACGTGCGACACCAGAGTCTGAACTGCAAACTGGGCACGGAAACCGAAAAGCCCAGGGGAAAGACATGAAACACATTAGAGTGAGTGGACGAAAATAAATGTCTTTCACCAGTTAATATATATGTTTAAAATAACATATGCGAGTCCAGGTAAATAAAATAACAAGTACACGAGGTAAAACTCATACTCCTCAAGTGTACTGAGCATGCAAGTAAAATCCCACGGGGTCACTCATGGACACACACCGTGCTAGTACAGTCCGAATCACGAGGTCCTTGGTCCCCGTGACTCTAAGCCAGAAATGGCCTCGGTTCCGGGGAAACGCCCCTCACCGGTCAGGTCGGGATGACGACGTCCCTCCTGGTGGCCTACCATCGGGGATCAGCCGAGAGGCAAAGTGTATCGATATAACAACGTAACCAAGACTGTACTCTGTGAAAACCAAATCACAACAATTCGATGCAAATGCATGAAACAACATATAAGTGTATGTATATTCGTATACGTATATCCATATAAGTATAATCGTATAATCGTAAAACACATGCTCATGTTTAATATAATCTCGTATGAAATCTCATGTTCGTAAATCATCATCATGCTGCATGCTCAAGTTCATAAAATCATATAAAAGATTCGCAAACAATCCGTGAAAAGAAATTGTCCACTCACAGACTGGCGTAACGCGATACGCATTAACCTGTGATCCGGCGGAATGTCCCTCGCCAAAAGAACGATCACGAACACCTGAATATTCACAAAATCCAATACTCAAAGTCATAATCCGACAATACAAGACAAATCACGAGAAACCACCGTTTCCGGAAACACATAACTCAAAGCCGACGAATCGTCGAAAATCCATATATAGCACCTCAATACCTCGCTTTACTTTCGGATGCTCAAATTGAGAAACGAATCTCCCCACTGCGATCGGGGCGCGATTTCGAGTTAAATGACATGCGACTTGTCGAAAGTCCAAAAAAGTCAAACTTTGACCGTTGACCGCCGTTGACCGCCGTCCACGGCGGCACCACTGTTGACCGGAAGAATTTCATGGCGGAGCAACCCCTATTCCACTCAAAATCACCCACTGAGCAACTTTCATAACTGCACCAAAGTCCAATTCTCACTCTAACAAGGTCAATTTCATGAAAAACCGAATGTTCACACAAATTTCAAATCCAAAATTCTCCTTCCACAATCAAAATTAGAATTCCAAACTTACATGGTAGCTTGCTAGTGATGAGAGCTACAAAACCCACCCCAAAATTCAGCTCGAATCGGCTCGAAACATCAAACCCGAATTCACCATATTCTTCTCAAGTTTGGCCGGAAAGTTCCCTCCCTTCCGGGGAGCCTTGCCGTGAAAGGAGGCCGGGGGTGAACTCGGGATGCCAAGGCGCATCGATTGGGACAAGTCCCGAGCTCAGAGGTGGCCGAACGGGTTCGCCACCGTGGAACATCGCCGTTCGCCGTCGGCCTTCACTCTCACCACCGAGTTGACTCAGTCAACTCGGTCAACTCCTCATTTAGAAATGTTGACTTTCCCATTTCGGTAACCTGCTATTTATAGCCTTTCCCAATTTGGAAACTCATAATTATCCATTTCGACGAACTTTAAACCCACGTAACTTCCTCGTCGTGATTCCGATCCCGATAATTCTTGCGGCTACAAACTCATCTCGACGTACTCTTCAATAATCACCCGAATTCAAACACTCGGCCAAACGAATAAAAAGTCAACGGTTCACATCAACACACATTAAATCGACAAAATACCCAACAATCAGAAATATTCGCAACTAAATCTTCGTAACTCCAAATTATGTTCCGGAAGTTCCCACGAACTCGAAATTAAATTCTGAACAACTTCCGTGAAGAAGCCGAGACCAAATTCTCGTCCGATAATTTAGTCGCGAACAAACCTGCCATTTAAATCCGTTTCCGTCGAAACTTCAAATATTCATAACTAATTCCTCGGTCGTCCAAATAACGATCCGGAACCTCCCACGAACTCATAATCACACGTACAACGACTCTCGAGAAGAGACCCAGCTCCAATTCTCGGCCAATAATTTAGTCGTTAACAAGCCTGGCGATTTAAATAACTGCCGACAAACTGCGACTATGCAGTAACTCATCAATCAAGCTGATCATACTGCTGATTCTGGTCTGGGTCGTCACAGTATGGGAGTGTAAATCTTCCAACAAGTTTTTGGCGCCATTGCCGGGGAGCTAAGTTCATCTTAATTCCTTGGCCGGTTAGCCTTTGATTGAGGATTATCCGGACATTATTGATTGATGTTTGTTTCTTTGCTTTTGATTTCTTTTCATTTATCACGTAGAATCTTGTTTTTCTTATCTTTGTTTCATAACAATACTTTGGTAGGTTTGTTGGGGTAAAAGGGTGCTAGAAAATTTTGTTTCTAACCTTTGTTGCAGAACATTTTTGACCCGTCGAGGATTCTTCTCGACTAGTCGAAATTTGCCACAAAAGTAGCAGGTTGGCTGCATCGACTAGTCGAAAGTTTCCTAGTGTAAATCTTCGACCCGTCGAAATTTGCCACAACCGTGGCAGATTGGTTGCATCGACCGGTCGAAAACTGGGCTGCTCTTAAGGTTGTTTTACTTACTCTCTCAACTCTTTACCTTACTTATCTATATCCCTTTGAAGGACATTTAAATTGAGTCTTATTTTTTACGTATTGTAACTAGTGTGTGTCTAGATTTAGCAAACTTAATTTCCGCTACACCCTAGATTTTAGGACTTTATTTGGCAATTCTGGTATATTGGGTCACACAAGCCTTTACCTCAGTTCACCTTAGTGTCCATAGCACTGTGAATGCCCATGTGCCACGTACCGGAATTCCATAAACTCTTAGAGTGCTCATTGATGCTTCCTTGAGGAGGGTGTCAAAGAAGCACCGTGGAAGGCCCTCAAGGCTTTGAGTACTTTGAGAGTTTAGGCCTAACATCTATTGGTTGCTTAGTGTGTTTTCAGCTTTATGCCCTTCCGTCACACATGTGTACACACTCCATCTTCGAGTTCGTCACCCATTTTGTGGAAGAATAATTTGGGTTTCAACAACGTGGCTTCTACAAGTGGAAGGGCTAGTACAAGTAGTGGAGAAGGGCTTGGTGCACTGGTGTTGAGGGTTAGTAACCGGGAAGCACTTGGAAATTTGTTCGATCTTGCTCTAGAAGCTCAACGGAAAAATCCATCTTGTGGAGGCCGAGTGTTCACAATCGAGGTTGACCCTCACCTTGAAGAACAGGCTAGTGAGCACAGGGAAGACTCTTCATCCAAAGGTGAAAGTGTACCATCAATAGAGCCAACAGTTATGGGTGAAGGTGGAGAACTCTATGAAGGACGACCATTGAGGGAGTGTGCTCTCCCCTCTTTGGCAGCGCATACCAGCTGCATTGTCTTCCAATTGTTGATGGGCGAATCGTTCGAGATCAAGCCTAGCTTTCTGCAAACTTTACCATTGTTCCTTGGCCACGCCAATTCGGATCCTTACTCGCATCTATTAGAGTTCGAGGAGGCGTGTGCCCGATTAAACATCCGCAACGTGGACCAGAACCAATTGAGGTTGAGGGTCTTTCCATCAAGTTTGCGTGATAAGGCAAAGGAATGGCTTAATAAACTCCCACCTAACTTCATCAATTCATGGGAGACACTTCAAAGGAAGTTCATTACAAAGTACTTCCCATCGGGGAAGATCAATAAAAGGAGGACGAGCTTGATGACCTTTCGAGAAGAGGATGGAGAATTGTTTTGCGAAGCTTGGGAGAGGTTCAAAGGCCTAGAGCTTGGTTGTCCCAACCATGGGTAGTCTCAAGATATGCTAATGTCCCTATTCTATCAAGGGCTCAGCACGGAGACAAGAAGAAAAGTGGACAACGCATGTGGTGGTGACTTCATGGACAAGACCGTGGACGAAGCCCACATCTTATTGGAGAAATTGGCGGAGTGATCGGTGTTGTGGGACATTAAGCCTCATTTGAAGAAGTCGGCGGTCTCCATGTGAGAGGCCACCCAACTTCATAGGGGTGGTATCTATGAAGTCAAGGGAGCCCAACAACAAGAAGATGCTATCAAGTGGCTTGAGGAATCGAAGAATAGGAAGTTTGAGCTCCTAATGAAGCAGAGTAGAAGTGGAGGCCAAGCCCACCAAGTGTTGGAAATTTGTGTAGAGCCGGTTACTTGTATGATATGCGAAAGCGCGGTGCATGAAACCATACAATGTCCTCATCAAGATGACTATCCGGAAATTATCGAGGAGTGTAAAGGTGTCTTCTATGACCAACAAAAGAATGATCCATACTCCAACACTTATAATCCGGGATGGAGGAACCATCCTAACTTCTCATGGGGTGGTCAAAATCAAAGTCAAGGCAATCAAGGAGGACCTTCAAGGAAAATGGGAGGATATCAAGGTGGTTTTCAAAGATTACATGGAGGGTTTAACAATCAAGGTGGAAGTCAAGGTAGTTATGGTGCATCGGGAAGTGGAAACAATGGAGCATCTACCTATCAAGGAGCTCCCGGGTTTATGCCAAGGCCTAGTGGAGGATTTGCAAATGTCTCGAATGGTAATACTTACCAAGCGAGAACACCTTTCGTGCCTAGAACTTAACAATAACAACCACCAATAATTCAAGCGCCAACTCATCTACCACAATTGGAGGCACCCAAGTCCAACACGGACGAATTGCTTGCCAAGCTTCTCAAGAATCAAGAGAAAGACAAGAAGATGTATCTTGATATATTCATGAGCATGAAGAATGAGAATCAAGTCCTCCACAATGAGAGCCAAAGCGCCATTTATAAATTGGAGACTCAAGTTAGTCAACTAGCAAAAGCAATCACCACTCAAGGGAATGGCAAAGCCCATGAGTTTCCCTCCACAACCGAGAAGAACCCTAAGCACCAAGTCAACGTGGTCAAGGCAGTGTTGAGATCCGGAAGGGGATTTAAGAACTACAATGATGCTCCTATTGTGGAGAGCGATGAGGAAGATGACTTAGACACCCCATTGGTGTGAAGGCCACAACCCAGAGTGGAGAAGGGTGCACCAAGTAGAGAGAAGATGGTGCGTTTCCAAGCGGGAACCGAAGTGATTCCGTTTGAGGATGTTGAGGCGTCGGATGACGAGGAGGTTGAGTTAAAGATTGATCAAGCGAGGTCCAAGATTGATTTGGGTCACCATGGGAGCTCCAGAAAGAGTCAAGAGGGTAAGGAGGTGAATAGAGAGCATGTCGGGACAGATTTGAGGAATACAAGAAGGGAAGATGCTACTCAGAATTCGACCAGTCGAGAAAATTATTCGACCGGTCGATGATGGCAAACTGTCCGGAATGATGCACATTTTCGATCGGTCGAGAATAATCCCCGACCCGTCGAAAATCAGGACCACGGGAATTCCATGAAAGGTTCCGATGAGGCTCGAATTGATGTGGAAGCATGTCTACCCTTTCCCCAAGTACGAAACAAAGAGAGGGCACAAGTCAACTTGGATCGAAAGACCAAGGAGTGCTTGGATGTCTTCAAGAAGGTGGAGATCAATATTCCCCTTCTTGACGCTATCCAAACCATCCCAATGTACTCTAATTTCTTAAAGGAATTATGCACCAACCGTAGGTTGAAGAACAAGCTCCAAGGAGAGGAGAACACAGAGAAGGTCAAGCTCAATGCCACGGTATCAGCCATCATCCAACAAAAGGTACCTAAGAAGCTTTCGGATCCGGGTAGCTTCACCGTTCCGTGCACCATTGGCACTAAGAATTTTTCGAGGACGTTGATGGACCTTGGTGCATCCATAAACTTGATTCCATATTCGGTTTACAAGGAGATAGGATTGGGGAAGATAAAGTTGGTGAGCATGTCATTGCAACTTGCCGACCGAAGTATTGTTCATCCAAGAGGCATTGTCGAGGATGTGTTAGTGATGATTGGTGAGCTTGTAGTCCCGGACGATTTTGTTATCTTGGACATGGAGGAGCTGAGGGGTTTGAAGATCTTTCCATCATCTTTGGGAGAGCTTTTATGGCCACGGCGGG
This sequence comes from Geum urbanum, assembly GCA_946800695.1. Taxonomy (NCBI): domain Eukaryota; kingdom Viridiplantae; phylum Streptophyta; class Magnoliopsida; order Rosales; family Rosaceae; genus Geum; species Geum urbanum. Next base: position 6,525,277 of record OX326997.1, read on the forward strand.
CACTAAGATTGATGTCAAAGGTGGTGTTCTTACAATGGAGGTCTTTGACAAGATGGAGACCTTCAAGATCTTTCACGACAATGGTCCCATTTCTAAGCTGCAAGCTTTCATGGTTAGGGTGATTGAAGAGGAACTAGATGAAGAAATTGATGATCTCTCTACTCAAATCTACATGGAAGGTACTCCCGAGGAGGAGGTGGAAGCGGCTTTAGTGGTACCATATGAGGTGTGCCTCTTGAAGTGTACTATTGATGGCCACACAGCCTTGAATTATATCATGACGTCTCAAAACATCTATGAGCCGAGGATCTCCTATAAACCACTCCTTTTCACCAGTTTGGGGCTAGAGCACTAGAGGGTAACTACTACTCTCAGAATACGGTGAACCGGATCAATGTGCATGACACTATGCTCACAATTCAACAAGGATGAATTATACCGAACTTGGAGTTTAAGCAACTCCCAGAGATGTTAAAGTATGTAGTTTTGGAGGCACCAAACAAGAAACAGGTGATAATCTCATCTTTGCTCAATGAGAGACAATAGGGTATGTTGCTAGAGGTGTTAAGGAGTAATGAGGAGGCTATCGGGTGGTCGTTGAGTGACATAAAAGAGATAAGTCCAACTATTTGCAAGCACCATATCTACACCGCTACAGATGTTAAGCCGGTTAGGCAACCCTAAAGGATATTAAATCCGAATATGCAAGATGTGGTCAAGAAGGAGGTCTTGAAGTTGCAAGCTAATGGTATTATATACATAATATCGGATAGCCCATGGATCTCCCCAACACAAGTGGTGCCGAAGAAAGGGGGTCTCACCGTAGTACCTAATGCTCAAGGTGAGCTTATTCCTTCCCGGATTGTTAATAGTTGGAGATTTTGCATCGACTACTGGAAGTTGAATGCGGCAACACACAAGGATCATTTTCCATTGCCATTCATTGATCAAATGCCAGAGAGGCTATCCGGGCATGAATATTATTGCTTCTTGGATGGCTATAGTGGGTACAACCATATTGCAATCAATCTCGAGCACCAAGAGAGACGGCCTTCACATGTCCTCAAGGTGTCTTTACTTTTCGCCGGATGCCGTTCGGGTTATGCAATGCTCCTGCAACCTTTCAATGTTGCATGCAATCCATCTTCGCCGGAATGATTGGTGAATTCGTTGAGGTTTTATGGACGACTTCTCCCTCTTTGGGAATTCATTTGACAATTGCTTATACAATCTTGATCAAGTACTAGCGAGATGTAGGGTGAAGGACTTGGTCATCAATTGGGAGAAATGCCATTTTATGGTAACAGAAGGTATCGTGCTTGGTCATTGTATATCTAAGAAGGGGATCGAAGTTGATAAAGCCAAGATTGAGGTAATAGAGAGGTTGCCTATTCCCACCAACGTCAAGGAGATCCGAAGTTTCCTTGGGCATGAGGGTTTCTATCAGAGGTTCATAAAGGACTTTAGCAAGATTGCGAAGCCACTTACAGACATGATCTCCAAGGACGTGTTCTACTCCATCACTCCACCACTTGAAGAGGCATCTGAGACACTCAAGAAAACGCTTACTTCGGCCCCGGTGATCATGAAGCCTGATTGGAGTCTACCATTTGAGATTATGTGTGACGCAAGTGATTACTCTATGGGATCGGTTCTTGGCCAAAGGAGGGATAACGTGTTAGGGGTAATACAATATGCCTCATGAGCGTTTAACTCAGCTCAAAAGAACTATACAACTACGGAGAAAGAGATGCTTGATATTATGTTTTCCCTTGAGAAGTTTAGAAGCTACATAGTGGGATCTAAGGTGATTGTCCATACCGATCATGTGGCACTCAAGTACCTTTTCACTAAGGCGGAGTCAAGAGCAAGGTTTCTACGTTGGGTACTACTTCTTCAAGAATTTGACTTAGAAATTGTGGATAAACCCGGAAAGCACAACTTGGTAGAGGATCATCTTTCAAGGCTCCAAATTGAGGAGGACGACGGTGCATTGAATGAAGACTTTCCCGATGAGCAATTATTTCAAGTCCAAGAGGTTCTTACCACTTCTTCCTATACATGGTAAGCCGACATTGCCAACTACCTATCTAGTAAAGGCACCTACATCCCCATGCACTTCACACGTGATCAAAGCAAGCACTTGAGGAGGATAAGTAGGGAGTTCATTTGGGATGACCCTTATCTCTAGAAGGAGGGTCGAGATGGCATCTTAAGGAGGTGTGTACCTCATGAAGAAATACATAGTGTCCTCTCCTTTTGTCATGAACTTGAATGTGGGGGACACCATGGACCCTCTAAGACGGCGTACAAAGTCTTGCAAGTGGGTTTGTGGTGGCCGAACCTATTTCGGGACACTCATGCCTTTATCAAGAGTTGTGATCGATGCCAAAGGGTCGGCAAGTTAAGCAAGCGAGACCACATGCCTTTGAAAACCATCATGGAGACCGAAATTTTTTATGTGTAGGGGATTGACTTTATGGGACCCTTCCCAAAGTTTAATGGGATGCTCTTATACTTGTAGTGGTGGACTATGTTTCAAAATGGGTAGAAGCCATGGCGTGTCCAACTAATGACGGGAAGGTGGTCACGAAGTTCCTTAAAAGTGCCATCTTCACAAGACATGGGACCCCTCGAGCCCTATCATCCCCAAACTAGCGGGCAAGTGGAGATTAGTAATCGAGAACTCAAGCATATTCTTGAGAAGACCGTGAGTACTCACCGCAAGGATTGGAGTCAAAAGCTTGATGATGCACTATGGGCATACCGTACCGCCTTCAAGACCCCCATTGGTATGTCTCCTTATCGGCATGTCTACGGAAAATTATGTCACTTGCCGGTTGAGATCGAGCACAAGGCCCGATGGGCAATTTCTATGTTGCATATGAGATTGGAAGATAATGGCATCAAGAGGAAGCTCGACATCATGACGCTTGAAGAATTCAGGCTTGAGGCCTATGAAAGTGCCCGTATCTATAAAGAAAAGACGAAGAGGTACCATGACGCACAACTACGGCACAAGGATCTTAGTGTGGGTAAGAAGGTCCTTCTATACAATTCTCGGCTTTCTTTGCATCCCGGGAAGTTGCGTTCAAGATTGAATGGCCCTTTCGAGCTTGTGGAGATATTCCCTCATGGTGCGGTCACCTTGAGAAATTTAAGAAATGGGAGTACCTTTAAGGTCAATGGCCACCGTATCAAGCCGTGGCAAGGAGTCACACCGAGTGCATAATGTGTGGAGGTGACATTCTCGCACACTCCCCACACCATGATGATGTGATGATCACCTTCGCCGGACCATGTTTATGTCCGTAAACTACAACCCGTAATGGCTGGAGCCCATAGGAAAATGTTCATTGAAATAAGTGTGAGGTAGCGGTTTTGGTGTGACCCGGAGAAGCAACGAGCATAGCATGGAAGGCAAGACCAACCTTGGTCTTGCGTGTTGGTGATTGTCGGTGACTTTGAATGCTACGTTTCGGTCTTCAAGGGGGAGCATCTCTTATCTCTTACCTCACTCTCACTTTTATGCTTATTTAATATATTTGTGTGTCTGGTATTATAGCCTTGTTTGTGCGAAGTTAGGGTAGGAACTATGTAAATTTGCATGGGTAGTGTGAGTCTTTTTGCAAGGTGAAATCTGGAGATTTTCGACCGGTAGAGGAATGATAGTTCAAAATCCTTGACTGGTCGAAAAAGGGCACAATGCAGGCAGGTTGTTCTCATCGACCGGTCGAAATTTTCTAGTTAAAAGTTTCGACCGGTCAAAAAAGGTCACAGAGGAGGCAGTGTGTTCACATCGACCGGTCGAAAATTTCTAGTTCAAAATTTCGACGGGTCGAAACCAGTCTGGGCCGAATTGATTGGAAGTTGACTTTTAATGAACACTTATTTCCCTCTTTCGCTCTCTTCCCTACCGCCTCCCTTCTCTTTCTCTTCAGTTTTCATATCTATTTGCTTCTTTTCCAACTCTCTCACTCCCTCTAACACATCCTCACACACACAAATCACTCAAACTCTTCCCAATCTCCCCAAGATTGTGAATTTCGTGCTTCTTATTGTATTTGGAGTGCTTGGTGTGAAGGTTTAAGTGCTTAGGAGCTCTTTAACTAAGGTTTGTTCTCCATGAACTCTTGAACCCAAAAATTGAGTTTTGTGTGATTAAGATGTGATTTTATGGTGTTTGGAGTAATGTGTTACTATATTCCTTGTTCTAGAACTATGGGTTGTGTGACTCTAACACTTTTATGCATGCAATTGTTGAAATTGATAGAGTAGTGTTATGCATGCACCATGGAAGTCGAAAATTGGGAATTAGCTTTGTTTGAGGGTTGATTGTGTGAATGTATACGTGAAATCATGATCTAGGCTTAATGGGTAGTTAATTTCTGCGACTAATTGCATGATACCTCATCGAAATTTTTTTGGGTGATTTGTTGACTAACCCTTGACTTGGCCGAACTTGTGAGGTATGCATGCTTTCTTTGTGTGTTTTGTATGCTCTTGTGATGATACACCTGTCCCAGTTGATGCAATTGAGTATTGGCCCTCCAATTGAGCAAATTATGTGTAATGGACATGTGTGAGAACCAAGAATGTGCCAAGTTAAATTGACGAGTTTATTACATTGTGCTTGATTACATGTTTGTGCCTCTTTGTGACTAGCGTGTTACTTGTGCACTAAAGTGATTGATTCGAATTGTTGAAATTTGTTAGCACTATTAGGGAGCATGCTCACGGGACCTTGGTGTGAAAGTTTGTGTCTAGGATTTGAGTATTAATGTGTGTTGTACATCCTTGTGTTCAGGGTTTTCCATCTCATCCTCCATCATCATCATCATCATCATCATGCCTCCACGACGCCAAAAAGTGCCCGCTCGTGTGTATGACGAGGATGAGGAAGACCTCCTCACCGGAGGACTACCAAGAAAGAAAACATCTACAAGGGGTCGAGAAATATATCCTTCGCTTGAGCAACCTCGCCGTATTTGTGCGGAGAAGAGTGTTGTGGACACGGCCACCAACCCCGAGCTACGGGCCATGCTTGAAGTGATTGATCAACATAGAATTCGGGTGCTTACGTGGGGTTGGAAAGGATATGATGAGGCCATAGTTAGGGAGTTCTATGCTACACTCAAGAACGCACCCTCGAATGAGGATGAAGGGCGAACTCTCAACTTCAAGGGCAGGTGCATTACGCTCTCTCCCCAATCTATAGAGGGGCTGTGGCACATTCCCTCACTTACGTAACGATAAAGATAGGACTTTGGGGACCGGTTTGATGTCGTGACTTGGACTGACTTCACCTGCATGGCATGCCCACCGAATACCACACCGACAAACACTAATGGTAGTTTCCAAACCAAGGACCTCACCGACACTTATTGGGTCCTTTGGCTCTTCGTGAAACATAATGTAAGTTCCTCCGGTCATAGTGTGGAGATCAAGAGAATGGGCTACCGCACCTTGCACGAAATGATGAATGGTGAAGGGAAAGTTGAGTTTGGGAAGATCATATATGACTCCATTATTAGCGCAAGTATGGCTACCACTGGTCATTTCATCTTTCCATGTCTTATCACGGAGCTTTTCCGGTCTTATGAAGTCCGTGGAATCCCTCAAGCGATTAATGAGTTGTCAAGACCTCATGGCCTTCTCAATGATATTGTAGTTACCAAGAGCCTCAACACTCAAAGGCCTGCCACCACTAACCGAGCTGGTGGCACATCTACTTCTTCTTCCCAAGGCCAAGGTCCTCCCATTGGAATGACACCGGAGATTTTTTCCTACTTCGAGGGGTATATGGGAGAGATACGAAACCATCATGTACTCGCTATGGAGGGAATTGCCAACCTTGGTGACCAAGTCGGCCACTTAGAAGAGCGGATGAGTGCATTGGAGGTTCACTACCGTGGGGGGAGTCTCGGTCCTTCAAGCATGGAACGTGAAGATGTTATGGAGCATGATGGTGGAAATGATGATGATGCGGACGAGTGAAGACTTAGTGTTCTTGTGTTTTCTCTTCATTTCTCTTTTATGTTGAACTAACCTTTTCTGTGACACTTTTTATTTTAGGATTTTGTCTAAATTGTACACTTTGAACATCTTCGGTACTCTTTTGTTGATGTCATTGTGCTTGTTTCTATGCCTTGTGTTCTGTGTGTGGTGATGTTTCACCTTATAGAGTTTTTATGTTTGTGTTGTGAGCCTTATGTGTGTTGAGGATGAGATCCATTTGGGGTGCGGGACCTAACATGAATATTGAGCTTGAAGGAGTTTATTGCAGGTCAAAAAAAAAATCTTAGCCTTTAATTTTGGAAATTATCGACCGATCGACGATAGTAACCTGTCCGGGTTTTGGCACATTTTTGAACCGGTCAAAATTTTTAGTTGATTTTTTTTGACCGGTCGAAACTTGTCCTGCCAACTTTGACTTTTTCTGACCAAGCTCATGGGCTTTGATGGCATCCTCCTTTGAGCTTCCCCATGCCACCATTTGCACTCCGACTGCGCCGCTTCCCGGTTCTTACCCCCCTCGTGCAACCTTTGGATGGCGAGGCCTAAATTGGCCTTCGTGGGTTAACATATACGTACATTTGGAGTTAGGAGTCGATCGTCAAAGCGTTTGCACACACACACACACACTCTCTCTCTCTACTCTCTCCTTATCCCTTTGCATGACACGTCTTTATTCAGAATAATACTTAGTGTCTAATCGAGTCGTGTTCACATGTGGTAGGCTTAATGTGATACATGTTGTGATGCTCTTTACTTTGAAATTCATGCCTTCATAAATTGTCCGATTATTCCATGCTACGGTGTTCAAGTTCTAAGTGTGAGGTCCTCTCGTACTACATGTTAAACTACATTGTCGTTTTCCTATGAAATGTGATTAGTATTCATGCCCCCATCGTGGTTGATAGGACTTTAATAGCTTCATTAATACTTAGAGACTATATGACCTTTTAAGTGTGAAGGCATGCTAATTACTATGCCTAGGAAAACATGTGTTAGGTGAATAAATTTGTGAAATGATGATGCCCTACTATCTTGTCTACACTTTCGGTTATTATGTGGTTTTATGCAAATTAAGGACAATTTGATTCTAAGTGTGAGGTAGGCGGCTAAGTCATTTTCACTCCTTATCCGAAAAATCATAAAAATTGAAAAAAAAAATTGAGAAAATGTACGTAACACAAAATATGTGTGATTTGTGTGTATTTTGTGTCCCAATGATCACTCCCAATGATGATACTTGAACTAATGGCTAGTAGATTGTATAATTTTGAGCATGTTTAAAAAGAGAAAACAATGCATGTTTAATTGGTTTGAAAAGTGCATATGACATTCAAAATGAATTCACAATGAGAAAAAGAATGATTGATTTGTTTTCGAAGCTATCCATGCCCATGTGAGATTTTTAAGCCTTATTGTGCATGCATAGCTACATTGTGCAGCTATTCTTTTATGTGTGATATCGATCAATTATTGTGTAATCTAGAACTCGCTTTAAACCGTGTTAAACGTTTTCCAAATCATAAGTTGTTTTTAAAATGATAGAGGCAATTGGATGATCACCACCATGGACAAATTACTTTTGAACCCATTAATACATATATCCTTTAGTAAGCCAATTTGAACCTTATATTATTCAGCCATTATATTCGTGAACACCACAAATCCTTACCAAGTTTAAACACTTACTCCTACCCTTAACTAGGCAATCGAGCAAGCGATAATGAAGTCTTATTAGGATGTGCTTAGAGTTGGGATTATTGAGAAGTTTGGTAAGAGATAAGTGTGAGGTGGAGGAGGATGTTGTGATGATTCACTCGTGTTGTGTTTATTCAAAAAGAAAAAAAAAGAAGAGAAAGAAAAGAGTTTCAAAGAAAAGAAAAAAGAAGATGAGAAAAATAGAAAAGAGAAAAAAAAATTCCACAAAAATATGGTAGTGTATATAAAGAATAAGTGTTTTGAGAAATTGTTTGTATGAAAAAGGGAAAGCTAGTAGCACCTAGAGTATGTTATGGAACTTCGACATGTGAGTTGCTTGCTAGGTTGCTTGGTTCTTGAATTCCTATACCTTTCTTTCATTAAACCTATTCCTTAAACCTCGTTTTAACCCGAATAAAAGTCCTCTTGATTTGAAATGCTTATGTTTTTGGATTGTTGGAGCATTGGTTGAAAATCGAGCTTATAGAGAACATGTCATTGATGCGATTTATGAGTACAAATACTAACCCCCAAATACTTGTGTGCTTTGAGTGATATCTAGTGAGTTTGATGGTTAGGAAACATATCAATTTGAATACATCTCATTGTGATGCATTTGACCTAGCATATCTCATTTTGGCTTATTATATATGCATATATTGATTTCATGTTTTAAAAGTGTTGCTCAAAAGTAGTTCAATCCATCTAGCCATGATTCTTTGAGGGAAGACAATCTACCATTTGGAACACTTACATACTTGTGTGTTATATTGCTTCAAGTCTAGCTTAGCTTAATTATTTTCTTCTTAGTTTGCTTGAAGACAAGCAAAGCTTAAGTGTGAGGTAGTTGTTAGGACCATAATTATGTGTCCATTACGCTCCTAACTTTATGTTTATAGCTTGTTTTCTATGAATAAAGCATTATTCTTATGACATTTCCTGTTCTTGCTAGGAAATGTATTAAACATGAAGAATTAGATACTTATTGGAGAAGACATATACATTTCCGAGGTCAAGGGAGAATTTGGAGCAACTTTGGGAAAATGACGAAATAGCTTCACCGGAGGTCGCCGGAAGTTGGGTGGAACTCGCCGGAATTCTTCACAGCCGGCCGACCCATTTTGGACGACCCAATCACATAGAGTCAATCCCAATGGAGGCCCATTGACCCCATCTATGCTTACCAATCTGATTTGGAGAGAAAGAGAAGGAGTTGGATCGCATGATGTCACCATTTTTGGGGTTTAGCCTTTCATGGCCTAAAATAGTGGATCATGGTCTCCCTCATTCAAAGTTGACCTTTGGATCCTCCATCTCACCACCTCCTATCATCTAAGGGTCCACATTTGCCTCCCCAATCAGCCCAAATTCGAGCTTCCCTTGGCACCCAAACATAACTTACTTCAATTTTCAGATTTCTCAAGTTTTTCTCTCTTTTGAGCCTCAATCCATTCCCCATTCAAAAAGCCATCTTCTCTACCTCTCAAGCACCCATAGCACCACCAAAAGGCTTAAAACCCTCCATTACCACCACCATACTTTCATCTACATCACCATTCCGCTAGCTTTTGGTGGGTGACTCAACACTTGGAGCTTTGGAGCTAGATTGGAGCAAGAAGGAGAGAAGAGCTAGACAACCTTGGAACTTTTTGGACACCCTTGGTTATTTCTCCTCCTACTTTGTATTTCAATCATGTATCTAGACTCTATGCTTGTTATGGGTAGTGAGTAGTCTCTTTTGGGAGGCTAGGGTTAGAACCCTAGCCACGTGATGTGATGAACATGTCTTGGATTATGTATATTTCATGGTTTTAGTGTATGTTATGAAGATTTGTGTTATGAATGAGTTTATTGTGTGATTGTGGTATGTTTATATGCTTGAGCTTGTTGTATAAATTCTTATATGCATGTGTTGACTCTAGCTAGGTTGAAGCATGTGTTAAATGACTTAAAAATGACCCTTGAATGAATTAACTACTCACTTAAGGATAGATGAGCATGTAAACATGATTAGGGTATTATCTAAGAGATTTATCTTAAGATTTAGTTCCCTAGCATTTAGCATGGATTAGAGCCTCTTGAGTCTCCTTAGACTTGAGAGACCTTAGTCAAGCACACATTGATTTAAAAGGTTATTGTGGCACCTCGTAGAATCTTTCGACTCGTAACTTAATAGGTACGAGCTGAGGGATTTAACCGAACGTCCTTTCAGATTTTTTAATCGATATTCGAGAGGGGAGCCTTTCCACATCTTTCACATGATTTACTTGTTAGCTTCACAACGTGACATACGGTTGAGGTATAAGCCCATAATGACTTATGTCTTGATCTCGATTCACCTAACACTTCAATGTAGGGCCTAAATCTTCTAGTGTCCAAAGTGACCTAGGAATTTGAGTTCTAAACCAACCGTGACTCACAAGGTCACGACTGCTTGGACAATAATTTGTGTGAACGGACTTAATCTATACATGAACCGGGACATTGTTTGATGCATCATATGGTTAGTGGGTATTTCCCTAGTTGACCTACTTTCTCTTATATTGAATTTGTGTCATTTAGTGTAATCAATCAACCATCAACCAACTCGTTAATCACTCACCGTAATTGCATCATCCCTTGCAATGCCAAATCTCCAAAGGATTTGGTAGTGTGAGATACACTTTCACATTTCATTTCCTCTAGTGTCAAGTAGTGTAGTGTCTAGTGAGTCGTAATCTTTGTACTTTCACCCGAGCTAAGGAATCTAAGTGCTTACTCCTCGTGGGTTCGACACTCGATTTTCTTTTCTATACTATTACTTGTCCCCGTATACTTACGGGTGAAGATTGTTCTTACATTTATGAGTTAGAAAATAGCTTACTAAGTGTGGGGGTGTAAATCTTCCAACATCGTTGTTCTTGGCCAACGTCCAGAGAGACTTCCTCATGTCATCTATTATGCCTCCAGAACCTTGAATGATGCACAGTTAAACTATTCAACTACTGAGAAGGAGCTCTTAGCAGAAGTTTTTTCTCTTGAAAAGTTTAGATCTTACTTTGTAGGAACTAAAGTTATCATATTTTTTGACCATGTTGCTTTGAGATATTTGATGACAAAACAGGATGTCAACCCCAGATTGATTTGATGGATGCTCTTGCTATAAGAGTTTGACATTGAGATCAAGGACAAGAAGGGTTATGAGAATATGGTGGAGGATCACTTGAGTATACTCACCCATGATTCCAATACAGAAGAGAACAATCTTCCATTCAAAGATAGCTTTCCGAATGAGCAGTTCCTTGCTGCTCAAGAGATGGCGCCATGGTATGTTGATATTGTCAATTACAAGGTAAGTAAGTGCATTTCACCTGATTTCACCAGAGCTCAGAACGATAAACTTTTCAAGGAGAGAGAGAGAGAGAGAGAGAGAGAGAGAGAGAGAGAGAGAGAAGAATATAAAAGACTTGGAAAGAGGAGGAGACAAGAAGAAAGAAACAGAAGAAAAGAACAGAACTCGATTTTGACGAAGACAAGACTTCATTCTTCTTCATCATTTAATTTATCTCTCATGTATTCTTTGATGTTATTATCTAAGACTATGAGTAGTTAAATACTTTGTTAAGGGGCAGCTTGAAGCCACATACATAAAGGCTTTCTAATGTATACACTTTGACCTAATTTTGCATATTCTTTTGAATAAGGCTTCTTTCTCTATATGATTCACTGAATGAATTCTTGTATGTTTTCTTTGGTGTACAACTTAGTATGTATGCTAGGATTCCATTGTCATGAGATACGGGTGACTGAAGATAATCTCTTCCACCGGATTCTCTACAGTGATACACCAATTTTGTTGGGTGATTGAAACCCTAGGTCTAGCAGGACACGCCCATAGTGTACTTGTAAACCTTTGTAGCTTCTCAAACCTTTTCTAGAACTCAATTATCTATTCTTTGTAAACCTTGGGATCCATGACTATGGGTTCATAGAGAGATAGATGTAAGGGAGGTCCATGACAAACCTGCATAAGCATAAGGATTAGATAATAAGATGTGGTTATAACGATCAACTCTTCCTTAGAACTTTCATTCATTGGATATGTGCATTAGGTTATGTATGTATTAGAAAGATATAATGTCAGTGGTAAATTGCATTCCTCTTAACTCATTCATCCACTGGTTTAAACTCTTGCATTCATAAGCATATTTACTTTCAGCATTTATTTTTTACATGTAGCTATAATTGGCTAAATTATTTTGATACACAAATCAACTCAGAAAACCCTCAAATTTTGTGTGGTAGTCTGACACTGTGTCTAGTATATTTTTATTAAAATTTTCGTGGTATTCGGGGTAGTCTAGCTTAGGCTCGTAGTTGTGTCTTTTTGTGCTAGTCGAATCTGTCAACTTGCTGATATTTGCGTCAAACTAGTGTATTGAGTCTTAGTTCCACCAATCCTTAGCTGGTAATGACCTCTATTTACCAATTACTACATTGATATATTTACTCGAGAATATGGTTATCTTTGAGGGTGGTTTTCCACTTATCAAATGTGATTTGTAAAAAAAGGGTGTCAATTTCTTCACCCTTTTTATAAGTGGATAAACTATCCAATATCAACAAAGGCATTTTGATTATAAAAAAAACCGATAGGAGTCTGTATCCTGAGCTTCCCGCACCTGATCAACTAATACCGGTCGAACCTGGAAACTAGCAACAAAGCTCCATCATCGTCCCACTCGAACTCAGCTCCTGTGGTCCGAAGCTCGGCTAACATGGAAACTATGGCCACACACACATGAAACAACGAAGCTCCGGATTTCTGACTGAGTGCATCAGCAACGACATTAGCCTTTCCTGGATGGTACTCGAAAGTGCAATCATAATCGTTAATCAACTCCATCCATCTGCGCTGCCTCATATTCAAGTTTGGCTGCGTGCGCAAATAAGTGAGACTCTTATGATCGGTGTATATCTTGCACTAAGCTCCGTACAAGTAGTGTCTCCAACTCTTCAACGCTAATACAATAGCAGCCAACTCCAAATCATGGGTAGGATAGTTGACTTCATGTGGTTTCAGCTGCCTGGAACCGTAGGCTACCACTCTGCCATGCTGTATCAAAACACAACCAAGTCCCAACTTCGATGCATCGCTGTAAACCACAAACTCTCCACTGTCAACAGGTAGAATCAGAACCGGTGCAGTAGTCAACTTTTCCTTCAGGAGTAAGTAACTCTCCTCACGAGCATCGGACCACTCAAACTTGACGCATTTCTTCGTCAATCTGGTAATTGGAGTGGCAATCCGTGAAAAATCTTGCACAAAGTGGCGATAATAACCTGCCAAACCCAAGAAACTACAGTGGTAGGTCTATTCCAATTCAACACGGCTTCAATCTTGTCAGGATCCACACTGACTCCTTCAGTTGATATCACGTGACCCAAAAACTTCACGCTATCCAACCAAAACTCACACTTGCTGAACTTCGCAAACAGCTGATTATCTCGCAAAGTCCGCAAAACAGCTCGTAAATGCTTCTTGTGCTGGCCCACACTCCTGGAGTAGATCAGGATGTCGTCGATGAACACGATCACAAACTTGTCCAGAAACCGTCTGAACACTCGGTTCATCAAGTCCATAAAAGCTGCAGGGGCATTGGTCAACCCAAACGGCATAACCAAAAACTCGTAATGCCCGTACCGTGATCTGAAAGCTGTCCTGGCCACATCTGACTCTCTGATCCTCAACTGATGGTATCCGGATCTGAGATCAATCGTCGAAAAGACTGAAGCTCCCTTGAGCTCTTCCTTATAACGATCAATTCTTCCTTAGAACTTTCATTCATTGGATATGTGCATTAGGTTATGTATGTATTAGAAAGACATAATGTCGGTGGTGAATTGCATTCCTCTTAAATCATTCATCCACTGGTTTAAACCCTTGCATTCATAATCATATTTACTTTCAGTATTTATTTTCTGCATGTAGCTATAATTGGGTAAATTATTTTGGTACACAAATCAACTTAGAAAACCCTCAAATTTTGTGTGGTAGTCTGACACTGTGTCTAGTATATATATATTTTTTAAATTTTCGTGGTATTCAGGGCAGTCTAGCTTAGGCTCGTAGTTGTGTCTTTTTGTGCTGGTCGAATCTGTCAGCTTGCTGATATTTGCGTCAAACTAGTGTATTGAGTCTTAGTTTCACCAATCCTTAGCTGGTAATGACCTCTATTTACCAATTACTACATTGATATATTTACTCGAGAATATGGTGATCTTTGAGAGTGATTTTCCACTTATCAAATGTATTTTATAAAAAAGGGGTGTGAATTTCATCACCCTTTTTATAAGTGGATAAACTATCCAATATCAACAAAGGCATTTTGATTATAAAAAAAACCGACACCTTGACAGCGATTGATCGAAGTTGCAATCGAAACAATAAAGGCGATAGATATTCTATCTTCATAGATTTTCAAATTTATTTCTTGGACTGTATTCGAGCTTAGGATGTGATTCAATGATTATCAGGTCTCGACTTTGAATTAATTTGAAAGAGACTCGGTAATGTCTAATTACTCTTGTGCTTAATCCGGCGGCTATTTGTTCTGGCTATTTTCGATTGTTTAGTAATGACCTTGGCTCATGAGATGTTATCGAAAATATTTCCCCCACAGGACCTTAGCTGCATTCGTCTGTACGTATGTTCGATTTTTTATTTTCCAAATGTTTGGCCGAATTACTTCTACTCAATCAATAACAACAAATCAGTATGTATAAGAGATAGGGTTTTTGATATAGAGATAGAGTGCACGTAGACACGTAGTCCATGCAGGTAAATTAATAACAAGGAAATTAGATTCCAATGATCCACAAATCGATCAAGGAAGAAGTAAATTACACAAGCAACTACATCCTCTTATTTAAGTAATCGTAAATAATTAAGTGTATGTGAGTATATGATCGATACGTACGGTACGCATGGCCAACGTAGTACATGCAATATTACTTGGCCTTTGCTGGTTTAAAAAGTTGTTAGTTATTATTGTCATACCAGAACTGGTTCTGGAGATCCTTAACGACGTGGTTGTCAACTTGGAATGCCTTGGCGAGAACATCAATGTTGATGGCAGGTTTGGAGCCGAAAACAGCATTGGCTATGGTGATGACACCTGGATTCTGGCTGCTAAGACCGGCAATGGCTACGGCGTTGTACTTTCCGATGTTGAACTGAAAGTGAATGAGACCAACAGGGAAGACAAAAACATCTCCCTTGTTCAACACTTTGGTGATCAGACGGTTTTCGGGGTTGGATGTGACGAAGCCAACGTAGAGAGTACCTTCCAAGACCACGAGGATTTCAGAGGCGCGAGGGTGAGTGTGAGGAGGGTTTAGACCGCCGTTTGGTGCATAGTCTATGCGAGCAATTGATATCCCAAGAGTGTTGAGTCCTGGTATTTTCTCAACGTTTGCGGCTGTCACGTTGGAACCAACTGGATTCGCTGTGTTTCGGGGAATCTGAAGCCCGGAGTAGAAGAAATCTTCTGCTGTTGCAAGCTTGGGGTCCTTGCAGAATTTTCCATTCACAAACACTGCAATATGCAGGGAACGTCAAATATATCAGAACATGCATGTCTGCGTGCAAAAATTAATTTGACCGAGCAATCTTAAAGCATATATGATAGCGAAGTTGTGATATATACCAGCAGAATAAGCAGGGTCCTTGGCGTCAAGTGCAACGCAGAAGTCTTGGAGAGGACTAGGATCAGAGGCAGAGACGAGGTTGAAGGTCGTTGCTAATGCCAATATGACAAGAGCAGCACTGATGGTAGGGAAATGAGCACGTTTCATCATTGTAAAACTTGTATGTATACGTGATTGGGCGCTCTCAATTCTCGAAAAGAGCTAGCTAGCAAGTAATGCTTATGAAGTTGAGGTGTGTATGATTATACTGCACAGAGCAAATGCCTATTTATAGATGGGATAGAGACCTGCTTATCTGAAGTATTGTCCTGAAGTCCTGAACTGGTCTTGAACTGGCCTTGTCCATGGAAGCAGTTAAGATTAATTTGGAGTTAAATAACTCATTAGTATTTGGAAGCAGGTAAAGACTTGGATTTCTCTCTACGTACGTACTACATGACCCAAGCCAATTAATTGACCATCTCTCTTCCTGATTTATGTCTTACTTATTCAAGAGATTAAGAATTCAAAGTTTTGAGTGTTGACAAAACCAGAGGACTGTTTTTATTCAACAATTCCCTTAATTTGTAGATTTTTCTATCTCAAATCATCAGAATATTTTTTCTCTAATGTGCCGTGTAGGTTTAGATGTTTTTTTTTTGAAAGGACATTAATTAGCTATGGAATTGTTCAAATTTTAAAGGAGCGATTATAGGGTTCCATGACGGGTGTGGTTTTCTTTGTATGAATCTCAAAATGGTAATCAAGTTTACGTGATGGCAAGATTTCAACTTGGTGCGACAGTCTAGCTAAGATCGATGTTTGGTCGTTCAGAGGAGCAAATGGTGCATCTCATCAAACGTCGGTGATTCATCCATAATCGTCTTGCTCGATTTGGTTGCTCGTGGGATGGGCAAGGTATTCTCTTGAGGGGTGATATTCAGAAAATCACATATAAAAGATACCCCTACTTTGTACCTAAGAATTTCAATTGTAGTTCTGGAAAGCAGGGGTCATTCTCACAAAAAATTAATTAGACCTAAATGCTTAAACACTATCTAAACTCAAATGTCAGAAAAACTGGCAGATTCGACCACTAGACACTAATGGAAATACTACTTATATCTATACTATTCTAAATACCACGAAATTTCTACACATACAACTATACTTAGTGTCGGACTTCCATGTAAAATATTATAGGGTTTTGAGTTGATTTGGTTACCGAACTTAATCGAAAAACTGGAACTAAAGGCTGAAAACTAAATGCTGAAAAGTAAAAGTGAACCAACAATAGAAAAGAAAAACTAGGAACTTCTCTCCACCCTAGACAACCTACGATTATCCCAATCTAATCTAAAGAACCATGGATGAATGTTCCCCACGTACGACTTATGGTTCAGTCCTTACGTATTACACTCTCTTACTTGGCATGAAAGAGGGAGGGTCATCCGCTCTAACTTAATCCCTAATTAACCGACTTATACATATGGTGGTGTAATCCTAGAAACTAGAGTCATTAAGTTCTAAGAGTGTTTGAGGAACAACCAAAGTTTCGAGGGTTGATTTGGTGGTCACCCTTACGTCACTAAAGAATTACTTCACTCCAGAGCTTGTTTTGTCTCTACAAAAAATATAATAATATGTTGGTTATGTACACATTCAAGACACTAGACTTCTATAACATGCATCTAAGAAAATAAAGAAATACATAATAGAAATCATCACTGAAATTTTAATGAAGTAAAACTCATCCAAATAGTTATTAAAATCACAAGGGGTTCAAAATCGTAAGCATGCATAGGGCTTCGATCATCCTCTTACTAAGTAACTAGTCCCTCATAGACAAGGAAGCTAAACTACAAAAGTTAATAAGAAAAGAAAGCAAAAATAGATAGAGAAGAAGAGATCTAGTAGGTTGATTTCGACGGGTTGAACTGGACCATCTGATTTTCTGTATAGACTTAAATGACCATAACTCTTGCTAGACACATGATAATCACGTTATGGAAGAAGTTATGGAAACTAGACATCCGGGGCTTTCCACGCATATAAAGATCATTTTCTAGTTCATTCTGAGCTGCTTTTAGTTCTCAGTTCTCTTTCAAAGTTGACTCTCCTATACAAGCAGATTTTTCAAATTAAGCTTTAAACCTCTTTTCTCCCTTATTGACTCAAAATACTTATAAAACAACAAAGTAAACTAATATTGCTGAATAAATAACAAAAAAAATAAGCAATGAGCATCAATAAATAGTATACAGGTGCATATTTATGCACTGATCAAGGGGTTCTTTTGGATCCAGCTGTTGAGAGATGAACTATATTCAATATCAATAACTTTTGATATAAAATCCAACACCTTTTTAAAATGCTTCAAGTTAGGAAAGTTTGGTGATATTTGGGTTTGCATGCCACTTTTGTAGATGTTTAATATATTTGTTTGGGCCCAACATAAATAGTCTTCATTTTTAAAGGTTTATGGGCCGATACCAGCGGCCCACACACAAAATAGTATTAATAACGATGGGCCAACGCCAGCGGCCTATGCGAGAATAGTGACCTTTCCTATAGGGAAAATGATTCCATAGTGATCTTGTCATCAAGTCTTAGATTTTGATTAAAATTCATAAGAAGTAAGAATCCGAGCAATTAGAGTCATTAAGTTAGTCTAAGTGCAAAGAATCTTAAGATTACTACGACAAGGCACCATATTTTCCTATATATGAGGGAAATCTTTACGTAATCGGGATCCACGATCATACAACCTTTGCTCTCAGCAAAACAACCTTCTCATCTCAAGAAACCCTAGCAATCGGCAATCAAAAGATCCTCACCCAAAAGAGCGTGAGTATCTGGCCGGAGATTCAAGGACGTACCCCTGTGCTCTTAAATCTAGTCAAAGAAGTTGCTCTGCTTCACACCGAAGGAGCTTTGAAGTATCGATTTCTGTGGCTCGTCTAGAAACACAAAGTTATGAAGTCCTAGGCCTACTAAGCAAAATGGATCCACTAGGCGGGGTTGGTGTTCTCTCCGTCCATAACATCACTTTTTAGAAGTCAAGTAACAGCCTACGTTACACTCCAACATTCTTCTGCCCCAGGGCAGTGGCACGCCGGCGCACATTAACACACGGTCGAGTAAAAGAGATAGTTTGCGATCTTCTCAGTAACCTGGGAATTTTATAGCCAAACATTTTGGCACGCCCAATGGGAAAAAACATTGTGTCTCGAAGTGACAATAGGAGATCCCTACCGAAGGGCCTACTCGCAGTACCGTAGACATCCTCAACCAACCTACTGGGAGCATACGTCTGCTGAGTGTCGCGCACTCTCTATGAACACATGCAGTAGGCTTAATATTTGGGATTGAATAACTTCAACCAACGGAGTTTGCATTCATATCCGAAGAAGAGATCCAAGCCTTAACATATGAGAATTATCACCCGTATACCGCCAAGCATGATCAGTACCAGGCGGCGCAGCTTGATCTAATCAACCAAAGCTTAGCCAATCAAGCGGCTATGCTCACCAACTATGGCGAGAAGACAGAGGCTACCAATGCTGATGTAGTTACTCTAAGGGCCAAGTTCGCCAAAGGCATGGAAGAACAAGCAGCCCAAAAGGCGTAACTTGCAACCCTATTAGAAGGGCAAAACATGCTGCAGACTGAACTCTTGAGCGTTTTTGAGGTTACAATGGCATGAAGAAGAAGGATTGCTTAAAAGGGCCGACACTAACATCGGGCAGCTCAACAAGTCTCTGTCTGACCTCATGAGAAATCAGCGACAAGCTGAGGTTTTTTCGACCGCTTGGCAGGAGAATTTGAGGAATTCTTGAATTAGTGCCACTTGTAGGTCGCCAAGCCTCACCAGCCTTACGTAACACCTTACCCACTATTAAGGGACATCAATGCCGGTTGACAATGACCCAGGAACTATAAGCCAATCAACTTCTAGACCTTCAGCGGGGATGGAAGCATGAGTGCCTCTACACATTTTGCTACTTTCACCTTGCAGCTTGGACCATAAGGAGAAGATCCACAGCTGAATTTGAGGGTTTTCGGCTCTTCCTTGACTGGCTCGGCCATGATCTAGTATATGGGCCTCGACCCACAGCCCATAAAGAAGTGGGCTGATATGGAGAAGTTGTTCGTCGATCATTTCAGCACAACTTTGCTAGAGACTAGCATGAGCAAACTAGTTGCCATATGCTAAGTGCCATCTGAAAGCCCGGTGACATTCTTGCATCATTTCAGGTCAGAGTATACTTTGTGCAAGATCCCTCTTACAAAGGATACCATCATTGACATGGCGATCAATAGTCTAGAAGACCAATATCATCGTATGTTCCTAAGCAGTAAGCACCCTTCACTAAACGAGTTCATCGTTGCAGTCACAGATGCTTATAATTCCATACAGGAGAGGGACAACATACAGAACTCTTCGAAACGAACTTATGCACCCAGGTCATCCTACTCGAAGAGAAATAAGCTAACAACTGTGGTTTATATCGAAAACTCCACCGATGAGGAGTGTGAGTCTGAAGGCGAGCACATTCATACCGTTGATGTGACTTCTAAATCAGTGCTCAAGCGAAGGAAGCTTTAGTAGAGTAAAGGTCTAGTGAAGCTGTGGCTTTTACCAAGACAGAGTTTGAGACACATACATACGATACCAACTTAGCTAATGAGATCCTGAACGAGTTGATCAGCTTGCAAGTGGCGAAGACAGACTTCGGACCTCTCCCTAACGATGGGCAACTTAAGGGAAAAAAGTACTACAAATTCCATGGCATGTGGAATCACTCCAACAAGGATTGTGTCAAACTCAAAGACAAAATCGAAAAGTATATCAATCAGTGCAAGCTCACTCTAGAGTCTTCGCCCAAGACGGTCTCACTAGTGGATTCTCACCAATTCCCTGATCCACAGATTAACATGGTATAAATAAAGGGATTTCCAGCTAGGCGGGGGGGGGGGGGGGGGGGGGGGGTTGGAGCGGAAGTGAGAGAAGGTCGAACGAGCTCAGGCAAGTTCAACCAAAAAAAACTTCTAGGCCATCGCGGAGTTATACTTTCAATCAGGATCATATGAACAAAAATCCTTGATGAACTCATCATGGAGAACCTGATCAACTACAAGCATATGAAGAGGCTGGAAGACCTGGCTTACATGGGGTCAGGCGATTATTTTTGCAGGTACCACAACAAGTTCGGGCATACAACATCTTCTTGCTTTGGTTTGATGAACACTGTCCAAAGCTTGTTGGATTACTGAGTGATAGGTTTTGGCCAGGGAGGAGGATCAAACACTAATTCCAAGCCTATGCCACCTTTTCACAATAAGCTTAAATAGGTGGTTCTGGCATCTAAGGCCGAGCTTGGCAAGAAGCCTCCACCAGTGAAGAAACCGAAGCAGCGGTTCACTTATGATGTTTCGCATGTATCAGAAATCCTAGATTACCTTATTCAAGCAATAATCACCGAAGTACCTAGTGGACCCTTGTCAGACCTCGCAAGTGTAGAAGAACTCCCGTATTGCCGCTTCCACCACGCCTGGACCCATACAACTGATGCATGAGCCTACGATTTAGGATTCAACAATGAATAGACAAGGGAGAGATAACCATTGAGCTGCAGGGCGAGGACTTGGCTCAGAACACTGATACAGGCGACAGTCTAATGGTAAGCATGGTAGAGGTGCAAAGATCTAATCCTAACAAAACGAAGCAGACCCTGGACATCCAGATTGAGGGAAAAGTTGTAAAATAACCAAGACCAGCACCTTCTGCAAAGGGAAAGGAAAAGGTCGACCTAAAGGCGGAATCCCCAGTAGTGCTCTACTCGCGATGCAAAGTCCAGTATGGTTTGAAGATATCATATGAGGAGCTGATTGAGGCAATCAAGGTATGTCCAGAGTTGATTTCACCACCTGAACATTACCAGCCCACTAGCCCAAGGGAGTTAAACACGAGGGACTCACAAACCTACAAGAGGATGCGGACAGCAAAATGATTTCTGAAACCAACCACAGCTACAATGGCAGCAACAAAGTGCAGAACGCAAGATGATCTCGCTAAGCCCTACATCCCACTAGTATTGAGGAACATCACCAAGGAAGACGTTTGGTATGTTGAGGTTACTCCTAGCAAGCGTAGGAACCTAGCTACAACGTCGGTTTGGGCAAGCCAAGAGGGTACTAAAGGCATTGGATATGGGCCTCCTTCAGCCAGATGAGTTGAGCTGCACGTCCGAGGAGCTGCAACGACAACTTAATACCTTGGCAACCAACCTCATTGTTGTGATTGGTAAGAAGTATCGCGAGCCCAAGGTCCAAGCAGCCAGACCCAACGTCTTCTCTCATAACCTTAAGTACGTTGCTCACCAAGGCTCGGATTCAAGAACCTATCCCTAAGGTTCAACAGGTCCATAAGAGATCCAGGGGCAATATGCAAGTTACCAGCTCTAAAGGGACAGGGTCTGTTGTACTCAAAAGTCTTCACCGTGCCGCTGAGTCCAGCGAAGCACATGTCATTGCGAGTGAAACAAAAGGTCTGAGGTGGAGGCCCAAGCTGCTGGTCGAAGAAGAAAAGAAGAAGGCCTTAGCTTAAATTCAAACCCAGGCCAATTCTTCCTCAGTAAGTCAGAGCAACGGATTATTTTCTCCTTTTAGCATAGAACCTAAATCTGAGGTTCCCTTCGATGACCTCCTCGTAGCAGCTCTAGAAGCCACAAACCCCATCGACCAAGACATGGCATAAGCTAAACCTCAAGGTCTGACTATAGGTGGAGATGAAAAAGCTTTTGATGATGAAGAATTAGTCGACTATGGCGAAGATGAGGAACCAGAAACCCAGGTTTATGGTGAGGAACATGACGTGAATATGGTTTTCGCCTTACCCTCCAAATTTGCAGGATCGGCAGGTGTGCAATCAGGCTCAACACTTTCTCTCACCAGAGAGATCGTGTTGGATAAACCAAATACAGTGGGCAACCTGGAAACGACCAACCAGGAGGAGGAGAAAGGAGGGCAACAACTGCTCTCGGTACAACCAAAGATCCACTTATCGCTAAGGAAGGCATACAATCTTTTCAACAAACCAACCTTGAATATGTCTATGCACATGTGATCCATTTATGTCACCGCCAAGGTCCAGGGGACATCCCTCAACAAAATGTTGGTTGATTCTGGAGCTGCCGTGAACATAGTTACAGTCAGAGCAATGAGACTTTTGGGCATCCCAAAATCTTCCATTCAAGAGACGGCTCTTAATGTCCAGAATTTCCAAGGTTACATATCTAAGACCCTAAGAATTGTCTTTCTTCACATGCAAGTTGGACCAGTAGCTGGGACACATAACTTCTTCATGGCAGAATGCACGACACCATACAACGTTATACTCAGATGAGAGTGGATTCACAGGAGCTATTGTGTGCCATAATCCCTCTACCAAGAAATGGTTTTATGGAATATAGAATTAGGCGAAGCCAAAGTTATTAATGTAGACACTTGTCTATATTCAATGTCAGCTAACAACATAGACGCCAATTACTACAATGTAGACATAAGGCCATTGGAAGTGTGTGGCATCAACCGGAAGGGCCGCCCCGTAGGGGTGACGGTCTCTCAATTAGCCCAATGATAGAGCCTCTACGCAACATAGAGGTAGATGCTTGTGGTTCTATCCTTGAATGTTTATATGAATACCTGATGGAGAAACAATCCTACGAGCATGTTCCAATGATTGCAGCCTTGGAATATGTTGATGACGATGTGCTGCATGAATCGGAAGAGGAGGAGACCACCCAACTAGCTCTAGCGGCCTTGGATGATACTTCACCTAGAGTTAAGGATCCCATAGAGAAAATCAATCTAGGAACCACAGAAGAGCCAATGACTGTGGGTAGTAGTACCTTCTTGAAGCCTGAAGAATGAAAAAGGCTCATTAAATTGGTACACGAATATGCTAACTGCTTCATAGAGAAATAGGAGGATATGATAGGACTATCGCCAAACTTGGTGTGTCACAACCTTCCCATCATTGAAGGACAAAAGCCAGTGAAGCAAGAGTTGCGTAGAATGAATACCGAGACGACAATTCTAGTCAAAGAAGAGATTTAGAAGATGCTCATGTCGGGCATCATCAGGGTAGCCAAGTATAACGAGTGGCTATCTAACGTCGTCCCCATCAGGAAGAAGAATCGGAAGATGCGATTCTGTGTTGACTACCGCGATCTAAACAATGCCAAAAGACGCATATCTCGTGTCAATAGCAGATTTTTTGATCGACTCCATAGCTCGCCAGAGATGTTGTCCTTCATGGATGGCACAACGAGGTATCACTAGATTCCGGTAGCGCTGGCTGACAGGCACAAGACGACATTTAGATGCCCGAATTTTGCTGGTGTTTTTTAGTATGTGGACATGCCATTTGGACTCAAGACTTCCGACACCGCTTACCAACGAGCCATGAATTTAATCTTCCATGACCTTTTAGGTAAAATCATTGAGGTTTACATTGATGACGTTGTGGTCAAAACCAAGCATCGAACAGATCACATAGACGACTTGCGGATTGTGTTCAACCGTATGAGGCTTCACTAGTTGAAGATGATCCCCGCCAAGTGCGTCTTTGGGGTCTAAGCAAGAGACTTTTTGGGTTTTCTGGTTCATCAACGAGGGATTGAGGTGCCCGACAACAAAAAGAAGGCAGTGCTCAATGCCAGCCCACCAAAGAACAAGAAGGAGAATTAACGATTGCTGGGAAAAATTAATTTTATGAGGAGATTTAAGGAAAATGCAGTAGGGAAGGTTCAACCCTTCTCGGCACTACTCAAACTACAGATTCAGAAAGATTTCTAGTGGGAGCATGTTCATCAAGAGGCTTTTGACACTATAAAGGTTATCTCGCTAACCCGCCAGTCCTGATACCACCAAGGTCTGGGGTGCCTCTCAAGCTCTATATATCTGCTACCGAGCATTCAATATAGAGTTTGTTGGCACAAGATGATTAAACCAATACAGAACGGGGCATCTTTTACCTTAGTCGCACACCCATGGAGAAATTGTGCCCGGCCTTGTATTTTTCAGGATATAAAAAAAAGGAACCTAAAATGGTGCAAATAATCTAAATTTTGACTGAAAATGGCCGAATTTGTTTTTCGCCCCGGTCCTTGAATCGCTCAGGACCGGGCCTGGTTGTAACGATCAACTCTTCCTAAAATGTGCATTAGGTTAGGTATGTGTTAGAAAGATTGAATGGTGGTGGTTTGCATTCCTCTTAACTCATTTATCTATTAGTTTAAACCCTTACATTCATAAGCATATTTACTTTTAGCATTTATTTTCTGCACGTAGCTCTAATTGGACGAATTATTTCGGTACCCAAATCAACTCAGAAAACCTTCAAATTTTATGTGGTAGTCTGCCACTATGTCTAGTACTTTTTTAAAAAAAAAATTGAAAGGACCCAACCCCAATTTAGTTGCCTAAACCGAAATTAGGCCCTAACGACACCATAACTTACAAAAATTTTGCCAGAGTTTACTTTATAAAACGTACAAACCAAAAACTTGCAAGAAGATTACGCTTCACAGATAGATTCCCAGACACACCGTATACCATCATTGTCCATCCGGATTTCTCAAAATTCATATATATAACAAAACACAAGGTTTACAAGAAATTCAGGAAGTATTCAGAAGTATAACTCAAACTGAACAACACTACACAAGTATTCAGAGCGACTTCTAATTACAAATATACAAGACTAGTAGATTATATCAGGAACCTACTACAAGGAAAATGTGATTTGAACTCTAGACCTCCTACGATGACGTGCAACCACGGGAAAGATACTGCAATCTGGGCAGCGAAAACTGAAAATCCCAGATAAAAGCATATAATTAATAAAACCGTTAGTGAGTGGACTTAAATCATAATATGCCGCATAAATAAATCCAACATGGTTTTCAAAATAAATGCACATAAAATCATGCAAGTCAAAACAAACAGGCCCAGGTCAAGTGCTCATAAAGATGTAACTCTCCTGGGTACTGTGTGTGTGGAGGCAGTAACTTGAGTACATTTTCCTCAAAGTTACAATACTCCTGGGTCAAGTGCTCATAAAGACGTAACTCTCCCGGGTACTGTGAATCACAGGTCAGGTGCTCATATAGACGTAACCCTCCCGGAGCATATCGGGGATCAGCCGAGAGGCCATAGCATCGATGCATCGTATATCCATACTCAGTGTAAAAACAAATCACATGTGCCTCCAAATCAATGTATGCTCATAAAATGCATAATCATAAATGCATACTCGTAAATGCATAATCGTAAAGCATACTCATAGACTCGAAAATTCACTGTGAAAATCAAAGTATAAAAATCAACGTGGGATAAAATGTCCACTCACAGATAACAGCTAGCCCTGAGGCTCGGTGGAAGATTCCTCGCCACAAACTCAATCACGATCACCTGAATAACAGGGATACGATCAATACATATTCAATTTTAACATACGGAGCAAATACGTCAAGAATCCCGCATTCTCGAAAAGCGTATCACTCGAAATATCGACGAGGATAACAAAATTCCCAAAATACACCCAAACAACCCTCGTCCCAAATTAACACACTCAATTCAACTCAAAAACCTCACGACTATGATCGGGGCGTGATTACAAGTAAAACGATATAAAAATTTCCTAAAACTACAAAAGTCAACCCCTCGCTGGAGCTCCGCCGTTGACCGGCGATGACGTGGCGTGAACGGTGACATTCCCCAGCAAGCCATACACCAAAATCTTCCTCTGCTAAAGCCCAACCAAACCCCCAAAACCATATCTCCACACAATAACCACCATGGCCAGAATTCCAATCGAAAGAGAAGGCCGAAAGCTCCTCTCCAGTGACCACCACGGGCCACCACCCCACACCTCCTTGCCCAAAATTGAATGCCCAGAAAGTTTCAAGGGGTTGAGGGGAACCTAATCCCCAACCAACCAGACACCAAAACTTGCCGAAAACCGCCACCCAATTCCGGCGAAATCCACAAACTTCACCAAGTTCAAACTCCCTCAAAACTCAACCAAATCTCACAAATGAGTACATGAATCAATAGGAAATCAAGAGAGCTTTCTAACAATACCAAGAACATGGCCGGAGGTGGCCGGAATCGGCGGGTCGGACGGCGGCAACAAAACGGGTTGGTGGAGCAAAACGGGTCAACTCGGTCCAAATGTGTGATTTTCTGATTTTTAAGACTATTCGATATTTATACGTCGCGAACCGACAAAAACTACAACTCGGATAACTCCAACACAATTGGATAAGTATGACTAACTTGACGATAATTTCAAATATTCATTTTATATTCCCCGATTATCCGAAAAATTCTCCAAAAAATCTTACGAGCTCGAAATTAAATCCTCTACAACTTCCGCGAAGGAACTTAAACCAAATTCTTACCCGATAATGTAGTCGTTAACAAACCACATATATATAATCTACTCGCGATAATCATGTGTCGTGCTGATAATCATATATTCAAAGTTCGGGTCGTTACAAAATTCTAGTGGTATTCTGAGTAGTTTAGCTTAGGTCCATAATTGTGTCTTTGTGTGCTGGTCGAATCTGTCAGCTTGCTGACATTTACGTCTAACTAGTATGGTGGTGAGAACAGTTGATGAGCGCAAGTAATAGGGGTGGTGAGAATTCTGAGCAAGAATTACATTCTGATACTGAGTCATTGTTTAAGGAATAGGAAGAACAACCTATTCCAATGCCACCCCTATCATTACCACCAATGGAAAACAACACAATGTTTAGGGAATTAATCTTGTGCCCCAGGCACAAGTGCAGCATATTCATTGATTGTGCTACCAAAAAATTTGGGGTCATATGCTATTCCCCCATCTCTTATATCAAATATGCCACACTTCAGAGGCACTCTTTCTAAAGACCCTCAAGATCATCTCAATAAATTTGCAGCATTATGCAGAATTCAGAAGTCAACGAATGTGGATAAAGATACTGTCAAACTCATTCTTTTCTCTTTTTCTTTGGAGGAGCAAGTAAATGCATCGTATAACTCTTTAGCTCTTTTATGTATTGACACATGGGAAAAGACGTGTGTTGCATTTATTAAGGAATTCTATTATGCGTCCCGCACTAAGAACTTGAAGAAGCAAATCAATACATTCAGGTAGAAAGATGGGGATGAACTACATGAAGCCTGAAGTCAATTCAAGGGTTTACTTTGACAATGTCCTCATCACAAATTTGATCTCAACACTTAGGTTGTGTTCTTTTATGAAGGACTTGATTCTTTTAATAGGTTAAGACTTGATTCAGCTTGTGGAGGGAATTGGTGGAACATGACTGGAACAAAAGCTAAGGAAATTTTGGAGAATCAAGCAGAGAATTCAAGGCAGTTTCAGTCAATAGACAGATCCATGGGTGTGAGTAGAAGATTCTTAAATGCATTCAAAATTGATGGAGCCATGGAGAAGAGATTGAGTTCTATGGAGAATAATATTCCTTTAATCGCTAGTGATTTGAAGGTGAGCAAGAAGACAACAACTGCAACAGCTCAGGTAGTATGCACTATTTGTTTAGCTACTAATCACTTAGCAGAAGATTGTCCCAAGTTTAGAGTGGAGGAAGAAGACAACCAAGAAGTGGATGTGAGTTTCATGCAAAGGTAGCCCAACACATATGGTAGGAATAGAGACCATCCACTTTTTAGCTATAGAAGTAACAATGTGCTTAATCCTACAGTTACTCCACCTGATTTTCAATAAAAAAAACCTACAGGGGATGAGCAACAATTTGGCCACAGGCATGTTCCTCAGTAACAACAACCTCCAGCTCAAACATCAACATGAACTTCAACTTTGGAAGCACTGATACAATAGATGATGTTTGACAACATGAAAGATATGGAGGAGAACAGTGCTTCTCGCTAAGAGAATAGTACATTCCGCCAAGAGATGGGTGTCTTTTGTCAGGAAATCAAAGCCACACCTCAGCAACAAGGAAAGGCAATTGACTTGCTAGAGCGTCAAGTAAGCCAAATTCAGCAAGCACTCGCTCAAGTCAACTAAGGTGGTCTTCCTAGCAACACTCTCATTAATCCCAATGGAAAATATGAAGCTCATGCTATGGTTTTAAAGAGTGGGAAGGTGTTAGGTGAAGTCCTATCAGCCAAAAAGCCAAAAAGGAAATGGGAGGAGCCCGTACTTGAACAAATTGTGTTTTAAAATTCGTTAGAAGATTCCGTAGGAACCCCAAATCGATCCGTCGAAAATGCACTTGAAACGGAAAAACTAACAAATCCAAAATCAAGTCAGGTATGTCCTAAACCCTCATCTTTAGTTACCCCTAATGTGCCTTTTCCTAGCAGGTTGAAAAAGCAGGTAAAAGATGACAAGGAAAAAGAGATATTAGATATCTTCAAGAAAGTTGGGGTGAGCATCCCATTGTTAAATGTGATCAAGAAAATCTCGCAATATGTGAAATTCCTCAAGGACTTGTGCACTACAAAGTGAAAATTTAAAGGAACCAAAATGGTTGCATTATGTGAGAGAGTGTCTGCTGTTCTTTAAAGTAAAATACCACCAAATCTAGGTGATCCTGGTCATTTCACTATTCCTTGCACTATTGGTGATCACAGGTTTGCTGGTGCTCTTCTTGATTTAGGGGTTTCCATAAATTTGATGTGACAACCTGAACCAAAAATTGTATGTTAATCGGCTTGATTTGCGAGTTTCGCGATTAGTCACAGTTTTGCCGTAATTGGTCGATTTGGCGGTCTTGTTTGCGATTAAATTATTGGGCGAGAATTTGATATGAGTTCCTTCGTGAAATTTGTAGAGGATTTAATTTCGAGCTCATGCAAATTTTTGGGGAATGTTTCGGATAAGCGAGCAGTGTTTTATCAAGTTTTGAAGTTGGTTAGTGAAATAGTCGAAAATGTTAATTTAATCGTGATCATCCGATCTTGACCAGATTGAACTGTAGTCGTTGATTTGGGGCTGTTTATGTAAGGTATAATTGTACAGTATAAATACATGATATTTCGGGAAGTTTCCATTTTGGGAAACCTGGGTCGTTGACCAAGTTGACCACGGGTTGTTTTTACCCGTTTTGGGCCGAGCCTTTGTTGCCGTCGATGTGCCATTTTCTGGCATCTTTTGGCCGTGGTTCCTTCATGAAAGTTGTTGGGATTGAGCTCGTCTTTCTTTTAATAGGTGGATCACTCAATTTGGTTGTCGAATGAAGAAATTATGGCTTCTTAAAGTTTAGGAAATTTCAGCCAAATTCGCCGGTGACGGAGGCGGCCGAGTTGATGGTCGACCCTATGGGGATTTTGCAGCCCTTGGGGAGAGGAAACTTTTGGAAGTGGTCTTGCACCTTGCCGTGGCCGGTGGTGGCTGATCGGAGGTCGAGAATTCCGGCGAGGGTTTTTGACTTCAATGTGAGTTTTAGGTGTTTTCCGGTCAAAATTGGGCTTAGCATTGAACTACAAAGTTGTTGGAAAGGACGAGATCTTCAAATCCATGTATTGGTTGCATTTTTCTGGGCCGAAGAGTTTTCAGGCGGCCGGCGGCCCCACGCGCCGCTGTGCGCGACAGAGCTCCGGCATAAGTGGTTTTCGACAAGTTTTATGTCGTTTTGCTCGGAATCGTGCACTGATCGCAGTGGTGAGGTTTATAATTTGAATTGAGCATCGGAATTTGTGGCGAGATTTTATAATGTGTTTATTGTGATTTCGGTTATTCCCGTCAAGATATGAGTTTGTGTTTTCCGGGAATGCTTGGTTCTTGCCACATGGTTCAGTATATTGAATTATGATATTAATCAGATATTTTTTGTTATTCAGGAGGATCGTGGTCGTGTTTGTGGCGATAGATTTTTCGCCGGACCACATGAATAACGCGTTTAGCGTTGTGCTTGTCTATGAGTGGACATTTCTTTTCACTGTTGGTTGCGAGTCTTTTTTATACGTTTTACGAGCATAAGCATGCAGTTATGATTATGAACTATACGAGTATGTGTTTTATGATTATGCATTTACGAATATGCTTTTATAATTATGCATTACTAGTATGCTTTTACATTATGCTTTATGCATTTGCATGGAAACTTTTATGATTTGGTTTACACAGAGTATAGTCTCAGTAGTAGTTGTATTGATACACTTAGCATCTCGGTTGATCCCCGAGAATGTTTACCGGGGAGGACTGTTACCCTGACCCGAGGTCTTTACCGGGGGAGAGCAGATACCCTGACCTGAGCCCTTTCTGGCTGGAATTACGTGAGGATCAGGGATCCCGTGATTCAAATTGTACTAGCGCGGATGTGTCCATGAGTAACCCCGCGGGATTTCCGATGCATGCTCTGTACGCATGAGGATTTAAAGTCTCCCTCGTGTACCATATGATTTTTATGCATTTAGACTCACATATGTTTTATAAACATATATATGTATTCGGCGAAAGACATTTATTTTCGTCCACTCACTCTAACGGTTTATATGTCTTTCCCTGGACTCTTTGTTTTCAATGCCCAGTTTGCAGTTTGGATTCAGGTGTCGCACATCGAGGTTGGAGGCTTAGTATTCGAGCTACTTTTCCTTCTCTGTAGGTTTATAGTTTGGCATACTATTGTGTATACATATTTATACTAGAGGTCGCTCTGGATACTATCATGTTTATATTTTCACATGATTTTCCCGGATTTCTGTAAAGCTGCAGTTTTGTGTATTACTTTACGTTATGATATGTTTTTGAGAAATCCGGATGGGATTGGTGCCCACAGTTTGGCTTTTGTGGCATAGGATGAAGTGTATTTTCCGCTGCAAGTTAATGGTAATTACGCGATATAATGGAACTCTGCCAAAAAATTTATGATTTTTGAAAGTTCATGTTTTCAGAAGGGGTTTGATTCTGGTTTAGGAAACTAAATCGGGGTCGGGTCCTTTCATTTGATGTCATATGTTGTGTATGATAGAATGAATATGAGAGAATTTATGTTGTGTATGATAGAATGAATATGAGAGAATTTATACATACTAAGATAACCATTAAACTTGCTGATAGATCTAACTGTTACCCAAGAGGTATTATCGAAGATGTGCTAGTGTAAGTAGGTGATTTAATCTTCCTAGCAAATTTCTTTGTATTGGAGATGGAAGGTGAACAAGCGCCCTCTAAGATACCATTAATTCTTGGTAGACCCTTCTTAAGAATGGCTCGTACCAAGATTGATTGTTATGAAGGTTCACTTAGCATGGAAGTGGCTGGAGAGAAGATCCAATTCAATATATTTGAATCTCTTAAGCATCCAAATAGTGATGATATGTACTCTTCTTGTTCTATTGATGTGTTTGAGAGTTTTATGCAGGAGTTCATTCAGTACTCATTGGAGGAGGACCCTTTACAGAAGGTCATTGAAGTGGCTTGCAAATAGGAGGTTTCAGGCCAAAATCCTCGACCCATTGATTGTGAGCCTATTTTTGAGATTGCTTCAGCCGAAGATCTTGAGATTGAGGAAGAGTATTATGCAATGGAAGAGACATTTGAATCATTGCCAAGCATGAAAGGGAAGCCTTCTAAACCCATTCTTATTCTTGTTTCAACTGACGTTCTTACTCCATCTATTCAGACAACCCCCGAACAAGAGCTTAAACCTCTACCCGAGGATTTGAAGTATGCTTTTCTTGGTAACGGTGAAACTTTACCGGTCATGATTTCTTCAAAGCTCTCAAAGTTGTAAGAGGAGAAGCTACTAGTTGTTCTTAGGGAATACAATTCCAAGCAAGCAATTAGATGGACAGTGACAGACATCAAAGAAATTAGACATACTTTGTGTACTCAACAAGAGAAGCTCAACGTCGACTCAATCCTCCCATGATGGAAGTTGTCAAGAAAGAAGTGATCAAACTCCGCGTTGCAGGTATAATTTATGCTATTTCTGACAACAAGTGGGTTAGTCCTGTGCAGGTAGTTCTAAAACATTCAAGCTTTATAATGGTTTAAAATGATGAGAATGTGTTGGTGCCTCAACGTGTACAAATGAGATGGAGAGTGTGTATTGACTATTGCAAGCTCAATGCCACAACATGCAAGATGACTTTGCATTCCCATTCATAGATCAGATGTTGGAAAGGTTGGCAGGTCATGCATATTATTGTTTCTTGGATGGTTATTCAGGGTACAACTAGATAGTTATACATAAGGATGATTAGGCGAAGACCACCTTTACATGCCCTTATGACACATTTGCTTATAGGAAAATGCCCTTTGGCCTATGCAATGGCCTATCCAATGACTTTCCATTCCCATTCATTGATCAGATGTTGGAAAGGTTGGCAGGTCATTCATATTATTATTTCTTGGATGGTTATTCAGGGTACAACTAGATAGTCATACATAAGGATGATTAGGCAAATACCACCTTTAGATGCCCCTATGACACATTTGCTTATAGGAAAATGCTCTTTGGCCTATGCAATGTGCCTGCAACATTTCAGAGATGCGTGATGAGTATCTTTTGAGACATGATCGAAAAAATCATTGAGGTATTTATGGATTATTTTACAGTATTTGGTGATTCTTTTGAAATGTATCTCCATCATTTATCCATGGTCTTAGAATTTTGTGTGAAAACAAACATTGTGCTTAATTGGGAAAAATGTCACTTTATAGTGGAACAAGGTATAGTTTTAAGGCATGTCATATTTTCTAGGGGAATGGAGGTAGACAAGGCTAAAGTAGATATTGTGCGTACATTACCACCTCCTTCCACTGTGAATGAGGTGAGATCTTTTCTTGGACATGCAGGGTTTTATTGCGGGTTTATCAAAGATTTCTCTAAGATAGCTAGGCCATTATGTGCCTCGCTCCAAAAGGATGTGGCTTTCAACTTTACTGAATAATGTCTACAAGCTTTCAACAAGCTCAAGGAATTGTTAACTACAGCCTTCATCATACAAGCACCAGATTGGAATCTTCTCTTTGAGCTCATGTGTGATGCTTCAGACTATGCTATTGGCATTGTTCTTGGCCAACGTCCAGAGAGACTTCCTCATGTCATCTATTATGCCTCCAGATACTTGAATGATGCACTGTTAAACTATTCAACTACTGAGAATGAGCTCTTAGCAATGGTTTTTTCTCTTCAAAAGTTTAGAACTTAGCAGTGGTTTTTGCTCTTGAAAAGTTTAGATCTTACTTGTTAAGAACTAAAGTTATCATATTTTCTGACCATGCTGCTTTGAGATATTTGTTGACCAAACAGGATGCCAACCCCAGATTGATTCGATGGATGCTCTTACTATAAGAGTTTGACATTGAGATCAAGGACAAGAAGGGTTCTGAGAATGTGGTGGAGGATCACTTGAGTATACTCACCCATGGTTCCAATGCAGAAGAGGATAATCTTTCTCTCAGAGATAGCTTTCCGAAGGAGCAGCTCCTTGCTGCTCAAGAGATGGCGCCATGGTATGCTGATATTGTCAATTACAAGGTAAGTAAGTGCATTCCACCTGACTTCACCAGAGCTCAAAAAGATAAACTTATCAAGGAAGCTAAGCATTACATATGGGATGAGATGCATCTTTGGAAACATTGCACAAATGCCATTATCTGCAGGTTTGTACCTGAATATGAATTTCAATCTATTCTAGTTTTTTGTCTCTCACATGCAAGTGCTGGACACTTTGGAGGAAAGAAGACAGCTCTCAAAGTACTTGAGAGTGGATTTTATTGGCCAACCTTGTTTCATGATGCCTAGGTCATGTATAAATCATGTGCAAGATGCCAAATGACAGATAACTTCGGTCCAAGAGACCAAATGCCTCAACACCCTATTCTTGTTGTGGAAATATTTGACGTATGAGGTATTGATTTCATGGGATTGTTTCCAAATTCTCAAGATTATTTGTATATTCTCCTTGCTGTTGATTATGCATCTAAATGGGTGGAAGCTAAAGCCACCTTATTTTTTTTTATTTTTTTTTATTTTGAGAGAGAGAGAGAGAAGAATATAAAAGACTTGGAAGGAGGAGGAGACAAGAAGAAAGAAACAGATGAAAAGAAGAGAACTTGATTTTGATGAAGACACGACTTCATTCTTCTTCATCATTTAATTTATCTCCCATGTATTCTTTGATGTTATTATCTAAGACTATGAGTAGTTAAATATTTTGTTAAGGGGCAGCTTGAAGCCCCATACATAAAGGTTTTCTAATGTATACACTTTGACCTAATTTTGCATATTCTTTTGAATAAGGTTTCTTTCTCTATATGGTTCACCGAATGAATTCTTGTATGTTTTCTTTGGTGTACAACTTAGTACGTATGCTAGGATTCCATTGTCATGAGATACGGGTGACTGAAGATAATCTCTTCCACTGGATTCACTACAGTGATACACCAATTTCGTTGGGTGATTGAAACCCTAGGTCTAGCAGGACACGCCCATAAACCTTTGTAGCTTCTCAAACCTTTTCTAGAACTCAACTCTCTATTCTTTGTAAACCTTGGGATCCATGACTATGGGTTCATAGAGAGATATATGTAGGAGATGTCCATTACAAACCTGCATAAGCATAAGAATTAGATAATAGGATGTGGTTATAACGATCAACTCTTCCTTAGAACTTTCATTCATTGGATATGTGCATTAGGTTATGTATGTATTAGAAAGACATAATGTCGGTGGTGAATTGCATTTCTCTTAACTCATTCATCCACTGGTTTAAACCCTAGCATTCATAAGCATATTTACTTTCAGTATTTATTTTCTGCATGTTGCTATAATTGGGAAAATTATTTTGGTACACAAATCAACTCAGAAAACCCTCAAATTTTGTGTGGTAGTCTGACACTGTGTCTAGTATATTTTTATTAAAATTTTCGTGGTATTCGGGGCAGTCTACACTACAAGAAAAGGACTCATTACCGGCGAGATTCCGGCCAACAAGGCCGGCGACCGGAAAAGTCACCGGTAATGTCCATCATTACCGGCGACTTACCCCGTCGCCGGTAATGTCGCCGAAATCTCGCCGGTAATGTTGTAAAACATTACCGGCGACTCCAACCGTCGCCGGCAATGTCTAGGGAGACATTTCCGGCAATTTTCCGGCAGGAATTTCGCCGGAAATGTCTGCTTAGACATTGCCGGCAACGGTTGGAGTCGCCGGGAATGTTTTGGAACATTACCGGCGAGATTCCGGCGTAAAGTCGCCGGTAATGTCTTCATTTCCGGCGACTTACTCCGTCGCCGGCAATGTGTCTTATATTAGATGCCGGATGGGGCAGCTCGATCATTCAATCATTTTGAGCGAAAAAAATCCAGAGAAATCGAAAGAAGGAAAACGTACGCTCTGAAATCGATCATTCGGTATATTGTCAAAATTAAGGCGCGCGTCGAAAACTCGATCACTCGGGAAGCTATATATATATATAGGTACGTAGGTGTATATATACGTATATGTGGTATATATATATATATGTTTGTGTGTTGATCAAATCCAATTCGTGAGATATATATATATATATGAAATGTTGTTGATGTACGGTCACCGAAACGAGAAAACAGCTTGTAGTTAATCTTGTGTCTGAATCAATGACTGGTATTATCGTATTGTTATCGGAGCCAGGCTTAACAGAGCCTCCTCCTACCCAGTCAAATACGTTTTGAATTGAAAAAAGGAGAATACTATCATCGAGTACTGAATCGAATTCAGAGATTAGATCGATATATATATATACATATGCATGCATGTGTTGATTTAATTAGAGTTGAATTGAGAGATCACGTCGATTATTAGTACTGAATGTGTGTATATATATATAATTAATACGTAAAATTGTTAGAATTTTCAGGATGGACAAGAGTTGGATGAGCCTCGAAAGATGGGATGTCAGATATCACGAGGGAATTAGGAGTTTTGTGGATTTTGTGAAGGCTAATTGTGGAGACACTACACTTCATTATTGCCCGTGTAAAGAATGTAAGTGTTTCAGCGATCGATTTCGATTTCCCATTGATAAAGTCCAGAGGCACCTGAGTAAATACGGGTTTTGGGAAAAGTACACTTGTTGGATTTATCACGGTGAAACATCGGTAGCGGGTCCGCATGATCATGGACAATTTGGTGAGAGGGCCAGTCCACGCTATGATCATGGACATTTTGCTGAGAGGGGCAGTTCATCCTATGATCCAACATCGATGTTAATCAATGATATGTTTCCTCATGAGAGCGGTGTATTTGCTGATGAAGCACCAAATGTCCCTCCCGTCGTTGAGGGTTTCCCCCATATCGAGCCATTCGAACCATTACCTGGAGGTCATGTAAACACAAGCGGTATGGACAAGTACAACAACCTGATTGCATTGCAACAGACTCCGTTGTACGACGGTTGTAGTAAGACTGTTCTTGAAAGTGTGATGGGAGTGATGCAGCTAAAAATGGAGAACAAAATGTCTGTCAAAGCTGTTGATTCTTGGTTGAAGTGGACTGCTTCGCTACTGCCACCCGGTCATCGTCTTCCTACCACTCATCATAAGGTGCGACATATCCTGAAAGATCTTGGGCTTTCCAACATCAAAATTCATGCATGCAGATATGATTGTATTCTCTTCTGGGGAAAAGATCTCGCCGACCTTGAAGCCTGCCCGGTATGTTTTACAGAAAGGTATAAGTTGACTCCTGCAGGCAACAAGAAAGCTGTGAAGATACTTCGATATTTCCCGCTTATTGATAGGCTGGAGCGGTTGTTCATGTGTGCTTTCACGGCCGAGGCAATGAGATGGTGGGCTGAGAGGAACTTGCCTGACGATGACACCCTTATACACCCTTCCGACGGAGAGGCTTGGAAGCACATGGTCAGGGAGTTTGATCATTTTGCAGCAGAGGTCCGAAATGTTTGGCTAAGGCTCTCATCTGACGGATTCAACCCTTTTGGCAACATGAGTCTTCAATACAGTATATGACCAGTTATTTTGGTACCGTACAACCTTCCACCATGGATGTGCATGAAGAAGGAATACAATATGCTCACTCTGTTAATTCCGGGCCCGGGTTATCCAGGAAAGTGTCTCGATGTGTATTTGAGGCCTTTGATTGAGGAGCTTAAGTACCTGAGTGAGTGTGGCCACCCCACTTACGATAGGTTCAAAAAGGAGATGTTCCAGATGCATGCCATGCTTGTTGGCACCATCAGTGATTTTCCTGCCCGCGGTATGTTGTCGGGCAACGTTACCAGGGGTTACAGGGCTTGTTCAGAGTGCATGACGGTTGATTGTTGCAGTCCTCATTGCAGTAAAATGGTCTCGATGCGTCACCGTTGTTGGCTTCCATATGATCACCCATTTAGGCAGGATCCAGACGCGTTTGATGGGACTGTTGAAACAGGTGTGGCACCCAGGCGATGGACAGGGGAAGAAATTTTGGAAGTGTTGAATGAATACGATTTTGGCCAGCTGAGCAATCATCCTGACATAGTGGCGTCAATTCCAGACAAGCCCGAAAGGTATAAGTTTTGGACACACAAGAGCATATTCTGGGAACTCTCCTACTGGCCCAGGTTGCCTATCAGACATTACCTAGATGTCATGCACATAGAGAAGAATGTGTGTGAAAGTGTGGTGGGCACAGTTCTTAACTTGGAGGGGAAAACAAAAGACATCCCTAAGGCACGCATTGATCTTAAAGCAATGGGTGTGCGGAAACATTTGTGGTTAAGAGATGGTAAGAGAAAAATGCCGCAAGCTCCGTACACCGTAAAGCCGAAGCATAAGCATGAAATTTTTCGGTGGCTGAGTAATGTCAGGTATATATTCTTATGGCTATGTAGGAATTTGTCCTTAAATTTTTAGCGGAGTATTTATGGTTATATGCGAGAAATATAATTGGTCCATATATATGGCTTTATCTATATATATGCAGGTATCCTTATGGCTATGCAGGAAATATAAGCAGGTGTGTTAACTTCCGGGACAATAAGATGTACGGATTAAAGAGTCATGACTGCCATGTACTGCTTCAACGCCTTTTCCCTATTTTCATTCGAGGGTACATGCCCAAAGAGGTGGTGGAGCCGTTGGTGGCCTTGTCAAGATTCTTTCAGAAGTTATGCACCAGGGAAGTTAAAAAAGCAGACCTCAGGGAGATGCAAGATGACATCATTTTTATCATGTGCAAGCTTGAGAGGATATTTCCCCCAAATTTTTTCGACATAATGCCGCACCTGATGATCCATCTTCCCGAACAATTGTTGCTTACCGGTCCCGTACACTACACTTGGATGTATCCCATGGAAAGGTACAAATGATTCATAAATTTGGTTTGCCTATGTTTTTATATGTAATGACTTGTGGTTAAGTAAGTTAACATGCACTTGTTAACTTGTAGACAATTGGGAGCCTATAAGGACTATGTGAAGAATAAATATGCACCTGAAGGGTGTATCGCTGAAGCATATGTTGCGCACGAGTGTGTAACGTACACCAAAGTGTACTTGGAAAATGTAGAGGACCCCCAACAACAGATGCCGATAGATGAACCCCAGTTCAACCTTTCTATCATCTCCAGTGACGTGGTAGTACAGGGAAGCTTGCCAAAGTCGTACAAGTTGGATGGAAATGAGGTAGCCATTGCCCACTGGTCGGTACTGATTAACTGTCAAGAAGTACAATATTGGAAAAACTATCATCTTCACTGCCCTGCTATTGCCGGAAATGTTGATTACCACAACAAGACGTTTGCAAACTACTTTGGTCAATGGGTAAGTATATGTGTATATGTATATTTTTATATATATCTTTATATAACATGTATGTATGTACGTGGTTTTGTGGTTTCAAGATGACATAATTTCTTCTGTACGTATTAATATATGGACGTTTTCAGATGAACCATGTAGCAGATGATGGTTGCCCAGAGTGGTCAAACGAATTGAGGGTCCTGGCGATGAAACCGATTGCTTCAAAAGTTTACTCGATGTGTCAGGTCAATGGCGTGAAATTTATATGTGAAAATCGAGACGACCGACTGAAAACACAGAATTGTGGGGTGATGGTCCATGGTGGGCAGGATGGCGTTGACTATTACGGTGTCCTTCATTCAGTTGTTGAACTAATTTATGGGAACCGCATGAAAGTGCACTTGTTCAAGTGTAGATGGTTTGATACTAGCCCGGAGAACACAAGGACCGATCAGTACGGAACATTTTCGGTGAATACTGCTACTACCTGGTATGAAGATGACCCTTTCGTTCTTGCCTCATCAGTAAAACAAGTGTTTTACCTGGACGATCTTCTTAACAAAGTCCCGTGGAAGGTGGTTAACCATGTTGCTCATAGAAACATATACAGTGCTGCCACACTTGGTGATACCGCAGATGATGAGGAAGTTACTGCATACCAAGAGCCGAACGCTTTTGACATTCCGGAATCATCTACGATTCGCCTTAATAATGTGAGACCTGGGAGTGTGGTTCGAATTACTGGAGCAGAACTTCTCGATGTTAATCCATATGAAGTTGACGCTGATTCAGATGACGAGGAGAGGCACATATTGCCAGAGGTTACCTATGAAACCGAGTCAGACTCAAGTGATGACGATGATTACGATTATTATCCTTAGTACGTTAATGATGTAGTCGGAAAATGTAGTCGAAATTGTAGACGGAAATTGTAGTCGTTAATCGTACGTAGACGGAAATTGATAATCGAAATTGTAGTCGGAAAATGTAGCCGGAAATCGTACGTATACAGAAATCGTAGACGGAAAATGTAGTCGTTAATCGTACGTATACAGAAATCGTAGTCGTTAATCGTACGTATACGGAAATCATTAATCTAAATTGTAGTCGGAAAATGTAGTCGTTAATCGTACGTATATGGAAATTGATAATCGAAATTGTAGTCGGAAAATGTAGCCGGAAATCGTACGCGGAAAATATTGTCGGATATTCTTCGGGAAATAATGACATTACCAACGAGTTATAAGCAACTCGTTGGTAATGACATTACCCACGAGTTAACTCATCGTTGGTAATGTCATTACCAACGAGTTGCTTATAACTCGTTGGTAATGACATTACCCACGAGTTAACTCATCGTTGGTAATGTCATTACCAACGAGTTGCTTATAACTCGTTGGTAATGTCATTACCAACGAGTTGAAGTCGTTGGTAATGACATTACCAACGAGTTATAAGAAACTCGCCGGCAATGTTTTCT
The DNA here is from genome assembly GCA_946800695.1 of Geum urbanum. Lineage (NCBI taxonomy): Eukaryota > Viridiplantae > Streptophyta > Magnoliopsida > Rosales > Rosaceae > Geum > Geum urbanum. The sequence goes on from OX326997.1 coordinate 6,565,917, forward strand.
GGATAGATGCATGATAGCCCGAGCCTTTCATTTCTCCTCCTCTCCCTCTCCTCCTCCTCTCCCTCTCCTCTCCCTCTCCTCCTCCCAAATCGGTCCGGTGAGTTCACCTCCTCCTCATCCTCTCCCACTCCTCCTCCTTATCCTCTACTCCTCCCCTCCTCTCCTCCTCTCCTCTCCTCCTCCGAAAATCTCCTCCTCCCCTCCTCCCCTCCTCTCCTCCCCTCACCATTGTAGTCGATCGGCAAAGCATTGTAGGTGGAAATCCATGGCAGGTCTGATCCTCTCTCTCTCCCTCTCTCTCTCTCTCAATTTTTAATTATTATTTTGCATGTGCATGTGTATGTGTATGTGTATGTGTATGTGTATGTGTATGTGTATGTGTATGTGTATGTGTATGTGTATGTGTATGTGTATGTGTATGTGTATGTGTATGTGTAAATTAATTAGGGTGCTAAGTTGGAAATTAGGGTGATAAGTTCTAAATTTATATGCAATGTATATATATATTTAGGTATGTGAAAATGAAGTGATGTATATATATATGTGAAAATTATGTATAAATGTGGTTTGGATGAATGTGTGATGTATATATATGTGGAAATTAAACCTAATTAAGATGCATGATATATATATGTGTGATAAATGTGGAAAATTAATTAGGGTTTGTGATTTGGATGAATATATGATGGATAAATTTAATTAAGATGCATGATGTATATATATATATATACACATCGAATATGTATAGTTCTTAATTTAGGTGATATAGTTGTTAATTAATCGTATAAATGAAGGTGGAAATCGGGATCGGAACGGTTTAGAACCGGAACTGTTTGTAACTGGAACCGTTATGTTACAAACGGTTCCGGTTCCAAACAGTTCCGGTTTCAAACGGTTCCGGTTCCAAACAGTTCCGGTTTCAAACGGTTCCGGTTCCAAACCGTTCCGGTTCCGATTTGGTATAGAACCAAAACGGTTTGGAACCGGAACGGTTTGGAACCGGAACTGTTTGTAACTGGAACCGTTATGTTACAAACGGTTCCGGTTCCAAACAGTTCCGGTTTCAAACGGTTCCGGTTCCAAACCGTTCCGGTTCCGATTTGATATAGAACCGAAACGGTTTGGAACCGGAACGGTTTGGAACCGGAACGGTTTGGAACCGGAACTGTTTGTAACTGGAACCGTTATGTTACAAACGGTTCCGGTTCCAAACAGTTCCGGTTTCAAACGGTTCCGGTTCCGGTTCCAAACCGTTCCGGTTTCGATTTGGTATAGAACCGAAACGGTTTGGAACCAGAACGGTTTGGAACCAGAACTGTTTGTAACTGGAACCGTTATGGTACAAACGGTTCCGGTTCCAAACAGTTCCGGTTTCAAACGGTTCCGGTTCCAAACCGTTCCGGTTCCGATTTCCTATAGAACCGAAACGGTTTGGAACCGGAACGGTTTGGAACCGGAACTGTTTGTAACTGGAACCGTTATGTTACAAACGGTTCCGGTTCCAAACAGTTCCGGTTTCAAACGGTTCCGGTTCCAAACCGTTTCGGTTAATTACCGAATCCATGACTATTACGATGTCCAGGAGGTTTTGCGGCTAATTGGCTTCGGAGAGGTTCCCGAAATAGTGGAGGGAACAGTAGTCAAGCTTCCTCCTCGCCCGCAGTTAGCAACACGCCCAGTGGGCCAATGATGAGTGCTCGCACGAGAGCCTTGCTAGAGGCGCGAGCTGAGGAGGAAGCTGCACGATCAAGAGCCGTGCAACCGGAAGTTGAGCCTCGAGCCTCAGTCTCTAGACGCTCAATCAGCAGACGTCCCTCCGGTGGCAGAGCCTCAGACGAGCGACAGTCAACGGGGGCATCAGAAACTCCCTCAATCCGAATGCCCCATATTCGGATGGTGCCTACTCCCATTTCACGGGAATCATCTGAGACACATGGTGGTGCTGGCGCCTCATCGTCCAGGCCTCGTCTATCTCCGCCGTCCGATCTCTTCCTACCCGACGAGATTCCTGTCATCCCTGAATTCGATGATAGGGGGATGCCTGTTTATATTGAAGGACGGCCGGAGTTCCTGAGCGTGGAGGAAGCGTATAACTTCCTCCCGTTCGACCCCGTGTATCTTTGGAGTGTGAGGTGCACCAACCAACAAACGGACGATGCAGGTAAATTTTATTTAACATCAAATTGATTACTTAATTATTACTTAAGACTTGCGATAGGTTCAATTAATGATATCAATTTGTTGACATTGTATTATTAGGCAATTTCGTTAATGGGACTGGAAAACGGAAAGGGGCTAGAGGCACCTGCACCGGGAAGAGACTTGAGCAGGCCACCGGCGGAAGGAAAACGCCCATAAGGGCCAATGAAGATGGCGAGGTGATCGAGGCATTCGACACCACGCGCAAATATGTCAGCATGGCAGGTGCGATCGTGCGGGACAAGGTCCCAATGCTTTGGCCAGATTGGGAATCTGTGCCTATCTACGTGAAGATGCAAGTGCATAATGCACTCAGTGTGAGTAAAATCGTATTTTCATTACGTAAATTTTACATTTATTAATTAAGTCTGAATAAATATATAATTTTACCTTTTATATATTCATATTGCAGGTGTGGTTTGACGTGGATGAAGTTCTTATTCACACGTGGGTAGAGCGTCAACTACATATGAGGTGATGTGCTTCGACTTATTTGAATATATATCGAGTTAGATTTTTGTTTATCAAGTGTTTTAATATCTCTAACTTTTTTTCCTTGTTTTAATATAGGTATAAAGAGTGGAAGAACGAGCTTTCTTCCCATTACACTGTATACAAGGAGCTAGGCCGAAGTTCCACCCCTAGCGAATTCTGGTTTAGGGAGTACGAGTGGATGTGGCTGATAGCCCACTTCGAGCACCCCAAAGCTCGGGTATGCATCCTTAATATATCTTTCAAGCATAATGTATCGTATCAGATTGAAAATAAGATTGGTTACTAATTTTTTTTCATATGTTTATCAAACAAGGCGATTTCGAAGACGAACCGGGCGAATAGATTGAAAAACACCAGGGCCCATCATGCAGGTTCACTCAACTACATGGGTTGGTCGACTAAGGCGCAGCAACAACAAGAGGTGAACCCGTTGGTGTATATTCATCAGAAGTTCTACCCGCAGTGCCCTGAAGAAGCGGTAAGTCTTTCGCCTCTCCATGTGTTAATAAAACTATTTTTCAAGATGGAAATAGATTTTGTTAGCTAATACGTTGTTCATTTTCCCTTTTCAATTAGTCGAGAGTGGAGGAGGCGACCGCAGAAGTGACCATGAGTATAGCTCGGACTAACCATCCTGACTGCTCCGAGGAAGAAGTCACCCAGTATGCCTCTCAGATCGATCCGCTTGATCCTCCGATAGCGGCTCGGATCATGGCAAAAGCGTGCGGGACTGGAAAGAATACCTACTACTGTAGGGGAATGGGCACGGCGGGCGAAGGACTATTGAAGAACACTTCAGAATACTCTACCGGGTCAAGAAGTTCAACTTCTAGTCGTAACCTCACGGCGGAGCTTCATAGGACGCAGAGGGAGTTGGAGGAGCAAAAGAGGCAGATGGTCGAGTACCAAATGCAGCAGACACAGGTGCAGGCTCAGATGTACACATGGATGCGGACGATGTACGAGGCTCAGACTACCGGACAACCCTTCCCCACACCTCCCCCGGTCCCGGTCCCTCCGTTCCCTAGCTATCCACCACCACCACCGCACCAGTCAACGCCAGACCAAGACCAAGGAAGCCACCGGAATTCAAATGAGTACATGGATTACTTCGACCCTGACCCGCAAGTTCCTGGACCCTGACCTGTAGTTGTAGTTAATTTTCGTATCGTCGTTGCTATTTGTACTGTACGTTGGACATTTATGTGTACTGTTGAACTTGTATGATTGTACGGTTTATGTCTTTCAATGCAGGTTCTGGAATTGGGCCCAATCCAGAACCGCGTTTTTTTTTCAAAATTTTTTCACACATTGCCGGCGACATGGACCTCAGTCGCCGGCAATGTCACAAATTCCGGCCACGGCGGCGCTACCATTGCCGGCGACGGCGTCGCCGGTAATGTCTTGACATTGCCGGCGACACAAGTCGCCGGTGATGTCTCCGACATTGCCGGCGACGCCGTTGCCCGTCGCCGGCAATGTTAACACCGGCGGGGGATTTCCGGCGACTTGTCGCCGGGAATGACAATTCCGGCGAAAAAAAAATACAAGGCCGGCGACGGGAGGTCGCCGGTAATGAGTCCTTTTCTTGTAGTGCTAGCTTAGGCTTGTAGTTGTGTCTTTTTGTGCTGGTCGAATCTGTCAGCTTGCTGATATTTGCGTCAAACTAGTGTATTGAGTCTTAGTTCCACCAATCCTTAGCGGGTAATGACCTCTATTTACCAATTACTACATTGATATATATATTTACTCGAGAATATGGTTATCTTTGAGAGTAATTTTCCACTTATCAAATGTATTTTATAAAAAAAAAGGTGTCAATTTCATCACCCTTTTTATAAGTGGATAAACTTAAGGCTGGGATTCGGGCGGTTTGGTTCGGTTTTTGCTAAAAACCATAACCAAACCGTAATATTTTTTTCGGTTCGGTTCGGTTTTTAAATTTTTTTTAAAAAAACCGTGACTATTCGGTTCGGTTTGGTTCGATTTTTTCTTTCGGATTTTTTCGGTTTCTTTCGGTTTTTTACATAATGTATAAAAAACAACTTTTGAATAAATAACTAAAAAATTGTCTATAAAATTTGTTTTTTTGAGTTGTCTAACATTTTAATTAGATTCTATGAGAGAAATTGAGAAGAGTTGTGCATAAAGAAATTAGGATTTTAGGAGTTTAAGATTTTTGTTTTGCATATATTTATATAATATATTACAAAATTAATTTCTAAAATGATATCTATTTATACATACTTCGGTTTTTCGGTTCGGTTCGGTTTTTATAAATTAAAAACCATAACTGAACCAAATATTTCGGTTTTTTTCGGTTTCGGTTTTTTTTTGTTTGATTTTTTTCGGATACGATTTTTTTCGGTCGCGGCTCGGTTTGCATCGGGTTTTTTTTCGGTTTTCGGTTCGATTGTCCCACCCCTAGATAAACTATCCAATATCAACAAAGGCATTTTGATTATAAAAAAAAAACCGACACCTTGACAGCGATTGATCGAAGTTGCAATCGAAACAATAAAGGCGATAGATATTCTATCTTCATAGATTTTCAAATTTATTTCTTGGACTGTATTCGAGCTTAGGATGTGATTCAATGATTATCAGGTCTCGACTTTGAATTAATTTGAAAGAGACTCGGTAATGTCTAATTACTCTTGTGCTTAATCCGGCGGCTATTTGTTCTGGCTATTTTCGATTGTTTAGTAATGACCTTGGCTCATGAGATGTTATCGAAAATATTTCCCCCACAGGACCTTAGCTGCATTCGTCTGTACGTATGTTCGATTTTTTATTTTCCAAATGTTTGGCCGAATTACTTCTACTCAATCAATAACAACAAATCAGTATGTATAAGAGATAGGGTTTTTGATATAGAGATAGAGTGCACGTAGACACGTAGTCCATGCAGGTAAATTAATAACAAGGAAATTAGATTCCAATGATCCACAAATCGATCAAGGAAGAAGTAAATTACACAAGCAACTACATCCTCTTATTTAAGTAATCGTAAATAAGTGTATGTGAGTATATGATCGATACGTACGGTACGCATGGCCAACGTAGTACATGCAATATTACTTGGCCTTTGCTGGTTTAAAAAGTTGTTAGTTATTATTGTCATACCAGAACTGGTTCTGGAGATCCTTAACGACGTGGTTGTCAACTTGGAATGCCTTGGCGAGAACATCAATGTTGATGGCAGGTTTGGAGCCGAAAACAGCATTGGCTATGGTGATGACACCTGGATTCTGGCTGCTAAGACCGGCAATGGCTACGGCGTTGTACTTTCCGATGTTGAACTGAAAGTGAATGAGACCAACGGGGAAGACAAAAACATCTCCCTTGTTCAACACTTTGGTGATCAGACGGTTTTCGGGGTTGGATGTGACGAAGCCAACGTAGAGAGTGCCTTCCAAGACCACGAGGATTTCAGAGGCGCGAGGGTGAGTGTGAGGAGGGTTTAGACCGCCGTTTGGTGCATAGTCTATGCGAGCAATTGATATCCCAAGAGTGTTGAGTCCTGGTATTTTCTCAACGTTTGCGGCTGTCACGTTGGAACCAACTGGATTCGTTGTGTTTCGGGGAATCTGAAGCCCGGAGTAGAAGAAATCTTCTGCTGTTGCAAGCTTGGGGTCCTTGCAGAATTTTCCATTCACAAACACTGCAATATGCACGGAACGTCATATATATCAGAACATGCATGTCTGCATGCAAAAATTAATTTGACCGAGCAATCTTAAAGCATATATATGATAGCGAAGTTGTGATATATACCAGCAGAATAAGCAGGGTCCTTGGCGTCAAGTGCAACGCAGAAGTCTTGGAGAGAACTAGGATCAGAGGCAGAGACGAGGTTGAAGGTCGTTGCTAATGCCAATATGACAAGAGCAGCACTGATGGTAGGGAAATGAGCACGTTTCATCATTGTAAAACTTGTATGTATATATACGTGATTGGGTGCTCTCAGTTCTCGAAAAGAGCTAGCAAGTATTGCTTATGAAGTTGAGGTGTGGATGATTATACTGCACAGAGCAAATGCCTATTTATAGATGGGATAGAGACAAGCTTATCTGAAGTATTGTCCTGAAGTCCTGAACTGGTCTTGGACTGGCCTTGTCCATGGAAGCAGTTGAGATTAATTTGGAGTTAAATAACTCTTAGTATTTGGAAGCAGGTAAAGACTTGGATTTCTCTCTACGTACGTACTACATGACCCAAGCCAATTAATTGACCATCTCTCTTCCTGATTTATGTCTTACTTATTCAAGAGATTAAGAATTCAAAGTTTTGAGTGTTGACAAAACCAGAGGACTGTTTTTATTCAACAATTTCCTTAATTTGTAGATTTTTCTATCTCAAATCATCAGAATATTTTTTCTCTAGTGTCCCGTGTACGTTTAGATGTTTTTTTTTTGAAAGGACATTAATTAGCTATGGATATTGTTCAAATTTCAAAGGAGCAATTATAGGGTCTAAGTGGTTGTTTAATTTTTTTTAAATTAAATTTTAAATTGTTGTAAAATATTAATAATTTAATTAAAAAACTTCAATCTCAGTTAAATAATTAAAAATGTTAAAATTAATTAAATAAAATAAAATTTTAATTACTTAATTAAATAATAAAAATTAATTTGTACATACATGAAATTAAATATAAATTAAAATATTGTTCAGAATCGGAAAAAAAATGATATAATAAACTACACAAATTAACTACTAAAATATTAGAGGAGCAAATGCGCCACCGAGTCCCCCGCTTCTAGTCGGGTCGTCGTCGTCGGGGTATGGGTTCAGAGGAGGTTGACACTGTCGTTGAGCTTGATTTTCCATGAGGGTGACGAGTTAGGCTATCTGCGTTTCTTGCTGATCAAGCCTTTGACGCATAGATAGATTTTCCTCCTGTGCGAGTCAAGCCTCTTAAATGGCTATTTGGACGGCCGCAGCCTGAGTACTTTTCCTCGCCGAACCTCCCGTAGATGATGAGTTGGAGGTCGACAAATCTCGAATCACCTTACGTCCCATCCCCCTAACCTCCCTTCCAGCTCTACGACCGTATACCTCATCGGTGATTGCAATTTGGCTCTCCATTGATAGAGGAGGCAGGTCTTCGGGCGGCACATCTGGGTATGCAAGCTAAGTGTTGGCCAATTCCTCCTGCGCACGTTTTACCAACTTTGCCTAAAAAATAATAATTAAAAAAATTATAATTAAATAATAATTAAATAATAACTACTATAATTAAAAGCACACACATATATATATATATCACTTACGCCGTACGTATTGACTCGCTTCATTCTCGAGCCCAGGCGTCACGTATGCGCTTATGCTAGCATCGAGATAAGGGTGTTTGGAGCCCTTATCTCTATGCTCCTTGGCTATTTGAATCACTTCTTGGCGCCAGAGGTATGGTGTTTGTCTTTCTTCCCACGGTTGGTTTTGTTGATTTCGGAGAATTTCTGTTGGACAACATAAATCATTAAAAAATTAATGAGTAACTAAAATAAAAATAACTCAATTCTCTTAATTTAAATAAAAAAAGTAAACACTTTATATTCTTCATCTTGGAAGTGGTTACACAACCACTGTCACTCATTTTCTCTATCCCCACGCAGCTCTACGGGGGTAGGCACGGGGCCGATATTGTCGAAGTACACATGAAGCTTGTACTTTCAATCACGGTAGATGGAGTTGGCGGTTTGGTTGATATGCCTAAGCCTCGCCGGTGTGGGATCCATCTCATATTGTTCCTATCAGAAATAAATAGAAAATTATAATCGTATATATTATGAAATTATAATTTTTATTGGTTATTAGAAAATAAATATAAAATTGTACGTATTACGTACCAAAAGTTCTTTAAACAGTTTCGCCTTCTCTTCATCCGGCAACTCCTTCCAAGTAGGGGCAGTCATACGAACCCGGCTACGAAGGATTTACCCTATGCTATGCGCCGAGAGACCAGCTAGCTGAGCTGTGGGAGGGCCACCGGTGAATTCATCGTACGGTAAGTCGATCTTTTTCCCAGTCGCCTTTAAAATTTTCTCTGTTTTTCCGCCTTTGACTAGACCGCGAGTCCTTTTCGGTTCCGGGTCAGTCGGGGCCCTCCTGAGCTTGCGCCGGGCGCTATAGAGGATAGATTCAGAGGTCGAGGATGCCTGAGTACTTCCTGCTGAATCGGGCGTCGGACTAGAATGGACGTCGTCATCACCGGTCGGGATAATTGGGGCAGCGGAAATTTCCCCAGTGAGCGCTGTCGATAGACCAGCTGAAGGGTCCGGAGAGAGCGCGTCGTTGTCCTGCTGTAATTCCCAACCGACTTGCTCTGCCAAGCGTCGGAGCATAGCATCTTCGGCCTCCTGCTGTGCCTTTTTCTTTCCCGACGGAGCCATTTAAACCTAGGAGTACGTTGTTAAAATACCTGATTACCATAATAATTATATAAAAAAAATTTACGGTAATTACACCTTAGTATTGAGTGCGCCTAAGATTTAAATTGAGTACACTAGCTTGGTATTTGGGTCGTTCAATGGACGTGCGACCCGTGCGATAAAGTGTAAACTTTCAATTAATCAGCCTTGGTTCAATCAAAAAACATGGCCAGTTAGGGATAGAGATAACGCGAGAGGCATGACTAATTTCGACAAAACACCCCGAGGCTAACCAAATCAAAGGTATATACTCTATTGGTGTCGTCTTTCTTAGATCCAAAACTTGTCACCAGTCATAACCCGTTTCTAGACACCATGTCCAACATTCAGCCAATCTTTCGAAAATTTACACTCCCTTAAGTCCTTTGCAAACTCCGCCCTCAACCTCGTGTCCATAACTTCACTTAGGTTATGGTGTGCGGTGATGAAATCCACACATCACGAGGGGTTAAGGAGATAAGTTAGGAAATGAGGCGTCATCTATTCCAAAAAGTGCGACTTAATAAACCAAACTTATGTACTAAATTTAAATCAAAGACTACCAATTTACTACAAAATTCTCATAATTATCAATTAATTATTTTTAATTACATGCAATAATAATCACCAATTATACTATTAATTAAAACAATAAATAATTACAATAAATAATTATTATTTATCATGCATTTAATAATAATTATTCATTTACCAATATAATTAATTATTATTAACAATAATAATTATTACTATTAATTAATTTCAACTAATAATTATTCATTTACTAATAATTATTATTACCAATAATTAGTTATATATCATTACCAATAATAATTATTACTAATAATTTATTTTTACTAATAATTATTATTACTAATATATTAATTACTAATTAATTAACCAATTTACAAATTAAATAATTACTTAAATAATAATAATGTTAATTAAAAAATATAATTATTACCTCGCCGGAAAGTCGCCGAAATGTCGCCGGAGTAGAGAGTCGTCGAAGAGAGGGAAAGTCGCCGAAATTTTGGTCGCCGGAGGAGGAAGGCCGGGGGTTTTGAGAGAGAGTGAGAGGAGAGGAGAGGAGAGGAGGAAATGAAATGGGATGAGGAAATGAGAGAATGAGTATATATAGGCTTTCACTTAGACAACGGAGCCCTATTCTCCATCGTTTAAGGGCACTTAGACGACAGAAAATGGCGTTTCTGTCGTCTAAGTCAACCGTTTCAAATTTTTCAAAACGGCGCCCAATTAATCGGCGGGGCGGTTTCAACTGCCTTAAATTTCGGCGTCGTTCCAAATGTTGACTTAGACGACGGAGAATAGATTCTCCGTCGTCTAAGTCAACTTTCGAAACGGCGCCAAAAATTAAGGCGGTACAATTAACCGCCAAGGGTTTTGAACCTGGACGAAGGAGATTGACCATCTCCGTCGTCCAAGTTGAATTTACGTTAAAAAAAATTTAAAAATTAATTCGCAAGGAATTTGCCGATCTGTCATTCGAATGAAATAGTCGTAAAATATCGATTAACGCATCGTATATATAAACAATTGAATTTGAAACGAGGACTAATTTTACGTCTTTAAACTTGTTAAGTATCTACTAATCTTTATGACTTAAGTGTTATTAAGTATATATAGGCTCATTTGCATATCGATATTAACGAAATTGAATTTGGACAAAACAACCGTTGGATACGTTCGCCGTAACATAATATATAATTAGAATAATTTTCGGAAAATAATAAGTTCGTGAAAAGGGTTTCATCGGCACAGTCAACCGCAAAACCGAGATTTTGACAAACCGGAAACGTGGATACAAGACATTTCGTAACTTCGATTTTGGAACCGTCGAAGCTCACACACCAAGAATGGTTTACTCTATAGTTTTGACGAAAAGAATATGCATTGGGAGTGGTCTAGATGGTCGTTGTCTTAGATAAAATTACGAAATCTGAACTTGGACGACGCAAATGAGTTTCTCCGTTGTCCAAGTGAGTACCTGAACGACGGAGAATGAGTTTTCCGTCGTCCAAGTACGAAGCTGGACGACGGAGAATCTCATTTGCCTCGTCCAAGTACAAAACCCTGAATTTAGGGGTTAGGGCCTAACTGTTTAGGGTTTAGGGTTTTGCTTCACTTGGACAACGCAAAATGGAGTCTCCGTCGTCCAAGTGTCTCCGTTCAATTCTTCTGATTCAATTCGATCGAAAAAATCATTGATCCGATTCAATTCGATTCGATCCGATCCGGATTGATTAATTAATTAATTAAATTAAATTTACGTACGTCGGTCGATTCGATCCGAGCATGGACGCGTGTAATTAATTAAGTACAAAAATAATAGTTTTACATACGTACATAAGTACTCCTCCTTATAATATTTATATTAATTATTGATCGATGATGCATCACATATTACAATAATTAATTACCAATTAATAATCATCGTCGTATAATTGTACTCTTCGTCATAATCGTCATCTCCTCATCCCCGTTATCCTATTGCTCATCCTCCTCATCATACTCAACATCGTCCGACGAATAACCTGAGTCCTCGTCCTCGTCCTCATCCTCATCCTGCACGTCTTCTTCATCTACCTCATTAATTGCCTCAATAATCTCATCTTCAGTTAGATCTGTACAACCATCAGGCATGGGTAACCGTTCACCATCTTGAACCAGGTCCATTATATCGGAGCGGATGACAGAAATATTAGGCTCTTGATAGGCAAAAATGTCTCTTTCTGGTTCAGCAGCATCTTCAGTCGCCGGTGTCCCTTCAATTGTCTTTGTATTCCATATTCTTTGATGAGAGATATGGTTCGCTATTTTTCACCGTTCACCAGCTTTCGGATCGTCTAGATAGAACACCTGCCTAACTAATGTGGCGAGAGCGAAATGCTCATCCTCATACCAGCTTGAGTTTGTATCGACTGATAAAAGTCTCAGGTCTTCCTTTGTACGCTTGAACCATCTGCACTTGAATAGGAAAACATTGACATCATTCCCGTAATATAGATCATTGTCTTTCCCAACCGCTATCCCACTGTTTTGTGTTCTTCTTCCTTCATCTCGGGCCAATGAATGGAACTTTACACCGTTCACAAAAAATTCGGGATAAATATAGTGTTTAATCGGCTTCCCTGCTAGCAAGTGCTTTGGCCAGGACCACCACCTCCCGTGGTTTTTGGATTTTTGTAGATCAATCATCTGTGAAAATGGGAAAATTTAAGGGTTTATTTTCTACAAACATGATTGATACGTATATAAATTACTAAATACCGAGACATAGGTACGTACGTACACATTGGAAGAAATAATCAGGGAACTTTTTCTTAACCATTTTCTCAATCCACGCCGAACTCTTGTCTGGATTTAACGCCTGAAGCCTCTGCCTGTATGACATCATGTACGGCTCAACTTCGTCACAGTCTCGCAACACTACCCAATGTGTCTCAATAAGTTCTTCCTGTGTTAACGATTCCTTTAATACTCTTCTAAACGGTCAGACGACATTGGTGACGACAGAAAGATTGATGCGGGCACTGGGATCGGAGGCAGTGGGAGGTGGTGGATCTTTGAGGTACCTGTTGCAGTAAGTAACACACTCATGCATTAGGTATGTCTTAGCTATGGAGCCATCCGGGGCCGACCTGTTTTTGACGAATCCTTTATACTGTCCAAGCTGTCTACAAAATCAAACGTACAATAAGAATAAGTACATATAGCTAGTAATCTCCAGTGGAACAAATTATGAATTGAATCACCTGTATAATTAATATAGTTGTACGTACCTTTCTTGAGGATACATCTAAGTGCACTGGACCGGACCAGAAATGAGCACCTGCTCAGGCAGGTGGATCATTAGGTGAATCATGATGTCAAAGAAAGCAAGGGAAAAATCCTCTCTAGTTTACAAATGATGTGCACAATTTTTTGTTGCAGTTCCACCACATCTGACTTCTTTAATTCTCTGGCGCATAACCTCTGCCACCATCTGCACAATGCCACTATTGGTTCTACGACGTCACGAGGTAAATATGGTCGAATTACCACTGGAATCAGACGTTGCAGAATAACGTGATAGTCATGTGTCTTTAGATCAACAAACTTGTGTTGCACCTCGTCCACTGCTCCAATTATAGTAGCTGTATACGTAGCCAGATAACGAACGCCCTTAAACCAGTGAAATACAAAACGTCTAAGTGTCGGCTTCACTGTGTAAGGTGCAGCTGGCATCTTGTTATACACTCATTTCCTATCCCTCCTCAACCACAAGGGACGACGTAGATTCATTGATTCTAGATCTTTGCGCGCTTTGGGAGTATCTTTAGTCTTGAACTTAATACCGAGAATTGTTCCCACCACGCTGTCGCACACATTCTTTTCTATGTGCATCGCGTCCAAGTTGTTCCTCAGCTTCAACTTCGACCAGTAAGAGAGTTCAAAGAATATACTCTTGTGATGCCAATAGTGGGGATCATGTAGAGGAATTGGATTGCATTTCTTTATATCCGCGTCATTGGTCAACACACCAAAGTCGAAATAGTTCAATCTCTCTAAAATCTCTTCGCCCGACCAACCACAGGGTTTATGATCATTCTCTACCGTCCCATCGAAATGAGCTTCATCCTGTCGCCACGGGTGGTTGTGAGGAAGCCATCTATGGTGACTCAAGTAACACACATTCCCCGCGTGCCAACTAAAGTTCACATCGTCCAAACATATAGGACATCCATTATATCCTTTTGTCCTGTAGGCTGCCAACATCCCATACGCTGGAAAATCGCTGATCGTCCACATTACGGCAGCCCTCATCGTGAACATCGTGTCGGTGAATTTGTCATAAGTTGGGACTCCATTTTGCCACAACAGTTTCAGCTCGTCTATCAAAGGTCTGAGGTAGACATCTAAGCACTTCCCTGGAGATTTAGGACCTAAAATTATTACAGTAAGGAAATTAAATTCCTTGTTCATGCGCGCACATCCACGGAGGCAAGTTGTACGGCATCAAAATAACTGGCCAAATGCTGACGGTGGAGCTATTACTACCCCAAGGATTGAATCCGCCCGTAGATAGTCCGAGTCTAACATTTCTAACCTCTGTAGCAAAGTCTCCAAATTCTCTGTCAAAATGTTTGAAACCCTCCCCATCCGCGGCGTGTCGCAGGACATCGTCATCTATTCGCTTTTCTGCGTACCATCGCATCGCCTATGCTGTGTGTACGTAGAGACATGTACAGGCGCTGCAATCTGGGAATCAAGGGAAAATATTGAACAACTTCACAGGAATTCTCTTTTTCGAACTCTTCCTATTCAGCTCATATCTGCACTGGTCATATACGGGACAATAGTCCAAATCTTTATACTCTTTGTAAAAAAGCACACAATCATTCGAACATGTGTCAATTATCCTGTACTTTAGGCCGAGGCTGCTCAAGATATTTCTAACCTTATAATGAGATTTAGGAAGATTGTGATCATCAGGAAGCAACTTACATATTTGCTCCTGAATTTCGTCAAAAGCACTGACTGACATTTTGTGCTTCACTTTTATCTTCATTTGCTCCATCACATATTGCAACACATTCTCTCGACATCCAGGAAACACCGGTCAAGTAGCATCCGGTTGTACTTATCCATCTCACTAGTGTCAGTGGCCAAGCTAGCAACGGGGAATGTGTCATCATGCTCATGAGTGGTACTGTAACCTCCTTCTTAGTGTTGGTGTCCACCATGACTAAATCCCGGAAACGCATCATGGACTAAATCTGCAATTGGGTTGTAAGCAGGGGGGCCGGCACCACTGCCGCTGGATGAGGCACCCTGGTAACCGTACCCTGAGCTGAAGTCTACTGCTTCACCATTCTCGCTCTATGTAGTGTAACTCCATATCATACCATTTTTGTATAGGTGTTGCACCATAACATTAACCTCCACATACTGACAATTAAGACATTTCTGGCACGGACACCTGAAACGCTTCTTTCCCTGACTATGTTCTATCGCAAAATTCACAAATTCGCTAATTCCATCCATATACCGGACATCACATCTATTCTGCAACTTCATCCAACTCTTGTCCATACTTCTACAAAATATTAAATTAATTAATTATTACATATATATTAGTCAATTAACTATTAATTATACGTACTCGATCTACATCAATTACGTACTTTAATATGTCTAGCTAACATACATGCATGTATGTACGTTTTAACTAAATATTAACCAAATTTTAAAACATCCATACATATATACGTACTACAGGTCTATAATTAACTAATATATATATCATCAATTTTCTAACTTAATATATTAATTATATATTAGACGTACTAATTAATTATTAACAATGGGCGTTTTAACAAACATACATGCAATTAATTATATATATATAAACCTACGTTAATGGTGTTGGAAAATTAACTGCGTACGTACCTTCTCCGATATATGGCGAATTAATCGATGGTCGGAGCCGAAGATCGATATATATAAAGCTATCTAGCTACCTAGGTAGCTAGCTAGCTAGCTAGGACATCGTTTGTATTGCGTGCACGCGTGATGCGCTGATCAAGACAGGGAGAGATAATTATGATCGATCAGTTGAGAGACGAGTGAGCGGAGAGGAAGGGAGTTTGGCATTGGCCTTATATAATGCTTCACTTAGACGACGGAGGTGTCGGTACGTCTTCTAAGTGGCCACTCGGACCACGGCGTGTCAGTCCATTGACCAAGTGGAGCTTGGACGACGGAGAATTCTCCGAGGTCTAGGTGTGCACCTGGACGACGGAGACGACTATCTCCGACGTCCAGGTGCTCACCTGGACAACTGAGAATTCTCTGAGATTTCGGGGAATCTGAAGCCCGGAGTAGAAGAAATCTTCTGCTGTTTCAAGCTTGGGGTCCTTGCAGAATTTTCCATTCACAAACACTGCAATATGCATGGAATGTCATATATATAAGAACATCTCTCTTCCTGATTTATGTCTTACTTATTCAAGAGATTAAGAATTCAAAGTTTTGAGTGTTGACAAAACCAGAGGACTGTTTTTATCCAACAATTTCCTTAATTTGTAGATTTTTCTATCTCAAATCATCAGAATATTTTTGAAAGGACCCAACTCCAATTTAGTTTCTTAAACCAGAATCGAACTCCTTCTGAAAACACGAACTTGCAAAAACCATAGAAATTTCGGCAGAATTTCGTTATATCGTGGAATTACCATTAACCTGCACCCGGAAACACACTTCATCCTATGCCACAAAAGCCAAACCGTGGGCACCAATCCCATCCGGATTTCTCAATATCATAACAATAATGTAAAGTAATAATCAAAACTATACTTTACAGAAATCCGGGGAAAATCATATGAAAAATATAACAGTGGTGTAATCAGAGAGACCTCTAGTGTATATATACAAAAATATATAATAGTAGGCAAAACAAGAAACCTATTGGAAAAGAAAGGTAGCTCGAACACTAAGCCTCTGACAGCGACGTGAGACACCAGAATCCGAACTGCAAATTGGGCACGGAAACTGAAAAGCCCAGGGAAAAGGCAAATAAAATCGTTAGAGTGAGTGGACGAAAATAATCATATGCCTTTCACCATTTATATATATCATAAAATAAAGCGAGTTCATAAAATGAATGGAGGTGTTAGGTGATTCTCTCAACCCCGACGGTCAGGCGAATCTCTCAAGCCCGACGGTGATAGACTAAGCGAATCTCTCAAGCCTAGTGGGCACATCAGGGGAATCTCTCAACCCTGGATCTGGACTACCGGTGATCAGCCGAGTAGCCAATGCATCGATGCTAAGTAAATGCCATCACCATATAAAATATAAAACAATACCTCCAAAAAAAAATAATCTCAACATCGTACTGTAAATAAATACGGAAATCAAGAACTCGCTACGACAGTGTAAATAAAAAGGTCTACTCACAGATAGCACAACGCGCAAATGCGCTAATCATGAGATCCGGGGGAATATCCCACGCCCAACGTGCGATCTCGATCCCTTGAATAATCACAAAATGTAACTGATCAAAATCAAAATTCATCACACTGTACCACACCTCGGAAACCAACCGTTTCCGGAAACATATAACTCGATACAAAATATAATCGACATAAACTCCCGAAATCTCTACATAAACCCTCGACTAAAAATCCGGCATCCAAATCAACTTGAAAACCTCAAAGCAATGATCATGGCGCGATTACGAGAAAAACGACATAAAACTCGTCAAATTTCTAAAAGTCAACGGGTCGCCGAAGCTCCGTCGTTGACTGCCCGCGGCGGCGACGGCGCGCCGTCAACCGGAAGAATTTTCCGGCGGCCAAGACCCCAAAATGATCTCCTCCTCAAGCCAAGCCTTTTTCCTCAAGGAGTCACCACCATCCAGCCACCACCATGGCCGAAAAACTGCTCGACAATTTCAAAGTTTCAAACCGGCCGGAAAACTTTTCCGGCAACAATCTCTGCCGTGAGGCCACCCCGGCTTCCCATCTTCAAGGGACTTCCTCCCCAGCTCGAACCCAACCTATTCCTCCAAAAATCCCCTTCAGAAAGTCGCCGGAAAACACCTCACCATTAACCCCGATTCCAGCGAGAACCCCCCACATTTCAAACCGTCCGTTCTCCATCAATTCGGAACCAACTCCTAAACAATTGCAAATCACGAGAGGAATCCATACCTTCAAAAATCGTGGCCGAGAACGTCCGAAATCGTGAAGTCCAACGGCGACAGTTCGCAACACGCAGTGGAGCTCCGGTCAACGAAAGTTAACGGTCAATTCTCTGGTTAACGCCAGTCAAACTTCCCAAAACAGTGTTTCCGACAATTTTTCGACTATTTCCGATATTTATACTCGCGGCTCGATACGATCGACGGTCCAAAACGAATCACAATCACGTTTCGGATAACTCAAATCCAAACGGATAAACACGACAAAATTTTGCGATTTCAAATATTCATAACATATTCCTCGGTTATCGAAACAATTATCCGAAACCGCCCACGAACTTAAAATCACGCGTACTACAATTCTCGGGAAGAGACCCAACTCAAATTCTCGCTCGATAATTAAGTCGTGAACCGAACCGTCAATTCGATTAAATTACGGAAAACAGTAATTACTCGCTAACTCGTGGATTAAGCCGATTACTATACTGATTCTGGTTCGGGTCGTCACAAATCTACCCCCCTTAAAAAAAATTCGACCTCGAAATTTACGTACCTGCTAAGTGAACAGATGAGGATACTGTACCCATATATGCTGCTCAGTCTCCCAGGTGGCCTCCTCAACTGAATGATTCTGCCACAAGACCTTCACAAGCGATATAACAGGGTGCCTCAACTCCTGCTCACGTCGATCGAGAATCTGTACCGGCTCCTCCACATATGTTAAATCCTCCCGGATAGGAAGCTGATGTGGTGCTAACACATGTGATGGATCTGGAATATACTTCCGCAACATCGAATCTGTAAGCCACGACACCAACCCTTTCGGTAATCTCATACGGACCAATGTACCATGGTCGAAACTTGTCACGCTTCCCGAAATGCACAACTCCCCTCCAAGGAGATAGTTTCAGGAAGACCCAATCGCCCACCTCAAACTCGAGACTCTTTCTTTTCACGTCCGCATCACTCTTTTGGCGATCCTGGGCAATCTTCAATCTGTCTCGGATAACCTGAATATCTTCCATGGTGCTTTTCACCAGATCATGGCCAATAAGTCATCGCTCGCCCACCTCACTCCAACATAATGGAGTGCGGCACTGCCTCCAGTATAGAGCCTCATACGGTGCCATATCAATACTGGCCTGATAGCTGTCATTGTAAGCAAACTCAATCAAACGCAGTTGCTGGTCCCAATTTCCTCGAAACTGTAAAACACAAGACCGCAACATATCCTCGAGAGTCTGAATAGTCCTCTCAGACTGCCCATCAGTCTGAGGATGAAAAGATGTACTAAAATGCAATCTAGTACCCAAGCCTCGCTGCAATGTCTGCCAGAACTCTGAAGTAAACTGACTGTCCCGGTCAGAAACAGTGGATACAGGCACACCATGCAGACGAACGATCTCTGCCAAATACAACTTTGCCAATCTGCCCACTGAAATCTTCCTCGGAAGTGCAAGGAAATGAGCAGATTTCGTCAATCGATCTACGATAACCCAAATACAAGTATTACCCGCCGAAGTACGCGGTAACTGATACACGAAATCCATGGTAATGTCCTCCCACTTCCAAACCGGAATCTCCAGGGGCTGCAACTTTCCCGCAGGCTTATGCCTCTCCGCTTTAACCTGCTGACAAATCAAACATCTGCTCACATATGCGGCAATCTCCCGCTTCATATTACGCCACCAGTAATAAGCTCGAAGTGTACAAAACATCTTCGTACCGCCAGGATGCATCGCATACGCCGAACAATGAGCTTCATCTAAAATCTCCTTCTTTAAACTCTCGTCCCTGGGTACACATAATCTGCCTCTGAATAGCAACGTACCATCATCACTCAACTGAAACTCTGTTGGCACACCATTCCGAATCATGGTCTTATTGTCCAACAGATAGGAGTCTGTTTCCTGAGCTTCCCGTACCTAATCAACTAATACCGGTCGAACCTGGAAACTAGCAACAAAGCTCCATCATCGTCCCACTCGAACTCAACTCCTATGGCTCGAAGCTCGGCTAACATGGAAACTCTGGCCACACACACATGAAACAACAAAGCTCCAGATTTCTGACTGAGTGCATCAGCAACGACATTAGCCTTTCCTAGATGGTACTCGAAAGTGTAATCATAGTCGTTAATCAACTCCATCCATCTGCGCTGCCTCATATTCAAGTCTGGCTACGTGCGCAAATAAGTGAGACTCTTGTGATCGGTGTATATCTTGCACTAAGCTCCGTACAAGTAGTGTCTCCAACTCTTCAACGCTAATACAATAGCAGCCAACTCCAAATCATGGGTAGGATAGTTGACTTCATGTGGTTTCAGCTGCCTGGAACCGTAGGCTACCACTCTGCCATGCTGCATCAAAACACAACCAAGTCCCAACTTCGATGCATCACTGTAAACCACAAACTCTCCACTGTCATCAGATAGAGTCAGAACCAGTGCAGTAGTCAACTTTTCCTTCAGGAGTAAGTAACTGTCCTCACAAGCATCGGACCACTCGAACTTGACGCATTTCTTCGTCAATCTGGTAAGTGGAGTGGCAATCCGTGAAAAATCTTGCACAAAGCGGCGATAATAACCTGCCAAACCCAAGAAACTCCTTATCTCTGGTACGGTGGTAGGTCTATTCCAATTCAACACGGCTTCAATCTTCTCAGGATCCACGCTGACTTCTTTAGTTGATATCACGTGACCCAAAAACTTCACGCTATCCAACTAAAACTCACACTTGCTGAACTTCGCAAACAGCTGATTATCTCGCAAAGTCCGCAAAACAGCTCGTAAATGCTTCTTGTGCTGGCCCACACTCCTGGAGTAGATCAGGATGTCGTCGATGAACACGATCACAAACTTGTCCAGAAACCGTATGAACACTCGGTTCATCAAGTCCATAAAAGCTGCGGGGGCATTGGTCAACCCAAACGGCATAACCAAAAACTCGTAATGACCGTACCGTGATCTGAAAGCTGTCCTGGCTACATTTGACTCTCTGATCCTCAACTGATGGTATTCGGATCTAAGATCAATCTTTGAAAACACTGAAGCTCTCTTGAGCTCTTCCTTATAACGATAAATTCTTCCTTAGAACTTTCATTCATTGGATATGTGCATTAGGTTATGTATGTATTAGAAAGACATAATGTCGGTGGTGAATTGCATTCCTCTTAACTCATTCATCTACTGGTTTAAACCCTTGCATTCATAATCATATTTACTTTCAGTATTTATTTTCTGCATGTAGCTATAATTGAGTAAATTATTTTGGTACACAAATCAACTCAGAAAACCCTCAAATTTTGTGTGGTAGTCTGACACTGTGTCTAGTATATATTTTTTTAAAATTTTCGTGGTATTTAGGGCAGTCTAGCTTAGGCTCGTAGTTGTGTCGACTCTTTTTGTGCTGGTCGAATCTGTCAGCTTGCTGATATTTGCGTCAAACTAGTGTATTGAGTCTTAGTTCCACTGACATTTGTGTCAAACTAGTGTATTGAGTCTTAGTTCCACCAATCCTTAACGGGTAATGACCTCTATTTACCAATTACTACATTGATATATTTACTCGAGAATATGGTTATCTTTGAGAGTAATTTTTCACTTATCAAATGTATTTTGCAAAAAAGGGGTGTGAATTTCATCACGGATAAACTATCCAATATCAAGAAAGGCATTTTGATTATAAAAAAAACCGACACCTTGACAGCGATTGATCGAAGTTGCAATCGAAACAATAAAGGCGATATATATTATATCTTCATAGATTTTTAAATTTATTTCTTGGACTGTATTCGAGCTTAGGATGTGATTCAATGATTATCAGGTCTCGACTTTGAATTAATTTGAAAGAGACTCGGTAATGTCTAATTACTCTTGTGCTTAATCCGGCGGCTATTTGTTCTAGATATTTTCGATTGTTTAGTAATGACCTTGGCTCATGAGATATTATCGAAAATATTTCCCCCACAGGACCTTAGCTGCATTCGTCTGTACGTATGTTCGATTTTTTATTTTCCAAATGTTTGGCCGAATTACTTCTACTCAATCAATAACAACAAATCAGTATGTATAAGAGATAGGGTTTTTGATATAGAGATAGAGTGCACGTAGACACGTAGTCCATGCAGGTAAATTATATTAGTAACAAGGAAATTAGATTCCAATGATCCACAAATCGATCAAGGAAGGAGTAAATTACACAAGCAACTACATCCTCTTATTTAAGTAATCGTAAATAAGTGTATGTGAGTATATGATCGATACGTACGGTACGCATGGCCAACGTAGTACATGCAATATTACTTGGCCTTTGCTGGTTTAAAAAGTTGTTAGTTATTATTGTCATACCAGAACTGGTTCTGGAGATCCTTAACGACGTGGTTGTCAACTTGGAATGCCTTGGCGAGAACATCAATGTTGATGGCAGGTTTGGAGCCGAAAACAGCATTGGCAATGGTGATGACACCTGGATTCTGGCTGCTAAGACCGGCAATGGCTACGGCGTTGTACTTTCCGATGTTGAACTGAAAGTGAATGAGACCAACGGGGAAGACAAAAACATCTCCCTTGTTCAACACTTTGGTGATCAGACGGTTTTCGGGGTTGGATGTGACGAAGCCAACGTAGAGAGTGCCTTCCAAGACCACGAGGATTTCAGAGGCGCGAGGGTGAGTGTGAGGAGGGTTTAGACCGCCGTTTGGTGCATAGTCTATGCGAGCAATTGATATCCCAAGAGTGTTGAGTCCTGGTATTTTCTCAACGTTTGCGGCTGTCACGTTGGAACCAACTGGATTCGTTGTGTTTCGGGGAATCTGAAGCCCGGAGTAGAAGAAATCTTCTGCTGTTGCAAGCTTGGGGTCCTTGCAGAATTTTCCATTCACAAACACTGCAATATGCATGGAACGTCATATATATCAGAACATGGATGTCTGCCTGCAAAAATTAATTTGACCGAGCAATCTTAAAGCATATATGATAGCGAAGTTGTGATATATACCAGCAGAATAAGCAGGGTCCTTGGCGTCAAGTGCAACGCAGAAGTCTTGGAGAGGACTAGGATCAGAGGCAGAGACGAGGTTGAAGGTCGTTGCTAATGCCAATATGACAAGAGCAGCACTGATGGTAGGGAAATGAGCACGTTTCATCATTGTAAAACTTGTATGTATACGTGATTGGGCGTTCTCAATTCTCGAAAAGAGCTAGCAAGTATTGCTTATGAAGTTGAGGTGTGGATGATTATACTGCACAGAGCAAATGCCTATTTATAGATGGGATAGAGACCTGCTTATCTGAAGTATTGTCCTGAAGTCCTGAACTGGTCTTGGACTGGCCTTGTCCATGGAAGCAGTTAATTAAGATTAATTTGGAGTTAAATAACTCATTAGTATTTGGAAGCAGGTAAAGACTAGGATTTCTCTCTACGTACGTACTACATGACCCAAGCCAATTAATTGACCATCTCTCTTCCTGATTTATGTCTTACTTATTCAAGAGATTAAGAATTCAAAGTTTTGAGTGTTGACAAAACCAGAGGACTGTTTTTATTCAACAATTTCCTTAATTTGTAGATTTTTCTATCTCAAATCATCAGAATATTTTTGAAAGGACTCAACCCCGATTTAGTTTCTTAAACCTGAATCGAACTCTTTCTAAAAACACGAACTTGCAAACACCATAGAAATTTCGGCAGAATTTCGCTATATCGTGGAATTACCATTAACCTGCACCCGAAAACACACTTCATCCTATGCCACAAAAGCCAAACCGTGGGCACCAATCCCATTCGGATTTCTCAATATCATAACAATAATGTAAAGTAATAATCAAAACTATACTTTACAGAAATCCGGGAAAAATCATATGAAAAATATAACAGTGGTGTAATCAGAGCGACCTCTAATGTATATATACAAAAATATACAATAGTAGGCAAAACAAGAAACCTATTGGAAAAGAAAGGTAGCTCGAACACTAAGCCTCCGACAGCGACGTGAGACACCAGAATCTGAACTGCAAATTGGGCACGGAAACTGAAAAGCCCAGGGGAAAGGCAAATAAAATCGTTAGAGTGAGTGGACGAAAATAATCATATGCCTTTCACCATTTATATATATCATAAAACAAAGCGAGTTCATAAAATGAATGGAGGTGTCAGGTGAATCTCTCAAGCCCGACGGTCAGGAGAATCTCTCAAGCCTGACGGTGATAGACTAGGCGAATCTCTCAAGGCTAGTGGGCACATCAAGGGAATCTCTCAACCCTGGATCTGGACTACCGGTGATCAGCCAAGTAGCCAATGCATCGATGCTAAGTAAATGTCATCACCATATAAAATATAAAACAATACCTCCAAAAACAATAAATAATCTCAACATCGTACTGTAAATAAATACGAAAATCAAGAACTCGCTACGACAGTGTAAATAAAAATGTCCACTCACAAATAGCACAGCGCGCAAACACGCTAATCACGAGATCCGGCGGAAGATCCCTCGCCCAACGTAAGATCTCGATCCCTTGAATAATCACAAAATGTAACTGATCAAAATCACAATTCATCACATGGGGCATAGATAGCTTGAAAACATGTCAATCCTTCTTTTTTCTCATGTGAATGCATTTTGAATGACATATGCACTTTTCAAACCGATTAAACATACATTGTTTTCTCTTTTTAAACATGCTCAAATTTATGCAATCTACTAGCTATTAGTTCAATCTCATCTTTGTGAGTGGTTATTGAAACACAAAACATACTAAAACACACATATTTGTGTATTACATTTTGTCACATTTTCAATATTTTTATGGATTTTTTGGATAATGAGTGATAATGACTTAGCCGCCTACCTCACACTTTAGAATTAAGTTGTCCTCAATTTGCATTAAGACATACATCACACACAAGTGCACAAGAGGTCCATAAGCATCATCACTTCACATTTTATTCCGCTAACACATGTTATCCTAGGCATAACAACTAGCATGCATTCACACTTAAAGGGTCATAATATCTAAGAAGTAATAAAGCTATTAGAGTCTTATCAACCACAATGGGGGCATGCATACTAATCGTATTTCAAAGGAAAGAAACAATGTACAAGCATATAACATGAGGGGACCTCACACTTACACAAGACTACCACCTTCTATATGACTCTAAACAATACAATAATGATGAATATATCGTTCCCTCATCAAACAAGAGTGAGCCATCAAGACATTGCAAGACTAACAACTCTTGAAAGATGTCTACTCTTGGAGATGAGAGTTAAACCTAAGAATCTTAACATAGCATCATTCTCAAACATATTCTCATAAGTGCTAGAAAGTAGAGAAAGAGTAAGGGAGAAAGAAAGTGAAAATGCTTAGTAGACCGCCTCCGAGCTCCATATGCGTTAGAATGTAAACTAACGAAGGCCAAGTTAGGTCTCGTCATTCAAGGTTGCAAATGCTTGGTCATGATTCTCAAATGGTGCTCTAGGACTTGTCTTGGACTCAAGGTATTGCACTATGCTCCATGCCTCAAAGCTCCAAGCTCTTGGTCTTCACAAACTCCATAAAAGTCAACATTTACAGGGGAATCCTTCGACGGGTTGAGAAGTCACCTTGACGGATCAAGGAAGTGGCACTTGTTGGATAGGGGCATGCATTCAATGGGTCGAACTAGTCCAGGGTAGGTTTTTTGACGGGTTGAAAATTTCTTTCGACGAGTGTAAAATTGTCAAATTTGGCTCTTTTTTCAAGTTCTTGACTTCCATGCCCATTCTACTATGTTCTATGCTCCTCCAACCTCACACTTATTGCTCTAACATATCAATGGTATCAGATCATCATGGGTTCAAGTTTATCGACATTAACACGGTCGGTAATGGAAGGTACAAATTCAAAGCTCCATGGTTGGGTCCTTAAAGTGATAGACTTCCGCACTCCATTTAGTGTTTAGCTCAAAAGCCTCTATTTGTGTCTCATAGAGCTTGAAAGTTGTCCCATTCTTCAAATTCATCAAATAGACCACTCCTCGAGGATGTAGCTCAAGCAACTTGTAATTAGCACTCCTCAAGCTAGGGATTAAGGCTCTTCGAGGTGACCTTGCTACCAACTACCAATGCCGGTTTCTCAAGCTTGTTTGGCTTCAATTTCTTTCTCTTTTTGCAGCTCATTTCCCTATCTGGTGCCTTGACTTCTTCAACATTATTGGCTTTGCTTCCCATAACATCAACACTATAAACATGTAGTGCCAAAATCGATGGAGACTCTTTGAATATCTTGAAAACTTTTTCCTTCCGGTCCATCATAGCTTGTAGTCTTCCTTTAGCATTGGCTTGAGCAAAGGGTAAGAACTCAAATGCATCCGGTATCACCTTAGTCTTGGCTTGGGTCTTGATACTCTTATGATTCATTCTCAAATCTAGGAGGTATGTTATGTGAACCCGATGTGTCGAAGCCCTCTTCATCATCACTTTCACAATCACTTTCTACCAAGGGAGCATCACCATAATCATCACATCTTCTTCCGATAGCCAACACCGCATTGACCACTTGACCTTGATGCTTTTCATACTTTTTTGTGAAAGATGAGAATTCATTAGTCCTTCCGCCTTGTTGAACTCGATGTGCCTTTGCAAATTAACTTAATTGTTCCTGCATCTTTCGGAGTGCACATTCGTTCTCCTTTCGAATCTCTTTGTTCTCTTCCATCAAGTTCTTAAAGATTTCCAAGTACATCTTCTTGTGTTCCGCTCATTGAGCTTGCAATTTGTTTTAAAGAAGCATCTCATATTGTGAAAATAGCTTGGTCATCAACTCCTCCAAGTTAGACTTTGACAATTCCCCTCTAGGTGGAGGTGCTCGTTGCATTGGAGCTTGTTGTGGTATTAGAGAGAAAGATGTTTGTGATTGGCTAGAGTTTCCTCCCATAACATTATCATACTCTCCACTAGCCCTTGTAACTTCGATAACTCCAAACTTTAAATCTTGACCATTTGCTTGACCACAATTGTTGGCTTGACTAGGATCATCCCATGAGAAAATAAGATTGGTATGCCAACCCGGATTACTCCTTTATTCATCCAATAACATGTGCTTCCACTCGTCAATAGTCTCCGGATGGTCTCCTTGATGTGGGAAATATGGAGCCTCATGCATCACACTCTTACAAATTATGCAAGGTGCCACACTAGTCTCCGCAATTTGATTAACATAGCCTCCATTCCGAGTTTGCTTCAACAAAAGATCAAACTTCTTGTTCATGGTCTCTTCAAGTCATTTGATGGCAACCTCTTGTGCATATGCGGCTCCCTTAACTTCATACCTACTTCCCCGGATGGCTTGGGTGGCTTCTCTCATTGAGATTGCCAGTTTTTGAACTTTGGGCTTGACATCCCTTAAGGAAGATCGTTCCGACATCTTTTCAAGTAAAACATATGCCTCTTGGCGGTTTTGTCCATTAAATCTCCACCACTTGCATTGTTGACCTTCCTTCTCGTCTCTATGCACAATCCTTGGTAAAAGAGAGACCTTGGGTTTGACCATGGTTAGGAAACCCAAGCTCAAGCTCCTTGAAATGCTCCCATGTCTCATAAAACAACTCTCCATCTTCCTCATAAAATGTCATCAACCTTGTCCTTAGCTCATTGATCTTCCCCGGTGGAAAATACTTGGTGATGAACTTGCGTTGCATCGCCTCCTATGAGTGAATCGACTTAGGAGAAAGCTTGTTGAACCACATCTTTGCCTTATCCCACAAACTCGAAGGGAATACTCTGATCGGTGTTTAACCACCCTCAAAATTACCCTATAATGAACTTAATATGCTTGTCAATGCAGTACAATAGTATAGGGGTCAATCCACAGGGAAAGATGAGACTTAACACTCTAAACTACAAACAGACGTGAAAGTCAGAAATCTGACAGACTCGACCACGTGACACTAACGTAATTAATTAAAATATCTAGACTCAACCTAAAATTACGAAATTAACACCGAACACTAAAGACACCCTGGCGAACTTCGATGCGAAATTTCGATGCAATTGGAGTTTGTTTGGTTGGCGAACAAAATTGTGCAAAACAGACTACGAAACTGAAACAGAAAACAGAGTATAAGTAAAACTGACAATCAATGATAAAATGGGTTAAGGGGAGTGTTATCCACCACCGTCAATCCATCTAGACGACAAATGCTTAACTAAATAATGCAAATGTTATGAATGAAAGATTCCCAGGAAGGCCCCGAGCTGTGAACACAACCTATTACCCGATCCTTATGTTTACAACATTGAAGGTCTGCTTATCAATATTGTCTATCCCTCAAAGAACCCGAAGTCACGGACTCGAATTTACTAAGAGAAAAGCATTAAGATTTAGAAAGGGTTTGAGAATCTACAAGGCTTCATAAGTACACTACGGTCGTGTCTTACTAGACCTAGGGTTTCTTATACCAAGCATGTATGGGTTCTACTATTGAAACTTGAGGAAGGTAATAATCACCAACAACCATCAATTTTCTTAGAATTAGATTCCTAAACATGCATACTAAGCGTGCACTCAAAGCATACATAATCAAGAATCTTCACCGTATAAATAACAAAGAAACCTCATTCAAATAACAAAAACAAAATTTAGTTAAAGTGCATAAGCAATCTAGATGTCATGAACGGGGCTTCAAAACAGCCCCTTAACAATGGAGTTTAGCTCCTCATGGAAGCCATAAAATTCTAGTCTAAAAAGAAAAGAGAAAATTATCGAATGGTCTCCCTCCCTCTTCGTACGTTCTCTTCTTAGCTATTTATATGTTCCAGACTAGCTAGGTTAATTAACCTAGCTAGCAAACCACGTGCAAGACTCCAAAATCCAGCCCAATATTCATAATCTCATTATTATATTAGGACTCCTCCTTTTCTTCTCCTCGCTAGCAACTTCGCCAAGCCATATATGTATAAGTCTAAATTGATTCAATGGCAAGAAAGCATCACGTGCAAAGCTTCCAATCCATATATATAAAAATATATATATGAGTCCACTTGCAAAACTTCTCCTTCCAAGCCCCACATTCTCTCTCTGTTCCTCGCCAAGCACAAGTCAACTTCCATTAAAGCATATATATATATAAATTCCCACGTGCTCGCCAAAACAACTTGCAGAAGGGCTTCTCTCTCGCGAGGCTCGCCAAGGTTCTCCAAATAGATTATTTAATCTCCTTTTCTCCATTGATCTCCAAAATACCTAAAAACAAATAAACATAATTAATTCACTCAAAAACAAAACAAAAGAGCTAAATATAAGGTTCGGTTAAGCACATAAACGTTGCATAAATATGCAACTATCAAAATACCCCACACTTAGCTTTTGCTAGTCCTCGAGCAATACACTAAACTAAGACTCTGAAAAGACTCGACAAAACTCTAACTACATGACTCAAACGCCCTCAACAAATTGTCTCAGCAATCTTCCACAATTGTAACACCAAGATAAGTGACTCCAAATTAACATTCCACAATGTTTCGAAAATTAATTTCAATGCATGACACACATGTAATATGTAGGACGAAGACATAATCATGGTGAATGTAAAGCTGTAGCATGCGAAAAACAAGTCAAGATTCAACCTCACAAAGATATGCTCTCAAAAGTGTTTCTCTCAAAATATGTTTAAGGTTTTCACTCAACTCAACTACTTGCCAAATGGACCACACCATATGCTTACACTTGTGACAAATCTCCACAGATCAAATGCTGCTATCTTGAGGATCAAAAGGACTTTCATGGGTTGTAATGGGGCTTGGCTCATAGGTTAAAGAATAAATGGATAAGGAATTCAAATATAATTTTAGAACCCAGTAAAGCATCAATTAAGAGACTTCTTCAAACTTCACAACCATGAACTTTCTCACTTTTGTGGCCGAATTTCATTTTGTTGGGCCTTCACGTCATTGTTTTCGTCAACAGTTAACTCGGGTATCAAGCTAGACATTCTCTGTTTTTTTTTTCTTTCTTTTCATTTTTTTTTTGTTTTTTGTTTTTATTTTTATTTTTTACAAAAACAGCTTGATACCCCACACTTATTTCTTTGCATCACTTTTCGACATTGTCGCCGTCTTCACATATCTGTCTCATGTATAGCTCTACCAAGTCCTAGAACAAGGGTAAAGATATAACTATTCTAAGGTTTAAGGTCAGAGATATGTGGGTGATGACATAAAGTTTAAACATGTAGGTTCAAAGTGGTTAACTAAGGAGTGCACATCTTGTGTACACAAAATTGGGACACAGGCTTATATGGCAATGGTGGTGTCCCCTAAATGCCTTTATCACTTCCTCAATCAAAACAAGTATTGACAAAAAGCTTTGAAAAGCACAAGAGCAAGTTCTAGTAATATCTAGAGTCCATTAATTTAATCTGTGGCAAGCAATTGACACTCAATAAAGAAAGCGTGTGTAATCACATAAAGGCTCAATCGCTCACAGGTTAAATGAATCTCAACAAAGTTTAAACATGCCAAAAATCTGTACCATGTTAACTTTTTCTACATCCACTACATATTCGCATATGCATCATATATCAAGATTAACCAAAGAAACTTAAATAACATGATCATCTTTTAGTCACAATTATAGAAGATATAGAATCATCATTGACTTTGTTATGGGCATCCTAAGACTCTTCTTTTTGGTATTTTCTTGACATTTTTTACTTTTATATTTGAATTTTCAAATAAGTCACTAAAATACCCAAGGAAAACAAAGAAAAACTCAAAAATTCCAACCTCTGGCGAGCAGCTCGCCAGACTCTGTGTACTGCACAGTACATCTCGCTAGAATTTTACAAAATTAATCACTCATCGTAATTGGCTGAAATTTTGCGAGCACTAACTAGACACATATAAAAACCTGACCTCAAAATTTCAGAAAATTACGAGACCTATAACTATGTCAAATAAATTATACAAAACAGAAGACTGCTTGCTCGCCAGCCTCAAGAATACCACTCTGGCGAACAACTTCGCTGGCGAACAACTTCGCTCGCGAGAATATTACAAAATTAGTCATATATCGTAATTGGCTGAAATTTCTCGAGCACTAACTAGACACATGTACAAAACTGCCTTCAAAATTTTAGAAAATTACGAGACCCCTAGCTATAGAAAATAAATGACACGAGCGAAGCTCGCCAGACCCAACTTAGTTCCTTAAAACTGTTGCTTGCATGACTCAGCTCCACTCGCAAGAATTATATAGAATTAATGACAAAGCGGAATGAGCTGAAATTTAGAGATAACCAACTAGACACATACACATACATTCTCTCAAAATTTCAGAAATTTACGAGACTTCTAGATATGTCAAAAAAATCACACAAAACATCAAACTGCACAGTACACAAGCGAAGCTCGCCAGAGACCCATTCCCCTCGCTAGAATTTTACAAAATTTATCATACATTGGAATGAGCTGAAATTTTAAGAGAACAAATTAGACACATGGAAAAACACTCCCTCAAAATTTCAAAAATTTACGAGACCTCACACTATGTCAATAAATTGACACGAAACAGCATACTGTACAGTACCGAAATAACGAAAAATTTATACATAGACGCTAAGGATATGATATAAACCCCACCCCACACTTGAAATTTGCATTGTCCTCAATGTAAGACAAAACTAAAACATACAATACATCAAACAAGCATGGAATAAGACACATAACACATCACAAATCACAAATCACACTAACATGGAGAAAAATAAAGAAAAGAGAAGGGATAAGAATTCAAATCTGGCAGCCAAGCTTCTCCATCAACATGGTTGCCTCCCAAGTAGCGCTAAGTTTAACGTCCTCAGCCAGACATCTTCAAAACCATCAGGTGGCTGTGGTCTTGGCTCGATCAAGTGCTTGGTCCTTAACAATGATGTCATATGAGCTCTACCAAGCAACTTGGGTACCCTTGAACTCCTACACACACAAGACTCCAAGTGTCTTCTTTCTTTCTTCTTCTTTATCCAAAGCCTCCTCCTCTTGAGTCCAACAAACAAGGTAAAGAGAATATCTTTGTTGGACATATGGTGATCAGGTACCACCATCTTAATAAGCTCCAAAATATAAGGGGGCTCGGTAAGTAAATCCTCAAACTCAAGTGTTTCTTTGGTGCAAGGAACATGTACGGAACTTGAGTTTGGCATTGATAGCTCATGTGGTTGTTCATGTAGTGGCAGCACCAACTCAATATAAGGAATTTCGATGGACTCCTCCTCAAGGAATTCGCATAACTCATCATCATCAAAGAATGCATCCCCTTCTACCATTGCAATTTCAGCCCCAGTAGTCAAATTCGCAGACCGATATTCAAGAAGAGCTTCGAGCTCATCCAATTCTTGCTTGATCGGCTTCCATTCTTCAATTTTTGGCTGACTTGATTCAAGCACTGTCTCCAAAATATCCTCATTCTTATTCACCGAGTGCTGCATAAATTCCTGCATAAAATTATCAAATGTATCAATAGAAAAACAGGAATACAAATCATTATCACTAGGATGCCTCATTGCGTCGAAGATGTTGAAGCGGATCTTCTCTTCATCTACTTTCATGGAGAGAGTACCATTGAAACAATCTATCTTAGTCTTAGCGGTCCGTAAGAATGGACGACCAAGTATCAATGGTAGCTCTGATGGTTGAGGCTCTGCCTCCATCTCTAACACGAAGAAATCAGCTGGAAAGATCAACTTACCTACCTGCACCAAATCATCTTCAACAAAACCTCTGGGGTAGCAGTTAGATCGATCAGCTAATTTAATTGTAACACCAGTTTGTTGTAATGTACCAATATTCAAAGTTTTATACACAGAGTAAGGCATTAAATTTATTGATGCACCCAAATCAAGTAAAGCTCCAGTAAAATTAGTGTTACCAATTGTACATGGGATGGTGAATCGTCCAGGATCTCCCATCTTGGGTGGTAGTTTCCTCTGAAGTACTGCTGACACCTTCTCACTCAAGGCCACAGTCTCGGTCCCTGTGAACTTCCTCTTCATTGTACAAAGTTCCTTAAGAAACTTTGCATACTTCGGTATTTGCTTAATCGCATCAAGCAACGGAATATTCACTTCCACCTTCCGGAATGTATCTAGAATCTCTTGCTCCAATTCATCCTTCTTCTTGTTTTTCAACCTGCCAGGAAAAGGAACACGTAAAGGAATTGAAGGAGAAGGTGCAGAAATTGACTTACCTGATTTTTCATTTGATGAATTTTTTTGTCCAGGTGTACTCTTCTCTCCCTGATCCTGCAGTAGTGGTGGAAATGGCCGCATCTGTTCTAGGACCGGCTCATCTTCTAAAGATTTTTTTGTAGGCTTTTCAATCTCTTCAATAACTCTTCCACTCCTCAATGCAATCACATTTGCCTCATGAGTGGTTCTTGGGTTCTTAACCACATTGCTTGGAAGAGTACCTTGTTCTCTTGTTGACACTTGTTGCTGCAAGCTGTTCAGCTGCTTCTCCATAAGCTCGAATGCCTTGCTAGAGTTCTTGTTGTGCATCTCAATCCCCTCTAGCTTAGCCAAGATTGCTGCCATGATAGGATCAGGAGCTGGAGCTACAACCGGCTGTTGTACCTGCTGAAATTCAGGTCTTACCTTGAATCCGGTGGGTGGATTCAGCACATTGCTTGTGTTTCCATAGCTGAAATTGGGATGATTCCTCCACCCCGGATTATATGTGTTTGAGTAAAGATCATTTCTTGATGTTCGTTGTTGCACAAAATTCACCTGCTCTTCTTCAGGAATAAAAGGACAAGATACATTAGTGTGATCCGACATAGAGCAAACAGAACATACCTGAGAAACAGATGATGATGATGTCGTTTGGCTCTTGATGGCAGTAGCAATGGACTCCAACTTCTTCTCCATTGCTTTCATTCTCTTGTCCATGTCTGGGTTGGTGGCAACCTCAAATACAGCTTGCTGTTTCTTGCTCGCCAACGTCCTTTCTCTTGTATAGAACTGCTTGGTGTTCTCAGCCAATTTCTCTATGGTATCATGAGCTTGCTGACCTGTTTGGTACATAAACATACCTCCACAAGCAGAATCCACTCTTGTCTTGTTGGCTGGCTCCAGACCTTCATAAAAGAAAGTCATCCTGTCCTCAAGATCATACCCATGATGTGGGCATTTCCTCAACAACTCCTTGAAATGACTCCATGCCTCATGAAGCATGTCACCATGTTTTTGTATGAAGCTATCAATCTCCTTCTTCAACTGCTTAGTCTTCTGGGCTGAGAAATACTCCTTCATGAACGTTACCTTCATCTCATCCCAAGAATGTATAGACCTAGGAGCCAAAGAATTGAACCACATCTTCGCTCCTTCCTTCACAGAAAAAGGAAATAAAATTAGTTTCAACACATTAGATTCAACATTTTGTAAGTTTTGTGTTGATGCTAAAGCTTCAATCTCAGCCAAATGTTGTTGAGGGTCCTCTGAAAATACCCCCCTATAATGAGGTAGGGCAGATAGTAAAGCAGGAGGTACTGAATAAGTCCCAAGAGCTGGCAACACTATTGGTGATGAATTCCCCTGAGCACTAGGTACAAAGGAATTCATCAACGTTCTTGGTTGTTCTCCCATTTTTGCTCTTTGTGGTGGCGATTGAGGAACTTCTTCTTCTGAATCTAAACTTGTTTCCACCTCAATCTCAGGTTCTGACACTGTGCCACTCGTGTTTCCAACCTCCAGTTCTGCTTGCCTCTTCTGCTTCCGGTTTTGCTTAGCTGAGCGCTCAATCTCTAAATCAAGCAATAAAGGCTCAGTTCTCCTTGACCTTCGAGTATGCATGCACTAAGTACCTGCACACAAGAGACACGTTACACTACAAAATAAATGAAATAAAACAAAACCAAAACTGAAACAAAAGACACGTTAGAATATAAAGACTAGATCTTTCCCCGGCAACGGCGCCAAAATTTGATCGGTGTTTAACCACCCTCAAAATTACCCTATAATGAACTTAATATGCTTGTCAATGCAGTACAATAGTATAGGGGTCAATCCACAGGGAAAGATGAGACTTAACACTCTAAACTACAAACAGACGCGAAAGTCAGAAATCTGACAGACTCGACCACGGGACACTAACGTAATTAATTAAAATATCTAGACTCAACCTAAAATTACTAAATTAACACTGAACACTAAAGACACCCTGACGAACTTCGATGCGAAATTTCGATGCAATTGGAGTTTGTTTGGTTGGCGAACAAAATTGTGCAAAACAGACTACGAAACTGAAACAGAAAACAGAGTATAAGTAAAACTGACAATCAATGATAAAATGGGTTAAGGGAAGTGTTATCCACCACCGTCAATCCATCTAGACGACAAATGCTTAACTAAATAATGCAAATGTTATGAATGAAAGATTCCCAGGAAGGCCCCGAGCTGTGAACACAACCTATTACCCGATCCTTATGTTTACAACATTGAAGGTCTGCTTATCAATATTGTCTATCCCTCAAAGAACCCGAAGTCACGGACTCGAATTTACTAAGAGAAAAGCATTAAGATTTAGAAAGGGTTTGAGAATCTACAAGGCTTCATAAGTACACTACGGTCGTGTCTTACTAGACCTAGGGTTTCTTATACCAAGCATGTATGGGTTCTACTATTGAAACTTAAGGAAGGTAATAATCACCAACAGCCATCAATTTTCTTAGAATTAGATTCCTAAACATGCATACTAAGCGTGCACTCAAAGCATACATAATCAAGAATCATCACCGTATAAATAACAAAGAAACCTCATTCAAATAACAAAAACAAATTAAATTTAGTTAAAGTGCATAAGCAATCTAGATGTCATGAACGGGGCTTCAAAACAGCCCCTTAACAATGGAGTTTAGCTCCTCATGGAAGCCATAAAATTCTAGTCTAAAAAGAAAAGAGAAAATTATCGAATGGTCTCCCTCCCTCTTCGTACGTTCTCTTCTTAGCTATTTATATGTTCCAGACTAGCTAGGTTAATTAACCTAGCTAGCAAACCACGTGCAAGACTCCAAAATCCAGCCCAATATTCATAATCTCATTATTATATTAGGACTCCTCCTTTTCTTCTCCTCGCTAGCAACTTCGCCAAGCCATATATGTATAAGTCTAAATTGATTCAATGGCAAGAAAGCATCACGTGCAAAGCTTCCAATCCATATATATAAAAATATATATATGAGTCCACTTGCAAAACTTCTCCTTCCAAGCCCCACATTCTCTCTCTGTTCCTCGCCAAGCACAAGTCAACTTCCATTAAAGCATATATATATATAAATTCCTACGTGCTCGCCAAAACAACTTGCAGAAGGGCTTCTCTCTCGCGAGGCTCGCCAAGGTTCTCCAAATAGATTATTTAATCTCCTTTTCTCCATTGATCTCCAAAATACCTAAAAACAAATAAACATAATTAATTCACTCAAAAACAAAACAAAAGAGCTAAATATAAGGTTCGGTTAAGCACATAAACGTTGCATAAATATGCAACTATCATACTCGAAGCTTCAATTTTCCTGGATCCATATTTCGTATGTGAAACCTTGTACATGCTTCCTCGAACTCCAACAAGTGAGAATAGGGATCAGAATTTGGATGTCCCATGAAGACTGGTAAGGTTTGAAGAAAACTAGATTTGATCTTAAAAAATTCACCCGCCAACGGTTGAAGAACAATGCAACATGTATGCTTTGAAAAAGATGGAAAAGCACTATCCCTCAAAGGTCTTGCTTCAATGATGTCCTTGTCCATGATGAGTTCTTCCTCGAAAAAAGGATTCAAATGCATGAAACCTGAAAACACACTAAGCAACCAATAGATATTAGTTCTCCAAACTCTTAAAGTACTCAAAGCCTTGAGGGCCTTCCATGGTGCTTCTTTGACACTCCCCTCAAGGAAACATCAATGAGCACTCCAAGAGTTTGAATGAGATTCCGGTATGAGGCACAGTGGCATTCACTGTGTGATGGACACCAAGGTGAACCGAGGTAAAGGCATGAGTGATCCAATATACCGGAATCACCAAATAAAGTCCTAAGAATCTAGGGTGTAGCGGAAATTAAGTTTGCTAAATCCAGACACACTAACTATTATGCGTATAAAGACACTACTTAGATATGCTTCTAAGAATATAAATAGCTTAAGATAAAAGAGGTAGAGATAAGTGAAACAACCTCAAGAACAGCACAGAATTCGACGGGTCGAAGGTATTCTTCGACGGATCGAAAATAGTTCTGAACAAGCACAACGGGTCGAGAAATAACTCAACGGGTCGACTATGCGCTACTGTTTTCCTTTGAACTAATTTTCGACAGGTCGAGTATAAGGCTCGATGATCTACGCATTTTATGCTTGATTATTAATGTTTTTCTCTTTACATTTAACTTTGTTTTATGCTTAGTAGATAAGATTCTAACTTACTTTTTGGTTTTAGGTAGAAATAAAGGAGGAAATAATAAAGGAGGCGATTTGGAGCTAAAAGCGTGCTAAGGAGGAAGTTCCTAATTCCGGAGAAGAAATGGTCTTCAAAATGGTTACTAAAATGCATTCCCACATGGTGTCAAGAATTGGAAACCAAATGCCAAATGAAAATGGATACCAAAATAGTGCACAAGAAGATGAAGACATTTCTCCTGCGCGATCCAGGAAAGAGCGAATATGGCGGAATATATGGAGCAAATAATGGACGAATTTTGGGAGGATATTCCATAAAGCTAAATACCTGATTTGAGGGCCAAAATATGTTAAAATATATGGTATATTCGGCCAAGGAAGCTTAGAAGAAAAGGAATGCAAGATTTGAAGATATCAAGATTTCCTACTCCTTGTAGAAGAAGAAAATCTGGGCTGCCATGTCATCCAACTTCAAAAGGACACCGAATATGCAAATTAGCTCCGAATTTAATGATCAGATATTTTATTTGATAGCCCTTGAAGTATTCTTTCCAACGAATCAAGAATCATAATTTTCTGATCTTTACAGCTCCGGGAAAATGTTTTTGAAGACAGACTGCCAGATTTACCCGGCTACATAAGGAAAGTCTTGTTTTGGTAGGAAAAGACCTAATCTTCTTCTATAAATTGGGGAGCTCGACTCATTTATCATCATCACCCATCTTAGATGCCAAATCCCTGTCCATAAACACTTTGTCTCCTCCAAACTCAAGAATTCATCAAGAAGCCGAAATCCTCCACAGTCCAACAAACACTATCCTCCATTAGAGTACCTTAGGGAATCCGAGAGTTTCTCTCCATCCACTAGAAGGCCATCTACACGATTTGCGACTGCAATCACGACACAAAAAGTGTAACATGTCACCTTCTATTTTCTTTTTGTATGAACAATTGATTTTTAAGGAAGAGTTTAAAGAAGAGTTTTTGGTTATGTAATTCTAGCATGTTTTTGTGATTTATTTCGAATCTGAGTTCTTTGCTATGCATGTATTTTCTATTCTTAATGCTTAACTTAAATTCGAGCAATCTTGGTTTAGGTTATGATGTGTCTAGAATTCGAGCAATCTTGGTTCAAAAACACTGTTATTTGAGAGATGCATGAAAAACGTAGTAAATTCTTAGAGTTTAAATAGGTTGCATATAATATGTTTAGGTTATAAAGAGATAAGGTGAGAGAATGAGTCGATCACTTGTATATGTTAGATTAGGTTTTATTTTTGGTTTAGAAAGCATGTTTAGGATTCTATGTTCTTATTTGTTTTGCTTGTCTATGAGTTTAAACATGATAGAACTTAGGGTTTCTCTATGTGTTTTCTGCCATGTTTTGTCTTTATATTCCTTAGATTAATAACCAAACTTGCAAACCCTCCATACCTTTTATTTTCTGTTCATAAACGTTGCCATGCATTAGTACCCTCAATCCCCGGTTAAGAACAATCCCTACTTATCAATACTACATCTACAAAGAAGGGTTTTAAATTGCATACGTGTGAGATATGTGTTGAGTGTCTACTTTTTGTTAATATTTGATGCATGTTTTTACGCGTTATCACTCGACGGATTGAATGGTTGCCCTGTAAAAGGGTTAGTAAAACAAGTTCTAACAAAAATTCACCTCAAAGCTATCAACCAAAGTATTTAAGAGATCAAAGAAAAATAAAACGAAGTCCTAGATGATAAAAAAAAAATTTATAAAGTTAAGAAACAATTGTCAAGGAAAGTATCCGGTTTTACCACACAAGGCTATCCGAAGCTAAGAAATCAAAGTGAAATCAAATCCCCGGCAACGGCACCAAAAACTTGTTCGAGAGATTTATCCCCTCAACCTTTCGACTATTGATTAGTCTAAGCCTAAGTGAATTTCTCTTACCCGCATGTATACGGGGTCAAGTTATAGTATTTGTAAAGAAATGGAGTGTCGAACCCACAAGGATTGACAACATAAACTCCTTAGCTTGACTCGATTATGCACTTGAAATCACAGATTAACTAGACACAAGACATAACACTAAAACTAAAGC
Source organism: Geum urbanum (assembly GCA_946800695.1). Classification (NCBI taxonomy): domain Eukaryota; kingdom Viridiplantae; phylum Streptophyta; class Magnoliopsida; order Rosales; family Rosaceae; genus Geum; species Geum urbanum. Next base: position 6,605,236 of record OX326997.1, read on the forward strand.
AAGATGTGAAAATATGTATCTCACAAGACTAAGTCCTTTGGAGACTTAGCATTGCAAGGGATGGTTGAATTACGATGAGTGGTTACACGAAAGATTGATTGAGTGTTTACTACTAACTAATTAAGTGAAAACATAAAGTAAAACAAAACAAAATGTAAATGTTTGGTCGGCTAGAGATGTTGCCACTAGCCAACTCAATGTACCAACAATATATGTCCAAGTTAATTATGAGTTTAGTCTGATTCACACATGATTGTCCAATTCGTGATCTCTTGGAGTCACCATTGGTTATGAACCGAAGCTCCTAGGCCATTAAGACACTAGAAGTGTTCTGGTCTAACATTCAAGTATAAAGCAAACTGAAACTAGAATGCAACTCAATTACAAATCGTATCATAATCATACCATATGCCTAATGAGTTCAATATGTGTTCACTTGTGATGAATGTGAATTGCTTTCCTTCGTAAGCCTCTATTAGAGGACATAAAAGTACGTTCTAATGACTTTCCTAATCTACACCTTTTAAAATATGAATTAGAAGAAGTAACGATTAACTACAAAGCCCTTTCGAGTCAATGTAAGCTTGACCGAAGCTCCTTGAGTCATTTGGACTTCAAGAAGGCTTCAGTCTATGCTCAAGCCCAATGAAAACCAAACCTTAAGCCCATCTTCTTAAATGCAGCCTAAGTCATGTTTATATGCTTATCTTCCTTAGGTGAGTGACTAATTCCCTTAGGTTCATTTTTAGCTTCCTTAAATATATCTAAACTTAGTCATGGCTAAACATACCACAATCACATCACAAGTTATCAAACTCATTCACAACCTATAGTAAACTAAACCAAATTTCAAATCCATAGATGTATGTACATCAAATTTGCTAGGGATCTTCCAAAATGAAACTACTCACTAATCATGTTGGAAAACAAAGTTTAGATACATGCTTAGAACTAAAAGAGTAAATAGATAACCGAAGAGTCCCCTTAGCCCAAGCTCTACCAAATGACTCCAAGGCTTCTAGCTCCACTTTTTCACTCCAAACTAGTACCAAATATTCAAGAGGAGGTAAGGATAGTCCTTAGGATTCCAAGGAGCCAAGGGGAAGAGGGATTAATTCCCACTCCATTGAACTCTAAAAACCAAAACAAACCCTAGAGGCAAATATGAGAGGGGGAACACTCAAATTAGGCCAAAGTGATGGTGTAGTGGTGGAGAGGTTTGGCACTACCAAAGAGAGGGAAGAGCTAAGTCCGTAATGGTGGTGTTTATGGAGGTGTTTTGGCCTAGAAAGGGAAGAGAAGAGGTAAAAGAGAGTGCTAGAGGGTTGGGATAAGGATAAGGGGTCTAGAGAGAGTGTAAAACTATGCAAAATCTGAAAATGAGGTGAATTGTGTGTATAGGGAGAGTGGAGCTCGAATTTGGCTGAGTTGAGAGGCTCCATTTCAACCCTAGGATGATAATAAAAGAAGAGGTGGAAGATCTGAGGGTTAACATTGAATAAGGGAGACCATGATCCATTATTTTAGGCTATGGAAGGTTAAGCTCCAAATTAGTGACATCATGTGGTCCAACTTCTTCTCTTTCTCTCCAAATCAGATTGGTAAGCATAAATGGGCTGAATGGACCTCCATTGGGCTTGACTCCATGTGATTGGGATGGCCAATGTGGGCCGGCCGACTGTGGCATATTCCGACGGGTTCTAGGCAACTTCTGACGACTTCCAGTGAAACTATTTCGTCTTGTTTCCAAAGTTGCTCCAAATTCTCTCGTGACCTCGGAAAAGTATACGTCTTTTCCAATAAGTTTCTAATTCTTCATATTTAATACATTTCCGAGTCAACTCCACATTTCCTAGCAAGAATAGAAAACATCATAAGAACAATGCTTTATTCATAGAAAACAAGCTATAAGCATAACGTTATGAGCGTAATAGGCACATAATTATGGTCCTAAAAATTGACAACAACCTTCCCGGCAGAGGTGATGGAAAGTTGGGGGCCGGCACACACTTAAAGTATGAGAAACCTCAAGAAACATACACTTAAGATCCTGGAAAACATGGAAGTTCGAAGTCTTCAAGCTTTTCGTGAAGGGAAAGCTTAGGGTGGTTTTGATGAAAGCAGGGACATGCCATTGGAAGATTGGGATGAGCATCCTCATGGTTTTGAAGTATTTACTAGCTTGACTCTTATGAATTTCAAACCTGGAACATCATACATTAGGGGGAAAGATGAAGTCGCAATCAACACGAAGTTCACAAAGTCACAACCCACCTTGAGGGTCTATTCCTCAAGAATTATTTGGTTTCCCCTCCTATTCTAAGTAAACCCATGCTGGGGGAGGACTTATACTTGTACCTGACAGTTTTCAGAGGTGGCTATGAGTGGAGCTCTAGTTCGAAAAAGATACTGAGGGGGGGTAGGGCAAATACCCGTGTATTACGTTTCTAAATATCTTTTCGAACCAAAAACTTGTTATCCCAAGCTGGAGAGGCTGATATTGGCACTCGTTATGTCATCATACAAGCTCAGACCATACTTCCAATCTTTCAAGACAGTTATCATGACCAACTACCCATTAAGAACGATTCTGCTTACCCCTGATTCCTCCAGCGGGGCAACCAAGTGGGTTATCAAACTTGCACAACACAACATTGAATACAAACCCCGAACGGCTATGAAGGCACAAGCACTAGAAGATTTCTTGTCCAAGTTCATAATGCCAGAGCCGAAAGTGCAGGAGAAAATAGAGAGCGCTGAGGGAGCTGCTGAGCAGGGGTCAATCACTTAACTCTGTATATTGATGAATACTTAAAAGATAAGGGTGCGGGTGTAGGTATGGTGTTGAAAACCTCAGCTGGAACCCTCATGGATAGACGAGATAAGAGACTACATAGAGACTGGAGCCCTACTTGAGGGGCGAGCTGAGGCCAGAAGGGTCGTTCGCCAAATAGCGATTTACAACATCAAAGACATGCTCCTCAATCACCGATACACTCAGAGGAACTACACTCAGTTTCAGGCTCATAAGTATTCTCCCAATGGGGGTAGGAAAGGCGTAGTCACACTAGGCATATGCACGAAATCCGTAGAGTCGCAATCAACCTCGAGAGTCTATCCCTTATTTACGAATACAATCGAGTGATATAAACGATTCATGAAGTTACATGTTGGATCGTATGATTTGTCCAATGGTAATCCAACATTCCGCGAGGTACATGTGACGACCCAGAACAGAATCAGCAGTTGAATCAGCTTGACCTACGAGCTTGCGCGTAGTCGCAGATTTACGACAGTTATTTGAATCGCCAGGCTTGTTAACGACTAAATCATTGGCCGAGAATTGGAGCTGGGTCTCTTCTCGAGAGTCGTTGTACGTGTGATTTCGAGTTCGTGGGCGGTTCCGGATCGTTATTTGGTCGACCGAGGAATAAGTTATGAATATTTGAAGTTTCGATATAATCGGGTTTCATAGGCAGCCTTCTTAATGACTAAATTACCGGACGAGAATTTGGTTTCGGCTTCTTCACGGAAGTTGTTGAGAATTTAATTTTGAGCTCGTGGGAACTTTCGGAGGATTTTTCTGAGTTACGAGGATTAAGTTGTGAATATTTTTGATTGTTGATTATTTAGTTGGTTAATGTATGTGTTTGGGTTGAACAGTTGACTTTTTATCTGATTGGTCGATGTGTTTGACTTTGGGTGATAATTGAAGAACATGTCGAGATGAGTTTGTTGCCGCGAGAATTATAGGGATCAGAATTACGACGAGGAAGTTACGTGTGTTTAAAGTTCGTCGAAAAGGATAATTACGAAGTTTCCATTTTGGGAAGGCTATAAATAGTGGAGTTGCTATTTCAAGAAAGTCAACATTTCATTTACTATGTTGACCGGTCAACTCGGTCAACGCAAGCTGAGGAGTGGTGCGCGACGGTGACCGGCGGCCACGGCGGTGGCTCGCCGTCCGGCCACCTTAGGTCACGGGGCTTGACCCTTTAGCTTCGCCTTGGCATCCCGAGCTCATCTCCGGCATCCCTCCACGGCGTGGCTCGCCGGAGGGGAAGGAAATTCCGGCAAGAAAATGAAGGAATTTTAGTGAATTCGGGTTCCACGTTTCCGGCCGATTCGAGCTAAATCAAGGACTGGGTTTTGAAGCTCTCATCACCTTACAAGCTACCATGTAAGTATGGAGTTCTAATTTTGCTTGTGGATGGAGAATTTTGGATTTGAAATTTGTGTATCAATTCGGGTTTGCTTGAAATTGACCTAGTTAGAGTGAGAATTGGCCTTTGATGCAGTTGACAAAGTTTCTCAGTGGGTGATTTTGAGTGGAATAGAGGTTGCTCCGCCGAGAAATCTCACGGTTGGTGGCGGCGGTCAACGGTCAAACTTTGACTTTTTGGGGTTTTCGACAAGTTGCATGTCATTTCACTCGAAATCGTGCCCCGATCGCAGTGGGGAGGTTCGTTTTTCGAGTTGAGCGTCCGAACTTACAGTGAGGTATTAAGGTGTGATTTTTGGATTTTCGACAGTTTGTCGTAATCGGATTACGTGTTTCCGAGAACGGTGGTTTCTCGTGATTTGATTTGAATTTTCGAGTTATGATTTTGAGAAATGAACTTTGTGAATATTCAGGGGTTCGTGATCGTTCTTTTGGCGAGGGACTTTCCGCCGGATCACGGGTTAACGCGAACTGCGTTACGCTAGTCTGTGAGTGGACATTTCTTTTCACAGATTAATTACAAGTCTTTTATATACGTTTTACGAACTTGAGCATGCAGATTGATTATGATTTTACGAGCATGTGTTTTACGATTATGCATATACGAATATACGTATACGAATATACATATGTACATATTATGTTTTATGCATGTGCATGGAAAGGATTTATGATTTGGTTTACACAGAGTATAGTCTCAGTATATGTTTTGGTATCGATACACATTGGCTTTTCGGCTGATCCCCGAGTACGCTCTGGGGGGGACAGATATCCTGATCCGATGCCTTTCTGGCTAGGAATCACGTGTGGGTCTGGGATCCCGTGATTCAGACTGTGCTATCGCGTGGTAGTCCACGAGAGACTCCGCGATATATTTACGTTGCATGCTCTGTACGTGGGTGGTAGTCAGCGTCTCCTCACGTACCATTTGATTTTCATGCATTTGACTCGCATATGATTTTATATGTATATATTACTTGGTGAAAGACATTTATTTTCGTCCACTCACTCTAACAGTTTTCATGTCTTTCCCCTGAGCTTTTCGGTTTCCGTGCCCAGTTTGCAGTTTGGACTCTGGTGTCGCACGTCGTGGTCGGAGGCATAGTGCTCGAGCTACCTTGTTTCTTTCAGTAGTTTTATTGTTCTACCTACTGTGGTATACGTATATGATTATACATTAGAGGTTGCTCTGAGTATTCTGTTGTATATCTTATACGATTTTACTCCGTATTTCAGTAAAGTATAGTTATATTTACTACTTTACATTATTGTTGATATATTGAGAAATCCGGATGGGATTGGTGCCCACGGTTTGATTTTGTGGCATAGGATGAAGTGTATTTTCCGCGTGCAGGTAATGGTAATTCCACGTTAGTAACGAAACTCTGCCGAAATTTTTGTTGGTTTTTGTTGGTTCGTGTTTTCGAAAGGGTTTGATTCTGGTTTAGGGAGCTAAATCGGGGTTGGGTCCTTTCAGTACACTTGCAGATAAACAACCATCCTTATATAGCACGAATGATGAAGACTTGAAAAACACAAAGCCAACATCTCTGAGAAACCTTTGAAAGATGAACATCGAATGGAAACCTTTGGCATGAGGGTAGTGAGTTGTGCAACCATTGACCAATACCTTGTCAAACCATGCACGAGTAATCTCTAAGGCTCAAGAGAATGTCTAACAAGTAGGAGGATTGGAAGACGTATTTGAGTACCGGAGGAAGTTTGGAATGAATAAGAACAGTGGGAGAAGAAGAAGGGTTTCAAGGTTCGAGCATGCAAACCTGCCTATGCAGATCAGTTGACTTCAAAGAAGAACTGGGAACATCTCAGAATAAACCAGGTTACGATCTTTATATTTATAGAAATCCCTAAGTGTCTAGTTTCTAAAACATCTTTCGGATTATGATTTTCATGTTTTACGAAGAAGTTATGACGGATTTAGTGCAAGGAGGTCAATCTGCTCGGGAATCTGACCATTTACTTCACCATGAGGGGTAGCTCGAGGACGACCTTAGGCAGCAGTGTGACAAGGAGTGATGACCAGAATCAGAAGAAGAGGATCAAAGATGAAAGGCTACATGCACTAATGAAATCAAGAAACTCGTGAAACCCCAACCAAGATCTCTATCTCGACAACACTTCACCATATCAAAGACGAGCTGCATTTGAAGAGAATTCTCCCACTCTCAAACTGACCCAAGAACAACTGAAAAGACTTCTGTGCCTACCACAAAGTGAATGATCACAAAGTGATACTTTACCAAACTAGTTTACTAGAGATATTGCTAGGAGTATTTGACCGATGAGTACATGTGAAACCTCAAAGATTCACTGAGGCCTCAAGGTAATACCAAGCGTCCCAAGAATGACTAGACCTTGCCACCAACAGCTAAAGGCCAAGAGAAGACGTTTTTAGTGCTATACTGCATCATCAAAGCTCTAATATACCTTGGAGGAATGACGTTTCCTAACAGTAGTTAGATAATGCTAGAGGTTAAGGAATTGGGGGTACCCTCCAGGTAAGAATGCTTGAGGTACAAATGAGTGGCAAAATTTGAAGACCTGGGGGCATTCTCAATCTCATAATGCTCGAGGGTGTGGCAAGAAGGGTCGAGGCATGTTCATGCTCTAGAGAAGATTACGAAGACCAAAGAAGAAGGCGCCGATCACCGAATAAAGAAGATATTATCTACCCTTCACCAATGAATGATTATGCAATATTGAACACCATTCAACTAGTACTAGAATCTTTGAGAACTAAAAAAGTCTTCTGACCCATGACCAGAGGAGCTCGAAGTGTGCTGAGGTCAACCAGCAACCTCAATGGTAACATGCCAGGAAAAGCCCTAAGTGGAGGTCTCAGGAGAGACCTCGAGGAATACCAGTTCGGTGTAATATACAGCAAAATAAGGTCAGAAACAAAGCGTAGAAGAGAATTTCCTTGACCGAGAGATGGACCCTCAAGGTTTCCACGAGAAGAAACTTCAGAGCTCATGGAGAGCTAGAGAAAAAAGGCTGAAGACCATGTATGCTCTTACAAGTAGTAGGAGAAAACACATCCTGCTTACCTAGCCGGAATATGATCGCTATCGAGCTTAAGGAAAAAACCACAACCTTAAGCTTTACGCCGAAGCTAGGGTTAGTTTTCCGAAGAACTCAGGATCGGACCTGGGGGCATTGTTCCTCCTAGCTCGAAAATTGTTGGGGGTAAGGTTACGACACCTACACACACTCGAAGCATTGTGCAATTCACCAGGAAACTGCTAAATTAAGGAGGAGACCACAAGGGTGCACACTCGAAATCTCGAAAGCTTAAGGGATCATGCACACTCAGAATCTACAGGATGGTGGATCACTTTACTCTTTGAAACTTTTTGGCCGATCATCGAAGCAAAGATTGAAAGTACAGAGGGTTATGCATGAAGAGAATTCAAGCTAAGAGCATTGAGTATTCTCCAAGACTTGAACAATCTAGCAGAATACTAGAGGCAAGGAGTATCTAGCCAAATATCACTATTTTCAATGAAAAATTCAGAGATGATGTACCTCGACACGGGCGATGGAGCAGCTCAGGTACTTAAAATTCAAGACGGTACGATCATGGAGCAACAAGCCCTAACCTTGGAGTAAAAGATGACCAACAACAGAACCGAGTACGAAACCCTTATGGCAGGGATGAGATTAGCTCAAGAGCTGAATGTGAAGAAGATCAAGGTGTTTTATGACTCCTAATTGATTACGAACCAGGTACTTAGAGGGTACGCGGGTCATCAAGCGCTTATGGAGGCATACCTTAGGATAGCAAAGGGGTTGGTCAGCCAGCTTGAAGAGTTCTCAATCATACAGCTTCCCAAGTTAGAGAATACACATGCAGATACGTTGGCCAAACTAGTGATCTACGCATTTTATGCTTGATTATTAATGTCTTTCTCTCTGCGTTTTGCTTTGTTATGAGCTTAGTAAATATGTTTCTAACTTATTTTATGTTTTTAGGTAGAAAATAAAAGTGGAACAATAAATGAGGCGTTTTGGAGCTAAAAGCGTGCTAAGGAGGAGGTTCCTAATTCCGGAAAAGAAATGATGAAGACATTTCTCCTGCGCGGTCTAGGAAAGCATGTTCTTGCCGAATTCATGGAGGATACTTGGGCCAAAATTGTGGAGACCATTCCAAGATGATATGGATATGATTTAAAGCCCAAAATGCGTGCAATTATATGGTATTTTCGGCTAAGGAAGAATTGGAGAGAAAGAAGCCCAAAAGAAGAAGATTGACCGAAAGTTAGAAATCCGGAAATCTGTCGATGCAGATCAGCCCAATTCAACAGGACACCAAAATCAATTGAAAACGAATTTGGACACATGTGAGGCATGCTTAGAAAGATATGGAAGTCTAGTTTCCAACATCACTGGAATCATGCCGTTACAATGTGTAGATATTCAGAAATCCTGGATTTAGTGGGTACAGATCATTCTGCCTAACAACCAACTTAAAATGGGCGCTGAAAGCGCGTCAAGAGGAATTTTGGCACAAATGATGCAAAGCTGGAAATCCCTGAAAGTCTATTTTCTAGTGCCGAAAGAATCATGCCATTTGAAATTGTGAAACGTCCGAAAAGTAGTTTTTATTTTAGAAGGGTCAGATTTGACAGATTTCACAAGGTGGGGAGTTTCCTAATCTTCTTCTATATAAAGGGGAGCTCGACTCTTTGATGGGGGATCTCTCAATTTACTAGCAAAAGCTCTGCCAAAACACTTTCCCTCTCCTCCCAAAGCCGAAGGTCGACAAGGATCCGCCTCCTCCATCGTCACAAATCGTCTCCATCACCGACGCAACTCGAAGGCAAATTCCTTGAGGGCTCTGTGCATCCATCTCCATTGAAGGGTCGTCGCATAACTCTTGTAGAAGGAAAATTCCCTTAAAAAAAGTGTAACATGATTCCTTCTACTATTTCCTTGTATTTATCTTCGGTTTTTGATGGATTGGATGATTGTATTTTGGTCAAACACTCTTCGAATATGTCGTGTAATCTAACCTTGTGTTTATTTCTTTTAGCAAAGCATGTGTGCTTAATGCATCAACTAAGTCGAAGGCAAATTCCTTGTCAAGTTGATAGATATGTCATAAGGCAAATTTCCGAAGCATGAAAACGAATCACATGTGAGCTAAATACTTAGATACTTTTAGGTTGCATATAATATGATTTAGTGTAAAGAGTTGAGTGAAAAATTGAGATGATCACATGTAAATAGTAGATTTAGGTTTTATCTTGTAGGAAAATTAGTAAAAACAAACTTTGCACCCCCATAAACCAAACCTAGCATAGTTATGCATGCACCCTCAATCCCCGGTTAAGAACGATCCCTACTTATCAATGCTACATCAACAAAGAAGGGTTTTAATTGTATTCGTGTTTGATTAAGTGTTTAATTAAATGCTTGAAAAGATGTGAATCAATTTTGGCGCCGCTGCCGGGGATTGTAAAGAATTGTGTGATTATGCTTGTAAATACGTTTATAGTTTCTGTTTTCCGGAACTGTGCACTGCCCGGTTTTGTATAAATTATTTGACATAGCTAGAGGACTCACAAAAATCTGAAATTTTGCAAGAATGTTTGGTTATGTGTATAGTTTGTGCCTGAAAAATTTCAGCCCAGTCGACTGAGCCAATAATTCTAAAAAAAATTCGACAAGCTGCTGTGTTCATGTTTGCCAGAATCTGGAATTGCATGTGTTCTTGTGAATATGTGAAATTGTACATTAAACCTACGAAGTTTTTGTTCATATTTATACTAACACTTGTTCATATTGTATCTTTTGCAGCCATGTAACGTTAAAGGAAGCTTGGATTTGCATTGAGTACATGAGCTTAGTTGATTAAGTCGCACTCATTGTTGAATAGATGGCGCTTCTTTTCCATGTTTATCTCTTTAACCCATCGTGATGTATGGATTTCACCACCATACACCATAACCTAAGTGAAGTTATGGACATGAGGTTGAGGGCGGAGTCTACATTGGCCTTGAGGGAGTTGTACATTTTCGAAAGTTTGGTTGAATGTCGGACATGGTGTCTAGAAACGGGTTATGACTGGTGACAGGATTTGGATCTAAGAAAGACTTGCAACATTGGAGTATATACCAAAGACTCGGTTGGTGGATGAATACTTATCTTTGAGTAAGAAATTCTCAACGCAATGGTGTCTAGAAGGTGACGGTTTCTATGACAGGTTTTGGATCCGAGATATCAAATCGGTCCTACCTCTCGTGGTCTCTCTCGCTAACTGGCCATTTCGTTGAGTTTGCCCAAAGAAGATAAGGACTAAGTCTACTTGCCATAGTCGGTTAGCCTCGGGTTACTTTGTCGAAATTAGTCCTGCCTCTCGCGTTATCTCTATCCCCAACTGGCCATGTTTATCGATTGAGCCAAGACCATTCGATTGAAAGTGTACACTTTATCGCGCGGGTCGCACGTCCTTTGAACGACCTAAAGATCAAGCGAATGTACTCTCTTCAAATCTAAAGCACAACTCAATGAACCATACATGTACATAACCAACGAAATACTTGTACATTGCCAACGAAATTGTAAAGGCTTAACCACCCTGCATTTGTAGCTTACATAGGAGGTTGTGAAAGTGAATGCAACCGTTTCAGCAGTATTGCAACGTCGACTACCCCCCAAATTGAAAGACCCTGAGAGCTTTAGTGTTCCTTGCGTGATTGGTGACACTAGATTCAAAGATGTCATTCTTGACTTGGGTGCATCCATCAACGTTATGCCTACTATCTATATGCATTCATGGAGCTTGGTGAGCTTAAGCACGACAATGTCATCATTCAACTAGCCGACCGTTCTCACAAGTATCCAAGGGGATACGTTGAAGATGTTCTTGTGCAAGTCAACAACTTGATATTCCCTGCAGACTTTTACATTGTTGACATGGAGGAAAGTTCATTGAATACCACGCCACTTTTGCTTGGACGACCCTTCATGAGAACCGCAAGAACGAAGATAGATGTGTTTGAAGGTACATTCTCCATGGAAATTGATGGGGAAAGGATCGAGTTCAACATCCTTGACGCTATGAAGGTTCCTATTGCCACTGTCAACTCATGCATTTCGTTGGATTTAGTGGAAGATATGGCACAGCAGCATCTGGATACTATTAGAGAGGATGAGCTTGATACTGTACTTCAAGATGGAATTGGACTGACCTACACTAGGGATGAAGCCCTAGTTGACGTTTTGATTGAAGTTCTGGAGCCCAAAATTAGAGAAATGGTGTTGGCACTGAATGAAGCTGCCTTTGTGATGTCAAGACCTCCACCTATTCCATTGGTCTATGGCGAAAACAAGCTTGTTCCTTCCATCATTCAAGCACCAGAATTGGAACTCAAGGTGTTACCGGATCATTTGAAGTATGCTTACTTGGGCGACAACGAGACTTTACTGGTTATCATCTCTTCAACGTTGGAAGAGGAGCAAGAGGATAAGCTTGTTCGAATGCTTCAACAGTACAAGCCTGCCATTGGTTGGACCCTTGCGGACATCAAAGGTATCAACCCTGCAACTTGTGTTCATCGTATTTTACTTGAGGATGACGCCAAGCCATCTCGTGAGGCTTAAAGAAGACTCCATCCACCAGTGATGGACGTTGTGAAGAAGGAAATGATCAAACTCTTAGATTGTGGGGTTATCTATCCAATTTCAGACAGCCGTTGGGTCTCACCTGTGCAAGTTGTTCCTAAAAAGTCTGGAATCACTGTTGTGCAGAATGCGGAGAATGAGTTAGTGCCTCAACGAACTGTCACTGGACATAGAGTTTGCATCGATTATAGGAAGCTCAACGCCAGCACTCAAAAGGATCACTTTCCTTTGCCATTCATTGATCAGATGCTTGAAAGATTGGCTGGACATTCATACTACTGCTTCCTTGATGGATATTCGGGCTACAACCAGATTAGCATTGCTGAGGAAGATCAAGAGAAAACAACGTTCACATGCCCTTTTGGAACGTTTGCTTATCGTTGCATGCCATTTGGACTCTGTAACGCCCCAGGTACGTTTCAACGTTGCATACTCTCTATCTTTTCTGATTAATTGAGAAAATAATTGAAGTATTCATGGATGACTTTAGTGTTTTTGGAAGAGATTTCGATGCATGCTTGGAAAATTTAGAACTAATCTTGCAGAGATGCGTTGAAACGAACTTAGTGCTTAATTGGGAGAAGTGTCACTTCATGGTGACGTAAGGGATTGTTCTTGGACATATAGTGTCGAAAAAAGGGATTGAAGTTGATAAATCAAAAGTAGATCTTGTAAGGTACTTACCCTCTCCGACTTCGGTTAGAGAGATTCGTTCTTTTCTTGGACACGCAGGTTTCTACAGGAGGTTCATCAAAGACTTTTCCCACATCTCACGTCCCTTGTGTAAGCTGCTTCAGAAGGACACTCCCTTTGTCTTTAATGAAGAATGTGACATTGCATTTGAGAAGCTGAAGGAGTTGTTGACAAGTGCTCCCATTCTTTGTGCTCTGCATTGGTCTCAACCATTTGAACTCATGTGTGATGCATCAGATTACGCTGTTGGAGCTGTGTTGGGACAACGAAGAGACAAGAAGCCATACGCCATCTACTATGCTTCTAAGACACTTGATGATGCTCAAGCCAACAACACAACAACTGAGAAGGAGATGTTAGTAGTCGTGTTTGCATTGGACAAGTTTCGATCCTATCTACTTCAGAGTAAGGTTATAATTTACACTGATCATGCAGCTTTGAAGTATTTGATGCAGAAAAAGGATGCAAAGCCAAGGCTCATATGTTGGATACTACTTCTACAAGAGTTTGATGTGGAAATCAAGGACAAAAAGGGAGTAGAAAACGTGGTAGCTGATCACCTCTCTAGGTTGATTGTTGAGAAGTCCAACATTGAAATTGAAGAGACTTTTCCAGATGAGCAACTCTTCGGACTTTAGGTAAGTGTCTCTGAAACTCCATGGTATGCGGATATTGTTAACTACTTAGTTACGGTGAGTTTCCACCATCTATGCATAAGGCTCAACGTGATAAGCTCAAGAGTAATGCTAAGTCTTTTATTTGGGATGAACCTTACTTGTGGAAACAATGTGCGGACTTAGTAATAAGGAGGTGTGTTCCAGATAGTGAGTTTGCATCTATTCTTGAATTCTGTCATAATGGTGCATGTGGAGGACACTTTGGTTCACGAAAAACAGCCCTAAAGGTTTTGGATTGTGGTTTCTTTTGGCCTAACCTATTTCGTGATTCTAATGACTTTTGTACTAAGTGTGATAGGTGCCAACGATCTGGAAACCTTGGACCTCGAGATCAAATGCCACAACATTATGTCATTAATGTCGAAATTTTTGATGTCTGGGGCATTGATTTTATGGGACCTTTCCCTTCTTCTAATGGTTACATGTACATTTTACTCGCTGTTGATTATGTGTCGAAATGGGTGGAAGCAAAAGCCACCCATACTAATGATTCGCGAGTTGTTGCAGATTTCCTCAAAACCAACATTTTCTCAAGATTTGGAATGCCGCGCGTTCTAATCAGCGATGGAGTGAGTCATTTTTGCAACAAGACAGTTGAGGCGTTAATGAGGAAGTATGGTGTCAATCACAGAGTTTCTACCCCCTATCATCCACAAACAAATGGCATGGGGGAGGTATCAAATCGAGAAATCAAGAAGATCTTGGAGCGTACTATCAAGCCAAACCGCAAGGACTGGAGCCAGTGTTTGGATGATGCTTTGTGGGCGTATAAAACAGCGTACAAGACTCCTATAGGCATGTCACCCTATCGACTTGTTTATGGGAAGTCTTGTCATCTTCCAGTGGAGTTAGAGCATAAAGCATGGTGGGCGGTAAAGAAATTCAACATGGACAAGGACAAAGCTGGATTACATCGAAAATTGCAGCTATGTGAGTTAGAAGAAATCCGGAATGATGCGTTTGACAATGCTTGGATCTACAAGGAGAAAACAAAGATGTTTCATGACAAGGTGATTCGAAGGAAGGAGTTCGCGATTGGTCAACAAGTTCTCTTATTCAACTCTCGTCTCAAGCTTTTTCCGGGAAAGTTACGCTAAAGATGGATCGGCCCTTTCATTGTTATTGAAGTTTTCCCACATGGAGCTGTTTTAATCAAAAGTCCTATATCCGTCAATGAGTTCAAAGTGAATGGTCATCGTTTGAAGCCGTACTATGCACATTTCAAAGAAGAAGTCATTGACGAAACAAGGCTCAACGATCCACCTACTACCACCACATGAAGAATACATCACGTCTAGGCTGGAAGACATTAAAAAAACAAGCGCTTGTTGGGAGGCAACCCAATGGAGGAGTCTTCAACAGATTTGCATTCTCTTTCCTTATCTCTTTTAATTTTCGTTACTTTTACATTTTTAGATAGATTTTCGTAAGTGATAACGCCTAAAGTGACTACTAAATTAACACTCAATAATCAATCTAGACGAAATGCAATTTAAAACCCTTTTGTGTAGATGTAGCATTGGTAAATAAGGTATCGTTCTTAACCGGGGATTGTAGGGTGTTCACCTGCATGAAAACGTTAGAAAGTATGGGGGGAGTTTGAATTGGTGTTCTAATGACCTACGAAATTAAAGACAAAAAAAATGGCAAGTAAAACACACTTAGAAATCCTAGGACTCTATCATGCTTATACTCATAGACAAGCAAAACAAACAAGAATCAAAGAACCTAAACATGTTTACTAAACCGAAAATAAAACCTATCTAATATATACATGTGATCATCTCATCTTTTTCTCTAACTCTTTATAACCTAACCAATTTCATGCAACCTAAAAGTGCCTACGTCCTCAACTATATAACTCATGTTAATTTCGTGATTAAGTGCTTCGGGACTCCCCTAACACATCAATAATCTAAACCGGGACTCCCCTGCATTCAGATTAAGTATTAAGCATAGAATAAACATGTATAGCAAAAACGTAAGAACTAGAAGATGGCAGGAAATTAACTAGAATTATATAACCAAAATCCTTTACAACTTCACTCCAAAGAATGCCAAAAATACAAAGAAATAAGAGAAGATTTATGGTTACACTTTTTGTTGTCGGGACTCCCCTAGACTACTTGGTGTAAGCTGCTCTTCAATGGAGATGGCGAAATACTTCGGGACTCCCCTAATATTTCGGTGGAGGATGGTGTTTATGGCGTTGGAGGGATGGCTTCTTCAGATTTGGTGCAAGGGAGGAAATGTGGTGTTTTGGGCAGAGCTTTGAGTACTAGAATGAGAGATGATGATGAATGAGCCGAAGTCTTCAATTTATAGGCACAAGGATGAGCTTGGTGCACAAGGAAAATCTCTTCTTTCTCTTTCCGGACAGATCTGACCCTTTTTGGTAAAACGGACATTCCGGGAGCTGTAGATCTCCAAAAATTGCGATCTTGGTGTCGTTGGAAAGATAATTCAAAGATCTTTCCAACGAGGTATCATATGCATTAATCAGAGGTCTGGGCTGTTCGCAATAGTCTGAAGAAGTTGACGGATTATTTTCCTGATTTCTGATTTGAGATATCTTGCCAGATTTTGTTCTTCTTGATTCCCAAGGAATATCTAGTCCGAATTTGGGCATAATATCTTGGATATTTCGGTCTCAAATATGGTAGTGAAGATACACATGATTCGGCAATGAATTAGGCAAGCAAGATATGCAATATTCGGCCAGAATATACTCCATGCGCACCATCTTCTTTTCCTGGTTTGACCGGGACAAATGACACCATTTTTCATTTCATTTGGGTTACTAATTCTGGAAACCATTTGGTCACACTTTTTAGAAACCATTTGGAACCCAAAATTAGTAACTTTCGCACATGATCCCGTCATCATTTTTCTGCTCTTCCGGAAATTCCTAGTGAGATTAGGAAACTTCGTTTCTTCTTCGTTTTAGCTTCAATGCTTCATTTCATGATGTAGACGTTAATTTCATGGCTGACATTCATTCCTAATTCGGGTAGGGAAAGATCATTTTCCTAACCAAATTGGGAAAATCTCCGCTTAGTGCATTTTAAGCTCAATTCTGCCTCATTTATTGATTCCTCTTTATTTTGTACCTAAAACGTTAAAGTAAGTTAGAAATGAAATACTTAGAGCCCTAACGAAGCTAAATGAAGGGAAAAACATATTAAGAATCACGTAGAAAACGTGTAGATCAGTAAGTCCTAGCTTCCATGCTTGAATTCTATGACTTTACTTTGGTACATTGAGGACAATGTAGAGTTTAAGTGTGGGAGAAGGGGATTACAACTTTATTGAGTCATAAAATTGAAAATCGGGCGGACAATAGAACTTTCCGGCGGATGATGCCCTAAAAAAAAACTTTTGAGTCATACTTAGTGTATTTTTGAGTCTTTTTGTTTAACTTAGTGTTTTAAAGAGTCTTAGGATGCCCTTAGTTAGTCAATGATGAAAATGAACAAAGAAAAGAACACATATGGCATTGGAAATCATTGAGAATGAATTCATGTGCTAATTGAGACATCTTTGAGTGTTATGACATGTAGTAGTTATGGTTTGCAAAACTTGGTACATAAATTCCCATGTTAGAATAAAGTTTTGAATCATATGAGTCTTAAAGTGAGATTTTGAGCCTAAACACTACTTCTTTAAGAGTGAATTCGTGCATTACATATGATAGGTCTCAAAATCATTCATACACTCACTTGCCATAGATCTTAATGAACTATAGACTGCTAGAACTTACTCATGTCGACTTGCAAAGCTTATAGTTGATACATACTCTGATTTTGGATATGATTAAAGGCGCTTAGGTATTCCACCACTTTGCCAAATTGCCATGTGTCCCATTTTGTGCGCACAAGTTGCGACACCCCTAGATGAACCCATTTGAGCCTACATTAAGCCTTTCTTTCATTGCTATATGAATCTAAACACTTAAACTTAGTGTAGATTATCCGTACCCTTGTTCTAAAGACTTGGTGGGATTTTTGAAGCTAAAACAAAGAAGATGGCGTGAGAATCATGTAAGGGAATGTATGTATAGGGATAGACTTGTTCAAACAGCTTGTTAAAGTAGAAATTGCCGAAAATAAAGAAGAGAAAAGAAAGATCAAAAGCTCTCCGGCAATAGGTTTTAAATGTACATTGTTTGAATTAATGTCCCCCATATTTGTGAGTTTGGAGTTTGTTTCGAAATGAAGGCCCAACAATGTAAAATTTGGCCTTTGTCCTGTTCACAAAGCTCAAGGGAAAGTTTAGAATGAAGATAGGGCCCAACACGATGAAATCCGGCCCTTGTACTTCAAAGTTATGCATGGTGATGTTTTTTTTTGGTAAAGATGGGAGCTTAAAATTGATCAAGTTCTGGTGCTTTGGCTAAGTCTTTAGAATGTTCTTAATCACCACATATCTAAATTTCGAATGCCTTAACCTCAGCCCTATTATAACCCTTAAAATTCCTTTTTGATCTTTAAGATGAGTAGCCTTCAATCTGTGGAGTAAGTTGCATGAGTAAGCATATGGTTTTGGTTCATTTGAGCAAGTAATTCATTCCATTCATTGATTTCAACACTTTGAGTGAAACCTTTGCATGAGTGGAAATATGATGATAGCATCCATGTAAGTTGATTTGAACTTCATTCGAAGCATGCACAGACTTAAACTCACCATTGTTTTCTCTATGTCTTACTTGTTCATAACATGATCATGTCTCTATTATCCATTGAATTCAAAGATCATTCATGCTTGACACATTGTGATTCCATCGCCATATACTTGAAAAAAGAAACAAAACTTCTGAGACAGTTTCGACTAAGGGCTTAGTTTTGTGTACTTAGTGTTTTCTTGCGTTTTCAAACATGAATACATGAGAATTTGCGGCTTTGAAACAAAGAAACATCTAAGTGTCCTGTAAAAATGTGTGTCACGTTTTTCCTTTAATTATTTTTCTTTTAATGAATCCATTGCTTTGATTTGTATTTTCTAGGGACTAGCAAAGTCTAAGTGTGAGGGAATTTGATCTACGCATTTTATGCTTGATTATTAATGTCTTTCTCTCTGCGTTTTGCTTTGTTATGAGCTTAGTAAATATGTTTCTAACTTATTTTATGTTTTTAGGTAGAAAATAAAAGTGGAACAATAAATGAGGCATTTTGGAGCTAAAAGCGTGCTAAGGAGGAGGTTCCTAATTCCGGAAAAGAAATGATGAAGACATTTCTCCTGCGCGGTCTAGGAAAGCATGTTCTTGCCGAATTCATGGAGGATACTTGGGCCAAAATTGTGGAGACCATTCCAAGATGATATGGATATGATTTAAAGCCCAAAATGCGTGAAATTATATGGTATTTTCTTCTAAGGAAGAATTGGAGAGAAAGAAGCCCAAAAGAAGAAGATGGACCGAAAGTTAGAAATCCAGAAATCTGTCGATGCAGATCAGCCCAATTCAACAGGACACCAAAATCAATTCAAAACGAATTTGGACACATGTGAGGCATGCTTAGAAAGATATGGAATTCTAGTTTCCAACCCCACTGGAATCATGCCGTTAAAATGTGTAGATATTCAGAAATCCCGGATTTAGTGGGTACAGGTCATTCTGCCTAACAACCAACTTAAAATGGGCGCTGAAACCGCGTCAGGAGGAATTATGACACAAATAATGCATAGCTCGAAAGCCCTGGAAGTCTATTTTCTAGTGCCGAAAGAATCACGCCGTTTGAAGTTGTAAAACGTCCGAAACGTAGCTTTTAATACAGAAGGGTCAGATTTGACAGCTTTCAGAAGGTGGGAAGTTTCCTAATCTTGTTCTATATAAAGGGAAGCTCGACTCTTTCAAAAGGGATCTCTCAATTTACTAGCAAAAGCTCTGCCAAAACACTTTCCCTCTCCTCCCAAAGCCGAAGGTCTACAAGGATCCGCCTCCTCCATCGTCACAAATCGTTTCCATCACCGACGCAACTCGAAGGCAAATTCCTTGAGGGCTCTGTGCATCCATCTCCATTGAAGGGTCGTCGCATAACTCTTGTAGAGGGCAAATTCCCTTACAAAAAGTGTAACATGATTCCTTCTACTATTTTCTTGTATTTATCTTCGGTTTTTTATGGATTGGATGATTGTATTTTGGTTAAACACTCTTCGAATATGTTGTGTAATCTAACCTTGTGTTTATTTCTTTTAGCAAAGCATGTGTGTTTAATGCATCAACTAAGTCGAAGGCAAATTCCTTGTCAAGTTGATAGATATGTCATAGGGCAAATTCCCGAAGCATGAAAACGAATCACATGTGAGCTAAAAACTTAGATACTTTTAGGTTGCATATAATATGACTTAGTGTAAAGAGTTGAGTGAAAAATTGAGATGATCACATGTAAATAGTAGATTTAGGTTCTATCTTGTAGGAAAATTAGTAAAAACAAACCTTGCACCCCCATAAACTAAACCTAGCATAGTTATGCATCCACCATCAATCCCCGGTTAAGAACGATCCCTACTTATCAATGCTACATCAACAAAGAAGGGTTTTAATTGTATTCGTGTTTGATTAAGTGTTTAATTAAATGCTTGAAAAGATGTGAATCAACATCTCTGAGAAACCTTTGAATGCTGAAGATCAAATGGAAAGCTTTGGCATGGGGTAATGAGATGTGCAACCATTGACCAATATCTTGTCAAACCATGCATGAGTAATCTCCAAGGCTCAAGAGAATGTCCAACAAGTAGGAGGATTGGAAGACGTATCAGAGTACCGGAGGAAGTTTGGAATGAATAAGAACAATATGAGAAGAAGAAGGGTTTCATGGTTCGAACGGGAAAATCTGCCTATGCAGATCAGTCGACTTCAACAGAGAACTGGGAACAGCTCAAATTTAAGCAGGTTGCAATATTTATATGTGTCGAAATCCCTATGTTTCTAGTTTCCATAACATCTTTCGAATTGCGATTATCATGTTTCACGAGTAAGTTATGACTGATTTAGTACGAAGATGTCAGTCTGCTTGAGAATCTGACTTTTCACCTCACCTTGAGGAAGAGCTGGAGGGCGATCTTTGGGGAGCAGCGTGACAAGGAGTGACGACCAAAGTCTAAAGAGGAGAATAGAATATGGAGGGCTTCTCTTGCTAGCAAGATCAAGAAGCTCGAGGAGGCTAACAAACGTTTCTATCTCAACAACACTTCACCATATCAAAGACGAGCCGCACAAGAAGACACCTATCCACCACCCGGACCAATCCAAGACTCATTTACCATGAAATGAACGATCACGATATGATAGATTATGAAGCCATCAAATGACACTTTATCAAGCTGGTTAACTATAGATATTGCTGGGAGTACTTAACTGATGAATACACACGAAAGCTCGAAGATTTAGTGAGGCCTCAAGGTAATGACAAACATCCTAAGAGTGACTGGACCTTGCCTCAACCAGCTAAAGGCCAAGAGAAAAAGTACTTAGTGCTACACTGTATCATCGAAACTCCCAAATACTCTAGAGTAATGATTTTTCCAAGCGACAATTATGTAATGGCAGAAGTGGTGGAACTAGGGGTATCCTCCAACTCAGAATACTTGAGGTACAAATCTGGAGACCTGGGGGCATCCCCAGGCTCATAAAGCTCAAGGGCATGGCAAGAAGGCTCAAGGCATGCCGATGCTTGAGGAAAGATAAGCAAAGACCGAGAAAGAAGGTGAGAATCACCGGACAAGAAGCCCATTCCCCATCCTCTACTAATGGATGATTATGCAATATTGTACATCGCTCAACTGGTGCTAGAATCCTCGTGGACTGAAGAATCTTTTCACCCGCAACCAGGGAGCTCGAGGTGCGCTGAGGTCAACTAACAACCTCGAAGGTAACAAGCCAGAAGGAAAACCTAGGTGGAGGTCTCCGAGCAGACCTCAAGGAATGCCAATTTCGTGTAGCAGGCAACAAAATAAGGCTAGAAACAAGGAGTATAACGGAATCCCCTTGACCGAGAGATGAACCTTCAAGGTTTCCACGAGAAGCAACTTCAGAGCTCGGGGAGAGCTAGAGGAAAAAGGTTGAAGACCATGTATGCTCTTACAAGTAGTGGGAAAAAACACCTGCTTACCCAGCTAGAATATGATCACTATTGAGCTTAAGGAAAAAACCACGACTTCAAGCTTTACGCTGAAGTTGGGGGTAGTTTTATGAAGAACTCAGGATCAGACCTGGGGGCATTGTTTCCCTTAGCTCCAAAATTGCTGGGGGTAAGGATACCACAACTACATGCTCGAACCATTTTCAAAATTGCCAGGAAGCTGCTAAATTAAGGAAGAGACCACGAGGGTGCACAACCGAAATCTCAAAAGCTCGAGGGATTTTGTACACTCAGAATCTAGGGAACGGTGGATCACTTCACTCTTTGAAACCTATTGGTCGATCATCGAAGTAAGGGCCGAAACCACAAGAGGTCATGCATGAAGAGAATTCAAGCTAAAGGCATTAAGTATTCTCCAAGACTCAAACGGTCTAGCAGAATACTGGGGGCAAAGAGTATCTAGCCAAGTATCACTCTTTTCAATACAAAGTTCAGAGATAATGTACCTCGACAAGGACTTGCTACAAAAGAATTTAACTTTCCGATTTTGGAAACAGTTTCGACAAACGATGCTAATCTGGAGGAGCAAGGGGTTTAACATCGGACCTTGTACATGGATGGGTCCTCAAAGGACAAGGGCGCTGGAATGGGTTTGGTACTTAAAACTTCAGATGGTACGATCATGGAACAAGCCCCAACCTTACAATGGAAGGTGACCAACAACGGAGCCAAGTACAAAGCCCTTATGGCAAGACTGAGGTTAGCTCGAGAGCTGAATGTAAAGAAGATCAAGGTGTTCTATGACTCCCAGCTTATTGCAAACTAGGTACTTAGAGAGTATGCGACTCATCACGCGTCTATGGAAGCATAACTTAGGTTAACAAAGGGACTGGTCAGCCAGTTTGAAGAGTTCTCGACCATTCAACTTCCCAGATCAGAGAATACACATGCAGATGCGCTAGCCAACCTAGCCTCCACTATAGATTATCAAGAGAGGTGAACAATCCCTGTGGAGCCTTTAATTGTGCCCAGTACAGACAAGGAGGAAGCAGTGATAGTGACGCCAATACAGATGGAAACTTCATGGATGAACAAACTGATGGATTATAGTAAGGCAGGAATTCTCCCAGAGGGCGTACAAAGGCTAGGAAGGTTATTCGACAAGCAGCATGATACAACATCGAAGATAATAAGCTGTACCGGCGATCCTTTAGCGGGCCGGACCTGCTAGCAGTACATCCCCCATCCAGGACAATAATATAGGAACTGCACTCTAGGATATGTGGCATGCACATGTGGGGTATAAACCTTCCTGGTGAAAGGACAGCTGAGTTGAGGGTTATCTATTTCCTCAGAGATGATCAATGTTCGAAGAACAAGCTGGGGGTTGAGCATCAGCCTGTGGACCAAAGACCCACAAGTATGAGTGGACGATCAAAAACCTCAAGGGAAGGCGATAAATCAATTACTGACATTGAGGATCATGAGCTTCCAAGCTAGAAAGCTTAAGGGATCTATCACATACCTCGAGGGTCGAGAGCTTTTGAATGGAAAGCTGTGGGCTCAATCAACAAGTTGGAGGGATCAATTAGCAAGGTTGAGGTATTAGTCAACAATCTTGAGGGACAATCATCATGCTTAAGGGATCGATCTGAGACTTTAAAGGTTATGAGCTTTCGAGTGGAAAGCTCAGAGGAGGATTGCTAACTTGGAGGGGACGATTTATAACCCGAAGGGTTAGAGACTTTTGAAACTTAAAGGGTCAAGCAGAAGGCTCGAGGCCAGACATTGAAGCTTGAGGAGCTGAGCAGAAGAATTAAGGCTACCACAACCCTCTATGAAAAACCATGTCTAAAATAGATCATGCCATCAAACTTGGCCAATGTTAGTATTTCCTTTGAATCTTGATTCATAATGCGGATCGTCAAACCACTTGGAGATCAATGGGGCATATTTGCTTAGAACTATAACATGAGCATGAAGTACGATAGTTTATGTGAAGTATGATGGTTTTGCCTAAGGAACGACTATCTGCTCGATATATTCATGTGTACGATTTATATGAAGCCCCTGTGGTCGACCTTGACCACAAGAAATGGGAAAAAACTTCATACTTAGCATCGTTGTGGAAACCTCAAGGTTTCTCATAAACCTTGAGGGTTTTCAAGAAAGTTTATCAGTCTTCATCATGAGCTCGAGGAAACCCAGGAAATCGAAGGTAAGCTTGAAGGTTTTGTTTTGTGAGCTCTCATATCACATGGAAAAGATAATACTAGTTAAGAGGATGCCTTTCCACGAATCTATATAGAGTCCTCGAGCATAGAACGTGTTATTGTTTGGGATGAAGATGGGCTTAGTCAACCTTGAAAGCTAGAGTATTATGAGTAAATCCATTGATGTGAGGTTCCTAGCAGTATAATCTCTCAAGGTCTCCTTGACTTCAGAGCATTCCCTTGATGTCCGCAACAGTTGAGCATTCTCTCAAGGTCCATGATAGCAGGTCAGAATACCCCCTGGGGGGAAAGAATATATTTGACAAGCTCCGTGAAATATCTCCAAAAATCATGCTCATCCCTCAAAAGGATGGTTTCCATGATTTATTCAATGAATTGATTATTTACGATCAAGTACGATTAGCTTGTCTTTGCAAGAATGTTTTACAAGTGTACAATCTGTTTGATGCGTTATTCAATTATGAGGAGCTTAACACGCAGGAAAGGCACCGAGCTCGAGTGGGATAGACGACGTTGGTTCCCATGGGAAGGACCTTCACTCTACAAGATAACTAACTCTCCCAAATGTAATGCATCCTAAGGGAAGGAGGTTAGGGCATCGAGGAGAACACCCATGGATAGACCAAAA
The DNA here is from genome assembly GCA_946800695.1 of Geum urbanum. Taxonomy (NCBI): domain Eukaryota; kingdom Viridiplantae; phylum Streptophyta; class Magnoliopsida; order Rosales; family Rosaceae; genus Geum; species Geum urbanum. The sequence continues at coordinate 6,629,415 of OX326997.1, forward strand.
TACTCAGAGAAAAATCTCACGAGAGTTCAAAGTAATCTTGGGTTAGTAGGGCCTCGAGATTAGATTTGAGGACGTTAAGTTCGATGAAGTTAGATTGACAATACCCCATAGGTAACTCAGCCATATCCTGGCACTTTAAGCATTTAAGTCCTTACGTATTCATCTGGTGACGCCTTTGGGATAAGGCAGCCACGATTTGAGTTTTGTGGGAGTTCATTGTAGCACCCAGGAGAAGTTTTCTGGATAGGAAAACCCAAGGGATCCTACCGGGTGAAAAAAATTTGGCTACAACAAAGCTTCAGAGTACGATAATCTTTGGTACAAGGTTAAGACTAAGCTAGCAGTCTTTTGAGGGGAACCGTCTCAAAACCGCGAGTATTCCCCGGTGACCTCAATAAATTACGTAGGCTCTCCATAAGCCTCATCCGTGAGCATTTGTATGATCCACGAGGTCCAAGAGGCATGCTACTAAACCCTGTCTACTGATATGTACTTAAAAGAGCTTGTCTACTGATAGGTAAAGACTTGAATTTCTCTCTACTTATATGTACTTATAAGAGCCAAGCTACTAGATCCTGTCTCTGCCCTGTTTTATGTAATATTTGCATGTTCAAGAGATTAAGAATTTGAAGGGTATAATCCATTTAACGTTAGGTAGATTTATTTGATAAACATGAGCTTAGCTCAGCTCAGATGATAAATTATCATTATATGATTTGGAAACCGTCTTACAATAAAACGTGATTCATTTTTGGTGGATTAGATATGTTGACAATTGTTCCCTTAGCTTGAAAGTTTTGTGTTATTCATTTCTACAATTTTACCTACACTGAAGAAAATAAGAAATTAGAAAACACAAACAAGTTAGAGAAAACTGTTTTCTCTGGTTTCTAGATTGAGATTTACAAGGTCAATATACAAATATATATGGTTGCAATATGCAATAGTAAGAAAAGTATATAGCTAATAGTATTCCTACTACAAAACTTAGAGGAGAAGCCACAACTGTGGCACACAGACCAAGAGCAACATGTTGCTTCTGAAAAGCAGACAACAACACACTGTATTTCAGCAACAACCACAAGAAACAATAACAACTCACATCACTAAGTTAACTTGAACTAGATTAGCTCGATTATGACTAATCTTCAACACTCACCCTCATGCGCAGGATCCAGAGGATTGATGGAGCCAAACTTGAACAACATAACATGAAAATGAGTTGTAGGAAGATCTTTGGTGAAGATGTCAGCCAATTGATCATGTCTAGCTTCGAGTGTAAACTTTCTCAATGATGTTAGATTGAACCTGATTTCTGATGTAGTTGCAGTCCACTTCAATATGTTTCGTTCTCTCATGAAATACAGGATTTGAGACAATGTGCATTGTAGCTTGGTTATCACAATGTAGTGACATAAGTTTTAAACTAGTGAATCCCAAATCACACAACAAACTTTTTAACCAAATCAACTCACATGTTGTCGAATCCATAGCTCGATATTTTGCCTTTGCACTAGATCTTGCTATACCAGTTTGTTTCTTGCTTCTTCAAGAAACAATGTTGCCTCAAACAAATGTACAGAAACCTGTAGTACTTTTTCTGTCAACTTGGTTTCCTGCCCAATCTGCATCCACATAACTACTGATATTTGTGTGACCATTGTGTTTCAATAACAACCCTCTTCCAACAGATCCTTTCAAATAGCGTAAAATACGCTTAACAATCTTGAGATGAAAATCAGTTGGAGCATGCATGAATTAACTGATAATACTCACACTATAGGAAATATCTGGTCTAGTAATGGTAAGATATATAAGCTTACCAACCAGTCTTTGATAGTTGTTGATGTCCTTGAGAGGTTCCCCTTCAGTTGCCAAGTTAAATTTCTTGTCTAAGGGAGATCTAGCAGGCTTACTATATATCCTGCATATTTGCTTCTTTAAGAAGATCCATGATGTACTTTCTTTGATTCAAAAATAATCCTTTGGTTGAACAAGCCATCTCTATACCTAGAAAGTACTTTAGAGCTCCCAAATCCTTGATAGCAAATTTTTCCTGAAGATCCCTTTTAAGAGCATCAATTTCTTCAAGACAATCACCGATAACAATCAAGTCATCCACATAGATCAGAACAACTAATTTTCTGCTAACTCCACTTCTAACAAAGAGAGAAGAGTCGGCATGACTTCTACAGAAACCAACTTCCTCCAAAACTAAACTGAGTTTTGAGTACCAAGCTCTTAGTTATTGATTCAAGCCGTAAATTTCCTTAAGAAGCTTGCAAACCATCTCATAGTTATGTTCTTGAGGATGACCAGGTGGAAGTTTCATATAAACTTCTTCTTCAAGCTCACCATGAAGAAATGCATTTTTTACATCCATTTGGTGAATGGACCAATTTTGATTAACTGCAATAAACAACAATACCTTAACAGTGTTCATTTTAGCCACAGGAGCAAAAGTTTCTTTGTAATCCACTCCATAAGTTTGAGTGAATCCACGAGCCACTAGTCTTGTCTTGAGTCTCTCGATGCTACCATCTAAGTGAACCTTAATTTTATAAATTCATCTACTGCCAACGGCCTTTTTTCCTTTAGGGAGTTTCATAATGCTCCAAGTCTGATTTTCATGAAGTGCATTTAATTCCTCATTCATTGCTTGTCTCCATTCCTTTTGAGAATTCACCTCTTCAAAATTTTGTGGTTCACAACAGTTGTCAAGAGCGACCAAGTATGCAGCATAAGATGGAGACAATCTTCTATAGTCAACAACACTAGACATGGAATGTTTGGAGACAAAAGTAACATAATCTTGGAGTCTCAAAGGCTTGCTTCTGTCTCAGGGAGCATTTCTCTTAATAGGAATAGGAATAATAGGATCTGCAGGTTCAACTACTTCTGCAAAAACAACTGGATCAACCCCATATTCCTGTACTTCAGCATTGTTGACATCAACCCCAAATTCTTTTATTTCAGCATTGTTAGCATTCAAGTCGGACACATTATCTTCAAGGTTTGACAAATGATCAGACACATTCACCATAGCAGTGAGAATGTTGTCAGATGACACAATAATATAAGGGAGTGGGAATAAATTAGCATAGAACTCCCCCTTATTGTTGCTCTCCACTCTTTTATTAAAGAAAGAGGTGGTTTCTTCAAACTTAACATCTCTGGAAACAATCAGTTTTCTGGAATTGGTATCATAACACTGATAACCTTTTTGAGTTGTAGAAAATTCCATAAATCCACACTTGATAGCTCTAGGTTCTAGTTTGTCTCGATGACTAGCTTGTTAGTGAACAAAGCATACACATCTAAATATTCTCAAATGAGACAAATCTATTTTCGTTCCTTTAAACACTTCAAAAGGAGATTTGAAGTTTAGAACTCGGCTTGGTAGTCTGCTAATGAGGTATGCAGCAGTCAACACACCTTGGGACCCAAAAAAAATTGGGAACATTCATTTGAAACATTAGAGCTCTAGTCTTTTCAAGCAAGTCTCTATTTTTTCTTTCAGCAACCCCATTTTATTGTTGTGTTCCTACACAACTTGTTTGATGCAATATTCCATGTAAATTTAAGTATTTAGTTAGATTATTGGACATATATTCAGATCCATTGTCTGATCTCAGGTTTTGAATTTTTGTTGAAAACTGAGTATCAACAAGTTTGTGAAAATTACAAAAAAAACATCAAACAACTTTCTTAAATTTCAAAAGATAAACCCAAGTAATCCGTAAAATCATCAACAAATGTTACAAATGATTCTAGAACACGCCCCCAGATATTTGAATGGATGGTTTGAAAAGGATGGCTTGCTCTGGTCATAGAAGAAGCAAAAGGTAATCTAGTAGATTTAGACAGATGACATACATCACACATGATGTTGTCATTACATAGATTTGGAAATAAAATTGACAAAACTTTGTCTAAAGGATGGGCCAATCTCTTATGCCACAACTAATGATAATGATCTTGGGAAGAAGAAAAACTAGGACTGACTTGGAGAGCTCTGCACTTCTTAGACAAATAGTAAAGACCATTTAGGATGAAATCTTCACCAATCATCCTCTTGGTGATGATAACCTGAAAAAATAAAAAATAAAACTTTGTGAGGATAGAAGGTGACAAAACAGTTTAGGAGGTTTGTAATTTGTCCCACTGATAATAGCTGAAAGGGAAAGGATGGAACAAAAAGAGCCTCAGTTGTTGTATCTAACAAAATTTTAATCTTCCCTTTCCCACAAACAGGATCATTTTTTTCATTTGCAACAGACACGCAAGAATTTAAAGATTTAAACTCAACCAAATCAAATTTATGGTTTTTCATGTTATCTGTGGCACCTGAATCTACTATCCAATAATCATCATCGATACTTAAATCTAAAGCTGTGGAAAAAGATTGAATGATACCTGAGATATCAGCTAGGAAACCAGCAAACTTAGAGACATGATCTGCATCTGCTAGGAAACCAACAAACTTCCCCAATAATGCAGTGTGATTATCCCTTCCAAACTCAGTTACCTCTTCTCTTTTAAGTTGTTTTTGTTGAACAAAGGTTGCAAACTCATTGATTAAAGTTGCTAGATTAAAGGTGAAGCTATGAAACTCCTAAAAAGTTGAAGCTGTTAATTTTGCTTTGTGTGTAGTGTTGGACCATGATTTCACTTCATTTTTGCCTTCCTTGACATATTTCTACTTCAATTCTGGATGCAGTATACAACATGTACCCTTGGTGTGACCAAGATATCTGCAATGGTCACACCTCAGATCTGGCCTTCTTCCTCTATAAGCCTTATCATTAACAGACTTTGTAATATAGGCTCTAGCTTCAGAACCACAGTGTTTAGCTTCTAGATTCATCACCTTTTTCTGTACTTCTACCTGTTGAATAGTTGCACACACATTGGTAAATGAGGGAAGTTCTAGATTCATCAGTATGTGACTCCTCACATCTTTATATTCAGAACTGAAGCTTGAAAGTAACTGAAAAATCTTGTCTTCCTCAGCTCGCTTAATAAGAAGAGCTGAATCAGTGGAGTGAGGCCAGTAGACATTCACCACATTCCACTTACGGGTCAGTGTTCCCAGATGTTTAACAAAGGTATTTCCTTCTTGTTGAAGTTCAGCAATAATATCTTTCTTCAATTGGAAAACTCTGGCAACATTGTTCTGATTTCCATACATCTCTTTTAAACTTTTCCATAGATGCATAGAAGATTCAGAATAATTGAATATATCAACTATCTTTGGCTCCATAGAATTTAGAAGCCAAGACATAACTTGTTGATCCTTACAAACCCAAGAATCATAACCATTACTGAGTGCAACAAGCATGGCAATAGCACCATTCACATATCCAAGTTTAGACTTTCCTGCAAGAGCAAGAGTAATCGCTCTTAACCAGGGAAGATAATTAAACTCATTCAGTATAGTTGAGCAAAAACGCAGATTTGTGTTTACTTCTTGCTCATAAGAAGTTGCACCAGAAAGATGAGTGAAATCCAGGGAAAATGCTTATGTTTCTGGCATTAAAGCAAAGAGATAGAATGTTTTGTAAACTGAAATCAACAATAAAAATCAAGGAGACATGACACTGATGTTCCAGCTCTCATACCAAGGGCAACAGTAAAAAAAAGTATATGGCTAAAAGTATTCCTACCACAAAACTTAGAGGAGAAGCCACAACTATGGCACACAGACCAAGGGCAACATGCTGCTTCTGAAAAGCAGACAACAACACACTGTATATCAGCAACAGCCACGACTCACATCACTAAGTCAACTTGAACTAGATTAGCTCAATTAGGACTAATCTTCAACATGCACCCTTGAAAGTTCTTCATCGGCCATGAAAGTTCTCTCAACCTAGACATGGTTTCATTAATTCCATCGTTTGTGCCTCGCCATATTTTTTCAACAAAATTGGATTAGATGAGCCACTTAATACGTCAGTAGGAGAGGACTTTGTAACATCCTGGACTGTAAAGATTCTTTGAAATGACATTACATTTGGAAAACGTTATGGGGTATTCCCAACCCTAGCCTCTGTGGAATCATTGGACATCTCAGATGATAGTTGTGAGCTCCAAGCTTAAAGTACATATATATATATACACACACACAATGCTAATTTGGAGCACTTATCTATTTGATTTACCCAGGCAAATACAAAGATGACCCCTAGTGTGTTTCTTCAACGTACATACTGTTTCTAAATGCTTCTTCTCCACGGGTCACTTGCCTCTTTTATTTTGTGTCCCCTAGCTTCCTGGGTGTGAGGATCACACAGCCTAAAGGTCGACTCTCTTTCACATCTCTGTTGGAAGTTCATTTTGAGTCCAAGCAGCGTAACCACCTGATATGTCTGTAATACCGGTGAAACCCTGCAACAACAGATTGAAGAACAAGATTATGGTTAGCTTTATCGATTCTTTTATTTCAGCGATGGAAAGCGATAGAGAAAGACTAAAGGATGCTTGTCTTCTGGATGAAGTCTTTTATGAATTTTTTAGGTGCAATGCAAGCTATTTGATATTGATGTTTAACCAAACTGTTACGTCAATTTATTTATTTTAATATCCAACAACCGCAATGTAATTGCTTTACAAATTACAACAAAGTTTAAAACTAAAAGGGAGTACGTAAGTAATGTACTTACAGCAGCTACAAGATCAGTTGCAGCTATGATTGATCGTTTCCCAAGCTGGCATCCCTATAACGCCCATGAGATCAAACCCATTAGGACAATAATCTCACGAAACACTATTCAGAAAGTTCATTACAGCTTGAACCCACCACAATAATCTCATCATATTTTCTGAAGTGTTGTGACACTTGTTTCACAAAATCAGGGTTCTTTGACATCCCTGCGTACATCAAAAGTCAATATACATGATTCATGATCTACTCCTCTCTTTTTGGTACCCCAAAAAAGAAATCTTATCAAGCACAAAGTCACAAATAGAACCTGATCCAACTTTGTACAAGTAAGGAATATTAACAGCTTCAGCAGCATGCCCTGCACTAAACTCTTCAGGAGTCCTAAACACAACAGGTACCCAAAAACAAGAACAATACAATTTTAGCACTTTGCATGTTGGAACTGAATCAAACATTAAACTTAGATAAGTATTGTATCATAAAACAGACCTGACATCCAAATATTTGTGCCCAGCTAGAAGAAGTTCGTGTGCCACACGCACCGGCACCGACGTCGGAACTCCGGTGACCTCCACATTCCCTCTCACAGTAGCCTTTGTACTTTTCCGGAAAATTTCCATAACAAACATTCACAGTCAGCAAAACACACTAACATGCATCATCGCATCACAAATTTTTCTGGCGAAAGACTAATTACTCACTAGAATCTAAAATTGTTCTTGCATACAATCCGATCGCCACAAATTCGATCTGGGTTCCCAGCCAGAGAGAACAGAGACCTCTGGTTGAGATTCTGAGGAGAAACAAGACAAGAAGGATTTCGAAGTACAGAGCCAGTGGTGAAGCAAGAGCTGGATAAAGAAGACATCTTTATGAATTATGAACTTGAATTTGATTCTGATATTTGAGATTTGCAATGGTGCGTGATCCACACTATTTAAATGAGAAGTGAAGGGGAAGTGAGGGAGCAGAGCATAGAGATGTGGGAAATGATTGCCACGCCCAAGTGTAGCTGGTATGTAAATCCATTTTCAGTTGTGCAGATAGACCCAAAAGGAGTACACATGATTTTGCATGGATAAGTCTCGAGTTTCGATCCCTTGGACACAATTTTCAATGCATGAATCTTCTCTATACACCTGGATGGCTAAGGCTACAAACAAACAAGATGCTTTCACTCGTGGAGTTTTGACATTATCCTAACTAAAACTCGCCTAAACTTTAGCGTTATTTTCAGAACAAAAAGCTTAGCATTTCAAAACTCCATTTTTTTATAGGATAATGCTAAGGTCCATTTTTCACATGTATTTCTTGAATTATAGATGTGATCAGCCAAGATTGAAATGCTTATTATGAGACACTCAGTGTAAAAATCTATTTTCAGGTCTAAATAGAGTGGCATTCACAGTATTTGAAATTGGTCAAAGTGTTCCAAAACAATGTATCTCTCCACCCAGCACCCAAATTTAGAATCTTTAATATTAATGTAGTAAAATGAAAATATTAAAAAAAGTGACATTTGGAAAAGAAAAAAAACATTGATGAGGTGACCATTGGGTCTTGCTCGGTTGGGCCGACCAGTTCGTAGATAATTGTTATGGGCTCTCCCCCATATGACTGGGCTAATTATCCGTAGCCACCAGGCCCAGGCCCAAGATTGAGGTAACATCAAAGCGAACCCAGAGGTAAACCGCGCGAAGCTGCTGCGAGATAGTCTCCGGTGGAATGTGTGACAAAAATGACTACCTCGGCACTCATGGGTGTGTAATAGATATTTGATAGATGGATTAATTGATAGAAATCGAATAGAGCCACAAATCATACTTGGCCTACAGTCCCTGCTAGATTCAAATCATTTTGCCTTTAGGCAGCAAACAGAGACAGATGAGGGACAGAGGGAGGCCTATTGTTCATTCATTGGCAGGTATGTAAGGCCCTGCATACATTTCTTGATCGAGTTAGGTTAACTTCATCCTCTGCAACTCACTTCTGGCCGTGGTTGTCGTTTTTATTTGGCTGCAACATTAATTGAATACCCCGTGAAAGTGCTCAAGCGTAACGGTGAGTATGTATCTTTGTGTGATATTCTATTGTATTTTGTAAACAAAGTGTACCATGAAGGATGAGGTGAGAAATCTTGTTGTCGTCTAATTGAAAATAATAATGAAAATAAAAACCGGAAACACCGAGGCGGCTGCTTGAGAATCAGATGGTTCAAATTTCACAGGCAAAGTAGAATTGGGCCGTTTACTTTTGGGCCTGAGCACTAAGTAGTTAGTAAACCAATATCCAAGTATTTCGTTCTCAGTCTTTCCATCTGAAACTTGAGTCACTTCACTGTTAACCCAGAGCCAGTTGAGCAACAGTTCAGTCTGAAAGGTAAAGATAGATGTGTGTATGCATTTCTGGTCTGAATATTTACTTAATTTCGATAGCTTTTATCAAATCCCTCAGCAAATTTGTGATACTATTCTCAGTATTCTGGGTGTATGTTAATTTTTTAAGTTATTGATGGTATTGACAGACATGGTTTTCTTGAGCTGGACTCGCCCAACTCCTAAAGAACAAAAGGCTTGCATTGAAAGGTAATCTAGGCTTGATTAAATGCTCTTACTATGATTTCAATTCTGATGATGAGAAATTTCAAACCTTTAGCTGCATAATAAACCAGGTCAGGTGACTTTAACTATGAAGCTAAATTTAGAGGAGCTACTGCCAAGTCTCTATCTTCCCTCCAAGAAGATAAAGGCCTCTCAGAGAATGGTTTCTTGTGCAATCATGCGCGTGTTTTAGTGGGTTCAGGTTTTGAGACTTTCGAAAAGGGAAAGAGGGCTCTTCAGGATTGGAGGTAAGCTAATGTGGCTCTCTAGATGATAAGAGAAGGTATAGGGATAACTGAATTTGGTTTTGGCAGGCATTTTGGATTGAATTGGGCTTTTGTTGATCCGAAGACGCCAGTTCAAAATGGAGTGAAGTTTTGTGTTTGTGTCAAGGAGTTTCTGCCATGGGTAATGATGCCTCTTCAGGTTGTGTATGTGAATGAAAATAGAAGTGGTGAACAGTCAATGGCATCTTTTGGTTTTGGGGGTGGTACTCTTCAAGGTCACTTGCTGGTTAGTTTTTTTCACTTATTTGATATTAATACTTATTGTGAGGATGGTCCTCTTGTCAAATATTGTCAAACAGAGTCTTTTATTTCGAATAACAATCATGATAGAGAACACCAATTGAACCCCGTAAAATAATCAAAATAATCAGATTCTCTACTTGAAATTTCAATTTTTAGTATCTTATTTGCTTGATCAAGGACCGCTGCCGATGGATTGGTAGTTGTTATACAGTCTAACATGCTGATTTTATGTGATCGATCATCTAGATGTTAGACGATCACGTGAATATGTGATCTGTATCATTATATGCACATAATACCATTCAGCATCTTTATATTATCATGATCAGGTATTAGCTCTGTTTGAGTATTGTTTTGATGACAAGCATGTAGTGGATGCATGTTTTGTACTCACATTAAACATAGGTTGGGCGACAAATACTCTTCTGGATTATCAACCAGATAGGAAATTTAAATGATCACTGGGTTTATATAATGATTATGTGGTCATATCTTTTGGTGTTGTGTTGCCATACTATCAAAGCTCTCATTTTTCCACACAGACGCAGTGACTCAAAATGCTTACATGTTGTATGAACGTACTATTTACCTTATGCTGTCTACATTCCAAGACAATTACTATTTATCATGTAAATCTCTCGTTAGTATGTGAGTTCTCACTGAATCACGGTGTACTATCTTTCTACACAACAGGCTGGGGAGGAACGTTTCTCAATTGAATTGGATGAGAACAACCAAGTGTGGTATGAGATACTTTCCTTCTCAAAACCAGCTCACCTATTGTCATTTGTTGGGTACCCATATGTAATGCTCAGGCAAAAGTATTTTGCTCATCATTCTACAAATGCTATCAAGAAACATTTGAATGCCTAGTTCATATAATCTTACTCATGTAAAGTCTTATCTTCTTCTCGTTTATTTTATTTTTTAAAAGTCATTATAAGCATCCAAGAATTAGTAATTTCATCCGTCAATTCTACTGAAATTTGATAGTATCTTCTTCTACTGCTCGAGAATCAAGTGTTCCTCTCGTACATTGAGTAACTGTTTGCAATGGTTTTTCTGGACATTTTTTTTTCTTCCCTTCTTGTTTTGTTGGATCATTCAGCAGATAATCCAATTTATGCACACTCCTAACTGTTTGCTGAAACTGATGTTGTGATAGAAAAACAGAAGCACTTGGACAATAAAAGCCAGAACTTTGATGTTCAAACACCAAAAATTACAAAATTTCATCGAAGTGTAATAACTATCATATATATTTGAACATGAAGATGAACTTTGCACCGTGCCCAAAGCCACATGAACACATGATATTGCATCAATCATGCCTAGGCCAAGTTTCAGGTGGCAGAAATATATTATATCATCGTTTGGCAAAGATTCCGTCTGAGAGAGTACCATTGCTCAAGTTGTACATTAGAATCCCTTCGCTGACTTCATCAGAGTCTTCTGTCATATAAAGTTTAGACGACCTAAAGAAATAGATGCAATTTGCTTGGTATCCTTGGAAACTTCCGGCAGCAACAGACAAGCTGCTGTTAGAGTCAGACACAAAAAATATTCGGTCAGTCAATCTGTAGCTTGGACCTCAAGCCATTTCTTCTCCGTCTCATTTAACTTACAAACCTTTACTTCGACTTCAATTCCTAGCAAACTGCACATGCAGCAACAGTATAAAGTATCCCGAGATCTATCAACCAGAAATAGTTCCCCTGATGATTCCACCAAGTTCTTATATATCAAGCTAGAACATAACGGTGATGTGACCTCAGTCAAGATTTGAGAAGAAGAAGAATCAACCACAGAGGCTCTCCCGCATGTTGGAAATATTTTCAAAATATAAAATGATGTATATGGAAAGGTGCATCTGTTGATGGTGTGTTTGAAAGGGTTGGATGCAAACTGATCGATATAGTTGATAATTAATCAACCAACATGGCTTTTTGAATGAACAATTGCAACCCTTTGTAAGGGTGCATCTCATCAACTCAAAAGTCACATTTATTCTATAAATAGAATAGTGCAAGGATCCTTTAAAAATCATCCAGATTACTATTTTTCTTCTCTCTAGTCTTTAGCAATCATCCGTTAGTTCTTCCTAATTTTTGACCAATAAAATCTAGAAATTATTATTCTGCAGGAATAATTTCTAGTAACCTTGAGTCTCTTGTAAAACCTTTGATCGAGTGTTTAGTTGATTTTCGTTAGTGCAAACCGATGATCAACATTAGCAAATTGTTAGGTTTCATTGTATCCTAAAAGTTTATTTGATTTTTCCCCTTTACACACTAAGTAGTGGGGCAAATAAAGTGTAAAGGAAAACGTAAACATTTACGTGCCTTTGAAGCGTTTTTCCTTTTCTTGCCATATCCACAAACACAAAATTTTGAACAATCTTTAGACTTTATTTTCTATGCCAACTTCGAAGGAAAGCGAAAGAGATTTTTCCACAATGAAGCTTGATCGATTTGATGGAGAATGTGTCCGAAAATGGCTAAAGAAGACTCACCTCATGCTTACATGAGTAAAAATAGTTTATGTGCTTCCAACACCGAGACTTGGAGAAAGCAAAAAGGAGATCATATCTATGAAACAAGTACGAGTCAAATGGGACCAAGATGACGATGCATGATGCATTGGAGGAGCAATACATTTCTACGAATCCTACAAGTAAGACCTTTCTAATTTCTAAAATTTTCAAGTATGAAATAGTGGATACAAGATCTATCGTTGAGCAATATCGTGAAATTATTCATATACTTCACTTGCTCACTCAACATGGTATGCATATAGATTCTCTCATCAGTATTCCTATAATTATAAAGAAACTTCCTTCTTCATGGAAAGACTTCAAAAGAAGTATGATACATAAGTTGGAAGGCTTGACCATAGAACAATTGGGTCACGAATGTTAATACAAAGAAGAATATAGAATAACCTATAAAGGTTGAACAATTTTCTTCATATAAAAAATGAAGATGAGAATGATGAGAAAATCAATGATTGTTTTTTCTATTAATAATGATTTGATTGTTGCTGGATCTGATCGATTAAAAAATAATCATGAAAATAGAAAGGGAAAGATTTGATGGAATAATGATCATTCAAGTCAAACTTCAAACAAGAAAAAAGTGAATTACTTCTACTGCAAGAAACGTGGTCACATAGTGAGATATTGTCGTTTTCTCAAGAAACATTACAGAGTTGTTAACTCCAAGGAGAAACTAGCGGCAATAGTATTAGAAGTGGCGAATGCACTTCGGGAAGACAATAAAGTTCCTACATGAACTTTACAAATGTTTTGGTGACTAAGAATGATACCTTGATGTGTATTATGTTGTACTAAATGCTACATGTATTTTAATATATTTTTCTTTTATTTTACATCTTCATCTGCTACATTTGTTTGGTTTGATCGTCTCTGCTACATTTGTTTTGTTTGATCGTCTGTGTGTTTTCTGTTTCACTTTAGAAAATACATGTTATCTCTTAGTTAAATGAATGATCAAGATTAATATGCTATTTTTAAATACATTTATATTATAATTAATGTCGTGCATGCTTATATCAAGTTCAAATTTGTATGTATGGATTATGTATATACATGAGTGATATGGTTATATATATAGGCACTTCATTGAACCATCCTTTATGTATGTTATCAATTGAGAAATTAATTGCACATTTAAGTTGGAATTTAATTAAGAAATTCCAACTAGCTAGTTATTTTATGAATATCGGGAAATTCAAGCTTGATAAAAAGTTATATGAACTTGAGTTCATTGCATGATATTCATTTATAAACAAACATCAAGTTTGATGACGTCTACAGCTTGTGGATTATGAAATACTCAAGTTCATATAAATAATGAGTATTTATATCATCTAGAAAAGATGAGTTTGACAAAGTACTAGTTAATGTCAAACAAAATTTAATCCATGTGTCATACAAATAGACGGATTCTAAGTGAAAGCATATGATTTATATTTACTTCTTTGGAAGTCGTAACTATCGAAAGCTTTTTACTAGACATATTTTGGTAAGAAGGATATACCGGTTTGAGATATAGCTATGCAAGATAATTTCAAAGTGACGATATGATATAAGCCGTTGAATATCAAAAGTTATGGAATAGTAACTTTGATAAATAATTGACAAAAGACTTGCATATGTTTAAAATATGCAAGAATTTGATGGGTGATACATCAAATAGGATGAAGTAATCTAAACTTTTAATCACCAATGATGAAAACTCAACTCAACGTTTGAAACATTTTGTCCTCTTGTCCTTGAGTTCAATGAGCAAAGTACATCATATGTAGTGATTGCAAGCACTTAAGTAAATTAATAAACATATAATTTTAATAAAATTATATGTTTATATCCATCCAAAGATTAAAGTGTTTGGGTACATGGTTGAGTTATAATTAAAACTCTTAATAAGCATGACGGAAAGTACTTTAGTTATATGAGTACTACATGCTTACATATATTAGTGTAGAAGGTGGTGCCGCCTTCTATGAGACTTGGGCTAATTTCTAGAGCACTCGTGGAAATGATACAGACGCAAAGCCAATCCATGCATCGACTTTTAGAACACTCGAAAGAAGTAGAAAACTAGTGTGTGAAATGTGTCCAGTTAGATCACAATAAGATCGCAAGTTCAAAGCAAAACTACGTAGTCATATTGATTTAACTTTGATGTGTTCTTACTAATGTAAGGTTTAAGTCCACAAGACGCCTTATTTTATGTGCTACGTTTTCCGAGAACTTGCTAAATGATTTTTTCAAAACGTTTTCAAAATAAATTATGTTTTAAAAGTATTTTTATATTATGAAAATTGTGGAAGATTGTTGGAAATATTTTCAAAATATAAAAGGATGAATATGGAAATGTGCATCTGTTGATGGTGTGTTTGAAAGGGTTGGATGCAAACTGATAGATATAGTTAGTAATTAATTAACCAACATAGCTTTTTGAATGAACAATTGCAACCCTTTCTAAGGGTGCATCTCATCAATTCAAAATTCACTTTTACTCTATAAATAGAGTAGTGCACGGATTCTTTAAAAATCAGCCAGATTATCATTTTTCTTCTCTTTAGTCTCTAGCAATCCTTCATTAGTTCTTCCTAAGTTTTAATCAATAAAATCTAGAAATTATTATTCTGTAGGAATAATTTATAATAACCTTGAGTCTCTTGTAAAACCTTTGATCGAGGAAGGAAAGCGTAAACTTTTATGTACTTTTGAAGCGTTTTTCATTCTCTTGTCATACCCACAAACACAAAATTTTCAACACCGACTGACGGACTCGGTGACAACATAAAATTTTCCTTAATGAACAATCACATCTTTAAACTCTTCTCTGTCGTGAATGATCTGATACAGATTCATGTAACCTTGCGAGTCGAAACTTAAATTTCCATGGAATAGCCCTCCCTTCTTGTCAACCAGCGCTGCGGCAGCGAATCTAGATCAGAGGTCATGACAAAACTTGCTTTCCCTTTCTCAATTTGAATGATTTTCATGACGAAATAAACTTTTGCCATTTCAAATATATGAAAGCTTAGTAAGTCGATCACCTTTGGGAATGACTCGGGCTTCTTCGCAAAACAGGACCGGAGAGGAGTTAGCATACCTACTGTATTAAGAGGAGGTATAGGTTCGATCTTCTCATGGTAGAGTTTAGTATACAACTGGATCAAAGGGAGGCGCAAGATGATAGATCCTACTCTCTTTGATGCGCAAGATACTAAATTCTTGTGTGTGTCGACTCTGCCTGATCTTGATGTAGAAGGTTTGAAACTTGGAATCATACGGAGGAATAGAGGACCGCCATGATCGACACACGGCACGAAATCGAGAAACATCGATGCTAGTCTTGAGCCGCTTTCCTATGTCCTCGATTAGCTCGGCTGGGAGACTGACCGCCGTACGCGTACTCATGTATATATGCAGGTAGGTAGCCTCGGAGTTGTGCTTCTTTGTTTTTGTAAAGCACGCAACGGTCTTGTATACATGAGCTTATGTCTCTACTCTCTAGTCTTGAGCAGCACGCAACATGTTCAGCTTCAATCTCCAAGAGACTCCTATTTGTTGAAGAACTCTTATACTTATAAGATTGAGTTGTGCCCTATAATTCCATATAAGCCAAGGACCGGATAATATTAGCAAATCTTAAATTGAATCAGTATAGAGTACAGACCATTCCAGACACATCAATAGAGTATATGAACTAAACGTTTCTGTGTTCCAGACTCCCAGTCTATCATGCATGGAAATACCAAAGTGATCACCAGCACATGGAACTCTCGGGACTCGACCATTGAACCACATATATGGTCTCTAAGAGAAACAGCATGCAAAAGAAGTAAAGAACCTTGTTTAAAATAATTTCATGATTCACATATAGGTCAAAAACGCTTATAAACTAAAATTACAGACATTCATATATTGGTCTAACTAGAGGCGATAGAATTTAAGTCTGATATGTGTCCCAATTCATTAGTTCCATCCACGGCTAGCTTTACCTTGATTGATCATGCCGAGCCAGCAGAGGCCACATCTGGGGGGGATAGGCAAAAGATATTGGCATTCCACCGTCGTCATGGAGATAATATACATGAGGCAAGCTATCACTGCCGCCGCGAGCACCAATATCAGCGTACAACACTACTCCCATGTTACTGAACAGTTGTGGCTACGAGTTATACGTGCATTCCACTGAGCAAGGATGATAAAAATAAATGCAATTCACTATGCACCCAGGAAAGTCTTGAGCAAGCACAGAGAAGCAACCGTTGCTGCCCACAAACAATATTTGATCAGCTGCATTCAACTTAAAAACCTCAAACATATCATCAACTTCAGTAACATGCTTACACCTACTTGTAGTGGCCAGATACATGACCAAAAGTAGCTCCCCAAATGACTCCACCAAATGCATTTTGGTGACACTAGGAGGAACACTTCTCGGAATAGCAGGAGCACTTATTGGGGTCGCAATCATCTTGGCTCTTAAAGAAGTATCAACCTCTACAGTCCTTCCATCGATGGAGGCAACAAAGAACTTATCCCCCTCATGGGAAATAACATCTTCATATTTGACACTGGATCTTAGAATCTCCTCGCAATTTGGAAGTACGTCACCACCGCCATCACCTAATCTTCAATGGTACAATTTTCCTTCAACAATGACCATTACTACAGTAAAATCAGAACTCATGGACACGGCCACTGGAAAACCGTGGCGAGTATGATACAATGCTGACAACTCAGCAGGGGCGGATGCATGCCTAGGGCTGTATAGGCTGCTGCCCACGGCAAAATTTCGACAAGATATCTAAGAGTATAGGTATAATTGAGTATTTGAGTTGCATAGTCAATTTGACAGACATATGGATAAATAAAATTAAGGATTATTACTTTAATATCTCTTCAAGCAAGTTATGTTCTTGTTTATATGCTCTTGTTTAGTTGTTTTTGGTTCTTACGCCTCTAATTCCTTTACTTTATTTGCTCAAAGTCCTTTGAATAGCAATCAAGAATTATTTTCATCTTTCTTCACAGTCCCACAAATGAATAAAATTAAGAGATGATCATGAGATTTTGGTAGTTAAACTGATAGAGATGGGATTGCTCCATTCATTTAATCAAATAATCATGTGTGTGGTATGTATCAACCGATACCGTTAGATATATTTCATTAAGTCTTGATTATATATGTATTTTACACATTTCAATTAACTTTAGTACATAGACATTGACACGAGGATGAGCCATCCTTTCATTTACAAACCTTAGACAAAGAAAAAAATTGGGCGCACACGGAAAAAAAAAATTGTGCGCTATGCGCACAATATAGCCCACACTCTTTAGAAATCCTGGATCCGCCCCTGCAACTCAGACACCTTAAAATCAAACAAGTTAATCTCCTTCGGCTGTAACGGATTATGCAGATGGATTTTCGGCAATGAGAAACCAGACAGAGGATGTAACATGATATGAGCATTGCGCAATGGATCTTCTTCACCTTCTCTGACACTGATCAACCAACCCCTTGAAATTGAACTAGGAGCTCGAGGAGGCGCCACATGATAGACTACGCTCTTCGTCAAGGTCAGGATTGGTGTTTCCTCGTATTGAAATTGACTCCTGAACCTACGCTTGAGAAGAACTTTAATGGCGGCAGAGGAATTCCCGGTGGGAGGAGGAATGTAGAACCGCCATGACTTGCAGACAGCACGGGATGGAGTAACGTCGAGTTTGGTATCCAAACGCTTTGCAATGCTCTGTAATAACTCACCCGGAAGATCGCTCCAATTCTGATACCCACATGTATATGGTTTTTGGGTTTCTTCCATACTCAAAAACCAACAACAGATTGCTTCTAATGTGACCCAAAAACAACCGAGGATAAATTAGAAGTCGTAAATAACAAGTCTTTTGTATTGAATAGGACTCCATATTGGTCGCCTTAATTCCATGCGAGAGACTTAAAAACCAGAAATCACAAAACTTTCTGAGAGACACCAATGTACCAAAACTACTCTACAATTCACAAAAATTAAGAGAGCAAAGGAAAGAAGTATCATGATATCTACACCGAAATTCCGTACCTTTTTGTCGATCCAGTGCTCCGCTACAAGCTAAGGGAGGTGATTGGAAAATGAATTGGGGTCTGAGGTTTCGGGTTTTTCTTTCTCCTGACTTTCCTTTTGTTTTTGCGAGTCTATTCTTGTTAGCTTTTCTTTTGTTAAGGAATGTTGTGTGCCGGTGAGCAATGATTTTCTTTTGGTAAGATCATGATTCGTGAGTTTAGTTCTCGTCGACATATGTAAGAGCTGAATAGGCTAGTGATTGAAAAAAAAAAAAAGGCAATGACGAAATTTGACAAAAAGTACAGTAATGAACTAATGATAGAACCAAAACAGTTCATAATTTGGTGCGTGAGGTAGTAATGATACAACGAAAACAAAAGGAGAGGCATCACACCAACCATGCGAAGCACATAACCGCAAAAACATCCGTTTTTGTGTAGATTCAGCTGTGAAATCAAATCAGCATCATTGACAGGCATCAGAGACCTTCAAACCTTCTTGGCAATTCCATGCTTCACTGAGAAACTGTCCTTCTCGCATTTTTAGTAGCAAGATCATCGATTATACTGCTAAAGTCGAGTTCATCTAGAAAACCCTTCTCACAAGAAAGCACAGCTAGCCCATCTAGAGTTTCTTGTGACATTGGCGATCTCAAGTAAGAATCCAACACCTCCAATTTCGAAATACCACCATCTGGCAATGTGAATACAACAGATACTGTCAGCAAAATTCTGTAGGCAATGTCTGTATACAGATAAACGTTCATTCCGTGTATGAAGTTTAATATATCAATGGCTGTCATATTTTCATTGGGCAACTGCTTCTTTAAGTGTTTCAGTTCTTTAAATAAGCTGGTGCCATCTACATCTGGGAACTTCTCGCGACTAAGAAACAGTTCAAGCTGATTGCAAGAAGCTTTCAAATGAGTTTCCCCCAAGGACTTGAGCTTCTGAGAACAAAAAAGAAAACCAAACACATCTTCATATGCTTGATATTATTTGAGAATTCTCTTCAACAAACCAAGAACTTGATCCACGGTAGATGAGAAACACTCAACTCTGAAGGAATCTTCAATTGCTTCTGGAGATAGATGATCAACATTGTTGCCAAGACGCTTTTTCCTACGAAGCTCGCGTTCTTCATCAAAAACACAATCTATTTCCATTTCAGTGGCAATTTCTTTGTCAACTGTTAATGCTTGCGTAAACCCAGCTTCCTTGTATTCTTCAAAAAATACGATCAGCCTTTTTACTTTATCTATTGCAGCATCGATGCGCATGTCTTTAGATTGCAGATATTCGCTAACCAAGTCAACAGCAGACAGTATATCAAACCAAATGATCATCCCCAACAAAAACTCCAAGTCAAGGGAATACTCCGCCAAAGAATTAGCTTTGCCGACAACAATGCGGTCTTTCTCAGTTTCTGCTACTTCAAGTAAAGCTTCTCTTATATCTGAAGCATGGAATCTTATAGCTCTAACACTTTCAATGTGACTCTCCCAGCGAGTAATTGACAATGGCTCAGGGGCTATACCTTTTACATTATCACCCAAAACTTGCCAGCACTTTGTTCAATGAGAAAACACAGAAAAAATCCACTGTACTGTTCCAGAGGAAAGAGAAAGTTTGTTGGAGGAGTCTATCATCTCACATAGTGTTAAATTAAGACTGACAACCCCATGGTGTGGATAATGCTCTTGGATTAGCATCCAAAAGCCTTTGTTGTATACCGTGGGGTCTCCCTTTCATAAGAAATCCATTACCAAGTCCCTATCCACATACATCATCAATATCAAGATCAAGAGCTTTGAGCACATTCTGAATTTCTTCAAAAGTTCCATGTCCAGATGTATTTCTCGAGTTTAAATACTCCACAAAGTACTCTTCAACTTTTGCCGAACTCATAGAAACATCCAAACATCTCAGTATCAAAAACATACAGGTTTCACCATCTGCATCAAGAGCACAGTCCACAATCACAGAAATATTTCGCTTCTTTGACTTTTCTGATGATCAAACTTTTGATTTCGGAAGCTAAAACAGTGGCCAATTCCTGGACGTTAGAACCAAGATAATGATGACGAATCTCATTTCTCTTAATGCGTCTGATATGATACTGCATTACAGGATCCCAGTCCGCAATCATTTCCATGAAAGTTGAAAAATTCCCACAATCATCCTCATCATCCATGCTCTCAGTTGTTGCAAAAAATGTCATGTTCTGCTTAGCAAGAAATTTCACAACTGAAACTATTCTCAGCAATACACCATGCCACTGCCTTTTCTCAATCTCAAACAGGACCTCGACATCTTTGTCAACCTTTTCAACTCTCTGAGATCTACTAGGTAAACTCACCCAGGTTGACATGTTAAAGACGTGTCCCATACTTCTTTCATGTTCTCTGATCAAAACACCCTGATTCCCCCAATCTCTACATCCCTCATCCGCTAAGGGAGAGTCTTGCTGACTCTCTTTAAGCAAAATAGCAATACGTTCCCAATTTCCACTTCCCTCACTCATAAGCCGATTGTCTTGGGAGCAATTTCTAAACAAGTTGCAACAAAAGCAATATGCTTTATCAGCCTCCTTGGAGTACACTAGCCACTTCCTATCCTGTTTCTCTCCATTTGGTAAAATTCGAGTGTAAAATTACGAAGAGAAACCCACAGAGGATCTCTGCTCAGGACTTTTCTGCACTAACAAATCTCTTACAGGGCCCTTTTCAACTAGCAAGTTTCTGGATTCCGCATTGAGATTATCCCAATTCTAGGATCATAAATGTTCATTTTCAGTAAGCAAAAATACCACTGGGAAAGATGGTACTAAAAAAGAACCTGAAACAGTGTAGCTTGCTAGAGGAACTCACAAAAATATTCCTGATTAAACGACAAACAATACTAGTTAGATTTTTTAAAGAGAAAAGAAAATTATCACGAAATTAAACTTCGACTTCAACTTGGAATAGACCCAATTCGTATTATAGATTTGTGACTCACCGGTAAGAGTGATGAGAGTGAAAGAATCAATGAGATCGACGAGAACGAGACAGAGAGAGATGGTGAGCTTTAGGGTTTAAGAGAAGATGAATGGATCACGGATGAGTCGAATTTTGGAAGTACTGTACATTGAACAATGACCAGCTTTACCTAGGTTTGCTAAATAAACTCTAGGCCCGGTAAAACTTTACTCTCTTCTTCTTTTTTTGGGCCTGGTCCATATCTAAAAGTTAAGCAGTAACTTTTCGTAGGAGCTGTAAGTCCTGTAACATGTTGATAATATCCATGTACGAACTTACCATGTATCCAACATTGTCATAGTAAATGGAAAGGTCACAGTGGGCTAAGGTAAAGAAAAGATAATACACGTGAAGAATTTGGAACTATTTATTGTATAAAATATGGTTCTTGGCATCAACTGTCTCTGTACACACAGCAGGATCTCTGCACCTTCATGCTTCAACATGCTGTTGTAAAGCCATTAGTTTTTTGTTTTATAAGATAACGCCATTAGTTTTGAACTTTTGATATCGATCACTCCTGGCGTCCAAGAGTAGTGATGCAAGATGATCTTCGCTGAATGTTCTTCTAGGCCTTTTTAGGATGCTAGAATCTCCTGTCCTCCTACACAATGCAGAATTGTGTAGTGCTGCAAAGTGATTCAGATTACATGAGATTTACAAAACCATTAATCAAATGTACAAATGAAGTGAACAAAAGGCAAAAAAAGATCACATTAGTTCCCCCAAATTTGAAGTCAAACATCGGAAATGAACAAGACTTAAAACACACCAATATCAAAGAACCTGACAGAAATATATAACAACAGCATATCATACTTACTTCAATCCACAGATAGGGAGCAGGAAGCGCCGAGCTCAGTTGGAGGTGGCCAAAATATCTGGGAACCGCCTGTGGAAGATACTAACTTCTGAATGCTATGGTCCTCTAAGTTGAACACAAAACTCTCTGGTCTACTAACTTCTCTAAGAGCAAGATTCATGTCATTTTGATCTGTGAAGTAAATGCAATTTCGCTTAGACGCGGCCAACTCTTTACCCGAAACAGAGAAAGAGCAATCCATAGCCAAGAAAAACACTTGGTCGCCCAAGCTTTTCACTTCAGCCCATCTGCCTAACTCTTCATCCACCAGTTCCAGCTTGTAAACCTTAAAATCAACTACCCTGCGGCCGAAGGACTCAAATCTACGGAATCTTCTGCGTCGAAATAGAAACAAGGACAAGTGATAATCTGGACCGCTACTACCTCCTTGCGTATTGGGTTCTTGATCATAATACCTATCCACCACATAAAGCCCTCCACAGGACTCCACCAAATGCTTCCTCCCACCTAAACCATCCAACTTCGACGACACTAGAACCTCTTTCAAAGACGAATCGAACCTATAAACACTACCCGAGCTATCCACAACATAAGGATGTCCATTAAAAACAATGATATCATCACAAACAAAACCTCCACGGCCGATCTCCACAAGTTTTTGATAATCTTTTTCAGCAAAACCCAATTTTCCTCTATTGCAAATAACCATAATTCCACAATCACTAAACTCAGCAGGCACAACAATCACTTTTTGTAAACAACATACAGAACCAGACCCAATGAAGTATCTGAGAAAATACGACTTACACAACTCAATCATGCTGAAGTCCAACAAGTTGGCACCCACAAACGACGCGTCGTCGTCCGAGCACCTGACTCGCCGGGTGGTGATCGGATTCCGCAGCAGCAGCTTTGTCCCGCTCTCTTCCAGCTTAACCAACCAACCGGTGGGTGATGACGTGGCGGGAGCTCGGAGGAGGTAGACGGTGTTTTGGGAGAGGAAGGCGGTGGCTCCCTCGGAGGATGGGAAAGGGAACTTTGGAGGAGGAATGGAGTGTTGGAAGGGAGGCAGGTATGAACGCCATGAATGGCAAACGCTGCGGAATCGGAGGACTTCGATGAGGACTTTCAGCTTTGCTCCGATCAGTGGCCAGAGTTCTTCCGGAAGATCAGACCAGTTTACTGCAGCATCCATTGTTGACATTTGACCATGGAGTTGTATGGATCTGGTTTAGTTCCAAGTACAAACTTCTAGGGGGATCGAGTTTCTATTTGTAATGAAATGACTGAAAAGTTCAAGAAGTTTCCCTATCTGCCCCTATTCATTTGGTACTTTCAAGTTGGACTTTACTTGAGAAAGCTTTCAATTTCATCCCCAGGACTAAAATCTGCGCTGCTATGGATGACAACAATTTTCTCCCATGTATTTTTGAGATTATTATTTTTGAGATAACATGAAACAGGTAACACGAAACGATGTAACTTCGATTAAGAGAAAATATCTAACATGGGCAAACAAGACTAGTATTTTTACAGTAATTTACAGTAGAAGCTTTACAGACTACCCCTCATGGGAAATTGGATCTTCCATCTTCTTCCGAGCAGTAGTTAACAACTGTCCTGAGAATCATGTCAATGAATGATTAATACCAAATGAAGTCATCCATTTATTGAAACAAAAAGATTATAATTCACTACAAAGCATCCAAGAGGGGAAGGCATGCCCTCTAAAATTTGGATGTGCATCTAGTTCATCACCAAAGGTATACTATAATGGAGACTTTGGAGACATTTATTAAGCCATAGTGTTTATGAACCTTCTGATCCACTTTGTAGATATTCTGTAAGCCTTAATAATAGCTTTCATAAGAATACCTATTTAGAACAACTACACTTATTTTCAAGGTTCTGCAGAATTAGGCGGTGGAGCTACTGCCTAGCGCTTAGGCGTTTAGGCGGAGTTTAATCGGTAATCAAGCGGTAATTAGACGGATTATTTTATATATATATTTAATTAATTATATATTTATATGGTATATTGTAATTTGAAACATAAAGTAAAAATTATAAAGAAATATCATAAAATTCTAAACTAAGTTTATAAAGAAATCCAATTAACCATCCATCTCAATTTTTTGAAATAGATGTGCATAAATAAGAATTCCAAGAATATGAAATTATCTATTTCGAAGATGATAATTCACAAATCACAGTACATTATGAGTTTATGACAATGAAGCTTACATTATAAACTTGCAACCATGGAAACCATTCAAACATAAAGCTTCACGGAATCAACCATGACTCTTTCACAGAATCAAGTTTTGTTTGTATGATGGCCATAAACACTATGCTCCTGCCAACATTTAATTATATCAAATTATCAACATATAACAAATATGGATGACGGCGGTGGACGGCAAGTGGCGGCGACGGCGGTGATCGGCGAGCGGCGTCCAAGTCGCAGCGTTTGCAGAAGGAGAGAGACGACGTTTCGTGAAAGAAATTGGATTGGATTTTCTATTTAGAATTCATTCATTTGCGTTGTACCTCTTAATTTTAAAAAAAATAATAATAATAAAAAAAACCCGCTTAGGCGCGCTTTTCTGCCGATTAGTCGTTAGTCGCTCGCTTAATTGCCGATTAGTCAGTTCCCGCCTAACTACCCCGCCTAACTACCTCGCCTAGAACCAAAATTAGGCCATAAGATGGTTTTTTCCGATTAGTCGGTGCCTAGGCGGCCGTTTTTTAGAACAGTGCTTATTTTAGTTGTTTACCAATCAGACACTTAAACAGTTAAGCTATCATTAATCAGTTAACTAGGTAATTGAAATTCTACCATATACAGCATATTGAGGAACCACAACCCCAAAATGTTGTGTCCTGCCAATCTATTTATCAGCTACTTAGACACAGATTATGGTTAGTCAGAGCAAAAGAAAATGAAAATAAAAGCTTTGTGTGACCAGTATGAATTATAATGAAGTGACAGTAGAAGAGTAGAGCTCACATTCAGAGAATGCATTCTGACATCAATTGAGGCTGAGCCAACTTGAGGGTGTCCGAAACAGCGGAGAACAGCCGATGTTGCTCATGCTACCATCCTCTAAGTCAAACACACGACAGTGACGACTTCTCGACCTCTCTCCAATGGCAGCCGGTAAAGGCCCAAAGTCTTGTTCGGTGAACATAATACAATTCCCCTTCACTCCCCTAAAGTCTCTGGCTGAGACCGAGAAAGACCCATCAGACCCCAAAATAATCACTTGATCCCCCAAATTCGTCACATTGATCCACGTCCCCCACTCCTCGTCCAACCTATACACCTTAAAATCAACTGCCTCGCCGTCACAATGCACATAGTTCAACGTCCTTTGAGGCAGCGACCTATCATCGCCAATGTATCGGTCCACCACATAAAGATCACCACTGCACTCAACCAAATGCTTGTGCCCGCCGAACCCACACAAAGGCGGCGAATACTGAACCAACTTCATTGCTTCGTTTATCCACGAAATCGTCCCCCATTTATCAACAACATAACACTGACCTTTATACACAATGAGATCATCATAATGCGAGTTGTTCTCATCCACACAAGTCCAACTCAGATCACCATTTCTCATACACCCCAAGTGACCTCCTTTATATATCATAAACACCACAAATTCCTCGCCCAAATCCAAAGGACTAGTCGGAATCACCACAACTTTGTTCACATAAGTAACATCAATTCTAGTATAAGCATATTTCAGACAGTACAATTTAACCAACTCCACGACCCTAAAATCCAATAAATTGAACTCTTTTATAGTCGGAGTGATAAAATTCCTGACCTGCCAATTCGTGAGCGGATGAAGCAGCCGCATTTCGCCGGAGCTAGACTCCTCGAGCTTCACCAAACACGGCTGAGACTCGTCGGAATCGTCTCCGGAGATTAGAGACTGGATGACGTAGACGGTGTTCTGGAAGACGATGGCGGGAGGCTCGGCGGTGGAGTCGGGGTAGCGAAGAGGGAGAGGAGGAGCGGCGGTTGGGGTTAAAGATGGGACGGCGGAGCGCCAGAGAGTGCAGACGCTTCGGAATCGGAGAACGTCGACGCGGGAATCGAGGAATTTTCCGATAATTTGCCATAGCTCCTTTGGGAGATCGCACCATTGTGGATTGGTAGAGCTTCTCTGCATGTTGAATTTTTTCTGAGCAGAGGAGAAGAAGAAAGTAAAGTCTTATTTGGATATAAAGGACTGAACGCACTAACAAATTCTCTTTCCACTTGGCACCCCACACGACCAGTACTTCTCATCTGTTAATTACCATAATTTTTACTTTCATCCCCTACTTTTACTATAAGTAAATTAAGTTTCCTGAAAATCTAGGCATTGAAATGTCAAAAACCGGAAATTTCTCTTGTGCAAAATAGGGTTTATCATGTCGCGAAGACGTTGTGGTTCACTTTTTGTCCATAAATATTTGTCACTTACTAATTTGGTCGAAGGAGTCGCATTTATATTCGATATTTCAAGGATAAAGGTATAAATTATGGTAACTAATACGTACAATTCAAATGATCTTTACGAGACTGATTATATTACAGTGCTCTCGGATACTTAGTCTAATTATTTTTTGGTGTTTTGTGCGACATGTAATGTACATATGAAAAACAAAAGTTACATTTAAGTGTCAATTCTTTAATTCTTTAATTATTGAACAAGTTACATGTAACTTAAATAACTACATAGTTATAGTAAGTAATTGAAAAGATTTGGTCCATGTGGGTCTATTTCAGTGTTGGATGGATTCAAATGCCTTTTATCCCGACATAACAATTCTTTCCCAACCTTTTCTTTTATCAGTTTCAGTAACATCCTTAGAGACTCAATTTTTATTGCTGATAAGATTGATAACAATCAAGATCGCTAACAATGACCACGAATGACAGAACCTCCATCATATTTGGGAACAACAATCAGTTCCCCATATTTCTTCGCATTTTATGATCAGTTGGGCTTTAATTCTAGAGGAGATAACCTGTAGCTTCCTATTTTGTATAAAAATAAAAAATAAAAAAGGTTCAAATGCCCTTAGACCTCAATGGTAGAATATATGGTCTCTCCCCACCCCTTTCATTTGGCCATTTTCACTTTTTGTCTATATGGCTCTTGTTGTAATATGGATTTTAATTAGCTGTAATTTGTATGAAATGATCGAGGGACAAACATGAAAACTGCTCAAGCCAAAGAATGTGAGGATAAAGGTGTGCTAATGGACACAATCTTCTTACATAATCTGTGAAAAAATAGATGAGTTATACATCTTAAACTCCGAATCAAATTTAGCTGTGATCGATACATTAGCTAGTCTCACGTACACTAGTTCACAGAAGCACCTTCATGAATCCAATGATCCTGTTAGATCTCATACTCACATTCAAAGCATTCCGACGAACTAGTATGAGTAGTATCAATAATGCTGAGCCAATCTGAAGGCAGCTGGAACATCAGAGAACTCGGCAAAGATGCTAGGTCCCTCATCGAACCATCCTCTAAATGAAACACACGGCTATGGTACTTTGCTTTCACAGTAGGTGACACTCGTTCCATGAAGAAAATGCAGTTCCCCTTTGCCCCATCAAACCCTCTAATGCAAACAGAGAAAGACCCATCTTTGCTCGACACAAACACTTCATCATCTCCCAAGTTCTTCACACTGTCCCATCTTCCACATTCTTGATCCAACTTGTTTGGACCTGAAATAAATATTTGATATTGAGCTTAAATTGCTGAGGTCTGGGCAAGCGGCCCATGATTTATAAGAAGCTTGGCGAGCAGCCGAGTACAGGAAGTTGAGTTCAGTTAGAACTATAATTCATTAATTAGCTGATTCCATGCGGCTTGAATGTCTATCATTTATGTTTTATCTCAGATAGGTTTCTTTGATAGAAGAGTTCTGATAGTATTGAATCTCTTCAAGGATTAACAACCTGTGTGCTAGTGTCGGAGTTATATTGGGATTCTAAGAGCAAGAACAGAGGAAGTTTAATAGAATTGAATGACTGCTGATATGCGAGTATATAAGAAGAGTAAGAGCTTTGTGAAAGAGGCCCCCGATCAAATACAAACAAACATTTGCTATACCCAAGTACACCTAGACAGACATCTCGTCTTCGAGATTTCTATCTTCTTTGCAACCAGAAGGTTAAAGCGTTTGTCACCTGTAGGCTGAGAGTGTTGCGACTCCAAGGAAGCAAATTGCTACTGGAAAGTTGAAGAGCTTGTCACCTGTGGGTTGAGAGTTTGGATACTCAAAGGAAGCGAGTGTTCTCAACACATCGTCAGAGAAGTTGCTCTACTTTGCACGGATAAGAGCGTGTGTGGTATCGATTTCGAAGGCTCTGCTAGAGACACATATCCAAAAGTCCTAGGTTACTAGGCGAGAAGGACCTATTCGGACGGGGTTGGTGCTCTCCCTGTCTAAATCGCTTTATATAGAAGTCAGGCGACTGTAAACAGTCCATATTCCGTTGAAGAACGGTGGCACACCAGCACACGACACAGGATAAACCGATACCTGCGGTTAAAGCTATCCGAACCTGTTAAAAGAGACTGCTTCGCGGAAGGATCTCTCCGCGGGAGATATTTTGCGCTCGAACATTTTGGCACGCCCAGTGGGATACATTGGGATTTGTTTTTCGTGTCTCTTAGCATCTCTAAGTGACAATTGGGGATCCTTATCAAAGGGTTTGCCCTCAGTGTCGCAAACACCCACAACCGGCTTACCGTGAACATACATCTACTCGGTGTCGTTCATTGAGTATTCAAGCGGTTGAAATTATCCTCGCTAAAAACTTCAACATCATGACGTTTAAATCTTTAAGTGAAGCGGAGATAGCGGAACTTACGTTCCCAGAATACCTAGCTTATGCAGCTAGGTGTGATAGCCACCAGGCTAGTTACTATGCGACTCTCGATGAAAGAATCGAGCAGCAGGCGGCTCTTCTCACTACCCAGAGCGACTTAATAAACACGGCGGCAGCCAGAATTCAATCAATACGGGTAGATTTTAGTAGAGATCGAGAGGAGAGAGGGGCCATGGGAGCCCAGGTAACTAGTTTCGTGGAAGGTCAGGATAAACTACGGATAGAAATCCTCCAACACTTGGGATCAAGTTTGGATGAATATTGTCGATATGCGGCGACACTGTCTCAAAGGACAGATAGAGACATAGCGTCTCTAACCAAATCCGTATCTGACTTGGCAAGAAAGACTAGACAAGCAGAGTCTTTCCCTCCTGCTTGGGAGCAACGGTTAAATAGGTTTATAAACGATTGCGACATACATTTAGCTAAGATGTATGAAACATACGAGACACCGTTTCCTCCCATGCAGAAGGACGATCCTGATGCATGGCAATGGCCAAAATTTTACCGGCATCAGACCTTCCAGACTTTCTCTGGCGATGACAATTCTAATGCAACAACACACTTAGCATATTTTACGCTGCAACTGGGGCAGTATGCCGATAATGAGAGACTCAAGTTAAGAGTTTTTAGATCGTCTTTGTCAGGATCATCCCTCGTATGGTATACGGGAATAGAAAAGGGCTCGATCAGCAAGTGGAAGGATATGGTGGCCTTATTCATAGATCACTTTGGAACGGCAAGACCAAAAACCAGCGTTGGAAAGTTGGCTTCCTTGAGCCAATCGGCGACATAAAGTCCAGTCACTTTCTTGCACCGTTTCCGGTCAGAATACAATCTATGTAAGACCCCACTTGGTAAAGAAGAGGTGGTCGAAATGGCCAAGAATGGTTTGGAGGATACATACCACCAGCTATTCCTAAACAGCAAGTACTTCTCCTTGAATGAGGTTATCACGGCTGTAATAAAAGCTTACAGTACCATGCAAGAACAAGACAACAGAAGGAATGCATCCAAGGGAACGTACAATGTTAAATCTTATGATAGACTAAAGCCAAAAACGGTGGCTTATATTGAAGAAATAGATGACCAAGAGTCGGACTCTGAAGGTGAGCAAGTGGGTGCTGTGGATCTAACGACAAGTAAAGTATTAAAGCCCCGCAAGCTTCAAAAGAATAAGGGTCCAATCAAACTTTCAACAGTGGCTTTTACCAAGCCAGAGTTTGAGACATACACTTATGATGTCAATCTGGCTCATGAGATCTTGGACGAACTATACAGCATGCGTGCTGTTAAAACGGATTTTGGACCGCTTCCTACAGTTGAGCAGTTGAAGGGTAAAAAGTACTGCAAGTTCCATGGAGCATGAAACCATATTACAAAAGACTGCATCAAGCTTAAAGACCAGATCCAGAGATGGATCAACGAAGGAAGACTAGAGCTGGAAGGAACGTCCAAAATAATAGTATTAGTGGATTCTAAGCCTTTCCCAACGCCTCAAGTCAATATGATTGAGGTAGAAGGATCATCACCCAATTCTCGCATTGGGAGTTGGGAGGCCTTGAATCGATCTGTCTTTGTAGCCTACTCTTTCATAAACGAACAAATGGAGCATATATTTGATAGGCTAAGGGACATGGGTCTGATCCGTTATGCCATGGCTACTGAACTCAGACAGTTACGGTATAAAAGACTAGCCCAGCACTTCTGCAGATTTCACAATCACTTTGGTCATCAAACATCAAAATGTTGGACCCTGAGGGATGAAATCCAAGGGTTTATCAATTGGGACGTGATTGAAATCAACGACAAAGGAGAGGTAGAATGGCATCCTCTATACCCGTATAGGTCATTACTTTCTCCCGACACAATTGTTCCTACCATCGACGCTTATTCCCATAGCAATCAGACTGAACCAACATATAAAAGGAAGAAGTCAAAACGGAGGTCTAGACGCAATATTGCATTTGTCCGACCTAAGCGGACTGAGATTACTTACAATGCGTCTAGGCGAGAGGAAATATTTGAAGAGCTAGTCCAAGCAGGAATAGCAGTGGTTCCTGATAATTGGGGAGCTCCAAACCCACATCCTGAGGATGTTAGAGGTATTTTTCACTGTCGATACCACAATAGGTGGGGCCGCCATTCCATAAGTGCTTGTCATGATTTAAAGTTCAGGATACATCAGTGGATTAACGATGGAGAAATAATGATAGAATAAGAACCCTCGCCAGGCTTGGCGACCGACGTATCGATGACGGTTGGGATGTTGGAAATAACACAAGACAAATCCAATAAAAGGAAACAACCCAACAGCCATCCAACTACTGGCGAGAGTCCACAAAGCAGACAAACGACGAAACCAAACAAAGGAAAATGAAAGGTGGACCCAAAGGCAACGTCATTAGTAGCCCTTTGTGCTCATTGTAAACTCAAAAGTGGGTTGAAGATCTCATATGAGGAGTTGGCTGAAGCAGCTAAATCATTCCCAGAACTATTTAAACATGCGGATCATCAACCTTAACAAGCCAGACAAAGGGACACTCCAACTCCTAAGCGCTCGCGAGTAACAGAGAAAGTCAGTCCGGACCAAAAGTCTGAATCAGAAGTTGCTGACACGCTCGCCAGACCATATATTCCTCCAGCTTCAAGAAATATCACTAAGGAGAATGTTTGGTACGTGAGGGAGAAAGGAAAAATAATCGAGGTGACTCCAAGCAGAAGAAGAAACCTTCAACGATGCTTTGGGGAAGCCAAAAGAGCAATAGAAGCTTATGAAGCAGGCCTGCTCACAGAAGAAGAACTGGTATGTTCTCCAGAAACGCTGCAAAGGCGGATGAATGCCCCTGCAGCAAACCCATTAGTGATTTTCGGGAAGAAGTCTCGCGAGCCCAAAATGAGAGCACAAAGACCAAGTGTCTTTGACCGTAACTCAGAGTTAGGGGCTAAAGGGAAACAGCATGTACTCACTCCTGAAGACCATCGTGAAGTTGCACAACGGAAACCAGTAAGAAGACGTCTTACTTTTGAAGATGACACGATGAAGACAATAGGGTTACATACACCTCCTAAGGAAGGGAAAAGCATTCAAAAGCAGAAAACTCCAAGCGAGCCCAAGGTCTTGCAATGGAAACCAAAACCTTTGGTTGTGGAAGAACAAAGGAAGATCCGACAACCCGTTTCCCCTCCAATGGAGCAAGATCCAGCACTTCTCATGCCAGCAACTGTTGATCTTATACCTGAGGATAATTTGGAACATGTTGCTTCTCTCAAGCTCACTACAGATTTGAGTCTCGAGATGCAACCGGCTGAGGGTGACAACTGTGAAGATGATGAGCAGTTGTTGGATTACGGTGAAGGTGATGAAGAAGAAACCCAAGATTATATCGAAGAGGAGGATATCACTGTTAACATGGTGTATATTTTATCCTCCAAGTATGCTTTGCCTTCACCAACGATAATGGATAAGTCACTCATGAACGATATCATCAACAACTTGGTAGTACCAGATAATGAACCAGAGCCAAAAGAAGAATTAGTATTTACCAAAGCACTAGAGCTTGATTCATCCACGAAGGGACAGATGATGTTCACCAAGCCTACTGTAGACATGGCTATGCACATGCGGCCGTTATATGTTGCAGGGAAAGTCCAAGGGATAAAACTAAACAAACTCCTAGTGGACTTAGGGGCAGCCGTAAACATCATCACGGTTAAGACAATGGCCTTGTTAGGCATTCCTAAGTCTGCTATCCAAGAAACCTCACTACACGTTAGAAACTTTCAGGGTAGCATTTCCAATACTTTGGGCATTGTCTTTTTGGAGGTTCACATCGGTCCAGCCACCGGTACGTATACATTCTTTGTAGCAGAATGTGCAGCTCCGTACTCTGCAATTCTGGGGCGTGACTGGATCCACAGGAGCTATTGTGTACCTTCGTCCCTCCATCAGCAGATGTTACTCTGGGATATGGACTCTGGTGAAGCAAAGATTATTAATGCTGATCCCCGTCCATATTCTATTTCTGCTAATTCATTAAAAGCCAGTTTTTACCACAATGATCTCAGGCCATTGGAGGTAAGTGGCGTCGATAGCAGGGGCTGCCCAGTTGGTGTTACGGCCTCTGAACTAGCTCAGCGGGGTATGATTCAAATCAATCAAGATAGTGGAAGACCCTGCACCATTGAGCTACCATCAAAACATTCTCAATGATCGGGTCTCTATCAAGTATGGAGACCGAGGCTTGTTACTCTTTACATGAGCGCTTTCATAATTTTTTGTTAGAGAGTCAAGCCTTTGAGAAGATTCCAGTGGTTGTAGCATTGGAATATGTGGATGAAGACATTTTACAGGACTTGGAGGGAGAAGAAGACATTAAGTTAGCTCCAGCAGCCCTGGATAATTTACCTCCTAAAGTCAAGGATCCCATTGAACATATTAACCTTGGGACAACTGAAGAGCCAATCTCTGTGGCCATTAGTACCTTCTTGGAGCCTGAAGAAAGACTTAAACTTATTGAATTGCTACGAGAATACGCTGATTATTTTGCAAAAAAGTACGACGACATGCCAGGACTGTCCCCAGATTTGGTCTGTCACAACTTTCCCATCATTAAGGGAAAGAAGCCCATAAAACAAGAGATGCGTCGGATGAACACAGAAACTGCAATTCTTGTCAAGGAGGAGGTCGAGAAGATGCTCAAGTCAGGGATCATACGAGTAGCCAAATACAATGAGTGGCTATCCAACGTAGTCCTAGTCAAGAAAAAGAACGAGAAAATGCGAGTGTGTGTTGACTACAGAGACTTGGACAATGCAACCCCAAAGGATGCATACCCAATGCCAGTAGTGGATTTGCTGGTGGATTCAGTAGCTCGTCATGAGATGTTAACATTCATGGATGGAACTGCTGGCTACCACCAAATTCTAGTGGCTGAATCTGATCGACATAAAACTGCGTTTCGGTGTCCAGGATTTGCAGGAGTATTTGAGTACGTGGATATGCCATTTGGACTCAAGAATGCTGGGGCAACCTACCAACGTGCAATGAACTTGATCTTCCATGATCTTATTGGCAAGACTATAGAAGTATATATCGATGATGTGGTAGTTAAAACGAAATGCAGAAGTGACCATTCTGAAGACTTGCGGCAGGTGTTTCTCAGAATGAGGCAACATCAACTGAAGATGAATCCAGCCAAGTGTGTATTTGGCATCCAGGCAGGAGACTTCCTGGGTTTTTTGGTTCATCAGCGTGGGATTGAGATACCAGATGGCAAGAAACAAGCGGTACTTAGTGCAGTACCACCAAAGAGTAAGAAGGAGCTACAGCGATTATTAGGAAAAATTAATTTCTTACGACGGTTTATTGCCAATGCTGCTGGGAAAACACAACCATTCTCCACCTTGCTCAAGCTTCAAAATCAGAAAGACTTTGTATGGGAGCCTATACATCAATAGGCGTTTGATACCATCAAAGCATATTTAACGAACCCGCCCATCTTGGTTCCTCCAAGACCTGGGGTTCCTCTTAAGCTGTATATTTCAGCTACTGATCTTTCTATAGGGAGTTTATTAGCTCAGGACGACACGTCAGGAACTGAACGTGTTATTTTCTATCTGAGTCGTATCCTGAATGATTGTGAAACGAGATACTCTCCAATGGAAAGAATGTGCCTAGCCTTGTATTTTTCAGGGTGCAAACTGAGGCATTACATGCTTTCCTTCACCACATGTGTCATAGCTCAAACTGATATGGTGAAGTATATGTTGTCCAGACCCATTCTCCGGAGACGCATTGGGAAGTGGATTTTGGCTTTGTCAGAGTTCTCTTTGCAGTATGTTCCTCAGAAGGCAGTTAAAGGCCAAGCAGTGGCTAACTTTCTGGCTCATCATCCAATGGAGGATGTTAGTGAGGGGCCAGAACTGGACCTTGCTCGTATTGATTTGGCCCCTTGGTATTTATACTTTGATGGGTCAAGTACGAATACAATGGCTGGGGCAGGAGTTGCATTAGTCTCTCCACGCGGCCAAACTTTTTCTTATTCTTTCAGGTTGGACTTCAGATGCACAAACAATCAAGCAGAATATAAAGCTTTAATCATTGGGTTAGAACTTTTACTAGATACGGAGATCAATGATGTGCACGTCTTTGGAGATTCCCAACTAGTGATCCGACAACTTGAAACCAAGTATAAGGTTGGACTAGTCCTAGAACCATATGCTAAACGAGCCTGTGATTTGCTCAAGTTGTTTACAGAAGTGGAATTGAGTCATGTTCCTCGCGAGAGGAATTATGCTGCAAACGAGTTGGCTCAACTAGCAACAGGGGTGAGCTTGCAAGATGGAGTATGCAAGTGGATATTAAAGGTTGAAAGAAGAACCCTCCCATCTTTCTTTGCTCGCCAAGAAGATAAAAATGAGTGGTACGTTGCTACACTTGATCACATTGACGTGGATTGGAGACAGGAAATTATCTCTTAACTCCAGAATCCTAATAATCCGGTAGCAAAGCGGTTCTTAGATCCTAATTATGTGCTCAAAGACGATGAGTTATATAGAAGATGAGAGGAAGGTATACTGCTACAGTGTGTCTTTGGACGTGAAACTAAGCGGTTAATGAGGGAGGTCCATCTTGGGATAGCAGGGGTACATCAGGCCGGTCCCAAGATGAGATGGTTACTTAGAAGACACGACTTTTATTGGCCGGGAATGCTCAGAGATTGCATCACATTCGCTAAAGGTTGTGAAGAATGCCAGAAACATAGTCCAATCAACCATATGCCCAGAATACCATTACAGCCTATAATCAAGCCTTGGCCAGCTCGAGGATGGGCTTTGAACTTAATTGGAATGATTCATCATCATTCATCTGAAGGGCATAAGTTCATCATAGTGGCTACTGATTTCTTCACAAAATGGGTCAAAGCACGACCTCTTAGGGTATCATCAGCCAAGGCCATCCGCCAGTTCTTATTTGAAGATATCATTTGTCGGTTTGGTATTCCTGAGAGTTTTGTTTCAGACCGAGGGTCAGCATTCATGTCTGGAGAAGTAGATGAGCTTATGAAGGATCTCGGAATCCATTTTTTATACTCTTCTCCATACTATGCCCAATCCAATGGTCAAGACGAAGCAAGCAATAAGATCATTATCCATATTCTTAAACGAATGCTTGCGAGCAATGCCAGATTGTGGCATGAAGAATTATTTAACACCCTGTGGGCTTATAGAACAAGTAAAATGACACCCACAGGTACGACTCCTTATGCATTAATGTTCAGCCATGATGCTGTTTTGCCTTTGGAAATAAATGTTCAGTCTTTGCGGGTGATTGAACAACACAACCTGATCGGTGAAGATTATGTACAAGCGATGTGGCAAGAGCATGAAGACTTGGATGAAAAACGAATACAAGCTTATGATAGTTTATGTGCTGAAAAACGAAAGGTGGCTCGTGCCTATGACCGATGTACCAGGGGCATGAGTTTTGCAGAAGGAGAACTTGTCAGGCGAGTCATTTTGCCTGTTGGCGAGAAGACTGAAGGACGAGGAAAATGGTCAGAAAAATGGGAAGGACCATACATCGTCGATCGACTTTTGGGTAAAGGAGCAGTTTGTTTACGAGATCGAGATGGTACAATACATGCTAATCCAATAAATGGTCGTTTCCTTAAGAAGTTCATACAACCAATCTGGGAGTATGATGATCCTCCAACTATGGCTTAATCCAGTTTATTCATGCTAAATTTCTACTCGCATGAACAAACTGCAAGGGCAACACATAGGGATTATGTACATCACAATAGCTTATACTCGAGGCTAAATCTTTAGTTAGTGCATATATTTGAGGCCAAATTTTAAATTTTTGTATTTCTTCTAAGTAAAGAGTTCGTGTTAGCCAATTACTGTGGCCAAGGTTATGTACAAACTACGTCTGATTTTAACAAATAAATTTGTACAAGGCACTCTTTGCTTCAAATAAAATATTTCATTTATCAAATGGAAGAATACAAAGGCTTTGCGGCCTCAAGCTCTGATACCACATGAGAGACAAACTACAAATCAGCAACAGAACAGAAAGATAAAATACAGTTTGTTTTTCAAATCCTCTTAGTTAATAGCCATCCCCTGGGGTCGATGTATTAAATAAACACCAAGTTAAAAAGAGAGATCGACCTCGGCGAGGGGATGAGGAGGATCTGAAACGCCAAGGAAGTCCTAAATCAGATCAAAAGACCATTTACACATCCCTTGGCGTTTGTTGCCTTTTTTCCCGGGTCTGAGCCCCTGTCTTTCCTCATCTCTGCAGGACATATCCATGGGCCTACAGCCTCCATGCATATCGAAACCGAGCGTGTGCACCGGAGGAGGAAGATGATGTTTCAACCTCGAGATTGTGGCTTTCCCTTCTTCTACTGACACAAGTTGGGATAGCCAAGGCAACGCCTGGACGTAGATGTTATCTAGTCCAGGTTTGGACGTGGATGTTGCTATCTAAAGAACATGACATGAAATATTTTATCTGGAGGTTTCTTTAGGTAAGAAGACCAGAGCAAAAGAACAAGAGGGGAGTTCATTCTCGTGAGGAAGTTGGCTCACAAGACAAGGAAAGGGAAACCTTTTATAGGAAGGAGTCATAGCGGTAAGGCTTTGCGAGAGTAATTACACCCGAAAATAGAAGACACGCGTCTAGCTAGAATTGGACCATGATACGGTTTATCTACCCACGAAGAGAGCATGATAAATGAAAGTTTTTTGGGGCAGGTAAAACGTATTTCAAAGATTTTGATTGTTTGACGCGATATGGATTCCAAGCATGGAATTGAATTCCATTTAATTGTTGAGCAATTAGATCAAACAAACTGTGGTAGCTTATAAATGAGGCTAGTTTCATTCGAACAAGTCCTGACCAGGCCTAAATCAGAGGCCCATTTACGTTGATTGGTCTCAATTACACTTTGTCTCCAAAATTTGGATTGAATGAATAACTACATAAAGAATTTTGGATCAAATATAATAGGGCTTGAATCTTGTGGCCCATTAAGTTTACAATGAGAGGGAAAGTTTTCTCACTGTTGCCTTGGAAAATTCCAAGGCCACCTAGGCTTGATGGATCGTCTGGCGAGCGTTTCTTGCTTCTTCTCGTGCCTCCTGCATGAGTTGGGCTTGGCTCTCACCTTCCATCACCATTTGGCCCACGTCGCGTCTAAGGACATCTGCTCGCAAGACATCTATTTCAGCGTCAAGACTAGCGAGTTCAGCCTTGAGAATTTCTCTTCTAGCCTCTTTGTTCCTTAAGGCTTCTTCTCGAGTAGATGTATCCTTTAGAAACGCCTGGATTCTCTCTTTTTCTCTTCGAGTCTGTTGTTCCAATGTCTCTATTGCTTCCTTCTTACGCCCGGCCTCGAGTATGAGACATTGGAAGGTTTCACTTTGGCTCAAGAGCTGAGAGAGGTTCTCCTCAAGTTTGTTCAAGCAGGGAATGGAATCTGCTGGGGCGTTGGCCTTCATGTTCTTAATTTGGATGCAGACGGCTCGAATGCCTTGAGGAGAGTCCAGTTCCCCAGATAGGATGTCTTGGATAATGACATTAGTGTCAGAAGGAGAGCTCAGTGTACCCAGTTTGCCGGCAATTTCTTGCAGTTGTACTATTGCTTCTTGTGGTCTGGGTAACTGAGAGAAGGCTCCTTGTGGTGAATTTGGTGTGGTAACTTCTTCGATTAAAGACTGGAGTTTTTCACCATTTACATCTGGAGAACTAACAGGCTGACTGGTGGCGGCCGTATCAGTCGTTGGACCTGATAGGACTGGTTGTTCCTTTGGACTGGTGGGAGTTATCTCATGTAATTCGGTGTCCACAGGAACACTTTTAGACTACAATACAGATACATGTTATCAGGTTCAATCAGGATTAAGAATTCAGGATGAAGTAAGTTAAGAAGTTCTTACTTGTGTGGGAGACAATGACTGTGTTTCTTCAGTTGCTTGAATTTGGAGCACTGGCGAGGAAGGAATTGGGTCCTCGCGTTCTGAATTAACCTCGACCAATGACAGTGGTTCAACAACTGATTGCTCTGGCGAGGAAGGGATTTGCTTTGCTGGCTCTGTGATGGCTGGGTCATCCTGAGTACTTGTGCCCTCGCCAGAAGATGAAGGAATGAAGCAAGATTGAAATTCAATATGCAAGCAACGGAATAACATAACACTATCAATAGGCTTGCTCTTCTCTTCTTCCTCAAGTTCTGCTCGATGGATTCTAGCTAGAAATTGGGCTATGAAGCCTTTGCAGCATTCTTTACCGCTGTTGATGACTTCATGACCCGTGTCATGATCTTCACTACCATATATGATGATGGAATCATCGAACTTCAAGATGAAGGCTTTACAACATCCCTCAGAGAGCCTTTCTCCTAGTGAGTCCACTATATAATAGGCTTCGCCTTCAGCTTTGAGGACGAAGAAATGATCATTCCAACTCACTATAAATACCTGAGGCTTTTGGCTCTTCTGGATTTGCTCCCACGTTGTATCAAAAGATGGAAGACCACTCAGGGCTGTAAACCTTTCTGGGTTAAAATACCCAATGAAGGAGTCATCAGATGAAAATTTTAGTGGTCTGATGTCGGCCTTCAAAATAACGTCCAGATCAAAATGTTGATTTGGGAAAGTGGTTGCAAGGGCCTCGTCCTTGCATAATTCTTGCCACTCCCTGGAACCTTGGATCAAGAGGTCATCAAATTGGGAGAGCAGGGGCAGGCTGTTGGGATTTGCACGTAACCAATGTGCAATGGTAAAGACCAGTGTTGAACATGCACTTGCCCCGGAGGCTTTGTCACTCCTCTGGTCAAACGAAGCATAGAAGACTTGAGTTTGAAGTTTTGCTTGTTTGTCCCTACTTGTGAGCTCTATAGCTAGCCAAGCTCCACTTTGAAACTCTCTGGGCTTCAGGTGGATCTTCCTGCGTTTTTGAGACTGTTAAAGAATTTGGGTTAGTTACTAATCAGTGACAAAATCAGATGTTTTTCTGGGTAAAAGAATGCAAAATACTTACGGAGTGCCCAGAGGGATTCGATCTTTTCTTCTTAAAAGACTGCAAGGCCACAGTCACGTCTAGTTCAGGGGCGTGCTGTGTTTAAGAGGGAAGATTGATCAGTTACAATACCAGGAATTGCTAATACATGTGTCATTTTTGGATGATGGAGAATACCTGCGACCAGGGTGATGTGCTTACATTCCTGAAGGTCTTGCTGATGACATCCAAATCCCCTTCATTTGAAAATCTTTTGCCAAAATCATAGAAGATAGAGGCAAAGCGTGCATGCGGTCCTTTGTGGCGTATCTCTACCCAAAGCTGGGAATACCATGCTCGGTACGACTCGGTGACCGAATGAGAAATCACTAGTGGCTTTGATATAATAGGAAGCATTACTGTTGGAAAGCCAAAGTGTTCATCTTGCACTTCTGCTATAAGAGGATGACTCGCTCCTCGCCAGAGAGTATATATGTTCACAGAGTTGGCAAGGGGCATATGTGCATCCTGTGTGAGCCCGAACTGTCTGGAGAAATGATTTGGGGCATACAGTTCATACCCGGGGCTCGCTAAGTCTGGGACTGGCAGGTCCTTGCAAGTATTGCACCAAATGAAGAAGTTTCTCGTGAGAGCTGCTTGCTCTGGCGAAGGCATAAATCTACTCGCAAGGAGGCTAGGATGGCGACGACTTAGTATGGTGTCAACTGCTACAGTTGGAAATTCTTTATGCAAGTAGAGATGGTTGAAGCAGTTGATATAGGACCATGGTCTGGTCCTGGTTGATGCAGAAACCAACGTCTGGCCCAACAGCTTCTGATCTTCAAAGGCAGGAGGTGTTGATGGGCGGAAGAAAGGGAAGTACATCCGCAACCAGAACTCTACCATCTAGAGTGGTCCTGGTTGATTAAGGTCGAGCTTTGAAAGTGTGACTCGCCTCAATCCATAGTAGATGTAGGCGAGAATGGACTCAACCAAGCCCAGTTGTTCACCGTCGAATAGGCGTTCGGCGAGGTTGATCCAGCATCTGTTGACCTTTTCAGAAGAGGGACAGAAGATGTACTTGGATAGCCAGTATTCAATAAAGGCTATTCCTCCCTGGTTTGTGTCTTTTTCCTCCTGTGCAAAGTGCTTTACCCAAGAAGAGTAGGAAGAAGGACGGTTTTGGGAGGCTTGAACTAGTGTCCCACGGTGTTGATTGAGTGACCATGAGTTTGCAAAGGCAGGAACTCCAAAGATGGTGTATAAATCGAGCATTGTTATACTCACATCACCGTAGGGGAGACGGAAACAGTTGGCGGTGCAATCCCAAAAGCACATGGTTGTGGCGAACGGTGCCCTGTTGCCACCAATTGGAAGAGAAAAGCAGAGGTCGATGAGTTGAGTGATTCCAACTGTTTCCCACCGGTCGATATCTTGTTCGCGATGGTGCCGGTACAAGGCAAGATCTTCTACGCTTGGGTGCGGCCATCTCCCAATAAGACAAAATGTGTCTTTGTTAGTCCACTCTTTTGGGTCTGCCCTGGGGTTCTCTTGGACTATCAAGGATGAGTTACAGATGGGATGGCAAAGGATATTGAACAGTTCTGGATTTATGGGAACATCCAGGAAAGGACCAAGAAGGCCAGTACCTTTATTTGGGTCTATAGAAAGGGTGCAGACGGCCTCTGG
Organism: Geum urbanum; assembly: GCA_946800695.1. Taxonomy (NCBI): domain Eukaryota; kingdom Viridiplantae; phylum Streptophyta; class Magnoliopsida; order Rosales; family Rosaceae; genus Geum; species Geum urbanum. The sequence goes on from OX326997.1 coordinate 6,671,277, forward strand.
GTTGTGTCGTCTGGTGACAGTCTTGAGGTGTCTGTAGAATTTCTTAACGTCTTGAGTTTCATGAGGAATGGAGATGTCTTTGCGTGGAGGCATCTTTCTAGATCGGAAAAGATGGATAGCGGCGTTGAGATTGAAAGGTCTTGGCTTTTGATCGAAAAGATTGAGAGTGCAGGATTTGGGCAAGTTAAAAGGTCTCGTTGGGGAATGAGATTTTGTTGATGGAGACTGGTGCTTTTATATTACGTCAGCCGAGTGATGTAACTTTTCGAAGAAGTCGTGCAACGTGGCGCTTAGGTGTTATGTTACTGTTTGGTTTAACAGCGCGTCAGTCGGGTAATATTCAAGTCTTTTCGCTTGTTCAGGTAATTCAAGTTCAAGACTTGAGGATAATTGTTTGGGCCTGAAATAATATTTCATATTGGGGTTGAATGGCTGAAGTCTTGGTGAGCGGCCCAAGAAATGGCTGAAGTCTTGGCGAGCGGCCCATGATTTATAAGAAGCTTGGCGAGCAGCCGAGTACAAGAAGTTGAGTTTAGTTAGAACTATAATTCATTAATTAGCTAATTTCATGTGGCTTGAATGTCTATCATTTCTGTTTTATCTCAGATAGGTTTCTTTGATAGAAGAGTTGTGATAGTATTGAATCTCTTCAAGGATTAACAACCCGTGTGCTGGTGTCGGAGTTATATTGGGATTCTAAGAGCAAGAACAGATGAAGTTTAATAGAATTGAATGACTGCTGATATGCAAGTATATAAGGAGAGTAAGAGCTTTGTGGAAGAGGCCCCCGATCAAATACAAACAAACATTTGCTATACGCAAGTACACCTAGACAGACATCTCGTCTTCGAGATTTCTATCTTCTTTGCAACCAGAAGGTTAAAGTGTTTGTCACCTGTAGGCTGAGAGTGTTGCGACTCCAAGGAAGCAAATTGCTACTAGAAAGTTGAAGAGCTTGTCACCTGTGGGTTGAGAGTTTGGATACTCAAAGGAAGCGAGTGTTCTCAACACATCGTCAGAGAAGTTGCTCTGCTTTGCACGGATAAGGGCGTGTGGGGTATCGATTTCGAAGGATCTGCTAGAGACACATTTCCAAAAGTCCTAGGTTACTAGGCGAGAAGGACCTATTCGGACGGGGTTGGTGCTCTCCCTGTCTAAATCGCTTTATATAGAAGTCAGGCGGCTGTAAACAGTCCATATTCCGTTGAAAAATGGTGGCACGCCAGCACACGACACAGGATAAACCGGTACCTGCGGTTAAAGCTATCCGAACCTGTTAAAAGACACTGCTTCGCGAAAGGATCTCTCCGCGGGAGATATTTTGCGCTCGAACACAACTTGTAGACTTTGAAATCAAGCGCACCCCAATCATACCGTGAATTGTGATAGTTTCCAAAGATATTATCGTCCTCCCTACCGTGACGAACACTTGCCCTCTCATAGTACTGATCAACCACATATAGATCACCACAAAACTCCACCAAATGCTTCCTCCTACCATATCCGTTGCACAGTGGATGCGAAAACTGAATCACCTCAAGAGCTGAAGTGAGCCATGAAACGATCGCCCACTTATCCACCACATAGCATTCACCATTGTACACAATAATGTCATTATAATGAGAGTTTTCCTCATCCACATGGGTCAACTCCTCGTCTCCAAATCTCATGAAACCTAGCTTGCCTTCGTTATAGAGCATAAAAACCACATGCACATCAACACCCAAATGATCATGAGGCAGGACTACTAATTTATGCACAGAACTAATATTTACGTTACCATAGTCCTTGCAAATTTTGTGTCCATACGACTTGCGTAACTCTACCAGTCGATATTCTAATAGATTTAGTTCCTTCAAAGCATACCTGAGCGGCAAACTAGTCGCTGGATTTAGTGGACTCCGGAGCAGTGAGTTAGTCACCGGATGTAGCAAAATGAGTAAACCAGAACTAGGCTCCTCCTCAAGCTTCACCAACCAGGGGTTCGAAATACTACTATGATCTTCATCGACGATTGAGTCGATGAGGTAAATTGTGCTTTGGAAGAATAAAGCTAGGTCTTTGGGATACTCGTAGGAGGAGAACTTGAGGGGGAACGGAGGCGGGGAAGGCCGTGTGGGAGAAGAACTAGATGAGCGCCATGAGGCAGACGCTGCGAAATCGGAGAAGGTCTATACGGGTGTGGAGGAGTTCTCCAATGACCAAGCAGAGCTCCTTGGGAAGATCGGACCACTCCACCATCTTAAAGACCAAATTAAACTGGTAGAGGGATCGAATATGGATGTCAACGATCATATATATTTGTAGAGAAGAGCATACGAATCAGCGGAAATTATATGCAATCCATGGAAATTAGAATTTGGACGAAAGTATTTATGATTTTTATTGAAATCCACGATTGATAGAAATTAGAATTTAATCATTTTAAATTCTATCATTTTGAATTCTAATGTTTGTGTTTTTTTGTGTAAAAATTTAAAACAAAGAATTTAGGTCTTGTTGAAGAATAAAATTGATACACAAGGAATATGATTTGAAAATATGTTTTATTCATTGATAGGTGATCTTAAATAGACATTATCATTTGTTACAATCATTATCTCTGTAAATCAAAGATTTAGAGAATATCTACTTCTATTCTAATTAGGACAAGACACACACCAAGTTACCAGGAATATTTCTCTCGAAACACTCCCCCTTGTGTCGCGATCTTGATGTATGATACATAACATGTTGCCTTACTAAGAACCTTGCCAAGCAAACAAAAAAGCACTTGGGTAAAAATAAAAGTTTGGTCTAAGAAAAAAATAGTACAACATATCAACTACAAATGCAACCACATGTGATGTAGACTCCCCTTGATGTCTACGAAATGAACTCCCCCTTATCAATAACTCAATCTTGAAGTTCAGACAATCTTCACATTCCAATGCGTCTCACATTCTTTACAAATATAGATTTGGGCAATGACCAGGTGAACAAGTCTGCAGCATTATTTTCCGAACAAACTTGATTCACAAGAATGTTAAATAATCGTTGTTGTTGCTGATTAAAGAAGAACTTAGGTGATATATGCTTTGTGTGATCACCTTTGATATATCACAACTTCATTTGTTCAATGCAATCCGCATTATCCTTAAAGATACAAGTTGGTGTTATAGTAGTGGATGGTAATCCACTAGATCCTCGTATGTGGTGTATGATCAACCTAAGCCAAACACACTTCTTAACGGCTTCATATGAAGCAATAATCTTAGTATGATTCGAGGAAGTAACAACAAGGATTTGTTTAGTTGATCTTCAAGAAATTGACGTGTTTCCCATGGTGAATATATAACTTGTCTGGGAACGGCCTTTATGTGGGTCAGAGAGATACTCAGCTTCAGCAAAACCAACCAAGACTAAACAAGTGTCTCTGAGTAGGGGACTGCATTGAATTGGGGTACAATGATTGCAGCCGGATCACTGCTCTACGGGTCAAACATTTCACTCGATGGGTCGAATGAAGGATTCTGATCCATCCAGGGTGCAACCTTGGATGGATCAACAAATTCCTTTGACGGGTCGAAATTCCTAAAACTTGCATGATGCGATTCAACCATCTATTTTTCAAAAAAATCAAGCTTCTCTCTATATTATTTGTAGGGAAAGAATAAGCCCAAGTCTATGGAACCCTTCAAGTACTTGAAAATATGCTTACACCATTCCAATGACGTTGTGTAAGCGTAAAACTAAACTGAGCTAACAAGTTCACACAGAATACAATATCTGGTCTTGTGCATTTAGCAAAATACAATAAAACTACAATAACACTAAGGTATGGTACCTCAGCTCCCAATAATTCCCCATCATCATCGTTCAAATGATATGGATCCTTATTAGGTTTTAGACTTCGAACGACCATTGGTGTGCTAAGAGGGTGTAATTTGTCCATATTAAATCGCTTGAGCATCTTTTGGACATAAGCGGACTGGTGAATAAGTATTCCACCAACTCGATATTCTAATTCTAAACTAAGACATAATCGAGTCTTACCAAGGTCTTTCATCTCAAACTCGAAATTCAAGTTGCCAACAGTCTCATTGATTTCGTCAAGAGACCCAATAATAGTCATATCATCAACATAGACTGCTACTATGGCGAATCCTGAACTTGTTCTCTTAATGATCACATAGGCATTAATAATTGTTCTTGTATGCCTTCCCAATCAAGTAGTCACTTAGGCGTGCATACCACATCCTATCTGATTGTCTCAATCCATATAGTGAACGCTTCAATCTAATCACATGAGCACTCCGTGGTGTAGAGTTACTTGAGTTGGGTATGACCATGCCTTCTAGCACTTTCATGTATATATCGAAATCAAGGTTTCCAAAGAGATATGTCGTCACCACATCTATCAGCAGCATGTTCAGTTTTTTGGACACTACCAAACTGACAAGATAATAAAAAGTAATGATGTCCATAATCGGAGAGTATGTCTCCTCATAATCAATGTCAAGGCATTGAGAGAATCCTTGTACCACAAGGCTAGCTTTGTACCGCATGACTTCATTCTTCTCATTACGCTTAAGAAAAAATACCCATTTATGTCCTACCGGCTTCACATTTGGTGGGCATAGCACTACCGGACCAAAAACATATTTTTTTCTTCAGAGTGTCTAGTTTGACATGCATTACATCTTTCCACTTCGGCCAATCTACTCTCTGCTGACATTCAGTAACCAAGAGAGGTTCCACTTCATCGTCGTCAATGATCTCTTGAGTGACGGAATAAGGAAAAACATCATCAACTATCTTGGATGATCTATTTATAACAATATGCTCATCATTATTAGTTAGTGAGATTTCATTGTTCTCTGACGTCACATATGGATCTAAAGTGTCTTTCAAAGATGTTATTTGTGATTCTAGGACATAACTATAGTCAAGAGTAATCTCATGTGTGGGATTCACAACGTTGATGATGAAAGGATTAGTTTGTGCCTGGATAGCATGCATTTTCACCGTCGGCTCATCTGTGAATTTTCTTGGTCTCTCGCTCTTCCTAGTGGGAGCCGAGGCCGATGCTATTCCATTCACATGGGGAAGAGGCACGTTACTCTGCCATGGAGTTACGTTATACCACTCTTTAAGGACTTTCAACCTTGTAGGAACATTTGCAGTAGGAATGTTTGATCTCGTCTATTTGGCAATATCAGTAAAGGAGTCAAGCATCGAGTTTACTATCTTTTGAAGATCAAGAATACGTTGCACTTCAATATCACTTTGAGATGTGCATGGTTCTTCTTGAAACATAGTGGGAGGAATATTCCACGTCAATTCCTGACATTCAACTGGAATGGAGGCACTTTTATCTCCCCCTAACGTTGGGAAGTGTGTTTCTAGAAAGTGACAATTCGCAAATCTTGCAGTAAAGAGATCTCATGTTAAAGGTTCTAAGTAACAGACAATAGTTGGAGATTCATAACCAACATATATGCCTAATCAACATTGAGAACCTATTTTAGTGCGTTGTAGAGACACAATTGGCACATGCACTACACAACTAAAGATGCGTAGATATGAAATGTTTACCTAGTTACTAACCGGTACGCACTAAATGGTTGGCATGCTATAGGTCTCAAGCGAAGTAGTATTTTTGCATGTAATATTGCATATCCCCAAGAAGATACCGGCAAATTAGTATACATAACCATTGCTCTAGCCACAAGCTGTAACCTCTTGATTTGTGCCTCTGCTAAGTCGTTCTGTGAATAAACATGAGGGATGAGATGTTCAACTTCAATCCTAATTGACATACAGTAGTCATCAAAAGTCTTTGATGTGAATTCTCCTGCATTATCAAATCTAATTTATCTGATTGGGTTGTCCGGGTGGTGACCCCAAAGCTTAATAATTTATGTTAGGAGTTTTGCAAATGAAGCATTCCTTGTGGATAACAAAGCAATATGTGACCATCGTGTTGATGCATCTATAAAAAACATAAAGTATTTAAATGGTCCGCATTCCAGTTTGATAGGTTCATAAATATCACCATGGATTTTTTGTAAGAATGGTATGTTGTCATTGCGGTCAACCGCAAAGGAGGGTCTAGCCTGCAACTTTGCTAATGAGTAAGCTTCGCAAAAAGAGCATTGAGCATCAGAGATTTCCATAAACGAATCTTGTGGAATAACACTAGGTGTTGAGACCAGATTGCGATTGTTAATCTTATCCACTCCATCAAATCCGATGGTTTTGAGAATTTCCACATGTTTCTAGCCTTTGAAAAATGGATGACCATAAGAGTTTTTTATATTTTGATTATCATATCACGACCTGGATGTCCCAATCAATAATGTCAAAGCTTGCATGTGGCCATGTCACACACAGTTAAGTGTGTCAACATTGCATTCAATGATACAAACCGTAGTAAGATATAATCCACTATGAATTGCCTCTAACTTCTCCAAGTAGTGCTTTCTACCGCACTCCTCAGAAGTTATACATAAGAATTCTTTTTCATTCTCACAATGAGTTTCCAACTGTAAACCGTTGGCTCTAATGTCCTTAAAACTTAATAAGGTTCGATTGGTCTTTGGCGCGTACAATGCATCAGTGATATGAACTCTTATTCCATGTGGTAGCAAAAATTGTGCTAAACCACGCCTTTGTATAACCGACATTGAACTAATCATGGTTGTCACTGATGCTCTGTATGGCACAAGTTCTATGAATAATTGCTTATTCCGCAGTATAGTATGAGTAGTACCACTATCTGCTAGACACTCGATCTCGCCTTCAAACATCTACAAAAGAATTTGAATTATTTAGTCTTTAAGACTTGCTGAACACTTTAAGTAAAGACTTAAAGATTTACCAAAGGGTTGTGACCCTTCAAGAGTGCTGATATGACATAGTAAAACCGATGTAAAACCGATGTAAAACACATCAAAAACACCAATTATGGGTACCCTCTTTGGCGGGTCGAGAGATACATTCAATGGGTCGAAGGAGCCCAAAATAAATTCTGATTTTCCAATAATGATTTTCAACGGGTAAACTTTTTTAAAAATTTGTCACAGTGGCTGGCATTCGACGGGTCGAGGTAAGCCTTCGACAGGTCAAATAAAACTTAAAATTAATATCGATTTCCGATATCTTTTTTGACGGGTCAGCTGAAAATTTTTGACGGGTCGAAAGTGTGACATTTTGGAGATAGTAGAGTCCAGTCGAAGAGTCGCAGTAGCTAAATAAGTGACCGAGGTGTAACGACCCGAACCAAATATCATGCTTAGCATCTCGTAATCCGTGTTATTACAAATTCATCTAACTTAAGGGTTTGTTAATGACTTTTAATTCAGTCATGATTTGGATTTAACTTCCTTCATAAAAGTTCTAGAGATTTTTATTTCGAGCTCGTGAGAATTTACGGGATATTTTTCGGATACACAAGCTAACTTTTACGAATTTATGAAGTTTAGCTCGAGAAAAATTAAAAGAATTTTTTTTCTGGCCATTTAATCTTAGCCATTGATTTCAACTGAAATCAAATATGGGCCATTGATTCGAGTGAGGAGCTTTAGAAATAAATAACAATTAAATAGGAAACCCTAACCATTTTCCCATGCCAGAGTCGACCCAGTTCATTGGTGAGACCTGCGTCGTGCCAGACCCAACTTGATAACCCGACCCGACATTTTCGCCACCGTCAGACCACCTCCAATTTTGACTCCGGTCTGGTTTGGTTTCTCTTTCTATCCTCTATATGTTTCTGGGATCAATTTGATGGTTGTAGGTGTATTCGGAGGGAACCGGTTCGATTCCATTCTGAGAAGCACTATCGTCGTGCTCGACGGTACTCCGATGAGTTGTGGTTGTTGGGGCTTGAGGTTTATAGAGCTCTCCTCCTCTCGAGTCGATTGGCCGGGTCCAGTCATGAGCTTCGTCAGGGCACCACAGTGGACTTTCGATGTCAAGAGACTCGGCCAACGATTTACGCCGCGTTGACTTTCGGTGCTCTTAGCGGCTTAACGCTGCCGATTCAAGGGTTAGTGTAGTTAAATATTAGGTTGGGTTTGATGCAAGCTTTTGATTAACGTATGTGGTGACACCGTTGGTGGCAGTCGTCGGCAAGAGAGTTACCACCTGTCGTGGTGGTTTGGGCCTTAACACCGTCAAATTTGGGGTTGGTCTAGTTGAGGAAGTTATTAGGCTCACTTAGAGCTTTCCAACAGTGGGTCGAATGTCGTTGCTGCAGACAGTCGCCGGAGGAGGCGCATGGCGGCCACGCGCCGCCGTCCACGGTGGAGGTCCAACAAGGCAAAAGCTTAGTTTTACGAACTGGGTTTCTATGTTTTTTTTAAGACCATTTGTGTATTGTTTTCCTCGAAGTTGAGCAATTTCTTGTTGGTCAGGAAACTACGATCAGAACTTTCTCCGGACAACAAGACTAGCCGTACGCGGTGAGTGGACCCATTTTCTTTTCACGGTCGATATGCAAGTCTTTATGATTTGGTTATGATTAAGTTATTTCAGTTTCTCAGTTCATTTATATACGGAGGCTATATATATGTATTTTTTAATTTTTAGTCATGTTGGAGGTTGTATTATAGTTAGGTTGATCGCATCGATGCATCGGTTACTCAACTGATCCTTGAGTAGCTCTGGGTTGGGCCACGATAAACCCCCCCCCCCCCCCCCACTTGATCATCTTTGGGCCACGACAAATGCCCTAGATGATCATGGGTTGTCCTTGGGCCATGACAAATTCCCCGGATAACTCATAATAGCTAAAGGTTGGAGTACTCTAGCCACTGTCTCCATTAGTCTTTTATAGTCTTTGGGCTACGTGAAACTCCCTAGACAAAATTTATTTATTCTTTGTAGACTCACATAGTATTTTTAGTATACACTGGTGAAAGGCATCTTAGTTACTTTCGCGTCGTTCTATTATAAATTATTATTACTTTTCGTCCACACACTCTAACAATTTTTCATGTTTTCTATTCCTTTTACTGGGTCTTTTGGTTTACGTTGCCCAGTTTACAGTATTTGTCTAGATGTTAGTGGTTCACATCGGAGGCTTAGAGATCAAGTCGTCTGCCATCATTAGTAGGTTTCTAGTTTAGCTTACTAGTTGTATCATATGTAAATTAGAAGTCGCTCTGATTTTCACGTTTTGTTTCTGCTGTATGTAATAAGTCATGATTAAGTACCTCTTTGAGTACTCTTTCAGAGTTTGAGTTCAATTCTGATGTCGTATATATCTTAGGTTTATCAAGTGAAAGTGTGGTGTTGTATGATTTAAATGTTTTGAGAAATTCGGATGAGAATCGGCGTCCTACGGTTTGTTTTTGGGAATTATTTTAGAACTTTGTTTCCAAGTGCAGGTTTTGGGTTCATTTAATTTTAAGGAAAACTATGCCGAATTTTCTGTAGGATTTTCTCGAGTTAAGTTATGTCGTTAAGGTCTAATCTCGGTTTAGCAACTAAATTGGGGTTAGGTCCTTTCACGAGGACCATCTTTCGAAATGTCATAAGTTTTAGTACACTAATTTTTGACGAGTCAAAGACCAGGCCAAAGACCACCAAAATGGATGCATCCTTTCGATCAATTATCATTGGCGCTGATGAGGTAGTCTCAACCTTGGGGTCTCTCGGGAATGAGTCAGTTGTCGTCAACTTCTCGCTTCTCGCTTACCACCTCTCAGACCCATAATAGGGAATGGTAGCACAATAGCTTCCTGTTCTTCCCCCAAGATCAACACGGATACATAGTGTATCCAGCTCCCTTGAAAGACACATGCAGAGCTATTGCTAGCTAGTAGCGATGACGAGGACCCTCCCCGATGTTGAGGCTCTGCTCTCCCAAAAATACTAGGGGAAACTTTACCAAGGTTGAATCTGGGCATAAATATCACTATCTAAGGCTTGGAGCGCGAGGCATGAAGTCTGGTGGGAATCCTTTTCGGAAAAACTAGAGGAAATACTTTGAGAGGAACATTTTTTGCTTCGATCAAGAGAAAGAATGGATGTTCTACTGCTTCTAGCTAAGGGGGATATTTATAGAGGCCTAACCCTAAAGGCTTTGCACGAAAATGAAACGAGAAAGGTGTCGTTTCAATGCACCAGTTAATGGTCCGAGATTCTAACCGATTTAATTGAGGGTTCATCCTTTCCAAGAAAAAATGATTATCGCTTTTATTCCCGGACGGTTGAGGGGAGAAGGCGTGTTCCTTAGAAGACGGAGAGCGATGTGATTGATTTGATAGCACATTTTTTGTTTCAAATTTTAAATTTGAAATCAAGTAATTAACTGAATGGGCTAAGCCTGTTAGTTTGTTTGATACGAAATCAATTTGACAATGACCAAATAAGTCCTATACTTAAGGCCCACTATAAATAACCAAGATTGTCTCTGGGCGTACAATCAAGGCCAACCTTTTTTAACATAAACAAGTGAATAGTTGTTGAAGTGCAAAATTGGGCTTGATGATAAATGGGCCAACGACATTAATAAACATCTATTTACAAAAAGAGGCCCATGATGTACATGCGGATGATAGTCAATTTAACCTCTACTTTGGCATGCTCGTACTTGGCCCACATGCCAGAGAATTCTTCAAAGGACGAGGAAAAATCCCTCTCAGCCTCTTTGAGGGCATTGACCCAGGCAACATTCTTCTGCAGCATTTGCTCGCTGGTCGCACGAGTAGGGCTGGAAGCGGCTTGTAAGGAAGCTACTTCTGCTTGAAGCCTTGCTAGCTTTGCCTCTTTCTCTGCCAAGATTCTATTTCGATCCTCGACACTCTTGAGGAAATTCTAAAGTTGTTGCCATTCAGATTGTATGAATTGTGCTCGCTCCCTCCTGATCACAAAATGTTGTCTCAGGCGACGGGACATTTCATTCTTTTCAGCATGTAACTTTTGGAGATGTTGGAAGTTCTATTGATACTGAGTCATCAGGAGAAAGAGCTTGTGAGGAGTAATGGGCAACAGCTCTATAACTTCACCTAGGATGGTCTTGAGGACTTTAGGGTCGTCAAGGTCGATCTTGAGAAGAACCTGTATGCTACCTTTGGCGAGAGTAAGCTCTGTAGGATTAGGGGGTGTACGTGGTTTGGAACTTGGTAAACAAAGTCCCAAGTTTACGAGTCTGAGTAGAGATAGCTATGACGTCTATCACAGGCTCAGATGAGCTTGAGGCCTTGGAGAATTTGACGCTAGGATCATAAAAATCCTTGATTTCCAGAGTAGGCTCCTCGAGGGCTTCTTGAATGGTGACAACAAGGTTGTCATCGGTCGTTGACTCTTTGGCATATGTAGGAATGCTGACCGGCAGCGAGAGAGGCTTTTCGACATCTTCCTCTTCAGGGACATCCTCTGGGGTAGTCTTTGGGCATCCCTTGAAGAGGATCAGGACATTAAAAGGCTCGGGTTCCTTGAAAATCCAGAAAAAGTTAAAAGGAGAATTTGGGTAACACGAGAAGACATTTAGATTTTCTAAATTAGACTTTCGTTACTTACCTTTGTTGCACCAGGGGCATACTGGAGTAGCAAAGACACACTCTTTGGCGGGCAGTCTGCCGGGTGTTCATCATGCTTGTTGGTGATGTCTTTTTGAGGCCCAACACCAGGGCTCTCTGCTCTTTCCTCTTAGTAAGGATCAGAGATAACCACGTTCTCAGGATTGGTTGTCGTTTGTCCCTTAGGAGGATAGAAGTGATCATGCCAGCTAAAGTAGATGTCTGCAAAGTTGAGAAATACCTCATGCTCGCCATTGGCGTCGTCGTGAGCGTGATTAACGACCTCTGTTGCTTGAAAGTTCACCTCTTCATTTTTGGGTGCATCTGTGTCAACACCCTCCTTAGGAGGCATGCTGACCGAGTTACCAGCATTAGGCTGAATCTCCTCGTGGTCCATGGCTTGCAGATGCGAAAACAAGTTGGGGAGAAAATGAATATTCATACTCCAAGTACATGGTGAATTAGTGCTACCTCATGGACGGGGTCGGTGGAAGGCCGGACCAGTGACTGTCACTGCCCCCTGCTCAGGAGAGGAAGTTCTTCTTCTTTCTCATGCGATGGCGAATGGACAAGAGACATCTAAGGATTTCCAAATAGAATAGACTTTCCTCTCCACTGGTCAACCTAGTATGGCTGGTCACGTTGATTACATTGGAGGTTGATTTCATAAGATGACTCAAAACCCCGTCCAGGCTGAGTTAAGGGTAAGGAGGTGGAACAAAGGTGAAGGCGACGACATTGTTGACCCCACTAAAGGTCACGAGTCTCACCCTCGAGGGGAGAGCGTCGAGCCTTCTTGCGAGGAACCTGAATCAAAAGTTCAGCTTAAATATAGAAGAGTTTCACACGGTATGGGTTTGATCCTAGGTGTGATATGAATGAGGACTTACAGGTTGAACAGGGGTAGCTTCCTCATTTCCAGCATCATCTACCTTGTAATCTAAATATGAGGAGACGTAGTCCAATGAGAGTGTCGTTTCCTTTTAAAGGGACCCACGTTATGATTACCAACAGGGTCGTGTCTCTTTTGGGCCTGTGGAACTTGTAGAGTGTTAGAACTGCCAATACCAATGGCAAAGTTGAAGAACCAAAAAGATTAGAATATTTACAATGGGTCACGACGTTGGTATGTCAGTATCGTCGAGTGTGTCATTTCGAATGGCTTCTTTGACGTATAGAGAAGTGAAGAAGGAATCAAAGTCCTTGAAGATTGCGGTGAAGAGAGTCATAGGCTGCATGTGATGAATCCCAACCCAGAACTAAGCTCGCCAGGCTTGCTAATGAGGAGTCACATCAAAAGACAGTGTAAGGGGAACATCGAATGCCTCATTTGGTAGAACCACAATGGGAAAACCAAAGTGGGGGTCTTCCATGTCAGCCGCGAGAAGAGCTGTATGCACCCACTAGTTGCTGTCATGATTGTCAGAGTTAACCAAGGGCATTGGTGCATCCTGACTCAGTCCGAGCTGGTGAGAGAAGTGATTAGGAGTGTATAACTTATGGTAGACCTTATTGGGGTCAGGGACTCTCAAATCCCCGCAAGTATGGATATGAATGAAAATTATCCTCATTGCATCATTTTGCTCAAGCGAGGGAAGGAAACTAGTTGCCAAGTCTTCAGGTAAGTGGCGCTGGAGAATCAGACCGATGATGTCTGATGGGAAGCCATTGAGTGAACAAAAGGTGAAGAAGTTGTTTTGGTAAGTCAGCGGGTTGTCATGGAGAAGCCGCATGAGTGTCTTGCCTAGAAGCTCTCCATCTTTGAATGGTTGTACATCAAGATGATGAAAAATTGGGAAATAAACATGTGGCCAGAGGTCTATCATCCAAAGAGGACCAGAGAAGTCAAACTTCATTGGGTCCAAATAAATCCATCTCAAATTACGATAGAGACAGGCGAGGATGGATTGAGCGAGACCAGTCTTAGTACCCTCGAACAGGGCTTCAACGAGTGTGGTCCAGCTTTTGTTGACCTTGTTGGGGGTTGTGCAGAAGATGTACTTAGATAACCAAAATTCGAGAAATGCAATACCACTATGGGATGTTGGATTGTCCCTGAAGTTATTGAGCCAGGCAGCATAAGAGCCAGGTCGAGCAGAGCTAGCCGTTTCCTTCGCGAGGTAAGGATTACCTTGTTTCCATATCGAGTCCATGACAGGAACTCCGAAGATGGTGACTAGGTCTAGCAGAGTGATGCTCATATCCCCACAGGGGAATCAGAAGCAGTTGCAGCTCACGTCCCATAAACACATTACTACAGCAAATGGCGCTCGGTTACCCCCATTGGGTGACAAGAAACAGAGGTCTAGGAAGTGAGAGATGCCAGCCATATCCCAACGTACGTGGTAGAATTTCTTATAAGCAAGATACCAAGCTTTTTCGTCCATGTAGGTCGATGGCCACTTGCCTAATTGGCAGAGAACATCTTTGTGATTCCATCCCATCAGCACCGCTAGTCTTCTCCGGAAGCTCAGAGCGAAGTGGTAAATGCTGGAATGTAAAGTTTGGAAGAGGGCTGGGTTGAACGGAGCCTGAATGAATGGACCCAATTAGCTGGTCACATTGTCGAGTAGCTTCAGGGCGAAGGTGGAGCTAGGGTTCTTCCTCTCATTAATGGAGTGCACCGCGATCGCAAAGGCATCGGCAACATCTTACGTGATGTGAGGTTGTTGGTTTGTTTGGTAGTGAGGTAGTGTGATGTTGATCGGAGAAATGACTAGAGAAGAAGGATGAAAGCTTTGAAATGAAGTTTAATCAATCCAGAAGACTGGAGGCAGAAGAGCATTTTGGGAAATGAAAATATGAGAAATCGTGTGCGCTTCAATAGCATTGCATCATTAAAGGCGCAACTTTTTAGAAACGAGCTGAATTTGTGTCGCGAACGGGAATACCATTTGACCCTAAACAACGTGCCACAATTACAAACCTCTTCAATTGCACCTGAGTTTATCTCGAGGCGTGAGGGACAATATTTGGGCCTAGAATAAACAATCTTTATTTTTAATAGGCTTTGATGCTTTAATAGAAATGGGCCGATACCAACGGCCTGTGTGAAAGCGCTAATCTTTCCTAATTAGGGAAGGATTCCTTAATGATCTTGTCATCAAGTCTTAGTTATTGATTGAAAGACCTAAGAAGTAGGAATCTCAGACAATTAAAGTCATTAAGTGAGTCTAAGTGCAAGAATCTTAAGTCTATTAAGATAAGTCATCATATTTTCCTGTATATTGAGAAAATTTTTACGTAATAAGGATCCCACGACCATACAACTTTTGCTCTTGGCAAAACAACCTTCTAGTCTCGAGAAACCCTAGCAACTGGCGATCAAAAGATCTTCACCCGAAAGAGCATGCATATCTGGAGATTCGAGGACGCATCCCTGTGCTCTCAAACTCGTCAAGGACATTACTCTGCTTCACACCGAATGAGCTTGATTTTCGTGGCTCAGCTAGAGACACGAAGAAACAAAATCCTAGGCCTACTAAGCAAAAAGAATTCATCGGACAGGGTTGGTGTTCTCCCCGTCCTAAATCGCTTCTTAGAAGTTAGGTAGCGGCCTACGCTACAATCACATTCTACCCCACAACAGTGACACGCCGACGTACACCTACACACGGTCGAGAAAAAGAGACATTTGAGGACTTCTCAGTACCTTGAAAATTTCTGAGCCAAACACAAACATTGTTGAACGGCTTGAACCAACTTCACTCCTATATGTTCGACTGTTCACACTTTTCGAGATTATCTTATACATTACGAGCTTAATGAGGATAAACAGATTTACATGGTTTGTATGTATGCAAAATTCCCTAAAAATTACAAATTAGGTTCTTAAAAGTTAAAAATATTGGAACAAATACTGTTTTGACTAGTTTACATAGGAGTGCAGCTTTGGTGTGCTGCTGCCCAATAGTGTACATAGGACATCTGTTACAAATCACTTCTCGTGAGAGTTACATCTCCCACCAAAAAGTCGGTGTCTTGTAACCAATTTTGTCTGCAAAGTGACTACATGCAATGCAACTTTGTTGTAAACATGACAACAACGTACTAAGCATGGTAGATTAAGAAACTGCCATATACAACAGACTCGAGCTCTAAAACCAATATCAACTATAGAAGTAGCTTGTTTATCACAAAACATTGATAAATTAAGTACACATTCACTACACATGGAATAAGCAACAGGATGTCAAACTTCAATGTAATGAGATCACTCACATTCAGAGCATGCAGACCAA
Organism: Geum urbanum; assembly: GCA_946800695.1. Lineage (NCBI taxonomy): Eukaryota > Viridiplantae > Streptophyta > Magnoliopsida > Rosales > Rosaceae > Geum > Geum urbanum. The sequence continues at coordinate 6,687,028 of OX326997.1, forward strand.
GTTCAATCAGGGCCGAGCCACGTTGAAGGGGGCTGGACAATCCGAGAACTGGGCAAAGATGGCAGACTCTGAATCCTGCCATCCTCTAAATTGAACACACGACTGTGATACTTTGTAGACACCTCTTCATAGAAGATAATGCAATTTCCTTTCACTCCACCAGCAAACTCTCTGGCGGACACAGAGAAAGACCCATCATTACTTAAAACAAACATTCGATCTCTCAAGTCTTTCACATCAACCCATTTCCCCCATTCTTGATCCAGCTTATATACTTTAAAGTCAGTTGTATCAGTATTGTAACGGTAATGTCGATGACCGAAAATCAGATCATTACGGTTTTGGTTCCTCAACCTCCCCCACTGATCATAGTAACTCGTCGTTTCGCAGTACTGATCAACCACATAAAGATCACCACAAGACTCCACCAAATGCTTCTGATTACCAAACCCACACAACGGAGGCGAAAACTGAACCACCTGCAACCCTGAACTAAGCCATGAAATGGTTCCCCACTTATCCACAGCATAGCATTGACCCTTGTACACAATCATATCATCGTAGTGAGCGTTTGGCTCATCCACAGGGGTCAATTTCTCATCTCCAAATCTCACAAAACCCAACTTCCCTTCATTAAATAGCATAAAAGTCGCGTGCACATCCCCAAAGTGGGAGTAATCACAAGGCATCATCACCAATCTATGCACAGACTTAAGAGTCGTCAATCTCGTCACATTGTTGACGTCCCCAAATTTAAGAACATACGATTTTCGCAACTGAACGACTCGAAAATCAAGCAAACTGAACTCTTTTGAAGTTCCGGTAGGGGAGTACCTGAGCGGCGAATTAGTCACCGGATGTATCAAACGCGATATACCGGAATCTGGATCCTCCTCGAGCTTCATCAACCATGGCTTTGTACCGGAGACGAGTGACTCCATGCGATACGTTGTGGTTGTGAAGAGTAGAGCCTTTTGATCGGTCACAGCGGCGACGGTGGCGGAAAACTTGAGGGGGAGCGGCGGAGGAGGCAGAGGTTGGTGGAAAGGAGGGCGAGAGGAGCGCCATAAGGAGCAAACGCTGCGGAATCGGAGGACGTCGAGGCGGCTGTGGAGGAGGTTTCCGATGATGGGCCAGAACTCATCTGGAAGATCGGACCAGTTTATGGTGTCCATGAAGATTGAAGAGATTAGAACAGACCAGACAGTAGTAGACTACTGAGTCAATGATCAAGACGAACTGGATCGGAGAAGTGTCGACTGGTTATTAGCCAAGTAAGCCAGGCAACAAAGTCAACAAATATATTCTATAGTACGAATATAATAATGGTTAGCAAAGAAACTAACTATCTTCTAGTCAACAAAACAAAAATGATAGAAGATTTAATTTTCATCCATACACAAAAATAAAACCGTTCAAGCTGTGAAATTGTCACATTCTAGTGATTCTACGCGATTTGTTTTGCCAATGTTTATATAAAACATATAGTTCAATTCTCAAGTGTCAGATGTTTTAAAACGTAAACGCGGATGCGTCATAATTTTCTGAGAACTTCATATAATAGCTTCGACGCTAAACGTGTAAAAATGTGTAAAAAAAATTTTATAAACTTTTTTAATAATTCTAAAAAATTTAATAAAATTGAACATTCCAAATAGACATTTAAGCCTCCCAAATCTCCAACAAATCTCATATCGTAAGTAAACAATCCATGAAACCCATCAACTAATTAAACTAAGAGTTTCAATCAATCAAATTATACACCATCAAAGCAATCCGGAGCTAGTTACCCAAAAGGCGAAGGCTCTACAAAAAAAACTTGAGGCATAACTACAAATTTTAACATAGGTATTATATGATAAAAATTTGATGGATTTTGATATAGCAACTTTTGTTATTTTTGAAAAATATATTGATTAGATTATATTCGATCATCTACTTATTATTCGGATGTAATATTTTTTAAGATATCTTTTGTTATTATTATAACTATTACGTTTATGTTCCGAAATATTGAGACTCCAAAAAAATTTAATTAGGTTGCTTTGAGGCACATTTTAAGGTGAGTTATTCGTCACGTTTTAAAATACTGCTATAACCTACTAGGTTTATTAAACGAAGCTAAACATTTAGTTTTTTGGGCCAAATCTAACATGTTTTCCTGTCGTATGATCACTTGTCAGGAGCCATATTACGTGCGGAGCCATGTTTTCCTTCGTACAGGGTCAATGTTGCTAGTTCTGAAGCATGTCCAGTAGGATGATACAATTCCAGAACATAAATTCATCCCGGTTCAGACAAAGGTTGGGTTGAAGAAGAATACGCATGGGTTTTCTCCATTTAACTTTCCAGATCCAGCAGGCTGATTCTGTCCTTAAACTCCAGGAAGTTAAAGTAATGATATGTCAATTTTTCTTTGTAGATAAGAATATATGCAAGTAATTTAAGTGGCAGTAATTTCGTGTTCGTTAACTAATTAAAAAGAATGTTAGGGTGTCTTACTAAATGCTACTGGGTCTTCAAGAATACTCGGTCATTTCATGAACATTTCCAAGCGAATACTTCATCCCTTTCAACTCTGAGCTCAATGAATGAAGGAGATCCCGAGTTTGCTCAAAACATAGGATCTCCATCTCCATGAAAATCATGTGTTTTTTTAGTAATCAACCCTCCGTCTACTATTAACCTACTATGCATATGAGTAATTGTGTGTGCACCATATAATCAGTTAGCCATTCTTTTGCAGCAATTAATCAATTTTGTCTGAAAGTGATCGACTACATGCAATGCAACTTTGTTAATGATGACATAAGTTTTGATGACAATATAGAGTATCACCCAACGTCAACTCTTAATTGGTTCAGACTTCAGAACAACTGAGCATGGTACTGATGCTAGTTTAAGAAACCTGCCACATACAACAGATTCGAGCTCTAAGAAACCAAGATCAACTATAGAAGTTAGCTTATTTATCACCAAACATTGATAAAATAAGATCTTGTCGTTCACTAAGCAGGCATAAGTACACAACCACTACACATTGAAATTCAATACCTAACGTTTATCATGGAAAAAGTAACAGGATGTCAAACTTCTTTGTAAAGAGATCACTCACATCCAGAGCATGCAGAGAAAGTTCAATCTGAGCCGATCCAAGTTAAAGGGGGCTGGACCAACGAAGAACTAAGCAAAGATGAGAGATGACTAATCCTGCCATTCTCTACATTGAATACACGACTATGACATGTTGCAGACAGCCGTTCATAGAACAAAATGCAGTTTCCTTTCACTCCAGTAAACTCTCTGGAGGACACAGAGAAAGACCCATCATTGCTTAGAATAAAAATTCGATCTCCCAAGTCTTTCACATCAACCCATTTCCCCCATTCTTGATCCAGCTTATAAACTTTGAAGTCAGTTGCATCAGCAACGTGACGATAATCTTGATGATGCCCCCAAATCAACTCGTAATCCTGATCACGGTTTTGGTTTTGGTTCCTCAACCTCCCCCTATGGTCATGGTAAGTCACCGTTTCACAGTACTGATCAACCACATAAAGTTCACCGCAAGACTCGACCAAATGCTTCTGCTTACCAAAGCCACACAATGGAGGCGAGAACTGAACCACCTGCAACCCTGAACTAAGCCATGAAATGGTTCCCCACTTATCCACAGCATAGCATTGGCCCTTGTAAACAATCATATCATCGTAGTGAGCGTTTGGTTCATCCACACGGGTCAATTTCTCATCTCCAAATCTCACAAAACCCAACTTCCCTTCATTATATAGCATAAAAACACCATACACATTCCCAAACTCGGAATAATCACAAGGCATCACCACCAATTTATGCACAGACATAAGGGTCGTCAGTCTTGTCCCATAGTAGCGCAATTTAAGAACATACGATTTTCGCAACTCAACGACTCGAAAATCAAGCAAACTGAACTCTTTTGAAGTTCCGGTAGGGGAGTACCTGAGCGGCGAATTAGTCACCGGATGTATCAAACGCGATTTACCGGAATCTGGGTCCTCCTCGAGCTTCATCAACCATGGCTTTGTTCCGGAGACGAGTGACTCCATGCGATACGTTGTGGTTGTGAAGAGTAGAGCTTTTCTTTCGAGGGGCTCGGCGGAGACGGCGGAGGAGAACTTGAGGGGAAGCAGAGGAGGAGGCGGAGGTCGAAGGAAGGGAGGCCGAGAGGAGCGCCATAAGGAGCAGACGCTGCGGAATCGGAGGACGTCGAGGCGGCTGTGGAGGAGGTTTCCGATGATGGGCCAGAACTCGTTTGGAAGATCGGACCAGTTTATGGTGTCCATGAAGAGATCAGAACAGATCAGACAGTAGAGTAGACTAGTGACTCAATAATGAAGACGAACTGAATCGGAGAAGAGTCGACTAGTTATTAGGCCGAGTCTAATGGGTTTGTCAAACCATATATATCAAATTCAAATTTCACAGCCGACCTGGATTTTGACATTCTTTCAATACTTGAGCTCCAACCGATCTGTTATAAATTAATATCATTTTATGCTTTTAAATTTTCATTCCTGTACTTCAAGGCAAGCTAGCTAACCATCGGAAAAAAGAACTCCGGCCATAAACTAACTTTACTATGATGAAGATGTGTGAGAGCATATTTATTCCCCATTAGCTTGGATTTTCGTGAACATGCAAAATAAATTAAAGTACAGTGTGATACCGTACTTAGACCCTCCGATACTTGAGTCAGAATTTGTCTCAAGAATCAAATAGTGATTAGGGTAGAATTACATTACCTCGAACCAAGTAGAGATGGTCTATATATAGCGATCGGACTAGGTCTAAGCATAATCCATATCGAATAAGACTATTTTACTTTCGGACAGGAGGAATCCATTAAAGAATAGATCTCCGTATTCGGGGCTAATCATGTTTCTAGATTACCACAAACCATTTGGCATAATCCTGCTAGAACACGTATAAATCTTACGCTTTCCTCCACGGATTCTGTCAACCCTCCGAGATCCGATTGAATAGTCCCTCGAGGTCGAACTGCCCAGCCTCCTTGAGGTCCGACCTTACCTTAGGATTAATTGTCATGCCTATCGAATATTCTAGAAGCCCATACAACGTTCTAGATACTTCTAGAAGCCCTAGGACCATTCGGCCCTTAGTCGGACCCATAATCGTCCGGGGCTAGGCCCACCCCTGGCATCATTGAACCTCATCCAAAATCATATTACCCAAGCTCATCATTCCCTAGATTGGGTGGTCAAAACTGACTCCCACAAATACTTCCACAGCAGCGATAAGGCTGACACGTGCTGGCTTCACGTTGCTGTCTGTTCCAGCTCCATCGCTTCAGTTCTCTGAAAAACTTTCAAGCTTCCCCATCAATCTACGCATGAAACCCTAAGCACGTGCCTTCACTGTGATACTCTCATCATGACTCCCCCCCCCTCACGTCATCCAACCTCATCGGTTGTCACATCTCTCCCTATCCAACGCAACTTTTTCCACTTCCAACTCTTTTTCAAAAAATCAATCATATCCCTTGAAATCCAAAGCTGCTTATCTATTCAAACGGTCACCCCTTATTGCTTCGTACCCTCTCACCGTATATAAATCAAAGGCGTTCTTCCTTTTCATTTTTTGCCCTTATCAAGCTTTCCCATCGAACCCAGAAGAAAAAATCTCTTCTGCAACCAAGAAAACTCCGCTCCAGTGCCTTCCAGATATACCCAGGAAATTCCCAAAACCTTTTCCAAAATCCAGAAAGATTCCATGGCTTCTAGCAACACCCTTTCTCCTTCTGCCACCAAGATCATTGATCACACTGTCACCTCCCTCAAAAACCCTGATCGTGATATCTCCAAACCTACTATCGAGCCTTCAGGTGAAATTACCCAGAATCCTCATTCGCCTACCTTCTTCAGGGTGGATGAGGTCGAAGTCATCCAAACGTCCGTTCTTGAAGCCAATGCTGATCCCATAATGCTACCCTAACCGTGCACCACCAAGGGTGCTTCCAAAGGGCTCATGAGGAGCTCTACCCCTCAGCCTTGAAGGTTAACTCTACTGAGGCCCTTGCCTCGTTCATTCAAACTTTCCACTAAAGAGATAACGTCAACTTCCGGTTCTCTTTTATCTAGGACAAAGTGAGAGTATCAGAGTTTGAAAAAGCTCATGGCTCGGGCCTGCTCGTCCATCCTTTTTAGATCGTCTATAGGATCTTCTTTCCGATCCCGGCCTTTATTTGTTCTACTCCTGAGTTTTACGGCATCGCCGTGGAACAATGATGCCTAGATAGTTTTTGCTATCTGGCTTACTTTGACCGACTCAACAGGTGGTTCGACTACAGCATGGGTCTCCCGGATTTCAGACTTCTCGTTCAGATCAATCTTATCCCGATCAACCAATTCTACCTCTCTCAATGGATTATGTATGTGAAGGATTCGTTGTTGGTTAATCCTCCCTACTCCCCAAAAGACTGGAAGAAAACCCCAATTCTCGTCTTCGGGGTCTGGGAGAAGCTCAGCCGGGAAGCCGGTTTCAAGTTCTTCACAACCATCAACCGTCTCCCCAAGCTACCGAAAAAGATGACCAAAGCCGTCGAGTTCCGCCGTGACCTGATTAATGATGCCCCTGCCATTCCAGATTAGTACCATAAGTGTCAATGGCTATAGAGCAAGGAGTGCCTCAGCCCCCAAGGCCTAAAGGGTATTGTGCCCCTCTGGCACGAGAATCATCAAGAGCTGATCGAGGTCCCTCGGGATCCTCAGGTCCACAAGAAATGAGCCTCCACCCCCAAGCCCCCACATGTCAAAGCTCTAACCGAGCAGAGGGAGGTCTCCAGGCCTCAGAAGCGGAAGCTGGTGAAGGCTTCCGAGCTTGCCAAGGACAAGGCCCATGCTCCGGCCAAGGTTATGGAGCCCAAGAAGGCTCAAAACCTAGTTTCCTCTGCTGCTGTCGTGACCGTCACCGCTGATGTTGTTGCTGACACCGTCCTTCTACCGTTTACTCCTCCCAAGAGGATGATGTCCGAATCGGGGTCTCCCAAGCCCAAGGGCTTCTCTCTTGGTAAGCTTGCGCTCTTTCGTACCTTCACTCCCATTGATCATATTGTATTACTCTTGGATCATCCTGCATGCCTTCATGATATTGTCGTACATTTATCTGCTTGTGCCATGCTTGTTGAATGTATATGAACTATTATATTATTGATCTTACAGGTCCCCTTGGGGAGGTGATTAAAGGAATCTTGCCCGACCACCCCAGGGTCTACTTCAAAAGGTCTCAACCGGACCAAGGCTACATTGTCCAGCCCACTCGTGACCTTACCGAGGACGAGATAGAGGCCCTTGGTGAGGGCACCGTGCTCCCTCGTGTGGGGAAGCTCATCCATTCCCAATTGTGTTCGAGTTTGGCTCGTGCCAATATCGCCTGCCCATCTCTGGTTTCTCTGATCCTCGAGCAGGACGTCGAGGACCTTGGATCCCTGGAAACCAGAGACTTGATGATGGCATCCTGGACTTCCCTCTACCAAGTAAATTTTTTGTACACCTGACATCTTTTCGCGCTGTCTACTCAAACGTTCCTTTTATATCTAACACATCGTTCTTTTCTTTATTTCAATCATCCGCCACCTTCACTGTGGCCTTTGGACGCCTGTACTCTAAGGCTATGGAGGCCAAAGACAAGACCTCACAAGCCTAGAAGAAGGTCAAGGAGCTTGAGGGTCACGTAAAGGGGATCAGGGAAGCACAAGACCTTGCCTGTCGTATGATCGACCAAGCAAAAAGGGACCTGGAGGCTGCCTGCTCCACCCATGAGGATGAGGTTAAATCCCTGAGGTCCGAGCTTGAGCGGTTCCAATCTGAGGCAAGGGAAGCAACAAAGATTTCCGACGCCAAGCTCAATGAGGCTTTGGATGCCAAGGACAGGGAGTGGGAAGATTGTTTGGCTGCCTTGGAGGCCTCCCATGGGCTCCAGCTCGAATCAAAACGAGTCGACTGGGAGCAAGATCGAGCAAAGTTGATCCGTGCTTACGACCCTTCTGCTGCTGCTTCAGAAACCGAGTCAGAGTGAAGCCCCAAGCCTGTCCTTGGGGTGTATTTTGTATAATAGCCTTAGGATCTATGATCGAACAATATTGATCATTTTTCAATTTTTGTACCTTTTGCTTATCTTGGCCTGGGCCCTTAAGCTCGGTTAACTCTTATGCCAAAAGTAGATGTAAATATCATACGTAATCTCTCGTGTTTAGCTTATCGTACTTAGCTGTTTCCGTACTTTAATTTCATGCCCAGCAACTTTACTTCTAGGTCTTAAGGGATCTGCCTTTGAGTGCATGTGGCCTCAACGCGACTATTAGACCCCCACTCGTTCTAATTTGATGCTCTTGGAAGAGGGTTAAGGAGATCCTTGGTAACTTTAAGGTCCCCTGGGAAGTGATCGCGGTTTTGAGACTACCTCCCTCCCCTTTGGGGGGGTATGCATGCTACCTCTAGGTCTGTATAAAGACCACCGTGCTCTAGACCCTTCCCACGACGAAGCCTCTTCATCTTGGAGGGTATTTTACCTTCGTAGGAGACCTAATGCTATCACAAAGACCATATTAGAACCATCCTCCAGCATGAATTCAACCAAGGGGACTTGTCTGCAGTGTCGAGATGGGGTCTGCCAAATCTCTTTGTATATCGACTTTGAATTATCCCTAGGGCATCATCAGATGTGAACGCTTGGGACATAGAATGCCCGATTTTCCAGAATATGGCCAAGCCACCACTGGGGTGTTTGTGTGGATCTGACCTTGTATATCATGACCTCATAAAATCTGACTTTGAAGACCTTACTGACCCAAGATTACTGTGAGTCCTTGTGAGATTTTACTCGGAATATTTTGGTCTATCCATGGGCGTCCCCCTCAATTGCCCTAGCTCTTTCTCCCTCAGGGTACATTACCTTTGGGGGGATCAGCTAGCTCGCAGAGTGAAGGTCCTTCCCACAGGAACCAACATCATCTACCCCAATCAAGCTCGTTGTCTTTCTTGGGCTTTAAGCTCCCCATAATAGTACACATCGATCGACAAAGCAACTCTGACATTTTGTAAAGACAAAACCAGGAATCGAACATAGAACGCAATGAAAAGCATAGTTATTGAAAATAGAAGCTTTTATTGAATAAAAGTATCGTATCGTATAATATTTATCACATCGAGCAAGGAAGTGTCTGACATGCCTCTTCAAACTTGCCAACTTGTAAAATAATCGTAACAAAAACCAAGCTGGTTAGGAAGAGTACATGCCCCTTCAGGCTCCAGGCCTTCAGCTCCGCTCTGAGCGGTACTCCTTTAAGTAAAGAGCGTTCCACCGTTTATCCACCAAGGCTCCGGTTCTAGGGTTCTCCAGCTTGTACGACCCATTATAACCTTCTCCAACGATCTTATATGGCTCTTCCCAGTTTGCCCTCAGTTTTCCCTCTTTTGGGACCTTGGTATTTTCGAACACCTTGCGTAACACCAAGGTTCCAGGGAGGAAAACTCTAGGTCGAACCTTCCTATCGTAATAAGCTTGTATCTTCTGCTGGTAGGAAGCCACCCTTACTTGAGCTTGCTCTCTTCGTTTCTCTAGTAGGTCTAACTTGTGCCTCAGGCTTTCTGAATTGCTTTCCTCTGTCTGTTCCGCCAGCTTGAGGTTGGGGATCTTATGGTTGATTGGAATGATGGCTTCTGTTCCGTACACCAAAGCGAAGGGAGTTTCTCCAGTAGGTTTCCTCTTGGTCATTCTATATGCCCAAAGTACGTTGGGGATCTGAGACACCCACTGTCCTTTGCCAGTTGATCGAGCATCTTCCCTAGACCTTGCAGTATCATTTTGTTCAAAGATTCTGCTTGTCCGTTGCCTTGAGAGTACCTCGGGGTCGAGAACCTGATCTTGATGCCGTGGTCGGCACAGTAATCCCTAACCTCTTGGAAATTGAACTGAGGGCCATTATCTACTATGATCGTTTATGGGATTTCGAACCTACATATTATAAACTTCTAAATAAAATTCTTTACCTCTGCTCCCCTTATCTTAGACAAGGCCTCAGCTTTGATCCACTTGGAGTAATAGTCGGTGGCTACAAGGAGGTACTTTTTCTGTCCACCCTCAGCTCTGGTTGGAAACTCTTCCATTATATCTAACCCCTACTGTGCAAAGGCGCATGATACTGAAACCGGGTGCAACTCTTTTGGGTGCAAGGGAGGTTGAGGGGCATGTCTTTGACAGGCTTCACAACCACTAGCATATTCCATGCAATCGTTCTTCATCATGGGCCAGTAATACCCTTCGTCAAGCATCGTACCACAAGGTTCCTGCCTCCAATATGCATGCCACATATTTTAGAGTTGAGCTCTTGCATAATCATTCTAACCTGGGTGGAATGCACCGCCAACTGGTATGGTCCCCCTAAGAATTATCTATACAATTTCCCTTCTTTTATGTTGTATCTTGCTACTTGTCGTACTATCCTTCTGGCATCTACCATTTCCTCTGGCATGGTGCCCATTTCTATGTAGTTCATTATTTTGTCCATCCAAGAAGGTTCTAGCTGGACTTGCATTACTACCACAAACCTCATCCTCGTCCATGCTTGGGTTAGGCGAGTGTTCTACAAGGATCGTTCTCTTGAGCTGATAGTCGATGTTGGAGGCTAGATTTTTTAGGGCGTCCGCATGCGTGTTCTTAGATCTTGGGAGCTGCATGATAGAAAAAAATTCAAACTGGGCAACCAACCCCTTGGCCAATCTGAGATATGCTTCCATGGATGTGTGATGAGCTGCGTACTCCCCTTGGACCTGGTTTGCAATCAGCTGTGAGTCACAAAACACCTTGATTTTCTTCATGTTTAGCTCCTTTGCCAGCCTCAGTTATTCCAGGAGGGCCTAGTACTCAGCTCCGTTATTCGTGGCCTTCCACCCCAAGGTTAGGGCTTGTTCCATGCTGATCGTCTGAGGTTTTCAGCACTAAACCAGCTCCTGCTCCCTTGTCCTTCGACAATCCGTCCGTGTACAACGTCTAACGATCCACCCCTAGCACCTCTCTTCCTTCCTCCTTCTCTCTCTTTTCCTATACTTTTGGCTCAGACATGGTAAACTCAGCTAGGAAGTCTACCAAGACTTGCCCTTTCATCGTCATTCTAGGCCTGTACTCGATATCATATTATGCCAACTTGATGGCTCACTTAGTCACCCTGCTCAAAGAGTCTGGGGTGTGTAGGATCGTTCTCAGTGGATACTCAGTCATAATAATAATTTTAAAAGCTTGAAAATATACCCGAAGCTTGCGCTACAACATGACCAGGGCTAGTGTTAGCCTTTCCAGCTTGGGGTGGCGGGTCTTTGAGTCGAGGAGAGCTTTAGACATGTAATATACGGGTAACTTCCCCTCAATATCTTCTCAAACCAAAACTCTGCTTACTGCTATGTCAGAAACTGCCAAGTACAGGTATAGGTTTTCCCTCAGCACAAGCTTGCTTAGTATAGGGTGAGAGACGAGGTATTTCTTAAGTGCTTGGAACGCATTTTCACACTCTTCTGTGCAGAGATCTCCCTTGGTTATTTTGAGTGCCTTGAAGAACGGCTTAAATTTATCGGTCGATCTGGATAAGAACCTGCTCAAGGCCGCCAGATTTCCTTTACCGTGGATGGGGATTTCATCTTGACAATCGATGCGACCTGGTCTAGGTTTACCTCTATCCCTCGTTGTGTCACCAGGTATCCCAAGAACTAATCGGATTCTACCCCGAACGTACACTTCTCGGGATTACGCTTCATATTGTGCTGTTGTAGGAGGTCGAAGCATCCCCTTAGGTCAGACACGTGGTCCTGCCTGTTCTTGCTCTTGACCAACATATCGTCCACGTACACCTCCATCGTATCCCCAATCAAGGGTTTGAACACCTTGTACACCAACTACTGATACGTCGCCCCTGCATTTTTCGAGGGCATTACCTTGTAGGCGTAGACCCCTTTCTCTGTGCAAATGCCGTCATTGCCATATCGTCCTCTGCCATCTTGATTTGGTTGTAACCACTATAAGCATCCATGAAGCTGAAGAGCTCATGACCTGCAGTGGAGTCTACCAACTGATCGATCATAAGGAGAGGGAAGCCATCCTTGAGGCACGCCTTGTTGAGGTCTATGAAGTCGACAAAGACCCTTGGTTTCCCATTTTTCTTCTTGATAAGGACCACATTAGATAGCCATTTCGAGTGTTGGACTCCCTTGATGAACCCCACTACGAGTAGCTTTTCCACTTCCTGTTCAATTATCCTATTACGCTCTGCAGTAAGCGTTCTTTTCTTCTCTGCTATGAGCCTGAATTTAGGGTCCATCTGAAGCTGGTGCTCAATCACTTTCCTGTCAATCCTCGGCATATCCCGTGCTGACCATGCAAACAAGTCCTTATACTCTATCAGCAAGTCCATCAGATTCATATGTTCAACTCCACCTAGGCCTGACCCAACTCTTGCACACCGATCCGGTCGGTCTCAATCGAAAGGTTCAAGCACTACATCTTTCTCTTCCTTCTCCTTAAAAGGCAGTTCTTGGGGGTCAAGTTCTATATCCAACTCGTCAATCGTGCCATCCCGACCTGCATTCTATGATTGCTATGCTAGCGGGGATGGGGCAGTCGTGCCCCTAGCCTTGCCCTTTGTCTCCCTTTTCATACCCTTGGTTGCCAGCACCGTACATAATCTTACTGCAGCTCTATCTCCCTTGATGATGACGGGGCCCTTTAATGTTGGGTATTTCAGGACCTGGTGGTAGGTTGATACCACCGCCCTCATCTGATGAAGCCAGGGCCTCCAAAGGATTGTGTTATGGAGGGACAGGGCATCAACCACAGTGAACCATGTGGTTGGGTTTATGATGGGCATGCTAACCCGGAGGGAAATAATCCCTAAGGTCCTCACCTTTGATCCCTTAAATCCATGAGGGTCATTCGATGATCTTTGATCGCCCTCATCAAGTCTATTTTCTCTACAACATCTTTGAATATAACGCTCGCAGCGGCTCCATTGTCGACTAGAACCCTGGCCACTGTCATGTGAGCCATTCTGATGTTAACGACCAAGACGTCATCATGGTCCTCCTCCTCCTCATGGAGCTCTATGTCTGAAAACTTGAGCATGTTCTCCCTCGTTCAGAACTTGGATTCATCCCTAGCCTTGAGTCTCTTCAATTCATTCTCCTTTTCCTTGAGGGTGACCCCCAATTCTTCCACCTCTGCCATGATACAATTCAAGCTGGGGAAGGTGGTATCCTCGGGGTACTCAGGTGCTTGGAGGATACAGTTTAGCATTGGGTACTTCTCCTCTTGGCCCTTAGGTGGCGATGGCAAAGTCTCGTTGCTCCTTTGACGCTTGCCATTACCTTGCAACTTCAACGAATCTTCGAGCTTTTTCTCTTAATCCTTCGTCAGATATTCCCAGCAGTACCCTTGGTCTACCAACTCTCCGAAATGTCTCTTGAGGACTCCAAAATCGATCGTCTTACGCTCATTGACCTTATGGTAAGCAAAAAATTCTCTGGAATCGCCTTTGCTCGTCATTGGTGGTGGCCTTTTAATCCAAGGCTCGTTCTTGATGTGGTGGAGTATAGTCGAAATCGAGATTGTCGTGGGGGGAACGAACAATTTTCCACCCTTTCCAATAGGCTGGTGCCCTGAGGCTCTCCTCTTATTATCATAGTTGTTCCTCCCCTGACTTGCATTGTTGTTGGTCATGTCTCTCCGCTAATTGGAGCTGGTTCCACCTCTGGACACCTTCTCCGTCGGAGAGTCTCTGGTGTTGTAGGTTCTCATATCCTCTACCCGGGCGTAATCCAAGGCCTCATGATAGACCGTGGATAAGTCCTTGGCCTTTTTCCTGATCAGCTTACTAGCCAACTCTGAGACCATGTCCAATCCATTAATGAACGTTATAGACGCTATGGTATCATCCTTACAGTCAACCGTTGCATACTCCTTCCTGAATCTTGTAACCCAATCCCTCCGGCCCTCTCCCCTCTTCATCTTGAGGGATGTGAAGTAGGTCTCGTCTTTCGTTCCCTCGGCGTTACTCTCATACCTCTTGAAAAAAGTCAATTTTAGACTTCTCCAATCCTCGATCGAGCCTGGGGGGAGCGTCTCATACCACTGCAGGGCATGGTCCTTCAGGCTCGCCGGGAACATGTTACACATCCAAGTGTCATTAGACTGGCTAATGGCCATAGCTGACTGGTAGTTTCTCATGTGCTGGTATGAGTCTGAGTCACCTAAATACCTATAAAACCTGGGGTGGCTCTACTTCTTAGGGGCCTCAGCATCCTGGATGAATTGAGCCAAAAGGTTCTGAGACATTCTTCGAGCCCTCTATTCCACTTCTGATTCCCTCTTGGACATCCCATCCTTCCTCAGCCTTTCAGTCTCCTGGTTGGTCTGGACATTATAAGCACGCTGTGTCTCCATGAACTCCTCCATCATGTTCCTGAGGGCTGCGACTCCTGAGGTCTCTGGTTTGGTTACCACTTCCTATTAGTTGTCCTACTCAGCTGCTAGGGCTCCCTATACCTCTGGCGTCGACAGGTCAGGTGGGACCAACCCCTGGTTTTTCAACAACTCTACCAAGTTCAGCAAGGTGGTCTGGACAACAGCCACAATGCATGCCAACTAGTTGTGCTCCTGGAGTCCCCCTCAGTAGACTGTTGTAGCGCAACCATATCGATTCTCACACTACCACATTTTAACCCATTGCTGGCGATTTTTAAATCGCCGGCAATGTTTTTTTTATCATTACCGGCGATTTTTTCCCCAAAAATCGCCGGTAATGTCTTCTTTTTTTTTTAACATTACCGGCGACTTAAATGTAAGTCGCCGGCAATGTTCCACCGGTAATTAAAAAAAAAAATACATTGCCGGCGACTTAAATGACTTACATTTAAGTCGCCGGTAATGTTAAAAAAAAAAACATTGTCGGCGACTTAAATGTAAGTCGCCGGCAATGTCTTTTTTTTTTAATTACCGGCGATTTGCCGGAAAAATCGCCGGCAATGATTAAAAAACATTGCCGGCGATTTAAAAATCGCCGGCAATGGGTTAAAATGTGGTAGTGTCAGGTTCATATCTCGTTCCTCAGCCCGGTGTAGGTTCTGATCGACCTTGGCCCTCCAGCCTTGGCTCCTTCATTCTCCTATTCAGAGCTATCTTCGTCACTCACATGCCCCTCTTCCACAAGGTTCCTTGACTGAATCTGATGCATGAAAGTACTCCCACGCCTCGATGCCCCTGTGTCGGGGGTGATCTAATTGTTCCCCGCTGGCGGGGTTGCTTCCTTATCATGTTGATTTCCTGCGCCCATGTTGTCTTCCATAGTTCTTCCGTTCAAGAGTTAGCCTAGGGTTTCGCTCTCAATGAAAACACTAATTTGTGAGAGCAGATTTATCCCTTACTAGCTTGGATCTTCGTGAACCTGCAAAACAAGTCAGAGTTTGGTGTGGTACCGTGCTTAGACCCTCCGATGCTTAAGTCAAAACTTGTCTCAAGAATCAAATAATGATTAGGGTAGAGTTACGTTACCTCAGATCAAGTAGAGATGGTCTATATATAGTAATCGAACTAGGTTTAAGCATAATCCATATCGAATATGACTACTTTACTTTCAGACATGAGGAATCCATTAAGGAATAGATCTCCTTATCCAGGGCTAATCATGTTTCTAGATTATCACAAGCCCTTTGGCAGAATCCTGCTAGAAAACGTACAAATCTTACTCTTTCCTCCACGGATTCTGTCAACTCCTCGAGGTCTGATCGAACAGTCCCTTGAGGTTAGACTGCCCAGCCCCCTTGAGGTCCGACCTTACCTTAGGATTGTCATGTCTATCGAACATTCTAAGAGCTCATACAACATTCTAGATACTTCTAGAAGCCCTTAGTCCATTCGGCCCTTAATCGGACCCATAATCGTCTGGGTCCAGGCCCACCATTGGCCTTGTCGAACCTCATCCAAAATCGTATTACCCAAACTCATCATTCCCTAGCTCGGGTGGCCAAAACCGACTCCCACAAGATGCATAGACAAGATTAAGATCGAACTTGAAGTAACCTTCCAAGAGATCATAAAACCCATTCGGTAATCATTTTCTTCATTCGCTGATCAATTTGGCACAAATTAACCAGCTTCTGCAAGTGGGGTAATGAAGTGAAGGCTTTGACGAGGTTGATGGCGCGGTTAGAGTGGCTGTTGATCTACGCATTTTATGCTTGATTCTTAACGTCTTTCTCTTTACATTTAGCTTTGTTTTGACCTTAGTACTATCATTTCTTACTTACTTTATGCTTTTAGGTAGAAATAAAGGAGAAAATAATAAATGAGGCGATTTGGAGCTAAAAGCGTGCTAAGGAGGAAATTCCTAATTTCGGAGAAGAAATGGTCCGAGGAATGGTCTTCAAATGTTTACTAAAATGCATTCCCACATGGTGTCAAGAATAGAAGACCAAATTCCAAAAGAAATGGATACCAAAATGGTGGACAAAAAGATGAAGCCATTTCTCCTGCGCGACCCAGGAAAGAGCAAATATGGCGGAATATATGAAGCATATAATGGACGAATTTTGGAGGATATTCCATGAAGATAAATACCTGATTTCAGGGCCAAAATATGTGCAAGAATATGGTATATTCGGCCAAGAATTATTAGGGAATAAGGAATGCAAGATTTGAAGATATGAAGATTTCCTTTTCCTTGAAGAAGAAGAAAACAGGGCAGCCAGGTCACTTGACTTCTAAAATCCGTAGTAAATCCAATTAAATTCCAAATATGGCGTTCCTTATATGGATTTTATAGCCCTTTGAATAAGCTTTCCAATGAAACAAGAATCAGAATTTTCCAAGATCTAAACCTCCGGAAAAACGCGTTTGAAGACTGACTGTCAGATTTACCCGGGTACATAAGGAAAGTCTTATTTTGGTAGGAAAAATCCTAATCTTCTTCTATAAATTGGGGAGCTCGACTCATTCATTCTGATCTCTCATTCTAGTACTCAAAGCTCTGCCCAAAACACTACCTCTCCTCCCTTGCACCAAATCTGAAGAAGCCATCCCTCCAACGCCATAAACACCATCCTCCACCGAAATATTAGGGGAGTCCCGAAGTATTTCGCCATCTCCATTGAAGAGCAGCTTACACCAAGTAGTCTAGGGGAGTCCCGACAACAAAAAGTGTAACCATAACTCTTCTCTTATTTCTTTGTATTTTTGGCATTCTTTGGAGTGAAGTTGTAAAGGATTTTGGTTATATAATTCTAGTTAATTTTCTGCCATCTTCTAGTTCTTACGTTTTTGCTATTGATTCGCGTCTTTTCAAGAACTTAATTAAACACTCAATCAAACACAAATACAATTAAAACCCTTCTTTGTTGATGTAGCATTGGTGAGTAGGGATCGTTCTTAACCGGGGATTGAGAGTGCATGCATAACTATGCTAGGTTTGTTTAGGGGGGTGCAGAGTTGGTTTGTTTTCTAAGTTCCTACGAAAATTAAACCCTAATCTAATATGTACATGTGATCATCACATCATGTCAACCTCCACCGGTTTCATACTTCAACCACTTACCATCTACGAAATTCTCACCTTTCAACCTGCAAGTTATACATATGCTTTTAAGGTGGACGAAGCGCGCCAACACCTTATTTATTCTAAGGTTCATACAAAATATGCTAGAGAGGAACGAAGCGCGTATCACCCAACACATTAAGAAGCTTTAAGCATACAAGCATGCATACAAATCAAGATTAAAAACTAAGAACACATGGAAGATAAATAAATTAGTCAAAATGTATATCCTTAATTTAAACAAACTTCAATACAAAAACAAAGAATCCTTACAAAACCGAAGATGGGATAGAGAGTTTATGGTTACACTTTTAATTCCGTGAAGCGCACTGCGAACGCCAAGTGATGATTCTCAAGAACAAGACGAAGCGCGTCAATTATTCTTGATCCGAGGAAGATGGAAGCTTCGGCTTTGAGAGGGATTCGAAGTGTATGTAGGGAGGAGTGTTTAGAACAGCGTTTCGGCTTCTATGATATGTGATCCCCCTTGAAATGGTCGAGCTTCCCTTTATATAGAAGAAGATTAGGAAACTTCCCACCTTCTGAAAGCTGTCAAATCTGACCCTTCTGTATTAAAAGCTACGTTTCGGACGTTTTGCAACGTCAAACGGCGTGATTCTTTCGGCACTAGAAAATAGACTTCCAGGGCTTTCCAGCTATGCATTATTTCTGCCATAATTTCTCTGGACGCGCCTTCACCGCCCATTTAAAGTTGGCTGTTAGGCAGAATGACCTGTACCCACTAAATCCGGGATTTCTGAATATCCACACAATGTAACGGCATGATTCCAGTGGCGTTGGAAACTAAACTTCCATATCTTTCTAACCATGCCTTACATGTGTACAAATTCTTTTTCAATTGATTTTGGTGGCCTGTTGAAGTGGGCTGATCTGCACAGGCAGATTTCCTGATTTCTAGCTTTTGATCCATTTTCTTCTTTTGGGCTTCTTTGTGGGTGAATCTTGACATGATCTTGGACCTTCTTGGACACATGAGCATGGTCTTGACCCATCTTAGTGATCTTTGATCCATTCTTTATAAATCGTGGCCCATTCTTCATCATCTTTCCTCCTCATTTTAGGAACTTCCTCCTTAGTAGGTTTTGAGCTCATTTCTGTCTCATTTACGGATTCCTCCTTTATTTCTACCTACAAACATAAAGTAAGTTAAAAACATATTTACTAAGCACAAAACAAAACTAAATATAGAGAGAAAGTGATTAATAATCAAGCATAAAATGCGTAGATCAAATTCCCCCACACTTAAACTTTGCTAGTCCCTAGCAAATACAAATCAAAGCAACGGACTCGATAAAAGAAAAATAAAGGGAAAAAAAATAACAATGGGAAAAACGTCACACTTATATGTACAAAACACTTAGAAGTCTCAATGTTTCAAAGCCGCAAATTTTCATGTTATCATGTTTGAAAACGTAAGAGATACTAAGTAAAACAACACTAAGCCCTTAGTCAAAATTGTCTCAGAAAATTCTTTAAGTATATGGCAATGGAATTACATAACATCAAATGATAACCAAGATATGATTCATGCAATGAACAAGTAAGACGTGGTGTAAACAATGGTGATGTTAAAGCTGTGCATGTTTCGAATAAAGTTCAAATCAACTCTCATGGATGCACTCATCATATTTTCACTCAAAAAATGGATAGAAATAATTGAAAACCTCATGAATGAAATACTTGCACAAATGAACCAAACCATATGCTTACTCATGCAACTTACTCAACAGATTAACTGCTACTCATCTTAAGGATCAAAAAGGACTTTCGAAGGGTTGTAATGGGGCAAGGCTAAGGCATTCGAAAATTTAGATAAGTGGTGGTTAAAAACGTTCCAAAGACTTAGTCGAAATATCACAAACTTTGTAAAACCAGACTCCTTCATCTTTTCCACGCCTCCATGGTCAATCTTCTATAAACAAGGGCCAAATTTCATTTTGTTGGACCCTAACTTCATTCTAAATTCCCATTGAGCTTTGTGAACAGGACAAATGCCA
Source organism: Geum urbanum (assembly GCA_946800695.1). NCBI lineage: Eukaryota > Viridiplantae > Streptophyta > Magnoliopsida > Rosales > Rosaceae > Geum > Geum urbanum. The sequence goes on from OX326997.1 coordinate 6,706,672, forward strand.
TATTTCTTTATTTTTGGGCCTTCAATTCATAGCATACTCCAAATTCACAAGTATGGGGGACATTAATCCAAACATTTACAAAACAGAACACATTGCCATGAGAGATCACATTTTTTTTTTGGCAATAACACACTTTTTAAGCTATTTGGACAAGTCTATTCCCAAACACACATCAAGGAACATTACCAAAATCTCCATCTTCGGCTCTTGTCGACATTACTTCACACTAAGTCTGCAGAACATAGGGTAAAGAAGTCCTACACTAGGCAAAGTGTTTAGGTATTACGGGTGACGAAAGAAAGCTTAATGTGGGCTCAAATGGTTTATCTAAGGGTGTCGCAACTCGTGCGCACATAAGGGACTCATGGCAATTTGGCTAGTGGTGGTAAACCTAAGTGCCTCTTATCATATCCAAAATCAGAGTATATGTCAACTATAAGCTTTGCAAATTCGACATGAGTAAGTTCTAGTAATCTCTAGTTCATTAAAATCTATGGCAAGTAACCAAATGATGCACATGCATAGTTTTGAGACTAATATGCACGAAATTCACTCAAAAGAAATGTATAGGCTCAAAAACTCACGTTTAGGGTTCATATGACTTAAACTTATTCTCACATGCGAAATCTGTACCATGTTTAACTATCCATATCTACTACATGTCATGACACTCAAAATAACTCAATTAACACAAGAAATCATGAATGCAATGCCATATGTATGATCAAATTCAGTCCATTTTCATCATAGACTAACTAAGGGCATCCTAAGACTCTGTAAAACACTAAATTAAACAAAAAGACTCAAAATACACTAAGTATGACTTACAATTTTTTTTTTTGACTCAAATAAGTTGTAAACCCCTTCCCCCACACTTAAACTCTACATTGTCCTCAATGTACCAAAGTAAAGTCATAGAATTCAAGCATGAAAGAGAGATCTACGAAAATTCTATCTAAGAAAATTAAAAAGCAACGACAAAAATTAAAAAGAGAGGGAAGAGAATGCAAATCTGGTTTGTAGACTCCTCCATTGGGTTGCCTCCCAACAAGCGCTTGTTTTTTAAAGTCTTACAGCCTAGACGTGATGCTTCAATTTTGCTCTAAGAATGGCCTGAATTTTGAGGGCATCTCCTCCACGTTTAGGTCCTTCAATTTAGGGGTAGCCATCCATAATTACCGCGTCGGTTTTGTTCATCTAAACAACCTCCTTCTCTTGCGTTTGCCTCCTTGTTGTGCATAACTTTTTCATATTTTGGCACTTGTTTGATGCACTCAAGGGCATAAGAAATTTCTCCAAGTTGGACTCGTCAGACCTACCTGAAAACAGTTCACGAGCAAACGTAGAATTAGCAACAACCAAATTTGAAGGAATAGGGTCATTACCTTTTGTTGGGGCAAGTTGTTCAAATGAATGTGCCATTGTGGCCCTAGGTGCCACATTTTCAACCGAATATGTGGTTGAACCTCTCTCAAAAAGAATGTGCACAAGTTAGTAAATTCATGTTACAAGTTAGAAATCGCAGAAAATGAGCACAGCTGCAAGAACAATTTATATAGAATTATTAGCATGTCAAAATGCAACGAAATTTTACGAGCAAGAACTAGACACATATATACAATATTCCGTAAATTTTCAGATTTTTCCGACACCTGCAGCTATGTCAAACAATTTTCACAAAACAGAAGAATGATAAGTCTCGAAAATTTTATGAACAAGTATATGTGATTAATCCTTTACAAGTTTATATGCACAAACACACAATTTCGACATAGTATTATGTCCAAGCATGTCCAAATTGAGTGCGCCTAAGATTTAGAGAGAGTACACGAAAGTGGCCTTTAGATCTTTCAATGGACGTGCGACCCGCGCGATAAAGTATGCATTCTCAATCAATCGGCTTTTGATCAATCGAAAAACATGGCCAGTAGGGATAGAGATAACGCGAGAGGTAGGACTAATTTCGAGAAAACACCCCGAGGCTACCGTGATCAAGGGATATTACTCCAATGATGTTTCTCTTTCTTAGATCCAAAACCTGTCACCAGTCATAACCCAACTAGACACCATGTCCGACGTTCAGCCAAAATTTCGAGAATGACACACTCCCTCAAGTCCATAGTAGACTCCGCCCACAACCTTGTATCTCGAATGAAATACAAAGGGTTAAGGAGATAAACTAGAAAAAGAGGCGCCATCTATTCCAAAGAGTGAGACTTAATCAACCAGCTCATGTACTCAATGTAAATCGAAGACTTCCCTTAACGTTTAATTGGCTACAAAAAATAACAATACGAACAAGTGTTAGTATAAATCTCGAAAATTTACAAGTATATATGAACAAAATTTCACAACTTTACAAAAAACACATGCAATTCCAGATTCTGCCAAACATGAGCACAGCAGCTTGTCGAATTTTTTTAGAATTATTGGCTCGGTCGACTGGGCTGAAATGTTTCAGTCACCAACTAGACACAAAACCAAACATTCCTGCAAAATTTCAGATTTTTTTGAGTCCTCTAGCTATGTCAAATAATTTTCACAAAACCAGGCAGTGTACAGCTCCGAAAAACAGAAAACTATTAACATAATGTACAAGCATAATCACACAATTCTTTTCAATCCCCGGCAACGGCGCCAAAATTGATTCGCGTTGTGACGACCCGAACCAGAATCAGATGTGTGTTTGGCACGATTCTCGAGATTTGGTTTTAGTCGCAGTTTTGCGATATTATGTGATTTGTCGATTCGATTCGCGACCTTGTTTTCAGTCGAGAATTTGAGTTGAGTGTCTTCACGGAAAGTGTAGAGTACGTGATTTCGAGTTCGTGGGTGGTTCCGGAAGATTTTTCCGATGACCGAGGAATATTTTGTGATTATTTGAAGTTTCGGGTTCCGACGAGTTTATCCGATTGTTTTGAGCTTATCCGAATCACATTGTATATTCATTCCGGACTGTTGATCGACCCGAGGGACGAGTATAAATATCGAAAAGTCAAAAAATAGTCGAGAAATAGTCGTAAAAACACGGATTTGCATTGACTTGCGTTGACTTTCCCATTTTGGAAAGTTTGACTGGTTGACCCGAGGGGGAGGACTTTCCGTTTCGGTGCTTGCCGTCCGACATCGATTTTCCGGCCACCTCCGATTGTAAGAAGGGTATGGTTCGATTCCTCTGATCATTTCGAGTTGTTTCATGTTTGGAATTTTAGGAATTGATGATGATTTGAGGTGACCCGAATCGGGTCGAATTTGTCACCGTCGCCGGAGTCGGTTGAGGTGGTTCCGGTGACTGGTCGAGGCTGGGCTATTGGGGGTTTGGTTCCCTATGTTCTAGGGATGCTTTCCCTTAGGTTTGATTGGAGTTTGGTTGAGTTTTCCGGCGAACCGTGGTGGTTGCCGGAAATGTATTCTGTTACCTTTCGAGCTAGTTTTGGAGGTTTTAGAGGTGGAATTGGCTTAAGTGCTAGAAGGGAAAATGGTTCGTGAGGTCGAGATCATGAGAACTGGAGCTTCCCGCCGTGAAAATCCACCGTTGACGGCGCGCCGCCGCCGGCGACGGCGGTCAACGGCGGTCAAAAAGTCAACTTTTCAGATTTCGATGTAATTAGTGTCATTTTTCTCGTAATCACGCCCTGGTTATCGTATGGAGGTTTTCGGGTTGATTTGGTTAGCCGATTTTCAGTCGAGATTTCGAGTGGGGATTTCGGGATTTCCGTAATTCATTTTGCACTGCATTTCGTATTTCCGGGAACTGTTGGTTTCCGTGCATCAGTACAGTGTTGTGAATTACGATATTGATCAGTTATGTGTGTATGTATTCAGGAGATCGAGATCGAGATTTGGATCGTGATCGTGCTTCAGGCGAGGGATCTTCCGCCGGACCACGAGTTTAGCGCGTGTGTGCATATCGAGAGTCTGTGAGTGGACACTTTATTTTCACGGATTGATTGCGAGTCTTTATTTATGATTTACGAACTTGAGCATGCGGATTGATTATGATTTTACGAGCATGTGTTTTACGATTATGCTTACACGGATATACGTATACGAATACATTCATACGTACATATTATGTTTTAAGCATATGCATAGAAAAGATTTATGATTTGATTTACACAGAGTACAGTCTCAGTAGATGTTGTGGTATCGATACACATTGGCTTCTCGGCTGATCCCCGAGTACGCTCCGGGAAGGACAGATATCCTGACCCGAGGCCTTTCTGGCTAGGAATCACGTGTGGGTCTGGGATCCCGTGGTTCAGACTGTACTATCGCGTGGTAGTCCATGAGTGATTCCGCGATATATTTTCGTTGCATGCTCTATACGTGTGTGGTAGCTGATGTCTCCTCACGTATCATTTGATTTTCGTGCATTTGACTCGCATATGATTTGTATATGTATATAATACTTGGTGAAAGACATTTATTTTCGTCCACTCACTCTAACGTGTTTATTGTCTTTCCCCTGGGCTTTTCGATTTCCGTGCCCAGTCTGCAGTTCAGGTTTGGTGTTTCACGTCGCGGTTTGGAGGCTAGTGATCAGAGTCACCTGTGTTTTCCAGTAGGTTCTTGTTTCGCCTACTGATGTACATATTGTATATGTTTTACTCTAGAGGTCGCTCTGATACATCCTGATACATGTTGTGCGGATTTTCACAGATATACATATATACATAGTACAGTTTATTCATTGTTGATGATTATATTGTTGTTGAGAAATCCGGATGGGATTGGTGCCCACGGTTTGCTTTTTGTGGCATAGGACGAAGTGTTAATTTCCGCGTGCAGGTTATGGTAATTCCACGTTAGTAACGAAACTCTGCCGAAATTTCAAAAATTTTTGTTGGTTCGTATTTTTGGAAGGGTTTGATTCCGATTTAGGTAACTGAATCGGAGTTGGGACCTTTCACGCGTCTTTTCAAGAACTTAATTAAACACTCAATCAAACACAAATACAATTAAAACCCTTCTTTGTTGATGTAGCATTGGTGAGTAGGGATCGTTCTTAACCGGGGATTGAGAGTGCATGCATAACTATGCTAGGTTTGTTTAGGGGGGTGCAGAGTTGGTTTGTTTTCTAAGTTCCTACGAAAATTAAACCCTAATCTAATATGTACATGTGATCATCACATCATGTCAACCTCCACCGGTTTCATACTTCAACCACTTACCATCTACGAAATTCTCACATTTCAACCTGCAAGTTATACATATGCTTTTAAGGTGGACGAAGCGCGCCAACACCTTATTTATTCTAAGGTTCATACAAAATATGCTAGAGAGGAACGAAGCGCGTATCACCCAACACATTAAGAAGCTTTAAGCATACAAGCATGCATACAAATCAAGATTAAAAACTAAGAACACATGGAAGATAAATAAATTAGTCAAAATGTATATCCTTAATTTAAACAAACTTCAATACAAAAACAAAGAATCCTTACAAAACCGAAGATGGGATAGAGAGTTTATGGTTACACTTTTAATTCCGTGAAGCGCACTGCGAACGCCAAGTGATGATTCTCAAGAACAAGACGAAGCGCGCCAATTATTCTTGATCCGAGGAAGATGGAAGCTTCGGCTTTGAGAGGGATTCGAAGTGTATGTAGGGAGGAGTGTTTAGAACAGCGTTTCGGCTTCTATGATATGTGATCCCCCTTGAAATGGTCGAGCTTCCCTTTATATAGAAGAAGATTAGGAAACTTCCCACCTTCTGAAAGCTGTCAAATCTGACCCTTCTGTATTAAAAGCTACGTTTCGGACGTTTTGCAACTTCAAACGGCGTGATTCTTTTGGCACTAGAAAATAGACTTCCAGGGCTTTCCAGCTATGCATTATTTCTGCCATAATTTCTCTGGACGCGCTTTCACCGCCCATTTAAAGTTGGCTGTTAGGCAGAATGACCTGTACCCACTAAATCCGAGATTTCTGAATATCCACACAATGTAACGGCATGATTCCAGTGGCGTTGGAAACTAGACTTCCATATCTTTCTAACCATGCCTTACATGTATCCAAATTCTTTTTCAATTGATTTTGGTGGCCTGTTGAAGTGGGCTGATCTGCACAGGCAGATTTCCTGATTTCTAGCTTTTGATCCATTTTCTTCTTTTGGGCTTCTTTGTGGGTGAATCTTGACATGATCTTGGACCTTCTTGGACACATGAGCATGGTCTTGACCCATCTTAGTGATCTTTGATCCATTCTTTATAAATCGTGGCCCATTCTTCTTCATCTTTCCTCCTCATTTTAGGAACTTCCTCCTTAGTAGGTTTTGAGCTCATTTCTGTCTCCTTTACGGATTCCTCCTTTATTTCTACCTACAAACATAAAGTTAAAAACATATTTACTAAGCACAAAACAAAACTAAATATAGAGAGAAAGTGATTAATAATCAAGCATAAAATGCGTAGATCAGCTATACATGTTTATTCTATGCTTAATACTTAATCTGAATGCAGGGGAGTCCCGGTTTAGATTATTGATGTGTTAGGGGAGTCCCGAAGCACTTAATCACGAAATTAACATGAGTTATATAGTTGAGGACGTAGGCACTTTTAGGTCGCATGAAATTGGTTAGGTTATAAAGAGTTAGAGAAAAAGATGAGATGATCACATGTATATATTAGATAGGTTTTATTTTCGGTTTAGTAAACATGTTTAGGTTCTTTGATTCTTGTTTGTTTTGCTTGTCTATGAGTATAAAGCATGATAGAGTCCTAGGATTTCTAAGTGTGTTTTACTTGCCATTTTTTTTGTCTTTAATTTCGTAGGTCATTAGAACACCAATTCAAACTCCCCCCATACTTTCTAACGTTTTCATGCAGGTGAACACCCTACAATCCCCGGTTAAGAACGATACCCTATTTACCAATGCTACATCTACACAAAAGGGTTTTAAATTGCATTTCGTCTAGATTGATTATTGAGTGTTAATTTAGTAGTCACTTTAGGCGTTATCAGCTGTAGAGGATATTGCAGGGTCTGTGCTAAGCCTTCATGGCTAGATTACAACTTATCAGACACAACAAAGAAAGAAGAGATCGATGCTGTCAAGAGAGACGAAGGAGGGAGAGAGCTAAGAGAGAAAGAACTAATAAAAAATATTTGACACTCTTCTATGTTGCTGTCAAATTTGGTAGAAGATTTTTGATATCTTATCCACCAGACTTGGACAGATCGGTTGAGAGGATTGTGACCTGTTAAATTTTACCCTTTGAAGCTCCATCTATCATTTCACAGCACTGCTAGACTTGCCATTAGCCAAGTAAGCCAATGAGTGTGGACTAAAGACTCCAGATTAAAACAGAGCCAACAGGAGGCGCGCAATTAGGTAACAAAGTCAATACATATATGTCCTATGATTACGAATAATGGTACTGAAAAAACTAACTACAGTTTAGTCTTAACTAAATAAAAACGATGAAGATTTTCACTCAAAAGGAAAGAAAAAAAAACAGACATTGTGCAAGCTCTGAAATTGTAACATTCTACTGTTGGAAAACGATGGACTTAAACACAGTCTGTAGCACTTAATTGAGCTGAACTGAACTTCATCTAGAATAGCTTGAAACACTAGATATTGTATTCTGATTCGTTTAAGGATTCCAAGTTGTATATCAGTTGGAAATCTGAGAGGTTCATGGTATAATACCTGTTATACAAGGAGTTAGTATTGTGGAATGAAAGACATTAAGTTGTTTTCATTGTTCTAATAGGATATTGATTATGGGATCAAATCCTATAATGATCACTATATATAGAGGTCTTAGTCCCTATGATCTGCACCGTTTTTCTGTCTTCCTTAGCCTCCCATTGTGCTAGCAGTAGTGTGCAGAATCATAGAAGACAAGTTCTCAAACCAGTGCAGGTGTTCTTAGGATCATGTCTTCTTCGTCAAACATGTCTACCAAGTCTCATTGGAAAAGCAATGAAGGTATGTTCTTATAACAGTTTATGTTCTTTGTGTAGTATTGTAATAGATCCTTTAACTGATCTGATTTATGTGCTGAGTTTAAATCAGAACTTGAGTTCATATTTTTACATGGTATCAGAGTTGATTCTTACAAAACTTGCAAAATCACAAACTGTTGACCCTTCATCAAAAAAATAAGCTTTTCATAAGTTTTGTTGATGCTATTTAAGGATGATCATGTTATCTAATGATGTTTCGATTACTGTTGATTTATGTCTTACACAAAGTATGCTTGAATCAAATAAACAGGATGCAGCAAATCATTTAAAGAAAAACATCAAATTGTGCAGCATTATAAAATCTTGTTTTTCTTGACTTCCAAAGAAGTAATTGAACATGATTCTGTGATGAAAGCAGTGATATATGTGTGTGCAGGAACTTATTCAGATTTTCTGAAAACTTTTCTTTGTCTAAAGACTTAGACTGTTTTTCACCAAATACCTTGTTTCTGTTGTATACAGTATATCAGTTCAGATTTCAGGATTTTCAAACCATATGTCACAAAGACATTGTTTTGTTACTGTAACTTATATATAAGCAGTATAACATTATGAAAGTATAATATTATGTCTGTGTTCTGTATGTTTTCTGTTATGTTTGAAAACCTTAATGGAACTAGTAAACTCACATAGGGAAAAACTCTTATAAAACCTTGTTTTCAATTAAGGCAATTTTGCTTCTATTGGAGAAGTTGTGGAGCTGAATGGAAACAACTTTTGGAAGGGGAGGAATGATGTAGAGTTCTACATGGGAATGCATCAAAACATAGACTACTGTCTACTCAATCCCAAACCAGTAGGTAATCAAGAACAGAACAATACAGATGCAGATAGCTCGTGGCATTTTTATGAGTGGTTTAGAACCAATAGAATGGCCAAGAATGTGCTTAGAAGGACCATGTCTGAGGTTGTTAGAGGATCAATAGAGGAACCTAAGGATGCTGTAGATTTTATGGCAGCAATAGCTGAAAAATATGAGGAGAGTGAAAAGGCTGAAGCAGCTAGGCTCCTTAAAGAATTCCATGAACTTAAGTATGATGGGAATGGAAGTGTTAGGGAGCATATAATGCATAAAGTTCAGCTAAATGGGCAGCTCAGGGATTTAAAAATGGGAGTAGCAGATGCACAACTTGTTCATGATGCACTGTGGTCTCTTCCATCAACCTTTAGTCAACTGAGGTCTACCTATAATGCTCTAGAGGTCAAGTGGTCAATCAACAAGCTAATTTCAGTATGTGTGGATGAGGAAAACACAATCCGTGGAGAGGCTAAACCTACAACTGCAGTAAACTTTGTGGAGAAGCCTAAATGGAAGAAGAAAAATAAGAATAAGGTTACACAGACTACCAATTTTAAGACATCGGGCAAAACTGCAGATTCTAAAGGGGATAAGTCCTTTAAAGTAAGGTGTTTCTTCTGTAAAAAGATGGGACACATTAAGAAGGATTGCCCTGGATTTAAGGCTTGGATGATTAAGAAAGGTAACTGTTTCTCTAAATCAGTTTTTTCTTTAGAAATTAATTTCGTAAATGTTAGCTCACACACTTATTGGCTAGATTCAGACTCACCAATACACATTACCACTTCATTGCAGGGTATCATAAGGAAGAGAGCCCCAAGGACAAGTGAACAAAACGTCTGCGTTGGTAATGGCCAGAGAGTAGCAGTCAAAGCCATAGGATGCTTAAGAATAGATTTAGGAGAAGGAAATTCTTTGTTTTTAGACAATGTTTTCTACATTCCCTCACTTAAGAGGAACTTAATTTCTGTAGGTCTTTTAGTTGACATTGGCTGTAGGCTTATTATTGATTTTAATGGAATAAAACTTTTTCAGAATTCAGCTTACATTGGTTCTGGTATTTTTTTCAAATAAATATCTTATGCTTGATTGTTCTGCTATTAAGAATGAGATTCTTTTGCTTGAAAACAGTACAAAGACTAATGCTGAAAACCAGATTACTGGAGTTAAGAGAGTTTTGTTCAACAATAAGTCTGCAGCACTTTGGCATAAAAGACTCGGGCATGTATCTAAAAACAGACTAAAAAGGCTTGAAAATTTAAACGTACTGCCTACATTATGTTACGATGATTTGAATGATTGTGTGGAATGTTTTGAGGGAAAATTAACAAAAACCATAAAACTCACAGCAACAAGAACTGTCAGACTTTTAGAACTCATTCATACTGACATTTGTGGTCCATTTTCACACAAGACTATATGTGGGAATTTTTACTTCATTACATTCATTGATGACTATTCAAGATATTTCTATATTTTCCTACTTTCAGAAAAGTCTCAAGCCTTGGAAGCATTCAAAATATATAAATCTAAAGTTGAATTGCAACTAGAGGCTAAGATTAAGTCTGTCAGATCAGATAGAGGTGGAGAATTCTATGGTAGGTATACTGCAGCAAGCCAACAAAAGGGACCTTTTGCAATGTTCTTACAAGAGCATGGCATTCAAGCTAAGTATACCACCCCTTACAGTCCAACTCAAAACAGTGTGGTAGAGAGGAAAAATAGAACATTAATGAACATGGTTAGATCAATGATGTGTGCTACAGGTTTACCTTTATTTTTGTGGGGTGAGGCTCTTAAAACTGCTAATTATCTTTGTAACAGATCACCCTCAAAAGCTGTAGACACAACACCATATGAATTATGGTGTGGCAAACAGCCTAGCCTGCATCATCTCCATGTTTGGGGATGCAAAGCTGAAGCCAAAATTCCAGATCAACTAAGAGTGAAACTGGATCCTAAAACTGTTAGCTGTAACTTCATTGGTTATTGTGAAAAATCTAAAGGCTACAGGTTTTATGCACCTCATAATTCAACTAAAATTATAGAAACCAGCAATGCAAAATTTCTGGATGAAGCTTACAGTAATTCAAATTTTAGAGATTTATCTTCAGAATTTGATGAACAAGTTGAAACTGAGGCTACAATTAATATGCCCTTGAATACTGATTCCACCATGACTGATGGTTCTAATCAAAATAATTACAATGTAGCAGCTGAATTTCCTGAACCTCAAAATAATGTTGCTGAAGAAATTCAACAACCTATAGAGCATCCTATACAGCATAAACCTCAAAATCCACATTTTTAGAACCTTGAACCTCAAAATTTAGAGCAACCTCAGAACATAGAGCCACCTCCATTAAGGAGATCAGAAAGACCTAGAAAGCCTGTTTATGGAGAAAATAGTGACTACTATGTTTATTTTCAAGAACATGATGAACTGGTAGAACTGGATGATCCACTGAGTTTCAGACAAGCTCAGGACTCAAATGAAGCAGAAAAATGGGATGCAGCTATGCAGGAAGAATTAAACTCTATGCATAAGAACCAAGTCTGGGATTTAGTAAAACCAGACCCTAACCATAAGCCTATTGGTTGCAAATGGGTTTATAAGACAAAAAGGGATGCTGAAGGCAACATAGAGAGACATAAAGCAAGGCTGGTAGCTAAGGGTTTTACACAAAAAGAAGGTATTGATTTCAATGAAACCTTCTCTCCTGTATCCACTAAAGATTCATTCAGAATAATAATGGCACTAGTTGCTCATTATGATATGGAACTTCATCAAATGGATGTAAAAACTGCGTTTTTAAATGGAGAATTAGAAGAAGTAATTCATATGAAACAACCTGAAGGCTTTGTGCAAACAGAAAAAGAGGATTATGTATGCAAACTTAAGAAATCAATCTATAGCTTAAAACAGGCCTCTACACAGTGGTACAAGAAATTTGATTCAGTTATCACTTCTTTTGATTTTTTAGAAAACATAGTTGATGAATGTGTATACATTAAAAATACAAATGCAGGATTCATTTTTCTAATTTTGTATGTTGATGATATTCTTTTAGCTAGCAGCAATGTCAGATTACTTCATGATCGAGACTAAAGATTTTCTCTCAAACAATTTTGACATGAAGGATTTAGGTGAAGCTTCTTTTGTTTTAGGAATTGAAATTAAGAGAGACAGAAGATTAGGGGTTTTAGGATTATCTCAGCAGAGCTATATATAGAAGGTTTTGAAGAGATTTCATATGGACACTTGCAACACAGGTGATGCCCCAATGTCCAAAGGTGATAAACTATCCAAAATTTCTAAAAATGGGGGGAAGATGTCTCCTATGGAGGGCAAACCTTATGCACAGCTCATTGGCAGTCTTATGTATGCACAAGTTTGCACTAGAGCTGATTTAGCATTTTCAGTTGGAATTTTGTCCAGATTTCAGTCTGCACCAACTCAAGAACATTGGATTGCAGGAAAAAATGTTCTTAGGTACTTACAGAAAACCAAAACTCACATGTTGGTTTACAGAAGGTCTGACAAGCTTGAACTTGTAGGTTATACTGATTCAGATTTTGCTGGTAACTTTCAAGGTCCAATAAATCCACCTCAGGTTACATATTCATGTTAGCTGGAGGTGCTGTGTCTTGGAAAACTGAGAAACAAAAATTAATTTCTACATCCACAATGCAAGCAGAATACATTGCTGTGTATTCAGGGGTTTGTCATGGACTGTGGATCAAAAATTTCTTGTTGTACACAGAAGTTTTAGGACATATAGTTTCATGTCCGTTAAAGATTTTTTGTGACAATGTAGCTGCAGTGTTTTTAAGTAAAAACAGTAAGAGATCGAATAGTTCAAAGCATATTGGTCTAAAATATTATAGTGTAAGACAACAAGTTAAGTGTGGTGAGATTGAAGTTTTAAATATTGATACTGGCTCACAATTAGCTGATCCATTTACTAAAGCACTTTCCATATCAAGTTTTCAAAAACATGTTGAGAATATGGGAATTCTTTCAGATTTCAGTTCTTAGGTTCAGTGGGAGCTGATACTAGATTTAGGATGTTCCTTCAAGTGTAATCTCAGACTCAACAGATCTTTTGTAATTTTTCATTAATCAATAAAGTATTTACAGATTACAAGTATTCACCATGTAGTTTAGAAGTTTCTATTTTATTGCCATCATTGTACAGATTTCATTACTGATACTTATAAACATAATGTTATTCAGTTCATGCATTTTACCAATTTTCAGTTCAGCACTGGTGAAATGTTTTGCTGCAAGATTTCATTCACCTAGTGAAATCAATCATTTGGACTGTGAATTTTTGACACAACAGGGAGATATACAAGTCAAAACTTATTCACCTTTTCACTCATTAGCTTATGTGATTGCAGTAGCTGTTGGATGTGGTTTTTAGCCGAGAGGATTACTTGTTATCCTTTAGGTTCTTGATTCAGCAACAGTAGCTGTATATTGACCAAGCTGGATGAACCAAGAATTTTCTTTTGTTTCAAAATTGCGCAACTTCAGTTGTTATTCTTCATTTATAAGTTTAGAAATTGATTTACAGACAGTGTTAGTCCAAGTGGGAGATTGTTGGAAAACGATGGACTTAAACACAGTCTGTAGCACTTAATTGAGCTGAACTGAACTTCATCTAGAATAGCTTGAAACACTAGATATTGTATTCTGATTCGTTTAAGGATTCCAAGTTGTATATCAGTTGGAAATCTGAGAGGTTCATGGTATAATACATGTTATACAAGGAGTTAGTATTGTGGAATGAAAGACATTAAGTTGTTTTCATTGTTCTAATAGGATATTGATTATGGGATCAAATCCTATAATGATCACTATATATAGAGGTCTTAGTCCCTATGATCTGCACCGTTTTTCTGTCTTCCTTAGCCTCCCATTGTGCTAGCAGTAGTGTGCAGAATCATAGAAGACAAGTTCTCAAACCAGTGCAGGTGTTCTTAGGATCATGTCTTCTTCGTCAAACATGTCTACCAAGTCTCATTGGAAAAGCAATGAAGGTATGTTCTTATAACAGTTTATGTTCTTTGTGTAGTATTGTGATAGATCCTTTAACTGATCTGATTTATGTGCTGAGTTTAAATCAGAACTTGAGTTCATATTTTTACATCTACACGATTAGTTTTGCCAATGTTTATACAAAACTTATTGTTCCCTGATCATTTACAATGCTTATTTGACAAATCTAACATGCGGTAGATATTTATCTAATGTGGACTTGTGATTAATTTAATAAAGTTCAACAAATATATGTATCTTGTGAGATAAGTGATTGAGATTAAATGAAATGTTAGTTTGTGCCAATATCTAATGTATCTGATAAGATAAAGGTTAAGGGTTTACGGTTTTTATCTGTTAAACTAAAGAATATCATAAAGACATTTTGATGAGTTGAACTTGAGTTATCTTGTGAGATAATGAGACCCAATGGATTTAACTAGTATAAAAAGAGGTTCCTGTGCACACAAAACTTAACGTGAAATACATTCTCATCTTCACTCTGAGTTCACAAGAAAATTGTTACATAGAAGATCTCTCGCATTGCTCTGATAGCTCTCAACGTGAACAATAGAGATAATTCTCTAGTACTTGATTATCGATATACATATACACATATATACACATATATGGAGTATTTGTGCATAAAAGTAGATTGTATCTATGTTAATTTGTGGTTACAGGCAATAACATGTTTCCTCTCATATGATGACCGGTCCGAGACAATATTTTGTGGTAACGAAATAAAAATTTTGTTGTATGATGAGTCAATGCAAAAACCTCTGTCAAGTTGTGCTACGGTTTTTTACTCCGTTCAATATAATGGAGTAAATATTACAAGAGTTCAAGAAATTTTAGAAGCACACGTTGTTTAAAACCAGCAATATCTTATTTGACACTACTCTAATGGAAAAAAAAAAAAACTTCGAAATTCGATCAACTTATTCTTGAGAAGCTTGATCTGGTGTTAATGATCAAATAACATCAATAGCCACCAACTGACTGAAGTTCATAGGCGTGACAAATCTTGTTCCTCCTCCGTACAGAGTCAGTGCTGCTAGCTCTGAAGCATGTTCAGTCGGATGATACAAATCCCAGAATAAATAGTCGTCCCGGTTCGGACAAAGGTTGGGGTTGAAGAAGAATACGCATGAATTTTCTCCATTTAACTTTCCAGATCCACAGCATGCTGATTCTGTGTCTTTAAACCCTAGGAAGTTCAAGTAATATATGATGTATACATATGTCAGTAATTTTTCTTATCAGATAAGAATAAAATGTTAGGGTTTCTTACCAACTGTTAGTGGATCTTCAAGAATACTCGTTGTCATTTCATAAACATTTTCAAGCAAATACTTCATCCCTTTCAACTCTGAGCTCAATGAATGGAGGAGATCCCGAGTTTGCTCAAAACATATGTGAGCAAGATTGTTCAGTTCATCTACACAAACACTCGAGTCGTTTGTATATTTCACACGAGCAGCAGGACAACATCCGATTGGCGGCACACTTAAAATCGCAAACTTTCGAGCTCCCAGCTTGTATAGATCCTGTAATTAAGTTAATACAATGGTTGACGACTAATGTTCTCTCCAGCAAGAGGCTAGATAGGTCTGGAGTTGATACTCTAAAAAAACTTACACACCTAACACCTTCAAATGCTTACTGTACGTGAGTTTAAGATTCGCCAGATACTCGACCTTGGCCAATGTAGTGATGTTTGGAAGCAAATCCGCCAACTCGAACAGGTCATTGCTTCCGATACTAATGATGAACAAAGACTTGAATAACATATTGTTGGTTGAATTGAGACCAATTAGTTGTGTGATGTTTCCACGAACCGTTGTAAATTGTTTGATCTGCTCACTAAGAGGAATATCTTCTACCTACATATATAGAAACATGATTAGTACGTACGTGATTAGATCACTTATATTCTTTGTGCTTTATAACTAATCGAAGATGTGCTTACAAATTTTTCAGATCCCGTTTGCTTGAATATGCCAGATCCTCCTCATGCAAAGTTAACCCCTTGTAGTATATCTCTTTTGAATGTAGACGGATGATTTAGAGAGTACAAGAAAGGTTGGGGACTTCTATGGTACCCAAACATCCTCACTGCATGCATAAATTGTAAAGACTATAGATCAACCATATATATATGCAATAAGACGTAAACAAAGCAACCCTTGCTAGCTAGTAATTATGTGCTTCTACATTTTCCACCTATAAAAATAAAAATTTCATTCGAAGTACGTCAATGACTCGCTCAATTTGCCAAACTACCTGCATGCAAAAAAAAAAAAACTAAAATTTGTTCCAAGGATAGATTTTGCCAACAACAACTTTAGGGTTTGTTTGGTATGGCTTTGAAAGCACTTCCAACATTGAAAAATTACTTTTATCAACTTCATGGTGTTTGGTCACAATTGAAAGCACTTTGAAAAAAATTAGGGAATTACTTACAAGCCTTAAAAGTATTTTTTTAGAAAGCACATGGGAGCTGTTTCCTCTTGAAAGTACTTTCAGGAGAAAATACTGATTGAAAAAGTTGCGGTTATTCACACCCCGTTTTTTGCTTTACACCCCCCATTATATTTTTATTATTGAATTACATTTTTATTCTTAATGAAATTTACATAAATATTTTTATTATTACTTACAATTACCATATTCATTGCTGCTACACTCCAACAAGTATAATTGAAGCAGAACTCTCATTCACGTAATTAAAACTGCTTCTCAAACAAGTACGGTTGTTCTGTAAATTTCACAACATAAGATTCATTCTTTTTGGAATTTTTGGAATTGAGGTACGTAAAAAAAAAGGTTCTTACTGTGAGATGGGGATTGAAGAAATCCTTCAAAAGATACCAAATAAGGTAAATTATGTTTTCATAAAATCATCTTGTTATTCGCGGGAAACTAATTAGCTTGAATATTTTTTCTTTTGTACGTACGTCGCTTGAGTTCTTTCACGTCTACATGGATTTAGTTAGATGTATGAATAGTTTGTTAGATGTATGACAAACAAACATGAAACCTTTGACAACACTCTAACGAATAAAATATGATAATTTGTCTAATGTCCGACAAACCAAAAGACTTTATTTGACAAGCTTTTGACAAAAACTGATATATAGTTTGTCAATAGTCTGATAAACTGAAGAACTACATTTGACAAACCTCTGACTTAATCATGTAAGATGTTTGTTAAAACCAAGATGAACACCAGTTTATAATTAATTGTGTTTGTCCAAATAAAATTCTCTAAAAAAAACTTGTTTATGAGCACCCTAACAAATGGATGATCAGCTTTCGTCTACTGTCTGATGAATAGATAAGCTTTGTTTGTCTAAACCCTGTTATAAAGCCTTAATTATTATTATTTTTGGTTTTTTTCCATTTGCTTGAGGGCTTGCTTGAGTGATAGACGTTGTACATGGAGTTTGAATTGTTTGTTAGATGTGTAACAAATAAATAGTATACATTTGACAAACATCTAGCGAATATGATAGTATTGTTTGTCTAATGCCTAACAAACATTAAGCCTCTGTTTGACAAAATTTTGACAAAAGGCATTACATAGTTTGTCAACATCCTAACAAAGGAAAGGACTAGATTTGACAATCCTTTAACGTAAAATTTATATAATGTTTGTCAAATTTATAATTGTTTGGCTTAGGTAACTATTTTATTTTTATTAGGACCCTAACAAACGGGTGATCAAATTTTGTCCATTGCCTAGCGAGCTATTATACTTTTTTCATCTAAACCCTGACAAATGAATGTGAGTATTTTGTTAAGATGTTAAAGAACCATTATGAATGAATTTGATAAGGCTATAACAATTCTATTATACTAGCATCATCTATCATCTTTTCTAAAGTGTATGGATCATGAATGTGACCTTATGTTATGCTTGCTTAAGGTGACTCGTAATCATATTAAAAAAAATTACAGAACGTGGAAGATGGTGATGTCCACACTGATAATATTTTAGGGGATGATTACACTAGTGAATTCACTACTGATAAGGTAAGCATTTATTTGAAGAATTTCTTATTGACTTAGTATTATTGATGACTTAATGTTGCATGATTATGCAAAGTAAATTATTTTTATTTTGAAGATATTTGAAAGCAAAGATGCTCGGGCAACTTGCGCTCGTTTGCAAGGAATTCATAATAATTTTGTTGTTGTCACGAAGATGTCAGATTTGGGAGGTGTTGGCAAGAGAAGAGCAAGAATTACATTATGTTGTGAGAGAAGCGGTGAATATAAGCCTTCAAAGAAGAAGAATCTCAGTGACACCCAAGATTATGATAGCTCAACAAAGTTCAAAGTTGGTAGTGACAAGAAAAAGAAAAAGAAAACAAGGGAGACTGGTACAAAAAAATGTGAATGTCCTTTTTTGTTAAGAGGGGAAAATATTGGAGATGGTTATCAGTGGAAGTTGAGTGTTGTATTTGGAATGCATAACCACACAGATTCAGAGTATCTTGAGGGACACTCGTTTGCAGGAAGATTAACTAATGAAGTGTTAGTAACTATGTCAAGGAGGATGGTAAGACCCATATATACATTGAATGTTTTGAAGGAAAAGGACGAGACTAATGTTTCAACCATGAAAACAATATATAATGCTAGGCAACGATGGGAAAAACAAGAACTTGATGGGAGAATGCAAACGCAACAGTTGTTGAAAAAGTTATCTGATCATAACTACGTGGAGCATTATAAAAATTCTGAGCTAGATAATTCCATAACGGACTTGTTTTGGACTCATCCTATTAATGTTCAGATCTTACATTCATTTCCAGAAGTACTTATTCTAGACTGCACTTACAAAGTAAATAGGTATCGTCTTCCACTTTTAGAGATTGTAGGAGTGACCTCCACCAAAATGACATTTTCTATGGCATTTGCTTTCATAAATCACGAGAAGGAAGAAAAATTATACCTGGGCATTGAGTAGGTTGAAGACATTATTTTATGATGGTTGTCTTCCTAAAGTTATAATGACAGATCAAGATCTGGCACTCTTGAATGTTGTTGGTCATGTTTTTCCTACATCTCAACATATGTTGTGTACATGACATATAGGAAATGATGTGGTGAAAAATTGCAAGAAGATTTTTGAGAAAAAAGAACAGTTTGATAGATTTTATTATGATTAGGAGACTGTGATGTATGCAGATAAGAAGGAGGAGTTGTTCAATCATCTTAAACGCTTCCAAAATAGATACGGAAAAAATTATCCATAACCACTTACTTATTTAAAAACGACA
Source organism: Geum urbanum (assembly GCA_946800695.1). Lineage (NCBI taxonomy): Eukaryota > Viridiplantae > Streptophyta > Magnoliopsida > Rosales > Rosaceae > Geum > Geum urbanum. The sequence continues at coordinate 6,725,783 of OX326997.1, forward strand.
TGGTTGATTAAGTATAAGGATAGGTTTTTAAAAGCATGAACAAATGATTATATGCATTTTGGTACGACTACATCAAACAGGGGACATCAAAGACATTTAATATGTAGTTAGTCTTCTTTTCTTTATTATTACTGATTATTTGATGATGTTCATAAATAGGGCGGAAAGTGCACATTCGAAGTTGAAGCGCCAACTTCTTTGTAGTACACATAATTTTGATTCTTTGTGGGATAATGTAGCACATTCGAAGTCGACCATATTTGCCTCGTGACATCATCGAACCAATTGTAGCATTGTGTAGATGGTGGCAGAAGTTATGCGCCAGAGAGTTGCAGAAGTTAGATGTCCTCGAACTTCAATATGAAATAGTGCACATCCTTTGCAAATTAGAGAGGATTTTTCCCTCTGCTTTCTTTGACATCATGATTCACCTCATGATCCACCTACCTGAACAAGTGCTCATTTCTGGTCTAGTCCACTAGACTTGGATATATCCTCAAGGAAGGTATGTACAATTATTTATAATGATTGTTCATCATTTTTATATTTTTTTCTTTGTGTTTCTATTATTCTTCAAATTATTAATTATATGATTTTGCAGACAACTCGAAAAGTATAAAGGATTTGTGAAAAAAAAATCTGCCCAAGATGGCTCCATAGCAGAGACATACCTAATGCATGAATGTGTTACCTACTGTAATAGGTATCTCGAGGATCCAGTCCAGGGCAATCCAAATGTCTGCCACAATCTTTCAGTCGTCACAAATGTTGTACGACCGTTTAAAGGAGTATGAAAGGAAAGATCAACTAAAGAAGAACTTGAAGAAGCGCACTGGGTAGTATTGCGAGACTGTGATGAGGTCGACCGTTACATAAAGTACTACAGGAGTACATTCAAAGGCGCAAACCGGACAAGACACCTGCTTGGGTTAAAAAGATGCTTAAGAAGAAGTTCTCCGATTATTTTCGACAATGGGTACGTTTAATTATTTTAAAACTCTTTTCTCATATATAGTATGTATGGCATTTGGCTGGTGTTTGTTTATGCAAAGTGTTTTGCCTTAATTTTGTGTATTTAGGTGTTTTGTTTCCTTTATTTTTAGGGGAAACTATGTCAAATTTTGGGTAGAAACACATTCATATATATTCTTCACATTTTTGCAGATGAATGATCTACAAAAATCTGATAACCATAAGGGGTGGTGGTCGTGGAAAAAGCATATGCTGGCCCATAAACCGGTTAAGCACTATTTTTACTCTGGCTGTTTTGTGAACAGTGTAAAGTTTCATTCATTCACTCGAGATGAAGGAAGAAGCACACAAATCAGTGGGATCGCAGTTGGGGAAGGCGATGTTGTCTATTACAGAGTTCTTCAACATGTCGTTGAGCTGCTATATGAGAATGATATCAACATTTTTATGTTCAAATGCAAATGGTTCAAGCGTACCAAGGAAGATATAGGGCTAATATTAGTTGACACAAACTCAAGCTGGTATGAGGATAAGTCATTCGCTCTTGCCACCTTAGTTAGACAAGTGCTCTATCTGGATGATCCAAAAGCTGGTGAAGGCTGGAAAATAGTAAATCATATATCACACCGAGGAATATGGAGTGCAACTACACGTGATGGGACGTCGACGACTGATATTGAAGCGCATAGAGACAATGCATATGAAGAGTCTAATATTTCAATCATCCCCGACGTAATGGAACTAGTTTGACATAACGAACGCTTATCCCCGATTGATGACACCACAGATCTTACTCCAGAGGATATTAGAGAGTAAGCACAGAATGCCCCAGAAGTCACGGAGCCTGAGGACGACGACGACGTCGAATACAATTCAGACGATGTAGAGTATGATGATGAGGAACAAATAGATAATAGTGAGGAGGATGATTCATATGATGATGATTATGAGGATGAGGATTGATATGAGGCTAGATTAGTAGTTAATTAATTATATCAGATTAATAAAATTTATAAATTAATATACCAGTTATGAATCGGAAGAACATACGAAAATGGAATTGGAAAGGCCAGATGGTGATGCTTGAAATAAAATTATGTTTGAAATTGGAAAAAAAAATTAAAAGTAAATAAAATTTACTCTTGGCCGACGAAAGTGCATTATTTCGTCTATGGTTCACTTAGACGATGAAAACATGTATTTCGTTGTCTAAGTAGAACAACCTAGACGACGCAAACAATGTATTCGTTGTTTAGGTGAACCCTAACCCTGAACCCTAACAGTAATCCATTTACCCTAAACACCAAAACCTTAGGCAACGAAACTAAACGGTTTGTCGTCTAAGGAAGTACTTAGGCGACGAAACCACTATGTTCGTCGCCTAAGCCCAATTTTTTTGGGTGGTTCATTTTTTGCGCCAAAATTTTTGGGTCCCATTTAAAAACAACTTAGGGGATGAAATTTATTTTTTTCGTCGCCTAATTAAGTCGCTTGATATATCCCAAAAATCGGATCGACTTCAATCTAGTTTTTTCTATTTTCTCTCTCACTTGATCTCTCCTCCGCTGCCTACCCTAAATCCTCTCCTCGTCGCTGCCATACTTCTCTCTCCTATCCTGGAACCCAGCCGTCGCCCAACCCTGCCGAATTCTCTCTCTCTCCTCGGGCCAGACTCTCTCTCTCCTCTCCCTATGGTGTATATCTCCAAGCCGGACTCTCTCTGTCTCTCCATTCCTCTCCGCCGCCAGATTCTCTCTCCCCTCGCCGGACTCTCTCTCCCCTCCCCGTCAGTATACTTCAATCTCTCTCTTCTCCGTTTAAATATATATATATTTGATATATAAAATGGTTATATATATAAATTAGATTAATTATATATGGTAGAGTAATTATATATGGATTAATATATTATATGTGGATTAATTTGGGTATATTGTATTTGGATTAATTTAATTAGATTTGAGTATATTTTGATTAATATATTAGATTTGAGTATATTTGGATTAATATATTATATGTGAATTAATTTGGATATATTGTATTTGGATTAATTTAATTGGATATACATAATGTATTTTGATTAATTTGTGTATATATATATTATATTTATTAATATAAGATTTGATAAATTGGATAATTAAATTTGGCTATATTTGGATAAATTTGAAAAATATTATGAAATTTGGATACATTGGATATATTTGCATGTGAACTTTGAATTTTTGATAAATTTGGATATTTTTGATGAAATTTGGCTATATTTGGATGAATTATGCCAACGTATTTCATTTCTTCAGTTTAGTTATGACTTCATGGAAGAGGTACACAGTTGTGGAAAAGGAGGCGGAACGCGAAGCCTTTGCGCAAGCAATGGATTGGAGGCAGGATTCGGAGGAAAACGTTACAAATTCTCTGTAGCAATATTCGTCTGCGTCGACAGGCCAAATCCCTCATGCTCCACATGAGAATACCTCAGCCTTTACGAACGAGCCGTACGGGGCCAGATTGACTGCATCGTCAGACGTTCTGGATGAGTCAATCGACGACTCGGTTCTCTACAGCGTCCACCATAAGGTCAGGAGGCAGCCATCCAATGCTCCTGCGAAAAGGATTCGAGGACTTGGAAAGGGCATCAAAGGTAAGAGCATAGTGAAGTCAATGGGGAAGAAGATCGACCTCTCGTACGACGAGTTCACCTGAGGCCCTCCGATCGCGCAGCTTGGGAGTCTAACCTCGCACTCCATCGGCTCAATCATACGGAACAACATCCGTATGGTTCCCCCTTCGTGGAACGACCTGTCCCAATTTGAAAAGTTGAGGGTGTTCCGCGAACTATCGGTAATACTATTTATTAATTTTTTAAAGTAATTACAAAACATAAATGCATTATTTCTATAATTAATTTTAATTTATTATTTATATTTCTAGAATCATTTTGAAATCTCCTGCTCAGTAGAGATGATGAAGGACATAGAGGAGACGGCTGACCACATTTACAAGGACTGGAAGTACGACCTCCACAAGTACTACCAGCGACATGGCACCTTGCCTCCGCCTGTGGAACTCCGGAACGACAGAGAAGATGAGTGTCAATGGTTGGTCGAACACTTACAGACCGCCAAGTATAAAGTTCATCTTTATTTCTTTAATGTAATAAAAATGGCATAATTTCTTATTTTTAATAATTATTTAATTATCTTTGTTGTGTAACAGACAAGGTCAGAGGCCAACAAGGTAAATCGGGACAAGAATGACAAACACCATGGATCGAACTCGCGAAAGTTCATTTACATTGCGAAGGAGCACAAAGATGCTGGTTCGAAGCATTGCTTCTTGGATGTTATCATCCAAGCTTATGTGAAGCCCGGGGTTGTCAATGAAGCAAGTCAACAAGGGGTAAGTAACTCACATTTCTAAAATCAATTGAATTTACTCGTACTTTCAAAGCTTTTCGAGATTTAGTATAACGCTAATTGCATTTTTAAGAAATTGAATTATGATTAGTGCATGATTTAGTTAGATTGTACTATTGGATTATGATTTTGAACTTAAATTTGGTTATGCTTTAGTTTAGTTATGTAAATTATGATTTTCAACTTGAAAATTCAGATGGGAATCGGTGCCCACGGTGTAATTGTGTTGTTGTAATTGGTTATTCGAAGTGTAATTTTGTCTGCATGTTTTTTGGTTTTCGACAAATTTTAGGGAAAATTATGCCAAATTTTTGTTAGAAATTAATATTATATTTATGTATTCTTCACTTGATTAATTTCAGGAGAGGTTGATACAAATGGCTGAGAAGGAATTGGCCGTGACCCGGCTGGCCAACCCAAAGATGAATATTTTAATAATTTAATTAATAGATTTTTATATTTTTTAAATTTTTATAATTTAGATAAAAAAAATACAAATTAAAAAAAATTAAAAATTCAACTTGGGAGTCTCTTTTATAGTCTTTATCTATCTCAATGCTCCTTTTCTATCATTGTTATATTTTCTCTTGTCAAATTATGTTCTTGTGGAGAATCCTCCTTTTACTTTCATTTTTTTTTCGTACAAAAAAGAAAAGGGGCAAGGAGTTAAATCAAGTACCTAACCGTGCATAACCCTAGCCCGTCATTGTAAGGGAAGTGGGCGTCGAGGCGGGGAATTTTCCGAAATGTCCTTGTGATGTTGTCTTCCTTTGTGATAGGGAAGCAAAGTTTAAGGGTGAGATGGGAAGTTTGGAGAGGATTTGGTGAATGGGAGATAAGATATGTAAGTTGAGTGAGGGGAAGAAAGAGTTGTGATCGATCATGATCTCTTTCATTTTGCGTTTTGGTTTTGAGGGGGGAGAAAAAGTGTCGTTCAAAGAATCAAATTTGAGGCGGAAAGTTTCCTTTGTGGTGTAATTGAAATTTGGTCTTACCCAATTTGGTTCCAATTAACTCTGTATACGTACGTAGAGAAGGCATTGCGGAAGCTAGTACATACGTATCCGTGTACTTAAGGTGAGAACTTTTTTGTTAGTCTCAAACCTTTGTTTCTTTGTCTTTGAAAGAAAACAATTTTACAAAACGACGTGATCTAAATCCATTACAGTTGACAAACACTATAGAAGATAGCATGATCAGACCAAATTTCTTCGTTGCTTTTGTCTCCGAATTATACTAACCTGAACGATAACGAAAAAGAAAAAGACACTATGAAGTCTTAACGACTTCTTTGATAAAAAAAAAGTGTTTAGGGAGTCAAAATGAAAGTGTCATGAGGTCAAATTTCACGTTAATTTTTTTTTAGAGAGATGTGAAATTGCATTAACACAATTAAAATATGTAGATTAATTACAAGTATTGTAGTTAGTCGTAGTGCTCTAACCATAATCCAAGCAAATGCAGGAAACAAAAACGTCTTTCTATCTAAATATGCGTTACCTGAATACATTGTTAGGAACTAGATCGATACATGTAATTGATAGGAGGAAGAGAAAAAAAACACACTTCCTCGTATTGTACTTCATCTGCCTCGCTGAATTCATCTTCATCAGTAGAACACAAACCAAAACCGAAATTTTGAGCTTCCAACTATGTAATTAGCAAGACGAACAATACAACAAGACACAAAGTTTGATGAAGGAATGAGAGATCACGCTTGAATCAGGACAGTGTACTACTTGACATGGGAACGTATTGCCAATAGTTTATGAAACAAAGTAGTAACTTGTTGGATGCACTTCACACCCATTTCCTTAAGTAGTGAACAATACTGCAAACCAATCGTTCAATGTAGTAGATGGAAAGACGACCAAGCAGACACGAAGCAAATGAGCATGCATTCTATATTCCAACGTCCACTTGTTTGAAAAATTAGTAAATGGCAAGATGAAGACAAATGACACAAATAGATGTGAAACCCAAGGTCCAACACTAACTCTCATGATCTTTTGGACTCCTAAGATCACTTTTCCTCTACCTTTTGACTCTGACCGAACGAATTGGGACTTTAGACTTTTTTAAGTCAATAATCAAAATATCCTCAAAAGATACTGAGAGTGTAGTTTGTGAAGTTTCTGTAATCTTGAAGCTGCCTTTGTCTTCACCGAAATATTGTTGGACTTGTGGCTGCTCAGAAGGGAGTGAGTATGTAGCAGTAAATACAGTTTTAGCAAAAGGAACTGAAACTGAACTAAGCGAAGAATGCCTAGGTGGTTGTGCGTCAACTGAAGTTGGGAAATAAGAGGAAGAAAGACCAGGTTCATGATATGGACCAGAATAAGTTTTTGGACCCCGACTGTAATGGGGATTAAAGAAACCGAAATGCTCAAAATCTTCAGTTGATCGGCGCGAAGAAACTGTCTTAAAATTTTCACTGTTTTGTAACTGCCCAACTACCTCAGGAGGAGTTACACCATAGAGATAACTGTCATCTTCAAAATTTAATTGCTTTAGTAACTGACCTTCTGCCACCCAACTGTCAGGAAGTTACAACGATCATCGGACACGTCAATCGTTGGCGCTGAAAAATGCTGGACAGCAAGCCGATGTCCATGACGACGTCCAAAGAGCCTCCTATTCTTGAATGTTGAAGAATGCTGGACAGCAAGCTCTGCTTTCATCCAAATACCAAAAGGCTTGCCAACACCTTCAAGGGAAGAGGCAGTTGTCATAGAACAATTACTTGTCCAATGATCTAGTAAACCACACTTGTGACAAAAATCCGGTAGATGTTCATACGTAAATTCCACCAAATGATCATCTTTACCATCAAAATGAATAAGCATGCTCCGCCAAAGAGGGTAGGTTACATCCAGACGAACAACGAAGGAACACCGTAGACATCAGGATCAACGAAGGAACACTCGCCAATACAATTACCAATCAAATGGCCCAAAAATTATGGCAAATAAGACAGAGATAACTTGTATATACGCATCCAAAAGGGTACAATCTTTAAGGCAAATCTGCTATTGGAATTGCACCCCCAATGCGTGTCAATACCACCAACATTCAATCGAAGGACCAATGCTCCTTTTTCAAAACATTTTCCAATTCAGTTTCACGATCACACTTAAATAGGTATCGATTTTCGCCGCATTCTCGAATGGTCAGACCTTGGGGTCGCCTCCATAATTCCTCCATTGTGTTTGAAACGTCCCCTGTTATAGAAGCGGTCAGTTGGAACCGTTCCAACCAGGCACAAATGATATTCGGCAAAGTGAATATCGTCCAGGACTCGACGGTCCACATGAACCCCTTCTTGTCCTCTAACAGACAATTGCAAGTTTCTGGGTTGGAAAGTGCTAACAGTGTCTGCCTTGTAGACACAAAAGCATTAGAAAATATTGTAAAAGAGATCATAAAAGAGATTCCTCGATTTTGCATGCAAAGAATTAAACTATACCACGTACTACTGAATTTTGTCATGAAAATATAAGTGCAGAAACGCACAACCTGGTGAATAAAACACCAGACAAAGTGCATAAAAGCACAAACAAGACCCAATGATAAATGGTCAAAAGTGATTCGGCGATCAAAACTATACATACTTTTCCTTTCCCTTTAAACTCAGAGGACGACGTCGATCATCATCATTGTTTTCCAAGACTAGCAGATCTCAAACTTCCAAAGAGAGAGGGAGAGAGAGAAGAAGGAAGCTTGGATCAAATTTCACGTTAATTAGAATGCTGAAATGAGACATCAGTGACCAATGAAATGCAGTGTATCTATACAATACGTCAATATGTACACTACAAGTACAATTGGACAAAATGACATACTGACTTGGGTTTCCAGATCATCCACGAACCTTTATACTCCAAAACCTCAAAGTAATTGAAATGGGGGAAGTGGGGACCTTTATACTCCAAAATCTCAAAGTAATTGAAATGGGGGAAGATGGGGAAGAACAATCACTAGACAAGAAAAGATAGAGGGGTCTATACCTGTCTAATGACCATGTTGACCATTCAATCCACTCAACCTAACACCCTTAGCCCTCAGGTGTAGGGAGAGAGAAGCTAAGAGAGCACTTGTTGTGCAGCAGGGGCAAATGCGAACCCACTATTAGTCCGAAGGCACTGATATTGCCTCCACTTCTAGTCAGCAGTAGAGCCATCGGTGTTATTAGGAGTAAATCAGCAAATCATGTTGATATTGAAGATTGTTGTGTCATTTCTGCAATGCGAAACTTTTTACTCTTTTGACATTCTTAGCTTATATCGAGCCACACAGCTCCATCAACACTTGGACATACGGCTCATGAGTGAGATCGATTTGTTTCTGCTGCATCCATTGAAAGTGTTTCGGTTAGTGGAACGATGCATTTCAGAGTACATCCATAATAATCACTACCATATATCCATTCCCATCTCCCAAATCCCACCACTACACAACAAGATCTTTCCACTAAGTAACATCTGCTAATTTAAATGGTTTAGGACAAAACCTAATCTTCTTCATGTTCCTGCAACTGCTGACATAATTTGACCCAAGTGCACCATTATATAAACTGATTAATTAACAAAAGAAAGCTAATTTTTCTCAGGAAAATTTGTCCTATGCTAGAACAAAATAGTAAACACCAAACAGATCAAGTATTCAATAATGCAGATTGATAATAATAATTGAATCTCAGTTTGCACTTTGCACTTTGCACTTTGCACTTAAGGGAGAATACGCTTACACCTTTGTATCACAGCTTGCAGAAGAGGACAAGAATTTTCTTGTCCATCCATCCCACTTTGTCAATCTGCATACTAAATTCAAGCCAGGCTTTATAATCCTCCCCTGCAAAATATTTTTAATCCCAAGTAAGGAAAAAACAGTAAATAGTATTTTAAATGCATGGTATCAACATCAGGAAAAAATAATTTTACTCCCACTTCTTATTGTTTAGATAGAAATTCACTGGCTATCAAAGAACTACTAGAAGTTCCAAGTCATTTTTGACACAGACACTGTCTTAGTGTTTTCAACCTGCCTAACTCTTCATGAGAACCACACACAATCACAATAGATTGTCATATGAAAGAACACTGCAAAATTTCAAGAACCAATATATACTTAAATATATAAGAAGACAACCAAACTGAACTGATACATTCTCTTAATATTAAACTACCTATACTGAAATTTGAGACATTGTTTGATACTTACTTGTGCAGGATTCTCCACCATGTACTACCATCTGAAGATGATTATGTACCAAAAACTACCCCAGAAGGCAACGTAGCTACCAATCAGAGTAAGAAAACTAAAAACTTTGAAGGGTTTAAGTGGTTAATGAGTCATCAACTCCTTAATTATTATAGCCCTGTACGCATATAAAGGCTTTCCCTTTCTAAACAACTTCAATTCTTTCCATTCCTTACGTCATAAGGCCTTATTGGATAACAAGCATCCATCCTCATAGACTAGACAATGGCACAACAAATTTAAGATTGACTTCTTGCACCCATTTCTCTCTGTATTGAATTATTTTGCGTAAACACTTCCCCATCAAAATAATTCTACTCCCCATAATATGTACTCTCTCTCTCTCTCTCTCTCTCTCTCTCTCTCTCTCTCTCTCTCATGTCAGCAGAGATTTGATCTGAAAAATGATTATCCACAAACGCTAGTTCTCACCCTCCATGATACGGGCATCATCGCCGCATCATACATATAGATGGATGTAGTCAGTAAAGAATGAATGAACACATGAGAGAACCTGTTGCATATATATGCATTCATCATACATGAATGTGATCATGATGCACCCTATTGACACTTTGTCACACTTCCCATCCTATAAAAGACCTCCTCTTCTAGAGCCTGACTCCACATTCTAACTTGAACCAACACATTAAGTAGTTTACTCAACTTCATCACCACCAAGACCTTGAGTTCAGTTTTTCTTCTACTAAAGGCTTAAAAAACTTAAAAAGCCAGCCATGCAGCCTGGTGAGGCTACAGGCCTTCATTATCTAGCTCCTTCAAGTCCATTGTCATCCTACCCACCCCATTTTAGCATGATGAGTACAGCTGCTCAAAGCAATACCACCGGTGCCTTTCAGTACAACCGGTTTTCTACAACTCCCGTTTATAGTAACTACCATTTTCCTGCCCACTTACTTTCTCAAGAAGTTAATAATAATCATCTGCAGCAACCATCTTCCTTCAGCAGTAACTCAACCTCTGACGAAGCTGATGAGCAGCAACATAGTCTCATCAATGAGAGGAAACAGAGACGAATGATATCCAACAGAGAATCTGCGCGTAGATCACGTATGCGCAAGCAGAAGCACCTGGATGAGCTCTGGTCACAGGTGGTTTGGCTAAGAAATGAGAACCACCAACTTGTGGACAAGCTGAATCATGTGTCGGAGTCCCATGATAGAGTCATGCAAGAGAATGCTCAGCTCAAAGAGGAGGCTTCCGAACTCCGCCATATGCTGAGTGACCTCCAGCTGCATAGTCCTAATTCTAACTACCATCCTTCCTTGAGAGACCAGCTGGAGGTCGATGTTCCCTGCAACACAGCTTATCTGAGAGCAGAGTCCTCCAACTTGCCCATCACAGCAAGTTCTATGGATTTGCTAGGCTAAATAATTAAGATTGATCGATCAATTGATGGAGGAAAGAGAGTTCCTATGATTTTCCCATTTTCCATCCATGGTGGTTCTCTTCTGTTTGTATAGAAGTCAACCAGAGTCTCTATGAGATCCAATTAGATATGGCAATAACATGTATTAGGATTATCATTGAATCCATGCTTAATAAAATTGGCATTGTCGTTGTTATATTCTTATCTTATATTTATATAAATCAAACACATAAATCCAGTCATCTATACTTCACTCATACATACTACCACCATTTTCATGGCACCACCTACGACCTATCTCAGATCATTTCCATAACACAAAAACTATCTGATAATTTTCATCGGCAATTACCAGCTTCAAATTGAATAACATACCTATTGCCACAATACCAGAACAGTACTAAAGGATAAATTCAGCAAGCATGCATGTTACAACCGTTTAAAGAAACTAAGATTACTGCACAAATTATAAAGTAGTAATTATATCAGGTGTACTAGAATAAAAAAGTACTAGAAGTGACTCAAATGAGTGCCAATATTGCAATGAGTGGCAATGGGTGGGGAAGAGTTGGCAATGACACAGAAATAAAGGTAGTGTTGAGTTCGTCATATTAAATTTACTATAACTAGAAAAACATATGAAAAAGCTATCCACTGGCATATCAATACAAGAACTGTTTGTAGCTTTTAGAGAGTTGGCTTGACTAAATATAACATGGTCTGGTTTACTTTTTAAATTGTTCTCCTGATTTGGTTATTGCTTAGATACTGCATCACTGTTTCCTACGAGGAATCCCTAGGAAGACCTTCATACATAAGAGCCTTAATACTTTATAATGTTTTTAATGATCATTATTAGTTCCTTACTAAACACTACTGATTGGGCAGATCCAGGAAAAAGAAGATTATGTTTGACACTTTATAAACTTCTAAAATTCTGATGCAGAATATATAGTCCACACGCACTTGAACCTGATTTCAACTCAATCCCAAAGTGATAATATTTATGCTATCATTATTTACTGGGGTGGGTTCCTAGATAGCTCTTTCAAATTTTTACGTCAAAGTTGTTAACTACAAACACTGCATAGATAACCAATATCTGAAAGAAAGACTCAGAGTTGAGTGGTTACGTACAGAAACATCTTCATCTCAGCTTGAATTAGACACCAAGTATGCAGCATAAGCAGCTAACACGACACTGGCAGATGAACATGGTTGGACAGATAGGCGTGGCAGAGTTTCATCGAATCAACATATTGCATAACTTTTGGCTTGTTGATATAAGTATCAGTTGTTTGTCCATCTTCATATATGGCAGTCCATCTTCAGTGCTGATAGCTAAATAGCTGTGTGTAAGTATGAGTCTGAGATGTCTGACAAAACTGCACAATATTATTAAGACCAACTGTGAGATAGAATATTCGAGTATGCATCAACAGTTCTACAAAAAAGCAGCAATCTCAACTGTACAGTCTATGAATCCACCTTCAATTGAGACCACCAAAACTGAAATAAGAAAATTATGAATCCACCTTCAACTGAGGATTAAGCTGTATCTGATTCTTAAACCGTCTCCGTTTCATTTGGTATGTATAGCCAACCATCAGTCCATCACCAATAATCATTGCAAGAGCATGTCCCGTCCTTGAAATGATGAAACCAATTTGAATCCCTTACCACTATTTCTCTCCCCTTGGCTTTTGAAATATACTTGATCGCAGTGTGGCAATCTCCACAAACATGGAGATTCTTGAATACTCTAATGGGTTTCGATTTCAACGTGCTTATGAGACCAAATGCCACTGCTAGTTTCTCACTGTGCTGAAACAAATAATATTCCTTTTGTTCCTCCTCTACCTCATGAAATACAATCTGTATCGGCTACATACCCCAATTTTCTTTATCGTTGACCTCAGTTGGTCCAGTTCATCATAAATCTCCTTTGCTTGTGGGTGCATAGTGTCTCCAACATGGAACTTGTGCATCTTATTTTTCACCTCGATAAAGCTAGAACCAGCTTCTTTGATCAAAGTTTTCTCTTTCATATCTTTTCTTATATTTGCAACTTCCTCCCACTGACCTGTGGAAGCGTATAAATTTGATAGTAAACTATTTGCTGCTGAATCATGTGGATTCTCCTTGATGATCATCTTTGCAGCATGTTTCCCAAGCTCAAGGTCACCATGTACTCGGCAGAGAAATGTACGCCAGATTAGTGCATTAGCTTCAAAAGGCATCGACTCAATAAACTGAAAAATAAATCAATCATACGTGAATAGTGTTCCATTCTTGGCATGATACCATGTTTTAGGTGCATTTCCTTGAAGGTCTTCCACCCCTCAGAAATCAATCCCGCGTGACTACAAGCTGATAAAACAGCAATGTACGCGATCTCATTTGGTTTTAATCCAGCCTCAAGCATTCTGTTAAACAGTTCTACAGCTTTAATCGCATAACCATGTTTTGCGAAACCACCGATCATTGAAGTCCATGATATCACTGAACACTTGAAAAGCAGCATCTATGTTTCCACATGGAAACCAATGCATTACAAACGCTTTGGTTTGACTCAAATCCAGATTTTATTATCCGGGATAGTATCTGCTCCGCCGCCTCGGTCACCTCCTCCATCTGAACAAGCCTCGTGATCATCAGCCCCCACGTCACCACATCTCTCTCCCGCATTTCGTCGAACACCTTATACGCATCCCCCAATCCCCAACTCCCTTCACAAACATATCAATCGCCGAACAACCTACACACACATGACACATCGGAGTTTATATACCCGATCTTGATCGCCGAGCCGAGCACCACCTTTCCGGCAACGACGTGTCGTTTGTTGGAACAGGCGCGTAGTCCACCCTTCGTTGAGTACGTCGATATAGCTGGAAAGGGCGGTGGACGACATGTCGTTTTGGGCGAACGAGGAGATGATGGCGGTGTAGCCACCGTGTAGGAAACGAGGTCGTTTTTCATTTGGCGGAAGAGTGACGTGGCGGATTGGAGATTGGAGTTGGAGCGAGTGAGGCGCGCGTGGAGGAGTTTGGCGAGTGGGTAGTTGCGGGAGTGGAGCCAGGAGAGAGAAAGTGGGGAGGTCTGGCGTAATAACAGAGCTGTTAGAGCTGTTAGTAGGTCTGTTAGGACTGTTAGCTGTTAGTAGGGCTGTTAGCCGTTAGTGCAGTGGTTAGCTGTTCATCCTTTCTGTTATGAATCTTCTAGAGATTCTTCACATGTTTGTTGTGACTGTTCCAGCTGTATATTGCTGGCCTGAGTTTTCAGTACGGTTTGGTAAGCGTGTATAAATATCTAGAGTTGATTAGAGAGCATATGAGGGATTGTAATACACATTCTCAGTTTCTTGTTCATCAAGATATACAGTTTCATTATCAAAACTCCTCTTAGGTAGCTCTTCAATTCTTGCTATGATTGTGTGATCATGTATGAATCTGATCATGTTATCATGGTATCAGAGCTCACATAGCTCCTGAGACGCCTCCGAATCTGTTCCATTACGTTATTTTGCGTATGATTTGGTCATTTTTCAAAGCTGAGGGTTTCATCAAAACTTGTTGAATTGCAGATCTGATTCGCATCGAGCTCAGAGGTTTGGATCAGCCTCTCAGATCTACTCGCATAACTCAATTTGATTGTGTATTGCTTCGTCTCTGATTTCAGGTGTTGTTTCAGAACATTACTACTTGATTCTGAGAATTCAGTATATAACTGCTTTGATGTATGCTGTCATATTCTGCTAAGCCTTGAATTTTGGAGATATTTGTGAAGAACTGTGATTAGCTGTGCATTGTGATAGAAGTGTGTATTAGCTATGTGTTGCGATAGAAGTGTGTATCTCATTTTTTGGAGATATATGTGAAGGAGTATGATTTGATATATGCTGTGACAGAAATGTGTGTAGAAATTGTGTTGAGAAACTGTGAATCTTGAGTTCTGAGATAGAAATTGTGTGTGCTAAGAGTTGTGAATCGTGAAGCTTAAGGAAAAGAGTAGTGTTGAATTGTGAATGTTGCTACTGATTTTTCTTGTCTGGCTCAAATATTGCCCTTGTTAAGTTGTGAATTCTGCTATTTGTCTGAGATCTAGTGGCTACTATCTACAATTTGTTGTGAATTTTTTCTCTGCTGTCATTATACATTGAAGGAAGAAAAAAAATGGCACCTTCATCAACTATGTTCTCACAAAAAACTGGTGGTGATCAGTCTTCTCGTGCATTGACACAAGCTGATGTCAATGCCTTGCTTAGCACATTAACTGTCAGACTAGGGGATTCGAACTTCATCAAATGGAGTTTTCAATTTCAGTCACTGCTGGAGGGTAATGAACTGTTTGGTTTCTTTGATGGAACTGAAGTTCAACCTCCTAAATTTGCCCTGACTGAAGAAGGAGAAGTGACTAATGTGATCACTGAAGCATATAGAATCTGGAAGAAGACAGATAAGGCATTGCTCAGTCTACTCATGGCAACTTTGAGTGATGATGTCTTGGAACTCATCATTGGATGCAGAACCTCACATGAGGCTTGGACTGTGTTAATAGAGAGATATTCAACAGTATCCAGAGCCAATATCATGCAACTGAAAACTGAGCTACAGACCATTCAGAAAGGTGCTGACAGTATTGAGAGGTATCTGTTACGCATCAAAGCTGCTAGAGACCAATTAATGTCTGTTGGTGTTGTGGTAGCTGATGAAGATCTTATCATTGTGACTCTGAATGGTTTACCAGATGAGTATAACATCATAAGAATGGTACTGAGAGGTAGAGACACTCCTCTTTCCTTGAGGGATTTAAGGTCTCAACTTCTTTCAGCTAAGAGAGATATTGAAGGAGCAGTCTTCAGAGCTCAGAATACAATGAGTGCTATGGTAGCTAGAGGATTTTCAAATGGTGAAACAAGGAGAAACTGGACATCAAATGATGATAAATCTAAGTTTACAAAGGGAAATAACAAGTTTAAAGGGACTGATAACACAGCAAGCGTATGCTCTCACTGTGGCAAAAAGGGACACACTGCTGATACCTATTATCAACTTCATTCTTGTTCCATCTGTGGCAAAAGGGGACATTTTGCAGATACATGTTACAGAAATCCTAATTACAAAGGTGATGCTTCTCAAAACAGCAGAACTACAACTCCTTATCGGTTCAACCATGGTCCAGCTCCAGAATACCAAATTTGTAGTAAGAAAGGTCATACTGTTGTAAACTGCTTCTACAGGAAGGATGATGGAGCTGACACTGGAAATTTCTCAAGTATAGTCTGTCAGATATGTGGAATCAGGGGTCATGTGGCTCTAAATTGTTCTCAGAGATCCAACTATGCCTTTCAAGGGACTGAACCACCATCTACTCTTACAGCAATGATTGCTCATGCTAGAGCAATGGCTACTGGGAACACAGCTAGCTCCTCTCAAAGCTTTGACAATGGTGGCTCTGATGTGTGGATTGGAGACTCTGGTGCCACTCACCACATGACATCAGAACTGAGAAATCTCACTATTGCTTCCCCATACACCAATGAGAATCAAATCACTATTGGTAATGGTACTGGTCTTCATATCTCACATATTGGTACCTCATCAATTACACCTTCCTCACATACATTTAAACTGAAGGATGTGTTGCATGTTCCTAAATTAGCAGTAAATCTCTTGTCTCTAACTAAACTGTGCAAGGACAACAAGTGTTTTGTTACACTTGATGATATTAACATCTGTGTGCAGGACAAGGCAACAAGAACTCTATTGTACCAAGGAAAGAGTAATGTTGATGGCTTGTTTCTGTTCAAAACTCCAAAGAATAATTCTCAGTTTTCAGCTTACCTGGGTGGTGTTGTCAAATCCAGTCTGTGGCATCAAAGATTTGGTCATCCATCTGCAGAAGTTACAGCAAAGATGATGTCTATCTCCAATATTCAGTCTAGTTTAGAATCCTCTACTTCTATGTGTACTCAGTGCTTGCAAGGCAAAATGCACAGATTATCATTTAATGAGTCTGTCACTCATAGTGTTTCTCCTTTTGCTAAAATCCATTCAGATGTCTGGGGTCCTTCACCATGTCTTTCTCTAGAAGGTTTCAGGTACTATGTCACATTCATAGATGATTGTACCAGATTCTGTTGGACTTTCCCATTGATCAATAAATCAGATGTGTTTGCTACTTTTGTTAAGTTTCATGCTTTTGTACTCAATCAGTTTGGTAGTTCTATTAAGATCTTTCAATCAGATGGGGGTGGTGAATATGTCAGCAAGAGATTTGTCAATTTCCTGGATTCTAAGGGAATACTACACTATATTTCATGTCCTTACACACCCCAACAGAATGGCTTGGCAGAGAGAAAACACAGACATTTAGTGGATACTGCAGTAACTCTCATGACAGCTGCATCTTTACCTAAAGTCTTTTGGTTTCATGTTGTAGCACATGCTACTTATCTGATCAACAGAATGCCTTGTAAGACTCTCAAATTCTCTTCTCCATATTCTCTCCTCTTTAAGTGTATTCCTCCAGTTGCACATCTTAAAATCTTTGGAACCACTTGCTTCCCTTACCTCAAACCTTATGCTTCTGATAAACTTGCTCCCAAGTCTGTTCCTTGTGTTTTTCTGGGCTTTGCTTTAGGCTATAAAGGAGTATTCTGCTATAACATTGATCTTAACAAATTATGGATGTGCAGACATGTCATTTTTGATGAAGCCACTTTCCCATTTGCATCCAAAACTTCTTCACTTTCATCTCTTCAAGCTCAACCCATTTCTGCTTCATTTTTTGATGTATCTTTGCCTTCTTCTCTTGCTCCTCATTTTCCTTCTTCCTCAACTTCATCTTCTCCTTCTGTTCTATCTTTTTCTCAGCCTCCAGTGGTCACTCCCTTATCCTCTAATCTTCATGTTCCTTCTACAGCATCTTCTCTTCATGATTCTCCTCCTCCTGCTTCACCTCTTTTACATGAATCTCCTCCTAACCCTTCTCCTAGTGAACCTGTTGCTCAGGATGCTCCTCATGACCCTATTGCTGCTCCTATTGCTCTTATGGTTGTTCATCCTATGGCTGATAATCACTTGGATGTGGATCCTGAAATTCAGTTTATTGCTCATCAAAACTACAATGATCATTCTATGTTTACTAGAGCAAAGAATGGAATTGTGAAAAAGAAGACTTTTACAGACTTCTGTGCTTTTTCTGCTATTACTCAGCATAAAATGTATCCTGACTATGCTGATTTTGCTGGTTTCACTGCTGTTACTGATATCTTGGATCCTCATGAACCTAAATCTTTCAAATCTGCTTCTGGGAAACCTGAGTGGGATATTGCTATGCAGGAAGAGATTGATGCTTTACATCGGCAAGGTACTTGGACTCTTGTACCATACCCTTCTAATAAAAATATAGTTGGTAGCAAATGGGTCTATAAAGTGAAGAAAAACCAGGATGGTTCTGTTTCTCAATACAAGGCTCGTTTGGTAGCTCAAGGTTTCTCTCAAGAACATGGTTTGGATTATGAAGAGACCTTTAGTCCAGTAGTTCGACATAGTACAGTTCGTTTAGTGCTTGCTCTTGCTGCTATGTATAAATGGGGTCTGAGACAATTGGATGTTAAAAACGCATTCTTACATGGTGATCTTAAGGAAGAAGTTTATATGAAGCAACCTCAAGGCTTTATAAACTCAAACCATCCTGATTATGTGTGTCTTCTCAAGAAGTTCCTGTATGGACTTAAGCAGGCTCCTTGTGCTTGGCATGAGAAATTCACAAGCTATTTACCAAGTTTGGGTTTTACCCTTTCCCATTCTGATCCCAGTTTGTGTTCATCAGATCAAGTTCTGCAGGGGTTGTTCTTCTACTTCTTTATGTAGATGACATTGTTCTTACTGGCTCAGATTCTGCAGGTGTAGATTTTGTCATTTCTGAGCTTAGTTCTGTGTTTGATATGAAGGATCTTGGTGCCCTTACATTCTTCCTGGGATTAGAGATTCAATATACACCTAGTGGTCTTCTAATTCACCAAAGTAAATATGCAACTGATCTCCTAGCCCGAGCAGGAATGAGTACATCTAAACCCTGCTCTACACCCTGCCTTCCTCATACTCAACTTCTTAAGTCTCAAGGCACTCCTTTACCTGATCCTACTTTTTACAGGAGCCTAGTTGGTGCTCTTCAATATCTCACATTTACTCGACCTGACATTGCTTATTCTGTTAATACAGTTTGTCAGTTTATGTCATCCCCTACTGATGTTCACTTCAATGCAGTTAAACGCATTCTTAGATATGTTCAGGGTACTAGACATCAGGGACTCTTCTATGCTCACAGTGACTCTCACTCTCTTCATGCTGGTGTGTGTCTTAATGCTTACTGTGACGCTGATTGGGCTGGAGATATAGGCACACGAAGGTCCACAACTGGGTTTGTTGTATTCTTAGGCCACAATCCAGTTTCTTGGCAATCTAAGAAACAAGGAAGTGTGTCTCGTAGTTCTACTGAAGCTGAATATCGAGCTTTGGCCAATACAGCTACTGAGTTATCCTGGATGCGTCATGTGCTGTGTGATTTACAAGTGCCTATTCCTCGCCCCCCTTTGCTGAAGTGTGACAATCTTTCTGCCCTTGCTTTGGCTTCAAATCCAGTATTCCATTCTCGTATTAAACATCTTGATAATGATTTTCATTTCATTCGGGAACGTGTTCAACGGCAAGATCTATTACTCCAATATGTTCCTACTTCTTCTCAGACTGTTGACATCTTCACCAAGGGTTTACATGGTCCTGTGTTTCGTGTTCATAGCTCCAATCTCAGCATTGTCTCCCCTGCTGAGCTTGAGGGGGCATAATAACAGAGCTGTTAGAGCTGTTAGTAGGTCTATTAGGACTGTTAGCTGTTAGTAGGGCTGTTAGCCGTTAGTGCAGTGGTTAGCTGTTAATCCTTTCTGTTATGAATATTCTAGAGATTCTTCACATGTTTGTTGTGACTGTTCCAGCTGTATATTGCTGGCCTGAGTTTTCAGTACGGTTTGGTAAGCGTGTATAAATATCTAGAGTTGATTAGAGAGCATATGAGGGATTGTAATACACATTCTCAGTTTCTTGTTCATCAAGATATACAGTTTCATTATCAAAACTCCTCTTAGGTAGCTCTTCAATTCTTGCTATGATTGTGTGATCATGTATGAATCTGATCATGTTATCATGGCGGGGAGGGGATGAGATCGAGGGTGGAGATTGCTTGGTAGAGTTGGCCAGCGTTGACTTGGGAGATAAGACGGTGGCGGAGGAGGTCGGATTTTGGGTCTTGGAGGCGGCGGAGAGGAGGAGAAAGAGGAGGAAATTTGGCGGGAGCGGGAAGCGAGTGGTGTAGAGTTACCGAGGGAGCATGGTTCGTCATCTCCAACGGCTAACCCGAATTTCCCAAACTTTTTATCCAAAAAAAAGGAAGAATTTTTATTTAACAAAAATATATAGAATTTTCCAAAAAAATATAAAATAAAAAATAATATAGAAAGTCAAGGCTTCTTGACCCAATAAAAACAAAGAAGTGCTCGTTGAATGGGGCATGTTTGCCTCCGGGAATTGATCACTATGTTAATGATAAGTCATTTTTCAACATTGTTAATTACTCAATATCAAGATTATAGCGTTAAACATCACATTCCATGTTTGTTACATCTCCTTATATTATAATTCTTAGCTAATAATAAAAAAAATAGTCCAATATCATATTTGGTACCACAAGAGACTATTTTAAATGAGTTTATGTAAGTCTTTAGTCATGTTTGTTACACCTTCTTATTTTTAATTTATTTTAACAATAGTCAAATCTCATGTTTTGTGTCGCAAGAGACTATTTTAAATGAGGTTATGTAAGCCCTTGAAGTGATGAAAACACCATTTTTACTTTCCTATACAAGAAGCCCAAAAACTCGCTCCTTATATGACACTCATTAATATAAGAAATATAATATCTCTTATATAATGAATTCAAGTATACAAGAAGCTCAAATACTTGCTTCTTATTTAACACACCCTAATATAAGAAATATATTATTTCTTATATATGAAATATAAGAAGGTATAACAAACATGCCCGCTTTCATCATAAAGTTTATAGTCCTCACCATTTAATTCATTTACCTGATAAACAACATAATTCTTGATTCATTTACCTGATGAATCTTCATCGATCTTATTTGGTCATTTGGTGTAGAGAGATAGATGGATTGACAGCAAGTCTACAACGAAGTGCATAACACTATTTTTGGTTATCTTCAGCGTCTTGGAAGTAAATAGATACTATTTTATATCTCTGTAATACATAATAAATGTTATTAGACAATTTTTTTAGGAAAACGACCTTCCGGAGGAGTTGGGGGTCATTTTATTAAAAGAATACGACTATGGTCGTAATTGATAGCATCCAGAACATGCTCTGGAGCGGAGGTGAACTATTCATAATAAATATCACAATCATAGGTAAATGTATATGCTACGCTATTACAAACACTAGCACTAGTCTTTAAATCCATAAAGCTTGACAAATGTATGCTTACATATTGCATCTCTTAGGGATCACGAGAATCAATGATAAATAGAAATAAACACACTCATAAGCACTCAATTGTGGTAAGTATGTCTATATCAATGAAACTCAGAATCCGAAAGAAACGAATATAAACAATGAATCTTAAAACCATGAGAATTACCCACTCTACATCAATAGTGGGCCAGAAAAAAAAATCACTTGGGTCCCAGGTCCAAGTAGGCCACTGAAATCCTAGCATGTTCGGCCTAACACTGCCAGGCCCAGAAATTGGTCCATCATGGAAGGATCGAGCCATCTCATCATCATCTCCACTAGAAGCTAATCCCCTTAGAAGCCCTAAGTTCTGGCCCATTTCAGTAGGCTTAAAAGAGATCCAATGGTGGTTAGTACACAGAAACCCTAAACTCCTCGGCCCATAAACCATAAGCCCATAAATCACCTTGTGCCTACAAATCCAACTTGATTGTCCTGGAAGCTTGCACCTGGGCTGTTGTCGCCGGACGACCAGCCTCGGCTAAGATTCTGACTTGGTTACGACATCCCGACCACCGTCATCATCACCGTCCCAAATCCAGAACCGCCAACACAAGACAACAACGCCGAAAGAACGTGCCAACGCATCCTGGAGAATACCATGATGCCTGGACAACGACCGAACTCGGTTTCCGTCGTCGACCGCCACCACCCCATCGAGAGCACACGCCTCTACTCTAATTCACTTAAGACGAGCACGGCCTGGTCTTTGCCACCATCCACCAAAAACTTCAACCAGATAGATTGGATTTTCCATCCTCTAAGGCTTAAACCCCGTCGACTGTCGTTAGAATTCAAGCCTGACCCGCTTCCTGAGGGAAGACCTGGTCTCGACGCCCACAAGAGACACCCTATGGAAGATGCTGGAGATAACCGCCGACGTATTGATATGATGACCAAGAACCGCCGCCACTAGATAATGTAAAAACCCTACGCAGATTCTCATCAATGACTGTTGTGTTGTAGCGCGTCACAATGTAACTAATGTCACCGGATCTAAAAGATTTAACATAATGCTATTAGACAATTAACTACAAGTACGCTAAACAAATATTACGTTTTCTAGCTATAGTTTAGGTGTGAGTCATTGAACTCGTAATATAGCTTTTATATATTGTACGTAGTAATCTAATTGTTCATATTTCATTTATTTGTGATCATATCACATACTCTACAAACTTAGTTGAGTGACATATATATTAGTGCATTAAATTGAAGTTTAAAAGTGCAGATAAGTTTTCGAAGGTTCACTACTGAACATCGCCGATGACTAAAACTCACCTTGCTCCTCTTGTTTTTGCAAAGCGCGTGACTTTTAATTCTCTTATAATTTTAGGACGTTCACGTTGAACACATGCATACCAACCGTATTGGTAAGCTTTACACTACCACATTTTGACTCATTGCCGGCGATTTTTAAATCGCCGGCAATGTTTTTTAACATTACCGGCGATTTTTGCCGGAAAAATCATCGGTAATGTCTTTTTTTTTTAACATTACCAGCGACATAAATGTATGTCGCCGGCAATGTCTCGAAGGTAATGTAAAAAAAAAAACGACATTGCCGGCGACATACATTTATGTGTATGTCGCCGGTAATGTTTAAAAAAAAATAAAAGACATTGCCGGCGACATAAATGAAGTCGCCGGCAATGTCTTTTTTTTTTTTTTTTTACATTACCATCGAGACATTGCCGGCGACATACATTTATGTCGCCGGTAATGTTAAAAAAAAGAAGACATTACCGGCGATTTTTCCGACAAAAATCGCCGGTAATGTTAAAAAACATTGCCGACGATTTTTAAATCGCCGGCAATGAGTCAAAATGTGGTAGTGTTACTTAACGAGAGAAAAAACACTAGTGCATTATTGTATTATTCTACTGCTAATATAGCTCATCTGTATGATTCTTTAGGTTTTGGTTATCCAAGAGACTTTTTTATTTTGTAATTTTTATTTTTCTAGCGAGAAAAAAAAACGCTAGTTTTAGAAGCTCAAAAACCATTCATTTGTTTATGAAAAACGGATTTGGGTAACATATGTAGTTTAGTGATTTTTGACACCTAACTCTCACCACAATGGTGCCAATCTCACCCCCTACTAAAACAAAGCCAAACAAAGCCCTTGAAAAACATCATCTACTGATCTACTACCTAAACATTGTCAATTGTCATGGTCCCTCCCATCGTCCCATCCAAGTTCCACGATACCTCACACATCCACAGTCACACTCCAAATACCCATAATGATTTTGATATTACATTTCTCAAAACAAAAAACAATTAACACCGACACGCATCTAGTAGTAGAATTTAGATCTCTTTTCTCACTCGTTTGAGAGCTTTGATTTCTTCCACTCTCTCCCCACATGGTCTCCTACCCAGCTCAGAAGATCCAAACACACTCTTCCAAATTAAGCTCTCTCCACTACGACTAATCTCTCTAGCAAAACATAACAGTTAAAAAACCAAACTCATCTCTACTTTCCGATCGATCCTAGCTCGGTGAAAACGTCGTCGTTTTCTAGCTCAGAATGGCGGTGGCCGGAAGAGGAAGCAGAGGAGGAGGAGGATCCGGGTTTAGCCTCCGGAGCTTCTTCTCGTATCGGATCTTTGTATCGGCCATGTTCTCTCTTCTCTTCATTGCCACGCTCTCTGTTCTCCTCACTACAAATCCCTCCACTCCTAACCACGACTCTGTAAGTTTACTAATCCATACTTGTTCTGCAATTAATCGCAGACCCAGATTGAAATTTCGAAGCTTTAGCAGAACCCACGTGTCAATTTTACTTATTGAGCACAACCCATGTTCTAGATTTCATAATTGAAGCAATACCCAAATCTCAGAAATGCAATTAGATTGAAAAGTTATGATCTTGATGTAGAATGCAGATACTTTTAAGTCAGTGAAGCACAAACCCATATGCTAGTTTTCATGTTGAAACACAAATTCTAGATTTGGGTGGAGTGAGTTTTGCAATTTTGATAGAGTTGGAGGTATAAAGTTATGATCTTGATGTGTATAATGCAGGTACTTCCAACTACTGGAAACGCTTACATGCGTAGAACGTTTCTAGCTTTAAATTCTGACCCGTTGAAGACGAGACTAGATTTGATATATAAGCAAGCGAATGATCACGTCACTCTTGTCAATGCATATGCGGCTTATGCCAGGAAGCTTAAGCTTGAGATATCTAGACAGATGAGATTGTTTGATGATTTGGCATCTGGTTTCTCTGATCTTCAAACGAAACAGAGTTACAGGGCTGCATTGTTTGAGTCGGAGGGTGCGGTGGATGAGGATGTTTTGAGACAGTTTGAGAAGGAGGTGAAGGATAAGGTTAAAACCGCTCGCTCGATGATAGTAGAGTCGAAGGAGAATTATGATAATCAGCTTAAGATTCAGAAGCTGAAGGATACTATATTTGCTGTTAATGAGTTGCTTATAAAGGCAAAGAAGAATGGAGCATTTGCGAGCTCCATTGCAGCAAGGTCGATACCAAAAAGCTTGCATTGTTTGGCCATGAGGCTTGTTGAGGAGAGAATTACACATCCGGAAAAGTACAAGGAGGAGGAACCAAGCCCCGAGTTTGAGGACCCATCTTTGTACCATTATGCAATTTTCTCGGATAATGTGATTGCTGTCTCAGTGGTGATTCGTTCAGTGGTGAATAATGCAGCAGAACCGTGGAAACATGTATTCCATGTTGTTACAGATAGGATGAATCTTGCTCCAATGAAGGTTTGGTTTAAGATGAGGCCTGTAGAACGAGGTGCTTATGTAGAGGTGAAGGCTATAGAAGATTTTGCTTTCTTGAATACCTCACACATGCCAAGTCTGCGGAGGCTTGCTACCAAGGAGACTTCTAAAAGGGTTAGGAACCCATACTCGTCTCTGTTGCATGAACTTCGGTATTATTTGCCAGAAATGTATCCGAAACTAAACAAGGTTCTGTTTTTGGATGATGATGTTGTGGTTCAAAAAGACTTGACTGGTTTATGGAATATCGATCTGGATGGGAAAGTGAATGGAGCTGTTGAAACCTGCTTTGGTTCCTTCCGTCGATATGCCCAGTACCTGAATTTTTCGCACCCTCTTATTAGGGAAAGGTTCAATCCCCGGGCTTGTGCTTGGGCATATGGAATGAACATATTTGATCTTGATGCTTGGAGGCAGGAGGGATGCACAGAGCAATACCACAGCTGGCAGAACTTGGTAAGTGTACAACTTGTGCTCAAAATCCAGTTGATCTAGAAAATTAGGTGCTCATTTGGGATATACTTCCAAAGTATGCAACATTTTTTTATAACCAACTGTGCTTTTCAGCTGGCAATTTTTGACCAAATGGCACCAAATATAGTTGAAACAAATAATTACATTACTGTATTTGAACGAGTATTCATTTCCCTCTCCCTATTTATGCAGAATCTGAACAAGACTCTTTACAAGTCAGGGACTACTGCCCCGGGGCTGATTACCTTCTACTCAACAACAAAGTCGTTGGACAAATCTTGGCACGTGCTCGGGCTGGGATACAATCCTAGTATTAGCATGGATGAGATCAACAACGCTGCAGTCATTCATTACAATGGAAATATGAAACCTTGGCTGGACATTGCTATGAATCAGTACAAGAATCTGTGGACAAAGTACATGGACAATGGTATGGAATTCGTTCAGATGTGCAATTTTGGCTTATAATCAGATTATAACAGAAACTTTACTGCTTCACCTCAACCATAAGCGAGCCGCAGCTAGGTTATATATCTTCTTCTACCTCTCTTTACTTATCTAGACAGAAGTTTTGGATTACCACATAAGTAGCTGCAACCCCACAGAGCAAAGCTCAGTGAAATTATGTCTCCTCTTTTATTTCATTTTGGAAAAGCAGCTGTTTGAGAAAGTTGTCTGTAATGTTGTATCTGTTATTCAAAGCTGATTATGGATTGTAGGAACAAAATACTGATATTGGGAATGTACACGTAGCAATGATTCTTTGCACTAGATGTGATTCAATAGATAGATTCAGCACCAGTTTGTAGAGTTTAAAAAGGTTTTGCTATTCCTAATTTTCATGAAACTTGCTCTTTCCATGACATCATGTTGACATTGCCAATGTGCAAAGCAGCATCTACTTCTCAGTGCAAAGGCTAGATGCATGCAACTAACAAAATAAAAGTCAATTCTATTTTGTACACCAAATAGGAATCCTTACTTTACGATAAAAATATGCACATGTTACAATCATATTAAAAATGGAGAGCTAATTTGTTATTTGCTTAGTCTGAGTCCACTTACACTAGCATATATGACATTAGCAGGTTATTCACATTACAACAAAATTGCTGTTATTCAATAACATTATTCACAGAAATTCTTGGATGTGAACTCCTGTTTTTTAGTTGGAATCCAACTCAAGGAGTCAAGGATCATGCAATGTTGTACAGCCAAAGCAATAGTCAAATTAATCGAGCTGATACACCGTCTTTTTTTTTTTCTATTTTTTCTTCGAGAATTCGCTTACCTAGTAAGTAGTTGTTTCGACAGAACTGATCTCCTGCATAACAAAACTTGTGTGAAATAGAATGGGATGCACACTTAGACAGCTGAGATCAAACCACACTTGTGTGGAATAGAATGAGATGCACACTTGGACGGCTGATATCAAATCACTCTTGTATTGTAATGCAGGAGATCAGTTCTCCATGTATTCATCCCATTCTATTTCTCATAAATTGTTATTTTCGAGATTAGTCTGGTTGTTTCGAATTGGTTATGACTTTACCAACTTTCAGATTACAATAAAACTTTAGGGCTTAGAACTCAAATCAATAGCTCATCCATTACTATGAGCATATTCCTTGTTTATAAATTTTGATGCTAAGAAATTTACCTAACGAAGTAAAAATTGCACGGTGAAATAGTTTTTCACCATCTCCACCTAACCAATTTTCAGCTGACGGCTTTGTCCAGCTCACCTACCAAAAGCAGTGGCCAAATTTGACTCCCACACTTTAAAGCAAGCAAGCAGCCACAACGACGACGACAATAAACCTCTCTTCGTTAAAAAGCTCCCCACAATCTCATTCTTCTTCTTGCTTTCTCTCACATTATCATCACACAAGTCACCAAAACCCAGATCTTTAATCTTTCTGGGCCTTGCTCGATTCATCAGATTCTCAAGGTTTGTGCTTTCTCGCTTTCTGGGTTTTGATCACAATTGTCTTTTGTTGCTGTTTTTTATATATATGCTTTACTGCGGTTAATAGATTGTAGCTTTATGACTATATTCAATTTGGTTTACTCTGATTATCTGGAATTCTTGATCTATATGAATTGCTTAGCTCTTGAATCTGGTTTCACTGAGATTAATTTTCAGATTGGTTTAGATCATGCATTTTTATCAGTATACTCGTTTTAGTCGATTATTTTTAGAATTTTGAGATGTTAAACTTCTCTGGCAATTGCTTGTTTCTCTTACTAACTCCGAATGATCGGATCGTGTTATGAATGATTAAGAGTATTAATGGCCTCGTTTGATCTGGTTAGCTGTAGTAGAGATTTTCTCGTTGGTTGTTTCCTTTATCTATTGTCTATTCGAAGGAATTAGTGTCTGGAATTTGAGGAGTATGAATCTACCAGTGGAGAAGTATGATATATATGTTGGTATAAATCCATCTAAGCTCTATGTTTAATGTTGTTTGTGGTTTTCTATACATTGATAAGAGCTAGTATCTAGGACGAGAAACTATATTTCTTATGGTTAGATATCTTTGGTATTTTGTTGTCTCTGAGATTCTGTTTGTGATCAAATCTCCTATTGATTGCAGTTAGATTTCATAAGTTGATGCTGCATTTTTTCTTGGTTATGTTGTGAAAATCGTCACGTTTTGTCATGGATATTATATGGATCCAATCTCAGATTCTCACTCATGATTCTAATGTTGGAACAGTGAAAAAATGGCTGCACCACCAAGCCCCACAAGAATAGGCCTTGCTGGTTTAGCTGTTATGGGCCAAAATCTTGCCCTCAACATTGCAGAGAAAGGCTTCCCAATTTCTGTGTACAATAGAACTACCTCCAAAGTTGACGAAACTGTTGAGCGGGCTAAGAAGGAAGGAAATCTTCCCCTTTATGGCTTCCATGATCCTGAATCTTTTGTTAAGTCCATCCAGAAACCTCGGGTCGTGATCATGCTTGTCAAGGCTGGGGCACCTGTTGACCAGACCATAAAGACCCTCTCTGTCTATCTGGAGAAGGGTGACTGCATTATTGATGGTGGTAATGAGTGGTATGAGAACACCGAGAGGAGGGAGAAAGCCATGGCTGAATTAGGTCTTCTTTACCTCGGAATGGGAGTTTCAGGTGGTGAAGAGGGGGCCCGATATGGACCCTCTATGATGCCTGGAGGATCCTTTGAGGCCTATAAGTACATCGAAGACATCCTTCTTAAGGTGTCAGCTCAAGTTCCAGACAGTGGCCCCTGTGTGACTTACATTGGGAAAGGCGGGTCTGGTAACTTTGTTAAGATGATTCATAATGGAATTGAGTACGGAGACATGCAGCTGATAGCAGAGGCCTATGATGTCCTTAAGTCCGTTGGGAAGTTGTCAAATGAGGAACTACAAAAGGTTTTCTCAGAATGGAACAAGGGAGAGCTTCTCAGCTTTCTGATTGAAATCACTGCAGATATTTTTGGAATCAAGGATGACAAGGGTGATGGATATTTGGTTGACAAGGTCTTGGACAAGACCGGCATGAAGGGTACTGGTAAATGGACTGTACAGCAAGCCGCCGAACTCTCCATTGCTGCTCCTACAATTGAATCATCTTTGGATGCAAGGTTCCTCAGTGGGTTAAAAGATGAGAGGGTTGAAGCTTCTAAAGTGTTCAAAGCAGGTGGCTTTGGTGATATTTTGACAGACCAAGAGGTGGATAAGGCAAGGTTGGTCGATGATGTGAGGCAAGCTCTTTATGCATCCAAGATATGCAGTTATGCACAGGGCATGAATCTGATCCGTGCAAAGAGTATTGAACAGGGATGGGACTTGAAGTTGGGTGAGTTGGCTAGGATTTGGAAGGGAGGTTGCATCATTCGAGCTGTGTTCTTGGACAGAATTAAGCAGGCTTATGATAGGAATTGTGATCTCGCAAACCTTCTTGTGGACCCAGAGTTCTCCAAGGAGATTATTGAGCGACAGTCAGCATGGCGTAGGGTGGTATGCCTTGCTATCAACTCAGGTATCAGCACCCCAGGTATGTCAGCTAGTCTTGCTTACTTTGACACCTACAGAAGGGCGAGACTACCAGCTAACTTGGTCCAAGCCCAAAGAGACTACTTTGGTGCTCACACATACGAAAGAACCGACATTGAAGGTGCTTTCCACACTGAATGGTTCAAGATTGCTAAGCAGTCAAAGATTTAAGTGATCCATTTCTCGTCGATTTCAGCTTAAGCAGAACTCTCCTTTTATCCCTAATAACTTTCTGCTGAGAAACTTTATGCTGGGCGGAGCTTATCGTCAATTCATTTTGGTGATTTGTTTTTAAGTTTAGTAATGTATGCTTGTGCTTTGGCATGACCATTGGAAATGTAATTCTATCCAATGTGGTATTTTACTGTAAAATGCAACGTCTGAACATGAAATTCAACAGAGAAAGTTCATGTTATTTCTCAATTTCTCTAGTCCCATGCAGTTGGGAATAAATTTTGCCTTTGCTTATTTATTTTCTACTTAAGATGGTGCCAATTGACGTACAATAAAGTAGCCATCCAAATAAAGACTCACTCTTGTGGATTGCATATGATATTATTTGTTAGTGGTGCCAATTGCATATGATATTATTTGTTAGTGAAATCTGCTCAGTAGTGCTCTTCTATCCATTAAAGTTAAATAATGTACACATTTAGTGTTGAAGAGATGTTGCGAACTTGAATTTTGCTAGTAAAAATGTGCAGCAATACAGTTCTGTTAGCTGGTTACTTTTAAAACGTCAAACGGTCTTCTTAGTTTTACTTTATTTGGTTATATGTGAAACACTATGATCTGAAATTAATCTTTACGTGCACATTTATTAATAAGTATTTACCTTTGATAACCGTGACACCTGTGGGAAGAGTCCAGCCTGTAGCAAATTGTTCTAAAACTTTTGGTTCCACTTTTGCTGGTATAGTTTGTGATCTTTTCTAGGTTTCATTTGTTTCAGATTACTGGTACTGAGATTTCAACAGCTTGTTTAGGTTAAAAATTTGCCTGGTGCTATAGATTTCGACCCAACTATTCCTAGTTCTATAGTCCTAAGGTGGTTGAGGGTGAACAACTTTAACTGGAAAACAACAGTTGAGAAGGTATTTGATGTATGCTTTGTGTTTATGCTTTTTTGTATTGATGGAATGAAGGGCACTTGTATTCAAATTGTTCCTTTATTTGTTGTTAACTGCTATGATGTAAATGCATCCTACATTTTATTATGTTGACAACATGTAGTTTTTACCTTTAACAGGCTTCAGAAAGCCTTGAAATATATGACATCAAGTTCTTTAAGATTTAGTTTGGTTGCTGGTTGTTTGGTGTTTTGTTTTTGCTTTGCTTATTTATGTGTTTGGTTTGCTATGTTAGTTGTCCATTCTATATCCACATCCTATATAGGAGCGAGTGGATAGCAAAATTCATTCATGGATGTCCAGATATTCCAATAAAGCCTCCTACTTGTCCGTTGCAATAAGTAATAAACGTTGGCTTTGCTTATTTATTTTCTTCAAGAGCTGGTGCCAATTGACATACAATAAAGTTTGGACCTCCAAATAAAGACTCACTGTTGTGGCCGGCATATGGTATTATATTTGAGTGTGATTCGTTGAGTACCTGATCCAGACACAGTTGATACAAATTGTCAAGAGTTGTCCAGTATAAATGTGAGTAAACCGGCTCAGTAGTGCTCTTATATAAGTTAAGTTGTGTACACATGTGGTGTTGAGATTTGGTGACATGAAAGTAACTAATAAAAATGTGCAGCAGTTCACTTCTGTTTGCTGGGCTGCTTTTTTACTTGGTCAAACTGTTTTATCTGTTTACTTTATTTAGTTATATGTGAAGCACTATAAATTGAAATTATTTATATGCACATTTATTACTGCATGGTATTAAGTTTTGATATAACTTGAGACCTGTGGGAGGGTCCAACCTGTAAAAAATTGTTCTGAAATTTCTGGTTCCACTTTTGCTGGTATAGTTTGCGATATTTTTAAGGTTTCATTTGTTTCAGATTGATGGTACAGAGATATTAGCAGCTATCTGGAAAATAAGGGTAGATATATGTAGATTACCTGATATGTGCTGCAGCCTGTTTAGGTTAAATCTTCTCTTGATTTCAAATCAACTATTTCTAATTTGAAAATCGAAGGTTTTGGTGGTAGTTAAAAATCTCATTTGTGATTCTTTGTAACTTTTGTTTTGTTTCGCTTTGTTTCCTAGTCTGCTTCAACACCTTCATAATCTGATGCTTTTGGATTTCAGGTCATTTAGTCATTTTTGAATTATGATTACAGCAAGTCACCGATTTTTTTTCCTAGTCCTAGTTGGATCGGGGGTCTTGGTTTAAAAAGTAGTGGAAAATATTGCTTGACTGACTCTAAGCTCAAGGTGGAAAGCACTTGCGTTTTATCTTTTCCTCAATTCATGTGTTAGGTGCATCTGTTGCATAGAATTCACTGTGGCACTGAAATATCTACAATTCCCACGAAATGAAAACACATAATGCCTAAACAACTTGATACATAATAGTTTCAACTGTCGGTGATGGAAAGGCAGCAAGGCAATGCCCTTGGAGGCTATGTATAGTTCCAACTTCCAACAAAAATCCCATAAACTGAGTCTCGTCAAACTGTACAAAACGGTTGCAGACTCAATGATAGATAAACCCACAGGACCCTAAAGGAACAATGCTGGCTATGTGTGAAGTATAGATGCATTCCATGGTGCCCAATTATATCTAATTGCAAAATGATTCCGAGACACAGTTCATGTGTTCTTTGAGTCTCCAACAAAAAAATATACACAAAATGTAATGACATGTTGACATTACCTGTTGACTACCCTTCAAGATTCCCTCCATTGAATTAATGAGTTTCATGCAACCATCAGTACTGAATGCATCTTGAAACTACACAAAACTTCAAAGCGAAAAAAAAAACAAAAAAAGAAATGAGTTGAAATTAGATCAGAACTATAGCAGCAACAACGTAAAATCATTCATTGTGAATATATAGATTACTAATGCCGAGGAAGTGAAAATAAAATAAAAGGCACAATGATAAACAGGTTCTGACTTCTATATCTACATCTCTCAAAAAACAGAGTTGCTGACGGCAAAATGTACAATAAAGTCTCCCCTCTATCCATATCTGTGAACTTATAAAATTCAGCGAAGATACTTCTTTCAAAATCAATTCTTTTATCTCCACAAGGGCATTGTATGTGGCATAGTACTTAACAATTGGTTCGGTACTAGATGATATGTTAACTAATCAGAGATCCATGGGATTCTTCTCTATTTCGATAATATTTACCATTATTGTTCAAAAAAATGATTGGAACACAAAGGATGAATATCTATTTTTCTTTTACTAATCAAGTGAAAAAGGAAAGAACACAAAAAAAAAAAAAAATCCTCTTTCCTACAATATCATCCAGCCTCTCAAGCAGCCAGGGAGGGCGAGAATAAGAGTTCTAGAGTATTGAATGACAGATGTGTATGTATAGTGGTGACATGAACTACTGAGTGTTTCTGCTATGAATTACATTTGAATACAACCAATTGGTTTGATGTCATCAACATATAACGCTATATACTTTTGTCAGGTTGTTAGTACCAGTGGTTGGTGGTAGATAATTTGCTCCTGCTTGTTGTTCTGCAACGAGAAGGCTGGTTCTTCCTAGGCCTTCGTAGATTCTGCAGCATGACTGCGCGTGTTTTGCCATCTGGTTGCAAATCGTTTTGATGCCTCTTTGTGTAAAGCTTCTTTGCTAGTTCAATTTTCCCCTGAAAGCCCATTCCTTGAATGGCAGCGTTGTATAGAGAAGCATCGGGTGCAGCATGCTGCAAAGCAAATAAACATCACAAAGAGTCATCATATTTGGGCATTTAGAGTGTACTGTCTATATAATGCCAAACCATTTGATCATTAATGTCCAGCAACAGTCAAAGAGCATGTAAAGAGAAAATTTTGATTCATCAGATACCTCGAAGGAACGCATTGAGTGATACAGTTCTTCGTTTCAATACAGAAACAAATACTTCGAAATGCATAGAAGCACTTACATTCAGTATTTCCTCCACTTCCTCCCAGTAAGAACCCCAAATGCAACTCCTTATTAGTGACAGATGAGTAAAGGTGTCCCGGGTGCACTTCTGAAATATTAGGCTTCCTTGCAATTTCACAAGCACTGATTACGAGATTATACGAAGCTGTTAAAACTGACAACTCAGAAGCGTCCAATTGCCACAGAAGCTGAAGAGACTTCTCCCATAGCCCAAGTTTTGAGCAAGACATCAAAGCCATATTGTACAAGTGCGAGTTCAATTGGGAGCGGTGGCTTTTCCTGATACTCTCAAATAGTTTAATAGCATCATCATGTCGACTTGCCCTATACAGTGACCGAGTAACACCTTCCATGTGTAAGCATCAGGCGAATCCAATGACCAATAGATTTCATGATATTGTATACCCTAAATGCCAGTTCAACTTGTGCTGCCCCGTGGTCAACCTCTTCCTCATAAACCCAAACACTTCTCATTCCATTATCAACAAACCCATTTCTCAACAGACGAGACTAGAGTGAATTACACGCATGTAAACTAGGAACAAGACACGATTTCTCCATGGAAGTAAACAGCTCCAATGCACCCCCGACTCTTATTCATTTTGCTAAGCACCAAAATCCAATTCGAGACGTGGCTTCATCATCTGCATCCTCTATAAAACTTAGCCTATCTACATTCAACACAGCCTTCCTTTTTACACTTACCTCATCTCCAAACATCATTTTCCTTCTCAATTGCCAAGTCTCCCCATGGAGCCACAACCACAACATCATTTGGCACTGACATTGATACTAAACTCACTTTGCAGTGGATACTTGGACATCTTTTGGACACAATATGCACATAGCTATTTGGTTTATACGGTATAATCTATTTGAGACAAGCATTAAGAAAGCTGAAACCCTCACTACCTTCACCCATATATATGAACCCAGAAATCACAGATAGTCTATATATATACACACACACACAAAAGAAAGCTATAACATTAGAATGAATAGAATCTCTCCAACCATGGGAACTGTGTCAAGGCGATAAATAGTACTAACCTCTTGAAGCAGGACCCAGTTGGAGCGTTTGAGCTCAAAATCCCCCGAAGTAAAATATCTCTTCTAAATTTCATGCTAAAATACCCATCCACAAAACGCTGTCGTTTCGTCATTCCCCTGCAAAATAAAACGCAGCGTTTTTCTTACATCTCTACTAATATAAAGCCAAGCGGCTTTTGGTGTCATCCCATACCAAAATATTGATTTCCTAAAATGCCTATAATAAAAAAAAGTATTTATTTCTTATTATTCATTTTAAAAAATCAACAAAATGAAAATAACTTATATAAATATGTTTTCACTCTCCTAAACTCTCATTTGCGTCTCTCCGCACACATCGAGTGCGGATTTTTTCTAGTCAAAAAGAAAAGGGGGGAAAATACGAAAAGAAAACAAGAGGAAAGCTTTACTTCCACGCCTTCCTTGTCCCAAAACCCTAGAAAAGAACCAAAACTTCTCCTCCACGTTTCTTTCTCTCTGGAACAATTACACCGCCATGAATTCGCCGCCGCCTCCTCCTCCACCGCATCCGCGGTCCGAAAACCCTAACCCTACGCTGCCGTCTGAAGCACCGGAGTTTGAAAAAGCGCCGGCGGAAGCTGGGAAGAGCAACCCGTATACTATTCCTGAGTGGAACGGAGTTCCCTGCCGCCAGTTTCGGCTCGAGTTTTTTAGAGCTAAGCAGTGATGAGTTGTTAACTTTTTGATTCACTATGTTGGCAATGTTGGCGTGTTGCAATTTAAGAGCAGTGGAGAAGCATATATCTATGATCTGGGGATACTCATGGCACTTTCATCAATGGCAACCAGGTACATGCCCATTCACATTTTGACCAAGTCCTGAAACTTTTGAGATCATTTTGGGAAGCATTATGCTTCTATCAAGACTTGCATGTTGATGATGCCATAGGTTTTGGGCGGTGAGTTCTTAATATCAACCTCTGAAGTACTTAGATGTCCATCAAGTTTATCACTTCATGATTTTTTGGATCGAATAAATCTTCTGACTACTTTTTTGCACTTAATTTCTTGTGCAGTTCATCTCATTTATATAATATCCGAGGACCAGCTGAATTGATGCCACCGGTAAGATTTTGATTCAGTAGTAGTTTGTATGTGTGTACATAGTGAAATGCAATAGGAATTTGTCTATTTCGAAGACGCATCCTTGGTTTTACAAGAAGTAATGAACATAAAAAAAAATGATAAGCTGAATGGTTATGAGTGGGTATCTTTAGTTCATGTGTTTAAGGGATCACTACTTATCGTTTGCTTCTATATATATATATATTTTTTTTTTTTTCAGAAAAAAAAGGTACACCTTGAAGATGGTCCTAATCTTCTTCGAAGAAGGAACTTTACTCCAGATATGATCCTCACCTTGTGAACCCAGCTTTTTTCAAGGAGATCGATCATTGAGCGACAGTCAGCATGGCGTAGGGTGTTATGCCCTTGCTATCAACTCTCAGTTATCAATAACCCACTCACTTTTTTTTTCCATTTCTCAGTAGCTCTAGTTCCTTTTTTGTTTCAGTCAAATTTTCTTCCCCATCTTTTTCAGGTATCTACTTTCTCCAGTTCATGGTACTACCTGACATATTCTCTTTAAGCTGATTCAAGCACTACAGCTGTGCCTAATAAGGTTCAGAAATTCGAATTTGGTTGACTCGAACCTAAATACTACCTGTCAATATTTTGTAGCATACCATATTGCCAAATAACTAATTAATATAGATTGTTGGTGTCCTAACTGCTGCAGATGAATGACTTATGTATTGTGTGTGGGTTTCATACTTGTTCTTGTTCGCTTGCTCGTGTGACTCTTGCTCGCATACGGTTGCTCGCGAAGACCCATATGAGGTGCACATGAAGTGCATGAGTCGTATGCTAGAAGGTTGGACTGATGTAATAGCATACGTAAGAAGCTTGGTGGTCCTTAGCGAGGAACAATGTTCTTGGCGAGTAAGTTAAGTTTTAGTAAGAGTATAAATACAGAGCATTGTATGTTTGTAAAAGTGTGTGAAAAAGCAGAGTGTGTATGTGCAAACAGTGGGTAGCTTTAGGACTTTGTTTGTAACCCTACTCTCTCTTTGTATCCTCCATTGTTAGTGAAAATTCTCCCTGCTGCTCCGTGGACGTAGGCTATTGCCGAACCACGTATATCCTGTGTTCTTGCTCTTGTCTTTCTGGGTTGTTTCCTATTTGGATTTACTTCCCTTAGTATTGTGTTCATCTATCTATTTGGTGCTCCAGTGTGTGAGCGCAACATTATGCAGAGTACCATATAGTGATTTTTCACCATACTTGTGGAGTTGGTCA
This sequence comes from Geum urbanum, assembly GCA_946800695.1. Classification (NCBI taxonomy): domain Eukaryota; kingdom Viridiplantae; phylum Streptophyta; class Magnoliopsida; order Rosales; family Rosaceae; genus Geum; species Geum urbanum. Next base: position 6,763,104 of record OX326997.1, read on the forward strand.
CCAATATCAGTTGGTCATTGACCAATATCACTAAAATTAAAGAGACTTATCATTTGGTCGATTTAGTTTACTTGCTAATTAAGTACAACCAACATTCCTCTTATTGATTCCAACTGCAGACAGATGTTTTTTTATAAATTGGAAGCTAAAATAGTCTTGGAAGTTGAAGTACAGCCCATACTTGATATCTGCTTTGCTGTTGTGCTTGCAAATCTGGGGTAGTAGTCCTCATTTATAGTTGGCATTTGTCTTTCTAAGTTGGCTTTTGTCTTGCTATGGTGATCTTTCTTCTTTCCAGCACAATTTACAGACTGTTGGTTCGTATACCTCATGCCATACACACACTTCATCATAATCATGGGCAAGTTTGTTCTAGTGAATTATTAATTTTTTGTTTTCAATTTTTTTATGCAGATCCACACGTGAGCCTTTTCTATGAATCTTCTTTCCAGCACTCATACACTTGGTTCATTTACACACAAAAAAAAACTAAGGGACATAATTCAATATACACATGATCGATGAATTATATTCTTGAGAAAACACAAGAAATTCAAGCTAGTCCGGCTATGAGTAGGGCTAGGCTTCGGTCGGATCGGTTCGGATTTGGGTCTGATCCGAATCTGAATCCGAAATAGTGTTCGATTTCGGTTCGGGTCAATATTATGTTTTTGGGCCTTCTAAACCGAATGGACCCGATCCTAATGAATTCGGTTCAGTTCGGCCCATTTCGGGTCCAAGTACTATTTTTGCTTCTTTTTTTTTTGGTCGAGAAATAAATTTCATTAACGAAGGAAACCAAAATAGAGGAGGTTGAACCAATGTTAGGATTTCCAATATGGATCTAGGATCCTTACAACCAACCCAACCAAAAAACAACAAGCCACAACAATTACAAAGCAAATACTATTTTTGCTATTTTTAAGAAAACAAGATCGACGGGGTGGAAGGAGCAAGCGGCAAGGAGATCTTTTTTGACGAGGAGATCTTTTTCGACGGCAGAGCACTTGGGGTCATGGATCTATTCAGACTTATAACGGACGCGAGAACTGAGCTCGCCAAGATCTTCGAAGGCAGAGCTTCAATTGAAGCGACGGGAGAGCTCTTCAATATTTTTGATGTTCAGGAATTCGTTCTCAGAGAAAAGAGAGGAGAGAGGAAGAGATGGGTTTCAAGCTTTTGGCTAGGAATGAGAGAAAAGAGAGATGAGAGAGAGAGAGATGAGAGGCTGTAGATTTTTTCTATTTTATATTTGTGAGAAAGATAGAGATAGAGTGTGAGCAAACCTATGATAATTCAAATACAACACGGGTAGATAATCGACATATCGACATTTTGGGTTTCGGGTTTACTCGGTTCGGGATCAGGAGAGAACCGAACCATACCAAATTAAAGCCTTTCGGTTCGGGCCCAATCGGTTTCGGGTCCAAACTTTAGCCAACCCAATTTTTTCGGGTTTGGTTTTTGGGCTAAATGGGTAAGTTTTCGGTTTAAAGGCCCAGCCCTAACTTGGATGAAGAAAACTCTTCGTTTCGTCGTGCAAGTGAATTACTAAGACGACGGACCGTTCGTCGCCTAAGTGTACACTTAGACGACAAACGGTTTCGTCGCCTAAGTGGTTACACCTACACGATGACAAATAGGTCGTCGTCTAGGTGCATCACTTAGACAAAGACCAATTGTTGTCGTCTAAGTGTTCTCACTTAGACGACGAAATCAAATAGTCTTCTAAGTGGCAAAACTTAGACGATGACTCTAGATGTTCGTCGCCTAAGATGATTCTGAGACGATAACAACTGTCGTAGTTTAGAGAAAGATTTTTTCGACGTCTAAGTGCTTAGACGACGAACCATATTTCGTCGCCTAAGTAGCTTCTTAGGCGACGAAACAAAAAAAAATTCGTCACCTAAGTACTTGGGTTACGATTGTTATGCGACAGACTTTAGGCGATGAAATCTTCGTCGCCTAAGTACTTGGCCAACGAAAAATAGCACTTAGGTGACGAAAATGTTTCATCAGCTAAGTGCAGTTTTCTGGTAGTGTAGGGTGAAATTGAGTCTCCCTGTCGCACCCCTCATGACGGTATGACAGTTCTCCGAGGTTCTCCATTAACCGTAAAGGCATACAACACAGTCTTGACACACCACATCACCATTTTCCTCCAAATTTTGTAAAAACCTAACCTTTGCATCACCATGTCAAGAAAGCACCATTCAACCATATCATAGGCTTTACTCATATCAAGTTTGAGGGCATAAAAACTCAACCCTCCTCCTGTTCTCCTCTTTAAGTAGTGCGATATCTCAAAAGCCATCAAGGAGTTGTCAGATATCAACCGACGAGGGACAAACGCACTTTGATATGACGAGATAATTGAATCCAAATGCGGTTTAAGCCTATTCGCAAGCACCTTTGACGCCAACTTGTAGATGACGTTACAAAGGCTTATGGGGCTATAGTCACCGACCGTAATGGGGTTCTTCACTTTGGGGATCAAAGTAACATGTGTAGTATTCCCCCGGCGCATTTCTTCCTCGGACACCATGAACGCATTGATCGCCGGAACCACGTCTCCTCCCACAATCTGCCAATGTTGCTGATAAAAACATGGCGCAAAGCCATCGGGCTCGAGAGCCTTTGTCGGCTTCATCTGTTTGACTGCTGTAAAACCCTCCGCCGCTATAAACTCCTTACATAATTCTCTGTTCATTTCATCGGTGATCACACTGGAGAAAAGTCTCCCAATGCCCATGTCAATCTATGGAGAGTTTGACATAAGGATCTTCTAGAACTGAGGCACCAGTAGTTCCTCAATCTCCTCTTCCTCATTCCTCCTAACACCATGCTCATCCCGGAGGCCCTTTATCATGTTCTTTCGCCTCCTGTTGCTAGTACTTTGATGAAAAAATGTAGCGTTTAGGTCCCTATCAATTAACCACATAACCCTAGATCGTTGTCTCCAGAATGTGCTTTCTTCATGTAACAAGTCTGCCAACTCCGCTTCCAACTCCACCTTCGAAAAGTCACCAGTGGGTTCAAGAGGAAGTTGTTAAAGAACAACGTCAGCTTCTTCCTGACCTCCTTTATCCTCTTCCTAATGCTCCCAAACTTTTGCTGGCTCCATGCAATAAGCGCCTCTCGGGTGTGAGCTAATTTCAAACAAACATCCTCAAGAAGATTCGCCTGCCTGATTGCTTCCCAGCCCCGACGCACAATCTCTTTGCACTCCTCATCTTGGAGCCAAAACTCTTCAATCCGAAAGCGCTTCTTTATTTTTTCGTTTTTTTTTTGTGCTTCTTCCGCCACCGCTTAGCTTCAAGTAAGATAGGGAGGTGATCTGGCTTATTCGGCAGCAGATGAGATACCGTAGCCACATTGAAGTGCTCCAACCATGCTCTTGTAGCCATAAAACGATCCAGTCTCACCTTCACCTCCTCCTCATGTCGAACTCCATACCAAGTGAAACGTGGTCTATAGAAAGGGATATCAACCAGATCACACACCTCTATAACATCAATCATCACTTGCATTTGACTATCTCGCCTCCTCGAACCTCCATCCTTGTCACACAGTGAAGAGATCTCATTAATATCCCCATCAACGACCCACACAGATTGCCCGCCTGGCCCGAGACTTTTGAGGAGCTCCCAATTCTTTGCTCTGTCCTGGACTCTAAGAAACCATATAGCCCTATAAAACGCCAACTCGTGGCCTCTGCAAATTAAATCCTTAACCTACACATCAATATGATTGCTAGAATAGGACAGTAACTTCACAAATTCTACATGCAACATTCTACAAGAGAGACAAACCACCCGAACGAGAAACTCCTTTTTCCTTCTCCTTACCAACAAAAGTACAATTAATAGAGTAGGCATTTTTCCAGCTAAATTTCTTACGGACAACCGTCATTTCGGCCACCGTACTTCTAGTTTCACTAAAAAAAAAATTGAGATGATTTTGGCTAACTAGCTCCTTAAACCTATCAACTATCCAAGGGTTCTCAATGCCTTGCAGTTCTAACATAGAACATTCATTACTGGGTCAAAACTGGGCTCATCATGAAGGAACGTTTAAGAGTACGCCCAAAACTCGAAGAATTCTCACCAACACTTCCTTCAGCTACTTCCCGTGCATGGATAATCTGGCTTGGAACCCTTGCTGGCCCATGCAAACCAAGAAGGGTCGTAGAAGCTTCCAAAACAATTTGTGTGATGGCTTTAGAAATTTGCGCCTTACGTGCGCCTGCAGACACCGAGATGCTGGCTCCGTGTTTCACCAATAGCTACGTGTTTCATCAAACATACATGCATACTTCGTACCTAATACTTTCACTTGTAGCGCCAGCGTGAAGTAAAAGTTTATTGTCCCCTTCAACACAATAACTTTATAATTAATACAAATAAAATAGGTAGCTTAATACCGTCTCGGTTTTTTTTTAAAAAGGGTTCACTTGTTGGACTTGATTGTAATTATCATATAAGATATTTTGGTTTTGTTGTTTTCTTATAATAGTAGTTGGGCGGCAACTTGGGCCATTTCTTGAGGTTGACACGCAAAAATAATGTAGGTGGACATGTTTGCCTACATTTTTGAAGTGAAGTTTTTCATTTCGACCATTTGATAGAGAGACTTTATGAGAATTTTTTCAATAAAGATCATGAAAATTTAATGAGTACTTTTTTTAAAATTGTCGTAAGCTATTTTTTGAAATATTTTTATAAAGTTAATTGTTAGATGTTTAGATATTAATGAGTAAATCATTTATGTAAATTTTCATCTAAATTAAAAATCATTAAGGTATCGAACAAGATCAAATCAATGGACGAACTAAAACCGTCAAACATACCACTACAAGAAAACAGCACTTAGACCACGGAAACGTAATAGTTCCGTGGTCCAAGTGACACTTGGACGACGAAGACTTCTCCGTCGTCTAGGTGTTACTTGGACGACGGAGACGGGATTCTCCGTCGTCCAGGTGATCACCTAGACAACGAACCGACACGCCGTGGTCCGAGTAACTTCCACTTAGACGACGTACCGACACCTCCGTCGTCTAAGTGAAGCATTATATAAGCCCGATGCCAAACTCTCTTCATTCCATCCGATCCTCAATTCATTCCATTCGAAGAAGAATTGAAGGAGAAGGGAGAAGGAGAATGAGAAGGGAGAAGGCCGAGAAGGATCAGGATCATGTATCTCCGCTGACTAGCTAGCTAGCTTAATTAACTGATATCGAGAAGGCCAGCAGGTACGTACGCAGTTAAAATTTGCTTAATATATATTTAGTGAAAACGTACATACATGCATGGATGTTAGCTATATATACAGATTAAATTACGTACGTAATTGATGGATCGATGTAGATCGAGTACGTATAATTAAGCGTAAATTAATGGACTAATATATATATATATGTAATAATTAATTAATTATAATATTTTGTAGCAGTATGGACAAGAGTTGGATGAAGTTGAAGAATAGATGTGATGTCCGGTATATGGATGGAATTAGCGAATTTGTGAATTTTGCGATAGAATATGGTCAGGGAAAGAAGCGTTTCAGGTGTCCGTGCCAGAAATGTCTTAATTGTCAGTATGTGGAGGTTAATGTTATGGTGCAACACCTGTACGAAAATGGTATGATGTGGAGTTACACTACATGGAGCGAGTATGGTGAATCAGTAGAGTTCAGCGCAGCAGACTTCAGCTCAGGGTACAGTTACCATGGTGCCTCATCCAGCGGGAGTGGTGCCGGACCCCCAGCTTGCAACCCAACTGCAGATTTGGTCCATGATGCGTTTCCGGGATGTAGTCATGGTGGACACCAACACCAAGACGGAGGTTACAGTACCACTAATGAGCATGATGACACATTCCCCGCTGCTAGCTTGGTCACTGACACCAGTGAGATGGATAAGTATAACTGGATGCTACTTGAAGCGCAGACCCCGGTGTTCCCTGGATGTCGAGAGAATGTGTTGCAATATGTGATGGAGCAAATGAAGATAAAAGTGAAGCACAAAATGTCAGTGAGTGCTTTTGACGAAATTCAGGAGCAAATATGTAAGTTGCTTCCTGATGATCACAATCTTCCTAAATCTCATTATAAGGTTAGAAATATCTTGAGCAGTCTCGGCCTAAAGTACAGGATAATTGACGCATGTCCGAATGATTGTGTGCTATTTTACAAAGAGTATAAAGATTTGGACTATTGTCCCGTATGTGGCCAGTGCAGATTCCAGGTGAATAGGAAGAGTTCGAAAAAGATAATTCCTGTGAAAGTTGTTCGATATTTTTCCTTGATTCCCAGATTTCAGCGCCTGTACATGTCTCTACACACAACAGAGGCGATGCGATGGTACACAGAAAAGAGAATAGATGACGATGTCCTGCGACACGCCGCGGATGGGGAGGGTTTCAAACATTTCGACAGAGAATTTGGAGACTTTACTGCAGAGGTTAGAAATGTTAGACTCGGCCTATCTACAGACGGATTCAATCCTTGGGGAAGTAATAGCTCCGCCGTCAGCACTTGGCCAGTTATTCTGATGCCGTACAACTTGCCTCCGTGGATGTGCATGAACAAGGAATTTAATTTCCTTACTGTACTAATTCCAGGTCCTAAATCTCCAGATAAGTGCTTAGATGTCTACCTCAGACCTTTAATCGATGAGCTGAAACTGTTGTGAGAAAATGGAGTCCCAACTTATGACAAATTCACTGACACGATGTTCACGATGAGGGCTGCCGTAATGTGGACGATCAACGATTTTCCAGCGTATGGGATGTTGGCAGCCTGCAGGACAAAAGGATATAATGGATGTCCTATATGTTTGGACGACGTGAACTCTAGTTGGTACGCGGGGAATGTGTGTTACTTGGGTCACCGTAGATGGCTTCCTCACGACCACCCGTGGCGACAGGATGAAGCTCATTTCGACGGGACGGTAGAGAACAATCCTAAACCCCGTAGTTGGTCGGGCGAAGAGATTTTAGAGAGGTTGAGCTATTTCGACTTTGGTGTGTTGAGGAATGACGCGGATATAAAGAAATGCAATCCAATTCCTCCACATGATCTGAGCTATTGGGATCACAAGAGTATATTCTTTGAACTCCCTTACTGGTCGAAGTTGAAGCTGAGGAACAACTTGGACGCGATGCACATAGAAAAGAATGTGTGCGACAGCGTGGTGGGAACAATTCTTGGTATTAAGTTCAAGACTAAAGATACTCCCAAAGCGCATAAAGATTTGGAATCAATGAATCTACGTCGTCCCTTGTGGTTAAGGAGGGATAGGAAATGAGTGTACAACAAGATGCCAGCTGCACCTTACACAGTGAAGCCGACGCTTAGACGTTCTGTATTTCACTGGTTTAAGGGCGTTCGTTATCCGGCTACGTATGCAGCTACTATAATTGGAGCAGTAGACGAGGTGCAACACAAGTTTGTTGGTCTAAAGACACATGAATATCACGTTATGCTGCAACGTCTGATTCCAGTGGTAATTCGACCATACTTGCCTCGTGACGTCGTAGAACCAATAGTGGCATTGTGCAGGTGGTGGCAGAGGTTATGCGCCAGAGAATTAAAGAAGTCAGATGTGGTGGAATTGCAACAACAAATTGTGCACATCATTTGCAAACTAGAGAGGATTTTTCCCCCTGCTTTCTTTGACATCATGATTCACCTAATGATCCACCTGCCCGAGCAGGTGCTCATTTCTGGTCCGGTCCAGTACATTTGGATGTATCCTCAAGAAAGGTACGTACAACTAATTAATTATACAAGTTTTTCGATTCATAATTTGTTCCACTGGAGATTACTAGCTAGCTATATGTACTTATTCTTATTGTACATTTGATTTTGTAGACAACTTGGACAATATAAGTCATTCGTCAAAAACAGGTCGGCCCCGGATGGCTCCATAGCAGAGACATATCTAATGCATGAGTGTGTTACTTACTGCAACAGGTACCTCAAAGATCCACCACCTCCCACTGCCTCCGATCCCAGTGCCCACATCAATTTTTCTGTCGTCACCAATGTCGTCCGACCGTTTAGAGGAGTATTAAAGGAATCGTTAACACGGGAAGAACTTATTGAGGCACATTGGGTAGTGTTGCGAGACTGTGACGAAGTTGAGCCGTACATGATGTCATACAGGGAGAGGCTTCAGGCATTAAATCAAAACAAGAGTTCGGCGTGGATTGAGAAAATGGTTAAGAAGAAGTTTCCCGATTATTTCTTCCAATAGGTACGTACGTCTCAGTATTTAATTAGTAATTTATATACATATCGATCATGTTTGGAGAAAGTAATTAAACCCTTATATTAATTTGCCCTTTTTGGCAGATGATTGATCTGCAAAAATCTGAAAACCACGCGGGGTGGTGGTTATGGCCAAAGCACTTGCTAGCAGAGAAGCCGATTAAACACTATATTTATCCCAGATGTTTTGTGAACGGTATAAAGTTCCATTCATTGGCCCGAGATGAAGGAAGAAGAACACAAAACAGTGGGGTAGCGGTTGGGAAAGACAATGATCTATATTACGGGGCTATTGTATATGTGGTTCAGCTATGTTACGGGAATGATGTCAACGTTTTCCTATTCAAGTGCAGATGGTTCAAGCGTACACAGGAAGACCTGGGACTATTATCAGTCGATACAAACTCAAGCTGGTATGAGGATGAGCCTTTCGCTCTCGCCACCTTAGTTCGGCAGGTGTTCTATCTCGACGATCCGAAAGCCGGTGAAGGATGGAAAATAGTGAACCATATCTCTCATCGAGGAATATGGAATACATAGACAATTGAAGGGACACCGGCGACGACTGAAGATGCTGCTGAACCAGAAAGAGACATTCCTGCCTATTAAGAGCCTAATATTTCTGTCATCCGCTCCGATATAATGGACCTGGTTCAAGATGGTGAACGGTTACCCATGCCTGATGGTTGTACAGATCTAACTGAAGATGAGATTATCGATGAGGTAGATGAAGAAGACGAGCAGGAAGAGGACGCGGACGAGGACTCAGGTTATTCGTCGGACGATGTTGAGTATGATGAGGAGGATGAGCAATCGGATACCGGGGACGATTATGATGATGACTACTTAACTAAGACGAGAAAAATTAATTGGTAGTTGAGTATGTAATTATTTTAATATATGATGCATCATCGATCAATAATTAATATAAATATTATAAGGAGGAGGATGTATATTCGTACGTAAATCTTAATATTTTTGTTCTTAATTAATTAATTACACGCGTCCAGGTTATATAATTATATATTGCGAGAGATTAATGAAATAAATGTTGCAGAAATTATACTATATTATTCTATGATTAATTGATTATATACGTTGATCGACATGTGATAGTATTATTGTGAGCACAAATGTAGTATATATATATATGTCTGTTCAATTACGGCGTTAAATCTATATATCATGCGAGAAGGAAAGTTCATACATAAAAACGTACCTTGAGCTATCTCCCTAAATCTTCGACCCTAAATCTAGCAAATCGGATCGATCGATCATTTTTTTTAAAAAAATTTTATTCAAAATAATTGAACGGACACACAAATAACCCTGGACGACCTAAACCCTAAACCCTAAGGCCCTAACCCCTGAATTCAGGGTTTTTACACCTGGACGACGGAGACGGTCATTATCCGTCGTCCAGGTACAAACTAGGACGACGAAGATAGTCATTCTCCGTCGTCCAAGTTCACAAACCCTAAACCCTAAACAGTAAGGCCCTAACCCCTGAATTCAGGGTCTATACACCTGGACGACGGAGATGATATTCTCCGTCGTCCAGGTGCAGATATCGTAATTTTTTCTAAGACAACGACCATCTAGACCTTCTTCCAATGCATATTCTTTTCGTCAAGACTTTAGAGTAAACAATTCTTGGTGTGTGAGCTTCGACGGTTCGAAAATCGGAGTTGCGAAATGCCTTGTACCCACGTTTCCGGTTTGTGAAATTCTCGGTTTTGCGTTTGACTGTGGCGATGAAACCCTTCCCGAACTTATTATTTTATGGTCCTTTGAAGACAATTATATATTATGTTACGACGAACATATCCAACGGTTGTTTTGTCCAAATTCAATTTCGTTAATACTCTACTGCAAATGAGCCTCTACTCATGAACACTTAAGTCGTAAGGATTAGTCGATACTTAACAACTTTCAAGACGTAAAATTATTCGTCGGTTCAAATTTAACTGTTCATATATACGATGCGTTCATCGATATTGGACGACTATTTCACTCGAATGACAGATCGCTAAATTCCTAGCAAATTAATTTTAAAATTTTTTTTAACGTAAATTGAACCTGGACGACGGAGAATGACAAGATCCGTCGTCCAGGTTCAATTTACCATGGCGGTTCAATTTTTTTTTAATTTTTTTTTCAATGAAAATTTGACTTGGACGACGGAGAACGTCATTCTCCGTCGTCCAAGTCAAAAATCATGGCGGTTCGATTTACCGCCTCAATTTTCGGCACCGCTTGAATTTCCACTTAGACGACGGAGATTCAATTCTCCGTTGTCTAAGTCCAAATTTATGGCGGGTGAAACGTCCCGCCCATTAATTACGCGCCGCTTCGAAAAAATTTAACGCTTCACTTAGACGACGAAAAACACTGTTTCCGTCGTCCAAGTGCATTTGGACGGCGGAAATTAGTGCTCCATCGTCTAAGTGAAAGCCTATAAATAGAACAGCACCCCCCCTTTTCTCATTCCATCTCCTCTCCTCTCCTCTCCTCCGGCGGATTTTCTCCTACGGCGACGCTCCGACGACAAATTTTCCGGCGTGGTTCCTCCTCTCCGACGACTCAACTCCGGCGATATTCCCGATTACTCCGGTGAGGTAAATTTTTTCTTTTTTACCTTATTAAAATTATTTTCATTTAATTAATTAATTTCTAAATATAATATAATTATTAGTTTTAAATATTTCATTATTGTAATTATAATAATTTTTAGTGGTTAATTATTGTAATTAATAATTAATTAAATGCATAATTGTAATTAGTTGATAATTAATTAAATGAATAAATTCATTATTGTAATTATAATAATTTAATAATTAGTTTTAAATAATTCATTATTGTAATTATAATAATTTAATAATTAGTTTTAAATAATTCATTATTGTAATTAGTTTTAAATAAGAATTATTGTTAATAATAATTAATTATTTTGGTAAATGAATAATTATTATTAAATGCATGATAAATAATAATTTATTATTTTCATTATTTATTGTTTTACTTAATTGATAATTACGTGTATTTTCTAGTAAATTGCATGGTAGTACGTCTTCGATTTAAATTTAGTACATAGGCTTGCTTTATTAAGTCGCACTATTTGGAATAGATGGCGCCTTTTTTCCTAGCTTATCTCCTTAACCCCTCGTGATGTGTGGATTTCATCACCGCACACCATAACCTAAGTGAAGTTATGGACACGAGGTTGAGGGCGGAGTTTGCAAAGGACTTGAGGGAGTGTCAATTTTTGAAAAATTGGCCGAATATCGGACATGGTGTCTAGAAACGGGTTATGACTAGTAACAGGTTTTGGATCTAAGAAAGACGACACCAATAGGTGTTTTGTCGAAATTAGTCCTGCCTCTCGCGTTATCTCTATCCCTAACTGGCCATGTTTTTCGATTTAACCAAAGCTGATTAATTGAAAATTTACACTTTATCGCGCGGGTCGCACGTCCATTAAACGACCGAAAAAGCCAAGCTAGTGTACCCTATTTAAATCTTAACCGTACTTAATTAGCGTAAATTTTGCACTTGTAATTATTTTGGTAAGTAGGTATTTTAACAACGTACTCCTAGGTTTAAATGGCTCCATCCGGCAAGAAGAAAGCCCAACAGGAGGCAGAAGATGCCATGCTCCGCCGCTTGGCGGACCAAGTCAGTTGGGTTCAACAGGAGGGCAACGACGCCCTCAATCCGGACCCTTCATCTGGTTCGGAGGTGGCGCCTTTTGGGGAAATTCCCTCTGCCCCATTTATCTCCGGCGGTGATGACGTCGACCCCTAGTCTTTTCAACTCCGACGCCCGGTACCGGTTCAACGGCAAGTACTCAGGCGTCCTCGACCGCTGAATCTATCATGTACAGCGCCCGCCGTAAGCAAAGGAGGGCCCCCACTGACCCGGAACCGAAAAGGACTCGGGGTCTCGTTAAAGGGGGCAAAGCGGAGAAAATTTGCAAGGCGACCGGGAAAAAGATCGACTTGCCCTACGACGAATTCACCGGTGGCCCTCCCACAGCTCAGCTAGCAAGTCTCTCGGCACATATATAGCATAAGGTTAATCGTCCGTAGCCGGGTTCGTCTCACTGCCCCTACTTGGAAGGAGGTGCCGGATGATGAGAAGGCGAAAGTCTTTAAAGATCTTTCGGTACGTAATACGTCCAATTTTAGTTATTATATAATATTGTTAATATTAGTTATAATTTCATAATATATACGATTATAATTTTCTATTTATTTTTGATAGGAACAATTTGCGGTGGATCCGACACCGGCGATGTTGAGGCATATCAACCAAACTGCCAACTCCATCTACAAAGATTGGAAGTACAGGCTCCATCAGTACTTCCAAACTTACGGTCCCGCGCCTCCCCCCGTAGAGCTGCGTGGGGATAGAGAAGATGAGTGGCAGTGGTTGTGTAACCACTTTGCCGATGACGAATTTAAGGTGTTAATTTACTTTTTTTATTTCAATTAAGATAATTGAATTATTTAAATTTTAGTTATTAATTTTTTAATGATTTAATTATGTTGTCTAACAAAAATTCTCCGGTGTCAACAAAGCCAACCGGGGGAAGAAGGACAAACACCATACTTCCGGCACCAAGCAACTCATTCAAATAGCCAATGAGCACAAGGATAAGGGCTCCAAACACCCTTATCTTGATGCAAGCATAAGCGTGTACGTGACGCCTGGGCTCGATAATGAAGCGAGTCAATGCAGCGTAAGTGATATATATATATATATATGTGCTTTTAATAATAGTAATTATTATTTAAATATTATTTCATTATAATAAATTAATTATGTGCTTGTAGGCAAGGGTGATAGAGCGTGCGCAGGAAGAATTGGCTAACACTCAGCTTGCGTTCCCAGATGTGCCGCCGGAAGACCTGCCTCCTCTATCCATAGAGAGCCAAATTACAATCGCGGATGAGGTCTACGGTCGTAGAGCAGGCAAGGAGGTTAGGCACTTTGGGCCTAAGGTGGTTCGAGATTTGTCGACGACCTCCGACTCATCATCTACGGGAGGTTCGGGCCAGCGGAGAAGGACTCAGGCTGCGGCCGTCGAAGCAGCCATTCAAGAGGCTCGACTGGCACGAGAGGAGAATCGACTTGCACGATAGGAGAATCAATCCATGCTGCAAAGACTTGACGAGCAACAAGCACAAATAGCCCAACTCATCGCCTTCATGCAACAATCTCGAGAAGTATGTCAACCTCTTTCGAACCCATACCGCGACGACGACGACCCGGCTGGAGGCGGGGGACGCGGCGGTGCATCTGCTCCTCCAGTGTGTTAATTAGCTAGCTAGTTTTTTAATTATCTCATTTCTTTCCGCATTCCGAACAATATTTTCATTTTTATGGGTTTTTTGGATTTGTATGTACAAATTAATTTTAATTATTTAATAATTAAGTAATATTAAAAATTTAGTTTATTTAATTAATTTTATCATTTTTCATTATTTAAATTCAATTAATAATAAATTAAATTAATAATATTTAATTACAATTTATTTTTATTTTTAAAATTAAAAATACACTTGGACGACGGAGATTAAGTTCTCCGTCGTCCAGGTGATTACCTGGGCCACGGAGAATGTTACAATCTCCGTGGCCCATGTAACCACTTAGACGACGGAGAACTTAATCTCCGTCGTCCAGGTGATTACATGGGCCACGGAGATTGTAACATTCTCCGTGGCCCAGGTAATCACCTGGACGACGAGAACTTAATCTCCGTCGTCTAAGTGGTTACATGGGCCACGGAGATTGTCCGCGGTCCAAGTGAACTTGGACGGCGGAGAACTTAATCTCCGTCGTCTAAGTGCTTGGACGACAGCACTTGGAGCACGGAGCTTGGACGACGGAGATTCCGTCGTCTAAGTACTTAGACGACGGAAAAACGCACTTAGACGACGGAAAAACGCACTTAGACGACGGAGCGTTTCCGTCGTCTAAGTGTGTTTTTCTTGTAGTGTACATCGATCGTTCATATTCATAAGTGATTGATAAATCTTGATTATGAATGACTTAACTATTTTCAATTTTTGTGAATTTTTTCATGAATAATGTACTCATCATTATTTATCTAACCAATAATAAATTTGTCAAAATATAAAAAAAAATTTAATAAAAAGGTACTGACGAACGCCTCAATGAAGAATTTCCCTTCATTTATAATAAAAAGAGCCAGAGAGGTGTGTGCTCCATATAATAAATATATACATCATAGAACCAAATTGAAACACTGAATTTATAATTTTTCAAAATGCACATCGTACGTGGCATTAACTTATTTTACAGAATTTGTTGATTAGTAGATCGATGGAAATGATAAACTAATAGTTTATATAAGTTCCGAACGTGAATCAAAAATTCAAAACCTTATATATATATATATATATATAGATCAAACTCGATCAACACGATCTCTTTATTGTATATATTGGTGAAGGAAAGAAGGCCATGCAATGATCATATCAAACACGCACGAACGGCTATATAGCAACCAACTGACTGAAGTTCATGGGTGTCATAAATCTGGTTCCTGCACCATAGAGTGATCGTGCCGCTAGTTGCGAAGCAAACTCAGTTGGATGATAATAGTCCCAGAACAAAAACTCACGCCGATTTGAACAGAGTTTGGGGTCGAATAGTACACTACACGGGCCGTCTCCATTTTTCTCCCCAGTCCAACAACAGGCTGATTGAACGTCCTTAAACCCTAGCAAGTTGAAAAATGCAATATTTCTCACAAAATTTAAGATCTATATATATATATATATTCGGGAAATTCTACGTTATATATCCACCATATGTATATATATGCTAATTTAATTAGGGAGCCAAACTGCTTGTTCTTACCAAAGGCAAATGGGTCCTGAATGATACTCATAGTCATTTCATAGGCATTTCCAAGTGAATACTTCATCCCTTTCAAATCTGAGCTCAGTTTCTTCATCATAATCTGGGTTTCTTTGAAAAATAATTGGGCAAGATCATTTAATCTCCCTACACAAACACTAGGGTCGTTTGATTGAGCACGCACAGCCGGACAACATCCGATTGGAGGAGCACTTATAATGCCAAATTTCCGAGCTCCCAGCTTGTATAATTCCTACAATGCATGCAATTTCTTTACAAATGAACCAAAATATATACCAATTAAATTGAAACAAAACAGAAGGAATAAGATAAAAAAATATTAGTGATGATGATCATCGTCGTCACAATGTCACAAACGTACCTTCAAATGGTTTTGGTATGTGACTAAAATTTTTTTCATGTAAACGCCTTTAACAATAGCCGTGGCGTTTGGAAAAGAATCCGCAAATTCAAACAGGTCATTGCTTCCGATGCTGATGACGAACAAAGACTTGGAAAGCAAGGTACCAGTTGTGTTGCGACTAAGTAACTCTGCCATACTTGCGCACACCTTTGCGAACTGCTGGATCTGATTTCCCAGCGATTCAACGTTGCCCTTCAAGTCAAGGGTAAATCTTTAATTTTTGTAAATTTAACCTTCATTGGAGGTAGAGTACGTGCTAATTAGCATTGAGTTTACTAATTAGCTGTGTGCTTACCCATTTTTTCTTCCCGGTGTCTTTTAAGATGCCGCATCCTCCTGAAGCAAAGTTCACTCCCTGCAGTATATCCCTTTTAAAAGTGGACTTGTGTTCCACAGCATACAAGAAAGATGGCGGACTTTTGTGGTACCCAAATAGTTTCGCTGCATGCATCAACCAAATCAATCATCACAAGTTCACAACAACGAACGTATGTACCTAGTTAAATATAATAGGAATTAATATTTGTACAAGCTAAACCCTGAGTTTAATCCAAGGGTAAGCTAGGCCTCTTCGTTTAGCAAGCGCAGCTTTAGAGTTTGGTTTTGGGTATTGATAAGAATCTCTGTGCTTCTAATTACAAACCCTACTGAACGCAGCCAAAATCTACTAATTAATCTATCTATACATGCATATATATGTAAATTTGATCGACCGAATTACTAATATGTTAATGTAATACAGTTATACCAATATGGTCAGCACTGTTAAGGCCATTGCTGAACCTGCCGGTAGGCACAGAATATGGGAAATCAATCCCATTTGGAGGAAAATTAGCCCTTGCTCCAGCTCCGTGCAACAAACTGTTGGTACCAACATCCACAGTTGAGTCTCCGAATATGAAAATGGCCGGAGGAGGAGCTACGCCCTCGTATGCACTAACCAAAGATTTCAAACAAAACGAAACAAGCATCGTCGCGATCGTCAGATGTGGCTTTGCCATGACCAGCTAGCTGAAGTACGGTGAAGCTTGTGCCGGCAGAGATCCCCGGTTTCGCTACCTTTTCTATACGAAGGCCAGGACAGGTGGTGATGATCAAGTAGGTTTTATATAATCGCTCATTTATATTAAGGGAGGGTTTCGATAGTGAACAACCAGGTAATGCTAACGGTGTCGTTGTCCCAACCTCGATCTATTTCAACAAAGAACATACAGTTTTCAGGCGGATTTGCCTAGTGCACGCGTGTTGATATATGTATGTACGTACTCTTCCCGGAAAGATCCCAATTCGCTTGCATATAAACACTTTTAACAAGTTACGAATTATATCTAATGCAAGCATGCTCTAGCTAGTTTTAATTTCATTATACAAATATCCAATTCATTTTTCATTATTTCTTAGTTAGTCATTTATCGAAATCGATCACACACTAATTTCAAATTAGTTTAAGTATAGAGACTAATTTATCTGAGCTCATGCTGTAATTGCCTCGACGTATCGTATCAATGCTTCAAAAAGTATTTCGTGTGTGTATATATGTATATATATTTATATATATATATGAGTCCTCGATCAAAACATACATACATATATACACGCGCGCGCGAGTTGATTAATTTCTAATAAACTATATATGATGATTACCATCATTATCGGTCATCCCATACTTGTCTTCAGATTTGGAGACGCGAACGATTATAATAGCATAGTTTTTTGACTGATAGTAGTTAATGTATTGGGATTAAGAAAAGGATAAAAGTAACTCACATGTCTGAACTTTCGTCGTGGTATGAAAATGATGTCCGAACTGTAAAAATTATCAAAGTGATGCCCAAACTTTCAAAACTATATCTACGTGATGCCTAAAGTTAATTTCCGTTACAGCACTGTCTACGTTGATGACGTGACATTTTTTTTGTTCAAAACCAAAAGAAAAAAGACTATAATATCCATACAATTTTTATTTTGTGTTTCTATTTTTCTTTTCTTTTTAACTCTCTCTCTCTCTCTCTCTCTCTCTCTCTCTCTCTCTCTCTCTCTCTCTCTCTCTCTCTCTCTCTCTCTCTCTCTCTCTCTCTCTCTCTCTCTCAGTGGAGCGCGCTCACCAATTGGCGAACCAGGCCATCGTGAAGCACTTGGTTTCCAAAGCCAAGCAGCTTCACCACAATGAGAGCTCTTCTTCTTCTTCTTCTTCTGGGCTCTTCTTCTTCGAATTCCCCTGCCATGTACACTCCTTCAAGATACGTCTCTTCATTGTCTTCCTTCATTCGCTCAACGAATCCCATATCATATTCGTTTCCGGGCAAAACCAACATTGGTAAGTTATCATAATAGAGTTGGTCTATCGTCGTCGAGTCATTGAAAAGCAGTGACACCTTCCTGCGCCGCCACAACTCCAACACCCTAGACTAGCAGTCCAAACTCTGCGACTTTGACTTTTTCGACTCTCTCATCGACGCCATTGTCCCCAAATCGATCTGCCTTGAATTCATGAAGTTCACCAAATTTGACGAAGGATTGATGAATAACACAGACAATAACCAAATCCCTTCCACCATCACCACTCAAATCTGACCTTAAACCCTCCCCCACTGCCAAGCCCAAAAGGTTGCAGAAACAAGCCCCAGGCTCCTCAGCTTTGCCAATGACGAAGAAACCGCCACGCTATCTCTCTCCTCCAAACGCGACAAGTAGTCTTCTTGGCTCGCCAGGCCGCCGTCGGCGCACAATCTCACGGCTCACAAGGAAATCTACGCCGCTCAGATTTCTCCCTCCTCGCCATCTCCCAGAGAGTGTTATAGTAGTAATTGAAGCAGCTCATTTAGGCCATCTCGTGTCGTTGGTTCTTGTACATTTGACCTTTGCTCTCGAATCAGCTATCTTCGTCTCTCTCACCCGTTGAGGGACTCAGGTCAGGTTTTGAGGGGGTGCCAAAGACAAAATTGGATCAATGGGATGGGTCGTCCTGGGTAACTAGGGTTTTGTGAGATTGACGTAGATGAAGATGGGTTTTAGGATTAGGACTCAAGGGTTCAGGATGGAGGGATGGAGGTTTTGTGAGATTGGCGTAGATGAAGATGAGTTTTGGGATTGGGACTCTAGGGTTAAGGAAGAGGGGAGAGAGAGAGAGAGAGAGAGAGAGAGAGAGAGAGAGAGAGAGAGAGAGAGAGAGAGAGAGAGAGAGAGGTGTGTTCAGAAAAAACGAAAAAAAATTGATCAAAAAGTCATTTTATCTTATTTTCAAACAAAAAAAATGATACGTCAGCAAAGTTAATTAAGCATTTGCGGAAATTGACGGTAGGCATCACGTAGATATAGTTTTTAAAGTTTGGGCACGCTTTGATAGTTTTTAAAGTTTGAACATCTTTTTTATACTACAGTGAAAGTTCAGACTTTGTGAATGATTTTCTTCCTTAAGAAAATTATATCAAGACTGTGGCGCTCGGTCATGCAATTAGTCCTCTTTGTTTCTTAAGGTCTTGTATATATGGTTACTATCAATACTATGATATATACATGGGCGGAGCTATTCACGGGCGAGGGGGGCCATGAGATTTTAGATAAAAAAAATTATTACACTACTTTTCAGCAAGTTCGAAAAAGTTGTTGTTGTCCGTCGGCTCAGTCCAACTTGCAATTACATTTAATTAATTAATTGTGCAACCTGCCAAACTTTCATATGTACAACTAGATATAGCTATATAGGTTTTCCTTTAAAAAAAGATATAGCTATATAGGCATATATCCCATCGATTATGATATGATAGGGACCAATTAAGAATCGAGATAATATGCATCACTTTTCTATATCGGGACATCAATTATAAATCTGCAAGTAATCTAGCTATAATCTATAAGTGTTTTGGTAAATATGAGTTAGTTTGGAAAATACGTTAGGTCACTTGTTTTAAACATTATCATTAATTTTACCAATAATAAACAATATTTGTAAAAAATATTTTATGCAATAAATATTGTGAAGAATCGTTTACGCAGTTAAATGAGCGACGAGTTTATGAATGATTATTTGATATTTTACATTAAAAAGATATATTTGTTATAATTTTAATTTGTAATAATAGTATTATTTTTTTCACAAATAGTGTATATTTTATATTATTTTATTTATGAAATCTTAATTTTAACCTCCCTTGACCGTGTTGGCTCTACCACGATTCATATATATAAGTGGTGAAATTGGCACATTTTTTACAGATAATATATATGGACACTTTCCTTAATTTAGAACGATCAACGTAATGCCTCCATATGCTGAGAAGTATTCCTCTTTGCACATGTATAAGTCCATCTCTTTTGATCATTATTTCTTATATATGAAGCTAGCTAGGCTAGTCTTGCATGTGCTTGAATGTGCATCTGAGTTATTCAAACGTCCAACGTAACCACATATAAAACCTTGCTTCAGCTCGGCGGTCCGGCCGGATCGAAACTCATTCACTGAACCTTTGAGACCAGAACATGCTATAGATATTGGTAGGTGAAATCGAGTTAAGTTCCAACCCCGGATTTCTTCGTCTTCCCAATCCATGATCGATCATGTTAATCAATTAATTAGTATATATAATCAATTAATTGGATATGCTTAAGTGTGTATATAAATATAACATCAAAATTCTTTCTATATATAGTGTCCAAAAAGAAAATAACTCTCTATACATAATAAGTAAAATCTAAACCAAAGTGAAGAATTAAACTCCTTGTTGCAGGGGCGTAGCTAGCTATAAGGCAGCAGTGTCGTTAGACACTGTTGAGATTCTACCTATTGCATGCAATTGTTACAAAATTTGGGTATTGTTTGAGATGAATAAACTGATAGACTGAAAACTGTAACTCTTTCATTGATAGAATGCCTTAAATATAGGCTGATACAATCTTTTATAATAAATGTCTCGATATAATAGGGATTCTCTATATTTTTATGTAATTTAATATGTATCTAATTAGGACAAGACACACACCGGAAGTTACGGAGAATAAATCTCCTTAAATATTCCCTCTTGTCTCCTTGGCCTAAGGAATGATGCATGACATGTTACCTCACTAAAAACCTCGTCAAGCAAACAAAAATTTCATGAGTAAAACAAAAGCTTGGTCTAAAGATAAAAGAGTACAACGCATCAACTACAAACGCTATTACATGTGTCGTGGACTCCCCCTGACGTCTACAAAAATGTAAGTCCCCCTGACTGTAAACTCAGTCATGGAGTTCAGATAACCTGCACATACCAATCCATCTTACATGTTTCATGAATATAGATTTAAGTAGTGACTTGGTAAACAAGTTCGAAGCATTATCCGCTGAACCAACCTGGCTCACATGGATATTCAACACCTGTCGTTGTTGCTGATTGAAGAAGAATTTTGGTGATATATGTTTTGTATTGTCACCCTTAATGTAACCCAACTTCATCTGTTCAATGCATGCCACATTATCCTCAAAGATGTAAGTGGGAGCCATCGTAGTAGATGATAACTCACTAGACCCTCGAATGTGATGAATGACAGACCTAAGTTAGACACATTCCCTAACCGCTTTATGCAAAATAATGATTTCTGAATGATTCGAGAAAGTAGCAACAAGGGTTTTCTTAGCTGATCTTCAAGAAATCACTGTGTTTCCCATAGTGAAAAATATAATCGGTTTGTGAGCGACCTTTGTGTAGGTCAGATAGGTATCCAGTATCACCAAATCCAACCAACACATCAATTGGTGTTTTGGAATAGGGAATAACAGTAAAACTGCTCCCAGTAGGTTTGGTCTTCGATGGATCAAAGAACTCCTTCAATGGATCAAATTCATGACTTTGGTCTGACCCGAGAGCATTCTTCGATGGATCGAAGAAAATTTCCTTCGATGGATCGAAGGCTCCAAATTCAGCATGCTGTGATTCAACCATCCTTTCTCCAAGACTGTCAAGCTTCTCTCTGTGTTCTTTGTAAGGGACGAAAAAACCCAAGTCAATAGAACCCTTCAAGTATATGAAGATTTGTTTTACTCCATTCCAATGATGTTGCATAGGCGTAGAGCTAAATCTAGCTAACAAGTTCATTGAGAAGGTAATATCTGGACGCGTGCACTAAGCTAGATACAACAAAGCTCCAATAGCATTAAGATATTGAATTTCAACTCCTAAGATCTTCTCATCATCATCTACCGAACGAAATGGATCTTTCTTGGGGTCCAGACTGTGAGCAACCATTGGCGTGCTAACATGGTGTGCTTTGTCCATGTTAAATCGCCTGAGCATCTTTTGGACATATGCAGACTGTTGCATAACGATTCCACCAACTCGATGTTCCAGCTCTAATCCGGAAAAAAATCGAGTCATACCAAGGTCTTTCATCTCAAATTCAGATTTCACGTAGCTAACCGTCTCATTGATCTCATTAAGAGTCCCAATGATGTTTATATCATCTACATAGACAACTACTATAGCAAATTCTAAACTTGTCATTTTAATGAGAATGTAAGGGCATAAATCATCATTCTTCTTTCCCTTCCCAATCAAGTAGTCACTAAGACGTGTATACCACATCCTACCGGATTGTTTCAATCCATATAATGAACGTCTCAATCTGATTACACGAGCACTTCGTGGTTTAGAGTTACTTGATTTGTGCATAGCAATGTCATCCAACATTTTCATGTACATCTCCGAATCAAGATCTCCATTGAGATATGCAGTAACCACATCCAAAAGCTGCATGTTTAGTTTCTCGGACACTACCAAACTAATCAGCACTACCACATTTTAACCCATTGCCGGCGAATTTTAAATAGCCGGCAATGTTTTTTAACATTACCGGCGATTTTTGCCGGAAAAATCGCCGGCAATGTATTTTTTTTTTTAACATTACCGGCGACTTAAATGTAAGTCGCCGGTAATGTCCCGCCGGTAATTAAAAAAAAAAAAAAGACATTGTCGGCGACTTACATTTAAGTCGCCAGTAATGTAAAAAAAAAAAAAAAAAGACATTACCGGCGACTTAAATGTAGTCGCCGGCAATGTCTTTTTTTTTTTTAATTACCGGCGGGACATTGTCGGCGATTTGCCGGAAAAATCGCCGGCAATGTTAAAAAAAAGAAGACATTACCGGCGATTTTTAAATCGCCGGCAATGGGTTAAAATGTGGTAGTGCAGGTAGCGGAAGGTAATAATGTCCATGACCGGAGAATACTTCTCCTTATAATCAATCTCAAGACCTTATTCTTTTCATTACGCTTCCGAACAAAGACCCATTTATGTCCTACCGGCTTAACATTCAATGAGCATAACACTACCAGACCAAAAATCTACCTTTTATTCAAAGAGTCTAGTTTGGCATGAATTTCTTCCTTCCATTTCGGCAAATCTGCTCTTTGTTGGTAATCTGTCATTGAGCGAGGTTCCACTTCATCGTCATCTATGATATTCTGGGTGACGGAATAAGCAAATGCATCATCAACTAACATGGAAGATCTATCCATAAGAACGCGCGCATCATTTTTTTCTAAGCGATATTTCTTTATTCTCTAACATCACAAGAGGTTCTGAGGCGTCCCTCAGACATGTCGATAATGATTCAAGGACATTGATAGTCGCATATTTATGTGTCTATTCGATGTGTTATTCATTTCCTATACTTAGGTTATTGTTATATAATTGAGTATTTAATTAATATTTATTGTTTTATAGTTTTTGTGGAGGGATAAAGGAAAAGAAAATAAAAGAGGGATTCCTAGCCCAATATGGATTTAAGAAGTTTTGTGCAATTAAAGAAGCTTATTCCAATGTGAACTTGAAGAGATTAATTGGGAAACTATATAAACCTATTTTAGGTTTTTGGAAAGGCTAATCAGTATTTTAGAGAGAAAAACTCAAGCAAAGAAAGCAGCAGCCGCAAGGAGCCAGAGTACCATTTTCGATCCATCGAAGCTCATCTTTCGATCCATCAAAACTGGACGACAGTTTATGTTCTTCATCCAATTTTGATATGTAAACTCTATGATTTGTCTTAATTCTTTTACTATGAATTTTAGTAGCTAAACATCCTTTTAATGGGTTGCTTGAAGCCCCGTACATGAAGTCTTTCTAATTCGTATACTTTAATCTAGTTTCGCATATTCAATTTGAATGAGGTTTTTTTCTCTAAGTGACTGACCGTATGGATTCTTGTATGTTTGCTTTGGTGTGCAACTTAGTGTGCATGCTAGGATTTTATTGTCATGAGATACGGGTGACTGAAGATAATTTCTTCCACCAGATTCTCTACAACGATACACCTATTTCGTAGGGTGATTGAAACCCTGGGTCTAGCATGACATGCCTATAGTGTACCTATGAACCCTTGTAGCTTCCCAAACCTTTTCTAGAACTAATGCTTTCTTCTTTGTAAACCTTGGGGTCCATGACTATAGGTTCAATAGAGGAATAGATGTGGGGGAGGTCCGTGACAAACTTACATAGGCATAAGGATTAGGTAATAGGATGTGGTTGTTATGATTAGCCCTTCCTGGGAACTTTCATTCATTGGATATATGCATTAGATTAAGTATGTGTTAGATAGTTTAAACATCATATAGTTTAAACATCTTGTATTCATAAGCATGTTTACTTTCAGCATTTATTTTCTGCATTAGCTGTAGCTTGGCCGAATTGTTACGGCAATCAAACCAACTTAGAATACCCTAAATTTTTGTTTGGTAGTCCACCACTCTGTCTAGTGTATTGTGTCAAAATTTCGTGTTATTTGAGTCTGTATAGAGTAGGGTCATAGTGTCATTAGTGTACTATAGTTGAGTCTGTCAGTATTGTAGTCTAGTGTTAGGATTTGGTTTCACCAATTCCTTGTGTTCGATAACCCTTGTTTATCATACTACATTGGTATGTCCAAGTTGAGAATAGGGTATTTTTGAGAAGTGGTTCTCCACATCACAACATAAATGTACTCAGAGACAATCTCATGCAAAAGATTCACAATGATGATGATGAATGGATCATTTTATGCCTCGATGACCTGCCTTTTAATCGACGGCTCATCAGTGGATTTTCTTGGTCTCCCCCTTTTCCTGGCTAGAGTTGAGCCAGACGCAACACCTTCTACATAGGCAGGAGGAACGTTTCCTTGCCCGGTGTTGGTACTAACCAATCATCTTTTCCTGATTTCCAACTTTGTAGAAATGTTTGCAGCAGGTATATCTAATCTCGTCACTTTAGCGATATTAGCAAAGGAGTCAGGCATAGAGCCTTCTACTTTCTAAAGAACAAGTATTATTTGCACTTCAATCTCACTCGGAGATGTGCGGGGATCATGATGAAACATAGTGGTATTAGACCACAACAATTCCTAACGTTGAATCAGAATAGATATATTCCTTCCTCCCTCTAACGTCAGGAAATATGTCTCATCGAAGTGACAATCTGCAAATCTTGCAGTAAAGAGATCTCCTGTCGAAGGTTCAAGATAGCGGGCTATCGTTGGGGCTTCATAGCCAACATAAATGCCTAATCTCCATTGAAGACTTATTTTTGTGCATTGTGGAGGCACAATAGGCACATATACTGCACAACCAAAAATGCGTAGGTATAAAATGTCAGGCTCATATCCAGTTACCAACTGGTGCACACTGAATGGTTGACGTCCTACAGGTCAAAAACGAAGAAGTATAGTTGCACGTAACACTGCATAACCCCACGCGGATACCAGTAATTTGTATGCATTACCAACGCATGAGACACAAGCTGTAACCGCTTAATGTGAGCCTCTACTAAACCGTTCTAAGAATGAACATGAGGAACGAGATGTTCAACTTCAATCCCAACAAACATGCAGTAATCATCAAAAGATTTCAATATAAACTCTCTTGTATTATCCAATCTAATAGACCTGATTGGATGATCTAGGTGGTGAGCCCAGAGCTTAATAATTTGTACAAGAAGTTTTGCAAACGCAACATTCATTGTGGATAGCAAAGCAATGTGTGACCATTGCGTTGATGCATCCATGAAATATTTAAATGGTTTGCATTCTAGTTTGATATGTCCACAAATGTCACCTTGTATTCTTTGTAGGAATGAAATATTTTTGGTTTTAGCAACAACAAAAAAAAGGCATGCCTATAATTTTGCTAACGAGCAAGCTTTACAAAACCAACGACGTGCATCAGAGACTGCAACATATGAATCTGGTGGGGTAACGTAAGGCGCCATAGTGGTACTTTGTCGAGATTGTGCTGCACTCGTCTTGGAGAACAAGCCAGGGTTGAGAGGAGTAGTCTCATCCCTCCCATAAAAACTGATAGATTTAGGTATTCCCACATACTTATTCTCTCTGAAGAATGGATGACCATGAGTATTTTTCAATATTTTGATCATCATATCACGACCTAGATGCCCTAGTCGAAAGTGCCAAAGGTTGTATGATTCTCAGTCACATGGAGTTGTGTGAGTCATGGTATTAGATTCAATGATCCAAACCATAGTTAGATATAGACCACTACGAATATCGAAAACTTCTCTGCAATGCGCTTGCGGCCGTATTCAACAGAGGTAATACACAATAATTCTTGTCCATTCTCGCAATATGTTTCTGACAAGGCGGGTAAACACCTCTCAAAGATACCATATTCACAACCTGGATATATCAATGTAGTATGATAAATAGGGGTTATCGAACACGAAGAATTGGTGAAACTAAATCCTAACACAAAACTGAAATACTGACATACTCGACTACAGTACACTAATGATACTACGAATCTAAGCTATACAGACTCAAATGCTACAAAATTTGGACAAAATTAACTAGACACAGTGGTGGACTACCACACAATATTTGAGAGTATTCCGAGTTTTTTTGGGTACCGAACTGAATCGGCTAAGCTACAGCTAATGCAGAAAATAAATGTTAAAAATAAATATGCTAATGAATGCAAATGAATTTAAACTATATGATTAAAGTGTTAAGAGGAATGCAATCCACCACCGCCATTCTATCTTTCTAATACATACTTAACCTAATGCACATATCCAATGAATGAAATTTCCCAGGAAGAGTTGATCGTTTCAACCATATCCTATTACCTAATCTTTATGCATATGCAAGTTTGTCATGGATCTCCCCTATATCTATCCCTCTATGAACCCATAGTCATGGACCCTAAGGTTTAAAAAGAAGAAAGCATTAAACTCTAGAAAAGGTTTGAGAAGTTACAAGGGTTCACAAGTACACTATAGGCGTGTCTCGCTAGACCTATGGATTTCAATCTCTCGACGGTAAAATCGGCTTATCACTATAGAGAATCTGATGGAAGAAATTATCTTCAGTCGCCCATATCTCATGAAACTAGAATCCTAGCATGCATACTAAGTTGGCCACCAAAGAAAACATACAAGAATTCATACGGTGAATCATTCAGAGAAAGAAACCTCATTCAAAGAATATGCAAAACTAGGTTAAAGTGTATGCATTAAAAAGACTTCATGTACGGGGCTTCAAGCAGCCCCTTAACAAAGAAAATTTAGCTACTCATAGTCTTAAATAATAACATCAAAGAATTTATAAAAGATAAATTAAATGAAGGAGAAAGAAGAACTCTTGACGATGACGTGATCGTCCTCCTCTTCATGCACGATAACTTCCTCTCCCTTTTCTTATTGTTTTCTCCTATTCTCTTAATATATTCCCAGACGTAATCACGTTCCAACCTTATTTTAGCTATATATATATATATATATAACAAAGCTAGGTCAAACTAGCTTGCTCACTTGCCAAGACTCCTAATACAAACCTACTTTCTTCTTGTTTTATTCTCCCCCAAAGTCTCTTCCTTTGATCACGTTTCCAGCCCACTCGCCAAGCATTAAGTCAGCCTCGCCAAACTTCCTCCATATAAATATATGTATAAATCATTCCTCCTAATCAACTAGGTACAGTCCCCACCATCACATGCTCGCCAAAATCAAAACCTCCTCGCCAAACACTTAGTATCCTTCTCAAATTAGAATTCATTCACCTCGTAAGTTCTCCACTTCTCTGATTAACTCCCAAATTGTATTATTTAATCTCTTTTTATTCATTAATCTCCAAAATACCTGAAAACAAATAACCATAATTAATTCACTCGATTAATAACAATAAACTAAATATAGGGAACAAATTAAATACCAAATATATAGACGCATAAATATGCGACTATCAGTTTCCAAGTGAAAACCGTTGGCTCGAATATCTTTGAAACTTAGCAAGGTTTGATTGGCCTTTGGCGTGTATAAGGCATCAGTGATAAACAATCTTGTACCATAAAGTAGCAGAAATTTTGCTGAACCATGCCCTTTAATAACCGGCGCTGCACATATCATGGTAGTCACTGAGGGGTGGTATGAAAAAAGATCCATAAATAATTGCCTATTCTGTAGAATTGTGTGGGTAGTACCACTATCTGCAAGACACTCAATCTCGCCTTGAGAAATCTACAAAAGCAATGTAAATAAATGAGTCTTTGAACTAAAAACTAGGCGGACACTTTAAGTAGACACTTAAAGATTTGAATAGGGATGTGACCCTTATTAAGTGATGATATGACATGACAGAGAACCGATATAAAAACACATCAAAAACACCACAATCTGGGTAGTACCTTCGATGGATCGAAGTACACCATTTCGATGAATCAAAAAACTTCAGATACCAAACTAGAGCGATGTCTTTGATGGATCAAAGAAAAAACCCTTGATGGATCGAAGAAACTCAAAATAAAACTTGATTTTTCGATACTAATTTTCAATGGATCGAAGAAATGGTCTTTGATGGATCGAAAAATTTCCATAAACCGAACCGGAAGGATGGCTTCAATGGATCAAAGAACAAACCCTCGATGGATTGAAGAAAGTCAAAATAAAACTTGATTTTCCGATACTAATTTTTGATGGGTCGAAGAAAATCCTCAATGGATCGAAAATGATAGCTTCAAGGACCCTGAGGATGAGCTTTGAAGGATCAAAGCACAGATTTTCGATGGATCACATATCGCAGAAACCAAACCCGAGAGCATCCTTTAATGGATCGGAGAACAAGTCTTTGATGGATCGAAGGCTTTCGAAGATCAAAACAACTTCCTCTCCTTTATGTCCCATTTTTGACTGTATCGCTTTGTCATATTGTCATATGTTCATGTAAACATCGAACCATACACTGAATTGGTATAAAATAATATTCTTAACGCTTTCATATACCGAAAAATAGAGAAAGTTTCATTACTCGCCAACAATTTAAAGATTACATCATAGATGTTCTTATTCAAAAATCAAATCAAAACCAAGACAATAGTCTAAGAAAAATGGTTTTTTAAACAAGCCAAAAACAAACCAAAAACTTGATTCTATTATAGAGATAACACCTTTTACATAGGCTATTCAAAATCCGGAGTAACAATGGTCATCTCCTTGTCCTCTACAATCACGAGATTGGTATCTGCATCCATCTCAAAATCTCCAGCAAAGTTAGACTCTTGATTCAAGTATTGTTTGTGCCTCTTGTAGATGTTCTAGATTTCTTTGCTAGCAGGGCACTGCTTGTGCATGTGCTTTATTGAACTGCATCGATAGCAGATGGATTTTTCAGAATTAGAATGCCTTTGCCCATCGTTGCCCGAACCAGATTGGTTCTTGTTAGAGGTGGCGTTCTAATCTCTATGCCAAGTCAGATTTTTGTTGCGGCCTCGGCCACGCCCATGCCCTCGTCTCCCGCTACATAGAGCTTGTCCACCACGATTGTAAGGTTTCGAAAGATTGTTATTTTTTTCTTACGGGCCTTTCCTTCAGTTTGATTGCTCTTAAGCTTTTTAGTATCAACCAATCTAGGATTATTATTGAGAATGATCTCATGATGCCTTTCTTTTTTAGCTAGGTTATTGATGACATCACTGAAGGTAACAATCCTCCCCTATTCATACTCGATCTGGTACTAATGAGCGTAAGTGCTCATAGATATTGGGAAGGTAGTCAGAGCCTTTTTAATCATGTCTTTCTTTGACTTGTCCACCCCACAGAAGCTCAAATCATACTACAAATCCAAAGACGTTTGATTAAAATCTTGGATCTTTGAAAAATTCAGAAGCCTAAGGGCTTCCCATTTTGCAGTTAACTCAGGAAGCTGTACATCATGCACATTGTCGAATCATTGCTTCAAAGCATCCCACAAATCCAGTGGATCATTTTTATTTAGATACCGCTTCTTTAGAGTTGAATAAATATGATGCCTCAAAAACCTGAGGGCTTGAACTTTCGATTTTGGGTATGGTGGAATCACGTTTGGCCCAGCGGGTTGAATGGTGTTGTTGAGTCTCTTACCGATGAATGTGTTAACCATATCGGAGATCCAACGATGGTATTTCTTTCCTTGAAAATTAAGGAGGTCGAACTCTGGCCTAACCGGCTCGTTCGCGCTTATCTACAAAATATAAAGAGATTTTATTAGTATCGATCGAAAAACCACGATCACTAACATCAATTTTTAATGAATAAGAACGTGATCCATGATTTATGGTCACAAAATCGATCATCAATAAACGGTGGCTCAAAAACGACACACAGAAACCGTGATTAACCATCACATGGGATCAATTTCCCTACTTTTTTTTTCTTTTCTAAATCGTGACTCCCCCAAGACCGTCACTTATATTCTATGGATACATGTCCATAAGAGCTACGGTATAGATAATAAGTAATATCGCAATCCTAGATCTAGGGCTTTGCAGGAAGTAAGTTTTAGTCCTAGATCTAAATATTGGTGGTTTAGAAAATTTACCTCGATTGGTATTATGCTCGGTATGACCGGTACAAAAGTCGGACGGCATTGAGGAAGAGCTCGTTTGTAGCGGTTCCTTGGAAGTCGAGCACTCTTGACGAAGGAGGTAAATCATTGGGAGCAAGGAGGAATTGATGGTGATGATCGGTGGTGGAGGTTGTTGGTGATGGAAGCCGGTGGTGGAGTATTTGTGGTGAAAGCGGGCTATTAACTCAGAGCGTGTTTGATAACGTGTTTGAGTATGAATAAACTGATAGACTGAAAACTGTAACTCTTTCATTGATAGAATACCTTAAATATAGGCTAATATAATCTATTACAATAAATGTCTCGATATAACAGCGATTCTCTGTATCTCTATCTAATCTAATATGTATCTAATTAGAACAAGACACACACAGAAAGTTACAAAGAATAATCTCCTTAAGCAGGTATTTCAAATGAATTTATTAATATTCATAATTAATGATACTCCTCAAATAGAAGTTGATTCATAAATTATTAAATTAGCCATGACATATTGAACTTAAATTCCTAATTTTTATATAGAATCAAGTCAATCAACCATTAATATGAGTAATTGTCAAGGCTAGTGATAATTTCCTTTCAAGATTTTATATGTAGATTGTTGATCAACAATTGGAATATTCAAATTTATTTTATATTATTGAAAAAAATTATTTAATTTTAATTTGACACGGCTAGATCAATTTCCTAGCTACGCCACTGCCTTGTTGCATGGTTTTATAATAATGAAATTATAAACTTGTTGTACAAACACGTATATGAACCCGGCCTATAAGTTGCCCGACTCTGAGTATAGATATATAAGGCCTAGGCCTAGAGCCACCACCAAGAAAAGATCTCAAAATGAGGTTTAAGTGTGCACTATATATATGTATTTGTGCCCAGTATTTATATTTAGCGTGGAATCCTATGATATTTTTGATCTTAGGCCGGCCCCGCTATATATACATAGGGTCCTTCCACTAAGATATACTATTTTGGTCATTTCAGGTATAGGATATTATACAAATTTTTCGATCATATTTTAACATCTTCACCATCCAATTATTAGGTCTATATGAGTAGATCATTCCTGTAAATTTTCAACCAAAATTGTGATCGTTAAGGTATCGAACTAGGTTAAATCAATGGACGGACCAAATCTGCCAAACCTAAACCGTTCATACTTATAAACTTCAATTGCAGTTTTGAATACCTTAATTATCACCATTTTGGCTGAAAATTTACAGACTTGATCTACACATTAAGACCTAAGATCTGAACAATGAAAATGGTAAAATATGATCGAAAAGTTTGTGTAATACCCTATATATATATTTGAAAATGACCCCAAAAAAATATACCTAAGTGAAAGGGTGTTGATCGATAAAGTTGGGATAGATCAACGAAATTCATGGGCGCTGCGAATGGCCGGGTTCCAGTACAAAGAGCCAAGGCTGCGGAATCAGATGCAACCTGTGTTGGATGGTATTGGTCCCAAAACAAGTAGGCTTTGCGATCGCCACACAAATCTGAATCTTGTTTACATGGAAAATCTGCGTTGAACCTTACTCCTTTTCCACAGCAAGCTGTTGTCATGTTTGTAAAACCTACAAAATTAAGCGCAGTAATTAATAATCAGTTGTATTAGATCAAGTGTTTTCTCTGATCGATGGATCATGCGCGAGGGCTAGGCAAAATTTGAACTATGTTATAATGCAATTTATATTTAAGTAAATACCAGTTTTCTCAGGGTGGTCGAAAATATATTTTGACATGCTATATGAATCCCCAAGTGCATATTTGAACCCTCTGCCTTCTTTACTCAATTTCTTCAAGAGATTTCGGAGCGCCATGTAGAACAATTGAGCATCCACATTCATAGCATCCAAACAGCCACCAAATTGAGTCGAATTACGCTGGATTGGACAGCATCCTATAGCTCCCACGCTAACAATCCCAAATCTTCTGGCCTCTAGCTGAAATAAATTCTGCAATATATCGAACAAAAATGTACAAATAGTAAGATTAGAAGTCGGATCGGTTCGGAATGGTTCGGTATTAGGTCGGAACCCGTACCGTAACATAATAAAATATTGGGTTCGGAACGGTTCGGAACGGTTCGGTATTAGGTCGGAACCCGTACTGTAACGTAATAAAATATTCGGTTTGGATCCTATTCGGTTCAGTTTTTTGGCAAGTCCGTCCCACGCTAACAATCCCAAATCTTCTGGCTCCTAGCTGAAATAAATTCTACAATATATCGAACAGAAATGTACAAATAGTATGATTATGGGTCGGATCGGTTCGGTATTAGGTCGGAACCCGTACCGTAACGTAATAAAATATTCGGTTTGGATCCTATTCGGTTCAGTTTTTTGGCAAGTCCGTCCCACGAGTTTCAGTCCCAACGGATTTCGGATCGGTATATTTCAGTTTCGGATCGGTTTTTCGATAAAATTTTCTAGGCCTAAACAACTGTTTAAGTTAATTATTATTTTAAAAAGGCAATATTATAGAGAGATAAAAGAAATGTGAGAGAATAAAAGTATTTTTGTAAGATTTTTCTATATATATATGTCCTAAAAAGATTCAAAATTGGTGAATATATATTCATTTGTGTAAAGAAATAAGCACAATTTTATCACATATATCATTTCAGAACGGTTCGGTTTTATTCAGTACCGTGCCATAAAAAGTTATTCGGTTCGGATTTATTTCGGTTCGGTTTCTAAATTAGTCCGTCTCACGAGTTTCGGGCCCAACGAATTTCGGTTCGGTTTATTTCGATTTTCGGTTCGATTTTTCGGTAAAACATCCCACCTCTAAATAAGATACATTCAAAAATATTTTTTGGCATGTAATTGGTCAAAATGTATATCCGGATCCATTAGAGTTATTGGTAGTGACAAACCATTAGATGTGTTTCGTAGGTGGAGATAAGAGTGGTGATGTAGTCTTTCGCAGTACGTTTATAACCAAAATGTTCGAAGATGTCATTGCTACCAACGGTGATAATTTAGAGACTTGGAGATATTTGTGACGGCACAACTCTCGCCCAATACGTCTGAGATATTGCTGCGGACACTTGAAAATTGCTCGACTTGTTCTCCCAAGGAAACGACCCTTCTCTGTGGTGTAATAATGCACATATATGATATATGTAAATGAGTAATTAACAAAAACACACATGAATGGGTGATGGAGTAATTAAACCGTTACCCATTTGTGTTGTCCTGTGTTACGTACAAGTCCTGAACCTCCTGAAGCAAAGTTGATCCCCCTTGTTGGAACAATTTCAATGAAAAACTGCGAAAGATTTCCGTCCAAGAAAGAGAGAAAAGGTGGCGGGCTTTCATCGAAACCGAATAACTGGGTTAATGAGAGCCAACCCAAGTGAAGAAATTAGTAGGAAAAAATGAAAACAAAACAGAACAATGTTACTTAGTTTACACTGCAGCTAGCTAGCCATGCCAAAAATATCTACCTATGGAATCAGCTGTGTTGTAACCATTGCTAAATCTCCCTGTGGGTCTAGAATGAGGAAAATCGATCCCGTTATGCGGGAAGTCGGTCCTGGCTTTAGATTCCGGCAAATAATGGTTAGTCCCAACATCTACTGTGGAGTCACCAAATATGTAAAGTGCTGGCTTATTTGGCTGACAATGTGAGACGTGCGATCCAAGAATGCCCAGATATACGATAATAGTGAGCCATGGAGAAACTACTGAAAACTTGGCCATGGTAAGAGTACTAGCCAGCAACCTCGCTAGGTAGCAAGTGTTGATGCTAGAAAGGCTGTTTCTGATATTGTACGTGATCGAGCTGCATGCTTCTGAAACTGAGGGTGAATTGGTTTAAATAGCTAACTTTGTTATTGGAACTTACAGATTACAAGATAAGTTCATAAAATTACTCTCACTAAAATCGAATAGAGTTGATTATGAGTCATTTTCCAGGATCGAATCTGCCTAGTAGTACTAGAAGGCTAGAAGCCGCATAATACAAGAAACAAGCTAGATACTTAATTAGCACAAGAAGGATGCTACGTCCGTATACGTATAGAGTTTTGCTTTTCAAAACAACCAGAGTATTGAGATTTCTTTTCTTTTTTGTACGTTGATATCAGTAATCAAAGAAACTTGTATGCGGTATTCGGTTTTATTCATCATTCATTTAGTAACTCATCTAGAGCATGTTTACGTACATATTAGGCAACTCTTTGCAAAAGAGGTGCTAGGGCCAATTGACCGAAACTCATGGGAAAAACTACAACGGGAGCACCATTATAGAGAGTAAAGGCTTGGATTTCACACGAAGCCTCTGATGGATGGTATTGGTCCCAGAACAAGTAGCCGCCGCGATATTGACACAGATTTGCATCTGGATCGCACCGAACCTCCGCATTCAACTTCCCTTTACCACAACAAGCTTTTCTCACCTCCACCATCCCTATACAAAAGACAACAGCTAGCCATTGAGGTTATAAATATGAAAACTAAACCTTCTTCTATATATCATGCATGGTCTGTCACATAACTTAAAGAGACTTGTACTTAATTACCAAATGGAAGAGGATTTTCCAAAATAACTTGGGTCATTTGATATGTATGTCCAAGCGCGTACACCATTCCGTAGTATTGTAAGCTTAAACTCTGCAAGAGAACTTGGAGTGACGTGTAGAACAGGTTAGCAAAAGCATTCATGGACTCCAAACAGCCACCGGTATCACTGAGTGTTCGGTAGAGAGGGCAGCACCCTATTGGCGCGACGCTAATTATCCCAAACTTCCTTGCTCCGAAATCATAAAGCTTCTGCAAATTAGTTAAATGCAACTCTGTAGATTATAGCAAAAGTGGGTAGCTAGGGTTCGAACGAAGAGTGCAATTTAGCAAGATGACAATACTAACCCTTAGATGAGTTTCGTAAGCGAGCATTAGTTTGGTCAAGTAGTCTTCCTGGGTTTCCATAGTTGGGTAATTATCAGCATTGAAGAGATCGAAGATGTCGTTGCTTCCAACACTTATGAGAAAGAGTGACCGTGATATATTAGCCAATCCACCACCACCATATATTTCCTCGATATTGTTCCGTAAAGTTTTGAATTGCTGAACTTGTTTTCCAAAGGGAACCACATTCCCCTGTTGTATGTACGTGCACAAGTAAGATTACATGGCAGTAAGATAGTAACCAGTAATTAAGTAGTAACTATAGCTAGGCGCGCTCGCATAGTAACATAATTTTTGAGTACATAAATATTGATCGAAGCTTACTTACGTACCCACAGTAGTTTACCAGTATCATCTAGAAGTCCTGATCCTCCTGATGCAAAGTTGACTCCCGTTGTTGGAAGCCTTCTTATAGGTATTTGCTTATTCTCTTCTAAAAGAGAAAGAAAAGGTGGCGGAGTCTGCTTGTAACCCAGAAACTGGGCTAATGATCAATTAGCACATCAGTCAAACAAAATAGAAGCCTTCATATATGAACACCAAGCTATATTAGCCATATATAACAATGACGCTTAGAGCTAGGGAAGTAATTAGTACCAAGATAATCAATCACATTGTAACCATTGGTAAATCTCCCTGTTGGTTTAGAGCGAGGATAATCAATCCCATTGTAAAGCATATCGGCCTTTGCATTACAATCAATCAAATAATTATTGGTTACAACATCTGCGGTAGAATCTCCAAGTATGTAAATTGCAGGCACAAGTTGCTGTGAAAAGGATACATGGTAATTACCTAGCATGGCAAAACATGCACACACAAAGAGCCAAACAGAAAACATGGATATTCTCCGATTGTAATCGGCCATATATGCCGAGTTAGTATAAAGATATGAGTTTGAAACAAAATCACAAATAGAATAAGGTCTCTAATGGATCATTGTCCTCAGTTTCCAGTCTGAGAACTAGAAGCCGCATACACGAGTCGATGAAAAACTTAATCAGGAACTGTTTTTGTCTCTGAATGATATGGTTGGCGGAACTTTCTGTAGATTTGGAGCTGGTTTTTTTAACTCATGCAGATGCCATGATTTGCAACAACTTAGGATGTCCCATAGCGCATCTGACTTTGCTTCTTGAATCTTAGTTTCCGTTGGTAACTATGATTTGAGTCTTGATGCCCTTGTATAATTTACCTAAATAATAATGTACGCGCGTGGTTCGGGACATGATTGTGTATTGCAATTTTGAGCTAGCTAGGACTGCAAAAATTAATAATATTGCGACTGTGAGAGATTTATTGAGACCCATACGCATGATTGCCTGGTATCCAGTATGCATTTCATGCATGCCCTCAAGTCCTCAAGATATACTGCAGGATTATATGCTCGTGCTAAAGTGCCTTTTAGGTTTTTTTAACAGAAATGTTAACTAGGCAAATTCTAATCGATCTCCTTATATTACGGGTAAATTTCCGTTTACCTCATTATATTTAGCTCAGACATGCATCAATGATTTCAGAGGCGGAAAGCGAGGCGTTTTAGGTCTCCTGAGGCGAGGCGAGGCATAAGCCTCGAGAAGTAAAAGCTTAATTAAGTTTTTAATGTATCCGTGAGGAGGCGTCAAGTATTCATATAAAGCAAATACATTCTTCCTACTTAAATGAATAAAATTTCAATTTTAATGCAAGTATGCAACATATCCAACACCAAATGACCAAAATGAGTATCCAACATAATTTATCTTGCAAAAACGTTTAGCAGCATCAATTCATCAGCCTACGAATACCCAAAACATATCTACTTCATATCAACTCATCATCAATTCATCGTCCCTATCATTTAGATCATCACTGTCAATAGGCAGAGTATTACACCTTGCAAGTATGCATTACGCAAAGCTGCTTAAAAAAGAATATACTTTGGTGCAAATAATGTTTGGACACCATTGTCCAAACAACTCTCATTTAGACAACATTTGGTTTTTTTGTTTAAAATCGAGACCACCTATCCTATAGAACATCAATTGAAGATCAACTCACAAAAAAAATGAATTAAAATGTAAATCATTTGGATATATAATTTCATAAAATAAATAGGCGGTTATTGTAAATTTTAACATTGTTTAAGGAGATTTATTTTCCGTGACTTCTGGTGTATGTCTTGTCCTAATTAGATACGGATTAGATTAGATGAAGATACATAAAATCTCTGTTATATTAGAACATTGATTGTAACAGATTGGATCAACCTATATATAAGGCATTCTATCAATGAAAGAGTTACAGTTTTCTGGCTATCAATATATTATTTTCCTTCAACATGTTATCAATACGCTCTGAGTTAATAGCCAGCTATTACCACAGAGAACGAAAAAAAAAAAGCCTTAACCTTAAAATAAAACCTCTACCGCCGGCACCAACCTTCATCGCCGACTTCTATCACCACCGACCTCTACTTGTTCGGCTACTTCTTCTCCGACGATCCTCCTTGCATCCAACGATCTTTCCACTTCGTCAAGATTGCTCGACTCCCAAAGAACCACTACATATGAGCTCCTCATCAACGTCGTCCAACTTTTGTACCGGTTATACCGAGCATAACACCCATCGAGGTAAATTTTGTAAACCGTCAATCTTTAGATCTAGAAATCAAACTTACTTCCTGCAAAACCCTAGATCTAACATTGTGATATTGTTTGTGAGTATTGAATATCTATGCCCTAGTTCTTATGGACTTGTATCCTTGGAATATGAGTGACTCTCCTGAGGGAGTCACGGTATAGAAAAGAAAAGAAAGAAAGGGAAATCGATCATATGTGATGGTCAATCATGGTTTTTGGGTGTGGTTTTTAAGCCACTATTTATTGATGATCGATTTTGTGACCATACATAATGGATCACGTTCGTATTCATTATAACTTGATGTTAGTGATCGTGGTTTTTTGATCGATACTAATGAAATCTCTTTGTATTTTTGTAGATGAGTTCGAACGAGCCGGTTATGCCATAATTCGATATCCTTGATATTCAAGGAAATGAATACCATTGCTGGTTCTCTGATGTAGTTAATACATTCATTGGAAAGAGACTCAGTAGCACCATTCAACCCGCTGGGCCAAACGTGATTCCACCATCAGCAAAATCGAAAGCTCAAACCCTCATGTTTTTGAGGCATCATATTGATTCAACTCTCAAGAAGTAATACTTAAAGAAATTTAATCCCCTAGATTTGTGGGATGCTTTGAAGCAACGCTTCGACAATGTGCATGATGCACAACTTATTGAGTTGACTGCGATATGGGAAGCCCTTAGGCTTCTGTAATTTCTAAAGATCCAAGATTATAATCAAGTGGCTTTGGATATGCAATTCGATTTGAGCTTCTGTGGGGTGGAAAAGACATGATTGAAAGGTTTACCCAACAGAGGAGGATTCTTATGTTCAGTTATCTTATCAATAGTCTATCCAAAAAGGAGAGACATCATGAGGTCATCCTCAATAATAACTTAAGAACGGCTAGTACTAAAAATCCTGAGAGTTACCAAACTGGAGGAAAAGCTCATAAAGACAAAAAAATAATCGTTCAGAACCTTATAATCGTGGCGGCCAAGCTCCACAAGGAGGGAGAGGAAGGCGTGGGCATGGTCGAGGCCACAGCCAAAATTTGACTTGGCATAGAGATTAGAATGCCAACTCTAACAAGAACCAACCCGGCTCGGGTAATGATAGGCAAAGACATTCCAATTCTGGGACATTCACATGTTACCGATGTGGTTCAACCAAGCATATGCACAAGCAGTGCTATGCTAGCAAAGAAATCCATAACATCTATAAGAGACACAAGCAATACTTGGCTCAAGAGTAAAATTTTGCTAGAGATTTTGAGATGGATACAGATACCAATCTCCTGATTGTAGAGAACAAGGAGATGACCATTGTTACTCTGGATTTTGAATAGCCTATGTAAAAGGCGTTATCTCTATAATAGAATCAAGTTTTTGGTTTGTTTTTGGCTTGTTTAGAACACCATTTTTCTTAGACTATTGTCTTGGTTTTGATTTCATTTTTGAATAAGAACATCTATGATGTAATCTTTAAATTGTTGGCAAGTAATGAAACTTTCTCTATTTTTCGGTATATGAAAGTGTTGAGAATATTATTTCCCTACTTATTCAGTGTTTAGTTTGATATTTACAATTTTATATGGCATAATGACACAATGACACGGTAAAAATGAGACACGAAAAAGCGGATTGTTTGCTTCTGTCTCGATCTATGTCCAACTTCGACCCGTCGAAAATTGTGCTTGACCCATCGAGTATAGATATTGGAAAATCGATATCAGTTTTAGGTTTCCTTCGACCCGTCAAAAATTTGTTCGACCCGTCGAGATTCGGTATCGGAAAATCAAATTTTATTTTTGGTTTCTTCAACCCGTCTAGAGGTTTACTCGACCCGTCGATGGTTACATCCAGCTTTATGGTGTTTTTGATGTATCTTACATCGGTTTCTGTCATGTTGTATCATCACTCAACAAGGGTCACATCCCTATTCAAATCTTTAAGCATCTACTTAAAGTGTCTGCCTGGTCTTTTGTTCAAAGACTCATTCATTTACATTATTTTTGTAGATATCTCAAGGCGAGATTGAATATCTTGTAGATAGTGATACTACCCACAATTCTGCGGAATAGACAACTGTTTGTGAATCTTTTCCTATATAACTCCTCAATGACCACCATGATAGGTGCAACGCCAATTATTAAAGGACGTGGTTCAGCATAATTTTTTATCACTGATTCCTTATACGCGCCAAAGGCCAATCGAACCTTGCTAAGTTTCAAGGATATTCGCGCGAACGGTTTCCACTTAGAATAAAAATGGATAAGAATTATTGTGTATTACCTCTGTTGAATGTGACCGTAAGTGCATTCTAGAGAAGTTTCTGGATATTCGTAGTGGTCTATATCTAACTACAGTTCAGATTATTAAATCTAATGTCATGACTCAGATGACTTTGTGTGACTCAGAATCATATAAGCTTTGGCATTTTCGACTGGGACATCCAGTCATGACATGATGATTAAAATATTAAAAAATACTCATGATCATCCATTCTTTAGAGCAAAGAAGCATATGGGAATACCTAAATCCATCAGCTTTGATGGGGCAGATGAGACTACTCCTCTCAACCCTGGCTCGGTCTCCAAGATGAGTGCAGAACAATCCTGGCAAAGTACCATTGTGGCGCATTGTTTTATCCCACTAGATTCATAAGCTGTAATCTTTGATGCACATCGCTCGTTTTATAAAGTTTGTTCTTTAGCAAAGTTACATGCACTTCATTCTTTTGCTGTTGATAACAACAAAAATATTTCATTCTTACAACGAATCCAAGGTGATATTTGTAGAACTATCAAACTGGAATACAAACCGTTTAAATATTTCATGATTTTGGTAGATGCATCAATGCGATGGTCATACGTTGCTTTGTTATACACGAGGAATGTTGTGTTTGCAAAACTCCTGGCACAAATTATTAAGCTTCGGGCACACCACCGTAATCATCTAATCAGGTCTATTAGACGGACAACGCAAGAGAGTTTACATCAAAATCTTTTGATGGTTACTGCATGTCTGTGGGATTAAAGTTGAACATCTCGTTACTCATGTTCATTCTCAGAATGGTTTAGCAGAGACTCACATCAAGAGGTTACAGCTTGTGTCTCGTGCGTTGGTAATGCATACAAACTTACCGATATCCATGTGGGGTTATACAGTGTTACACGCAGCTATGCTTCTTCATTTTCAACCCATAGGACACTAACCATTCAGCTCTCACCAGTTGGTAACTGGATATGAGCCTGATATTTCATATTTACGCATTTTTGGTTGTGTGGTATATGTGCCTATTGCGCGTCTACAGCGCACCAAAATGGGTCCTCAAATAAGATTCGACATTTATGTTGCACTATGAAGCTCCAATGATAGTCTACTATCTTGAACCTTCAACTGCAGTTCTCTTTACTGCGAGATTTACAGATTGTCACTTCGATGAGACATACTTCCTGACATTAAGGGGAAGAATGAATGTATCTATTCCGGTTCAACGTCAGGAATTGACGTGGTCTAATCTCACTATGTCTCATCATGATCCTCGCACATCTCAAAGTGAGATAGAAGTGCAAATAATACTTGATCTTCAAAAAGTTGCAGACTCTATGCATGACTCCTTTACTGATATCGCTAAAGTGACGAGATCGGAAATACCTACTGCAAAAGTTCCTCCAAGGTTGAAAATCCCAAAAAGGGGATTGGTTAGTACCAACACTGGGTACGGAAATGTTCCTCCTACCCATGTGGAACGTGTTGTATTGGCCTTGGCTCCCACAAAGAAGAGGGGGAGACTAAAAAAATCCACTGATGAGCCACCGGTTAAAAGGCAGATCATCGAGACACAAAATGATCCATTCATAATTAACATTGTGATTCCTTTACATGAGATTGTCTCTTACTATAGTTATGTCCTTGAATCACAATTGGCATGTCTGGGGGACTCCTCAGAATCTCTTGTGATGTCAGAGAACAAAGAAATCTCACTTGGAACAAATGATGTGCGTGTTTGGATTGATCTTCCATATTACTTGATGATGCATTTGCTTATTCCATCGCTTAGAAGATTATAGATGACGATGAAGTAGAACTTCGCTTTGTGGATGATTTCCAACAAAGAGAATATTGGCCGAAATGGAAGGTAGAAATTCAGGCAGAACTAGACTCTCTGAATAAAAGGTAGGTTTTCGATCTGATAGTGTTATGCCCACAGAATGTTAACCCGGTAGAACATAAATGAGTCTTTGTTTGGAAGCCTAATGAGAAGAATGAGGTCTTGTATTATAAAGCTAGACTAGTGGCGCAGAGTTTCTCTCAAGGCCCTGGAATTGATTATGAGGAGACGTATTCTCTGGTTATGGACATCATCACCTTCCGCTACCTGATTAGTTTGGTAGTGTCCGAGAAACTAAACATGCAGCTTTTGGATGTGGTTACTGCATATCTCTATGGAGATCTTGATTCGAAGATATACATGAAAATGTTGGATGGCATTACTATGCCCAAATCAAGTAACTCTAAACCACGAAGTGCTCATGTAATCAGATTGAGACGTT
Source organism: Geum urbanum (assembly GCA_946800695.1). Taxonomy (NCBI): domain Eukaryota; kingdom Viridiplantae; phylum Streptophyta; class Magnoliopsida; order Rosales; family Rosaceae; genus Geum; species Geum urbanum. The sequence continues at coordinate 6,805,619 of OX326997.1, forward strand.
CATTATATGGATTGAAACAATCCGGTAGGATGTGGTATACACGTCTTAGTGACTACTTGATTGGGAAGAGATACAAGAATGATGACTTATGCCCTTGCGTGTTCATAAAAAGGATAAGTTCAGGATTTGCTATAGTAGTTGTCTATGTGGATGACATGAACATCATCGGGACTCTTAACTAGATCAATGAGACGGTTGGCTACTTGAAATCTGAATTTGAGATGAAAGACCATGGTAGGACTCGATTTCGTCTCGGATTAAAGCTGGAACATCGAGTTGATGAAATTCTTATTCACCAGTCTGCTTATATCCAAAAGATGCAGAAACGATTTAATATGGACAAAGCACGCCAATAGTTGTTCGCAGTCTGGACCCCAAGAAGGATCCATTTCGTCTGATAGATGACGATGAGGAAGTCTTGGGAGCTGAAATTTTATATCTTAGTGTTATTGGAGCTTTGTTGTATCTAGCTCAGTGCATACATCCAGATATTGTCTTCTTAGTGAACTTGTTGGCTAGATTTAGCTCTGCGCCTACGCAATGTCATTGGAATGGAGTGAAACAAATCTTTAATTGAAGGGCTCAATTGACTTGGGTTTATTCTTCCCTTATAAAGAGTACAGAGAGAAATTGAAAAATCCTAGAAAAGGGATGGTTGAGTCACAACATACAAGTTCTGACTCCTTCGACCCATTGAAGAGAGTGAACTATGATAATCCAAGGGCGTCCTTCGACCAGTCGAGGAAAGTTTTCAACCAGTCGAAACCGGTACCCTGGATTGAACAGAACCACGCATTCGACCCGTCGAGTGAGGATTTCAACTTGTCGAACTTCTCCCCTACTGACTGCTGTGAGCAGTTTTACTGTAGTCTCCTATTTTGAAACACCGGTTGATGTTGGGTACCTCCTTGACCCATACAAAGGTCGTTCACAAACTGGTTATGTTTTCACTATGAGAAACACGGCGATTTCTTGGATATGAATTAAGCAAACCCTTGTTTTTACCTACTCGAACTATTTAGAAATTATTGCTTTGCATGAAGCGGTTAGAAAATATGTTTGGCTTAGGTCAGTCATTCATGATGTTTAAGGGTCTAGTGAAGTGCCATTTACTATGAAAACTTCCGCTTGCATCTTTGAGGATAATACGACATGCATTGAACAAATAAAGTTGGGATACATTAAGGGTGATAATATAAAGCATATCTCGCCGAAATTCTTCTTCAATCAGTACAACAGCAGCTGTTAAATATCCATGTGAACTAGGTGGGTTAGGCGGATAATGCTGTGGACTTGTTTACTAAGTCACTATCTAAATCTACATTCGTGAAACATGTGAGACACATTGATATGTGCCGGTTATCTAAACTCCATGATTTACAGTCAGGGGGAGTTACATTTCTATAGACATTAGGGGGAGTCTACGACACATGTAGTAGCATTTGTAGTTGATGTGTTGTACTCTTTTTCTCTTAGGCTAAGATTTTATTTTACCTATGAGGTTTTTGTTTGCTTGGCAAGGTTTTTAGTGAAGCAACAAGCAATGCATCATTCCTTAGGCCATCGACACAAGGAGGAGTATTTAAGGAGATTGATTCTCCGTAACTTCCGATGTGTGTCTTGTCCTAATTAGATACGGATTAGATTAGATGAAGATATAGAGAATCTTTGTTATATCGGGACATTGATTGTAACAGATTGTATCGGTCTATATATAAGGCATTCTATCAATGAAAGAGTTACAGTTTTCAGTCTATCAATTATTCTCCTTCAACAAATATTACATTAACAACCGTCCATTTGTTTTGTAAAATTTAATAAAAAAATTATCTTCAATTTATTCAAATTTTAGCATAAATGATTCTTACGAGGTAAATTATATGTTAGGTGGTCTCGATTACAAACTAAAAAACCCAAAATTGTATAAATGAGAGTTGTTTAGACGATGGTGTCCAAACATTATTTGGACCCAAGTCTTTTCCAAAAATAACAGAAATCACCTTAGAGGCATTTCGTCAAACAATTGTCGTGCAAGTTTTTACTGAAAAGTGGGTTTCATCAAATGAGCATATAATCTTGACAGATTCAAGCTTAACAGAAATGAAAACCCAGATATTCAACTCGAGTTTTAAAGAGGCAAGAGTAGCTGGAGATTGTTTTTTTTGGAGCAGAAGAGATAACAGGATTTGCAGAGAATCCAACTGTCCTTTTGCTCAAGAGACAAAAGAGAAAAAGATGGATTGAAGCAGCGACAAATAACGCCAGAAGCGCTCTCCTCCAACAAGAATCATACATATTTGGACGCCTTCAGCAAGAATCGCACTCATCATCGCCAAAACCTTACGCCGCTGGTGATTTGGCGATTTAAGTCTCCCAGACAATGCCTTTTAAGTGTTATCTGTACGTTTCACTAAGAAACACGCCTTGAGTCGAGCCCAAAAATATTTTTTAATATATTGGACATCATGTTAGTCTTTTTTATTTCAAAACTGAACGCACCATGACTAATTAGACATGGACATAATATTCATACGAAGCTTAGTTAGCTTGGTTTTAACTGATACAATTTACCGGGTTCCAACCGTTCCTTCTATAGAACTAGTTCAATATTGAAGGAAGTATTAAAAGAACCTGATAGCGGAAGATAGCATCAACCAGAATATGCAACATATCAAAAGGGGTCCTTGTCTCAATAGTTCCACAATGTACATATCCTGGCTAATTACCCTATCTCGTACGTACTTAACGTCCTTCATTACTTTATAATTATATCTCACCGCCAGCATAAAGGCATTCAACGGCAACAGACATACAACTTCGCTGGCCGGTTCGAGTCCTATCTCGGCATGGCTAACGCTCACGCGACCATCAAAGAATCCATCAGAAGACACTTTAGCAAAAGTGTAAGCACACTGATCCCACATCGAAGAATTGATAAGAGCTCTAATCTTAACCACATTTATAAGCCTGACAGTTCAGTATTAATGGTACACATTCATTATCCTTTTACGATGTTACCCTGTTTGAATCATATCTCGTTTCTGACTTAGGCATCAGAGGGTTGAAGGCCAGCATATCCGGTCTCTCCTTAACGGTTCTCATTCTTAGCAGCGGGAGCGATTAAACAAGAGCAATCATGAAGCGTTATCGAAAGCAGGAACCAATATCAATTAAGAGCGACAACGATATAGACCAAAGTCAAGCGACAACAGTGTACAAAGTCTGGTGCTAACGTGCATTAATCTAATATGTTCGATATCAATTATCCCTTTAGTGATTTTGGATATCAACATTGGCGCCGTCTGTGGGAACCCACATTGAAAATTATATTCCAAACCACGAAGCATACAAAGAGTGACGAGCATGGATACCTATATGACACTTGGCATGACGTCGAACACTTAACAAGAGCTCTTCCACCAAATACCCATTACAGATGAGAACAACAACAAGCCCGTACTCATGCAGCGATTGGGAAAGCAGCATGTTACTGGGGACTAGCAGGCGTCGCCTGACACCGAGAGGCAAGCCAGTGACATGGAACAACGATACCAGTTGACAATGCAGAAGTACGTAGAGCTCGAGAGAGCCAACGAATTGGAGCATAAGCGGTATATGCAGTTTGAGTCAAGGCTGAGGGCCGTATAACGGTTTAGGCTTAACTCAGAACCCACAACGGACTCCCTAAGCATGGAGCCTCATCAGGTGATTCGTCAGAGAGAGGTGGTCATCAGGTCTCCCTTGTGTTCTCAACATCTGCAGAATGCGGGATCACCACCGATGCCGGAGAGGTTGCAGCAGAATCTCAAACCGAAATTGAACAACCTGGCACACCAACCCGACCTGCCCATCTAGGTACAGCTGTTACCGCCACCACCCCCACTTGATATCGCGCCACTAGCACAACGGTTGGATGTGGGAGTAGCAGCGAGAATCGCCGGGTTAGAGGCCATGATAAGGCAGTTGGCATAACCAAAGTCAAGTTACCTTGATTGAACACTGCCAACGGTCCGCGTCGAGCCATTCTCGACCAAAATCATGCTCTTAGGCCGACACTTGTTGGCCAAAGCACAGATTGAGCAGTACAATGGGGAAAAGGACTCATCCATACACATCGACTTTTTCGTCTCGGCAATGACCGATAGAGGCTACGACGATGCAACAAATTGTTATCTATTCATGGAGAGCCTTATCAGCGAGGCATTAAGTTGGTTCTTCACCCTATCGCCGAGATCGATCAACTCCTTCCAGGAACTTATCAGAGCATTTTTGAAAAGATATATCACATCAACTAACTGTTCTCTTACTTATAATCAATTGCAGGTCGTCTGACAAGAATCGCCCAAAGGACTATCTACCTTTGTCTCACGATGGAACACCGTCATCGCCAAATGCTGCAACATCACTAAAGACTCAGCCTTTTGCGTACTTCGGAATGCACTACAGCCGGGTTTACTAACATGGAAGCTTAATGAGAATCTGACAATCACTTATGATGACCTACTGGACCGCGTGACATCACACGCCCAATTGGAACTACAGACTTTTGGCTCCAACCCTACATCGACACAGTATGTAAACACTTTTTCTAACACCACTGTTCCAAGCGTATAGAGTGCGCTCCCCGCACCAGAGCCAGCGAGAGCAGCATCGCCAAAATATCAGCTCGCATGATTACAGTCACTGGGATTGGAAAAAATATAACTGAGGGTCAGGAAGCTATCAAAACCACTATAACAAAAATAGTAGCTACAACAGCAACAACAAAAGGTACCAAGAAGAGAGAAATGATCGACCTTGAAATAACGCCAAAATACGACCTAGGATAGAGCAACAGGTTTTCATCATCCTCAACACCAAATACGCCAGCATCCTAGTGGCACATCCGGATCTGTTCCCATTACCAGAGGAAATGTACAGGGCAACGACATACAGGAAAACCGGGAGGTGGTGCAAGTACCACCAGAACGAGTCACATGATACAGAGAAATGTTATAACATAAAGGAACTGGTGGAAACATAGCTCAAGAAGGGAAATCTGACGAAGTTTAAGTTTGGGAACGAGGCACCACCGGTACATGGGGTGGCACACATCAGGCGGATCAATGCAATCACCGGCGGCAAGCCTAAAGCAGAACGAAGAAATAAACGAGCGGTATGTAGCATGCAACAAGGTCCGATAAAGGTAGCCAAGACAGGCTGGGGGTCCATCGCGTTCTATGAGTCCGAGGAACATGACCGGCCTCCAGTATCGGAAGATTACCTGTTTCTGGTCGATACGGTTATCGACTTATGCAGCATCAGGTGATGCCTAATAGACACCGGGTCTTCCATCAACGTCATATTCCTGCATGCATACGAGAAACTTGAAAGGCTCCCCTCCAAACTAATGCCGGATCACTTCCCGCTACTAAGCTTCTCAGGCGATCAGATCCAACCACTGGGAAGTGACTATCTGTGAGTTGCGGAAACCCACATCGAGTTTCTGGTTCTAGATGCACCATCATATTACAATGCTATCATCGGTTGCAACACGCTAAGCAGAATTAGCGCCATTGTCTCACAGCGGATGTTGCTTAGTTCCCCACACCTACCGGCATATGCACACTTCAGGGAATAACTCCCACGCTACCAGGGTCATCAAATGATGCCAACTACCCGGCAAGAGAGGTATGCTTGCTAATAAGCGACCCATCAGCCGAAACACCAGATGACCCAAGGGAGAGACCCCTAACAGCAAGGCCCGTCAAAGAGGAAACTACCAAGCTCATCCAGGTGTCGGACGGGCACCCTGAGTGAACGGTCAGGGTCGGGACTAACCTAGTCCCAGCCTTCAAAACCGCCCTCGTCAACATCCTCAGGGAATGCAACGACGTCTTTGCATGGTCATACGCCAACATGTCAGGCATATCAACAGATATCGTGTCACACAAGTTGGGCATATCGCCAAATGTGATGCCAAAGAAGCAGAAACGAAGGGCCTATAACGAAGAGCAGTATACTGCCATGCAAGAAGAAGTAACCGAGCTCCTTAAAATAGGTTTCATTAAAAAGGTTCAGCATCCGTCATGGGTCTCTAATGTCGTCATGGTCAGAAAGAGCAACAGCAAGTGGAGGATGTGCGTTGACTACACCAACGTCAATAAGGCTTACCCAAAAGACTTCTTCCCGCTGCCAAGAATAGACTAACTAGTGGATGCGACTAGTGGCCACGAGCTCCTATCAACAATGGATTGTTACTCAGGGTACAATCAGATAAAAATGGAGCCAGCAGATGTAGAGGCGACATGCTTCATAATGGACAGGGGACTCTATTGTTATAATGGCATGCTGTTGGGGATGAAGAACGCAGGGCAACCTATCAACGATTCATGATAGAACTGCTAGCCTGTTGGATAGCGATACGATAGCTATCTACGTCGACGATCTTGTGGTAAAAAGCAGACACCGGCAGAATCACGTGAAAGATTTGAAAGCAATGCTAGACATCCTTATCAGTAGCGGGCAGATACAGAGTTACCGGTATTTTTGCAGGCAAGGGCCTAGATAAAGCGGAGAGGAGGTATCCGGCGCTAGAGCAGCTAGCCTTAGTGCTAATTATGTCAGCAAGGCGACTCAAGCCATACTTCCAATTGCACACCATTCATGTCCTAACAGACCAACCACTCTGGCAAGTACTTGAGAGCCCGGACACCTCGGGAAGGCTAACCAAATGGGCAGTAGAACTCAGTGAGTTTGATATCAAATACCAGCCAAAGATGGTGACAAAAGGCCAAATGGTGGCGGACTTCATAGCATAACTCACACCAACAACGGGCAATCACCCAGATTTACCAACACCAGTATCACTCGTTACGACATTAACACCACCCGTACGATCATTTGATTGGAATTTATACGTTGATGGTTCACGAACATTGGAGGCAGCAGGAGGGGGAGCAACCCTGGCTGGGCCAGGGAGAGTCTATGCCAAGTATGCTCTCTGATTCCTCTTTCTAGCCTCAAACAACGAAGCCGAGTATGAAGCATTAATCTCCAGCCTGCAACTCACCACTGATTCGGGAGCAAAGAGTGTTAACATCTTCAGCGATTCTTAGCTCGTAGTCATCCAGGTCATTGGGCACTGTGAAGCAAAAGGAACTCAAATGATGGCATACATGGGGTACATAAAAGTAATTTTAAACAAATTTTCTTTTTACAATATTACTCACATCCCCAGGGAGAAAAATACAAAGGATGATGCCCTAGCAAGGTTAGCAACGACACCGATACACACGATGAAAGGACATACCATAGTGGAAACACTGGAAAAGCCAAGCATCTCCAACAATTTCCAAGAAGTATTCACGCTCACGTTAACCACACCATTACTGGCAGATGATTGGAGAATGGGCCTCATCAACTACCTAGTCAACGGGACACTACCGACAGATCACGCAGAAGCAAGAAAGCTAACTCAGCGAGCGGCATTCTACAATATGAAAAATGGCCAGCTTTACATGAGCAAGAAGGGATTCCCCATACTCAAGTGCATCACGAGAAAAGAAGGGTGGGGACTGCTAGTATTCACTAGTGTAAATATAGGAACCACAGCGGACCAAACATCATCATCCACAAGCTCCTCCGTTACGGGTTCTATTACAAAGGAATGAAGGAGGATGCGAAAGAAATTGTGGACAAGTGCGAATTGTGTGCCCAGTATGCAACAAGGATACACGCCCCAGCAGCCCCAATGTCAATCATGGTTAGTCCTATCTCGTTTGCGCAGTGGGGACTCGATCTTATCGGACCGTTGAAAGCATCGTCATACCAGTTCAAGTACATCATCGTCTGCATCAACTATTACACAAAATATATCGAAGCAAGGCCGTTAGTACTCATCAAGAAGCAGAAGGTAATTAACTTCTTGTGGAAGGATATATACTGCCGGTATAGGGAACCATTCACTATCATCACCGATAACGGGAAGCAGTTCAACAACGACGAGATGAAGAAATTCACTAGTTACTTACGGACTCGGCTAGTATTCACGTCGGTATACTACCCCCAGACCAACGGTCAAGTGGAAGCGGCCAACAAAAAGATCAAGGCGGAGATCAAAAGAAGAATGGACTGGAAGATCATAGTGAATTAATTCAAATGGTGCTGAACTGGAAGAAGAACTAGGAGTGTAACTAGACTTGTGACTCTTGGCAAACACACAGGTTTCACAATGGAGACTAGATTCTTTTATTCCCATGAATAAGGATGACATAGACTTCTTCATGACACCAAATGACGGATGCCCAACCAGGGATGCCATAACCAAATTTCCTTAACTCGATCAGAATTCAATGTCAAAGCAACAGGTTTGGATGGTTCTCGTGTCTCTCCGCTATATATGCAATCCAAGTGAAACAGTCTCCCCCTCCGATCTCCCTTGCCAATTATTGCCTGAGTACACAGATCCTAAAATACTACATACATAGAGTAAAAAGTAACAGAGCATTTATTTTGGAAATTCAACTCAGATACTGACAACAGATGATGAGATCAAGAGGAAACATAAAGAACGTTATGTAACACAAGAGATGGAGTAACTTGGATTGACCCAATACCTAACACTGGAAAAGACACACCATTTGCATTAGATACATCAAGTATCGGTGAAGGTGACAGACTCAAAAACAAGGTCTTATCAAAGGTCATATGGTCACTAAAATCGATTATCCATGTATCACCACCGGTAAAGTCAGAAACTTTCAAAGCAATACCAATTTTACCTTGATGTTTCTCAGTGAGAGAAACATTACCCATCAAGTGGTCTTAACTCTTCATGTGACAAAAGACAGGTTCTTCAAACAGTGAAATATCCATAGTCATGTTAAATTCTTCAGAAGTGAACAAGAGCAGTTGTTCAAACAAATTCAGGCAATTGATCAGATTTAGGTCAGGTCAAATAGCCAAGATCAAGTCATGTCAGATTAGGTCAGATTTAGGTTAGGTAGCGGAAATCAGGTCAGGTCAGATTTTCAGGAGCGACATAGGCTCTGATACCAAGTCAAAGTTTATGGGAATTTTTCTAATGTATTGATCAATCCCTTGGGGTATATATACACAAGTATTTATATTCCTAAAAGGAAACTAAATCAACTATTGAATTCTACTTAATTACAGAATATACATCTCCTAACTATACATGGAGTGAGACATACTCCAACAAAACTAACCAAATCCCTCACGGATGATCAATAGGAACCAACTTATGATTGGCTTCAGTATTTCCAAGTCTTGATTGAATGAATTAACAATTCAATTTCAAAATCAATTGATCTATTCTTCTATAGGCTCTTATCCTTTGTTCTTGAACTTAAATACAACACACATATAAACTTATATAAAGAGATAGATCATTAAATAATCCATTACAAAGTGTACACTCATTCGAATGTAAACCGTAGCATTGTATTTTAGAGAGCGAACTGTAAGCTAAGTAGAGAAGAACAACATCAACTAATTGAAAAACCAATACACCTCAAAATTTTAAAATCCAGAACCCTACGCATAATCTCAATACAATTCAATAATAAAAATAAAAAACGTAAGCATCAATTGAGTTATACATTGAAGCCTACATGTTCAGTAAAGTAGAGCTATGAAATGAAAACGGATAGCATCAAAGTGAGTTAACACCAGAGTTATTCGACTCCATCACCACATACCTTGTCGATCAGAGTTGGTTGAATTGAAGGAACTAAGTATTTCTTAGAATATCTTTCGGGGTATGCAGTGGCCTTGGTCTGGTCGACATCTACATTAATTCATAGTAGACCGGCCGGAATCAGGGGTGGGAACTTGGAGATAACGAACATGACTTCTTATGAAATTAAATAGAAATTAAGGACAAAATAGTATATTCTTAAAAATTACTGTTCATTAACTAATTATTTGTGTCCTTCATGATGAACATGAAACGATTAATTTGATGCTTAAGGACCAAAGTGGCCCAGGTCACAAGATTTATTAGCTAAGATAATTGAAATTGAAATTGAATAGATTGGTGTACGTAATTAAATAGATTGGGTCGTGTCAGTCGTGTGTGTACGTGGTGGTTTGATCGAATACTATATTATGTTTGTTTTTTTTTTTTTTTTGTGAGAAGAGCTATATTATGTTTGTTAGGTGGAGTAAACAGTAAGAGACCTGTAGGTGTGTATTGGCATGGATAACCAACTTATTTGGTGGGTTACGAACCATGGAAGCTCTGTGGTCTCGAAGAATGACAAGTCGAGATCTTCTATTTCCATGCGGAAATAAAGAGATCAATAAACCGTCGACTAAACGTCATATGAAGCTCTACCAGCAATGAATTTTATTATATATGAGAATTGACAATATTGTATAAATTTGTGCATTCAAGTTAACAAGAGAATTGAACTATGATTTTTTTTTTGTCTTTCGGTTGTAATATGTAATATGAAGTATATGGTCTATAGTCAAAATGTCACTTATAAATTAACTTGTTGATTGATGATCTCTATTTTTTAACGAGATTGAACATTATTTATTTTTTTGACGGAAAATTTGTAAATTTACATTACCAAAAAATATTTAATTTAACTTTTCCTGACTTAATGAGAGATAAATCTAAATCCTAATGGGGAAATCGATAAAAGCTCATTGACGAGATTGAACATTATTGTTGAAGCAAGTAAAAGGAAAATCAAATGGAGAAGTCGATAAAAGCTGTGTTCTTTATTTGGTTTTTCCTACATTAATTAAAATTAAAAAACAAAACTAGAACATCCTAAATTGCTAATGCACACTGTAGTTGGCACATGACAAGCCGAAATGTTTAGACAGACACAGACGGACAGACGCGTCCAGATTGTGTAAAAACTTTAATCCAAATCCAATCCAACCCTTTCTTCCCGTACCCTCGTAACTCCAATCCAAATCCCTCACCACTTCCCATCAGAAAATCCTCAGTTTTTGCGAGCCAAAACCAAACACTCTCGTTGGAAACAGTTTTGTTAAAGAAACACAGATGCAAAGAGTCTCCGGTTCTCTCTGTTATCAATTTGCTCGATGACGATCTTAAATATATTCCGAGACTCGTCATGTCGATTATTCGACCGATGCTGCCGATGTTCTCCTTGCCTCTCCGATCCCGGTGAGCTTTTCTGTTCAATATCCATTTTGCTTCTTCAGAAAATTGAATGTTAAAAATACAATCTTTACTGATTTAGTTAAGCTACTCAGCTCAAGATCGTATTTTTATGGTTGATTTTGGTAGAGCTTGACTTTTTGTTTCTTACGTGGGAGTTGTTTTTGTTTTGTTTGGTTTGGTGGGTTTTTCAGCTCGGAGGTCAGCTTTGGGTTTAAAGGTTGCATTGGTGATGCTGCATCTGATATATGCTGGTGTGCTTTTTCTGTTTGATGGAGGTTTGATAGAGAAAGTTAAAAGAGAACCATGGTATGCTAATTGGTCTTTACTCTTTGTTAAACACTCTGTTGCATGTTAGATTCTGGAGTATAGAGTCTAATTGACATCAATGGGAGTAAATATAAGTTATGTTTCAGTTGTATAAACGAAGCGGAGAGAAGTATAATTTGAGTTTTGGATGAGGAAGTAAAGCTTATCATATATGCACAAATGGGTTTCAAGTAGTCTGTGTCAAATTAGCCTACTTTAACTGATGAGGCAGTGCTAATTATTCAGCATTGTGGGCATCGTGGTGATGGGTGTAAAATGAGGCAGCTTATAATCACGTTATGTCTGAAAATATTGGTGGAACTTCATCTTCCTATTCGATGGGATGTCATCTTTGATGTACTGTACGAGTGTTTTCTGCCAAACTAATCTTCCTGTTTGATTCTTTCTCAGGTGTACAGGAATATACTTGGCTCTTTTTGTCATTACACTGGTTCAATACTTTGTTACATCTGGTTCTTCTCCAGGGTAAATCTACATGCACTTGTGCTGTCTTGAGATTGCAATTGTCAGTTTAAATCAGATATTTTTTTATCGGCTATTTCTTATTTCTTGATTGTATCTATATTTTAGCTATGTAATTGATGCAATGAGGGTGGTGAATGATGCAAATTCAGTATTCAGAAAGACAGCAGTGTCGAAGTAAGCGGTGTTGTCCATCATTTGTCTTGTTTCTTTTATTTTTATTTTTCCCTTCATTTGACAGACAGTGTAGACATTGATCTCACAACTTATAATTGAGTTAGTTCCCTGATGTCATCTTACTTTGAAATTTTAATATTGAAAATGTTTAAGCAAAGACAGCCTGCTTCAAGCAAAGGAAGCATGATTGTGACAGTGGAAGGCAATCAGTTGTCAAGACCTCTTCTTAAAGATAATGGAACACCTTGGACCAAACTTTTATTGGACATGTATCCTCCCAGAACATCTATTAGGTACTATGCAATGCTCATTCATCTTTCCATATACTTATTGGATGGTTGATTTTCAGTTAAAGCGACATAGAATGGTTTGCATTTATTCGTGAACCTCCATTTGTTTTCTGTATGTCTAAATTGAGGTAGGTGGAGTAAGTTGAAGATTGTATTCTGAATGTTGTTGGAAATATCTTGTTCAAAAGATCCTTGATTTACTGGTACTTGCATGTAGTTTTGTTATCCATTCATAAGTTCGTGTTGAAATGCTTATAACTCCACACTGAGACAATGTATATTTAGTTGTAAGGATTCCCTCAAGTTTTATGGTTTCCATGCCGGGGTGACTTAGAATAGGATGTAAGAGCATCTTCAACCATTAAAATTTCATACCTTATTATGAAATCTTGACAAATTACTATTCATTTAAGATCTTCTCATCTTCAATCATCAAGATCTTATACCTCAAAATGAGAAGGACTTATACCTCAAAATGAGATGAACTTTTTCCATCTCCAACCATAGCATACCTCATACCTTAAAACTCATTATACCATATTCTCTCTCTTCCTTTTTGATTTTCTTCCTCACATGGCCCACAAATAAGTTGAATCTTATACCTTATATTGAGTCTCATTTTGAGATCTATTTTAAGGTATAGACTCTCCTATATAAGGTATGAGATCTCCATTTTGTACCATTGGAGATGAAATTTTTCATCAAAACTCATTTTAAGGTATAGAATCTTCAATGGTTGGAGATGGTCTAATTGCTTGTTTTAGCTATTCATCCCTGGTACAGTTTCTGCCTAATTTCTTCCAGACTTCTTGGTGTCAACTCTTCAAGTTCATATTTAGGGCCTCATAGTTTACATTAGTCAAGTATTTGAAATCACTCATTTTTCTTTTACAATTAATACTTATTGAGCTCAACATCAAATGATAGTCGAGTAAACGAGTTCTTTATTAGTTTAGATCTTTTGGTATATCATGAGTGGTTTTACTGATCTTCATTTGGTTATTGCAGAAGTTTGACTTGCTCGTACTGCAATGTTGAGCAGGTACTGTTTCAGTTTGACATTTTCATTTTCTATGATACTGTCTGGTTATGTACTTTAGATCTCCGAGATAAGAAAAATTTGTAAGAAAAAGTGATAGTTACTAGAAAACAAAGATAAAATGCTCATAAACTAACAGCAGAAACCAACACGTTCCAGTAGCCAATCAATATAGGTTAAACTGAAGGGAATATTACCATATTTTCTCAAGGCAAAACTTAAAACGACAAGTGGGTAGATATATTAGTGATAAACAGCGACACACTTCTTTATTCTTGTAAGTTATCCTTATATTGCTTTTGTTTCCGATGTTCATTTACATGAGTGCCTGTATAAAGCCTGTTTTCTTTATTCTTCTAGTGAGTTTGAGATTTCCGTGTTCATCCCAAAGTGACTTGAGAAATATTCTTTGGTCTTCGTTTTTGTCTCTGACTTGAAACCATTTTGCCTCCGTTTTCTTCTGGACAGGGTTCTTTACAAAATATCATTGCACCACGAGAAAAATTGGAACATCAAAAGAATATATCTCTTAGCTTACAATACATTCGGGATACTCCGACAACTCTCAATTTTTTTGCGTGAAGACAATCATCTATTATAGTCAATCCCTCATAGAAATATAGTGTGAATGGAGCTTAGCAAGTACTGTGATGATTTGTTGTCTTTTGATAATACAAAGTTCACAAGTACATACCAATTTCTGACTGTGATTTGTTTTGCAGCCTCCAAGATCGAAGCATTGTCATGATTGTGACAGATGTGTGCTTCAGTTTGATCACCATTGTGTGTGGCTTGGAACATGCATTGGTGTGGGTAATCATTGTAAATTTTGGTGAGTACAATTTGGTACCAAAATTGAACTGGGTTCTAGTAATTTGTGCTTGTTAGTTCTGATGTGAGCAATAGGCTTGAAGTATCTTTTGTTTGTGGTTTGTTAAGCTTAAATTAACCATAAAGAACTTATTTAGTTTGATGTATATGTAGGTGGTACATTTGTGAAGAGACTGCATTGTGCCTTTGGACTGGCATCCAGTATATCACATACCTGAAGGGTAATATATCAAGCGCTTGGTATGACATCCTCTCCGACGTCTTTATTTCATCGAATGATTTATACATTGACCCTGACTGTCCATTGTGAAGTCATGGCTTTGGCGTTTTCCCCCTCCCACCAGAGACTCAAAAGAAAATAAAAACAAACAATGCCATTGCTTAAATAGATGTGGTCCTTGTGGTTTTCATGTACGATATATCGATTTGTCCGTTTAGGGTATTCTTTTTAATTCTAATTTGCATCCTGATTTCAACCTCTGTTCTTATTTAGACTGGTTGGCCCAAGTTCTTATTAGACTGTTTTAATTGTCAGGTGGAAAGATGCCATCATGATCATTCTGTTGGTTACCCTGTCAATTTCCCTGATCTTTCTTCTCCTCTTGCTGCTTTTTCACAGGTAATCTGGTTACAGTTAACTGAGCACTACTATACTAAAAGTTCATTTACATAAACCCATAACTGAAAACATGATTCTCTTATTTTCCTGCAGCTATCTTATTTTGACCAATCAAACTACATATGAACTTGTAAGACGTAGACGGATTGCATATTTAAGGTTAGTTGTCTCCACTTATTACTTTCTTCTCTATAATGTTATAAAATGGGAAAAAAATAAAAATAAGTACTGACCAAATGCTTTAGGAATTAACTATAATTGCTAGTGGTGGCTTGAAATTTCTAGTATCATGCATAAATAAAAGAGGTTATCTGAATAGACTTTGGCTGCATACCCTATAATTATGTGTAAAATAAGATATTTGACCTCCATTCTTTTTCGTTTCTGATTTCTTTACATTGTGTTGTGATTGACAGGGGAATTCCTGAGAGAGTGTATCCTTTCAGTAAAGGAGCATGCAGAAATTTATACGAGTTTTGCTGCGTTCGAAGCAGTAAATACCGATTGGAATCATTACCAACGACACTGGAACTTGAAGAAAAATCAAGACCCTACACATGTATGGATGTTGTGAGCTGTCGTTGTTGCTGCTAAGTGCCGACAATGAACTTGTTGTCGTGTATCATTAAGTTTGTAATTTGCCCCCCTTTTCTTCTGATATTTATTGAGAGCTCCACTGGAGGGACATCGGTGCATGCATTTGTTTAGATAGCTCTAAAATATAGCAACCACTGATGTTTGGGACGAAACTGGTTGAACGTTGATAGTTTGTATTGTTGTAGGGTAGATCTTTAGGCTTGTTATACAGTCAGTTTTTTACCTTATGGTCTTTCGTGGATGAATGATTCAGATTGTTTATGCCATTTCCTTTACACAGCATTGAACAGTCAGGTTATTTACTTACCGTATTCATTCTATTCGGACCAGATTTGCTTATTACTTTTAGAGATTTGGTATGTTCCAAAGTAGTATGATCAATAGTAGCTAAATTGTCAAACTTTGCAACTTCAAAGGTCAGTGCGTCTGGTACCGGAGAAGCTACTTGAAGTCGCTCCACTTTTTGACTATAGGTTGGATGGATCGGTCATCTACCATGGAATCTTTCCAAGTAATTCTGAGCTTTCTCTGATCAAGTTGACAAAAGAACAGCATGGTTTCCGTGCGGCCACATGCATTGGGTGACCTTACTGGTCAAGATTCCTCCCTGTGATCATCAACTTTGAGCCACTATCTCATACTATATGTTGGTTGAAAAGAAAAGCAAGGGGAGAAACCGTAGCAAGTCAAGTTGAGCCGCCATGTTTGAGTTCCTTGAACATTTCTCGGTTAAAGTCCACATACGGGGTTTGATATTAATTTAGAGAATACAAGGCCTGCATGTCGGAAAGACTTCAGATCCATCTTATGTGGAGTCTGCAGCATCACCACCTTTTCAATGAGCCACATTGAAACCAGGTTCGTATCACTTGCAACGTTCAAGTGATAAGTCTCTGTTGACTTGTTCTTGCTTCTGTTGACTCATTCCTGGAGCCTCTAGGAAATATCCATTTACTGCTTTCGTTTACTTTTTCATCGAAGTATTTACAGTTGATAGTCTTGTGACATGTGTCCTGAGGGGATATTGTCTTGTTGCTCTTGCAACGTCTAGATCATGTAGCAGACAAGCTCCTTCCTTGTGAGGAATCAATGAAAATATTCCCTCGTCTTTTTTTTCTCTTCTGTTTTCCTTTCTTGTGTCGTTGCTTGATTCCCATTCAGATTTAGATCTAATCTGCTCCCATTTCTAGCTTGAAATACCCAGCACCATATCATCAAGTGTCGTTGTAAATCATTCAAAGCTGAAATCTAGAAGGCCGACTCCATTTCTTCATCATTCAGCTATGGCAACTAAGTCCTTGTCTTTCCTGTTCGACCCGGGAAAGTGGGTAAACAGAATAAAGGTGAGGTTTGATGGTATGCGACTTTCCTATATTTAATAGGAGTTTGAGGGAGTGTGATGTACTCAATAATGGAAAGAGAGATATTTCTTGAAGATCCAATATGAAATTTCCACTAAAATTGTTATTACACACCTAAAGGATTCTAGAATGTCAAAATACAACATCCACAATTCCCCATGCCCAAAAAGAACACAAAATACTCTATATAATTGTGTTATCTTTTTTGTATTTTTTTTTCCTTTGAAACTCATAAACCAGTACCAAACCACTACAAGTGTAAATAACAATTTCACTTTTCACAAAGATCAATAGAACAAATTAATTAGAAAAGCAACTCTCCCCACCCCACCCCCAGCTCTTTCTATTAGTGAGGCTTGAAGAAACTAACTTTAATACCAGTGTCAATAACGACGTAGAGGCCAGCAGCAATTAGAAGACCAGTGAGGCCCATTCCGACGACCCCAAGGACCCAGTTGACCCACCAACTTACGCTGTACTTCTTGGGCTTCTTGATCTTGAGCCACATCCAACATGGGTACACCAATGTCACCGGCAATGCAATCCCTCCGATCAGACCGGCAACACTTCCAAGGAAGGGGATTGCCACGGCCATGAAGAAGCAGCCGAATCCGAACATGGCTCTCCCAATGCACCTTAGCCACCACGGCAATGGCTGCTTCTTTCGGCTAGTGTATTTCGACTCCATGTGGTCAAACATTGGCATTCCGTAGATTTGGAATGAGCTCACCGCATTAACCACAACGAACAAGCTCATTATTCCCAAAATGAATTGCGACACATCTGTCGAGTGGAAGCCGTAAATGGCTGAGAGCATTCCTCCATTTGCCGGAATCTGTTAAATCAAAACAAAGTTAGAAATGTTTGGTAGAAATTAAACCAATGCCATATATAATGTAACATGTAGGATATATATCCCGGTACTAGGTTAAGTTTATGGTACTTACCAACTGACCATAAGCCCAGTAGCCACCAATGGCAATGGGGAATAAGCAGCAAGCAATGAGTGTGTAGGACACTTTGACACCTCTCCACATTGGCACATGTGAAGGATGTTTCTCACTAGAAGGCATGGTGGCCTGCAACACATAACATAAATTCACAAAGTTAGGTCTATGATTGAATGAATAATAACTAAAAGCTCCAAACCTAAGTGATGGTGATGATCACAATCAGTGAGGGTAGAGGACCTAAGTCTTCTATTCCTAGTTCTTTTATGTTTTGCTAGACAAAAGGCAGAGTCCTCCCTCTGATTTTGACATAGGAGTCTTTAGATATAAGCTTATAAAAGTGAAGTGCACGTTACAACAATATTATTGTAGTACCAGATCATATTATAAGAGCATTAATTATGAAAATGATAGGACAGAATTTAGTCAGATATTTTAGTTATGCAAAGCTAATAGAGTATAGCGTAAACAAATAAGAAACATGATTGGTCATGGTGGGTATCAATTAAATAAATACAGTATGCAATTGTAAAACAACTCAAGATACTACTAGTATATTGGAATTATACTGCATAATCTAAGCAACCTATCATTTTCTATTGTTTTGACAGTTGGGTTTTGATTCACACGATATGTTCAACTGGTCAATATTGTCGATTTCTCTAAGCAATATGCTGTCCACTATTTCTTTGCTATGAGCTAGATTGCTAGAACTAGTAGGAAATTCCGTTAGAAACTTCTCGTGTAGAGAAGGAAAAATGGAAATTCATGCATGCATTTAGTTTGTTGGGTGCCTATCATTTTCTTTGAAAGAAATAGCAATCCTCACTAGAGTTTGACATTAAAATGTACGTAAATATATACAATAAATCACAGAAAATAATAAATTCCGGCTAATTACCTGAATCTCAAGGATAAGATTGTGGCCTCTGAATGCGAACGCGATGATACCAAGAGCGTTAAGCACATCAAACACTCTTGCAACTTGAGTCCCTGATTTGATAGGATTGTAAGAAACTCCGTCAAGCCTACCCTCTGTAATAGACACCACCCACATCATCGTACAGTACCCTACAGCAGTGATTGCACCGATCAAAGAGACTCCGGCAATGGAGTTCAAGTTAGGCAGCAGGGAGAGCAGCACGGCGCAACACGTAAACACCAAGAACCATTCGACGAGGGTTAATGTCTTGACGCCGCAGGTGGCCCCACAGACGATCTGGAAGAATAGCTTCGAGGTGGATCCGCCAATGACGATCAAGGCCACGCAGGTACCTCCGGAGAGGTACATGATCGGAAATAGCCCTAGCAGATTCGCTGTCCGATCTCCGAATGTGAGACTGAAGAGCTGCATGTACCTGCTGTAACGGACTCCGGTTTCGATGTTTTCGTGGAGATGAACTAGGAGGTAGAGCGTGTAGAGTTGCCATATGAATGTGAGGGTCAAACAGATTAGTCCCCATGTCCTGTAAAAACCAGTCAAACAATGTTAAGAACAATTTCCCATATACAGATCGACCGTCTAACAAAATAACATGACTGGAGAGTTGAGGCGGAAATGAATATAGGGTGAGCTTATTTACCATCCGAGGATTGTGAAGGCGACGGGAAGAACCAAAGCTTGGATACCAATCCCGGAGCAGAGAGTGTGAAACGCAGCGTAGTATTTGTTTCCATTTCTGGACTCGGTGATGGGAAGCCAGGCGTCCTCAGGGTCAAGCCTCGTGGCCTTGAGGGCCTTCCTGACGGGACTCCCCAAGGGAGTGAGAAACCTCGGAGTTAGAGACATCTTTGGGGTTCTAATCCCTAATGGGGTTCTGGCTCCCTTGGGTGTCTTGCTCGGGACTATTGCACCGGCGCCTTCTCCTCCTTCTAGTCCCCCTCCTCCTCCTTGGTGGGACTCAGCCGGCACGGCGGCTTCGAGCAGCGGCGACCGGGAAAGAGAAGGAGAGTTGTACTGAGAAGGTGGACATGACACTGGCGTGGTGTGCACTGGAGGCTTAGGAGCCACCGGCCGAGGTGTTATAGGAGCCGAACTAATCTCATTTGCTTCGTTGCTCATGGTTTTTTTTTTTTTTTTATCTCTCGGCTGTCTCCTACTTAGGATTCGTGTTCTCTAAGCTCGCTCTACCTCTGTGTCTTGGTTAGAACACTCACATGGGAGACTATATATATAGGCAATGCAAAATTAAACTAAACGAAAAAGAGAAAAATAAGAAGTAAGTTGGAAATTGCAGGAGGGTCTTGTTGTGAACTCTACTTGCATTGGTTCGATTTAGACTGCTTTCTACGACTATTGAAAATAGTTGGGAAGAAATAAAAGCATTTGTTTGACGGGCAATATTGGCTGCTTGTTAAACTTTTTTCTTCTGCTTTATGCGTTAGGATAATATTATAAGAAAGAATTTGAGCTCGTTGATGTGGTTGCTGTAATTATGGGTTTTGATTAAGATCATAATCACATAATAGAGTAAAACTTGGTCAACCCGGCCTATTGCTCCCAAGCAGAAACAGCCAATGGACATTCCTAACTAGGCTCATTTATATTTTGAAAAATCTATATAGCATGTGTTTTTGGAGGTGTGAAGATCAAATAGAAAAGGGTGCAAAACAAAACAAATATGGGAGCTGCAGCTTTCAAAGGGTGTGTAACGTAGTCAATATAAGTGTTCGTTTGAGTTTTGACTTTGTTGGACCCAAAAGAAAGCTAGGAAAACAAGTCGATCTCCTGGTCTCTTCCTGGTATTACATGAGATTAACGGAATGAGATTTTATATTTTCTCTGGTTAGATATATGCAATAATAAGAACTTATTTTAACATCAGATCGATTTTGTTTCACTAATTTGTGCAGCTAGCTAAATGAATATTAATGATATAATAGTATTCAGTTGGTCATTAAGTTATCCTTAATTAATCTTGATTAGTTTATTCTGTATTAGAACAGATTTTTTCCTTTTTTTGGTCAATATATCAAATCTGATATTACATAAACATTGCATTGCTTTTGACTAGAGACCATTTTCAAAAGGAAAGGGTAGCTCCAACAGTCATGAAATATGTCAAAAAAGGCAAGTATCAGATTCTGGCTCATTTGGTCTTCCCACAATTGCTATCTACCAACATTAATCGTACGTTTAAACATTAGTGGTCTTGATTTTAGTGGACATGTACGTATATGCAAACTTTTCAAGTTCTAGAACAAGATGGTGCTGATGAGTGATGATCATAGAAATTGAAATATGGCAGCAAGTCAAACAGTTATATATATATATATCATGTTTCTTGACTTATATCAACCAACAACAAGTAAATCAAAGATGAATATAGTCTTTATCGACATCACCAGATCACCTAGTAATCCATTGTACTGTTGGCTTGGTATTCAAAGACCTTAAGTGGTCTCACTCTCCATTATAATCATTCATATCAAGCAGGCCCTTTAAACGCCTGTCACCATATGCGTAGCCTCTACGACAACTCAAACTTGTGAGTTGTGACTTGGTAGCCGCCACAAGAGAGTTACGGTCAATCTTGAAGACAATGGATCTAGCTAGCTAGCCAGCCAAGTATATATTGGCCATTGCAGTCGATTGGAGCTCTATCACACGAGTATAAGATAGGGGACACTATTTGGCCAATGGACGCAAAAAACCTGTGGGCGGCCCAAGGTTCATTGAGACCAAGTTCAGTCCGGCCCAAATTTCGTCCAAAAAAATCTCGATCCGTCAAGACCCTCCCGGTCCGGCCTATCGAGGCCCGCCCATAAATTCCATCAAATATAAATAACATAGATTAGTTTGTCATTATAAAATCTCTAATTTATCTTAATATCAACCATTTACATACAAATTATCGATTTTTTAGACTTACATATTATTTTATGTGTAATTGTTGATATATTTTATTGTTAAACAAAATCAATTTTCAAGTTTTTTTTTTATTAATACATAAAAATCCCCGGTCCGAAAAAGCCAGATAAGGTCCGGCCATGGGTGGTCCGTGATCTTCCAATTTCCAAAAAAATTTGGCCCAGCTCGGCCTAGATTTTTGAGATATTATGTTCAACCCCGACTCGGCCCAGCCCATTGTCGAGGCCTAACTTCAGTGATGTTATTAATTAGTAATGTAGAGTTGATAATTAAGTTGAAATTCCACTTAAATTAGTTTGATTTGTGTAATATTTAGACGCGAAGATATAAGGGTCACCATTTGGCCCATAGGCCCAAAAAGTCAGCGGGCGGCCCGAGGTCCGAAAAGCTCAAGCCCAGCCCGGCCTGCATTTAGGCCAAAAAAATTTCGGCCATATGGGCTTAGGGCCAGGGTCGGGCCAATGTCCCAAAGCCCGCGGCCTAAAAAAGCCCGGTCCGTCGAGGCCTGCCTAGCCCGACGAGTAGGGCCAAGCCCATTGAGCCCATCAATTCTATATATTATAAATTATTTTATCAATATATACCTATAACTCTCAAATTTATCTTAATATCATTTATTCATATATTAAATATCAATTATTTTAGGCCTGTACATTATTTAGTCTATATAATTTTTGATATATTGGATGATTAAACATTATTAAATTATAAAAAAAAATTATTTAGTACAAAAAAGCCCGGCCGACCCTACCCTATGGGCTTAGCCAGGCCTAGCCTGAAAGGCCCGCGGCCTAAAAAACCCATAAGCTTCAAAATTTCAAAAAAAGTTCGACCCGGCCCACATTTTGGAGATGTGACGAAGAAATCTAAGCCCGGCCCATTAACGATCCCTACGAAGATAGGTCAGATAATGTTGTTAGCTAGTTTTTGTGTTACAAACTAAAGCGAAGTAAAAAAGTATGGGTTTGAACTCGGGTATTAAAGAGAAAAACAAAATTACTCCTTATCGTTGTGATGAGCCGTCTAGCAAAAACATAGTCCCTCCCAAAACCCCTTATGACCACTATACCCGAGAAAATTCAGAAAACAATGATGACATTAGCATTTAGTCAGTAGTAGTTTAAGACTCGGTTTGCATTTAAAATCTAAAAATCTACACAATGAATTGTCATAATACAGTGGATCATTCCTATGGCACAACCCTCTCAAATTAGGTTTAACACATTTGTTTAAGGGTGGGCATGAGATGGGTCGGGTCTATTTTTGGTAGTCTCTATCCCTATCCCGAACGAGATGAGATGGGACGAGATGAGATGATATATTTTAAAAGTCTGTCTCGATCATTCCAAAACTCAAATGAGACGGAATGGGATAGGACGAGATGGGTCCAATTTTGGACCCAATTTAAAATGAACATTTAATAGAGTATTTAACAATAAAAAATTGAAGGAGACGAGACAAACTAAATATTGGGTTCAATATAAGATAAACATAGTTTGATAAGACTTAAAAGTCTACAATTACACAAAGTAATACTGTTTTACTTAATGTTTAATTAAAAGAAGTAAAACTATATTGATACTCAAAAATTAAAAATCATTAAGCCCATCACATAACGATCAAATCGAAGGCATGTTGCCCGTCTAATGTCATAATGCAAAAACACATGTTATTCTTAATTATGCTTTGACTAAGCAATCGTATTCTTAGGCTGCACTCATGCGTTATTTGGGGCTTATGGTCGTAGGTATGGTGTGGAAGGTGACAAAAATACACATGTGTGGATTGAATTAAACAATTGGTAATTTTGGTCTTGGACCTGAAATTCATGCCCGATAGTTTAACTCAATGGACAATAGTGATATGGGAATTTACATTTCTTTAAAGCCAAATACCCTAAAAATTAATTAAAGGCCTAGTTGATACTAAACCAGCCATTGCAGTCCAATTACTAGTTTAACCATCTAGTTCCATCTAAATGACATATTCTTGTTCAAATCCAACTAAAACAGCCATTGCAGTGGAAGAAACACTGGATAATCAGATGCTTCCTCCGTCTCTCACTCTGCCATGGCTAAAGATCCTTGCTATTAAAAGTGAGCCATGCGCCTTGCCCTCTTATAATTCTTGAGCATTGCAAAGTGTCTTCATATAACTCCCTCTAAGCCACTGCAATGGTCATCTTTTGCAGTAGCCATCTCAACCTGCAGTCCTACTCTGGTAACCCCCATTGCCCTCTTCTGCAATAACCATTTTTACCTACAAATTAATCTGACGAGTTACATTTTCCTCTTCTGCAATAACTTTTTCCTCTTTTGAATTATTGAAGATTCTATTCTTGAGATGAGAAATCAAGCAGTAATGGATTTCTTGAATTCCTATAAATATGATTATTTGCAATGAAGCCACAATCCTTCATAAACCCAGAACAACCCAATACCTTGATCATGCATTCAAGCAAATCAAGTATACCAAATAAACCCTCCGTTCAACCATTATCTTTCACCATCTACCTTTCTCTTAGCTTTCCAGAAATCAATTTCCCAATTCTCAGTCACCACAGTGTATTTTTAGCTCCCACACCATGTTCATGCCATAATGTCTTTTTCATGATTTGATTCACAGATCTAAGTTGTTATCTCGTTATCAACTTAGCTTAATCTCTGCTTAATTCAAAAGAACCCTTACAAACTACAAGTAATGTGTTTTCATGTTTAATTGATACATTTAATTCATATTACAAGTTGTGTAATACTTTGATCATTATAAGGGTATATAATTTTATTTTTTGTTGAATAATGTTAATTGTTTGATAATTTAATATGTCAACTTTTAATAAAACAAATTATAAAATAGACAAAATATATTATGCGGGACGAGACAGATCTATCAGAATTTCAAAATCAAGAACCAATCCCGACCCTAAAAAATAGGACGGGTCGGAATAAGACGGAATAGTAAATTTTTTATTTTTCATCCCGTTTCGTCCCGAGCAAGATCAGAACGAGATCGGATCAAGTTCAAGTTTAGAATTTGCGCTCACCCATACATTTGCTCTTTTAGAGCAGCTGCAGCGGTTGGGATGGCGAGGACGTCCGGAGGGGGGGGGCACCATTTGAGGACGTCCGGGGGCTGGGCGAGGTGTAGCGGGAGGGAAGAGGGAGGCCGACCGGACGTTGACCGGGAGGTCGTCCTCCCCGGCTTCCTCTGTTGAGGACGAGTGCGAGGTCGTCCGCCTGGCGGGCCCCACGCACGTGGGTGACGCCAGGCTGACGTACGGTTTTTTTTACCCGAAAAAAAGTTAAAAAGTTAAAAAAAAAAGTACAAAAAAAAATTGACGGACCAATCGCCTGCCGACATGTGGCGCATCCAGGGCTGCTGCCAGATCAACGGCTAAGTTGATCTGGGCCGTCCATTTTGAACGGATATAAGCAATCCGACGGCTGAGAAAAATTGATCATTTGTAATATTTTAAATAAATTATTTACTCTGAAACTTAAAAAAATCATAATAAATAGCTCGGACTTTCGAAAAATTCAAGAAAAATACGGACGAGTTCATATTAATGTCCTCTATAACTTTCGTGAAGAAAATGAGTCAAAAATCATAACGTAAAAAAATGTCAATTTTGAATCGCGACGAAATAAAGAATCATAATAAACACGTTGTTATAACGAATGTATGCTAAACAAAAAACTTAAGTCTAACATGACTCGGATTACATTCAGCGAGACCACCGTATGCTACCGGCATACAAAATTGATTCAAAACATATTAACGCGCGTCTAAATAGGACTTCCTATTACTTGAAAATTGGTTGAAAATATTACTCGAAAATAAAAAATTAAAATTTTAAATAATAATGAATAGTAATAGGAAATCCTATTTCTGACACCGCTGCACGAAAAATAGGAATATGACTTCTTATTGGAGAGGAATTCCTCAAATGGGTGAGGAATTCCTCAAAATGGGACTTCCTCTCTTCCTCCATGGGTGCACATGCTCTTATAGGCTTAAGTGATTGCGAAAGTTGCACCCACATAGAAACTATGAGGCCCAAGTAATTGACGTACCACCAGTGACCCATCCTATTAGTGTGCGCTCAGCTAGCTTCAGTGCCCCAAAACCCTAAACACTCCCACTCTTTCATTCTCATCGCAACAGCGTCGTTCGCTCTCTCAAGCCCTCGTAGGCAATCATGGGTCAGCGCTCATTGCCCCTCTCCTCTTGAATCTCGATCGAAGTGTTTCGTGTTTCAGTTCATATACTTTGGCTTTCAATGTGTGCTTAGCTTTTACTCTGTGTGTGTGTGTAAATTACACAGGAAAGGTTCACGGTTCATTGGCTCGTGCTGGTAAGGTGAGAGGCCAAACGCCAAAGGTAGCTAAGCAGGACAAGAAGAAGAAGCCCAGAGGACGCGCCCACAAGCGCATGCAGTACAATCGCCGTTTCGTCACCGCTGGTAAGTCACCGTAGTTTTAGTTTTGAGTGATTGATGTGGAAACGTGTGTTTTAGGAACATGGATTTTGTGAGAGAGACCCATGTTCTTAGATTTTGTTTTGATTCGTTGTGTATTGTGTGATTGTTGCAAACAGTGGTTGGCTTTGGCAAGAAGAGAGGACCCAACTCGTCCGAGAAGTAGACAATGCTTTCAAGAAGGGATGAGGAACAGGAACATCTATAGTAGTTTAAGAATGCTTTAGTTTTTGTTGAATTTTGATGTTATATTCAAGACCCTTGTTGCTGTGGTTGGTAGTTAGTAGAGATTCGAGCATTGGAAAATGTTGGGGATTTTGTTTATGAATCTGATCGACTTTAAGTAAAATGTGATTTTGTTTCTGGATTTGATTCATCTGTTTTGAGTTTGCTTTAGTCTCAATGTAGGCCTGTTTTGACTGATCTGAGGTTAAAGCCAGTCCTAAAGACATGGTAAGATCCCTTCAAAAAAAGAAGAAGACATGGTAGGATATGAGAATCAGCTGGGAGTGTTATTTGATCAACATAATGCATCGAGTGCGCGTTGATATAATGCATGAAACTCGGATAACTCTGTAAATTGTATTATTTAGTATCAACAAGGTAGAATGACAAGCACTAATGCACTACCCACCATGTAACATTGTAACATATGAGTTTATACAACAAAGCTGAAACTGGTGCTTAAAGCAATCAAAACATTGTGTTCGAGAACTGAGCATCCAGCAAGTATATAGATATATGAATTTTACAGGCAACCAAAAAGTGATGAACATTCTTCACCACTGGTTTATTTGTGATGATTCTTGAGGGCATCAAAGCGAGCAGCAAGTGTGTCGTAATCGGGCAATTTGGGATGAACGCGATGAGAGTCCTGCCTAACAGCTGCTGAAGGTACCGCTGGCAGGGGATGCGCAGGTGCTTGATAATTGCCATTGGGAGGTGACTCCTTTTCGATTTCTTCATCAGTGTCTGATTCGTCAAACTTTATACCTGAATGATCCGATGGGGCAGCATTGTAGCTGTATCGTCTGTAGAGGAAATTCTCCTGAGGCGGTCTTTTGTCATTGTTTGAAGAATTTGACATGTCCAAATTCTGACTCCAGTGTGTTCGTTTTCCCTCATCATCAGATTCATATGGACGATCCATGTCATGAGAGTTAACCGCTGGATGATCTGGTCCTTGTTGGCCAGTGGAATTGCCCGAAAGATTTCCATGTTCATTAGCAGATGTGCAGTTGGAGTCTTTGTTCACCAGAAATGCAGCTACTTGTGCAGCAGCCATTGCTTCACTGGCAGATTTTGCAGCTGCTGCAGCAGCTGATGCTGAGTCTGCAAACTGCAAATGTCCCCTTTCTCCGCCGCCACCACTTGTTCTGCGAGAAGAACTAGAAGAAATAAAGAATCAATAAATGAATAATCCACAACCTGGTCGGAGTTAAAATTATAATGAGATATGAGCTAACTGACCTGGTTTCCCTTTCTCTGCCACCACTTGTTCTGCGAAGGGAACTGAAAGAAAGTATGATGGAACAAATGAGTAAACTAATATGAGATTAATTTTTTTGAGATAAGCAATATATTCCAAGACCTGGTTACCTAGTCCACCACCACTTGTTCTGTGAATAGAACTGTAATACGTAGAACTAAATCGATGAACAAGATATAGAGTCAAGTTACATAATCAACCTGAAATCAGACAAGTAGAATAAAAAGCTATGTTACCTTGTTTCCCTTTCTCCACCACCACTTGTTCGGCGCAAAGAACCAGAAGAAAGACTGACACGGTAAATGAATAAAAATTAGACATCGGATTTTAATTTACTATTGTGTGTGGTACAAGATTGCAACACGGAAGTTACCTAGTAGATTGGGATGTCAGGGGCAAGCTTGTAGCACTAACAAAATTATGCGGTCCTTCCTGATAATCAACACAAATATTGAGATAGGGAACTCATGGAATCCAAATGTTTGTGTGATATAAACAATCAGACATACTATGGTCTCTTCTGGAGGTTTCAGAAGCTCTTCTTCAGATTCTGTTGTATCCCAATCAACCTGGTATTCCTTTGCTATTTCTTTCATGATTTTCAATTTTACTGCACCAGTAGGGGTTCTAACAGAGAGCTTGTCAATCAGCTACAAGAACACAAAAACACCATTAATCAGCCAGAGGAACTAGTAACCAATAAATTAAATTATTAGTTTGATTAGATGCACAACTCCGATGCAAAAAAACTATGGTCGGTCTAAACATCAACAAAACTGATATGATAGAACAACCATGCTAAGCTTACCAAGCGATTCACACCACAATCAGGCCGTAGATCAGTAGCAGCAGCTACGAAATCTCTTCCATACTTCTTCTCGAAGATACTCCTAAGTGACATGAGTTCTGGAATCTCAGAGCACCTTGGCGTTGCAAAAATCAAGCTAGCAATTCCTTCTTTAAGATCAGCAGGACACTCCCTGTTAAGCACCAGAGCAGATTTCATAAACATGACTCCTTTAACATCTAAAATGCACTAGAGATACTACATTGATAAATCCTTACCGTTGCTTTGCGATAATTTCAAGTCTAGCCACGATTAACTCACAGAAAAGCTCAACGAATTCATTGGCAGCCAAAATATTCTGTTCTCTAATCACATGTTCAACCTACAAAATACAACAATATGTTAACCATGTTTGAGGCAAAAACCAAATTGCATAGCCAGATGTTTCATCTAAGCAAATAGAACCCATAGCAAATTTAAGCTTAAGCATCATTCTGGCTACTGTTACACACAAAGTTTGTAGCCAAAAGTTAAACGATATGTGAAAAAACAACCTTTACACCACTAAATTAGGCACTCATATTTCACTCAAAAATTAGGTGAATGCAACCTTTACACCACTAAATTAGGCACTCATATTTCACTCAAAAATTAGGTGAATGCAGCTAGCTAATGCTGTTCCACTTCTCTAACATTCATAAAGATCAACAAAATGTACTAAACACTTGGTTAGGGGCATCAAGTCAATCTATTAAGACAATCCCAACTGACCGAAAACCAAGAGACTTTCAACTTATAATTTTAGAGAGACGGAAATGATAAGTACCCGGATACGAGCGGTGGCGTCTTCACCTTTCTGAAGCAGAGAAGCAATGTCACGCCTCATCTGCCTCACCACCACTTGCCTCTTGTTCCTCAGCAGCTTGATTCTCGCCACCGCCATCTTCGCCGCCGTTTTGCTGTTTCACAGTTCAATTCGATCAAAAAAACGCAGAAGCTCAGTAAAGTTTCGATCTTTAACAACTCCAAAACAAACCCACAAAAATGAAAGCAAACCCAGAAAGGAGAATTGCAGAGAGACAAGGATTGAACCATTTACCTCAATAAAGTTTTAAACTTTAACAAGAGTTCAGAGAAAACAGAGAGTTTGGTTTACCATTTAGAGGAGTTGAAGCCCCACCGGAAAAGCGAGCGGCCGAGCTTCATGAGCTTCTTGGTTTGGGTTGTGGCTGCGGCGGCGACAGTCATGGCGTAGAGGCCAAAGCTGAGACTGAAGGCGACAAAAGCTGGAGTTGAGGTTTTGTTTAGGGATTTAGGGGAGGAGTCTTAACGGTCGCCTGAGAAGGAAAGGAAGTAAAAGCTAGCTTTAAGCGTTGTGATCGGCAAGGGGCCCACTACTCGAGTGCCCACCGACCTGATATAGCCGTTAAGATTTGACACGCATGGGGATTGGGGGTGAGTGTGAGAAGTATCCGATGAGTATCTTATGAGAATGCTTGGTTTGCTGGGAAAGGATCAGCTGTCGCCAATAATCATGTCCCAACTCTGTCCGGTGGCTTATAATTTTGACACCTGTCCACTAAACTTCGTAAACGATAACACTGTTATCATTTTCTTTTTCTCCTGATTATAATTTGTAACCTCGAAGAAAATAAAAAAAAATGAAGAGCAAATCTTCGATTTCTACGCAGACATGATAATACCTTCAAACCACAACCAGGGATCCGGATTCTCTCCTAACTAAAACTACCTAACATGTGTCTAACCAACGAATCACAGCCGTATGATTTACTTTACGGCTAAGATCTGTTTTTATGTTTTCCTTCTTTTACTACCAAATTACACAGCTCCGTCCTCTTCTTATTGACCTCATCACTCCAAAACCATCTTCGTCTCCGTTCAACAAACCCCTTTTTCTCTCTCACTCTCTCTGTCTCTCCTTCCCCTTTCATCCTTTGATACCCAACACTTTCAGCTTTGTCTAAAGAGCTTCAGATCATTAAGGATGATTAATGATTTGACTAATGGAATATTGGGAGAAACACAGCAGGTGAAATGGGAGAAAGCATTCACTAATTTCTTTCCGACTATAGATGAAGAAGTTGGAGGAAAAGTTAGCAGAGGAGGCATAATTGGGAGTGATGAGGATGCTTGTGCGACCGACCGACAGTGAGGTTGACTTCTTCTTCATTGTTGTTGTCCGCCATTGAAAGAGCTAAGAGAGCTGAGATTGAGATAGAGTGAACGAGTGTCTTACTGTCTTAGATTCTCAAAAGAAAAAGAGAGAGGAGAAGAAGGAAGAGAGAACCCAGTTTGGAGAAGAGTGAGATGTTCAAAACCCAGGAGCCGAATATGACCCAACCAACCAGAGCTGCGAGCATTTAACCTTGAATCTCCTAAAAGAATCGTACTTTCTTAACCCCATTGGTCCCTTACTCACTGGCCTCTTTGATCACTTTGTTGAAACATGTATTGCAGGATCGTTGTCCGAGTTCCAGGACAAATTGCAGATATCTTTTGCTGTTCTCTTTTGGATGTCTCTGTTCTTCTGGGCTTCTGTATGGGATGACAGGGATAGACCGAACAAGGACTCACGTTTTAGAAGAAGATCTAGTAAGCATTTATTTGTATATAACGATAGTCTGGATGGGTAGGATTAGCATATTCTGTGAGAGGGGAGTTTCTTGGATATTATAGTACAAGTGGGCTAGGGGGGTTTGTTGAACGGAGACGAAGATGGTTTTGGAGTGATGAGGTCGATAAGAAGAGGACGGAGCTGTGTAATTTGGTAGTAAAAGAAGGAAAACATAAAAACAGATCTTAGCCGTAAAGTAAATCATACGGCTGAGATTCGTTGGTTAGGCACATGTTAGGTAATCTTGGTTAGGAGAGAATCCGGATCCCACAAGCAGCACATAGTTTGAAATTTCGTCTCTAGCATTCTAACAGCTCACTCCTCTCTTTGACTCAGCAAAACCCATCTATACCCAACCCTTCTCCATACTCTGCCTCCTCCGAAATAAGCAGTCGATCCCAGCCACATTCCATCTTCTTCCTCAAAATTCAATGCCCAAAATAACTTTGACAATACCCATTAAGATTCATCCACCGTCGTCATTTCGATATAGGGCGAAGTTAATTTATTATGTTATATATGCGGAGTTCAGCACCAACTGCAACCTTCAACGAGGTCTGATGCGACTCATGCCAGGTTCTGCGAGATTGAGCAAAAAAAATTGAAAACTAGTTCAAATGCGGATTTATAGTGGTTCAATAATTTCATGAAAATCTAGAAAACTAGAAATATGGTGACGTACATGCTCCCTGCGCTGAAACCTACTCTTGAACTGAATTTAGATTTTGAACATGACGTGAAGGGGTGAGCGATGTGTCGGTGACCTAGAAGAAGAAGCAAGTGGACGACCCAATTTTTTCAGTCTCATTTTTTTTCTTCCAGTTTTTTAATAGAGAAAGTCCAAAGGTAATGACGTTAATAGAGAGTGAAGATAATAACCAAGTGTCAAAATATTACATAGGTGACAGAATTGACATTGAATTTTTGAGACAACTGATCTTGTCCCTGATTTGCTAGGTTTGGTACTAGAGATGTTTGAATCTCAAAGATGTCGATTTATGTTAAATTTCCACTTAGTGCATACTTCTTTTTTTTATACACTCTTAGTGCATATTTCACTACAACTCTCTTGTAGTGTGTTGTGGATCATCACAAGTAAGAAACTAGTTAAACAGAATTGCTTCAATTGTAAGTCCCAACAGGCCTTTAAGACAATGTGAGTGAGGCAGTGAACCTCCTTTTACTATCTTTTAGGCCAGGACTTGAGTATAGGCCTGGATCTAGAGCCTCCATTAAGAAAAGACTCCAAAATTAGACCTAGATACTATATATGTATTTGCCCCCCCCCCCCCCCCTCTTTTTTTTTCCTTCTATCTAGCCTATAGCCCATATAGTATTTTCGGTATCACAGGCGACCTTGCTTAATCTTTTTTTTTAATGTTTGAAATGACATTGCTTAATCATTTATGAGACTTTCTCAAAAGAGGATAGGTAAAAAATCGAGTTGGTACATACAAATATCATTGTTTCTCACTTTCTACTTCAATTAAGTTGTCATGGACTCAGACTGATTACATTAATAGATAAGTAGATAGATCATGGTTTTTCACCTGCTTCTTGCGTCTTGCTTTGAGTTTCAAATTATAAAAAGATCAGACAAATAAGCCAAAACTAATGGACATTCCTAGTTTCCTACTCATGTCGTATGGTATGTATGTGATCATCTGTGCATTTTGAGTGCTTCAAAACGCGTAAAGATTTCATCATCATCATCTAGAAGTGTGTCTTGTGCAGCAAAGCATCCTTCATTTGCATTCTTCTTTTGAGTCGTGGAAGAATCTTTGACAAGTTTAAGCTGGCCGAGGTGCTTGATTTGATGCCTGAGTGTTTGTATTCATCTTTCGAGTTGTGGGCACATCATGTTCTGATGCATGAATGGCCAGATAATCCGTAGCTTGCCAGATAAGCCGCAACTTGCACAATTTTTCATAAGTGTTTTCATTCATGTTTGGAGTTGTGGACACAACAAGGACACGCTGAGCTAGCTGAGGTGTCTGTCCTGATGCCTGAGTGGCCAAATAAGCCGCAGTTTCCACAGCTTGCCAGATATGTTGCAGCTTGCAAAATTGTGCAGTACATATTGCCTCATTAGCAAATATGGCAGCTTCTTCCGTGGTTGATGATGCATCTTTATATTTCATGTAGCCCTTTTCTGCACTACCGGTACCTTTTTTCTCCAACTTTAAAGGTTGAACAGATTGCCCAGGTAATGTTGCAGTGCTAAAAAAAATTCTTGGTCCTTCTGCGGCTGATGGTGCGTCTTCATATTGTGTATAGCCCCTTTCTACACCACTTGTTTTATCCAACTTAGGGGGATGAACAGATTCAATAGGTAATGTTGAAGTGCTAACAAAATTTGTTAGTCCTTCTTGTGGATCAAATAAAGTAAACATTAGTCTTAAAATGGAAATTGTACAATTGAAAGTAATGTGATTCAGTTGTGTGTGTGTGGGAGGGAGAGAAATAGAGGCACGCACTATACGCTTTTCTGTAGGTGCAAGAAGTTCCTCTTCACATTTTGTTGCGTTCCATTCAACGCGATGTTCCTTGGCTATTTCCTTTATGAGTTTCAGCTTATCAACACCACTGGGAGTTCTATTACAGAGCTTCTCAATCATTTATAGGAAAAACTCAAGTAGCAGAAACTAATAACTGAAAAAGTACAATTAGAAGTTTGATAGAAAGACCAGGCTTACCTTCCTATTGACACCACACTCCGGTCTTAGCTCACTAGCCGCAGAAAGGGAGTTGCTTGAAAAAAGAGAAAAATGTTTCATAAAAATATGGTGGTGTATTTTAAAGAATAAGTATTTTGGGAAATTTTTTGTATAAAAACAGGGAAAGCTAGTAGCACCTAGAGTATGTTAGGAACTTCGATATGTGAGTTGCTTGCTAGGTTGTTTGGTTCTTGAATTCTTATACCCTTCTTTCATTAAATCCCTTCCTTAAACCTCGTTTAAACCCGAATAAAATTCCTCTTTATTTGAAGTGCTTATGATTTTGAATTGTTGGAGCATTGGTTGAAAATCGAGTCTATGGAGAACATGTGATTGATGCGATTTATCAATGCAAACACTAACCATCAAATACTTGTGTGCATTGAGTGTTATCTAGTGAGTTTGATGGTTAGGAAACATATCAATTTGAATACACTTTATGTAAGATCCTATAGTAGGCCTTGGTCGCCCTAATCTCATCAATATTGGTCGCTAAATTCAGGAGCGACAAAAAAGCCTCCTCCAATTTTCACCGCAATATTATTTGGCGACTAACCTGGATTCGTCTCTTCATTGATCTTTAGCGACAAAGATTTATAAACTTACGTCGCCAAAGGGTGGAGAGACGAATATGAAGCGACGATGCTTCAGCAACGAAGGCGCGGTCACTAGCCGTCGAGACGTTCATTATGCTGCTTGGGCGACGAAAAATGTTCATCGCCTCGTTTCCAGCCTGTAGTGGTACGATGACAAAGGTGTCTGATCTGATTGTGATGGTGTACGTATATGTCGGTTTATGAAGGTATTTATACTACCAAGGTTATGGGACGCGGATAATCTTGACCTGGTTTCTGCAAATTAATACATGGCATGGCTGACTTTAAACCTAGGGTTGGCTATGTCAATTTTCCTATTGATGATTAGGTAGTGCGGTACCGCCTCTGCTAGCTTTAAGGGGTTTTTCTGGACCGTTTTGTGGGAGATATATTGAAGAAGCGTATCATTTTCATGAGGAGTTGTACTAATATATTGGATTGCTGGCATGTACAACATATCAAAAGGTTCGGAATTTGAATTGGTTGCGAATTGACTTATTCATCATATGTTCTTCGCACGTCAACTAATAAAACCGGTGAAAATTCAATTTTATTCCTTTTCGTCTCTCCCTCCCCTCCCCGTGAAGCATGCAAGGTAAAAAAATTTAGCAAATTGTTTTTAAGGATGGTTTGGAGGAGTCAAATATTTTTAAAGACAAAGTCACTTATTTTAGACAGTGAAAGACAAAATCTTACTAATAAGGATAATAGAATTATAGACTGTCATGTGGCAGAGATAATTTTACATTTTTGCTCTTTTGTTTTTGTTTTCAATTGAACACTTATTTTCAGAAGAAAAAACGCTCATTCTCTCCTCTCTCTCTCTCTCTCTCTCTCTCTCTCTCTCTCTCTCTCTCATATCGAGAACACAATAGTTTTGGAAAAATCCCACCACCACGTCACGGCACCGACGTCGTCGTCGCCGCCTCCAATCCTTATTACTCCTTACCTCTGCTTGGATTCACATGTTGAGGCTCGGCCACTCCCTCCTCATACTGTCGCAAGCTCAAATCGCCTCCATTGCAGCCTTTGTGCCTCTGCGTTCATTAGCAAGAGGTCCTCCCTAGTCGGACGCCATGTCTTTAGATCTACGTCGCACCTCGCCAAACAAACCTTCACGCAAACCAGCTCACCCTCACCTCACATCCAAGTTTGACATTATCGTTGAGAGCCACAGATTGAGAAACAACCATAAAGGCCTATTTTGTAGTTTTTCAATTTGAATTGTTTAGTAGTAGCTTTGAATTGTTATATTTTGATCAGTGATTGGGTGTGTTACTTCATTTTGATTTACTGCATATCTCTATTAGTAGTAGCAGTGAATTTTGAGCTTGATTGAAGTAATGCTTAATTATTGTATGTGTTTGATCATATAGGTTAGGTGTGAGATCAAATTACTTTGTTTAATACATAGATGCAGCTAGCGAATTGGTAGAAATAGAAAGACACAGAGGAAGGACCGGCCGACGTAGAGGAACCACCGATGAATCTGTCAACACAAGCCTTGCTGGCGGCTGGTCGCTATACCCAGTTGGGCTACCTTGGTCCTCATGGGCCCCACAATTCATGTGAGTTCATTGTGGGTTTAGGGTTTGGCACAATTGGGTTGCCTTTCTTGCAACTTGGGCCCTTATGCAACAACTAATTGTTTGGTTTCGTAGGATTTGAGTTCCGGGTATTTATTTAATTTATATGTCAACGTTGGACGAGACATTTCGTAACAAGAGGTTACCCTCATTGTAGGGGACTTTTAGCACTCCGCATTGAGATTTTCGTGACTTTGGATGTACGTATATGTAGTTGGATGAGTACTAGACTCACAAGCTCTATTAACAACAAGAGCAGCCCTGGCCATCCCAACAGCCAACATACCACCAGTGATCTATCTAGTATCTGACCGCATCTCCGACTCCAGTAATTGTCGATATTTAACGTTTGTTTGGTGTCATTTGTTTAGTCTCTATGTAATATTTTTTTTCTCATTTGTCCTAGTCTCAAATCCCAATTGTACTTGATTTCCGTTTAATGAAAAAATTTGACTTGTAAAAAAAAAAATCAACCTCCTTAACATCTCGAATATTATATATATAACTATTAGGAGGCTTGCTCTCGTAAGGACACATTTTAAGGGATGAGCACATCAAACAGCTGTGATTGAAAATAATTAACACGGTCCTATCATAATTTTTATATCTTTGAATCATAACCGTTAAATGTGCTCATTCCTTTTTATCCTTTAAAATATGTCCCTTCCGAGATCAAACTTGTAACTATCTAATACTACTCTTTGTAAAGTTTTAAACCTCGATATAATGTTGAGGAGTGGCGCCAACGCAAGAGCACTGGTAATACTCCTAATGTTTGGAAAACATATTCCTCTTTAGACCCTTAAACTCCGATTAGCCATCGTACAACAACGTAGTAGAAACTGACTAATTATAGAGGGAACATGGTAACTGCTATATCGTTTTTGAGTTGGGATAAATTAGTCCAAGTATATGAAAAATGAGTATGCATGCTATTTTTAATTAGATGTAAGTAACATACGTGTCCCTTATCATATTTCTTATTCCATTAGGTAGGTTGAATGGATGATTAGGTATTACAAGTCGCCAAACTAGCAAGGTATTTATCAGCTTGGTACAACGATCGGTGAACCATGCTATGGATCACATTCTAGGTAAATGGCCTTTGATTGTAGCAATCTAAGTTATTTCCGGGACTCACTCCCAATATGCTCGAGTACCTCTGAAAGAAACCGATCCTATCTGCAACTCTAGCATCTTGACCACGCCCACACTCGAGTCCACCATTAATAATGTTGGTAATCACACCGTAACCGGGGACACGACCAGCCGATGTATCTGCCGGAGATGGGTTCCAACGGCCGGTAATGACATCGTGGCTTGACGGTTTGTTCGATTGTGGAGTCATCCAAAACCATATGGCTGTCTTGAATGCTATAACCGGGTCAGTGGCAACAAGGTCTGGATTGTTGATCAAATCTGCTCCGATTGCTTTACCCGCTTGAGCGTAGTTGTAGTTGCTATAAAAGTCGGCAAGTTAAAGTCATGTGTCACATTGTCAAAGTCTAGTTCTTCTATAAAATGATGGATGGATGGAACTTAGTTCATTTTCGGATAGTGAAGAAAAAAGAGACGTACTGAGTGAGTTGAATGGGTCCTCGACCGTAGTATTTCTTGGCAGGAGCACATGGATATTGTGTCGAGGAGCAATACACAGCCTGGTTTAATTCATTGACAAAGCAATAACCCCATGCATAAGGACCATCTGGTGCAGTTGCCCATCCACCTATGTTTTTAAAATAAAGCACATAATTTGGCATGAAGCGATCCAAATTATCTTAGGGAAGTTAATTAGTGCTAGATAATTATACTGACCAGTGGTCTCATGAGAAGTTTGAGCTAAGAAAGCAGCGAGTTCCCTCTTGCGGGTAGCAACATCTCCTGTCGTACCAAATCCGGAAAATGATCGAGCAGCAGTGATGAAAGCATCATACCTATAGAAGCCAGGGGCCTTGCATCGTGGATCGTTGCGATACTTGAGCATTTGGTCGAAAAGAGAGGAGCTAATGAGGCTAGCAACATCACTGCCGCCACCACTTGGAGTACCGCCTGGAGTACACTGGCTTTGACAATTCTGAGTACAGTGCTCGGGCGTGGTACCACACCACCCAAACTGGCTACAACATAGCCCATTCGGGCAGATGGCGCCACCGGCTTGTCTACCACAATTCTCGGCGGAGATTCCTAGCAACAAAGTGAGGGAGACGATGAAGAAGGTGTGTGGCTTCATTTTTTTTCTTTTTTTGTGAAGTGTTTGAGTTGATCGTTGTACGTGGGTGTATGGGGGTATTTATACTAGTGCGATCGTTTTGGGAACGTCATGGGACGCTGACCGGCGCGGCCAGTTTCTTCAAAATGGCATGGCTGACTTCAAGTCTACTTGGCTTGGCTAAGTTTCTCTTCGTGATGGTCAGGTAGTGCGGTACCGCCTCCACATTTAAGGGGCTTTTCTGGGTCGTTTTGTGGAAAATAGATGAAGGGATTTCATTTTAGTGACGGACAAGGTATATATTTGGATTCTTGGCATGAACATACGTACGTACGTATATGTCAGGGTTTGGAATTTAGTTAAAAATTAAATTAATTGAGTCGTTCATCACATGTTCACCAAGACACGCGTCAACTGATAAACTTGGTGATAGTTGTGATTCAATCCATATCGAGTATAAAAGCTTATTTTGTAGATCATCCACTCGATCTCTCCCTTAAACTGCTTGGTGATAGAAATCAAATCATCGATCTCACACTTCAGAATGATGCAAATTGCAGACATCCTGGTTCAGTTCCCCGGTGCACTTGGCCATCCTGCATAAAGGGACGGAGGGACATGGGCCAGGGGCTGAGCCCTTTCCTGAATTTATGTAGAAAAGAATTAGTATATTATTATTATTATATAATATAAATATTATAATTTTTATTTTAAGTATATCTAAATTTTAATAACGTGTATAACTAATTTAGATTCGACGATTTTGTAAGAATATTATTATATATTATTTCAATAATGAAGTCTAAATATTATGTCAATTATGATTCAATCTCTTATTAGGTTTAGAATTTTATGGTTTTTTTTCTTTATAAAAGCTCTACTATTTCTGAGATAAAAATACAATTATTTTTATTAAGTTTATTAGATATAGAGAGATATTTCAAAAGAAAAGAAAAACCCTCTTCTTCTACTCCAACATCAGATGAGCAACCACCTACGGAAATTCAAAAGAAGAATAGTAACAATATGAAAAAGTCTCGTGCTGGAGATATTACAGATAAGTATCAATCGGATCCCGCTAAACGTCCACCAATTTCAAGTTATCATCCTAACATTCAAGAAGAAGTTCGAAGATATTATCTACAACAAGACTCTTGTTGACCTAAAAATCATACTTTTCCTTTCACGGAATTTGGGGAAAAAAAGAAGAAAATAAAGTTTATTTGTAATTAGTTTATTGAATATATTTCTATATTGGTTAGAGTACAGTATTAAAGAAGATAGTGCATTTTGTTTATGTTGTTATCTTTTCAAACCAGCTATTGGAGAACAAGGCGGCGGTGAAACTTTTGTTGGTGTTGGTCATGGATTCAGTAATTGGAAGAAGAAACAAACGCTAATATCTTATTTTGGAGGATCAAATATTACTCATAATCAGGCTGCGGGTAATTATGATACTTTATCAAACCAAAAACAACACATTGAGACTGTTTTGACAAAATATACAGATCAAGATCAAATTGACTACCCTAACTGAGACTATTATTTAAACTTTTCATTTAGCCCCCCCCCCTAACCGAAAATTCTGGCTCCGTCCCTGCCTGCATACAACAAAGCAGCAACAATCTTAATATGATGGGTTAGTGGATAGATTAATTTTAATC
This sequence comes from Geum urbanum, assembly GCA_946800695.1. Lineage (NCBI taxonomy): Eukaryota > Viridiplantae > Streptophyta > Magnoliopsida > Rosales > Rosaceae > Geum > Geum urbanum. The sequence continues at coordinate 6,845,452 of OX326997.1, forward strand.
GCGTTACCTAACAAGTCATTGAAGTCAACACTACTACATTTTTAACTATTGCCGGCGATTTTAAATTGCCGGCAATAGCTTTTAATCATTGCCGGCGATTTTTCCCCCAAAAATCGCCTGTAATACTTTTTTTTTTAATCATTGCCGGCGATTTTTCCGGCAAATCACCGGCAATAGTCCGCCGGTAATTAAAAAAAAAAAATCATTGCCGGCGACTTCCATGCAAGTCGCCGGCAATGATTAAAAAAAAAAAACTATTGCCGGCGACTTCCATGCAAGTCGCCGTCAATTATTTTTTTATTTTTTTTTAATTACCGGCGGACTATTGCCGGCGATTTGCCGGAAAAATCGCCGGCAATGATTAAAAAAAAAAGTATTGCCGAAGATTTTTGGGGGAAAAATCACCGGCAATGATTAAAAACTATTGCCAGCGATTTAAAATCGCCAACAATAGTTAAAAATGTAGTAGTGCAACTTTACATACTCATGCTAAATCACTTATATGCACATGTTTTTCATCTTATAGACGTACAATTGGGTTTAGTCACTTAAGTAACAATGTATTTTGTGATCAGCAGAATGCCAGAATGACTGGCATGGCCACCTGAGATTTTAGGACCCGTGACAAGCTCCAAAAATGGTGCCCATTATTTTTTTTAAAAAAAACAAACTAGTTATTTTGCATCAGTCTATCATATTGTCGTGTTGAATACAAAATTGGGCACAAAAATACAACATAACCAAATGATAATTGATACATTCAAACAGAAATAAAATACAAATGAATGATTGTTCAATTACCTCAGAGATCGACCCAATAATTGAACAAAAGATCAAGAGCCTGAAAGGAATAGAGCATGAGAGACCGAAATGGAGAGAGTGCCAGTGAGACTGAACAAGTGAATGAAGTGATTGTTGAAACCACAGAGAAGATGATATTCAGTAGCTAAACCTTTCGATTTTCTAGACATATTGATGATTTGTGTTTGGTCGTTGAGGTTCCTTATATCTCGCAGTATTGGGGTTGTGAAAAATCTGAGACAACACATATCTAGCCCTTTATATTTTTATAAACAAATATCTATAAACAAATATCTATTTTCTATATTAAAAAAAATGGGCTTCCAAATTTTGAGCCCGAAGTGGGGCCTCATAAACCTGTATTAAAGTATGAGCCTAATGGTGGGTAGACCTAAACCCTAGATACGGTATTGGATTGACGTACTAGCTAATACATCGATCATCTAGCTCGATCGATCTTCTCAGTTACCTCACTTACCTGGGTAGCTAGTATCCCAACCTAGCTAGCTCATTATAAGTTAGGCAATTTAGATAAACCTAAAGTTCATTCTTCCATCTTACTTTTATACTTCACCATTTTTTTGAAATATGGCCGGATAGCATTATTGATTAGCAATTGAGTACGTGTCTGGCGAAAATTGGGTTGGATCAACGAATGATTGTCAGTCAATTTTGAATAAATACTAACTTGTAGCTACTAGCTAGTGTACGTACGTCTTACAGGCCAGTTGCCACATTCCATATGGGTCTCCACCTTATAAGAAAATTCATGGAATTTATCGATCCGTTGTTCCCCTCAAATTCTCAAAGCCACGAAGGCACTCAAAGCAGGAAGGAAAAGTTGGATCCAACGTTATTAGTCATGATACAATTGTCAAGAGGACATGCATGTTCTTATTCCTTATTGGATTAGGATTCGTTTCCTTATAGGTTCAGGATTCATGCTCAGGATCTACTTTCCATGACAAACTTATAAATATCCACGCTGAGAGAGCAATGGTACGTAAAAAATAAAAAGATGAGACCTATTTTGATGAACGGAAATATTTTAGGCTCCAAAGGGCCTAAAATATTGAGACCCTAAAATGATATGACTTGTCACATCATTTCCATGTCATTATAGAATTTAATATATTATTATATAACTTATATATAATATATTTGAAAAGATAATCTTATCCATCATACAATCTAACGGTTATTTTTTTTCCCGAAACTTATTTTTATTTTTTTTCTTCTTATCTTCTATTCTTCTTCTTAAAAAAATTATAGTATGAGTTCCATGTAAAATCGTGCCCATCTCTTAACTTCTTCTTCTTTCGTCTCTATCATTTCTCATCTTAATATATCTTCCATGGATACTCTTCTTATCTTATAACTACACTTTATACCAACAACAAATCCAACAAATTGATCAATTATTTTCAATTAAAATCACTTTTGTAATATTACCACTCATTGTTAGATTTATCTAAGTATCGAGGTATCTTTTATAGTTTCTTCATCGAAAAAGAAATCAAACCCAAATTTCCCGTCTCGATTTAATTCCTTTGGGAAAATGCTTAATAGCTACTAGCTTACCAGTGTAATTCATTTACTATATGACCCAAAATGTAATTAGACAAATGACCATTTGTTGAAACCCAGAAAAGAATGACGACGAAGATAATAGTGGAGAAAAAGATATGAATCCAGTAAAAAGAAGAGAGCGTTTTTTTGTTAGAAAGAAGCGAGAGAGCCTTTTTAAATTATAAATTTGCGAACCAATTTTTTTTTTGATCGATTTTTGTATTAATTGCTTTTTTTTTTTAAAAAGAGAGTATACTAATAACATTTTTTTTGTATTACTTTAACTAATTAATAACTCATATTTTGATATTCTAAACTTCATAACTTTGTATTACATTAATAAAAATTTTAAATTTTATAAAAATCATAAAAAAAAATTCAATCATTATTATAATTAGAAAGAATTATAAAATGTAATGAATAGGATTCCATAACTATCATTGAACATTTATATCTTTTAATTTGCAAGGATTGATTTATTATAATTAGGATTCTATATTTAGTTATACAGACATTTATTATTTCGAGATTTTACAATAAATTTTATAGTTTGATTGTAATTAGGTAATTAAATTGCTAAATTAATTGAATAATTGATACCCGTTAGATGCGCAATGATAAGATCGTCTTTTTACAAATTGATATCAAAATATGGTAATATATATATATATAATTATATAATGACATGAAAATGACGTGGCTTGACATATCATTTTAGGGCCTCAATATCTTAGGCCCATTTGGGGCCTCCTATCATTCCCCTTTGATGAAAGGCCATGAAAGGCCTCTGACGTTTCTTAAATACAACAAGGACGACGACCTACTCTTTTCCTGCGGTAAAGATTATATCCCCAACGTCTGGTTCGCCGACAACGGCGAGCGACTAGGCACCTACGTCGGCCACAAAGGAACCGTTTGGTGCTGCAACGTCTCTAGAGACTCCTCCCTTCTCATCACTACTAGCGCCAATTCAAATGCCAAGCTTTGGAACGTCGAAAATGGCAAGGAGCTCTTTTCCTTTGACTTCAATTCTCCGGTTAGATCCGTCAAGTTTTCATCTGGAGATAAGCTCGCCGTTATCGCCATCGATTCCTTCATGAGATGACCTTCCTCCATTCACGTCAAACGTATCGCCGATGACCTTAATGATCAAACCAGTGAATCCCTCCTAACCCTAAATGGCCATCAAGGAAACATAACTGGAGCCGTTTGGGGCCTTTGAAAAAAACCATCATTAGCGTCGGAGATGATGTAGTGATTCGACTCTTGGATTTCGAGACTGGCAGACTAATGAAAGAGACTGAGAGGGACATCGGTCACAAGAGTCGGATTACATCCCTTGAAAAATTGAAAGATTGTTCTCACTTTTTGACTGGCTCCCATGACTAATCCGGTAAGCTTTGGGATACTAGAACTTTGACTGTTATCAAGACCTACTTGGCCGAGGCTCCGGTCAACGTTGTAGCTATGTCTTCTCTCCTTGACCACATCGTGCTTGGTGGTGGTTAGGATGTCGGTAGAGTCACCACCACTGACCACCGTGCTGAGAAGTTCGAGTCCAAATTCTTTGACAAACTTCTTGAGAAGGAGATTGGAGTTGTTAGAGGGCATTTTGCACCTATAAATGCATTGGCTTTCAATCCTTATGGGAAGAGTTCTACAAGCGGAGGCGAAGATGGTTATGTGCGTCTACATCACTTTGACCCTAGCTACTTCACAATCAGGGTTAGGGTTTATGCAGGCATTTGTTAATTAGCGTTTTTTTAAAAAGATTTTTTTTCCTTCAACAATAATATAGAAAAAAATTATCCAACTTTGTCCTTTTTTTAGGTAAAAGATATATAGAAATTGTATGTGAACCCTAAATGATTACAATCAAGTCAGCCACTAGGGTTGTGACTTCCGAATCGAAAAAAAAACAGAGCCGAAATCAAACAGTAATCGAAAAAAACTGATACAGAATAAAAACCGAACCGAAATAAAAAAATCGAACCGAACCAGATAAATTCGGTTCAGTTTCGGTTTTCTAATATACCGAACCGAATCTATTTTAAAAAAATATGTCTTTTTGTTTAGTTTTGTGCGTTTTGGGGTGTATTGCGCAGCCTCCTCACTTCCTCATACCTCACTCGCCTCAGTCTCACACTCTCACTCGTCGCTCTCCCCTAATCCCCTCAGAATAAGCCAATCATCGTCCCAACAAGGCATGCAACAACGACATCATGCCTCAATGCCTCACACCTCACACCTCACGGCCTCACAAGTCACGGCTCACGCCCTCAGCGGAGTCATCCCTCCCAAGTCCCAACAACGTTAACTCATCGCCTCGTCGTTTGATCAAGACCAAGTTGGATTCGGTTTTTCAATCCCGATTCCATCAGTCGTCGTTTATCCTGAGCCTTCACTTCCCTCCACTACAAGAAAAATGCACTTAGACCGCGAAAACTTTCTCCGCAGTCCAAGTGACACTTAGACGACAGATATGTCTATTTCCTTCGTCTAAGTGGCCACTTGGACCGCGGAGAAAGTTTCCACGTTCTAAGTGAAAATTTTAAATTTTTAGAACCGGCGCCCAATTAATTTGGGTTTAGGCTTTGGGTGTAGGTAACACTTAGACGACGAAAAAAGACATCTCCGTCGTCTAAACCCTAAACCCTAAGGCCCTTACCCCTAAATTACAAAATTTTCACTTAGACGACGCAACTGTAATTTTCCGTCGTCTAAGTTCTTACGTAGACGACGCAAACGTACCTTTGCGTCATCTAAGTGCTTACTTAGACGACGCAAACATGCAGTTGCGTCGTCTAAGTGAAAATTTTGTAATTTCACCTAAGACAACGACCATCTAGACCATGTCCCAATGCATATTCTTTTCGTCGAGACCATAGAGTAAACAATGCTTGGAGTGTGAGCGTCGACGGTTCCAAAATAGGACTTACGGAATTTCGTGTATCCATGTTTCCGGTTTGTAAAATTTCAGTTTTGCAGTTGACTGTGCCGATGAAACCCTTAATGAACTTGCTATTTTGTGAAAATTATTCTGTTTATATATTGTCTTATGGCGAATGTATCCAACGGTTATTTTGTCCAAATTCAATTTCGTTAATATCAATATGCAATGAGCCTATACTTAATACCACTTAAGTTATACACATTAGTAAATACTTAACAAGTTTAAAGACGTAAGATTATTCGTCGTCTTAAATTCAATTGTTTATATATACGATTCGTTAATCGATATTTTACGACTATTTCATTCGAATGACAGATCGGAAACTTCCTAGCGAATTATTTTTAAAAATTAATTTTACGAATATTTCACCTGGACCACGAAGATGGACCATCTCTGTGGTCTAAGAGAATTTTATTTTTAAATTAAATATCTGAAAAATTAATTTTGGAGAAAATTAAAAAATTAAAAAAATTAAAAAATTGACTTAGACCACGGAGATGGAATATCTGAAAAATTAATTTATTATTTTCACTTAGACGACGGAAAATAAGAATTTTCGTCGTCTAAGTCAAAATAATTGGCAGTATTTTTTTCCACTAAAATTTTGGCAAAAATTTAAATCATTTAGACGACGGAAAATCAATATTTCCGTCGTCTAAGTCAAAATAATTGGCGGTATTTTTTCCCACTAAAATTTTGACAAAACTTTTAATCACTTAGACGACGGAAAATCAATATTTCCGTCGTCTAAGTCAAAATAATTGGCGGTATTTTTTGAAAATTTAAAGCACTTAGACGACGGAAATATTGATTTTCCGTCGTCTAAGTGTTTTAAAACCCTTTAAATTCATCATTTTCTCAATCTCTCTTCATTTTTTCCTCTCTCAATCCACTCTCCCTCTCCCTCTCCCTCCCCCCCCCCCCCCCCCAATCAAACCACCCACCATATATCATCACCACCACCATCACCATCCACCATCATCATCACCACCACCACCGTCGCCACCACCACCGACATCACCACCATCGCCACCATCACAGACATCACCACAGTCGCCGCCGCCACCACCACACACCACTAGCTACCACCTACAATGTCACCTCCACCACCGGCCTCCACATTTCGGCCACCACCTCCACCACCACCGGCGTCGCCGCCACCACCACCACACACCACTAGCTACCACCTACAATGTCGCCTCCACCACCGGCCTCCACATTCCGGCCACCACCTCCACCACCACCGGCGCCGCCACCACCACCACCGCCTATAATTAGTTTAGTTTTAGGTTAATTTAGTTTATTTAGGCTAGATTAATTTATTTTATTATATTATGAATTTTTTTATTTAAATCCAAATTATTTAAATTATTTATTCATTATGAATTTTGTATTATATATTATTAATAATTAACATTCAATAAATTTTGTAATATTATGAATGTTGATATACAAAAAATTAAATGAAAAAATCATGAATTCATGAAAAATTAAATGAAAAATTCATGTAATAATGAAAAATTACATTATTAATATTTTACTTTAAATTCAAATTTTAATTAAAATAAATAAATAATCACTTAGACCACGGAGATGGACGTTTTCCGCGGTCTAAGTTTTCACTTAGACGACGGAGAATTCATTCTCCGCGGTCCAAGTGATCACTTAGACCACGGAGAATTCATTCTCCGTCGTCTAAGTGAAAACTTAGACCGCGGAGTTTTTAGTGCGGTCTAAGTGAGCACCTAGACCGCGGACATTTTCCGCGGTCTAAGTATTCACTTAGACGACGGAGAATGAATTCTCCGTGGTCTAAGTAATCACTTGGACCGCGGACATTTTCCGCGGTCTAAGTTTTCACTTGGACCACGGAGAATGAATTCTCCGTCATCTAAGTACCCAGACGACAGTACTTGTAGTACGGAACCTAGACCACGGAGGTTCCGTCGTCTAAGTACTTAGACGACGAAAAAACGCACCTAGACGACAGAAACGTTCCGCAGTCTAGGTCCGTTTTTCTTGTAGTGGTCGTGGTCAAAAACCAAATCGACTAAGACAGAGGGAGTTGAGGGGATAAAATCTCATGGAAGATTACATTATCGAACGCCCCAACTTTAACGCGCAAGAATTCCGCGCGGAGGTACTGAATGAGCAGAGACTGATTCAACATTATCATGACCGATCTCTGCAACCACGACCAATATTGATATCAAAGACCAGACACCACTAGAATTCTAGGGCTTCTTCCTCAACAAAAGATGACCGGTGCTCTATGAATGTTGGTGTACGAGGCAACCACGGGTCAGTGTACTAAAATTACAAGAATAAGGGAATCGAATATCCTGGAATGTATGAAGGAGTTGTGCCTCCAAGTGGTTGACCTCTATGGTCCAAGATACCTCTGCACTCCAACACCAAAGGACTTCACGCAACTCCTAGATAAAGGTCAACATCGAGGCTTTCCAGGTATGATTGGAAGCATCGACTGCATGCACTGGGAATGGAAGAACTGCCCAACTACCTTTCAAGGGGCATACTCGGGGCGAAAGGGTCGCCCCACTATTATCCTAGAGGCGGTGGTCACGTATGATACGTGGATATGGCACAGTTTCTTCAGTTATCCTGGAGCTAAAAATGACATTAACGTGCTCCACCAATTTGATGTGTTCGACTAGATCCTTGCTGGAAGAAACCCAATTACCGTCTATAAAGTCTAGGGAGAGAGGTACTCCAACACTTATTATCTTGATGACAAAATATATTCGAGATACTCTACATTTGTGAAAACGATTTTCAATCCCCAGATGCTGCAAGATAAGCTCTTTGCAAAGAAACAAGAGGTATACCAGAAAGATGAGGAAAAGTGTTTTGGAATCTTGCAATCTCATTGGGAAATTATTCGCCATAGTTGTACATTGCACCACAATGCGGTAATCACATCCATCATGTTAGCTTGCATCATATTGCATAACATGATTGTTAAGGAAGAGTACGTGAAGGAAGAGGATGAGGAGAATGAAGAAGAAGATATGCAAAACTCATTGAGATCTTTCCAAGTTTATGATGGGCCGGTGGATGCACAAGGGAATCGAATTTCTTTTGAGCCAATGAGAAGAGATGGACGTAATATACAATGATTTCACGACTGTGCTGCCGATCTCGAATCCGTTTATCTCTACAGAGCTCCAGAAGGACTTGGTGAAGCACAATTGGAGGTTGGAAACCGGTGAAATACTCTAAATATTAGTCTAAATATATGAGTTTCAATTTTATTATGTGTTTTTAGTACGAGTGTGTTTAATTTTAGTGCGTGTTTTAATTTAATGTGTAACAAATATGTTTTTGAATTTCATCTTAATAAATAAATTGTATTTTTATTTCTCAAAAATTTAAATTACATAATGACAAGCTAAACCTAAATTTATTCTTAGGACAATACTTTAATTACTATGAAAATAGTACGCGACTTGGGTGATAACAATCCGAATGTGTTTCATCGATAGCTTCTCCATGACTAGGTTGTCCTTCATTATGGATTGCTAGTTTTCTCTTGGTAGAATACCCTTTTGAGATTGGGGTCATAGCCTCTAAATCCATCATGATCCTTATTTCTTCCTCTTGTTTCTTGAGTTTGAACTCTTCGGCCGCCTTTGCTTCCTTTCGCTTTTCAATTTCTAAGTATTCTTTGTAATAATTAAGCTCACTTTCATTATGCATCTTCCTCGAGGTATGCCATAATGCTTGACCACTTGCAATAATATGTTAAACCTTAATTCGTTGCTCAATAGGAGTCTTACCTTGTTTCTTTTTCCACCTTACTTTCTTTGCTGCCTTGTTTCCAAGTGATCTAGCCGAACTCGAGGAAGCGGCCACATTGCTTTGAGGTATCTCATTCACTTTTTCGTCACCTAAATTGATGGTTGGAGATGATTCTGTTGCGGAAGGAGTAGGATAAAAATTACTTGTATACGGAGATGGAGTAGTTGGTAGCACCTCAACGAAAGATGGATGGTCCTTAACCGCTTCGTAACATGCAAAGTGTCTAAACGATTTCTTCTTGGCCGAATAGTAAAAGGATTGAGCTTGATTGATCTAATAAAAAATAAATATTAGCTATTTCATAACACTACATATTTAAAAAAAAATAGATATATAAATTACATAATTTAATTCATATAATCAAATAAAATTTATATCATATATCATAAAAGAATATAAACTTACTTCATCCAATAGTGAAATGCCGCTAGTTATACGCTTCCATGCATCGTGCAAACATTCACCCCATTTTTGCAAGAGTATCTTGAACTTGTTGTAGTGAGACAAAAGCACGATTTGGGTTCTTGGTTCATTTGCAGGAGTTTCACCTTGTGCAAGGTCTCAATTTAGCATATAATCGACATGAATTGTCTCCCACAATTTGTCCTTCTTTTGTTTGTTGCCATTGTATTCATCAACACTATGACATGTGAAAGAGATGCACATTTGTAAATATTCGGAAGAAAGCCAATGGGTGCCCATTTTTTTGGAAAAATTGCTCAAGAAAATGAGTGAAGATCGAGACGGAAGGAGATGTGAAATTTATTGTGCACAAGTTAATGTGAGTTGTGAATATAATGAAGAAGTATTTATAGGGGGAAATTATGGTGTTTTCTGTAATTTTTTACAATTTTTTTGTGTTTATTTTGCAAATGTGTAACAATTTGCCCGTTACTGAAAAAAATGACCGTTACACTTTAATGTGAATCGTTGGATCAAAATTTTTATTCGAAATCAATGACCCAGATTAGAGGCCCGTTTTAGTTTAAAAAAACTTACAGCTAGGCCACGTGTTATGTTCCTATTGATCCGTAACTTTCTGTAAATTTAATTTTTTTCACTTTTCACTGGCACGAATAAAAATAAATTAAAAAAATAAAAGCTTATGCGCCTGATGTCACCCACGAGCTGTAGGTTCCGCCAGACGCTCGCACAAGCACCAAAGCATATTATGCTCGAGCAGTTTCTCGAGCTCTCAGTCAACGAGCAACCCGGCCGACTATTTTCACTGCTGCATGCATCATCGATTTCTAGTTGCTCGAACACCTCCCGATCGAACCCACCATCTGATCGAGCAAACTACCTTCCAGTGCGGATGCTCTAAGAGCATCTGTGGCGGTTTGCACCTCATATTTACCTACCTTGCTCCTCCTATTTTGAGGAGGTAAAAACACTATTCATCAAATAGATTGTGCAATAGTAAAAGAATAGTACATCTTATTACTATTCATCAATTTGTTTATTAGTTTTGTTGTTACGCGATTAGTGTTGATGAAAAATAAAATTTTAAAAACCACCACTAGGCCAATTTTTATAAGACAATCGAAAATTATATTTTTGATATGGTGGCATTACAAGATTTCATTGGATTATTCGTTCTGATAAAATGAAGTCCTATAACAACTCACTACACTAATCGGTGACTATGAACAACGACCTAGACTAACAAACAAAGTACAACGGTCAAAAAAATCAAATGCCACACCTCCTAACTAACTAGGTAGAGTCTACTGAACTAAACTCACTAGGCCATCGGAAGTCTATTTTGTAATGTTTTGCTCTTGATAAATCATAAATGGATGGCTTAGCCCATTCTAAGCGGGCCGTGGTCTCCATTTGAACAAGGCCCTTAGAAGGTTTAATTTAGTTAATTAGGCTTAGAGACCCTAGGCTTATATATCCATCTGGTGATCGATCTCATCAGACATCAGGCGATGACTTTACCTTCTACTCTATTCTAGGCTGAATTGAAGGACGAGAATTATACCAAGTTCCATGCAGTACGTAGATGATGATGATGATCCTATAACTCAAAGTACTGTACGTATAATTCACGGTGGTTTTGCTTCTGGGGATTAATAAAAAGCAATTATATATACAGTGATGATCAAAAAAGTACGTATGCTTCCACCATCATGCAGTCGTCCTTGTTCTTAAATTATTACTCTCACGCGGTTTAGTAGCTCGCGAATCGGATATGCATGATTAATTCCCTTGTGGCCACAGTCGTTTCTTTATATTTCTTTTTTAATAGTTTGGCGTGTGACGACTTACAAAGTTAGAAGAACCTCAATAGAATGCATCATGCATGCGTTGTCGTCGTCTATATATACCAACTAACTAAACCTACCATCTTCTCCACCACCACCCTAAACGAGCAGTGATTATTCATAGTTATTAGACGACGTCGTTGTGACAATGAATGGGGGTTTTATGCAGTGCTCTGCAAACTACATACCCTTGTCACCGATAAGCTTCTTGGAGCGAGCAGCTGTCGTCAGTGGCAATAAACCCTCGATTGTTTACGGTGGTGTAAGGTTTTCGTGGAAGGAGACGCATCAACGATGTCTCAACGTCGCATCAGCTTTGGTCCAGTTGGGAGTTTCTCACCAGGATGTTGTAAGTAGTTCTTATCATCGATATTTTATCAACAAGAATATATATATATATATATGACCTAATTTTCTGTGAAACAAATCTAACGAATTAATGTACGTAAACAAGTAATTAAGTTAGCCCGGCCAATTCATGTATTAGAAAACTAGAAGGTCCATTAATCTGTTCATGCTTTCCGCTTAAGCACTGGCAGCATTGCCATTGGTGGTGTTCCGATCCCATGTGTATATTATGTATATATGCTTTATAATATAAATATATAATGCATTGATGTAAGTATCGAAAATTCTATAGTATAGGTATTTGGAACGTCCAAATCAAATCCAAAAAGTTCTTTGTGAGCTACAGAGCCTATGAAGTGATCGATATAGTTTATAGTTTAGAGTGTTTCTTTCCAGTCTCTCTCAAACTGGATTCCTGATTCATATTGTTCATTTGCTTCATTAATTTCTGGACGTTAGTAATTTAGTTTAAACTTCGAAATGATTTGTATTCTAATAACAAGCACGTGCATTTGACAAAATATACATGCTCCCGAGCTTTGAATTAGAAATCTGACTTTCAAGGCTTTCTAAACATTAAGATCCTGATGGTATTATATATATATCGTTTAACTTAATTAGTTCTTGTTGTTTCCGGTCTTGTATTCTAGAAGACTAGTTAGGAGTACAAGACCTGCACCCACGTTAAAGAGATCGACCGACGTTCTGAAGTCAATATATTAAATGGTAATTTAATAATATTTGCGTGCCAATCGGTGAGCGATTAACTCTGTTCTTCAATTATAGACCAATAAACAAACTAGTTAATATGTGGAACGATCGAGTCAAGTCAAGCTGCAACTTGGTCGACCACCCTAGCGTGCAAGGAGGGTCAATGCCTGGTTCGGCCGTGATAGGACCAAGCAACCCACATGCTATAGCTTCTGTTCGTACGCCGGCACCCATTTCAAATGTTAGATATCGAGCTAACTAGAACATGCTTTTGTGTTTAGACGCTTCAAAGAACATGTCTTCGTTTTGATTTCAATTCTTAGCTAGGCTTGGAATCCGACATGCTTGCCTGTACGTGGAGTGATAGAAGTATAATATATCTTCCCTTAACGAAATAAAACTAAGATTTTGAGTGTAATATGTATGTGTGTGGCGTGATCGATAGGTCCATAAACTGATAATTAAACTTAAATTTATTGAAAACCGAGATAGGTTGGTTAATCGTTTGATGCTTGGTTAGTTGCAATCCACCTCGATCCTCCATTTTGTATTACCCTTTCATTTAAGACAATTCTACCAATTAACGTGTTGTGGTCAGATCTCCACTTGTGGAGGACAATATACAAATTACAATGACATAAAACTAGCTAAAAGTTCGAGATTTACTAATTAGCTCAAAATTATAGAGGGCGTGTACGTGCTCCTTATTTAATAATTATCATGCTTAGCTCTTATTAACTCACTAAGTAGTCAGTACCCTAGCTTTTCTATCTGGTTCTGCAGCATGCGCTACACGCAAACTCGCACTTACAAGATAAAAGGAAGTCAATCTTAAACTTTCGTAGTGTCAACCTTAAACTTTCGTTTAGGTTTTCTATCTGGTTCTGCAGCATGCGCTATACGCAAACTCGCACTTACAACATAAAAGGGAGTCAATCTTAAACTTTCGTATTCGTTAAGACTCATTCCATTGCTGTAACCAAAACAAAAAACAAAAAAAACTCGTATATATTTCACATTTGCACTGCATGTCTTACAAGAAGTACGTAAGCAGTACTCCAACATAAGATCGAGCAAGCTAGGTCTCAATATTCTCATCGATCACTTCATGACTCCCATGCATGCATACTGATGTAGAGTTGTAGATATGTAGTAGTTTCTGCATAGACATATTTATCTTGAAGAATTGTTAGTCTTATAGCTTGATCGAATTGGTCTTTTCCCTTTTAGTTTGTTGTTATTTTGATTTTTGAATTTGGATCATGCATGCATGTCAAATCTCAAAGACTTTAACGTGTCTGCTAGATCACTACGTGAATGTGCATCTCCCGTGTCACTGTTGGAGGAGGAGACCAAGGTGACGAAGATCCCAAGCCGCATACTCGTCGTCTGGATGGTTAGTGACCAAGTGTTCGTCGCTTAAGTCTCGTCGCTTCATGTTCGTCTCTCCATGCTGTTGCGACGTAAGTTTAAAAAACTTCGTTGCTACATATTAATGAAGCGACGAAGGCTAAGTTGGTCGCTCGAGAATATTGCGGCGAAGATTGGAGTGGTCGCTCCTACATTTAGCGACCAATATTGGTGAGGTTGGGGCGACCAAGGAAGATTATATGGAGCGACGAAGATTGATGTATCTTCGTTGCTCCATGTGTTAAATAAAGCGACGAAGATTAAGATATCTTCGTCGCTTCAGTTAACACATGGAGTGATGAAGATACCTCAATCTTCGTCGCTCCGTTGGATGACGATAAATAAAAAAAGTTATTCAAATTTTTACTTACCAAGTTACGACAGTACCTAATTATACACACAATGGGCACAAAATCATTCTCAACACAAAATATGCATAAAACAAACTCAATGAACACACAATCATCCATACACAAAAATAAACCACAAATCTAAACGTACTCAGTTTTGATGCCTATACAAACCCTAACTACTATTGTTCACAAATTAGAGTCTTGGTCGGCACCCAAATTGCAGCTACATTGGGTGCTAGGAGCGGGGTAGGAACTGCGGCTTATTGACTCCTAGCTTGGATAGATCGTACTAAGGCCTCAATTTCTCTTATCCTTTCGGCGAGCGCATTATAATCATCTCTGGACTTGAGCACCACCTCTTACACTTCTACGACTTCCCTCTTCAGCATCTCGGTTTTCGAAGAATTGCTGTTCACCCGAGCGCCTCCTCTGACTTTGGGCTCGCGTGTGATTGCGCGCTCCACCCCTGCCACGACGAACATGAACAAATAAATATGCATCAATCATACACGAAAAGTAAACATACACGTAAATCGACATAAACGACTCTAGGTTATGTAGTATTACCTCATATAGAGGTCCCGGGCCTTGAACCCATCTCTTCCTCTATGATATTTATTTGCGTATCAAGAGGAAGAGGAAACTCTCGTGAAACCACATCACAGTCATCCTCGGCCGCTGCACTATCTTGTTGCGACAAGACTTGGTCGAGTCTTCGCTTGACTGCCGCCTGCTCAATTAAAACATAATAATTAAATAATATTAAAATATTATAAACAAAAATAATAGTAATAACGTAACTTAACTTAACTTAACATATTTTCACTCACCACTTTCTCAATTGCATTGTTGGTCGACTTTTTCGTGGTCTTCGCGTCTAAGATAAGACTTACAATACGTCACCGACTCATGTATGAGGTACCGTTCAGCAATACTACCCTCCGGGTAACGTGTATTCCTCATTAACTTTTTATATTTTTCTAATTGCATGCAATTACATATAGGGGGTTAGTACATATTACATAACTAACATAATATTAGCAACGGTAAAATATTATATCTTTCAATTGGATACATCCATGTATAGTGTACTGGGCCGGTAAGCAATACTTGTTCGGGTAGATAAACCATGAGATGTACCATAGATGTAAAAAAATGTGGAGGAAAAATCAGCTCCAAATTGCAAAGAATCATCACTATCTCAGTTTCCATGTCACGCACAACCTCCTTCTTCAGCTCCCTACTGCATAATTTACGAAACCAATTTAATAGTGTTATCAATGGCTTCACAACGTTATCTGGCAAGAACCCTCTGATAACCACTGGGAGAAGACGTTGAAGCAATACATGACAATCATACGTCTTCAATCCATAAAACTGTGACGGGGGAAGAACTTTGACCTTACTTCTCAAACTTCCTGCATAACCAAGAAGATACTTAACATCCTTGAACCACTGGAACACATCTTCTAGAACATCATTTTTAACTAAAAAGGGTGCATGAGGAACCTTCACCGTCCCTCATCACCCTTTCTTTACCACTGATTTTTGCGCACATTCCTCTTCTTCAAAGCAGCGTGAGCTTTTGGACCATCCTTGGTCTTCTTATCAATTGCAAAAAATGGTTCCAAGGATATTGTCACACACATTTTTTTCAAAGTGCATGACATCTAAGCAATGTTTGATCTTCAATGATGACCAATAAGGCAGCTTCCAAAATATGCTCTCGTGAGTCCAGCACTGTCTGTTATTCGGATTGTACGACACTTTAAAGTCGTCATGTTGGCTAAGAATGGGGTAAGCGTGTGACCTAATTTGCTCAAAAATTTCATCCCCATTCTTCTGAACGGGTCTTCCGCCAAACTCCACTTTCCCGTTAAATGCCTTACTCAATTGCCAAGGGTGGTCTTGGTGGAGCCATTTCCAATGACCTTCATAAACTATCCTCCCACAATGCTCTGAAGCCAACTCATCTAGACAAATTGGACATGCCTTGTACCCTTTCACCGTTAAGCCCGCAAGCATCCTTAAACCAGGAAAGTCGCTGATAGTCCACATCACCGCTGCCTTCATCAAGAATACCTCATTGTCTACTTGATCAAAAGTATGGACTCCAACGACCCATAAATGTATTAGCTCCTCGATCATTGGCTCCATGAGTACACTAAGGCACTTTTCAGAAGATTTAGGGCCTGAAATCAACATCGATAGCATGTTATATTCCTTCTTTATGCACATTGACGGTGGTAGATTGTACAGCATCACAACAACGGGCCATGTACTATGCAAAGTTCCATTGTTCCGAATGGATTGAAACCGTCTGTTACAACTCCAAGGCGCACATTTTTGCAGTCCCGTGCGAAACCTGGAAAAGTTCTGTCAAAATGTTGAAACGCTTCTCCATCAGCTGGGTGGCTGAGGCTACTAGCCATGCATATCCTCTCATCGAGCCATCGCATATAACAGACGCTTCAACCTTGGTGTCAGAGGGAAGTTACGAATCATTTTTTTTGGGAATGTCATCCGTATATGACTTATATTTTTCAGAATTACATACTGGAGAAATCCTCTCGTTTACAAGCGCCCCCGGAACAACACACAGTTGAACTCACACACATCAATTCTTTCATAACCAAGTGAAAGATCACTCAAGATTTTTTTTATTTCTCGAGTATGAACAGGAGAATGTGTGCCCTTTAGGAAGAAGTTTATTAATGTAACTACATAAAGAGTCAACACTTGTGTCCGACCATCCATTTTCATTTTTCATTTCCATTGCATTTAATATGGCACTCAAAACAGTTTCCTCACTGCCTTCATATAATGGGGTTTGTGACTTGTTTAATAATCTATCGTACTTTTCATAATCATCGTCTACCATGTCATTGAAGTTGATGCCAGAATTATCTTCCACAAATTGTTGGGGTGCATCTGCATGGTATCCAAGATAATACGGATATGCTTCATGTAGAATCTCCAACTGCGGGTGACCGGCACCACTAGAAGGACCGACTCTGTCTTGAAGCCACTGTCTTCGTTGACTGAGCATTGCCGGTTCACTTGAAACTTCCCCGTGAAAGGTGTCAGACAGTATACACCGGATTCAAACCACTGTGTGACAAGTGATGATACATGGTATCCATAGTAACCTTGAATGGACCGTTCTTACAACGTTTGCATGGGGAGAAATGATAATCGGCTCCATTACTATGTCGCCAGAAAAAATTCATAAACTTGAATATGCCTGTGATGTACCTTGGATCAGCATGAGGATATGTTATCCAGATTTTGTCTGGGTGTCCTTCCATGTTTCCTGTCAACAGAAACAATCAATATTAACAAAGTTACCATGCCACATTTCTTCTCCTTATGCCTCCAGGTTGGGTCCTATCCCCTTCAGGGGAACACGAAATTTGTCAACCCTCTTGCACCCATGGGTTTCAGCTCCAGTTTTGAGAAATTTCGGCAGCATCTCCCTACAGTTCCCCGAGTGCACACATATCTAAACAACCTAATTTGCACTTGGGGAACATTGTAAGGAGACACTGTCGAAACTATATCCCAAAATTGAAACTGAAACCACATGAATAGCAAAAGGATTAACAAAGTCGTGTTCACCTAAAGTGTCCAAAAATGGGATAATTCGAGAATCAACAACTCATCTCGATCAACTAGATGAGTTGTTGATTCTCAAAAGGGAGTTTTAAGTTGATAAATTAACACCACAATTATATATAACCTTACACTCGATATCATGATTAACACTAATAACACCACTAATTGAGACCAACACATCTAATCTACACTAATCATCACAAATTTCACTAAATATAACCAAAGTTCAAATATTATTGATGAACCCATAATATGATTTATCATAATTCAATGATTCAAACACTGAAACTACAACATATGACCAAATTCAATTCAACTTCAAAAAAGTTCACATAAACATCAATTTCACTTCTCAATTAATATGTATTATGGTCATAAAGAGGGTTAAAGAGATAAAAATCAAACTAACCTTACTTAAGAATCAAATGGATGGCAAGAACAACCTTCTTCAATTTCTTCAAATTTCTCTCCAAATTGGCCAAGAACGGCTCCAGAACGCGAATGACCTATTTTTCTAAAATTTTAACTTTATAAAGGGTTTGACTTTAAGAAGGAGAGCAGATCCAGTTTAAAAAAAATGAGGCGACGAACATTAATCAATCTTCGTCGCATCAGATTTCTCAAAGCGACCAAACTTATCCTCGTCGTTTCAGATACCTAAATTTGGTTATTTCCTTTTTCTGAAGTGACGTAGAACAATGTTGGTCTCCTCAGGGACGTTGAAGTGACGCAAGTTATTTCTGAGGCTACGAATTCATTCTTCGTCGCCTCAGAGGGATTGGAGCGACGAAGGAACTTACCTTCGTCGCTTGGAAGCTGTTCTCCAGTAGTGTGTAATTATGCATGTAAACGTTACTGCTGAATTTGTTAAGCTTACTCGATCATATTCTTCCATCTAATGAGCAGGTTGCAGCTATTGCACCTAATATTCCTGCAATGTATGAGCTCCATTTCAGTGTTCCAATGGCCGGTGCAGTTCTTTGTGCCCTCAACATTAGGCTGGACTCGCCCACATTATCATTGATATTACAGCAGTTGGAGGCCAAGGTCATTCTTGTGGACTATCAGTACCTTCAACTCGTTCTCCAAGCGCTCGAAAACATATCCCAAACGGAGTTCAAGCCACCTCTACTAGTTCTCATCCCTGACTGTGACAAATCCTTATCTAATGGCACCTTTGATCATGACCTTCCACCTGGTGTCTTGAACTATAATGACCTGCAGAGTATTTCAGCTAAACCCGACTTTGAGGTCCGACGACCCCTCAATGAATGTGACCCAATTTCGGTGAATTTTACTTCTGGCTCAACTGGATATCCCAAAGGAGCAGTGTACAGCCACAGAGCTGTGTATCTAAATTCTTTAGCAGCAATTTTTCAGAGTGAAATGGGAAAATGGCCGGTGTTTCTATGGACAGTAGACATGTTTCGCTGCAACGGATGGTGCTTCCCTTGGGCTGTTGCAGCTCTAAGTGGCACCAATATCTGCCTCAGAAACAATGTCTCGGCAAAGCTCATTTTCGAAGCGATTCAGCTTCACAAGGTAACTCATCTGTGCGGCTCACCATTTATTTTAAACATTCTAGCACATCATGCCTCAGAGAGTGACCAAATTAAGCCACTAAAATCAAGAGTGAACGTAGTTGTTGCCGGTGCATTGCCCCCTCCCAATATACTTAAGCAAGTTGCCGAATTAGGTTTCGATGTGAGCCATGGATATGGCATGACGGAGGCTCTTGGTCCAGCCATTGTCACACCATGTAAGCCAGGGTTGGAGTCTCAGTATAATCTGATGATGGAAGGTGTTGGTGTGAAAGACCCTAACACCATGGAGAGTGTACCATATGATGGTAAAACAATGGGGGAGATCATGTTCAGGGGAAACACTTTGATGTTGGGGTACCTCAAACATTCCAAAGCAACAAATTATGAGCCTTTTAAGGGTGGTTGGTACAGAACTGGTGACCTAGCAATAAGACACCCAGATGGGTACATACAAATGAAGGATAGGGCAAGGGACATGATCATTTCTGGTGGGGAGGCTATAAGTACTCTGGAGGTAGAAGCAGTCTTGCTCACTCATCCTTGTGTTTTGGAGGCTGCTGTTGTAGGGAGGAATGATAACTGCTTGGGAAAGACTCCTTGTGCTTTTGTGAAGTTGAAGGAGGGTTTTTGCTGTGGTGGGAAATCAAGTACTACTTCAAAGGAGATTATGAAGTTCTGTGAGGGGAAGTTGCCTGCTCATATGGTTCCAAAAGCTGTGATCTTTGGAGATTTGCCTTTGAATTCTACTGGGAAGATACAGAAGGTTGTTCTGAGGGAGAAGGCCAACAAGCAGGTTTGGGCTGAGACCATGCCATTTGATCTGTCACATGAATAGATTCCAAGTGCATTCTGGTCTGTGTAAAAGTACTTAATTAATTGTTATAGTTTCATAGACGTACTTAATGTGTATTGTGCAATAGTTGTCCAAATTAATGACCAAAGAAATTGTTCTGGCCCTCGCGTGGGTTCAATAATTTTTCCTAATCAAATACTGGGTATGATACTTGCTCTTCTACCTACAACGATTTGAAATCCTTATCAAATATTAAAAAGATTAATTGCTCATATGAACGAGCTCTATCCATGAAAAAACAAATATTCTGTATTTTTTTTGTTCTTTTGTTTTCATTTTCTTGAAAAGAGAAAATGTTCGGCTTGACTTTGAACTTTGTCTACAATATACGTATACATTGCAAACAAACTAAATGTATCAAAAATCTACATGCGATGCTCTCATCAGTCTCATGGCGATTTGTAAACTCAACTCGGAAATATATATGGAAAATGAATGGACCTTAATTAAGAAAGGCCATACTTTTAGCACTTCGTATACACAATTTGGCACTTCGTGGCTTCTTTTGGCCACAAAAAACCACATAAGAAAATTTTGTATGTTTTGTCTCATAGTGCCCATATAGGACATTAGGACGCCATGCAATTAGCAACAATGGAGATGATGTTAGGCATACTAGCTACTACAGTGCTACTTCCAGATCTCTCCAAGTTAATTACTACTTAACACAATTATCACACATATGTATATTCCACTTGATAATCAGAATACCCAATAATTCAATTACACTCAAATCAAATTGTAAATGTATAATCACTAAAACACAAAACGTGTAAAAAAGTAAGTTAGAGAATCTGACATATGTGTACAAATGAGGCATGCTATCGTGTCCTAAAGTCATAGACGCCTCCCCTCGTGCAAGTATTGGTGGTCGCCCACAAACTCTAAGATACAACCCTTGAATCTCACAGGATGTCCAGTTCGTTTCGCACGCTCACAGTAAATGACAAGCGTTTATCGATTGCCCAAGATAGAGATTGATTTCAATGTAAGAATGAAACTGATAATGATGAAGATGGAAATAAAAGAGCTTATTGTTCTGAATTCTCTCTTGCCGAAAACGTTATACACTTTAAAGCCCTCTTAACACTTCTTCACACCAGTATGACTTTTAAGACCAAAGAAAATGACTTTTAATAAATAATTAATATTAATTAATTATAATAGTAATAGTTTTGAATCTTTAATAAATGAAAAACCAAATAAAATGCCAATAATCCCCCACAAGATTCAAAACTCAAGTAAAATGAAAAAACATCTATGGGAGATTAGTATGGAAAGTCTGGGCAATTTTTATACCATGTAATAGATGTAGGTGTCTTCTAGACTTGAATCTACACTTAGTGAAAACATCTTTCATTCGAATGAATCAAAATGAACTATGTCTTGGATTAGATCCCTTAGAATCAAACTACACATTGTTATGAACATGATTCCGATACATAAGCTTAGACGCGGGTTAGTACTATTTATGGCCATGCACTTAATCTTGATTTTCATGAAAGTTATTAGAGAAATGCCCATCTCTCATAGTTGCGGTCTCACAACTACTCTCACTATGATACATGTGACTTGTACCCTGCGGGAGTATGCCCGCCTCAAAACTCATTCAAGGAATGAATCTTTTCCTAAATTTCACATGTCAATAGTACTCATGTTGTAGGGATGAGTGAGAGCTTTAAACAAATCTTATCTCATTTTCTTATAAGTACTAGTATATAGATCACCCAGTATGGATTGTTTCTACCCATTGAACCTTCTTCATGGGATCTCCAATCACAAAGGTTGGGTTGCTTCCTTAGGTGACTTCCTTATGGGCTTAAACATATCCCCCTCAACAACTCTAGGACTTCTTTCCTAGATAAACATTTACTCAACTGATCAGCAATGTTCTTTTCTGACTTTACATAATCCAAAGACACAACATTATTACTCGAATGATTTCTCACATATTTGTACCTAACACATATATGTCGGTTCATTTTTTTATTTGAATGAGTTTGCTTTACTAACTCAATTACAGCCTTATTGTCACAATGTATAGGAATGGATGGAATGGGTTTACTAACCAAAGGTAAATTAAGCAAAAAATCTTTTATCCATTCAGCCTCTAAACATGCAATATCTAATGCAACAAGTTCAGATTCCATAGTACTAGTGATTATAGTTTACTTTTTGGAACCCCGGGATATGGTAGCCCATCCTAAAAGAAACACATATCCTGATGTAGATTTTATATCAGTACTATCAGAAATCCAATTAGCATCAGTATACCCTACAACTACAGCAAGGAATCTTTTGAAACAAAGAGAATGGTTTAAGATGTCTTTTAAATACTTAGACTCTTTCTAAAGCTATCCAATGATCCTTACTTAAGTTATGAGTATATCTTCTTAACCTTCCAACAACATAGCATATATCGGGTCTACTTTTATTTGCTATATACATCAAAGATCCAATCATTTGTGCATATTTTAATTGAGACACAGGTTCCCCCACATTTTTCTTTAAAGCAAAGCTCGGATCATAATGTGTAGAAACTGGATAGCAAATATAAAAATTAAACTTTTTTAGCATTTTTTCAATAGCACTAGCCTGATTCAAGGTAAAGCCTAATGATGTTTTCTCTAACTTCATTCCTAATATTATGTTGGCTTCACCTAAATCTTTCATATCAAATTTATTTGACAAATACATTTTCACATCATTCACAATGAGCATACTAGTTTCAAATAATAGGATGTCATCAACATATAAACACAATAGTATGCATTCTCCACCACATTCTTTATAGTAGACACACTTATCATTTTCATTGATCTTAAAATCATAATCTAAAATGACTTTGTCAAATTTTTCATGCCATTGTTTTGGAGCTTCTTTAAGTCCATACAAAGATTTAATTAATTTGCATATCTTATGTTCTTGGCTTTTTACTCTAAATCCCTCAGGTTGTTCTATATATATTTCTTCATCTAAATCTCCCTTCAAAAATATAGTCTTAACATTCATTTGATGTATTACTAAAGCCTATATGGATCCCAATACTATAAGAGTTCTAATAGTAGTAATGCTAGACATAGGAGAATAAGTATCAAAGTAATCTATGCCTTACTTTTGTGTAAAGCCCTTTGCAACTAATCTAGCTTTATATTTATCTATGCTACCATCAGGTTTCATCTTCTTCTTAAAAACTCATTTACAACCAATAGTGTTATTTCCTGGAGGCAACTCAGTCACCTCTCAAGTATGATTTTGTAAAATTGACTCAATTTTATTATTTATTGCTTCTTTCTAAAATGGAGCATAAGAAGCAGCCATAGCTTCTTCATAAGTAGCAGGATCACCCTCAATAAGATAAACAACAAATTTCTCTCCAAAATTCTTTTCTTTCCTTGCTCTCTTAATTAGTTCTTCTAAGTTCTTGATGTTCAGATTCTTCTACTGTAGGATAACTAGTACTACTATAATTTTTATTAGTATTACTAATGGTTCGGTCTATAGTAACTCTACTTGAAATTCTAGATTTATAAGGGAAATTATCTTCAAAGTAAGTTGCATCCCCAGATTCCATTATAGTGTTTTTTGTATATTCACTGACTTCAGAATTAATTACTAAGAATCGGTTTGCATTACTATGATGAACATAACCTAGGAAAACCGTGTCTACAGTTTTAGGTCCAATTTTCTTTCTTTTTGGATAGCGAATTGACACTTTCGCTAAACACCCCCACACTTTCAAACTTTTCAGATCGGGCATTCTCTTTTTCTAGATTTCATAAGGAGTTTCATTATTGTCTTTAACAATTACTCTATTTAACATAAAACATGCTATCAAAATAGCTTCCCCCCAAAAAGTTTCAAGCAAACCAGAACTCAAAAGCACATCATTCAACATATCTAATAAAATTTGATTTTTACATTCAGTCACTCCTTTAGATTTTGGAGTATAAGGTGGTGTCACCTCATGAATTATTCCATGCTATTCACAAAAGCTATTAAGTTCATTAGAAGTATATTCACCACCTTTATCAGATCTTAATCTTTTTATTTTCTTCTCTAACTAATTCTCTACTTCAGTTTTATATATTTTGAATTTACTAAAGACTTCATCTTTTGTATAAATCAAATAAACATAGCAATATCTAGAACAATCGTCTATAAAAGTTACAAAGTATTTGTTTTCAATCCTAGTAGGTGGTCTATTTGAGTCACAAAAATCACTATGTATGAGTTCTAAGATTTGTGTGTTTCTAGCTACAGATTTAAAAGACTTCCTAGGTTTCTTGGCTTGAATACAAATTTCACATTTGTGTTTCAAATATAAAGGCGATTTAAGAACTAAGTTTAGGTCCATCATTTTCTTAATTTTCATCAAGTTTACATGGCTCAACCTGCCGTGCCACATATTACTAGATTCAACATTAAACACTTGAGGAGTAACTAAGTCAGAAGATAGATTTAACTTAAATACTCCTTCACAATGAAATCTTTTACCAATAAATACATTATTCTTGGTTATTAAAACATTATTTGACTCATGTACAACTTTATAACCTTGTTGCATTAAGGTAGACACACTAATTAAATTTTTATAGGCTGTGGGTATATGTCACACATTCTTTAGACTCAAAATCTTTCCAGATGTGAGCTTCAACTCTACATCTTCTATTCCTAAAACTTGTGCAGTAGAACTAATGTTGAAACCCGTTACACATCCTCCACTTGATTTCTAGTAAGTTTTAAAAGAACCACAATTAAGAAAAACATGTATGTTAGCTCCAGAATCTACCCACCAATCTTTACTTTCAAAAGTAAAATTGACAAAGGGATCATACTTGAGTAATGGTTGAGAGGAATCTTGCTCCATAAGGATATTCGCATGTGCTTTTGGTCCAATTTGATTAGTTTTGTTCTCCTCGGCCTTCTTATATAAGCGATCTTTTGCTAAATGGTTGGTCCTTCCACAAACGAAGCAGGATTTCTTCTCTCTCCCTTGATCCTTAGATATCTGGAAGTGTTTGTTATGGTTAGCTCTATTATTTTTGAAGTTCTTTTTCCTAATCTGAAGGCTATTCGTCTTGTTTTTGTTAATGATTCTTTTGTTGGTTATGATTGTTGTGGCTATTTTCAGTAACTGCGTTTACTGTATAAGATTTTTCTATTTTCTCATTTTGATCTACCCTTTGTTTCTCTTCAATTCTAAGGTTATTGTTATTTTCTCGAAGAGTAAACTCACCTTGTTTATGTCTAAGGGTCTTAGCATGATCACTCTAAGATGGTGGCAATTTATCTATATATATAAGGCAAAATACTTTAAAATCTTCACTAAATTTGGTTCCCTTCTTTTCTATGCCTCTTGTAAGATCTTAATACTCATGAATTTGGTCACTTACAAGTTTCGTTTCACCTATTTTATAACTATTAAAGTTGGACACTGTAAACCTATCGACTTCAGCATCTATAATTCCATATTCAACTTCTAAGGTATCCCAAAGTTCTTTGGCTGTGGATGTGGTGGCATGGAACGCGTCATAAAGATGGTCAGGCAAAGCACTTAAAATTCTATTATAACAGTGATACTCTATATATTCTGGAGTAAACCAAGAAGATGATGGTGCACCCTGATTTTGCCCCTCAAGAGCAAACACAAGTCCTAAAACAGAAAGCCAATATTTCAATTATTTTTTCCATTTACGAAAGTGTTTTCCGCTAAACTTTTCAAGTTTGAACTAAGGGCTTCTTGATCTAAGTTCGTCATTCTTTTATACTATGAACAAGAGAGAGATCAAAATCACACTCTGTATAGATTAAATACCAAGTGCCAGTAAAGTAGTTAAACCTGGATCAATTTAACCACGTTTCAAGTGCTATCATCCAACTACTAGATATACAAAATAACCGATCAATCTTATACACCAGGACGTTTGCAAACTATATAAAGATAGTATATATTATCTTAATTCAATTGGTTTATGCAGATTTACTAGGTACTCGATCAATTGATTATGTAGTATACCGAATTCAAATATTATGCACTTACTGAACACTCGATCAAGTCCCAATTTTTCACAGAGCACAATCAATTCGCACAAATCAATTCTAAACCCAATCTACGACTTTAGATTAACACAATTATCACACATATATATATATTCCACTTGATAATCAGAATACCCAATAATCCAATTACACTCAAATCAAATTGTAAATGTATAATCACCAAAACACAGTGTAAAAGAGTAAGTTAGAGAATCTGGCATGTGAGTACAAATGAGGCACGTTATCGTTGTCCTAAACTCGTAGATGCCTCCCCTCATGCAGATATTGGCAGTCGCCCACAAACTCTAAAATACAACCCTTGAATCTCACAGGATGTCCAATCCGTTTCCCATGCTCACGGCAGACGATATGCCAAGCGTTTATCGATTGGCCAAGACAGAGATTGATTTCAATGTAAAAATGAAAATGATGATGATATCGATGAAGATTGAAGGAAGAGAGCTTGTTGTTTTGTATTCTCTCTTGCCGGAAATGTTGAACACTTTAAAGCCTCTTAACACCTCTTCATACCAGTATGACTTTTAAGACCAAAGGAAATGACTTTTAATAAATAACTAATATTAATTAATTATAATAGTAATAGTTTTGAATCTTTAATAAATGAAAAACCAAATAAAACCGTCAATACTACTTTCATCTCCTTTAATCTAGAACATATTCTTCGTTGACTCTTCAACTCCATCAAGAAATTTGCTTTCAATAAGTCTTGAGATTTTTCTAACTATCGTTGATTTGCAGTCCTATTTTGTAATGCACGGTACTCCGCAAAAGCATGGTAGAATCGAGGCTCCCTGTAGCAATAAATCAAATCAATCTGAAAAACATGAAAGACATACTTAAGAAGGTGTATTCAACTACGGATTTTAAAGGATTGTTTTGTATTTTAGAAATTTTGAACAGTGTGTTTGGATAAAAGAAATATTGAGAGAATTTAAACAAATTCTAGCAATTCACAGTTCCTACTCTTAAATTTATATGTTTGGATAAGTTTCTTAATAATTTTGCAAATTCTTTTTTTTTAAAATTTGAGGAAATTGAAGCTCTTATTTTCCTTGTTTAATTCCTTCAAAATTAGGTGTCATTCTATAATTTCCTTGAATTACACATAAAATTATGAATTTTTGTCATTTTAATTTTCTTTATGAGTAAATCCAAACACTATAATTTGTAAATAATGACATTTCAAATTATGCCATCATAGAATTATAATTCTCATTATTTGTGAATTTCAATGAGAATTGAAAATACTTCATCCAAACACACCGTAAAAATCTTAATGTATTCAATCTGAATTTTAAAAAATTCTTTCAAATATTAATGTATCCAGTTTAGATTTTAAATAATCAATTTAAATCTTAAGGTATTAAACAATCCATGGTTAGAAGGATTTTGAGGAATCACCGATTTCACTTTATTGGAATAGCCCCAGTATAAATACCACCCCTTATCAGAAATCAGCTCTTTAAGGCACCTGGGCCAGATGGTTTCCCTTCAGTCTTTTATCAACAACACTGGGAAATATTGGGGAAGGATGTGGTAGAGGCAGTAAGATCTTTTATTGGATCAGAGGTGCATAGAGGCATGTAAACAACACGCTGGTCACTTTGAATTCTAAGACAAATAACCCACAACATATGAGTGATTAGAGATCGATTAGTATGTGCAATGTAATCTATAAGATTGGTTCGAAGGTGCTTGCCGATCGGTTAAAGCCACTGTTGTATTCTCTCATTTCTCCCTACCAAGTGCTTTCATTTTGGGTCGGCTAATTTCATACAACTCCTTATTGGTATTTGAGGTATCTCATTTCCTTAAACAATGAATGAGGGGTAAGAAGGCTTTTGAGGATCTTAAACTTGATGTGAGCAAGGCTTACGATAGGGTGGAATGAAGTTTTATTACGGAGATGATGAAGTGCTTAGGGTTTAGTAGTGTGTGGATTGGATGGACTATGGCATGCGTGACCACAGTGTCCTGCTCCTTCAATGTCAATGGTACTTCTAGAGGGACTGTGATACCATCGAGGGGCTTACGACATGGTGATGCAATCTCTCCGTATATTTTGTTATGTACAGAATTCTTGTCCAAATTGTTACAACATGCCGAGGCTAGAAGCAGTCTACATGGAGTGGAAGTGTGCACGATGGCGCATTCTATTAGCCATTTGTTCTTGGCAGACAATTTTTTTTGTTAAGGCGGTGGGAGAGGAGTATGCGATGCTTAAAGAGCTTTTTGTCTTGTATGAAGCAACTACGGGTCAGAAAATAAATTATGAGAAGTCTCAGATCTCTTTTAGTAAAAATATTGCACTATCAATTCAGGTGGAGTTGGTGGCATTGCTAGAAGTGAAGAGAGTTGAGAGCATGATAGAAACCTGGGACTACCTACAGAGGTTAGTTACTCTAAACATGATGCATTTGATTTCATTGTGGATAGAGTGCAGAAGAAAATTGATGGATGGAAGGAGAACATGCTTTTGATGGCGGCAAAAGAAGTGCTCATCAAGGCCTTTATTCAATCTATTCTAACTTATGTGATGACTTGCTTTGAGTTACCAAAGTATATGTGTCAGAAGATGCACAAGGCGATGACACGGTTTTGGTAGGGTAATAGGGGTAATG
Source organism: Geum urbanum (assembly GCA_946800695.1). NCBI lineage: Eukaryota > Viridiplantae > Streptophyta > Magnoliopsida > Rosales > Rosaceae > Geum > Geum urbanum. The sequence goes on from OX326997.1 coordinate 6,874,382, forward strand.
AAAGGAAGATTCATTGGATTGCATGGGGAAAAAAGTGCAGCTCGAAGAGAGATGGAGGGTTAGGGTTTAGGGACATGCATAAATTCAATCAAGCACTACTTGCAAAACAAGGCTGGAGATTATTAAATAACCCTTATGCTTTGGTGACTCTAAGTATTGAAAGCTAAATATTATCCAAAGTGTGATTTCATGCAAGTAAGTTTAGAAGCTAGTGCGTCGTTTACATGGAAGAGTATTTTGGCGAGTAGGGAGCTTTTAAAAAAGGGTGTGAGGTGTAAAGTGGGGAATGGCAAGGCCATTAATGTGTGGGAGGATCCGTGGCTTCCGCTCCCACATCTCTTCAAGCTGTTTTCTCAAGCAATGGAAGGGACAGAGAATATGGTAGTAGCAGATCTAATCGATTCGGAGGAGGCGGTATGGATGCAACATATGGTGGAGATTTTCTGTGCTGAGGAATAAGTGTTATTATGAGTATTCCTTTAAGCCTTCGTGATATACCAGACAAGCTTGTGTGGCATTTTGATAGGAATGGACAGTTTAGTGTGAAGAGTGGGTATCATGTAGCTTGTTCTAATGTTGTTGTGGTTGTTTCGTCAAGCTTGTTAGTCTATGGTGGTGAGGCGAAGATGTGGTCAAGGATGTGGAAGGTGTCGTTCCCGCCAACGGTTAGATCTTTTATTTGGAGCTTGTTAAAAGGTATCATCCTAACTAAGGTGGCTCTTAGTCAGAAGGTGCCTATTGAAAATTTGCGGTGCTGTTTTTGTCATGATGTGGAGAGGACTATTCTCATTTGTTTAAAAGATGTCGTGTTATGCGAGAAGTATGGAGTAAGAGTCGAGTTCAGATTCATGTTTACTCATCTTCTCCTATGCTGATTGAGGACTGGGTGCGTGCAGTGTTTGAGAGTGTGGATAAGAAGCGTGTATAGTTGTTTATGATGTTATTATGGGGCATTTGGCATGAGAGGAATAATTCTTTTTGGAATGGAGGTACGTTTGTTCCTAATAATATGGTCAAGTGGGTTAGTCAATATCTACTTGATTATCAAGCTATTCATGCCAAAGAAGAAAGACAAAAGCTTAGTCGCGAGCAAAAGTGGTACTGCCCTTCCAGAGGGAGACTCAAGATTAATATTGACGGGGATTTTCAAGTGAGTGGGGGTACTGGTGGTTTGGGTGTGGTGGTACGCGATGACCAGGGTCGTATTGTGGCAAGGTTGGTGAGATATATTTTGTTCGTTAGGTCGGCATTGCATGCCGAGGCGGAGGCTTGTCGAGCGGCTCTTATGCTAGTTATCTATCATGATTGGAGGGCAGTGGATATCGAGAGCGATTGTATGGAGGTTGTGGTTGGGGTTCAATCTATGATAGAAAATTTATCTGAGGTTGGTTGCATCATTGACAATTGTAAGTATTATATGGCTTCAATCTCTTCTGTTCTGGTGTTGCATACTCCTCCCGAAGTAAATGGTGTGACATATCGCTTAGCATACCTTGCTAGTTCTAGTTTCATTGGTGATTTATGGTTAGATGAGGCACCTATGATTATCCATGATGTTCTCTATGAAGATTTATATTTTGTTGACCGAGGTAAAGACATTATGTCCCCGATTTCAAACAAAAAAAACTGCCGACAGTTTAGAACCAATTTTTTTTTTTTTACGTAAAACCAATTTTCTACTTTTTTTTATACATTAAAAAAGAAGAAAAAAATACATATTCCTTATCAAAAAAAATCTCATATTCTTCTCACACCATAGAGTGTGTAAGATTTCTAGCATATATTATATATATTTGGGTCGCCACTTACCCTAGATTTTCTGTTTGATATGAAAAATTAAGAACCAAAAGACCCTAAAGTCCCTAAACTAATATACCATTGTATTGGGCTAAAAAAATTCTTTTAGGTTTGAAAAGGTTACAGCAAGACTGAAACATTCCCAGCAAACTCTGGGTTCAGATCAAACTTTAAGATTAGGATTTAAATTGAAGCAAATTTTGGTGAATATTAGAGTTGCATAGAGAAGATCGAGGAATGTGAAGAAGAAGATGATGGAAACCAAGTAAAAGAAAACGTCGTTTGTGTAATAAGCGAGGTATTTAAAATCAAAAATATGGGCGATTATTCGGCGAAATTTCATTTTTTTAGGTCTGTCGATATTAATTATCAATATTTCGAGATATCTCGATATTTTTGGATTTTTCACATAATTTAAATAACAACTCGACCTAATATCTGAAGTCTACGTTTTCAGGCCCAAATACCCATTGTGTTGATTTGAAATTCTGTGACGACCCGGATCAGAATCAGAAGTATAATCAGCTTAATCTACGAGCTCGCGTGTTATCGCAGGTTTCCGACAGTCGTTTGGATCGTCGGACTTGTTAACGACTTAATTATTGGCCGAGAATTGGAGCTGAGTCTCTTCTCGAGAGTCGTTGTACGTGTGATTTCGAGTTCGTGGGCGGTTCCGGATCATTATTTGGACGACCGAGGAATTAATTATGAATATTTGAAGTTTGGATTTAAATGGTGGTTCTTTTAACGACTAAATTACCGGTCGAGAATTTGGTTTCGGCTTCTTCACAGAAGTTGTTCAGAATTTAATTTCGAGCTCGTGGGAACTTCCGGAGCATTATTTTGAGTTACGAAGATTAAGTTGTGAATATTTCCGATCGTTGATTATTTAGTCGGTTTAAATATGTGTTGGTTTGAACAGTTGACTTTTTATCGGTTTGGTCGATGTGTTTGACTTCGGGTGATAATTGAAGAATACGTCGAGTCGAGTTTGTTACCGCGAGAATTATTGGAATCGAATTACGACGAGAAAGTTACGGGTATTTGAAGTTTGCGGAAAAGATAATTACGAAGTTTCCATTTTGGGAAAGCCTATAAATAGAAACCTGCTGTTTTGGGCAAGTCAAAACTTACCATTTTGGGAGGTTGACCGAGTTGACCGAGTCAACTCGGTGGAGGAAGAGATGGCGACGTACTCGGCGGTGCTCCACGGTGGCGATGGATTCCGGCCACCCCGTGGGTCGGGGTTGGTCCCGTTCGAAGCGCCTCGGCCCTCCCGTGGTGGTGCCAGCCACCGTTCATGACGTGGGTCGCCGGGAAAGAGGGAAAATCCGGCCAAAGTTTGGGATTTTTTGGAGGTTTCGGGTCGACATGTTTTCGGCCGAATTGAGCTGCAATTTTGGTTGGGCTTTGTAGCTCTCATCCCCTTGATGCTACCATGTAAGTTTGGCATTTCAATTCGATGTGTACTTGGAGAATTTTGGATTGGAAAATTTGGTACCAATTCGGTTTATCATGGAATTGAGCTAGTTAGAGATTGAATTGGCCTTTGTTGCAGTTGACAAAGTTGCTCAGTGGATGATTTTAAGTGGAATAGGGGTTTCTCCGCCGAGAAATTTTCAGATTGGTGGTGGCGCCGCCGTGGGCGGTGGTCAACGGCGGTCAACGGTCAAAATTTGACTTTTTGGGATTTTCGACGAGTTACATGTCATTTCACTCGAAATCGCGCCCCGATCGCAGTGGGGAGGTTCGTTTTTCGAGTTGAGCGTCCGAACTTACAACGAGATATTGAGGTGTGATTTCCGGATTTCCGACAGTTTGTCGTGATCGGATTATATGTTTCCGAGAACGGTGGTTTTTCGTGATTTGTTTTGTATTGTCGAATTATGACTTTGAGAATTGGACATTGTGAATATTCAGGGGTTCGTGATCGTTCTTTTGGCGAGGGACTTTCCGCTGGATCACGGGTTAACGCGAACTACGTTACGCTAGTCTGTGAGTGGACATTTCTTTTCACGGATTGATTGCGAGTCTTTTATTTATGATTTACGAACTTGAGCATGCAGATTGATTATGATTTTACGAGCATGTGTTTTACGATTATGCATATACGAATATACGTATATGAGCATATATGTGTATATATTATGTTTTAAGTATGTGCATAGAAAAGATTTATGATTTGGTTTACACAGAGTACAGTCTCAGTATATGTTGTGGTATCAATACACATTGGCTTCTCGGCTGATCCCCGAGTACGCTCCGGGGGGGACAGATATCCTGACCCGAGGCCTTTCTGGTTAGGAATCACGTGTGGGTCTGGGATCCCGTGATTCAGATTGTGCTATAGCGTGGAAGCCCACGAGAGTCTCCGCGATATATTTTACGTTGCATGCTCTGTACGTGGGTGGTAGTCAGCGTCTCCTCACGTACCATTTGATTTTCATGCATTTGATTCGCATATGATTATATACGTATATATTACTTGGTGAAAGACATTTATTTTCGTCCACTCACTCTAACAGTTTTCATGTCTTTCCCCTGGGATTTTTGGTTTCCGTGCCCAGTTTGCAGTTCGGACTCTGGTGTCGCACGTCGTGGTCGGAGGTATAGTGCTCGAGCTACTTTGTTTCTTCCAGTAGGTTTATTGTTCTACCTACTGTGGTATATGTATATGATTATACATTAGAGGTCGCTCTGAGTATTCTATTGTATATATATTATACGATTTTACTCCAGATTTCAGTAAAGTATAGATATATTTATTGTTTTACTTTACTGTTGATATATTGAGAAATCCGGTTGGGATTGGTGCCCACGGTTTGCTTTTTGTGGCATAGGATGAAGTGTATTTTCCGCGTGCAGGTAATGGTAATTCCACGATAGTAACGAAACTCTGCCAAAATTTTTACGGTTTTTGTCGGTTCGTATTTTCGAAGGGGTTTGATTCCGGTTTAGGCAACTAAATCGGGGTTGGGTCCTTTCAAATTCCAACAAAATTAAATCAAACACTATGGAGATTTTAACCTCGATCACCCAGGTGACACCCTAAAGGGCCCAACCACTAGTGCAACATGTCTATTTATTATGCTTATTCATTTATACCAATTTATTATGTTCTAATGATAATTAAGTTTAAAAAAAACTTATACAATCTCTCTTGAAATTTTTCGAGTATCGATAATATCTTGATATACCCTTAGAAATTTTCATATTTCTAATCATCGATATTTGATATTTTACTTCTTGGTAATAAATGATATTTGCTAAGGTGGATCAATAGTGGCCTTTGGATTTCGAATCAAAGGCTGAGATTAAAAATCAAGGATGACTAAGGGCATCTCCAATGGAGAAGTCCTATATGAAGTCTTAAACCTATTTTTAGGACTTTATTTTCACACTATTCATTTAGGACTTCAATCATCTCCAATGGTTAAAGTCCTATATGAAGTCATAAACATATTATTCCCTCTGCCTGGCCCACTGCCTCTCTCTCTCTCTCCCATTTTAGATCCAGATCTAAATGAAGTCCTATTCTAGATCTTCATTTAGGACTTGTAGCTAGATGCATGTAGGGTTTAGGTCCTCAAAATGAACAATTGGAGAGCAAATATTGGTATACCAAACTATAATATAGGGTTTAACACCTCCCATTGGAGATGCCCTAAGGCTATAAAAACCAAGGAGAGGATCTGGACCTTAGTGGTGCTAGTTAATCAAGTAGGTGGTCGGTCAATTATTTAAAGGAAGTGATAAGGTGAGTTTGAGGCAGCCAAACTCAAACACGTGGCAAGCTATCCTAATTTTTTATTTTAAATTCCACACTGAAACCAGCAGCTATTTTTATCACTCTCTCTCAGTTTTGCCCTTCGTTGAATTCATCTCTCTTCGTCTCTTTTTTTCTTCATTGTTTTGCCGGTCCGAGTCTCTCGGGACTCTCTCCTCTTTTTTGCACTTCCATTTTTTGTCTCCCTCCTTTGCTTAGAATGCGAACCAAATCAGATAATCCGAGATGCATATTCTTGCATTTGTTTATTTTAAACATTGAATTCACCATAATTCAAGACACCCTGGATCTAACCAGATCGGCCAATGAGAAACAGACAACCAGTTCTCGGCCCATCAGCAATCTGATGTTCTCTCTCTGCGTAATCGTCAAATCTGAATACCCATCGACTATTCCTTAAATGCAATATGGTCTTTTGAATTTGTTGGGTATGTGTCTGTGAATAAGGAAGTTAAGAAGAGCAAGTAGACTTTTAATCTTAATTTTGTTTTCTGAGAAGGTATGTTTTGGAGATTTGAAGTTCATGGATTCGGAGCATTATGAAAATGGTAATATATTAGAGTATCTATACCGATGGTAATGGTGCTCGAGTAAGAGGTGGGTCCAGTTAGATTGTGATTTGCTCGAGCAAGAAGAGGAGCAAAGTTTGCTCCGGTGATTGCTTGAGAAATTGGCGGAATCCACAAAAATTCTGTGTATTTTGCTCAAGCTTCTTCCTCCACCGCTGTATATGTTGATTTTGCTCGAGCTTCTTTCGCTCGACCCCATCGTTTGCTCTAGCAAGACTGCTACCAGTGCAGATGCTCTTAGAAAGAGAATCGAGCCTAAAGCAAAAAGGGCAGAAATGGAAGAAAAAATAGCAAAAGCATTTTTTTTTGTCTCAAATAGGAATGACAAAATAATCTGAACCCGCGGGTATCCGCCCGACCGAACCTGACTGAACCCGAGGCACGTTTACTTACTTAGAATCAGAATCACTAGAAATCGGAAAGATCGAGAATATGTCATTTCTATTAAACTGTTTACTTACCATTTAAAATCATGACAAGAATCGAAATCAAAACTAATTTGATTACTGAAATACCCTTACAAAAAAATAGCTATATTTTCATATTAAATAACTTTCTTTTTTATCTTTTTATAAATTTGGGCAAAGTTTATTGAAAAAATCATTAAAATGATACCGACATAAGAACAAATCATATGAGCTAATTAAATACCAAAAAAAGTAAACCAAACGTCAAATCTGGCAAACTCTATAGTTAGACAAAGCTTCAAATTCAACAAAATAATAATCATAATATATGTAAAAAAAATTAAAAAATAACCATTCGTAGTAGCAATTTAAAAAATAAATTAAAATATAATGTTTAAAGAAATGAGAGTCATTTAATAATACATAAGGTTCTTTAAAAAAATATACATAAGGGTATTATTGATACAAAAGTTGATTTCTGGGAGGAATGATTCCCAAACTCATCTCCCCTCTTGAGAATCTAATTCCGGGTTTATTCGGGAATGATTCCTGATAAGGAGGTGGGACTCACCTCCATTCCGATTTTCAAATGTACAAGTAAACGCTGGAACTCTCTCGTTCCGGAATCATTCCCGGATATTTGATTCTAATTCCCAATTAGTAAACATGCCCCCGATTTTTAAGGTAAACAATGAGTATCAAGTATTTACCGACCCGAACCCAACCCGAATGGTGGCGGGTTCGAGTCAGGTAAGGATATGCATCTACAAAACGCGAATCCGGACCCGCACCCGATCCGCTTATTTTTTAAAATGAAATTTATTATATTTTATAATTTATATCTATTATTTTTATATTTTATATAGAATAGTATATATATATATATATACATATCATATCAAGTGTGAAGCTTTACACTGAAACTTAGGTGTGAAGTTTCATTTTAGGCAAAATTGAAAAAACAATTTGAAGATTGAAACCACTCATCCTTTAGATACCCATACAAGAATCGTGTTTGCAAAACTTTAGCTCAATCAGAGATATTTTAACTATTTGATCGTCGCATTATTAAACAATGCACACAGATTGTCCGATTTAGCTCAAAATTTGATGTGGTGATTAAATAGTCAAAACATCTCCGATTGAGCTGAAATTTTGTAAGCACGATCCTTGCATGTGTATCTAAAGGATGAATATTTTCAATCTTCAAATTGTTTTGTCGATTTTACGTAAAATAGAACTTCACACCGAAGTTTAAATGTGAAGCTTCACACTTGATAGGATGTGATATAATCTTATTTTTTATATATATTTCTATTTTATTTATTTTTTATTCGAGTAAACGAGTCGGGTTCGGGTATTATATATTCGACGGGTTTATGTCGGGTGAAAACCTGAACTAAATTTTTTTGGGTTTAGGTCGGGTTCGATAGGACGGGTTGATTTCGAGTTCGAGTTTGGTTACCCAAAACTCAACCCCGACCCGATCCGTTGTCATCCCTAATCTTGAACTGTGGTTTGTTGCAAGGAACTGAGAGAGTTTGCCACATGTATGAGTTTGGCTGACTCAAACTCACCCACCTTATCGCTCCTCATTATAGAATTAAGAAATCATCATCATAGGGCAGATAGTCCATAAAACGTAACAAGAGCATAATTTTCAAGCAAAACATAGATCACACCTTTACTCTCTACATTGGTGTTCAGAACATGATGAATGCCAAATTAAATTGAAAAATCAAGTTTAGTAGTAAGTTAATAATAATTTGGACTAATTACTGAAGAGAACTTATCAATTAAGATATATATTTCATCTAAGGAAAAAAATCACTCCAAGGTCTGAATTTTCGCCGAAATATCAATATGAAGGCCGAACTTCAAAAATTATCAAAGTAATGCACAAATTCTCAAAACTACATTTACGTCATGCTTAGAGCAATTTTCCATCACATTATTTTGATGACGCAATTTTTTTTTTTTTAAAATAGAGGAAAAAAAACTGTAATACCCTTAGAATTCTCATTTTTTTCTTTATGTTTTTTTTTTCCTCTCTCTCCGTAGATTTTCTCCCGCTCCTCTCCCTCTCTCCACAGTCAAAACCCCGACCTCGCCCTGGCTATGCTGCAGACCATCGTAGCTCACTTCGTTCGCTTTTTCGAGAACATTTTACGGTCGTTGTCGTGTCCCTCCCCTTCTTTCCTCACCTACCTCTAAACTGTCGAGCTCTCCCACTTCGACAACGCCTCCGCCTCCTCCTCGGGATTTGGTCTCAAAACGAACGAAGTGCTGATTGCGCACCAAATTTCTGCTGTTGATGCAACGCTTGATCGATAAAGTCTTTGAGATTCCGCGGCGAAGCTTTGATTTGGAGAGCATAGAGATTGACGAGGAGTTAGAGAGCGAAGGTTTCGAAGCGGATTCACTGAACAAGAAGAGTGAGAGCTTAAGAGATGACGGTGAGTTGGAGAGGTCTTGAAGGCGTAGCTGGAAGTCTTCCTCTAGACCCTCTAAATGCCGTCAGAGTTGAAGATTCCTCCGTCGAGAAAATTTCGGAGAAGATATGTGAATCACTCGCTTTTTGGGTAGTTGTCGAAGTTGGTCTTGAGAATGATCTCCATGTTTGAGGGACGACAGTGCTAGTGGGATGGTTGCAGAGGGATTTTGTGGTCCACTCGAGGAATCGGTGCTGGTTCTTCAGCTTGCCAAACTATGCTTCATTGTTTGATGGTGTGATCAAAGTTGTAGATGAAGAGATTGCCACCGTTGTAGAAAGTGAGGCGGCGGGAGTGGTTGTGGCGGAAGTTGAGATGATCATTATTCTGATTGGAAAAGGCTTTTGCATACAGCGCTGCTACAAACCTAGCGAGTCGATTTCTCTCCAATCTGGAATTGGATTTCGGGCATCTTCATTTTTATCCCAATCATGTGGACACGAGAAGAAGGTGAAGGAGATGAGGTTAAATCCCAATCAATTTGGGTTTTAATTTGGACATAAAAAACTAAAAAGGTATTACATTCTTTTATCTTCTGTTTTTGAAAAAAAAAATGTCACATCACTAACATAGACGGTGCTGTGACAGAAAATAGTTCTAGGCATCTATAAATATAATTTTGAGAGTTTTGACATCATTTTGATAATTTTTAAGTTCGGACATCATATTGATACATCGACGAAAGATCAAACCCTTTGAGTGATTTTTTTCTTCTTCTAATTTCATAAAGAAAAATGATTTTAGACCTCAACAGGGACTATGGGGTGTGGGCCTCAAATCTTATGTGTCACATTACATTGTGTACACATCATTAGTGGCGTACTATGCGTGTATATATAATATATTCAAATTTCAATTATATCCTTCAACATTTAATCTATAATCTAAACCTTAGATTGACTACAATGGCAATGCAAATGATCTTACTGCTTTATGGATCAGTTTTCTTAATGTACGCTAGTTTGAACTTGGAACCAAAGATAAGATTTTACTATCACTCATATCATAAAAAAATCTTAATTTTTTCGAGAAATTTGTCGAATTCATGTTGAGCTTGTTCAAGCAATTCATCAATGGCTAGAGCATTATAGGTCCAGTTCTTATTTTCATTTTTTTTCTCTTATCAAGAAGTCTTCTTATTTTTTTTGAAACTAGAAGTCTTCTTGTTATATAAAAGGAAAATATAATTAATTCATCATAAAGACAATTAACCATGATATAACTTCTTTTAGAAAACACAATCAATAATTGATCGATCAAAGGAATATAATTAAGAAAGTAATTAAAAGCTAAAAGTAAAATATGGAAGGATAATTTTGGTGTTATAATATTTCAAATATTGTTATAAATTAAAAATAATTGCCACATAATATTTGAAGCATCTACATCAGGACCTTATTGAGGCCCCCTCTAGCATTGACCTTTCATGAAAATTCAAGGGAGACTATGGGACTCCCCGGCATGCACCTTGATATCTCTGCCGGATGGCTGTAATAGGCCGACAAACTAACTTTATTGATAATAGCTCACTTAGTTAACATTGATATATAAATTAATTCAGCAATTCCATAACAAAATGTCCCCATATATATATATATTAAGAGCAACTCCAGCAGATCCTTTAAATGTAAGTTTCACTAATAATTTAAAGATTTTTATCAAATATTAGCTCCAACAGATCTCCTATATTCTTTCTCATAATAGGGAATTCCTAAATTTTATGTTTTCATCCCTTATTTTTATACCGAAAAGTGAAAATATAGGTGATGAGAATAAGTATAAATGTCATCAATGGTTTTCTTTTATGTTGCATTTGTAATTAATAATTACATATATTTAATAATTTATTAAAAGTTGACCAATCAAAATTAAGCATTCGTTGAAATATAACTAAAATTTATGTAATACTGTTGGAGCAAATTATCAAATTTGATTAGTCAAAATAACTTTGAGGTCTATTTTTGAACAAAATGACTATGTTTTAAGTGACTGGAGATGCAGTTAACCAACATAAAAAATTAATGAAATAGGGCAAGCCCTTTTCTAAATTTTCTCTCTCTAGGAATTTTTGGCCGACCTCAATTTCTTTACCAATCTCTCTCAATCTTCTTCCTTTTTCAAATTAGAATACATATCCTTGATCTTCTCACTAAGAGCAACACCCCCATATCTTTGCATGTCAGATTCGGAGGAGCAAATGGCGAGCCGATTCCAGGCCGCCATGGATTTTCAAGGAGACGATGTGGAGCTGTCGCCTGAGGTGGATCTCGAGACGGATTCCGATGGTGAGGGAGGCGGTGCCAAGAGCTTTTATGGCGTCGCTCGTATATTTTTCCTCCGTCTGATCCCGAAGATGAAGGTGAAATTCTTCTGGTCTAATATGAAGAAGCTTTGGCGCCTCCCTCATCGGTGAAGATCCTTTTCCTGCGTAAGTCGGTCGACCGATTCTTCTGCACTTTCTGGGATGTCAGCGTCCTGAAGATGGCTGTTTATAGAGGCCCATGGTTCTACAAAAATGCCACTATGGTGGTGGACAGGTTTGATGGATTCTCGAACGTGATGGCGATGTCTGCATCAAGGGTGTTGGTGTGGGCCGACGTGTATGGCACACCGGATGGTGGCTTAGATGAGATATAAGTTGGCAAGATCGGTCAGGCTATTGGTTAGTACAAGAGTTATGATTCTCTCAAACTCATGTACTCTCACAAATTGCGAATTCAAGTGGTGGTCCACCTTAGCAAGGACTACTCATGGATGAGACCGGGAGCTTCTCCAGAGTTTCACACACCACAGAATGGTTCTATGGTTGGTCTCTTGAACCAGGTGCAACAACGAGCCAAGGCTATTTCAAAGCCTGTGGCGGAGGTGCTAGAGGAGGGTCAAAGTGGTGGAATGCAAATGCATCCACCTAATATTGGTATTATGCAGGCTAATCCTCTATTTTAGGTACAGCAAGAGGAGGCAGTGAAGACTACTCATGGCTTATTTGGCGATTTCTTCTTCGAATAAGAAGGAGATGGCAGATTTTGTGAGTTCTCAACTAACGTTGAAGGTTAGGCAAGTTCATCCAACAGTGCCTTACATAACACCTGTTGTGGGAACCAAGCGAGCCAGTTGTGAGGAGAAGACCAGGAAGGCAGGTGGAAAAATCCAGACAGGGCGTCGTAGCTTTGGTCTGCACAAGAAGGAATCTCCCTAGAAGAAGCAAGCACGTGTGCCTGTGATTTCTGAGCAGGAGAAGGAAACTCAAAGCAAGGACGGAGGCACGTGAGGGCCAGGGTAGGCCCAGGCCCTCCCTGAAAACTTGAATATATCTATATATATTGTACAAAGTTCAAAGAAGTTGTCTTAGTTTGATGGTAAGACTCTCAAGTTCTCCGCTAATGGACTGAGTTCGAGTCTTAGTCATGTTATAATATCCTCTATTTTTCTTTCTTGCAACCTTTTGTAGATATTTATAGTTATTCTCTTCCTACTTTTCTTTACAGTTTTGTAGATATTTATTTATTTTTAGATTTTATTTTATACTGTTACAATTTCCTTTTATATAATATTAATCATATTTTTCAGTTTTAAGTATTTATATATGTATACTTATTTTTTTTATGCTTATATGTATTTTTCTGTCGATATTTTTAGGCCCCTCCTCAACATAAATTCTGGCTCTGTCCCTGCCTCAAAGGTTGACGCTCATATAGACAATGTGACATAGTTAGACAGGTTGTAAGGCCCATATGTTTTTTAGTTTTTCCCTACATCTAGCACATTTAACTATGGTAAGGTACTAGTTTTAAATTGTTCTAGTATAGGTTACTTAGGGAGTTCTTTTAATCAGGCTGGTGAACTTCTTGTAATCTACCAATTTCCTCGATAGACTACCATCACTATTTCGTAAAAAAAAAAGTGACCAGAGATGCTCTGAGCTACTAAAATCCAAATAGCAACAACAGATCGTATCTATCTTTACCAGTTACCATCATAGCGCGCGACGCAATGCATGACTCACCTTCCTCTGCAACTCAACCCACCAAAATATCATCATCATCATCATCATCATGGCCATTGAAGTTTCTCCTCTTCTCAACACTGGTTTCGGTGGTGGCAGTTGTGCTACTCTACCACCTCGACTCGTTCGACCCGGCATCGATCTCGCTTCACGATCTGAGTGACAGAGTTGTGGCTGTGCCTATGCATAAAGGAAACATTCTCAAAGCTGGGACAGAGTTTCTGGGCGTCAGAGAGTTGGTGAAATCGCAAGACGTGGCTTACGATAAAAAGTCGGGACTCATATACACGGGATGTGTTGACGGGTGGATCAAGCGAGTCATGGTCAACGAGTCGGTTGTTGACTCGGTGGTGGAGAACTGGGTTAATACCGGCGGAAGACCGCTCGGACTCACTCATGGACTTCACGAACAGGCTCGTACTTGAGGTGAGGCGAAGGAGGCGGCCGCCTCAGGCACCAAAATTTTGGAGGGCCCAAATTTCTTTTAGAAGATAAGAATATAAATTATAAGAAAAAATTACGCTTATAAAAATATTTTAAGAAACTCCAAGACGGAAACATTTAAGTAACTTTGTGATGTCTTTTCTAAAGAAAGAAGTTATGACTAAGGATTGTTTTCTTTATATGTACCGTGTTGGATATTATTAATTATATTAATTTTTTTATGTACTATGTAAAATATCAATTTATATTAGTTTGGTGTATAAGAAGTTTGTATTTGGCTTATGATTAACAAATAGAACATAAATGTTAATGTACATATGAATTGGATTTGTTCTTGTAGATCCGAGAAAAACATGAGAGTAGATTGGTTGAATACTTATATAATATAATTTTGTATATTTGTATTTTTTTTGTACGGCCATAAAATGGCTCTATTTTCGATTCTCGCCTCAGGTCTCAAATTCTCAGGTCCGACCCTGTTCACAGAGAGCTTTTGGTGGCAGACGCAAAAAAAGTCAGTGTCGATCTATCATTCACGTACTTCATCCTTAGCGATTTATATATAAAATATGTTATGTCTCTTCATTTTGGAAATTGAAAATGAAAATGAAATAAAAATTTCCGTAGCTATGTTGAAATCGTAATAATTTGGTTTAATGAATTGTAGGGAAAAAAATATGCAACAAAATTTTGAGTAACTTTGTTTCAAAAAAAAATTGTGTAACTTTAGACTTCGTTTTTTTTGCGAGGGTGTAACTTTAGACACTATAGTCAAAGTAGGTACCTAGTGTTTGAGCTCAAAATATCTCCTGACGAGAGATCCTTTCATAAACTGTCTCTTTTATTGGCTTCGGATAATTTGACCGCAGTTGCTAGTTTATCCTATACGTGCTTCGTGTGCTGGCGTGCCACCGTCTCTCAACGGAATGTGGAAATGTGTAAGCTGCCTGATTTCTTGATAAGCGATTAAAACAAGGAGAGCACCAACCTTACCTGAATTGGTCATTCTTGCCTAGTAACCTAGGACTTGGAGTTTTTTGTGTCTCTAGCAGAGCCCTAGAAATCGATACCTTACACTACCCTTTACGAGTGCAAAGCAAAGCAACTTCTTTGAAGATGTGTTGAGAACACTACTTCCTTAGATATCCGAACTCTCACTCGATATGTGACAAGCCCTTCAACCTTCCAGTCGCATTGCTTCCTTTGATCGCGATACTCTCTCTCGTTCGGTGACAAACACTTTGATCGTCTGGCTGCAAAGATAGAATCTCTTGACGAGATGTCTAGGTGTACTTGCGTATAGCAAATGTTTTGGATTTGATCAGGGACCCTTTCCCAAATACTCTTACTCTCCTTATATAATGCTCAGTAGTTGTCTTTCAATTCTCTTGAACGTCCTTGCTCTTTGAATCTCAATATAACTCTAACACCATCCAGCACACAGGTCTTTTCTTTATATAGTTCTAATGCTATCATAACTCCTTTACTGGAGGCCGGAAACCTAACTGAAATAGAAAATGTATGATAGACATTAAGCCGCATGAATCAGCTATCCTGAATCCACAATCCTAAGTTGATCTGGAAACGGACTCTACTAACTCACTTGACCGCTCGCCAAGCTTCCCTTTTAACCGGGCCGCTCGCCAAGACTTCAGTCTTTCAAGTTCAATATGAAATATTTATTTCAGGCCCAAACACCTAGTAATACATTGCTTAGTGATTGAGCCAAATAAATCTGCGTTGAAATCACAAAGCTCTTAAAATGGTCAAGAACTCTATTGCAATACAGTTGGAGCATCTTAAAAACGGATTGAACCTTTGTTCAAAGAAGCTTCGTAGAGTAAGAGTCAGAGAGTTCAATTTCTACCATGTGATCGATCGGTCGATCAGGTCAAGAAACTTATTTTCAGTAGACTGAACAAAATGTATCACATGATCATAGACGAGAAAAAATTACGTCACCAAATGTATGTATTTCTAAGTAGATCGAGCATATATTAACCAAATGTTGGACGTATAAATCAGGGACTACTGAGCATAAGTGAAGATGGAGCAGTGGAGCTACTGACTGATGAGGCTGAGGGTGTAAAGTTCAAGTTAACAGACTCTAGATGTGGCCAAAGATGGCATGATTTACTTCACAGATGCTTCTTACAAATACGAATTAAAAGACTTCATCTGGGACTTTCTAGAATGCAGACCCCATGGTAGGTTACTGAGCTACAATCCCACAACCAAAGAGACCAAAGTTCTTGTCCGCGACCTCTACGTTGCTAATGGAGTAGTACTCTCTCCGGATCAGTCTTATCTCATCTTCTGTGAAAACTTTGATGTATGAACATTAATTTCCTCTCTGAAACCCTCGTATAGATAGCGTAGTACTGTTACAAGCTAGTTAAGTATTCGACTAGTGCATTAATTATTATGCAGGAGGAGATGTAAGAAGTACTACCTTCATGGCGAGAAGAAGGGAAGCATAGAGAATTTCATCGACTACTTGCCCGGCAACCCGGATAATATCCGATAGGATGGGGAAGGCCATTACTGGATTGGATTACCTATGGTGATTTGTTATTCCTAACACCAGTGCTTCGTAGTTATGAGGAATGATTAAGCATCATATATATCCGTAGTTCATTGTCATTCTTTGTGTCAAATTGGCAGGGGTTTTCGTCTTCTTCGAACACAGTACTCAAGCAGTACGGATGCAAGTGAAGGGCAAGTGGGCTGCAGCCCACCCAGATTTTTGGGATATTTTAAAAAAATAAAAAATTATGTATATATTTATAATTAATCTTTTGTTCATTATATCTATTCTCACAACTTTCTCGCCTATGCAGTTTCGATTACAAAAATTTTCGTTCATCTTTCTCCTTTATATATGAGTTTCTCTTCTTCGTCATCATACTATCTGGTGCTCTCCGCATTTGTTTTCCTCTATTTTTATGTTCTTTTATAGCTTTAACTTTTTTTGGGAATGATTTCTCATTATATAAAATCACTGAATGTTAAATTTGGCCCCTATCTACTTATTGGTTGTTGCATGAGTTAATGTTTTCGTTTATGATGTAGTTGTAATCAAAGACGCATATAAATTTAAAAAAAATTCTTTCGATGTATGTTTTTTTCATTTTTTATAACAAAAAATATTAAATTATTTCATTGTCTAAATTGTGTATATATTCTAGACTTATGAGTTTTTCAAAAAAATAAAAAATTGTGCATTGCATAATATTATACAGCCCACCCTCTTATAAAATCCTGGATTCGCCCCTGTAACTCAAGTACCCTTCGATCCAAAAAGGGCCGGCAACCGTCGAGAAGTATATAGCGAGCGGATTATATGTGGACAAGAACTCTGGTGTAATAGCTGTGAATTTGGAAGGGGAACCTACTGCACACTATTCTGATCCAGAGTTGTCACTCATTACAAGCGGTATCAAGATCGGAAACTACCTCTACGGCGGTTCGGTTAACTATCCATACATGATCCGGTTCGATCTGAAAAAACATCCTGCACATGCAACTACATAAGCATTGAGCTTCTTCAAGCATCAGAAAGTTCTTCCTTGATTGAGTAATGTACTGAAGCATGCTCTCCTTGAATAGACAGAAAACCTAGCTATGTGAACACTATCTGTGCATAGTAGATAATAATATCCAGCTCCTTGCCTTCTTTGAGCTAGTGCATATTGTTGTGGATGCTTCAAATGGAGCTACATATATTGATAATATATATCGATGTACATCTCTTTGAATACTTCCAACATTCTAGAGATGGGATCGATGGGTCTTTGTCTACGGTCTGCATCCTCGTTAATGTCACCGGCCAATACAAAATACATTGCGTCAGTCATCGTGGAGTGTAGACTTCTCCAGCATGTAGCGGCAGACACTAACTATATTATAGTATAAGGACTGGATCCTCTCCTAATGGTTAGATACATAACGCTTTAAACTCGAACGTTCAATACATCGGATGGTCAACAAAAATCTCTCCGTCTTGACATAACAGTTTGGTAGTCTCTGTCTCTCTCTTGTTCTTTCTCTTCTTTTCGTTTTCAATTTCTCTCTCAAACATCGATCGGTTATAGATTTGTTGCTCTTCATCTTCTTTATTGGTGAGCCCAGATTTTTTTTCTACTCTTATTGATGATTCATGGTACAAAGTGAAACTTTTAGAGCTCAGAGTTTTTGCTCTTCAATGAGTTCGGTGTCTCTATTTTCTTTGATCTTCTCATTTTGCAACTAGCAAATTCAAGGAACGTAGGAAACTATACTGACACCGGATCAATCTCATCTTCCTTGGCTTTCTGTATAATATTGGGCATAGTTAGATCCCAAATTTAGGTTAAGTTAAATTGGTTATATGTATGAACAATGAAAGGAAGAGACATGAGCAAGGATCTGTGGTAATTATTAAGGAACATCAAAAAACACATGATGCATGAGAAAGATGAACACATATTCAATCTTCATATTCAATTTTTCAAATTCACTGATTCTCTATCATCGATGATTGACGAGTCTTAAAGAGAATCATTCAAGATTCTGATTTCTAGCCTAGATCAAAATCAAACCCAAAACCCAGAATCATTGTGGGTAGATGATGATAGGAAGAATTGGAGAAGAAGATTGAATGAATCCTCTACATATATGGAACTATGGGGAAGTAAGAGAGATCGAGGGAGAGAGATTAGATGAGTGAAAGAAGAAATCAGGTCAAGGGTGAAAACAAAGATTCAGTGCGGATATGAGTAGAAAAAACAATAGCTAAATAAGATCATGTCCATAGAATCGAGATCAACAATTATTATTCCCTGATTAGGTTGAAGTTAGGAACCTCTCTATTAGGTGAGGATCTGAGTCCATAGTATAACCTATACATCATGGATCCAGCTCCTTTACAATTTTTATCTGTAAAGTTTTGTGAATTTCCTAACATCTCAGCCACCCAACCTCTAATGGTTCTGATCATGCCACATCAATTAAACGTATTTATCAAAGGTTGTTGGTCATTACTACCGTCATCTCTTCTATCATATTCCGTCTGCGTCTCTTCAATTGTTTATCGCTGAGTCTAGACACTAGAGAGAAGCATCCATACTTCAATAGTAATGGAGATACGAGTTGATGGAGAAACCTGATAAAGTGATTGAGCTTCGAACTCTGCGCATAAGCGATGATTGAGATTGAGGCAAGTGAAAAAACAACAAACAATGGAATTTGAAGTCAAATGTAATATTTTTGGAATCAAATAGATCGACTGAGTCGCTAATCATAATCATAATCAATATAGATAGATATGATTATCCATATATGCCAAAGCTCAGATGGGTTGGGAAATGGATTTTTCTGATTTTCTTCTTTCTGGGTCACTATTTGTTCTTACAATCCTGGTTCTTCGATTCTTGTTAATATCCAAAACCATTAATGAGTCTTTGATATTGAAACAGGATTGATTGTTGAGTCTTTGATATTGAAACGGGATTGCTCTTCTTTTGCCTCTACCACTAACGCTCTGCCATAACAATAACGCTTTGCCTTATCAGTATCGCTATCGCTAATGCACTGCTTTACTGCTAACGCTCTGCTGTAACAGTAACGCCTTGCCTTATCGTCATTGCTCTCAGTGATCGCTTGTGTTTGCTTCCACTATCGTTTTATGCTCACTCTTATCTGATCGTTCACGTTGCTAAGAAGAACAATCTTTAAGGAGAGACTGAGTGTGCCGGCTTTCAACCCTCCGATGCCTAAGTCAGTAACGAGATATCAATTAAACAAAGTAATGGCGTAAAGAGTAAATGAATGCATACCATTAATGCTGAACCACCAGGCTTATAAAGGTGGTTGAGGTCAGAATCCTTACCAATTCTTTGATGTGGGATCAATATTCTTACTCTTTTTCTAAAGTATTCTCTGGTGGGTTCTTTGTCGGGTGCGTGACTGATAACCATACCGAGATGAGACTCGAGCTGGTCATCGAAGTTGCAGGTCTCTTGGTGGTCTGTGTTGTCATGCTGGCGGTGAAATGTGGTTATGATTCCAATAGTGGCATTTAGTACATACAAGATAGGGTAATTAAGGGGATATATGTATAAGCCCCCCAACTCGCTCAGCGAAGGGGATCAATCTTGTTTGGTGAGTTATGAAACTGGATACCGGCGATCCTATCCATACGTACTTAACGGATGGTTTTACCTGTCTACCTCGGATAGCTACCATACAATCCCCCAACTTTCCAACCAAGGTTGTTCCTCTATTGTAACCAGTACCTGTGTTAAGATAATGATATGTTTTCGTTAGCGTTGTTACCCTCGACGAGAGCAATAACTAGCTAATTTACTATCTCCTGGAGTAAGAAAACTATGGTATGCAAAAACGTTGTTATGCGGGTTTTTTTTAAGGACAGTAAGCTGTAAATTTTGTAAACCTTCCCGAATGAGGCACGACGTCATATTAGGGTTCTTTCAAGTAACGGTTTAACCCATTAGGCTCATTCTCAATAAAGTCCTTCCAGGTAACTAACATACTCCTTCGTAACTATTCAGTGCCAGAGGATGCAATGAGCGGCTAAATTGCACCGGCCGAGGGATACGGTCTTTGGCATTAAAACACTTGATCCTGCCCATCCAGTAGCTTTATTGTTGGTCAGGATAGCTATACCGATGGGGGTGCTACGGTGGTGGAACTCGTTTAGATTGGTAACCCTTGAGTCCCCGAGTTCCTATCCCACGAACAACTTTGCGGCTCTTTGGCCAAAGTTAAAGCTTTTTAGCTTATCAACAAGTATCTCTTTGGCTTTCCGCATTCGTTATCGTTGATGGCTGCTACTGGCTCGGGCGGGAATGCTAGTCGTTTGTATCTAGCGCTAAGCTTCATGGCTTGATGAGTCCCCTTGCCCACTGAGTGTACCGATATGCATGTCCCCGCTATCTTTGCATGCCCGAGTGTGGTAGGTGTAGCCACTTGTTGCCTTCATTAAATGTTGCCAAATCTACAATTGCCACGTGTTGACCTAGGGCTTCTTGCACTTCTCAAACGTCCCATCATAGGTTAAAGTGTGATCATTTAGCTTTCCTTGGAAATCATGATTAAGGAAACGGTGCGTATCGTTTCGTGCTCCGGACTCTTCCGTGTTTGATGATGTCACCCTAAACGTGTCCGCATCTGGGGACCTGACGTGATTTCGCCCGAAGGTGGAGTATTTAAACCCTTCTTTCCCCTTGCCCTTTCCCTCACTTTGCACTTTTACAAGAATCTGGAGCTGAGCTTGAGACAAAAGACGAACTCATTTGTCGTCACCGGATCTCAGTCTTTGCACCGAGTTCTGCTCCACCGTTTCATGTAGTTTTTTTATCGTTATCAATCGAAACTAAGTAAGCTCTCGTTTCTTTGAGCTCTGCTTTGTGTATTTACTTATCTGTCATTTCCGTGAAGTCGTCGTTTTGAATATCTGGGTTTGCTCTACATGTTTATGGGTTTAGTTTTTCCTTTGATAGTAGTTTCGCTGCTTGTGATTAGCGTAGATGTACTTAAATTTATGGTGTTGTACCATCGTTCACGGCGGCCGGGGATTTCTTCACCGTTGTTGAATTCCAAAGGTATATACTGTCGTTTACCTGAGTTGGCCATAGTTCTATTTACTTTATCTTGGGCCTGGATCCAATCCCCAGGCCTCATAGGACCTTCGAAATGACTATATGTTAGGTTTAGTTTTGTTCCTGCTAGTGCGATGTGACTGATGCTTTTCGTTACGGGTCATGTAGGTTGAGAATGGAGACCATAGTAGTGTCCTCAGATAGCAGTGAAACCTCTTGTTCCATTGACTTCTTGAGTTACAGGTCTACGAGAGCATTGCTTGATGAGTTAGGTCTTTCGAGGGCGGTGTTTAGCTTTAGGTCTGTAACTACTATGGAACCTGCTTCGGTGTCGGGGGGACTGGGTATGTTTTTTGGGAAGTCGTTTACGGATTGGGAAGCTAAGATGGGTAAACCTTGGGCTAACATCATCCGTAAATGTTTCGTAGGTAACATGGCATCATCCTCTCAACGCGATTAGGGCGATAATGTGCTGACACGTCGACCTCAGGAGCTACATCCGCATCACCGTTAAATATTGCTCCTCTTGACCCCAAGATGCTTGAGCTTGGTGGTCCGAGGACTTGGACACTGAGTGACTCCCAGGTGGTAGACGAGCCGACAAAGTCATTATCCTACTCCGTCATTAACGAGATGAGGACGGAGTACCAAATTCCATACGAAGTTACACTTAGACCCTTGGGCAAGGATGAATTTTTTACCAGGCCTCCTCCCGGACATATCGTCGTTGATCGCATCCAACTGAAGTTTGGTGTTTGTCTGCCGCTCCACCCGTTTCATCAGTATATATTCGTCGGGTTGCAGTGTGTTGTCAGGCAAGTGTCCCCTCTAATGCTCCACTCCCTCAACACGATGTTCGTGCTGTGGAAAGTCGTCGGTCTGGGACTTCCTACCAGAAACGAGGTGCTCCATTACTTTAAGGTTTTTATTCGACGAAGAAGGGTTGCAGAGGAATGGTTCGTTTGGTACAACGGTGTGGTAGTTTGCTTGGCCTTCATAGCTTTCCCTCGTCTAATCCTGACTGGTGTTCTGAGCATTTCCTCGTCGATGGCGCTTGGTCAAGACCTGAGCATGTAGTGCTTCGACCTCAGATGCCAACATGGTTTCACCATCGAGGTGCTAAAGACGGCTTGCCATTATCGCTCATTAGTGTGCTTTCTTTTTTGTGTGATCCTTAATGCTTCTTCTCATCTTCTATTCTCTTTGTTATAGTTACTCGCCACTTCCATCTGTACGTTACTGAAAAATGGCGTTGCCATAGGATTGAACAAGGTTTCAATAACAAGTTTCGTGGTGTTTACCTTTTGAACGACTACCACATTTTGGAACACACTAGTCTTGTCAAAACACCCAGTATGTTATCTGCTACTTGCCTTTACTGATAACTCCATTCTTATGCGGATTTTCTTCATATTGATTCTTAACCTATTTTTTGAAAACTTTCAGTTGGTTATAGCAACGCTATGCTGGAGAAGAAGATGGCTAACTTTGGCAATATTGACATGCTGATCACCGATCTCGAGGAAGAGGGTAATAAGGCTATGAGGATTGACCTTGACACCCAGACGGGCGTTATTATCAATCTTGCTACCCCTCTAATCATTGATCCTCCTCCCCAGCGAGAGACCGACCAGATTGGGAGTGACGTCGTTCCTCCCAAGACAAATCTCACCTCTGCAGCCGCTATGAACACCAGTTGTGCTGAGAAGCAGAAGAACGCCGATACCAATGGTTCAAAGAGGCCTCTGAAAAAGGATGCTACTTCCAGCGCTGACGTTGTCACTGTGGCTGGCCAACTGGGCGATAGGGGACTGTGGAGCATAGAGGTAGAGAACGACCACCCATCGCGACTGATCGTTGACGTTGTCACTGTGGCTGGCCAACTGGGCGATGGGGGACTGTGGAGCATAGAGGTAGAGAACGACCACCCATCGCGACTGATCGTTGACGTTGAAGCCGTCACAGATCGCTATACCGGTGATGCCGAAGGCGAGACGCTTGTCACCAATCAACGGCGACGGACGTTGTGATCCCCGAATCGAGCCACTGGGCGGCTCCTCTCCCTTATTCTACCCAAATAGTGTCGTATCTTCCAACATAGGTGCGTACCGTGGCGGATATTGCTGTCGACACTGAGGAGTGCCTTAAGTCTTTTGTCGCAGCCATCCAGCTGATGTGCCACCAAAGGCAGACGATGGTGGGGTCATCGGAAGAGCTTGCTCGGGTGAGTGTTGAGCTGTGCAAGAAGGAAGAGCAGCTGGTGCAGGCTAGCGAGCGGTGGCAGGAGCTTGAACGTAAGCATAAGCTTCCAGAGGCTAGGTTGAAGGAGGCAGAGTCCTACTTGGATGACTCGGTCTAGCGGGTTAAGGAGTTGGAGTTAGAGCTGAAGGAGGTCCAAGAGAGCTTAAAAATTGTTGAGGCGGCAAGCCAATGCATGGAGGGGTGAGTCACTGCGCTAAGGGGTCAGATTAAAGAGATCGAGGATGGCCGGGGGCAAGAGTTGTCTGACACTATTGAAGATTTCAAGAATGGCGCTGAGTATCATGAGATGCTGCAGTCGACTTTCAAAAATGGTCTCCAACGGACTCGGGATCACTTTATCCAGAACGAGTGGGTCAATGAGAAGTACAAAATTGACACCACTCGCATCATTGAGGAGAGAAAGAAGAAATATACCGATAATGAGGCTACGTTGGCGAGGATCAAGAAGGAAGAAGAAGAAGCGAGGGAGAGAGATCGCCAACGACAGAATATGGTGGACAGCTCATGACACTCATCCTTTGACTCCCAACCCATCGCCGTCGACTGCGCTCACCCGTCATCTTTGAAATGCCGAAGGCCTAGACCAAAACACCAACCAGGAACTCTCTGCCAACTACCGTGAGCGCCAATGCGAAGCTGAAAATGAGCAAGATCTTCAGAGCGATAAGTATTATGGCCCAGCGTGAAGCCTGGTGCCCTTTTGTAATAGCAGTAACATTTACCAAAGAACAATTAGTAATATTTTGACTATGTAATATTTATTCTTCTCGCTGTTGAGGCTTTTTGCTCTTTGGTCAATGTCATGATCATTGGTCATGAATATGACAATATGCTACTTTACTTGATGTATCAAGGAGTTATTAATGAAAAGATGCTTTTTGTCCAAGTATCAGTACTTATCGTCGATCAATGAAAAGTTTGAAGGAAATTCATCTGCTTGTCCCATTTGCACATTCTACTGAAGCGTTAGTTAGGGCAAACGGTCCTACAAAGTATGTAGATAATAAAGGTTTTTACAAGCAAAGGTAGGAAAGATTTTCATTTCATTGATTGCAATAGAGTAGCGATACAAACGTGGGCTTAGCCCGGTGTAAAGGAGAAAATTTCTAATGGTAGTGATGGATTGGAACTAAATGCTGAAACCGTAGAACCTGTTTAGCGATGGCAATATCGGAGGTGTCTACATTCCATATCTGTGGAACTTTGTTGTCGAAATTGTCCTCGAGTATGCAGGTTTTTGTAGTTAGGCTTTCGATGATTTTGAACGGGCCTTCCCAAACCGGCAGTAGTCCCTTTGGTTTTGGGATAACTTCTCTCCATACCAGGTCTGGCTTGACTCGGCGATTATAGTGTTGCGTAACCAACTGTTTGTTTTCCAAGAGTTCAACTCGGGTTTCATCCTTCTGCTCTTCTTGTAATACATTTGTCATGTTAAGTCCTGCCTTATCGGTATCGTTATCGCTAACACACTGCTTTACCACTAACGCTCTGCTGTAATGGTAACGCCTTGCCTTATCGTCATTGCTCTCAGTGATTTCTTGTGTTTGCTTCCACTATCACATAAAGCTTGCTCTTATCCAATCGTTCACGCTTCTAAAAAGAACAATCGTTAAGGAGAGACCGGGTGTGTCGGTCTTCAACCCTCCGATGCTTAAGTCAGTAACGAGATATCAATTAAACAGAGTAACAGCGTAAAGAGTAAATCAATGCGTACCATAAATGTTGAACCACCAGACTTATAAATATGGTTGAGGTCACAATCCTTACCAATTCTTCGATGTGGGATCAGTGTTCTTACTCTTTTGCTGAAGTGTTCTCTGGTGGGTTCTTTACCGGGCGCGTGACTGATACGAGATAGGACTCGGGCTGGTTATCGAAGTTTGGGGTCTCTTGGCGATCCGTGTTGTCATGCCAGCGGTGAGATGTGGTTATCATTCCAAGAATGGCGTTAAGTACACATGAAATAGGGTAATTAAGGGGGTACATGTACAATTCAAATTCCATCCCAGCATCTATCAATTCTGCATTTCAATCATAGTAGATTTGATTATTAAGTCCCTTAGGATTCGAGTACCTTAACCACTTAGAGTTTCTTCTCCCAGAAATTAAAAAAAAAGGAAACATAATGCAATAACCAATGCTGAGAGGAGGAGCCGCCGGGGATGGCAACGGGTCGAGTCGGGTCTGAGTTTTGATAACCAAATTTGAACCCAAAATCAACCCGTCTGACCGAACCAGACCTGAATCCAAAAAAAATTAGTTCTTGTTTTCACCCGACCCGAACCCGTTAGATATATAATACTCGAATCCGACCCATTTACCCGAATAAAAAATAAATAAAATAAAAAATTATAAAAATATAGTTTTTATAAATGTTACTATTCTATAAAAAAAATTATATATTAAAAAATATATAAATTAGATATAAGGGTTAAAATATAATAATTAAACATTAAAAATAGGCGGGTCAAATTTGGGTTCGAGTTCTGGTTTGATAGATACATATCTATATCCGATCTGAAACCATCATTCTTCGGATCAATTTCAGGTTGATAAATACTAAATATTCGATACCCATTATTTATCTTAAAAATCAAATTCAGTCAAATTCAATTCAGACAGATTCCCACGAGTTCGAATTATTTTACCCTCCCTTAGAGACGCTATAGTAGTTGCAGACCAGCTAGCGGCAAGAGGAGCTGAGAGCAGCTGCACCGGCAGCATCCTCACCGAGGACGTCCTCCAAAAAATCGTCGGGCCCTCCAGAAAATAGGACGTCCGAGGCTGGGGGGCATGCAGCAGGGAGAAAGGGAGGCGCTGACCGCTCGTGGACCTCGAGGACGTCCTCCCAGCCGTGCCACAATCGATCGCCGGAGAGGAATTCCCCCTGGCGGATCCCACGTTCGTGGGTGACGTCAGGCGGGAAAAAGAATTTGAATCTGAGTAAAAACGTAATTTTTTTTTTATTGGAACTTACCAGCCAATCACAGGCTGACACGTGTCAGCTCCTAAAACTATTTTAAATAAATTATTTACTCTAAAACTTAAAAAAATCATAATAAATAGCCCGAATTTCCGAAAAATTCAATAAAAATACGGACAAGTTCTTATTAATGTCCTCTATAACTTTCGTGAAGAAAATGAGTCAAAAAATCATAACTTAAAAAAATGTCATTTTTGAATTGCGACGAAATAAAGAATCATAATAAACACGTTGTTATAACGAATGTATGCTCAACAAAAAACCTAAGTCCAACATGACTCGGATTACATTTAGCTCCGTCAGCGAGACCACCGTATGCTACCGGCATACAAAATTGATTCAAAGCATATTAACGCGCGTCTAAATAGGACTTCCTATTACTTGAAAATTGGTTGAAACATATTACCCGAAAATAAAAAATTAAAATTTTAAATAATAATGAATAGTAATAGGAAGTCCCATTTTTAGCACCGCTACACGAAAAACAGGAATAAGACTTCTTATTTTGAGGAATTCCTCAAATAGATAAAGAATTCCTCAAAATAGGACTTCCTCTCCATAAGAGCATCCGCAGTCGCGCTTCCTATTCGTAGGAATTCCTCCCAAAAACGGTGGTTCCCGCCAGTAAATAGGAATTTTGGACCTCTTTTTCCTCTTGTAATTCCTATTTGAGGAATCGGGAGAGGAATTCCTCGAGGAATTCCTTGTCCCCGCTGCGGATGCTCTAAAATGAGTGCGGATGCTCTGAAAGAAAGCGAATGCAAAGACGTGCGGGATCCACACGTGTTTGGGTTTGTTGTTTGTTTTATTTCTTCCATTAACAGTACAGCTAACAAGATTTGGAAGAAAGCCTTCTGACCACTAGATTAGAGTGAGGGCGGAGATTTTAGGAACTTCACAGAACTTTGCTGCCCACTCACTGTGGTTCATGATATATATATACACATATATATATATATCTATATCTTCTCGGAGTACGTTTAGATTGTGCAGCAATCACTGACGTTATTCTTGAAAGAGAATCCAACTCTCGATCTGCAAGTCACGGGAATAACAATGCCCGAGTCAAACAACCATGACTCACCTTCCCATGCAACTCAAGCCAGTAGAAGATCATCGTCATCATCATGGCCCTTGAACTTTCTCATCGTCTCGATACTGGTTCCGGTAGCAGCAGCTCTGCTCCTCTACCAGCTCGACTCGTTCGACCCTGCTCCTCTGCCGCTTCATGAGTTGAGTCAACGAGTCACCGCAGCTCCTAAGCGTAACGCCAACATGCTCAAAGGGTCGGAGTTTTTGGGGGTTGGGAATTTATTGGCGCCGGAAGACGTTGCTTATGATTCAAACTCGGGACTCATTTACACAGGGTGTGCAGATGGTTGGGTCAAGCGAGTCACGGTGAACGAGTCGGTTGCTGACTCGGTGGTGGAGAACTGGGTCAATACTGGCGGGAGACCACTCGGACTCGCTCACGGTCACAACGGTGAGCTTTTGGTCGCGGACACAGAGAAGGTCAGCGTCACCCACATAGCCACGTATTAGCTAGTCCTCTGTTTTGCATTTGCACCTTTCATAATTTGTACGTTTAATGTTCTCATAGTTTAAAGACATGAATTAGTGACCAAATGTGATGGTATAAATCAGGGACTACTGAGAATAAGTGAGGAAGGAGAAGTGGAGCTGCTGACAGATGAGGCTGATGGAGTAAAATTCAAGTTAACAGATGCTGTAGATGTAGCAAAAGATGGTATGATCTACTTCACAGATGCTTCATATAAATACAGCTTTAAAGACTTCATATGGGATGTTTTAGAGGGCAGACCATATGGCAGATTTCTGAGCTATGATCCAACTACTAAAAAGACCAGAGTACTAGTGCGTGACCTATACTTTGCTAATGGAGTAGCAGTTTCTCCGGATCAGAGTTATGTGATCTTCTGTGAAACTATCATGTAAGTTTTTTCTCAAAAACTCTTAGCTAGGTGAATTGTTTAGACTTGTGCTAAGGGAATTGGGATTGATATATTGGACTGCGTTAAAATTAATGCCGGATGTTGCAGGAGAAGATGTAAGAAGTACTACCTGAAAGGCGAGAAGAAGGGGAGTGTAGAGAACTTCATTGAAAACTTGCCAGGCACCCCTGATAATATCCGATATGATGGAGAAGGCCATTACTGGATCGCATTGTCTACGGTATTTTCTCTCTCTTCAAAACTAGGAGAGCATTGTTATTCACTTATTCGGACTCCCCTGAATGCTTATTGCATTCAAAATACTGGCTTTGATCATTGTCCTGCTATGAATAGAAATTCCAGGCATCTTATTCATAGTCTATAATTGGCAGGAGATAACACATTCTTGGAGTCTAGCATTGAGGTACCCTTTCATTCGAAAAGGGTTGGCGCTCATGGAGAAGTATGCATCAGGCAAACCACATATGGAGAAAAATTCTGGTGTGATGGCTGTTACTTTGGAAGGGGAACCCATCGCCCACTATTTTGATCCAGAGCTGTTATTCGTTTCAAGTGGGGTCAAGATTGGGAAGCACCTCTACTGCGGTTCGATAATCTATCCATACATTATCCGCGTCGATCTAGAGCAACATCCTGCACAAGCCACTACATGATCACAAGTACCACAAAGGCCATCTGTAATGTACTAATGCATCTTCCATGTGATGTTTAATCTTCACGCAGCTACAATGGAATAGTAGTTTATTTAGTTCTGCTTTGTTCAGAGCTACACAATACCTTCCAATGTGACTGGTATATAGCCCCTTCAGGAGAGGCTACCCAAGGCGTTAGCCTTGTCTCTGAGAATAAACTTTTGTATCTTTCCCGTTGAAGTCTTTGGTATATCTTCGAAAATGACTGTCCGGGGAGCCATATAATGAGGCATATGATTGCGACAGAACTCGATCAGTTCTAGCTCATTCGCATCAAAACCCTCCCTTAGTTTGACAAATGCACAAGGAGTCTGCCCCCAGTGGTTATCAGGTCTTGCAACAACTGCAGCCTCTAGTACTGCTGGATGGCTAAACAAAACTGTTTCAACCTCAACCGTGCTTATGTTCTCTCCCCCAGATATGATTATATCCTTCGATCGGTCCTTAACTTCAATATAGTTATCAGGATGTTTTACAGCTAAATCTCGACTTCGGAACCATCCTCCTTGAAAAGCTTGCTCTGTTGCTTTCAAGTCTTTAAGATAACCACTCATAACGGTGTTTCCCCTGAACATAATTTCACCCATTGTCTTACCATCAGGCGGTACAGTTTCCATGGTGATAGGATCTTTCACGTCGACATCTTCTAAACCGACATGATGCACACCTTGTCGAGCTTTAAGCTTCGAGCTCTTATCCGAAGGAAGAGAGTCCCACTCCGGTTTCCACAAGCAATGTGTCCCCGGACCATATGTTTCTGTTAGACCATACAAGTGACTCACCCCAAAACCCATCTCTTCCATCTTGAAAAGGATCTGCGGTGGTGGAGGAGAGCCGCCTGTCATTACTTCCACCTTGTGAGGAAGTGGCCTTCGGTCACTGACCGATGAATTAACAATCATGTTCAACACAGTTGGTGCCCCTCCCATGTGTGTTACATTGTGAAAAGCTATGTTGTCAAATATGTCTTTTGGAGTGACTTTTCTGAGGCAAACATTAGTGCCACCCTGAGCAGCCGAACCCCAAATGAGGCACCAACCATTGCAGTGAAACATAGGCACAGTCCATAGATACACGGGCATTGAGCCAATTCCATGAAGCAAAACTGTGGACAGTGAATTGAGATAAGCGCCGCGGTGATTATAAACAACTCCTTTTGGCCTTGATGTTGTGCCAGAGGTGTAGTTGACACTGATCGGATCCATCTCACTCTTGGGTCTCCTAATCTCATATCCACTTTTACCAGTCTCTAGCAGACTTTCATACTCATAAGGCGGTTTTGTTTCTGAAGAAAGGCTGGCAGCAGAAGAGGACTCATCAGAATCAGCAATTAGGACTACAATAGGTGGATTTGAACCAGCTTTCTGGGCAAGTAATTCAAGTGCTCCATCAACAACATCAAGTAATTGGTGATCAACAAAGACGATTTTGGCTTCAGAGTGACTAAGAAGAACACATATCATAGCCGAATCCAGGCGTGAATTTAGTGTACAAAGAACTGCACCAGCCATTGGAGCTGCAAAATGGAGCTCATACATAGCTGGAACATTTGGGGCCAATGTTGCTACCTGATCAAACCAAATGAATAATCAAGTATGAAAAACGGGTTTCAGATGGGATCTGAATTGTCTATCTGAGAAACATGATATCCTGAATATGGTAAGAACTACATACTACCCATAGACACAGATGAGAAATCAATTACTAACCACATCCCCACGAGAAATGCCCAACTGGGTGAGAGCAGAAGCTAACTTGAGGCATCGATGATGGGTTTGAGCCCATGTGTATTTCAGAGAGCCATATATTACAGAGGTCCTGTCCCTGTAGACCTTTGCAGCTCGCTCCAAGAATCCTATGGAAGATAAAGGGACGTGATTTGCCGAGCAGCGAATTTGACCCTCCTTTGGACTCCATAGCTCTTCGAGCTCAGAATTGTTACGGGTGTTCCCAGAAGAGTTGGAGCAATTTCTACGGCAAGATTGAGTGGTAGTGATGAAGTGAGAGCGAGTACAAAGAGTGGAAACCAGGCGAGTCCATGAGTTCTTGACCAAGTGGTTCATAGCCATGACAGAGATAACAAAGGAGGAGATGACTGAAGCATACAGAGAGCTTCAAATCCTGTGATCTTTGCTGTTGGATTGTTTGAAATCTAAGACATCCGGCAGTGTTGAGATTCTTCACGTGATGCTTTTTTTGGCACTACCTCTATTGTATTTGTACCACTGGAAAGGTCTACGGTACCAAAATGGACCTAACTACATGACTGCTAGAATTGGCAAGGTTTATGATAACAGATCTTCACAAAGGACTTGCAAACTGAATTATCCGTACTCAATTCGAAGTTATATCTCGTTGCCCACCTAGGTTGGACCCGAGACGAATTTTATTTTATGAGAGATTTATTCCCTTCATTAATAGTACACTGAATGATGAAACAGTAGTTTTGAAGTTGTATGGGATCAAATTGATTCATATTTGAGCAGGAAGGTTGATAAATATAGCTAGAAGCGCATTCATGGCCTACATAATATGATCTGCAAAAGAAGCTATTATGTTCTATTTTGATACTGATTGAGATCTTACTACCAATTTCTAAATCAACTGATCAACAATAATAAACCCAAACTTAGAAAGGAGACAAGATCAACAATCGAGTATAAACATGATCACAGAACTTCTTCTTTTTTCTTTTCTTTGTAAAAAACATCAGCCCGTTGTTCATCTTCAAAAAATTATTAAACATAAATTGTAAACACCTAGAGGCCAATCAAAGAATTATGTGAAGGAAAAAAAAACCACCTCGTTCCAAAAATGTGGCAAGTAAACTTCCATGCCAAATCGAAATCTCTGTAGGATGAATTGAATAGTACCTTCTCTATCAATCTAAGGCAGCTATGACTGCATCAACAACCTCTTGTGTAGTGCTATGTCCTACAAGGTCCTTTGTCCTGAATTTTCCCTCTAAGATCACTTTTGCAACAGCAGTTTCTAATCGATCAGCAAAGGACGGAAACTGCAGATGTCTCAACATCATGGCAGATGAGAGAAGTAGGGCCACTGGGTTTGCTTTCTTCTGCTCCAATATTTTCAGATTCCCCACGTTTCCTGCTGAAGCACCTTGCTCAAAAATAGCATAATCTGCCCCCACATTACCTGCAAGCAAAACACCACAACCAATCCACCATTGTTAATTTGCTACATGAAATGTATTGTTCAAAACAAGCAGCACGCTTTTGTTTTCCATATGCTTTCTCATTTGAAACAGGAAGCAGGATATATACAGTATACCTCCGGGCATGACACCTGTACCACCAGCAAGACCAGCTGCTGTATTTGCAACCAGATTACCATAAAGATTGGGGGTGACCTGCAAAATTTAGTCAGAGAGCTTCAGCAATTTAGAAATGGGAAGAGAAAAGTGAGAACGCTTACCGCAGTTATTTGAATATTTAAGTGAGACTAAACCCTCTACTGTCTGCAATTCCCACACAAATCACTTTTTCTTGGAAAACTACATGGCCTAACAATCTGTAAGGTTCGACACAACGAATGCACTAAACTAGATTTATCTTCATGATCAAAGAAACTGTCGAGTTTACTCCTTTTTCTCGAGGTTATTAAAAATCCTCATTGCTGAGGCATAGGCTGCTAGAAAATTGAAGATTCCTGTGCTATTAAAAGCCTCTAACAGAAATACACTGGTGCAAATTTCTTAAGTTTTCTATATGAGTTATCTTTTTCTCATATATAAAGACAACATTATTTAGTAAAGGACTCAGCATACCATGACATCAAATTGCTCCGGCTTTGCAACAAGTTGCATGCAGCAGTTGTCAACAATTATTTCATTGTAACCAATCCCTGGATAGCTTTCAGCCACCTCACGACACGACTCTAAGAAAAGACCATCCGCAAGCTTCATTATATTTGCTTTATGCACAGCAGTCACCTTCTTTCTGTTGTTTAAGTAAGCATACTCAAATGCATATTTAGCAATGCGCTCCGAACAAAACTTTGTGATCACCTAGCAAAAAAGTAAGCATAAGTCGCAAACATATTTCCCCATTCAGAGCCAAGATGATAACTCCTTCGAGTTAACATTCAAAAACAATGGAAATTCATTAGTAAATTAAAGCAATACTCCTAAAAGATATTTGTGTACCCATAACACCATGATAAGGAGCAATATTCCTGATGCTATAGCCAAATAAACTTTCAGTTTGAACTAAGAAACATAAAAATTCGAACCACCAAGTACTTAAAACAACGAAATAAGCCAGCTCCCGCAAGAAATGACCCCAAATCCTTAGTTCTTCGGCATCTACAAAACATCCATGACCATTTACTAATAATATTACAATCAAAAACAGGACACCTGCTACATCCAGCCTTCACATTAGTATATCACTAATCCAATTAAAAGACACTTCGCCAGACATGAATCATCGTATTGTGTGGGACCATATGGTTTGTAAAATCCCACAGGAAAATCCTCTGTAGTTTTCACCAGTTCCAAACAGTGTTTAAATTATCCTTATTAAGCTAATCACACATATTAAACAAAGTTAACTATATATGTCTGAGCTGGGAATAGTATATAAATTAAACAGTACAAGTCATAAATCCAATTAAACATTGAGGAATTGAAATTTTTTATAGGATACCTACCTTAAGGCTTTCAACGACGCCGGGAATGACCTCGTGCTCGAGCCCAGAGTATTCACCCTCGGTGTTCTCCCTAATCACAACAATGTCGACGTTGTCATGCTTGGTCTGCAAGCCACGCATATTGAAGCAGTTGACGAGCGAGGCATAGAGATCGAGATCTCGCCGGAGCTGCACGTTCAGCGAGCTCACTCCGCCGCCCATCGGCGTCGCCAGACCTCCTTTCAGGCAGACCTTGTTCTTCTTGATCGACTCGATCACCTCCGCCGGAACCCTAGGCATGTCGCCGGTGACCTCGTACTTCTCGAAGTAGACCGGCGCGTGCATCGCCTCCATCACCTGCTCGACGGCGTTGGTAACGAGCGGGCCGATTCCGTCGCCGGGGATTAGGGTTACGGCGCGTGGAGCTCCCTCGCCGGGTCGGGGCATGTAGGTGACGGCTCGGGTTTGGACCGACGGAGCGGGCGGCTGGGTTAGGAGGCGGCGGATGATCGGTCCGGCTCTTCGGGGCATGACGACGGTGGTGGGGTCCGTTTGGGACTGAGAGAGAGAGAGAGAGAGAGAGAGTAGAGTGGTGGTGGGGATTTGGTGATCTGATTGCGATGGTGTGGAATTGGTTACGAGAAAGACGAAGAGGTTTGCGGAGAAACGACGCGGCGTTTTTCTGGTAGTGTTGGAGAGCGGGTGGGCCCACATGAATTTTGGGTAGTTTGAGTGGGTGGGTCCTAACGCGCGGGACATGATACGAGTTTTGGCGCTAGTGCGTGGGAAACTGGGAAAGGGCGCGTGTCACTTCTAACTTCTGAGCTTCCAATAGTGTAATCATTTTGACTAGTCAAATATAACCTCCTCTTTCCCTGCAGGTGAAAATTATATTGTAAAGTCAATTTAAAATGTTTTTAAATCTAAAATCCAAGATAAAATAATTGATAGACAAAAATTAGTTTTTACCCACTAATGTTGGTTAACCAATCTTTCAATTTTTTTTAAATCACCTTCGTAGGCCATGATCATGGAAAATTCAATAGCTCAACTGTCCTCTTTGTACGTTCTTTGACCTCTACAATTAAAACGGTCTTCGTTCTTTATATAATCATCCTCCATCTCACTCTCTCTCATCTCTTTGCTCTAGCATGGCGACACCAACAAACCCACCAAGAGGTTTCACTTTGAATTAATACTGTCTTCCTCAACGTCCCACAACAAAAATCTAGTAGAGATCGGACAAAAAACTTTAAATTAGGTTGAAATTAATAGAAAAGTTTGTAGACATCAAGCAGGAAAGAGGTCATTGAAAATATAACTTTTAGTTAAATTTCTTGTTAAATATAACTAGATATTTGACTAAAAGTTAAATATAATTTGTTTATTGTATCTGTTGGAACTCAATTTTTGTCAAATTTTAATTAAAATATATTTTTTTTTGAAATATGGTATCTATCGAAGATGTTCTGAATTTTTTTTATCGTATCAATTAAGAACATTGTATTGCCTAATCTATTGAGAGGTTTGAGTTTCTTTCGATTAGAAGTCCGTATGCTAATCAACCTAAGAACCATCCAATCAAAGTTTGGCTAGTCATTTGATTTTTAATTTGCATGATTGAAGTTGTTTAGAGCTTTTCACTTTAGTCATCATATTGTTATGCATGATAACGCTTCAAAGTAGGATGGCAACGGTCGGATTTTGGTTACCCAATCTGAATTCACAATCAACACGTCGTTCCTAATCGAATCTGAACCCGTACCTCAAACAATTCCACATGAATTCGTCGGATACTAAATACCTAAATCCGTCCAATTTATCCGAATCGAAAATAAATAAAATACAAAATATTGTACCATTCAATGAAATATATATACACATTGAATTTAAATTATAAAATATAACGTATTTTCTTTAAAATATAGGTGGGTGTTGGGTAGATGCATATTTATACTTGACCTGAATCTGCCATCATACAGTGGAGTTCGGATTCGACTTCAGTAAATACTCGATACCCGTCATTTATCTAAGAAACCCGACCCATTTGGGTTTGATTTTAGCATAAAATTAGTAACATGCTTTTAGAGATTTGAAAAAATCAGATACAGTAAATTTAAAACCTTGATTTAGGAATACTCTATATATGAATAACCTATTTATAATGATAAAAAAATCTCGGTCCCAATTTGGAAACAGTTATAAATAGGAATAACCTTCACATGCTAATAAGTTATAAACTTTTCGGGTCTCATATATGGAAAAATTGTATCCATATAGTAATAATTGTCAGTAATAAGAAAAATGAAATGTGATTTAAGAAAAATTAAACACATTTATATAGTAATTGGAGGTGATGATCTATGTTTTATAGTTGATATCACATATTTGAGTTTGCGGTATCTTATAGCTCATATTTAGGCTTCATAATTACATTCACAAATAAATTATTTTCTTGATATTTATGAGATATTTGTGATATAATTTTTAACTAAACCTCCATAAAGGAATAACATACCTCCACCTAAGAATAAATTATGTTCGGCCCAACAATATGACTATATAGAGATTTTACTGTATAGACTAATTTTATGTGTTTCTTATGATGTATTATCGATCATGGTTATCGACATAAACCTTGCTCTCTCTTTTCCCAAACCCTAGCCGCCTCTTTCTCACATAATTATCCTTGAATCTCAAGGTTTCATACCCGATCCGATCCAAATTGCTTCGTCGAATCGATCTCTATCTCTACTTTTCTTTTCTAGGCCTCGCCATGAGATCCGAAGAACCAAAAAACCAGATCCGTTCGGTTCGGTTCGGTTCCGGATCCAGATCTTTAAAAATTTATATGTTTTTTAAAGAACCGGATCCATGTGTCACGGTTCCAGATCGGTTTTGGATCCTGATTTCCTAAAAATGCTAGATCCGTAATAACCGTATTATTAGGCAAAATATTTATAAAAAAATCTAAATATATTAATAACTCATTCATATTAAATACTCGGCCCAATTTAACTCAGCTAAATAGTCCAATACACAAATGTTAAACACTCACTTTCTAAAAAAATAAAATAACTTCGTCAGTTGTCGTTCTTAATTAAAAGAGGACTTGATTGAAACAATTTTTCTTAGGCTTGTGAAACTTCTTAGTCTTATTTTGATGGCTTGATGCAAATTTGTTGATAAATGATGAGTCGATGACCACATGTAGTCTAGTTTGTAAACCTATATTACAGTATTTGTAGCCAGGTGAAGCATAAGATTGAAGGATTGTGATGTCAAATTTGTAAAATATCATTTATTTTATGTATTATTTTCAAATATTTTTTTATTTTTTTTGTTCAAACAAATCTTCACAAGAGAACCAAAAAGTGGTAAGAACCGAACCGGAACCGTTCGGTTCCAGTTCCATTCAAATCCTACCATCCATGTTAAAGAACTAAACCAGATATAAAAAAAGGGTTCCGGTTCCGATCCTAAATTTTTTTACAAGATCCAAACATAACCTAGGCCTATTCTTTTCTTAGTCTTCTCTTAAGCTTTTGTTTACACGATGTGCACTTGTTATTACAGCACGTCTAGTTTAGGGTTTTCATGGCACCAAGTTGAATGGGAATTCCATTGTTGGGGAAAATGCGGTGGTGGATGACTATGGTTTTGTGATGCTTAGGGTTTTCTTCCTAACGATCCTTTCGGATGTAAGGGTGAAATCTCTTAAGAACTGGTTGATTCATCTTTGGAGAGGCTTTAAAGAACCGAGTGTAATCTCCATATGGATGGAAACTCAAAATTGTTTTGTGCCAAGGTTCAAGGAAGAGACAGCGTTGAAAAGTATTGTCGAACGTAGACCTTGGTTCTTTGCAGATGTTACGATTATGGTGGAATGGTATGATGGCATTGCTCTAGTTAAATCAGTTTTGGCAGCCAAAGCTAGGGTTTAGGCCAAACTCGAGGTTATTGATGGTGACTTATGTGGTTAACAGCCAACTACAGGATGGTGGGAGGCTCTGGGAAACCATTTGGGAAGGTGTGTCGACTATGAAAAAGTTCGTATGAAGAAGGATGCGAAGGTGCGTCTGTTTGTGCATGTTGATCTAAGGAATTCCCTGACCACTCATCTGCGAGTAAACTTGGATTCTATGGCATTAATGGGATCTGATGTCGAGTATTTGACATTGAAATGCTACTGTATGTGTGACAACCTATACCTAAACTTTATCTTTTTACATCAAGTAAGGTTTAGTTATGGGTAGTAAATAATTTTCACCGCTTGTAGGTATCAAAAATCCTTTGATCGACTATTTATTGGTTCCATAACCAAGAAACTTTCTTGGTGAAAGTCATAGAGCTTGTGGAGATGAGTTTGTGGAATATTGAAATTAGAGTTACGACGAAGAAGTTTTGGTTAAAAGAAGTTTGTCAAAAAGTTACATTATGGTAACTACACAAGTATTAATAGAAACTGTCTGATTGTGGAAAGTCACAATTTACCATTTTAGGCTAATTTTTCTCTCCCTCACCTCATCACTTTCTCTCTCTTCCTCCCCGACTCTCCCTTCGACCCCGAAGTCGTCGGCGATAGAGGTTGGATCGCCGGCCACCAAACCAAACAATCAAGGTCTCAAAATCTTTCTCTTGTTCTCCTCTACCATCTCCAATACACCCACGAACCTATTGCTTATCGATTAAGCCAGAAAATCGACAAAACCGATCAGAAACTCAAGAACCCTAAAGTTTAGGAGTTTTTTTTATTTCAGAAGCAAATTGGTCAAGGAGACCCACTGGGCTTTGTAACCTTTGTCACCACGAAGCCAACCGTACCCGAGTTGTCTTCCAATTCCACTGAAGTTTTGGGAGTTTTGAGTTCAAAGGTAAATTGGACGACTTATGTTGTGATTTGGATGTTGTGGCTTTAAAATGAATTGTTACTAGCAAGATTTCGAGTGTTTCAGGTTCGGGTTGCAGGAAATTAGGGTGGCACCGCCGCCGCCAGCGGTGCTTGCAGAGGTCTTTTTCTAAAAAATTTATGTCGTTTGATTCATATAATGTAAGGATTATATTGAAGAGGTTTGCAAATTCATTTGATGTAAATTAACGGATTGAAAGTGGACATAATCATATTGTAGTTAACGTTAATACGATTTAGTGAGTTTACCATGTTGAATATTGATTGGACGTAGAGTTATTTAATGTTTAGAAACGTATGTCAATTTTGAAAGTACATTAAGGATATTTGACGTACTGTTAGTTTTAGAAACTCTTTGAAAATTCAGTAATCACATAATTCGAGAATGTGATATTCTCGACAAGAATACTCGTGGAGTGAACGAGTCATTTGATATCGTTTTAGACGAATAGTTATTAAATAATATTCGTTGTTTCGGGACGACACGCCGAACTAGAAGCGACGAAGAGTTTAGCTAGACAGGAGGCTTAATTAAGTTTGTGAGTGGACTTTTGTTTTCAAATTTCATATGCATGTGATTGAGTTTTCAATTTCAAAATTCAGTTTTTCCGTATCATTCAATTTTAGAATTCAGTTATCATTCAATCATATGTTTTATTCGGAGGATAATATTATTATTATATGCATGCTTACATGTAATAGTCACTTGGCTGGCCTCCATGTGACAACTCCAGTTCAGCCACAACACCTGCCGAAAATGATCATCTAGTTCAGCCAACACCTGCTAGGTGATCCAAAGATGAATGGTCTAGCCAACACTTGTCAATCATCGCCTCTGTAGTTATATAGACATTTCTATCAGCTATTATTATCTAGTGATGATTGGTACAGCCAGCACATGTTAATCATCGATGTCATTATAGACTTGAATAGAATTTCAGTACATCGCATGCTAGTTTTTAAATTCAAGTATTTTCGGAAATGTAGAATATTCATATTTACAGTTATTCAGTTATTTGTTTTGTTCACTCACTCTAACATTTTGAGATTGCATTTCTTGGGATTTTCAATTCATGTTGCCCAGATCACATATTAAACTGCTGAAGATGTTTCCAACTAGTTGACGAGGCTTAGTATCTCCACTGCTTCCATTTTGCTCAGAGTAGGTTTTGACCTACTTATGTTATATATTTTTTCTTTCAGTTTGCCTAGACGCTATGATTACCGACTTTGTGTAAAAAAATTCGTTAAGTTGTAAACTCTGAAGTAGACCATTTGTGTTTTTGTAAATTTAAAAGTCAAGTACTTTGACTTGAGAATTTTTAATATAACAAAGTCGGTGTCTTATAGCTCAAGTTTGGGTAACTCATGTTAGGTTGGTCGTTGTATTTATAGTGTGAGCTAGTCTAATGTGGGTTCTGCAGGTCTTACTTTGGATTACGTAGGTATCTGAAATGGGTCCTATCAGTATGAATGTTGTAGCTATGATCATTTGAGGGAGGGTTGCCCTATTCAATGTGCAAAGCTAGCAGCCTGCATAGAAAGAGGAAGGAGAGAGGAAGGTGGAGGAGATCTTGTGGAAGATGGAAGAAGAGATATCGATGTAGTCTGGTACTGGCGAGGGAGCGGGCAATCTCCATGAGGAGGTTGCGGATATCTGGGATAATTGTAATGAGGAGGTACATCTGGAAGGAATGAGGAAAAAGAGAAAAATGGTGGTGAAAGGTCCTTTGCTGAGGAAAGGTGTCACCTCAATGCGGCAGGTTATGTTTGCAAACTGGAATCTGCCTGCTGTACTCAGAAGTGAAGCTTCGTCGACTGAGGTACCAATACATAAAAGAAAACTGTAGTAAAAAATAACTATGTAGAGAAGGTGTCTATCTAACTAAGGAGTAGTACATCTAAAGTTTGATAGTTAATAGTGCTATTATCTTTTTTTAGTGTAGGGTTGTATGTAATTCCCATGATTTCTAGTATAAGTATACTATATGACTTCTCTTTGTCGAGTCAGGTAATCCGGTAGGATTCTGTATTTCTATCACGTATTCCTAATGGATTTTGATCGACCAAGAAATGTGTTTCTTATGATATGATATGTTACATCCCAAATCAAATCAAGAATTTGTACAAACACTTCTAATAAAACATTTACAGACATATCTCTTATCATCATCTTCTCTTTTCAACAATTGACACAAACTACTAAAGTTGAACTCGATCAAGACAGTTCTTTCTGATGGAAATTGTCTATCACCAGTGGTGGGGCCAGAGTATAAACTCAGGGAGGGCCAAAATTGAATAGAAGAAAAAATACTGAGAATAAAAGCTTAAAATTTGGGGAAAAAGAAAAAAAACTAAATAGGTAAGCAAAGTAAACAGCCCTAGGTATCGAACCCATGCAAACTAGGATACTAAGGTACGCAAATACAACTACACTATCACATAAATCATGTTGGTATAAGAAAATATAAGCTATTTATCCAAACTCAAGGGGAGCATGGCCCCTCTGGTCCCAACATGAGCCTCAACCACTATCTATCACTATAATGTCAACTTTATAATAGAGAGAAAACTCATGAATACATTTTAGGAAAAATTTCGTGTATGAGGCCTGAACTTTCTTTATCAGGTCAATTTGATACTCAGACTTTCAAACTTATCAACGTGGTACCTAGACTTTCAAAAATGTATCATCGAGGTATAGACGTTAAGCTTTTCATCCTCACTTTGGTACTTTTGATGATGTGACAAAATAATTTTTTTAAATAGAGACAGAAATACCATATTGCCCATGTTTAACCCTTTATTTTGATTTCACTAATTTATTTATTTTCAATTCAATTCCATTTCTTTGCCAAAAATAAACACCATCCGCTGCAACATTGTCCAGGTTGTTTCTTTTTTCGATCTTGGGTCGGGACTTTTGATGGTCGAGAATATTAAGGTAGAGGCGCCTGGAGAAATGAGCGTGTCGAGGTAGAGCTGGGTGGCTACAACGAGAGAGAGAGAGAGAGAGAGAGAGAGAGAGAGAGAGAGAGAGAGAGAGAGAGAGAGAGAGAGAGAGAGAGAGAGAGAGAGAGAGAGAGAGTCAACATCGAAAACCCAGAGAATTAAAACCAAAATCAAGAAGGGTATCAAGTCTTGTTTGGGACGATTCAGTAGAGTGACTGGAGTCCATGGCGGCGTCGGCGGCATGGGCGTAGCTAATTAAGGTTGAGCAGTGTCAGATGACATGACTCAACTTTTAATCATAGCTAATCAAGCCTATAAAAATTTGACTTTTTAAATTTCAATTATAGGTTAAATAAGAGATTGACATGGCTCGAAGTTTTATACTCCAAGTTTGATTAGTTTATAGCTTAAAAGTATTTAATTGTATTTTTAGGTTTTAAAAAATTATTCTAAATTATACGTTTGCTCATCATATTTTGATTACTTTTTTATTATCCTTTGATTCCAATATGGAATATTCAAAATCTTCTTGATTACCATATCAGTTTCATTAATGGATTTAGATTAAATAATTTATTTCTATATGACAAAGAGTATTTTCTACAATGAGGATCATCAAAAGTGACTTGTGAAATCGAATAGAAGACATGTGGATAAATAACAACATGATAACATATATCGAGAGAGATATATTTAATAATACTGACAATGAAACAATTATGATAAGATTCCAAATTATGAAGACTTGTCAATGACAGCTATAAATACTTTCGAGCGATTTAATATACATTACATGATACTATTTTATCTATACTTTTATAGTAAAAAATTATGATAGTTTCTTGTATAAAAAAAATTATAATATTTTAGAATTTTAATTTTAACACGATTGATTTAATTTTCTAGCTAGGCAACTGGTTGACGGGTGCTGCGGTGGCCACTTTACCAGAAGAAGAAAACTGGCCTCTCTTTAATCCCAAACCCAGAAATCAAATAATAGTAATCTTCTAGTTGAACTTTCGAGGGGCTGTTGTGCTCTTTCTTTGTAGTAGGTGGGCGAACCATCATAGATATCAAAATATAAAATGCCCAGAAACGTGATTTTGAGGGGTCGGAGTAAGGGGGTTTCATTCGACTACCATTCGATTAGGAGAAATAAAGGAAAATTGAGAGAAATATTATAATAGATAAAAATAAAATGGTAAGAATATTGTAAACCACAAATAATTAAATGGACTTATATACCCTTGTGGACAACGGAAAGTAAAATGAATGGAGGTATTATGGTTTTAAAAATTTGGGTATCAAATTGACCTGACAAATAAACTTTAGGTATCATACATGAATTTTTTCCTAAATTTTATTAGTTACAAACTTCTATTGGATGGCATAAGATGGATCATTGATAATGGGAAGAGTGTTAATTTTTGGTTATTTAATTGGGTGCTACCCTTTCCTCTCAGGAATCTAATTACAAACAGTAACATGTGTATCAACTTAGAGGAAACGGTACATGATTACATTCACAATAGTAACTGAAATAGAGGTAAACTGCTTAATGTTCTTGATTCTAGTGTTGTTGATCAAATTTGTGCCATTCCTTTATTTGTATATGATCAGGAAGACAAGTTTATCTAGGGCCCATCCCTTATCGAAATTTTTACAGATAAGTCTGCAACATGGCTGCAAAATAGCCACTTACAAAAGCATGAAAAAGCTGATGTGCTTAGCAAAAAATTTGGAAGCTTAATTTGTCTCTTAAGGTTAATTTTTTCTGTTGGATTCTTATTAGAGGAAGGTTAAAAACTAGGGAAAGACTTTTTAAATTTGGAATGATTAATACTAATATTTGTCTTGTCTGTTCTAGCTCTGAAGAAACCACTTCACGTATGTTTTGTGCTTGCTCTCTTGCAGTTGAGGTTTGGAGACTGGTGAACTTGAATGTGCTCAATACAAATAACAATTTTTATGACAAAATTGATCATGAACAATACAAGTGTGAATCACTTTGGTGAGAAGATTCTTACTACTTGTTGGTATATTTAAAAAGCTAGAAATGCTCTTGTTTTCAGGAATGACAACCCAAACATGTCCTCCATTGTTGCTACTGTTGCGGCCTTTCTCAAAGGTCATTTGGATCATCATCTAAGTTCCACCAAGAAGTTCCTTAACAATGTTCATGTCAAATGGTTGCCTCCTTCCTCGAATACCTTCAAAATAAATTTTGACGGCTCTGTCCTAAGCAATGGTGTTGGTAAGGCGGTTGGTGGCTTTGTAGTTCGAGACTCTGAAGGCTTTACTGTTGTAGCTGGTGCAAGAAGATTTGGTGAGACTATTGTACCCGTTGTTGAAATTTCTGCCCTTAGAGATGCTCTCCTTCAGGCCTGGCATCTTAACTTAAAAAAAGTGGTTGTGGAAGGAGACTCTCTTTTAATCATCAAGTGCATCAATGGGAAGTGCTCTATTCTTTGGAGACTTAAAAAAATTCT
The DNA here is from genome assembly GCA_946800695.1 of Geum urbanum. Classification (NCBI taxonomy): domain Eukaryota; kingdom Viridiplantae; phylum Streptophyta; class Magnoliopsida; order Rosales; family Rosaceae; genus Geum; species Geum urbanum. The sequence continues at coordinate 6,918,395 of OX326997.1, forward strand.
CATTGAAGACATTAGGCATTTTCCTGGGAAGTTTGAAGAGATTCATTTCAGCCATGTGTTTCGAGAGGCCAACTTTGTCGTTGATAATTTAGCTAGCCGGGGTCACAGTTTGCAAAACTTTCATGTGCGGGATCGTTCTCTTCCGATGTCTGCTAGTCGTGCTAATATTTTTGATTGTTTTGGTGTTGGTTGTTCTAGAGGGTTTGTTCTCTAGGCTCTTTAGTTATTTTTATTTTGTATCAAAAAACAAAACAAAAAACTTCCATTGGAGGCATGTATAAATCCACTGCTCTCTTATCGCTACAAGACTTATTTCAATGTAACTTACGTTTGTTAGTCATAACATTATGAGTCTGGTATTATTTATGAGCAAACTACACTAAAATACAATTTAGAGGAGCCATATACACTTAAGGACAAAGCTTCTTAGTTTATACAATAAATGACAAAATCTTACAAATAAGAACAAGTTGTTTGTAGGCTGTCATATGACAGGTATAAATTTACTTTTATACCCTGTTTAATATTTATTTTAAAAAAAAATATTTTATCTAAAATTAATTAAATTACTTTATTTTATTTTTCAAAAAAAATAATATTTTATCCGAAATTTCCTTAATTTTTTAATACTTTTGTGTCTGATTATTTCATTCAAATTTTTTCTATATTCAATTTTTTTTAACTTCAATAGATTATTCAATTTATTAACACTATCAATAAATATTCAATATCAATTCAATCACAAATTTAATAGTAATTTTAATACAAATTGAGTAACAATTTTGATACAAACTCAGTAGCAATTTTGATACACATTTCATAATATTTTTCAACCTGATAACATAGTAGCAGTCATTGAACCAAAAATGTAGTAGCAGTTCTAAAAACGCAGTAGCAGTCCTCGAACCGAAAATGCAGTAGTAGTCCCAAAAATGTAGTAGCAGTCCTTGAACCAAAAATCCAAAAATGCTGCAGTCCTAAAAACGCAGTACCAGTCCTCCAACCGAAAAGATAGTAGTAGTCCTTGAACCGAAAAATCAAAATAACACCAAATAATACTGCTACTATAAAATATGACACTATTACTGAAAAATCAAATAATACTGCTACTGTACAATATAACACTGCTACTAAAAAATTAAAATAACACCAAATAATATAGTTATTGTAAAATATGACACTGCTACTGAAAAATTAAATAATACTGCTACTGTACAATATGACACTGCTATTGAAAACATCAACCGATAATACCTTTCTAACTTTTATGTGAATTCAAAAAATGTTTTATGTGCAATAGCAATTCGATAACAATAAACTACAGTAGCACATTTGAAAGAAATCGTAAACAATTTTTTGAAAAAATATATATCTAATAGCAGTAAAAAAAACAATAAAAAATATTGATACAATAGCAGACGCGGATGGTCCCGATCACTACAACGCGGCAAGCTAGGCGTCGCAGAGGCCACCGCTGTCAAGAGACGAGCGGGGAGAGAACTTAAGCCATCAACAGTAAGGTCGAGAGGCGTGGAGGACTGGATCTGGGCGCAACGAGGTGGAGGTGAGGGCCAGCTAGACTTAAGGTGACTCGCGGCGACGTAAGGACGAGGTGGCGCGAGGACGAGGTGACTCGCGGTGGTGTGTGGTCAATCGAGGCTGCCGATGTCGATTGCGAGGATTCCGAGGCAGCCGAGTCTGAGGTCGGCGAAGGTGCGACAACGACTCACGGTGAGGGTGGAAGAGGCCGTGAAGTCACAACGGCGAGGTTAGAGGCCGAGCTCCTTCCCGTTGCTATTGTGCAGTTGCAGTCGATTCAGAGAGAGAAGAGAAAGTCAACGAGTTCTTTTATTTTTGAGAAATAACTGATTTTTTTTCAGTATCACTTGAAGGTTTTATGAATATATAGGAAGGTAGATTTGTCATTACGTCAAATTTAATAAGTTGAAAATATGCTATTTTATTTTGGACCTCTAGTCCATATCTTTGGTTGTCTAAATAAAGTGATGATATTTTTGATCTTCACCTTACCCTTCACTGTATTTTCCCATTATTTATTGTGTAAAGTGAAGAAAAAAAATATCACATACAGGTCTCATAATAGTAACGATACTACTCCGGCTTTAGCAAGTTGATTAAAATTCAATGGATATGTTTCAATTACACATGTGACCTCAACATTATAGTATGTGTGGTACTATTGCTTTTTGTAACCAAAATTGAAAATTCTTTTTCTTCGCATATGATTGCAAATGATTCCAGCATGGAAACCCAACAAACATATAGAACTGTTTGTGAGTCAGGTATACATAAGCCTTTAATCATACTACTTTCTCAAGGGACACCATCCTATAAAAATGAGGGATCAATAATGTGAACAATAAAAATAGAAGAGACTCGAACAGAGAAAGAGAATGTGCCTGGACGCGTAGGCGACCATATACAATATCTCTCATCAGTTAGCTAGCTTCTTCTCCAACCCCGCGCCATGAGTCCACTAAGCTTTCACGTGCCAGAGAATTAGTAAAGAACAGCGAGTCAGTGACTCAGGAGCAGTAGACCGGCCCCGATTCCTTGTCGGCTTCTCTTTTGCGGCGAACCTAGCAACTCTCACTCTCACTCTCTCTCTCTCTCTCTTTCTCTCTGCAGCTGTCGAACTGTTTATCTGTTTTCAAAAACTTCAACTACTTGTGCATCATAAGCGCAGGCCGCAATACCAAATGCAGAGTTACGGCTTGAGGCGACGACTGTTCCCTGCTTCCTTCTCGAACAACTTCTGTCTGTTTTTACTTTTAAGGCAATGCTTTTTTTTTATTACATGAAACATTCTCTTAAGATGTTTTAATGGGATGCAAAGTTACTCATTGACGAGATGACATGTATGTCGTTTATAAAGTTTATTTTTGAACATTATTCAGTAGATGTTACATCGAATTCTGGCATTAGTCATTATCGTCATTTTTGGTCTATTTTGAGTTCTTAACAAAAATAGTGTCACGTAGTTACTTGCGTAAATGTTAATATTGTATACCTTCTCGGCTACTACTTTAGATAAAGTCCAAATCATGATCTATTATTTAGGGTTTACATTACTATGATATGATCCCAAATCACAATAATTTCCAAAAACTCCAAATTGGTCAATGTGATTATAGGGACAACATTCATGTCCTTTCGGTGTTGTCAATTCATTTCTTTTCGTACATGACCACACCACCGTGGTCAATTTGACAAAGCCTAGTTGATCAATAATTCCATAATAAAGTGATGGACAGTATATTTCTTCCTCTTTCAGACCTATGAATCTCTTAAAAGGTGGTTGAGCAAGTAGTCGATTAATGTTGAGCCAAAATTGATGGCACTTAGGCAGATGGTATGGTCGATTACTCACAACGGCTTGTTGTGTTTCAAAAGGGCATGAAAGTTGTTGTGTAACTCATGGCGCCAAATCAACTCATAGCGCCAAATCAAGAGGTGAATGGTTGGTGCAACATGCACTTTCGTGTATACATTATCGGTAAAGATGTATGCATGCTTGTATTTATAATAAGAGCGATACATCACAATTTACACCGTTCAATTTATACATAAAAATTCTTATCAAAAAAAGTTTATACATACAAATTTGATTACTTTAATATATGGCGCTATGAGTTGATTTGGCACCATGAGTTGATTACTTTATATAATTTCGACTTTTGACTTAAATTGTCATAATTTTAAATTTGATATTCAATTCTCAATTCTTCAAGATAACATAATATATAATTTCAATTTAGTCCTGTACATAATACAGAAAGCTTATCTATGTTATCAAATATGTATAAAAATATGTCTTTGGCACCCCAACCTTATGTCCTTCATTCAATAAAACTTACAAATCACAAACAAAATCTTAATGTACTTGTTGTTTGTGATTGATTCTCAAAGTAATTTTTAGATTAGTGTTTTCAGGATAAATCACTTTCAAGAGAAAGCACCTCTCACTCGCTCCTTAAAAAATTATTATTAAGACTTGTAAATAATTTTTTAATTTTTTTCAAACAAACACCATAGAATGATAAAAGTATTTTTTTTAAGTTTAAAAAAGTTTTCAAAATCATGCCAAACATGCCCTATATACCATGTAGCTCTTCTAACTTCTAACCCCGGCTTTAATCAAGATATGATTCAATCAATTCAAATTAGAATCCAAATGGATTAAAAGAAACAAATCTTCAATATCATCGAAAGAGAAGAAGCTAGGCATCAGATATGAGCCATCCATTTATTTTGCCTTTTTTTTTCTTCTATTTTTTGTTTTTTTCCTATCAGAAACCGCTATTCTCTTCTTCCCCCAAGTCTCCATCCCCCAGCTCAAGCCTCGATGAATGAAACCAAAGCCAAAGTAAACTTAACTTGATGTTTTTGAACCCCGAAACTTATAAAACGCATCATCAGTTACACAAGGACCACACCCCCACTCTCTCTGCGCGAGACTCAGAACTAAACCACGTACACCCCCGCCTTCACACACAACTCAACTCGTCTCTCCACACCACTCCGCCCCTTTCCTTTTCCTTCTTTATATCTCTATGAAGATTCTTTTTCTCTTCAATCCATAGCTACCCTTTTCTTCTTCCTTTCTGAGAGTTTCAATCCTCTCATGGCTTGCGTGACCGACGAGAGCTGGGTCGCGCTGCCCAAAATGCTATCAAAGCGTCTCTCTTTGAAACAACAACAACATCAAGACGAAAACCAGCAGGGGTTCTTCGACTCTGAATCCACCGCGTTCCGGTTAGAGAAAGTCTTTCCGGTTTACGCATTGGGGATTCAGAAACCCGACTCCGACCCTGTTGACAGCTCATCCGACCCGATTTGGGACGCCGTCAGAGAAGAAGCCAAGCTCGAGGTACTAATAAAAACAAAAAACAAAAGCAATTCTGTTATTGAATAGTTCATTGTCTCATAAAATCATTTTTTTGCGGGTTTGTTTTGGTGTAGGCAGATAAGGAGCCGATTTTGAGTAGCTTCTTGTATGCGAGCATATTGGCTCATGATTGTTTGGAGCAGGCTTTAGCGTTTGTTCTTGCAAACAGACTGCAAAACCCGACGCTGCTGGCTACTCAGCTCATGGATATATTTTCAGGTGTTATGATGCACGACAAAGACATTCAGCGATCGGTTCGGCTAGACGTGCAGGTGAAAATTTGAGGGCTTTGGATTGAAAGAGATGACTGTTGACCTTTTCTCTTTTGCTCAGTGATGAAACTTGTTTTTCTGACTTGTTTTATATTCACTCACTGTTTTTCTCAGGCGTTTAAAAACCGTGACCCAGCTTGTTTGTCTTACTGTTCGGCTCTATTGTACCTCAAGGTTTTTAACTCTTTACTGATCGTATTAATGTTTCTTGTTTTTCATTTCTATTGTTCTGCTAAGATTTATGAGAAAAAATTACTGAAGCTTATCTGTGATCTTGCAAATTTACTTTTTTTTCAGGGTTACCATTCTTTGCAAGTGTATCGAATAGCTCATGCATTATGGACTCAAGGACGCAGAGTATTGGCTTTGGCATTGCAAAGCCAAGTTAGCGAGGTAGTTTTCTATTCTATTTGGTTGATCCTTATTGAGCTCTGTCACTTATTACTTATTAGAAAGGTCTATGGTTATATGGTATCTTTCTAACCTCTACCGTTTTCCTGTAGGTGTTTGGAGTGGACATTCACCCTGGTAATTTTATATGGCTTGATTTTTGCTAATGGAATTACAGTATATAGTCCAGAATGTGATTTGATCATAAGTAGTTCAAGATTTCTGCAAACAGCTAAATTCTTTTGCTGAAAGTGGTATCCGCCAATGATATGCTCTGTCTATGATCTGAGATTAACATGTACTATACATTCTCGTTGATGCTTATAAAGGTGCAAAAATTGGTGAGGGAGTATTGTTGGACCATGGTACAGGTGTGGTTATTGGTGAAACTGCTGTAATAGGAAACAGAGTATCATTGATGCAGGTCTGTCATTGTCTTTAACTCAATGTTTTTTTTTTCCTGTTCATTTTCTAAACTGTACTTGTTGATAAACAAGAACTGTGTCCTGCACTTAATCAACAGGGTGTAACTTTAGGGGGAACTGGTAAAGATACTGGTGACCGTCATCCAAAAATAGGAGAAGGAGCACTAATTGGAGCTAGTGCAACTATACTTGGGAATATAACTATAGGTCGAGGAGCAATGATAGCTGCTTGTTCCCTTGTGCTTAAAGATGTCCCTCCACACAGGTGTGAAGTAATTTCTGATTCTCAGCTTAATGTTACAATCTTTCAAATGTGACACTTGTTTCTCTGGTTTTCAAGTATGGTGGCAGGAATACCAGCAAAGGTGATTGGATATGTAGATGAGAAGGATCCTTCGTTAACAATGAAACATGGTATGCCATTTGGGCAGGGGCCATAAAATAGTAAATCTGAGTCTTGCGTTTCTGTAGTTCATTTCAATTCTAAATAGGCTATCATGATAGGCTAACAAACCAAATGTATGAAACCAATCACAAGTTCATTTAGACATGGAATAAAGCTATATGCAATATACATCAGCTTCACATTATTTGCCAGTATCTTTGAAGATCATATGGGTTGTCAAAGTGTCTATGGTTGTGTGGTTTTTCAATGATTGAGGATCTTAGTTGATAATGACTACCAAAGAATTGTCTGAAGTTCACCACATGAACATATTCAGTTTATCTGGTCTCTCTTAACGTGATTTTTTGTTTGGTTGAATTCATATCTTACACGCCAGGATTGATACTATGAATGTGCAGATGCAACCAAAGATTTTTTCAAAAATGTAGCTGTTAATTTCAGAGATGCAAGATCTGCTGGTTAGTGTGTTTCTGCTCTTCTGTTTCTTTTCTTTTTGTGGACTTTACTCGTCTGTGCAACTAGTTAATCGATTGGCATGATTTTTCAGGAGGGAAGACTTCATCAAAAACTGATGGGAGCACTTGAGAGATGTAGGTAGGATATATCTCCATTGCTAAAACTGCGTGTGAAAGAACATTGTGGTATTCAGAGGGGAAAATGACATACTTTGCAGCTTGTATTGTAGAATTTCGTTAACCATTCTCTCTTCTGCTATCCCGCTGATATTGAGGTTCTCATGCCAGACACAGGAGGATTTTTACTAGGCTCCTGATTTTACTCTCTTTCCCCACCTTTACCAATTGGGAGAAGATGAACTAGCCATGTCGCAAAAATATTGATCCCAGATCAGATGAGGAGAAGATGAAGTTTTTACTTTCTGTGCTCTTGTAACAAAACCGAACCGCCTTTAATGTAGTGGAGGCATCAGGTAAAAATTGATTATAAAGAAACAACAATATCATCTCGTTCAATTTATTTGAACCTGTTGTTGGAATGTTGGTTGATCAATTTTTTACTCTATCATCATATTTAGTGCATTAGCTAGCTATGTGATTATTTTGCTAGAAGCAAATGAATGTTTCTTTGAACTACTGCTTAGAAGTAAATAATCAATTAAATTACAAGAAAGAGGATAAATGATGGTTTATTTTGGAGGGAGCCAAGGAATATGTCTCATCATTTGGTCCTTTAGTCTCGAGCCTCATTCTGGCTCGTCCAACCTTTAAGGTCGAAGCCTAATTCAGCCTTAACTTAGGGCGGGCCAGTCTAGCCTCTTTTGAAATAGGGTAAAGTCTAGGCTATACATTTGAAGTCCAGCCCAGCCTCTTGACCTAGTCCATTTGAGCCTCTTCGGCTTAGCCTAGCTTCGATCTCATAAACTTCGTCCAGCCCGGCCTCTTTTTAAATAAAGAAATCAATTAATATTTAAATATATATATATATATATTATTCTAAAGGCCTAAGAGACCAAGTCTAACCTGATTCATTTTGACCTATTTTATTAGAAAAAGTAATATAATTTATGATTATTGTCATGTTTTTCTTATTTCTTTTATTTTTTCCTTTTATTCTCCTCAATGTTCTCTCTACACAAAAAAATATATTCACAATAAATATCATACATCAATTTTAACAATATATTAAACTTTTTATATATTAATTTTTCTTAATTGAAGACTCATCTTAGCCCGGCTCATAGAGGACGACCCGACCCGGCCTCTTTAGCCTCATTGGCATCGCCTTAATGAGCGGGGTAGGACTTCTTAATTGTGGTTTCGGCCCGACTTGGCCTCTTTATGTTTGACTGTTGACCAAGCCCAGCCCTAAACTTTAAATTTAGGGTCGAGGCCGGCCCAGTCTAGCCCATAATGAGCCCTACCAAGGAATATCCTAAAATGTTTGGATGATGAACAGAGTGATTCTATGCGGACTTCCCAATTATATTCTCAATTCTAGGGAAAAAAATCTAAAACGATACCCCAACTATGAGCGTGATACAACTTTTTTTTTAATTAAGGGCGGTGCAGCAACCTTCAAACCTTTACTAATGAAACTATTGAGTACATAGGGTGGACATATAACTTGAACCCCGTATTGCAATGAACACATATAGAAGATCCGGAGAATCACATAATACCCTATGATAACTATGTAATCAAACATGCACCAATTAGCAGGTTATGCCATACATGCTATTCTATCCACCTTACAATTATGGGGCACACTGGAAATGACCGATTGTTGCTTTCCCCGCGAAAGCACTTCAACAATACCCATTTTTGACCAACTTTCCTAGTATGCTGCTGAATGACAACTGCATCGTCGACACTACGTTTCATCCTACCACTAGAAGGATACGTCCATTTAATTGAATGCACACACACTAGAACAAACAAGGCACAAAGAGTGCACACACAAATAGACCAACTAGGACGCCTGACTAACCCCACCCACAAAGTATGTGGGTTTATTAACTTACTAAAAAGAATACAGAAATTTAAAATACTTAATAAAACCCATACAGGGTCTAAGGGGTAAACCCTAGCCCGACACCACAAAAGCCCACAAATGCAGAAGGCCTGTGACTAATTATGAAATTTCGCGCTACCTCACTTCTCCACCAACCCTATGCGCTGCCTAACTCTAAACAACAACGAACCAACCAGATCTGGGTCAGATGCAGATCGGCCACCTCCATCCACTCGGCCTTCCAGGACACTGCAAATAGTCCATCATTCTAGCGCTGCTAATCCCCTTTGAACAACGCCATGTGACAGACCACCCAGCAACGAACCTATTGCTCACTGTAAACCCTTGTCTACCATGACCGCCTGTCAGAAAGAAGGCGACATCACCCCGTCCGGCTGCACCCTTAGCACGTTGGTGAGACTAGAGGCCAGCATTACCGCCAGAGTCGCCGGACGAGAAGAATGAGTGGTTTGAGATTTTTCTCACATGCGTACTAGAGTGCCTGATGTCATGTGTTCTTTTTTCGATTGTGAAAGTGGGGATGGTTTTGAGCGAGATACAACTTAAGTGCCCCAACTTCAGAAACTCCAATATTAGTACCTCAAGTTTGAATGTCGTGCTAACTTTGGTACCCGATGTCTAAAACTTTGGTTGGTCAAATGCCATTACAGAAATATAAGAGGAAAAATGTGTATTTTCGTTCCCTAAAGACTATTATCAGTTTAATTCTTTTTTCTTAGCTAATTAAGTCTATTTAGTTTCTCTTTTATCTCTTCGATGAACCCTTTTCAACAACCATTTAAACAAAAACACATTTACTCTCTCTCATACTGAATCTACCCTGTTGTTTTCTGGAAGAAGTGAATGTGTAATGCTAACAATTTATACTAGAGTTGATCTCTTATGTTGACGAGCACTTAGACCTTGAAAGTATTTCCTTATGCACATTTGGGTGATTTTATTTTCTTTCTACCCTATGAGGTCAAGCTTTGTACAAGACTAATTTTCTGATTAGTGGTAATAATACTTGCAAAGAAAAAAGATTTTAATATTAATTTATTCATGATTGGTATACAAAATAAATTATACGAAATGTAGAAATTGGTTTGCATCTAAAATAATAAAGAAGATATAATTGGAATTTATTTGTGTAATTATAGAGAGAGGATAAGAAGTAACGGAAATTGCTGAAGGAGCATGGTCAATGGTTCAAATTGGGGAGCAGCTAATCAGACAATAATATCCTTTGAATAGTATCAAATTAGACAGAATTTTAGACATCGGGTAACAAAATTAGAACAACATTCAAACTTGAGGTACTAATGTTGGAGTTTCTGAAGTTGAGGTACTAATGTTGGAGTTTCTGAAGTCGAGGTACTTAAGTTGTATCTCACTCATAGTTGGAGTACTGTTTGTGATTTTTTCCCTCAATTCTATGATAGCATATATATTTTGGTATAAAGGAATTTGGAGGTGATGTCCATAAATTAACTTATAGGAAGATAACAATTACATAGTTAAACAATAGATGAAATTAAACTAATAAAGTACAGTAACATCAAGTTTCTCATCTACAGCCATCATGTGTTCAATTTAACCACTGTAGAAGAGTCATTAAGCCAACTGCTTGTTGGAGATGGTCGCTTTGGGGCTGGCGGACACTCAACTTCGTCTGAGAGGCAAACGGGATGCTTTGTCTTTTGGGGTTGCTGAAGACACAGACACCCATTTGTTGGCTTCAACATCTGCAGCTCCATAAACTTGCAAACTATTCGAAGAACTCATCTTGATCAAAGCAACTGCAACAACAAAACAAGAACTATAGATTCTGACACAGATTGATTTGATGAGAACAACAGATCCCAGGGCCTCTATATATAGTTATTTACTTTCCTGTGTACAAGAGGAATTCTATTGAGACAAGGTTCAATATGACAAATATTACAGGAAATATTTCTTAATCTAAATCAAGAAAAGGAAAGACTTTAGCCCGTCCATAAAACAAACCAGTTTCCAAATCTTTGTTAATCCGACTAGGAGGCCGACTAGGAGTAATCTCTTAGAGTTTCAATAGGAAACATTTCTCAGATTCAGAGCGCTAAAAAGAATGTACAATTTCGATAAGGTTTGTTATATTAAAGGAAAATTCAAAAGAAGAAAAGAGTGGACTTAGAAAGCCATGAATTCGGAGTTTCACACTTTAACCGGGACTTTACTTTGATACTACTTGATCAAACTTCACACATGATTTTCAGTTCATCACCACGACTACTACCGCTCTTTACTATATTTTGCGTTATGAGTTACAACTTTCAATCACCTTGAGAACTATTGAGTTACTTATGATTTTCCATTTATTCTATTACTAAACCAAATGATTGTGGAAGAACATAGGCTTGTATATGCAAGTATGATTTGAATATTAATAAAGAAATATTAGTTATGTTGAAGGAGAAAATATAATAAACTGAAAATTGTAACTCTTTCATTGATAGAATGCCTTATAAATAGGCTGATACAATCTGTTACAATAATTGTCCCTATAAAATAGAGATTCTCTGTATCTGTATCTAGACTAATCCATATCTAATTAGACAAGACACACGCTGAAAGTTACGGAGAATAAATCTGCTTCAATACTCCCCCTTGTGTCGATGACCTAATGAATGATGTATAACATGTTGCCTCACTAAAAACCTCACCAAACAAACAAAAACCTCATGGGTAAAACAAAAACTTGGTCTAAGGAAAAAAAAATACAACGCATCAACTACATAAGATAACACACATGTGATGTAGACTCTCCCTGATGTCTACAGAAATATAACTCCCCCTGACTATAAACTCAGTCATTGAGTTCAGATAACCTGCACATACCAATGCGCCTAACATTTTTCACAAATGTAGATTTGGGTAATGACTTGGTAAACAAGTCCGTAGCATTATCCACCGAACCAACTTGATTCACATGGATAATCAATAACCGCTGCTATTGTTGATTGTAGGAGTACTTTGGTGAAGTGAATTAAGTATGATATCTTTAATGTAACCCAACTTCATTTGTCCAATGCAAAGCGCATTATTCTCAAAGATGCAAGTTGGTGCTGTCGTAGTAGATGACAATCCACTAGACCCTTGAATATGTTGTATTACCGTCCTATAGAAGACACAAGCATCAGCCGCTTTATACAACTCTTTAATCTTAGAATAGATCGAGGAAGTAGCAATAATGGTTTGCTTAGTTGATCTCCAAGAAATCACCATGTTCCCTATGGTGAATAGATAATCTGTCTGGAAACGTCCTTTATGTGGGTCAGAGAGGTACTTAGCATCAGCAAATCTAACCAACACATCAACCGGTGTTTCAGAACAGGGGAGGAGTTCGACTGGTAGAAGTCCCCACTCGACGGGTCGAATGAAAGGTTCTACTCGATCCAAGGTACCGGTTTCGACGAAAACCATTCTTCGACGGGTCAAAAGACACATTCGGGTTATCACCGTTCACTGCCTTCGACAAGTCGACAAATCTACTCGACGGGTTGAAGAGCCCAGAACCTGCATGTTGCGATTCAACCATCCATTTTTCAGGAATTTCAAGCTTCACTCTGTTTACTTTGTAGGGAAAGAACAAGACCAAGTCAATGGTTACCTTCAAATAAAAGAAGGTATACTATACTCCATTCCAATGACTCTGTGTTGGCGCATACCAAGAGGGAAATATCTGGGCATGTGCACCAAGATATATCATACTAAGCTCTAACCGCACCAAGATATAGAATCCTCATCTCCAAAGATCTTTACCATCATCATTTCGATGAAATTGATTCTTTTGGGTTCCAGACTATAAACAATCATTGGTGTGCTTTGCCCATTGTCTGATCTAGACATAAGCCGACTGGTGAATAAGAACTCACCAAACTCGATATTCCATCTCAAAACCAAGACTTAATCGAGTCCTACCAAAGTCTACCATTTCAAACAAGGCGTTCATCTACTGAACACGCATAAGCATAACTTTTCATTCTTGTATCCCTTCCCAATCAAGTAGTCACTAAGACATATATACCACAATCTTCAAGATTATTTCAATCCATATAGTGAACGTCTCAATCTAATTACATGAGCACTCTGTGGTTTAGAGTTACTTGAATTAAGTAGAACCATATCAACCGACACTCTCATGTATATCTCTAAATCAAAATTCCCATAGAGATACATAACCATGTCTATTAGTTGTATACTTAGTTTTTCGGACACTACCAAACTGATAAGGTAGTGGAAAGTAATGATGTCCAGAACCAGAGAATCCATCTCCTCGTAATCAATACTAGGACGTTAAGAAAATCTTTGCGCCATAAGTCTAGCTTTATACTGCATGACTTCATTATTCTCAATACACTTTCGAACAAAGACTCATTTGTGTCTAACTGGTTTACCATTCGGTGGTCATAGCACTACCAAATTAAAAACATGTCATTTCTAAGAGAGTCTAGTTCAACATAAATTGTAACTTTCCATATAGGTCAATTTGCTCTACATTAACCATTGACAATCCGCAATAGAGCAATGTGCCACTTCACCGTCATCAATTCCTGACCGACGGAATAAGTAAATGCATCATCAACGAATTTGGATGTACCATCCATAATACCGCTAGAATTTGTTTAACATGGTGAGATTTCTTTGTTTACTGACATCGTCATTGACTTTAAGGCGTCCCTCGGTGTTTGTCAATGTTGAATTTTAGAAAAATTTATAGTCAGAAACAATCTCATGTATTGATAATGAACAGTTGTGCCTTGATGACTTATTTTTTCACCGGCAACCCATCAGTGGATTTTAATCGACATTACACCTCAACGACTAGTAGGAGAAACACTACCTTACCCGGGTATTGCGTTAACTTGCCCAATTATAGGGACTTTCAACCTTGCAGGATTTCCAGCATATACAACCGATCTCGTCACTCACATGATAACGGTAAAGAAGTTAGACATCAAATTTGGTACTTTTTGAAGATCAAGAATACATTGCACTTTAATCTCATACTGAGATGTGCGGGGATCATGATGAGACATAGTGGGAACATACCACGTCAATTTCTGACGTTTAACTAGAATGAAACAATTTTTATATCCTCCTAACGACGGAAGTATGTTTCATCAAAGTGACATTCTACAAAAACTAGCAGTAAAAAGATCTTCTGTCAAAGGTTCTTAACTTTTGCTTGCATTGTATCATTTGGTCTACGTAGCGGACAATCGTTGGAGAATCATAACAAACATAAATGCATAATCGTCATTGATAACCTATTGTTTACGTAGTAGAAGCGTAGTAGGCACATGTATCATACAACCAGAGATGCGTAGGTGTGAGATATCAGGCTCATATCCAGTTACCAACTGGTACACTCTAAATGGTTGGCGGTTTATGAGTATCAAGTGAATAAGCATAGCTGCATGTAATATTGCATATCCCTAAGAAGATACCGACAAATTATTATGCATAACCATTGTTCTTGCCACAAGCTTGAACTGCTTGATTTATGACTCTGCTAAACCGTTCTATGAATGAACATAAGAGACGAGATGTTCAACTTCAATCCCAATTGATATGTAATAATCATCAAAATATTTTAATGTAAATTCTCCTGCATTATCCAATATAATTGACCTGATTGGGTTGTTCGGGTGGTAAGCCTGAAGCTTAATAATATGTACTAGAAGTTTTGCAAATGAACCATACCATGTGGATTGCAAAGACGTGTGACCTATGCGTCGATGCAACAATCAAAACAATATATAAACAGTCCGCACACCGGTTTGATTGATCCATAAATATATTCTTGGAATCGGGGAAGGAATGGAAGTTGTGTCTACAACAAAAGATCATTATGCATGTAAACAATAATATAGACATGAACAAGCTTTGCAAAATAAGCGATGTGCATTGAATTTTGTCATAAGGACATCCAGTAGGATAACGCACGACGCCATAACGGTACTGTGTCGAGATTGTGCTGCACTCGTCTTGGAGGCTGAGCCAGGAATGAGAGGAGTAGTCTCATCCTCCCCATCTAAGCTGATGGATTTAGGTATTTTCACATGCTTCTTTACTCTGAAGAACCGATGACCATGAAAATTTCTCAATATCTTGATCATCATAATACCAAAGCTCATATGAGACAAACTCACACATAGTAATATAAGTGACTGCATGAGATTTAATAATCCCAACCATAGTAAGATATAAACACTACAAATCCTTATAAACCTCTTTAGATTGCGCCGTTGGCAGCATTCTACGGAGATTGGACACAAAAATCTGTTTCATTCTCACAGTATTATTCCGAGTGAAAACCGTTGGCACAAATATTTTCAAAACTTAGCAAGGTTTAAATGACTATTAGGCGTGTATAATACTTAATCTCATCATCATATATCAACAAAATAATGTCAATCAATCCGTCTTTGAAACCAAGACATAGCGAATACTTTAAGTGAATACTTAAAGATTTCAAAAGGGTGTTACCCTTAGAGCATCTGCAGCAAAGCAAGAAATCAGAGGAATTTCTCCTGATTTTTGGCGGGTCCTAGCCGAAATAGGAAGTCCTCCGGCGTTTTGGCATGCAGCGGCGTGGAGAGGAGGCGACAACCGATCGAAGATGCACAAGAATTCCTCGAGGAATTCCTGAAATTGACATCGCGAGAGGACGGCTCCCCTGGCGGACCCCAGGCACATGGGTGAAGCCGGGGCGCGTCTAATTATTTTTTTCAATCATGCGCGTGTAAGTAAACCAATGGGAGGTGTCCACGTGGCCTGGGTGTCTCCCGTTTTGAACCAAACGGCTACTTTCCTCTGTGCCGTTGATTTAAGTGGCCGTTTTTTGATCCGATGGCCACAATTCAAGCATAACGGCTCCTTTTATATAATTTTTTTGATTCTCTAAAAAATCCAAAAAAAATCCCAAAAAATCTGAAATGATCCCCTACTACTTTCCTATAAATACTAGCCTCATTTTTCCACAATTTTCACACTAATTTGTGCACAATAATTTATTATCCTCCTCCATCTCTTCCCTCAATCCGATAGAAATTTGCAAGATGAGATAAGAATATATTTCTGTTGGTCCTCTCAATTTAATTTAATTTTATGAAATATCAAATGTCAAGTCCATTCTTATTTAAGTTGGTCCTCTCAATTTTATTTAATTTTATGAAATATAAAATGTGGAATCCATTTTATTTGATATTATTGTGACATATTAATTTTTTTTTGTAGTTAAGGAAAGTTCAAACGTTTTATGTGGGAAAAAAGAATAAAGTATTTATGCATCTTTGAGTATTGAGAAGTGGTTAAGGATCATCTTACTTTTAGATGAATCCTAACGATTACGAAGAGTCTTCCAGGAGGAGGCGTCAACAACGTCGGCAAGTTGCCGCAATTGCTAATTCCTTTGTCACTGATGTGGCCATGGTAGTTGCATCGTTTGATAATGAGCTACCTCGCCACCGCCGTCCAAACAAACCAAGGCAGAGGGAATCAAGGGGTCAGAATATGCCGGAAGATTACTTTATCGAACACCTTATTTTCGACAAGCAAGATTTTCGCCGGAGATTCCGAATGAGCCCAAACTTGTTCGACTGGATCAAGATAGCCATCTGCAACCAAGACTCATTTTGGCATCAAAGAGCAGATGCATGTGGATTGCAAGGACTCCTCCTCGAGCAAAAGATGACCGGTGCTCTTCGAATGTTGGCGTACAGTGCAACTGCAGATCAGTGTAGTGAATACACAATGGTGGGGGAGTTAACAACACTGGAATGCATGAAGAAGTGGTGCACATAAGTGGCATTGCTTTACCAAGACTATTACCTCCGCGCTCCAAATGCAGCATACATCACTCGACTTCTACGAAGGGTGAGGCATCGGGGATTTCCTGGTATGATTGGAAGCATCAACTGCATGCACTGGGAATGGAAGAACTGCCCAACGACTTGGCAAGTGGCATTCTCGGGGCGGAAGGCTCGTCCGACCATAATCTTAGAGGCGGTAGCGTCATATGACACATGGATATGACACGTGGATATGGCACAGCTTCTTAGGGACGCCTGGAGCACAAAATGATATCAATGTGCTCAACAGCTCGGTCTTCGATGCACTACTTCCCGAAAGAAGCCCACGAGAGACTTATAAAGTCAACGGTATGACGTATTACAACACTTATTATCTAGCTGATGGAATATATTCGAGGTACACCTCGTGTTTCAAAATAATTTTCAATCCCCAGAATCAACCACCGAAGCTGTTCTCATGGAAACAAGAGCCATATCACAAAGATGTGGAGATGTGTTTTGGCATCTTGCAATCTCATTGGGCTATCATTCGTCACTCAGCTATGTGTCATCACACATCGACATTGAAAATGATCATGTTGGCTTGCATCATAATGCATAACATGATTGTTGAGGAAGAATTTGTGGAGGACGATTTTGAGGAGAACGAAGATGAAGATCTACAAAACCCAGCTAGTGCTTTCACAGCCTATGATGAGCCGGTGGATGAAAATGGTAACCAAATTCCCTTTGAGCCTGTTGGAAGAGATCAACATCAAAAACGGTTTAGCGACCATCTCATCGATCTCCAATCTGTTCATCTCCATGGAGAGCTTCAAAAGGACTTAGTGAAGTACAACTGGTTTCTTGAAACCGGTGAACATCTCTAAATAATGCTTTTGATGTGTGTGTGTTTTATTTTTGTATGTTTACATTTTGTGTATTTTAATTTTGTATGTTTTCCTTTTGTGTGTTTGTATTTTATGTTGTTTGAGTGCAATTAATTGTGTTTTAATATAATCTGTAATGAGGGAATGTGAAGAAGTGTTTGAAATCTTACCGAAAATCTTCATCAATAGGAATAAAAATCAATAGTTATTGGATAAAAATATTACTAAAAATTAAATAAAATAAGTTTTCATAATTAATGAATAGTAATAAGAATTCCTATTTGGTGCACTGCTGCGCAAAAAACAAGAATAAGACATCCTATTTGATGAATAGTGACAGAAATTCCTGAAATAAGAATTCCTGGGCCAATAGAACTTTCCAAATGGGTGCGGATGTTCTTATAGATTGCTGATATGATATGATAATATCTAAAAACAATCGATGTATAACATCCGACTGGTTGAAATGACTTTTGTAGATTAAGTTCCATGACATGACAAAAACTAATGTAAAACCACATCTGGTGCAGAATTTCGGAAAACTTCGAATTTTTTCTGATCTTTTTTCAATAAAATCGATGTAAAATACATCAAAAACATCACAAACCGGATATAACCTTCAACGGGTCGAGTAAACTTCTCGACGGGATGAAAAAACCCAAAATAGAATTTTAATTTTCTGATACCAAGTCTCGACGGGTCGAAAGTTTGTCCAGAGGCATACCTTCGACGGGTCAAACTAATGTGTCGACGGGTCGAAGAGAAATCCAAAACCGATATCGATTTTCCGATATCTATCATTGATGAGTCAAATAATATTCTCGATGGGTCAAAATGGGACATAAAACGAGATAGCAGCAAGCAATCAACGGGTCGAGGAAATCCTTAACGGGTCGAAAAGTGCAAAAATCGATCCAGAATGAAGCATTTGACGGGTCGAAGAATTTTCTGAAATCAAGACATCTTCTTTTTTGTGTCTCGTTTTTATCGTGTCATTATGCCATATGTTAATGTAAACATCGAACCATACACTGAGTTGGTATAAAAATAACATTCTCAACACTTTCATATACCGAAAAATAGAAAAAAATTCTATTACTTGCCAACTTTAAAAATTACATCATAGTTGTCTTATTCCAAAAATCATGACTTAAAACAAAGTCTCAAACCATAACTAAACCAAGTAAAAAAAAAAACCATGACTAAAACCAAGTTAAAAATAGAGCTAAACTTGATTACATAGCAAAAACTTGAGCCTAGTACATAGACTACTAAAAAAACCCGCAGTCTTTAGACTTGCTTTTGTATTGTCTGCTATTATGAGATTAGTTTTAGCACAATCTTCCATCTCATAGTCTTCAAATGAAGTTAGTCTCATGTGCCAAGTATCGTGTGTACTTTTTGTAGGCATTTTGAATATCCTTGGGTGCACAATATTGTTTGTGCATGTGCTTGGTAGAACCACATTTATAACAAGATGACAAGCGCAAATTATAGGCAGAATTTGAAGAATTTCTCCCGTTCCTAGAACCGGAATGATTCTTGTTGGAGTTATGGCTATTGTCTTGGTGAGTCCAAGACAAGTTTTGACTATATCCTCTACTACGAGCTTTGCCTCATCCGCCTTTTCCACCAAGGTTATTGTAAGGCTTAGAACAACTGTTTCTCCTATCCTTACGTGTATTTCTATTGGTTTTGTATGACTCATGGATCTTTTTAGTACCGGTCGGCCGAACATTATTGATGAGAATAATCTTGCGATACTGATCTTTCTTGGCCAACACATTCATGAGATCATTGTATGATCTTAGTCTTTCTTGCTCACAATTTGTGCAATATTGACTAGCAAGTGTGTCCATGGAAGTAGAGAATGTGCTTAAAGACTTCTCTATCATAGTCATATCGGTTTTTACAATGCCACAAACATTCGACTCCAATTGTAGCTCCAACATAGCTTGATTGAAAGCATCAATATTTCGATAATCCAATAACCAAATCGAATCCCATCTTTCTTGCAGTTCTTGAAGTTGTGCATTATGCACATAATTGAATCTATTTTGTAAATTCACACACAAAACCGCGAGATCATTCTTTAACAAATATTGTTTTTGTAGAACTCGATGTTTATGTCTCCTTAAAAACATGAGGGCTTGAGTTTTGCGAGCTGGAGTTGGTGACTCAGTACCAGGTGGTGGTGGTGGTTGGATTGTATCCGTCAGATTCATACGAGAAGCGTGTTCTCAACATCTGATATCCAACAATGGTATTTTGTTCTTTGAGGATCAAGGATATCAAATTTAGGCCATTCCGGCTTAATTGATGTCATCTACAGGAGATACAAGAGTTGTAATTAGCTTACTAATCGAAAAACCACGATCACTAATATCAAGTTTAGGGAATAAGAACCGTGATCAATGATGTTTGGTCACAAAAATATATTATCAACAAATGGTGGTTCAAAACCACACTAAAAAACTGTGATGAACCATCACATAATATCGATTTCCCTTTCTGTTTTTTTCTTTCTAAACCGTGTCTCCTCCAGGACTGTCATTTATATTCTATGTATATAGGTCCATAGGAACTAGTGCATAGATATGCAATAATCACAAATCACAATCCTAAGATCTAGAGTTTTACAGGAAGTAAGTTTTATTCCTAGATCTAGAGATTGACGGTTTAGAAATTTTACCTCGAGGGTGTTATGCTCGGTATGAAAACTTCACTGTGAAAGAAGTTTGAAAAAAGGAAACACGTCCACGAAACTTTCAGCAGAAGGAGGATTCCTTCTTCTTTTCTTCTTTTTAGACAGACTGACCTTCGTGCACTCAACCGAATATAACTTTTTCTAAACACATCCAAATTGAGATTTTCAGGATATTCTGGAAACTAGACATCTGGGGATTTTTCTTGCATATGAAGATCTCTCTCTAGTTCGTCCTGAGTTGCTCGCAATCCTCTTTTAAAGTTGGCTGTTCTGCACAAGCTCAATTTTGGCCGGAAAATCAGAGATTTCGGGAGAAGGAGACGTCGATTGGTAGAGATCGGCAGTGAAGGAGGTGCTGCCGGCGGTTGGAGTTTAATGTTTTGGGGTTAGGATTTTTTTTTTGTGTGGTGATTCTTGGCTCTCTACTCAGAACGTGCTGATAACGTGTTGAAGAAGAAAATATGATAAACTGAAAACTGTAACTCTTTCATTAATAGGCTGATACATTCTGTTACAATAATTGTCCATATAAAACAAAGATTCTATGTATATGTACCTAGACTAATCCGTATCTAATTAGGACATGACACATAGAACAAAAAAATGTTATTACAAAAATAACCATCGGAAGGTACCGTAAACATTTGACGGAAGCCCATGTCCACCGTTAAGAAAAGTAAGGAGATGTAACCGCGAAGGTCCAAACGACGACGTTTCTAAGTCCCGCCCTGTATCTCTTACTCTCTGTTGTGCTTGGCCAGCCGGAGCGACACCGTCAGCGATCTCCGCGTCCTCAATTGATTGTGAAAATTACACTAATAGCCATTAGCCGATAGATCTTCATCTTCGAGCTCCCAAAAGGTACACTCTCGTTTGCTTCAAATTCACTCTCCTCAAATTCAGTTCCTAAACCTTCTTATCAGTTGTAATTGATCTGCCGAGATCCACAAATTGATAATCCGATTGCAAATTGATGTAGGAGTTGAATTGAATAGAGCGTAACAATGTCCGAAGAGGCCGAGGCGGCGACGGCGACTCAAATTGAAGACGATATGAAGCCGCCGCAGAAGTACTCGTCGGAATCGAACCACGGCGGCGACAGCAATGGAGATCTCGCATTGGAGAACGGAATCTCCGACGGTCACGATGAGCTTGTACAGATGGTGACGGAGCATAAGTTCCAGAACGAGTTCCTCAAGTCTCAGATTGAAGCGTTTCAAAGCTCAGCAGTGGAGGAACGCGGCGGTGGAGGTTCTGAAGAGGCTGAGCAGCTGCGGCGGAGCATTGAGTCGTTGAGTGCTCAGCTTGCGGAGGAGAAGCAGACAAGAGCTGCGGCGGAAGAGGCTTTGAAGCACCTTCGAGAAGAACACTTGGAAGCAGATTCGAGAGCTCAGGACCTCTCTGTGAAGCTAGCCGAAGGTCAGCATTGTGTGTAGCTTGGTTTGTTTGTGAATTTTGTGCTGATGACTGTAATTGTTAGGAGTTTATGTTTGTAGTCTCACTAAGCAGCATTGTGTGTTGGTTGAAATGTGTAGCTCAACAGAAGCTGGATCAGGAAATAAAAGAGCGTGAAGAGAAGTACGCTGATCTCGACTCGAAATTCACTAGGCTTCACAAACGAGCAAAGCAGCGTATTCAAGATGTTCAGAAGGTAAGTTCTTTAGTGTTATTTTCTGTAGATATGTTGTAGTGGGGGAAATTCAATGTTTGTTGGATACGATTCTATTCAGGAAAAAGATGACCTTGAGGCTCGATTCCGTGAAGTAAACGAAAGAGCTGAGCGAGCATTATCCCAACAGATAGCATTGCAACAAGAGCTTGACAAAACCAGGCAACAAGCAAATGACGCGCTGAAAGCAATTGATGCAGAGAGGCAACAATTAAGAAGTGCAAACAATAGGTAATCTCTGGTTAACTGCACTGTGATTTGTGCATATGTTTTGTATAACATTTTTTTTCATTTCCTGATAAACTTTAATCATGATGCTGATCAGACTACGAGACAACATTGAAGAATTGCGCAATTCGTTACAACCAAAAGAGAGTGCCATTGAGGCACTACAACACACAATATCAGAGAAGGATCAGGTAGGAATGTGTGTGCTCAGATGTTGATGTTAATTGCATCGTCTCAGATGCTTGAAACAGAGTGATTTTTATGTTGATGTTAACTTGCCTTGTCTCAGATGTTAGAAGACATGCGAGGTTTGCTCCAGGCTGCTGATGAAAAAAGGCAAGCTTCATTAGCTGAACTCTCTGCTAAACATCAGAAGGTGTATTTGCTTTCCTAGGCCTTAATTTTGGTTCCATTTCCCTGTGATAATTTTTCTTTCCTTTCATTGCCTAGAGTGTCATCAAAGGAATTGACATAGTTCTTTTTGTTTCGGTTTTTCTTCTGTTAGAATTTGGAGAGTTTGGAAGCACAACTTGCTGATGCAGCATCCGATAGAAACAAAGCAACTGAAACAATTTCTTCTCTACAGGTAACAGTTTATTAATGAGCTTAGTTTCATTTTCAAGATAAGTTCCCTTATATGTATGTGCCATAGGCATGTTTACAAGCTTGTTAGGCACAAATTACAGTCCAATATATCACTTATGACAAAATACACTGAAAACTCTTAAACCCCATCATTGTCGTCTTAGGTGAAGTAAAAAACTATTTATCTTTATGATCTACCTAATGAGCATCTGTCCATGTTCTTAAACCCTATGTTTGATCAGGTACAAGTGAGTCTTTGGTTTATGAGTGCTTAAAAAGATTTTAGCTTGTGTCAATCAAGTTGCACCTGGGCTTTAAATAGATATCGACGAAGCAAGTTAATACAAGCTCCAGTCTTCAACTTCTTCTAGTTACAACCCAGTAATAATACGAGGGAAAGATATTTTGCTCATTGATACTTAAGGGGCTAAACGGGTCACCTTTATAATGAGAATACAATGAGTTGCAACGAATAACTGCTGTTCCTTTTAGTTTTTGTGATTTTATTCTATTAAAATCTCGTTGCATTTCAAACAACTCAAACTAATGAGTGAATGTTATTTCCAGATGCTAGTTGCTGAGAAAGAGTCTAAGATTGCAGAGATGGAAGCAGCATCAACGGGTGAGGCAGCAAGGCTTAGAGCTGCTGCAGAAACTGTAAAAGGAGATCTTGCTCACCTGAAAGATGAGCATGTACAAAAATTAACTTATCCTATTGGTAAAACTAATGCAAGTATATTATGAACTCCAGGAGATGAATATATATATATATATATATATATCTTTTAAATAATGATTGAATTTATATTTGACTGTCATCTTGACTTAGAGGGTTTGTGATGTCTCCCCTGATAATTGTCACCCTCACCCTTACCTTTGGTTACATCATGGCTCATATACCTCTGGGATATAGCTCCTAAATTTGAGTTTAAATATCAGGAGAAAGAAAAGGAGAGCTGGGAAATTGCCACTCGGGCATTTAAAACGAAGCTGGAAGTTGCTGAGAGCAATCGGATATGTGCTGAAATTGAAGTAGCCAAATTGAAAAGTATTACTTGTTTTTCTTGCTGAATATTAATTTGTTTCGGTGTTTATATATGTAATTGAAGCAGGCAAAATGATAAGTACTTCTTAAAGAGTGGCATGCTTTTATTATTGGGCAGGTCAGCTGGAATCAGAGGTGTCTGCACAAACCCGGATGATTGATGTAAAAGATTCTGAACTTGCAACTGCCAAGGAGGAGGTATATATTTACTCCCCTACACCTACATTTCAATTACCCTGGAATGATGTGTATCATGACATGTTATATATCTCTCTCCTTGTGGCTGACTGGTATGTCAGTTTCTCACTTTGATAGTTTGGTAAATATTGGTATTGGTGTTTTAGAGATTCGTTGGTTGGGGTATGATTTTTTAAAGTTATAGTTGAGTATGCCTTTGATTTTTCTGCTCTACATGGAAAACCTTTGACAAGGGCCTTGGTTAAGCATTTTGCAAATCTTGATGTTGTTGAGAGTGAAGTTGTATACATTTGATTGTTCTTCTCGCCTTATTGCTCTGCCTATTATATCCTGCAGATCAACCGCCTTAAAAGCGAATTTTCTTCATACAAAGTACGTGCCCATGCACTTTTACAAAAGAAGGATGCAGATCTAGCTGCAGCAAAAGACTCTGACCAAGTCAAAGCTCTTGAGGAAGCACTAAAAGTGCGTGCTTGTAAACTAATCCCTACTTTTTTTAGCAATAGAGCAAAAATGATCTGCCATGATCTTCAATATGCATTTTTACATACATGGCTTGTTCTTCAGGAGGCTGAAAAGGAAGTTTCGTTTATCAGTGCTGAACGGGATAAGGCCCTTCAAGATCTTCAGGATGCTTTGACTAATTATGAAAAAGAACTTGCAGAAAGGTAATATTATAGCCAATATAGCTCAATCATAGATAATGTTGGCTGTTCCCCACCACTTTAGCTCGTTAGTGTTTGCTGTGTTGAAAACATTTTCTTTCCATAAAGTCTTTAATTTCTGTACAGAGCTATGAAATATTTTTCTGTTGTTAAGTGTGAAGCAATTTATCTTCATATTTCTGTGGCACTCTTTCTACAGAGAAGCGGCTCTTAACATTACGATGCAGCAGATTAAGACTTTAGAAAGAAAGATTGAGTCTACTAATGCCCATCACCGATCAGCGAAAGAAGCATGGGAAATGAACTTAACTAATTTGGAAGAAACATGGCGGGGTAATATCCTGGTGCTAAACTGCTCAAATCTTCAGTCAAAACACCGTCTCATGTTTGCTATGTGAATTCCCCTTTGTTTGTTAACTTGTCCGGAAATGCTTATGTTCAAAGTTTAATAGAAGAGACTTTGCTATCTGATTTGAGTAAAATTCACCTTTTTGTTGGCAGCAAGATGTAAAACATTAAGAGCTCAAAACGAAGCATCTTCTGGAGAAGACATAAAGAAAGAATTGGAAGAGCTCAAATTACGGTATAGAAAACTGAAGGTATTTGCACTCGTCCTGCTCTTTCAGCCTCTGATACAAATGCAATATATTTTCACTTAATCGCGCTCATCATTTGCAGGAAGAACACAGTTCATTTCGTGATCTGGCTGATAAATTGACAGAAGAGAAGGACAGAGAAATCTCTAGACTGGTAGATGAAAATAAGAATCTTCAACGATCTTTGGAGTCAAGACCACGGGTGGGTTCACTTCTTTCAAGTATCTTCTCCCGAAATTCTAATTTTTGGACATTTCCTTTCCACAACTGTTATTTTTCGGTCCTCACATTTTGCTTTTCAATCTCAGGTTGATCATAACGATAATTATAGCACAGGTAGATTGCCGAGTTCAGTTTCTGAATTTCATGGTGCTTCTAGCCACAATGCATAGTGAAAGTATTAACTTGTTATGTTCTTGACAATATCAGGCATGCATAAACAAGATTCATCAAGTATAAGCACCTCTGCGGCAGAACAGCAGATTCTGGTAATCACAGTTTCTCTCTACTTTTTCTTTCCATGTAAATTGTTGGTAAAACTGGGAACTTACTGTTTAAGTATTTTTTACATCTACTTTCATGTCTTGCCCTCTGAAGTAAGTGAAAATCAAGTATCTAATTTGAACCCTAAGTATTAGCACAACAGTCATGCTAAAGATTTACAGCTGTAAGCTCCCACTTAGACAATTGCATTGGATTGCAACAGAAAATCTAGGTGCCTCATATGGTAATCAGATTATATCACACTGACCGCACTGGTAATCGGTAGAAGCAGGGTTAAATTAGATTATGCTTTCTTGTGTCCCTACTCAAGTACTCATCATCATTTTCATAGTTTCCTCACTACGTAATATTAGCTGAGATGGTGCAAATGTTAGTTAATTATATCTTCCTCCATCCTCTACGAATAGTTTAAAGTGGTGATATTTATACTAGTTTGTGCTTATTGTCAGCTCAGCTCTATGAGCTAAAATAATTTTTATACTTCTACCTTCTCGTTAGTTTGGTCCTGGTTGTTCATGCACTGATTAAATATGACCTTCAGATTTTGGCAAGGCAGCAAGCCCAAAGAGAGGAAGAGCTAGCACAATCACAAAGGCACATCTTAGCACTCCAAGTGTGTAATCCCTCATCCTGATTACTACTTTGCTGTGGTGGAGTTGTCTGATTCATGTTTCTTGTTTAATATCAGGAGGAAATTGAGGAGCTGGAGCGTGAAAATCGACTGCATAGTCAACAGGTATCAAGAACCTGGACTTCCATGTTTGAACCCCTTCACTTTACTCTTGGGCTTTGTTGGTTTCAGTTCTTTGCATTTCTAGAATGAAGCCAGCTACTGATTGAGGGAAGTCAATGGAGGTTTTGAATGTTTAAATTTTGTGACACATGTAGGAAATGATGTTGAAGACTGAGCTCCGCAACATGGAAAGATCACAGAAGCGGGAAGGAGTAGATATGACTTACTTGAAAAATGTAATCTTAAAGCTTCTTGAAACAGGTATTTTCATAAAAAGATTGAATCACAATTAGTTATATCCATGTTCATGGGCTATGTTTGAATTCGGATAGTTTTTGTTTACCGAAATAGGTGAAGTGGAGGCTCTGCTACCTGTAGTTGGTATGCTCCTTCAGTTTAGTCCAGAAGAGGTGAAATTCTTATCTCCTACTTAATACTGCAGTTATTGGTAGTACCTCCTTTATGTCACAATCTTAGGAAATAGGTTTCAACTTTCATATAAAAAAACAAACATAACACTAAAACAAGATTTAACCCTAAGGGTGGGTAGAGACTGCAAAAGACCACCATTTGGATGTAATAATAAAAATAGTTACTTGTATAAAAAAATGAAAATAAAATATAGTTACCCCGTAGCTTTCTTTTTGGAAGAGACTGAAACTGGTATATGAATATAAATCACATTAGGCAAGATCATGACATCCAGCAACAATGTTATGACTGGCTTATACTGTCTTCTGTGTACTGATTGTTCGGAGGCTCCCCTTTTGTCGCATATAAAATCTCTTGTAAAAGAAATCAAGTGTAGATCTCATATCTCGGTGTGGAACTAAAATGGTTTTATTCATTTCATTCATATTTATGCATTTCGTGTACTAATGCAGATCCAGAAGTGTCAACAAGCATACCGCGCATCCACAGAAGTCCCTCCTAGCCCAGCAAGTGATGCTTCGGGATCTGCTACTTCCTCTCTGTTCTCAAGATTCTCATTCACTTGAACAGCACCACAAAGTTTTGTGGAGAATTCCTTGCATGAAAACTGGCAGCTACAGCTGTTTGCTTTCATACGAAAAACATTGGGAGGGTGCCATCACAGTAAATCTTGTATTCTTTTGTAAAAGCAAACCATTCTTTCTCCAAAGTCAATACCGTCCAAGAAATGTAAAGTACGACGGCACCGGAAGAGTCATAAAGAGATAGAGGGAACGAGAACTCATTTTGGGCGTCATCAGATCTTCCCTTTCATTTGAAGGAACACCCTTCATAATTTATTGTAGAGAATGTAACAAAAGAAATGTAGTAGTTTGGAGATATAATGGGACATTTTATTCGACACGATTCAATAGTACAGTTTGAATCACCCTCTTGTAGGGTGTGTTTGGATAGAGTCAAAATGGATGAAATTTAATAAAAACTAGAGAAATTTCCATCCATACGGCCATACGGGTGTGGTTTGCAGTGGAAGAAAAATTTATAAAATAATTTTTTATTTTTATCTTCTTTTATTTGTAATTTAGTTATTATTATTAGAGCAACTCCAGCAGATACCCTAAAAGTCAATTTTATTTATAATATGAGATTTTTGCTTTAAAATCAGCTCCAAGAGATCCCCTATCACATTAGCTATTTTAGGGATTCTCTATATTTCATGTTTTCATCCCCTATCCCCATACCTAAAGCTTGAATTTTAGGTGATGTAAAAGTCAACATTGTAATTAATTGTTTCCTAAATGTTGTAAATGTAATCAATTTCTAAGTTAATAAATGTTAATTATTTTTATTAACCAATCAAAACAAAGTATTTATTCATATTTAGCTAAATTATGAGTAATATTGTTGGAGTAAATTTTTACAAATGCTTAGCTAAAATATGTTTGAGTTATATTTTGGAACAAAATAGGAAAATTTTAAGTGACATTGTTGGAGATGCTCTTAGATGTATTTTTGTCAACTTCAAATTTAGTGAAGGCTTGGCTTTATAATAGTAGAGATAGAGTAATTGGCAATTTCTTTCGTCAAAAATTGTTGTTTGGATACAATTGTTGAGGAATCTTCAATTTCTTCTCCTAACAAATTAGGGGAATTGAGTCTCCTAAATCCCCTCTCCAATTCCCTCAAAATTTGACGTCATTCTTTGATTCTCCCGAGCGGGAAAATCTTCTTTTCTCCTGCGCCAATGCACTTCTCAGTCGCGCCAAAACTGTTCCCATCGCTCTAAAACTCTTCTCCAATATCTCCCATATGAGTGTATAAATCTACAATCACAGTAGGTCTTTCAAACCCACAACGTCAACAATTTGTTCCTCTCCTCTGCAACAAAGTCTTTTACACAGGTTAGATTCAATCCCTCTCTCTTTTCTTTACCTACTGTTAATTTGTTAATATGGTTCATTGATAGTGAATTGCTAATTATTTTTTTGTGCGAAATTGAATTGTTGAAGAATAATCATTGGGTGATATTTCTGTTTATATGAATGAGTTTTTGATGAATTCGGTATGAAAATTTAATTTTATAGTTTCACAGATAACAGATTTACAGAAATGCAAAACAGTTTGCCATTGAACTGCCTACATAAAACAGATTAAATCTGGATATCTAACCGTTAGATTTCTATGAAATTTTGGTCGAACGTTAATAACACACACACATTCCTTATCAAAATTTCAGAAAAATCAGACTTGATTTTCTGTATCAAACATATGGTCGAACACATATGTAAAAACATATACTGAATCAATAAAAACTTAAATTTCTATATTAGAACTTCTAATATTAGAACTTAATTGAGTAGCTAGAATATTTGATGTCATTTGCCTTTCTTTTGATCTTGTTTATGTATAGACTGATATGGAGGTTATGAGTATTGATAAGATGGTGAAGAGTTTAAGAGAAAGCATGAAATAGAGGAAAATAATAAGATAATGAAAATTGTTATTGGGGGAATTATATCTGTTATTGATGCAATTATAGAGTGGTATAAGAAGACTTATTTTTTTAAAGAGCCTTCATGTATTTGGGATCAAGAAAGACGGTCTTACTTGAACCGTTTGTATGATGGAAGAGAGGTAGACTACGTTGAACAACTAAGAGTCAGCATGAGCACATTTAGGAGATTATGTGAGATTTTGCAACAAAAAGATGGACTAGTTCGTACCAGGAATGTGTCAGTTGAAGAATCAGTAGCTATATTTCTAGATATACTTGCTCACAATGTGAAATATAGAAAAATCGGTTTTAACTACTATCGTTCTAAGGAGATGGTTAGTCAACAATTCCATAGTGTGTTGTATGGAATGATGAGAATAAGTAAAGATTACTTGAAGTTTCATTCTACAATCATCAGTAATTCACTGCAACAAAAAATTCAATTTGCTACGTTTTTTTGCGTTATCAATTGCGACAGCACCAATGTACTTTCTAGCCCGGTAGCCACTGTCAGTTGCGGAAGTCAATAAATAAGTAGTGTAGACTAGTTAATCTGCTGCTGTGGTTTAAGAATCTTTCCCAAGATTCTAAATTCATGGAAAAGAAGTTCTATGGTAGAATTGGTTTGTGATTATGCTTACTTGACCTGAGAGTTGTCTACTGCTTGTATTTTATTCTTGTGTGTTTATTCAAAGCACCTCTATTTGTGTTTGCTTCACTCCTTGTTAACATTGTCCTCCATTTGGATACACAATGACAGAATGTAATTTTAACCGAGCTGTGCAATTTGGACACATAGTTCTCATCTTCTATGTTTAATTTATTTGTATGTATATTGTACATGTAACTGGTATTTTCTCACTTCAATGATAGTTTTAGATGGATAATAATATTTGCTCATGTATTAGCAGATTTGCAAATTGGATCATTTAGTTCCATCTCTTTGCGATGGTCAATTTGCCGTCGCAAATAAATGGAGCAATTTTTTTTGACGGTAACAAATTTAGTGACGGCATGATTGCTGTTGCTAAAATCAATTTTGCAATGGAAACTAAAAGCAACATCAGCACTACGGTACGTAGGCATATTTTGCAATGGCGTTTTTGCCGTCGCAAAATGGAAAACAAAGGCGACGACACAATTTTACCGTTGCAATAGGTTCAGACGACGACAAAAACCGTTGTAATTAGAAATTGAGTTGCCACTAATTGCGACGGAAGCTTTGCCGTCACAAATACTCTTTTTGCCGTCACAAAGAGCATTTGCTACAGCTTTTTCATCTTTTGCAATGGCAGCCTTCCGTCGCAAATTGTATTTTTTGTTGTAGTGATCCAGAAAGAGAAAAGTGGAAGTGGTTTGAGGTAATAACCTGTACCTAGAGTAAACTTATGGTTACTGAAATTATATATCTTAAGCTTACTATATTTTTTCTATCTTGTTTTTAGAATTGTCTAGGGGCACTTGATGGTACTCACATTCTAGTGATTGTGTCAGCCGAGGAAAGACCGAGATATCGAAATAGAAATGGTTATATTTCATCTAATGTCATAGGAGTTTGTGCCCCAGATTTAAAGTTCGTTTATGTATTACCTGGTTGGAAGGGTTCTGCTTCTGATGCTCGTGTTCTAAGAGATGCTCTCCGTAGGAATAATCGCTCAATGTTCCAAATGGTAAATAATAATAATAATAATTATAATAGTTTCAGTAAGTATAATGAGATGTAGTTGATTTTTGTCATAATTTACATTATAGATAAATATGTTTTGGTGGATGTGGGATATACTAATGGACCTGATTTTCCAGCACCATATCAAGGCACTAGATATCACTTGAATGAATGGATTGGAAACCTACCACAAACTGATAGAGAACTGTATAACCTTTGTCATTCCACTACAAGGAATGTAATTGAAAGATCATTTGGGTTGTTAAAAAAGTGATGGAGTATAATGCGTACTCCATCCTTTTTCAAAATAAAAACAAAATTTAGGATTATAACTACTTGTTGTATTTTGCACAATTTCATTAGAATTGAGCAAGTTACAGATCCTATTTTGGCAAATTAAGAATCAAGGTTTCTAGAAGATGTCGATTTGGAGTTATTAAACCGCTCACGCACTGAGGTTGATACAAATAATCCAAATGAGATGATTACAAGTGTTCAGACTACTTCAGAGTGAACAAATTTTAGTGATACATTTGCACTGAAGATGTTCGAAGAGTATCAAGCACAACATAATGCAAATCCTTGACAACTAAATAAATAGACATAGTTTGTTCTTGTTCTGTGCTCTTTATTTCATTTTAGTTCTTTGGTGTAATAAACTTGTAGGCAATTACACAACAAAATTATTTTACCTTTTTAATTGATCTCTGTGTTTCATTCAATATTTATTCTTGAGAAGATGCATGCCTTATACGTCTACACAGTGCTTTAGCTTGAGAAGATGTACATAAATGAGAATGTGCAATTGATTGTTACTTAGTGTGGCTTTAGGGGGTGGAGAGCATGTACATCTAGTCTGTGTTTCATTCTCAATTGCACAGTGAGTTTTTTCTTCTTCTTCTTCTTCTTCTTCTTCTTCTTCTTCTTCTTCTTCTTCTTCTGTATCACACTTGTTTTGATACATAGCAGAATTGTGAATTGAAAATGGATTATGAGCAGAATTGTGAGCAGAAGTGAATAATCATACTAGCACCATTCTTCTAGAGTCTATTTTTGTTTTGGCTGTCTTTTGTCTATTTTATTTTTCTTCTTCTCTATCACATTTTTTCCAATTATTTTTGCTAATTGTGTAGTGTAATTCTTTCCTTGAACTGTAGCAGAATGGTGCTAAAAAAAATGGAGATAAAAACACAACCAAAACAAAATAATGAAGCAAAAGCAAAACCAGAATCGTAAGGTATATTTATATACATGCACTAGTATTGGTTTTCTAAGGTCATGTTTATTTTCTAAACTAGTTTTTATTTTAATTTCTTGCAGTCTCATGATGATGTTGCAAGCTATAGGTATAAAAGAATCCCCAACTGGGATGATATTGTTGATATTTGTGGAAAAGATTGGGGAAGGTACTGAAACTGGTGTTGAAGCTACTGAGGTAATGACTCCTCCTGAGGTGAATCATGTTGATTTGGATGCTGATGACCAAGGTTTTTATGACATTCATATCATAGAAGATACTTTGCCCAAACCACCAAATTCTTAGAGAAAAAGAACTCAAGCAACTCCTCCTAGGAACAGTGTACCTCCTCAAAAGAGAAAAGTTACAACTAAAGATGTCTTAGGTGCTTCAATGGATAGAATGACTTCATCTTCTGAGGAGCTTGTCCGTGCTACTACAAAGAACCTTAACCCAAAAGATGTATGGACAGAAATTATGGCTATACTAGACCTTACAAGAGAGGAACAAAATAAAAGCATGTGCTTGGTTTATAGAGAATGACAAACAATTTCTGATGTTGAAGGAGGTCCCAATGGATGTGAAGAAAAGCATGATACTGATGTTTATCTCACATGGATCTGCATAACCTTTAATATGGTAGCAGTTGGTACTTTTTTTTAATAATTATTTGCTTTAGAAAGACTATTAGGGCATATTAGTTCCAGCGATTGAATAAGGCTACTGTTCATGTGCAGTTCAACTTTGGATATTTACCAATTTTACTATGTATGGTATGAAGTATGAAGTATTTATGAGATTATGATATGAACTTTATTTCTTGCTGTGTTGAAATGTTCTATGCAAGCAACAAGAAAGTCGTTGAACACAAAATTTCCATGATCCTTATAATAACACTCACGGTATAAGTACAGTGTGATTTAATAACACTCATTGTACTTTATTTTGTACAAGATGATCCTTATAATAACACTCACAAGAAAGTCTTGTTACTGTACTTAAAACACAACTGTTATTAACAACAATATACATCAAGCTAGCCTAGAATTTTCAAGTGCAGTATGTTGACACACTAGAGGGTTGATAGACCAGACTTCTTACAGTATGAGAATAGCCTGATGGGTGATTATAACCGAACTTTATTCCTGAGGTCGCATCCCCAAGATGAGAGCAATGCTCATGAAAGCTACTGATTGGTATATCAACCCTCTAGTATGTTGACACACTAGAGGGTTGATAGACCAGACTTCTTACAGTATGAGAATAGCCTGATGGGTGATTATAACCGAACTTTACTCCTGAGGTCGCATCCCCAAGATGAGAGCAATGCTTATGAAAGCTACTGATTGGTAGTGTCAGGCACACATCCCATCGGTCGCTTTCGGGCAAAGTTTCTGTCACTGTATATCTCCCCTTAGCATTCGTCGTGAATGCCTGATAATTTAGAACTTCCTCGGACTTTGTGATGCATATAACAACAACTTCAGTACCTTTTAGAATGTGATCTTCAGGACCAAGAGCGAAGTCACTACAAATGTCACAAATAACTCTGCCGTGGATTTCACCGGTCCAAGCTCCGACGCCGGAAATGAAGAGGGTGAAGATAAGAAGGCCCACTGTCACCGTCAGCTTCATCTTCTTGTTGATGATATGTGCTACTATTGTTTCTTCCATGGCTATTTGGGACTCTCTCAGGGTGCCAACATATAAATTAAAGTTACTCTTGTCAAATCAATCCCTTTTAAATACAATATCCAAACATATAAATTTGTAATTCTTATCATTTCTAAAGTTCTTTGGGAACAATCCAAACAGTAAAATTCTCAAATGATGGAATTTAAAATCATGGAGTTATAATTTTCAGTATTTGTGAATTCCAAAGAAAATTAAAAGTTCTCGATCCAAACACACCGGTAATGCAATGTTCATGTTGCTTGTCGATGTCACCATTTGGTGGTTAGTAGGTTTGTGCCTTTGTCTACAATAACTAAAACCTTTCTGGTTTGCTAGTGTAATCGAAAAATATCAGAGACAACACTAAAAGGTGCCAAGCCTGATTCCGAGGGTAGTTAGAGAGTGTTTTGCACGTTTGATGTGCTCAATATTGGAACTATTGGATTTGGAAAGGAAATTCAGCCCTCTAGTTCAACTGACACCAAAAGGACAATTTCAGTCCATAAAACCTAAGTTTGGTTTAGAGACAACATATACTACTGAGATAGAATTGAATTATTCATTACTTGCATCGCATCTTATGACAACGAAAACTAAACAGAAGGAAACTCTGCCTCAAGTACCAAACTTGGACCAAGAATCTCACAACAAGAATCCAAAACACTTCTTCCTACTCAACTAAAACAACAAACAATGCCAAAACAAAAACCCTACTAGGAATGGCAAGAAATGCAGTCACCCAAATCAAGCATGCTTTGCTTGAAACTCCTTCATGAAAGCAACAAGCTTCTCCACCCCAGTCAAAGGCATAGCATTATATATCGAAGCCCTCATTCCTCCCACTGACCTATGCCCTTTCAGCTGCACCATCCTCTCCTTGGCCGCCTCCTTAATAAACTCACCTTCCAACTCCGCCTTCTCAAGCGTAAACGGCACATTCATCAACGACCTCACCGACTTCTCCACCGGACACCTATAAAACCCATTACTCCCATCAATGGCATTGTACAACAGCTCTGCCTTGGCCTTGTTCTTCTTCTCAATCCCAACTAGCCCTCCCTGCTCCAACAAGTCCTCGAAAACGAGACCGCACATGTAAATCCCATAGCAAGGAGGAGTGTTGTACAATGAATTATTGTCATCATGGATCTTATAGTCCAACATCACGGGTGTAATCCCCTGCGCATTTCCGATCAGATCTTTCCTTATAATCACAATGGTCACCCCAGAAGGACCCACATTCTTCTGCGCACCGGCGTATATGATCCCAAATTTCGACACGTCCACCGGCTTGGAGCAGAAATTGGAAGACATGTCAGCAATTAAGATGGTTCCAGATTCGGTTGTCGGGTAGGTCTTGAACTCGACGCCGTGGATGGTCTCGTTGGCGCAGATGTGAAGGTACTTGGCCCCCGGAGTTTGCTCTAATTTAGAAAAATCCGGCACGGTTGTGTACTTCTCCGACTTGCCTGACCAGATCACTTTGGGCTTGCAATACTTCTGGGCTTCCTTGGCGGCCTTGTCGCCCCATGATCCGGTTACCAAGTAATCGACTTTGTCG
The DNA here is from genome assembly GCA_946800695.1 of Geum urbanum. Lineage (NCBI taxonomy): Eukaryota > Viridiplantae > Streptophyta > Magnoliopsida > Rosales > Rosaceae > Geum > Geum urbanum. Next base: position 6,953,985 of record OX326997.1, read on the forward strand.
TCGGGAGAGCATAGGTTGAGAGGAATGGCGGCGAACTGGGTGGTGGCGCCGCCCTGGAGGAAGAGGACGGAGTATTCGTTAGGGATGGAGAGGAGGGTTCGGAGATCGGACTCGGCTTTTTGGATGATGGAGGAGAACTCCTTGCCGCGGTGGCTCATCTCCATGACGCTCATGCCAGATCCACGCCAGTTGTAGAGCTCCGATTGGGCCTTTTTGAGGACGTTTTCCGGGAGGTTGGCAGGCCCGGCGGCGAAGTTGAAGACTCGATCTTGTGATGATGAGGAGGAGGAGGAGGAGGAGGAGGAGTCTGTTTTAGGGTCGATGTGGGTTGTGTTGGTCGCGGAGCATTTGATGGAGACGGAGGGTCTGGCGGTGGTGGGGAGGACGGCGATTCGGGTGGTGGAGGTGGTGAATGATTTAGGGGATTTGAGGAAATGGGTGGTTGGGTTTTGGAGGAGAAGAGAGTGAGGTGATGTTGCCATTGCCAAGGCGGTGTTTGGTTTCAGAGAGAAACTCAGAAAAGTAGAGAAGGAAAGTGAGGCTTTTTCAAGTGGCGAAGATCTGAATCTTGGTGTGTGGGTATTTATAGTACGGGGAATAGAACTATACTAGAAAATTGGATATTCTATTTTCCTGAAGGCAAGTATATTTTGATTGATTTGAATTTGGTGTGGTTGGTGGAAAGGTTGAAACTTGGAAATTGCTCATTGCAAAATAGATTCCAAAATAGCATGATACGATGTCGTCTGTGGTGCCAATTGTGAAGTTTATAGGTTGGGCGGCGAACAGAAGACAGAGTAGGGCATGTCCAACACTACTTGCATCACAAAAGTACTTAATTTTCCATTGGTCTTCATAGCATCTCACTTTCACTCACTATATACCTACTACCTTTGAGTGAAAGTTGAAAGCAAATTCCGAAATGAGAGAAATTTGAACTCATGGAAGTTAAAGAAAGTAAAGAAATTCATGTATTTCATTGAATTATTGTCAAGGAACAAGAACTAAAAAAGTACAGTCGAAGTAAGAATTGAAAAATGAGTATGTTCAATTAGAACATACTGTACAGAAGAATCAGCAATGAGCAATTGAGGCTGCAAGCTTAGAAAAATCTAGAATAACCAATTTCCCCCAGGTGGCCAACCACAGTTGCTGAATTATTATGTGCATATTTTTTCCCCCACCACCCTAAATCAACCCAATTACAGTTGGTAATGTAAGGTTAGTAGTAGTAGTAGTATGTGCCTTGCTATAGTTGGGTCTGTAACAGAAACTTTGCCGGTTCAGAATTCGCAATGAAGCAGAATTTGGATGTACAGAACTTCCTATGTGTCCCTGTGAGTTTTCCTGTTGCTGCTTTCTGGTGTAAACTAACCATCAAACTTGAACATTCACTGGTAGCCAGTAAAGAAATTACAGACAATTAATATAAGCTCTTCATGTTGTTTTGATATACTTATCAGACTATTCAGTTCAGAAATGAATACTTACAGAAGCTGTTCTTGTGAGTAGTTTGTGTGCCACTCACAGGTTCTACTCCACTGCTTGAAACCATAAAGAGTACACTGAGCTGCATAGACTGCACTAGCAGCTAACAAAGATGGTGAAAACTTGAGCATCTCGTACTCCACAAGAGAGAGCTCGATCAAGAAGAAGGAAAGAAGTTCAAGCTGTTTTAAGGACAAAAAGAAAATCAGAATCCTTTATAACTGAGGCAAGTATTGGCATTAGAGAAATACTACACACTACTGACCTTTTTGTCGGATTGAGCAGCCTTAAGGAACCTTTTCATGAAAACATATGGTGTTGGAACTGACATGTTAAATTGTAATGTGTTGAGGATCAAGCTCTCCTGCAATTTCATATAAGGCAAGGAAAACGAACTCCAATTAGTACTTGTATACACTTAAAGCAGTCGAGAAAAACATCCATGATAAGCACAAAGAAGTGTATTTACCATTTCCAAAATTTCCTTCCTTGTGTAAGCCTTATCGGATATAAGAATTAAATCGCCAACAACGGGAACAGAAACTTCCTCATATTTGCATGCTAAAAGCATGGCAACCAAACCAACTAGCTGAAGTTTCTTTCTTACTACTATTTGCTGGGATAAGAATCTATCAATAAGATTTACAGTAAGAAACAATGTCTCGTCCAGGAGTTCAAACTTGTCGTGCACCTGTTGATTTGGATGAGCAGATACAGTGTTAGTAATTCACTAGAATCTAATTACCATTCTAGGCATATTGATCTCACAGGATAGATTAGTGTACCTCAATAAGCCAGTCAATTAGTATAGCCCTCATCTTCTCGTTGATGTCAAATTGTTGTTCCAGATAGTTAGGGGGGACACAGCTAGAACCCTGCAAGACATGACTGATACTTAGTCAAGAACACTTTAGGGTTAAAATTGATATTTCCCTACTAACAATTTGATTTGGAATAAAAAAGGAAATCAGTCAATCATTCATAGGAATCATAGACCACAATCATCACATCAAGACTTATTCTGAAATAGGCTCAATTTCCGCTTAGAATTCTGATAAAAACAGTTGGCAGCCAATTTAAAATGCAAGATAAGTATTAGATGAATTTAACCCTGACAGATGTTCCCCATTTGCAGATATCTGTCCTTAAGAAGAATTGCATCATATGAATACCTATTCTGTCATTCAAGGACTCAGTTTATGTTATTCCAGATCTAGCTGCCACATTACTGGGATGTGTCTATAATAGAGAAGCACATTGAATTCAATGTGTAATTACCTCCATTTTTCTGTAATAAGTATATAGGTCCTCAACATATTCCACAACCGCTAGTGGGTTCTTTGAATCGCAACTATCAATGTCCACGAGAGGGTCTTCTACAATGTCCTCCATCTCAACTTCCTTCTGAAATATCAAATTTCTCAATTGAATCAGTAAAAACCAATGAACACAACCAATCAAAAGCTTTACAAGCTTCAAGAAAGAAATATATACCATGTCGCCAGTTGCATTAGGCAAGACTTCTTCTTGTTCTAAGAACATGGGCTCTGGCTGGTCAGCCTGGTCTTCTGGTGACTTGAATTCTTCATCTATGAATATACACTCCCCAAAACTCTCTGAGGTTTTCTTAATTTCCTGTTCATATAAATCAGACAATTCATCAAATAAGAGAAAACAGATCAGTAGAGTCAAAAACAATCACATTAGGTTTAGTTAGTACCTCTTGACGCAATTGCTGAGTGCTGTCAATTTGTGCAGCAAACTTCCTATAAATTTTCAAAACAAACCCAATGTCAACTTGTCAAGTTTATACCAATCAAAAGGTCAAAACTTTCTTCAACACATTCACTCATGATTACTGTCTCAATTTGTAGCAATGAAAATCATTGCTCCCTTGAAAAATGGAAAGATCTAAGATCCAAATTTGAATTTCATTTACTTTTTCTCCAAATCCCAAATTCAAATTTCATTTCTTTTCTCCTCACATTTCTCAGCAATCCAAACAATAATAAAAAAAGGAATATTACAATCCAAGCCTTAAATTATAACCTTGTAATTGGTCTATGAGCTGGATCTGCCTGCTTCTTTTCACAGATCTCATGCTTTCTGAGAATAACACAACCAAAAACTCAATTCAAAAAACAAAACACTCCTATAATTCCATGAAAGATTAAAACTTTGGATCAAAGAAAATTTACCCAGAGAAGCCTCTCTTGTTAACAACACAAGGGTATGGCTTAGCTCCAATTAGACTCTGATTAATAACTCCTAATGCTCTCCTGTTGTGCCCAATCTTCCTGTTACCCATCTCTACATTTCATCCAAAAAACAAACCAAACAAAATAAGAAAAAACCACAATCTTTGAGGTTTCAAATCCAAATCTAATCCTGGGCATGTCTCAAATCACCTTGAACACTTGTGGGTCTGACCAGATTACCACAGTTCTCATCAGAAAACACCATCTTTTATTTCTGAAGGAACCAAAAATCAGAATCAAACCCAAAACTGAACTGAGAGAGCAGCAGAACCAATCAAACCTGAGAGAGCATGTAACAACTAGAACTAGCAGTAGAGAAATAAAGACAGCCCCAACATAATAAAGAGTAGAAAGAGACAGAAGAATCAGTGAGCATTTGTCTCAAGCTGAACTCTCTCTCCTAGCCCTTAAACCCTTTTCAAATACAACGGCTAGTGAAATCTGGCCGTTAGATCACGCCGATTGGGATTGGACTTTTTTCTATGTATGTCTGAACAACGGTAATTTGGGTAGAGGCACGTGGAGTGTGTATCCCGTAGTTTCAAATCAAACGGCAATTCTTTTTCTGTTAATTTATTTTGTTTGGTTTTTGGTTAGTATTTTTTGGGTTCTCACTCTGAGGAATTTTCCCTTTTGGAGTTGTTTAATGTAATCAAACACCCAATGATTGAGGGACGGTCGGTACAAGGCACAACTCATATGCGCTCCCACCCACTTAGGTTCGTCTTAAAAAAAAAAAAATTGAATTTCAAGGAATGGAAATATTATTTGTATATGATTTACCAATTTGGGGATGGTTATATATAGTTGGATGATGAAAGACCAAGGATCTAAGAATAGCAACTTTTTATTTGTTGGAACAATTCAATGATGATAGTTGAATTTATAGATGAATTGTATCTGATTACAGTCAAAAGTATTTGATTACAGTCATTGCACCAAAAAATACGAAAGAAACGATTTGATAATTAAGTGCATCAAATAATTTCAGGAAGAAGATATCTTCTTAATACAATTAATGGGAAAACCAAAAGGAAATGAGCATGTTACATGCATCTCATCATCATATGCATCTCTTCTTATACCTAATAAAAAGAGTAATACCCAAAATATTATCAGGCGACTTAACTAATACAATGTATCTTAAATTACATAATTTAGCAAATAGTGCAACATTAACTACTCCATTTGCTTTACATTTAAGGCGACACAGTAATGAGAAGATAACGCGGTAACGACGACACATCAATTCACTATGAACAACTTCTCAACTATGCTGCCGAACGAAACTTTCGTCGACACTACATCTCATCTTGCCACTAGGAGGGTGCGCCCACTCGACGAACCAAAACATACCTAAGATAGACAATGCACCAAAGGTGCACAAATCGGGACAAAGCTCATTTCTGCCAATCTCACAAAGATATTGGCTTATTTTAACTAAAACACTTAACAACAATATAAAACCAGGCTTTAAAAAATAAAAATACCAATAAGAAACATAATTGGGCTGGGATAGTAACATAACCCATCTTATTCGGGTACCGAAATTTTTTTTGTTGACTCCCAGATGTAATCGGCTGCCTTTTGCCGCCGTCGCTGCCGTGCTGTAGTTGTCGCCATCGGCTCCCACATGCCTCACTCACCAACCCGCACCACCAAAGAATCAAAACATGAGCCAGCACGTTCGAACGCTCTGGCCTAGATCCATCGATCCACCGGTTTGTGGCCAGGAACCCACAGGCTCGACCTCCCTCTTGCCGACGCACCACCGTTCACCACCACCCTTCCGATGCCAACCACATAACCAAACACATGCGGTGGCCTCGCTTCTTCACAGTCGAGATCGTGCCTGACAATAACCACACAACCGCTATCCTAATTCCTCAAATCCCTAAACATGGGATTGAGAACCTCTTGCCTAAGAACACCGCCCATCAAGGGCATGATGCCTGTCCGGCCGCATCCTCAGATGAGGGCCGCTGGACGAGGAGTAAGAGAAAAGAGAAGAAAAAAAATTTCACGGCTAGGGTTTTTTCTCAAAAGCTGTCTTTCCTCTATAGAATCATTATCCATTATATTGTTAAGAAAATTATATTGTTAAGATTGAATGAATTCACCCTGTGTTGGTCCTAATAAGCTATAACATCAGCCTCTTTCGTGGCAAATTAACTACTTTCCGTAATTGTATCATGCAATTATCACATTTGTGAAAACATTAGACGTTTCACATAAATTTAAAGCTTTCTGTTTCAGCATTATTATTTTTCCATTACTGCTAGCCCTGAGAGCGTACTACTTGGGTTAATTGTTGGAAGACTCTCTCTCCCATAATTAGTTAGAGCCTTGATAAAGGCGTTTTATCACATGTTATTCTAGCTAGAACTGTCAATAAAGCGAATTTTGATCTGAACTTGTTCTGAACCCGTACCTATTAAATGGATATGGATCTAATTTTTGAACCTGTTGATCCATTTGTGACCTGGACCCGTTGATCCGTTTACTTAAAGGATCGGATCCGGATCTCAAACGATTCGATCTGTTTATGATCCACCCTGTTTATTTTTTTACTTATTAAATATAATTTTTTAAGGAAAACTTATTTTAATTTACATATATATATTGAGGTGAAGATAGAAATATATTGAGCTGATAAGTTACAAAGGAGAACACTGATTTCTGACATGATAGAAGAACTCCCTAGAGCAACTTATACTACATCGTGCTCACAACAGGCTATCAGATTATATAACTAAGCGTGCTAGAAGTAGAGAAATGACTAAAAAAATATAGGCCCCACATCCTATCTACTTATGCACCCCAAACTATAGCAACATATGTTGCTCTTCAGCCGTCTTTGCAGCAATTGGACTTAAAGCCACCTTCTTCTGCTGGGGGAACCACCCTTCAAAATAGGCTCAGAGAAACCAAGGTAAGGACCAACTACTTTGAGAAGCCCACCAGCTCACCATGATGGGCTCTACCTCAAAGAACAGATGTCCAAAGCCCAAGGTAGGAACTAGGGTTACCCCCAGTATGCCAAACCTCCTTTGGTCAAGAAGTCTCCATCGCCGCCTCCTAGCGTACGCTGGTCCAGGTTCACTAGCGCCCCATCGTCACTCTCTGGGCTTCTTCGGCACAGGGCCACCGGCATTAGTAACGATATGCCATGTCTAAAAGTTCATATATGAATTGCTTGTAATCTAAAAGTTCATTTCTAAAAATAAATCTTCTTTTCAAAAAAGAAGAAGATCTAAATGTCTTTATCAAAGTTATAATTTTAATTTAATCAATTAAATGATTAAAAACCCAAAATAATTTGTTTCTTGTCAAGTTCCTTGATGTAAATTGGATTTTTTTTTGGTATATCTAGTTTATTTTTAATGATATATCTTGGTTATGTAAGGAAGTCATGTGACTTATTCTATTCTATTCAATTTTATTTTTAATAATTAACATATTGTTAAAAGAAATAAGTTTAATAATTACTATATTGATAGACGAGTCCGGATCCACTCCGTTGATCCGCCGGATCCGGATTTGATTATTAATAATCCGCCGGATAAACAGAGCAGATCTGATATAATTTTTTTTGTCATTAAATGGATTCAGATCTAAGTTGATCCGGTCATTGGCGGAGCTAGCCCAGGTAAGATTTAAGAGGTAAAAAAAAGTAGTTTACACAAGAATTCCTTCCATTCTATTTCTGTTCTTTATAACATTGTACTCCAAAAACCACAACCTATTTACTTTTTCTCAACATGTATTGTATGATCTTTATGCAAACTCAATGATTCAATGCTTGTCTATAACATCAATCCTTAATTTTGATCTTGTTTTTGTTATTTACTTTTATTCTATTTAGTCATTTCATGTTAAAGCTTAGAACATTGATGAGTTATAGGTTGTGAGAATATATTTGTTTTTCTCTCAATTTAGTATGTTAAAATTCAACTATTGTGGCAAAACGAAAAAACTCTAAAAGAAAAAAAATTGTGTGTTACACAGTACAATACTGGCTATAATTAGCCTAGGTAACAATTTAATTCTGGATCCGGTCCACATCTAGCCCATTGACAAACCTAATTCTAGCTTCTTTCTTTCATTTTGCTTTTCTAGGCAGCCTCATTCAGAATTTGGATAAAACAGGACACTGACGAGAAATCCAACTAGGAGGCTATTATCCGGCGTCTTTCTTTCATGTTACAGTGAAAAAAATGTGGCCAATTCTGGATCATACACTCTAAGCATGCATGCCAATTCGACAGTTGCAAAATTATTTAGACTTGAAGAGACTAGATAGTCGAAATGAACTGCTTCTTTCCTCCTTGACTGCTACTTGCTTGCGTTTCTGGAATGTTTGTTTCTCCTCTTTGCCTGCTACTTGCTTGCATTTCACTAACTTCTGATTCTTCCCACGTTTATGCAACTTCTCACGGTTGTATAGACCAGATGACAGAGATAAACCACCAATCTCCTGATCACTTACTTCCATTTTCAACAGAGTCTCAATGCTTGCCTCTTGCATATTTCCTGGCTCAAACCACTCCTTCTGACGTACATTATGTTTCTTCACTGTCTTCAGTTGCTGCTTTGTTGCCTTGCCTTGCGTTTTTTCTATCACCTCCTCTTCTGGTATTTGACATGTTTGCTTCCCCGACTCATGTCCCAGAACTGAAATTAAATCTCTCTGTGGTGATAACATTTCATTAACCTCTCGCTTATCAATACCCGACTTATGTTTCTTCACAGAACCTTGTTTTGGTACAGGAATATCAAGTGCAAGGCCACATTTTTTACCCTTACTGCCATTTTCCTTGATCCTCTCCTGCAACCGGTATTGGTAGTCATCCTCCTGAACGACTTCCTTTTTCACAGTCCTACAGTTCAGGGTTTCTAAAATAATTTTGCCAAGCACAAATCTTGTCTCGTACAGAAAACCTTTCCCAAGTAAATGGTAATCGATCTCATAATTCATTCTTTCTTTTTTGTAAGATCTGATGTCCTCCGCAAGAGCTATAAATATTTCAGCGACACTGTTGGCGTGTCTATTTGGTACAAATACCTAAAATCACATAAGTTGCAATACATTAGATGCATAATAATTACCTGTAAGTCTACCACAAAGCATCTCAGTAGCACATCGTATAGAGCTATATATCATTATATAGACACAAATCCAGGAAGGAGATAGTACAGTGGCAGATAATTTTATACGTGGTGATTGAAGATTAAGGCCAAATTACCAATATAGAACTATATAATCATGCTCCAAATAGAATAAGCATAGGAATGAATAACATTTGGATATGCTTACCACCCCAGAGCATGAAGATTCAGGATATCTGGACATTAATTTGACAAGACTCTCAGTTGCAGATAGAGGAGCAATAGAATCTATAACAAGAGAAGCCAAACCGGAAACTTCTTCCTCGAGCTCTACATCGGATTTACATGCAGATGAACTTGAGGTCTCAGGTACATAGTCGGATATCTCTTGAGCATTGGCTCTGGCAAAATCAAGACCCTTCCTCCATCCCCCATGATACAGGACAGAAGCAAAGGTGAGCACCACAAGATTGTCTTGTGGGTGATTTGCAAGTGCCATGTGAAACACCAAAAGACTCACCCTGAAAGAATGGCACAACCAATCATCAGAGACATCCATAATGTAACCAACTTTTGCATAAAATGCACAGCTCCCAAGTAATTGGTGTAAAACCCTGCAAACAAAATTACAGGCCTAATTGACATCACAGCTATCACTGCCTGGTAACTGAAAAAAAATGAGATCACTGCCTGTCCCAGGACCAAGTTAAAAATTGACATTGAAAAATTGTTATCTAACCAAATGAAGACATTGTCTCACCATAAGCTGCAATCAGAAGGCCGATCAACCGTGACAAGTTTATCCAAATTAAGAAATAGTTTCTGTTGAAACAAATGAACCAAATGAGCAACAGAACATGAGAAGGCCAATCAACCGTGCCATATGAGCAACGGAATATGTTCCCAACTTTAAGTTTTTTGTTAATTAGATGCTCACCATTAACATCGTAGAATTCTGAGGGAGATCCCGAATAATCTGTTGATCCAAGTATGCCGCCTGCACTACAAACAGCCTGTTAAGCCAATAATGATTGAGGTACCATCTGTAATACAGCAAAGACTCAGAAAATACATACATGAACTGGAAGCAAGACTCTGAGTAGATTGAATCTCCAAAGCAAAGAGAGAGATGGCCCAGCAGCTCCATAAGAAAGCATATAGTTCATTTCCATCATAATTCTACCCTGAATGTTCAAAGATTATCAGTTTGAACAAGTAGCCTGTTTATCACTCTTGTAGACAATTGGACAAAGAGAAGGATAAACAAAGAACAGAGAACACAAACAGCCTCCAGCAATAAAAGTTCAGACAAGGGACGGTACCTTTCCCAAAGACAAAATGGAAGAGGAAAACCTATGTATTGCTGCCTCAGTTGATTTTGAAATTGTCAAACTCAGACGAGCAGCAATTCTTAAACCACGCAAGATTCTTGCTGCATAACAGAGTTTACTTATAATTTAGAATCCACTAAAATATTAAGACAAATGGTGTCAATGTATAAGCATGAAAGGTTAGAAAACCTACCACAATCCTCTGTAAATGACAACTTTGCCGGGATTAACGACCGTAGCTATATACATGTCAACCAAAAATAACACATCTTAATAAGCTTCAGATGGTATACTGGAGATATATGCAGACTATTATTAACAACACGAAATTGATAGTTACCTTTAAGGATCTCAAATCTGCCATTCCATTTGCATAATCATAAACTTTATTCGAGAGAGGATCAAAGAACAAACTGCTTCCAGAATTTCACAGATATCCTGGAGTTAGATAACGTTGAACTTGCTAGTTCAACTGAGCAGAGCGACTGTTTCTATTGAAAGCACATTTTTTTTTCGAGGAAATTTGATAACATACTGTGAATTGATGTAGAATATAAAATGAAACAACAGAAAAATTAGACTTGCCTGTTAATTGTGTAGTCCCGATGCAGGCTATTTCTCCAACGGATGTAATCTTTCTTATCACAGCCAACTGGCATTTGAGAGAAGGGAATTTCTTCTTTATCGCAGTTCTTTGCCACCGTTTCAAAACTGGATACCTACACATATCAGAGAAATAACATCAGAATATCTGGATGAGATGCAAATACAATATATATACAGATTGTTGAACAAAAAGAAGAATTACTTCAAACGAGCAGAATTACAACGTTCATCAACTAACCTCAATGGCAGAACCTCTAATATTCACTATACATATAGGAAACCGTTGTCCAACAATATGTGCACGACGGAACTGCTGCTTAATCTGTAAAAACAACATATTCGGACAGACGTCATAATTTATGTTTCAGCACATACATGCCCTCATAAATTTATCAAAACCATTACAACAAAAACAACTGCCAATGTTCCAATACCTGCTTAAGATTAGCTGTAGTGATCACATCAAAGTCTTTCGGAGTCCTCTTCAGGATCAAGTCTCTCACACATCCACCCACTAAGTAGGCTTCAAAACCTGCACATATCACAATATAAGCAAACCGTCGAACATTGAATCTAAAAGTATATCTTAACACTTAAACCCAACAATTTGCAGCTCAACAACTATCCATAATTACAGATTGAAGCACTACAAAAATGTTACCTTCTCTTTGAAGAATTTTCAGGACAGTCCAAGAGGACTGAGAAATCATTGAGGATTTTATACCCAACACCCTAGAATCCATCTTTCTCCACTTTGACATATCAACCAAGCCTAACAGATACATAATCCCACACACCTCAAATATCACCATGTAAATATTTAAACAAGTTTGAAACTTATAGAGTTGGCAGAATACCCTCTTCGGGCACGGAGTCAGGAACCATGTTGGGGCGAGTCTCTGCTTGACGCAATGTGTGGAAGAGTCCCTGTTTGAGTTGGAGGAACAATGCTCACGAAGTGTTCGACGAAATGCCGCAATGAAAAACTAGAGAAGAAGAAGACGGAGAGTGAGTACCTGGGTGAGTAGGCGTTTAAGGCGAGATGAGATGTAGTTGTTGGTGCTGCCTCTCAGGGATGTTATCGCCATTGCAAGGAGAAGATGAATATCATATCGGGCTCATGGCGCGCTTTGCTTTTTCCCTCGGAAATTTTTGTTTGTAGCTTCCAGGCCTTTTCAGGTAAACGTAGTTAGTTAGAGCCCGTATCACACTATCACCTGTCTCTGACTATCTGCACTCAGCGTCTAATTTTAATTCGGAGGAAACCAAAGAAATGTCTATTTAATTCTATTTTAAAGTATGCAATACACCTTTGTTTTCGTCATTTTTACATAATTTATTATTATCTATCTCCAGCGTAGTACATAACTCGATCATGTCAGTTTTTATTTCACATATCTTTCTCTCTCTTCGTTTTGTCTCTCTTCATTTTAAAATCGCCTCCGTCGTGTTCGCCGTCGTGTTACTTCTCGCCACCGTCATTTTCGCGTTTTGTCATTTTGTTCGTTCTCACAGTCTTCATCGGAATTCATATTGTTTTCTGTAAGTAGTGAAATCTCCGTTCAGAAACCCTAGGCTTTTGTTTTTCTCTGTTCTAAGTAGTTTGCATGGTCTTTTTCGTGTTTCTTTCTGTATTTTCGGTTGTTGTTGTTGTTGTTGTTAATTTTTGGTGTTTTTTCACTCTTTTTTTTCATTATTTTTTTTAGAATATATGTGATGTAATGTGTTGTGAATGCTATTTGTCTGTTGTAGTAGTTGTTGTTTGTTGTTATGTTTGTGTTTGAAGGCTTTTTGTCTGGATATATCTAAGTATCTGTATGTGTATCTGTTTGGGTATATGTCTGGGTATTTTGTTTTGGGTATCTGTTTGGGTATCTGTAAGTATTTGTCTTGATATCTGTCTGAGTATCTGTTTATCTTACTATTTTTTGGATATCTGTTTTTGATTTTTGTCTAACTACATGTGTGTTGATCATTTGCAGTTATTCTATAATCAATGGCGAAACACAATAGAGCAGTCCAAGATTCAGACAGTGAAGATGAAAGAAGTCCTAGAATTCTTAGATTATCTAGGAAGAGAATAAAATAGTATGCTCAATCATCAGAATCTGATGAGCCTTCGTCTTCATCTTCTTTTTCTTCTTCTTCTGAGGAGGAACAGATTGTTTTAAGCGAAAAGGATTCGAAAAGAGTCAAAAGGAACAGGGGAAGAAGAGTGGCTTCCTCTTCATCTTGTTCTGCTGCTCTCGATGATCATTTTGCTAAGATTAAAGATCATGTTGCCAAGATGGTTAGGGAAAGTTTAAAGCAGGAAAAGTAGAAGAGGAAGAGGAAGAGGAAGAGGAAGAGGAAGAGGAAGAGGAAGAGGAAGAGGAAGAATACAAAGAAGAAGAAGACCAAGGTAATGAAGAAGGAGGAGATCAAGGGGAAAGGCAAGAAGAAATTGGAGTCTGAAGATGAAAGTGAATCAACTTCTGATTTTGATTCAGACACAGATAGTGATGACGATGTGTCAGTTCCGGTACCTGTTAGACAACGACAGTGAGTAGTGGATCATCCTGAAGTTGTTCAGGTGGTGGAACGAAACTGAAAGTTTCAGTTTCGGTGCTATTTGCCGTATTTCCATAATTTAATTGCTAAAAATCGGGATAATATCAGCGAAGATGTGAAGAATAGGTTGAAGGAGACACCGTTCAATGATCTACTCTGAGCATTCATTAACTGTGATATTGATCAACGTGACAGCTTTAAGTCGAATGATGCAATTGCTGTTATGGTTGACGCATACAGGATAGAGAACATGTAGTTTCATTTCTATCCTTCTCGTGTTCACCATATCACTCCTGATTATGTTGAGTCTCTGTTGGGTTTGATCACAGAAGGAAATCCAGTTTCATTAAATGACAAGAATGTGAAGATTTCAAGGTGGCTGCTTAACTTGTTTGGGGGCAAGGCAATCAACAAGGGCCATATCTGCTCTTTGTTGGAGGGAACATTTGGTAAGAAAGAGATGGTTGACAAATGTGTTATTATGTTGGTGTTGCTTCTTATAGCATGTGTTCTCCTGCCTAATTCAAAAGAAACTTTGGCAGTTGGTTTTGTAAATTGCGTGACCAGCATTGAACTAATGAAGCAATTTTCATGGGCAACTGCTCAACAAGCTGTTCGATGCATTGGACACTTATGCAAAGAACTTTGTTCCACAAGTAGCCATGAAGAAGGATGAATTAAAGAAGCTGAAGGAGAAGAAGGCAACTGGGAAAATGAAGGTGGTGAAGGAAGATAATGATGATGAGGATGATGAAAAGCCTGAGAGAAGCAATGCAATTAATGTTGGTGCCTGCAACATTATTATTCCAGTAAATTTTCTTGAGTATCTGCTTGAATATCTGTCTGAGTATCTTTCTGAGTATTTGTCCCTTATTTTTGTTTTCATTGTTGTTTTTTGTATCTGTTTTATCTTGCTTCAACCCTTGATATTGTCAAACCAAGAAAAAGGAAAGAGCATTATGTGGTTGGAATGGTCAAGTATAGCCTCTGTGATATTATGGGTCATTTCAAAAACATCAGAAGCTTGGAAATACTGAGGATGAGTATCTAACTATTGTTTGTTATTCTGGATATCTTTTTGGGTATCTGTCTAAATAGCTGTCTAAGTATCTTTCTTGGTATCTGTCTAAATAGCTGTCTGAATCTCTTTTTTACAGACCAAATATTTTTTGAATTCGAGGACGAAGAAAATTAAAGTTGATGACATAGTTTTTGTCTTGGAAAGTATGAATGATATGGCCAATGATGACATAGTTCCTGTCCTGCAAAGTATCAATGATATGGCCAACAATGACTATTCAAATTTTGAAGCCGAGTTGCGTGCCAAGGAAGATGTGTTGAAAGATAGTCAAGAGCTTACTGAGAAGTTGAAAGAAACTATTAAGGGGATGGATTCGCAGTTGAAGGAAAGTGAAGAATTTGGCTCCCATTTGCAAGATCGTAACATGATGATGAATGTAGAGATCCAAAAATTGCAGAAATTCAAAGCAACTCTTTTGCGTGTCATTAAATTTTTGAAGAAAGATTTGAATTCTCTTAAGAATGATAAGGAATACTATGAGTTTGAAAAGGAAAAGAAGGAATGGAAGATTAAGTCTATGGAGAGGGAGAAATTATCTCCGGTGAACTAGATTAATTCTCTTAAGAAGCAAGTATCAAATACTAATGATGCCACATATGTGATGGCATAGAAAGATGTTACTAAGAAGAGATTAAAAGAGACGAAGGATGGTGCTGAAGCTGCTGAGAAGAAATTGTTGGATGTTGAGATCAAACTTGTCGCATCCCTTGAGGAGAAATCTGTGCTTGAGAACAGATTAAAAGAGGCAAAGGATGCTGGTCAATCTGGTGTGAGAAATGTTGCTTCACAGGTTATGAATTTAAGAAAGATGCTCGTTGAAGTAGAACGTCAACTGAAGGAAGCTCAAGGGAAGATACAAAGTGCTTCTATAGAAAATACTAAATTGAAGAAGCAAGTTGAAGATGGGGTTGCTAAAGCTGAAGCTACTGAGGGAGATATTTTGTCGTTGAAGAAGCAACTCAATGAAGCACAAGTTCAACTTGTTGTTCAAGGGAAGATATAGATTTCTGCTGAAGAAAATAACAAATTGAAGAAGCAAGTTGAAGATGGTGCTGAAGCACTTCAATCCTCTCAAGCAGCAAATGAGGATCTTCGGAGGAGGCTGGATGCCTTGCAAATACAAAAGGATGATCTTGAGAAGGAAAAGATACAAGTTGAAGATGCAAAGCAGACACTTGAGTTCTTCAATCAGGAGCTTGTTGAACAGAATGAGAAGTTGACAAAGCATGTTGCTGCATTTAAAAAATCACTACCTGGTACCAATTCTGACATTTGATGACAGTAGATATCAGTCATTTCATTTTTGTATAATTCGTCTAATATACTTATTTTTTTGTGGGTATTTGCATGAGTATCTGTCTGTATATGTGTATCTGTCTAGGTATCTATTTTTTGAATATTTTTGTTTTGGACATGTAGTGTAATCTATCTTTTTGTAACTTTCATTGAAGTGAATCCTTTTTTCTTCTTTTTTTGTATCTTTGATAGGGAATTTTTCGTAAATGAAGAAGAGTTCCCAACAGGTAGAGTCTGCACCAACTTTCAGTATAGGGATTACCCATCCTCCTCCTTCTATTACTACAACTGTTTCTCCAGATATGGTTGAAAGCCTGGTGACTCCTCCTCTTCTTTCGTTAGTCCCTCGCACGGATTTGATTCATAAGGAAATTCCTGGTGTGAGACTCAATAGAGAAACATTTATCTCTGTTCGTATGTTAAGAGTTCAAATGATAAGTCCAGGAAGTCCTTGAAGAGGGAAGAAATCTACTAGAGTCCTAGCGATATTGAAGGCACGAAAATGCCCCAGACTAGAGTCGAGAGCAAAAATGACCTAGTACCCAACGGAGAGTTTACAATTCAGGAACTATCTTCATCATTGATAGTGAAATCGGTCAAGAAGAATATGGGCGAGCCGAAAAGAATACGTGTGAGTTTGACCGATGAGCAGAAGAATGTCGTCACGTTTCATCAACGTGATGTTTTCTAGTACTTGAGAGAGAGCTACCAGACTGATTTGGTGATGTACAAGACAGATGCTGAGAAAATATCTGTTTGTTTATAGTAATGTTTTTAGGTTTTAATTATTCTCTCCGTTTGTTTTGGACAAAGAGGAGTTTTGGACTGGTACTCAGTCTTTAGAGTTCTTCGACCGTGAAGATTTGGAGTGTATTATTAATGGTCAAGAGGTCTCAAACTCTGTTTTGGATTGCTATTCCACTATTCTTGGTGAATTTAGGGATGATTTGGGAGATCAAAGTCCATATGTCTTCCACACATTGGCTCATGTAATCCTTATGTTATTTTTTTTTTATCCTTTATGTGTTTTTAATTTATGTGTGTCTTTTTTTTAGAGTGTCTTTTTTTTGTTAAGCTTTTTATGTGTAATTTTTTGTGTGCTGTTGTTAACAGGTATCTGTGTCTACTCTGAAAGTAAAGATGATGCATAAACTTCTTTTTATGAGGTTGTTCAAGGTTTTGGGCATCTCTGGCAAGCTGATGTTCCCGATTCTTTCCCATGGACATTTCCACCTGCTAGTCTTTGATAAAAGTGTTCCGTGCTGGTTTCATTATGACTCACTCAAAAGGAAATATAAGCCGATGGACAACCAGCACTTTCGGGAGGCACTGAAAATGGTAATGTTTGTTCTATCTTTGTTCTTTTCATTTCTTTTTCTTTTCGGGATGTTTATTATTTACAGTTTACAGATGGGTTGACAGATTGTTTACTGTATTGATGCAGGTTCGTTTGGTGTCCATATGGATGGATTCTGTGATGGACATGAGTGAAGATATGTTATCACAGAATATTAGAATACTTGCATATGACAACAGCACAGACAAGGTACTGAAGATGAGAGAAATTGTTATAATCATTTATGAATCATGATCTGTCATGGGTATCAAAGAAGAAAAATGGAAGGTTATAGAATGAACCAGATCAAGAAGAAGGTCTAGTTCACGAAGTAGTGTAGGACATGACAGTATCTAATAATATGACAGTAATCAGTGTGTATAGTTTTGTTTGTAGTGATCATTCTGTGAACAATGTTGTTAGTTTGTAATTAGATTACTATCTTTTTTAATGTACTACTCAGAGTAGCATGGATGTCATCATATGACTCTCTCTCTCTCTCTCTCTGAGTATCTGTGTTGAGTACATGTTTGAGTATCTGTTTGTGTATCTGTGTCTGAAACTTTATTTTTTTCTTCTTCTGGAAATGTTGAATGAGTGAATCAGTCCATAAAGCCTATGAGCATTATAAATGTGATCATAGTACTATCTGACTGAGTACCTGTTTTGAGTATTTGTTTGGATATCTATTTGTTTATCGGTTAGGGTATCTATTTTAGGTTTTTGTCTCTAACACACACGTTTTTCCCCCATGTGTCGTATTCAAGGAATGAATGAGTTCATGAACAAGTGTATGTTTTTTGTTTGTAGTGATCATTATGTAATTATATGACTAGAACGTGTCTTATTCTCTAGAACCGTCTTCTCGGTGCCTTTATAAAATGCTACAAACATCATCGTCACTCTCTCAACGCATTTTTCTGAAAACCCTAACCCTAAACAAAATCACAATTTCTCTCCCAGAAAATTCATTCTCTCCCCATAAACCACAAATCAAAACCCAAAATCAATGTCTCGCTCCGGCCCTTCGTCCTCAACCCCTTTCCCATTGGAAGAGTTACCTCCATCTCCACCATGGGCATCCTCTACTATGTCCGAAGAGGTTCAGCACTCAAGAAATATTATGCAGATAAACTTTGAAGCATGTCTACAAGAGCTTCATAGTCTTGCATGGAGAGTTGATGGGTTGGCCAGGAAGATGGAGCAGATCGATGTGATAGCTGGGAAGGTTGAAGAGGGTCTGGCGATCGTGGAGGATGTGGAGCGCAAGGTCGATGCACTTACAGATATTGTGCTCAAGCTTAGGGCTGGGAATGAAGACTGATGGGTTGTAGCTGTTTGTTAGTTATGGATGTTTTTGGAGTAAAACCATTTTTTGTAATGACCTTTATTGATACCTTGATCCCTTTTTGCTTTGTCTTAGTATGGGGAAGAACTTTGTAATGACCTTTCTGCATCAGTATCTGCTTTAATATCTGTTTGGATATTTGTCTGTGTAATATGTCTTCAGTGTTTGCTCTTGAATGTTTGAATCAGAGAACTGAAGTGTTTGATTTACACTCTCTGATCCATTGTACAAGACAAAACCCACTCAAATCTATTTGTATACTTGATTGAAATCCAGCAGTCATAAACCAAAGGACTTAAAAATAGATACTTAGATAGCTACTTAGGCAACAACTTAGACAGATATCCATTGTTGTTCATAAAAGGACATGTAGTTTTCTGTAACGATTTTACGATGATTAGAATGCACGTATGTTTCCGCACGTGTCTTATCCTTAAACAACTCTATAAAAGCTTAGACATCTATTTTGGCAGCTACGAACATGTTTAAGACTATAAAAATCCTAAAACAACTTCTCTCTAAAAAATCATGGCTCTTACTACTGGCAGATCCTCCGGGCTTAAGAGAGGAGCTTCATACTCGACTGCTGCTCCGTCTCAGTGTATCAACGTCGAATCATCGACAGGTTCAATTGACGACCAAATCAGAGGGGCGATCAAATAAATTGAGGGAAATGGCCTTTTAAATGTCAAATTGCTGGTGATGATGGAAGTTGCTCTCCAGAGAATTGACGAGGCCACGAGGCCATAGTGAAGATTGATAGGGTGACTAAGAGGATTAGGAAATTGGAAAAGAAGTTGGAAGATTGGTTACCCTAACTGTTTTGGGTGTTATGTTGTTTATGTTTGTCTCGACTTGTATTTTTGGGTGTTAAGTTGTGTATTCTAGGGAGGTCACCGTCAAATATGATTTCAAGTGTTGTTCTGGTTTGGAGTGCTAGAACTTTCATTTTGTAATCATTTTTTTTTGATTGATGGCCATGCTTTTCATTTGTTTGATTGGATTGATCCAGTGGAGTTGATTGATGGCCATGCTTCAAAACAGATACTTAGAAGATACTTATGTTTTTGAAGACAGATACTTAGACAGCTACTTAGGCAGCAAATTAGACAGATACCTATTTTTCTTCATACAACGACATGTCATTTTCTGTCGTGCCTGTTCATTTTGAATGACAGGTACAAGAACAGATACTCTCACAGATATTTGAACAGATACTTTCACAGATACTTGAGCAGATATGCTTTGAATTAAAGAAGGGAATGGATCATTCTCTAAATTAAAATTGATTCATTGATAATATGGAAATACAATAGTAGAAATTATAAAAAGTACATAATAAACTACAATTCTTCATCTTCAAAGCTTCCTTTTTTGATGGTGGTGTGAGGGAGGCAGCATCTTGAATATTTGATGAAGAAGTTGAAGGATTGCCTCATCATTTTTTTTTAATGAGTTTCTACTTTTTCGTGAGATCCTTGAGGCTATCCTCAAGGTTAGTCATCCTATTGGATAGCTGTTGCATCATATTTGGATTTTGAGAAGTTTCTATCGTTATAAAATATGATCAGAACACACGTGTGGCTCCCACACGTGTTGTATTCTCGAGGACCGACCTTCTTCTTAGCCTCTCTGTAAATAGGAAAGTATCTCCCCAAGCCCCGTCACTTTCGTTAAACACTTTTTTTTTCTTCTGAAAACCCTAATCCTAAACCAAACCCCAATCTTATCTCCCAGAAAATCCTCACAACGAAAAAATCATTCAATGGGTCGTAATCCTCGAAGATCATCAAGGCACAACCGCTCCGGCCATTCAACCTCATCTTGTTCCCCACATAGAGAGTCATCATTGCATGTTCTACCCCAAAGGAACACCAAAATTATGGTGGAACCATGGAAGGAACCGCCCGATGTGATTTGACATTATATAATGATTCTTGTTGTCCGCTCTAAGCCATTTGGTGTGCAATGTCATGCTATAATTTATGTTTTGATGTCATTTGCAGGAAATTCAGGGGTTTGGCTCGTACCAAGGATCTATTATCAGCTGTAGATGCATCCATTTACGCCCCTACCTGGAACAGATATGTTCCAACTACAAATATATGGGATTTGGATACATCAGATTAGGAGTTTGACACAGAGGTACTGTTCTTGAATCTATCATGGCAGTTTAGAATACCTGAAACGCTGTATCGAAATGCAATGCATCATTTGTTTCAGCAGGGAAGCATACTTCAAGCACGTATATTTTTTATGAAGCTACAAGGATCAACAAAATCCTCAGACATTACACTTTGGAATACATGTCATACATGTTGATGATTATGGGCAGCCCTGAAGATCTAAAGTACAGTCATCTATCCTCCTTAATGAAACATTGGCTGTCATCAATCAAGGCCTCTTTGATTCTGCCATACTGTAGAAATGAAATAGAATCACATACAAGGCGTGTACGAGTGAATGGGTTGGACATTGATCCAATTCCTTACGATTCCATAATGCAACATCTACACATCCAGATGTTTTCAATCCAAGATTAGTGAAGGAGTGCAAATGTTGTGGTTAATGTAGCGTATGTGTAGTTCTTTTGGAGGTTGAATGGTTCCATCAGTTTATGTATAACAATAAATAAGTAATCCATATTTAGTTTATTCTATGTAAGTAGTAGTGTATGGCACAAGGAATGAATGAGCTCATGAATAAGTGTATTTTTGTTGTTGTAGTGGTCATTATGTAATTATATGACTTTCTCTTTTGAGTATCTGTTCGTGTATCTGCTTGAGTACTTGGTAGCGTAATACTATTTGTGTTGTTCTTGAATTTTATTGAATGAGAGAATCAATGTATAAAGCCTTTTGAAAAGAAATGTTTTTTTTTGCACACTTTGATCCAATTTGCAACACAGAACCAACTCAAATCTTTGTGTATGTATACTTGGTATTGAAATCCATCAGTCATAAACCAACCTTAAAGACAGATACTTAGACATCTATTTAGGCAGTGAATTAGACAGATACTCATTGTTGTTCATAAAACGACACGTCTTTTTCTGTCGTGTGTTCATTTTGAATGACAGGTATAAGAGCAAATACTCTCACAGATACTTGAGCAAATAGGCTTTGAAAATGATAGAACAATATATATTCATTCTTTAAACAACACTATTCATTCTCTAAATTAAAATAGATTCATTGATCATATGAAGAAAAAAATACAATCGTAGAAATTATAGGAATATATAGTAATCTGCAATGATTCATCTTCAAAGCTTCCTCTCCTTGTTGCTGCTTGCTCTATCAAATCCTGATAGTGGGGGAGACAGCATCTCGAAGATTTGATGAAGAAGTTGAAGGATTGGCTCATCATTCTCCTAGATGAGTTTCTGCTTTTCCTTTAGATTCTTGAGGCCATCCTCAAAGTTAGTCATCCTATTGGATAATTGTTGCAACATATTTGGAGGTGGAGAAGTTTCTTCTTGAGTGCGACAGCGGCGGCGTGTGGCTTCCTTGCCTTCCCGGATCATTTCTTCGATCATCTCTTCAAAAGAGTTCTTGGAGGTGTTGGCCATTTTATCTTTTGAACAAAAAAAAATGAGGAGTGAATAGAAATATTTTTGTTTTATGAATGAGTTATGTTCAGTGCATCTTTTATTTATAGAGAGTGAAAGATTGTGTTGATGGAGTCGTTGGGTCTCTTCTTTTTTAGATGAAGTGTTGTGTATTAACGTCCCTTAATGTTTTTCGTTCTTTTTTAGATGAACATCACATTCTCAAATATTGTACTTTTAAAACTTATGACAATCTTTAATCTAATTCTATAATCTATACCTTTAATTCTTTTTAAAGTCACAATACAATTCTCGAACATTACGCGACTCGAGGTCGAATCGACGTTCGACTCAATCGCTCCTTAAAATCATTAAATCAATTCATTAATGTCCAATCAACCTCACCTCTTAATCAATTATGCCCAAAACAATTCAAAAACCTCTTTAACATAATCAGCAAGTAATTACGAGCAAAACAGTATAAAACTTCTGCCAAAATTCCTCCGCCAGAGCCCCACCGTGAACCACCAGCGGCGCCGACAGTGCAATTGACTTTTTCCGGCAACCTAAATACCAACCTATGCAAAATCAACCCAAAAATAACTTTCATAACTACACCAAAGTCCAATTCCAACTATGACTCACCAAATTTTGTTTTGAACTCAAGAATACCAACTTTTTCCAAAAACTTCAAATCGTCGATTCTTCTTCCTCGGATGGAATTGGAGTGAGTTCTTAGTATGGTTAGTTTCATAGTGATGAGAGCTTCAAATCCTAGTGCTTCATGCCGATCAATATGGCCTGAAATATAATGACCCCCAAAATCTAGGGTTCATAGAATTTCGAAGCTTCTTCACCAAAATTGAGCAAAACCAGGGAAATGTAGGTCATGGGGTTAAGAGTAATCGATAAAGGGAGTGGAAAGGAGAAGATTGATATCTTAAACCTCCGGTTTGGGTGACCGGACGGCGACCTCCATCGGCGACAGTGGCGAGCCGGCGAGAGAGCCACACAGGAGAGGAGAGAGAACGAGTGGGAGGAGAGAGAAATACTTTTACCCAAAAATAGAAATGTTGACTTCCCGTAAAAGGAAAATTGCTATTAATAGTTGTGACTAATCAATTTTGTAACTTCTACAAAACTTTCGCTGACCGTAATTTTTTCATCGTAATTCTGTTTTCAACACTTAACGTGGCTACAGACTCGTCTTGACATACTATGTGACTTTCTCAATAAAGATTATCAAAAACTTAACCAATAAATAATTGACTGGAAAGCCTTAATAATTACTGATGGTATAAACTAACTACCTTCCTCGATTAACGTTGTCAAAAAATAGGATTAGCTCGTTAATAAACTCGACGAACGAAGATTAACTTGCTAATCTAGGTACATGTCATTACATATATGGTTGATGTCGACTGCTATACGTGAACCACTGTCTTTTGCCGCCGCCACTGCGCTGCCGTCGGCTCCTACGTGCTTCACTCGCCAACCCGCGTCGTCAAAGAAGGGAAATCCAGATACATTATTGCAAAATGTAATCACGCGACGATCATTATACATTATAAGTAAGATCGTTTGTCATTTCAAAAAAGAAGAAGAAGGTAAGATCGTTTGTTGTCGTTAACGGAAACTTTTAGTTTTAACTTCTAAAACGATATATATTAATCTTGACTTTTTTGTGGGAACACATTCATGATGTCTTTCATATATATATGGTTCCTAAAGTTAATTGTATTTGAATTTGTCCAACAGCTTATGATGAGTTTGCCGTAATTACTCCTCACTAATTATGTGCTTATACATTACCAAAATTGTCAATTATTTAGAAATACAATATTTATTCCAACGACTGGCCATATTTGGTTCAACCATACCACACATTAAACATTCTACCTTAGTTGAAATGACCATTAAAGAATGTGGATTGATTGATTCATTGTATTTGAATTTGACCAACTCGACAATGGTTCCTATAGTTATTTTCTTACTACTTTTGGCGCCTAAATATCAAATTTTTGGTAATATAATTTGGTAGCTAGGTATGCAAAATTTAACCCAACGAGATACCCTATATGATTCAACCTTATCCAATCTCGACGTACTATTTCCCATATCTAGCTAGGTATTTCTAACAGTTCTACCACTGTAGGGCACCTGCCCCTTCCCAAAGATCGTAACCCTAGAACACATATACTGTCACTCTCTACAAACATTTCCATCTGGGAATATAACGGATTCAATTAGCCAGGCTTGCCCTCCCTTGTGAAAAGACAGATCAACAGCTCCTATAAAATGAGCCCTATCCCTCATTCACTGAATCACACCGCTTGGCGTTTCATATTAGTCTCTCTCTTTCTCCTCCTCATAGTTCTTAGCCTCTTGCTTTCATTCACCCCTTCAACAATGGTTTCTCCGAAACCAAACACCTCCCTCTCACTCTCATTTTCCGACGACGACAACAAGAACAACAATGGTACCTTCGTGCCTGCTGCTGATCCGGTGTTTGCTGACACCACCGGAAACAACAACATGGCCGACGGCACTTCTTCTTTGGCTTCCGAAGAAGTCGACATCAACATTTTCATCCCCATCGATTCCTCCGCGGAAGCGTTCTATCCGCCTCCGGCACAAGGCCCCCTCCTCGAGGATGATGAGGAGTCTCCCACCACAGGGCTAGCACATAAATATGTAACCCCAAGACCCTCAATTGTCACTGCACCGTCATCATCGACCGTTTCATCATCACCAACAACCGGCGGCATCGTAGCCGCTGCTGCTCCGGAGTCCCCTCAGAGGGTGGTTCCGGTTTCTCAGCAGCCACCGATGAACCTACTGGTGGTCCCTATAGTGGATCCTGTGCAAGTATGTCAAGTCTGCACTAAGCGCTACAGATCCAAAAAGGCGCTTTTTGGTCACATGCGGTCTCATCCTGATAGGACATGGAGGGGAGCTAATCCTCCGCCCCAGTTTAAACCTACCAATCAATCAGCTAATCCTCTATGGGGTACTAATTAATAATCCTATATTTATATATAAACTGCATGCATGATTATAGCTATGCTTGCATGCAAGTCTAATTTTCGTTAATTGATTTGCTCGATCTATATATATATTCTCATGTTTGTTTGTGATTTCGTTTCTTACACTTTGTTATGTGTCGTGTACATGTTGCAGTGGTGGTGAATAACAGTGCAGGTGATCCCGAGATGTTTGATCTGAATATGGTTGGTGAGGATGATGATGATGAGGAAGAAGAAATGGGCACCCCTCCGGCACAGTGCGGTATCGATCGCGGTTTTGATCTTAACAAATCGCCTCCGAAGGATGACGATGATGATGGTGCCAACGGTGGTGCTGGGATGGCTATCCCCGTCGGTGCGGATATGGTTGGTTTGGTTGCATGAAGCCTAGTTCTTCTGTTTTAATTTCTCTGTCATGAGTCTTATGTTATGTTTTAGTTTGGAGTCAGTGTCTGTGTGTGCGCATCATCGATATGCCTGAGTTTATTACTGATGAAGGAGAACATGTAAAAATGGCTGTATCTAAAGCCATTGCATATTATTGCGTTGAGGATGCACTCGGCTTGAATTGAATCGAACTATGAATAAAATTAAGAATATCAGTTTAATTACTCGTGTTATATTCTCTGTAACGAATGGTTTGTCTTGATGTTTGCGATATAAGGCCAAACCTTCTTGTCTATCCTTTGATTTCTGCACTCATGTTTTAGAGTGAAAAGATGTGTTGGTTGGCAGCAACGGACAGCATTTTGCAGGATTGTAAAGTTGATGTGTATCTTGTAATATGTTGTAATTAATCATTCTAATTAAAATTTGAAAAGATGGCATGCTCTTCTGTGTGAACTTCAATAAATTTATGGTAAATAATCTCTGGACTTTAAATGGTTATGAGAGATTTCTTTTGTTTGTACCAACACTACAAGAAAACAGCACTTAGACCACGAAAACGTAATTGTTCCGTGGTCCAAGTAACACTTAAACGACGGAGAAACGACGGAGACTTCTCCGTCGTTCAAGTACCACCTGGACGACGGAGATAGTATTCTCCGTCGTCCAGGTGGACACCTGGAGGACGGAGAAGACTCCGAGGTCCAGGTGGTCACCTGGACAACGGACCGACACGCCGTGGTCCGAGTAACTTCCACTTAGACGACGTACCGACACCTCCGTCGTCTAAGCGAAGCATTATATAAGCCTGATTCCAAACTCACTTCATTCCATCCGATCCGATCCTCTGTCCCGCGGGAAATTTTAAAGATCGAAGAAGAAGGAGAAGGGAGAAGGAGAAGGAGAAGGATCAGGATCAAGGATCTCGATCCGCTGACTAGCTAGCTAGCTTAATTAACTGATATCGAGAAGGCCAGCAGGTACGTACGCAGTTAAAATTTGCTTAATATATATTTAGTGAAAACGTACATACATGCATGGATGTTAACTATATATACAGATTAAATTATGTACGTAATTGATGGATTGATGTAGATCGAGTACGTATAATTAAGCGTAAATTAATGGACTAATATATATATATATGTAATAATTAATTAATTCTAATATTTTGTAGCAGTATGGACAAGAGTTGGATGAAGTTGAAGAATAGATGTGATGTCCGGTATATGGATGGAATTAGCGAATTTGTGAATTTTGCGATAGAACATGGTCAGGGAAAGAAACGTTTCAGGTGCCCGTGCCAGAAATGTCTTAATTGTCAGTATGTGGAGGTTAATGTTATGGTGCAACACCTGTACGAAAATGGTATGATGTGGAGTTACACTACATGGAGCGAGCATGGTGAAGCAGTAGAGTTCAGCGCAGCAGACTTCAGCTCAGGGTACAGTTACAATGGTGCCTCATCCAGCGGCAGTGGTGCCGGACCCCCAGCTTGTAACCCAACTGCAGATTTGGTCCATGATGCGTTTCCGGGATGTAGTCATGGTGGACACCAACACCAAGACAGAGGTTACAGTACCACTAATGAGCATGATGACACATTCCCCGCTGCTAGCTTGGCCACTGACACCAGTGAGATGGATAAGTACAACCGGATGCTACTTGAAGCGCAGACCCCGGTGTTCCCTGGATGTCGAGAGAATGTGTTGCAATATGTGATGGAGCAAATGAAGATAAAAGTGAAGCACAAAATGTCAGTGAGTGCTTTTGACGAAATTCAGGAGCAAATATGTAAGTTGCTTCCTGATGATCACAATCTTCCTAAATCTCATTATAAGGTTAGAAATATCTTGAGCAGTCTCGGCCTAAAGTACAGGATAATTGATGCATGTCCGAATGATTGTGTGCTATTTTACAAGGAGTACAAAGATTTGAACTATTGTCCCGTATGTGGCCAGTGCAGATTCCAGGTGAATAAGAAGAGTTCGAAAAGAGAATTCCAGTGAAAGTTGTTCGAAATTTTCCCTTGATTCCCAGATTGCAGCGCCTGTACATGTCTCTACACACAGCAGAGGCGATGCGATGGTACGCAGAAAAGTGAATAGATGACGATGTCCTGTGACACGCCGCAGATGGGGAGGGTTTCAAACATTTCGACAGAGAATTTGGAGACTTTGCTGCAGAGGTTAGATATGTTAGACTCGGCCTATCTACAGACGGATTCAATCCTCGGGGAAGTAATAGCTCCGCCGTCAGCACTTGGCCAGTTATTCTGATGCCGTACAACTTGCCTCCATGGATGTGCATGAACAAGGAATTTAATTTCCTTACTGTACTAATTCCAGGTCCTAAATCTCCAGGGAAGTGCTTAGATGTCTACCTCAGACCTTTGATCGACGAGCTGAAACTGTTGTGGGAAAATGGAGTCCCAACTTAAGACAAATTCACTGACACGATGTTCACGATGAAGGCTGCCGTAATGTGGACGATCAGCGATTTTCCAGCGTATGGGATGTTGGCAGCCTGCAGGACAAAAGGATATAATGGATGTCCTATATGTTTGGACGACGTGAACTCTAGTTGGCACGCGGGGAAGGTGTGTTACTTGGGTCACCGTAGATGGCTTCCTCACGACCACCCGTGGCGACAGGATGAAGCTCATTTCGACGGGACGGTAGAGAACAATCCTAAACCCCGTAGTTGGTCGGGTGAAGAGATTTTAGAGAGGTTGAGCTATTTCGACTTTGGTGTATTGAGGAATGACGCGGATATAAAGAAATGCAATCCAATTCCTCCACATGATCTGAGCTATTGGGATCACAAGAGTATATTCTTTGAACTCCCTTACTGGTCGAAGTTGAAGCTGAGGAACAACTTGGACGCGATGCACATAGAAAAGAATGTGTGCGACAGCGTGGTGGGAACAATTCTTGGTATTAAGTTCAAGACTAAAGATACTCCCAAAGCGCATAAAGATTTGGAATCAATGAATCTACGTCGTCCCTTGTGGTTAAGGAGGGATAGGAAAGGAGTGTACAACAAGATGCCAGCTGCACCTTACACAGTGAAGCCGACGCTTAGACGTTCTGTATTTCACTGGTTTAAGGGCGTTCGTTATCCGGCTACGTATGCAGCTACTATAATTGGAGCAGTAGACGAGGTGCAACACAAGTTTGTTGGTCTAAAGACACATGACTATCACGTTATGCTGCAACGTCTGATTCCAGTGGTAATTCGACCATACTTGCCTCGTGACGTCGTAGAACCAATAGTGGCATTGTGCAGGTGGTGGCAGAGGTTATGCGCCAGAGAATTAAAGAAGTCAGATGTGGTGGAATTGCAACAACAAATTGTACATATCATTTGCAAACTAGAGAGGATTTTTCCCCCTGCTTTCTTTGACATCATGATTCACCTAATGATCCACCTGCCCGAGCAGGTGCTCATTTCTGGTCTGGTCCAGTACACTTGGATGTATCCTCAAGAAATGTACGTATAACTAATTAATTATACAGGTTTTTCGATTCATAATTTGTTCCATTGGAGATTACTAGCTAGCTATATGTACTTATTCTTATTGTACGTTTGATTTTGTAGACAGCTTGGACAGTATAAGTCATTCGTCAAAAACAGGTCGGCCCCGATGGCTCCATAGCAGAGACATACCTAATGCATGAGTGTGTTACTTACTGCAACATGTACCTCAAAGATCCACCACCTCCCACTGCCTCCGATCCCAGTGCCCGCATCAATCTTTCTGTCGTCACCAATGTCGTCCGACCGTTTAGAGGAGTATTAAAGGAATCGTTAACACGGGAAGAACTTATTGAGGCACATTGGGTAGTGTTGCGAGACTGTGACGAAGTTGAGCCGTACATGATGTCATACAGGGAGAGGCTTCAGGCGTTAAATCAAAACAAGAGTTCGGCGTGGATTAAGAAAATGGTTAAGAAGAAGTTTCCCGATTATTTCTTCCAATGGGTACGTACGTACGTCTCGGTATTTAATTAGTAATTTATATACATATCGATCATGTTTGTAGAAAGTAAACCCTTATATTAATTTGCCCTTTTTCGCAGATGATTGATCTGCAAAAATCTGAAAACCACGGGGGGTGGTGGTCATGGCCAAAGCACTTGCTAGCAGGGAAGCCGATTAACCACTATATTTATCCCGGATGTTTTGGGAACGGTGTAAAGTTCCATTCCTTGGCCCGAGACGAAGGAAGAAGAACACAAAACAGTGGGGTAGCGGTTGGGAAAGACAATGATCTATATTACGGGGCTATTGTATATGTGGTTCAGCTATGTTACGGGAATAATGTCAACGTTTTCCTATTCAAGTGCAGATGGTTCAAGCGTACAAAGGAAGACCTGGGAATATTATCAATCGATACAAACTCTAGCTGGTATGAGGATGAGCCTTTTGCTCTCGCCACCTTAGTTTGGCAGGTGTTCTATCTAGACGATCCGAAAGCGCGTGAAGGGTGGAAAATAGTGAACCATATCTCTCACCGAGGAATATGGAATACATAGACAATTGAAGGGACACCGGCGACGACTGAAGATGCTGCTGAACCAGAAAGAGACATTCATGTCTATCAAGAGCCTAATATTTCTGTCATCCGCTCCGATATAATGGACCTAGTTCAAGATGGTGAACGGTTACCCATGTCTGATGGTTGTACAGATCTAACTGAAGATGAGATTATCGATGCCATTAATGAAGATGAAGAAGACGAGAAGGATGAAGACGCGGACGAGGACTCAGGTTATTCGTCGGACGATGTTGAGTACGATGAGGAGGATGAGCAATCGGATACCGGGGATGAGGATGATGACGATTATGATGATGACTACTTAACTAAGACGAGAAAAATTAATTGATAATTAATTTATGTAATTATTGTAATATATGATCGATGCATCATTGATCAATAATTAATATAAATATTATAAGGAGGAGAATGTATATATATATATGTACGTATATCTTCGACTTTTTGTACTTAATTAATTAATTACACGCGTCCATGCTCGATCATATCGGATCGACCGACGTAGGTAAACTAAATTAAATTAATTAATTAATCCGAATTATATATCCTGGACAACTGAGAAATTAATTGCAGACTGTCGCCTTTTGGGTATTTTGGCTATCTCCCTAAATCCTCGACCCTAAATCTAGCAAATTCGGATCGATCGATCATTTTTTTAATTATATTCTTGAATCAGAATAATTGAACGGACACACAAATGACCGGGGACGACCTAAACCCTAAACCCTAAGGCCCTAACCCTTGAATTCAGGGTTTGTACACTTGGACGACGGAGATGGTCATTCTCCGTCGTCCAGGTACTCACTAGGACGACGGAGACCATCATATCCGTCGTCCAAGTTCACAAACCCTATATCCTAAACCCTAAGGCCCTAACCCCTGAATTCAGGGTCTCTGTACCTGGACGATGGAGATGAGCTTCTCCGTCGTTCAGGTATTAACCTGGACGACGGAGAAGCTAATATCCGTCGTCTAGGTGCAGAGACCCTATGCCCTAGACAGTAAGGCCCTAACCCCTGAATTCAGGGTCTCTTCACCTGGACGACGGAGAATCTCATCTCCGTCGTCCAGGTGCAGATTTCGTAATTTTTTCTAAAACAACGACCATCTAGACCTTCTTCCAATGCATATTCTTTTCGTCAAGACTTTAGAGTAAACAATTCTTGGTGTGTGAGCTTCAACGGTTCGAAAATCGGAGTTGCGAAATGTCTTGTATCCACGTTTCCGGTTTGTGAAATTCTCGGTTTTGCGGTTGACTGTGCTGATGAAACTCTTCCCGAACATATTATTTTCTGGTCCTTTATTGTAATTATATATTATGTTATGACGAACATATCCAACGGTTGTTTTGTCCAAATTCAATTTCGTTAATACTCTGCTGCAAATGAGCCTCTACTCATGAACACTTAAGTTGTAAAGATTAGTCGATACTTAACAACTTTCAAGACGTAAAATTATTCGTCGGTTCAAATTTAACTGTTCATATATACGATGCGTTCATCGATATTGTACGACTATTTCACTCGAATGACAGATCGCTAAATACCTAGCGAATTAATTTTTAAATTTTTTTTTACGTAATTTGAACCTGGACGACGGAGAATGACCATCTCCGTCGTCCAGGTTCAAATTACCATGGCGGTTCAATTTATTTTTTATTTTTTTTTCAATGTAAATTTCACTTGGAGGACGGAGAATGACATCTCCGTCGTCCAAGCTGAAAATTATGATGGTTTATTGTGCCGCCTCAATTTTCGGCACCGCTTGAAATTTCACTTAGACGACGGAGAATAAATTCTCCGTCGTCTAAGTCCAAATTTATGGCGGGTGAAACGTCCCGCCCATTAATTACGCACCGCTTCGAAAAAATTTAACGCTTCACTTAGACGACGGAAAACACTGTTTCCGTCGTCCAAGTGCACTTAGACGACGGAAAATAGGTCTCCGTCGTCTAAGTGAACGCCTATATATAGAACAGCACCCCCCTTCTCTCATTCCATCTCCTCTCCTCTCCTCCTCTCCTCTCCTCTCCTCTCCTCTCCTCTCCTCCGGCGACGCTCCGACGACTAAATTTCCGGCGTGGTTCCCCCTCTCTGACGACTCTACACTTCTGATATTCCGGCGACATTCCGACGAGGTAATAATTCTATTTTTTACCTCTTTAATATTTTTTTATTTAATTAATTATTTAATTTCTAAATAATTTTAATTTATTAGTTTTAAATAATTAATAGTTGTAATTATAATAATTATTTAGTTGTTATTATTAATATTTAGTAATCATTATTAGTTGTTAATTATTTGGTAATGAATAATTATTAGTTAAAATTAAATAATAGTAATAATAATTATTTTTAATAATAATTAATTATATTGGCAAATGAATAATTATTATTAAATGCATGATAAATAATAATTCATTATTGTCATTATTTATTGTTTTAATTAATTGATAATTACGTGTATTTTCTAGTAAATTGCATGGTAGTACGTCTTCGATTTAAATTTAGTATATATGCTTGGTTTATTAAGTCGCACTCTTTGGAATAGATGGCGCCTCTTTTCCTAGCTTATCTCCTTAATCCCTCGTGATGTGTGGATTTCATCACCGCACACCATAACCTAAGTGAAGTTATGGACACGAGGTTGAGGGCGGAGTTTGCAAAGGACTTGAGGGAGTGTAAATTTTTGAAAAATTGGCCGAATGTCGGACATGGTGTCTAGAAACGGGTTATGACTGGTGACATGTTTTGGATCTAAGAAAGACGACACCAATAGAGTATATACCATTCATTTGGTTAGCCTCGGGGTGTTTTGTCGAAATTAGTCCTGCCTCTCGCGTTATCTCTATCCCTAACTGGCCATGTTTTTCGATTTAACCAATGCTGATTAATTGAAAATTTACACTTTATCGCGCGGGTCGCACGTCCATTGAACGACCGAAAAATCCAAGCTAGTGTACTCTATTTAAATCTTAACCGTACTTAATTAGCGTAAATTTTTTAGTTGTAATTATTATGGTAAGTAGGTATTTTAACAACGTATTCCTAGGTTTAAATGACTCCATCCGGCAAGAAGAAAGCCCAACAGGAGGCAGAAGATGCCATGCTCCGCCGCTTGGCGGACCAAGTCGGTTGGGTTCAACAGGAGGGCAACGACGCCCTCAATCCGGACCCTTCATCTGGTTCGGAGGTGGCGCCTTATGGGGAAATTCCCTCTGCCCCATTTATCTCCAGCGGTGATGACGTCGACCCTTTTTCAACTTCGACGCCCGGTACCGGTTCAACGACAAGTACTCAGGCGTCCTCGACCGCTGAATCTATCATGTACAACGCCCGCCGTAAGCAAAGGAGGGCCCCCACTGACCCGGAACCGAAAAGGACTCGGGGTCTCGTTAAAGGGGGCAAAGCGGAGAAAATTTGCAAGGCGACCGGGAAAAAGATCGACTTGCCCTACGACGAATTCACCGGTGGCCCTCCCACAGCTCAGCTAGTAAGTCTCTCGGCGCATAACATAGGGTCAATCGTTCGTAGCCGGGTTCGAATTAATTCCCCTACTTGGAAGGAGGTGCCGGATGATGAGAATGCGAAAGTCTTTAAAGAACTTTCGGTACGTAATACGTCCAATTTTAGTTATTATATAATATTGTTAATATTAGTTATAATTTCATAATATATACGATTATAATTTTCTATTTATTTCTGATAGGAACAATTTGCGATGGATCCGACACCGGCGATGTTGAGGTATATCAACCAAACCGCCAACTCCATCTACAAAGATTGGAAGTACAGGCTCCATCAGTACTTCGAAACTATCGGTCCCGCGCCTCCCCCTGTAGAGCTGCGTGGGGATAGAGAAGATGAGTGGCAGTAGTTGTGTAACCACTTTGCCGATGAAGAATTTACGTTAATGTACTTTTTTTTATTTCAATTAAGATAATTGAATTATTTAAATTTTAGTTACTTATTAATTTTTTAATGATTTAATTATGTTGTCTAACAGAAATTCTCCGGTGTCAACAAAACCAACCGGGGGAAGAAGGACAAACACCATACTTCCGGCGCCAAGCAACTCATTTAAATAGCCAAGGAGCACAGGGATAAGGGCTCCAAACACCCTTATCTCGATGCAAGCATAAGCGCGTACGTGACGCCTGGGCTCGATAATGAAGCGAGTCAATGCGGCGTAAGTGATATATATATATATGTGATTTTAATTATAGTAATTATTATTTAAATATTATTTCATTATAATAAATTAATTATTCTTTTGTAGGCAAGGGTGATAGAGCGTGCGCAGGAAGAATTGACTAACACTCAGCTTGCGTTCCCAGATGTGCCGCCGGAAGACCTGCCTCCTCTATCCATGGAGAGCCAAATTGCAATCGCGGATGAGGTCTACGGTCGTAGAGCTGGCAAGGAGGTTAGGCACTTCGGGCCTAAGGTGGTTCGAGATTTGTCGACGACCTCCGACTCATCATCTACGGGAGGTTCGGGGCAGCGGAGAAGGACTCAGGCTGCGGCCGTCGAAACAGCCATTCAAGAGGCTCGACTGGCACGAGAGGAGAATCGACTGGCACGAGAGGAGAATCAATCCATGCGTCAAAGACTTGATGAGCAACAATCACAAATAGCCCAACTCATCGCCCTCATGCAACAATCTCGAGAAGAATGTCAACCTCCTCCGAACCCATACCGCGACGACGACGACCCGGCTGGAGGCGGGGGACGCGGCGGCGCATCTGCTCCTCCAGTGTGTTAATTAGCTAGTAATTTATTAATTATCTCGTTTCTTTCCGCATTCCGAACAATATTTTAATTTTTATGGGTTTTTTGGATGTGTATGTACAAATTAATTTTAATTAAGTAGTATTAAAATTTTAGTTTATTTAATTAATTTTAACATTTTTCATTATTTAAATTCAATTAATAATAAATTAAATTAATAATATTTAATTACAATTTAATTTTAAAAAAAAAATTAAATAGGCACTTGGACGACGGAGATTCATTTATCCGTCGTCCAAGTGCTTACCTGGGTCATGGAGATTATTAGCCTCTCCGTGTCCCAGGTAAGCACTTGGAAGACGGAGATTCAGTTCTCCGTCGTCCAGGTGCTTACCTGGGCCACGGAGATTGTCCGCGGTCCAAGTGAACTTGGACGACGGAGATTAAATTCTTCGTCGTCTAAGTGCTTGGACGACAGCACTTGGAACACCCCTTGGACGACGGAGGTTTCGTCGTCTAAGTACTTAGACGACGGAAAAACGTACTTAGACGACGGAAACGTTCCGTCGTCTAAGTGCGTTTTTCTTGTACTGCAATGCTTTACATTTAAATAAATAACTTTCTCATATACTTATTATTCACTTTTGAAATTGGAATTATCTTGAAACTTTTACGTTTTGGAATTATCTCAAAACTTCTCACGTGTTATGCATGCAAACATATTAAGAGTGGAAACCCCAATAATTTTGATCTATAACATAATGGACAAGCACATTTATGACGCTTCAAATAAATCGATAAATGTCAGGGATCGAGTATCATTAAATACTCGTTAATTCATATAATAGTACAGCGACTGACCACCATGATATTATTTTCATAAATTGAGAGGTCAGGGGTTAATATACTGCTAATACACTCTTTTATTGTGTGTTAATTACTTGGATACAATTTCATTATACATCTCCTAGCTCATTCCATTATTTTACAAGGATGCATTTATCAAAATGAAAATGAATTAGAAAATATAATTAACCTCGTTTTTTGTGTATATATATTTTTTTTGAAAATAAGGGCGGGTGTAGCAGCCCTCAAGTCTACACTAACTATATAATCAACTATGCACTAATTAGCACAGAACGTCATACAGACTATTCCATCCGCTTTATAATAAGGGCGACACTGGAAAAATCATATTGCTTCCCCCGCGAAAGCATTCTATCCATACCCATTTTTTGCCAGCTTCCCTAGTATGTTGTCGAAAGACAATCAAGTCGGCACTACGTTTCATCCTGCTACTAGGAGGATGTATCCATTTAATAGATAAGGCACTCAAAATGCACACACAGACAGCCCACCTAAGACGTCTGACTAGTCCTAACCACATAGCATAGGGGTTTATTACTGACATAATAATACTAATATTTAAAAGAAAACAATAATACCAAATTGTACACAGGGTTAGGGTTATTGCCCAGGCCCACACCCGGAGCCCATCATAGAGCAAAGGTGAAATCTGCCCACGTTCATCACATTTACTGTTGGCGACTGCCTGCTTTCTTCGATCCACAGGCCTCCACCTGCATCGCCACCTAACCTCAACGGAGCACCCACTGCCACCATAGGGCAGAACCACACCGTCATCTCGAACCTACAGTCGTCCAAAAATTTTGAACCATAACACACCCAAAGCCAAGCAATTGAGATTACTGTTTGATCCGCTTCAACCTTCAAGGACGTGCTCCTTACCAAGAACAGCGGTCGATCGGAGGTGGAGATCTACAACAACTAGGGGAAGCTCCACCCTCCACGTAACACAAGCCTGTCAACTTTCCTCTCCATTGTCGCCGCCCCCACAAAAGTCTGACAAAGAGACACTGAAAACCACCATGCCCTTACTCGGGCTCCTAATTACACCATAGCCCACAACCAGACTGGGAAATAAACCCGTTCGGCTGCACCTTAGGGCGAAGACGAGGCCAGACGAGCGAAGAGTACTCCTTTGGTATCGCGCGGCGCGTTTTTTATTTTTTTTATTTTGAGCATCCAACTCCTTTATAATATAGTCAAATATATATCTTTACTTCATAGTTGGAACATTAAATTGCTGGTCTTCATC
Organism: Geum urbanum; assembly: GCA_946800695.1. Lineage (NCBI taxonomy): Eukaryota > Viridiplantae > Streptophyta > Magnoliopsida > Rosales > Rosaceae > Geum > Geum urbanum. The sequence goes on from OX326997.1 coordinate 6,990,761, forward strand.
TCAAATTGGTATGTTATGTATACTCCACAATAAAAATGTGTATATCCCACACTATATTGACACCCCAAAGTGAGGTCCCCTGAAATTCCAAGAGTGTGCTATTCTCCTCACAACAACGTGGTTCCACGATCATAAATATTTTACTCTTGACTGTAAACTTTCAAAGTTACCACGGCCACCTCGACATACTCGTGTTATTATATTTTCTGCGATTTATTGATTAAATAAAGTTAGCGGGTAAGCAAAACGTGTCCGGCCAAAAATCAGTTGAAGTTTCCGCCCAAATATATCGGTTATTTTGGAGACAGAGTCCGTTTCCGGCTTATGCGTTTCTGAAGCCAACTCACCCAAACACGCCCCTTGCTTACTTTTACTTCGTCAATCCTCCTCTCAAAAACACCTTTACCCCTTTTCACAACACCAAAATCAAATCTCCACACACAGCAATTGCGATTTGATTGGATCTCAGGTACACCTTTCTTCTTCTTCGTCTTAAAACTCTTTCTGAAATTTGAAAAGAAGCTCGGATTTCTGATCGCGATTGTGTTTGTGTGGTTGGATTTTGACAGTGACGGTTACTCCGGGAGTTACTGAATTTTACTACGACTATGACGACGGAGGAGAAAGCCGAACTGGCGCCGAAGTTATACACGCGAATGCGGCTATGGGAGTTTCCCGATCAGTATGTGATCGAGCCAACCGACGGCTCCGGCGGCTCGTTTCTGGCTGTTAGTCACGTCGATGGCTCCTTGACTCTCATTGGTGAGGCTCTTAGTGTAACAATCTGGATTTCGATGCGTGATTCGATCGATTTTTTGAATGTTGTGTGTGTGTGTTTTTGGTTTGATGAATTATTCAGAGAAGCTTCCAGAGTGCAGCTCGGTTCGAGTTCCAAAGATTCGAACCATCTTTGGTGTGGTTGGGGTCCTGAAGCTCTTGGCAGGTATAGCATTTCCTTATTTGAATCATTAGATTTATATTAGTTATAGATAAGCAGTGCACATTTCGTAGCTTGTTTTAGGTGATGTACTGGTTTTATGGACTAGAATGCTAAGTTTTGAGTGATGATGTTGGATCATGATGCTTATCAGGGTCATATTTACTGGTTATAACGGAACGTGAATGTGTTGGCTCTTACATGGGGCATCCAATCTATAAAATATCGTCGTTTAAAGTTTTTCCGTGCGATCATTCTCTGCGGAACTCCCCTGTGGAACAGGTACTTCTCTTGGCGCTTTGGCCTTTTTAAGCCTTATGAACTGTCTTGGATATGCGTGGCTACTGAGTTAATCTTATTTTTTTCTATAATGGGAGAGTGGATACTACAATAATCTTGTACCTCTTTGGCAGAAAAAGATGGAGACCGAGTTTTCTGCACTGCTAAATATAGCAGAGAGGACTCCTGGTCTGTATTTCTCATACGAGGCCAATTTGACGCTGAGGTGAATTGTTGTCCACATTATGTTGCCCCACAGTCCACAAATAGAATGACGAATAAATTTTACTGTATATTGCAGTGTGCAAAGACTGAACGATTTAGGCATCGAATCTAAGTTGCTGCCTCTTTGGAGACAGGTAAACCCTGGATTATGTGTGAATGCTAGATTTTATACACCTGTATTTATGGTTGTTTTATTGATTCTGATCTCACATTTCAAAATGTTATTCCACAGGCTGAGCCTAGATTTCTTTGGAACAATTATATGTTGGAGAACCTCATTGATAACAAGGTGGGTTAAATGACTATCTAATTTGTTGTGTTACCTACTCCGTTTCCTATAAAAGTTTGACTTCACAAATTAGTAGCTGATGATCATGTATTTGGTCTTGCTTGCAGCTTGATCCATACCTACTTCCTATTGTTCAAGGGAATATCCTTACGTCGTTCTTGCTTTCAGCTTTGATCTATTTTGCATGTGTACCTGCATACATGCATACATATATGGTTGCTTCAACATCTATGCATAATTATAATATTTAGCTTCCTTGTATGTGCTGTTATTTGTTTTACATACCATTTTCCTGTCGAGTGTTCTCCTTAATTGAGCATCACGCTTTCATCATTTTCAAGCAGCCATTGGAAAAGATATTATTGATGTTACTCTGATTGCTAGGAGGTGCACTAGGAGAAATGGTAAGTGTGGGTCTATTATATTTGAGTTTAATTACCTTGCTATCTACTAGGAAAAATAAACGCTATTGGCTTTTTCAAAGGTTAGTATTGCATAGTTTCAAAGTTGTTTATCGATGAAAGGTTAGTATCTATTATACTTGAGTATCATATGCTTATCAGGGTAATTGAAATAGGATGGTTGAATACTAGTAGAAAGTACCAGATTATTCCTAATGAAGGTAACTCTGTTGCAATAGTAGGAACTAGGAAGAACAGAAGGAAGTGATGTCTGGTGTGGATCAATAAGAACTAGGTATCCAAAAGTGTTATAGGTAGACTAAAACTGGGGTGTAGAGGCCAAATATCTAATTAAGTACTGGTGCGTGATATTCATCAACAAAAAAAAGTCTTTATAAACCTATTACATATTGTTTTACTGTGAAGGTACTCGGATGTGGAGAAGAGGAGCTGATTCCGATGGGTATGTAGCTAATTTTGTGGAAACGGAGCAGATAATGCACTTGAATGGATTTACAGCATCATTTGTTCAGGTATAACTGTATGGCAAATTGTGCACATGTAATTATGTTATGGTTGATCATCTGCTATAAATTCTTCTTTGACTCTGGCCTTGTCAAAGCTTTCACGTTAATGGGAACTATGGCATTTTGGCTTCTGATATTCACACTTCCTCTTCATCATTAACTACTAATAATGCTCTCTTTTGTGTAATAATTAACACAAGTGCAAATTTGAACCCAAAAGAAAATGCGGGCAGTAATATCACCTGCCAAATGGCTTGTTTGACTTTTATGGCATACACAGTTACGATTGACATGCACTAGGACATGCATTATAGTTCTCTATTTTACCCTATTGAATTCCAGAAAAAGATGAAGATTTACTCATGTGATGGTTAAAGTCAATACAAGTGCTTCATGACTGCCAAGAGAAGGAATCACCAGGATCTTAACTAGGATCATCAGGATCTTAACTAGACTTGCAAGTGCAAATTTGCAAAATCTTTGAATGTTTCTGATCAGGCATGCTTACTATACAGGTTAGGGGGTCAATTCCGTTGCTTTGGGATCAAATTGTTGACCTAACATATAAGCCCAAGTTTGAAATTGTGCGACTTGAGGAAGCTGTGAGTTGACACATCCCTTTATTTCTTATCAAATATTCTTGGTCCGTAGCATTGTATTTCCATATGAATTCTGGTTCACTACATGTTATGCAGCCGCGTGTGGCAGAGAGGCATTTTCTGGATTTAAGAAAAAAGTATGGAGCAGTGTTAGCTGTTGATCTTGTCAACACGGTGAGCACTTTCTTTCCACATCTTGTGGGATATCTGATAATACAGCATATATGAATTGTGCAATATCCACATAATGGAGCATATATAACTTTACATACGTAGATATGTGAATGATGCGCACAACTTGGGGTAATATTTTCCTGATAGCTTATTATCCTGCCAGCATGGAGGTGAAGGACGCTTGAGTGAAAAGTTTGCCAATGCAATGCAGCATATTGTCAGTGATGATCTAAGGTAAAGCTTTATTTCATCATCTTGGCATTTTAAATAGATCCTGTTTCATGGTGAGATGTGCTTTGATTTTGTAGATATTGGCACTTTGATTTTCATCATATTTGTGGACACGTCCATTTCGAGCGCCTCTCTATCCTATATGAACAAATTGTGGATTTTCTCGACAGAAATGGGTATGTTCTCCATCAGCTTGTTCTATTGATATGCTGGAAACAATTCTGGGATTTACTTGTTTTCACACATCCATATATGTGAAGTTGTAAATATCTCAACTCCATTGTATGCTGACTATGATCAATGAACAGTATAAAGTTTCTTACCTCTTTGTATTGATTATTTTATATGTGTAGGTATCTTCTATTAAATGAAAAGGGTGAGAAAATGAAGGAGCAATTAGGAGTTGTAAGGACGAATTGCATTGATTGCTTAGATCGTACAAATGTCACCCAGGTAAAAACCAGTTTTTTGTCGGTTTTGAACAACCTTTCTAATTTTGAGAGTTTGAAAGTTATCATGACTGCAGAGTATGATAGGCCGAAATATGTTGGAATGCCAACTTAGGAGGCTTGGAATTTTTGCTGCTGAAGAAACTATTAGCTCGCACCCGAATTTAGATGAATGCTTCAAAATTTGTGAGTCTCACTCTCTCTAGCATATAGAGATTACAGTTAGACTTCCTACCATGTCTGTGATCTGTCGATGTGTGTGTTTATGTTATGCTTCTATATCATTCCGTTTACAGTGTGGGCTGATCATGGGGATGATGTAAGCATTCAGTATTCTGGCACTGGTGCTTTGAAGGGAGATTTCGTAAGGTACTGGGTCTACTCTGTACTTGGGTACTTGACTTCTTTTTTTCTTCCTTGTAGCATTAACTGTATGCTGCACAAGGATTATAGAACTGACATAATAGTAAGATATGTATTTAAGTCCTGATCATATTAGTATTAAATTTGCTCTATTTGGCTGGACCTTAGATGTGGACAGCGGACAATGCAAGGAATAATCAAGGATGGAATTAATGCCCTTTTACGCTATTATTACAATAACTTTTGTGATGGAACTAAACAGGTTGGCATGCTTCCTTTGATCATCTATCCTTTCTTTACCAGACTTATCAGAAACTTATATGAGTCGCATGTCTTGCATGTTTTATATGAAAAAAGTTATCAGCAACATAAATCAGCTAAACAATATGATCTTTTGCTGGAATTCCTGCAGGATGCAATTGACCTCCTGCAAGGACATTACATTGTCTCAGTCAGCAAAGATATGACACCATCTACTCAAAAGGGAGGACTTGAGGCTGTTGCTGTGAGTAAAACCTACACGTCCAAAACATTGTGATTTGTAGCCTGCTTTTCTTTACTATCTGTTTATTGACTCGCATTATTTTATTTTGCAGTCATTTCCACTGGCTTTGTCATTTGTTTTGACTGGGTTCTTTTTTGCAACTTTGTCATTGAGGCAAGGCAAGTAAAACAGTATATTTTGACAAATTTAGCTTTTAAGAAACCCATGCCTCAGTGATGATGGGTCTGGGATAATGTTGGTTCATAGTGGGTTGCTTCTCTAGATATCACAAGTGACGATTTTGTATTAACAAATTTTGCAGTTAGGTACGATCTTCGGCACTTGTTCTTTTCATTTATGTGGGCTGGTTTAAGTGTGGCTATAGCTGCATTTGTGAGGGCCAACGGGCGAATTTTCTGCAATAGACCTCGTCTACACAAGCCCCGTTCTTGATTGTGAAATCATAATGCTGTGACCAAATGCAATATCTTGTGAAGTTCTCCCTGCTTGCTTCATAGATTCTTTGACTTGTCGTGTCCACGTTGTGTTGAATTCTTGTCCAGGTATACGTGACAGTTGATACCACATCTAATCCTACCATTATTCTTTTTTTTTTTTCTGTAAATGCTTGCATTTTATTCAAGCTTTACAGTGTACGTGGTTTATAACTTGAAATTTTTGTATTTACTTATGAAATCAAATTGAATCAAACAGACCTAAGCTATGGACCATTCTTTCATATTCTTATATTTTTTCATATTCATATATAGTCATATTTAGAGCGGAGATTTGCTTTGAAACACGGAGCGAAGTTTAGATTTTCACAAGATTGGCAAAGTAGTTCGATGATTGAAACCACTTGTTTTTCAAATTACTATTAAACGATCACACTTGTAAAAAAATTAAGCCAATCAGAGATGATTTAACCATTTTATTGCTACATCAGATTTTTAAGCTTTATCGGATAAAATGTATTCATCGAAAGTTGAATGTGATGATCAGATGGCAAATTCATCTTCGATTGGACTAAATTTTTGCACGCGTGATCCTTCAGTGATAATCTAAAGGATAATTGTTTCAAAGATCGAATATTTTTTTCAATCTTGTTGAAATCGAAACTCTGCTTTGTTTTTTCAAAGCAAAGCTCCGCTTTGGAAATGATATGCATGTCTATATATATAGTTCTTTTTAAATGAGGACGTTCGCACGGTGTAGATTTTTTTGTTTTACCTCACTTATACATCAAATTTTGACAATCAAGACCACTCATGCTTTAGATACTACTTCAATTGAGTCACTTACAAAATTTGAGTTCAATCAAAAATCATTTGGCAATTTGATTCACCATTTATATATCGTGATGCAGGAGCATCCAAGAGTTTTAATTTAATTAGGAGTTTTAAAGCTGTTTGGTATTTTGTGGTGTCTTTTTGATATCTTTTTGGTTTTATTTTAATTGTTGTCATTATTAGAGATGCATTAGCTTAGTATAAATACCCATAGTTGGGTATTATGTAGGCAATTCATGTTTGGAAGTAAAATCAATTTATAAAGAGTTTTCCTGAGATGTCTAGCCTAAGAACTCAAGTATTTCGTTCCTTAGTTTAATCTACAGCAATTTTCTCCATTTATCTGGTTTAATTCTGCTGAGTTTTATACTCATTAGTCTGGTATCAGAGCAGCACTCTGGGCCTGCAAGGATGGCGGGATGCGGTAAAGGACGTGGAAGAGGAGCCTCAGAGGATCAACAAACAGAGATGGCTGAGATGCGTTATATGATTGAGGATCTGACAAGAGCAGTATAAGCTCTTCAAGGTCGGGGACGTAGGGGAGCCCGTATGGAGAGTCCGGAAGGCAGCCCCAACACCTCAAAAGATGGATCGGAAGGTCAAACCAGGGATGAACAAGATGTTGATAACCCTTTCCATGATGGTGCTAGAGATGGAGAACATCCAAATCGCGGCAAATTGGAAGAGCAGTTGGTCCGTGCCTTGGATTTGAGTGGTGGAGGAGTCAAAATGGAAGTTTTTGATTTTTTTTGGACAGATATACGCAGAAGACTATCTGGACTGGGAGGTTAGTTTGGAAAATTATTTTGAATGGAAGCCTATGATAGAGGAGAGGAAGGTGTTGTTTGTGAGCTTAAATTGAAGAGCACTGCACTTCAATGGTGGAAGAGAGTTGAAGAGCAGCGTGCCAGGCAAGGGAAGCAGAAAATCAACACATGGGCACAAATGAAATCAAAATTGCGGAAGCTGTTCTTGTCTACTGATTATGCAATGGAGTTATATGAGAAGTTTCATGCCCTGAAGCAATCGAGTTCATTCGTTGAAGAGTACTCCTCAATGTTTGATGGTCTTTCTTTTCGGGTTGGATTAAATGAGACCAATGAGCAGTTGACCTTTCGCTATCTCAGCGGATTACACTCTTCCATTAGAGATGAGATGGGGGTTGTTCGATTGTACAACTTGGAGGATGCTCGGCAATATGCCTTAAAGGCAGAAAAAAAGGCTGCAACGTCGAGTAGCTAGGAGGTCTACTACTGTACGTTTTGAGGGGTCTTGGCAAAAGAACTCTGCTGCAACTCATGGAGTTCACAGTGAGTAGGTGCCTGGCCCATCTACAAGGTCAAGTGGTAAGAACGTTGTTGGTGTTGAAAATAATGAAAAGGGAAAGGAAGTAACCAAATTGGGGTTTCAAAACACTGGTGCAGGGACCTCAAAAGTTGGAAGTTTCTCCGAAATTCAATGTTTTACTTGTGGAGAGAAGGGGCATACTTCTTATGCATGTCCTCGGGGAAGGGTAAATTTTGCAGAATTTGAAGGTGAAGAGTATGAACTTCTTGAACCAGTTTATGATGAGTATGTTGATGAAGAGGAGAACGGTGATCTTCTACCAGTAGAAGGAGAGTCATTAGTTTGAAGGAGAGTGATGACAACACCAAAGGTGGAAGAAGAACATTTGAGGCGGCGTAGCATATTCTGCATTCGCGTTCGATGTGAGGGAAAAGTATGCAACGTGATTCTTGATAGGGGTAGTACTGAGAATATTGTTTCCAAAGAAGCCGTAGAGAAGCTCAAACTGCCATCAGAGAAGCATCCTAATTCTTACAAAATTTCATGGTTTCAAAAGGGTAAAGAGGTAGCAGATATTTTAGTTGTCTAGTTAAATTCACTATGGGCAATACTGTTGATGATGAAGCTTGGTGTGATATTGTTCCTATGGATGCATGTCATATACTTCTTGGAAGGCCATGGTTCACTACAACATTCTTACCCATTGCCGGCGATTTAAAAATCGCCGGCAATGTAATTTTTTTTTTTTTAACATTACCGGCGACATAAATGTAAGTCGCCGGTAATGTCTCGATGGTAATGACATTACCGGCGACTTACATTAAGTCGCCGGTAATGTCTTTTTTTTTTTAAACATTACCGGCGACTTACATTAAGTCGCCGGTAATGTCATTACCATCGAGACATTACCGGCGACTTACATTTATGTCGCCGGTAATGTTAAAAAAAAAAAAATTACATTGCCGGCGATTTTTCCGGCAAAAATCGCCGGCAATGGGTAAGAATGTTGTAGTGGTTGTATGATAAAGACATGATTCATTTTACTCAAGCTAATACGTATTCATTCCATAAAGATGGAAAGAAGATGACTTTGCAGCCACTTAAGAAGGAGTTGACTAGCACCACGAAGGCAACTAAAGTCAATAACCTCTTGGCATGCCATGAATTTCAGCTTGCAAGTCAAGAAATGGGAGTGGTGTTTGCATTGGCGGAAAAAGGAGCAAAAGAGGAGCAGAGCTTGAATTTTGCTGATTTTTCACCAAAAATTCAACATGTACTAATGGAGTTCCAAGACCTATTTAGTGGTGAGCTATCACCAGGGTTGCCACCAATGAGGAGCATCCAACATGGAATTGATCTTGATCTAGGTGCAGCTTTGCCTAACTTGCTCGCTTATAGGATGGCACCAACACAAGCAGTAGAGTTAGAAAAACAAGTGGAAGATCTTATTGCTAAAGGGTTTGTGCGAGAAAGCAAGAGTCCTTTCAGTGTTCCAGCATTATTGACACCAAAAAAGGATGGGCCTTGGAGGATGTGTGTGAATTGCCGTGCTATCAACAAGATTACTATAAAATACATGTTTCCAATTCCTTGTCTTGAAGACATGCTTGACAAATTAGTGGGTTCTAAGGTGTTTTCTAAGATACATTTGAAGAGTGGATATCATCAGATTCGAGTGTGGATTGGTGATGAATGGAAGACCACTTTTAAGATGACAAAGTGGCTGGTGATGCCATTTGGACTCTCTAATGCTCCAAGCACATTTATGAGGTTTATGACAGAGGTACTCAAAGAATTTTTGGGTTTATTTGTTGTCGTTTATTTTGATGATATATTAATATATAGTCAAACGGAAGAGGAGCATTTAGTCCATTTAAGACAAGTCATGGGAGCCATTCGCAAGGAGAAATTGTATATAAACCTGAAGAAATGCTCTTTCATATGCAAGGAAGTTGTGTTTCTTGGATTTATTGTTCAGCAGAAGGGTTGCAAGCTGATCCAAGCAAGGTGCAAGCCATCAAGGAGTGGCCAGTATTTCAATCCTTGGGGGAGGTTCGAAGTTTTCATGGCTTGGCATCATTTTACAGGAGATTCATTCACAATTTTAGTTCTATTATGAGCCCCATCACCGAGTGCTTGAAGCATTCCTCTTTTGAGTGGTCGAACTCAGCACAAAGGGCCTTTGAGATGGTGAAGAAATTGATGAAGGAAGCTCCAGTCCTTGCTCTACCTGATTTTGAGAAGCTTTTCACAATTGAGTGTGATGCATCACATGTGGGAATAGGGGCTGTTCTTAGTCAAGAAGGAAGACCAGTGGAGTTTTTCAGTGAGAAGCTGCTAATGCCAAATGCCGCTATTCTACATATGATATGGAGTTTTATGCTTTAGTTCGTGCTATTCAACATTGGGAGCACTACCTAGCCTATAAAGAATTTATGGTGTACTCAGACCACCAATCTTTAAGGTACTTGAACTCGCAAAAGAAGTTAAATGCACGACATGCCAAATGGAGCTCATATATTCAGGAGTTTAATTTCTCCCTCAAGTACAAGAGTGGTGAGTCTAATAAAGTAGCGATGCTTTGAGTCGTAGGACCCTTATGCTGAATGTGATGAGCACCCAGATCGTTGGATTTGAAGAATTGAAAAATCAGTATGCCACTAATCCATACTTCAGCTCTATAATGGCTGAAGTTCAGGATCCTATGGGATGGAAAATGTTTCCATTCAAGTTGCCTGAATGCTACTTATTCAAGGGAAATTTGGTGTGCATCCCAACAAGCTCCCTACGTGAACATATCATAAGAGAGCTTCATGGAAGTGGGCTAGGAGGACATTTCGGCAGAGATAAGACACTTTCTATGGTGAAAGAAAGGTACTATTGGCCTGGAATGTACAAAGACGTCAGTAGGCTGGTGCAAAAGTGTCAGATTTGTCAATTTGGTAAGGGTATATCCCAAAACATGGGCATGTACACACCTATACCAGTGGCAGAAGCTCCAAGGGTTCATATTAGCATGGATTTCGTGTTGGGACTTCCAAAAACAGCTAAAGGGTATGATAGCATCTTTGTGGTGGTAGATCGTTTCTCTAAGATGAAGCATTTTATTCCCAGCTCAAAAACTTCAGATGCTACGCATATGGCTGATTTATTTTTCAAAGAGATGGTGAGACTACATGGTGTGCCAACCTCTATTGTGTCTAATAGGGATGCCAAGTTTACAGGTCATTTTTGGAGGACTTTGTGGAGGAAGTTTGGAGCTGAATTGAAGTATTCTAGCACATGTCATCCTCAAATGGACTGTCAGACTAAAGTTGTCAACCAGAGCTTGGGGAATATGCTAAGATGCCTTGTTGGAAGTCATGTGAAAACATGGGATCAGAATATCCCGCAAGCTGAATTTGCTTACAACAATTCAGTGAATTTTTCTACAAAGAAGACACCTTTTGAGGTAGCATATGGCTTAAAAACTCAACATGTTCTCGATCTAGTTCCACTACCTCAAGAGGCAAGAGTTAGTGATGATGGGGAAGCCTTTGCTGATCATGTGAAGAAGGTACATGAAGAAGTGAAAGAAGTTATCAAGGCTAGAAATGAGTCTTATGGATCAGCAGCCAACCAACACTGAAGGGTGAAAGAATTTGAAGAAGGAGATATGGTTTTGGTACATTTGAGGCGGGACAGATTCCCTAAAGGCACCTATCATAAGTTGAAGTCGAAGAAGTTTGGGCCGTGTAAAGTGCTGAAAAAGATAAGCTCAAATGCATATGTGATTGAGCTGCCATCTGAGCTTCAAATCAGCCCAATTTTTAATGTGTCAGATTTGTATGCCTTTGTAGGCTTTGATGATGAATCATTCTCAATAGAGACACAAGTTCGTCAACTCCCTAAGGCACGGCCTAATGTTATTGAAGACGTGTTGGATGTTAAGGAGGCAAGGTGTAGGAGATGTAATCAATACAGGCGGTTCCTGGTGAAGTGGTTGGGCAAGCATGCTAGTGAAAGCACTTGGATTGCAGAGGAAGAGCTGAAGAAGCTTGATCCGGAGATATATGCTGAAGTTTTAAAGGCTTTCTCGCCAGAGTCGAGTTCTTCCCACCCGGTGGGATTGATGCAGGAGCATCCAAGAGTTTAAATTTAATTAGTAGTTTTAAAGCTATTTGGTATTGTGTGGTGTCTTTTTTATTTCTTTTTGGTTTTATTTTAATTGTTGTCATTATTAGGGATTCATTAGCTTAGTATAAATACCCATAGTTGGGTATTATGTAAGCAATTCATGTTTGGAAGTAAAATTAATTTATAAAGAGTTTTCCTGGGATGTCTAGCCCAAGAACTCAAGTATTTCGTTCCTTTGTTTAATCTACAGTAATCTTCTCCATTTATCTGGTTTGTTTCTGCTGAGTTTTATACTCTTTAGTTTTTGTCCCACATTATATCGTTAGTATTTATCTAACGTTCCTTATATGTTTATAATGTTTCACTATTTTGGATTACCAAATTGGCCGAAATTTTGTATGTCTACTCTTGAAAATGATATCTATAACATCAATGGTTTAAATTACTGAAATCAAATATGAGATTATCAAAATAATCAAATCTGCACAATTCGCGTGATGACATCCTTACTTGACACACACACACACACACGAGTTGCTTCATTTCTTGAACTGGAGAGAAACTCGGGGGAAAAGAACTTCTTTTGCACTCTTGCAATCAACTCTAACCAAAAAAAATTATTTAATAAATCATCTTGAAATTTGCTAATACATAAAACAATAGATAAAATTTCTTTTTGAATAGTACTATAGTTTCTTTGTGATTGAGACCAAGTTTCAAAATGAAATTGAACAATTTACTCGAGATGAGTGGGAGAAATTTGTTGTTTTAAAATGCCTCTGCAGCCTATTTCAGAGACGTCAGTCTCAACAATTTTAAAAGAATCAGAAAGAGGAATGCCAAGATATGACAGAGTTTTTACATAAGTTTTAATTTCTTTTTCTAAAGAGGTGTGAACATTAGTTCAAGGAGGAAGATTCTTTTGGAGTCTATCAAATAAAGGTTTGCATTTTTTTCCTAAGATTTTGGTAGAATTCTGCCACATAATTTAAAGATCCTAAAAACTTTGTAATTGAGTTTTATCTAAAATTATGTCTGAGAATTTGTCAGCAAAATGAATGACTCTGTCAGTCGGGCTTATTTGTAGGTGATAGATGTTAAACCCCAAGAATCTGATATTAGTATGAAATAGTTTGACTTTAGAAGCCGAAACTACTAAACTATTATGTATACTGATAGTGAAAAATTGGTGTAGGTGTTTCCAATATTGGTCTATAGATTGAGAGAATATGAGTATGTCATCTATATATACTATGATAAAATGACTGGGTTGAATATATCATTCATAATGTTTTGGAATTCGCCGGGGGTATTCTTGAGCCCAAATGGTGTAACAAATGTTGTTTTGTATCTATCTGACTCATGGATTTGAATTTGTCAGAATCCTGATTTTAAATCAAATTTAGAGAAGATGACAGAATTTTGTAGTCTATTAATAAGATCCCTTTTATTAGGAATTGGATATTGTATCCATTCCAAAACTGTAATAAGAGGTTTGTAGTTAATGACTAGGCGTGGAGTGCCTTTTTCGAGTTTAGCATTTATCTGGACATAGAAAGCCGGACATGACTATGGAGATTTACTAGGTCGGATAATTTTTTTGTTGAGTAGATCTTTTATTTCTTTTTTACAAAATTCCATGACTTCATGATTCATCTAGATTGGTCTGGCTTTGGTAGGGATGTCGTTTTCACTAAATTCCTTAGTACAAGGAAGAGTGACTATATGTTTTTTTATATGCCAAAAGACAGTAGGTATATCAGAGCATAATTCTGTGGTGATTTTTGTTTCGAATGATTTGATTTTTTGTTGAAGAGAAGAATCTTGTAATTGTTGTTCAACTCTTTTGAAATTGATTTCTTCTTTGAGGAAGGTAATTTGTTAGGATTTCTCCTTAATGCAAGTGAGGGTTTTTGAAATGGAATTTTCTTGAAATGCTTTAATAGTATGAATTTCAAGATTTGAGAGGAAAGTGAATTTGACTGGTTCCTTAAAAGGATATGTACTGATACCATTGTATTCTGTTTTGAAAGGATAAATTAAAGTAGGGAAGGGAAGACCTAAGATTACTTTGCCAATTAAGTTTTTGACTAAAATGAACTGTTTTTTGAAACAAACATTATTTTGGCAAATATGCGCCTTGGGGATTTCGTATTTAATGTTCATTATAGTGCCATCTGCTGCCCTTAAAGATTCTTTTGTTATCTCAAAATATTTAAAGGGTATTAGACCTTCTTGAATACAGTTTAAGTCTGCTTTTGAATCAATGAGGGTAATGGTGTTTAATTGGAAATCTTTAATTTTGATTTGTGCAGAGGTGTACCATTTTCTCAACTGGATTTGTTTAATGGTGTTGACTGCTAAACTTTGCGATATTTCGTCGAGGTGATTAGGAGGGATATCTGGTGATTGGACTAGTGAGAATTGGCTGTCCATTTTTAATATAATCAAATCTCTTTTGATTTCGTCACTTTCTTGAACCAGTTGTTGGTGAGTTTTATGTAAAGATTGAATTTGTGTTTTAAAAGTTTTTATCTCTTGGTGAAGATCTTGGATAGTTATCTCTTTTTTACTGACTTGAAAATTTTGAAATGTTGAAGTAAGGCCAATCTTTGGTTGTGGTATATTTACTATATTTTCTTGTGTGATTAATTTTTTTTAATTTTTTGAGGTATTATGCTTTTAAGTCTGGATCATTAATTTTACTAATTAAATCGATTAATAGTTCTTCTTGTTTTTCATGTTTAGAAAGAACATTTATTGTTTTGGTGCAACAACCATCATTGCAACGAAAAACATCGTTGCAACCGAAAGTTACACGCAGGGAGGAACTGTTATCAGAAACATCCAATGAAGTTTCTATTGGATTGCTATTAGTTGGTGTTGAAGAGTTTACTTCTTTAGATTCAGTATTTTTTAATTCTAAAATATTGATTAAGTTTTCTCGTTCTTCTTGACTAATTTTTAATTGGTTGATGATGTTTTTTTACAGGACATTTATTTGCAAAATGGTCAGGTTTATTGCATTTAAAACATTAGCCTTTTTTGTCAAAGGATTTTCTTTGAGGATGAATTGATTTTTTGGGTTGGAATTTTTGAAATTTATTTTTGGAGTAAAATTTGTTTGGTTCAAACTTGTGTTTTGAATAGAATTTATTTCGGTTAAAAGTTCTTTTTTGGTGATAACTGGACTCGAAATTCTTTGACTTTCTTCTGGAGGGGGGTGGGGGGAGACCATATTGTTCACAGAAGTTTCATAACTCATATTTGGCCTTTTTTTTTTATCTGTCTTTACTTGGGAACTTATTTTTGAATCTATACACATTTTGAGACCTTCTTTTTGGATGACTGTGATAATTTGGCCAAGTAAAGGAATCGTAATTTATTTGTCTAGATTCATTACTTAAGACTTGTCTAATTTTGTGGGCAAAAACATTTGGGAGACCATTTATGAATTTTTCTTTCCAAAAAGGTTGGTTACTATCATCTCTAAGCATGACTCTAGAGATGCAAACATCTTTATACCATTTAAAATCACTAAGTGTCGGACATCGGAGGTTACTACGCTGATCATGAATTCTGGACGTAATATGACTGGGTGTACCTATGAAATGCTAGATTATGGTGTAAAATAGTGTGTTTAATGCATCAGGAATTCTCATTCCCATATCTTCATCGAAGATTGGAGATCCTTTTGTGTCATATTTGAGGTCATGTTTGATTGGTTCTTTGGATTCGGGGGTGAGGTATTTTTCCCACCAGGAATGAAGCATTCCTGTGAATCTTGAAGAGAGGATTTCGACGATTTCTTGTTGGGAATAATTATCGGCAGGAATATAACTGTTAGCTTCCATGGACATGTGGTACAATTTATTCAAAATTTCTTGTTCTGGAAGATTATCAATATTCCGTTCATAGGTTTAATTTTATCCGTAGAAACAGAAAATTGATTAAAGGAATTATTTTTCGGCTGGATGTCAACCGGCAAGGGACGTTCCTTCCAATTTTTGGAAGGCCTTTTGTTTAAATGACCGATTTTGTTTAATTGTAGTTCTTGAAATTTTTGGTTTATTTTGGATACTGTACGGGAATTATCATCTGAAGAATCACAAGATGATTCATGGGTATGAATAATTGTAATTTTACTAGGTTCGCGTTTTAATTTGCTAGTTTCGGGTTTAAAATCTTTCAACATTTGTTCTATTTTTTGAGTGGTAGAAATGGGTTTATGAGCAGTTTTACTTAAATCATTGAAATGAATTAAGGGTGATTCTTTTTGCGGACAAGGTGAACTTGTAGCAAAGATATTGTTAACTGTAATTTCTATTTTATCCAATTGGTTACCTATAGTTATTAAACTTTGGTTTGTGTAATTATTTGTTCAACTGTTTTCTTAACATCTGGATTGTCTGTAGGTGGTATTTTAAAAGGAGAAGCTGCTATAGATGGTTGAAGGTGATCAGTTGTAAATGGTTTAAAATGTGGTTAATTGGGGATTTATAGGAGGGACAACTTCAAAGTCAGTTGTTGTGGGAGAAGTTTGTTCGTCACCAATTTCCTGATGAGGATTTACTTCCACATAATTAGGATAGGTAACTTGAGAGGTAGACTATATATCTCTAATTTTTAATTTTTGTAACTCTTCTAATTCTTTTATCCTAATATTTTTATTTTTTTATCTAGGTCGCAATCTCTCCTTGACATAGGAACCAGCAAAGGAATGCCTGGAAGATTGTCCTAATTCATGTATCCTGAGATCATTGCAAAAATTGACTCTTACTATGCCATCATTGAATTGATGGATGCAGTCTAAATTACTTTGATTGTATTGTATGTTGATTGGTTGATTTTCATTGGTGAGAGACCATTCCGAAGGGAGATGGATATCTGACCATTTGATCGCATGTATGACTCTAACATTGGCATTTTCTTGACTACTCTGGATTAATAGGGTTTAGTCCTTTGGGATTTTACTTACAACTTGGAAATTTATGTTTGTATCTGTGACTTTATAGTGGACTCTATAGATTAAGGCTAAAGGTTTTGATCCTTCAAGGACATTATAACTAGAAGTTTTAATATTCAAGGTTAGAGTTTTTAATATGTGAGGGTCACTGAGACTAACTGTGAAATCTGGGTAACAATTAAACTGTATTGGACCATTAAAAAGATTTGATTCGATTATTCCAAGAGTGCTGTCATTGAAGTCGGTAAATTGAGCATCATGAAGGCACAAGAGGACTGAGGCATTTAGGCATCTTCGTGTTAAGAGTTTTACCACTATTTGGATTAATCTGGTATGGAGGAAGTTGTGACCATCATTTTTATGTTTTCGAATTGGCTCAGGACTAAAAAGTTGGCAGGTTTCGTGCTGTGAACTGATAGCATAAATCTGCTCAACAGTTTTAATATGGTGTTCACTTCTAAAAGAAGTAATGAACCTTTTTTTTTCTATAGATTTCATTACTAGGAACTCTTGGAATATTCTTATCATTCCTATCTATGTTATTATTTGACTGAATTTCAATTTGTTCTTCATTGACTACGTTTGGGATTGTATTGAGGGAATATCTAGACGAACTGGAGGTGATTGTGAGTTAGATCTGAATAATCTACTTGTTTTGGAAAGACGAAGGGTAGGCTGGACTCAAGATTGTAAGATTTAAAGTAAAATACCTTAACTTAATTTCTCGAACTGCGATGTTCTCTGCTCCGCTCACGCCGCATCCGCTCACGCCGTATCCGCTCACGCCGCATCCGCTCACGCCGCATCCGCTCACGCCTCTGATCTCCCGAGACTTATTGTTTGAACCAGACCTTACTGTTTGGTTTAGAGAAAAACTCAGAACAAAGGGGGATAAGAGAAAATAAGTTTACTAAGAATCTTAAATTCTTGACTCAAGGAACCCAAAATTCTTTAACAAAATAGAATAGAAAATAAAAATCTTAACTCAATTACCACACCTAGGCGGTAGTCCGCCACCTGGGGATTGAGTAATGTTGAAACATATGATTATGTATATCATCGCAGATACCTAACCTAGGCAATAATTCGTCATTTGGGGTGTGAGAAGTTTTAATAATTATCATTTTAATGTCTTAATCCTTGAATGGTTTTGACATTAATTGTCGAACCCGTTTTGACATTATATATATATATCCTTCTCCTCATGTATCCCTTTTTTTGGGTCCATTTTCAGGTATAAGACATTACACCCACTTTTAGATCATATTTCGATATCTCCACCATTCTGATTTTAGTTTCTAATGTGTAGATCACTTCTGTAAATTATCAACCAAATTGATTATCATTAAGACATTCAATACTACAATTGAAATTTATAAGTATGAACGATTTAGGTTTGACGGATTTAGTCTGTCCCTTGATTTAATCTAGTTCGATACCTTAATGATCACCATTTTTGCTAAAAAATTATAGGAATGATCTACTCATATAGTCCTAATAATTGGATGATGGTGATGTTAAAATGTGATCGAAAAGTTGGTGTAATGCCATATACATGAAAATGGACAAAAAAAATGGATACCTGAGTGGAAGGCCCTATATATATAGTCTCTATCCAGAGCAGATTTGACTATTTGATCGTCACATTCATATTGTAGTCTATATTGGACGTACTGTATAAATAAAAAGTTCAATGTGTCGATCAAAATGGTCAAATCATCTTCAATTGGACTGATTTTTTGTAAGCAAGATCCTTGAATAGTAATCTACACATTAATGGTTACAATGGTCTAGCAACTTTGTCAATTGTGTGAATATTGAAACTTCACTCTTTTTCAATGTGGAGCTCCGCTCTAGATATGATATATATATATATCATATCCAGAGCCGAGTTCTACTTTGAAAAAATTGAGCGAAGTTTATTTTCACAAAATTGATAAATTTACTTGACGATTGAAATCATTCATCATTTAGATTATCATTGGAAGATCACGCTTGCAAAAATTATTACAATTAAAGATGATTGAGCCATTTGATCATCGTATTCAGTTTTTGATGTATACAATTTATCCGATATACCTTAAAATTTTAATGCAATGATCAAATGATCAAATCATCTATGATTGGGCTGATTTTTTATAAGCACGATCGTCTAATTATAATCTAAATAATAAGTGGTTTCACTTGTCAAGCAACCTTGTCAATCTTCTAAAAATTGAAGTTTCGCTCTGTTTTTTCAAAGCAAAGCTCTGCTCTGGATAGAGACTGTATATCTATACAATCAGGTAAGAAAGTCTTTACCGTGTGGATTTGATCATTTTGATAATCTCACATTTAATTTCAACAATTTAAATTAGTGATGTTATAAATCTCCCTTTAAGGAGTATACCAATAAAATTTCAGCCAATTTAGTAATTATTTGGTCATCCAAAGTGGTGAAACATTACAAACAAATAAGAAACGCCGGATAAATGCCAAAGATATATAAATGATGAATCAAATGAAAAAACAATTTTCGATTGGACTCAAATTTTGTATTTGACTTAGTTGAAGTATTATCTATTGCATGAGTAGTCTTAATGTCAAGATTTGATGTCTAAGTGAGTTAAAATAGAAAAATTCGCACGGTAAGGATGTCCTTGACTAAAAAGGACTGATATATATAAATATATTGGATGAACTTTCTGAATCACTGTGATTCATACAACTGATCTGATCCATTTAGTCATCAAATTATGATTGAACAATGTGTTAAATTTACTTAGAATCAGCAATGTCATACACGGTTTTACTAAGCAGCATAAGTTGCAACGGTCGTTTTACAAACTATCAGAAGCAAGAAGACTAGATAAACATTATCTTTGTTGTGACAAGATTCCTAAAAGCATGCCCTTCCTCTTGAAAATGGATGAAAGCAACATATCTACAAAACAAAATTAAGTCGGATAAAAGATCACAAGTGCGTACCATCATCCCATCACATTGTTTTTAGATGCGAGGCAAACTAATGCTCAGTAACCTCAGTTTGACATAGTTTTACTCAAGCATTATATATCTAAGGTGTAGTCTTCAAACTGCTTGTAGAGTGACTTGATCTTCTCAGCAGATTTCTTTAATCTAGGTCCTCTGAGAACCAATATTCTCTGAGTTCCCATTAATTCTAGGTCACCCATTCTTGAAGTTTTACTATATGGTGGCTGAGCTTGATGCAACACCACGAGCTACAGGTAAGTTTGTTAAACCCCTTCCATTACCCATAACTGAAACAACTCTTCGTCCTTCCATTCAGGCAGCTCCTGAACTTGAACTTAAACCATTACCAGAGCATTTAAAGTATGCATTCGTGGGAATCGAGGATACTTTACTTGTCATTATTTCTTCAAAGCTAACCCAATTGCAGGAAAAAAATTGTTAACTATTCTCGGGGAATAAAAAGAAGCAATTGTTGGACCATACCAAGGGCACATGTCATATTCTTTGCACTCACAGGATATATCTTGACGAGGGAACTAAGCCCACAAGGGAAGCTTAACATCAATTTAACACTCCAATGATGGATGTTGTGAAGAAAGAAGGAATCAAGCTCTGGGACACATATCATATAAGTTATTTTTGACAGTAAATAAGTTAGTCGTGTGCAAGTTGTTCCAAAGTGTTCTGGCATCACAGTTGTGAAGCAAGACGAGAATTTGATGGTGCTACAAAGAACACAAACCAGATGGAGAGTTTGCGTTGACTACCACAAACTAAATGCAACCACGCGTAATGATCACTTTCCCTTACCCTTTATTAATAAGATGTTAGAGCGTCTTGCAGGTCATGCTTTCTACTGCTTCTTGGATGGTTATTCTAGTTACAACCAGATTGCCATCCATCGAGATGATCAAGAGAAGACTACCTTTACATTTTCGTTTGGCACCTTTGCCTATAAACGAATATCTTTTGGCTTATGCAACGCCCAAGCAATTTTTCATAGATGCATGATGAGCATATTTTCAGACATAGTTGAGAAAATCATTGAGATTTTCATGGATGATTTTTCAATATTTGGTGATTCTTTTAACACGTGTCTACATCATTTATCCATGGTTTGAAGCATTGTGTTGAGACTAACCTTTTGTTGAATTAGGAAAAGTGTCACCTTATGATAGAACAAGGTATAGTTTTGGGACATGTGGTATCTGCTAAGGGCATTAAGGTTGATAAAGCTAAGGTTGATATTGTGTGTACTTTACCCCCTCCTTCGACTATGAAGGAGGTGAGATATTTTCTTGGGCATGCAAAATTTTATCACAGGTCTATTAATGATTTTTCTAAAATATCCAGACTATTATGTGCACTGCTCCAAAAAAATGTAGCTTTCAACTTCACGAATGAGTGCTTGAAGGCATTCAACATTCTGAAGGAGCTTCTGACAACTGCACCCACCCGACATGCACCTGATTGGAATTTACCTTTTGAATTGATGTGTGATGCTTCTGATTATACAGTTGGTGTTTTTTTTGGGTCAACGTCTAAATAAGTTGCCCCATGTCATATATTATGTTTCATAGACTTTGAATGATGCACAGTTGAATTATTCAAATATGGAGAAGAAACTCTTAATTGTGGTATTTGCTTTGGAAAAGTTTAGGTCTTACTTGTTAAGAATTAAAGTAATTATTTTCTCTGACCATGCTACTTTGAGATATTTGATGACTAAAACGGATGCAAATTCGAGGTTGATAAGATAGATGCTACTACTTTAAGAATTTGATATTGAAATCAAAGACAAGAAATGCACTGAGAATGTGGTGGCAAATCACTTGAGCAGGATCACTCATGGATCCAATTCAAAGGAGGACTCATTGCCTCTGCGTGACAGCTTCCCGGATGAGCAATGTTTTGCTCTTACAGCTTCTGAGCCTTGGTACGTGGATATTGTTAACTATCTTGTGTCAGGGAGAATACCAAGTGATTACAGTAGCTCTCAGAAAGACAAGTTAGTGAAAACAGCTAAGCATTACGTGTAGGATAAGTCTTATCTATGGAAACATTGTCCAGATTTATTGGTAAGAAGGTGCATTCTGAAACTTAGTTTCAATCCATTCTATCTTTTTGTCACTCACATGTAGGTGGATGCCACTTTACTAGGAAGAAGGCTACAATAAAGGTACTTGAAAGTGGTTTCTTTTGGCTAACTTTGTTCAAAGATGCACACGATTTCTAAAAGTCAGGTGCCAGTTGTCAACTCATAGGTAACTTAGGTCCTAGAGATCAAATGCCCCAGCATCCAGTTTTAGTTGTTGAGATCTTTGACGTGTGGGGTATTGATTTTATGGCTCATTTTCCTACCTCCTAACAAAATGTTTACATTCTACTTGTAGTTGATTATGTTTCAAAGTGAGTGGAGGCAGTGACCACTCGGACTAACGATGTTGTTGTTGTTTTGAAGTTCTTAAAATCACTGTTTGTTAGATTTGATATTCCCAAGTATATCATCAGTGATGGAGGTTCCCATTTTTGTAATAAGTCTTTTGCAACTTTGCTTGACAAATTCAATGTTCATCATAAGGTGGCAACACCTTATCATCTTCAGACGAGTGTACAAGTGGAAGTATTCAACAGGGAAATCAAACAAATTTTAGAAAAGACCGTTGGAACAACTTGGAAAGATTGGATTCAACGCTTAGATGAGGCGTTATGGGCATATAGAACAGCATACAAAACACGGATTGGGATGTCTCCTTATTGGATGGTCTATGAAAAATAATACCATCTTCCGGTGGAGCTTGAACACAAGGCATATATATTAGGTGATTAAACAGTTCAACTTTGATGTTGATGTTGTAGGTGTTCACAGGAAGTTACAGCTGAATGAGCTAGATGAGATTCTGAACAATGTATATGAGTCTAGTCGAATCTACAAGGAGAGAACTAAGACGTTTCATGATAAGATGATTAAGGGCAAGTATTTTTTGTGATAACCCGTACCTAATTTTAATCTTTTTATGAATCAAGTAAAGTTTAGTCAAGTGTGGTGAATAGTTTTTACCGCAGATTAGTGAAGGTCCCGTAATCAAACTTCTTTTGGGTTTAGTAGCTCGAGAACTCTTTTTCATGAAAGTCATTGAGCTCGTGGAGACGAGTTCGTGGACTCGTGAAACTTTGAAATTAGAGTTACGATGAAGAAGTTTTGGTTAAAATAAGTTTGTCGAAAGGTTACGTTTCGGTAACTCTGCAAGTATAGATAGGAACTTTCCGTTTGTGAAAACTGACAAGTGACCATTTTGGGCAAATTTTCTCTCCCCCACCATTTCACTTTCTCTCTCATCCTCTCCCGTTCCTCTCGCCTCTCTCTCATTGTCGCCAGCGCTCTATCACCAGCTCGCTACCAAATCAAATGATCAAGGTGTCAAAATCTTTCTCTTGATCTCCTTTACCATCTCCAACACATCTACGAACCCATTTGTCATCAATTGAGTCTAGAATTCAAAGAACCCTAGAATTTGGGGGTGTTTGTTTTCAAGCTCAAATCAGTGAAGGAGACCCGTTGAGCTTTGTAACCCTTGTCACCACAAAGCTAACCATACCTTGGTTGCTTCCCAATTCAATCGGAGGTGCACAAATCAAAGATTTGAAGTTTTGTGATTTTTGAGTTCAAAGGTAAATTGGAGGTTTTAGGTTGTGAATTGGATGTTGTGGCTTTGTAATGTAATGTTGCTTGCAAGATTTTGAGTGTTTTCAGGTCCAGGTCGCCAAAAAATAAGGGCGGGGCCGCCGATGCCGGCGGTGATTCACAGCGGTGCTCCAGCGAAGGGTTTTTCGGCAAAAGTTTTATATCATTTTGCTTGTATTAACGTGAGGATTGTAGTAAATAGATTTGCGAATCGATTTGTTGTACATTAACGGATTTAAAGTGGACTTAATCGGATTGTAGTTAACATTATTACGATTTAGCGAGTTTATCAAGTTGAACATCGATTAGACATAGAATTGTTTAGAAACGTGTGGCAACTTTGAAAGTACATTAAGGTTATTTTACATATGATTAGTTTTAGAAAATCATTGGAAATTCAGTAATCACGTAATTTGAGAATGTGATATTCTCGACAGGAATACTCGTAGAGTGAACGAATTATTCGATATCGTTTTAGACGAGTAGTTATTGAATAATCTTCATTGTTTCAGGAAAACACTCCAAATCATAAGCGGTAGAGAATTCAACTAGACAGGAGGCTTAAGTTTGTGAGTGGACCTTTATTTTCAAATACTATATGCATGCGATTATGAGTTTTTAGTTTCAGAATTCAGTTATTCCATTTCATTCAGTTTCAAAATTCAATTATACGTTTTATTCGGAGATTTCTACTATCATTTTATTATTATATGTATGCATACATGTAATAGTCACTTGGCCTAGCCTCCAAGTGACAACTCTGTTTCAGTCAGCACCTGCTAGGTGATCCAAAGATGATTGGTCCAGCGAGCACCTGCCAATCATCGACTTCGTAGTTATATAGACATTATCTATCAACTATCATTATTGAGTGATGATTAGTATAACCTATACCCGCTAATCATCGATGTCATTATAGACTTGAGTAGAAGTCACCAATCAGTATATCACATGCTGGCTTTTAAATTCTAATATTGTTGGAAATGCAGGATAGTCAGATTTATAGTTATTCAGTTATTTATTTTTTTCCACTCACTCTAACGTTTTAAAACTGCGTTTCCTAGTCTTTTCAGTTTACTTTGCCCAGATCGCAGATTTAACGGCTGGAGGTGTGTCCAACCAGTTGACGAGGCTTAATATCTCCACTTCTTTCATTTTGCTCTAAGTAGGTTATTTGATGACTTACTTATGTTATATATTTTCATTTCAGTTTGTCTAAATGCTCTGATTACCGACTTTTTTTGTAAATTATGTCCTTAAGTTGTAAACTCTGCAGTATACATTTTGTGTCTATGTAAGTGTAACTAGACTCTCTTACAAATGACAAATTTTTGGTATGGTAGTGCTATAACTACCGAATGATAAGCCGGTTAGATACAAATGAGTTTTTGTTTAGAAGCACAATGAGAAGAACTTATGGTGCAGGGATCTTCTCAACGCCCTAGTATTAATTATCAAGAGATGTATTCTCTGGTTATGGACATCATTACTTTCCGCTGCCTTATGAGTTTGGTAGTGTCCGAAAAACTGAGTATGCAGCTAATCGATGTGGTTATATATCTCTATGGGGATCTTGATTTAGAGATATACATGAGAGTGTCAATTAACATGGTTATACTCAATTCAAGTAACTCTAAAATATGGATTGCTCATGTGTTCAAATTGAGACATTCACTATTATAAGTGACTACTTGATTGGGAAGGGATGCAAGAATGATAAGTTATGCCCATGCGTGTTCATTAGATGAACAAGTTGTTTGAGATTATAGACATTGGTATGACTCGATTTTGTCTTGGTGTTAGACATGGAACATCGAGTTGGTTGAATTCTTATTCACCAGTCTACTTATGTCTAAATCAGGTAATGGACAAAGCACACCATTTTAGCACACCAATGGTTGTTTGTAGTCTAAAACTCAGAAAGATCGATTTCTACTGAAAAGATGATGGTGAGGAACATTTGGAGTTGAGATTTCATATCTTAGTGTGGTTGGATCTTGGTTGAATTTAGCTCAATACATACATCTAGACATTGCTTTCTCAGTATGCACCTATATAAAGTCATTAGAATGGAGTATAGCATGCCGAATATATGACTGCAAAGAGAACATTATTATCATGGTCCTAATAATCAGATTTTGGAACATCAAGATGTGTGTGTGTGCAAAAGCTTAACCCAAGGGGCAAATATGGAGCATCAAATGAGATGAGAGATAGTAACCATGTGACTTTGTCACAATAACCCTTGTATCGCTAGAGAGTAACCATTTTAAGTGACTTTGTTACAATTTGCCCTTAGGGCATTAACCATTTTAGTTCAAGATATTTTGTCACTTTAATTTAACTAAGAGCTCATCCGAGAAATCTTTCTCATAGATCCATGTAGCAACATAGTTATCATTGACTCTCTGAGCAGATGCTCGAAAGGACAATATGTGTAACAAGGACACTCAGCAGATAACTAGGTTGGACCCATTGAAGGATAGAATACATCTCAGGGATCCCCATTGGTTTCATAAAGGTCCACCCAGTGGTAGACTAGCTCATAATTTACTCAACACTTTCATTATTAATTCACCAATATGATCTTCTTCCTGAGCACGACAATTCTAAAATAGCACATCTCATCTCAATTTTCTAGCTCAACTTGGGATACCCCACAAGGTTCACCTTTGTGAGAAGGAAATCTATATAGTCCCAAGAGTAATTAAGACCACAGACAACAACGACCTTAAAGCACAGATGCATACATGCAAGCGAGAAATGCAGCAAACCATACCAAGAAGGATGAAATATGGACACTATACTTAGGTCAAGTTCAAAAATAATCCTGAGGATACATAAACATGCTCGTATACCATACTAAACAGACATATAATTCCAACTTTTTGTTTGCTTTTCCTTCTTTTTTCTGAAAAAGAAACATATATATACAGTAAAGAAAATAAGACACAGCAGGGAGATGAATCAAGCAATGGTGCACACACCAATAGCCTTTCGATGGCTCTTGAATAGAAGGTCATTAGGAAGATTTTCAAAATTACTTACTAACCTGTTAGCTTTACTCCGAGTCAGCACTGGTTCATCAATCTTACTAATCACATCAGAGATAGAATGATCCCTCTGAACTTGCATTTTTCCATAACGCTGGGGAGCCTGGATAGCAAGAGTCTGATCTATCATGGTTTCTTCATATTCGATTTCTTTGTCAAAAGAGTCATCATCTAGTACTGGATTCTTCTCATCAATTGGCACATCGTGCTCAGACATGGGTGACACTATTTTAGTACTTGTTTGTTCCTGCAACGGATGAGAGAAAGAAACATGAGAGCACTTGGGAGAATCATTCATCTCAACGCTTACCATTTCCATGATCTTGCATGATCTCTTGTTGTACACTCAGTATGCTCGACCATCCAAGGTATAATCTAAAAAGACTCATCAATCACACATAGCATCAAACTTTGTCAAGTATTCACGATCCTTGTAGAAAAACATGGAGTGCCAAACACTTTCAAGTGAGAAACATTTGGTTTCTTACCCTTCCAAAGTTCATAAGGAGTTTTGTCAGTACCAGGTCTAAAAATCACTCTATTAAGAGTATAACAAGCATTGTAAACAGCTTCTGCCCAAAACATATGTGGAAGGTCAGCAGATCTAAGCATTATTCCCCCTATTTCAACAAGAACTTTATTCTTCTTTTCAACAAATTCATTATGTTTCAAAGTAATTGGAGCTGAATATTCATGATGCACACCAAATTCATCACAATAATTGGCAAAGAAGGAGTTGTCAAATTCAGCACCATGATCTGACCTAATTCTAGAGATGCACTTATTCCAAACACTTTCTCTTTTGAAATCTATATTGCAAGTTTGAAATATTTTTCAAAAGCTAACATTTTGTCATCCATGAACATATCCCATGTGAACCTTGAAAAATCATCAACAACAAGTACATACTTTATTCCTGAGATACTTTCAGTTTCAATTAGTCCAATTAAATCAAGATGAAGTAATTCAAGAACATTCAAAGCAGGTTTGACATATAATGCTTGATGAGAGATGTGAGATACCTTAGCCATCTTGCAATCCCGACACATACCTGTTGCCTTTCCAGAAAGTTTAGGCAAGCCTTGAGCACCATCTTTTGAAGATAGCTTCATCACATCTCTATGATTCAAGTGACACATCCTTCTATGCCAGAGATCAAGGGGACTCTCCTGTACAAGTGACCAAAAGCACAATTTCGGTTGGAACTTCTTGTTGGTATGTACACAATAGCAATGGTTCTTTGTTCTTTCCCCTTTCATGATACTCTTTCCTTTTCCATCAAGGACAACACACTTGAGGTGATCGAAAGTCACTGTATCATGCTCTTCAATAATCTGACTCACACTTAATAAACAAACCTCTAATCCCTTGACCAAAAGCACATTCTTTAGGATTGGGAGACCAGGAGTGTCAACCGTCCTGCTCCCAACAATTTTTGTCTTGGCACTATCACCAAACACAACATCTCCAATGGGATGTGTGTCATTCATGAAAGAGAATCACTTGCTATCACAAGTCATATGCTTAGAACAACTGTTATCCATATACCAAGAATCAGATCGCCTGGCTGAAAGAGTTGTCAAAGAAATATTACATATGGCAATAATCTTCCGTTCTTCCTTAGGAACAGCCTGATCCTTGAAAAAAAGTAAACCACATCTTCTTCTCGAATTTCCTTGACCTCAACTCCTCCAGGAGAGGTGGTGGCGTAGGTATCCTGAGTCTTTGGACTTGACTTCCTAACCCAGATTGGAATGCTTGTCTTCTCCTTCCAATTGGGGATGACAAGTGACCTAGAAATCCTGGTTAGTTCTTCTAAAGACTTCTGAAAATACACAGGTAGATTATTGCTCTGTGGGATTCTTGTTGAAGGAGGGCTTCTTCTTAGTTTGTGGCAAAACCTGCGAATATGACCACTGATCCCACAGTGGTAACATCTAGGCGGATGAAAGTTTGCAAATCTAGGGATCTTGGTTGCTTCTGCCTTTTTTATTAATGGCTGAGATGGAAGCTTTCCCAATATAGAACTGGTACTCTTGACAAACAGTCTTTCCTGATTTTTTGGAGCTTTCTTCATTTTTAAAACCCAACCCCTTCTTATTACCATCCACATTTTCCATCCCACATAGTTGGGATAGCTTTTCTGATCCTATGGAAAACTTTACGAATTGAGCTTTGGATTCTCTTAGGGATTCCTCCAGGCTGACTTCTCTAAAGTTAGAGTTTCCACCAAGCCAGTTTGATGATCAAGTTTCTCCTTAAGAGAGTTCACTTAATCTTCAAGTCGAGACTTATCAAATTTCCACTTTGCCTTTTGGAATACATATTTCTCTTGTATCCTTACATGTGCCTCCTCACTTTTTGAGAGTTCACTACCACATATTTAACCATTGCCGGCGATTTTTAAATCGCCGGCAATGTTTTTTAACATTACCGGCGATTTTTTTCCCAAAAATCGCCGGTAATGTCTTTTTTTTTTAACATAGCCGGCGATTTTCCGCCGGCAATGTTCCACCGGTAATTAAAAAAAAAAAAAGACATTGCCGGCGACTTAAATGTAAGGTCGCCGGTAATGTTAAAAAAAAAAAGACATTACCGGCGACTTAAATGTAAGTCGCCGGCAATGTCTTTTTTTTTTTTTTAATTACCGGTGGAACATTGCCGGCGATTTGCCGGAAAAATCGCCGGCAATGTTAAAAAAAAAGAAGACATTACCGGCGATTTTTGGGGAAAAAATCACCGGTAATGTTAAAAAACATTGCCGGCTATTTAAAAATCGCCGGCAATGGTTAAATATGTGGTAGTGGTTCATTAGTTAGAACTTCAATTTTAGTGAGCATAGACTTATACGCTACACAAAAATTCAGTGTACATATCTTGACCCTCATCATCAAAATCCTCTTCTTCAAGAGACTCATCTAATGCAATAGAACTAACAAAAGCAACAGTTTCTTCTTCAAGATCTGAAAACTGTTCGGGATCGCTATCACTTCAGGTATCCTTAAGTACTATATGGAACTTGTTTATCTTGTTTGCACAATCAACATCTCTATGTCCCATACCATTTCACTCAAGACACCTATCATCATTGTGAAAATATTTTGAGTTACGATTCCCATTATTTGAAAAACCATTACTTCTACAAAATCTAGAACTCAGAGCAATCAACTTTTCCTTCCTAGGTTTTCTCTTGATGGCTTCACAAGTTTCAAATTGCCAACTAGCTCATTTAGAGGATAAGTATCTAGATCATGAGCTTCCTCGATGACATTCATTTTAGAATCAAAGAAAGGAGGTAAAGCACAAAGAAACTTTCTAACAATTTTCTTAGCTTCAATAGGTTCTTCTATACTATGACACTGATTTGAAATGCTAAGAACTCGTACATAGAAGTCTTCAGTAGATTCATTCTCACCCATGAACAAACTTTCAAATTCAAAATTAAGTCTTTGAAAATTTTGAGTTTTAACTCGAGAGATACATTCATGAGTAGTGGTTAGCACATTCCAAGCTTCCTTCGCAGTGGGGCAGTGGATAATCCTCTAGCGTTCTCTGACTGATAGGACGTTAAAAAGACAGCTCAGAGTCTTAATGTTAGCTCTAGCCAAAATTTTATCATTTTCGTCCCATTCAGATTTAGGTTTCTGAACGAGGATAGCAGACCCCTCTGCTGTCCGTTTCTACAGATGTTGCCAACCATCATCGACCATAGTCCACAGTAACCCATCATCTTAGGAACCAAGGAAAGCGGTCATCATAATCTTCCATTTTGAATAATCAGTCCCATCAAATAAATGAGGGACATTAATGGAAGTATGACCTCTATCACGATCCATTCTAAGCCCTCAGAGGATCTCACCAACAAGAGCTAGTGGCCGCTCTGATACCACTTAAAGGTCTTAGAGGGGGGTGAATAGGCCCTTGTCAACTTTTTCGCTTAAGTTTGTTCTCAGGGATAGCTAAGTAGTGAATTATGCCGATTAACAAGTATACAAGTAATGAAAAAGCAAAAGCGATAAGTAAAGAATAACACGGGGATATTTTTCTTTAACACAGAAACCTTGCAACCAGGGAGAACAACTGCATGCCCCTAAATCTTGAGGGACAAACCTTTCCACTATGAAAAATCACTTTTTACAAGACTCTTGTACTCTGAAGATACATAACTTGTATGTTATCCTAACTAGTCTCTCTACTAGTCCTAATAGAGCTACATTCTCTCTTGTCTCTGAGTGTTTACAAATGGAAGGTTATCAAAAGCTTCATCTCAGAACTCGGCTATTTGTAAACTGATTCTTCATGAAATGCTTCTTACAATCGATCCTTAAGAAAACATGCAAAGACATTTCTCACAAGATTACAACTCCGCTAATAGCACTCAACGCGGCTACCCTTTCTAGTCTCTTAGACTACTCTAGGAATTGTACTCCCTCTCTTGTTTCTAAGCGCTTACACATGCAAACCTCTCTGAGGATTGCAAGACACGATGCTATCCCAACTAGTCTGTCATACTAGCTTGAAATTCACTTGGTCTTCTTTCTTTGTTCCTACCTATATAGATATCATAAGGTTTATATCCAGAACACAGCTATCATAGAGCTGGTTCTTAATAACACTTCTTGGGTTGCTACACTACCATACCAATCTCAATGGTGTGCAAGATGCATATGAATATGAATGATAAAATGTTTTGAGTTGCACTCTAAGGCTTACATACAATAGAAGGGAATTCTTAGAGAAAACCAGAAAAAACAGAGCAAGAAAGCTCTGAACTCGTTTTAGAAAAATGTTGAAGTCTCTATTTTGACAACCAAAGAGCCACAAGCTTTTGGCTCTCCTTAAATAGAGAAACGAAGGCTGCAAAGGGAGCTGCCACATAAGCAAATGAGCATGCTTAGGATAGTAGCTCTTGTCTAAAGGAGAAAGAAGTGACAGGTGAGAGACATGCTTCAAAAGCAGCCAAAAAATAAACCTGATTTCAAGACAAAAGCAACCAGCTTTTCCCTTAACTCTAGAAGAAGCTATACCATAACAGGGCAAGGCACTTTTCAGAACCCAGAAAACAGAGACCAGCTGGATAAAGAAAAAAGCATCTGAAAAGTAGCTAGACCTTTTGAGTCTACAACAAGGAGGAGTCACGGGTTCAAAGAAAAGAACCTTCCTTTCAGAAAATCTTTTTGGGCACCAAGTCACAACAAGTCTGTCATAATATAAGCTTTTTTCAAATAATAGAAAGAAAAGAAACGAACTTTAAACAGATACAAGTATCTAGGACAAGAACAAACTGACTTGGGATAGGTGGCAAGGATGTCATCCTCAGTGAAAATTCATGATATGCAAATACATGTTTTTACCTGATTACCATTGAGATCAGTAGGTTCTTCAATTCAATCTGCTTTCAGTTGTTTCACCATCATCCGAGCAAGGTGTGTTTTGTCTTCACTAAGGTGATCTACACATTTTAGGCGTATTAATTAATATATTTTCTCTACATTTTTACTTTGTTAATTGCTTAGTTTTATTAGTTTTGATTCATTTTGTTGTTTTTAGATTTTTGTCAAAAGAGACGGAGTAAAGAGGTCTACAAGCATTTGAGGCGTGACAAAATGGAGCAAAAAGAGGAGTGAAGAAATGTTGCCAAAATTTCATGGATCTTGAAGAAGAACAAATGAAAATGATGCAAATAAAGAAGAAGACATTTCTCCTACGCGATCCAGGAAAGCACATCCTTGCCGAATTAATAAAGGACCATTGGGCCAAATTTTTGGAAAATATTCCAAGATGATATGGATATGATTTGAGTCCCAAAATATGTGCAATTAGATGGTATTTTCGGACAAGAAGAATTCAAGAGCAAGAAATCCAAGATTTGATGAAATTGGGATTCCTAATACTTAAAAAGGAAGGAAATCTAAAGTTACAGGACAGCAGACTTCTACAGGCTATAAAAATCGCGAATCAACTCCGATTGAGATGATTAAGGATGGTATTTTATAGCCCTCGGAAAGATCTTTCCATTTACATAAGAATCATGCAATTTGGATATGTATAACTCAAGAAAATCTCATTTTACTATAGGAGGTCAGATTTCATCGAAATTAATGTGGACTTCTTGTTATGGTAGGAAACAACCTACTCTTCTTCTATATAAATGGGAGCTCGGCCTTAAAGCAGATCATCACTTATTCTATAGCCTATGCTCTGCCAAATACTCTCCTCCTCCCCATAAATTAAGCCGACATCCTCAAGAAGCCGACTACACCACCATAATGCCACATCTCTTCTTCCACCAACGCATAGGGGATTCCGAACATCATCCACCAAAGAAGTTTAGTTCTCTTGAGTATTCATAGGGGATTCCGAAGATATAAAAGTGTAACAATGACCTATTTACTCCGTAGTCCCTTTTTGTTTATGAAACTTGTTTGTGTGTTTTAGATGATTGTATTTCGGTTTTATTACATGAGTAAATTTCAATAAATTTTCCATGTGTTCCTTATTCTAGATTTCAATTTGCATGAAGATAATTTGTTCTTAATTCTTTGGTTTTGATTTAGGGGATTTCTAGTCTAGATCAATGGTATTTAGGGGATGCCTAGCACAAAATATGAATTATGCACGTTTAATCGAAATTTTGGGTTACGGGATTTTGGTAGTGTTGTTATTTGTATGTGTTAATAAATGAGTTAGGTAAGGAATAAGTTGATCACTTGTATATAATTAATTAGGTTTTATTTTTTGTTTCAAAATGTGGTATGTGTTTTAGGGTCTTCTATGTGTTTGCTTGTCTATGAGTCAATGCATGTTAGAGTCCTAGGATTATGTGCTATGTTTGAGACGTTTTTAGTAAATAAATTAGGTAATTAAAAACCAACTTATAAACCCCCCGTACATTTACTTTTTTTTTTATAAACGTTGTCATGCATTAGTACCATCAATCCCCGATTAAGAACGATATCTACTTATCAATGCTACATCTACAAAGAAGGGTTTTTAATTGCATACGTGTGAGATATGTGTTGAGTGTCTACTTTGTGTTAATACTTGATGCATGTTTTACGCGTTATCATAAGGATTGTCAATCAACAATACATCTTCATGAGGAAGTGCCAAAATTCGCAATTCAGGTTGGCTTTGGATTTGTTTATTTAGTAGCAACTCGTCGAACGATTTAGTAGCACTTTGAGAATGATTTAGTAGTAGCTGGACGAAACGCCAGTAGCAGTTCAACAAACAATGCAGTGGCAGCTCGGCGAATAATGCAATATCAATCATTTGAAATAACGTTGCAACTTAATAAGAGTAGCAGTTTGAAAAAATACAGTATCAGTTAAAAAAAACATAGTATCAACATATTCCAAAGTTTGAAAAACATAGTATCAACAAATTCCAAAGTTATAAACAATGCAAATTTAATATCAGTATCAGCTCGTTTTTATAAAAATTTGTAGTATATCGGTTCTTTACATTCAATAACACTCATTTTCCAATAGCAATGTGATAAAAAAAATTAGTACACTTTGATAGATATACAATAAAAGTTATAAAAAGTAGTAGCAGTCCTTGAAAATTCAATAGCAATCTACAAAGATGCAGTAGCAGTCCTGTAACAAAAAATGCAGTAACAGTGCTCGAAAATGCAGTAGCAGTCCTGTAACCGAAAACGCAATAGCAGTCCCTATGCTAAATCAAAAATACAATAGCAGTTCCCAGAAAATGCTGTAATAGTCCGCAAAAACGCAATACAAATTCAATAAGGGCAATAAATTTTCAGTAGCAATTCTAATACAACTTAAGTAGCATTTTTTGTTATAAATCAATAGTAATTTCGATACAAATATAATAACTCATTTGATAAAAATTCAGTAGCAACGTCGAGAATGATTCAGGAGCCCCTCAACAAATGATTCAATAGCAGCTCAGGAATGAGTTAGTTACACTTCAATCTATTCAACAACAACTTTCGATAATAGTGCCTAATGAATTTATGAAATTTATTGTAGTAGCAATCCTTGCAAACAGATTATCAGTAATTGTCCCCACAGCAAAATAACAAATCATAAAGTCGCAATCCCAAACAATGCAATGTTATTTAATGGTGTGTTTGGATGAAGAATTCTTAATTCTTATAAAAATTGACAAATGACGAAAATTAGAATTTCAGTATTTTAAATTATATCATTTTTAAATTTCTGTGTTTGGATGTCTTCATAATTTTTTTTAATAATGACAAGAATTACAAAAAATTAAAAAAAAATTGTAACATTATACTTTTTTTTTAGAAAATTTGGAGGAAGAATTTAAACCTTCAATTCTCCTCATTTTTAAAATAAAAAAATTAAAAAAAAATTATCCAAACACAAAAAATAAAAAAATATAATTCTAAATTACTAAAATTTATTTAAATTCTTCTCATTCTACCTCTATCCAACGCACCATAAAAAAAAACTCAAACGCTGCTACCTATTAAAAAAATGGAACTGCAAAAAAAGTGAAAAAAGAAAATAGTAACAGTGGAACGGGTCGGTTTTGGGCAAGACCGGAACCGAACCCAAAACAGTAACTCGGTTCGGTTCAGATCCAGTTTTTTTGCCTTCAAACACAAATTCGAGAAATTTCACGTCGTTCTTCATCATAACCAGCCAAACAAAATGTATAATCCATTTGATTCAATATAGAGAGATGCTACAACGTTAATTTCAGTTCAATCCAAAAAAGAAAATAATGGCTTTACAGCGGCGGACGCGTTTTGCCAGAGAATTGAATCTATAACGCTATAAGAACAGGGGGATCCAGAAGCAAAAGCCAAACGGAGTCACCGGTTAAGAAGAAGTCCCATGTCTTCAACGGAACAGCTGCCGCCGTGGTCTCTCCGTCGTATGCGGCGTCCCAGCCATGGCTTTACATTTGGATGTTGTAGTCTGAGTTACATATGAATCTGAGTTCCAAACATGCAGAATCGAAGGGATTGATTCGAAGGCTTGAGAATTTAATTAGTGTTTGAAGGTTTCAAAGGAAATCAAAGCTTTATGAGAATTGAAGCTTTCGGGTTATTTTGGATATGGTGAAGGAATTAAATCGACCCGATGAATTGGGTGAGGCAGATTGTATAGACGAGGGGGTGACGCAGAGCAAAATGAGGGAGATGGAGGTGAGGGAAGAGAGAGAGATGTGAAATCAGGGTAGATTTTTTGTATATATATGTGGGAGAGTAATCAAGTGTGTGCAAATGTGTCCAGGTTTTATTGAGTATACAATAGGATGTCGACACGTATCAATTCGAGTCGGTACCATTTGGTGTGCATTTATACGAAACTGATACCGAACCGTATTTTTCAATTCTGTTCGGGCCCAGTCGGTTTTGGTTTTGAAAAAGGCCTGGTCTGTTTTTTTGGGGCCAAAACGGTATGGGTCGGTATAAATCGGTATTCGGGTCAGTTTTTCGGGCCAAGGGCCCAGTCCTTTTGAATTGACCAGCAAGTTCACACATCCAATAAGTTTTTCCAACTATTATTTCAAATATATACATTAGAATATTAGAAGTAAAATTTGATCTTCCTTGGAGTAAATTCAATTTTGCAGTAGCAACAGTTCCAAAAATTCATTCATTTGTTTGTAAAAAGCAATTTGTACAGTAACAGTTCACGAAATGAAGTATCAGTTGAGGTAATGGAAAAAAAAAATGTTGTTCTGCTCATTGCTCGTGGATCTGTGGATGGACATCAACAACCAGAAACATACTCAATCTATAAACAAAGAAACATAGATACTAAAACAGCCTCGTTATGCAAATAAATCACCTCAAACCAAAAAAGAAAGAAAGAGAGGAAGCAGAGGCGGTTGGGCTGCTCTTCAAGGTACGCTGTTGGCGCGCGAGGACGGCCGAGCAAACGTTGGTGTTTGGAGACGGAAATGAGAAGGTGGCGATGCGCTGTTCGGTCTTGAGCCGAGTCAAGTCGGAGCACAGGCGGCCGAGCGGATTATGAGGTTGAGTTGCGACAGCGGTCGATGGAGCTTGAGAATGGCACCGGCCGACAGCTCGTGACGAGGAGGGTTGAAGGCCGAACTCGCGGTGGCGATGTTGAGGTGCAGCGGTCGACCATGGGATTCGACAAGGTCGAGCTGAAACTCGGCGAGAGATCGACGTGCGAGGTCGAGCCGAGAAGGAGCGGCGCGCGGTGGAACGGTGTCGATTGCTCGCGGTGGGACTGTGACGGCGACGCGAAGCTTCGACAGCGATGGCGGCTTGAGGCTGCTACTGTGTTTGATTGAGAGAGAGAGAGAGAGAGAGAGAGAGAGATTTGTGAATGAATTGTGCAAGTTTTTTTTCCCTATAAATTGAAGGGTAAAAATGTACTTTAAGCTTGTTTAATGGATCATGATATTAATATTATGTTTTGGGTTTTAAGCTCACGTCCTTGCTTGTCTAATTATTGTAGTAGTTGGTTTATTAGTATTATTTGAATGTTCTTTATTTTCATATGTTTTTTTCTATTTATTTATTATTAACCATTAGATATGGATCTAACTGTAATTGACTACGACTTACCATAAAATTTATTAAATAGAAATAGAGAACTTAATTACAATAATGTCAATGTCCAAAATACTAGAATGTTTGCGATGATGTTCACTGGAACCAACTTTTTTGTTTCTCTTTTTTTTTCCTCAGATGTCTCCCACAATCGTTATTGTCTCCGTTACCTGAGTACAAGTGACGAGTTTTTAAGCTCGAAACTCATCTTTTCGATCACTACATGCAGATAACTCTATTTCATTACTCCTCCGGCAAATGCGACTCAAATTAGTGTTGGAAAGAAAATTCATATTGTAATTAGAATTGATTTTTGTAGATATGATATGATTGTGTAAATATCTTTTTATTTTGGGAAATCACTTGTAAAGCTATATCAACCCCAAAATTGGGTTGAATGAAAATATTAAATTCTCCCTGAAATACTTTTTTACTTGGCATTAGAGCCGAATTTCTGAAATTTAGAAAACCCTGAATTGAATTGAAAATTTGAATTACAACCACCAAATTTTTTCTTCCGCTGCACCTGAAATCTCAAACCTTGAAACCCCTTAAAATGAACTTAAATCCTTGAAATTGAAAATCCATAATCCCGAAGTATACCATTGAAATCCTGAATCTTGAAATTCTTACTACTTGAAACATGAAGATGTCGCCTAGATCATCAATTGCCTCCGCAAATATCATTGAATCAAGTATGAGAAATAAGGTATCATCTTTTTCTGCATTATCTGCGAAAAAGATGATAGTGCAACTGATCATATGATGAATACCCCCAGTCTGGTACAAATAAATTCATCCCCTCAACATGTTGCGTCTACTGTTGATGGCTCTCCATCTCCTGTTATTGGTGAAGGTTCCGTCAAGATCTCTGATAATTTTTCAATTGATTATATTCTTATCGTTCCCTCTCTTGCCTATAACATTTTATTTGTTAGTCAAATAACTGCAGCGCTTGCATGTTTTGTCACTTTTTATTCAGATTTTTGTATCTTTCAAGGCATTATGACTAGAAAAGTTCTTAATAATGGTGTTCGAAGGGAGAAATTATACTATCTTGATTTGACAAGTTGTGGAGCACAACAGTTGAAATCATTGGGACAGGCGAATAATACCACTAGTTTGGATAAAGCTAAGAAAGATGTGTGGTTATGGCATCGTCGTCTTGATCACTTAAATTTTCATTATCTGCAGAAGGTTCAACCTCAATTATTTCCTCGTGTGCATGCTTCATAATTTCAGTGTGATACATGTGAATTTGCCAAGAGCCAACGTACGTAGTACTTATTCGCCAAGTTTGAATAAATATTCTGTTCTTTTTATGAAAAATTACTCTGATGTTTAGGGTCTTACACAAGCTTCTACCTGCTCTGGTTTTCGTTATTTTGTAACTTTCATTGGTGAATGTACTAGGATGACTTAGGTCTCCTTGATGAAGCACAAGAATGAAGTGTATTCCAGATTTACTGAATTTCATACGACGGTGGCAACTCAGTATCAACAACAAATTCGGGTACTTCAATCCGACAATGATGGCAAATATGTGAATGGTGAGATGTCTGCATTCTTGAGCTCTCATAGAATCCGACACCAAACTTCAGCAAAATGGATTAGCTGAAAGGAAGAATAGACAGATAATAGAAGTTGTTCATTCTCCTGCATACTTGATCGATCGTACTCCTTCCCATGTGATTGAGTTTCAAAATCCTTCTCAGAAGTTGCATCAGTTGCTGACTGTGCCATCTTTGCCAAATTTGGAGCCAAGAATTTTTGGGTGTACTGTGTATGTTCACATTAATAAACAACAGAGAGGTAAACATGATCCATGTGTTGTGAAGTGTATCTTTGTTGGATATGTTGACTTCCAAAAAAGATATCGCTATTATGACCCAATTCTCAATCTTTCCGTGAGTCTGAACCATATTACTCAGGGGGAGTTTCAAAGTCTTCCCTCAGGGGAAGAAAAGTGTGTGTGAAAGAAATTCTCTGAACTTACCGAAATTTGAAGAATTGGAGAGTTTGGAGAGAAGTTTTGAAATTGAAAGAAGTTTTGAAATCGATATATCATGAAGACCCCCCTTCTACTCTATCAACTAAAGAGTTTTCTCAAAATGTCTCACCTGAGGCTGGTAACATTGAATAAGGCATTGTATAAGTCATTCCTAGGAGATCTCGACGAGAAACAAGATGGGTTCCCAAGAAGCAATATGAGCCCACCATAGAAGCCAAAGTCAAATATCATATTGCTAGCTTTGTGTCCCACCATAGGTTATCTGGATCACATGCACTTGTTGTTAATCAGTTATCTAGAATATATATTCCCAATACTGTACATGATGCCTTAACGGATCCAAATTGGAAACAGGCTATGAATGAAGAACTAAAGGCTTTGCAAAAGAATGGAACACAAGAGACTGTTCCTGCACCACCTGGAAAGAAAAGACGGTTGGATGTAGATGAGTATTTACAAAGAAGCTGGAGGCAGATGGGAGCATTGATCGATATAAAGCTCGTTTGGTTGCTAAAGGTTATACTCAGCGATATGAAATCGATTATCAAGAGACTTTTGCCCCTGTAGCAAAGATCAGTACTATATGCATTCTCATTGCTTTAGCAACT
Organism: Geum urbanum; assembly: GCA_946800695.1. Classification (NCBI taxonomy): domain Eukaryota; kingdom Viridiplantae; phylum Streptophyta; class Magnoliopsida; order Rosales; family Rosaceae; genus Geum; species Geum urbanum. The sequence continues at coordinate 7,030,241 of OX326997.1, forward strand.
CGACATGATTGGCCATTGCAACAATTTGATGTGAAAATGATTTCTTGAATGGAGATTTGCAAATAGAAGTGTACATGGACATCCCTCCAGGTGTCAACTATAGGCTGTGTGATGTTGGAAAAGTTTGTAGACTAAAGAAGTTTTTATATGATTTGAAGCAATCTTCAAGAGCTTGGTTTGGGAGGTTCTTTAGAGCTATAAAGAAGTTTAGATATTAGCATAGCAACTCTAATCACACCTTATTCATCAAACATAAGGATGGTAAGATTACTGCTCTGATTGTATATGTGGATGATATGGTTGTCACATGTGATGATCCAGTTGAGATGGAAGATTTGTCCCAAGAGTTTGAGATGAAGGACTTGGGTCCATTGAAGTATTTCTATGGAATTGAAGTTACAAGATCCAAGTTGGGAATCACATTTTCATAACGAAAGTATGTGCTTGATCTTCTTGCTGAAACAGGAATGCTAAATTGTAAACATGCTAATACTCATATTGAGATGAATCACAAGTTGGAGTTGTGTCCTGGTCAAGTTCCAACTAACAATGGCAGATATTAGAGGTTAGTAGGAAGATTGATCTATTTGTCACATACTAGACCTGATATTACTATGTTGTAAGTGTTATTAGTCAGTTCATGCATGATCCAAGTGCAGAACATATGGATGTTGTGATGGGCATTCTTAGATATTTGAAGTCTGCACCTGGTAAAGGCCTACTGTTTTCAAATAATTGTGAGTTTGGAGTTATAGGCTATACTGATGCAGATTGGGCGGATGATAAGACTAATAGGACGTCTGCCTTTGAATACTTTATATTTTTTTGTGGAAGTTTAGTAACTTGGTGTAGTAAAAAGTAAAATGTGATTGCCCGCTCTAGTGCTAAAGCTAAATACCGTGGAATGGCAAATGCAGTGTGTGAACTATTATGGATCAGGAATGTATTGAAAGAGTTAAGCTTCAAGCTTCGTAAGGTCATGGATTTGCATTGTGACAATACTGTTGCAATTGAGATAGCTCATAATCTTGTACGGCATGATAGAATCAAGCATATGGAGATTGATTGACATTTCATCAGGGATAATCTTGATAAGAAGATTATATATTTTCCCTTTGTAGCTTCTGAAGAACAATTTGTGGATGTACTCACTCAGGGGTTGTTACACCAAACATTTGCATGATAGATTAATAAGTTAGGCATGATTGACATTTATGCATCAACTTGAAGGGGAGTATTGGAAAGAATATTCCTATAGTAATTAGAATTAACTTTTGTAAATATGATAGATTGCATAAATATTTTTTTCTTTTGGGAAACTATTTTGTAAAACTATATTAACCCCAAAATTGGAATGAATGAAAGTATTGAATACTCCCTGAAATACTTTTGTACTATTGTACGACTAATATGTGTCGAAAATTTTGACGAGTCTTGGTGATTCTCTTCCACAATGCTAAGAAATCTGATCTTCATCACCCCTGTTTCTATTACTTTCTCTTTCTCGAAAACGTTAGTGTATGGTACAATTAATGTCGCCAACTCACCATTGTTTCTTTTCTGGTCGTCGGAAGTACTCATTTTAAGAACGATCGGTGAAGAAGATTTCACAAGTCATATATGTTGAGATATTAACCAAGAAAGGAAAACCATTCAAGTTGTAATTGCATGGGATATTAGTCAGGGTCAACTTCATTATTTGATTTTGTACATATACCTAGCTTATTACATCTTGGTACGTACTTAACGGTTTGATTATAAATTAGAATTGTGTCTCACCGTTAACATAATAGCAGCCACCGGTAAGACTGCTCCAACTTTAATGACCAGCACGACCCCCACCACGATAAAGATAACGCACACGCGCCAAACAAGGAACCAACCAGAGAACACCTTAGCAAAGATGGTATGCATACTGATCCCACATCAAACAAATGGTAAAGGCCAAGGTCCCAACCACCTATATATACCGATCAACTTAGCATTAATGGTACGCATTCAATACTCAATTACGCCGTTATTCTATTGAGCTCACATCTCGTTTTTGACTTAGGCATCGGAAGATTAAAGGCGGGTAACTCCCGTCTCTCCTTAAGATCATCTCCAACAATGAAGGTTCTACACCTCATAATAGAACCTTGTAAAATCACTATTCACTGTAGGACCTTCCCATCTCCAACAATGAAAGTTCTATACCTCATAATAAAACTCATTTTCTCATCTCCAACCATGGATCTTATACCTTATACCTTAAAACTCATAATCTTTATTATAGATTTCTTTTAATATTAAAATATACATATTGTATTCTATAATAATTTCTCAAACTATTTTAATTTAAAATAATCTATTATTGAATTTTTTAATTAAATTTGGTGTGTTGTTGTGTGTTTTTAATTTGGTGTGTTGTATTGACCTTTAATTTTGTGTGCTATTAATAAAAGTGAGTGTATAATAAATGAAAGTTTAATCCATTATAAGAAAACAACAAAATACTCTTCATTAAAACAGTTGGGCCCACAAAAATATACAAGGTCCTATACCTCATATTGGGTTCTATTTTAGAACATTGGATAGGGTATGAGACCTAGATATAGGGTATGAGACCCAAATTTTTATGGGTTGGAGATGAGTTTTTTTTTTAAGGTTCTACTATAAGGTATAAGACCTCCATTGTTGGAGATGCCCTAACTATTGTTGATCTCAGCAGCATGAGCAATCTGGGTCAGTAATCGTGAAGCGATATTGAAAGCAAAGCAACCGATAGCGACAGACATTCATAAATCATCAAGGCGACAACGAGATCGAGGGATTATCAAGCGACAACGATATCGGTCCCAAGACTACATCAGCGATATAGTTATTACTGTTTCCGTTACATCGTCTTCTTGTTCAATATCCGAGATCTATATCAATATCCGATGCCTAAGTCAGAAAATCTGATCTTCATCACTCCTGTTTCTGTTACTTTCTCTTTCTCGAAAACGTTAGTGTATGGTACAATTAATGTCGCCAACTCGCCATTGTTTCTTTTCTGCTCGTCGGAAGTACTCATTTTAAGAACGATCGGTGAAGAAGATTTCGCAAGTCATATATGTTGAGATATTAACCAAGAAAGGAAAACCATTCAAGTTGTAATTGCATGGGATATTAGTCAGGGTCAACTTCATTATTTGATTTCATCATACTTTCTTTCTCTAATGACGAAACAACTCTTATTGCAAAGATGTTGAGAAGTACAAAATATATACTAAAAGATCGAGCACAAGCAGATCGATCATGTCACTATTGGCAGCAGAAATTTAAGTATGTCATATGTGTATACATTACATATATGTATAACAACAACAGAAGACTACATTATACATGGCATGTTTGATCATGATCGTGTAGATAATGCAGTTGTGCAGGACAACCCCATAGTCTACAAACATGTGGTGGTGGTGTCATTGAGAAAATTATGCCTGCTTCCTTTTCTTCTCCAAATAGTAATAGTCACGCTGGTAGTTCAGAACTGCCCAAACCAAGTGCCATAGTCCCAAGTCTGGCCACAGCGCAGCCGGGGAATACAATAGACAGTTACACGATTGCCAAAGAAGGAAATTGCTCAACCTAGTCTCGCCTGAAGTTCGGATTATAATATCCGGTTCAGGTGCCACTGCCATGTACATGTGCTTCTCAACATCAACCAGTTTAACAATAGAAAGCGGCTTCTCACTCTTTTCAACTTCTTCAATGAGACCATTGCTCATTCCATTTTCCTTTTTCACCTTTTCAAACCTTTCAATCTTACCATTGCCAGCTGCATTAGTACCTAAAGCTGCTCCTCCATTTACCATTTCTCCCTCTCCAACTCCATTAATCGCGCCATTGCTAACTTTGCCTCCGTTAGGCACTTGAATAATCTCATTTCTTTTCTCCTTGCAGGATTCTTGTACTGCATGGACAATCTCATCGCTTGAAGTATAGGCCACGCAAATCAAAAGCACCGCGTTGGAGTTATTTGCCGTGGCCTTCATTGCATTTTCAGCAGCAACCCTGACAGGCTCGTTCAGCAGCTTTAAGTTACCAATAAAGTACACTCTAACACCAAACTGGTTCAAGTAAGACTCTTTCTCGAGCAAAGCCTCAATCTTCTCCTGCAACAGGTCCATGAGAATTTGCACCTCGTCCGGTTTCCTCTTGAAATTGTCAATGCTGAAGGCATAGACTGACACATACTTGATTCCCATTTCAAAGCAGTACCTAAGAAGTGACATAAGAGCCAAGTATCCGGCTTTGTGGCCTTCCCCAACAGGCAAGTTCCGCCTCTTTGCATACCTTCGGTTTCCATCCATGATGAACGAGATGTGAGCAGGTATCGAGCCAACAGACATAACCTTAAACAAGGATTTTCTCAAAAAGGAAGAAAACCCCGCAAAAGTTTGGTTTGCAGCAATTAATTTTTTCTCCTCCTCCATTGTAGCAGAAGCTAAGCACTAAAGCCAAAATGAACCTGCTCAAGAGGAACAAAACCTCAGTCTACATGTAAGCTTGACTAAGTCCATACATGCTACCTAATATAGCAGAGGGATCCAAAACAATGAGAATCGGTCCAAAGTTGAATTTAAGGAGAAAAGTACATAGAAAGTCCACAAACAAAGAAAATTTGATTTTTCAAACACTAGATATATATATATAGCATATATGCACAACCATGACAACATCATTGACCTTATTATAGTTAAGACTACAGTCTACAGAGAACAGACTAGCTCTTTCCTGGGAATTTGATGTAAATATTACAGGTGTTGATTTTTTATTTTTTATTTTTGTAAAAAAACACTTGCCGTCACATATGGCAGTGAGAATCGGATTGAAGTTGGCGATTATTTGAGCAAAAACAGGAGTACGTTAAGAATTTCAGGTTATGTACGCACAAAGTCCTGAACTTGTTCATAAAACAGACACAAATCATCAAATCCAAACAATACAACCTAAAGTATTCAACTTTAAAGCCAACTCTGGATTCCAAATGATGAACACAAGCAACTTTATAACCAAGAAACTAATCCAAAGTTCCATGCTTAATTTTCGATACAGTTATTAATGTAGAGGCATATCCTAAACACACATCACAAGCAACTCAATAGAACAGTTGTAGATAACGAAGTCGAGGGCTTTTACCTGAATAAACTAACTGATCTTCGACCACTGACGACGAAGTGAAGAAGCAAGAGAGCCAAAGCCCCTATATATAACAGTTAACGAGCTACTACTTCCACAAAAATATGTAACTTCTCAGTAACGCATTATCACTCAAAAGAAAAAGAAAAACAATGATCGCAAAAATTGGAAGATAATGGTGAAGAACCCAGAAGGCCACGAAAAATATGTGTCCGAATAGTTGAGAAGAAGAGTTTAGAAGAAAGTGACTGGTTATTTTGGCAGGAAACTGAGAAACGGAGAACATAACACCTTGCGTAAACGGAGAGTAAAGCTACAAAAAAGTCACTGAAAACTACAACTGAAAATGAGAGGTTGCATCGTTTGAGATTCTTCTAAGAAGGGCTCTCTTTTTCTTTTTCGAACATTTAGGCTATTTCACGGGCTTGCTTCATGCCCTAAGCAATTACAAAATTCTAGGCAAGTTTTGAGTATTTAATTGTGATGTACTACTGTATCTGGTCTCATTCTTTCTCTTTCTATACACAGTTTCCCTTCGTCAAAATGAATGACACAAGTACCATGCATGTTACTCAATCAGTTACTCTACATGTCGAGGAGATATATCCCAATTACACGAACCTAAAACGGTAATTTACAAAAGATTTAATGTAAGGTCCATCACTTTCATCTATACATTTTGAAATTGCAACACACGAAGTAAAGTGTTCATATGCTTGTTTAGTATGTATTCCCACACCTCAAAAAAAGAAAAAATGTATTCCCAATGTCTCCAGGAGATGCTGTTCTATCCAAACAAACATATTGCTATGAAAAAGATGAAGACATAGAAAATAATCAAAATATCATTTTGTATGTTGTATATGTAGAACAAATAATGTATATTATCTGATTCAGATTCACCGGAAGTGGTGTCTACAAGAACAAAATTTGTTATGAATCAAAACGATGGCTACAGAAAAATAAAAAAATAAACATTGATAGAGTACAAAAGGGGATTGATAGTTCTAACACTCTAGTCTTAATTTTGATTTCAATAACGAATTTGTGAGATCCAATCTTAACACTTGGTCTTGTCAGGTGTTGGATTGACATTTCTCATCTCATGTAGTACCTTGATGCCTGGAGCTAGGCGGGGACGACGAGCAGGCTCTTGAAGGACCTAGGATCGAGGTGTAGAATTTTGTTGCCTAGAGTTAAATAGTAAGGATGGCTTTGGATTTTCCTTCATTGCCTGAATTTTTTCCAGTTCTTCCAAGACTTCTTTCATGGAAGGTCGGCTTTTAGGATCCGGTGCTAGGCATTTTAGAGTAATGTTAGCCGTCTGTTGGGCTGCCTTCAAGGAATATTGACCCACAATCCTTGAATCCATAATGGTTTTCAACTTTCTTTTATGAGGGAGAAGTGGTTTGCTCCATTCCACCAGATTCAGTTGTTCCTTGGGGCGTCTTGTATCAAGTGCTCGTAACCCTGTTAGAATTTCAAGAAGCACAACACCAAAGCCATACACATCGCTCTTCACATACAAATGACCTATTTAAAAGATAATGCTATGTTAATTTAACTGGAATATGAATTAAATTGACTCATTCATCAGTTTCATAGCAGAAATCAACTACTCTAAAGGTCAATAGCAAAAGACCAAAACCAACAAATACATGCATGATTTTCAAATTTGGAAACTTAAGCTTCCATAAATCATTTTACCTGTTGCAATATACTCCGGAGCAGCATAACCATATGTCCCCATAACTCTAGTTGACACATGTGTATCTCCACCACTTGGTCCCAATTTCGCCAAGCCAAAATCCGAAATTTTGGCATTGTAACTCTACAGAAGATATAAACAGAAGATGTTAGGCACAAACGAAAACAAAATGCAATAGAGTGAATGAGATACTGAAAAGCAGGAACCAAAAAAAACTAACCCCGTCAAGCAATATATTTGAGGCCTTGAAATCTCTATATATAATTTGTTTTTCTGAACTGTGCAAGAATGCAAGGCCTCGAGCTGCTCCAATAGCTATTTTGATTCTTATGTCCCAAGATAGTGGTTCAATGTTAGAATTCCCTGCTCGAAGAGAACAGCTATGGTTAATATCACAAATTCAAGATGAACTTAAAACAAAAGTCTTAAATCACAATCTGATTTCTACTTACTTCTGAAAAGGTGATTTTCCAAGCTTCCTTTCTGCATGAACTTGTAAACAAGGAGTAGCTCCTTATCTTCCCAACAATACCCCAGTAGCTTGATGAGGTTGGGATGAGAAAGCCTTCCTAGAAAGTTCACTTCTGACTGCATCATCAAATATGACAGAGAAGACATTATATAGTATTAACCTCATAGCTCCAAAGAAAGCTTAAAATGTGCACCAAAAATGTATATAACAAGCAAGAATTCACAATGTGGCCTCTATATTGGCACTACTGTCTGGCATTGGGATTCAAGAGAATGATTGGCGTCACGTGAGTTGGATTTAGATCTAAATGAAACAACTTTATCAAAATTTATCCTCATCTCAAGTCTCCACACTAATTACTACACAACCAGCTCCATCAACTTCACATGATGCAAATTGCTACGAAATTTGGCAATGGAGGAATGAAAAAAAGAGTTTGTTTGATGAGAAGTTACCATCATATTACCTGAAAATATATGCTTGATATCCAAATTGAAAATGTTTATCAAGCTTATGTTACATTTTAAACACACTGTCATCGGTTTGATCGGTATGACAACATAATTGGGAAAATGAGTTTGCAAACTAGATGAAACATGTCAAAGAATCTTCTACATTCTGAGAAATTAAATGCATAGACTAAATGGTACAGGTAAGTTTGAAATTAACAAGAACAAGACAGATCTTTCTTGTTTTTTTTTATTCCTTAGTCAACACAGACTTTCATTAGCTTGAAAGAAACAGTTTACAGAAGGCAATGAGAGGAGCTGTGTGGGGGCCCACAATTTTCTCGGCTCAATTCCAATTCCAATGGAATTGAAAATAATTAATTAACAAAAGGTGCCAATTTTTCTGTTAATTAAAAATCAAATGGATAGAACAAACACATGGTCATGATGAACTCATGGTTAAAGAATTTGATCAAAAATACATAGTTTCTTTAAGAGTTGAAATTTGAAAATAATAATCACCTGCCACTCGTGAAAGCCTTGCATACTTTCATGGTTCAATTTCTTAATAGCAACCATCATTCCAGTACCAGATTTACAAGGCTGAAGAGTCTTCTCGTCCACCCAGCCTTTGAAAACTCTACCAAATCCTCCCTCACCCAGAATTTGATCTGACTTGAAGTTCTTGGTAGCTGCTTTCAAATCTGCAAAGCTGAACACCCTCATATTTGATGTCTCCAAAATCTGACCATCCGTTGACTCTTCATAATTATTATTATTATTATTATTATTATTATTATTATTATTATTATTATCTTCATCATCTTCATCATCTTCATCATACTTTGGGCTTAGTGTTGTTGATGTTGTTGCTTCTGAGAAATGAGAGAACTTCCCTGTGCTAATGCTTGTGTTTGAAACTGTGTTCCTGCTCTGATTCTCAGATGTCCCTGTAGCAATCAAAACAAGCATAATTCACACATGGGTTTTGAGAACTATAGACAAAGAATACATAAAGAACCAATCTTTCTTTGAGAACTAATAGAAAGTTTCAATCTTTAAGTGACCCCTTTTTTGGTTTGGGTTTGATTGAGCTTGAAGTCGTTGTTAGTTACCTGGAGTTGAAGCTGTGATGGTGTTGGGATGAGGATGATGAACAGGAGATCCAAAGCAGATACCCATTTTCTCCCTGTTTGTCAACTAATGATTATCTTCCTCTTTGGTGCTACTATAACAAAATGGATGAAAGAGCAAGAGAGGAGGAAGTGGGGTTTTATATGGTGTTGGGGTGGACTTTCTATCATGCATGGATGGAGTGTTCTAGCTTGGGTAGTTGCCATGAAATCACTCTGTTGTTTCGTTAATAGTAACTAGATGTGGTGACAATATGATGAATTGATCCACCTCTTCTTGTGTCAATAAGAGGAAATAAAAGTGAACACTGCTATCTTGATTAAAATAAATAAAAAAGTTCGATAGATAAATACTAATAATGAATTGATCTAGGTTTTATGTTGCAAAACTAGTGAACGTTTTATACATATTCATTGCCGGCCCTAGGTCTATTGGAGAGCTCTTACGTACAAAATTGCATGGTAACATAGCTATTACTTCTGTATATATAAGAATTATGTAACAAATTGAACCGAAGTGATGGAAGCAATCATAGAGTATATATAAAATCCACAGCAATAGGTATATCTGCACGTTTCTCACAACTTGAATATCGCCTAGGCAGAGACACACGCTTACTGCTCTTTGCCAAAAGGCCCCCACAGAAAGTAGTACTCAAATGTTGAAAAGCAGAAACAAAGGTATCTGAACAACATCATATTTCTGCAACAAACATTGCAGAAGCTGATCTTGCATGAATCTCGAGTCGCTGGTACATTGCATCTAGCATGAAGAGATGTTTACACCTTAACAAGCATATTATTGATCAGCTAAGAATCATGGAACTATATTAGCAACTGATAAAGGGAAGAGAATGAAGCTGAGACGAAACGAAAACTGATATATAGAAGTAACTTAAGCTTTATGGCAACCTTACACCCATATCAGAAGCTACAGATAGGAGTCCTTGGTTTGCCCAAATTTTTTATATCTGAAACTAAAAATGAGAGTTAAAAGGCCCTGGACCCCGAGGTTACTGATTCAAAAGTTGATGTTTTTACAATTGGCCTTAACCTCCTAGTTCCAGTTTCCCCTAATATATTGATAGATACTAACATTAATTTAATTGCCAGAGAGTGATAGGCCCTGGCTTCGAAGTACCCTGGCTCTATGCCTCCTCTTGAAAACATCTTGCCTGAACCTCTTGGTCTCGGTCTTCATATCCAAGAAGGGCTTCCTCTCTATACTTTCTCGTTCGGTCTCCAACATCCTTTGCCTCTTTGCAACTGCCAAGGCTGCAGCCTTGTTCTCCTTCTGTTGGAGCTCCGTCTCTTCCTGCACATTTTGTAACTATAAACAACTGGGAAATGATAATACATTTATATTTGCATATCGATAAATGTCAATGTTGTTTCTTTATAACAGAAATGAATTGTTTAATTGTTGGTAACCGTTTAATTGTTGGAGTAATTTGATTTGGCCAAATTATTCGATTTAGTAAACATGTCAACAGGCACAAAAGGTGTAACTACTTAACACATCAGGAAGGGGTAGTGAGGAAGAACCTGAAGATCACGAATGAGACTGTCCAGCGATTTAATCTTCCTGTGTGGCCACCGAGGAATACCAAATTCTCTACATTTCTTTTTCAGTACAGTAAGTCCAACATTCAGACTCTTTGAAGCTTCCACAATTGGAATATCAAAATACTTCACCAGATCTGGTAAAGTGAGTTTTGCTATCCGGTCACTCGCTGCCCTTCTATTCTTCTTCTCCATAAAACCTGAAATCTTGCACCTAACCTATAAGATATCAAATTCGAAAACAAAGCAGAACTTTAACAGCAAAAATAAAAGGTTGGAGTAGAAGAGTTTTATGGTATGGCAACATATCCTTGAACTTGGCTTAGTATGGAACATCAGATCATTTACTTCTGTCATATTAGCATATTTTAGTCAGAATAACAGGGAATTGCCTCTTAATATGGAATGGAATGTAACTTATTCAAGTGTCCTGAAGTATGTTGCTGCTAAGAGTAACCGTAGCATCGATCCTTGGTACTGAAATGCTACAGGACAAAATACTGAACACTACATAACACGCTGTATAGTATCTTTAATATGTAAATTCTAAAATCCCGACCTCCACACTACATTACCGCCTTACTAACCACAGGACAATCCATTAACGTTTACAGACAAAAACAGAAATCATATTCATCTAACCTGGTGATTGTTTTCCAATTTCTTCATTATCAGATGATTCTGACACTGCGACCGGACTAGGAGGACGGTTAAGATCCAGATCAAGCATCGGCAAACTTCTTCTTAGTTGAAGGTGATTATGATTCTCATCATTTCCTTGGCCTTTTTCCTCACTTGACTCCTGCACAGGTTCTTTCTCGTCTTTTACGCAGGTCATCTCCACAATCATTTGAAGATCATTAGCTAAAGTGGGAATCAACTTCAACTCAGGATTCCTGTCAGGTTTAGAGAAAAGGATGTTAGCATCACAACAACTAAATTATCAAATAGGAGATGCGATTTAGAAGCTGAAGATGATCAAAGCCATAAGGGTTGAGATTAGGTTCAGAGAAAATATGGTTATATCACAGAGCATCTACTAAAAGTGATTATAGGGGCAAATTCAGCAATATGATTAAACATGGTAAATCATAGTTACACATACAAAACGTATGCCAAGCAATTTTTCATGAACTGAAACTCATGTCCTGTGCCACAGCTATGAAAATAATAGCGGATACACATGAATTCTACATTTAACACCTACGAAAGATTCTTACCTAGATCCTAGTGCCTTCTTCAAGTTGTAATTTGTACCTAATTAACTACTACCGGCAAACCCTAAAAAAGAAATATAAAGCTGCGCACAAATATTACAAAACAAACAGATTACCAGGTGAAATGAGGAACTACAACCAATAAATTTCCGTTTCTAATACAAATCATCCCCTCACCATCCATTTCAACAATCTCCTCTCTACTTTACTGACCCAAATTGTAACTTAACCATTTAAGGTATACAATTAGTCACAAACAAGAAAACACACAAGGCCACAACTATAACGCCACAATCTCACAATGTACTAAATACAGCAAAACATAGTATATCAGAAAACTGAGATAGTGACATTCCAGACAATAAAAAATTCGAAAAATTAAACACAGAGAGAGACAAAGACAGAGTTTTTAAAGAGACTGAAAGTGGGTACCTGGAAACTGAGAGTATATTGGGAATGCATGTAAAATTAGGAGAATGATTGCCATGAAATGCTAAAATGCAGACCCAGCAGCCATTGACATAGCCTTCAAGGACCTGTGAGACTCGAAATTTCATCAATTTGAGTACCGGGTAAGCCCGAAACTCCACATACGACCCAGTTTCAGAGAACAGAAACTCCCTCTCAACCTCATTTTTCTTCCCATCCTTTAATTCATACACATGCAAGCTCCTAATCAACTCTGAAAGAAAGAAAAAAGACAAAACACTAGAAATGAAAAACAACCAAAACCCAAAAGAGAGAAAGAAAGAAAAAAACATAGTAAAGTTTCAATCTTTGGAGTAAAAGAGTGAAAATTGATTGATAAAAAAGGTGGGTTTTGAAGTTCTGACCTTGGTTGATGGTGTTCTTGAAGATTAAGAGAGATTTCAGAGAATGGGAGTCATAGGAATCCATGTAGAGAAGGAGAGAAAGATCATATTTTTGGTGAAAAAGAGTGTAGGTTTATATTTTAGTAGTGAGTTCAAAAGCTTAAGATAAAAACAGTGGGCAGATAAAGAAAAGAAGAATGGAATGAATGGAAAAACCCAGCAGAGAGAGAAACAGGGAGAGAGAGTGAGTGAGGCTGCTGCTGTTTGTGTTATTTTGCTTTGGATTTTGGAGCAAGGTGTTTTTTTCTCTCTGTTTCTTTGGTGCAGAGATTTGATTCACTTGTGTTGTGTTTCAAGGAGTCCTGCCAACCCCCAAGTATTTTTCTGTTTCTTTTTCCTCACTTTACTAGTCTTTTCTACATTTTGTGACTAGAAAAACAGAACCTTTTCATTTGTTTTTTTGAATTTGGGTTTGGTGAATACATATATATATATATTCCTTTCTGAGTCATTCTCATTCTAACAATCTCTTAAATAACCAACACAAAACTTCTTAATTTGTTATCGTAGTTATCACTAATACGTTTTTGACAACCTTCATTTCTATTCTTCTAACTCCATGAGAGGTGAACATGTTTTATTCCTGTAGTAGTTATACATCATACCGTTAAAAAGATTCCAACTTAATTTTTGTTTAAAGAGATTTATTGTCCGTAATTCTTATCCTACTTAGATACGAATTAGATTAGATATAGATACAAAGAATCTTTGTTTTATAGGGATAGTTATTGTAACAAATTGTATCAGCTTATATATACGACATTCTATCAATAAAGAATTACAGTTTCCAGTTTACATACTTTTCATCTTCAACATGTTATCAGCACGAGATTCTAACTTGAAGCTTTGTGTAAAAACCAAAACACTTTTCTTATCCCAAAATTCGAGATTGACCACTTCAATCTCATAAGGTTGTGCACATTCGTCAACTTCGACAGATGATTGTGAAAAGTTCAGGCCGAACCAGATGGAGATCTTCATATTCACGGAAAGCCCTGGATATCTAGTTTCCAAAACATCCAGAAAATCTCAATTCGAATGTGTCTAGAGAACGTTATGGCCGGTTGAGTGCACGAATGTCAGTCTGCCCGAAAAGAAGAAGGACCTCATTCTGCTAGAAGTTTCGAGGACGTGTTTTTTTTTTCTTCAAACTTCTTCACAGCGAAGTTTTCATACCGAGCATAACACCCTCGAGGTAAATTTTCTAAACCTTCAATCTATAGATCTAGGAATCAAACTTAATTTCTGCAACACCCTAAATCTAGGTTGATGATAATTGTGATATGCGTTGTATATATATTGCATGTTTTCCCTAGTTCTTATGGACCTATATCCATAGAGTAAAAGTGACGGTCCTAGGGAAGTCACAGTTTAGAAAATAAAATAAAATAAAGGGAAATCGATACTATGTGATAGTTTTGTCACGGTTGCTAGGTGTGGTTTTAAACCACCGTTTATAATCGATTTTTGTGACCATACATCATGGATCACGTTTTTATTCCTTATACTTGATATTAGTGATCATAATTTTTCAATCGTTAAACTAATTATATCTCGTGTCTCGCTTGTAGATCACATTAATTGAGCCGGAACGGCCTGAATTTGATATCATTGATCCTCAAGGAGCAGAATATTATTGTTGGGTGTCAGACGTTGCGAACACGCTTCTCAGTATGAATCTGACGAATATAATCTCACCACCACCACCACCACCTGGTACTGAGCCACCAATTCCAGGTCGTAAAGATCAAGTCCTCATGTTTTTGAGGCAGCATATACATCCAATTCTAAAGAAAAGTATTTTCTAAAGAATGACCCCGCAGTTTTGTGGGTGACTTTACAAGACATGTTCAATAATTTGTATAATGCACAACTTCATGAACTGAGAGAAGGATGTGATTTCATCCTGTTATAAGATTATCCAAGTATAAATGCTTTTAATCAAGCTGAGTTAGAGCTTCAATCAGAGTTGAGTATGTGTGGCATTATAAAGAATGATCAGGCTATGATTGAGAAGTATTTAAGCATTTTCCCTACCTCCATGGACATCCTTGCGCACCATATTGCATGAATTTTTGCGCAAAATGACTTAAATCATTCAGTTATCCCATGAATGTGTTGGCCAAGAAATGACGGTATCGTGAGATTATTCTCATCAATAATGCTCAACAAGCCGGTATTAAAAAGATCCATAAGTCGTACAATACTGGTAGGAAGCCATGTAAGGATATGAGGAATGGTCGTTCCGAGCCTTACAATAACCATGGTGGAAGAGGAGGACATGGCAATGTTCGTGGTCGAGGGTATAGTCGGAACTTGACTTGGACTCACCATGGCAATAGCCATTACTCCAATAAGAATCATTCCAATTTTGTTTCTAGGAATGGTGAGAATTTTTCACATTCTGCTTCTACTTTGTGCTTATCATCTTGCTATAGGTGTGGTTCTACTAAGCACATGCACAAGCAATACCATACATCCAATGATATTCAATATGCCTACGAGAAGTGTAAGAAATATCTGGCACATGAGACTTAACTTCACTGAAGTTCTTGAGATAGAAGATTGTGGTGAAGCAAATCTGATAATAGCGGACAATACAAAAGCAAGTCTAGTGACTGTTGTTTTTGCATGGTCTATGTATTAGGCTCATGTATTTGCTATGTAATCAAGTTCTGTTTCCATTTTGACTTGATTTTAGTCATGTTTTGAGACTTTATTTTTAGTCAATTTTGGAATAAGACATCTATGATGTAACTTTTACTTGTTGGCGAGTAGTGAAATTTCTCTATCATTTGGTATATGAAAGTGTTGAGAATGTTCTATTTCATACAATTCTTATGTATGGTTCGATGTTTTTACATATATGGCAAAAACATGTACAAATACCTTCAAAATGTCCTAAAAACGAAGCAGTTTATTTTTATCACAGGACATTTTTGATCCATCGAAAATTCCTTTGACCCATCGAAAATTGTCATTGTTGATCGTTTTCGATCCATCAAGGTTCCCCTCGATCCATCAAAGCAACGCTTCTGTTTCAAAATTTTGATCCATCGAAAATATTTTTGATCCGTCGAATTTTGATATCGTAAATTCGATATCATTTTAGCTTTCCTTTGATCCATCGAAAAATATTTTTGACCCATTGAAGCAACCACTCTGGACACCTTTTTCGATCCATTGAAGATTTTCTTCGACCCATCGAAAATCAGTATCGAAAAATCAACATTTATTTTGGGTTCCTTCGATCCATCGAGGTATTGCACTTCGATCCATCGAAGGCATCCCATGGGTAGGTTTTAAGAAGTTTTTGATCCATCGAAACGTTTGTCCTTCGATCCATCAAAGGTTCTACCCGGATTGTAGTATTTTTAGATGTGTTTATTCATCAGTTTTATTGAAAAAGGACAAAAAAAATTCGAACCTGAATTTCAGCACCAAATGTGGTTTTACATCAGTTTATATCATGCCATGGAACTTCAAATACAACGGTTTTTTCGATCAGTAAGATGTTGTTATACATCGGTTGTGTTTGGATATTATCATACCATATCAGCACTCGACATGTGTTACACCCTTTAGAAGTCTTTAAGTATTCACTTAAAGTGTTCACCATGTCTTGATTCAAAGACGGTTTGATTGATATTATTTTGTTGATATATGATGGCGAGATTGACTATTACCATTCGAACCTTACTCAAATTTGAACACATTTGTGCCAACGTTTTTCACTTAACATTGTGAGAATGGAAGAGATTTTTTGTGTCAAATCTTTGTAAAATGCTGTCAATGGTGCAATCTGGAGAAGTTTATGAGGATTTGTAGTGGTTTGTATCTTAAATGCAGTCACTTATATTACTATGCATGACTTAGCCTCATATGAGCTTGTGCTTTATGATGATCAAACTATTGAGAAATTCTCATGGTCATCTGTTCTTAAGAGCAAAGAAGCATGTGGAAATATCTAAATCATCGGTTTCGATAGGGGAACTGAGATTACTCCACTCGATTCAGGCTCGGTCTCCAAGACGAGTGCAGCACCATCCCGGCAACATACAATTGTGGCGTTGTGTGTTATCCTACCATATTCATATGTTGTAATTTCTTATGCACATTTCTCGTTTTGCAAAGATGTTTATGTATATAATGTTGTTTACATGCATGCTAGTCTTTCATTGTAGACACAACTTCCATTCTTCCACATATTTCAAGAATCTATTTGTGGATCAATCAAACCGATATACAGACTGTTTCTATATGATTTTGATTGCTACATCGACGCATAGGTCACACGACTTTGCAATCCACATACTACGCTACATTTCAAAACTCCTAGCACATATTATTAAGCTTCGGGTTCACCACCCAAACAATTCAATCTGGTCATTTAGATTGGTTTAATACAGGAGAGTTTACATCGAAATATTTTGTTGATTATTGCATATTGATTGGGATTGTTGTTGAATATCCCAGTTCCCCATGTTTTTTCATAGAACGGTTTAGCAGAGGCAATAATCAAGCGGTTACAACTTGTGGCCAGATCTATAGTAATGTATATTAATTTACCAGTATCTTCTTGAGGATATGCAATGTTATATGCAGTTATGCTTATTCGCTTAATACCCATAAATCGCCAACTATTTAATGCGTACCATTTGATAACTGGATATGAGTTTGATATCTCATATACACATCTTTGGTTGCACAGTACATGTGTCTACTACGTTTCTACTGCATAGAAAAATGGGTCATTAACGTCGATTAAACATTTATGTTAGTTATGATTCTCCAACATTTGTCCGCTATTGAGAACCTTTGACAGGAGATCTCTTTACTGCTAGTTTTGCAGATAGTCACTGTGATGAGACATACTTCCTGCCGTTGGGGGGAGATAGGAATGGTTTCATTCTGGATTAACGTTAGAAATTAACGTGGTATATCTCCACTATGTCTCATTATGATCCCCGCATATCTCAGTATGAGATTAAAGTGTAATGTAATCTTGATCTTCAAAAAGTTGCGGACTTTATGCCTGACTTCTTTACTGATATCAAGAAGGTGATGAGATCGGTTTACTTGCTGCAAATTCTGCAAGGTTGAAAGTCCCTGACATTGGATAAGTTAATGCAATACCCGGGCAAGGTAGTGTTTCTCCTGCCTATAGTGGGGGTGTAGCGTTGGTCAAAATCCAATGATGAGTTGCCGGTGAAAAGGCAAGTCATCAAGGCACTACACCATTCATCATCAACACATGAGATTATTTCTAATTGAAAATGTGTCTAAAATTCGACGTTAACAAACACTGGGGGATGCCTCAGAGTCAATGACGATGTCAATAAACAAAGAAATCTCACAAAGTAAAAAAAATGCTAGCGTTATTATGGATAGTTCTTCCATGTTTGTTGATGATGTGTTTACTTATTCCATCGCTCAAGAATTGATGACGATGAAGTGGAACATTGCTCTGTTCCGGATTGGCAATAGTTAACATAGAGCATATTGACCAATATGGAAAGTTATAATCTAGATTGAACTAGACTCTCTTACAAATGGTAAGTTTTCAGTATGGTAATGATATAACCATCAAATGGTATACCGGTTAGACACAAATGAGTCTATGTTTGGAAGAAAAATGAGAAGAACTCGTGGCGCAAAGATTCTCTCAATATCCTAGTATTTATTATGAGGAGATGTATTTTCTGGTCATGGACACTATTACTTTTTGCTACCTTATCAAATTGGTAGTATCCAAAATACTGAGTATATAGCTTATAGATGTGGTTACAATATATCTCTATGAGGATCTTAATTCAGAGATATACATGAAAGTGCCGATTGGCATGGTTCTACCCAAATCAAGTAACTCTAAACCACGAAGTGCTCATGTGATTAGATTGAGACGTTCGATATATGGATTGAAATAATCCGGTAGGATGTGGTATACACGTCTTAGTGACTACTTGATTGAGAAGAGATACATGAATGATGATTTATGCTCTTGCGTATTCAGTAAATGAACAAGTTTTTTGAGATGATAGACCTTGGCAGGACTTGATTAAGTCTTGGTTTAGAGATGGTACATTGAGTTTGTTAAATTCTTATTCACCGGTTTGCTTATGTCTAAATCAGGCAATAGACAAAGCATACTCTATTAGTACACCAATAATTGTTTGCAGTCTGGAAACAAAAAATGATCCATTTCATCTGAAAAGACGATGACGAAGAACTTTTGGAGCTGAGATTCTATATCTTAGTGTGGTTAGAGCTTGATTGAATTTATCTTAGTACATACACCCAAACATTGCCTTCTCAGTCTGCGCCTACGCAAAGTCATTGGAATGGAGTAAAACAAATCTTCAAGTACTTGAAGTGATCCACTGACTTGGGCATATTCTTCCCTTACAAAGAATACAAAGAGAAGCATGAAATTCTTGGAAAAGGAAATGTTGAATCACAACACGCAGATCCCAGGTCCTTCCATCCATCGAGAGTTCCCTTCGATCCATCGAAGGATGTACCCGGGATAGATCAGAATCACTCCTTCGATCCATCGAAGGAATGGTTCGATGTATCAAAAGATGTGCAGGCAACTAACAATTTTTATGCTATCCCCTATTTCGAAACACTGGTTGATGTGTTGGTTGGATTTGTTGATATTGGGTACCTCTCTGACCCATATACAGAATGTTCCCATACGGGTTATTCACCATGGAAAACATAGAGATATTTTGGAGAACAACAAAGTAAACCATTGTTCCTACTTTCTCGAATTATTTTAACGATTAAAGCTTTCTATGAAGCGGTTAATGAGTGTGTCTAGTTTAGGACGATAATACACCACATTCGAGGGTCTAGTGGATTATTATCTACTATAACAACAACTTGCCTTTTTGAGGATAATACAGTTTGCATTGAACATTTGAAGTTGGTTTACACTAAGGGTGTCATATTTAACTCATTTTGCCATAGTACTCCCACAATCAGCAATGGCAGTAGTTATTGATTATCCATGTGAGCTGGGTTGATTCCGTTGATAATGCTACAGACTTGTTTACCAAGTCACTACCTAAATCTACATTTGTGAAACATGTGAGATGCATTGTATGCTCAGGTTATCTGAACTCCATGACTGAGTTTACAATCAGAGGGAGTTACATTTTTGTAGACATCAGGGGGAGCCTACGTCACATGTAGTAGCTTTTGTAGTTGATGCGTTGTACTCTTTTTCCCTTATACCAAGTTTTATTTTACCCATGAGGTTTTTGTTTGTTTGACAAAGTTTTTAGCGAGACAACAAGTTATGCATCATTCTTTAGGTCATCAACACAAGGAGGAGTGTTTAAGGAAATTTATTCTCGTGTGTCTTGTCCTAATTAAATACGGATTAGATTAGATATAGATACAAAGAATCTATGTTTTATAGGAAGAATTATTGTAACAGATTGTATCAACCTATATGTACCAAATTTTCAGTTTACATACTTTTCCTCGACAACAATTTTATCTTTACCGTTTCGTAACATCTGTTTGAGTGTGTCAACGTACAAATCATACTAACAGCGCAGAAGTGATGCAACAAGTTCTTTCCATAGTTATAGCTTGTAAATTTCTCAATTTGATTTTCTTTCAAATAAAGACATTAGTCTAGGAGACATAAATTTAGTTTGAAATTATTAATGTAGCTCCTCCTAGCTACGTATAGCTCCATGCACACTCCTGACTCGAAAATGACAACAGAGTTTACCATTGTCTCCTTTAAATTACAATGTCATGCCATGTAGAGTCGCAATTACCAAGTTATCCAGCTCAAAACGTAAAACAAAAGCAAATTCCGGGGATGAAGCGTGGGGGTAATTCCGTCAAGATAAAAGGTACAATTGGTTGCACGAAGACCATAGCTATGTGCATGTTTGAGAAGTGGCACAAGGAGGTTAGAAAATAGATGGTACAAAACAAAAGGTGCTAGAGTTTTATTGCGTGACAAAAATAAGACCGGAAACTGCCACTTATGAGATTGGACGGTTGGACTTACCAGAACTTGGAGCTTTCCGCATAAGCTTCCCTCTCACGCCACGATAATTTCCTCGTGAAAAATCATGCCTGTCTTGCTTGACAAGTAGTAGAAGAAGAAAGGCCCCACCAGAAACACCAAAGAATTTCTCCTTTTTTTTTAACAAATTCTTGAAGAGATAAATTAGTTTTGGTCAGATTGCAGTCAAGGAAATTGATGGTATTTCACTATTTCTTGGGACATTTCCAACAGCAGTGTCTATGCGTTAAGTGACTTCAGTCAACGCAGATGGAAAATAGAGGCATGGTCAGGAGAGTAGACTCTGTGATAGTGAATGGTGGACATAACCACCAACGGTAAATGGTTCCACTAAAAGAAGAATCATGACATTAAATATTAACTTTTTCCCAATGATTTTAGGTTTATGGAAACAGATGTGAAGTACAGACTAGAACCAAAAACTGAACCTATTTTCTTTACTTGTTTATAGTGTAAACAAGATGGCAGGAGTCACATTTCCATATCTGCAAACTTATTGGTATACGGTATTACTGTATAATGTGTAAGGGGCCATCATTACTCCTCCGGATTAAGCACAGTATCGTCTTCCGAATTCTCTGGTGAGGGAGGTGTCTCTGGAAAGAATGCCTCGCCTGGATACATCTTTTGGAATAACTGAAGCACCAAACATCAAATTCATCAACATTAGGTAAAATGTAGTAACAAGGGGTTACGTAAACGAATGAAACAGAATGTATCAGTAAAACGAAGTTATACCAACAGAGTTTCATCCAGCAGATCGTCATAGTTGAGATTTCCATCTGGCATGGGAGTGGAGATGAGTTGTTCATACTGACCCTGAAAACAATTCTAAATCAGAAACGGCATGATAGATCCTAAAATATCAAGCTCCATTCCCATATATTAAGTACAAGAACCACATGGGTAGACACAGGAGTAATCAAATCAAGACTATTATGAGACAAATCAGTGAAACGAGCGAGAGAGAAAACAGATGTGCAAAATCACAGTGAAACACATTGAGTTTCTGAAACAGACTTTACAAAATCTGTAATTTACTGAATTTGTTGGTAAGTCAACATGAGTGCACCTCAATAGTCTCTTGAATGTATAGCGTGCTCCAAAGTAAGGTACGTTTTAGTTCTGCGTCTTCACTTTGAGCTGGGGCACTTTCAAGATTTCCAGATACAGGAAGGGTGAGAAGAGCACTCATGGCTGCACAAAGCAACCTTTTTCCTTGTTCAGCATCATCACATAGAGCAGAAAAGTACAAAACAAACCTGAAGAAGAGAAAGAAAACTTAGGTCTACTCAAAAGATTGTGTGCAGATATATCTGGCTAATAAAAAAGGGCTGGTATAAATTATAAGTCAGACTCTGTTTAAATGATACAAGAGAGAAAAATGAGTAAATTAACCACTGACACCAAATATAGGTAGTATGATGTAGGCATATAAGATCACATTGCTGGAGCACAGGAGATACATATACACCATAATTATAAATTTAATGCATGATTGCCAAAGATTTCAGTAACCAACAGATACAAAAATGATTAAAAGGATTAAGACATACATGGTCGATGGACAAACAGCCAAACCACCACCATCTGTTCCACCACGGATCTGGATAGTTCGGATTGAAGTGACCTGCTCAGGAAACAAAGCTGGGAAACGGAAGGAAGCCAAGATATTTTTAGACTTGTTGCTCACTGAAATTATTATTAATACACATACATAACCCCATTTAAGTCTTACATGTAGGAGGATATACAAGCCAAAAGTTTGATGTATCTGGCTTCAAGGAACTGCTTGTAATACATATTCCCCTAGCCACCTTTCTTTTATCACCTCTTGGAAGGTCTGATTGAGATGAAGCTGGTGGCAGTGGGACCCTGAAGGTTGGATCCAAAACCAGCTGATGACTAAAAAACAAATTCTGTCCTGAAACTAATCTGACACCCTTATATTCCCCACTATCCTGCAAAGTCTCAAAGCCATTATAAGAATTCAGTAACTACATCTTTAAGGAACTTAATTATTTTATCTAAATAAATATTCAAGGAGTAATACAAGCAAGTACGCCCTTTTACCTTGCTCATAAGCAGAGCAGTCACTGGCCTTCACAGAACCTGCATGAGAGATTGTGGACATGGATAAGCCATCAGAGCTGTACGTATTTGTGAATTTTATTATTTATTTATCCCTCTAGTAAAACTACTTTTACCAAGAAGTTATGCTCAGAAGCTTAAATAAATTCATAGATGAACGAAATACAGAGGCAACCTATTAGGAAGCCATATAAACAGAGGAAAAAAAAGCATCATAGACATCCAGTTAAACTTACTTGAAGACAACCTTTAACAGCAGCACGGCGGCAAAAGGCTTGTGATAACTCCCCATGACCATACATAGGATAAAGAAAAGCTCAATTGGCATCTGGAAACCTGAGAACAAGAGTGGTACTTGACTTACATGGAACACTGTGACTAGCAGTTACGAATAGCTTAAGTATTGAGTCATCAGAGACATTCAATCAACTGAATTTTTTATTTCAATTAAATTAATAGCATTACAACTATTTCATTTTCCTATTTCCATAATCATAACAATAACAACATAACCAGTTTCTTCACAGAATTTATAGCATCAATACTATTAGGCATTCCAATATGAGAAACTTGAACTTCATAGTACAACTGTGAAGAAACAGAAAGAACTACTCTAACCTGCCAACTGACTTCTGATAGAGAGCTAAACGCGATATCCCATCTCTTGTCTTCAGTATACTTTTACAAACTTTTGAGTTGTCTTGATCATAGTGACCATTGCAATGGAATATAAGATAATCCTATAACGAAGAAAATACCAAATTTTCACCATACCAAAGATAAAATTTTGAGGAAGAGCAGTAAACAGAATAATCAATCTGAGAAACAGTTCCATGACAGTGGGAAAATGGGGTTAAGAATGCAGAATGCTCCAGCAAATGATATTAACATATTGCCAATTTTGCCTACAAGTTTCACATATAGAAGGAGCAGACATCTTTAGAATGTGTCCTTTCTAGAGGAGAGAACTCAAAACTGAAATGAACATTATGCGAATGTAATCTAGTTTTAAAACACAAATGCTGTGTTCTACTGCCACAAGAAACAGACCAAAGAAACTCTTTCATTAAAAATTTAGCAAGCACCACACAGTCGTGTTATTCAAGCTTTTGATTTCATTCTACTCCGTTTCCCTATCCCATGTACTTTTCTCCATTTAAAAGAGGAATTAAGACCAAATAGTTGTCAAACAGGCCCTAACAGAAGCAAATGGACATCCACTAGACAAAAGACATACAATTCTATCACAACCTAAGCAGCGAAAACCCGAACAGAAACCAGAAAGCATTACGAACAGTATTGAAACAAAGTACTCTCCCTAACAGATAGAGAAAGGCGATATGATCTGTACGATTTTATCTTGGGAGGTAGCCGTGTCGTTAAGTAGTCAACAAACATGCTCTCCAAATCCTCCGAAATCTTCAAACTTTCACCATCAGCTTCCGCTGCCAAATGCTGCTGAACAGTCTTGCAGAACCTCATCAACTGGTTCTTCTCCTTAAGACTAAGGCTCTTGTCTTTAAATATCGCCGCACGTGAATCAGGCATCAGGCACACTGCAGAACCCACCACCACTACTACCACTACTACTCTGGTCCCAAATGAAGCCTTGAAATTCAAATACGAACCCACACTGGACCTCAGTATCAGCTCAATGGCCTTGTCAGCACAGAACGACACCCTCGGCCCACCAACATCAACAAGAAACCTCCTCGAATGCTCAGCGAGGGCTTCGGGGGCATAATTGGCAGTCTCAACATGGGAGTACAACTGCTGCGGACCAAGACTCAGTCTCGTATACTCACCATCATCAGCAGCAGCACTACTCGTAGTAGAGGCGGTGGCGCTGACGTCATCGGAAGGAGAATTGAGGCGTAGGAGTCGTTGGGGCCGAGCTGGAGGACTGTTTTACCGGAAGTAGCGGTGGCGGCGGCGATCACCGACTCCGGGAGGCCGGTTCCGATGACGATTAGGTCAAAGGAAGTCGGCTCGATCGGATCGTCGAAAGGTAAATCACTCATTTTATTACAGATCCAACGGTCAGTAACACACTTGCAGACTTCGAATTTACAAAAGCAAAACCTACACAAAGCCAAATGTTGAGTACATAGTTACGGATACAGTATCGATTTCGTTATAATATCAGCAAATTGGAAGTGAAAAGATTTGAAGAAGACTGACTATCTTCGTATTAGAACTATTCTCGTACATTCAGGAGAAAGAAACAGTGAACTTGACTAAGGTGGAGAGAAAACGACGACGTTCTGAAAGGACTCACCGGAAAGATTTTACGGTTGACGGAATATTCTGTGCAGGGGAGGACTGAGACCGAGTGTCGTACTGTATAATGGAGGATGAATAAAACGACAAGTCGTTTTTACAAGTAGAATTGTGTAGTACACGTCGTACGAAATCCAAGTTCCAACGCCAAGATTTTGGCCCAAGGTCGATCCTTTCACTTGAAACTTTGGTCTCCATGTTTCGATTCCAGTTCATATTCGGTTTTAGTTTCACTGCATAAAAACTGATGCTAGATTGGTAGACGTAGGAAAATTTTGTAACCCACAATGAGAACACGCATGTTATCTCAATACAAAGTTACAAATGGAAAAGAATGATGCTCCATTCATGGTTTGCTTTGTCAGAACTGTGTTTTTCAGGTCATATAACCAGAGACCAACATTTCCGACTAAATTCCATCACACTTGAACAGAAAGGAAACTGCTTCTGGGAAGGAGAAGAGCCAAACAAAATGGAGCATTATCTTACAAAATGATGAAAACACAATTACAAAGAATCAAATAGCTCGATCCTGTTCAGAAAGATCTAATCAGTGGTGCAAATTTAGCACCAGAAAGATGAAGTAATGGTACAAGTAATCCCAAACCTTTCTTTTGGCCAAATGAAAACTTCAATTCAACCACTCAAAAGATTACATAAGATATTGTTTGTATATCACCCCCTACATAGATAAATGTCACCCCCTACATAGATAAATGTTTCAGCACCACAATGGAACTATGACATAAAGATTAAAACATTAGCAACCAAGGACACAGTGCTTCATCACTGCCTTGATCTGGATTCTGCCCTTCTCATTTCATCCAATGTGGACGGAAAAAGCTCTACATACCTGGACCCTATCATCATCTTGTCCTTGGACATAGCGCTTTTAGCTTCCTCTGCAGAAACAAACTCCACATATGCCTCTCCAGTAGCTTTTCCATCTGAGCGGCAGGCAATATGTACTCTATCTTTGACTACCTTGTATTCTTCAAAAAAGTCAAGAATTTGAGATCTTGTTACAGAGAAGGGAAGACCGCGCAACTTCAATATCTCAGTGTATTCCATTTTCTCCTTATCCTTATCGTTGAACCGCTTTGACAACTTAGCTGAAGGAGGAGGAGGAGGACTTTCTTGATACTCCTTGTGATAAACGCCTCCATAGTTTACCTCCGCAGCAATGGCATTGTAGTAATCCTGCCTCTTGCATGTAAATACCTCAACATACCTGCGCCCCATGTTCTGTCGATCTCTTTGAAGAGACAACTCAGCCTGCATGGGTCCAGCAAAAAGAACAAAGGCCTCTCCCGAGAAGCGCCCACTTTTGTTAACCAGCAACACATCCACAATATCAAGCCCAGCAAAGAACTTGAAGATATCATTATCCGTACAGTCAAAAGGAATCCCCCTAAGACGGACCACCGGAAAAGCGGGAGGAGCCCGGAATCCACTGCCATAGCCACCGAAAGGTTGATACCCCCTTGTGCTGCTGCTGCTCACTGCGAAGTAGGGATTTGATTCCATCATTCTTGGTCTCTTTGAGCCGACCCCGTAGACGTCCGAAAACCCCCCGCCTCCCAACATTGCCCTTAAATACCCAAAAAAGAGAAAATCCCCCACTCAACCTGTTAATAAGACCAAACCCAACCCATACTTCCCTCACACCTAATCTCTACAACCCTAAGCACATATTCATCACACAAAAACATAATAATATCTCTACTAGCCCCAAATTAAACAAACAAAAGCAATAATACAGTTTGATTCGCACAACAATACAGATAGATAAGCAACTTATTCCGATTAAAAATATCACCTACCGAGATGCTAGCAGATACAAACAGCCTATTCATCTATTTCACCTCGAGTTTTAATTTGAAATTTCATAAACGAAAAAATCAAAGGATCATGTACAGCAAACAAAATCCTGGTCCTTTTTTTGATTCGGGTTAACTAATTAACCAAAGACGAGTCCGGTCAGATTACACGATCGATTATGTTCCTCAGCCAATAACTTAATACTATCGAAACAGATTTCATCACAAAAATCGAACACCAATTTGGTATATGAGGTAGAGAATCGAAATTTCAAGGCTTACCCTCTCGATCCGTACATGGTGTTGGTTAGATGGCTCTGAATCTCCAGGAGCTGCTTCTACTCTTAAAATGAAAAAAGTGCAGAGGAAGATTGAAACTTTGAAACCCTGTATAATCAAAATGCCGAGAGAAGTCCTGTATTATTTTGACCCAGTCATCATTCAAATAAAAGATTATATTGGGCCAAACGTTCTGCCCCCACGTTTATCATGGGCCATTCATCGGCCCGTTTTGAGATCGAAGAAATTTACACCACGAATAGGGCGGGTAATATTGGGTTTTACTTTCTTTCTTTTTTCTGTGTAATCACCAAATTTACTATATATCAAACCTCAGTCTTAGGGTTTGCTGCTAAAGCACTATTCATGGTGTTTTTGTCCTCTAAAATTTCACGTGTGCAATTGACTGTTCTGTATAAGGCCTATTTACCGAGCTCCTCTTCTCTCTCCGCTTCTCATCTCTTTGTGTTGGTGTATAAAAATTCCGAGAGAGATCCACTAACATATTCTCAATCTTATCTCCGTTGATTCCTTGAGAATCATGGAAGCACCCTTAAAGATGAAGAGAGAGTTGAATATCAGATAAATTCGAGAGATATATGTCTTCATCCTTCTTCTCCTCTTTTCCTTCATAAACTTGTGTATTTATAGCACTTCTTCACTTTGTCCTTACTTCATGGAGATAGTGAAGATGTAGTTTTGTTATTTCATGTTAATCATGGAGGATATGAACCTTGATCCTTAAGTAATGGCGTTAGTGGGTGAAGTGGTAAGACTAAAGTACAACTACATCATGTTTTACTCTCCCTTATTTTTATTGGGACTTGTGGGACTTTAATCCCACATGGAAGAAGTTAGAAAGTCATGTGTTTTTATTAAGGACTATACATGTAGAGAAGTAATTGGGCTGAAAGCTAGAAATTAAACTTTCACATGGATTTGTGGGTTTGGGCCTTGGGTTACCAAGGGAAAGCCAAATATATAAATCGTCAAAAGATGAGCCTTGGGCCTTGGGCCTCTTGTAGTTGGGATAACGATCACGACTTTTGACGTATTTATAAGGACGACCCGAGGTCGTGTCATTCGATCATCCAATTCTTCAACTTCGTCTTCTTCTTCCATATTGCTGTTCTGAAAAATACATAGAGTAAATTCATCAGGGTTCAAGTTCGTTTGTAAGAAATTGAACCAAATAGTTGTATCCTCTAGATAGACGTACAGACTAGAAGCACAAGTGGGGGAGAATTTCTGTCTTAGAACACTACGTTGCATGCCACTATTTGTTCAAGTTAGTGAATTTCTATTTTGTCTTTGTTCTATTATTAGTTACAATTTTGATTCTATTATTGTTATATATATTTATATAGACTTTTTGTATTCATAATACTAATTGGTTTTAACAATTTTTAGGTAAAGTGAAAAATCAGCATTAATGCAAAACCAAAATTTTATACGCTCAGAAGCCAATCTGTCTCGCAATCTCTAATATCTGTTTCGTCTCTCAATCTACAATCTTCGACATCATCAGTCCATCGACATCGTCATCAACTGGCCTCTCTCACCCAACCCAATCAGAGGAAATCTCTATATCGCTCTCTGATTAGTTTCTTTGTTTTTCGTTTGGGATCTCTCACATCTCTGATTAGTTTGTTGCTATCTACTTCCTTCTCTCTCGACTTCTCATATCTCTCTGCGATCTCTCTCTCTTCAGATTTATAAGGTGAGCTATGATAGGTGAGGAGAGAGGACATTAGTCAAAGGAGAATGGAGAGAGCAGATTGAAGGCTGGCCTTGCTTGCCATGAGAAAGAGAGAGGACGA
Organism: Geum urbanum; assembly: GCA_946800695.1. Classification (NCBI taxonomy): domain Eukaryota; kingdom Viridiplantae; phylum Streptophyta; class Magnoliopsida; order Rosales; family Rosaceae; genus Geum; species Geum urbanum. The sequence goes on from OX326997.1 coordinate 7,059,164, forward strand.
TGAGCAAGGTCTCATTTGGGAGTCGAGAAAGAAAGAAGGAGAGCGAGCGAGGAGAGAGAGAAAGAATAATAAGATGTTTAAGAGATGAGGAGACCTGAATGCCTCCAAATGCGTCCTAACAGCCACCATAGATGACCGGAGATTTCACCCAGTATGTTTTCTTCTGGCCATTTATTTTTTTCTATACTTAATATCTCTCTCTCTGCCTTTCGATCACTCTCGAGTTCTGATCTCTCTGCCTTTTGTGGTTTGGGTGTGCTTTGATATGCGTTCCAGATTCTTTGATTTTGAGGTTAGGCTCCTAAGCTACTGAGTCTTGGTTCGATCGGGTCGAAAACATCAAGCTCTGGCGATCGGAAGTTCACTTAAATGGCGGAGAAACTAACAATGCAACCATGGTGCTTTGCTCCTCAGCCTTCTCATCTCTTCACATCACACTTTGCAATCAGTCGCTCTCTCTTAGTGAGATTTGGGATCAGTGAGGGTTGGGGTTTTCGATCAAGGTTAGTTTTTCTCCTAATCCATTTCGTTTATGTTTGTTTTTTTATTGATCAGTAACTCTCTCACTCTCTCTCTATGTGTGTGTGTGTGTGTGTGTGTGTCTGTGTGTCTGTGTCTGTGTCTGTGTGTGTGTGTGTGTGTGTGTGTGACAACCCGAACCGGAAATGGTAGTTAACTGGCTTGATTTGCAAGTTTTGCGATTAGTCGCGGTTTAGTAGTAATTGGTTAATATGGCGGGTTAGTTCACGAAGATATTTTCGATAATGAATTTGATATGAGTTCCTTCACGAGAGTTGTAGAGTTTATGATTTCGAGCTCGTATGAGTTTTCCGAGGATTTTTTCAATGTCTGATGAATATGTTATGAATATTTCTGACTGTTGGATTTAATCGTGTTTATCCGATTAGTTTCGATCCGTTTACGACCGTTGATCATTTTGGTCTCGAGTATAAATATCAGAACAGTCGTAAAATTGTCGAAAAGTCACATTTGGGTCGAGTTGACCAAAAATTGGGCCGTTGACCCGTGTTGACCGAAGGGATTTTGCACCGTCGTTGACTCGTTGTTGACCTTCCGATTCCGGCCACTTCAGACCACAAACTTGGTATAGTTAGCTTCCTCTTGTGATTTTATATTATTTTGAACTTGCTTTGAGTTGATTTGGTTGAGTATTGAGGGAGAACCAACTCGGTGAAGTTTGAGATTTTTGCCGGAATCGGGTAGGCTTTTCCGGCTACTTTTGGGGTCGATAGGGTTGGGGGTTTTACTCCCCTCAACCCATAGAAGCTTTTGGGTGGAGAGATTTCAATTTTGGAAGCTGTTTGAAGCTCGCCGGAAAAGCTCACCGGAATCCATGGAGTTTGCAACTTTCGAGCTCAAATCCACCTAGTGTGGCTAGAATTGGCTTTGATGGTAGAAGAGGAAGTTGTTGGGCTTGAGGATTAGATGTGATCTATAAATTTTCATCAGAATTGGTCATCGTTCATACCGCGGCGGCGGCGGTCAACGGCGGAGCTCCAGCAAGATTGACTTTTTGAGATTTTTGGGAAGTTTTATACCGTTTTATTCGTAATCGCGCCCCGAGCGTAGTCTTGAGATTTTTGGTTGATTTGAGTATTATATTTTGGGACGAGGGTTAATTGGGTATATTTTGTGAATTTTGTAATCCTCGTCGATATTTCGAGCAGTACGTCTTTTGAGAACGCGGGGTTCTCAATGTATTAGCTCCGTATGTTGTGATTCTTTATGTATTGATCGTATCCCTGTTATTCAGGTGATCGAAATTGAGCGTTTGGCAAAGGATCTTCAGCCGGACCTCAGGGCTAGCTTTGCTCTGTGAGTGGACATTTATTTACACTGTAGTAGCAAGTTCTTGATTTCAGTATTTGTTTCCAATACAATGTTCAGATTATTTATCGTTTGAAAAGTATTGTTTATTTTATCAGTAATGGCATTTATTTATTTTGCATCGATGCATTGGCTACGCGGCTGATTACCAGCAGTCCATCTATCTGGCTTGAGAGATTCGCTTGATATGTCAACTAGGCTTGAGAGATTCGCCTAGTTTATCACCGTCGGGGTTGAGAGATTCACCCGACTTGCTACTCTGGCAGGGAAATCCACCGGAGTGGTGACTTTTATGCATTTACGAACTTGCATTATTTTATGACTATATAAATGGTGAAAGGCATATGTTTATTTTCGTCCACTCATTCTAACGATTTTATTTGCCTTTCCCCTGGGTTTTTTGGTTTTCGTTTCCCAGTTTGCAGTTTGAGTTCCTGTGTTGTGCGTCGACTGTGGAGGCATAGAGTTCGGACCACTCTTCAGTTTCTGTAGGTTTCTTGTTTGACCTACTCATTGTAAATGTTGTATATAGGAGTCGCTCTGAGTACTTATACTGTGTTTCAGTTGAGTATACTCTTGAATGATTATGGATTTCTTGTAAACCTTTGAATTTATTATATATATGTTGTTGAGAAATCCGGATGGGAACAGAGCCCCACGGTTTGGCTTTTGTGGAATATTCGAAGTGTATTTCTTGGCAGGTTCTAAGAATGGTTTATGTGTTTTCAAAGTGAACTTTGGCAAAAAAAATTGTAAGGTCGTGTTTTCGAGGGGGTTTGATTTCGGTTTAGGAAACTAAATCGGAGTCGGGTCCTTTCAGTTGGTATAAGAGCATTAGGTTTCAGGTTCTGTAGACTCTTGTAGTTACGTTACTAAGGGCATTTGAGAATGTACAACATTTTGGGAGCGATGACCCGACCGGCAGGCGGATAATCATCAATGCTCTAGAGTGTTGTATGCTTTCAAACGTTTGAAGTTTCATGATTACATCCTTTCTGTCCTGTGACTAATATCTTTTATCCTTAGGATGCCTCCTCGGCGTGGTGTCCTTGCTGAACAGACTGGGGATCCTGATGAGGATCAATGTACGCGTGACATGTTTATGCGAGTATTGCGTTTGGAGGAACGTATTGATCCAGTTGTTAAGGCCAGGACTGCGGAAGCCAATTTTTTCTCTGGTTCCCCTGATCCTGAAGTTTGTGAAGCTTGGGTGGTTCAGGTTGAGCGTGTTTGTGAGTGCCTGCATTTTACTCCTAAACAGAAAACAGTAGCTGCAGTGGGTTTGCTTGAGTCAGATGCTTACTTTTGGTGGGTTGGTACAGACAGGGTTCCTATTGATACTCCTTGGCCGATGTTTAAAGAGATGTTCATGCATCAGTATTTCAATCCAGCTACTCAGCAGCGGAAATATGAGGAGTTTACTAACCTGAAGTAGGGGAGTATGTTAGTGCTTCAGTATTGGGATAAGTTCACTCGTTTGTCTCGGTTTGCATGTGATATGGTGGCATCAAAGGAAGCCAAGTGCAGGAGGTTTGAGTTGGATCTGAATCTGAATATCAAGGGGACTTTGACCACTATGCCTCGAGATAACTTTGATGAGTTTGTTAATGCTGCACTCAGAGGTGATGATATTGAGAGGGAGAGACAGATGCGGTTTCAGACGCGTCGACTTGAAGAGGGTTGATCTAGTCAGGGTGCTTTGAAGAGGCTGAGTTCAGGTACTTCTGGATCGGCATCATCTTCGGGTAGTGGACCTTACAGATATCCTACCAGCACTACTAGGCAGAGTCATAGATGAAGGATGAGTCTACCACAGAGACAGCAGTCGAGTGGGAGTACTAATGGCTCGAGTTATCCTCGACCTTTCTTTAGCACACTAGCTACACCGAGGGAGACTCCATTATGCAACAACTGCCACAGACATCACTTTGGTCAGTGTCAGTATGGTCCCTCTACTTGTTATCGTTGTGGTCAGGTGGGCCCTTATGCGAGGGAGTGTCATCAGCGTGGTACTTTTGGTGGTGTTGCGGATCAGAGTGTTGATCGTGATCAGGGTACTGCTTCTGGTGATCGTGCGATACAGTCTTCTGGTCAGGGTAGTCAGCAGAATCATGGCCAGCGTGGACGACCAGCTGGACAGGCTCGGGTTCATGCTATGTATTTACGTGAGGGCAGAGCTTCTTCATAGGTTATCATCGGTACGTTGTACATTTTTAGTCATCTAGTTCTTACTTTACTAGATCCAGGGGCTACGCATTCATTTATGTCATATAGACTAGCATCATTGGCTACTATACCTGCATCTCCACTCCCTAGTATGTGGCAAGTGTTGTATCCATCTGGCGAGGTAGTGTGTGTCGAGTAGGTATATTGGGTTTGTGAGATTTTTATTGGAGGTTATGGGTTAGCCGCGAACTTGATGCTGCTGGATATCGTGGATTTTGATGTGATTTTAGGTATGGATTTCTTGGAGAACCATTGGGTTGTTCTTGACTGTCACAAGAATGAGGTTATATTCAGGAGTCCAGGCATGCCAAAAATTTTGTTTCGGGGTGAAAAGAATACTACTTTGCCTTGTTTGATTTCAGCAATGAAGGCTGATCGGATGATGAGGAAGGGTTGTGAGACTTACTTAGAACATATAGTTGATACAAGTGTTCGTGTGCCAAACATTGGTGATATTATGGTGGTTTGTGAGTATCTAGATGTGTTCCCCGAGAATTTGCCAGGTGTTCCTCCAGTCAGGGAAATTGATTTCACCATCGAGTTACTTCCGGGTACCGGACCTATTTCGTAGACACCTTATCGTATGGCACCCGCAGAGTTGAGGGAATTGCAGAGTCAACTTTAGGAATTGATTGAGAAAGGCTTCATTCGACCTAGTGTTTCACCTTGGGGTGCTCCAGTGTTGTTTGTGAGAAAGAATGATGGTTTGATGAGGCTATGCATTGATTATCAAAAATTGAATCAGGTTACGGTGAAGAACAAGTATCCGCTTCCATGGATTGATGATTTGTTCTATCAGCTGAAAGGAGCTTCAGTTTTCTCGAAGATTGATCTCAGGTCTGGATACCATCAGTTGCAGATTCGGGAGTATGATGTGGACAAGACGGCATTTCGGTCACGTTATGGGCACTATGAGTTTCTTGTTATGCCGTTTGGGTTGACCAATGCACCAGCTTCTTTCATGGACCTGATGAATCGGATTTTTAGACGTTATCTGGACAAGTTCGTCATTGTGTTCATCGACGACATCCTGATCTATTCCAGGAGTGTGGGGCAACACAAGAAGCATTTGCATGCAGTCTTGCAGACTTTACGAGATGCTCAGTTGTACGCCAAATTCAGTAAATGTAAATTTTGGCTTGACATTGTAAAGTTTTTGGGCCATGTGATATCAGCTGAGGGAGTCAGTGTGGATCCAAATAAGATTGATGCAGTGCTGAATTGGAGCAGACCTACTAACGTGGCAGAGATACGGAGTTTCTTGGGCTTAGCAGGCTATTATCGCCGATTCGTGCAGAACTTTTCACGGATAGCGACACCGCTTACCCGTTTGACAAAGGAGGAGATCAAGGGGAAAGGCAAGAAGAAATTGGGGTCTGAAGAAGAAAGTGAATCAACTTCTAATTTTGATTCAGAGACTGATAGTGATGATGATGTGCCATTTTCGGTACCTATTAGACAACGACAGTGAGTAGTGGATCATCCTGAAGTTGTTCAGGTGGTGGAACAGAACTGGAAGTGTCAGTTTCGGTACTATTTACTGTTTTTCCATAATTTCATTTCTAAAAATAGGGATAATATCAGCGAAGATGCGATGAATAGGTTGAATGAGACACCGTTCAAAATGATCTACTCTGAGCATTCATTGACGATGATATTGATCGACATGACTGCTTTAAGTTGAATGATGTAATTGTTGTTATGGCCGACGCATACAGGATGGAGAACATGGAGTTTCATTTCTATCATTCTCGTGTTCACCATATCACTCATGATTTTGTCGCGTCTTTGTTGGGTTTAATTAAAGGACCCGACTTCGATTTAGTTGCCTAAACCGAAATCAATCCCCTTTCGAAAACACGACCTTAAAATTTGTTTATCAGAGTTTACTTTGAAATACGTGAGCCTATATTAGAACCTGCAAAGAGAATCACACTTCGAATATTCCACAAAAGCCAAACCGTGGGGCTCTGTTCCCCATCCGGATTTCTCAACATCATATATAATAAACCACAAGGTTTATAAGAAATCCAGAAACATTCAGGAGTAAACTCAACTAAAAACAAACATAAGTATTCAGAGCGACTCCTATATACATCATATATAACCAGTAGGTTGAACAAAGAACCTACTCAAACTGAAGTGTGGCCAGAACTCTACGCCTCCACCGTCGACGTGCAACTCTGGAACCCAAACAGCAAATTGGGCAAAAGAAACCGAAAAGTCCAAGGGAAGACAAATGAAATCGTTAGAGTGAGTGGACGAAAATAATAATATGTCTTTCCCAACATAAGTATATATGCTCATAAAAGCATATTGCGAGTCAATGCACATGAAAATCCCGACCAGGTACATTTTCCTTGATCCATAAAGATGCACATAAAATCATGCGGGGTCACTCATAGACTCATCCGCGTACTACAGTCTAATCACGGGATCCTAAACCCCCTCGTGATTAATCTGAAAGACCTCGGGTCAGGATCTCTGTCCCCCCCCCCCCGGAGCATCTCGGGGATCAGCCGAGAAGCCAAAGTATCGATACTACCTCTGTATCTGAGACTGTACTCTGTGTAAACCAAATCATAAATACTTTCCATGCATATGCATAATCGTAAAATGAAATCATAAAATACATACTTGTATGTGCATAATTGTAAATGCATACTAATACAATGTATAATCGTAAAGTGTATAATCATAAATGCATAACGTAAATGCATAATCAGGACTCGCAAATCAACTATGAAAATAAAATGTCCACTCACAGTACGAAGCTAACTCTGAGGTCCGGCGAAAGATCTCTCACCAAACACTCGATCAAGATCACCTAAATAACAGAGATACGATCAATACATATTGAAACACAACATACGGAGCTAATACGTCAAGAACCCCACGTTCTCGAAAGACGTATCACTTAAAATATCGACGAGGATAGCAAAATTCCCAAAATACACCCAAATTACCCTCGTCCCAACTTAACACACTCAAATCAACTCAAAAACCTCACAACTATAATCGGGGCACAAATACGAGCAAAACGGTATAAAAATCTCCAAAAAGTCAACTTCGCTGGAGCTCTGCCGCGCACAGCGGCGTGTGGGGCCGTCGGTTGCCGGAAAATCCACCAATCCAGAAATCTTCAACCTATACATCAGTTTGAAGATCTCGACATTTCCAACAACTTTGAAGTTCAAAGCTAAGCCCAATTTTAACCGAAAAAGGTCCAAAACTCACAGTGAAGTTCGAAAACCTCGCCGAAATTCAATTTTTCCGATTGACCACCACCGCGCACGGCAAGGGCGGAGACCACTTCGGATAGACTCACCATCCTAAGGGCTTCAAAACCCCCACAAGGTCGACCCCCATCGCCGCCGTCTCTGCCACCTCCGTCGCCGGCAAATTCGGCCGGAATTCTCCAAACTTCACTGCATCGTATCTTCTTCATCTGGCAACCAAAATGAGTGATCCACCTATCAAAATAAAGAGGAGCTCGAGCCCAACAACTTCCATGAAGGAACCATGGCCAAAAGAGGCCGAAATAAAGCACACCGACGCCAAGAAGCTCACGGCCCAAACGGGTCAGTTTTGACCCGTGGGTCAACGGGCATTTTCCCAAAATGGAAAATTTCCAAATTTGTCTCGTATTAATACCGTATATATACCGTACACATACATGCCCAAATCAACGGGTCAAAACAAATCCGATCAAGATCGGACAGTCACTATTAAATCAACAATAAACATAACACTTTTATATATTTTCACCAACCAACTTCAAAACTCGATAAAATATTGCTCGCTTATCCGAAAAAATTGTCCGAAAATTCTCACGATCTCGAAATTAAATCCTTTTATAATTCCCGCGAAGGAACTCAAACCAAATTCTTACCCGATAATTTAGTCGTGAATAAACCCACAAGTACGATTAATTCACAATAATCATGGCTCGGACCAATATGTGCACATTCCACGGTTCGGGTCGTTACATTTGAGCACAGAAGGAAATCCAATTCCATTAAATGACAAGAATGTGAAGATTTCAGGGTGGTAGCTTAACTTGTTTGGGGGCAAGAAAATTAGCAAGGGTCATATCTGCACTTTGTTGGACGAAACGTTTGGTAAGAAAAAGATGGTTGATGAATGTGTTATTCTGTTGGTGTTGCTTCTTATTTCCTGTGTTCTCCTGCCTAATTCGAAAGGAACTTTGGACGGTTGGTTTTGCAAATTGCATGACTAGCATTGAACTAATGAAGCAGTTTTCATGGGAACCGTTGTACTCGACAAGGTGTTTGATGCATTGGACACTTAAGCAAAGAACTTTGTCATGAAGAAAGAGGAATCAAAGAAGTTGAAAGAGAAGAAGGCAGCTGGGAAAATGAAGGTGGTGAAGGTGGTGACGGCGGATAATGATGATAATGAGAATGAGGATGATAAAAAGCCTGAGAGAAGCAATGCGATTAATGTTGGTGTCTGCACCATTATTATTCCGGTAATTTTTCTTGAGTATCTGCTTGAATATATGTCTGAGTATCTGTCTGAGTATTTGTCCCTTATTTTTATTTTCATTGTTGTTTTTCGTATCAGTGTTTTCTTGCTTCAATCCTTGATATTGTCAAACTAAGAAAAGGGAAGGAGAATTCTATGGTTGGAATGGTCGAGTATAGCCTCTGTGATTATATGGGTCATTTCTGAAACATCAGAAGGTTGGAAATGTTGAGGGTGAGGATCCAACTATTGTTTGTTGTTCTAGGTGTTTGTCTAAATAGTTGTATGGGTATCTTTCTTGGTATCTGTCTAAATAGCTGCCTGGATCTCTATTTCACAGACCATATATTTTTTGAATTCAAGGACAGAAAAAATTAAAGCTGATACTAAAGTTGATGACATATTTCCTATCCTGGAAAGTATGAATGATATGGCCAATGATGACATAGTTCATGTCCTGCAAAGTATTAATGATATGGTCAACAATGACTATTCAAATTTTGAACCCGAGTTGCGTGCCAAGGAAGTTGAGTTGAAAGATAGTCAAGAGCTTGCTGAGATGTTGCAAGGAACTATTAAGGAGATGGTTTCACAGTTGAAGGAAAGTGAAGAATTTGACTCCCATTTGCAAGATAGTAGCATGGAGATGAATGTGGAGATCCAAAAATTGCAGAAATCCAAAGCAGCATTTTTGCTTGTCATTAAATTTTTGAAGAAAGATTTGAATTCTCTTAAGAATGATAAGGAATACTATTAGTTTGAAAAGGAAAAGAAGGAACGAAAGATTAGGTCTCTAGAGAGAGAGAAATTGTCTCTGGTGAACTAGATTAATTCTCTTAAGAAACAAGTATCAAATACTGATGATGCTCTCCGGTGGCAACAGCTCCGATGGGAGCGTTCCATAAATCAATAGAAAGCTCTCAACAATCCCAATAGCATCTCCCAAAGGACCACCAACATCCAACCACCACTGTGGCCAGAAAACGGCCCGAAAGCTAGGGTGGCGATTCCTCCCCGATTTTCCCTCACAGTCGAAGCTCCGCCGTAGAGCTTCCTCGGCCAAAATCAACCACCCAGGAAGCTTCATGAGGTTGAGAGGAGTCAAAACCCCCAACCCTCGGCCTCCAACCCTCGCCGAAATGCCACCACCAACGACAGCGAAAAACCGAATCAAACCCTTAATCGGGTTACCTCAAAAATCCAACAAAACTCCCATTTAATTATACAAACAGGTAGATGAGGTGGAGAGCTTCCAAAACATACCTTCCTCGTCGCCAAAGGTGGCTAGAAAAGTCAGGTCGGAAAACGGGTCGTGGTTCGGGTTACCAGGTCGAATACGGGTCACGGTTTTCAAATATATTTTTTTCAAAAAAATCCACCTATTTATAGTTTTGGAAAAAACTGATCCAAGGGCTGAGATTCAATCTGATCAAAATTCAATGGATCAGATTGAACAGCCCAAATTAATGATAAAATATTTTCATAATTATCCTTTTTACCGCAAACTTCTGATAAGCCTTAAAAATACCTCAATTATCCAAAAATTCTTACAAGTTCGCAATAAAATCTTCTACGACTTTCACGAAGGAAGTCAAACCAAATTATCGATAGAGGAAAAAGTCGTTAAGAACGCGACTAGGTTACTATTAAGCGTAAAACAATGTAATTAACATATATCCTCGGTTCATAATATTGCAACAGATATTCAAACAAATATTCAAATAAGTTTTTGGATGTTCTATCTCATTCAGGTCAGTGATTCTGATCTCAATATATTTTGAAATTGATTCTTTGGATAAAAAGAATCATCAAAAACACGTCACGATCAGTTTTCAGGAAAATGTGTTCATCCTCTGGTGGGATACAGTATTTGTACGTCAAGATTGAGTTGTTGAGTGATTTGAATCGTTGACGAACTATATCCACAATGTCAGCAAATGTGAAATCATCACTCAAAATATCCATCACACCTTCTCGACCATGAATATATTTCACAATGATTGGAGAAGGTGTTGTTGCCATTGAACATACCTACAGAAGAGTTGCAGAAACGCATGTAAATGCTTTGGTTCACTGACAGTAAGATCTGATACTTTTAACAGAATAAATAGAGTTACAGATACTCAGACAGATACGTTGATAGATACTTAGGCAAATAGGTTGACAGATACTCAGACAGATACTCTAACATATACAAAAACGTATTTTTTAAAACCAAAATCATATCCAAACGTAATTAAGTAGATTTTGATATCGCAATGCATATAGTTTGAGGAGCAAAGTAATCAATACTATCATGAATTCGATTAATACAACTACGAACAGAATCAGATTCGAGCAACAACAATTTAAATCGTCTATCATATAGAAAAACAAAGTGAAAATTGAATGTACAACAAATTTGAACATATGAATTCATCAATTTATGTACAGAGATGACGAGAGATAGAAATCAGTGAGATAGATAGACAGAGATTTAAAAATTACATCTCTTGAAATTACGTACGACTTTGTTGCGGCGAATTCTGAATCGCGATCGTGATCACAGAGAGAGAGAGAGAGAGAGAGAGAGAGAGAGAGAGAGAGAGAGAGAGAGAGAGATTTACTTTGCCGGCAAAAAAGGAGGGAAGAGAGAGCTACGAAACAGCTTTCTCTTATAGATAGAATTCAAATTAGGAAAGAAGGACAAAATCGTCAGAAAAAATGGATTTTATAATTTATTGGACTTTTTTGGGAGAAAATGATGTCAGCTGAGTTTTTTTTATAAAAAAACGTGTCATAAATTGGGCATTTTTAACCTTGGTGTCATTAGTTGTTGTTTTTTTAAAACTTATATCTTTTTGGGTTTTTAAATAATTTCGCCTTTTTAATTTTTCATTTCATTTTTTCATTTTTTAATTTCTTTTTATTTTTCATTTTTTCCCTTCTTTTCTTTTTCAAACTTTTCTCTCTAAATTTGAGAAAAACAAAGAAGAGATGAGTGCTGGGGTTATGGGAAAAAGATAGAGAGGACTGAGACAAAGACATTGATACTCAACACTCCGTTTTGGGCGTGGTTCGTCTCTAGCAAGCTCGACGACGAGTGGGAGATGGAGTGGATAGAGAGAAAATCAGGAGAGAGAGAGAGAAAAAAAAGAGGAAAATAAAATAAAATAATAAAGAAAAAAATTTAAAAAGAAAAAAAATTGAAAATCGGGAGGGTTTTCAGAAATCACTTAAAAATGAAATAGAAAAACAAAATAAAATAAAAAATAAAAAAAATAAAAATAAAACTGAAAAGAAAAGGAAAAAAGGGAAAAAAATATTAAAATTAAAAAAATGAAGAGTATTACAGGTCTTTTCTCTTCTTTTTTGATATTTTTTGGACACATCATCATTATGGACAGAGTAATGACAGAAAATAGTTCTAAATATCACGTAGATATAATTTCAAGAATTCGAACATCACTTTGATAATTTTTATAGTTCGGACATCATTTTGATACCACGACGAAAGTTTAGACTTTGTAGGTGACTTTTTCCATATACATATACACTGTATTTATGATGAACAAGTCAATTTGTAACTAAATTCCAAACCCTCGTACGTTGTCATGTTGTCCATGTCCGTAATCCACATATATTCTCGTCACTAAAATGAAACCCTATTCTTCAATTTTCCAGTAAACGACCCAGAAGAACCCCTTAAATGCGGAGGCGGTACCGCTCTAACTACCTCAGATCATGATCATGGCGAGGAGACAAGCCAAGTCTGAAGTCAGCCATGCCATTTTTAAGAAACTGGTTCAGGGAAACCGCATTTCATAACGATCATACTAGCTACTATATATACCCCCAGGCGTGCCATAATACTACATACATTCATCATACAATTATCAGTTCCATCAGACACTTCATAAAAATGAAGCTACACACATTTGTCATCATCTCCCTGGCTTTGTTGCTAGGGATTTCCGCCGAGCAATCCGGTGGCTCAACTCTCTTCCCGGCTCAAAGTGGTGATGTCGCAAGCCTCATCAGCCCCTCTCTTTTCGACCAAATGCTCAAGTATCGCAACGATCCGCGATGCAAGGCCAGAGGTTTCTACAGGTACGATGCTTTCATTGCTGCTGCTCGATCATTTCCCGGCTTTGGCACCACCGGAGAAGTTGCCACGCGCAAGAAAGAACTCGCTGCTTTCTTAGCTCAAACCTCTCATGAGACCACTGGTCAGTACGTAGCTAGTACTAATTTAAGTACTTGCCAAGGATATTTTGGTAGCTTCGTGCCAAACTAATTATGTGCTTCATTTTAAAAACGTAGGTGGATGGGCAACTGCACCAGATGGTCCTCATGCATGGGGTTATTGCTTTGTCAACGAACTAAACCAGGCTGTGTACTGCTCGTCGACACAATTTCCATGTGCTCCTGGCAAGAAATACTACGGTCGAGGACCCATTCAACTCACTCAGTACGTCTCTAGAACTAAATTCCATCCATCATTTTATAGGTGAACTAGACTTTGACAATGTGACACATGACTTTAACTTGCCAACTTTTGTAGCAACTACAACTATGCTCAAGCGGGTAAAGCAATCGGAGCAGATTTGATCAACAATCCAGACCTTGTGGCCAGAGACCCAGTTATAGCATTCAAGACAGCCATATGGTTTTGGATGACTCCACAGGGTAGCAAACCGTCGAGTCACAACGTGATCACCGGCCGTTGGAATCCATCTCCGGCAGATAGAGCGGCTGGTCGTGTCCCCGGTTACGGTGTGATCACTAACATTATCAATGGTGGACTCGAGTGTGGGCGTGGTCAAGATGCCAGAGTGGCAGATAGGATCGGTTTCTTTCGGAGGTACTCGAACATATTGGGAGTGAATCCCGGAGGCAACTTAGATTGCTACAATCAAAGGCCATTTGCCTAGAATGTAACAGAACGTTGTACCAAACATATAGTTTGGCAACTTTGTCAATTTTAATAAGGCTGTGATCCACTCATCCTATCCAATGGAATAAGAATTAAGAATTACGTACGTACTTGACATCTTAGATCTTATATACAGCGTACATTTAATTTCGGTATAAACTAGTTACAAAGCCCGCGCGGGTGATACGATCAGACTCGAGAAAGGGAAGTGCAAACATTATTATACGGAAAGTGAATGCAAATTTACAGAACATTACATTTATTATACACAAAACAGAGGAGTTTTATATTACATTACAAACATCTAAATATATAAATACATGAGAAGTTCTAGAACAGTGACCCATGCTGCGTCGAGGCGCTGCTTGAATTGGAATTGGTTTTCCAAACAGATTTCATATGATCAAAACACATGAGCTGACCTTGCGAAAATCATGAGCTGTTGATAACTTCAATACTTTACGTTTACATTCAGAGGAAAAAAAACCTCATGGCTATGTTAATTTAGAGGAGAGTTAACCATCTTAGATATATATATATATATATATATAACACATGTAGTGAGATATAGCTAGTATCTGGGAGTTGTAGTGAGATGCAAATGAAACAAATACTACATAATTCTGACAAACACAACAGCTTACTTTACCGAGCAATTGGCAAAACCAACACTGTCATTAAAAACTAACAGGTTTAAAGCTAACTTTGCTATAAACCATTGAAGAGCTTTTTAGTTCTGAAAAGAAATGGTGCAAAAAAGACAAACCCTGCGAGCTGATTGCTATAAACAAAATTACAGCACCTTCGAAAATAATCAAATAGCTATTAGTATATTTTCTTTCCATCACCAACTTCAATTCAAACGATCTAAGCTAACATATTTACATAAATTCATAAATGTACCTCTTAGAATTCGATTCCTAAACAAATCCATCATCCAGGTTGATAGCATCTCCAAATTAGGTGTGCCAGCTGCTGATGAAGCCGAATTAAATTTGGTTAGAGGAAGAAAAAACGCAATCGGAGGTTAATCTGATTTCAATGTGATCAACCCAAATTGCAATGATTTATTGATGAAATTGAATCTCACCCAAATTACATAGTTGAATGGTAGAGGCTTCCACAATATACAAACTCAGGAATAAGCTAGCAAGAAGGCAACACCAAAAACCCAATCATTGAAATAGAAATCACACGGGTTAAGGAAAAAACCGAGAGGGATGCCATTTCTCTTCACATGCCCCAAATTCTAGTCGGCGAAAAAGAGCAAGCGGAATGAAGAGAGAGAGCGAGGAGAGTAAAGGTGGCCACAACTCTCGACCAGGTTGCCAAAGACGTCGATTCTATAGCCCCAGGGGCGGTCCTCCTCGGCTAGGTCGCCGTCGAATTCGTCTGAGTCATCGTCGACGAAAAGTCGATTCTGCTCTCAGCGAATGGTTTTACACCTAAGCTAATCTGAAAAGGGCAGCATGATCATTTGACGATGACGGCTCGGCTCAGAAATGAACAGTGCCACCACAAATGTTATATGGTAAATAACCATACATATGTACATTAATTAGTTATACACTTATGCTCGAACTGATCAGAAATGAAATTTTATTCGTTTCCGTAGTTAATTTCTGCATCGATACTATTATCAAGGCAACAGCCTTTATTTCCCACATTAACTATTAACTGAAATTTTACTAAAAAACCCTTTTTAATTAAGTTGTTGTTTATATTTGAAAGATATTATAGTCATTAACAAATTAAATAAAAAACACATTTTTCTCCTACTTTAACTCTAGAGACGTCCCTCTCAATCTTTACTCGATCTATTCGATAACTCCTCTTTAGTAGCCACTTCTTTTCTCCCTTCCGAATATATATTTATAAATAATATATATATAAATAAATATTTCCTATTCATTTGGGTTATGTTTAAGCGAAATAATATTCCTGGTATCTCGGTGCGTATCTTGTCTTAATTAGAATAAAAATAGACATTCTCTCAATTCTTGATTTATAGGGATATAGATCTGTAACATATGATAATGCTTATATAAGGTCATCTATCAATAAATAAAATCACAGTTTCAGATCTATCATTTGCGTATCTATATTTCTCCTTTAACACGTTATCAGCATCTCTTGAGTTGATAGCCAACAACCCATAACCCGAAACAAAAAGAAAAACCCTAAAACACCCTACACCCATCGCCGGCCTCCCTCCCCTTTGCCGGAAATCCTACACCGCCGTCGCCGGAGCACCGCTATTCGTCGCCGGATTTTTCAAATTCTCAAAACTTTTTAAAGTTTATCATTCAGAGCATAATATTCTCAAAGGTAATCTTTCTTCCCTCTTCGATTTAGAATTATGTTGCAAAACTTAATTCCCACAACACCCTAGATCTAGGTCTATATTTAGGTTTAAATACCGTGAATTTTATATATGCCTCTAATTCCTATAGATTATTGTAGGTATGAGTTATGAGAGCAGGTTTGTCTCCCTCTAGTTTGGACCTTCGTGAACCTGCAAAACCAGTCAGAGCACAGTGTGGTACCGTGCTTATACCCTCTGAAGCTTAAGTTAGAAAACTTATCCTTAGAATTGTGTAGTGATTAGGGTAGAGTTACATTACCTGAGACCATGTATGATCGGTCTATATATTGAGATTGTGCTAGGTCTAAGCATAGTCCTTATCGAACCAAACTACTTTCTATTAGGAAAGGAGGAACCCATTAAGGAATGGATCCCCATACCCAGGGTCAATCAAATCTTATAATTATCACAGACCCTTTGGCATAATTCCCTCGGATACACTTTAAATCTTGCCTTATTCCTCTCAGATTTTATCGATCCCCCGAGGCCTAATCGTATAATCCCTCGTGGTTAAATTGTCCAGCCTCCTTGAGGTCCGATCTTACCCAGGAATCGTCATGCCACCTAACAATCTGGAAACCTCTATAACATTTCAGATACTTCCAGAAACCTCTCGATAATTCATTCTCTGGCCGGAGCCCTGATCGTCCAAGCCCAAACCCATTTCTGTCCTCATCGGACCTCATCCAAAATTGGACTACCTAAGCTCGTCTTTCCTGAGCTCAGGTGGCCAAAAGTGACTCCCACAAATACCCCCACAACAGTGTAAGGTTCGACACGTGTTGGCCTCACGTTGCTGTCGTCCTATCTTCACCATTCCAGATTTTGAAGAACTTTCCGACTTTCCCATCTTGTCGCGCACGAAATCCCAAGCACGTGCCTTCACTGTGCCGCCTTCATCATGACTCCTCTGTCATACTCTCTTGTCAGCATTCACGACTCTCCCCAACTGTCACGACCCTTTCCATTCTCACCTCATTTCGAATCTAATCACATCCCTTGAAATCTGAAACCATCTATCTCTTCAAACGGTCATCCCTCCTCACTTCATACCTCTTGGCCATATATAAATCAAAATCTATTTCCTCTATTATTTTTTCACATCTTCTCGTTTACTCAGGCCCTTTATTTACCCAAAAAAACCTCTCTGCAACCCCAAAGCTTTAAACTTTCGCTTCCCAGCAAGAGCCTAAAACTTCAGAAAATTCAGGAAACATCAATGGCCGCCAACAATTCCTCTTCCCTTACTTCATATGAAATCATGGGCCATACCATCACTATTCTTCAAGACTCGAACGCCATCGATCAAATTAACATCTCCAAACCACTCGCCACTGTCGTGCCTATTCTCCAAACGCTGACATCCACCACTACTCCGGACGCTGTCCTACCTAGTCGGGAGCACTCTCTAGAAGCTGTTCAAAATCCTTCCTTGCCAACTACTTTCAAAATGGAGGAGGTTGAAGTCACCCAACCCCTCATTCTGGAGGTTGAGACCAATCCTACCATCATGCAGACTCAGCCATGTACTTCCAAGGTAACTTCAAAGAAGGCTCGTGAGGAGCTCTATCCCTCGGTCTTGAAGGTCGACTCCGCCGAGGCTCTTGCCTCCTTTATTCAGTCCTTCCACCAGGGGGACAATGAAAATTTTTGGTTCCCTTTTGTCCAAAATGAAGCAAAAGTATCGGAACTTAAGAAAGCTCATGGTCTGGGCCTGCTTGTCCATCCCTTTTAGATCGTCTATGGGCTCACCTTCCCGATTCTAGCCTTCATCTGCTTCGTTCTAGAGTTCTATGGCGTCGCTGTGGAGCAATGGTGCCCAGACAGCTTGTTGTCTAGCTTGCTTTGACCGACTCAATCGGTGGTTTGATTGCCACATGGGCCTACCGGAGTTCAGGTTCCTCTTCTAAGTCAAGCCCACTCTGGTCAACCAGTTCTATCTTAATCAAAGAATCATATATGTCAAAGATTCACTGCTGATAAATCCTCCATATTCCCCCAAGGATTGGAAAAACACCCTCATCCTCATCTTCGGGGATTGGCAAAAGCTTGGTCGGGAAGCTTGCTTCAAGGTCCCTACCACCGTCATCTGCATCTCCAAGCTGCCAGAGGAGCTGACCAGAGCCGTTGACTTCCACCGCGACCTCATAGGAGACGCCCTCTCCATTTCTCCTAAGTACCGTAAGTGTCGGTGGCTGTGGAGCAAGGAATGCCTCAGCTCTGGAGGTCTGGAGGGCATGGAGCCCCTTCATCACGAGAATCACCAAGAGCTGACCAAGGTCCCTCGAGCCCCTCAGGTTCACAAGAAAAGAGCCTCCACCCCCAAGCCCCTACACGTCCAAGCTCTAACCAAGCAAGGGGAGGTCTCCAGGCCCAAGAAGAGGAAGTTGGTAAAGACCGTCGAGCTTGCCAAAGGCAGGGCCCAAGCTTCGACCTAGGCCGAGGAGCCTAATGGGGTTCATCGATTGGTTTCCCCTGATGTTACCACTACTGCTACTGCTACTACTACCACTATCATTCTTCCTCCTCTCAGGGATCTCCCACCTCCTTCTCTTCCGTCCAAGATGGTGAAGTCTTCTGCCTTTGCTCCATCCCAATATGTATCCTCTGAGCAGGGGTCTTCCAAACCTGCGGGCTTTTCTCTGGGTGAGTTTTCCCTTGCCTTGCTCTGAGATTACACTTATGCTGTAGTTTCTTACATGTTTTGTAGTTTGGTAGTTTGTACACTGCATGTTGTTATTGTTGTTGGATATGTGTAAATACCGTATTCTTGCTTGTACATGTTCCCTCTAGGAGTTAATCAAGGGTGTTAATCCTAATCTCCCCAGGGTCTACTTCAAAATGACCCAACCAGACCAGAGCTACATCATCCAGCCTCCTCGTGATCTGTCCAAGAAGAAAATCGAGACCTTTGGTGAGGGAGTTGTGCTCCATCGTATGGGAGGGGGGGGCATATCCCTTACCAGTTTTACTCTGGGTTGGCTCGTGTTGATGTGACTTGCTCTTACCTGACCTCCATGATGCTTGAGCGGGATGTTAAGGACCCTGGGTCCTTGGAGCCCGAGGATTTGATGACGCTCTCCTGGACTTCCCTCTACAGGGTAACCTTTCTTCTTCTGTCTTATGTAGTTCTTCATTTCATTCCCTTCCCTTCTTTGCCTAACATATTGTTTTAATCTCGTTTTAGTCCTCCATTACTCTTCCTGCCACCCTTGGGTGCTTCCTTGCCACAGCTCATGAGGCAGACAAGAGGGTTGCGAAGACAGAGAGGAAGGTTGAGGAGTTTGCCTCCAAAATTAAAGAGCTAGAGGTCGAGGTCCACAAACTCGGGGATGCTCAAGCTCACACCTGTCATATCATCAACTAGAGGGATAGAGCCCTCGAGGAGGAGCGCTATTTACTTGAGGGTAAAGTGAGGACTCTAAGGTCTGAACTTGAGAAGGCTCAGTCTAAGGCTGGAAGAGTGGCTGAGGTGGCCGAAGCCTAGCTCAAGGAAACTCTACATACCAAGGATCGAAAGTGAAGATCGCATAGCTGCTCAGGAAGAATCTCATGGGCTCCAGCTCGAGTCTCAACAAGTAGATTGGGAGCGGGAACACAAGGAGCCTATTCGTGCCTATAACCCTTCTGCTGCATATGAGACCGAGTCCGAGTGAAGCCCCTTGTCTATTTAAAAGGGGTGTATCCCTGTAATAGCGTTAAGACCTTTTTCTCGAACAATTTTACTTTTCTTAGCTTATGTAGCTTGTGTTGATCTTGGCCTAGGCCTTAGCTCAGATAACTCATATGCCAAGAGTAAATATGAACATCGTATTTTAGTTTATCGTACTTAATTTACCATGCTTTACCTTATCGAGCTTAGATTTTTCGTTCTTTTCTTTCATACCTTTCACTTTTACATCATAGTTTGGGGGATCTGCCTCTGAGTTCTTGTGGCCTCAGTGCGACTCTTGGATCCCTGATTTTCCAAGCTAATGCTCTCAGGAGAGGCTTAAGAAGATCCTCGGTAACTTTAAGGTCTCTTGGGAGGTCCTCGCAGTTTTGAGACTGCCTCCCTAGTAGGGGGTGTGCATGCTTATCTCGGGTCTGTACAAAGATCATCGTGCTTCACACCCTTCCCACGATCAACTCCCTTGCTCTAGAAGCACCCTGCCTTTGTAGGACCCCCAACGCTATCACAAAGACCACATCAGGATTGTCCTCTAGCTTGGATCCTACCAAGGAGACTCGTCTACAGTCGTATTAGGGTCTGTAAAACTCTGTATAAATCGACTTTGGCTTATCCCTAAAGCATCACCAGATATAAACGCCTGGGACTTAGAACTCCCAAAGTACCAGAATATGGCCAAATCACCCCTGGGGTGTTTGTATTAATCTGACCACGTACATTCTAGTTTCGTGAAATCTGACCCCGAGGCCTTTACTAACCCAAGATTACCTTGGGCCCTCGTGGGATTTTTTCTCTGAATGTTTTGGTCTATCCATGGGTGCCCTTCTCAGTTTCCTAACATTTCCCCTCTTAGGGTGTCTTACCTTTGGGAGGACTGGCTAGCTCGCAGAGTGAAGATCATTCCTACAGGAACCAACATCATATGTCCTGCTGGAGCTTGTTGCCTTTCCTTGGCTTTAAGCTCATCCTTAATCATATGTATCAAACTGTAAAGTTGCTTAGATAGTTCCTTTGTTTTGTAAAGACAAAACAAGAAATCGAAAACAAGGCACAATGAAAAGCGCAGTTACTGAAAACAGAAGTTTTTATTGAATGATCGTAATCTCTTGGCCAACTTTTATTTCTATTCGAGCTCGACAGCGATTTTGGTTGCCAGAGCCAATCAACGTGGGTCAACCCGTATTTGCCCAAAATGAAAATTCCGACTTTCCATTTTAGGAAAGTCGTATTTATACTCGCGACTAACGAACTCCATAAATTGTTAAAAACTCTCGTTGATCGTAACTTCTTCGTAACTCCGATTTTCATAAATGACATGGCCACGAACTCGTCTCGATAAACTCTAAGACTTTTCTCAAAGAAATACCTCAAAAAACTATGGATAAATTTTCAACAAAACATCAGTGATAGTTACCGATAGTAAAAATTGATTACCATTGACGATTAGCGCTTAATCAAATAACAAGGTAAATCTCGGGTCGGGATGTTTCATGCATCAATACGATGGTCACACATTGTTTTGCTATCCACAAGGAATGCTGCATTTGCAAAACTCCTAACACAAATTTTTAAGTTTTGGGCTTACCACCCAGACAATCCAATCAGGTTAATTAGATTGAATAATGCAGAAGAATTCACATCAAAGACTTTTGATGACTACTGTATGTCGATTGGGATTGAGGTTGAACATCATGTCCCTCATGTTTATATACAGAATGAGAGGCACAAATCAAGCAGTTACAGCTTGTGGCCAGATCAATGGTTATGGATACCAATTTATCGATATCTGCTTGGACATATGCAGTATTACATGTAGCAACGCTTCTTCGCTTGAGACTTATTGCTCGCCAACCATTCAATGTGTACTAGTTGGTAACTGAATATGAGCATGACATTTCATTTTTACGCATATTTGGTCATGCAATGTATGTACCAATTGTGTCTCCACAGCGCACTAAAATAGGTCCTCAATGTCGATTAGGCATATATATTGGTTATGAATCTCCAACAAGTGTCCGTTACTTAAAACCTTCAACATGAGATCTCTTTATTGCAAGATTTGTAGATTATCACTTTGAAAAAATATACTTCCCGACGTTAGGGGGAGATAGGAATGCCTCCATTTCGGTTGAACATCAGGAATTAACATGGAAAGCTCCTCCCACTATGTTTCAAGAAGATCCACGCACATCTCAAAGTAAGATTAAAGTGCAACGTATACTTGATCTTCAGAAGGTAGCAGATTCGATGCCTGACTCCTTCACTGATTATGCCAAAGTGACGAGATCATGCATTCCTGCTGCAAATGTTCATGCAAGGTTGGAAGTCCCCGATGGGCGGTTTAAAGCAGCTCCAGGACAGAGTAACATACCTCTTGCCCATGTGAATGGAGTAGCATCGGTCTCGGCTTCTACCATGAAGAGGGAGAGACCAAGAAAATCCACATATGAGCTACAAGCGAAAAGGCAGGTCATCTTGGCACAAAATGATCCTTTCATCATCAACATTGTGGATCCCACACATGAGATTGTTCCTAACTACAGTTATGTCCTAGAATCACAAATAGCATATCTGGAGGATGTTTCAAACCCATATGTGATGTCAGAGAACGGTGAAATCTCACTAAATAACAATGATGCGCGCATTGTTATGGATGGAACATCCAAGGTAGTTGATGATGCTTTTGCTTATTCCGTCACTCACAAGATAATTAAAGACGATGAAGTGGAACTTTGCTCGGTTGTTGAATGTCAGGGAAGAGCGGATTGGCCGAAATGGAAATCAATGTAGGCTGAACTAGACTCTCTAAAGAAAAGACAGGTATTTGGTCCGGTAGTGCTATGCCCACCAAATGTAAAGCCGGTTAGACATAAATAAGTCTTTGTTCGGAAGTGTAATGAGAAGAATGAAGTCATGCAGTATAAAGCTAGACTTGTGGCGCAAGGATTCTCTCAATGCCCTGACATTGATTATGAGGAGACATACTCTCTGGTTATGGACATCATTACTTTTCGCTACCCTGTCAGTTTGGTAGTGTCCAAAAAATTGAACATGCAGCTGATGGATGTAGTGAAAACATATCTCTATGGAAACCTAGATTCAGAAATATACATGAAAGTGCCAGAAGGCGTGGTCATACCCAACTCAAGTAACTCTACACCACGGAGTGCTTATGTGATTAGATTGAAGCGTTCACTATATGGATTGAAACAATCCAGTAGGATGTGGTACACACGCCTAAGTGACTGCTTGATTGGGAAGGGATACAAGAACGATGATTTGTGCCCATGTGTGTTCATTAAGAGAATAAGTTTTGGATTTGCCATTGTAGCGGTCTATGTTGATGATATGAATATCAGTGGGTCTCTTGATGAAATCAATGAGACGGTTTGCTACTTGAAATCTGAGTTTGAGATGAAATACCTTGGTAGGACTCGATTTTTTTTCTTGGTTTGGAATTAGAATATCGAGTTGGTGGAATACTTATTCACCAATCTGCTTATGTCCAAAAGATGCTCAGGCGATTTAACATGGATAAAGCACACCCTCTTAGCACACCAATGGTCATATGCAGTCTGGAACCCAATAAAGATCTATATCGTCTGAAAGATGATGAGGAGGAGTTATTGGGAGCTGAGGTACCATACCAGTGTCATTGGAGCTTTGTTGTATTCAACTCAATGCACAAGACCAGACATTACATTCTCTGTGAACTTGTTAGCTCAATTTAGTTCTACACCTACACAACGTCATTGGAATGGTATAAAACATATCTTCAGGTATTTGAAGGGTTCCATAGACTTGAGGTGTTCTTTCCCTGCAAAGAATATAGAGAAAAACATGAAATTCCCTGAAAATGGGTGGTTGAATCGAAGCATGCTGGTTCCAAGGCCTTTGACCTGTCAAAGAATCCTTCTGAACTGTCAAATTTTGCATTTTGGACGAACCAGAGCCATACCTTCGACCCATCAAACAGAGGTCCAGTTGCAAGCACTATTCCTCAATTTAGTGTAGTCCCCTATTCAGAGACACATTGTGATGTCTTGGTTAGTTTTGCTGATGTTGGGCATCTCTCTAACCCACACAAAGAACGTTCCCAAATCAGTTATGTGTTTACCATAGGGAACACGGTGATTTCTTGGAGATCATCTAAGCAGACCCTGGTTGCCAAAATCTACATTTGCTAAGCATGTGAGACGCATTGGTATGCGAAGATTTTTTGAACTCCAAGATTGCGTTACTGATTAGAGGGAAATTTATTTTGTAGACATTAGAGGGAGTCTACATCACATGTGGTCACTTTGTAGTTGATGCATTGTATTCTTTTTCCCTTCGACCAAGCTTTTGTTTTACCTACGAGGTTTGCTTGGCAAAGTTTTTAGTGAGGCAACATGTTATACATCATCCATTATGATCGCAACACAAGGGGGAATGTTTAAGGAAAATAATATTTCTGGTATCTCTGTGTGTGTCTTATCCTAATTAGAATAGAAGTAAATATTCTCTCAATCTCTAATTTATAGGGATATAGATTTGTAACAGATTGTAATGCTTATATAAGGTCATCTATCAATGAATAAATTTACAGTTTCAGATCTATCACTTTCATATCTATATTTCTCTTTCAATAGGTTAATAATTATGTTTGAAATAGAATTATTTTAATTTATTTAATTGTGTACACACATAGTGTGTGCTGTTTTTCTAGTCGTTCAAAGTGTTAACAAGGCTACCAAATCGAACAGTTGTACTATTTCTTTTGTGAAAGTAAACTAAAATTAAAAGATGTACAGAAATTAGAAGCTTACCATTTATGTTGCTTATTTTAATTTTGATACCATTAACGTTGAGACTTCGTGAAATGACATTTTTACACTGATACAGTATTTACATCATTCTTTGGGGGGGGGGGGAATTTGCATGGAATAATGTCATAAATTCTTCTGATGAATTGACATTTAACGAATGCAGAGAAGAATTTTGAAGTTGAGTACAAAGACACGACTTATTTGGAAAGAAATATTTGTTAAACATGGACCAGACATGTAATACATTTTGGCAACAATGTTACTTCAAGAGCTGAAGGTGCTCATGGAACATTGAAAACATACCTTCAAGTATCTACTAGAGATCTTCACATGATAAAAGATAGAATATGTCTTGCCATTCAAAACCAATTTCAAGAGATTAAGACTCAACTCTCAAGTGAAAAAATTTGAGTTCCTCGCAACTTATGCATTCCTTCTTCACGGAGGTTGTTAGTCATGTTTCTGTCTTTGCCTTGTGCGAGGTACATAAGCAATATATACTTGAAAACACCAAAATCTATTCATTAGAATGCAAGAGTCACTTTTTCAAAACCATGGGTCTTCCATGTGTACATATGATTTGGGAGAAGCAAGTGAATCAACTGACACTTGACGATATTCATAGCCAATGGAGAATGAATACTAAAACATTTGGTAATGATCATGAAAGCATGGATGATGATGAAGATCTAGTGGATTGTCTATCCCAACTTAAAGACAAGTACAAGAAACTTTCTAGTGAGCAAAAAAAAGTCGCAAAATGGCGGATAAATCAAATTCTTGATCAACTTCTTCCTTTTATTTTTGAACCTAATGTTACCTCTCAAAAGTCGTCCAATAGGGTCAAAGAAGAGAAAGAATTCAAGTAGTACAACGCGTGAACCTTCATTGTTTGAGCTGGTGGGAAAAACAGCCCAGGAGTGTAGCCTTTGTAAAAAAAAATCGGGCATAATAGTCGTACTTGTCCTTCAAAAGCTACGCCTGCTGAATGAAGCCATGAGAAACATATAAGTAATTTTTTTCTTGATCTCTATTAATATAAACATTACCTTTCGTACATAATTGAAAAAATACAAATAAAAGCATAGCCTTTCTTAATCCTGTATAAATCTTGCACAAATAAGCGCTTGTATGTATTTTAATTTGATCAACTTAATTTGTTGTACAGGTGGATATGCATTGTGTCATTTTATTGTTGTCATCTCTCCGGATCATGCCATCAAGTTTGCCAACTAGAACTCCACGAACAAAGATCGATTATCAATTTATTTTTGTATGATTTGAAATCATTAGTTCCTTTGGATATTTTTGATTTGTAATCTTAACTATGAGGTGAATGAACTTGTTCAAATGATTCCAGCTTCTCTGGATATTGTGGATTTGTAACCTTAATTTTGCTCTAGATGAACCATTTGTCGAGTTTATCTACTTGTATTTTTTCTTCTAATGGGTGTCTTTGGATGTTGTGATTTATTCACTCCAATACTTGCTGGAAAAATTATACTCAGGAAATAGTTTACGACAAGTTTTGTTAAGTAACCTAAAAGAACAGGACTGAAAAAATCTCCAATCACGTGCAATAAAGAGTAGAAGACCTTAAAAAGAAAAGAGAATTTAAGAAAAGAAAAATAAAAGAACACAGTTGAAATAAGAAATGGTAGAATAGGAAGACTTAAATTACTTTTACATTAAAAGTTATTAGAAAAAAAGAGGGAGGGTGTAAAGGTAAAAAAAGGTGGTCAATTTCACCTAAAAAAAGGATTATATCATCAACGACAGCTTTACGTTTTGGGCCAATTCGAAATCAAATGGACTATGTTTTGTCTCCTTCCTTCATAAAAATCTGACTGGGTCGAGCCCATGACCCGTCTCAGAACCCCGCAATTCCCCCAAATCCCAAACCCTGCTTAAACCCTAAACTGAGCAACTGCTGCAGAAACCACACAGCTTCGATCAAAACAAGAACACTCAGAAATGGGAAAGCTCCCACCCTCACCACGCTCACTAGTCTCAACCTCCCTCATCAGAAAGCCACCAAACGACTCCCCAAATCATCATCATAATCCCCAGAACCGCCTAACCGGAAAAACCCCACCTCAAAAAAATTCCGGCAACAACAACAAAACCCAAATCCAAGCCCCCAAAAGCCCATTCACCTCTCCCAACCTCTCAGACGCCAAAAGGGTCTTCAACTCCATCGCCTCCGCCGCGAAATCCCCCCTCGACCTCCGGGCCCACAACGCATTCCTCCACTCCTACGCCGCAATCTCCACCGTCAACGACTCCATCGCTCTTTTCAACCACATGATCAAAACCCAGCCGGCATTCTCCCCCGACCGATCAACCTACCACGTACTACTTTCCCAGTCCTGCGCCGCACCCGATCCGCCCCTCGCCTCCGTCCACCAAGTCCTCAACTTTATGCTCAACAATGGCTTCCACCCAGATAAGGCCACCACCGACGTTTCCGTCAGGGCGCTCTGCTTGGCCGGACACGTCGACGATGCCGTTTCAATGGCCAAGCAAATGTCGATGAAGAATGCGGTACCGGATACTTATACTTACAATTTCCTTGTTAAGTGTCTCTGCAAGTCTAGAACTTTGGCTACTGTTTATGATTTTATTGCCGAAATGAAGTCTTTCGATTTGAAGCCTGATCTTATTACGTATACGATTTTGATTGACAATGTGGCGAATAGCAAGAATTTGCGCGAGGCTAGGCATTTAGTGAAGGTGTTGGCTGATGAGGGGTTTAAGCCCGATTGCTATTTATACAATACGATAATGAAAGGGTATTGTATGCTGAGTAAGGGTAATGAGGTAGTGACGATTTTTAAGGAAATGCAGGAAAATGGGGTAGAACCTGATCTTGTTACGTATAATACATTGATCTTTGGATTGTCGAAATGCGGGAGGGTTGAGGAGGCAAAGAAGTATTTATGTACCATGGCCGAAATGGGGCATTTCCCGGATGAGGTGACGTATACTTCGTTGATGAATGGGTTGTGTCGGAAGGGGGATGCGTTGGGTGCGGTGGCGTTGTTGCAGGATATGCAGGTGCAGGGGTGCACACCGAATGAGTGCACGTATAATACATTGCTTCATGGGCTGTGTAAGGCAAGGCTATTAGAGAAAGGGATGGAATTGTATGGACTGATGAAATGCGATGGGAAGAAGCTAGACACAGCTTCGTATGGTACACTCGTGCGGGGACTTTGTAGGGCTGGTAGGGTTGCGGAGGCTTATGGAGTGTTTGATTATGCAATTGAGAGTAAGAGTTTAACAGATGTTTCTGCTTACTTGACTTTGGAAAGTACTGTTAAACAGCTTAAGAAAGCACGGCCTTGATCTCTGAAAGGTATGCTCCTCTGTTTGCTAATTAAGCATGGTTTTCTCATATTCTAGTTCTTGTTGAATGTTCAATGATTGATTTTGAATTGCGAACTCAAAATGTCACCTTGTTGTTGATCAATTCACGCATTATAAAGTACACTTATATGCTTGCTTTGTAAATGTACATAGCTGTGACCTCCTGTGTAAACTACCAATTTGCAGCAAGTCTGAAGTTGATAATGTTTGGCCAAGTGAAAACTGTGATGGTCAAGGTTCACTTTATAGCATACTTGTCATGTGCAAAAATATATAGCAAGGATTTAAGGGCAGTGAAATCATTTTTCTTTTGTTGCTAATTATAGACTATAGCTTTTCTTTTTCTTTGTTTATGAAAGCTAAAGTTACTTACAAAGTTACGAGCAGATTTGTATGCTTTCTGGTTACCTAGTTTTGGATAATTTTCAACTAGAATTAGAAGTAATCCATGGCCTAAAGATACTTATTAAATTCTGGTGCATGTGTTATTTGGTTTTGAACCTTCTTGCCTGTATCATGCTATACCAGGTTAGAAGTTAAGAAATAGATCCTTGTTCACCTCAGTGCCTATATGTACTTGATCTCCAAGCAAATGAAAAATTCATAATGTGGCGTTCTGATCTCCATACCCCCATGTGATGAGGCCTGATCTAGATGTAGTGAGTCTTGAAAACTTTTTCTGTTGTGCTTCAAGTGTCTATTCAGTCTACAAGGTCCTCACACAAATGAAATGTTTCATAATTTCCAGTCCATAAGCCACGTCCGCATTTTGTGAAGGGGCCGCGTGGAGGACTCGGTGGCGGCATTGGTGGTGGAGGTAGTGGACTAGGGCATGGTATTTATAAGAAGGGTTTTAAGCATGGAGGTGGACTAGGTCGTGGAGGAGGTCTAGGGGGTGGGGCAGGAGGAGGACTTGGACATGGCGGTGGTTTAGGGGGAGGTGGTGGTCTAGGTGGAGGAGGTGGAGGTAAGGGTGGTGGTGCTGGCGGAGGCGGTGGACTTGGAGGTGGAGCTGGAGGCAGGGGAGGCGGTGGTGGAGGAGGCTTTGGTGCTGGTGGTGGGGCTGGCTTCGGCGGTGGAGCTGGATTCGGAGGTAGGCGGCGGTCACTAGCTAGCATGATCGAGTTTCTGCAGCATGCAGTTGATTAATGAGCTAGCTACTCATTTATAATTATTATTCACAAGTATTTGGAGTTGTATCAATTAATTAGTTCAGAACTGTAATATTTGAAGCTCTCTAATCCCCAAATCGATGTTTTATATTGTATAAAGTTGTTATCTTACGTCAATTCATGGCAACTATTCTGGGTGTACGTATTTGCCATTTGTAGTTTTGTATCACTTAAGTATATTAAAAGGAAGATCGAATTCAAATGTGGCAGATCGACGTTCTTGTCTTCTTGATCTTGATCATAGTAATGATGGTATACATTAGTGATAGAGACACAGACACACATGCATGCATATGATCGGTGCCTGCATTATCAGACTTGTAGCTTCGCATGCTCTCCAATATAATGGTCGGATCGCTACATGACTAGCTAGCTAGGCTGGTTTTGAAGTTTGAACACCAGGCTTGATGAGGAACATATATACTGTCTACTCTGTTGTGATCAGCAACTGCTGAGCTGCAGGTTAACTCCCACCAGCCTTCTCCATGTCTTTTTTTCCGGCCACGGTTTGCTCGCATTGTATTAATTTCTTCCTAGCTGTCTCATCTTAGTTTGAAGAAAAGGTCAAGTGCTTCTGAAAATTATGAAGTTGTTGTGTGATGGATGGTCCAGTAGATAGATGCCTCGCTCTAAAGTTTTTCTTTATTTGATTATTGATTGACTCTAAGTTTAATGGCTCTAAATGCAGTCACTCGAAAAATATAAGGCCTAGATTACGATCTGTTTTTTCGAAGCAAACGTCAAACTGTATTAAAAGTACTTAAATTGTAAAGGAGGGAAAGAGAGCCCTAAATGATGCAGTCAATTAATGAAAATGTGAAGTCTTTCATGTCATTTCTGTATAGCAAAGCAGAAAAGCCAGCAAACAAATGAACACGTGAAATTAAGATACTATCGATCTACTAGTTCAGATCCTAGAATATAGAAGATAGCAGCTACATACATACCACAATTCTCAATCCCCAATTCCTTTGTACAACCTGGAGCGCGCATTCAAACCAAAAGCACCTTCAATTGGCAAACCTTGAAGAGAGTCTGACATTTTGATGCAAATGCCAACTCTACATGACACCGAGGATTCTGTAGTCCAGAGTTTCAGACTTCAAACAGACATTGTAACACAGACTAATGAGATTCAATTCGCGTCGAAACACATGAATCAGCACACAGGCACTGCAATGGGGTTCATGTTACAGTGTCATAGTATGTACTTCCATTATAGCAAAACAGAACCTGGTGAAACCATTAGTATCTAACACCACGTTCACAAATTCGATCAGT
Source organism: Geum urbanum (assembly GCA_946800695.1). Lineage (NCBI taxonomy): Eukaryota > Viridiplantae > Streptophyta > Magnoliopsida > Rosales > Rosaceae > Geum > Geum urbanum. The sequence continues at coordinate 7,089,306 of OX326997.1, forward strand.
GGAACCCTTTTCCAGAAGTCCACTGATTAACAAAATCAAGATTAGCTCATTCCCTTGCTCACCATTGACATTCAGTGTAGTGTAAAACATTGTAATTTTTATTCAAAAAGAGAGTAAATTGTTGTAATTGTTCATCTTTGACAGATTGACAGTCACGAGATCCCAAAAGTTTGATGATCTGTTTATGAGATGATCTGTATTTTGGGAACTAAAGACTGTAGTCTAATTTTCAGCAGCGTAGCTAATGTTTAAGCATCACTAAAATCCGTGGAAGATCAGCTGATTTCTGATGAACCGAGTTGAGCTTTTGCGGAAAAGGAAACATTTCTAAATACAGGTCGTATATAAAATCAACTGTTTGTGTCAATGATGCTAAAGATTCCAAATTTGGGCCCTATTTTCAAATTTGAAGAGAAAATGATGAGATACAAAACTAATTACCACCGGCTCATAAATTTTATACAATCAACTTCAGGTAGAAACATAGCCTCCAAAACCTCAGGTCCAACAAATCCATATGACATTCATGACCCAATTAAAACATACATATCTATACAACACCAGTTTAATCACTTTGACTACAGCACTATCTTACAAGCATTCATAAAACAAGAGAATTTCATTGAGTACTTAATGCAAGATCATGCCAAGTATCTCCCTCAACTTTTCGAGTCTCCTGATCTGAAAATATGAGAAAGAAACAAAATACCAAATAAGAATATAACACTCCCCATTGTGCCATCAATATATTAAGCACCAATACTCAGTTCAGACAATGAAAAACACGATAATCGAACTTCTCCCTAACATATCATACGAGCAAACCAAAAATGATTCTCCAATAGTTCCTGAACATGAGTATATCCTCAGTTACTATACCACTGCACATAGGCTTAAAAAGAAAGTATCTATAGCTAATTGGTTAACAATGTTCAAGAGTATAACAAGTGAGGATATTGATACAGAAAGATGCTCTAGCTCATCAAGCTCCTAAAACATACTAGCACAACTGCACAACATGTATCTCTCTATTTAACTATGTTCAATAGTATAACAAGTAAGAACAGTTAATAAAGAATACTTTGGCTAATCAAGCTCCAAAAAAATGAAATTTCAAGTTCCGTGTTCGAAAACAAAAAAAGTGTTAGAGAGTAAAGAGACATACTTGAATCCTCGGTGTCATCTGGTCTTATAGCCAGCTTTGGCGGCAATGGAAGATCTGCAACAAATTAAAATTAACAACATTTTAATTTGAATTTTTCTGATTTAATACACTCTACTTGTATAAAGGAGAAATATTATACATACCATCAGCAGGAAGAGTATCTTTCATCCATTCTTCATCCACAACATCAATCGGTATTCTCAAGTTCAATTCCGCCATTGATTTTCTAAAGCCCAAGTTTCAGTTCGAAGTGAAGTAATATCCTCTGAACACATCAAGCTCAAAATCAATAATTGAAATTTACTGATCGACACGAACTAAAATCTCATTGTCTAAACAAGATTTGATTTCGGAAGAGCAAACCTGATTGATCGATTCGATACTAAGAGAGAAGAGACAATGAAGATGTTGAACTGTATAATGAGGTTGCTAAAACATCAATCAACAATACATAAGGATCTGTTTCACAAACTCATGATCATACATTTAGAATTCCTTGACAGCAATTACATAAACAGATTTCCTAAACAAACTAGGAAAGCTACTTGGTTCTGTGTTGAAACTTCCAGCAGCAACAGCAATCCTTCTTGAAGCCATCTTAGTGATCCAAGCTGCAAGTCTTCCACGTTCTTCACTCAAGCACAGAATGTGACTGATTTCTAAAAGCTAGTGAGTGAAGACGCATGGACTTCAGCCTTGTATTTATACTGATGCGCCACTCTTTCCCATAAAAGAATTGCACTCTAACTCAGTTTCTTAACAACTATAGAGGTCTTATTCTATCACGATTCATCCTAATGTTAATCAGGTGTTAACTAATGAATCTGTCTTGTTTATCTAGTGATATACAAACCAGATAAACACTGAAGTAGAGTTCCATTTCTCTTCTTCTGCTGACATCCGAAACTCTGATGTTTCACAATAAACCCAACACTGATGCAGATGCTATTTGGTCCAAATACAGTCTTACAATAATCTCCCACTTGGACCAATGCAGCTGCAGGGGATAGCATGAACACATCACTGTATCAACCAGCATCTTAAGTGTGCACTTGAAGTAAAGAAAACTCTAGATTCAGGCAGCTTGGTCAGTGTACAATTTCTGATGCAGAACCAGAATCACATATGGTCTACATAGCCAACATGATTACTGATCACATACATCAGTTACTGTCACCACATAAGCTCAAAAGTGATAGTGTGAGCAATTTGACAAGTATATCCACCTGTGGTGTCAAACTCACAGTCCTACTTAATGACTTCGATTAAAATCAAAATCATGCAGCAATTTATCTCAACTGAACCAAAATGATAAGATGCTTACTGAAAAATTCATCATGTCATATTCATATGTATATTTATATATATCAGCTTCTATTCCATGATAAGCACATAAACAACAAAAATTATGGAAGAACTTGTAACTGAAATATCTCAATTTTATTGATCAGCTGGAATAAAATTACAAGTACTTCTCAGAAATAAATTTACACCCGGAACTAACTACCTAACACTACTGTAACCTGTTTATCAGCTCCCACTGAACTTAAGCATGTAAATCTGAAAGAATCCCCATCCTTTCAACATGTTTCCTAAAACATGATATTGACAAGGCCTTGGTGAATGGATCAGCCAGTTGGGAATCTGTATCAATGTTTAAAACTACGATTTCATTTTGTTTGACTCTTTGCCTCACACTGTAGTATTTCAAATCAATATGTTTTGATTTGTTTGATCTTTTGCTGTTCTTACTGAAGAAAACTGCAGCTTCATTATCACAAAATATTTTAACTGCATCTGCAACTATGTGACTGAGAACTTCAGTGTAGATTAGAAAGTTTTTGATCCACAACCCTTCACAAACACCTTCATATACAGCTATGAATTCTGCTTGCATCGTTGAAGTGGAGATTATGGACAGCTTAGAGGTTTTCCAAGTCACAGCCCCTCCTGCAAGCATGAATATATAGCCTGATGTTGATTTGTTAGAGTTTGGATAACTTCCTGCAAAATCAGAATCAGTATATCCTGATAGCTCCAGCTTATTCTCTCTTCTATAGACTAACATGTGAGACTTAGTTTTCTGAAGATACCTGAGGATCTTTTTACCTGCAATCTAGTGTTCTTGAGTAGGTGCAGATTGAAATCTGGACAAAATTCCTACAGAGAATGCTAAATCAGGTCTTGTACAGACCTGTGCATACATGAGGCTTCCTATAAGTCTTGCATAAGGTTTACTATCCATAGGAGTCATCTTCCCCCCCCCCCCCCCCCCCCCCCCCCCTTCTTAGAAATTTTGGACAGGGTGTCACCTTTAGACATGGGAGCTTCACTTGTTGAACAAGTTTCCATTCCAAATCTCTTTAATACTTTCTGAATATAGCTGTATTGAGATAAGCCTAATAGTCCCAGTTTTCTATCCCTCTTAATTTCAATTCCTAAGACAAAAGAGGCTTCTCCTAAGTCCTTCATGTCAAAATTATTTGACAGAAAAGCTTTAGTTTCCTTAAGCAGCTGTATACTACTACTAGCTAAAAGGATGTCATCTACATATAAGATTAAGAAAATGAAACCAGTCTTGTCTGACTTGATGTAAACACATTCATCAACTATATTTTCAGTGAAGCCAAAAGAAGTTACCACTATATCAAACTTCTTATACCATTGCCTTGAGGCCTGCTTCAACCCATAAATTGATTTTTTTAGTTTACAGACATGATTTTCTTTTCCTAATTCTGCAAAACCTTCAGGCTACTTCATATAAATGACTTCATCTAGCTCCCCATTCAAGAATGCAGTTTTTACATCCATTTGATGCAATTCCATGTCATAATGTGCTACAAGTGCCATTATGATTCTGAATGAATCCTTTGTGGATACTGGGGAGAAGGTTTCATTATAATCTATGCCTTCCATTTGTGTGAATCCTTTAGCTACCAGTTTGGCTTTATGCCTTTGAATATTACCTTTAGCATCCCTTTTTGTTTTGAAAACCCATTTGCAACCTATGACTTTGTGATTTTTATCTGGTTTAACCAGCTCCCAAACTTGATTTCTAGACATGGAATTCAGTTCTTCTTCCATGGCTACTTGCCAGTAGCTAAATTTGCTACTGTCTTTAGCTTGCTTAAAACTTAAGGGGTCATCATCTTCTGCAAGAACATCAAGTTCCTGCAGATAGACTAAAAAATCACTGTTCTCACTAAAAACTGGTCTTCTTGGTCTGGTAGATCTTCTAATATGAGGCTCATTTTGATTTTCCACATTTTCAGGATTTTCTAAGTTTTCAATATGCTCTAAATTTTCCAAATTTTCTGCTGCTACATCAGCCTGGAGATTACGATTCTGAGGTACTGCAGGATTTAGGGGTACTGTAGTGTGATAATCTATGCTTTGATCTGTGTTTAAAGGCAAGTTTTGTGTCAAATCCTCATGGTCCACAATTTCAGTCAGTTCTGAAGATAGATCCTGAATCAAGCCTTTGCAATCTTCCTCATCAAGGAACTTTGCTTGGTTTGTTTCCATAGTTCTGGTTGGTCCATGGGGTGTATAAAATTTGAACCCTTTTGATTTCTCACTGTATCCTATAAAGTGACAACTTACTGTTTTAGGATTTAACTTGTTTTGATTTATGGCATTTGGAATTTTTGCTTCTGCCTTACATCCCCATACATGGCAATGATGCAGACTAGGTTGCCTACCACACGATAACTCAAATGGTGTCTTTTCTACAGCCTTAGAGGGTGATCTATTGCAAATATAGTTTGCTGTTTTAAGAGCTTCTCCCCATAGGAATATAGGCAAACCTGAAGTACACATCATGGATCTAACCATGTTCATCAATGTTCTATTTTTCCTTTCTGCTACCCCGTTTTGAGAAGGATTATATGGTGTAGTATACTGTGCCTTGATGCCATGTTCTTGTAGGAACATTGCAAATGGTCCCTTTTGCTGGCCTGTTTCAATATGCCTCCCATAAAATTCTCCTCCTTTATCTGATCTTACTTTTTTTTATCTTTTTCTCAAGTTGCAGCTCCACTTCAGTTTTTGTAAATTTTGAAAGCTTCTAATGCTTGAGATTTTTCTGAAAGTAAGAAGATGTGGCAGTATCTTGAATAGTCATCTATGAATGTGATATAGTAAAAATTCCCACACAATGTTTTATGCCTGAAAGGACCACATATGTCTGTATGAATGAGCTCCAGGATTTCTTGACTTCTTAAGGCTGAAGTTTTTCTGATGTTTGTCAATTTTCCTTTAAAACATTCTTTGCAATCTGTTAAATCACCATAGTCTAGTGTAGGTAAGATTTTCTTCTTTTCAAGTGTTTTTAATCTTTCTTTTGATATGTGACCTAACCTTCTGTGCCAAAGGTTTGCAGACTTAGAATTGATCTGTGGTCTTTTAACACCAACTGTGGTGTTATCAGTTGTGGTTTCTTCATTGTTTTCAATCAAAAGTATCTCATTTCTAGCTGTAGTGCATTCTAAACGTAGATAATTATTTGAAAATGAACCACAACCAAGATAAACAGAATTCTGAAATAACTGAATTCCATAAAAATCAATGATAAGTTTGCAGCCAATACCAACCAAAAGCCCTACTGAAATCAAATTCCTCTTAAGAGAAGGAATATAAAAAACATTGTCCAGAAAAAGAAATCTTCCTAAGCCTAAATCAATCTTCAGGGTCCCTATAGCCTTTACTGCTACTTTTTGCCCATTTCCCACACAAACGTTTTGCTCATCACTCCTCGGTAGTCTCCTCTTTGTTAAACCCTGTAAGGAAGTGGTGATATGTATAGGTGAGCCTGAGTCTAACCAGTATGTGTGTGAACTAACATTGACAAAATTAACTTCCAAGGAAAAAACTGAATTCTAAAAAGACTTACCCTTCTTAATCATCCAAGCTTTGAAACCACTGCAGTCCTTCTTCATGTGTCCAGTCTTCTTGCAGAAGAAACACTTAAACTTGAATGGTTTGTTAATTTTTGGTTCTGCAGGTTTTCCAGGTCCCTTAAAGCTTGTAGTCTTTTTAGCTGAATTGTTAGCTTTCTTCCTCCATTTGGTTTTCTCCACCAGATTTATTGCTGTAGTTGGTGTAGATACCTTTCTTATGTTGTCCTCTTCATCAACACAAACTGATATCAGCTTATTCAGGTCCCATTTTGCATCAAAAGCATTGTAGGTGGTTCTTAAGTGGCTAAAGCTTGTAGGCAGTGACTCTAGAACAATATGAACTACCTGAGTATCAGTTACCCCCATCTGCATGTCCTTAAGTTTGGCATAATGTCAATGAGTTCTAAGATATGCTCCCTCACTTTCCCAACTCCCTCATATTTCAATGAATTGAACTTTTTGGAAAGCCTAGCCCCTTCAGCTTTTTTACTAGCTACAAATTTTTCAGCTATAGCTTCTAGGTACTCAATGGCATCTGTAGGTTCTTCAATGGATCCTCTTATCACTTCAGACATAGTGTTTCTAATGACATTTTTTGCCATCCTATTGGTTCTGATCCACTCCCTGAAGTGCCATTTATCATCTTCAGTGACATCATCAGTTAGCTGACTTGGTTTTTCCTCTAAAAGACAATAATCCATATTCTGATGCATAGAAAGGTAAAAATCTATTTGGTTTCTCCATTTCCTATAGTTGTTCCCATTCAGCATTTCTACTTGTCCTAGCATAGCAATCTCAACACCTTGTTACATAAAAGAAAATAAAAAGTGTGTAAGAAAACTATGTATTCAAGTACTGTAACAATTACACAGAAGCTATTATGAATATCAAAACGACTTAGACATGTTCCAAAATTATATATATGTATGTTATATCATCCCTTTTACTTAATTGATGCAAGTTAATGCCTTTGTGACATAAAAACTCATATCCTGTAGTCTTATTCAGTATACTGCAGATTGACAGAACTAAGTATTTTATGAATCATCAAAAGTCTTTGGACTAAATCAGTTCAAAAAATCTCAATAAGTTTCTGCATATACCTATACTGCTGCATATATAACAAAACTACTCAAGACCTTCTTTGGAAGATAATCATGAATAATGCTTTGAAAAGATGCACAAGTTGTGTTTTTATCAGATTTTAATCCGGATGTATGAAGAGTTAAGCTTGCTTTGTGCAAGACTTTAACAAATGATCCATTTTAAAACAAAACACATTAGAGTATCCAAATAACGATCTGTTAGATCAGCTGTATCACAGTTAGACTTTTATTTGAAACTGTTGATTACTAAGTGGGAGATTAACTGAATATCAGACAGTTCATAGTCTTTATAAACAAAAAGGCATGTTCAGAAGATTAAAAAAAAAAATTGCGGAACCTTACCTTTGCCTCTGGTTCATTACAGAACAACAATGAAACAGCCTAACAGCACGTTTAATTCTTTGTTTGATAAACTACTTTTTCATATGCATTAGTTTGAATCCTTTTAAATTTTCTGCAAAATTGTACTGTGTGTATGATTCATGATTTGTGAAAATCATGGCTCTGATACCATTTGTTGAACTGTATAATGAGGTTGCTAAAACATCAATCAACAATACATAAGGATCTGTTTCACAAACTCATGATCATACATTTAGAATTCCTTAACAGCAATTACATAAACAAATTTCTTAAACAAACTAGGAAAGCTACCTGGTTCTGTGTTGAAACTTCCAGCAGCAACAGCAATCCTTCTTGAAGCCATCTTAGTGATCCAAGCTGCAAGTCTTCCACGTTCTTCACTCAAGCACAGAATGGGACTGATTTCTGAAAGCTAGTGAGTGAAGACGCAGGGACTTCAGCCTTGTATTTATACTGATGCGCCACTCTTTCCCATAAAAGAGTTACACTCTAACTCAGTTTCTTAACAACTATAGAGGCCTTATTCTATCACGATTCATCCTAATGTTAATCAGGTGTTAACTAATGAATCTGTCTTGTTTATCAAGTGATATACAAACCAGATAAACACTGAAGTAGAGTTCCATTTCTCTTCTTTTGCTGACATCTGAAACTCTGATGTTTCACAATAAACTCAACACTGATGCAGATGCTATTTGGTCCAAATACAGTCTTACAGAAGATCGATGACTGGCTTTGGCTGTTTTGGCTGCGACTAGTGACTGTCTCTTTCCCGGGTTTCTTTCGATCTTTCCGTAAAAATTAAAATCAAAATCAAAATCAAATCGTAATATTTTTTTTGAAATATTTTTTTCGATTTTGTTCGGTTAGAATTTTTATTTTTCAAAAGAAAAAACGCGACAAATTGCGATTATTTGGTTCGGTTTGATTCATATATTTTTTTGAATTTTTTGAATTTTTTATATAATGCATATAAATTATTTTTTTTAAATTAAATAAAAAGTTTCATATAAAACACTAGTTTTTTAGTCGCCTAACATTTTGATTCGTCTCTGTGAGAGAATTTGACAGTGATTGTGCATAAAGAAATTAGGAGTTTACGATTTTTTATTTTGCATATATTTATATAATATATTAAAAAATATCTAAAATGATGTTATTTTTTGCGTACTTCAGTTTTTCGGTTCGGTTCGATTTTTATAAATTAAAAATTAAAAAATCGAACTGAATATTTCGATTTTTTTCAGTTAAGTTTTTCTCGGCCGTGGTTCGGATTTTTTTTTTTATTCCAATGTTCCACCCCTAAGTGAGAGATTGTAAGTTTCTCTCTTTTCCGAGTTCTGTTCTGGTGGTCAGTGAATTTTGTAGTCACTTATAGTCAACTATCGATAGATCTGTATCAAACGGTAGATAATTTAAAAAGTAGTTTGAAGACAATTTTATATTATCTGTTAGATGTAGATATAACTGTAACTGACCACGAACTCATTTATCACCTGAACAAAACCAAAGAAACGACCGATCTGAAGAAACGTGCGCACCACGTGACTGAAGAAACGACCTGGTTTACGTTTTTATTATTATACAAAATCATGATAAAAGCTTTAATTATTTGCTTCTTTTTTCTCTGGAAGGAACTAGAAAGCACATAAACGGCGTTAAGGGGTGGTATCGTGTATCAGATACCGATACCGGTACGATATGTGTCGGATATGTTATCTGAATTCTGATATGAATTGAATACGTACGTATCTTAAAATAGATCCGTAACTCTGTAATTTCTGAAGATACGTGCGGTAAAGTTGTCATTTTACAGTAGCAAAAATCAGTAAATCAGAAAATTGAAAACAGAAAACCTAATCTCCTCGCCTCGCCTCGGCTATCTTCTCTCCTCCGCCCTCATCGGCTCATCCTCTCTGTGGCTCTCTCGGTCTCTCACTCTCTCGATCCCGATTCCCGAAGCTTCTTCTCTCTCTCCTTGCCGCCTGGTTCACTGATTTCACTCATTTCAGGCTTGAAAACTTGTGGGCAGAGTCGGGCCTTTGTCTTCTTCATCAGCTCATTACCTCTAAAACTCACACAGAACTGCTACGCCGTCGGGAATCACTCGTGCCTGCCCGTGTCTCTCAGCTCGCTTTCAAAGTCTCTTAATTTGAGGTCACGCTACTCCATTCAGTCATTCGCGGTATGCTTTCTTGAGTTTTTTCATTCTTGTTGTTACCTAGCTCTCTGACTAATAGACAGCATGAACAAATATCAGATATGGATTACTTTGTGGTAACAAGTAAATGATTCAACAAATAGTTGCACAACCCCCCTGAGGATAGATAAAAGTGTGGTACGTTTTGCTTTGATTCCAGCAAAACAACAAATAAGATAAAAAAAAAAATTTAAAAAAAAAGACTCAAGCTTGAGATTTGCAGTATCAAATAAGAAAGAAAAAATCACAAAAAAGTTGTCTTTTTTCTTCTCAAAGAAACACTGCTTTCTTATGCTTTTGAAAACGGTTAAAGTAGCATTTCTGAAACCAAACCCACCATTTCATCTTTCAGTTGAAACCTCAACAACACAACTCATCTTGTGAAACACAGAAACTTTAGATCCACTAACCAAACAGAAACAGTAAAATTCAACGAAAAAAATGTAGATTAGTGTTGTGTTATACTACCTTCGATTCTGGAACCAAACTTTGATCTGTTTGGGATCAATGTTAGAGAGAATAGGACACTCTCTGATGAGCTGCTGCCTTCTTAAAGAGCTAGGCTTTGGGCATTCAGAGTAGACTCTCTCCAAGGCCTCAACTTGTTCTGGTGTGTACCTCACATGCTTGCTTGAGTCCATTTGGTTAATCTAGGGGTCATCATTTGGCCCGCGGGCCTCGTGGGCCAGTGGAGGCCCGCAAGCCCGTGGGCTAAAAACCTGGCCCGGCCCGCAAAAAGTCCTTAAAAGTTCGTCAATGTAGTTGGTGGGCCGAACATGGTTTAGAGATCTAAAGCCCGGCCCGCCAAAAACTCGCCAAGGCCCGTTAGGCCCGGCCCGCCAAAGCCCGCACACATTGACATATATCATTAAATCATTTAATGATTTTAATCATTATACCTAGTTAAAGTTTACCTACACACATATTGACATATATATATATGATATAGTGACTAGTAGTCTAATACTATGTAGATATATATTTTATATTTGTGTATATATATTAATATATTACATATACATGTATAGATTGAATATCCGAATTCCATATATAATTAAATTTGTGTATCTATTTTACTATTAAGTCATTATTTAAAGTTTAGCATAAGTTAGGATTTAGATTTAGGGTAAGTTAGGGTTTAGGAGATTAAGATTTATGGTAAGTTAAGGTTTAGGAATTTGAGGTTTAGGGTAAGTTAGGGTTACGGTTCTAGGATTTTATTGTAATTTTTTTAGGGTTTAGGGTTTATGGTTTAAGGTTTAGGTCCAAAATTTATAAAAATTAGGGACGGCCTGCTTAGAATATTATGAACAACCAATCCGACAGTCAATTTTGTAAAATGATGACACATGATCGATTACGTTTCACAAAAATCTTTCATCCCATATAACTAAGGAATAAATGTAAGAACATTAGTGTGGATATAGAGAATTCAAACAATATAAGAATTAAAAATGTTTTAACAATAAAGAAGGCCATATATAATAATTCACCTTGTAATAAAAGATACCTTACGTAAAAATTAGCCTAATCGAAGTAAGTTTAGACCTCGATCAATATAGTTAAACAAAATTTGTGAAATAACTAAAATACACTCATTTTATTTTCCTTATTTTCCTATGGGGGGAGTATGTAAATTGTTTTTTTATGTAAATTTTTTTGACACTATGAGATAGATATGTAATCCATAAGAATATGTGTCCAAAATTTGATGTCAAAAAATTATTTTCTGGAGGGGTAATTTACGTTTCAGTTGTAAGAGTACTACGGTCACATTTGGCGAAATGCATAGATCGAAGTCTAAATCAAGTCCAAAATTTATAAAAGTTTAAAGACATTGTTAGAATATTCTAACCAATCAATCCGACGGTCAATTTTATAAAATAATTAAACATGACCGATTAAGTTTCACAAAGGTATTTCATTAAGCATTAAGGTGTCAGTCCCCAATAATATATGACATAACTCAATAATATAATCTTCCTCATCATTTATCCAAATAAAAAGTATAGATTTAATTATAATCGTAAAATATGATTTTTTGAATTTATTTTTGTGTATAATTAAATAGAAATATGTAGAATATAGATTATATATAAATGATATAATTAAATAAATTAATATACGATTTAACGATTCAAATTTATTTTTTGGTAAATATTCAACGGTCTAGATTAACTCTAACAATCTAACGTAACCCTAACATCTAACTCTCTCATAGACACACAGTCATGTATATAAGGTAAGGACTCTCTCACTCTCACACAGCCTCTCTCCCTCTCCGCCTCTCTTTAGTCAAACAGAGTCAACAGACTTACAGTCCCTCACGGCCTCACCTCCTCACGCCGCTCACGGCTCACCTCACGCCGCTCGCGGCTCACCCTCTCGAGTCTCGACCTCACCTCACCTCTCTCAAACATCACGCCGCTCATGGCTCACCTAACCTCGATCTCACAGACTCACACTCACACTCACCCTTTCGATCTCACATTCACAGATTCACGGTCATTCACCAGCCTCACTGCCTCGATCTCACACTCACACTCACACTCACGGACTCACCCTCTCTCTCAAACATCACGGCTTCACCCTCACTGCCTCGATCTCGATCTCACACTTACCCTCACCTCTCGATCTCGATCTCACCCTCTCGATCTCACACTCGGCCTCTCTCCCTCTCCGCCTCTCACACTCACCCTCACGGATTCACCATCTCACCGAGAGCAGTCACCCTCAGGGTTAGGTAATAGACCCCAATGAATCTTATTCTCTCATAGCTAGCCAGATATTGGTAAAGTACTTAAAGGCACTAGCATACCTTATCTGTATTTAATTGATGTTAAGTTTTCTAAAGACATAAGCATCACGAAATAGTTTTCACGACATGTTTTCAATTGATTCATGGTATACTCAAAGACTATTAAATCTGATGCCAGGTATTTTGGTTGACAGGTGACACAGCCACACAGGTCCATCACAGGATTCACAGCTTGGTATTCTGTCTCGATCCAATCTGCTACTACTTCGGCTAATCGGCTTGGTATTGAATCTGTCCTGATCTATTTATTTTGCTGTACATATAGATCTTTAAATGGATGAAGTTAAATAGAAAATCGAAGCAGCAGTTGTGAATGGGAATGAAACAGATTCATTTTTCGTAACTGTAGTTGAGTTGTTGTTGTCATTTTTCGTAGCTGTAGCTATTGAATGATGAATAATAAATGTTAATCATTTCCATACATCATGATGCAGGAGCAATGAGGAAATGATATTGATGCACTAGCAGTCTAGCACTAAGCAGAGGAAAGGAAAGCTTGCAACTTAAGTATCATATTCTGAACCTTTTTTTTTAAGCTTATAAATGGAACATGCAACTGATGATAATGAAAATACTGCATCCTCTAAAAAGTCTAGGTTTACAAGTGATGTTTGGGAGTATTTTGAAAGAATTGAAGTTAAAAAGGATGGAATTTCGGTACTGAAAAATAAATGCTTAATTTGTAGTGATCACCTCAATATTTGCATTTACATGTTAAATATAGACTACAGGAGTACAGGGTAATGTCCCAGAAATATGTTTGAAGACTTAGATAACTGAGTTGGTTGTGAACTTGTGATCCTGTAGACTTAGATAAGTATAACTAAGTTATCATAACTCACACAGAACTGCTAGTTTGCTGTGATCTTTAATGTCAATGAAGATGAAGATGAATATGAAGATGAATATGATGAAGAAGTTGATTTGGAAAATGCATAAAGATCTCTACTGCCTCTACATGAAGACATAAACTTAAATTGCATGCTTATTATTTTCTATTATATTTGAATTTTAATGGATTATTTAATTTCTATCATACTTGTATCGTATCCTTTAATTTTTTTTATTTTTGCCGTTTCAGTGTATCGTATTGTATCCCCGTTTCCGTATCTGTTTCGGTGCAACCTAGGAAAGGAATAATCAGATCGTCTCTCTCTCTCAATTTTTCTCTGTAAAAATTTCAATCTCATCTCCCATGGCTATGGATTCGCTCGCTGTGTCTGCTTCTATCTACTCACCATTTCGTTCCTCTTCTCGCAATCTACGGTTCGTCCCTCTCTTAATATGTGATCTGTAACGAAGTGGATGTTGATCTAGTAAATGAATGTGTGGTTGGAATTTGATTCAGGTTGAAGATACTACTGCTTCGGTCTTCTTCATTGACAGCTCGACTCAATAGAGGCTTTTGGGTGCGAGAGATAGAGAGACCAGTCGACCCACCCTTATGTAAACAAAGAACCCGGCCCAACAAACCCGACCCAGTTTAGTGTTTTATCCCAGTCTTAAAATCACAGAGCGCATTGAAGCTTGGATTCTTCTTCACTAAACAACAGTCTTCTTCCTCAGATTTTGGATGGAGGCGGCGATTAGATACCTCAAGGCTTTTGCAACATCGGAGGCCTTCAAATTCGCCAAATCAGACCTAATCCACGGCGTACCTTGGCTACTTATCTTCTTCTGCGGCGCCAAACTCACAAACGACCACATTCTCACCGTTGTACAGACATACGGTCCAAGCATGCTCCCGACGCTCGCACTCGCCGGAAATGTCTGCCTCGCCGAACGCCTCTCTGCCCACTTCGACAAACTCCGTGCGGGCGACATTGTCCTTGTGAGATCACCGGAGGTTCCGAGAAAAGTTGCGACGAAGCGATTGATGGCCATGGAAGGTGAGAGGGTTACTTACATTGTTGATCCGAAGATTGAGAAATTGGAGACGATTGTGGTTCCAAAAGGGTGTGTTTGGGTGGAAGGAGATAATATCTATGATTCTCGTGACTCGAGAAATTTCGGTCCTGTTCCTTATGGTCTTTTACAAGGAAGATTATTTTGGAGGGTGAGAATTTTTAGTTGAAACTTGATATGCTTAGTTGTGATATGTAGCATATAGGATAGGAGTTGAGTTTAAATGTAGCTTTAGTAGAGGTTTGAGTTGAAGTGATCGATTACTTGTTTTGTTAACTTGTTTGATTAAGTAAGAAGAGTAGTTAAAGAACTGTACTAGTATTGTTAGACATGGAAATTATACCATTAGGAGAAAAACTTGAATGAACAAGTAAATTAATGATGGAGTCTGTTTTAAAATTGAGACTTGATAATTTTTGCAAACTATGAACTATGTAGTCAGTAATGTTATTTTGCTAGCCACGGTATATTTTGAACTTACAATTCCTCATATTTGATATTTTTTTCATTAGATTTGGCCACCTAAAGATTTTGGATCATTGGCGCAAAGCAAAGCAAAGGATTCTGTCTCATGAGATACACTTACTACGCATCCACACTGGCTGGTTAACAATTGATAGTTTCCTATGATTAGACTAGAGAATAATTTCACTATCAAGTGAAACCAATATGCATGTGTAACTGTCTGTGTGAGTTCAAGACTTTGTATGCTATCAGAGTAAAATAAAATATATGGTTGGATTATTGTGCTACGTATTTCACATATATATACAGTTTACATACTTGTCCATCCCATTTCTCTGTAGCAAGAATAATAAGTGTTGTCAATTTTGTTGTCACTACACACAATTATTAACCAGCTGACAAACTTGAATCGTAAGTTCAAAATATACTGTGGTTAGCAAAATAACATTACTGACTACATAGTTCATAGTTTGCAGAAAGTATCAAGTCTCAATCTTAAAAGAGACTCCATCATTGATTTACTTGTTTATCAAGTTTTTTTCCTAATGATATAATTTCCATATCTAACAATACTAGTATAGTTCTTTAACTACTCTTCTTACTTGATCAAATAAGTTAACAAAACAAGTAATCGAGCACTTCAACTCAAACCTCTACTAAAGCTACATTTCAACTCTTGAAGCTCAACTCCTACTCTATATGCTACACATCAAAACTAAGCATATCAAGTTTTAACTAAAAATTCTCACCCTCCAAAATAATCTTCCTCGTAGAAGACTATAAGGAACATGACCGAAATTTCTCGAGTCACGAGAATCATAGATATTGAGTCTATCCTACTCTAAGGGTAGGATTGACCTAGAAGGCTCGAACAAAGCTGACATTGAGCTTCCTGGTAAATGATACTATCTAAATTTATGAGTTGGCCAAAGCTAGAGAATTACCTGATTTTGTTCTTGATATGAGTTACTGGCTTGCTGCAGATGAGAGTGAAGTCTCTTTGTTCTCTTTAGATGAGCAATTAGCAGATTATACCGCAAAGAAGTTGGCAATTTTGTAAGTCATGCATCGATGTGATGTGTTCTTTATTGTATCTTTTAGCCACTTTGTCTATCTTTTTATACAGGCGGGTTTCTCCCTGTTTACATCAAACTATTCTCTACTTTATTTTATTTTCACTCAACTTGTTTCTGCGCTTTAGGCATCATGGATGGGGGGTTCATATGTTGTTGATACGTTGAAAGCACTAAATGGAGAGTTGAACATGCCCCTGGCCAATGGTGATCAATTGAAGCTTCATATGTCCAAGGTTTGACTACCATTCAGGATATGCCCTACTACTTGATTATATCTCCTTGCATATGTAAATTAGTTTGACCACTAATAGTGGATCGTTGAATTTTATATCTATACAGGAAGCAGACAGGAAATTCACTACTAGCCTTTTGGTGCTTATTCACAATTTTAGAAGGGCAATGCAGTTACATGAAGATTTGTCCCATAGTATCCGCACTCCAGCTGAGCTATTAACAGGCAGTTTCGATGGCATCAATGTGCTGTTATCTTCTATTATAATATATGTTAAATAACTTATTTATAATTCATCATTCATACGTTTTTGTTGGTTTGACTGTATGAGTGAAACTTGATATACTCTGTACTTTAATCAATTATGCCCTAAGAGTTTAGACATGGACAAATATGTTTCTGATCTGCATAAACTATGTCAAAGTTCCAAGTATCTAGGGTGCTGTTGCTGTGTGCATGTGTATGTTTAGTTATTTTAAGGTTCACAACACTAGGGAGTACAGCATGGATTTCTTCTTCTTCACACCCAGTAATGATTCTAAGATTATAATTCTACATGAACATTTTCTGTTCCGGATAAGATAGGATATGTGTTGTGGTGTAGTCTTTTCATGTGACTTACTGTCTGACTCTTCTTATATTTCACAACCTGATACATCATTTGTAAAATTATGACAGTTTTTGAAGGAGCAGTATGGATCTGAAGGTATTTCTCAACAAGGAATGCAGCTTCTAGTTGCTGCAATGACTAAGCTAGTTGATTCACTTGAAATTGCATACAGAGGTAATATTACATTTTTTGTTCTGGTTAGGTATATTTAGCCTTGTGCTATTTCCTTGCTACAGCTTAAGAAAATCTTCATTCTCGTGATGTTTAGCTCATTACGTGACAGTCTATACTATGTTGCGTTTTGTCTCGTTACTGTAATTATGTTTTCTCGAAGTTCCACTGTAAATTGTGTAACAAATATTGTTAACTAACTGTATTGTCTACCTTCAGTGTGTTGGTTGAAGCTATCCTCGGTCATTGAATCTGACAGTAAATTAACGTTTTGGCAGGTCAAATTGTTGGAGTTTTCCTATGTAATGAAGGTGCACATGTCGATTCAGGAAAGATGTTGAATGTGATGTTTACCGCTCAACCATCTGCTCGTGTGTTGGCAGAATCAAAATTCCATCTGATATGTCTATTGTGGAAGTGCTTTTGGTCAGAAGAATACTTGCTTGGATCACAGGAATTATCTTACTCGTTTCGACTCTCTTGGGGGTATGTTTTAGTTAAAAGAACAAATGATTATAAGAATGAACACAGTGGTCATGGATTATTTTGTCTATCATGCTTGACTTGACTCGGGTCAGTAATATTGCAAAACTAAGGATTTAAAGTTATATACTGGTTCCTACTGGAAATCTTCATTGACTGACATGGATTTTGTGCTGGGTAAAAATACAAAGCTAAAGGAGCCTTCTCAAATCAATTTTCAATCAAAGATATAATTTGTAAACTAGACTATTGAATACGATTTTCAGGTTTTCAAATACATGTGTATATCCGGTCCTCTAGTTATTATAAGATTCTCTTATGGGTCAGCTGTGGAGGCTGAGATGCAGCTAACAAGTAGCTAACAGTTAGGCTTGTGTATACTATGTAGGTAATCCTTGTGAATATGCCAATTACCAAGGATACGTTACTGTACTCTAATGTCAAGCTGGACTAAGCATGAAGGGAACTAGTTAGTACATGCGTTTCAAGTGGCGGAAGAGACCAAGGTTGCCACTGTATCTAATATGCTGGTTTCCTAAAGATGTCTTCTGATATGTATCCTGCTAACACTGTTGCTGGGATATTTTGATTCCAATGATATCGAGCAGGTTAATCTAGCTACTCAAGGGGTCTCTCATTTGTGAAGCTTGCATTGGACACAAGTTATGTTTTGGCAATAGGATTTCTCAGAGGACTCAATCTCTCGTGTAATTGGTGGATACAAATCTAGATTTTGGTTTGGTGCATTGTATCCTCAGTTCTGAATAAACAAAATGATTCATCATTTCTCTATCATGAATGATTTTTTTATTCCAGTTATCAAATAATATGTAGATGTAAATGAATACAGTACTTTGTTTTGCATCGGTTTTTGTTAATATTAAGCTGAGCTTCAATTACAACAAGAGATGAAAGTCATGTTACTAGGGTACTTTGTACTTGAAGAAAAGAGTCTTCTTTTGGTTCTACATCTATTTTGACCTGCCCAGTCAGGAGTAGAGGGTGACAGTTTTTTCTGTTTACAGTTTCAGTTCCATGCTTATTTCTGTTTCAGCTTTAGAACTAGAACCTCGTTTGTGGCATCGACGAAAAACACTTTTTCACCGATTTCTCACTAGATACATTTTCTTTTCCGGTCTAAATCTCTATACACATACGTGGAACTTCTCATGCAAACTAGGTTTACGATTAATCGAGATAAAATTTTGAAAAATTGTAAGAATTATCAACCGTCTATGTGATCTTGAATGTGAGACTGAAATTGGTTCACGATGAATCAAGTTCACTCCAGTCGTACTCATACATATAGGCCGAGAACTAATATTTTTGTCATATCTATAAATGTTCTCGGACCGTTTGTATTTCTTCGAAATCTAATATTTTAGTCATGAAAAAATTTTGGGTCCAAACTCAATTAAATGTCAAGGTCCAAACTACCCATATTTATACAAATTTCGGTTTGTAATTTTATAATCGAAACCACCTAATATATAATTTACCTCGAAATGATCATGTACACAAAAAATTGATTAAATCGGAAATCATTTGTTCATTAAATTTTGTAAAACAAATAAAAGGTTGTTAATGTAATGTTAAAATTCACAATAATCGTTTATTTATTCAATAAAATAAAATACTCAAACAATCTTTATTTTGATTCATTTTTGGGTGAGTTGCTCTTCAACTTATGGTTTATAAGATATGTGGTATTGATTGTAAAATTACAAATTGAAAGTTGTATAAACCTTGGTATCCAATTGAATTTGGACCCAAGTTTTGTCCTTTAGTATTTATGGGTCATTTGTGTCTATTGGACTTGGCTTACAAAGTTACAATTAGGGGTGGGCACGGGACGAGTCAGATCCATTTTTTTCCATCACTATCCATATCCCGAACATGACGGGATTGGGTATTTTAAAAGCCTGTCCCAATCGTCCCGAAACCTGAACAGGACGGGATGGGACGGGACATGTCTAATTTCAGGTCCAATTTTAAATGAACATTTAATAGAGTATTAAACAACAAAAATTCGAATGGGATGAGATGAACCAAAATTCGGGTTTAATATAAGATAAATATAGTTTGATAAGACTTAAAATTCTATAACTACACAAAATAATACCGTTTTACTTAATGATTAATTAGAAAAAGTAAAACTACAAGCAATTTTATTTCATGTTTAATTGATACATTTAATTCATACTACCAGAAGTATAATACTTTGATCGTTAGAATTTTATTTTATTTTTTTGTTGAGTAATGCTATTAATTTGATAATTTAATATGTCACAAATAATAAAATAGACAAAATATATTATGTGGGACGTGACGGGTCTATCAGGATTTCAAAATCAAGATTCAATCCCGTCCATAAAAAACGGAACGAGACAGAATAGTAAAAATTTATTTTTTGTCTCGTCCCGTCTCGAGCGGGATCGGAACGAAATCTGGTCGGGTTCGAGATTTGCAGGATTCGTGCCCACCCCTGATTGCAATTGTACTCGATCTGGACTACAGGCCCATCAGATATACTCGACCCATTAAAAAACGGGTTCCGGCCCATCCTTTTACCCGTTTAATCCAATGGCGGCAACGCCATTCGGATCGACTCATCTTCTTCTTCCTTTCTTTTTCGCTCTGTAAAAAAATGTCTTCTTGTTCGTCTCTCACTCTCTTTCTCCATCCTCGCCCTCTACCTCTCCGGATCCACCACCTCCACCTCCACCTCCACGTCACCCCTCGCTTCGCCTTCAAGTCCCGCATTTGCTTCTCTCCTTCTTCTTCTTCTTCTTCGAGTTTCTCCGACGAAGAAGAAGAGTCCAGGTGGCTCCGGGAAGAGCAGCGGTGGCTTCGAGAAGAGAAACGCTGGCTACGCGAAGAGCAACGCTGGGCGTGACCGCGACGCTCTCCTCAGCGAAATCGCCGACCTCAAACTCAAAATTCATTCTCTCCAAACCCGACCCGGACCCGAGTCCAGCATAGACGGGTTGCTGCAGACGAGTCCTGTCAACAAGAACAACCAGATCCCGGAGATCGGGTCCAGCTCCGTACCACTCGATATAGGCCACGATGACGTCACGGTTTCCCAGCCCAACAAGGGAGGTACTTCCGACTCTGTGGAAAGTATCGGAAGGCAAAGCTGTCCGAGAAATGCAGGTCTACTTTTTCAAAGGTGAGTCTTTTATTATTTTATTTTAATTTCAATTTTCGGCTATTGCTTCAGTTTCAGTCGTTATTTGTTTGCAGTACTGACTTTGGTCTAAATTTTGTGGGGTTGGTAATGGACAGGAGGAATTGCAAAAGTTAGGATTTTACTGCGGTGGCGAAGACGTGGATTTATTCGCACTTCTCAACCGGGATGGAGCGTGCTGTCAAGACTTGGCAAGTAAGATTCTGGTTTACACATTGAATCAAGCAAGTTTCAAGTTTCAAGTTTTTTACATTGAAATGTATGTACATATGTGTAGAGACTAGAGAATTTTTATTGTCTGACACTGTGATTTGGATTCTTTCGTGTGTGGCTGGCCTCTGTGGGTGTCACTCAAGATGGAATAATGACACAACAACTTGTTGAGAAACTATTTCTCGACCTGTGAAATGTGCCTGCTTTCGAACAACCAAAGGTGAGTGTGTAGCTGTCACACCACTTGAGCCTGCATATGTTACTTTTAAATGGCATATAGATCAATATATCATCATGTTGAGTTTGTCTGGCAATAATTTAGAGGAGATCAGAGTGGGGACTATTTAAGAGTAGTAGTTTGTGGGATGAAGTCTGTATTTAGGCATCCCTGTTCTCATGGGTGGCTTCTGAGTTTAAGGAGTATTCTTTACATTATTGGAATGCTGTTGTGGTTTAGGATCTATTTGAAATTCTAATTGTTGCTGTATTTGATACGGTATTAATCTATAAAAGTATTTACATGATTGCACAGTACAATCTTCCATTTAATAAATAACATTTATTTATAATTTGTATTAGAGTACATAAAATCTTCTTAATGCAAAACACTGTGCAATACATTGTGAGGGAAATGAATATGACCGCGGATGCTTTAGCTAAGGAAAGCATTGCTCATGAGTTGGGGCTGGTGACTTTTGATTCTCCTCCGGTTCATGCCTTGAAGAGATATTTTGATGATATGGCTGGTGTTGCTTTTCCTAGACAGACTAGGATTCCTGATGTAGCTTAGGTTCTTCTGTTTTGGGCCTTGCGCCCCGTTTGTAACAAAATTAACATAGTGCAACGGATCAGCTCTTAAAGTTAATGCTGCATGCATTAAGTCTTTGAGTATATCTCAGTGAGTTTGGCTATATGAGGATGTTTCTCTAGGAAAGTCCGTACTTATTGAGGGCATTAGTTGTGGAAAATCATGTATAGGACTGATTGGGTTCTCTTGTTCAGGAAGATGCAAATCGAGCGGCATCTACATCTGTTTCAGATATTTCAGTGGTGAAGGAAGTAGTTGTGGAAGATGAAGAACCTGCAGAGGTTAAGGTGGATCACCATCGAGTTTTTCTTCTAGGTGAGAACCGCTGGGAAGATTCTTCAAGACTTATACGCAACAAAAAAGGGACTGAATCTAATACAACAGGTATCCCAACGAAATGCCTTACTTGCCGTGGGGAGGGTCTGTTACTGTGCTCAGGTATGTCCTCTCTAATATATTTATCAAGCCTTTTCACTTTCTTATTTCTTGAGCCTTTTCTTACTTCTGTCAAAAAATGGTTGTCACAGTATATTACATGGAAAAATGTCACTTTATGAGTTGAGGATTGTTTATCTTGATCAAACTCATTGTTTCATGCCTACTCCCTGTAGGAAGTGTTTCAAAAGATTGTATTTAAAGCAAAATTCTAAGTCATGGAAAACATGGAAACATGTGCCATCACAATGGAAACCTCCCTATTCTTCATGTCGGAACTGGCACAACACCAGAATCTCACAGTTGATTATTAACAGTTATCCAATCTTGCAGCTGAGTTAACATTTTCACTTGGAATGCAAAACTGACATTACAAGTTTCTTCGTCAAACATCATGGCTGATATACTTTGATTGGACTCGTGATTGGTACCCTAGGCATATCAAAGAAGCCCATCTGCTCTCAAATGATTTACAGCTGATTTTGTCTTGACATATCAGCCATACATTTTGTTGTTTTGAGAAGCCTGAAAACTCCATAACCGGAAAACCCAAAGCCTGGATTCTAAATGTCATTGTCTAGTTATAAATTTCTTGAAGCTGATTGATTCTGTAAACCATTGTTCTTAAATGATTTGAGAAATTAAAGCAAGTTTCCGACTTGTTGGTTGCTAAAGCTGACAAGAATTATTATTGGTGAAGCAAGAAGGTTGCATGTAAGATAATATCAAGTCTATCTGCACTTTTCTGCAGTTAGCCAAACAATTCTTTCCAAGGATCACCAAACTCCTGGACATGAAGGCATTAGAAGCGGCTTGTCTATTGATGTAATTCGTGATGCTGATAATTGTGGAGCACCCTAGTGGAGCCAGAAAGTCTCTGGCTCGAATCAACCACTTTCAGAAGCTTAAATTCCACTCTTCTGGTTTCAGCATCCGAAGCAAAATTCCTGCCCTTGAGCAAGTTGTCTTCCAACAAAGACACACAGGTCGCAGCAGAAGTTGCCATCCTTATTGCTACTGGCATCAGACACTATCTGCTAATGCTCGATGATCTACTGACTGTATGGTCTGTTGGTACCTATATTACTTGCTGGGATTCAGGGATTGTACAGAAGGCTTCTCCGAAGGTCGTCTATCTATCATCCGTACTTGTCATCCATACAGAAATTGAAATTACGCTCAACCACTAAATGAGATATACTATATCTTTTGCTCTATCATTAAAGTAGATATTTGTCTCTATATAGTATATGTAATCTTTCAGATTCAACCACCTGATGAGATATGTTCTCCTTGCTATATTACTAAAGGGAAAATGATTTTTGGCCTTGAGGCCTAAAAATGAGGCCTTAAACAGATGTGGCATGCCATATAATCTTATATTTGCCACATCTCTTTGTTTATATGTCAATTTATCAACTAAACTTTTACTATCTTACCCCTTAATCTCTTCTCGTACAACCCTAATGTAATCCATCTAGCTAGAATTACCAGGAAGTCGGCAGCCATAAATCGATATCAAGAGTTTGAACAATCTATCTCCACCAATCCGTCATAGCCAATGTTGTGACGATGAAAGAGATCTAGATATCCATTTTCTCTTACTCTAATAAATAGAAATGCCCAGATGGCTATGAAATTAAACTTGTATCTATTTATTCCAGATTTTGGCATAGTCTTAGTCATCAATGAGAATAGAACGACACTTGTCTGCTTCCATAGCAAGCAATGGAGACATTCTGCTTATATATTTTTTCTCCAGGGATCGTACGTATTATATATGTTATACATTGTTTACAAAATAACGTAAAGCACATTAATATGTAAAACAATTCATATCGAATCTGATATTTGAGAAACACTATTTCCAAGCATTCATATGATGTTTTCATCAGCTTCATCCCCTTGAGATTTGAGAAATTCATATTGGGTGCACGTGTTTCGATCTATAGTTGTTGAAAATCATGAAATGTTAATTTGCAATCAAAATTGTATAGATTGATATCATATATATATCTTTTATTTTATAAACCAATATATTAATCTTGAGGCAGTTTGGTCGATACCAATCGTCCTATACTGTATAGCTGGTCCAGTTAGGGTTCATATATATATGTATGTATGTATGTATGTATGTATGTATGTATGTATGTAGAAGATCATTTCATTAAGGTATACTTATTTTTTTGTCATTTTTAGGTATAGGACATTACACAAATTTTTCGATCATATTTTAACATCTCCACCATCTAATTTTAACATCTCCACCATCTAATTATTAGGTCTATATAAGTAGATCATTCATTTGTGTGTATATATATATTGGGGATGAGAGAGCAGTTTTCTGTAAAATCTATTCTCTAAAAGGACTTAAGATATATACATGAAAATTTGAAAGGTAAAAGAGGGTAATAGGTTTCGCACATCAAATATTTTAAATAATTTTTTATTTATTTAAATGACATAGCATGCTATTTAGGATTGAAGCCTCATATTTTAGGCTTCCTTGTGACCCCGTATCATTGCTCTTACTAAAGTTGATATTTGTCTGTATACCCATTTTCTCCATCGGAATCGACGTGTTCATTTAGTGAGCTTAAACCGGCAATGTAAAAACTTGTGCCCTTAAATAGTGTCTCAACTTCAGTTAACCAATTTACACTCCAAAAAGTTTCAATTCTTCATTACTACATATCATACGAACGAGACTGTTGACGCACGAGTAACCATATATGGTAACACAACTAGCCGAAAATACCGTGTTACATATGGTTTCGGCAATAGCAGCATCACTCTATCTTTGATTTAACCTTTGCTTCTTACAAGGTCTGCATTTTGCCAATGTGGGTAAACAAAGTGCATGTGATACTAAGAGCATCTGCAGCGGTAGCAGATAGGAGGAGCAATCGGTGGTGGCCCGCCGGAAATAGCACGAGCAGCGGCAAATGGAGCGTGCAGCGGTGACGAACGCGTCCGGCGACCAATCGTTGATCGAGCTCGCGAGTAGCTGCTTGAGCAAAGCTTGCTTGCCGCTGAGGAGGAGCATCCTAGCGGAGCCCACGCATATGGGTGACGCCACGTTGCATGGATTTTTTTCTTTCTTTACGGCGCGTGTAATATACGCGCCAATAAAGTAATTTTTTTTACCGTGCGGACTTGGCCAATCTGGAGCCAACACGTGGCGCACACCTGATCAATTCACACCACCAACAATCAAGTGCCCTGAGCCGTCCATTTCAATTACAAAATTGAATCTGACGGCTCAGATTCAAAGGCAACGGCAACTCTGACTTTTACAAACCGGCTCTTTTTTTTGCATAATTAACGGGCATAACACTTCTTTTCCCCAAAAATATTCTAAAAAATTTCAAAAAATTACAAACACCACCCTACAATTTTTCTATAAATACTACATCAATTTTACAAACCTCCCACACCAATTTGTGCACAACAAATTCATCATCTCCCTCCATCTCTTCTCTGATACATTTGTGTTTTTTTCTCCAAAAAAATGTCGAATTGGCTTGCTTCGGAAGATTTGGAATTTTACATTTCTTATATGCATGTTAGCATTGATCATATCACCAGCAACAAGCAGAAAGTCGACAAATTGTGGGAAAAGATCCATGACAATTATATCAAAAATTGGGTGATTGGTCATGGTGAATCAACCAAGGAAGATAGGACCCAAACCGCAATTTCATCTCGTTTTACACAAGATTTGAGGGGAAGCTCTTAGTTATGCACGAAGGAATCCACCACCATCCGGCACCTTTCCACAAGATCAAGTAAGTCCTTGTAATTTTTCCATGTCTATTATTTTGATTTTATGAACTAAATGTTGTTATCTCCATTAAACATAAATAAATTGTGACATGGAAATTTGTTAATTTTTATAGTTCAGAAAAGCTCAAATGTGGTTTGTGTCGAAGACAAAGAAAGAGTTTTCGAAGTTTGAATGTTGAGAAGTAGTGAAGACTCATTCTTTCTTTAGGGAAACCACGGCTACTACTCTACGTATTTACAACTACAAAGCTACTACTCCTACCGTTAGAAAAATGCCTCACACCGTCAATTTGGATGAGGATGAGGTGATTGCAACACCAACGAGCAACCGCGGAGGTCCTTCGAGTCCCCCTAGACCACCGGGAATGAATGCGGCAAAAGAAGCAAGAAAAAAAAGGGGAAAAATCATGACTCCTACAAGTGAGCTACGAGATGAGGCTTTGAAGACCATTGCGGCCAATCAAGACATTTGGGCCACCGCTCAAAAATCAAGTGTAGATAACGATTTTGCTTTACACAAAGCGCAACTCCTCCTTCAAGAGAAAGACTAAGAGCTCAACAAGAAGAAACAATGATCATGACAATGGATATGGAGAGAATGACCCCAAATTCAAAGTGGTATTTCACGAAGAGGAAAACAGAAATTCTTAAGCAAGGAGAAGGAGACGACAACGAACAACAAGATAGCGAGGGAACCTTTTCAAATTATTATCGCCCACTTTTTCAATAGTTTGGTTTTCGTAATAAATCTAGGCTTTGCTTGTCATTATATAATTTAACGTTTCAAGAAATAAAAATGCACTTCTTATTTAGATATGTTATTAAATAACATTACATGAAATCCAAATTAAAATACACCAAATTCAAATACACCAAATTGAAACAGACATAATGCAAAAAAAATATAATTCAAACAACATTTTTAGATATGTTCACCAGTCTCTAGAAACCAGTTGTGCTTCACCAAGTCCTTCTAATGCTCTCCATGGATATAAGAATACTGAAGATCGACAACACGATCACGAAACCGTTGTTCATCCAGCCCATCCCTTCCAACTGGCTCAAAAGGAATCCAATTACCTTATTCATCCATTGCTCATCATAATTTACGAAAACACTTGATGGGTTTTGTAGATCTTCTTCTTTATTCTTCTCAAATTGTATCTCATCAAACTCTTCCTCAACTATCATGTTATGCATAATGACGCAAGCCAACATAATAATTTTTATTACCCTTGTGTGGTGAGACCGAGCTGCATGATGAATTATTACCCAACGAGATTGTAAAATGCCGAAGCACCTCTCCACATCTTTGCAATATGCATTTTGTTTCTTTGAGAACAACTTCTGTGGTAGGGTCTATGGATTAGAAATAGTTTTGACAAATGAAGAGTACCTCAGATAAATTCTGTCAGCCAGATAGTAAGTGTTGTGGTATGTCATATCGTTGACTTTATAACTCTTTTGAGGGCTTCTTCCAACAAGGAGCAAATCGAAGATATCCGATTTGTTAATCACGTTGATATCATTATGTGCTACAAGTACCACAAAGAAGCTGTACCATATCCACGTGTCATATGAGACCACCACCTCCAAGATAATAGTGGGACGCTTAGACTGGCCCGAATATGTCTTTTGCCAAGCTGTTGGACAGTTCTTCCATTCGCAGTGTATACAGTCGATATTTTCGATCATACCTGGAAAACCCTGATGCCTGGCCCTCCTTAGAATTCGAGTGATGTTAGCTGCATTTGGACTGCGGAGGTAAATGTCACCATAAAGTTCGTACACTTGGGTGCACCACTTCTTCAGGCATTCTAGTGTGGTTGATTCACCCATCCTTGTGTATTTAGCACACTGATCTGCGGCTGCGCCGTATGCCAACATTCGGAGAGCACCTGTCATCTTCTGTTGTGGAAGAAGTCCTTACAATCCAATGGCATCTGCTCTTTGATGCCAAAATGGATCATTGTTGCAGAGATCCGTGCGAACTCATTCGGTACCTCCGACGAAATGCTTGTTCGTTGAAGACCGGGCGTTCGATGAAGTAATCTTTCATAAGATTCTATCCACTTTGCACCCTCAACCTTTCTTCGTTTGGATGGCGGCGAGGTGGTTCATCATCGAATGCTGTAGTTACCATGATCGTGCCAGTGACGAAGGCGTTATCTATTTTTGCATTTTGCCGGCATTGTTGTCGTCTCCTAGTGAAAAACGTGTTTAAACTAAAATGATCCATCTTACTGATGCTAAAATGTGAAAAAATGTTTGAAGAAATAACAAGTAATTTGTAGATGGTGTGAGAATATAAGCTGCCCGAAATGATCCTTTTATAACTGATTTTAGGTTATCTGATGTCTGATGATGACGATACGTGTCATCTCGTGGTTGGTCAAAAATCTCACCGCAAATCTTCGACAATTATTCACATGACAATGACACATGAAAGTGAAACGTGTCGTCAAGTGATTGATCGGAAATCTTATCGAAATTTTTGTACAATTATTTATAAGATGACGTTCTGTCGGTGTGACACGTGTCAACTCGTCATTGGTCAAAAATCTTACCCGAAATCTTATTCAATTATTCATATGACAACAACATGTGCCATCTATGTATTGGTTGAAAATCAATCGGAATAAAATTTTAATTAAAAAATTAATTTATGAACAGTAATATGATGTGCTATTTTTGTGCACCGCTACGAGAAAAACAGTAACTGCACCTCCTAATTGATGAATAGTGTCTGCTCCATCTCAAATCGTGCATGCTGTTCCTCCATATAGCTCTAGATTTTTGTTAAATCTTGTCTCGTTTTGTTGTTTTGGTTTCGATTCACCCATTTCTTCTTGGCCAACGCATGGGCGGAGTCACGTAGGGGCCCATGCGGTCTCTGACTTTGGGAATATGTACCTTGAGTTTCCACATATTTGTCTAATTACATATTAGTGTAGTGAAAAAGTTAGTGAAATTTGAGAGAGAGGGTGCGGTTTCGAGCCTTCAACTCGTCACCTGCCAAAGTTTTCCATTTTTTTTTCTTTTCATCTATTTTTGACCCAAAAATGGCATATTATTTTCAGTATTTCTTTTTCTTTTATTTTGTTCCACCAAACAATGGTTTTTTTTTCATCCAGCCTTTTGTCTTCTCTGTTTTTTGACAAAAATGGCATATTATTTTCGGCTTTTCAGTTTATTCAATTTTTCCACCTATAAAATCATTAAAATGACATTTTTTTAAGTTTATTTTTCTTCAAGTTTGTAAGTACAAAAATATATATTTAGGTCCCCCCCTCATATCAAATTCTGGTTCCGCCCCTGGGCCAATGTACTCCGTACCTTCCTTTTCGACAAAGACGGACCTACACTTGGCTAAGGTAGGCTGTAGCCCACCTTAAAATTTGGGAATATACTATTTTGTTCCTAAATTATAGTTAAAAAGTTTGAAAAATAGAAATTAGCCCACTCTAAATTTATATACCTAGCCCACCTCAAAATTGATCCACCAAAAAATTAGCCGTATATAAGGAAAATAATTTTTGTAATCTATATTTTAAATATTATTTATTAATTAAATTTTGAAGAATCTTAGAAATTCATCAGAAAATAGTTTTTTATTCTTCTTCTTTATATCTTTGAAATACATATGTATGCTTTTTTTTCTCTTGTCGGGACATTTTTTTTCTTCATATTTTGTCAAACTAATATCTTCAATGTATATATTCAAGATCGACGAGTACAGTTTGGGTAGTACGTTATTCACTTTTAGACTTGTGTTAAAAAAATTCATCAAATGTTAATTTTTGTTGTTAGCTAATTACTTGATTGTTTGGTGTATATTTTTAATTTAACATTTGATTTGTAATATATAAAAAATACAAATAAATAAAATCTTTTTGGAGAAATAAAATTTTAGCCCACCCAACTTTTGTTTTTGTTGAGGTGAACCAATAGAAATTGGCGGGAACTATTGGGATTTGAATTTAAACGGTGCGGGAAAATGCTCAGCCCATTCCACTTTAAAATCTTGGGCCCGTCATTGGTTTTCGGTCCTCTTGGGATAGAAAACAATGCAAAATGCCAGCCTATGAAGTTTCATAAACAAATGGTTGAAACGAACATGATTGAAATTCTGATCGAGAATGTGGTACGTTTAATGATTGGGGGAGGCAAGAAAGCACACTATTATTACGGCCTGTACACATTGTTCGCGTTATAGGCCAAAGAAAGACACAGAATTTGTGGGTTGTTCACCGAATTTGATACAAGGATCTTAAAAAACCAGATTGCTTCCCCCTTCCTCTTCTCTACTGGTGCCTATCATGAGCCAAGTAAGAGAATTTGTAGCTCAAATGGATCTCTCCGGTGCATCCAAGTCTGAGAGTGCTCAAGGATCTGCGGCTACTACGGGCGGTGGCCTGGCCAAGATAGCAGAAACCAATGTGGCTTCAAGTACTTCTGGAGCAAATGCAATTGGCATGGATCCAGACATATTCACCGCCGCAGGTAAAGGCGATCTAAACGCACTTTCCAAATACGGTATGCGTCTTCGTGAGATTTTGACTCCAACTGAGAACTCTGTCCTTCATATTTATATTGCATACGCAAGCTGCCCAACCTTGACAGAATCACGCAGGGAAAGATCAAGTGTGTTGAACGTCCTGATCCCACTTGCTTTAAGTATTTTGATTGCTGAGATTCAAAGTGAAATGCATCGCTTGAGGAAAAAAAACACAAGCAGCCCAACCTTAAGTCCATCCCAGATAGAGAGATCGAACTACATCGTCAGTGAGTTGCTTCAAGTGTGTCCCCCACTACTCTTGCAGCCCAACAATGATGGCGACACTGCACTACACGTAGCGGCCAAAAATGGGCTTGACGGTATTGTCCAAGTTCTTATTCAAATGTCGAAATCTCTTCATGTCGATCTTGAGAAACAAGTTGAAGAAGCTTGGGAAATGTTGAGGAAAACCAACAAAGAGGGTGAAACGGCGTTACACAAGGCAGCGCGCTTTAATCACCTCGGTGTGGTGAAGATATTGACTAAAGAAGCATCCGATTTCACCTCACTCCTAAATACACAAGAAGTCTCCAAGTTCTCATGCTCTACTAATTTTGCCGGAGACACTCCAATTTACTTGGCTGCTGAGAGGGGATATGGAGAATTGGTTTCTGAATTACTCAAATCTTGCACTGAAGTTGCAGATTTTCGAGGTCATCGTGGTAGAACAGCTTTGCACGCTGCTGTCATCCGCAATGATAAAGGTATATATAATGTATATAAACCCTACGCTTTCATTCATTTTCATTTTCATTTTAGCTTGATAGCCATCCATTTCGACATTGTGACGTCGTGAGTGAGTAGTCAGTAATTAGTGAAGTCAATATGCGGGCGATATGAAGAAACTGCTAGAGACCAAGAGTAAACAAACTAATTCGATCGTCTTAATTTGTTCACGTACGTACAGTCTCTTACCATTGTCTTTCATGTGGACGAAATTAACTTGCCTTTCACATACTACTTTTTTCATGCATCCTAAAACATTTGCTCTGCCGTGAATGCTGTTAGATTTAAATGACAACATATAATTTAGAGAATGCGCATACTGATTTTTCTTAATCTGAAAAAGTTTGTTTGGTTTAATTTGGTTCAGAAATGACCGGAGAACTACTAAACAAGAAAGAGTCTCTAGCAATAGAAACTGATGAATTTGGATGGACTCCGCTTCACTTTGCTTCCCTTATGGGTCACACTGAAATTGTAAAACAACTACTAAAACGTGGTAGATCTGCCACTTATATCGGTGACAAAGTTGACAATAAGACAGCTCTTCACATTGCAGTCTCCAACGGCCATGAAGGTGTTGTTAAAGAAATTATCTCTCATTGTTCGGACTGTTGCGAACTAGTTGACCGGAGACGTAGAAATATCCTTCATTATGCATCTGAGAGCAAGACGTTTTCGTATCTACTGTATATTGTTGGTCATCATCCGTGGCTTAGAAACATCCTTTTGAATGGTAAGGATGTTGATGGAAACACGCCACTCCATCAACTTGCTGCGTCTATGCAACATAAAAAGATGATTTCAGAAGATTGTTTTCAGTTCATAGATGATGATGGAGTTGATAGGATGGCTTTGAACATGGAATACCTGAATGCTGTTGATATCATTTCGACTAATAATGATAATCCTTTTGCACCAGGAAAGGTACTCATTACTTGTTTTCCTCATGACATATCTATCACTCTAGCTAATGACTAATATTTATTTCGTATGCATGAGACGAGCTAGCTATTTATGAAATAAGGACACTTTTTAATTTTTGTATTTTTTGTAGTCGGATACGGAAAAGGTTTTGCGATGGAATGGTGCAGTACCAAGTCAAGAAAATGCTCACAGGAAAATCCATACTAACACAACTGGGATACCAAATGAAGACAAAGGAGCAAAGAAGACTCTTTTGTTAGTGGCTACACTCATAGCAACCGTAAGTTTTGCCGCAGGTTTTGCCATGCCTGGTGGTTACCTAAGTTATGAAGGACCGGATAAGGGTTTTGCGGTACTATCAAAAGTTGCAGCTTTCAAAGCATATGTTATAACAAATACAATAGCGATGGTTCTGTCTAGTGGCGCTGTCCTGAGCTTCCTTTACACGGATGTTGTCCCTGTATTATTTAGAAAACACCGTGCCAATCGTCAACTTCAATTTCAAACGCGTTCTACCATGTTGGCCTTAATGGCAATGTCACTTGCATTCGCTACTGGTACATATGCAGTGTTAGGTAACTCTTCACTTGCCATTGTGGTTTGTGTGCTTGTTGTTTCGGCGTTCGGGTACCCAGGTCTAGCCTAGTGGGAGCGAGTGGAGCATCGACGAGAACAAGATTTTTTGGTCACTTATTTTATGCTTATCATTAAACTGATCTGATATATATAATTAAACTGATCTGATATAAGGTTCCCATATCCTATTAGGGGTGGGATTCGGGCGGTTTGGTTCGGTTTTTGCTAAAAATCATAATCAAACCGTAATATTTTTTTCGGTTCGGTTTGATTTTTCAATTTTTTTTAAAAAAACCGTGACTATTCGGTTCGGTTTGGTTCGGTTTTTTCTTTCGAATTTTTTCGGTTTCTTTCAATTTTTTACATAATATATAAAAAACAACTTTTGAATAAATAACTAAAAAATTGTCTATAAAATTTCTTTTTTTGAGTTGTCTAATATTTTAATTTGATTCTATGAGAGAAATTGAGAAGAATTGTGCATAAAGAAATTAGAATTTTAGGAGTTTAAGGTTTTTGTTTTGCATATATTTATATAATATATTACAAAATTTCTAAAATGATATCTATTTATACATACTTCGGTTTTTCGGTTCGGTTCGGTTTTTATAAATTAAAAACCATAACCGAACCAAATATTTCGGTTTTTTTCGGTTTCGGTTCTTTTTTGTTTGGTTTTTTTCGGGTACGGTTTTTTTCGGTCGCGGCTCGGTTTGGATCGGTTTTTTTTTCGGTTTTCGGTTCGAATGTCCCACCCCTATATCCTATGACAGTCATTAATTGATTTAATTCAGTATAATACCAGTTGTTAAAGATGGACTTAGAATATTAATTTCCCCGTATATTTTCCAATTTCGTTCCCCTTACCAGTTGCCATCTCCCTCAGTTATGCACCATGTTCGTCGATGGCCTGCATTCAGCAAAAGATGTAAAATCATATAACCGCAGAATGTTAGCTACTAGTTGGATACCTGCGCCGAGGCACAGTGAAAACTATGGAATATCTGTATGAGAAAATATAAAAGTGCTAAATTTAGTAGGACCTTGTGCCAAATCAGAGATAAATTTAATGACAATTTGGGTATCAAGTGCTATGACTATAGAGAAAATTAAAAGTCTATAGACAATCTACTAAATTTTGTTTTGGTTATTCATCTACTGAGTTTATATGTTTGTATGTAGTAGTTGCAATTCTCATAGAAAATGTACCTATCATTAGTATAAAAAAGAAGACAAAAGCTTAACAGATTTATCATGAAATCAAAATTTATTTATTAAATCAACATATAAGCAGTTCATTTATCTCATAAATGAAATGAAAAAAAAATCAAACAAAAAACATAAATGGATTCAAAACTATGAGCACCTTTTAGTTGCAAAATACAATCTCATGAAACTTTTGAAAGAATCATAGCTAACTCATTGGCCTCAAGTAAGTGCTCTGATCATGATTATACATAAAGGATGACCCGAGTGAAAGTATCCAATAGTCCTAGCTTATTCACAACCTGTAACATAGATACAACAGTTACAATTGAGGATCACATTAACAAAGAGGGACTAATCTCTATTAATTAAAAGAGAATGGTCTTCTACAGTTACTTCCCAAAACTGAACGTCAAACATTTAATAACCCTCAAATTTTCCGTGCTAATATAAAAGTAGACATGCAATAGACTTGATATAAAAGAAGAGAGAGAGCATTGATGGTTCCGGTAAACCACCAAACTCTCAATCATGTCAATAGTTTTCACTCTCCTATTGGGTTACTATAGGTTCACACTTACAAGCCTTCCAATCAGATATCAGAACAATAGGAGGTTTCATTGCCCTTCCATCTCTATACGTTTTCAGTGTTTTCTCTTAGTCTCTTTTCATCGTTCCGTTTTCGAGCGCACACATCCACGAAATCGACTTTGAAATCTCTAAAGTGCAAGAGATTCGATTTCAATTTTCATAAGAATTTGAAGCCGCCAGAGAAGAACCGAAAGGCGAAGATGGCGAATCCAGAGGGTATGCCTTTATCACAATTGAGGGGAAAAAATATCGATTCGATCAACCCAATGTGTGATTTCTGTTATGTTTTGTTTGTTTTCACAATGGTCGTAGAGCGTTTCAAGAGAGAGTCGCGGCAAGAATAGAGCTTTTGAAGTTTGAGATGAGACTGATTTGGGTGACGCTAAGCTCACCAAATAGATTGAATTGGTGGTGAGTGACTTGCTTGGCGTTTTGATTAAATGTCTTAAGATATCCTAATTACCTTTCGGGTTTTTGAATCATCAATTATCGTTATTTTATTGTAAGTTTGATCAAGTTTTACCGCTATTAAAGCTTTAAACTTTTGTTATGTTGAGTAATTCACTATGCAGGGCTGGATAAAAACGTGGATAGTTTGGAGTGTTGGGGAGTGTCTGGGCCTATGTTGGACATAATTTCAATTCTTCATTTTGTGGGATCGGAGCAGAAGGGCCATCGTTGAGCTATCTCATTTGTTTTAGTTTTAGATTTAATTTTTATGTTCTGTTGATCTGGAATCATATATAGTTCACAAAAGAAACAAGCCTTATAGAAGTTTGCTAATTAAGAATTCTTATAGTCAAATGTATGGTTTCTGATACAAGGAATATGAAAAAGAATGCTTGCTAATTTCGGTATAACATACAAGGTATGAGTTGATGTTATCGGAGAAGCAGCAAGCCGGTCTTGCCCGACCCGATTTGAATTTGATGAAAGAATCTTAAGTAGTGCATTGCCTGAAAAGTATTGCCATTTTTATTTTGTATGTTTTGTAAATCTTTTTTAGTTTTGCATGAGTATGTTGGGTTAGATGAAAAAATCTGAGATAGAAAAGAGAAATTAGGATTCACCGCTTGATGGGGTAACCGAAAGAAAAATTAGATTTTTGAAGCTTTTTAGGCAAAGGTTAACACTGTAGAAGGATGAATAACACTTAACAAACAAACCCAATTAAAGTAAGATTTTAGTAGCTTATGTTAGTATAAATTTTGGGTTTCTTTTGTTTGTTAGAGGGCATAGATTCTTTTGTGGGTGATTATCAGACTTTAAAGTTTTATATATGGTTTTGGTTCAGGTATGGATGAAATAAGGTGTTGAAAGCTGCATCTAAGTACTTCAATCTCTTGCATGGTAGTTATAGTAATAATAGCCTTTGAAGGTGTAATTGATCAATTTCATATATTGTAAAGGTGTTCTTTCAGATAGTTATGTGGTTGAGAACAACAGATCCAATAATTTGTTCATTTTAACATGTTGAATAGACTCAATACTTGATTTTTTTTCCGACCCACTGACTTCATCTCTCTCGTTTTGTGTATCAGTTTGCTGATATTTGCTGCATTACATTAATATATATGTGCGTTAGTGGAATATGTCCCTAACAGGTGTTGGTTTAATATTGTTGAAGCTCGTGCATGTCTTTCTATAAAGTGGGTCGCCTCAACAAGAGGGAAACAAAAAGGAAATAAAAAGTTTAGTTCTATGGTTGCTAGATAGTGCAGTATACATGACTATGAATGGATAAAACTACGATTTGTAACATAAACGTGTTGAGTTTTATGGTATATTATGGTGTTCTGCTCTGAAAACAAAGTATAATGCTTGAGTAGAGTTAGATAAGAGGGATCAATCACCAATACAAGACTAGAAACTGGCACACATGCATCACATGTGTATTTGTTTGAAATTAATTTATTTTGTGAAGTTATTTGTAGTTATTAGAACTGTAAACTATTTTTTTAAAATTTTAAATTGCTTTGTTAGTTCCAATATCTGTGCTTACATGCCTATAATATCTTAACTTTCTTTCCGGGTGATTTTCTCTCTCTCATATTGGACATATTTAGCATTCCTAGAATTAAATTAACTATTTATTCTAAATAATCAACCCAGATCATTTGATGGAATTAATAATGTTTGACGTTAACTTCTTGCTTGGTAACTGTACTAAGCTCATCTCTCTTAATATATAGAGATAATCGAGATAAAAAAGACTCGTCACGAAAATTTACACAAATCTTAAAAAGAAGAAAAATGTATGAGTTCATTAGATAATAATTTATTCTTTTTCGTATGCTTTTAGTTTAGTTTTACGTACAAATTTACATACAGGAATTATTTGGAACAAAGTGGTTTATATATTTCGTCGAACATTATAATTATATATTCTCGATTTGCAAAAACACTAACAATTTGCATGCGCGTATGCACGTGCAGGAATGCTAGTTAAGCATATAAAAGTTGTAGAATAAAAAGATATGAGTTTAGCTTGCTAATTAATTGGACTCGTATCACTAACAATTACCTCCTTGGTATTGTTGAGGAAATGAACCAAGTTATCGGCATGGTGTGAGACGATAGCACAAACACGTCAGCTATATATCTACTTGCAAAGCTTACTCCGAAAATATGATATAGTGTTAGTCTCATATAAAAACTCTAGCACTCCCTGCTTTGACCTAGCAGAAAGTGTCTTCACAACAATTTGTTTTCCATTTTCTCAAGGTTCCTAACAAAATGTAGCCAAATTATTTAGAATGCATGATATGTCATAGACTAAAGCCATCTTGATAGTGTTAGATAATCATGATGAAATATTGTTCTTCATCAATGAGCAAAAAAGGCTTCAAAGACGAAAGAAGCAACTCCGCAACAAGAAGTAATCAAAATGAAGTTGCATATTTGTAAATGTTATGACAACTTCACAAACTCTTATGCAATCAAAATGCTATGAAGAATTAGAAATGTTTCAAGTTTTTACCAAGTTAAACGATAGGTGAGATTTTGTTTTTACCATGCAAAACCAAGTTTCTTTGTGCCAATAAATTAAAGAGTACATCTCGTAGTTTCATCAGTAACACAATTTAGATAATTCTATCTAAAATCTTTAAAGTTTGTAAAGTGTGAGTACCTTATACACAATTCCAAAACCTCCTCGCCCTATCATATTACTCGCATGAAAATTATCAGTCGCGGATCTTATATCGTTGTAGGAGAAAACTCTTATGTTCTCATTTTTTGGCAGATTAAATAATTAAAACCACAAAACAAATCCTAATTACAGTGATGGCAATTCTAAACATGGTCATCATCATATAAACCATTAATCAAATCATGGATTCAATCCCTAAATACCTTTAGAATCATGGTTGGTCTGACCAGAAGTAGTCATTTTCCTCTCTGAAATAGCAGCACCAAAGCATTTGCAACTCATATATCCCCACATTACAGTTTTCAATCTTCTAAGCCTTTATATTTCACGGCACAAAGAACATAAAGTCTTCAATTCCATCATATACAATTTACCAAAACAAATTTTTAGACATACCTGATTGTCAAACTCATCAAATTCTCAGCATAACACCAAAAGATCAAAACTTTACAATACAAACTCAAAACAGAAACTCTAACAAATAGTCAGCGGATTTACCTTGATTCGGATAGACTACACCATTGGATCATCACGAAATTTTAGTATAGTATAAATGACCCAGTTCTGAGAAATTTTCATGAAAACACCGAGAGAAATTGGGAATTTTATCATGTAGATTTTGGCATGGAACGTAGATGACGGAAATGACAAAAATTGTAGTTATTTGCTTATGGTTCTTCTAGATCAACCAACAATTTTTCATCTGCATGCACCCAATTTCTCCCATCAATCATTGATCAAAACCAACCCGAATTCTCCAACAATTTTGAACCCAAAACTGATCATAACTGCATAAATAAAAACAACTACTCACCTTTGTCACCCCACTATCTTTTCTTCTTGATCACGGGGCTGAGAATCTTGTACTTCTGATTGCAACCTAAATATGATCGCAGTGCAATGAAATCTTCTCCTTTCTTTGATTGGAGTGTGAGGTTAGGGCTGCTGTGATAACTAGTGAGAGAGTGAGAGACATAGATAGAGTTACTGGGCATACTGTTCAAGGAGGAACAGTCAAAGGAATATAGTTCTGATGTGGTGGTCAATAAATTTCATGGTCAGTCATAGTAAATTATTGTTAGATCTCCACCTAACGGCTGATAATAAATTATCTTCCAACTGTTTTTTAATCGCCTACCTTTAGATGTAGATCTAACGACAGTTGATCACAACTGACCACATAATTTATTGACCACTATATCAGGACTCTAAAGAAATAATGGCACCAACTCTATTATATAGAAAATGTGTGTGTATATATACTGTATGTATAGAGAAATTAAGTAACATCTCGACTCAAAATTAACCTCTTATATTCTGATTAAGTGTTAATCAATTATGGTAACTAGTTTTGTCACCGTCGGTAATAATTGTGAGCTTTTTAGTTGAATTTTTATCAATTTTTCCAAGTTAGTTGACTTTGGGTGTAATTCATAAAAATCGTCAAGCCGAGTCCATGCATGAGAAGAATGTCAAAAACGGAGTTACGACAAAAAAGTTATGATCAGCAGAAGTTCATCAGAAATGTATTAGTCGTAAATGGACAAGTATAAATAGAAATTTCCATTTCGAGAATATATATTGTGGAAAGTCGTTGAGTTTATCGAGATGAGTACATAGCCATGTCAAGTGTTAAAATTGGAGTTACGACGAAGAAGTTATGTTAAGATGAAGTTTATTGAGAAATTTACGTTCCGGTAATTATACAAGTATAAATAGAGTTTCAGATTTTGGAAAGAGGCAAGTTACCATTTCTGGAAGGTTTTCCTTTCTCCCTCATGCACTCTCTCTCCTCTCTTGTGACACTCTCTGTCACCCTCTCACTATTGACTGCGGTGGTGCACCGGCCGTCCACCAATCGGAGCAAGTGAGGTGTCATAAGTTTCGTCTTGGTCCCCTCTACAACCTCTAATACACCAACGAAGCTAATTCTTATCGATGAAGCCCAGAAATTGACAAAATCGAACAGGTTCTTAAGAACCCTAGAAATTGGGGGTGTTTGTTTTCAAGCTTAAATCGATCAAGGAGACCCTCTGGGCTTTGTAGCCCTTGCCATCACGGAAATAATCATACCTTGGTTACTTCCCAATTCAATCAGAGGAGCCTCAATTGATGATTTGAAGATTTGTGGAATTTTTGATGTTCTTGGTTTCAAATCGAAATTCGGTGAGTTATATTGAGAATTGGACTATGATGTAGTTATGAAAGTTGTTGTTGGGTTGATTGTACACAGGATGAGCCTCGGTTCTCCGAAAAAAGAGGGTGTCGCGACTAATCAGTGAAAAGAAATTGTCCACTCACAGGTGAGCAAAACGCACACTCGCGCTAATCACGTGGTCCGGCGGAAGATCCCTCGCCCGAAGCACGATCTCGATCCCCTGAATAATCATAAAATATATCTGATCAAAATCATAGCTCACAACACGGTACCACACCTCGGAAACCAACCGTTCCCGGAAACGTATAACGGATACAAAAACAATTAACGAAATTCCCAAAATCTCCACTCAAACCCTCGACTAAAAATCTGGCACTCAAATCATCTCGAAAACCTCACGACTGCGTTCGGAGCGCGAAAACGAGTCGGAAATACATAAAAATCTCGAAAAACCGGACCTCGTCGGAGCACCGCCGGCGCGGTGGCGACGGCGTCCAATCTCGGCCAAACTTTCCAGAAATGCTCATCTCCCCAAGCCCAACAACTTCTCTCAAAGGACCACCTCCATCCAACCACCACAGTGGCCGGAATTTGCCCCGAAAGTCACGGAATCCATGGATTCCGGTGACTTTCCGGCTAGCTCCAAAACGACGTCCAACCCGAAATTTCTTCCACCCAAAAGCCACTAGAGGTTGAGGGAAAGCTTTCCCCCCAAACACCCGACCTCAACCATCGCCGGAACAGCCAACCCAAATCCAGCAAAAATCCAAATTTTCTACAAGTTTGTTCTAACTCAAATCGGCATCAATTCAAGTGAAATCAAGTTCTAATCCATAGGAAATGAAGAGAGGAAGCTAACCATACCAGTCTCAAGGTCTAAGGTAGCCGGAATCACAAGCTCTGGTTGTGGCAGTTTGGCACAGCGGCGGTGGACTCCGGTCAACGAAAGTCAACGGTCAACCCAAGGTCAAACGACGGTCAAACTTCCCGAATAGTGATTTTCGACAATTTTCGACTATTTCCGATATTTATACTCGCGTCTCGGGACGATCGACGGTCCAAAACGGATAACCATTACAATTCGGATAAACTCGATACGAACGGATAAACTCAACGAGATTCTGAAACTTCAAATAATCATATTATATTCCTCGGTCGTCGAAATAATCATTCGGAACCGCCCACGAACTCGAAATCACGTGTACAACAACTCTCGAGAAGAGACTCAACTTAAATTCTCGGCCGATAATTTAGTCGTGAATAAAACCGGCAAATCAATCAATTTACGTAAAACTGCGATTACGCGCTAACTCGTGAATTAAACCGATTACTCTACTGATTCTGTTCCGGGTCGTCACAAATCTACCCCTCTTAAAAAAAATTTCGACCTCAAAATTTACGTACCTGTCAGATGAACAGATGAGGATACTGCTCCCGCATACGCTGCTCAGTCTCCCAAGTGGCCTCCTCAATCGAGTGATTCTGCCACAAGACCTTCACCAGCGATATAACACGGTGCCTCAACTCCTGCTCACGCCGATCGAGAATCTGTACCGGCTCCTCCACATACGTCAAATCCTCTCAGATCGGTAGCTGCTGTGGCGCTAACACATGCGATGGATCTGGAATATATTTCCGTAACATCGAAACGTGGAAAACATCATGAACACGAGCCATCTCTGTTGGCAACTCAAGTTTA
This sequence comes from Geum urbanum, assembly GCA_946800695.1. Taxonomy (NCBI): domain Eukaryota; kingdom Viridiplantae; phylum Streptophyta; class Magnoliopsida; order Rosales; family Rosaceae; genus Geum; species Geum urbanum. The sequence goes on from OX326997.1 coordinate 7,130,819, forward strand.
TAAGCAACAGCTCCAACCCTCTCGGTGATCTCGTACAGACCAATGTACCGTGGTCGAAGCTTGCCATGCTTCCCGAAATGCACAACTCCCCTCCACGGAGATAGTCTCAAGAAGACCCAATCGCCCACATCGAACTCGAGACACTTTCTCCTCACATCCGCATAACTCTTCTGGCGAACCTGGGCAATCTTCAATCTGTCTCGGATGATCTGAACGTCCTCCATGGTGCTCTTCACCAGATCAGGGCCAATAAGCCATCGCTCGCCCACCTCACTCCAACACAACGGAGTGCGGCACTGCCTCCCGTACAGGGCCTCATACTGTGCCATCTCGATACTAGCCTGATAGCTGTTGTTGTAGGCGAACTCAATCAAATGTAGTTGTTGGTCTCAATTCCCTCGAAAATGTAAAACGCAAGACCGTAACATATCCTCAAGAGTCTGTATAGTCTGCTCAGACTGCCCGTCAGTCTGAGGATGAAAAGTTGTACTGAAACGCAATCTCGTGCCCATGGCTCGCTGCAATGCCTGCCAGAACTCGGAAGTAAACTGACTGTCTCGGTCAGAAACAATAGATACAGGCACACCGTGCAATCGAACGATTTCCGACAAATACAGCTTGGCCAATCTGCCCACTGAAATTTTCCCCGGAAGTGCGAAAAAAATGAGCGAGTTTCGTCAGTCGATCCACAATAACCCAAATACCAGTGTTGCCAGCCGAAGTACGCGGCAACTGATAAACGAAATCCATGGTAATGTGCTCCCACTTCCAAACCGGAATCTCCAGTGGCTGTAACTTTCCTGCAGGCTTCTGCCTCTTTGCTTTAACCTGCTGACAAATCAAACATTGGCTCACATATGCGGCAATCTCCTGCTTCATGTTGCGCCACCAGTAATATGCTCGAAGTGTACGAAACATCTGCGTACCCCCGAGATGCATCGCATATGCCGAACAATGAGCCTCGTCCAGTATTTCCTTCTTCAGACTCTCGTCTCTGGGCACGCACAACCTGCCTCTGAATAACAACGTACCGTCATCACTCAATCGAAACTCTGTTGGTACACCATTCCGTATCATGGTCTTCTTGTCCAACAGGTAGGAATCTGAATCCTGAGCTTCTCGAACCTGATCAACCAACACGGGTCGAACCTGAAAACTGGCCAACAAAGCTCCCTCATTTTCCCACTCGAACTCGGCACCCGTAGCCCGAAGCTCGGCTAACATAGACACTCTGGCCACACACACGTGAAACAACGAAGCTCCAGATTTTCGACTGAGTGCATCGGCAACAACATTGGCATTCCCTAGATGGTACTCGAAAGTGCAATCATAGTCATTGATCAACTCCATCCACCTGCGCTGCCTCATGTTCAGATCTGGCTGCGTCCGCAAGTAAGTGAGGCTTTTGTGGTCGGTGTAGATCTTGCACTGAGCTTCGTACAAGTAATGTCTCCAACTCTTCAACACTAACACAATAGCGGCTAACTCCAAATCATGCGTCGGATAGTTGACCTCATGTGGTTTCAGCTGCCTAGAACCATAGGCTACAACTCTGCCATGCTGCACCAGCACACAACCAAGTCTCATTTTTGACACGTCACTGTAAACCACGAACTCACCGCTGTCGTCTGGTAATGTCAGAACCGGTGCAGTAATCAACTTTTCCTTCAGGAGCAAGTAACTCTCCTCACATGCATCAGACCACTCAAACTTGACGCCTTTCTTCATCAGTCTGGTCAGTGGAGTAGCAATCCGAGAAAAATCCTGCACAAATCGTCGATAGTAGCCAGCCAAACCCAAGAAACTCCGGATCTCCAGTACGGTGGTAGGTCTACTCCAATTCAGCACGGCCTCGATCTTGTCAGGATCTACGCTGACTCCCTCAGCCGATATCACGTGGCCCAAAAACTTCACACTGTCCAACCAAAACTCGCATTTGCTGAACTTCGCAAACAACTGATTGTCCCGCAAAGTTCACAACACCGCTCGCAAATGCTTCTTATGTTGGCCCACACTCCTGGAATAGATCAAGATATCATCGATGAACACGATCACGAACTTGTCCAGAAATCGTCTGAACACCCGGTTCATCAAGTCCATAAAGGCTGCAGAGGCGTTGGTCAACCCAAACGGCATAACCAAGAACTCGTAGTGCCCATACCGCAATCTGAAAGCTGTCCTGGCCACATCAGACTCTCGGATCCTCAACTGATGATATCTGGACCTGAGATCAATCTTCGAAAAGACTAAAGCTCCCTTGAGTTGATCAAACAAGTCATCAATCCGCGGCAACAGATACTTGTTCTTCACAGTGACCTGGTTCAGTTTCCGATAATCGATGCACAACCGCATGGATCCATCCTTCTTCCGCACAAACAAAACCGGGGCACCCTACGGAAAAACACTGGGTCGAATGAAACCCTTCTCCAGCAACTCCTGAAGTTGAACCTGTAACTCTTTCAACTCCGCTGGCACCATTCGATACGGTGCCTGAGATATGGGTCCTGTACCCGGTAATAGCTCAATAGTGAAATCAATCTCCCGAACTGGAGGTATACCCGGTAACTCCTTCGGAAACACATCCAGAAACTCGGAAACAACCTCAATACCACCAATGTCCGGCACAACAGCCGTAGTGTCCACAACATGAGCCAAGTAAGCAACACAGCCCTTCTTCATCATCCGATCCGCCTTCATCGCGGAAATCATACATGGCAATGAAGTGTTCTTCTTGCCGCGAAACAATGCCTCGGGAAAGCCTGGTCGTCGAAACGTAATCTCCTTCTTGTGAGAGTCAAACATGGCCCAATGTGTCTCCAAGAAGTCCATACCTAAGATCACGTCAAAATCGACGATATCAAGCAGCAACAGATCCGCGGCTAAACCATGTCCTCCAACAAAAATCTCACAATCTCTGTACACCCAGCCAATACTCACAATCTCACCGGATAGATACAATACTCGTAGTCTCACCGGAAGTGGAGACGCAGGTACGGTAGATAAAGATGATAGTCTATACGACATAAATGAATGCGTAGCCCCTGGATCTAACAATGTAAGTACTGGAATACTAAAGACATGCAACGTACCGATAACAACCTCTGGTGAATCTCTGCCCTCAAGCAAAGTCATGGCATGAACCCTAGCCTGCCCGGCTGGTCGTCCACGCTGAGGTTGTCCCTGCTGTCTGCCCTGGCTCGTAAACTGTACTGGTCGAGCTCCCGAAGTGGCACCTCTCTCAGCTCCGGAACTCTGGGCCGCCTGTCCACCAGCACCATCAAGCTGGAAACACTTTCTCGCATAATGACCCACCTGGCCACAACGAAAACAAGTGACAGGGCCCCGCTGACAAGGACCATAATGATGCCTGTTGCAGAAGTTGCATAGTGGATACTCTCTCGGTACGATAAATGTGTCACCAGTACGCCGAGGATAACTGGAACCGCTAGAACCCCCACTAGCCTGTGGTCGCTGCGGTCGATCTCTCCTCCATCTCTGCCTCTGTCTCGGTGCACCAGCTGGTGGTCGATATGGTCCACTGCCCGAGGATGAAGCCGAACCGGAAGTATCAGAACTCTGCCTCTTTGAAGGCCCCTAACTCGGTCTGCCCTCCTCAAACCGTCTAGGCTGGTACCTCATCTGCATTTCCTTCTCGATATCCTCACCTCGGAGTGCTGCACTGACAAACTCATCGAAGTTGTTCCGAGGCATCGTAGTCAGAGTCCCCTTGAAGTTCAAGTTCAAACCCAACTCAAATCTGTGGCACTTGGCTTTCTCAGTAGCCACCATGTCACGCGCAAAACGAGATAAGCGGGTAAACCTGTCTCGGTACTCAAGCACAGACAAACTGCCCTGCCTCAAATTCGTGAACTCCTCATACTTCCGCTGCTGGGTAGCCAGGTTGAAGTATCTCCGCATAAACAAATCTCGAAACAAAGTCCACGGAGTATCAAGTAATCCAACTGCTGCCACTGTCATCTGCTCAGGGGTAAATCGCAGACGCTCACAAACGCGTTCAACCTGAACCAACCATGCCTCGCAAATCTCTGGATCAGCTGAACCTGAAAAGACAGTCGCACCAACAGTACGAGCTTTGACCACAGGGTCAAAACGCTCCTCCAAACGCAACACTCACATCAGCAAGTCGTGCGTCTGGAGATCCTCATCAGAATCCACTTCCCGATCAACACGGGGACTACGTCGAGGAGGCATCCTACTGATACAAGACAAGTATTAGGTACAAGCAGAAGGAACGTAATCATGAGACCTCAGATATTTGAGAATACACAACACCCGAAGCATTGATAAGTACCGCTGGCCAGTCGGGTCATCACTCCAGACATGTTGTACAAACTCAAATACCCTAAGTGTCACAACTACAAGAGTCTACAGAATCTGACAACCTAATGCTCTGATACCAAGCTGAAAGGACCCAACCCTGATTTAATTTCCTAAACCGGAATCAAGCCCCTTCTGAAAACACGAACCAATAAAAACCATAGAAATTTTGGCAGAGTAACGCTACTAACGCAGAATTGCCATTAACCTGCACCCAGAAAATACACTTCGTCCTATGCCACAAAAGCCAAACCGTGGGCACCAATCCCATCCGGATTTCTCAATATCATAACAATAGCAATAAACAGTAAACATAACTGTACTTTATAGAAAATCCGGGAAAATCACATAGAAAACATGTATCAGTAACGTATCAGAGCGACCTCTAGTATATATATACATAATATACAACAGTAGGTAAAACAAGTAACCTACTGGGACAGAAAGGTAGCTCGAATGACTAGCCTCCGACTGCGACGTGAGACACCAGAATCTGAACTACAAACTGGGCACGGAAACCGAAAAGCCCAGGGGAAAGACACGAAAACCGTTAGAGTGAGTGGACGAAAATAAATGTCTTTCGCCGAATAATATATGTTATAAAAACATATGCGAGTCAAAATGAATGAATATGATATAGTACACGAGGTGAACCCAAACTCCTCCAGCGTACAGAGCATGCATAGAAAAATCTCACGGGGTCACTCATAGACACATTCATGCTAGTATAGTCCGAATCACGGGATCCCAGACCTACACGGGATCCCAGACCTACACGTGATTCTAGCCAGAAAGGCCTCAGGTCAGAGGTCTCCCCTTCCCCCCGGGTAAAGGCCTCGGGTCAGGGGTCACAGCCTCCCCCGGTAAACATCCTCGGGGATCAGCCGGGATGCAAGTGTATCGATACAACAATATATACTGTGATTGTACTCTGTGTAAACCAAATCATAAATAGTTCTATGCAAGTGTATAAAGCATAATATAAATGCATATACGTAATACATAATTATATAAGCATATTTATCGATGCATAATCGTAAAGCACATGCTTGAATAAATCATAATCGCATATGCATGCTCATGCTCGTAAAACGTGGATTAAAGACTCGCAACTAATCAGTGAAAAGAAATTGTCCACTCACAGGTGAGCAAAACGCACACTCGCGCTAATCACGTGGTCCGGCGGAAGATCCCTCGCCCGAAGCACTATCTCGATCCCCTGAATAATCATAAAATATATCTGATCAAAATCATAGCTCACAACACTGTACCACACCTCTGAAACCAACCGTTCCCGGAAACGTATAACGGATACAAAAAAAATTAACGAAATTCCAAAAATCTCCACTCAAACCGTCGACTAAAAATCCGGCACTCAAATCATCTCGAAAACCTCACGACTGCGTTCGGAGCACGAAAATGAGTCGGAAACACATAAAAATCTCGAAAAACCGGACCTCGCCGGACCACCACCGGCGTTGGCATCCAATCTCGGCCAAACTTTCCAGAAATGCTCATCTCCCCAAGCCCAACAACTTCTCTCAAAGGACCACCTCCATCCAACCACCACAGTGGCCGAAATTTGCCCCGATAGTCACGGAATCCATGGATTCCGGTGACTTTCCGGCGAGCTCCAAAACGGCGTCCAACCCGAAATTTCTTCCACCCAAAAGCCACTAGAGGTTGAGGGGAAGCTTTCCCCCCAAACACCCGACCACAACCATCGCCGGAACAGCCAACCCGAATCCGGCAAAAATCCAAATTTTCTACAAGTTTGTTCTAACTCTAATCGGCATCAATTCAAGTGAAATCAAGTTCCAATCCATAGGAAATAAAGAGAGGAAGTTAACCGTACGAGTCTCAAGGTCTAAGGTGGCCGGAATCACAAACTCCGGTGGTGGCAGTTCGGCACAGCGGCAGTGGACTCCGGTCAACGAAAGTCAACGGTCAACCTAAGGTCAAACGACGGTCAAACTTCCTGAATAGTGATTTTCGACAATTTCCGATATTTATACTCGCGTCTCGGGACGATCGATTGTCCGAAACGGATAACCATTACAATTCGAATAAACTCGATACAAACGGATAAACTCGACGAGATTCTGAAACTTCAAATAATCATATTATATTCCTCGGTCGTCGAAATAATCATCCGGAACTGTCCACGAACTCGAAATCACGTGTACAACAACTCTCGAGAAGAGACTCAACTCAAATTCTCGGCCGATAATTAAGTCGTGAATAAAACCGGCAAATCAATCAATTTACGTAAAACTGCGATTACGCACTAAATCGTGAATTAAACCGATTACTCTACTGATTCTGTTCCGGGTCGTCACAATCGTCGCCATTATTTATAAAAAAAAATTAAGACTTTTTTTGACGTAACTCTAGATAGCGCTACATTTAATTGTCCGTGAGTAAAAATTGATTTTGACAAATATATTCCTACTTGGTTTAATGACTGGCCTTGAATCTTGTTTATTGTCATTACGTAACATAGTCTGACAGGAAATTGACGTCTTTTAAACGTAAATTGTCATTTAGTTTTTGTTGTATATAATACTATCCTTGGAATATGAACTATTTCTCTCATATTGTTCCATGTTAGTATTTTTGTCTCAATCAGTCTTTCAAACAACTTTGTCACAATCAACCTTGTGCCATTACACAAACTACGTATCTAATCTAAATTTCTTAGTAACATAATAAGCATGCCAATTTTCAATATAAGTTCATGCGTAGGCAATCCACTAAATTCAAGTTTGTTCAAAAATTTCATGGAATATAAAATATTTATATTATCGCTATTACCTGAGTTGTATGAAATAAAATATGATTTATTATCGCCGGGTAATAATTTAAGTGCATAATTATTTATTTCATGAACAATTACATTTTTTGCATAATCATTTAACACATTCTCTTAAATAATTTGCATCACTATATTTGCTTTAAAATTGGGATAGGTTGCTTGAAAAATTGATTCTATAGAATGAACTGTAGGATCAGTAAGTAATTCTTCTAGTATATCATTATAGCTTACATCAGGATCACCTGTAGGGAATTTCAATTTTAATCTCAAATTCTCAGTTAGACCAATAGTCGATAATCTCAAATACTCAATTATATGAAATACTGTAATGCTAGGCCACAAATATGAATTATTAAACGATACTTGAATCATTTGTTCTTCACTACCACCTCGTATGACTGACAATGTTTGTCTAAAATTTTTCACCAAATAGAATAGTCTTTCATCCAAATGGTTCTTGATTTTTTGACAAAATATCATGCAGTATTTTGTTTACTGATTCAATACACTATTTATTACACATATGAGCTTCATCCCAAACGATTAATTCAGAATTTTTAATTAAATTAGAAATATTGGTTTGTTTATTTATATTACAATTTGAATCTTTATTTATAATTAGTTTTATTTTGAAACGTGAATGTGTTGTGATATCTATTGGAAGTAGTAGTGAAGCAATACATGATGAAGCAACTGCCAAAATAATTTTGCCTTCAGATCTTAATCTAGAAATTATAGTGTTCCACAAAAAAGTTGTTCATGTGCCTCAGCTACCATAAACAAATAATGATCTTGGGTTTTTTTGTTTGACTGCTTTGATCACTTCATCGTATATCATTTTTTTACTGCTATTTCTAGTGATTAGGTTCAAATATTTTTGTTTTAGGACTTCACAAACAAAATCTAGTTCTTATCTAATAAGCCCATTGTCAAGTTGATGTATCTGTTGTGTCTTCGGCATTGGTAATTGGTGATCGTTTAAAGTACTGGACGACATCTTAAATAATTTTTCGAGTTCATATAAAACAACATTTTTTAATTCATCATCATGTATGGTAAGATTTGGCATATTAAAATTTGATCTCTTTCTGTGTACTATATCATCGGATATGCTAATCCAATATGTATCAAGTAAAGTTCGAGGATCTGAGACATTACAAAATAGAATAATCGTAACAAATAAATAACAAATTTGAGAAGAAGTGACAGTAAAAGTAGATTCTAACAATGTTTATGTCCAATCTTTATCATCGCCTTGCAATCCTAAGGCTCGATATACTTCTTGGTATGTAGGGTATATTACACCACTAACTGTTTTTATTGAATCAAAATTTGTACATCCTTTTTGAATATTCAAAAGCATTCTAAGATAATATAATTTACCTGCAATTGGCGGCACATTTGTTAATCTACTGAGTACGCAATATTATTTCCTTGGCGTCCATAATTTATGATTTTCATTCCAAACAAATTTGGTGGAAAATTGAGTGTATGTTAATTTATTTGCCTTTTTATAAGTCTTATTTGCTTAAAACCAAGCAGTTTCTATATTTGGATTATTTAACACATTTTTGTAACAACCCGAACTAAAATCTACGTTTAAATCAGCGCGAAATATAATTATCGCGAAAGAGTGGTATCATGTGGGTTGTTAACGACTTTTTCACCATGCAAGAATTTGGGTTGACTTCCTTCACAAGAATTGTAGAGAATTTAATTCCGAGCACATGTAAATTTTCAAGAAATTTTTTGGATAAGTGAGCAATTATTTAACGAGTTTTGAAGTCGGTTGGTGAATATATATATATAAGTGTTATTTTTATTGTTGATTTAATCGTGACCGTCCGATCTTGATCATATTGAATTATAGCCGTCAATTTGGGGCTGGTATGTGTATGATATGTATACGATATAAATACGAGTCAAATTTGGAAAGTTTCCATTTTTGGGATCACTGGGTTGACCCGCGGTCAACATTTTGGCTGTGGAATTTCTTGCCGGCTGTGTGCCCTATTCCGGCCACCTATGGCCGGGGTCTTAGTGTCAAAACATTAGGCATGAGTTCCTCTTTTCATTTGGTTAGTGGATCGCTCATGATGGTGGCCGGAGGAGGAGGAACTAACGCGATGAAAATATGGGATTTCCGGCCGGAGGTGGCAGAGATGGTGGCGTTGGGGGACGAAACCATAGGGTTTTGTAGCCCTTGGAATTGTAAGTTGAACCCATGTGGTCTTGGACCTTGCCATGGCTGGTGGTGGCCGATCGGAGGAAATGGATTTCGGTAAGGTTTTTGAACTTCACGGTCGAAGAATTCTGGGCCAGTGGGATTCCGGCGGCGGCCCCACGCGCCGCCGTGCACGACGGAGCTCCAATGATGTGGAATTTTCGACAAGTTTTATGTCATTTCGCTCCTTTTCGCACGTCGAACGCAATGGTGATGTTTATATTCGGATTTGAGTTTAATAAATTTGGGCGAGTATTTAATCAAACAATAATCAGTTTAATTCACGACAATATTAAAGAATGCTTTGAATATCAGTTTAATTGCGCGTCGTTTGATATTTGAGATTTGATTGCGACTCTTTAAAGTGTGGGATTACAGAGAATTGAATTTAGAATTTGGTTGAGTCGGTAATTAAACAGAAAATATGTTGCTCGAGTTTGTGAGATTCTCGATGTTATTACTCACCATATTATGATCGTAGTTATGCCGTGTGAACTCCGATGATAAGATATTAATTTTAATCGTGGTTTCAGGATGTTGAGTTAGCGGGCGTGTCAGATAAATAATTGTGCCGATCGACAGGGTTTCAGCTTTATATTTATCCCGACAACCTATGAGTGGACATTTTATTTTCATTATTGACTTGCGAGTCTACGATTATGCATTTGTGATTATGCATTGTACGAGTATGCATTTACTATTATACATGTGCATGGAAACAAATATGATTTGTTTTACACAGAGTACAGTCTCAGAGGTAGAAGCATTGATGCGTTGGCATTGGCATGCTCAGTTGATCCCCGAGATGCTCCGGGGGAGATAGAGTCCTGACTCGAGGTCTTTCTGACTATTTAATCACGTGTGAGTCTGGGATCCCGTGATTTAGACTGTACTGTTGCGGATATATCCGAGAGGGACCCCGCAGTTTTGGACTCGCATCTTGTTTATTTTCAGACTTGCATTATTTTTATACACATTATATATGAAAGGCATATTATTTACAATTTCAATTAAAAAGTGAAATATTATTTTCGTCCACTCACTCTAACAGTTTTTATGATTTTATGTGCATTTTTTCTGGGCTTTTCGGTTTTCTTTGCCCAGATTGCAGTGTGTATCATGAGGATGCTGAATGTCGTCGAGGGCGTCGAGTTCACCAATCAATTCCTTCAGCTGTAGGTTCCAGCTCTCTGTTAGTTTGTCTTTTGTATTATTGAAGTCACTCTATACACTGGTTCGATAGTATTATTTTAGTGAGACTCTTATGAATAGGTCATCACTCCTTTAATAATCGAGTTAAGTTTCTTTGTTATGAATCAGTGTATTTACTGAAGTATGTTTTAAAATTCTGAATAATGTATCAATTGTGATTTCCGTTTTATGTTGAGAAATCCGGATGGACATCGGTGATCCACGGTATTGTTTGTGGGTTTATCTGCGGAGTATCAGTTTTTCTTGTAGGCTTTTAGTTGTCTCTTTTATAAGAGAATTTATGTCAAAATTTTCACAGAAACTTGTAGATTAGGGTCAGTCGTTAGGGCTTGATTCTAGATTACGAAATAATCTAGAGTCGGGTCCTTTCATTTTCAAGAGAATTAGTTTGATGAAAACAAATAGTTTGTTCTTTAGACAAATGAATTTTAAAATATTGAACTGCGAAAAATCTAGATTGAATGAAAAATTCAAATAAACGTCATACAGACTCATGAGGAGTTAGATATCGATAATTGAGATAATTTTGGATCTTATCATTTATATTGTCACGAACTAACACGTGAACTCTATCAGATCCTTTATTTATATACTTGAATAGATATTTTATTAAAATAGATTGAGAACACGTATGATTCAACATTTATATGAGCATTATATCTCAGCAACAAATTAGCATTGTAAGGAACAATATAATTATTACCAACATGGACTCCTTTTTTGACCACAAAACGTGATTCATCATCGCGACGTTTATACTGAGGAGTCTTAATTGCTTGAAAAATCGTGTTAGTAATAAATGGTTTTGAAAAATATTTTGTACATAAATTGCCTCGCATACAGAGAGAATTTGAATTAAGTTGACCGCAAAGACCATGAATCATGAATTGACTAACTATTTCAAATAATTGTGTGTTAACATTTTTATTGGGTAATTCTGCTGATATTATGGAATCTACATCATTTGCTGTATAATATTTGTATTTATTTTTAAGCCAAAATAATATATGAGCATGGGGGCAACCCTCGCTTCTGAAATTCAATTATACATACGTGAGCATGGACTTTATCAAAGGGTACTCCAGATTTAATATAAGCAATCATATCATCTACTTTTATTTTAAAAATTCGACAAACGATATTAGGATGATCCTCTGGTTTGTACCTTTTTTTTCCTTTCAAGATATCTCAAAATTTCTGGTCATTTCACATTGCATGTGAAAGTAATGAACAAATCGGGATTACCGTATTCTCTATAAATTGTCATTACTTCTTGATGATTATTTATCATATCTCTTGAACTACCCGTGTGAGAACTAGGAACAAAAACCCTTTTCCTAACGTCAGAACCTTTGACAATTCCACCCGAAATAAATGTAGATATATTATTCAATGTTTTACACCTTAGTTCTAGTTGATGATGTCTTATATATTCTAAATGATTTTCGTCAACAGTCGCATATGCTCAACCAAGTATTGTTGAAATAATCGTCCACCTTTTAACAAAGTGCTTGATTGATTTTCTCTATCATGAATTTGGTAACACACAAATTTGTTCATTGTCAATTTTTTATCTTTATTGTCCCCTTCAATTGATTTTAATTTCATGTTTATTTTAAATCCATTATCTTCATATGGAAAAAGAAATGGATACTATAACGACATTAATTTCGGATGAATTTTAGAGATTTGTTTTAGCAATCCATCGTTAGTTTGAATAATTATATCTATATTAGAATCGAATTCACCTATATCACCCACAATTAATCCACAAATTTCAGAAGGAGAAGGTAATTTGTATTATTTGCTATCAAATTTTTCACGATCAAGTATAGTCACATCAAAATTAGGCAACGATTGATCCTCAAAATTTTCTCTGACTGATCTAAATTTTTTGGTTAATTCATTACAGTCATCTAGCAATTCTATTAATCCTTTGGCAATATCAATATCCATTTTTTTATTTGCATTATTTGGATCAACAACGCTTATACGGTTTGAAATTTCATTCTGAGTATCGTAAACATGTAATTGAGCATATTTTGGACATTATCCTCCCAAAGGTAAAACATAACCCATATTATGATGCAATTGTCCACATATTTTGAATACGTAAGGAGCTCCTCTATCATTTATGCCATGCTCAATTTTAGCAACCATGGAAGTAAAAGCATACATGGAATTATAAACTCTAATATTATCACAAAATAGTACACTTCTCCTACCATTGTTTGGATTTAACAATTCATCAAGAAAATGCATAGTTTGTATATAACATTGGAAGCTGGACTTGTCTTTTTTCACAATAATGTGTATAGATCCATTGGTTATTCATTTTCTTTTTCAATGCTTCATCAAACCAAAAGAAAGCAGTACAATGATTACATGTTAAGCATCATCAACATATGCATTATAATCCACAATGACCCCTGTAATGACAGTCATATGAATTTGAGTTAGATGATTGATGATAGATAATGAATCTTGATTATTTAATAATTGATAATTGATGATCGACTTAAGTTTGTCCTCACCTCACCTGCATATGTTCATTTATATGAGACCTGCCCGAAAATTGTTGCACCAACACCTATAATTGATAGCAAAGCACCATTGTCAGGTTGATTCAAATAAATTCCACAAAAAATAGGCCTCCGAATAAGCCGTTACACACCTACAATACCTGGTATAAATTCATCAACATCTTCATCATCGGTGTTGTCCGGTGACTCTGTCTCTAAATCATGGGACGGTGGACATTCTTGAGAAGCGTCTTCAAATAAGCATTGTCTTTTACTGAAAGAATGTTTCGCCTGATCTAACCCCATCCCGTTGTTGACACAACTATAATCCCTTTTCTGCACCATATCTAGAACACCAATTTCAGCATTCAAAACGAATTCCAAAAACCAATAGACTGCTACACAACAATTACAAACCCTCAACCCAAATTCAACTCTTAAAACTGCAGCTATAAACCCTATTTCCAACAGGTAAAATTACTTGATCGAGAACCACATAGTTGCCTAAACCCACTTGCCTAAACAAAATAGAATCAACTCAACGAAGTCAAATTCCACCACACTTCAGGACAAATCAATCCATTTTAATTTTTTTTCCCTAAAGTACAGAATAATAAGAAGAAGTCTGACTCCTATGAAGAATCGACAATTCAACAATACCATTTAACCAAAATACTATCAGATTGACCAAGATAACGGCACAATAATTCACATTTTCTAATAAGCTACTCTATGTGTATACCACCAGAAATAACTCGCCAAAGATTAGACCAAGACAAAGTTTTGATTTCTAAAACCACAAAATAATGCTAATTTTGTCCATCATATAATTAAAACGAAGAAGTAATACCATATCAATATTATTTTAGCCATTAATATTAGCTACATTCAAAATAGAAGACAACAATTGATAATGTACACCACCTAAGATAAGCTGGTGCAGATCTGCATCATTTAATTGTTGTTTAGTGTGGTGTTGTCTCCATGTCATGGCATCCTGAAGATTCTCCAGAAGCAGCATAAAAAAAGCAATGTCTTTTGTTTTGACACCTATTGTTTCAAGGGGTTCCTACAACAGACTCTAACAGTTCTGTCGACTTCTTTCTCCAGCCTATACCCATAAAATATTTTCAAACATGTCCATTAAAATTGCTTATCTATAATATATGTTTAAGGCTGACACAATGTCCATAAAATATGTGTAAACTGTATCGCCTGATCTAACCTCATCCCATTCTTCACAAACAATTATTCATTTTCAGCACTATATCTAGAATATCAATTTTAGAAGTCAATACGAATTCCAAAAATTAATGCACTGTTGCACAACAATGACAAACCCTGAATTCAAATTCGACTCTCAAAATTGCAGCCACAAATCCTATTTCCAAGAGGTAGAATCACTTGATTGAGAAGCACATACCCGCCTAAACAAAATATGATCAACTCATCCAGGCCAAATTCCACCACACTTCACGACAAACCAATTCACTTTAATTTTTTTTTCTCTCATAGAGTACAAAATAAGAAAAAGCTCAAGTGCTGCAAAACAACGACAATTCAACAGTACCATTTTAACCAAATACTATCAGATTGACTCAAATAATGACACAATAAATCACACTGTCAAATAAGCTACCATATGTGTATACGACCAAAAATAACTTGTCAAAGATCAGAGAAAGACAAAGCTTTAATTTCTAAAACCACAAAATAATACTAATTTTGGGCATGATATAACTAAAACAAAGAAGTAATACCACATTAACATTACTTTAGCCGTAATTATTTGCTCCATTCACAATAGGAGAACACAATCCATGACGTATATATACCACTTGAGATAAGTTGGTGCAGATCTTCATCATTCTTATTGTTGTGTGGTGTTGTCTTCATCTCAAGGCATCCCCAAGATTCTCCAAAAGCAGCATCAAAAAAATGTTGTTTTTTGCTCTGAGACCTCTTGTCTCAAGAGGTTGCTGCAACAGGCTCTAACAGTTCTACTGACTTCTTTCTCGAGCCCATACCTATAAAATATTTTCAAATTTGTCTATCAGAACTATTTATCTATAACTAGCCTTTACGCATGCAAATTGTTATTTTTTTACAAATGGAGAATATATAATTATAATGTTCGACAAAATATATAAACCATTTTGTTCCAAATATTTTTTGCAAGTAAATTTGTATGTAAAACTAAACTAAAAACATATGAAAAAGAATAAATTGTTATCTAATGAACTCATACATTTTTTTTCCTAAAGATTTGTGTAACTTTTCGTGACCAGTATTTTTATCTCGATTATCTCTATATATTAAGAGAGATGGGCTTAGTACAGTTACCAAGCAGTTAACCTCAAACATTATTAGTTCCATCAAATCAACTGGGTTGATTATTTAGAATAAATGGTTAACTTAATTCTAGGAAGGCTAAATATGTCCAATATGAGAGAGAGAAAAAATACTTGGAAAGAAAGTTTAGATATCATAGGCATGTGAGCACAAATATAGGAACTAACAAAGTAATTTAAAATTTAAAAAATAAAACAGTTTACAGTTCTAATAACTACAAATTGTTGAAGGAGAGATAATATGATAGACTGAAACTGTAACTCTTTCATTGATAGAATATCTTAAATATAGGCTGATACAATCTGTTACAATAAATGTCCCGATATAACAGGGATTCTCTGTATCTAATATATATTAATTTGTATCTAATTAGGACAAGATACACACCAGAAGTTACAGAGAATACATCTCCTTAAACAATTCCCCTTATATTTATGACCTAATGAATGATGCATAACATGTTTGCCTTACTAAAAACCTCGCCAAGCAAACAAAAACCTCATGGGTAAAACAAAATCTTGTTCTTAAGGGAAAAAGAGTACAATGCATCAACTACAAACGCTACTACATGTGACGTAGACTCTCCCTGA
This sequence comes from Geum urbanum, assembly GCA_946800695.1. Classification (NCBI taxonomy): domain Eukaryota; kingdom Viridiplantae; phylum Streptophyta; class Magnoliopsida; order Rosales; family Rosaceae; genus Geum; species Geum urbanum. The sequence continues at coordinate 7,146,872 of OX326997.1, forward strand.
TGTCTAAAAAAATGTGACTCCCCTGACTGTAAACTCAGTCATGGAGTTCAGATAACCTGCGCATACCAATGTATCTCACATGTTTCACAAATGTAGATTTAGGTAATGACTTGGTAAACCAACCTGGCTTACATGGATATTCAACGGCTGTTGTTGTTATTGATTGAAGAAGAATTTCGGCGAGATATGATTTGTATTGTCACCCTTAATGTAACCCAATTTCATCTGTTCAATGCATGCCGCATTATCCTCAAATATACAAGTGGGAACTGTCGTAGTAGATGGTAATCCACTAGACCCTCAAATATAATGTATGACTGACCTAAGCTAAACACATACTATAACCGCTTCATGCAAAGCAATAATTTTTGAATGATTCGAGGAAGTACCAACAAGGATTTGTTTAGTTGATCTCCAAGAAATCACTGTGTTTCCTACAGTGAAAATATAGCCAGTCTATAAACGACCTTTGTGTGGGTCAAAGAGGTACCCAACATCAAAAAACTCAACCAATACATCAATCAGTATTTCAGAATAGGGGACAGCAATAAAATTACTTGCAGGAGGTTTAGTCTTTGATGGATCAAAAAATAACTCATTCGAAGGCATGACTCTGGTCGGACCCGTGAGTATACTTTGATGGATCAAAGGCTCCGAAATCTGCATGCTGCAATTCAACCATCCTTTTTCCAGGGCTTTCAAGCTCATCTTTGTGCTCTTTGTAAGGGAAGAATAAATCTAAGTCAATAGAACCCTTCAAGTATCTGAATATTTGTTTTACTCCATTCCAATGACGTTGCGTATGCGTAGAGCTAAATCTAGCCAACAAGTTTACTGAGAAGGTAATATTTGGACGCGTGCACTGAGCTAGATACAATAAAACTCCAATAGCACTAAGATATGGAATTTCAGCTCCTAAGATCTCCTTATTGTCATCTACCAGATGAAATGGATCTTTCTTGGGGTCCAGACTGCGAACAACTATTGGCGTGCTAAAATGGTGTGCTTTGTCCATATTAAATCGCCTGAGCATCTTTTGGACATAAGCAGATTGGTCAATGAGAATTCCACCAACTCGATGTTCCAGCTCTAATTCGAGACAAAATTGAGTCCTATCAAGGTCTTTCATCTCAAATTCAGATTTCAAGTAGCCAAACGTCTTATTGATCTCATTAAGAGTCCCGATGATGTTCATATCATTTACATAGACAACTACTATAGAAAATCCTGAACTTGTCATTTTAATCAACACGCAAAGGCATAAATCATCATTCTTGTATCTCTTCCCAATCAAGTAGTCACTAAGACGTGTGTACCACATCCTACCAAATTGTTTCAATCCATATAGTGAACGTCTCAATCTGATTATATGAGCACTCTGTGGTTTAGAGTTACTTGATTTGAGTATAGCAATGTCATCCAACATTCTCATGTATATCTCTGAATTAAGATCCCCATAAAGATATGCAATAACCACATCCATGAGCTGCATGTTTAGTTTCTCAGACACTACCAAGCTTATCAGGTAGTGGAAGATGATGATGTCCATGATCGCAGAATACATCTCCTCCTAATTAATTTTAGAGTATTGAGAGAAACCATGTGCCACTAGTCTAGCTTTATAGCACAAGACCTCATTCTTCTCATTACACTTCCTAACAAAGATCCATTTATGTCCTATCGATTTAACATTCGGTGGGCATAGCACTACTAGACAGAAAACCTGCCTCTTTTCAGAGAGTCTAGTTCAGCTTGGATTGCTACCTTTCATTTTGGCCAATCTTCACTTTGTCGGTAATCCACCTCAGATCGAGGTTCCATTTCATCGTCGTCTATGATCTCTTAAGCGACGGAATAAGAAAATGCATCATCAACTAACATGAAAAATCTATCCATAAGAATGCTCTTAGCATTTGTTTTAAGTGGGATTTCTTTATTCTCTAACATCACAAGAGGTTCTGAGGCGTCCCCCAGATATGCCAATTGTGATTCAAGGACATAAATGTAGTAAGAGACAATCTCATGTGAAAGATTCACAATGTTCATGATGAATGGATCATTTTGTGCCTCGATGGCCTGCCTTTTAACTGGCGACTCATCAATGGATTTTCTTGATCTCCCCTTTTTCCTGGTGAGAGCCGAGGCCGACGAAACACCTTCTACATGAGCAGGAGGAACTTTTCCTTGCCCGGTGTTGGTACTAACCAATCCCCTTTTCAAGATTTCTAACCTTGCGGGAACATTTGCAGCAGGTATATCCGATCTCGTCACTTTAGTGATATCAGTAAAGGAGTCATGCATAGTCTGCTACTTTCCAGATCAAGTACTCTTTACACTTCTATCTCACTCTGAGATGTACGGGGATTATGATGAGACATAGTGGGATTAGACCACGCCAATTCCTGACGTTGAACCAGAATAGTTACATTTATTCCTCTCCCTAAGAGCATCTGCACCCATGAGTAGTGTGAAATGTTTAAAAATGATTTACCGGATAGATTTACCACCAATAATAATGTGACACGTGTCTTTATCGGTAGTAATTATACAAGATTTTCGAAAAGATTTCCGACTAATTAAAAATTGACACGTGTCATTGTCGATAAAATAATTGGACTAGATTTTCGATGAGATTTTCGACCAATGCCGATCCGACATGTGTCGCTATGAGATATCGGAGATATCGTCGTTCACCAAATAATTCAACCAGATATCCTGTAAGATTTTCGACCAATAACGATGCGATACGTGTGTTCATCTTTGACGATCAGATTATCTACAATTGCTTATAAAACGTTCATCTTTCGCTCATAGTTGCCTCACACCATCTACAAGAATCCGAGTAGATAACTCATCTCTCTAAACACTTCGTAACATTTCCTTGTTCATCACTCTGATGGATCCTTTTAGTTTCCCCAATTTTTTCAGGAGGAGACAACGTCAACAAGAAGAGGATGACTATATGGAGCAATCATTCATCAATCAGGTGGTCATGGCGGAAGCACAAGACGACAATAAACCCTCACGACCGAGCGGTTCACGTCGCGGTAAAAAACTGAATCATCCACGATAGAGGCTATCTAGGGGACGCAATCTCATGGCTGATTACTTCATTGAATGTCCCAACTTCGAGGCGGCAGAATTTCGCCGGCGGTATAGGATGAGCAGAAACCGATTCAACATTATCATGACGGATCTCTGCAACTACGACAAATCTTGGCATCAAAGACCAGACGCGACTGGATTGCTAGGGCTTCTTCCCGACCAAAAGCTGATCGGTGCTCTGCGAATGTTGGCGTACAGGGCGGTCGCGGATTAGTGCACTAAAATTACAAGGATGGGGAAATCGGCTACCCTGAAATGCATGAAGGATTTTTGCAGCCAAGTGTATCAAATCTATGGTCCAAAATACCTCTGCAGTCCAACATAGGCAGACCTCACGCAACTCCTAGCTAAAGGCCAACACCGAGACTTTCCTGGCATGATTGGAAGTATCGACTGCATGCACTGGGAGTGGAAGAACTGCCAAACCGCCTATCAAGGGGCGTACTCAGGTCGAAAGGGTCACCCAACTATTATTCTGGAGGCGGTGGCCTCGTATGATACGTGGATATGGCACAGCTTCTTCTGGTGTCCTGGAGCCAAAAATGTCATTAACATGCTCCACCTATCGAATGTGTTTTCAGAGGTCCTTACAGGAAGAGGCCCAACTTCTGTCTATGAAGTCCATGGAGAGAGGTACAACCACGGTTATTATTTGGCTGACAGAATATATCCAAGGTACTCTACATTCGACAAAACTATTTCTAATCCCCAGACGCCGCAAGATAAACTCTTCACAAAGAAACAAGAGGCATACCAGAAAGATGTGGAGAGGGCCTTTGGCATCTTGCAATCTCGATGGGCAATTATTCGTCATAGTTGTACATTGCACCACAAATCGGTAATGACTACCATCATGTTAGTTTGCATCATATTACATAACATGATTGTTAAGGAAGAGTACGTGGAAGATGAGGATAAGGAAGAAGAAGACGTGCAAAATCCATCGAGCACTTTCCGGGTTTATGATGGGCCGGTGGATGAACAAGGGAATCGAATTACTTTTGAGCCAATTAGTAGAGATGGAGCCAATATACAACGGTTTCACGACCGTGTTGCCGATCTCGAATCTGGTTACATCCATAGAGAGCTTCAGAAGGACTTGGTGAAGCACAATTGGAAGTTGGAAATCAGCGAGATACTCTAAATATTATCCTAAAATGTGTGTTTAATTATTAAGCGTGTGTGTAATTTTAGTTTAATTTTTGTATGTGTGTTTAATTATTAAGCTTATGTTTTAATTTAATTTGTATTTGAATTTCATCTTAATAAATAAATTGCATCTTTATTTTTTGAAAATTAAAATTACATAAAATGACAAGCCAAGCCCAGATTTATTCTTAGTACAATACTATAACTACTATGGAAAGAGCACGCGACTTGGGTGATAACAATCCGAATATGTTTCATCGGTAGGTTGATCTTGACTAGGTTCTCCTTCATTAAGGATGACTAATTTCCTCTTTGTAAAATATCTTTTTGAGATTGGGGTCATTGCCTCCAAATCCATTGCATGATCCTCATTTCCTCCTCTTGGTTTTTCAATCGTAACTCTTCATCCGCCCTTGCTTCATTCCGCCTTTGAATTTCTATGTACTCCGCATAATAATTAAGCTTACTTTCATTATGCGCTATCCTCTTAGATTGCCACGATGCTTGGTCACTAACAATGGTATGCAAAACCTCAACTCGTTACTCAATAGAAGTCTTACCTTGTTTCTTTTGTCGCCTCGCTTCCTTTGCCGCCTTCTTTCCCATTGGTCTAGGCGGACTCGAGGGAGCGGCAATGTGGCTTTGAGGTGTCTCATTCACTTCTTCGTCATCCAAATTAATGGTTGGAGATGATTCGGCGGCGGAAGGAGTAGGTTGATAACTACTTGCATCTGGAGATGGAGTACTTGGTAACACCGAAATGAAAGATGGATGATTCTTAACTACTTCCCAACATTCAAAGTGTGTAAACACTTTCTTCTTTTCCTTATAGTAACATGATTGAGCTTGCTTGACCTAATAAAATAATTATATTAGCTATTTCACCATGCTACATATTTTATTCAAATTACATATATAAATTATGCTACAAACAAAATAATGTAGGCTATTAAGGAGATCACTGAAGGTAACATTCCTCCCATGTTTGTACTCAATCTAGTACTGATGAGCATAAGTGCTCATAGAGATTAGGAAGGTAGTCAAAGCCTTTTCAATCATGTCTTTCTCTGACTTGTCCACCCCACAGAAGCTCAAATCAGACTGCAAATCCAAAGTCGCTTGATTAAAATATTGGATCTTTAGAAAATTCAGAAGCTTAAGGGCTTCTCATTTTGCAGTCAACTCAGGAAGTTGTGCATCATGCACATTGTAGAAGCGTTGCTTCAAAGCATCTCACAAATCCAGGGGATTAGTTTTCTATAAATACTGCTTCTTGAGAGTTGGATGAATGTGACGTCTTAAAAACATGAGGGGTTGAGCTTTTGACTCTGTTGTTGATGGAATGACATTTGGCCTAGCGGATTGAATAGTGTTGTTGAGTCTCTTACCAATGAATGTGTTAACCACATCGGAGACCCAGCGATGATATTCATTTCCTTGAAGATAAACGAGGTCGAGCTCTGGCCTAGCCGGCACATTCACACTCATCTAAAAAATACAAAGAGATTTTATTAGTATCGATCGAAAAACCATGATCACTGACATCAAATTTTAATGAATAAGAATGTGATCCATGATGTATGGTCACAAAATCGATCATCAATAAACAGTGGCTCAAAAACCTCACCCAAAAATTGTGATTAACCATCATATGGAAACAATTTCTCTTTCTTTCTTTTCTTTTCTAAACTGTGACTCCCCCAGGACTATCACTCATATTAGATCTAGGGTTTTGCAGGAAGTAAGTTTTAGTCCTAGATCTAAAGATTGATGGTTTAGAAAATTTACCTCGATTGGTGTTATGTTCGGTATGACCGGTACAAAAGTTAGACTACGTTGAGGAAGAGCTCTTCTGTAGCGGTTCCTTAGAAGTCGAGAAATCTTGACGAAGGAGGAAGATTGTTGGAAGTCGAGATGATGATGATCGCTGGTAATAGGGGCCAGGTATGAAGATCAGCGGTGATGAGATGATGGTTGGCGGTGAGAGGCTTAGTTTTAGGGTTAGGGGTTTTTTCTTTTTCCTTGTAGTGATAGCTGACTATTAACTCAGAGCGTGCTAATAACGTGTTGAAGGAGAGATGATATGATAGACTAAAGCTGTAACCATTTCATTGTTAGAATACCTTAAATATAGGCTGATACAATCTGTTACAATAATATCTCGATATAACAGAGATTCTCTGTTTCTAATCTATACTAATCCCTATCTAATTAGGATAAGACACACACCGAAGTTACGGAGAATAAATATCCTTAAACACAAATAACTTTAAAAAACAGATTAATTTTAAATAAATACACTCGCATCGTGTGTGTGCCTGTTTCTAGTTTTGTATTGATGATTGATCCCGGTTATCTAACTCTACTCAAGCATTATACTTTGTTTTCATAGAAGAACACCATAATGTACCATAAAACTCAACACGTTTATGTTACAAATCGTAGTTTTATCCATTATTAGTCATGTACACTGCACTATAACTTATACACAAAATGAGAGAGATGAAGTCAGTGGGTTGAAAAAATCAAGTGAGTCTATTTAACATGTTAAAATGAATGAATGATTGGATCTATTGTGCTCAACCATGTACCTATCTGAAAGAACACCTTCACAATATATGAGATTGATCTATTACACCTTCAAAGGCTATTATTACTATAACTACCATGCAATCGATTGAAGTACTTAGATGCAGCTTTCAACACCTTATTTCATCCATACCTGAACCAAAACCATATATAAAACTTTAAAGTCTAATAATCACCCACAAAAGAATCTATGTCCTGCTAACAAACAAAAAAAAAACAAAATTGATACTAACATAAGCTACTAAAATGTTACTTTCACTGGGTTTGTTTGTTAAGTGTTATTCATCCTTCTACAATGTTAACCTTTATTCTAAAAAAAGCTTCCAAAATCTAATTTTTCTTTTGTTTATCCCATCAAGCGGTGAATCCTAATTTCTCTTCTCTACCTCAGGTTCTTTCATCTAACCCAACATAATCATGTAAAACTAAAAAAACATTTACAGAATATACAAAATAAAAATGGCAATAACTTTCAGGCAATGCACTACTTAAGATTCTTTCACCAAATTCAAATTGGGCCGGGCAAGACCGGTTTGTTGCTTCTCCGATAACATCAACTCATACCTTGTATGTTATACCGAAATTAGCAAGCATTCTTTTTCATATTCATTTTATCAGAAACCATACATTTGACTATAAGAATTCTTAATTATCAAACTTATATAAGGCTCATTTCTTTTGTGAACTATATATGATTCCTGATTAACAGAACATAAAAATTAAATCTAAAACTAAAACAAATTCCTGATTAACAGAACATAAAAATTAAATCTAAAACTAAAACAAATGAGATAGCTCAAGAATGGCCCTTCTTCTCCGATCCCACAAAATGAAGAATTGAAATTATGTCCAACATAGGCCCAAACACTCCCCAACACTCCAAACTATCCAAGTTTTTATTCAGCCCTGCAAAGTGAATTACTCAACATAACAAAAGTTTAAAGCTTTGATAGCGGTAAAACTTGATCAAACTTACAATAAAATAATGATAATTGATGATTCAAAAACCCGAAAGGTAATTAGGATATCTTAAGACATTTAATCAAAACGTCAAGCAAGTCACTCACCACCAATTCGATCTATTTGGTGAGCTTAGTGCCACCCAAATCAGTCTCGTCTCAAACTTCAAAACCTCTATTCTTGCCGCGACGCTCTCTTGAAACACTCTACGACCATTGTGAAAATAAACAAAACATAACAGAAATCACACATTGGGTTGATCGAATAGATATTTTTTCCCCTCGATTATAATAAAGGCATACCCTCTGGATTCGCCATCATCACCTTTCAGTTCTTCTCTGGCGGCTTCGAATTCTTATGAAAACTTAAATTGAATCTCTTGCACTTTAGAGATTTCAAAGTCGATTTCGTGGATGTGTGCTCTCGAAAACGAAACGATGAAAAGAGACTAAGAGAAAACACTGAAAACGTATAGAGATGGAAGAGCAATGAAACCTCCTATTGTTTTGATATCTGATTGGAAGGCATGTAAGTGTGAACCTGCAGTAACCCAATAGGAGAGTTATAACTGCTGATATGATTGAGAGTTTTGCGGTTTACCGGAACCATCAATGCTCTCTATCTTCTTCCCTTCGTTGTATAAGTGTTGTGTTTTCAAATTTTTTGTTATCTGTTTCACTCTTTTGCAATTTTTATATCAGGTCTATTGCATGTCGACATTTATATTAGCAGGGACAATTTGAGGGTTAATGAATGTTTGACGTTCAGTTTTAGGAAATAATTGTACAAGGCCTTCTTTTTTAATTAATAGAGATATATTTTTAAAGCTCACACAATGTCCATATAATATTTTTATATATATAGAGAAAGAATTAATAAAGCATCAGTCAAAACTCAACAACGCATAAATAGAATAACATAACAACGTTTAAGAAGAAAGACAGTAAGAAGTCAACCTATTGTTGTGAATTACCAACAATTCAACAATACTGTTTTAGCCAAATACTATCAGATTAACTCAAAGAACAACACAATAATTCGCAGTACCTAATAAGGTACTATATGTGTATACCACCAGAAATAACTTCTCAAATATTAGACGAAGACAAAGTTTTGAATTCTAAAACTACAAAATAATAGAAATTTTGGGCAACATATAATTAAAATGATTCAGTAATACCCTGCCAGCATTATTTTAGCCATTATTATTAGCTCCTTTCAAAATAGAAGGCAACAAATTGATAATGTACACCACCTGAGATAAGCTAGTGCAGAGTTCCTCTAAAACAATTACAGCAAGATTCACAGATAATGTAAAAAAAACCACATGTTAAGGAAAAAACCTATACGCAACAAATCAGGGTTGGTACTCTTAGGCTATTTTTTCATGACTGCTTCATTGAGGTAGGAAACACGTTTTTCTTTATAATTGGACTTAACAACACAATGTACTCATTATATAAACAAATGCAAACCCGGTACCCCTATTCGAAAAATTCCCGATTTAAACATAATACTATCCAAATTAGTATTAAGTTCCAAGAACTCCCTCCCCTTCAATCATATATACTTCCAACAGAATAAATAGCCCCTATATAATTTTGATAAATTTTGTATGCAACCGAAAAGGATGAATGCGAGATGTAATAGATGACTTTCCTAACTAAAGATCAGGTACTTCCCCACCTCTGCAAACGTTGAACTACTCTGATTGAATAACTATGTAATTGGTTTTTCATCGAGTTGTTTAACAATAGCACCGACTTTTTGTTGTATTAGAGATTGAAGACCAATTTAGCTCAAATATTAAACCCAAAAACCACAAAATCAACACATACAACGCACCCATTCAATTACTCCAAGAACCCAAATTGTATACTTCCAGAAATCCCAATTCCAAAAATCACCTATACTCAATACTCAATTATGTTAACCAACTAATAAATGGTGAACTCTTATAAACGGTGGAGAGGCTGCAAACCTGAGAAGTTGAGAGAACGGCAAAAAGTTACAAAATCGGTGAGGATGGTTGGAGAGAGCTTCGGTGAGATAGTCGAAGAGATCAGAGCAGTAGAATCGGTACCGAGGTGGAGCCCAAGACCACAGAGGAGAGAGAGAGATCAAAATCGAAAATGAGATCGGAGGTCAGAGATCAGTTGAGATCGTAAGAGAGATCAGAGGTCTTCTTAGGTCAGTACTTAAGAGAGGAGAGGAAAAAAAAGATTTGGGAGTGATCTGAGGTCAAAAAGCAAACGGTGAACCGTGCACAACAGCTCACACATGCCACACACCGATGAATAATCTCACAAAAGTATGAACAAGAACTGAGAAACTCATACTTGTTATATAATAAATAAATAAAAAGGAGAGAAATTCATAATCAATCCAATTCGCACTACAATGCGAAACGGATCACTGTACCTCTTTTTTTCACTACCCTGGTCAATGTGAATAACATTAGGATGCTTTTGGCTGAAGCAAAAGTTAACGCCAAGTACAAAAAGAAAGTCAACACTCTGTCAACTGCTGAATTACAGAATTCTGCTGAGTCCAATTGAACAGCCCAAATCGAATTTTTGGCCCAAACCCAAGAGCCAAAAATATCAAGCAATCTTCCATTTTACCAATCTACCCCCATTCAATAATATCTTGCATCAGTGGCGTGCGAGCGCAATTTATTCCTGGATGCTCTGATCCCCAGCCACCTTCCCTAAATAAAAATCCCAACCCCAAAACCGTCATTTCCACCCTCCCCCACGTTTCCACCCACAACATATTCGCCCGCATCTCCACGTGTCCCCGTATCGCCAACCCCAATTCGAAGAAGCACACAAACAAACACACACCCCAACCAATCACAGCCGCTCATACCAAATACCACACGGATCGATGACGTGGCCAAAAGAAGTTCAAATTCCCGCCTAAACCCGGACTTCAATTTTTGGGAATTTAATTTCGTCCCTCTTTATATTATTTTTTCGTGGCACCCTTTCTTATCTCCTCACACTCACTTTGCCTCATTTGCTTCTCTCTCTCTATATTTCTCACACGCACGCCGCACCAAACAAAGCAAAGGCCTATATCATATTTACTTCTCTCTCTCTCTCTCTCTGCGTCTTTGATCTTATCTCTTTCGAAAACCCTAGGTAAACTCGTCTTGCCGACTCAGCCGATTCTGACCGAGTCAGAGCGATTCTCATCGATTTTCTGCGTTTTTTTTCGTCGACAGGTTTGCCATGGGAAAATCAAGAGCCGCAGCGCCGAAACGGTCCGATACGAAGTGAGTTTCAGCTTGATTTTTTCGATTTGACCGATTTTTGTTTCGTTTTTACGTGATTTTTGCTGGAAATTTAAGCGTTTAGATCTGAGATCGTTTCGGTTTTGTTTGTTTTTACGGAAATCTGGATTTGATTATTTGTTTTTATGTGTGTGGAATTTGATAGGTTGAAGACGAAAAGTGCTGGAGCGAGCAAGCCAGCGAAGAAGGCTGGGAAGGATCCAAACAAGCCTAAGAGGCCTGCCAGTGCCTTCTTCGTTTTCATGTACGGTCAACGCTCTTTCTCTCTCCTCTGCTTATTTTAGATCTGCGAGTTTTGTTTCAATTTTATATTATTTTTATGCGATTTCAATTTAGGCTGACTTGAGATTCTGGTTTGTATAGGGAGGAGTTCAGAGAGAAGTACAAGAAGGAACACCCTAACAACAAATCTGTCGCTGCTGTAAGCGATTCTTCAATTTTCAGATCTACGTGCTCAATTTTATTCACTGTGAAATTTTTTGTCAAATTTTATGTGTTCATTTTTAACCGTAATTGAACAGGTTGGTAAAGCTGGTGGTGAAAAATGGAAATCGCTGTCTGATGCGGTGAGTAAAGTGGCTCATCTTTTTGTTATTATATTGTTTATTTTTGTGAATATCCTCGAATAGTTTATTGATGTTATGGTATTTTGTTTTGTTTAAAATTATACAGGAGAAAGCACCTTTTCAGGCTAAGGCTGAGAAGAGGAAGGTAGAATACAACAAGAACATGGATGTCTACAACAAGAAACAAGTGAGTGTTACTGTTTTGAATTGTTGCTAATCTCTGAATTGTGCAATGTTTTGAGATGTGTTTCTGATAATTGTTGCTGAATTGTGTACACCAGGCTGATGGGGATAATGGAGCTGATGAGGAGGAGTCTGACAAGTCCAAGTCGGAAGTGAATGACGAGGATGAGGATGATGATGAGAGTGGTGGTGAGGTGAGCATGTCCCTCTCATGTCATATTGTAATCTAGCTTTGCTGTTGGTGTTGATTTTGTATCGACTGTTGTGGGTTTTTGTCGTTGTGCAGGATGAAGACGATGACGAGTAGACAGAGAATTGTGAAGAATGGATGAGAGGAAGGGAAGCAATGTGTGTAGGATTGCTTAAAGTTGAATGACCAGCAGTTCCTGTTTATGTTCTTTGTCTAATAGGGTAGTAGAGTAGGAGTAAAATCTAAAACCAAGGGGATTAAGATTCAGGGCTTCGGCTAACCTGATGTCTCTCCTATATCTTTATGTACTTAATGATCATCAGTTTAATGCTTAATGATATTCAGCTTTATTATAAAAAAAAGAGAGGCATTAATGGTGTGTTGCTCTGTTAATTTGGTTTGTTGTTCTCTGCGTTTGAATGGTTTTGTCTGCTTTTGATCTTGATCAATCTTGTTATGTGGGTGATTGTGTTTTGGACTTGGTGAGGTAGCATTTGACTTTTTTCGTACCCGTTCCAAGTGGGTTGGCATTGTTCTCTGTTGAGGATCTGTGAATCTGTATCCCGACACTTTTTGTCAGACTTGTGATTCTGTGATCTTCACCATCTTTGTTTGTGTGCCCAAATAGCTCTTCTGGTAGGAATGTTCTGTGTAGCTATCCTAGCTCGAGTAGGAATGTGTTTGCTAAACCTCTGATTTCATTTTGCGGATACCTTTCCAAAATATACATCTTGAATGGATTGTTCAGTGCTGGGGTTTAGGCCATGAGCCAAGAAGAAGATGCGAGCTCAAGGTAGCTCATCTGCTACTCAGAACAACGCTTTCTCAGCTTCAAGTACTGAGTTTTGCAGAAATCGCCTCGATCAGATTGAATGGAAACACACCTTAAACTTCTCTTCACAGAAGTAAGAAGTAAGAACATGCACAAACTGTCCAAGTGATTAGGACATACTGCTCATTCTTGGGCTTTTGGGCCTTGTCAATAACAAAACCCGAGACCATCTCTACAACCTGTGGAGCCCAACTCAGCAGCGATGAAGCCAACTGTGTCATTTAAAACCTGAGCTCTGTTAACCCGAGACAAAGAGTGTGAGACATGGCCGGTGCCGGAAAATGCTTGCTAGTGACTGGACCTCCGGTAAGTTTTCCTGCAACCAATCTCTGTCACTTCAAATTTGTTCTCATCGTGTTGAGCTAATGAAGCTAAAGCTGAATCTTGTGATGCGCAGGGTGTTGGTAAAACCACGCTAATAATGAAAGTCTTTGAAACCCTGAGATCTTCACACCCCAACTTAAAGATTCAGGGCTTCTACACCAGTAATCATTTCTCACTCTCATTTACAGAATACTTGGATTTACTTACAATTGGAATTTTGAGTTTATATCAATTTCAAACTGCAGGTGAGATTAGACAAGGGAGTGAGAGAGTTGGGTTTCAGGTGGTCACATTAGACGGCCGTATAGCTCCTCTTGCTTCCTCCACCATTTCCAGGTCTTCTCAATCTTGGTCAATTCTCCATTTTTCCAATACGTTATTCAGTTTCAGTTTAAGTTTCCAATTGAAGCTGAAAGCATCAACTTTATTTGGTGTTTATGTCAGCCCGGAATCTTTTAGATGGCCTAATGTGGGGAAGTTTAAAGTCGACGTTTCCTCGTTTGAGTCACTGGCACTTCCTGAATTGCAAGTGGGTTATGGCTTCTGATTGCTAATTGTTCACTCATGTTGTTTATGTGACTAGGGCATTTTAGAGGTATGTATCTTGTGAAGTTGATGAGTTGATTTTTGTCAGGTAAGAGAAGATACTGATCTGTTCGTTATCGACGAAGTTGGTAAGATGGAGTTGTTCAGTTCTTCTTTCTTCCCTGCTGTTTTAAGGGTGTTGGAATCCAATGTTCCAATCTTGGCGTCAGTTCCGGTTCCAAAAGTTGGCCGTGATATACCCGCAGGTACAATTCCTTCGCAGATGCCTCTTTCACATCATAATGTTTTGGTTACCTTGTCAAATCACTCATCTTCATTACATTCTAGACGCCATGTGTATATGTGTGCATTGTTTTGTGTACACATTTGCTCTAGGCTTGATGGATCGCTGTAAAGTTTTTTGAGTGTGACTGTTGCTATTTGAGATTAAATTTTTGGGGAAATGCTTTGGAATTTGTGAATATGATTAGGGTGTCTAAAACTTGTGCAGTTGCAAGGTTAAAGAATGATCCCAGTGCAATGATTTTTACGCTGAGCCAAAGTAACAGAGATGCCATGAAAGAACAGATATACTCCCAATTGGTAGACTTACTGAGAAAGCAATAGATGTTGGGCAAAACCGCTCCTTGTTTTTTCCACCTATGGTATTTGTACTTCAAGTCTTCAATATCTTTTTGTTTAGCTTGTCGTACTTTGATGATAAAACTTGAAGGAGCTTACATATTGAATATGCTTGAAACAAGTGAACTGTTCATGAATACTCAATAGTGTTTTTGTGTTGCTCAGTTGCTAGGATTTTCAATACAAGTGAGAGATATGCTTTAGGTTTGCAGGCAGTGAGACAATAGAGTTACTCTACTGTAATGAATTTATCTCCATCTGCATATAGGAATCATCATATAGTTGCCTAAAAGGCGTTCACTGCTTTGCGATTTCATGTGTCTCAAGAAAAAGGCGTACGAAGTATAGTGATCTTCCAGTTGAATTGTTAGAGAGAATCAAAGAGTGCCTCAACTTGACCAACGATGTTTCTCGATTCTGTGCTTCATCTACTACTAAGTGGGTTGTTATTGTCAGACTAGGGGAGAGAGACTGAATGGCTGAATCTTTTGCTCTCGAATTTTGTGTGTGCTTGTGTGTCATGGAATCATGGACTGTTTGTATCACAAGTCCATACGTTATACTAGGGGATACAAAAGAGTCCGGCTCATACGTACAATCAATATGGTTTAATTTGCTTGGAGTACAGTGTTTCAGTGTAAACGGTAAACAATAGAGATGGTGTAACTTTTCATTGATAATAAGAAACTCATTTATATGAGTACATGGAATTATATATAGTAATAATCATAATACATCACTAAATAGGATTATCTCCTTTATTCTCTTCGTATTCTATTATAACTAGGAACACAGTAAATGTCCTTCTGCATACTGGATTTCTAAGTCTTCAATATTTATTAGGACGTGAGACTTCTGATCGGTATCTATCAAGTTAATTTGCTAGCTTCATCAGCCATGGCGGGTAGAGATATCCCAGACGTGTTGGTAGAGATAATCAGGAAGCACCTTGACCTTAGAAACGAAATCTTCGTCGGTCAGTTCCGTGCGGTCTGTTCATCATGGCGGTCTTCTATTCCTGCATTCGACCAAATCAAGCCGCCACCACATCCTCAAGACCATCTCTTCCCCTCCAGATTTGGCATCGCTGAAACTACTTTCATACCCAACATTAGTGTAGTTTATCATGTTGCCCCTTCTCCGCATGACAAAGATGTCACCGAAAGGAAACGGGGTTGGTTGATTCGAACTGATGCGAAACGGAGGTTACTTCCTCCATTGTCCTTATGGGGTGGTTGCAGAGGCTCCCAAAAGCCAACGGTAGTGAGCTCAGTAGACTTTGGTCTACTTGAAGTGGCAACACCTCGTTTGTTAGCATGTAATTATGAAAGCGGATACAATAAGATGGCCGTGTCCTCAAATCTCGATTTGTTCCCTGCGGTGATGATGGTCAAGGCCGGAGTTTTATACCGTGGAAACTGGCTAGATTGTTTTAACGTTAAAGAAAATTCCATAGGACTCTATCCGCATTTTCCTGATCATACCGATTTAAGTGATCTAAGATATGATGATGTTATCTTTTGTCAAGGAAGGTTC
Source organism: Geum urbanum (assembly GCA_946800695.1). Taxonomy (NCBI): domain Eukaryota; kingdom Viridiplantae; phylum Streptophyta; class Magnoliopsida; order Rosales; family Rosaceae; genus Geum; species Geum urbanum. Next base: position 7,162,771 of record OX326997.1, read on the forward strand.
TGTGCAGTCTCTACGAATGGGAGAGTTGGAGCCATGGATTCCTCGTTTAAGTGGAAAGTGATTGCCTCCCAGCTACCTACTTCTATCAGCAAGAAGAATTTAGTCGAATCGTGCGGGGAGCTCCTCTTAGTTGAGTGGCATGGATCAAATTATGCCAAAAATGAAAGTTATGTGAATAGTATGCTCAGGAAAATCAAATTCAAGGTCTACAAGTTGGAAGATAGTAAGAAGCAGTGGTTTGAGATAAAGGCTTCAGAACTAAATGATCGAATACTGTTTATAGGGAATGACTGCAGCTTCTCTGTCTCTGCTCGAGACTTCCCTGGATGCCAAGGGAGTTGCATTTATTTCTCTTATGAAGTTGGTTGTGGTGGTATAAAAGGTATTTCTAGTCACATAGGAGTGTACCACATAGATGATGGGAGGGCATCGTTGCTAGAACCTCATGCTAACATCTTTCGGCCACCCCCATGAGGCCTAGAAACTGAATGATGGTGCTCGATTTTGTTCTGATATGTTGCCACTTTTTGAGCTTTCTATTCAAAATCTTAAGTTGATGGTATGGTAGTTTTAATCTCATTGTCATATACCATGTAAATAGACAAATAAATGCAAAGAATAAGAGTCACATAATGTTGATGCAATTGTGAAATAGGGGATTAAGAGGCTCGTCGATCCTGTTCTGTTCGCAGCACTTGCTTTGCCAAGGATGAGAATGTTCTAGCTGTGTCTTGCATCTCTGTAGTTTTCAGGTTTATTCCCTGCAACTTTCTTGTATTCTCTTGTAGCTTGCTTTCTGCTAACTTAGCAACATTTGCTGTTTCCTGTAAAATAGTGAAGTGATGCAGTTAGTCGAGGACACATTATACCTTGGCTAATCTAATTAATGAAAGCTGAATTTCACAAAGATGTATATTGTTCTTACAGAAGATGAAAATCCGTATCTCCTCTTGATTTCATCAACTGAGTCAACCTTCTCTTCTGGTTTTTCTTCCTTTGGGGAATTTTTCTCGCTCTTAGTAGTCTTCATCTGTTTTAGTACTTTACCTGTAAATTGGAAACATGTTTAGGCAAACCTATTGGATGACTTCATTTTGATTTAGGTGCTTTGAGCTGACCTTTAAAAGCCAAAAACTTGCTTGCGAGTTTATCCGTATTAAGAGCTGCCAACATATTCTGCTCTTTCGGTTTCTCTCCAGGAATGTCGATCTCGATGTCATCTTCAAAAAAAAAAAGTTCTATGTGAACTTGGATCATCGCAAACTCCAGGACAGTAAATCACCCTAATTATGTAACATATAGAGTATCTATCACACAGACATACCTATGTCTAGCTGATCATCGTCTTCATCCATGGCCTGGTTATCGTCTCGGTTCTCAGCGTCAACTTTGAAATTAGCAGTCGAAAATATTGTTGAAAGTTCTTGGAAACTTTCTTTTGTATCTTCAATTTCCATCTCAGGTACATTCTTCGGTTTACTTCCCACTATATCTTTGATAACAGAGCTAAACATACCCTGCCAAAAGTGAAAATTCAAACAGTTGGTGCAATCTTTCATTTCAACCAAAACGTGTTGTGAGCAGAAATCATATGCTCTACATTGACATACTTGCGTAAAGATTACCTTTTTCTTTTCCTTTGGAAAGACGCGTGCTGCAAGCTCTTCTTGTGAAACTATCAGATCTTTCTGGTACGTTGAGCTAAGAAAGTTTAGAAGCCTAGAATGAAGAAATGGAAAATGTTAGAAACCATGGTATAGAGGAGCTTTCTTTTACAATATTGGAGCTATCCGATCAAGGTTAGGACAGAAACTTTTAGATACATGTTGGTTTGTTACCTAAACCTTTGCTTCTGGAGTGAAAGAGAGAAGAGAAAGATTTCCTGGTCAGTGTTTACCTGTGGAAGGATGAGTACAGGAAACGGTTGACATTTTGCGAATATTCCTCAAGGAACAAGAAAGAAAATGTAGGATTCGGAAGTATTATACCAGAACAAGTTCTCCTTCGGGTGAAGAGCATATAGAAGTGTCGGTATACGAATTCGTTTTTGATGTGGAGTATGTGAACCCCCTCACTGAAGTCTCCTTTGTTATGGATAACTCAGGCAAGGACCTAACATATCAAAAACAGGTTCTCAGGCTTGAAATTCACTTGTTAAATAAAATCAAAAGAAGAGATACTATGACCAGCTACACCACCTTATCTCAATTTTTCCACATGTAAAGACGAGTATAACACCCACGCCAGAAGAGATGTCAAACGTTGATGCCCAGCAGCAAGATGACTGGAATTTTTTCTTGTGAATCACCTTCTTAACTCCCTGATTTGAAAGAGGAAATTAAGAATACATAATCAGGTAAAAGATTTCTACAAGTCCTACATAAGATGAGTACCAGTTACCTGTATGACATGTGAGAAGGAATATAAGCATGCTGCTTTTTCAGAACATAGCAGTAGCAAAGACTGCTTTGAGGAATCCTCAGTAGTACTCCCATCTACATTAACGTTTAAAAGAAATTGTAATTGAGATGGTTTAATGTTGTCGAAATCGCATGGTATCATCCTGAGCAGAAATTACCCAAGATCTTCATAAATAGTGCTCTAGTAGGTTTCTTGGGATGAACCAAACTAGTGCTCAATGTGTTTCCATTATCACTATCAAGAGCCAACACAGAGGAATCCTCTGTTGCAACAGCTAACACATTCTTGTCGAACCCATGAAAACTGCAGGTTTCAAACTGCAGGGAGATGATACCGGTAGAGATTTCACTCACAATATGGTTTTCATATAATACAGTCGGCCCTTCTATATCAATGACCGAAACCTGTGAAGAGACAAAAAGATGATATTCACAATCGAATCAAGCGAAAGGAGAAGATCGATTGAGAAGGAAGCTATCAGATGCTAGTAAGCTTACATTTCCTTTACTAGACCCAACAGCAAGATGTCTTGTGCTGTGGTTCATGTTTAAAGAAAGTACAGAACCATTGATCTTCATTAGTCTAAGACTTTGAATAATGTGATCATTTCCTTTCTTTGTACTTCCTGTTGAAAAATATATGAACATCATGCATATAATAATAGAGTAAAAATATGATAACTGTTGTGCAATGGCATAGCAGTTGAATCAGTTTCAAGAATTAGCCATACCTTGAAGAGACAAGAAACTGCTGACATTCGCATATGGTTCAGGTTTGAATCTGAATATCCGAACCTGTTATTCAAATATATGTTACTAATGTTAGTAATACCACACATTCTCCTGAATGTAATGATATAATAAGAATTCACCAAATCCAACAAAGATGGGTACTTCACCGTTCCATTCTGATCTCCAGAAACCAGAATCCGAGATTTGCCATCAAAAAACAAGGCTGTGAGTGGTGTACTACTTAAAGAGAGATCTTCTTCACTCTGCATTGTTCAAAGAGGACGAAGGGAATATGTACTTCAGTTAAAGCATTGGCAATGGTTACTAGCAGTACAAAAATAATTGGACATTGCAAGGATATTACCTGCTGCTTTAGAGAGAATATCGGTACTAAAATAGGACATGACAAATCCCAAAAGTTAATGCCTCCGTCACTGTGTCCAGTTATGTAAAGATTCTTAACTTTGGAAAAGCCACTAAAGCGGACTGTACTGAAGTGAGATCCATCTTTTGGTTTTGTCTCAGATGAAAGGAGTGATGGAATGCTTTTGGCCAGCAGAAGGTATTCCTATATGAAAATCAGAGAAATCAAATGAGTGAAATGACCGACCATATCAGTAACATCAAAGTCGAGCAATGAATGTTAAAACAGAATAATGTTACCTCATCTGTATTAGTTAGCATATTGGTATCATCTGTGATGAATTTTGATACAGTGATGCTTGAATCAATAAATGGCATTTTCAACATGACCTCCTTCGGCAATGAGGATGATGACTTAGATTGGCTTTGTATGAGATACTTTTCGATAGAACTATCATCATAAGCATACAAATTTCCTGAATCACTTAGCACAAGAAAACAATCCTGTTGATGTTTGATTTGCTCACTAGAGACTGAAGAAATTATCTCCATGTTGATACAAGGCTCAGGTAACTGAAGTCCTAATCTAATAGTGCGGCCTTCAGTATGCTCATTCAACAAGATTACCTGCCTCATCAAAAAACAACTGTTCAAAGTTCCATTCACAGAAGTTACAAATGTCAGTATATTTGATTTTTTAGTACCTGTAACAAGTTTGAAGAGACGATGTCAGACGCACCCATAACATATACTCGGCTTGCCTTTCCATCTGCATAAACCCATCTCAATGATGCTATAGGAATTTTGTCCAACTTGTATCCAAGATTAAGTTTACATATTGGAGTACTCTGCGAGATATCTGAAGGATTTGGAGTTGAAGGAATGCTCCAGATAAATATCTCTCCATTGTTGTACCCAACAACAACTTTACTCCCACTAGGACATGCCCAGCACGCAGCAGTGACTTTCTTTGTGTCTTGGTGAAGTGATAGTGTATTGACACCAGCTGTGAATATGGTTTTACTTTCTTGAATGTCCCATAACACTATGAGACCGTCTGTAAAGATTATAAGAACCCTGCATTGCAACATAAAAGCTAAGTAACACCAAAAACTTGTATGTCAATCATGATTTAGGCCAATAAGGCTAGGTGAGACTACCTCTTACTTTCAGCCGTTGGCTGAGGCATTATGTACATCACAGCCGCATCGCTTAGAACTTCAGTTGAATTCCCTGATAAGATGATTGATCAAGTTAAGCGGTGAAGTTAAAGAGGCATACAGTTAGAAGACAGTATCTCTATAATGGCTTAAAATTGTATTGAAATGCATCTGACCATGTGAAGCTGGACAAGGTATAGCGTATTTCATTTGTACTATATGACATGATTCCTGCTCAAGCTTCAGAACTGAAACATTCCCAACAGAATCTCCAACATATCTGCAGAGATAGTTGTGTAGTACAAAAAGTTAAAGTAATGAACCACATATCCCAGCTTAGTCCACAAGTAGAGGCTTGCACACTCTTACATGTACAGATTCTGCTGCATGACTGTGAATGAGGTAATATCCTCATGAAAAGCATGTACATGAGCTAACATGTTCTTTTCCAAGTCCCAAACCTAAATACACCAACACAACCAAGCAGTAAATTACAAAAATTTGAGCTTTCACTGATCAAACCGAAAAAATATGAAAGCTTAATGGAAAAAGTAAACTGACCTCAATGTGGTTCTTGGAATTTACATTTAACAATATCCCGTGGTTCTCCACAAACTGGAGAAAAAACAGATTCAAAGGAGCCTATTAGGTTCACATGAACAGATGAAGTAGCAGAACAAAAGTTGGAAAGAATGACAAAGCTAGAGATGAAGCAAATCTGTAAGAACTTGCTTGGTACTGCATTGATGGACTCAAGTAGAGCTTGAGTGTTATCTCTGCCGAATAATTTAATCCGGCCATCCCTGAGAATATTGAAAAGACAGCCATCTATATTATGTATTGTTAACAAACACTGAAATCGATTTTCAAGAAATGGACTCACTTGGTGGAAACTGCAAGTATCTTTTGGATGGAGTCATAAGCCAAAGTGTTGGATCCTGAAGGTATTCCGCAGTGGAATACTACCCGCGGATCGATATCACCTCCTTTCAGACTATCAGAATTTCCTCCAGGCTACAATATGATCAAACAGGAAATGTGTGTCACATTCTAACCCCAGCTAGCTAGCTGCATTTGTAAACCACAATATGATCAAAACGATGTTCAAACTCGTCTTGATTTTTGTGGTCACTCTGTTATACTTACACCTTATATAACTCGTACTATCATTTTCTTGTGACAATATTATTGTGCTCTTCTTAGCTTCAACCCTGCAAGGCTGCAAGTAAGCAAAAGAGAAGAGCAGCTTTGGCTGGAATTTGAGTTGACCAAATTACGTGGACCAATCTTACGTGGGCTCATTAGTGGACAAAGCAGGGGGACTGGCCCCACCTGACGCGTGGGCCCACATTACTAACTATGGGCCCCCAATCTGATTGTAGTGGATCAGGAACATGAAAATCCAACGGCCCATCACATGGATATTTTCTTGACCAGTATTTATTTATAATGTTCTTTGCTATGAAAGTTGACATAAATCTATATTTTTTGGTAAAGAAAACTATAATTCTCTGTCTATAAAAAAAATATAAATTTGAGAGTATGGTGGCTTTCTTTTTAAATTTTTAGTTTTCTTGTATGAGTTCATTTTTGACTAATCAAATCTCAAAAATTACTTTGAAACATGAAAAATAATAAGAAGACTTTCTTTTGCTTCAATCGATATACACGTGGCAGCAATTTTTTTTATCAAAGTTGAAAAGGAACTGATCAAAGGTGAGACTTGATACCTACGTTTAGGTCGAAAGTATTTCAAACAATTAAAAGCTGAGGTGTTGTTGGGTCCCTTAAAAAACTTAGAATGATGAAGGGTTCAAAAGAAGAAGAAAAAAACATACCAAGACAAGTAAACGCTATTATTAACTATAAGACCCTTTAATGTCATTTCGTTACTTATATGATCCATGTATGTCAAACTCAAACATTGGTCTGTGATAGATTTATCAATAATTACATTTGTAGGAATACATAAGCCAATCCGCCACCTCAAGGATCGGTTGCTTTGAAAATTTGACTCTCCCTTCAAAATTTAGATAATAATGCCAATTGATTGATGCATTGAGTAACGAATTTCATATAAAATTAGTAACTTTCATCCACCAAATTCTCCAAAACTCCAAATACACTACCTATGATCATATGATGCTGTCCTTTTCGGGAAAATGCAGATATTTTCACCTAGATTAATTGCGTGCACATTATGAAAAACCACTATTTAATTTGATCCCATTTCTGAAAATATGGCATCTGGCAACTTTAATTAGATACTTTTACTATTCCAAAATCCAAACCACTCATTCCAATTAGACAAACCACTAGAGCACCCAACTCATCTCATACAGCAAATACCAAAGATACTAATACAGAGAGTAGACCTACACAGAAGTACTCTGTATATGATAATGATATCATGGCAAACCTCCTCCTCTCCAGTTTTGGTTAATTTTTCGTGAATTGGAATCAAAATGATCGAAAAATTAGGCAGTAACGTCCATCCCTGACAGCTATTATCTTAATATTATCAAAGTAACAACAAAAGAAGTTAAAAGAAAATGATCAAATCGATGTAAAGAAAGCCGGAAAACGATGCCATTGATCGAATTTGATCTTCTCGTTTACAGAGAAACAGAGCATAAACAGAGGGAGGAGAAGAAGTCACCTTCTTGGAAGCCTTCTCCACAAGCTTTCTTACAAACATGTGCGCTGACCGGTGGGACTGGTCGAACTCGGAATCGGAAGAGGAAGACGAAGTCGAAAAAGAAGCCAAGATGTGTTGCTTTGAGATAACCGACGAAGGCAGAGAGAGAGAGAGAGAGCAGGAGAGTGAAGAGTGCGAGACAGAGAAAAAAAGAAGAAATGTGAACAGTTATTATTTTGGAGCAACAAGACAATTTTAGTAGTTTTTAACGCACAGATCACCGTCCTGGATCCCAGGTTGGGGACACGTGGAGCTTGATTAGGTGAACCCCAAAACATGGAAACTATTTGACCCACTCTTTGACTTTCCTTTCACTCTCGGACTCTCCTCCTTGCCAGATGCAATTAGAGCCAATATCCACAAATTGCCACGTGTACATGATGTGACGTCACTTTTATAATTGAAGGTATTGAATGATTATTAGAGTCTCTCTGTAGTGAAACTGAGACAAAACTAGTAATAAGGGCTGACGTATATATTTGGGCAACAACTTCTGTATATTACTGAATTGAAGTCTACAACGAGTTCATAATGAAGTCAAATAGAACTAAGATGAATATGGCCTTTGCCCTATGAGCAACTACAAGAACAAGAATTATAATCAATATAGTTCAATACTGAAAAATAGAACCATCCTTACTCTGCAAGCTACTCTTTGGAAGAACAACTCTTGCCGTCGACTGCTTCCTTAAGTTTTCGGCCCAGGGCATAAGCCAGAGTTGGAGGGACAGCATTCCCAATCTGCCTATGCTTGTGAAGAGTGTTGCCGAAAAACTGGTAGCTATCAGGGAAGCCTTGAGATCGAGCACATTCTCTGACGGTTATGATTCTGTCCTGGTCAGGATGAAAGCACATTCCCACTTTACCCATCGGCTGAGGATCAGTGATGGAAGTGGGGAAGTTGCCTTCCCAATCTAACCTTCCGAACAGCCCCTTCCACTGGTTGTGGCGTTTGGCAGTGTTTGGCAGGCACCATGGTATCAGGTCGACTAGTTGGCCATTAGAGAGCTTCACTTTCTCTTCTGGAAGGTCCTTCCAGTCTGCACCTGGCCTCTTGGGAATCCTCTTGCACCGGATGAGGTTCAGCTCGTTCATTTCTTTTGAAATGTGATCAGTCAACACAGCCATGTTGCCTCTGATTTTCTTTTGGAACCACGACACAGGGTCACTCTCATACTCCAGATTGACCTTGGCTGCTCCATTGCCTACAGCTGGGAGATCACCAATTGTGTCTCTTACTGTTATAGGACGGAAAGGGGCACCACCTGCAGTACTCCGAACAGCAGCATAGTATGAATTCCCAGATAAATTGATCTTCAACTCTGGCACACCAAAAACATGCATTGGCTCTGGCCATTCTGGGAGAATCTCATCTGGTGCAGCTGCCCAGATAAATGCTCGCTTTCGGGACTGAGAAACACCATAAGCTCCAGCTTCCAGAATGCCAAACCTCACCTGGTAACCCATCTCAAGAAGTGAAGCCAGAGTCAGACGAAATGTCTGTCCTTTATTGAAAGACACAAAGTTCCTCACATTCTCCAGGAGAAAGTATTTTGGCCGGAAGTAGTCAGCAAAGGACAAGAAGGCTAAAATCATTTCACACTGTACTTTACTCCACGTGCTGGTGTTGAACCGATTCATACCTGAGAAACCCTGGCATGGAGGGCCTCCATTTATGAAATCTACTTGCCCTGGCATTGGCAAGTCATTTCTCACCTTCTCCTCAAGTTTTGAGGCTAAATCATTGGCATCAGTAGTTGAGATGCAATCATCCGCATCTCCACATTTTTCCATCACAGCCCTTAAGATCACATTGCAATTATTAATGAAGACCAACGACTCAGGATGGTTGAGTCGAAAAGCCTCTCCAGCCGGCTCTTCATATTCAATGGCCCACTTGGTTACAGATACACCAGCCTGGTGCAGCCCTTCTGACAAGCCACCACATCCAGCAAAGATGTCTAAAGTGGCCAAGCATTTGTGGTCAGAATCATCTTTCGGTTTCTCAATTTCAGGAGCATCTTCTCCCTCTTTTCCCTTTCCCTTTCTCTTTCTTGATTCAGCATCACCAGCTACTGTTGAGTACCTCACCCTGATGTTAGCCTGTAACTGTTTAACAGACCCTGTAGAAGGATCATACAGATGCTCACAAAAGAATATATGCTGGAACAATGCTGGAGTATTACATTCTGGAAGATCAATCCTCTTTCGGACTTCACATTTTCCTTCAATGCTATCTACAGGTACATTGTGAAATTCTTCACTGTAGTAGACCTCTCTGACATCTGAGCAGTATGCCTTCTCAACTGATATGTCCTCTGGTCTGAAAAATCTTCGAACTTTAACCTGGATTAACCATGTTCTACAGAGTAAGAAATTGTTTTGTATTCCCAACAAAATTGTAAAATAACACTAACTAAAAGAAACAGTGCCTAACCTGGGTATGTTTCAGTTCAGGTTGACTACATCCCTTTCCAGTGATTATCCCCAGCACTTGGCACACAACAAAAGCTTTCAAGCCCAGATTCCGTCCAGCCTTGAAAAGTTCTGTTTCAACCCTTTCATCAGAAAACTGACTGTGGCTTACATAAATAAAATCATGAACCGAGTACTCAGCTCCATTGTATACAAAGCCAGTCTTCAAGGAATTCACTTTGAAGACTTCCTTGGCCTTCTCATCCTCATTGACTTTGCAAGAGTGGCAGAAACCAGATCCCAGACCAATAGTTTCACAAGAAAGGCTGAAGAAAGCACCTTGCTCAGGGCAATACAAGCTTTTACAATAATATTCAGTTGGCAATCCTTTCTTCTTCCTCTCCTCTGCTCTAGCCCTTTCAATTCTGCTAGCATCAGCATTCTCCTTCCTATATTGATGTCCCCATGGAACTGATCGGATATCCACAACAAATGTTTGTTTCACATCCTCTAATGACAAGCTCAAGCACTCATTTGTCAAGAATACCTCCCTCTCATTAGCAGTGTTGCCAAGAACAGTATCAGATCCTCGCTGCATCACTCTGCCATGGAACATTTTTCCTCCATCTGATGTTTCATACATGTATTCTACAAAGTAGATAGCAGGAAGTTCATCTGAATCATCAATGTCAACCAAGACAGCACCACCCACAGAAATCTCATCTCCACGAAGGATGGCATGCTTATAGAGCGCTTCACCAGAACTTGTTTTTCCCACAGGCTCCTTGCCCCACATAATCTTCCTGCTGCTGGAGCAAGGTTTAGTTTTTCTTGAGCTTGCAGAAGGTCTTGGGGTTTGTTCTGTTGCCACTGAATTATCTTCTGCATCCTCCTCCTCTATGTCCTCTTGGACTTCTTCTTCTTCAACTTCGTCTTCCTCTATCTTTTCACAAGTTGCTCCGGGGCTTGATTCTTCTGGAGAGTAATTAGAATAATATTCACCCCAGATTCTGTTAATCAGTTTTGTTGTCGTAGCCTGCATTGCCTTCCTTTTGGATGTTACAGGTCCCATTGATGCCCTTGGGTTCAAATTTGTAACACTCTTCTGCAACTTCTTACTCTTTACTTCCCATTTAGTGTGGTGCCTCTTCTCCATTTTGTCTCGAAGACTCTGAACAAATGGACAACTTTTAATCTTCGCATCTGGAAATTCTGTGAACAGCTGAACTATTATTGGTCCATGTACAACCACATATCTTTCAACAGATGCAGGATCAGAAGAAATGTAACCACCATGATTTTTGGGGAGCTCTGACAATCTTTTAATGACATCTGCAAAATTAAGCCGTGCTACTCGGCTTTCAGCCTTAAGCATTGTGATTATACTTCTCCCAACCCTTGCTGTTTTCAGAATTGGTTCATACCACAAAGCATACTGCTTTGATGGCTTGCCAAGTCTGTACCAGGCCAGTTCTGTTCGAATTGAAACTGAAATCATAGAAGCTCCCCATTCTATCACCCATTCCTTTATAGAACTCAAATACACTGGCATGCCATCAACATCTTGCGCTACTGGTGCTACTGAACCACTTGAAGAAGACTGAACACCATCAGCATCGAGATCAAAGCTATAGCCTCCATCATCAGAACTCATTACCCCAGAACCAAAAATTGTAACATCAATATTTGGGCAAGGCTTCATTGGAAGAAGCTCCAGCGAAATCAGTCTCGAGTCTGAATTGTACAGACACCAGTTATTCAGCGTATGTGTCTCATCAGTCTCACCGTCAACCACAATAAACTCATCCGTCTCTTCAATAGATGTCTTGTAATAGGCAGGCAGAGGATAATCATTAGCAATTTCATCCTCATTAATTTTGATGTAGAACTTAGGTGATGTAGAGGCAGCACCCTGACGTTTCCTTTGCTTAATTGACTTGAAATTCTCTTCCTCTTGCAAAAGTCTAGCTAACTTCGCATCTTCATCTTCCTCACCTTCCATGGGTGAACCACAAGTTTTCTCTTCATTCTGTACATCTGAAGCAATTTTTAAGGTACCTCTTGAAGATGCTGGTTTTGATTGCTCGTAATATCCATACTTTACAGACTCATCTCTGAGGGCAGCAAGAACTGGCAGCTGTGCCAACATCCAATCATTCTTCTTCGTCGATTCATCCAAACCTATCAATTGATCATAGATAAACACACCTTGAGATATGACAAATTCTTTGATAGATTCACTACCAGAAAAGAATTTGCTTCCACTCATTGATCGAGCAACACCAGCAAGTAATTCATCAAGACTACAATCAGAGTTGCATTTTGACAGCTTCTGGTAGACTTCTATGCAAGCACGTGCTTTCTCACTGAAACTATCATAATGTTTCTTGTAGCTGCTTGCAGGTTTAACACACCAATAGTCAGCAACATCAGTTGAAAGCCATATTATTGGAGAGCCTTCATCGTAACCAGATATGTCCCAAGTTTCTATTCGCCCAAAACCTTCACATTTAACACCCTTATCCTTGGCCTTGCCCTTTTCTGAACTTTCATCAAGAGGCAATATAGTGCCAGTAATAAACAGATCACCAACTTCCATCATCTCAAGTGGCTGTGTATCACCATCTTCATTATGCAAGATAAACTGATTCAGTCTTCTGTTTGGGCGCCCACTGTCCGGATCCTTGCCACAAGTCATGCAGACAGCAAGAGTTTCTTCAGGTACAACTTTTTCCTCCTTGCTTGCGATGAGACTAGACTTGTCAGATATATGAACAGACTTCTCCTTGAAGTCATTACATGCAGCCGCACGCTTGGGCATCTTCCGAGACTTGGTCTGCTCTTCACCCTCCTGAGGTGAATTCCGCTTCTTGCCTTTAAGATTGGTAAGTGCTTCCTTCTTGGAAGCTTGTTTGCCCTTCTTCATCGTTCCTGTCACATAATCTCAGAAATTTAAGCAAACAATTGACAAGGCAAAGATAGTTCCAAACTAATCAACTTCCACACATAAATATCCGACATATTTCCTCTAAAACAATGAAAAATGATCCAGACATAGACTAAAATCAAAATTAATCAAACAAATCCATGTGAAGCATATAATGAATAGAGGATCTCCAAGGTCCTGATATAACACATGAAATGCATCTCAGTATTTAACCCAACCTATTAATCCCATCATTCATTAGAAAAACTATTACCATACATCCATAATCACAGAATCATAAACAGTAAAGAGCATTTATAATTGTTATTTGTAATTTCCTAATAACAACAATTTCTATAAAGTTCTAAAAAATAATCTAAACCTACATATCCACTTAACAATAATGACAGACCCACATGAAAACCAAACCTAGAACAATTAAAAGTCATAATAAAGCATAGCCTGGAAACAATTACTACAAAACATAATCAAACTATTAATTTCGTTTTTCATTAGAGAACCATTACTGTGAATCCAGAATCACAGCACCATATTACAGTACAGAGCAGTCAAAATCCCTAATTACAACGATTTCATAATAAAAATGTAGGGATAATCGAAACCTACATATCCACTTGTCCATAAATCACAGCCTCACAAGTCACAACAGAACCAAAACTAAAACAATTACTTCAAAATTCTAATCACAGATCAAAATCTCACAATTACTACATGTCCTAATCACAAAAACAAATCTCACTAAATCCATAATCCAACGAAACGGCAGCGAAATCCTATGAAACGACGACCTGATAACCACAACCACAGATTCAAACACACAATTACACATCCCTGGTCAAGTTTGAGACGATTGAATTACCTTCGGAAGGCGAAGACGAAGGAGACGACTGCTCGTTCGCGGCGGCGACGGATCCCATTTGGCGGCGGCGGCGAAGAAACCCTAGAAATGTTGTTGGCTGGGAAATGAAGACTCTCTCCCTCACAGAGTGAGTATGTGTGTGTCAGAGAACGAGTATGAGTTGGGATCTCTCTCTATTTATTTCCAATTATTTCAGTGACACGTATGGGCGGGAAACACTGGCTTTCGGACAAATGTTGGCGCCCCTTTGCCATTTTTGCAAGGGGGAGGGAATAATGCCCTCCTAAATTTTTTCACGACTCGTTTTGAATTTTGTTCAAAGATTTCAATTCAAGGTCAAGGTCATAGATGATTTTCTTGTATTCTATTTCGATTTCCATTTGTTTTCTGTTTTGGATCGATGCTGTTCTATTTGAAAATTTGAGTTTAATTCAAGTCTTAAAATTGGCATCGATTGTTCTATTCTGTTGATTTATTCGTTAACGTGATGGAGAATTTTCAATTTTAATGACTATAAGTATTTTATTGATTGTTATAGAGCTCCACAGGAAAGATTGGTTTGGATTAGAATTTGAGAAACGAACAAGGTATTTATAGAGCCGTTGTATGGGAAAATCGACTCTATAAGTTGAAAGATAGTTTTTTGAGTTTCATAGCGTCTCCGTCAAATCTCACGTGAGTAATAACTAACTTTAACTACTTTTTAAAAACTACACCAAAACCGATATGGAAAATCGAAAATAGGGGTTAGCCAATATATGACGGACATATATACAACCATGCATAAACTGTTGAAAAACGATATCCAATTTGTATACCAGATATGGCTAATGTGTAAAGTCACAATGAAATTAATCTTCTTCCAATATGAAAGAAACGAATTGTAGTCACAATTATGTAATAAATAAAGTTAAGTTGTATGAATTAGGACAAAAATGACGGAATTTCAAATGGATAAGAATTTAGAGCTTTCCTAGTAGTATGGAAGTTGAAAACATTCACTCCAATAGCTCTATAAGACAAAATAACTCATACATTTTAGATGATTTTCTACTCCAAATCGAATTCATACCCTGAACTCATCTTAAACGAACTCGATATATTATTTAAAAAACAAAAACCGAGCTCAACACGTTGTCTACCAACTTTATTCTTTTAGTTCTGACTTCCAAGTGATTTAGCTCTCAATTTAACTTACATTTATCAAATGGATTAGGCTGTTGTGCACCCAGAGCTATCTTTTTTAAGTGGACACGTGTCGTGCTTTCATTAGTTAAAATTGTCAAAGTTTTATTATGTTGACTGAGCTTATAATGGGGTAATTGTGGTGGATTACACCACTTACATAGATAAACACTGGTCTCCACCTTGTCTCTGCCGTCGGCCAACTTCACTGAGTTCATCGGCGTTATCGCCGACCACGTTCTCTCTCAGTCGCGTCGCCCTAGTTATCTCTTCCTCCTCCACTGTGGAGCCTGAATCTGGTTACCCAAATTTACTCTGGGCACCCAGAGTGTTGCAAGCAAGGATTCGTATCTCGTCGGTGCTGCAAAGAGCGATGAAATTCCCTTGGTTTTAGTGGTCGGATCGATATTCCCGGCGATTGACATTGATAGTGCCGACAGTGGTTGGAGATCTTATTGAACAAGATTGACGGTGAATAATAATTGATGGTCAACGACACGTATTGGACGTTGAGGATTATTGAATAATCAATAAGAAAGTTGGGTTTCTACCTGTAATGAGCGGCCAAAATAAATTTTAAATTCCTGGCCCAAACCATCAATTTTCTCACGACATTCGTATTTGGACTAACGTTTATGACTCCTGAAATTTCAGGAAAATTTCTACCAAATCGATAAGAAATCTACATTATTCTGGAGTTATCGAACAAGAAATCTCTAAAATCAAATGTGAACTCAGAGTTTTTTTTTATTGATTGTCATGAAATTCAAATGTTTGAAACATAAATTAGGAAAACAATAAAATCAAGAAAGTGGACCGTTAGATCGCTCTATTATTTTGAACCTCTCATAAAAAATTTGGATTTGGAATTAAGCTGGTAAGAAGTTTGAAAAACACATTATTTGAGAATGTGATGTCCTCGACGATTATGCTCGTTAGTAATTGACCTTAGCTATTTATATGATTTTGGACGATTAGTTATTAAGTAATAATCGTTGTTTCAGGACGACGTGTTAGCAGCTAGTGACAGATGAAACGCCAACAAGCAGACTTTGGCTGGATGAAAATCACGGTACAATATTGTGAGTGGACCGTTTTATTTTCACAGTCGATAGAGAGTTCATTTTTCAACATTTCAGTATTATAGTATATTTTACGGTATGTTTCAGAATATTTTAATTTGGAGGTTTTTATTTATGATGACATTAGTTAGTTGCATCGATGCACTGACTGTTCGGCTGATCACCAAATAGTTCAGTCATAGGAGGCTAGGGTTCCTCATCTGGCCCATCACCTATAGTTTTTATACAAATAATCGATTGAGGTTAGGGAAAAACTCATGAGCGACCACCTCCATCAGGATTCAGATTTATGATATTTGGACTCGCATTATTTTACATAAAACTGTGAAAAGGCATACATTTATAGTTTTACGGATTTACACAGTTTATGATTTTTGTCCACTTACTCTAACGTTATATGTTTTTATGCCTTTCCATAGCCCTTTGTTTTAAATTGCCCAAATTGCAAGTTAGCCAATTAAAGTCGTGACCGTCCAGAGTTCGAGACATGACAGTTTACAGCTTCTGTCTTCTAAGTGTAGGTTCTTAGTTAAAGTTCAGGGTTGCTCATGCTAGGGTAGTAAATACCGATTAGTCAATGTTAAATACTCTAATACAGGTCTCGCAAGATTTACCCTGGATTACTACGGTAATCTGGGGCGGGTCTTGTCACCAATATTTTCACAAAAATGACAAAATGCATATAGTAATGCATCAAAGACGTCTGCAAAGTCAAACCGGTCATTTGGGGTTTTCGTATTGACAGATTGTACGAATTGACAGTAAGTCAACTAGTGTTGTATGACTTGTTTAATGCTTACGAACAAATGTAAACTTATAAAGTTAAAAAGTTAAAACCAAAATTAATATGTAGAAATTGACCGTAGGATACGGACATAGAGCTATTTTGTATGTGAAGTAAAATTATGAACCAGTTTTGTCATCATTTCATCATCGATCCATGCAAGCAATATCGGCGATCGTTTATGCCCATTTATTCTATTTGTAAAAATTACAAGGGAGACCGCTACCACAATGACATTTGAAAAAGTAAATTTTCATATGGGTATACTAAGGAGGCTTGTACAACGCCGTGATTGCAATGAGACTAAATATAGAATTGTTGAAGTATGCTTTAAGGTAAACCAAACATAAATAAATAATAGGGGAAAAATTGACCAATGAGTTTGACTTGACTGATTGAGATTGAAACTATTAAAAAACTAACTAAAATTTTAACCACATCTATATAATAGTTTAATAATCTCTTTGTATGGTCGTTTTATTCAAATAAAAGCCTTTTCAACTAGGATTAATGTAGTGAACCCAACCATAATGTATGTCCCTATTTTTTTTAATTTGTAGGAGTGACAATAAGAAAAATCTATTGCGGCGTCATTTGGAAAGTAAATTAGCTTATGTGCTTGAATAGTCTCTTCGCAAGATGTCGTGATCACGGGCAGTTACACAATAAATTGTCCAAGTCATTGATTAGTAACAATTAGCGAAAATAAATAATAGAGACATAAACGATCGTTGAGTTTCATTTCATGGATTAAATTTTATAAATTAAAACTAAAATTAAATGAATCGACCATATGATGCGCCTCTCAAACTATCATGTGCATGTGAAAAAAGTTTGAGCCACTTTCATCATTGTTTATATCTCCATCAGTCGAGTCAAACCAAATGGTGTTTTATGTTCTTATTTCTTGTTTTCGCTATTTTTGACAAATTTGGCAGTTCAAAAATTCAATTTTCAATTTTGTCATGACCACAGCATCTTACGGGAAGTCTCTTTACGCACATAGAAAAATATACTATTCAAAATGGTGTCGCAATATTACTTTTTGGTGGGCACTTGTACAAATATTGAATATTGACATAAACAACCAAGTTGCTACACTAATCCATTTTGAACAAAAAAAATATTAAATAAATTGACCATACGATGTGGTCATTGAATTCTTATACATATGTGGTTAAAATTTCAGCCGATTTCAGCGTTGTCTCAGTCTTGATCTATTCAGTCAAACATGATGGTCATATATTTCTATATATTTTAATTCCACTAACTTTCACTTATTAGTAACTTCGGTAATTCAAAATTTTCTCTCCTCGCGTCCAAGACATCATAAGGAGTACTTATATATGCAAATACAACTTTTTATATTCCCGAATGGATGTACAATAGCGTTTATATTAATGACTTATATATAATGATGATAGGGGCATAAATAATCGTTGAGATAGAATGTACAGATCGAGGACCAAACTAACTCAAATTTTTACATTACGTATATAATAGTTATATGTCCTTATCCTATGGTTCATTTTTTCACATTTAATTTGTATCCAACTTTTTACTTTTCAAATTATCATATTTGTTCAAAGTATTTAACAAGTTATAGAACACTACTAGATACATCATGAATTCATTCATTCCGTTAAATTGAATTCGTGGATTTTGTAATATTAGACATTCAATTTCACAATATGCCCCACAAATAACCGCACATATTTTTTTATTTTTTTTGTACAACTAATTATTTTTTTAAAATTGTTAAGAGTTTTAAATCGACAATTTTATTCTAAATTAAAGTTTATCATGTCGATTGAGCTCAAAACGGGCGCCGAAATTCTTCATTTAAAAAAAAATTCCATAGATTAGATCGTACAATCCATTTTTACATTTATATTTGAATTATTAGTAAATTTTTAAAAAATATATATTTCATTATAATTAATTAATGATAATTGAACGCTGCAATTGATTTTAAGTTTATTTTGTGATCGATAATTTTAGAACTACTTAGACATAAAAATGCTTCAGTGAAAAAAATGTATATAATTTTTTGGAATCTTAGGTTATTTTTTTCCTTTTAAAAAAGGAATGAAATAAATAATATTTATTTTACCTAATTTAATTGTGTTTGGTGGATCTAAACTGCCCAATTTTTTTTTCTTCTGTTTTTTTCTTTCAAGAATATTCTGGGCAGTCCAATTTAGGGGCATTGAAATGTTGTCGTTTCATTGGTCGAGAGCCGACAACAATTGGAGTCGGGGGCCGATTGATCCAGCCGAAGTTCGGAGACGGTTCGACGTTTGGTCGACCTTGGCCTGAGGCTGGATTCTCTACCAAGGTTGTTGCTAAACTGATCGTCTATTCAGCCACCACCGAAACCGACGAGAGGCTCAAGCAAACGACGTAGAGAAAAATAAAAGACGATGTCCGCCATCGTCGCGGAGAAGACGTGCGGTGATCCCAAATTGGGGAGGCGAGTTCGGGAAAAATCGTGGTAGTGCATGTGGCGGGAGAGAGATAGTAGGTGTTGGGGAAGGTACTGCGGCGGCTGAGGAGGAATTTAAGTTGGAATAATATACGCTAAGCTTATCATAAGCTTAGTCAGTTCTAAAGAATTTAATGTTTTTCAATCAATTAAAAGCTGACACGTGGCAATTTAAGAAATTAACTCTTGGATGTTTAATATTGGGGTGCATTCTAGTATTATGCTTATCAAATTCCGAACTTAACATCAAATGTATCATAGACCTTCCCGTAATTTGTACTAGTGAGAATTAGCTCTTTTTTTCATCATTAAGGATAATTTTGAAAGTTTATAATTTAGTATGGCTCATGACACCAAACTTCATGCTTGACTTGATTATAATAGAGATAACATATGATATAAGTTATTATTTAACATTGTTCATATATGGGTCACATCCATTGGCCCATTATACATTTATACTAACAGATATTATCAATCAGCCCAATGCTAGCGGCCCGATAGCACAATTACGTTAACCCGGTACACAGACGACGACGTCCACCATCCGTACCCGACCCGCCCGCACGGCCTTTGGTAGATGGACCCCACCTGGTCGTTCACCATCCGTACAACTGGATCCGTGCCGCGTCTTAGACTGGCCCAGTTCTGCACTTATCACAAACTCTCCGGCAACAGAAAGAAAGCTGACACCAAAAACAGATAATAAGTCCTACAAAGACTTTAAGAAGCAACACGTGTCGGGATCTAATTGTTGCCAGGTGTGTTTGAGTTTGAAAGTTGCGCGCCTGATCGATACCTTCGGTCCCTCCAAAAAAGCTATAATATATGGAATCACCATCATCATCATCAGCGGCAGCAGCTCGGCTAGCTAGGGTTAGCATGAAGGAGCGATAGAGCATCATGGTGAAGGAAAGGGTTCGGCTTTGTTGAAACCGACTGCTGTCCCACTTTGGCTTGGCTAATTAAAACCGTCATCGGATGAGTTGTATATATGCAATGATAGAGCTTTCGAGCTTCGAGCTTTTTTCATGCATGGGTGCAGAATTATATGTTATCTAATTATGTAGAACAATGATTTTGGTCAGGTGGGTTGTGACCGTCGTGTTAGAGAAGTTGGTGATGGTCCAAAAATGAAGCACGTTGTGTACTCATAGGAATCGAGGAGGGTATCCCTTTTCTCGTAAAGATACATACATAGAACAGACTCATCCGACTATGCATGGTTGTGGCCTCGTACAGTCATAGGGCAAGTTTCGGCAAATATGTTAGACCAAATTTGGTTCCAAATTAAATTAGATGTGAATGTTTAATTTTTTTTTATTTGTATAAATTTTGGTTTGTAATTTTATGATCGAAATCATCTAACATATATTTTACTTAATTGTGATATAAACAAAAAAATTCTCGAGCATCGCAAAACAAAGTTTTGCAACGCAGCACCCAAATGGCCTCCTCTGATGGTGCATCCCGAAAGTTCTTGGCTTCCTTTACAGTCACGGAGCAAGGCAAGACCTCGTTTAGCGTCAAGGACACCAAAAATTTGAAGCACTACGCTGTTGGCCTACTCTTAGCGGCAAAGAAGGAAATCAACCCCAAGGCATTCATGGGAACGATCGTAGGGGTCTGGGATTTGAAGATAAGGTTATCGATTCGACATCATGAGGATCGCTTTGTTTTCTCTTTTGATGTGGAAGCCGAGAGAGATCGAATCTTGAAGGAAGGGTTGTGGTTTTACGGCAAATCCAACTTGGTCTTGAATGTATTCGACGACGTAGGAGACATCAAAGAGGTTATGCTGAACCGGATCCCGGTTTGGGTTGAAGTGATGGGATTATTGCCACGCTTGCCGACAGTGACTACCATTGGTTACATAGCGGCAATTCTTGGAGAAATCATTCGGCTCAACGAGCCCTGCATTCGAAGTGGGAAGCAAATTCGTGCTCGAATCTGGCACGATGTGAGCAAGCCGGTGAAGCAAGCGTATCCACCGGAGGTTTTTGAATTTGACGGTGTGGTAACATAAGTGAGATTATGATATAATCATCTCTTTGGGTACTGCAAGACGTGCGACATCTTCGAACACGTTGTTTGTGGTGGCCATCCTGAATGGCGACGGAAGAGGCCATGGCGGCGTTGAATATTCTGACCCCGAGAGTGAAGAATCGGATTGGAGTTGGTGCAGTCCAAGAGATCCTGGGTCAAGGAGGACTTCCTGGTCAAATCGGGTCTCCTAGTTTGATTAGGAAGCCTGTGGCTTCTCTACTCCCGACAGACCCTACGGAGGTTTCTATGGCAACTCTAGGCTTCACACTGTCCTTCCTGGGTATCACTGTTGCGGAGATCGCTCGACAATTAGGTGCCTTCTCTTTCAACTCACCGAAAGTTTCTACTCCAGGGGTGCAGTTTGCAGATGAGTCCATGCCGGAAGTGGGTAACAAGAGGAAGACTCTGGATACCTCTGACCTAAGTTCTAGTAGGTCGGTGAAGGTTTATCAACGACAAGTTTGGGCCCCACTACCTACCACGTCCCAGGAGAGTGAGCTTCTCCGTCAAGCCCTTACTACCTCTTTTACTGATGAATTTGGTCAAGTGCAGGTTTCTCCTTCGAAACGTAAGAGGGGTAGGCATCTAGACTCCAAAAATAAACCAAATGATGAGTCATAGGATGTAGTGGCAGTGGTGAATGGTTCACCAAAAGTGTGAAAGAAGAGAATCAGAGGCAGACACCTAGCTATGGAGGAAGCTTCATAACCTGTGGAACCAGCCATAGAATCATCTCATGGAAGCGAGGGGAATGAGGCCATGATAGTGGCGGAAGTGCAGGACCCTGGGGCCTCCCAGGCCTGGGGTCTTGAGTAAGTTTAGGCAAGCATTACTTTGGTTTACCCATGTTGGTGCTTGCATGTTCACGCATGGCATGTTATCGGTTACTTTGGTTTTCTCTTTGATTACAATGTTATTTAGTTATTGTAGGGTTTCCTCTATAATACCTCGACAATGGTCTTTTCTCACGTACCCTCAAGGTGTCTACTGTTTTAACGTTGTATACTCCTTGATTAATAAAGTGCCACGCGTCTTTGCCATAACAAAAAAACATATAATTTACCTTGTAGTGATCATGTAAGCAAAAATTTGATTAAATCGGATATTGTTTGCTTATTAAATTTTGCAAAACAAATAGACGGTTGTTAATATAATGTTAAAATTCACAATAATCGTCTATTTAGTCAATAAAATTAGATACCAAAATGATCTTCATTTTTGGTTGAGTTGATCTTCAACCCATGATATATAAGAATTTACTCTGTAACTACGGCAAGTGATTCAATAGAAACATTAAGTCTTGCCACGCTATTATTAAAAATGTGAAAAATTCATGATTATATTTTGAATATCAAAATGTGTATCGTGTTTTCGGGTATATCTTGGTGTATGTCGTGAGTATCACATGTACATTTCAATTTGCTGTGTATTAATGAAGATTGTGATATAATAATTAAGGGTTAGGTAACCAGTTGTTGATAGTGCAGTGGTTGGTCACCCTGATATTACTCTCATAGGTTAAGAGGTAATATGTCATAACATAGTCTCTCCTACATTTAATATGGGGATGTCAAGTGGTCACCCAACTATATATGTCAAGATTGATATTTTGGTAACTATCGTATAACATACATCAAAATGGTCACTCGACTGCATATAAAT
This sequence comes from Geum urbanum, assembly GCA_946800695.1. NCBI lineage: Eukaryota > Viridiplantae > Streptophyta > Magnoliopsida > Rosales > Rosaceae > Geum > Geum urbanum. The sequence goes on from OX326997.1 coordinate 7,185,609, forward strand.
TCGACTATCAATTTGGTCACTTGATCTCTAACGAACATTTAAAAAGAATATTTTGTTTATTTTCAAGAAACTTTGGTCTCTTTATCCCCATTTGGAAAAACAAAAAAAATTCATTTAGTAATTACATCGTGTCTGCACTACTTACACGTAACTTGAGTTAACAAGTTGCGGCATCGGAGTTAGCCATTCGCGGCGTCTGATCGAGGTAACTAGTCGCAACTACAAAATTTATGTACATGTCGTGGCGAGGAGGCGAAGCAATTAAGCATGAACATAAAGGTTGGTCAAGCAGGAGTCGCAAAGGCCCAACGTTGACGCTGGGAGAATAAGCAGAGGGGAGAACCCAAGATTTGTGGTCTGGTGGCAGGCCGCGACAATAGAGCTCAATCAGGGTCAAATCCTTCACGAATTTGCTGTGCGTAACGCGGAGGTTGATGCGCGCGAGCCAAGTTTCAAGGTGAGCTAAGGTCTATGACGGAGATCAAGAACGAGACAACGTGAGGCTGCGTCGGGCGATCTGAGGCGTCGCGAGACTATTGTGCACAAGCTGAGGTGTTGCGTTGGTTAGGATGTGCGCCCGAAGTGGATAATGTGCGGCGTCGGAGAGGGGTGTAGCGGCGATGCTCGAGATCGAGCCGTGGCATGATATTGCGGACACACGACAAGGGAAGGAGGCGCTGATCTCCTCTATTATTTGTCATGTAGGGTAGAGAGAGAGAGAGAGAGAGAGAGAGAGAGAGAGAGAGAGAGAGAGAGAGATCTACAATGACAGATTGTGTAATTTTAAAAACATAATAATCATGACATTATTATAAATATTAAGAAGTTGAAGAATAGAAAGAGTGTTTTAAGGTTTTCAAATCTGTTCGTATGCAAAATGACATATATAACCCTTATAATTTGACACATGTTGGACATATCGAAGACATGTGACTTTTTTTAATATCCCACACGACGGAGTGACAATTTTGATATACGGAGGCTATATTTGAGTTACCATGCCATTTTGATATATTTCATACGATAGTTATTAAACTGTCGATTTTGTCAAAGTTGGGTGACCATTTAACCAAATTTTCCTTTAATATGTACTCGATCCACCCATTTAGTTGTGTACACATGAGGAGGATAAGGAAATGTGGTTGGCTCTGTAGGAAAGTAATGTGATATTAAATAAAATCTAAAATTACTAATTTAAATAATTAATAAATTTAAAATAAAATGAGAAAAATAAAATCTGAAAAATTTTGAATTTGTTATTCAAGTGATTAATGTCGATGAATGATGAACAATGAATAAAGTTGTGTCGCTTGTATCACACGTTCTTCTTATGAATTTTCACGCCGCCATAGGCTTGTATGGTGTTGTTCCCAGGATAAAACAATTTGAAAGTTTTTGTACTGCAACACAAGAACTTCTCGTCGAACTAAGGAGTATCTTACTCTATCATCGGATTTGTTTGAGAGAGAGAAGAGATCAGGAGATGAGAGATGCTTGCTTTTCTGATTGTGTGAAGAATGAGGAGGAGAATATCTATTTATACATGTAGGGATGAAGTGGATCATCATTGTTGGTTACTCAAAGGTCTTAGGTTACACACAATTGACCAGCAAACATAAATTCGGTCATTATCTGTAACCAAATAAAATGTTGAAAGGCCAAAAGGTATGTAACAATTGGAATGTGAAAAACCAAAAATCACGTCAGTTTTCATGAGTGCAAAAAGAAACTTGTGTGACTCGGGCCTAAAGCGCACACAAATCCATTTTTGCAAGCCCAATTAAACCGAGATATTTATATCCCCTGCGCGCGCGCATGATATAAAACATCTATACTTACTCACTCAAAGCATAGTAGAGAACAATTGTATTAAAGATCTCCACATTTTTAGTTTCTCCCATGTGTGATTAACTTCATTTTTTTGTTTCAAGTGACTAACTTTGGGTGACAATTTCTCATTCATCTTTCAACTAATTTAAACAAATGATGCATAACCTTTACGTATTCTTGTAGGATAACACAAATACATGTTTCTCTTCTATAAATATTAAGTATATTTCATTTAATTATTTTGTTTAAATTGTTCAACTAAAATAGTGAAAAACTACCATTTTTCCAACATGCTCGACATCTCTTATACATGAAAGGAGTATGTTGGCGAAAGCAAACTGACCAGAAAGCCTTGGCCAACATTTTCTCCGGCCAGCAAGTCCACGAGGTACGGCCGGTGTAGATCGAATTTGGTACATGCATGAATGCATTGTAAACGCGTGTGTTGGTGTGTGCTGCAGAAGGCAGCTAATTAAGGATGTGGTGTGTGTGTGTATATATATATATGTATCAAAATGGTGTGGCTTCGTAACTTATTATTGTTCTTCTTGTTGTTGATGGTTGATGGTTTTGTTTAAAGGCGCCAAATGGAGGTGTCGTGAGCGATAGCAACTGTCATTGAGCTGTTCGTTACGTGCTCCTACCTACGTACAAATCAATCACCATCCATATTCTCTTTAATCTACAATTTACTTAAGAATTGGACTAGCACCATAAAATAACATAACATGCATTCTTGTTATTATTTTTATTTCTTTTTTATAATTTTTGAAATTTTGCTTTGTTTTAGACCCACTTAGAGATAATTAATTAACAAATTAAAGCAAGTGTAAACTACAACCAAAGACTTTATAGTTGGGATTCTCCTAAACATTTTATTGGGAACCTAACTATAGTGTTTTCTGTACATATAATCCTACAAGAGACTTGGTCACCATTGGTAACAAGTAGGACGACATACTTCTTAATAATTGTCTACAATCAATGCAATTTTGTGTCAATTATTACAGTTGTGCAATAGATTAGGATTGGTATCAAAGAGGAGCTGATGAGGACATCAACACATGGTTAAATGTGTAGGTGTGCTTTCCTTTTTTGAGGTGTCCATTTTTCAAGTTTGACTAGTTCTTTGTGACAGACAACCTGTCGAAGATCGGTCACTCCCAAGTAAATACGATTGTTTGGAACAATTGTATTTCTACGGCTGCTAGTCAAGCTTGTTACTTTGATGCTCTGGATGTTGATTGTAATATTAGTTTTATCCTATAAATTTTTCTTTTGTTCATAAAAAAAAAGTACATAAAGTTGGTATTTTTTTTTTGAGGAAATAAAGTTTATTTTGATGAGTAGAGGAAATAAAGTTGGTAACTTTTTGCTGGCTTTTGGACTTTTAAGGCTTGTAGCATGTGGAAATTTCAGTTAAATTCACTAATGAACTATGTTTAGAATTCTCTTAAAAAAGAAAACTAGGAGAAAGATTCGTGGGATGAAAGAGCGTAGTAGAGTAGGATAGCTAGATTAGCTAGGAGAAAATGGGAAGCCATCGCTTTCTGGTCGTTTATTTTCATTCTTGATTCTTTCCAGCCACACCAAAAGCGGCAGTGTCTCTCTCTCTCTCTCTCTCTCTCTCTCGTTCCACATTTTCAAAGATATTTGGTATCATTATTCTATTCGACGATCCAATCGTACTCAAATTCTTTCAACTTGTTCTTCTTCAACCTCTCTCTCTCTCTCGGCTTTGAAATATTAACACTCTCGGTTTGGCTCCTCTCAAACACAGTACCCCGGCCGTTTGGTGCATCGCAGTGATCGCATTGGGATAACAAGCTCGGAACTTTTCAAGCTAGGTTAGTTTCTTCTGAGAGTTAATTAGAAACTGTTTACTGGGTTTTAAGTTCGATGAGTTTCTGTTCATGGGTTTACATAAAGCTTCAAGGTTTATTGGTTCTTTGGGGTTGGTCAGGATTGTTAGTTTGCTTTCTTTCTCTCAATGCATTTTTTATTTTGTTCTTATAATTAAAATTCAAAACAGTTGAAGGGTTTTGAAGTTGATGAGATCCTGTTTATGGTGTTAATGAAACTGAACTTGGATGGTGGGAATATATGAAAAGTTTGTTTCTTTGTGCTAAATTATTATCTTCATTTCTGGGATTTTGGTGTGTCATGTATGAGTAGAATTGATTAGATAGGAATCATAGAACGTGTTTAATTGGTGTACGTTCTCTCATATCAGGATCATCAATGAGGCTGTGTTGCTGGATTGGTCCCTCTTTATTTTGATTTGTAGTCTGCTTTTTTGTTATGCAAATAAGCAAGAACTCATATGGTGGACCATGTTTGTGTGTTTAAATTATTGGGTAGGTGTGCTATAAAGCTTATTGTGTGTAATGTGCTCTACTCATCTAAGTGAAATCTGGGTCTGTATTGGTTTTGCAGATTAAATTCCACTTCTACAGTTGTCAGAGAATGGTTTTGGTGGATGAAAGACATTTAATTTTTGGATAAGAAGACATAAAAAAGGGGTGTGAATTGAAGGGAATGATATGCTTCTGCTATGGGAGGCTTATTGCACCTTTTTGATTTTAACCAGGGCAGCATGGCCAGGAAGCTATTTGTGCATAAGAAGCATGATGGAGGTGAGTTTTTATTGTTCTTTCATTGCTATACGAAAAAGAAAGGCAGGTTGTGGGGCTCAGTTTATTGATTGGATCGAAAATTTCAATCTGAAATAGGAAAAACTACTAGTTATAGTGGTTTTCTTTGTTGGATCAGAAATTTAATTATTTTGTCTGTTGAATAACACATATCATTAAGCAAATAGGTCTTAATGTGGACATAGTGGCTGGTAATTTTCTCTCTATCAGGAGGGATGTGAATAACATGGATAAGGTTATATTCAGCTGATATATATAGTAAGATGTTTTAATTTGAATTCTTCGCAGGCCTTGATGCTCCACGGAATAGCATTGAACTGCAAGTAGAACCTTCTCAGAGCTACAGTGAGGCTGGAGATTTTCCGGTACTTATTCTTCATATGCTTGCTTGTATCTTATCATGTGGCTTATAGTAGTTGAATTCTGTGGAAGCTCCATGCTAATATTACTATTGTGATTGTGATACACGATGTATTGCGAATCTTAGATGTGAAGCTATACTGATTTCCAGATTACAACTTTTGGTTTAGGATTCTTGTGAAATAAATTCAAGTGAAAAGCAAATATTGGAATGCAATTCCTCAGATATTTAATCCAAGGAGCATTTAGTGTGTCCTCTGTTGTTACATTGGTTTAGATCTCCGTAGTGAATTTTGGTGCCTGTATCAGGTGAAAGAAGGCATTCCGAAAAAGAATTATCCAATTGAAAGTTCAATGAAGAAACTGATTCATGAGGAAATATCTAAGCACTCAAGTACAAGGCACCATGGACCAAGCATTGTGGCACGACTTATGGGGATGGATATGTTGCCTGTGGATACAAAACCAGCAGCTCAACCAATTGTGGATAAACATGAATATAAGAGAACTAAGTCTTCAAAGAAGGAAGTGAATGGAAGGAGCTCAGTTGTTCCTGTCTCTTCTAACTTAAATTCCTCCACAGAGTTAGATCTCAATTCATTTTATCAAAATAATGGCACCGATGAAGCTGGATGGTGTGAAGATGAGAGAATCGAGAAACCAAGGCGTGAAGAACATCCTCAAGAGGAAGAGCTACAGAAGTTCAAGAGAGAATTTGAAGCTTATCAATCTGCCAGGTTCAGGGAATGTTCCAGGATTGTTGAAATGGACAGCATTGCGAGTGAGTTGCATGCTCAAGAGGATCTTAACAAAAAAAAGACTGTAATTTCTTCAAAATCAAGGCAAACAGCAATGGAGAAGACCATGGAAGCGTTGGACCACACAGTAAGGACAATGTCAAATGAAAGAGGTGTTTTGGCACACCACATAGATAAGATGAATTTGGCCTCAGCTGAGTGCAGGCGATCTTTATCTTCAACAAGCAGAACCAAGAGCTTAGACTTTGAGCAATCCACCATGATGAATTCTAGGAAGAGTTTTACCTCTTCTTTAGCTCCTACAAGGATAGTTATCATGAAACCTGGTCCTGATAGCTTTTGCAACCATGAGGAGACTTGGATCAGTTCCCCGAGCGCTTTAGATCAAAGAGGTAGTATAGAAGATTTTCTCAAGGAGGTGAAGGACCGATTGTATTGTGAGCTCCAAGGAAAGGTGCATAAAAGAAGTTCTGTTATCCGAGGAAGTGGCATTGAGACTCCATACAGTGAACAGCCATCTCCAAAGCAAATTGCTCGGCACATTGCAAACCATGTGAGAGATAGTGTGACTAGGGATCTCGGAGTGAATTTGCTTCGGTCAGAATCAACAAGATCATACAGAAGTGAAACTCAGTTCAATGGATCAGGCTCACCAGAATTCTTACATAGAGATACTAGGAAATACTTGTTAGAGAGACTAAGGAATGTTTCAGAAAGAGAAACAGAATATAGTTCTCCTGTATTTAGATCAGGCAGCTATAGGTCTTCTGCAGTAGACTATGAAAGGATCAGAGTAAAACAGGTGGCAGATGCTTTGGAAGCTCAAAAATATATGAGCTTTTATGGAAGGGGTACAGTGAAAGATGACCATGTAAAAACCAGATCATTCAGGCATGGACCGGATGATGATAAGTTGCTTGATAGAGAATTGTCCCCTAGGAATCTCATTAGGTCTTTATCAGCCCCAGTATCTGGAACATCATTCGGGAAGCTTCTGCTGGAGAACCGCCACATTTTGACTGGTGCTCACATCCAGAGGAAGCTTGAAGCCACTGAACATATGTCCTTGGATATGAAAAGTCACAAGAAAGAAAGGTTCAATTTCAAACAAAAAGTTTCCAATTTCAGATACAGTTTTACTCTTAGAGGGAGACTCTTTGGCAAGAGAATTCAATCAATGACTGAATCGCGTCGCACTGAACGCTATCCTATAAATGATATCAGGAGTGGTCCAACAGTTATTATGAACTCCAGAGAAAGAAATGTAAGAGAATTACTTGATTTTTCTTCCAATGCTTTTTTTACACAGTAGGTACATTGTACTCTTGGATTTGATAGGCTCGATCAATCAGCTTTCTTAATGTCATTTTTCTCTCATGTGGTCTTAGGACAATTTTACCGAGGTGCCTCCTAGTCCTGCATCTTATTGCAGCACTGCTCATGAAGAGTTCTGCAGGACAGCTGATTGTCTTAGTCCAATATCAACCGCAAATGCAACTCCGAGAGACGACAGACTTATGCCACAGGCTTTCAGAGACATCAGCTATAATCTGAGTGGTACAATTCTCTCTTTATACTATATTTGAAAAATTTATGGTCGGTATGAATGTGACATATGGGAGGGACGGTATTAGGGTTGAGGGAATATTTTCTTGTTCCTTATAAAATGAGAGAGGACTGATATGCGAATATAACAGGATTTTGAATTGTGAAATAATCTTCTTATTGTCTTCTACTTACTTGACAGAACTTCGAAGGCAATTGAAACAACTTGAGTCTGATGAGCCTGAGGATGCACCACTTGAACATGAAGTGGTTGAATCAGAAATGCTTGGACTAGAGAACCCCGCAGAACTTTTCATAAGAGATTTGCTTGTTGCTTCTGGTTTGTATGATGGATCATTTGAGAAATCCTTTTCGAGATGGGACACGTTTGCGAAGCCAATCAGCCTCTCCGTGTTCAAAGAAGTGGAGGAATCTTATAAAAAGCTTGGCGACGAGCAAGACAGTTCAACAAAAAATCACAACGAGAAGGTAAATCACAAGTTGCTACTTGATTTGTTGAATGAAGCTCTTTCAACTGTTCTTGGACCTCCAATAAACATGTCTAAATTTAGAAGAAAAGCTATCAACTTCTCTGTCTCGCAACCTTTGCACGGTAAGAAGCTATTAGATTGTGTATGGCAGACTATCTCTCATTATCTCTATCCTCCAAACAATAGATCCTATTACTCACTTGATGATATAGTTTCCCGGGATGTGGGATCCGCTCCTTGGTCAGCATTGGTGGACGAAGTTGTTAATGCTCTCGGAAGAGAGATGGAATGTCTGATAATGAGGGATCTTATAAAGGAAGTTTTGGATGATATCCAGTTATGATGGAGTTTTAAAGGTTGGAACTTTTGTGGGGTATTTGAGGTATATGAAGAATGGATCGAGTATATTTGGAAATGGAAGCAACTAAATACAAAATCACATGGATGTCCAAAATTGTGGATTTCCCATGTTTGATTCATATAGCTGATCGAGTGTGAGCATGTAAATATTTTCATCTGTGTGCATGGTTTGCTGAGATAGGTTTAGGATGTGGGTTTGAGTAGTTGGAATCATATACATAGATTTTAGTTTTCCATTTTTGACAAGAATATCTATACCCAAATCTGGGCATTTGGTTTGGTTTGGTTTGGTTTGATATAGTCTAACAATAGATTGTCCTACAAATGATAACAATAAACAGACTTGTCTATTACTTTCACAACTGCTGTTCATCGAGAATTTTTGTCTTTGCATGTAAATTGAACTGATGAAAGCTTTGGGGCCATGTTTTTCTCGACTGATTATGTTAAAAAATGTCATAAACAAAAAGCCCTTCAGACAGCCACTGTTCTAAACTGATCCAAGTCATCTAACAGATCGACGGCGGCTATGGAGGAGGAAGGGAAGCTCATTAGACCAAAATTTCAGGAGAGGCTGTGGAGGGCCATTGTTGAATCCCGGAGGGTGAATGTAGTAGTAGTTTCAACTAAGCATATAATAAAACCTCAATTTTCAAGATGTGCCCTCTCAAAAAGATGGGCACCCTAAGCTGGTTGACAATGAGTTTCTAACTTTGGTGGTGGAGTGCACATGCAATTGTCTCCTAATGAATCTATTGACACGTATTAACAATGCAAACAGAGTGACTGTGTGACATTAGGCTTAATCATGCCTCATAATTATGTCCACGCGTTGGATTCCAATTGCTTGTACTAAACTCTCAAAACCATCTCATCAACACCATTTTCTAACTCAAAACATGTGTCACAACTCACAAAGCAAAAGATTGAGTCCCCAATGCATGCATTTAGACATCTAGCCCCCAACCCAATATTGTAATAACCACAAAGAAAGCATCAAAACACGGATTATGTCCCAAATGCACCTTCTTTGTCTACCCCTCCCGTATAAAACTTTTCAAGGCACACATGAATTTGTTGTTCACATGCATATATGTGACAAAAGACACAGAACATGTCAGTTGACAGGCAAAATTTGTTTCAAATTAGTTGGAATATTGCACCCAATACACCTTTTTTAATATAAGCAGAAGCCTCAGTAATGTGCAAGTACAAAACTAGAAGATGTTTGTTTCCAAAACATCCTGTTTCTGACAGAAGAGGAAGTCAGGTTGTGTAGGTAAGTGGCAGTTGGCAGTTGCACGGTGCTCCAAACCAATCCTATATCTAGACTCTCTGATTAATCCAAGACGCAGAGCTATGTCAATGTCAGGTTAGGCACACTGCTCCCTACTCTATTGCCATTGATAATATGATCATTGCACAATTATACACGTATCAGGATCTTGTGTTTTTGGGATTTGTGAACACTAATTGCTTTCAATAATTTATACAAACTATTATCAATTTTCGATTTTATATAATCTCACCATCCGAAAATTTTATTTTATCGTCAACTTCTTTATAAAACAGTTTACCAGTAAAATCGAAATGTTGAAAACATGTATTTATCAATCTTGATACTGGATAGTGTTGGTGGCTCAAATGCTCAATAACTATGCAGCCAAAACTACTTCTTTCTCCCTTTTCTTGTACTAAAATTCATCCAAACTCAACAGTACACACGTAGAGAAGGAGCACAATACATTTTCACATAAAATGATTTCATGATCTCTTTTTGATCCTCTTTCTATTTTAACGGCCGTAATGTAAGGGAAAGACATTCACCACGCAAAGATAAGATCTTTGGAAAATGACACCCTTTAAATGTTACATCACCCGAAGATCTTATTCAACAAAGAAAAGAAGAAGAAGAAATTGGTACACAGGGGAGTACTACCACCCACCAATTCCAATTCCGCATAATTCAACTAGTCTTTGGTCTTTTCCTATAAGTCTCTCTGCCACTTTTTTGTCTATTTCTTTTCTTTCTCGTTACTATAGTACTTTGTAATCCATGCTTCTCTTTACTCTTTAGTCTTTGTTGAGCACACAGACTGAGACAGAGAGAGACTGAAACAGAAAGAAAGAGAGGGTCTTTGTTTTGTGTTGCGGTGAGGAGTATGATGGAGTGGGATAAGCAGCAAAGAGAGCAAGAGATTGATGGGAATGGGAATGGAGGAGTTGTGTTTGTGAAGGTTATGACTGATGAGCAATTGGAGACTCTGAGGAAGCAAATTGCGGTTTATGCCACCATTTGTGAGCAGCTTGTTGAGATGCATAAGAACCTCACTACCCAGCAAGATCTTGCAGGTCTGAAGTTCTCTCTTTAACTATTAATTTTTTCTGTTGAAGTTTGAAACTTTACTCTTTTGGTTTTGTGGTTACAGCATTTAGTGGAAATGAACTCAAATGGCTTCATTCATTGGTTTTCTGTGATGGGTTTTTCTCTGTTTTCTGAATTAAGATATACCAAGGAGTTGTTTTTGATAGTTTTCGTCTGTTGTGGTTAAATGTTGAGAGTTGAGACTGTTGTCTGTGTTGTGCTTATTTGGTTCTCAGCTTCATCAGGTTTCATCTTGTGGTAATCTTTCTGAACACTTATTAGGTAGTTACAAAGCTGCTATTTGAGAGGTTGAATCGTGGAGGTTTAGTGAGTAAAGTTCAAGTCACGTATATTAGTTAAGTTGCATAAGCAATAGTCAACATTTTGTTCTGAGAAGCAACAATTCCAAATGAGAGTATTTGGTTTCTCCATTGAATTTTGCATGTGAGCTTGAACTCCTTCCTCTACTTTCAATTGCTAAGTCCACAGATTCTTAAAAGTTTCCGTTTTGTTTCCTTGCAAGGATTACAAACCCAGCTCAATAGCTTTACTGAGCATACATGGGTTAGGAAGCTAATCGAATTTTTATTAGCTCAATTTGATACTAAAATGATATCGAAATCCGACTAGTTTTGTTAAGTCATTAGTAAAATACCAAATGTGATCTTAACATTACAAACTAATACCTCGCTGATGTTCAAAAACTTGTGCATGTTCTCCATTTCAGGAGTCAGGATGGGGAATATGTACTGTGATCCACTGATGACATCTGTTGGCCACAAAATCACTGCCAGACAGCGGTGGACTCCAACTCCGGTGCAGCTAACAATCTTGGAGCAGATTTTCAATCAAGGGAATGGAACACCAAGCAAGCAGAAGATCAAGGAGATAACTTCCGAACTGATTCAGCACGGCCAAATTTCTGAAACCAATGTTTACAATTGGTTTCAGAATCGGCGTGCTAGATCAAAGAGGAAGCAACAGAATGGAACATCCAACAATGCTGAATCAGAAGTGGAGACTGAAGTTGACTCTCCTAATGACAAAAAGAAAGGACCTCAGGATCAACTGTTAAATTCCCAACAGAACTCATCAGCTCAAAGGGCTGAAGACATGTGCTTTCAGAACAACACTGAGATAAGTTCTGACCTGCATTTCTTGGATCCACAGGGAGTTAAGGAAGACAAGATGTTTGCATCAAGCAGCGATTTAAGGCCGTCAAGAGGTTTAGGCCATATGTCATTCTATGATGAAGTGCTATCAAGCACAAGTAAGTTACCAGTGTTGTTTTTGTTCAATCAAGCACATGAACATCACTGATATTATACATATATAGATTGCAGTTTTCATTATATTCAATTCCTTAAAGTCTGTCTTTATACCATTTTATCTTGCTAGTAATCTTATTGTATCTAACTGTTTCCACCTGGGTCTTTTGAGCGGATTACACCTTCCATCTGGTTTATTAATTACCTCAAAACTTCATATTTTGTAGGAGGAAATGAGCTGATGACTGGAAAGATGGAAGTGGGAGGGAGCTATAATCCTTTTCAGCAGGCAGATGACTTCTGCATGTGACAAATGAAGAAGAGAAATCCCTGAACCAGTTTCATGTTTGGTTATATAAGAAGACAAGCCATGCCTAATCTTAGTGGTTCCCTCTGAGCTTAAGTTTGGAGAGTAGACAGATATAGAAGTGTTATAGTAGCCTGGGGGTTATATGAGAATTTGTCATTTCCGGTTTGTGTATGTATTTGATAAGTACTAGGGTCTGTTTCTCTTTGTTAGCAAGGAAAGTTTGAGTATTTGGATTTTGCATTCGTAATTTGCATTTGTGAATTACTGAGTTGTCGAATTAGAAATAGGATTACTTTGGTCTTAAACAAAGTTGGAATCATCAAAGGACTAGGTGCTGGTGCATGCAATTATGTAAAGGTCGCTCGTGGTGACTTCAATGATTGGTCTGATTTTTTTATTTGGGAGGTTAAATATTTGACTGCATTTGGGGACCCCTGGATGCCTTTGCTACTAGCTAGTGTGACATTCTAGACGAATGATTGAAATCCTTTTTACTACCATCTGTTTAAGCTCATTCAAATTCATATTTGCAGAGGGAAAAAAACATAGAGGTATTTGATGCGATGAACGTTATTCTTTCTTGTGTCAAATCGTAACATTTTTATTTACTTTTTGGTTTTTTTGTTGGACTTGCTTTAATGGGTTGATGACTCGAATGATTTATCAAACTATAAACACGATGTCCAATCTATGACAATAGCAAAAATATACCATGTACCATCTAAGACAATAACAGCCACAAATTCTGTTGAAGTTCTCGTATCAACTGAGTTCATCATGAATCAGTATAAATTTTTTAAAAATAGTTATAATCATCACTTATTTATAAGATTTTAATTAAGACTATTCAAAGTGAACTAGGTTCACCCAACTCATACCCCAAACTTCTGAACTCCTATTGAACTTTATCAAATCAAGTTCATTCTATTACTTTTGTAAATCAAAAGGACAATACTTAGTCCAAAGTCATTTGGACTCCAAAGTTCAAACTCATCTCATTTTTATCACTTTTGATTTTTGATTTTAAATTTGAGACCACTTATTCTATAGATTATTAGTTAACGATCAACTCTACAAAAAATGAATTAAAATGGAGATAATTTGGGTATCCGATCTTGCAAAACAATTGAACGGTTGTTATTGTATAGAATGGTTGTTATTGTAATGCTAACAATTTTGATTCATTTTTTGTAGAGTTGATCTTCAACCAATAATATATAGAATGAGTGGTCTCAAATTTGAAATTACGAATCAAAAATAGTAAAAATAAGATGATTTTGGACCCAATCAAAATCCATATCAAAATGGTCAGACCATCCTAATGGAAATTTCTGCCCACAGTTTTCCATTTGTGGGTTTTAATGTAAATTGAATATTCATTAATGAGGACCCTTCTACTTAGGTATATATATTTTTTTAGTCATTTTCAGGTATAGGGTATTAGACAAACTTTTTGATCATATCCACCGTCCAAATATTAGGTCTATATGAGTAGATCATTCACATAAATTTTCAACTAAAATTGTGATCGTTAAAGTATCGAATTAGATTAAATCAAGGAACAGACCAAATCTGTCAAACCTGAACCGTTCATACTTATAAACTTTAATTGCAGTTTTGAATATCTTAACGATCACCATTTTGACTGAAAATTTACCGGCTTGATCTACACATCGAGACCTAATATTTGAACGGTGAAAATGATAAAATATGATCGAAAAATTGGTATAATTTTCTCCACCTAAAAATGATAAAAAAATAGGTATAGCTCAGTAAGGTGCTGAATCATTAATTATATCACAAGCTCATTGATCAATACATACAGTGAAAAAAAAATCATGTGAATAGGTCTTAGAGATACATTTCTATTAATTAACCAATAGATTCTCCACTGAACCTTTTAAAGTCAGTAGATCTCCATCGAGCAAAAGAACGCATTCTACAGAGAGCAATTGTAGAAGGAGAGAAGTTTTGTAGAAGGAAGAGATCGAGGTTGATTAGAAAGAAGAGGGGGTAACCGTAGTCGAGCTTCTTGAAGAGATTGAAATCCCAAACTACAAACGGGTAAAAATGAATCAAGCCTAGAAAAACCAAAGCCAGATGCCTTGGCACTGAAGTTGTCTGTTAGAGCATGTGCACCCATGTTTTGGGTGAGGAATTCCTATTTTGAGGAATTCCTCACTTATTTGAGGAATTCCTCAAAATAGGAATTCCTATTCCTGTTTTTCGTGCAGCGGTTTCCAAAATAGGACTTCCTATTACTATTCATTAATATTTAAAATATTTTACATTTACCTTCAAATAATACTTTCACCCAATAAGATGCCGACACGTGTCAATCTGGATCGTATAATTGGTAGCGGATTTCCGATAAGATTTTGGACCCGTAATTTTGAGACACGTGTCATGTCTACGTGGCGGTGTCGGCAAAATTATTAATGGAGATATCCGGTAAGATTTTCGGTAAGATTACAAACCAATGAGAATGAAACACGTGTCATGTCTACGTGGCGGTGTCGGCAAAATTATTGATGGAGATATCCGGTAAGATTTTCGGTAAGATTACAAACCAATGAGAATGAAACACGTGTAATGTCTACTTGTCGGTGTCGGCAAAATTATTGATGGAGATATCCGGTAAGATTTTCAACCAATCGACAGTCGACACGTGTCGTTATCTGAAAAATCTGATTTTTCAAGATGGCTATAAAAGAAAGAGCTATGTGTGTTCGGTAGACTCACACCAACTACGCATCACTTGTAGTTTACTCGTATCTAAGCCACCATAAACACTTCTTCCCTTTTTCCTTTTCATCAAGATGAATCCCATGGGTTTCGGTACCTTTTTCAATCGGAGGCGACAACAACGGCGGCGAAATGCAGAAACTGCCAATCAATTCGTCATCGACGCGGTGGCCGTTGATGCAACTTTTGATGATGAACCACCACCACGCCGCCTTCCAAATCAACCAAGGATGAGGGAGTCCAGGGGCCAAAATCTTATGGAAGATTACTTCATCGAACGCTCAGTCTTCACCGACCATGAATTTCGTCGACGGTTCCGAATGAGCAGAAATACATTCAACCGTGTAATGATAGACCTCTGCAACAACGACCCATTTTGGCATCAAAGAGCCGACGCCACTGGAATGGTCAGACTCCTTCCCCAACAAAAGATGACCGGTGCTCTCCGGATGTTGGCCTACGGCTCAGCTGCTGATCAGTGTGCCGAAATCACAAGGATGGGGGAATCAACAACTCTGGAGTGCATGAAGAAGTGGTGCACCCAAGTGGTAGAGCTTTATGGTACTCGTTACCTCCGTGCTCCAGATCAGACAGACATCACTCGACTTCTAAGAAGGGCTAGACATCGAGGATTTCCTGGTATGATCGGAAGCATTGATTGTATGCATTGGGAGTGGAAGAACTGCCCAACCGCTTGGTCCGGGGCGTACTCAGGGAGGAAGGGTCGTCCAACTATCATCTTAGAGGCAGTGGCCTCATATGACACATGGATCTGGCACAGTTTCTTCGGGGTACCAGGAGCTCAAAATGATATCAACGTGCTCTACCAATCAGATGTCTTCGATGCAGTGCTTGCTGGAAGAAGTCCGGCTGTGACTTATAAAGTGAACGGTATGACATACCGTAACGCTTATTACCTTGCCGACGGGATATATCCGAGGTACTCCTCGTTTGTCAAAACGATTTCGAATCCTCAAGATCTTCCACAAAATCTTTTTGCGAGGAAGCAAGAGTCCTACCGCAAGGATGTGGAGAGGTGCTTTGGCATCTTACAAGCTCGTTGGGGGATAATTCGTCATGCAGCTCGGTGTCACCGCCTTTCGACGTTAAAAAGCATCATGTTGGCGTGCATCATAATGCACAACATGATCGTTGAGGAGGAATTCGTGGAGGATGAGTTTGAGGAGAACGACGAAGAAGATCTCCAAAACCCAGCTACTGCATTTAACGCTTATGATGGGCCAGTGGATGAAGGGGGGAACCGAATTCCTTTCCAGCCGGTTGGAAGAGATGGACAAAATGAACAACGGTTTAATGACCGTATTGTTGATCTCCAATCTGCTTACATCCATGGAGAGCTTCAGAAGGACTTAGTTAAGCACAACTGGTTTATTGAGACCGGGGAACAACTCTAAAATATGTTGTTTTAATTGCATTGTTGTGAGTTTGAATTACGTATTTCTATTATGTGTGTTTCAATATTTTGTTATGTGTGGGAACTTGGTGAAAATAAAGAAAGTGCAACCTTGTTTATGTAAAAGGGAAACTACAATGTTTATTTAAAGTGCATAAATTAAACTACATAGTACATAATTTAAAGTGCATGAATTAAACTACATGAGGGATAATTTAAAGTGCATAAATTAAACTACCTAGTACATAATTTAAAGTACATAATTTAAATTACATAAACCATAATTTAAGTGCTTGGAAAAAGGGGGCGATAACAATTGGAATAGCCTTCTTCGCTACCTTCTTCTTCAACCCCATCCAATTGAGAAAGGATTTCTGCTTTTCTCTTTGTGAAATACCTCTTGGATTTAGGAGTCATGCTCTCGGTATCCATTGACATAATCCGAGTTTCCTCTGCCAAAGCCCTTAATTGGATGTCTTTCTTTTGAAGGGCGATTTGCTCTCGCATAAGGGAAACCTCAATTGCATCACTTTTCGCTTGATTGCGACCATAAGATTCTTGATTTGCCGCAATCCTATTCAAAGCCTCGGCTCTTTCATTTGATTGCGTCATACCCTTTTTCCCTTTTTTTTTTCGCTTCCTTTGCCGCTTTCACTCCCATAGGACGCTCCGGAGAAGAAGGAGCTTGGTTACTCATTGGTGTGCCAAATGCATCATCCTCCTCCAAGTTGACGGTGGGAGGCATTGAGCTTGCGGGATGTGGTGAAGAGTAAGACGGAGTAGATGATAAAGAAGCCGGAGGTGTACTAGCCTCGACATGGATGAAGTAAGGATGATTCTTCACTACTTCCCAACAAGCAAAGTCTTTAAACTCTTTTTTTTTTTGCCACATAAAATGATTGAGCACATCTCATCTAAAAATTAATAATAATAACATGAAATAAATAACTTGTAATTCATAAATAGCAAGTGAAATAAATAACAAGTATTTTATGAACATAAGTTGAAACAATATGGTAAAAAATGAAATAAATATTGGAGATCAAAAACATTACCTCATCGTGAATGTTGGAGCCGGAAGATGCATTCCTTCGTGCGAAAGAAAGAGCACTTCCCCAAAGTTTCAAATTTGGCTTCAACTTTGCGAAACGAGAGGATAATGCGTTTTGGGTCCTAGCTTCCGGCATCGATTCACCATAACCTAGCTCCCAATTCGCCTTAAAATCGCCATAAACCTTCTCCCACAATTTTTCCACCTTTTGTCGATTTCCGGTGATGGAATCAACGCTAAAACGACAATAAGAGATGCTCAATTGTACATCTTCCGAAAGAAGCCAATTTGTAGCCATTATTTCCGACAAAAAAAATGAATTTTGAGGAGAGATGGAGAGAGGGAGAGAATGAATTTGTTGTGAATGAAATGGTGTGAGAAATGAATGAAATTAATGTAGTATTTATAGAAAAAATGTAGGGGCTCATTTGCAAATTTTTGGGGATTTAATTGCAATTTTTTTGGGTTTTTTTTGCAATTTATTCAAAATATTCTGATCTGGCCGTTGCATTTAAATGCAGGCCGTTGGATCAGTTTAGATCCGTTCAAAATGGACGGATGAGATCAAGCTAGCCGTTGCTAGCAGATCAGCTCTGGAGGCGCCACGTGGCGCAATCCCATTGGTTTGTAATTTTTTTTTTACCTTTTACCCGGCGCGTGTAATACACGCGCCAGGTTAAAAAAAAAAAAAAAAAGAGACGTCAGCCTGGCGTCACCCACGTGCGTGGGGCCCACCAGGCGGAACGTCCTCTCCTTCTTCCTCAAACGAGGACGCCGGCGAGGTCGTCCTCGTGGTCAACCGTCGGTCGCCCCTGCCCATCCCTCCCGCTGCACCGATCTTCCTCCCCGGACGTCCTCTCCAGGCGGGCCACCCCCCCGGACGTCCTCGCCGTCCCGTGCCGCTGCAGATGCCCTTAGGAGAATGTTGTAAGACTTTATGTATCCATGGATTATTGGACCATCTGTCAAATGAACATAAAATTTAGTTCAGTTAGATCCCTCACCAGATCGATTCTATAACTATCAAATTAAGATGAAGAGCTATAAGTTTTTTTGTTTCTATCACACACTTACTTACCTGCATACATACGATGATAGGTGACAGTGTGAGCCAATTCGCTTACAATACTAAGTCGCGTTATAGGGTCAAGAATATTGCCGCGCACACCTGCATTTAAGCGTTTTCATCACATTCTGATACTTATGCAGGTACTGAAGTAACAAAAGCCAAATCTCGACAACCAATTTTGCAGAAAACCCATTATCAAACTTACAATCCAAATGTTCTCTGAGGGTTCCATTAGGAACAAACTCCTCGATCATAAATATCTCATCTTTATGCTCAGAATACCCATAATACTTGACCAAATTTGAATGCTCCACCTGTGCCAGCATTTGAATCTTAATCCGGAGTTCTTCCATGAAGTGCATGTTATCTTCATATACTGGACACATTCAACACAACAATGCACTTGATTAGATCCTAAACCACTAACATTGATAAAACTGAAATGGAAATGCTATAACAAACAGAGGTCCCATTTTCGTGTCTTCCTAAACTTCCCCAAACCAGCCTTGTTCAATCTCCTTGAAAGAGGGAGAGATGTTTTCCATGGCCTTGTATATTTCTTCCATGGTGAACTGTACACTGCTTCTCTTCTCATCCAGATGTCCTTTGACTCATACGGTTACTAACTCTTCCTTTGTCATTTTCTCTGAAACCATTTCCCCGTTCCATTTCCCTTCTTTACCCGACACAATTGACTAACGAAACCAATCCAAGAACGGTTAAACCAAATGGAAATGCAAATGCAAATGGATGAAAGCAAGCTCACTTCCGTCTAGCAATTGACGGGACATGCAATCCTTGCTCAAGCCGGATTCGGATGAAAGCAAGCTCTTCGCCGGACTGAGATCAAGCTCCTCCGCTCCAGCAGTTGATTGATCAAATTGTTCCGATCCATTTGTACTGTATTTTACCATTTTATCCCGTTGCTGTATACTTAGGGAATTAAAAGGGCAAATTTGGCACTCCCAATGTTCTACCATCTGACTTTCTCAAAACTACCATAAACTCCTCTGCCTTAATTAATAGAGATAGTTACCTTTTTATTGTCTATTTGTCTTTGTTCTTTTTGGTTACTATTCCGCAGAGCAAGAGTTTGGTTCACTCTGGTTGTTGTGCTGCTGGATCAGAAGACAGAGTGACGCAAGCCCTAATCGGAGCACCACCACCACGAGCACCATTTAGGCTGCTCATTAGTCTCAGACACTCTTTCAATTGAATTGGGTCCGTGCAAATTCGTTAGGGCCTTATTGGATCGCCGTTGAGCTCGAAACAGGTCTCCGCCGCAGGTATGCAGATTTGGGGCACACGAAGCATTTCAATTCAGTAAGAATCATAAACCCAATAAGACATTACGTCAATTTGGCTAAAATCCGAACCAAGTTTACATCTTTACCGATTATGAAACTTGCATTTGGCATAAACTGTGGAAATCGGCAGTGTGTTTTCTATTTGAAGTTGTTCAATGATTGATATGCAGCTAAAGCATTATAATTTGGGGCTCAGTGTGGCAATACTGCAATCTAACAGTATTGATAAGCTTGAAAATGAGGTTTACAGAATAAAATAGGCAAACCCTTTTTATGTTTCAGCAGCTTTGTTCAAGTGTAATTATCTCAATTGGTTGTTTTGTGAAATGCAGATGATGGTATAAGGAAACAGATTACATATATGTGAAGCTTTGATTTTGGGGTAATGGTGGGTTCGATTATAAGTAATTCAAGATACACATATATACATGGCTCCAAATGGCCAAATGAAGCGGTTGATGTGCACCAGATCATTGTGAAGAGGAGTAGTGCAAAGGGTTACTTAGTATATTTCATCGCTCTCATTATTCTAGTAAACGCCTTCTATCTCGTCTTGGTTAAGGTATGCCTTATTTCCTCTTATGTTTTTTTTGTGTATCTAGTTTTTGTTGCTATTCCAACTGTACAATTTGATATCGGTGTCTTGAAATACTTGTTCTTAAGATAGATTCTTTTTTCCAGCTCTGCCATTTTTTGTTAGAATGATCTGGTTTCCACACAGTATGCAGAAACCTTTACCTTTATATTGTCTCTTGATTTTTGGTATAAGTGCTAGTATTCCGAAGTTTTATAGTATATCTATACAATATCTGACTGCTTCTTTTCACGATGATCTTATCATAAATACTAGGGTGGTTTGGTTATCACTCTTTTATGGAGTTTCCTTTTAGGTGCATTCCTTGTAAAGTTGCTTTGGAGAAGTGTTATAAAAGGTGAGTCACGGGGTCTTTGGTTATTTGACTAGTTACTTCATGTGTGTGTTTCTGCAATTACAAGAATGTTAGCTATACTGTCATTTTCTTACCTCTTCTAGGGTATCGATGACAGAATCCGTTGTGGTTTTTCCAGCCTTTGGAGTTCAACTTGAAACTCATTATAAGAGGTATCGTTTATATTATCTTTGTAAATTACGTTTTATGTACGAGTTCAATTCGGTAGGACGGCATTGTTTAATTATTTGTAATTGAATATCAGCTTTACAAGGCACAATCAGATTCTATAACTTTCTTTCTTTTCTCCAACTTTCCTCTATGTAGTGGAAGAGTTACTCGTCGCTTTGTCCCTATCGATAAAATATTGAAACCTGTGCTACTAGAATGTGTGACTCCTGTTACTTGTTACTGGAGTCTGTCTTTCATTGCTCATGGAGAAGCTGATTTGGTGTTAGTATTTAAGGTACATGTTATTATATTTGCAACTTTTAGATCAATATATGTGATGAAACCGATGATTTAAGCTCATTTTATTTGCTTGTGAAACTTGATTCCTTCCCAGGAGTTACGACCACCTATGAAGATGTTGGTACCCATCTGGAAGGCCTTGTGTGCTGCTACGGATAGTAAAGAAAGCTTAGAAACGTGTAAAGAAGATGGATGACCGAGACCATGAACTCTGCATTAGAAGTATTTTTGCTGCTCGAGCAACGTAGAATAATCTTTAGATATAGCTCCTACTATCCGGATCAATACAACTCCAATTGCAAAACAATGGATGAGGAGGAGGATGATAGAAGACATTGATTTGTACAAGACTAGAGACGATTCCATTTATGCAATCAGTTACACAGGTCACACTGTAAAATTTGCTGATTTAATTGTAGGCAAAATCCTTGTAAATTCAAGTTTTGTTCTCGTCTTTATTTGTCTACCCATGATTTGGTAATGCAATGTAGCAATCTAATCAGTTTTTGAGCTGGCGTTGGTTCTCATTTCTCTGTTTTCCGTTTCTTTTTGCTTTCGAGATATTGAGACTGATGCTTCTTGGTTTAAGACTTTAAATTCCTTTATACTCCTACTTGGTCAGTACTATTTTTACCAGTGTTGTTTATAATGAAAATAAAATAAAATTGATGAGTACATTGGAAACAGTACTAGGAAGAGAAGGAAAGAAGGTTAAACCAGATTGGTCATGACTAATGAATTGACTTTAAACAATCATCATTTTAGCTGTAATCATACGGATTAAAACATATGTTCTTCAAATGAAAAGAGAAATGGGACATGAAGCCCAAACCTTTCATCAAAATAGATTACAAACTGTCATATGATAAACGTAGGGAACATCATGTATCATCAAGCTACAAATATCCTAGTTATGGTGCAAAGATTTAGGCACACGTGTAGTTGAGATATAATCCCAAAGTAAGTGACAGTGTCCTAGTTCTACTAGGAGAACGATCGGAAAAGCTAACTTTAGAAGACTTTCCTTTTCGACACTCTGGCTCTTTAGTCTTCTTCTTGAGTGTTTGAGGGCGATACTCAAGGACAGAGCTAGAATTTGGTCAGAGGGGGCAGGCACGGAGCCAAATGGGGGTCAGGGTGGGCCTGACCTCCCCCTGAATTTTTGTGAAAAAAAAGTTAGTATATTATTATATAATATAAATATTATAATTTATTTGAAGTATATCTAAACTTCAATGACACGTATGAATGCATGACTAATTCAAATTTGATGACTTTGTAAGAATATTATTATATATTATTTTAATAATGAAGTCCAAATATTAGGTCAATTAGGATTTAATCTTTTACCAGGTTTAGGATTTTATGGTATTTTTTTTCTTTATAAAAACTCTACCGTTCCTGAGATTAAAATATAATCATTTTTATTAAGTTTATTAGATATGAAGAGATACTTCAAAAAACAAAACCTCTTCTTTTACTCCAACATCAGATGAGCAACCACCTACGAAAATTCAAAAGAAGAATAGTAACAATATGAAAAAGTCTCGTGTTGAAGATATTACAAAAAATTATCCATCGGATCCCGCTAAACGCCAACTAATTTCAAGTTATCATCCTAACATTCAAGAAGAAGTTCGAAGATATTATCTACAACAAGGCCCTTGTCGACCTAAACATCATACTTTTCCTTTCACGGAATTTAGAGAAAAAAAGAAGAAAAAAAGAAGGTTTATTCGTGATTGGTTTATTGAATTTTCATATTGGTTAGAATACAGTATTAAAGATGATGCTGTATTTTGTTTATGCTGTTATTTTTTCAAACCAGCTATTGGAGAACAAGGCGGTGGTGAAACTTTTGTTGGTGCTGGTCATAGATTCAGTAATTGGAAGAAGAAGCAAACACTAATATCACATTTTGGAGGATCAAATATTACTCATAATCAGGCTGCGAGTAATTGTGATGCTTTATCAAACAAAAAACAACACATTGAGATTGTTTTGGTAAAATATACAGATCAAAATCGAATTGACTACCCTAACCGAGACTATTTTTTAAGCTTTTCATTTAGGCCCCCCCCTAACCGAGAATCCTGGCTCCGTCCATGAGAGAGGGGCCTTAAAAAAATGGGCAATAATTATAAATAAAATATTTTAAAATATAGATGAATAAAAACACTCAAAATAAACTATATTAATTTTTTTATCAAACAATACCTCATTATTCCATGGTTTCACTTAAAAAAAAAAGAAAATGATACCACATTAACCAGTAAAACGAAAGGAGAGATAGCAATGATAATCTCCCAAGTTCTCAACAAAAATGTTAATATCCCAAAAGAATACTAACAGCAAAAAAATAATTATAAAATATATGGACAACAGAAAAAAAAAAGAGGATCATATATGAATAGAAATAATATCTGAAAAATAATTATAAAATATATGAAAAAAAAAAATGTAACATAAATAAAAACATACAATGGGTAACATATATAAATAACAAAAAGAAAGTCCATGTAATGAGAGTGGACCCTCTCTCATGAGTTTATTAGAACAAAATCTAACCACTCAGTCAAATCAAATTCTCAACACATATGGCAAACTGTATTTACATGTTCAATTTTCACCACCTATGCAGCTCCGTCCTCGGCGATACTCATTGAATGTTTCATCATTGAACGCTTCATCCCCCTTTGCAAGATAAGCACGAATGAATTCAACATCCAATAATGACCGAGATGACCGAGTTTTCTGACAAGACTTGGGAGATGAGCACTCCAAGGTTTTCTTCTTCTTCTCTTCTTCCACCATATCATGCTCAGAATTAAGCAGAGGAGAAGGTTGCATAGCCTCTACATGTGTCCCTTCGTTCATCGGAGTAGTAGTCATCATTGGCCTTTGGAGTATAGTCTTGACTACAAATGTCTTCCTGGGTATGTACACCACTCTTCATCCTTTTGCTTCCTTTGCATTCTTGAACCCAGGCTCTCTTACTACTGGAGTACAAATCTTCTTAGGTCCAGCAGAAATTTCCTTCGGCTGTTCGTTTATCGGAGGGGATGGAAGCCACTTCGACCACTGATTACGCCTCCTTATATTGTGTCTCTCAACTTGTATGATACTTGAACCGAGTAGCGAGTCCCGAATGAAAGGTAGGTACTTGCACATTGCTTTAACCCTGTTGAAGTTAGCAACAGTAGCTATTGGAACCCACCCTTTGTCATCCATCAACGAGATCAAGTAAGGGTCGTTCTTGAGATTCTCATCGCCGAAGTAGTACTCTATTTGATGCACAATCTTAGCCCTCAAATCTGATGTCAATGGAGCCACATTCCACTCGGAAGATGGAGGGCTATAGTAACCCTGTTGTGTAGGAATGTAGAACTTGGGAACTTGATATTGGGATAGAGTAGTTGGGTGCACAAAAGCTCTCCATGGAATAATGTAATCACCAAAATGTGGCTGGTTGTAGTACTCGATATGAGGCTGGTTGGGTGTTGCAGCATATGTTGTGTAAGATGATGATAGTGAAGAAGGATTAAGGTTATAGTTTTTGCTCTGGGGCAAGAAGGGTTTGGCAGCAGAGTTAAAGTTTTGCAGCCTATAATCATTATGCATCACCCTGGCTGAAGAGGCTAGCTTACTCGCCATTGAAGAACCTAGCTTACAAGCTTGCTGATACATCGTGGGAGCACAAGCAGTGATGATCAAATTCTAATCAGCAACAAGGGTTGTGCTTTTATAGGCATCTATTTCCCTCTCCTAAATTGTTTTGGGGAATAATATTAGGAAAGAATGTTACTTTTTGCCATTCATGGTTTCTGGAAAAGGAAAGATCGTAGACAAAATCTTATTTTCTTTCTCTGCACTATCAGATCACCAAATTCAGTTTTTCACACGGAACTGCGCACCATCAACTGATCAACTGTAATGATTATGTTAATTGATATGAAACAATCACCGATTAGCATAAGAAGAGGCAAGTATCTACAAGGTAAACCAAGTGGTTTTCTTTTTTATTGTTCGGAAGAATCTAATAGATTTGGTCATGAGTTCAGAATCTGAACATGTCGGAAAGCGACATCATTTTAGCTTTTAACTGAGTTCAGGCGTTGTTCTGCACGTGCAAGACTAACTTCACGTCGATGATGTCCATGCCACACCTCATCTGCACCATTATTCTTATTCAAGGATGCTATCTTAGCTATTTGCTTATGCAACACATCCAAGTTAACTAGTGGGGCAGTTGTTGGTCGCCCATGAGCACACTACATAACGAGTCAAGAAGTTGTTTCAAAAACAAAAAACATAAGCTGGTCTGTCTCTGTATGATGTCTAGTAGCTTGAAAAGATGACTTACTTGGAAACACAGTGAGGTCTGCTTTAGCTCATCAACGATGAGGGAACACTCTGAAGGTAGCAAGGAATCCCCAAACATAATTGCACCTGAACAAGATAAGCACGAAAAATGCTTGAAGAATGAAAAGAACCCATCATCTATAGGTAAGCTACATCACGAAAAGGTATAGGTTACCCAGATCACGAATCTTAATCCCATCACTTAACAAAAATAAAATTCGGTATTTACCTCTGCATGCTTTAGAATTTAGGATCCGAAGAACAGATGGTGGTATTGTTGATGATCCATCTGTATCAGAAAGCTTGATTTGAACGGAAGGCTGTGTCATTATCAGGGGAATACTTGGAAAAAAAGGAAGAGGGAAAACAAACTACAAAAGGAGGCAGTGCTGTATATATGTTTTACCTGCTGAAGATATTCCATAAGATCTACATCAGACAAGTTGACACCTAAGATGCAGGGAACCTGAATGTGATTTATACAACAGATAGTATTACTAAACTTTAGTAAAGTGACATAAATGGCAATAAATTTCAAGCAATGATTGTTTTAAGAAAACATGAGAGATAGGTTGATCACAGTCCTCCGTGTTTTGATTTCACAATCAGGTGAACAGAAAACTCATATAAAAAATGTAATGGTACTTACCGCAATAAGTGTGACGACGGCTGGCTGCCTGTGGAGGATATTCAAATTCCTGTTAAATTGTCAAGCCCCGGAAAATCAGGCTAACAGAAACATAATTGTTTTTTCAGAAGGGAGCACTCAAGTATATTAATAGATTTTTTTTTTTCATTCTATTGCGTCAAACACCAGTAAGTAGATGCAAGACACTGGTTCAGGCCCAAAAGCTTCAGCAATAACGAAGTCTAATGATCATCATGCTGAATGCTGACACCAGTATCACAATAAGTAAACCACAAAGGACAAATTAAGGCACCTCTTGAAAGACCCTGAACCTTGAGAATGTGTGTTGCAACGCCAACCCCACTCTTGTATTGGTTTGGCATAGTTATGCAGCAACTGGTAACCAATCTCCGGAAGCATCTGTATAATGATAGCAACCAAAAATTTACAAGTGGCAATCAAAGCTTTACTTAGCATAAAATACTCTACATACCAGTTCCTGTTCAATATCCAGGAAAGTAACTTTCTTTGCTTCTCCATCTCCAGACAAGACCTAAGTAATTGACTAATGAAGTAAGCCACAAGAAGAATATACATCTGTGTATTCATATATATCATTTCCACGAGATCATACAGAATTAAAAATAAAATTTCACACCTTCTGACGCAGCTCCTCCAGTCGGATCCTTTCATCTGCAGCATGCTGCGGACAAGATTT
The DNA here is from genome assembly GCA_946800695.1 of Geum urbanum. NCBI lineage: Eukaryota > Viridiplantae > Streptophyta > Magnoliopsida > Rosales > Rosaceae > Geum > Geum urbanum. Next base: position 7,212,244 of record OX326997.1, read on the forward strand.
TCTGCAAAGTCAGAACTCTCTCTGCCTTTGTGATGTAAATTATGAGTATTAAAGTTTAACTTTCTACATGAGTATGTGAGTTTAAGTCTACTTCAATATTTGTATAGCAGCTGCATGCACCAGTATATAAACATGTGGGCATCTACATGCAAGCCAAACAGTTCTATCATGCTTTCTCAAAGTTTTTGAGCAAGTAAGATATCCTTTAGAGACTTCAGAAAAAAGAGAGAGGACCTGGTCAATAGCAGCAAGTGTTTGGCTGGCCATGACTATTATAAATTTCTTATCCACCTGCTGAAGAACTCTGCAATCCTTGAGACAGTTCTTACTGATAAATTCAGGAACTATTGAATCAGCAGCAAGATGCAATAATCCAGATGATATGTCAAGAATATCATTTCGATCTTGAAAACTTGGCAATTTATTTGTGCTCTGCATCACATTATATTCACAGTTACAAGTAGATTAAATCAAACCAATAACTAATATCTTGGCAAAAAGACTATCAATGCTTCAAAAACATAAAACTTACTAATGTGATTTGGGGACAACAGTTCCGCCACTTAGTCCCACAATTCTCTGTATCTTGATTCTTTTTGGATAAAATTTCTGAAATGAATAGGATTGAGCTTAACCATTAGCCACTACATGCTTAATATATGATCTAATAGTAAGTTAATAAACAATGAGCCCAAGTTCAATCAGACGTTGTTTATATTCTTGAAAATTAAAACGAAATGAAATACCTTTAAATGAAGGTGTGGCTTGAACCTCAGACCTTCCAGATTGTACCAACATTTCAAAATTTTGCATCTTGCTTGCACCAGTGTTAATATTTTGAGACTCTTCATATCTGGTGAAATTTTGGTAATAAAAGAATTAAAGTCGGCCACTTGAAAGCAAATATAGTATAAGTGGTATTCAGATAGTTGAAAGACAAGTACCTGCTGTCTAACATTAAATCCTCCACAGAAGTTCTATTCATATTATGATCAATGGCAGCAGGAGGTTGACGGAAATCCTTCTTCATGCCAGCTTCTGCAAGTCATGCAGTGTATTAGCTAGTTGGAATCTACATCAGCTCCCAATTCTAAAAGGCAACTCACATCACAATACCTGGATAAGTAGCTGAATCACGGATGGTCCGAGCATCACGTTTGCCTGCTGTTGGTGCAGGATGGTTTAAAGTAAAGTACTTCCTCTTGCTTTTAGGAAATGGGGGAGCTGAGTGGCTTCGTTTTGATCTTCTGATTGAAACACGAGTCTTCAGACAATCTTTATAGTTTAAAAGATCCTCAAGTCTGTCATGCATGTCAATACCTCTGTTACCTTTAATGCGTGAATGCCTACGGAACCTCATTGTCTCATCGACTAATATATCTGGACGTCCAGTAGAAAAATATCTTTTGTCATTGCCTTGGTAAAGAAAATTTCTAGAATCAGCATTGCCTTTATAATCTACTCCGTAGTCTGTATCTACAGTGAAGTGTTCTCGGGTCTTTGATATTAAATCCAAACCAAAGCTGCAGTCAAAGTTTTCACCATCTGCAAAACATTTTCTAGTATCCCTCTTATCATATTTATAAAGCCCTTCAGCTGAGTCTTCATTATAGAATGGTTCAAAATTCAAATAAGTACTTTGGGATAATGGAGTGGACTTCACAGAGTACCAATCTGTACTCGAGAACTGATTGCAGGAACCAAAATACTCTTCACTTACGCCTGAAGTTTCCCAATCAAAACGCTTGGCACAGGATGGATAGGCTCTTGTCAGAGGGTCAAACTCTGCAAACGGGTCTAACTGCAATCTAACTCTGCTAAAGGGCTGAGTAATAGATATCCACCCTGGCGACAATGTTGTTGACAAAAAAGCTGGAACTTCTACACTGTTATAAGAGCCACCTCGGATTCTCTTGCAACTGCCATCAATTTCTAGAGCATCTAATATGTCGTAAGATCCATCCCGCATTCTCTTTCTCCCAAAGGAATCATTTTGACATTTCATCCCACTTTCTGTAAGAAAATCCCTCTCAGATGGAAGGCTTCCTTGGGTGGAACAACTCTTGAGGAAAGGCCGTCTTAATTCACAAGTGCACTCTACATTGCTACTGATTGGATAATGGTCTGGAGATACTCTGGCACCTGCTGAACCATTGGTAGCACTGATACAAAGTTTAAAGGGATGATCTTGACCTGATGAGCTAAAGATACTATCTTCCAAAGCACTGGATCTATTTGCAAAAGTGGATCTATTCTCCGTAATATAATCTTCACCAGGTGAAAAATTGATATCAGACATCCAAGGATGAATATCCCTCTTCAAAGGTGGTGTGAGCATACATTTAGCAAGATTACGATCACCTGGTTGGAATGAATAGCCAGTACTACGATCAAAATTAATCTCAATAAGTTGATCGTTATAGCTTTTGACATCATCGGTATTTTCATGCAGGTAGCCAACTGGAGTTCTGACATGTCCCCTCTGAAATACAGTCCTGTCCTTTATTTTAAGCTGCTTCATTAGGTCAGGAGAAGTCTCAAAATCTTGTATCCTGCTTCTCTTTTTCCCTATACCAGACATTTCTGGGAAATCAAGCAAATGAGCAATTTAAGAAGAAGAAAAAAGGATATAAGGCAATGGAAACTGAACCAAGATACTTCATTTAGCTGCATCGGACCTAAAGTTCGCACTGACTGACGCCCATCAGATTAACTCAAACCAGCATCAAATTAAAAAAATTCACATAACTTGTTTCTTACTTTCATCTGCAGATACAAGGTCACAGGCCTTCCTCGTTTGACCTTCTCCCCCAATATCAGCTTCATGACAAACAGGTTTTACTGTAAACAATTAGAGGTCAATACTCTCTCCACACCACCAAGGCATTTTATTACTTTTATGATATTATTATTAAAGGAAAAATGGAGTCAGCAGGAAGCCAGGAACAAAGGCTTACCATAGGATATCTTTTCCTTCCAGAAGCCTTGAATGGCCTTCTCAATAAAGTTGAGTACAGTCCCCCAATCCTGACAAAATAGATCAACGAGAAATAAGTACACTTAAACACTGATACGCTTTTACAATAATTCAAGTATAACAAGATGTTAAACTTTCAGACTACAACATTCAGAGCACAATCCAATTTCAAATAATTTTTTTTACCTTGAACTCAACATATGTCTTTGATGGTTCAAAGTTTAGATCATAGAGTGACCGAGGACAGCTAAAGTTCAATACATAAGCTATGAATGCTTGAGGTCGACTTCCCTTCCTGTTGTGGGACTCAACAACAGCTGTACCTGGATCCCAGCATTCAAAGCTAGAGGCCAAATGATTAAGCAATTTGTGAATTGGTCCTTTGCAAATGAACCGTGAGTTAATATCTAACAGCATGAAGGACAAAATCAATAGAAAGAAATATAGATCCTTTGAGAACCAAAACAGTGGAACCCCCTTTGAAAATGTTGTGCATAAAACAAAATGGGCAGAGAAGGATACAGACATATTGGAAGGCCTGAAAAAATATTTCAAGAATTAGAACATTCATACTGATAAAAGAGGAAGTCAATGGTTGAACACCTGAATAATGAATAAAATTCTTCCTACCTTAATGGCAAGACTATTGCAAGGAGTAGTTATGTATCCAGAAAGCTCAAATTTTCCATCATTCATGTTTAATTCATGAAGAGCCTCAGAAACCTCAATCCCAAAAGCGCTTTTCAATAATGCCAACGGAGAAGGAGAAGGAATAGTGCGAAGAAGCTCATCCTCACTACATGTAGAGTAAAATGTCAACAAATAAAAGACAGCAACCATGAATTCCTTCAAATAGAAGATATGTTCATAAGGCACCTTTCTATATCGACAACTTTGCACGAAATTTTTGAGTGTACCAGGGAAATCCTGTGAACACATTTCTTGACAGAGTGCAGTACCTTCTTGGGGCTTTCAGTTGTTTTGATGCAAATCACAAAGCAGATACAGTCAGTTTGATTAATTGCAGTATCTCAGTTGACTCAGTCGAGAGTTGATACCAAAACTTGTACAAAGCTACAATGGTACAAGAATGGAACCTGGATTGCATGCACTTCCGCCGAACTGGTTGATTGTAAAACAAATCACGAACAACAACTGCAAGCAGAACCACATGACAAATCAATTTCTTACTTGTAGAACAGAAACAGAATGTGACCAGGCATTTATTTGTAAAGCGGAATTTTGAAGTTTTAGCCTAATGGTATTCCAAATTCATAAGCAAACGATGTAACAATTAACAATTTCACAGGCTTGAATCAAGAGACTAGGAATCATAAAATGTCCACACCTGTTGTGCCCACATCCTTCCTATCGTCATCTACTCCAAGATACAAACATTTGCATCCCTGACAAAAACAGAAGAAAGTGAACCTGAGCTAAGCCTGCAATAAAGCAAAGAAACTTCGTTAAGAGCGGAAAACCTGAGACAGCTTCCGAAACCACACCTTCATCACTTTGCGATACCCATTCGGCCTCCCAGAAGTTTTCGTTACAACTTCCAGCAACGACACGTCCAAAATAGAAGCCAGTGCTTCCCCTCTTGAACCAAAGCTCCTCCTCGCCTCATTTAATCGATCAAACTTTGACGTGGCTGCTCATACATTAAATACAACATCTCATAAACAACTACCAAATTCACACAGCATACACCCATCAAAGTAAAACTCACATATACCTAAAACTAGACAACAATATAACCAAGCTCACAGTTAATCAGTAACCTCAAACATCACAAGCGAAAAACGAGAACCTTACCGTATCTTTCTCCCAACAACAGCAATCCATCACGGGTAATTCCACATCCTGCAAGTAAAGACCAAATCTTGAGCTATAAAAACTGAAACCCATTTCAATTTTAACCCAATGAAGCAGATTTAGTACTGACCATCATCCACCACTTTCACATACGAAGTCCCCACACCCAAGAAAACCGACACCTGCAAACAAAATTCACCACAATTACCAATCCAATTAACTTTCTTACCCTACTTTTTACTCAATTCCCACACTAATTTACCAAAATCTCCAAAAATTCTGTACCTTTTTCGCGCCGGCATCTAAGCTATTGAAGACGAGCTCCTCCACAACCCTAGCCACGTCATACAGAACCACGCCGGAGCGAATCGAGCTCCGCACCGCTTCCGGCAACGGCTTCACGCCCCCCATCGAAACCCTAATTTTCCGTCAATCGAAACCCTAAAATCACTTGACTCTCTTCCATCTCCAAAAAACTAAACAGAACTTGAAAAATAAAAAATTGTATCGGCGAATTGAAATGGGTCAAATTTTAGCTTTACCTGGAATTGGATTTAGCCATTTAAAGCTGAGCTACAAAACGACGGCGTTTGGGACAGTGGTGTACGGAGCTGCTCCCGCTTTCAAAAAAAAAGAAGTGAGAGAAAAAAAAGGCGGTTTGGATTTCAGGAAGTGATGAACTAACTAACTAACTGACTGACTGGCTCTTCTAACCGCCACCGTCTGGAGCAGCTCGCGCGCGTGACGAGGGGCGAGTGCGGGGTACACGCGCGTGATGTTGAATCGGGCGATGGTACAGTTGGCAGGAGATTATTTGGTGACGTGACACGTCGGCGTCTGAAGAGATATATCCGCATTTTTTACTTTTGACGGCGGTGGTCCTGAAATCTCATTGGTCGAGGAAGGCAACTTGTGTCTGAATTCACCGAGCGGGTAGAAAGTAAATTTTTGGTCGTTAATCTTTCTTTCACTTGATGACGTATGGGACGCCATGTCCGAATGTTGACTTCTCTCCCTCTCACTACAGTAAGTTTTACCGGAAATGACATCATCCTTGTTAAATTTACCAGCCTATCAAGGTAATTAATGATTTTGACATTGCTCGGAGGTTTTGACGTTAATGGTAAAATATTTGTGTCAAAATAGGAGATGATTTTAATTCTGTGATGAGTTTATGAGCCAATGTTTTTATTTGTTATATTTAATAAGATGTAAGTAATTCATTTCTTACGTTATGACAAAATGCATTAGACAAGCCAATACCATCATCCTAATCTTAACCAAAAGCCATATCATACTATACTAAAATAAGATCAATTATTGAAGAATTTGCACGACCTACATGATCTATATCAACTAAACCTGTTGCATTTATTAAATGGCCAAAGTAAGTCCAACCCAAGTTCACACAAATAATTCATTCCCATATTTTAAACATGAAGACAATATTGTTTGGAAATGGCATGGTAAATAATGGGGGGTAAAAATTGAAAAAGGTGGGATTTGGGTTCTAGAACCAGAACCAATCGAAATGCACACAGAAAAAAGAAAAGAAAAGAAAAATATAAATACAAACAGCAAACCAACATCAACATCTTCCATTTCCTCGCCACCCTGATTTTTTTGGTTCCCTGTTCTCTCTTCTCCCCCCAGAAACCCTAATTGGCCGGCCGTGTTGTCTCTCCGGTGGTCATCTCAGCACAAATTCGCCGATATAAAAGATCAGGTAAGTTTCTCTGCTTTTACCATCGCTCCCTCTGCTAGTTAAATTTCTGAAAATGACGGTTAAAACTTCAAGGCATTGATTTAATTGAGCTCGTCCGATTGATGACTGGTGTTGATTTCAATTCATCGGAATTCAAACCGATCTTTGTTTGCTCGGTAAATATCAAATTCGTTTTTTTGTTGTTTTGAATTTTTGTGTTAAATTGGAGATTCGGCTAGCTAGCTGTGTGTGTTTTATGTTTTGATGGAATTCAGCTGAGTTTGTTGGGATGTTTGATGTGAAATTTTTATGCTTTTTCGAGAAGAGGTTTCGGCTTTCGAGGGTTTGGATAAGGGGAAAGATTATTTGTGGCTGTTTTCTGATGTTAGGTTTGGGTTTTGTAAGTTGGTATGTAGAATTGAAGATCGATAGAGAAGGATATGAAGTTAATTTAACTATGTAGTTGCTGGGGGATTTAGTTAGGTTGTTGAATTCTAGGGTTTGCTGAAATCAAAACCTTAGATTCGGAGTAGAACCTATGCATATGTTTTCGATTGATCTGATTGATAATGGTATTGGATTGATTCCGGATTTGGATATTGTGATCAATTGTGTATAATTCATTGCTTGTGTGAATGAGAATCTGATTGCCGAGGGTTTAATTGGTGTTGTTGTTGTTATGTAGATGGAATGGTTGATTCGTATGTGTGGAGAGTGATTGTGATTGCGGTGTAGTTCTTGTTTTTCGGGAGCAGACCTATGGAGGCTAACTTATGTGATGTCAGTCATGTGGATGCTGATGTACTTCTACCTCCGCGAAAGCGTCTGCTTGCTGGATTGAAGAAACAGAGTCCAGAGGCTGATAGTAGTTCTTGGCTGTCTCTTGTGTCAGCAACGGCTTCGGCCTCTGTGTCTGCTTCTTCTTCTACATCGCCATCTTCTAGTGAACTCAACACACGTCTCCATCAAATACTTTCTTCTCATGATCCCAATCTTTCACCCGAGGAGTTGGTAGAGGTCTCAAAATCGGCTGCCACTGCTGCAGCGAAGGCTGCAGAAGATGCGAGAGCTGCAGCTGAAGAGAAGGCAACAATTGCTGCCAAGGCAGTGGCTGCAGCCAAGAGTGCTTTAGATTTGGTTGCTTCTTTCTCGGATGAGATAACCAGTGAGGATAAACACCTGAAAAAGAACAAGCTGAAGAAGCATCTGCCAGTTCAGCTCTTGTACAAAAAATACCAGCCAATTGAGAATTGTAAGAAAGATGAAGAGTTGGCCCGGAAGTTGCATAGAGCTATTAATAGCTCCCCAAGAATCACGAGGAATCCCTCAAGTTCCGACTCAAAGGGTCAAAAACACAAGAAGCCTAAAATTTCACAGAGTTCTGATATAGCTAGGGCTTCCAATGGGAGTACGGTATTGGACCAAAGCCCTGCATCTGCTAGCAATGGTCATGCTGTTGCAGGTAAGCTCGATTTTGAAGATACCATCCTTGACATGTACAAAAGTAAAGCAGCTGAAAAAGCATTTAGAAACGATAGAGCTGGTCGAGTGGAAATAGATAATGGGGAAGCAGAATCAAGTCAGACAAAGGAGAAATATTGGGATGACATGCCTATTAGTGGTAAAAAGAGGGGCCGAGTGAAGCTAAAAAAGTTGCCTTTAAGTGTTTGCACTTTCAGGGATCAAGCAAATCCCAAAGAAGCAGAAGTGGCTGCAAGAAGCTCCCCATTAACCGACATGAACATGGGCAATCCTGCTGCAGGGAATAAGCCTTTGTATCCTGCAGAGTCTTCTGCTGATAGTATGCTGCCGATTGAGCCCACACCCATGTGGAAATGCCAGGAGTACAAGGCACCTGCATGTGTGAAACAAAAAAAAGTCATGCAATCATGATGTTGAAACGAAATTGTGGCGACAGGTGAGATAGGATTGGATAGCTGAGGTAGGATTCATCATGTTCTTCACTTATAGGAATGGCTTGTTTCGTTTGATCTTCTTCTTCTTCTTCTTCTTTTTGTGCTTATTTTGGCTTTGTTGTAATCTACTTGAACTGACTGAATGTAAATTTAGACTTCACGTTTCTTGCATCCCCCATTCGTGCTTAACGCTCCGAATTTGCCCGTAGCTCGTTTGTCAGCAGAGCTTAAAATTGAGGCAAGAGGGTGCATTCATTTGGCTAGTGTTTGTTGATATGTTGCAGAACAATAATCCCTGCGCTTTGTACCAATGATAATACATGTAATAACAATGTCAGGTTTACTTGGTGAATCACATTCTTGGTTACTCTGATTCTAATTCACTTTGCACTTGTGTTGTGACTTGTGACAGTCTTCTTCTGGTATGAGAATATGAGACTATGATTTGGCTAACCATGGTTCAATGAGCAGCTGAAGATCTTGGAGATCCTGTCAGCAAATATATATAAAATCAATGCATCCATGGCCGTCCTTCCACCACCACACTCCTCTCTCTCTCTCTCTCTCTCTATGATTGAGCTGTTTCTTCAGAGTTTCACATAATGTCTTGGCCTTGTGCTCTTGTCAGTACACACATGTTAAACAACAAATAAAGCTTCAGTCTTTCACAATTTGTGAACCTTTAACAGAAATTCCATTCCACTAAAGTCCGAAATTGATCATGTTCCGGGAAGCATTTAGTGTTAGAAACAAAGAAAAATGAGCTCACTTTCATCAGGAGTATTTTACAAGCAGACTCTGTTTATTTATTAACAGCAGTTTTGGTGGTTGTGTCATGTTGCTGATACCTAGATACCTATATACATATATATATATATATATATATTAAAGAAAAGAAGCACTGACGAGATCAAGAGTGCATCAATCAGGGGCATTGGGATGTGCGCTGGAAGAGCAAATCTTAATTGGAAATGACACAAGAGGGCAGACTGAGCATCAGTAGTAGCATGATGTTACAAAAAAAAGTGAGGAATACGAGTTGTGTAGTCTACGTAATATTTACGATTTACGACTGGGTTTGGTAAGTAATTAATCATTATGGTCCAATCGAACTCTCGTCTGTCTAGTCACTGTCATTACCTTTTTTAACTTTGTATCGGTTCGTAATTATACAGATTTACCCCCACAAGGACACACTTCTTGGTCAACAGTTGGCACCGATTGATTAATTACGGTGAACCCGTTTTTATTTCACCGGTTCAGATTACATGCAGGGACGGATCCAGGATTTCAATCTTGGGTGGGCTGTAATTTATTGTGCAACGCACAATTTTTTTTTTTGAGATTTCAACATTTTGTAGATTTAATTCGGACATTGGCAACATGCTGCTTTTTGCGTAGTCATTGGCAACATGCTGCTTTTCTATACCAGTGACTGCATCATGATGTTGAGCAATTGCTAAGGCATCTGCCAATGAGTCTGTATTAGGACCTGATTTACTCCTTCCTTTGAAAAACTCTAGTTGCCTGGCAGCCTTATGATTCAAGAGAACATAGGAATGGGCAACAGAAAAACGTGATTAGAACAGTAATTGCAGAAAACAATTGTGAGCATTTATATCATGAAAAGACACAAGATACCAAATAATAGCCACTCATTGCTCTACCATAGTGTTTCATTAAAAGACAGAAAACTTGAGTGATGTTACCAAATAGTAGCCACTCATTGTTCTAACATAGTGTTTCAAGGCTGGTCTACTTGTGAAGTACCCATTCCAGTAAGCATTAATACGATCTGCATAATTGATATGGGGAACACTTCAGTTTCTATAAAACAGACACAGCAAAGAAAAGAAGACACAAAAACATTAACTCACGGAAAGAAGTCATCAGTCTTGATTGGCCATGATTCATTTGTAGCATGTTTTGCATCAGTATATATGGAAGGAGTAGAGTATAGAGCATTAACACGTCCATCCAAAAAGTATTCAACCAGAATCAGTTAACAGCATGATAATCAATCAATAAAAAGTACAAATAATAATCAGCAATGTATTTTTGAATCAGTTAACTTCTAAAGAAACCCATAAGCATATAACAACTTGACAGATTGTGGAGGTATAGTTAGTGAAAACAACATATCCAGCTCCCTTAACTCAGGGCAGCTTCATTTCGTTGAAATAAGGAATTAAGCTCATAATACAGACTACAGAAGGGTAAAATCTAGTGATCTATCTTTCTTTCGATAATATAAGCATGTCTATCAATGACATTATTTCTCATTCAACCAGAGAGCTGCCAACATATCATCTGTTGTCAAGACACTAAAAAGACCAGAGTGATACTGCAAGGCGAGGAACTTGGAAATTCACCTGTGATACTGCAGCAGCAACAAAGTCGTTCACTCTCTCTTGAACATTGTAATCAAACAAAGTGATGTCATCCTTAAAAAGTACAGGAAGTGAGAGTTTAGCAAAGCAAACTATCAAAAAATCTGAAGGGTAATGGACAATAGTTCATGATGTTACCTGTACAATCAGGGAGTCATCATTAACTTCAAAGTAGAAACCACCTGGAGGAGGTTCATAATTCTCAGGGAAAGCACCACAAAAAATCTGCCCCAAATCAAGATGAAAATCCTGATTTAATACCACTAACAGGTAATAAATGGAACCATATATATCTATCATGAAAATTCACACAGTCCCAGATCATAAAAAGAAAGAGCAATCTCAGTTATTCACCTCAGCAGATTTGTGTTCTGGGTTGATCGGCACCGATGGATTCCCGGTGGGTTCTTGCGGCTTGGTTGATCTGTGGCCGGTGGGGCTACGAGTTGAGGGCTTAATTGCTTAAAGTGAGATCAAGTTTTGAGAGATGAGGGCTTGAGAGAGTTGATGCGAGATCGAGAGATGAGAGAGTTGAGTCACTTGAGTGCAGAGCCAGTGCGAGATCGAGAGATGAGAGAGATGGGTTCTGCCATCTGGGCTTCTGTTTTCTCCAAAATATTTCGGCCCAAAAAATTGGGGTGGGCTACAGCCCATCCTACCCTTGGGCTGGATCCGCCCCTGATTACATGGATAGCTCATTTTGTTTATGTTAGTCTTCTTAACGGAATAATTAAAAAATTTAACATAACTTGATAGACGGCACACGTACGTTATCATCAGTTGGTTGAGCACTAGCCACTAGGATATGTTGTACAAGCCACCCACTTCACTCTCATAATCAACTTGGCAAGTATTTCATTTGTCCATCGATTTGTTACACATCAATTAATCATTTAATATCTTGGACCATTTACCAGTTACCACCATTAAAGGTTATGATAAATTATACATAAGGTCATTTACATAAGATTACTTATGTATAAGGTCATATGGTATTTTTAACTCAAATATGGTCACCTGATTTAACAAAAAATCTTTACATTCAATTTATTTACGTTTAATACTATCTATATGAACCTGCTCTCTCTCTCTCTCTGATTTCAGACCAAAATCGAATCAATTTCCTCGATTCGAACCTGCAACCAAACATCTCCATACATATACAACATCTAGACAAGAGGAATTGAAATATACCAATTTCGTGACTGGAGGAGCAGCGACGACGATGGAAACCAGCCCCAAAACCCTACAATTTCTCTGGTTTGAATCTCTCTCCTTAAGCCTCCATTGCCGAAATCAATTCTAGAATTAGGTAGATGAGGTCAAGCCACGTAAAACCTGACCATTTTCGAGTTCGAAAGTGACCGAACGGCGTGACGCCGCCGGTGACCACCACACCAGCTCATCACTCTCTCCCGCACTAGCTCGTCACTCTCTCTCTCTCTCTCTCTCTCTCTCTCTCTCTCTCTCTCTCTCTCTCTCTCTCCCTCTCCCTCCCCCTCCCTCTCCATCTCCCTCTCTCTGAGCATTGGAGATCTATCTGTATGCAGAAGTATGCTTTGGTTGTTAAGCAGATTGTTGTGTTTTGGTTGTTACGTACGTAATAGTGTCTATAATAATCTGTGGTAGTACATATGTTACTCTGTAGTAGTATGTACAGACTGTAGTGTGCTTTGGTTGTTAGACAGATTGTTGTGTTTTGGTTGTTACGTACGTATTAGTGTCTATAATAATCTGTGGTAGTACATATGTTACTCTGTAGTAGTATGTACAGACTGTAGTGTGCTCTGTAGTAGTTTGCAGTATTGTATGTGAGTAGTATGTAGTCCGCTCTGTAGTAGTACTGTCCTAAGTAGTTTGTTGTTTGCTCTGAACTAGTTTGTACTTCTGTCTGTGAGTAGTGTGTAGACTTGTTGTGTGTAGTGTGTAGTGTTGTCCTGAGTAGTTTGTTGTTTGCTCTGAACTAGTTTGTACTGTTGTCCTGAGTAGTGTGCACTGCTGTCTGTGAGTAGTGTGTAGACCTGTTGTGTGTAGTGTGTAGTGCTGTCCTGAGTAGTTTGTTGTTTGCTCTGAATTAGTTTGTACTGTTGTCCTGAGTAGTGTGCACTGCTGTCTGTGAGTAATGTGTAGACCTGTTGTGTGTAGTGTGTAGTGTTGTCATGAGTAGTTTGTTGTTTGCTCTGAACTAGTTTGTACTGCTGTCCTGAGTAGTGTGCACTGCTGTCTGTGAGTAATGTGTAGACCTGTTGTGTGTAGTGTGTAGAGCTGTCTGTGAGTAGTGTGTACTGCTGTCTGTGAGTAGTATATAGAATTTATGTAAGTGGTATGTAGTGTTTTGATGGTCTGTCTTATTGTTTTGCAGAAATTGCACAAATGGAGGACCCTAAAAAACCCAAGGTCCAAATAAGATCGTCATTGAGAGGCTTCTGCAATATCATGGGTGAACTTCATAAAAAATTGCCTCCAAAAATAGCGAAGACGTTACAAAAAACACAATTTGGCAGTTTCATGAAAAGCACTACAACAATTTGTTGAAAGTACTACTGTAGTTTTTAGAAAATACTACTCTAGTTGTTGGATAGTACTACTCTACTGGGACTTATGCATTTTAACTAAAACTTTGTTGAAAATACTACTGTAGTTTTCAGAAAGTACTACTCTAGTTGTTGGATAATACTACTATACTGGGACTTTATGCATTCTAACTAAAACTTTGTTGAAAAATACTACTGTAGTTTTCAAAAAGTACTACTCTAGTTGTTGGATAGTACTACTTTACTGGAACTTTATGCATAAAAAATATGGATAAAAAAGTGGCCTTAATTAGGATAAAAAATATAAAATGATCTGAAAAGTTAATATAAAGAGGCAAAATTTGAAAGACAGAAAATATGGATAAAAAATGACCTTAATTAAGATAAAAATATAAATGATCTTCAAAGTAAATATAAAAGGGCAAAATTGGAAAGACAGAAAATATGAATTAAAGAAAGTGACCTTAATTAGGATAAAAAGTTTAAATAACCTTATGTGTAAAGTAGGGTCTCTAAATAACCTTACATGTAATTATCTATAAAGGTTAATCCTTTAGGGATACTCCTATGAACACAAAATGAAACTGAAACTAGCTCTCACAGTTATCTGTAGTAATCAATAAGCAGATATGTTTTATGTGAACATGAAAACTACAGACCCATTGTTAGAAATAAAGTCATCCAATCAATATCAGTATAAGAAATGTGGATAAACACAGGTATATGTACTGTTCCGATCAGCTAAAGTTTACAAGACACCAGGCGGCATCGATTCATGACGGTCAAATTCTCTATCTGAATTTTGACGTCGTTTTGCTCACAAAAATCATTACTAATTTACATCTCGTTATAGTTTTTAGTTGATCAAAAAATGAATAAAGAATCTTATTAGTATGTTACAAACAAAATTAAATCACAAAAAAAATTCATTAGTCAAACGGCGGTGAAGGTAGCAGCGTCAAAAACGGTGAGGTAGTGCCGACTTCCTTCATTCTTCTTCACTTGCCAACCGCAATCTGAAGGCTGCTCATCCCAACATTCACCTTATCCACATTAGCTTTGTTGGCCACCTCTCCCTGAGTTGAAGTAATGCCATTCAGCCACGGGTGTTGCAGGCATTGCTGGGCCGTTGGCCGCTTCTCTGGTGAGAAATCAAAAATGGGACAGAGGAACTCTGAAAATTCTCGAGCATCAGTCTCGGAAAACTTGTATCTATCGATTAGAATTTTATCAAGTGGCCAAAACTTCAGCCTCCGAATTCTCTTTAGATCACCATGTCTGTCAAAGTAATCCTTGGAACGAGCTCCCCCAATGGCTACCTGTAAGCACAAGCATACGAAAGAAATGGTATCAGAAGAAGTTTGTGGAGAGGACAGTAGTGTTCAATAAAAGATGAAGACTTCACCTTTCTCGGCATCTTTCCAAGCAGTTCCATCATCAAAGCAAGGTGATCCTGAAAGCAATACAACCGAATTTAAATTGCAAAGCAGTAGAAAGAAGGTTGTGGGAAAGAGAGACAAAATGTTTCCACATGACCCAAAATACACACACTGGATTTAAAATCAATAACTTGAAGACATAAAAACCGTTATCAACATATATGCGTATAGAAGAAGTACTAATGTTGCAGAGTCCATGTTTTGGAGTAACAAATGCATAAAAAGACAGAAACTCTCTTGTCATTGACAAATTGACAAGATGGATACAGTGTCTAAGAAAGCAATCAGTTAAATTGTAACAAAAATTAATCACAAATGGTGTAAAATTGAAATATCTTTACCTCATCCTCGCTAAAGCCTTGTCCCATCTTAGGAGCAAACAACATGTCACCTGTTGCAAGCTCAAAGGCCGTGCAAGCGAATGACCACATATCAACTGAGTAAGAATAACCAGAGCGAAGTATAACCTCTGGAGCTCTATACTGTCTTGTCTGAATCTCTTCAGCGAGCTGCTTGTCAGCCCAACATGCATTCCCAAAGTCGACAACCTTGCACCTTACATCAATCCCATCGATGTTTCTCTCAGGCTTGGTAGCTTCACCTCCGCCCATAGAATCCCTTCTCATGGAGATCTTAGCAACTGCCTTCCTTGCTCTCCTTTTCAGCTTTTTCTCAATAATGCTCATGGTGACTCCACCATTCAGGTTTCCTTCAGGCTTTTCAAGAATTGGGGTGACATTGGACCTGACAGGATCTTTAGTGGGATCAATGGTGTTAAATAGAAGAATGTTTTCCGGTTTTAAGTCAGTGTGGATAATACCAAGTTCTCTATGCAAATAATCCAGACCCATCAATATACATTTGCATATCTCCCTAACTTTATTCAACTTAAGACCTTTGTATCGGTTATACTTGATCAGCCGAAGTAAGCTATCACCAAGGAACTCCAGGACCATGCATAGATGCTGCCCGTTTGGGCCTGAATGCTTAAATTGGTCAATCAGTCGCACAACACACTGTGAATTTGAAGAGTCACCTTCCGCAATAGCTGTAAGAATCTGAATCTCATGGAGAGCAGCTTGAGAAAACTGAGTTGCACTTTTTTGAATCTTAAGAGCAACGTACGCCTAAAGAAAACATAAAAGTATAATAAGATTCAGGTAACCAAAGTAAAGCCTTATACTTTCTTATCAATTACTTGACATTGATGCATGCTGATAGCGAAGAAAACAAAAGGCTAGGCCATGAAGCATATTCTCAAATCCGAGTTGGTGTTTGCCTGCGCCTAGAAGGACTTGATCATGTCATCCGGTATAGCTAGAACAGTCTTTATCTTTATAGTTGATTGATATTTTCTGTTGTGCAATTTATAGTCCAGAACAAACTAGCACAAAATGACATGATCATAATGTCTCAAAACTGAAACAAATACGACAGTGCACAAGCTTTACTCTCCCTATATGCACATAATATACATCATATCAAACATGAAAATCGAAAAAAACAATCCGATATGACAAAACCTTTGATCAACGAAACCGTAATTCAAAACAAACCAAGTATCAAAATCCACAGAAACAAACAGACAAAAGAATATCATCATCATGAATTCATGATCAAGCCAATAAAAGAAAAGGCAGTTACGATTGATAGCCAATAAATAATAGACCCTGTAAAGATAAGATTTCATTCACCCCAATAAGTATTCAGCTCATGCACAAATCAATTATATATAAAATGGAAAATGTCAAAACAAGAATCAAAATTGAGAGAATGAAAATGGTCGTACAGAGTTGGTAGTATCGTAAGCGAGCCAGACTGTAGAGAATTGACCCCAACCCAGTTTTCTCTGAGCAACATATCGACCGCCGGCGAACTGATCGCCGATCCTGACGGCGTGGTACCCACCTTTCCTATAGGAGTCGATGCCCTCATCGTCCTCCTCCGACCCCGATGAAGACGAGCACGACATGTCGTTTGATCCAAGATTGTTTGATACTGGGAGCTCTGGATTTCAATCCCCAATTGAAAAAGGATTGACCTTTAGTGGATTTGGATGAGAAACAAAACTTG
Source organism: Geum urbanum (assembly GCA_946800695.1). Lineage (NCBI taxonomy): Eukaryota > Viridiplantae > Streptophyta > Magnoliopsida > Rosales > Rosaceae > Geum > Geum urbanum. The sequence goes on from OX326997.1 coordinate 7,229,093, forward strand.
GGGTAGGTGATGAAATTGGATTTGGAGACGAAAGTGTGGAGCTTTTTATGAAGATGATTGAGGGTTTGAGAAACTGAAGAGACTGCTGGGGACTGTTTTGATTTTGTTTGTGTGTCGAGTTAAATTGGGGATTTGTGTGGCTTTGAAATACAAAAGCCTCTGAATCTCAAGTCTCTCCCACTCTTTTCTCTTTTTCTTTTGCTATTGCTTATTGCTATTGCTGGCTTTTTCCTCTGTGAAGCTGCAAGTGGTGGGTCTTGGTTTTCTCTTGCTAAGAAGAAATGGTTGCTCTCTTGTAATTTCCGAGGAAAATGGCTTCTTGCTTCTCAATTTTGGCCCTTGTTTTTGTTTTTTTTGTTTTTGTGAGAAGTCGCAAAAATGGGAGGAGATTGGAAATGGTATGTATGTGAGATTGTGAGGTGGCCGTGGTTTAGAGGATTGAGGGGTTTGTGTCATTAGGTGGAGTGTAGTGATCAAATTTTTCATGGAGTTGATAGATTTTTTTTTCCGATTATAATGGAGTTGATGGATTGATAAGATGTTAGCCACCTGCCATTTCCATCTCAAAATTGAAAATTCTTTATATATGGTTTTGGACAGTAATGTCTAACCCATTACGCCAGCTTAGTTAGAAGTCATTGTCTTCTTCATGGACCTAAACAAAGAAACTAAAGAAAGAAGCCCAGATTTCCTGATGAGTTTTTTTGGGTGAATGATCTTATGAGTCAAATGTAGGCACGAGTCTCATGTTCTTGTGTACAAGTCAACAGGTTTACTTGATCAAATTTAAGATGCAAATAGTTCTCGTGTTATATATGGAAGTGCAGACGCTAAGAAGTTACGCATCTTGTGATTAATCTTGTCGACTTGTTTAATATTGAAACTCATATGCTTGACGGCCTTTAAAAGTTTGGGTGACTTGAGATGCTTGTTAATGATCAAAGTTCTTTTTGATTTTGGTAAAAGGAACCATGTTACCAAGTTGGATATTTCTTCGGGCTCGAAAACAAAGCTGCAAGCCTGCAACACAGAATGCTTCTGCATTTTCTTCCGTGCTGGTCCGTAGCCAGTGTAAATGAGATGAGAGGAAGGTGTAGTAAGGGATTGAATGCTAAACTACAGAATTTCAAGGCTGAAATGACTGAAGTAAATTAGGACAATGTGTCGTAATTGTATGTGTCTTGGAGACCAATATTAGCCATGCCATTCGATTGAACTTTCCCCAACAGAAAATCACACATTATCTTTGCAGTTTATACATGTGATATATATGCTGGTTTTCCCAAGCACATTCTGCATGACAATGAGCTATACACACACACATTGGTGACATTGCCGTATATAAACATAATGTGCGTACTAGAAATCTTATTCAATACACATGAGATGCGGGAGGAAACCAAATATTGCCCTATGATTTGTTATTTGTTTTGAATAATGAATATACAAAGATTTTTTATTTTGATACCAAATGAAAGAAAAGAAAGTTAGACAGACGGTATTCTTAAGGAGCCAAATCCAAATTGATTAAGCAACAACGCAGTTCTTGCACAAGAGAGAATTAAATGATCCTAAAGATGAAGACACCCAAGATCTGTCCGCATCAGAAGTAGTTGGTTCTGGATGGGGGCGGAGCTGGGAACAAAGGTTAATGAAGTGGAGTCGGAATTTGGATGACCGGAAGATTCAGACGAGCGCCAGTGAAATGCTGAGTGGAGTCTGATGATTTGTTATTGATGCAGTTGATAATGAAATATGAGTCTCCTTCCACGACAATCTTCCTTGTGTTCATTCAGCTAAAAGCACAGTAGGTCTACCAAATCTTCTTGAGCCAACAAGGATAGGAAACCCGCAACTATCTCAGATAACAAATCCCCCAACAGTTATACTAATGCCTGAGGATTTGACCGAGCCATCAAAGTTAATCTTGAATGTATTTCAATGGTATATTATGTAATATGGCATTTTTAATTCTGTTGAATGTGAGACCATGATTGCCACAATTAACCTGGCAGCCCACCTTTGTATCTATCAATTACTCATCCATCATACTCAATGGTACTTGCCTTAGAGCTGGGCATGTGGGCATTTTAATGTTAAATAAGTTTTGGTTGTTAACGCTTTACAAATACAGTCATGAACCCACCAACAACCCAAGAAAATTTACAAAAATCCAGGTTCCAATTTGGGGGTTAAATCTCCAATGCATTTCGAACTTCGCTTTGGACAACAACACGCATCCCGGAGTGACTCGACGGTGACTCGATGTACTCGTCGGCGATGAGCTAGTAGGAGCGAACGAAGTTTAGACACTGTTGTTGAAGTAATTTAGTCTAAATTTATCCATACAAAGTCATCGCAGAAAACAGAGTTCTGCATTTGCTCAAACATTTATGCTCACAATTGGTTCAAACAATCGACAAAGTAATGCACTATATTACAACGACACAACTATTAAAATTCAATTGATAAGCTGCTCACAATTCACAAAGCCTCAAGCTCTGGGTGCAACAATCTCAGCTACTGAAGACCAAGTTCCAGAGACTCCAATAATCACCCCAAGAACCACAATAGTCCCATCCAAAACCATCCCATGCCACCCCAACTCTTCCTTAAACACCATCAAATGGAACAAAGCAGGAAACACAAACCCTAACGCCACACACACACTGCTCCCCACCAATGACAAGAAGTCCGCAAAATTCGGCACCGTGAGCGCCACCACGCTCACCACAAACACCATCACCCACCTCAGCCATAAACAGTACCTCCCACCCCACCACCTCCTCTCCACCACCTCGAAAACCGGGTTCATCATCAACGGTAGAGTGAAGAACAAGTTTATGCACAAACCAAGCTGTACTAGAGTGCTCACCAAGCCTTGCCCAAAGTTAGTAGTGATGATATCCCTAGTCTCTTCCCCAAAAGCAAAGTAACCCAACACTCCAAAGCTAGCATACAACAAAGCAATGAATGCCATAACCAAAGCCAACACCTTCCCAAACTTGTCCTTGTCTTTGGCCTCAGACTCCAAAGGCAATATCATCCCAATCCCTTCAAATGCATACACAGCAACACCAAGTCCATACAAGAAAACCGAAAAGCCTCCGAAAGCCTGCAATGCCGGTCTAGTCTGCAAGAAGATCATCACATCCTCCACCATAACAACTCCCATAGCTCCAAGATCAACCACATCGGCGAAAATACTCAGAGGAGCCAAATGGGTCAGCGTGGGAATCGAATTCAAACCCAATTGGAAAGGAAAACAAGCCCAAAGATACAAACTTTTCGGAGTTAGACCAATAAATTGTTGAGGACCAGAGTGATTGAAAACATTAGCCAAACTATTGGAAATGAAAATCAAGTAGCTAACACAGAACCCAGCCTGAGCCAGCACTATGCTGATATCAACGGCGAATCGGCCAATTGGGCCGCAGACGGCGAAGCCCAGATCGCCGAAAGAGTTGATCTTGCCGAGACCATGGTCATCGGAATCGTCGAGTCTCCGGCGAGTGTTGACCAGGAGCATCATACAGTAGTAAGTGAGGAAGGCGACGGAGAAGAGCATGAGGGCGCCGAAGACCCATCCAGTTTTCTTGAAAGTGTAAGGGAGGCCGAGGACGCCGGAGCCGACGATGGCGATGAAGACGTTGGCGAAGGTCTTGGACGGAGAGGAGAGGCGGCGGTGGTGTTTGGTGAGGAGAGGAGTGTCTTCGCGAGGGAGGAGGGTTTGAGAGGAGGAGGTGGCGTCTTTGTCGAAGACTACCATGGCTGCTGTTGCGAGTTGGGAGAGATGATGAGAGAGAGTCTTCGCTTTGTTTGAGCTGAAAAAACAAGCCAATTGGAAAATGAAGAAACAAATAATCTAATCTCGAATATAAACATCCAGAAGACTCTATATTTGTGTTGTTTGGAAGGTGTTTTTTTTTCGATCGAAATATGATTTGATTCGAATAATAGTTGTCGTTGAGATAAGATATCAATAAGATTTTCAGCAACTCGACCACTATAATCATTTTAGATTTTAGATTTTTGCAATAGTACTGATATATTTTATCATATTACGGGTCACGTTAGCCAAGAGACCATGACATTACTTATCAAAATGTGTTTCTTTTACGGAGTGTTGCTTATATGACTAGAATTACATTGGAAGGAGTTTTGTGGTTTAGACCACTTTGGTTGACTGGCAACTCGAAGAAAAGAAAAGAGCGTGTCAACTGTGATTGCTGGCGTCGGTATGCTCATAATTTGAATTAGTTTGTGTAACAACAAAACAGAGATAAGCTATATGTAAACAAGCATAAAGTTTAGAATGTGACAAAGACACCAATGGCTGGCTAGATTGAGACGTAACAAACACCTCTTGGCTAAACACAAAAGACCTCCATCCATCTTTGAACTGTCTGCAGAAGCAATGAGCTTCAAAGCCATCTGGGTTCCTAACTTCCTATCATTAACCAGCTCCAATGGCAAGAAAGAATCCCAACATTTCTCAACAGTAACAAAAAATCCAAACATTTTCTATTCGAATTTCATATTCGTGGGAGTAACAAACGAGCTGAGACACAAAAACTGCCGGAGCAGTTGGGGAGCATTCTATCAGTTCTTTAGAACAATTCTAGACACAGAAACTCAAACCAAGAATGAAACAAACACATTCTTCAGAAACCAGCATAAGCACAGAAAGAGATACTAATCTCCCCAAAACATTGTGTTGAAATTAAATAAGCGATTTGTCCTACACGCAGTGGGGAAAAGGAGAATCAGCAACTTCAGAAACACAGCCTCACCCACAAAACCTATAAAACTGAGACATCTCAAAATGCTTCATTTCTTCAAGAATCAGAAATCACCAACCTATTTCTTCTCCTCTATTGTTTTCATATCACTACAAACTCATGCCATTCTTCCTAGTCAATAAAAACATTCTATGTAATGCCAAATGTACCTAACTACTGAAGTTGAAAACAAACTATCTTCATTTCCTCATTGAAATTTAAAAACACTACAAACTAAAACTCACAGAAAACAAAGAAAGCTACTCAAGTCATTCATATAAAGCTACCATAACAAACCTTTAGGGTTTCCAATTGCAAAATTTCAATCCAAGTCCTTGACCACCTCAATCCCCATTGACTTGGCCGTTCCGATAATCGACTTGCAGATCGACTCGAGCGGCATGTACTGGCAGTACGGATCTGACTGCTTCACTTTCGCGATCTCGTACACGTGTCTCACCGAAAGCTTAGTCACCGCCACGTGTCCCGGCCGTCCGCTCCCGGACTCAACCCCAGCCGCCTTCTTCAGGTACCACGTCACCGACGGCGACTTGACCGTGAACTCGAAAGTGTTGTCCTTGAACGCCGTGATCGTCACCGCCATCGGCGTCTCCGGCTTGTACTTCTGAGTTCGGGCGTTGAAGTCTTTGCAGAAGGCCATCAGGTTCAGACGGTACTGACCTAGAGCGGGTCCCACAGGAGGCGCGGGCCGGGCCCCTCCGGCCGGGACGGTGAGACGGATCGTGGCCGCCACTGGCCGCCGCGTCAGGATTTCCTTGAGGGTTGCCATAGCTGAAACTCTCACTCACTCGCTCTCTGCTGCTGTGTTTTCGGAGACTCGAGAGGTAGAAATGGGCAATGATAATTGGGCCGCGTGAGCAAACCTAAGGCCCAAGCCCAATGATCCACTTTGACTTTTCTATTCTTTTTGTAATTGAGAAAATACTTATGAGCTTTGTTTGTAATCACTAGATTTGAGTGATTACATTGAGGCCATGAAGGCATGAACATAAATCTTTTTGCAAGAACATGATATACTACATTGATTGTAGAAGAGTGAATTCTGAATGTGCTGTGATTTACGCAATGAAAGTGTGATCCTTTATTAGAGCGAATTTGTTACTAGTTGTGTTTTTAAGAGTTGTACAACTTATATTACAATTTTTTGTTGTGTAGTAATAAAATGCAAGATATTGTCCGAATAAATTCTTCAAATCTGAGATTGTTGAGTAGTATGACAAAATTTACAGGATGTATCGTTAAGTAAATCAATACTGTTAATGAAACTTTATTCCCAGCAGATTGTCACATGTTGCTCAAGACACCCTTGAGAAGGTCAAGTCCTTCGGCTGAAATGCTCCTCCTCTTGTGTGATCTAGGAATCTCTGTCTTTGGAGGAGGATCTTCGGAGAAACAAACCACGACAACAGTCAAGTTGTCGCATGTGTTCCGTTGGAGAGCCTCCTTGACAAGCGCTTTCGAGCATTTCTCAGGATCATTATGTTGCATGAGCTCCTTCCTTACCATTGTGACTGCACATTGGCTGCTCATTACATCCCACAAGCCATCGCATCCCATTATCAAGAACTCATCTTCTTCAGTTAGGACAATCTCCTCCAGCTCTGGCTCGGAGCTCAAGGGGCAGTTTGAGCCTTTATAACCTTTAATATGCCAGTCTCCAAGAGCACGCGCCACCGATAGTTGGCCATTGAGGTATCCGTCATAGATTGTGCCACCTAACTTCTCAATTCTTAACCTTTCGGATGTGCAGTTAGGTTTGTGATCTTTGGATAGCTCAATTGCTCTTCCCCGCTTCCCCAATACAGCTCGACAATCACCAGCATTGGCAATTAGCATGTTCCTGCAAGAGTAAATCATTGAATTAAGTCACACTTGAACCTCCAATGTTGAATGAAAATGATCAAAGACAGATGAGTATTAGTCCAATTCCTCTCACCTTCCTAAGACAAGGGCAGTCAAAGCAGTAGTACCAGAGGACTTATCCAGAGAAGCTGCATCTGCAAAGGCATGATCAGCCTTCACGAAAGCGCTCCTAATCGCTTTTCTAAGGCCATTTGGGAAGTGAGAATCTTGAACAATGAAATTAAGGAGGTTCTTTTTAATGAATGATGCGGCATCAACACCACCGTGTCCATCAAAGACCTGTACAAGTCCATAAACAAAGCAAAGCAGTCTCAATCAGCTGGCCATTTTATCACATCATATCCGCACAAGATTTTAACAAGAACAAGTTACACACCCCATAAAATGCCCCACAAGAAGGCAAGTTTGCTGAAGCACCAAGATGGTTCTCAAGATCATCTACACAAATGTATTCATCCTCCATGTACTGTTTAGGTCCCTTCTCGGAACAGCTCCCTGAACGGAACACAGAAACAAACTCCGATGTCTCAACTGGAGGCGACTTCAAGCCAAAATTTCCAATATCTGAATCCTAGGACACAAATAGAGCATATATGAAAAATAGTCAACAACTTAATCTTAGCAACCGTTATACAATTCCACCTAAGCAAAGAAAGGTATGATGAATGATAACACTATATGTTCAACTCTAGACTTGATCTACTTCATCGCATTTAAAGGATCAATAATGCTTAAAAAATCTATAGATACTAATTTGCAAGTAGATCAAGTTCAACATATTGAAAAGTGTTTCCACAATGTCACATTCCACAGGTTCTAATGAAGACAAATGAAACAGTCATTTCGAAAGGCAAGATCAAGACCAGTTGACTTACTGATTCATACAAAAATGCAGAGCTGGTGCAATGCCTCATAGCCGAAACGTTTCGCGGAGGTTTGCCTGTAGAAATCTGATTGGAACTGACCATAGTGTCAGCATTCTGATCTTCCATGGCAGGGGCTGCAGCAGATATTGATGCAGCAGTGTCCTTTAGGCACCCACCAACAAATCCAGTCACCTGAGGCGAGATTTCAGTTCCTGAAGCCATTGTTAATATTTCCTTCCTAACCCATAAAACTCGTTTTTAAACACCTTTTTTGATGATCTAAACTCTAATCCACCATAACTGTTAACAAACACCAACTTCCTCAAATGTTGTTTAAGCTAAAAGCCAAAGACAACTGTCAAAATCAATCACATTGCTCTCACAGACAACTCATCTCCACAGCTGTCCATAACTACCATTCATAGATCACAACATAAAGCTCATTTCTTTACATCTTTGCCAAGTCTCAACAATGGCTTCACTAGCTCCTGTCCTCTGTTTCTGTTGTGAAGAGAATTGGGAATTGAGAAATTGAGGAAACCCAGATGGGGAATTGGGAAATCAAAAGCCAAAACTGAGGAAATCGAAAAGATAGATATAGCAATTGAAAGAGGAGAAGACGAAGAATAATGTGGGGGATGTAAAGAAGACCATAGCATAGTAGTAGGAAAGGGAGAACCTTTAGTTCTGGTTTTGGGTTATAAATGTGATGCCTAATTGGTTGACTGGCAATTCCAGGTTTTCCGGTCGACATTGTAGCGCCTTCAGAGGAGGGAGAGGAGTTGGGGTACCGACACGCGTGCCACATGCCTTTCTAATTGTAGGAGGTGGTGTGTTTTCATGAGAAATTGGATTTGATGTAACTTGCAATTGGAATCCACTGAAGTTTTAAACTTTTTGAATTCGACTACGATGTTATAATTTTTTTTGACATAAATGCTGGATTGTATTAGATGATTAACCATATATATCGAAAAACACATAGCATAATCTTTCCAAACTCAATGAGAGACAAATCTAAATTAAGCAGTGATGTATAATTGAAACACTGAAATACATAGAGGATTAAAAACCTTGACTCGGGTCAAAACCTGCTAGAACTTGACCCTGATCAAAGTCTGCTAGAAACTAACTACTACCTAAACAAAAACAAAGACAAAAACTAACGAAACCCCGTCCCAAAGATACAATTAGTAGAAAGGAGTCCAAATTAGGCCCGACAAGCCCATCTCTACCAACAAAAGCAGTAGCCATGGTGCACCAGCAAATCAGGGGCATCCTCGATGCTGCCATCTCCCAACATCACTTGATTATCGCTGCGCTAATCCCCAAGTCCAAACCACGCCACTACGTCGTTCAAACCCACAAAGCCAAAACAAAACCACCAATCAAGATAGCTGCTGAGGAGAAACCACCCTGAATTGAAATCCATCGGCGTAACGCCAATAAACCCAATCCAAGCAAATAGCACCGATTCAGCCCTCCCACACACTAGTACACCCACATCCCCCATATGCCTGCAAAGCCAAGCCTACAAAAACTAAGTACAAACCCCAATCCAAACTGCTCCGGCCTCGAAGCCCCGTCCGGCGGCAAGCCAAGAGGCGTCGGCAAGGCCAAAAATCAGCCTAGCTAGGCTGCTGTCGGACAAGGTGAATGGTGGAACTTTGAAACCCTAGTTTTACTTAGAGAGGAGAAGTCTGGATGGAACAAATAATATCTGAATATGTGAGGGGCTCTTTATTGGCACACTATATAATTACTCCAACTATTGTTAATAAATAGATATGCAATAGACTGAAACTGTACTTACAATATGTTATAATCAATATCCCTATAAATCAGGGATTGAGAAAATATCTATTTCTATTCTAATTATAACAAGACACACATTGAGATACCATAAATAATGTTTTCTTAAATATTCCACCTTGTGTCGTGATCCTAATAGATGATGCATAATCTATTAAGCAAACAAAAACCTCTTGGGTAAAAACAAAAGCTTGGTCGAAGGAAAAAAGAGTCCAACGCATCAACGACATAAGCGACCACGCGTGATGTAGACTCCCCATGAGGTCTATGAAATGAACTCCCCTCAATCTTGGAGTTCAGACAATCTCTATATTCCAATGCGTCTCACATGTTTTACAAATGTAGATTTGGGTAAGAACTTGGTAAACAAGTCTGCAACATTATCAACCGAACACACTTGACTCACATGAATGTTCAATAGCTGTTGTTGTTGCTGATTGACGAAAAACTTTGACGAGATATGTTTCGTGTGATCACCCTTGTTGTGTCCTAAATTCATTTGTTCAATGCAAGCCACATTGTCCTCAAAGATACAAGTTGGTGTTATCATAATGGATGATAATCTACTAGATCCTCGAATGTGGTGTATGATTGACCTAAGACAGACACTCTCTTAAACCACTTCATGTAAAACAATGATCTCAGAATGATTCGAGAAAGTAGCAACAAGGGTTTGCTTTGTTGATCTCTAAGAAATTGTCGTGTTCCCCATGGTGAATACATAACCTGTTTAGGAACGTCTCATGTGTGGGTCAGAGAGATACCCAGCATCAGTAAAACCAACCAAGACATCACAAGTTGTCTCTAAGTAGGGGACCACACTGAATTGAGGTACAATGCTCGCAGCTGAAGGGGATCTCAATAAGTCGAAACTTTCACTCAACGGGTCGAATGATTGCTTTAGGTCGATCCAGGGTGCATTCTTCGACGGGTCGATTCACACCTTCGGGTCCGTCTAGGGTACAATTTTTGACTACTCGAAAGATCCATTCAATGGGTCAAAAATCTCAGGACCTGCTTACTGCGATTCAACCATCCATTTTCTAAAAATGTCAAGCTTCTCTCTGTATTCTTTGTAGGAAAAGAACAAACTCAAGTCAATGGAACCCTTCAAGTACTTGAAGATATGCTTTACACCAGTCAAATGATGTTGTGTTAGCGCAAAACTAAACCAAACTAACAAGTTCACAGAGGACACGATATCTGGTCTAGTGCATTGAGCTAAATACAACAAAGCTCCAATAACACTAAGATATGGTACATTAGATCCCAAAAGTTCATCATCATCATTTTTTGCATGGTATAGATCTTTATTGGGTTCCAGACTGCAAACCATCATTGGTGTGCTAAGAGGATGTGCTTTGTCCATGTTAAATCGCATGAGTATCTTTTTTACTTAAGCAGACTGGTGAATAAGTATTCCAACAACTCAATGTTCTAGCTCTAAACCAAGACAAAATTGAGTCCTACTAAAGTTTTTCATCTCCAACTCAGATTTCAAGTAGCCAACCGTTTAATTGATTTCATCAAGAGACCCAATGATATTCATATCATCAACATACACCACTAGAATGACAAATCCCGAACTTGTTCTCTAAATGGACACACATGGGCACAAATCATCATTCTTGTGTTCCATCTAAATCAAGTTGTCACTTAGACGTATGTGCCACATCCTACCGGATTGATTTAATTCATATAGTAAACACTTCAATCTAATTACATGAGTACTCTGTGGTATAGAGTTACTTGAATTGGGTATGACCATGCCTTCTGGCACTTATATATATATATATTTATAAATAAAGGTTTCCATAGAGATATGATGTCACCACGTCCATCGAGATATGTTCAGTTTTTGGGATACTACCAAATTGACAAGGTAGCGAAAAGTAATGATGTTCATGACAAAAGAATATGTTTTCTCATAATCAATGCCAGGGCGTTGAGAGAATCTTTGTGTAACAAGTCTAGCTTTATACCGCATGACTTCATTATTCTCATTACGCTTTCGAACAAATACCCATTTATGTCCTATCGGCTTCACATTTGGTGAGCATAGCACTACCAAACCAAAAACTTGCATTTTCTTCAGAGTGTTTAGTTCATCCTGTATTACTTATTTCTACTTTGGCTAATCCGCTCTTCGTTGACATTCATCAATCAAGCGAGATTCCACTTCATCGTTGTCAATAATCTCCTGAGTGACGGAATAAACAAAAGCATCATCAACTACCTTGGATGATCTATCCATAACAATATGCGCATCATTGTTAGTTAGTGAGCTTTCACAGTTCTCTGATATCACATATGGATCTGAAGCATCATTCAGAGATGTCATTTGTGATTTTAGTACATAAATGTAGTTAGAAACAATCTCATGTGAAGGATTCACAATGTTGATGATGAAATGATCATTCTGTGTTTGGATGGCTTACCTTTTCACGGCAGCTCATCGGTGAATTTTTTTAGTCTCCCCCTTTTCCTGGTAGGAGCCAAGGCCGATGCTACTCCCTCCACATGGGCAAGTGGAATGTTTCCTTGCCCAAAAGTGGAGTTAAACCGCCACTTCTTGGGGACTTCCAACCTTGCAGGAACATTTGCAGCTGGTATGTCTGATCTCATCACTTTGACAATATAAGTAAAGGAGTCAGGCATCGAGTCTGCTACCTTCTGAATATCAAGAATACGACATCGCACTTCAATCTTACTTTAAGATGTGTGTGAATCCTCTTGAAACATAGTGAGAGTATACCATATCAATTCCTAACGTTCAACCGGAATAGAGGCATTTTTATCTCCCTCTAACGTAAGGAAGTATGTTTCATCAAAGTGACAATCTACAGATCTTGTAATAAAGAAATCTCCTATCAAAGGTTCTAAGTAACAGACAATTTTTGGAGATTCATAACTAACCTAGATGCCTAAACGACGTTGATGGCCCATTTTAGTGTGTTGTGGAAATGTAATTGGCATATACACTGCACAACTAAAGATGCATAGTTATAAAATGTCAAACTCATAACCAGTTACCAACTGGTATGCACTAAATGATTGGCGTGCTACGGGTCTCAAGCTTATAAGCATTGCTGCATGTAATACTGCATATCTCCAAGAAGATACCGGCAAATTAGTATTCATACCCATTGCTCTGGCCACAAGTTATAACCGCTTGTTTTGTACCTTTACTAAACAGTTATGAGAATGAACATGAGGGACGGGATGTTCAACTTCAATCTTAATCGACATATAGTAGTCATCAAAAGTCTTTAATATAAATTCTCCTGCATGTTCCAATCTAATAGACCTGATATGGTGTCCGGGTGTTGATCCTGAAGCTTACTAATATGTACTACGAGTTTTGCAAATGCAGCATTCCTTGTGGATAACAAAGCAATGTGTGACCATCACATTGATGCATCTACCAAAACTATAAAATATTTAAAGGGTCCATATTCAGATTTGATAGGTTCACAAATATCACTATGGATTCTTTGTAAGAATGGAATATTTTCAGTGTTATCAACCGCAAATGAAGGTCTAGTCTGTAACTTTGTCAATGAACAAACTTTGCAAAACGAGCGATGAGCATCAGATATTGCCACGAAGGAATTTTGTGGGCCAACACTAGATGTCATACTCGGCTTGGAGACCGAGACCGGAGTACAATTGTTAATATCATCCACTTCATCAAAATCGATGGGTATTTTCATATGCTTCTTTGCTTTGAAAAACGGATGACCATGAGAGTTTTTCAAGATTTTGATCATCTTATCCCGACCAAGATGTCCCAGTCTGTAGTGTCAAAGCTAATATGAGGTAGAGTCACACACAGTAGTGAGAGTGACCGTATTGGATTTAATGATCCAAACCGTAGTAAGATATAATCTACTACGAATTGCCCCTAATTTCTTCAAGGTATGCTTTCTACTAAACTCCTCTGAAGTTATGTTTAAAAATTCTTTACTATTCTTACAATGAGTTTCCAAGTGTAAACCGTTGATTTTAATGTCCTTAAAACTTAGTAAGATTCGATTGTTTATTGGCACGTACAATGCATCAGTGATATAAATTCTTGTTTCATGTGGTAGCAAAAAATTTGCTGAACCACTCCCTTGTATAACCAGCGTTGAACCAATCATGGTGGTCACTGATGAAGTGTATGATGCAATATCGATAAACAATTACCTATTCTGCAATATAGTATGAGTAGTACTACTATCTGCTAGACACTCAATCTCGCCTTCAAACATCCACAAAAGAATGTAAGGTAACTAGTCTTTGATCTAGAGATATGGTGAACACTTTAAGTAAAGACTTAAATATTTACCAAAAGATTGTGACCCTTATAGAGTGCTGATATGACATAGTAAGACCAATCAAAAACACCAATTTCAGATACCATCTTCGACGGGTTGAAGAAACTCAAAATAAAATTTGATTTTTTGATAACGATTTTCGATGGGTCGAGTATGATTTTCAATGGGTCGAGTGTGATTTTCGAAAAGTCAAAAATAGCAGAATTTTATCCAGAGTGACCTCTTCGATGGGTCAAGAAAATGGTTTGAAAGGTCGAAGAAAAATCTATAACCGATATGAATTTCGAATATCTTGTCTGACGGGTCAGAATTTCCATCGGCGAGTCGAAAGTTGGACAATTTCGAGATAGTAGCTATCCTTCAACAGGCCGAGATAATTTTTGACAAGTCAAAGGTGCTGTTTTTTTTAATCGGAGGGCAGGCTTCGACGAGTCAAAGGAAACTAGGCATAAATTTTTGATGGGTCAAAAAGGTGCCAAAACCGATCCAGTAGATGTTCTTCGACGGGTCGAGAGAGAATCTCCACTGGTCAAAAATTCCCAGGATCAAACCATCATCTCTCTTTTGTCACATTTTATGGTATTTTGGTGGACATAGTGCCATATGATATTGTAAATTTTGAACCATTCAAGCAATATGTATGAACATAACCATTCGTAACACTTTCAAATACCAAAAGGAAGAAATTTTATTACTTTGTCAACATCAAAACTTACATCAAAAATTGTCTTATTCAAATAAAACCAATTACAATAGGTCAAATTAAACTAAACTTGATTATATAGAAGAATCATGAGCCTAATACATAGACTAATAAAAATCCATAGTCTCTAGGCCTTCTTTAGGGACATCTGCTACCATTAGATTGACTTCACTGCAGTCATCCATCTCTTGATCTTCAGTATAGTTGGTCTTATGTGCCAAGCACTGCTTGCATCTTTTGTAAGCATTCTGAATATCCTTTGGTGCACGACATTGTTTATGCATATGCTTGGTTGAACCACACCTATAGCAAGGTGACAAGCGAGAAGTAGAAGTAGAATTTGAAGAACTACCACCATTCCTATGACTAGAATTTGATTGATTATTGTTAGAGGTATTTTGGCTGGCATCTTAGTGAGTCCAAGTCAGATTTTAGCTTCTTCCACGACCTCAGCCACATCCTCCTCTTCCACCACGTGTGTTGTAAGGCTCATAATGACTGTTCTTTTTATCTTTAAGTGTCTTCCCACCAGTGTTATAAGTCTCATGAACCTTCTTCATTCTAGCCCGTCATTGTTGTTTAGAAGAATCTCATGATGCCTTACTTTCTTTGCTAGAATGTTCATGAGGTCACTGAAAGACTTTATCGTGACTTGCTTAAAATTAATATTATATTGATGCAAAAGCATGTCCAAAGAATTAGGGAATGTGCTAAAAGACTTCTCGATCATAGCCTAATCATTCTTGACAACACCACAAAAGCTCAACTCCGACTGTAGCTCTAACATAGCTTGATTGAATGCATCAATCTTTGAATAATCCAACAACCGGATGGATGGAGTCTCATTTCTCTTGCAATTCAGGAAGTTGTGCATCATGCACATTGTTGAATCTTTCTTTCAACACGTCCCATAAATTCTGTGATCATTCTTTTGCAAGTATTATTTTTTCAATATTGGATGTATATGCTGCCTCAAAAACATGAGGGCTTAAGCTTTGCGGACTGCAGATGGTGGAAGTACATTCTCATCAGAAGTTGCAACGGGTGGATGAATAGTATCCTTGAGGTCTTTACCGATGAGAGTATTCTCTATATTAGACACCCATCTATGATATTCTGCGCCTTTGGGGTCAAGGATATCAAACTCAGGCCTAACCGACTCTGTTTAAGACATCTACAAAAGAGATAAGAGATGTAATTAATACCGATCAGAATACAACCACGATCACTAATATCATGTTTAGGGAATAAGAACCGTGATCAATGATGTTTGGTCACAAAATTGAAGCGAAACCGGTGGCTTCATACCACACCCCATAAAACCGTGACTTTCATAAATAGTCACAAAAAATTGACTTTTTTTTTTCAATGTGAAATCACAATTAACCGTGATATTTACCAATAACCGTGACTCCCCAAGACCATCACTAATATCAACTTTTTATAACATGTATTAATCTATAGGAACTAGGGAATAGAAAGTAAATCACGGTATTAAAATTCAACCTAAATCTAGACCTAAATCTAGGTGTTGCGGTAATTAAGATTTGCAAGCTAATTATAAATCCAAGAAGGGAGAAAATTTACCTCGAGGGTGTTATGCTCGGTATAAAAAACTTAATTTTTTTTGAAGAAAATCGCCACAAACTCTGGACGTGCTTCGACGGTGGAGAAGTATTCTAGCGGTGGAGTTTGTAGTGTTTATGGTATTTTTCTGTTCAAGATTATGGTGGGCTATCAACTCAATAGCTCCTGATAACGTGTTGAAGGAGAAAAGTAAATAGATACGCAATAGACTGAAATTGTACCTTATTCATTGATAAATGGTCTTTAAATAGACATTACAATCTATTACAATTAATATCCTTATAAATCAGGGATTGAGAGAACATATACTTCTATGCTAATTAGGACAAGACACACACACCAGGATACCAAGAATATTATTTTCTTAAATAACTTTCAATTTCTAAGGCATTTTTAAGTAACTATTACCTTTAATATGATATAATGTATACGTATGTGTGACAAACTCCTTAGTCAAACACATTAACAAAGAAAACGGATCAAAGGAAATTCATTGATACATCGAATGCCTGAAATGCAGGGGGCGGATCTGTTCAGTAGGCTACTAGGGTTGTAGCTCGACAAGAAATCTAAGGAAAAACCCACAAAGTATAGATATTGTCTAATAATTTTTACAATTACACATATATAGTATCAAGAAGTCGAGAACTTGAGGTAAAATTCCAAGATGTGCTTCTTTTACTGATGGGTCTTTGACCAAATGAGGTGTTGGTCTACTACAAATTACACTCTTCAGTATTTTAAGTGGCAGCCAACTTTTCTATGGCAACCATAATGAGGCATAGGTTGTTGATCGACAATCTATGTGTTATTGTTTATTTTGATAGGCTGGATTTACAGAACTAGTATCTTTATAATTTGTTTTGGGTTGAACTCTTTGTTGTAATTTTAGAAATTATGTATTAATTTTTGTTTGTACATTTTTTATATGTAAAAAATCTCTAAATATTTAAAGACAATTGAAGTTAGAGAGGTGTATATATCATGAACCAAAAATCATGTTTTAATATAGTAATAAAGTGTGAGATAAACTTCTAATGGGTTATAACTCTAGAAAAAAAAATTGTACATTACACAGTATACAACATCCCCCTTAACTTATGAATCCTGGATCCGTCATTGCTGAAATGATGATCAGTTTGAGTCTATAACAGAATTTCATAAGCAAGGTTTACTTCATAAGCAGAAAAACCGGTCACGTATAAAATTGGGCTACTATTTACATGTTGAGATGCCTTTAATTTGGTGTTTAATCATTGACTAGAAGAGTAGTTGTACGTGCATGTACGTTTCATGTGTTGCATTATTGGTTGAATTAATGATTGCACCTATATATGCACCAAAATAGGTTACGCTTTGAATTCTAAGTTACATAGAAATGAGACCCGGCCTATTGCTATTGACCCGAAACTACGACGCTGTGCTATATATATACATATATATGTATATATGTTCTACGCCAGCTCCCACTAATCCGTATCTTTGGGAGTTCCCTTCTTAGACTTGGACGAGGGAGACCTAGGTGATCATGATGATTCATCATGACAACCTTTCATATATATACATATATATATATATAAGATTCTTTTATTAACGTATATATATTTTTGGTCATTTTCAGGTATAAAATATTATATAAATTTTTCGAAACATATTTTAACATTTTTACGGTCAATTATTAGGTCTATATAAATAGATCATTCATATAAATTTTTAGCTAAATAGTAATCATTAAGGTATCGAACTAGGTTAAATCAAGGGACGGACCAAATCTGTTAAACATGAACCGTTCATACTTATAAACTTTAATTGTAATTTTGAATACCTTAACGATCACTATTTTGGCTGAAAATTTATATGCTTGATCTACAAATTAGGACCTAAGATTTGAACGGTGGAAATGGTAAAATATGATCGAAAAGTTGGTGTAATGCCCTATACCTGAAAATGACCAAAAAAATGTATACCTTAGTGGAAGGTGTTGATATAGACGGGTCTTCCACTAAGTTATACATATTTTTAGTTATTTTCAGGTATATAACATTACACAAATTTTTCGATCATATTTTAACATCTCTACGTCCAATTATTAGGTCTATATGAGATCATTCATGTAAATTTTCAGCTAAAATTGTGGTCATTAAGTTATCAAACTAGGTTAAATCAAGGGACATACCAAATCTGTCAAACATGAAATGTTCATACTTATAAACTTCAATTGTAGTTTTGAATACCTTAACGATCACCATTTTGGCTGAAAATTTACAGGCTTGATCTACATATTAGGACCTAAGATCTGAACGGTGGAGATGGTAAAATATGATCGAAAAGTTGGTGTAATATCCTATACTTAAAAATAACCAAAAAAATATACCTTAATGAAGAGGGACTCTCTATATATATGTTCTAGGCTAGCTCCACGGGAGTTCCCTTCTTAGACTTGGACGAGGGAGACCTAGATGTTCATGATCATGACAACCTTAGGAACCTCAGGTTCATTGACTTTGTTGAAAGCTGTTTGAGACACAAACAAGCTCTTGGAACAGTTAATTGGACAGTTTCATGCTTAGATCGAATGAGATATGACTCTGAATTGATAGATATAACAAAAAGTGGTTGGCTTTCGCGGTTGAGAAATGCGTCAAGCCGTCAAGGAGTTGGATCGGACATCAGCATTCAAAGAAAACGTGACACATACTACTGCATACTATACCCCAGACCATTCTCGATGCCAAATTCCTTACTAGTCTAAATTTGGAGCAGCGTGAGGGTTAAAGGAGAGCGATGATCCTGTAAGCCTTCATCTGTTGAAAACTTTGTCTCTTCATGCTGTTACTTTTTAGGGGGTCTACGGCTCAGGATACATCAATTTGGATGTCACAAGTTACAGTCTTAAATCCTTGCAGGTTGTGGATTGCAAGTGCAAGCCTTTACTAGTTAGAGCCAAGAATCTTGAATATATCTCTTACATTCACTTGAAAACATTCTGAACTTTTGATTTTTCGCTTTCGAAGAAACAAAGGCGGAGTTAGGATTTTATAAAGAGGGAGATTAATTTTTTTTTTCAAATAAGTTTACTAATTGTTGATGAGCTAGATGTACAATTTTTTTTTGGGGAGGGAGAGGGCTGTAGCCTATCCGTGTGTAGCTACACCTTTGTGAAAAAATCATGCGTCAAGTTAAAATATTTCCTATATAACAAGCGTAGTACACCACTATACTATTGTTCTTTCTTTTTCACTGTATTATTGTTCATACTTTCACCAGTCATTCTTTTCTGAATGAACTCACGTGACACAGGTGTGAGCCAAATCCATCTTAGCCAATTCCTTTCTCTCGAAGTTGAGCTGCATCTTAACCAAATCCTTTCTCTCTCTGCCATCTCTCTCAGCTTCGTATCCACCGCTGCATCTTATTCAAAATCATATCTCTCAACTTTGTAGCAACCGCTTCATCTAGTCGAGTTTTGTCGGTGTCGATTCCAGGTTTGCAACCTCTTTTTTTGTCTTTGGTGATTTCTAAGTTCATCGATTTGGTTTGGGCTATATCTACGATTGATACTAGATTTGTGTCTAGTGCAGTGATCAACGGAAGCTATTAGGATATGTGGATTTTATTTCAACTGTGATTTCTCTGCAGAGTACATCAAGGTTAGATTCAATTGGGTTTTACACTTTGCTTTCAAAGGTTTATGTTATCGGTACTTGGGTTTGATTTTGTAGGACCATCCTATTATAGACCTGGATCTTGCATGTCTAGAACTAGACATAATTTTTATGCTCATACGAGTGCAATCCCTCAGGTTTATAATATCAAGTAGTATATGATAATAGTTTGTTTGCAACTTATATAAAAAACAAAAAGTGACCCTAATTGATATATATATATATATATATATATAATTGCACCATGTGTATCTCAGACTCAGGAAGGTTTATAGTACCAGAAGCATTCATTTGCCATACTTATCATATAATGATTCTGTTGGTACAGATAACAGTACCGACTCTTGATGATAAAGGCTTTTAAGCATTCATTTGCCATACTTATCATATAATGATTCTGTTGGTACAGATAACAGTACCGACTCTTGATGATAAAGGCTTTTCTTTTGTAGATACTGATCAAACTGAACCAAGTCTCAAGTAAGTTTGATCATTCCTTCTCTCAAGTTTGAGTCTCTATTTTAAGAATATGGATTCATGATTATAGACAGTCATATAATTTGGTTGAAGGACTGTTGTCAAAATCATTGAATAGAGGTGTTGTTGATGAGAAGTGAAGCAGAGTGACCTCTCATGATTTGAGTGCAAAGTGATCTCTCATGATTTGAAGAACTTTGGTTGTTTATGTCCTTCGTCTTTGTTGTTGAATGCAGTTGTGATACCCCGACCTTTTTATATAATTGATATTTTCAAGTTCGATTTAGTAGTCGCGGTAAATTATTTTTTTACTGTCGATAAATGTCGAGAGGTCAAAGGTTAACTTTTTATTAAATTGTCGAAGTTAGTTGACTTTGGGTTGAAATTATAAAATTTGTCGAGATGAGTTCGTAGACGCGTAGAATGTCCTAATCGGAGTTACGACATAAAAGTTACAACTATTGGAAGTTTATCGGAAATTACTTTCTGTAAATTGAAAAGGTATTTAAAGGGAAGATTAGCCTTTTGGGAAGTAGTCTGAGTTGACTTGGGTCAATTCTTCTCTCTCGAGTGAGAAAGAATCCGGTGCGATCCGTTTGGGGTCAAATCACGTCGGCCAACAGCACGGCGCTGTCCGGCCATCTCCGACCTCAAAATTGGTCGGGTTTGATCGGTCTCCCTTTCCTCTATCGAATTATGTCTTTAAATTTAATGTTTATTGCCTGAGGTGAGCATTTCAAATCGGTGAGAATTTTAGGGTTTTCCGAAGAATTTCAGTTGTCACCGCCGACGATGTTTTCGGCAATGAAATAGGTGAGAATGGATTCCTTGTGATGTTTGGATGATGTATGTATATTGGATTTTTTGGTTGCAGGTACATCTCGTGGAAATCTAATTGATTTCCATCGAGATCGTTTCGACCTCCGTTGTGGGTGGCGAATTGCTGGTGGATTTGGCCGTCGAGGATGGAGGAGTTTTGCTCCCCTCATCCTCACGAGTCGATTGGGTCATGCCTCGAGCATAGTTGTGCCTCGACGGTGAAGATATGTCGCCGGTATGGAATTTTGCCGATTTCGGGTCAGTGGGCTTTCGGGCCATTTTTCGGCCATTTGCTGGTCAAATTGGCTGTGGCCGTAGTTTAGTAATTTGTTGGGCTTGTCAAGAGATCTCCAACGGTGGGTCAATCACCTCCATTGGCGGTGGTCATCGGTGGCGCGTGGCCGGAAATTATTTTGCCAGAATTGATTGAGTTATATGTCTTTAGGTTTGTATCGATGATACGAGCATAGTCGTGATGTTATTTTTCCATTTAGGCATCGTCGACCCAATGGGTGGGCGGTGGTGATGGGGTTTGCCACCAGTGACGGTGCAGCCGACGAACTAATTAATTTTATTTTATATCGATATGACCGTTTCGTCGTAAAAAGTTTGTCAGATATGTTTATCGACTAGATTAGTCGAAGTTGATTTGTTCATATTGAGTACTTTCTCAATTTACGTGTTTATTTATTATTTGACGATTTTTGATAAGGGTCGGGTCGTCACAAATGGCATCAAAGCGCAGTTCAACTCTCGGACTTCGCTTTTGTTGTGTCTTGTGTTAAAGAGTTTAGTCGTGAAAGTATGTCTAGAAATTCGGATTAGACCAAAACTAAGATGTTAATGGTCATACGAACTCTCTTTGTTCGTTATCGATTTTTTTTACAAACTTTTTTGTTCGAATCGATAGTGAATTCGATCTTTTGATTCACATGGATTTTCATTGTCCATTTAGAAACACCGTTCCATATTTTCAACGATGAAGAAGGGGGAATGAATCTCCAAATTTCTCGTGTAAAAAGAAGTTACGAAAAGAATAATTATTTGAATTTAAATCGAAAACAGAAACTTTTATAAAATCTTACTTCGTTAAAATACACATCCATTTACGCTTCCTCCTTTTTCGTTTCTTCCATTCCGCATGTTGCATTCATTGATCTCTCGCCAATATTGATGCACTCCTCAAATATCGATCAAACGTCAAACCCGCAGAAAATTGCAGACACAAATCACATATAGCAATTTTGGATATTAAATTAACCATACGTAAATTTAAGCATGTAACAAGATCACCTGATCATTCGAAATAATAGATATGCACGTGATTATCCACCAACGGCATAATAAGAAACTTTAGACCGTCTGTCTAAATACCAAATGAAATGCACCGCGGCATGTGCACTCCATGTGCGCTGTCTTTTCTTATTGGCTTGGCTGAACCACGATCGGCTTGGTTGGGCATTGTACTTTGTTGCGTATGAGCGAGGCAGGGTGGTCCGGCGGCACTGCAACAATTGGTCTTGCCTCGCATCTGCTGGGATCGGGTCGGCCAGCGCAAAGTCAGCGGCGGAAATCGGTGCAGCCTCATCGTCGGTTGCTGCAGAGGCAGCATAGGCCAGTGGTGTGACGCCAAGGTTAGAGGCGCTGTGGTGCGACGCGGGTCACGATGTCCCGAGTCCGACGAGGTGGGGGACTACGCGATGTCGTGATCAGCTCGGCTCGCGAGTAGCAGAGGTGTGCAGGAACTGAGTCGCGAGGATTGACCAAGTGCAACGCTCGGACGAGTTGAGGTAGGACCACTGCCTCGGCTCGTCTTGAAGCACAGGACCTGTTGTGCGCGCTGAGTCGTCTTGGAATGGCGAGTTCTTGAGTCGCAACTTGGAGGAGAAATTCGCAACGATTTGTGGCGAGGAATTTTACACAGCTCTGGTAAAGTTTCGTGATAACGTATTTTAGGAAATAATAAATTAGAGAAAAAATAGAAACAAATTATAACATTGTATTGTAAAGTTATACATTCTTTTTATTGGAGGATGTCATGAAGCTGTGATGATTACAAAAATGATGACGTTATATCAGTTACAAACCGTTATATCAGTTACATAACAATACCTACATAACAATACTTAATATACAATGATAATGAGAGTTATATTGGTACTACTTATTGTACCATAACTAGGCACGCTTAAATTCCTTCAACAATAATCATATTTGTGTTAAAAAAAAAACTAATAATACATCGGTATTTACCTTCTATTTCAAAACCCTAATATAGAGATTTCACACATGGAGGCGACCACAACATGCATGCAGCACCATCATAGAAATGCTAGTAATGGTATGGTATCACACTAGTAGCTAGGGTGCACTATATACTAACTAGCTAGGTCATTTGATTTCAAAGTCTTCTTCTCCTATACGCTCGCCATCATGAATCCTGTACGTTTCCCCTCCACTTCCGATCCTCATGTTCAATTGCTTCTCGATCTGCCTCCACCACTTGTTGTGTTGTCTATATCTATATTTCGATTCAACAAGATCGATAAATATCGATCTCCAATATTATTGAGTTTGTGAGCGTTTGAACGCTTCGTAAGCAATGGTACGTGATCATCTTTAAGCAGAGTGGCAGTCAAGTCAAGTCAACTCCATTCTTTTTGTTCTGATATTAATCCGTAAGTAGAAATTGCTATCGGAAAGAGTTGTTCATATTCCACTACTTGAAGCTTTAGAC
Organism: Geum urbanum; assembly: GCA_946800695.1. Lineage (NCBI taxonomy): Eukaryota > Viridiplantae > Streptophyta > Magnoliopsida > Rosales > Rosaceae > Geum > Geum urbanum. The sequence continues at coordinate 7,252,743 of OX326997.1, forward strand.
AGGACTTGCATTTCTGGGGATTTTAGTGCATGCAGCAGAAAATCCAAATAATGTCAAAATGATGCATTTTCAAGTAGCAGTAAGTAAGAAGGCCAAGATGAGGGTCCTCTTCACATCGTGGATAATCCATAATGATGTCCTTCATTGTGCTGTGTGAGTTTCAAACCGTGTATAGTCCAATCCAATGGTTCATACTCCGTTGTCGTTCGTGGTCTTCAAGTAGTGTGCTTTTGTTGTTCTGCAATAAGCACCAAATAACAAACATCCAAGAGAATAGATCCACAAGATAAATATAATAAACAAGAACTCAATTAATAACTCAATTAAAACAACAAAGTAAGAGGAGAGGAACACAAACACAAGATATACGTGGTTCGACAATAGTCTACGTTCACGGAGCAACGAGAAATTCTTTCACTATCAAAATGGTGGGTTTACAAATAGAGCAAGCTCAAAGACAAAGAAGAACCTCTCTCTACAAAGAAAGAAAATCAGAGCCTATTTTCTTTCTACCCTAACAACACCCACACACCAAACAATTCTGTTGTTCCCTCTCTATATTCACTCAAACTTCCAACCTCTCACATGTATTTTGAATGGGACAAATGAGAGAGAGAGCAAGTGTGAAACCCACACTTAATGATCTCCACCATAGGATTCACACGTTGTTACACCCCTAACTTCCCATTGCTTAAACAATTATTCAAGCATGAAGAATGTGTACCAAGTCCAAGCAATGCTCAAACTTGGCAGCACCGACAACATTTGTTAACATATCAGTTGGATTGTCTACAGTACCAACTTTCTTCAAAACAATCTTCTTTTTTTCGACAATATCACGCACATAATGGAATCTCACATCTATGTGCTTGGTCCTTGAGTGATACATCTGGTACATAGCGAAATGAATGACACTTTGGCTATAACAATGGACCTGCACCTTCTTCTGATATATGTCCAACTCATTGATGAGTCCAGATAACCACAAAGCTTCCTTAATACCTTCAGCAAGCGCCATGTACTTTGCCTCTGTGGTAGACAAGCCACTATATCTTGTAAAATAGACCTCCAACTGATTGGTTCATTTGCCATGGTAAACAAATAACCTGTAGTAGACCACCTTCTATCCAAATCACAAGAATAATCAGAATCAGTGTAACTAACAAGAAGATTACTACCTGCAAAACATCTCTCAAAGCACAAACCAACATCTCTAGTCCCATGGAGATATCTTAGAATCCACTTAGCTGCACTCCAATGCTTCTTTCCTGGATTGTGCATATAACAACTAACCAAACCAACAACATGAGCAATATCTGGTCTAGAACAGACCATAGCATACATCAATCAACCAATCAAATTAGCATATGAAATATTTTTTATCTCCAGCTTCTCTTTTTCAGTTTTGGGACATAGAGAAGCACTAAGTTTGAAATTATTAGCTAAAGGAGTACTCACAGGCTTGGTTGAACTACGAACTCAAAATTTCTCCAGCAGCTTCTCAATATATTACTTCTGAGTTAGCCACACCAAACCATCTTCTTGTTACGAGTAATCTCCATCTCAAGAATCTTCTTGGCTTCATCAAGATCCTTCATTTCAAACTCCTTCTTCATTTGCTCTTTCAACTTTTCAATCTCCATCTTATTCTTTGAAGCAATTAGCATATCGTCTACATAAATTGATAAGTAGACAAACAAACCATCACACAGCTTCTTGAAATAAGCACAGTGATCATACCTACTGCGAGTGTACCTTTGCCTCTTCATAAACTCATCAAATCTGAGGTACCATTGCCGCGGTGATTACTTCAAGCCAGACAGAGACTCATTCAACTTGCATACCAAGTTCTCCTTTCCATCTTCTTTGAAACCATCAGGTTGCGACAAATAAATCTCTTCCTCTAAGTCACCATGTAAGAACGCCGTCTTTACATCAAGTTGTACCAACTCAAAATCATACTGTGCAAGTAGTACCAACAACTCACGGATAGTACTATGTGTTTGGGCACAAAATAAACTTAAAATAATTTATTACACGCTTTGGGCCAAGGTGAAGACATGCCGACTCCTGTGGCCCGCCAAGATTACGGCGAACCTAGAAAGATTGATATCACATATGAGATTCCTAAGCAAGCTAGGATGATTTATAAAGATATATCCATATTTTCCTAGGCCCAAATGTTTCCTTGAGCGATCAAGAGGAGAAGAGCACCAAACTCTATAAATAAACCAATCCAACCAGATTAGAGAATATCTATACACATACACGAATTTGCTTACAAGAAATTCAGTACTCTCTCACAGCGAGTAAACAACTCAGCGACAGCGAACTCAGGATCTTGTTCACCCGACAGAGCGTGGAGATTCCAAGAATTCAAGAAGTCACCCTACCCAGTGTTCTCAACACTCGCCTTAAAAGATTGCTCTGCTTTATACTCGCATTGCGTACAGACACAAAACCAAAGTCTTGAAACAACTTAGGCAAGTAGAACTCAACGAGTGAGGTTGGTACTCTCCTCGCTCCAATCGCTTGAAAGGAATCAGAGACAAATGCGATGTACTACAACAACTACATTCTGCCATTGGCAGTGGCATGCTAAGCACGCACAAGACACTTAAAAGTGACAATTTGTGATTTTCTAATCACAGAGACCTGGTTGGAAAAAATCAAGCTAAACATTTTGGCATGCCCAGTGAGACTCAGGTTTAGTGTCTCTCAGCAATCGTAGAGAATCAGTATATGAGAACATTTCCTAGCTGCCGCAAGCACCCGTCACTTACGTTTCAGGAACATAGTTTGGCTAGTTGTCGGGGCTTAATCAGTGAAGAAGTCATACAAAAATTTGGAGTAACAATGACTTTCAAACCTAAGTCAGTAGCTGAGATCAAAGTTCTTGATTCAGCGGCTTATCGTGATTATGTCATGGAGCAAGATCGGCACGTTGATGGTCATCTTGACCACATCCTCCAGGCAGTCATTGAGAACGAACAATCGGTAACGCGATTTATATCAAAGGTGGAATAAATGTGGACCTCTTTGCAAAAGAACTAACAACAATATAATACAAAGTTTGATAATCTATCAAACTCTCTCGCGGCCATAGCTAAAACAATGACTCATAGCCTCACGGCTATTACAACAAAATTGGATATAGAGCCGAGGTTTCGCGAGAAGGAAGAACCAAAGAATGATGAATAACCATTACATCAAGACGATCCTCCACCACCAGATCCAAAACGCGACCTGGAGGAGCGAATCAATAGAATCATTGCACAAAGGCTGCCTTCTACAGTCGGAATTACTGACACCTACATCAATCCTCTTCCTCTACCACTACGTGATTGGAAGTGGCCAAAGGGTTACAGACCTATTTTCTTTACTCAGTTCAGTGGGGAAGAATAAAAATCAGCTGCTACCCACATGACACGATTCAGAGCTCAATGTGGCCCATGGGGAACTTTGAGTGAATTCAAGCTCAGGGTTTTCGCATCATCACTATCTGGGGCCACACTGTATTGGTACACAAACTTACCACAGGCTTCTGTACTCAATTGGGTCATGATGGAAAGATTGTTCACCGAGCATTTTGGTGGAGCAAAACCTACAGTCAAGCTGGGGAAGCTGTGCCAAATGGCTCAAATGCCCAGTGAGTCCCCAGTTTCATACGTTCACATGTTCAGAACAATGTATACCAAGAGCAAAACTTTATGCACTATGGAGGAACTTGTGGACATCGTAGTTGGAGGCCTAGAAGAGCGGTTACATACCAAGTATATGGACATGAAGTTCACTTCCTTGAATGCTCTCATAGAGGCAGTAACTCATGCAGCATATCAAAAGGCTGACAGCAGACGTAACGCATCTAGGGGTACTTACACTGCCAAGACACCATATCATGCAGAATGTCATAAAAAAATCGTAGCGACGTACCTTGAAGAGGAGTCTGATAAGTCTGAGAGTGAAGATACAATCGTGGCTGGAGTAGAATTAATGACTAAGCATCCAGTCAAGTCTAAAAAGGTGACCCCCACTAAGGGCCCAGTACGAGTATTAACAAGTGCATTCACCAAGCCAGAGTTTGAAACGTATACTTATGATGCGAATGCAGCACATGTGATTCTAGATGACTTGATGGACAAGAAGCTGGCTAAGACGGCTTCCAGTGCATACCTAACAGCTGAGTAGCTAAAAGGGAAGAAGTATTGCAAGTTTCATAATATGTGGAACAATCACATAACCAAGGATTGCGTGAAGTTGAAGGATCAGATCCAAAAGTAGATCAATAAAGCCAGAATCTCAATAGATGCAGCACCTTAGATTGCTTTGTTGAACCATCAACCCTTTGCAAAAAATTCGGTAGGCACTAATGAGCTCGCAATGCCAAACACTGCAAACACCTTCCGTGATGACAAAGCTGTAGAAATCCTGGATGACCTTATTAAAGATGGGATCACGGTAACACCTTTCGGTCAGGCACCAGATATGCATAGAGCTACCACTAACTCATACTAAAAATTTCACCATGACTGGACACATGATACCAGTCAGTGCAAAGAACTTCAAGAGCGAATTCAACAATGGATTGATGAAGGGGACATTGTGGTACCACATGCACGTGAAGAAGAGATCAGTGAAGGCTCATTCATGGTAGGAACTTTGGAACTATCATGGAAAGAAGGACCAAAGAATAAAAAAACTCTGGACCTTCGAAGTTCTATCGAAGCGTCGACATCCAGCAGTAAAAAGGAGGATAATCTGAAGGAAAAGCAAAAGGAGGTCATGCCTAAAGCAACCCTTGTAGTCCTTTGTACACGATGCAAAGCGGAGTATGGATTGAAGATGACTTATGATGAGTTTGTGGAGGCTGTGCGGGTAAGTCCACAAGTCAAATCTCCTCCCGAGAGTTACCAGCCGTCCAGTTCCTAGGGAACCAAAGGGGGTTCTTAGGACTCAAAATTGTACAAAAGGCTGCGAGAAGAAGAAAAGAAGCTTGAGCCAGCCAAAATTGTGCAGCAAATAACAGGGGAAACTATTAAGCCTTACATTTCTCCAGCGAATAGATCAATTATTAAAGAGAATGTTTGGTATATGAAGACAGGAGGAAAAACTATTGAGATCACTCCTACTAGGAAGCGGAAGCTGCAGAGACAGTTTGTCTCAGGGAAAAGAACTTTGGAGGCATTGGAGAAGGGATTGATTAAGCCATACCAATTGATAGAATCGCCAAAACAACTCCAAAGAAGAATGAATATGCTCGCTGCAAATCCAGTGATCACCTTTGATAAAAATGTTGATAAGCCGAAGGTCAGAGCAACACGATCAAGCATTTTTTCCAGAATCAACGGAGCGGAGTCAACGCCTGAGAGACAGGGAACACTTAAAAGGCAAAGGAAAGTGATCAAAATAGAGGATAAGCCAGTGTGAAAGTCAGCACTAGAGCAAGTTTAGAAGGTAGCAGAACCGATTGCTAAGCCAAGCAAGAAGTCAATGCTTAGATGGCGACCCAAACCCTTGATCATTGAGGAACAAAAGAGGTTGAACCCTGTTCCTAGTATCGAGACCAGGGAAGGAACAAGGGCTTCACCTAGTGAAATACCAAAAGGACCTAAATCTAAGGTTCATATAGTCAAAATACCAGCTACAATGGCAATGCCAGAAGCTGTAACAGGTACATCAACCATAGATATAGAGGCAGAGGACAACGACGATGAGCAGTTGTTGGACTATGAAGAAGATGACGTGTTAGAGAAATACTATACGGAAGACATGCATGTTGGAATGGTATATGTGTTGCTAGCTCAATTATAAACCAAGTAGAGGCCAGACTAGTAGCTTCAATAAGAAAGACTGTGAAAGGGGTAATTCTCGCTGATCATGAAGAAGAAGAAGAAGAACCTATTCTAGTAATAGATCCAACAATACGAAAATCGCACATGATATTCTCTAAACCTACCACGACCATGGCATTACACATGAGACCACTGTACATTACAACAGACATGGAGGGCATCCAGCTTAGCAAGATTATGGTTGACACAGGAGCCGCGGTGAACATTTTGACTACCCGGGCAATAACCTTGCTGGGAATTCCTAGGTCCTCCATACAAGCTACCTCCATGACTATTAAGAATTTTGCAGGAACAGTTTCGCAGACTCTTGGCTTGGTATTCGTAAAAGTCAAAGTTGGTCCAGCAGTGGCTACTCATACCTTCTTTGTGCTAGATTGTAATGCGCCTTACAGTGCAATTCTGGGAAGGGATTGGATACATAGAAGCTACTCCGTCCCATAATCACTCTATCAACAACTTTTACTTTGGGATATGGAGAGCGAGGAGTCACATCTGATCAATGCAGATCCAAGGCCATATTATGTGTCTGCAAACACTTTGGATGTCAATTACTATAATAAAACGTTAAGGCCATTGGAAGTATGTGGCATCAACAACAAAGACTGACATGTTGGAGTAACAACCTTTGAACTAGCTCAATGGGGGATAGTGTAAGCTAAAAATGATAAGGCACGTCCATGCTTCCTTGAGTTAACTGCAACTAGTTATCAATGATGATACAACCTTCCAAGGAATCGGAAGCAGAGGCTTGCACTTCTCTATGCAAAAGATTACAAACGTATATGATAGAGAAGCAGGTCTATGACTGTCTGCTAACAGTAACATCGACATAATGCATCAATGAGGATGTATAACAAGGAATCGTAGAAGATGAGGATGTCATTCAATTAGCACCAGCGGTGTTTGATGATACTCCACCTAAAGTCAAGGATCCCACTGAGAAGATTAATTTGGGAACAGCGAGTGAGACAATGGAAGTGGTCATCAACACTTTTTTGGAGCCTATGGAAAGAAAGAGGCTCATTGATTTGTTACTTGAGTATAAGGATTGCTTTGTTGAAAAGTTTGAGGATATGCCAGGACTCTCTCCAGAGTTAGTAGTACACAAACTACCAATCATGAAAGGAAAGAAGCCAGTTTAGCAACAAATACAAACGATGAACGCAAAAACAGCCATGCGTGTGAAAGAAGAAATAGAGAAATGTTAAAGTCTAGAGTCATCCAAGTGGCTAAATACACAGAGTAGATATCCAACATAGTTTCAGTGCGAAAGAAGAATGGCAAGATACGAGTCTGTGTGGATTATAGAGAGTTGAACTAAGCCACGCCTAAGGACATATACCTTATGCCAGTAGCAGACCTACTAGTGGATGCGGTAGCAAGGCATGAGATGTTATCCTTCATGAATGGCACAACAGGATACCACCAGATTCTAGTCGCTGAAGCAGATCACCACAAAACTGCATTTAGATGCCCAGGAGTACTTGGAGTATTTGAATATGTCAACGTGCCATTTGGATTAAAGAATGCAGGGTCAACGTATCAGCGAGCTATGCACTACATCTTCCATGACCTTTCATGAGTCACCATAGAAATATACATTGATGATATATTGGTCAAATCCAAGAAATGGGCTGATCATGTTGATGATCTAAGTCAGGTTTTTCAGCGAATGAGGCAGCATCAACTGAAGATAAACCCTGCCAAGTGTGTGTTTGGGGTACAAGCAGGAGACTTCATGGGATTTTTGGTACATCCGCGAGGCATAGAGGTTCCAGATGATAAGAAGGAAGTTGTGATCAATGCATCACCACCAAAGAACAAGCGAGATCTGCAGCAGCTTCTTGGGAAGATTATCTTCTTAAAGAGATTCATTGCTAACACTGCAGAAAAAATCAAGCATTTCGCTCCATGTTAAAGTTGCAGGAAGAAAAGGAGTTTGTTTGGGAACCAATACACTATGAATCCTTTAATAATATCAAGAAGTACTTGGTCAATCCACCAGTTTTAGTACCTCCACAGTCAGGAAGACCTTCGAAGCTCTATATCTCGGTGACAGAGTCTTCTATCGGGAGTTTATTGGCACAAGATGATGACGCCAAGGCAGAACAAGCCATCTTCTATTTGAGCAGAACGTTGACAGACTGCGAGAGCAGGTATACACTGATGGAGAAACTGTGCCTCACTCTGTATTTCTCTGGTTACAAGTTGAGGCATTACATGTTATCATTTACTACTTGTGTCATCGCTCAAACTGACTTGGTATGATACATGTTATCCCGACCTATACTTAAAGGGAGGATTGGAAAGTGGATTCTCGCGTTGTCCTAGTTTGTACTACAGTATATTCCTCAGAAGGAAGTGGCCGATTTCTTAGCACATCATCCAATGGTGGATATTCCAGAGCTCAAAGAGTTAGAGCTATCTCACATATCTTTGGCACCGTGGAAGCTCTACTTTGATGGATCCAGTACAAGTGCTTTCGCAGGAGCAGGAATTGCGTTAGTTAATCCTCATGGTGAAACTTTTGCTTATTCCTTTACGTTAGACTATCACTGTTCGAATAATGCAGTAGAGTATGAGGCCTTGATCATTGGAACTATTAGTCGACTTAGGAGTCAAGGATGTGCAGATTTGGGAAGATTCATTGTTAGTTATCCGACAGCTAGAGGCCACATTCAAGACTAGAGTTGTGCTAGAGCCATATGTGAATAAAGCAAGTGAGTTGCTGGAACAGTTTACGCATGTAGAATTAGTGCACATCCCCAGAGGAGAGAACTATGCAGCGAATGAACTAGCACAACTCGCTACAAGTATCGGGCTCGCATATGGTGTACAAGAGAGTGTATCATGAAGGTTGAACGAAGAACTCTTCCTTCTTTTATGATTAGGAAGAAAGAAAAGGATGAATGGAACATAGCAATCTTGGATGCCATTGATGAAGATTGGAGGTAGCCAATCATCGCATACTTGAAGGATCTTATCACTTCAGTGGACAAACTCACTAGGTATCTTGCTTCAAATTATCTTCTACGGAATGATAAGCTGCATAAAAGAGGAGGAGATGGATTATATTTACTTTGTGTCTACGGAAACGAAGCCAGGAAGTTGATGCGAGATGTGCATCTAGGGGTCTGTGGTGCTCACCAGCCAGGACCAAAGATGAGATGGTTGTTGCCAAGACATGGTTATTTTTGGTCTTCTATTCTAAAAGATTGTATTTCATTTGCCAAAGGATGTGAGGATTGTCAAGCTCATGGGCTAGTTAGCCATATCCCAAATATTCCTATGTAGCCAATCATTAAGTCGTGGCATGCGAGAGGATGGGCGTTGGACTTAATTAGAATGATTCATCCTCATTCATCCATGCAACATAAGTTCATCATCATAGCTACAGATTTCTTCACTAAATGGGTAGAAGCAAATCCATTAAAGGTGGTTTCTACTGCTGCAATTAGATAGTTCTTATATGAAGATGTCATTTATCGATTTGGTATTCCAGAATGCTTTGTCTCGGATAGAGGGAATCGTTTGTATCTAGAGAGGTAGAGGAACTGATGACAAACTTCGGGATCTAGTTTTTGAATTCTTCACCATATTACGCACAGTCCAATGGCCAAGCTGAAGCAAACAACAAACTAATCATCCACATACTTAAGAGAATGCTCGCAGATAACCCACGTCTATGGCATGAAGAACTATTCGGTACACTTTGGACCTACATGACTTCTAAGCGTAATCCAACATGCACTACTCCTTATGCCTTAATGTTTGGTCATGATGTTGTATTACCTTTGGAAATCAACCTTCAGTCTTTGCGAATCATGGATCAATATCAGTTAGTTGGTAAAGATTATGTTCAGGCAATGTGGTAGGAGCTTGAAGACTTGGATGAAAAACGCACTGAGGCCCTGAACAACTTGATCGCAGGAAAGAAAAAGGTTGCTCGCATCTACGAGCGTCGCACCAGAGGGCTAAGTTTTGCAGAAAGGGAATTATTATGGAAACAGTCCTACCTCTTGGTGAAAAATATGATGGACGTGGTAAATGGTCTGCAAAGTGGGAAGAACTCTTTGTGATTGACAAAATCAAGGGCAAAGGTACTTTTCAGCTGCGAGACATAGATGGAACAGTGCATTATAATCCTATTAATGGCCGGTTTCTAAAGAAGTATAAACAACCAGTTTGGGAATATGAGGAAATCACAGAGCTAGCTACTTAGTTTTGCATTCACTCGCAGCCTATAAGTGAGGCTCGCTCTTCAAGCAAAACTAGGGGGCAACAAGTATACACCAAGGCCAATTCCTGTGGCCAAAAACTTTCAAACTTTTTACAACTTTGGTTGTTTTCCTGTTAAATTCAGAACCTAGTAGAGGGGTTCTTTTTACATTGTACTCAAAACCGGCCTTGGTGGTTTACCATTGCTATAAGTTACTTTCGTTGCATAAACAAGATATATACAAGGCAATAAAAAGATTCATTTGATGAAACAAAGATATACTTTTATTATGAGGCTTTGTGGTCTTTAGCTCTAATACCATACATCAAATGATGGAAACTTTATAGCATAATGACCAAACCTAGTAGCCAAAGAGGTATGGTGGTCGATCTAGTTTCGGTTAGTCTCAACAAACACCAGGTGGGCAATTACTAATCAAGAACTGGATCCTTCTCCGATTGAGTTAGGCTCTAGCAGCTCAGGATTTTCCCACCAACAGATCCCGAAAGCCCTCCTTCATCTGATCTGATCTTCAACAGATCCTAAGGCTTGGCTTATAATCCGTACGAACGTCTTTAGGAAGATGAGCGACAAAGCTACTCAACTCTCACAAGGCAGTCTTGGCTCGCAGATAATTAGCATTGGAAGTAGACCACTTGGCTTCAACGTCAACAGCTCGGGTCTGTATACTGGTTACATTCTTCAGCGAGGCCCTGCCAACTGCAAGGATTTCCACTGCTCGTTGTTTTTTCCCATTGAAGCTATCTTCCATGTCTCGCAACTCGGCTTGCAGACGAGCAATCTCGGCCCGCTTCTCCTGAATTTTCTGCCACTCACTATAGTAACTCGTCCCAAGTGAGGCAATGTATGCTTGTCATTGCTTTCACTTGCGATTATGCTCTTTGAGTTGAGAAATTGCCTTATCCTTCTCAGTGCTGGCAGCAAGCACAGTCTTTTGTAGCTCGGGAAGCCGGAGAAGTAACTCTTCCATCCTCTATAGAGTATGAGGATCAATGACATCTTTTGTACAATGAGCAATCCGAATATTCTCCAGGATCGCATTACGAACCTTATCACTCTCAAGGTCCAGAACCCAGATATCATGAAGATTGGCAACAACGATCTGCACTTGTGGAAGCTCTTTCTCTAGGAAGACCAAGTCTTCAAAGATCTTAGTGGCTTCCTCCAGAGTACTAGCCAAAAAATTCTCATCTTCAAAGGGACAAGTAGTGAGAGAGGACAGGAGTGAAATCGCAGCATGGGGGGCAGCAGTTCCATCACAACCGCGAATAGTATTGGCAAACTTCCCAAGCAATTGATTACTTGTGTCAAGCAAGAGTTCCTCGAAGTTGGGATCTTTCTGTGAGAAAACCTGCACAAGAGGTAATAGTGCTAAGAAACTTGTGCTACCAGTCAAAACAGAGGTTATAAGGAAAACAAAGCAGACCTGAGGCATATGTGGTGGCGTGGTGACGTTGTACATGTTAGTATTCAAAGGAGAAAGAGGCTCGTGGACAAAGGATTGAAAAAGTCTCGAGTCAGAGCATGTTCACAAGTGACATAAAGAGAGAAAATCAAAAAGATATATGGTCCTTTTACCTCTGACACAGGACCTATCTCTGTGGCCACAAAAGTAGCAGCAGAAGCAGGAGTGGTTTCAGGAACATCAGTTTGTTCCACGATAGTCTCTGGTCGTGCAGACGCGGTTGCCTCAGTTACTAATAAGGAAGTAGGCTCTAGCTGAGACACAGCAGCAACACTTGGCCATACTAACCAGAAACAGTGGTTAAAATATTTAAAACAGTTTCAAACAGACTTAGAAGGAGCATAATTAGCTTACCTCAGGGATAACAATATCTTCTCGTAAGGAGGAGACATCACCATACTCAATTTCTCTTTCCTCCTCAAGGGATTGTTCAGCCTCATGGTCCATCTGAGCTTGAGCTCCTACGTCAGCAGGATTAATTATCAATGTATGGAAGGAAGTATTTCTTCAAGATGCACTGGAGGGAAGGTGGGGTTATTGTACTTTTACAACGTGCTTGCAGTAGGCTTATCTAAATAAGTCCTCCAGGAGGTATATTCATTGAGGGACTCAATCAGTGGGCAAGGCAAACCCTGGGTCAAACCAAATTGACGAGCAAAGTGATTAGGAGCATACAGCTAGATCCATACTACCAAGTTAGGAATGACAATATCAGAGCAAGAGACACACTGAATAAATATCTCCCTCGCATCAGCGGCTTGTCTGGGAGAGACTATGAAACATTTGCCAACTCAGGAGGAAACCTGTGAGTAACCACTAGGTCCGCTATTTCCTTGGGAAATTGCCTCAGAGACCAGAAGTGGTTAAAACATTGTACATAGCTTAAGGGATCAATTTCACCAGCACGAACCAAAGTTCTTCCCATGAGCTCTTTGGGCTCAAAATCTTTGTGAGTCAAACTGCGAAGCAAAGGAAAATACACCTGGAGCCAGAGATGTAAAATCTAGATAGGACCAGCAAATTTAAGTTTAAACGGGTTCAAAGAAATCCATTCGAGACTGCGATAGAGAGCTCCCAAAGAAGGTTGAGCCAGACCAAGCCTACGGCCACTAGAGAGTGCTTCGGCAACCTTGGTGAAAGTACCTGTCATTTTATCTGTGTCAACACAGAAGATCTAGCAACACAACCAGTATTCCAGAAAAGCAATACCTCCATACGCATTATGTGTTCGCCGTGCATCAAACCTTGGGCCAAGCTCGACAGTGGCCTGGAAGGACTCCTTACTATAGCGTTTCCACCAGGTGGAATAAATAGCACCAGTGGGGCGTTGGGGGTCTGCGTGAAATAGGAAGACCTGATCATCAAGGGCACCAAGAATGTATAGACGATCCGCAGTAGGTAACCCAGTGATGGTGACCATATCTAGCAAGGTAACGCTCATATTCCTGCAGGGAAACACGAAGGTGTTGCTACTCGTCTCCCAAAAGCATAATGCAGTAACCACTGGAGCGCGAGCACCTCCCTGAGGAAAATTAAAGAACAAATCTAGGGATTGGGCAATTCCAAGTTGTACCATAAATTCTTCATCCAGGGATTTGCGATCCTTGTACCACTAAATGTCATCTTCCTTATTGTTGGGCCACTTGCCCAGTTTGACATCAAGATCTTTACCATCCCACTGGATGGGCTCAGTAGCCCCGGGATGATCGAAAAGTGGAGGACGTCGTACATCCCAACCAAGAGCAGAGGTTAGTTGTATCGACAGTTGGACCTAATACGACCTCATCACCCTTGCTAATATCAAGCCTTTCGTAGAGGATTCCCTGGTCCCAACGGAGGCGCGGGAGCATATGGTCATGGAACCTATCAACATCTTTCCGGGTAGAGTTTGAGCAAAGTTTATGATAAGGAGCCATTGTTACAGAAGATACGAAAAAGAAGGAAGAAGATTGGAAATGGCGGCGATAGTTTCAGAGAAGTTCAAAGCGTACAGAAGAAGCATTGGAAGAAAAGAGAAACATAATAAATATATAAGGGTTTTGAATGTTGGGCACGATTTTCTGAAGAGGCACACTCAAGTGGCCTAAGTGAGGCTATTGGACAGTTGAAAGTGACACGTTGCAACAAAGACCCATGTGATTGCCTATGAGTTAATCTCGTGGTCTGAGGGAAATGTTTGGGCCCAAAATAAACTTAAAAAATTTATTATACGCTTTGGTCCAAGGTGAAGACAAGCCGACTCCTGCGGCCCGCCAAGATTACTGCGAATCTGGAAAGATTGATATCACATACAAGATTCCTAAACAAGCTAGGAAGATTTACAAAGATATATCCATATTTTCCTAGGCCGAAATGTTTCCTTGAGCCATCAAGAGGAGAAGAGCACAAAACTCTATAAATAGACCAATCCAAGCCGATTGGAGGACATCTACACACATACACGAATCTGCTTACAAGCAATTCACTACTCTCTCACAGCGAGTAAACAACCCAGTGACAGCGAACTCAAGATCTTGTTCACTCGACAAAGCGTGGAGATTCGAAAGTTCACTCTAGCAACCCAACAATGACGGCGATCGGAGGAGTCTGGTTCACCCGACAGAGCGTGGAGATTCCAAGGATTCAAGAAGTCACCTACCCAGTGTTCTCAACACTCGCCTTAAAATATTGCTTTGCTTTATACTCGCACTGCGTATAAAGTATCGATTCTTTTCAGCGAGGAGACACAAAACCTAAGTCTTGAAACAACTTAGGCAAGTAGAACTCAACGAGCAAGGTTGGTACTCTCCTTACTTGAAAGGAAGCAAAAGCAGACGCAGCGCACTACAACAACTACATTTTGCCCTTGGCAGTGGCACGCCAAGCACACACAAGACACTTAAAAGAGACAGTTTGTGATTTTCTAGTCACAGAGACCTGGTTGGAGAAAATCAAGACAAACACTATGCTTCACAACTGGAGAAAAAATTTCGTTGTAGTCTATCCATTCTTCTTGAGAATACCCTTTGGTAACTAATCTTACTTTGTACCTTATGCTATTACTGTCACAAGCAGCATCCTTCTTTGCATAAACCCATTTGCAACCAATAGCTCTATTCCATGTAGGCAACTGAACTAGATTCCAAATCTTGTTCTTCCCAAGAGATCTCATCTCATCCATCATTGCTTTATCACATTCTCTGCTTCCTGGACTTGCAACAGCTTCCTTGAAATTTGATGGGATCTCAGCACAAATATTAGAAAGGCATAAGCAACACAGTTGCTAAACCTTATGGGTTTCTTGACTTCCCTTCTTTGTCTTTTTACTGCAATGGATTCTGAATCAGATACATGAACTTGTCTCTCCCTTCTAACATATGTCTCAATATCATCCTGGTTATGCACATCTTCATTGTTCTAGACTTCATTTTCTTCTTCACTTCCAGACTCATTATCTTCACCTTGATCAGGAGTAATACTCTTGGTAATAACTCTGTCAAGCTCCACCTGCTTGACATCTCTATCACTCTTTTTCTTTTCTTCATATGTAGCCTTCGCATTAGGGTGAAGCATGCTAGCTTCATCAAAGATAACATCCCTGCTGATCAAAAGCTTCTTCAATTCTGGACACCATAACCTTTAACCTTTCACACCACTCTTGAAACCAACAAATATAGCTTTCTTGGCCCTTGCATCAAGTTTAGTTTCAGTTACATGAAAGTATACAGGATTACTAAAAATATGTAAATGATCCTAATCATTAGCAGGTTTTCTTGACCATACCTCAATAGGTGTCTTACCATTAATCGCAGCAGATGGCAAGCGGTTTACAAGGTGACATGCATAAGTAACCGCCTCTGCCCAAAATTCCTTACTCAAACCAGATTGTTGTAGCATACGTCTCACATTTTCCAACAAGGATCTATTAAGTCTCTCAACTACCCCATTTTGCTGTGGAGTTCCTAAAACAGTGAAATGTCTCACTATCCCTGCTTTTTTGCATACTCTATGAAAGGGATCATATGTGTACTCTCCACTATTGTCTGACCTCAAGGCTTTAATCTTTCTGCCAGTTTATTTTTCTACCATCTTCTTCCAATCTAGGAAGATACTCAACACCTCATCCTTGTATATCATTGTGTAAACCCAAGACCTCCTAGAAAAGTCATCAAAAAATGTCACAAACCAATGCTTGCCACCCATAGAAGCATTCTTTGTAAGTCCCCAAACATCATAGTGCACATAATTGAGGATGCCTTTGGTTTGATGCACAGCGGTTCCAAACTTCACTCTATGTTGTTTACCCAAGACACAAACTCATAAAAATCAATCTTGCAAGTTTTGGCTCCTTTCAATTGCCCTTGTTTCACCAAACCTTGCAAGGTCTTTTCACCAGCATGCCCAAGTCTCATATTGCACAATCTAGTGGTATCATCTGTACAATCTCTAACTGTAGCAACATTGTCAATTACTGTTTCACCTTGTGGTATATACAGATTGCGGATTCTATTCCCTTTCATCACCACTAAAGCTCCTTTTGTCACCTTTGTAACACCATTCTCCATAGTGATCTTGTAACCACTAGCTCCCAAGGCTCCCAAGGAAACCAGATTGTTACCAAGCATATGAACATACCACACATTAGTTAGTTTCCTAACCACACCATCATGAAGTTTCAACTTTACTGTTCCTACTCCTTTTCTCTCATGTGCAAAATTGTCACCCATGAACACACTTTCGGTGACACTTGTATCCAAAGTGGCAAACCAATCCTGATTTGCACATATGTGTTGGGAGCAACCACTATCCAAGAGCCATGAATCAAGTTCATCTACAGATGCAACACAATTAGAAGCTACAGTAAGAACATACTCAACTTTATCATTAGTGGAAGCCACATTTGCATGAGAGCCTCTGTTCTTGTTCTGCAGCTTTGGGAACTCATGCTTCCAATGACCATTTTTACGATAAAATGCACACTCATCTCTTCCCAAACTTCTTCTGCCTTTGGAATTTTCTCTTGTGCGAGAATATATAAGACTTTCTCCTGTTGTTGAAACCCTTTCTTTCAACTGCTTTACCTCTAGCAACCAAAGCATCCAAAGTAAAAGCATTACTTCTCTTGTCTGCATGCCTAATCTTATGATTCATCAAGGCACTAGACACTTCTTCAAAATTAATAGCCTCTTTCCCATGAAGTAAAGTGGTAATTAAATACTTACATGACTCAGGCAAGAAATTTGACAAAATCAAAGCTTTATCTTCATCTTTGATATCTAAATCCAAATTAAATAAATCTGCAACTAACTTATTAAAAGCATCAAGATGATGTATCATCTTCGTACCTTCTTTGTACTTGAAGTAGAACAACCTCCTCTTCAAAAGTAGATGATTTTCGGCACTTTTCGACATGTAGTTGTCTTCAAGTTTCTGCCACAAATCCTTAGCATTTGTCTCCCTCATCACAGAAAATTTTTGGGCCTTGTAAGACACAAACGAATCGGCGAACAAACCATCTTATTTATTCTGTCCCACTCGGCATCCGACATCGACTGGAGCTTATCTTCTAAAGCAATATGCAACTCTTGTTGTGTCAACATGTCTCTTACCTCACATTACCATATCCCAAAGTTGTTAGTACCATCAAATTTATGCACCTCAAATCTTGCATTCTGAACCGTCGTCATCGTAACCTTCGAGCTCTTAGCTTCACCAAATGGGTTGACATCCTCATCTCTATTATCTACTATCTATCTCAACCGGATCAAAGCCGAAGCTCTGATACCAATTGTTGGGCAATAAGCACCAAATAAAAATACCCAAGAGAATAGATCAACAAGATAAATGGAACAAAACTCAATCAACAACCCAATCAAAACAACAAAGTAAGAGAAGAGAAACACAAACACAATATATACGTGATTCGGCAATAGTCTGCGTCCACGGAGCAGCGGGAGATTTTTTCACTATCAAAATGGTGGATTTACAAATAGAGCAAGCTCAAAGACAAAGAAAAGCCTCTGTGCTACAAAGAAAGAAAACCAGAGCCTATGTTCTTTCTACCCTAACAACACCCGCACACCAAACAACTTCGCTATTCTCTCTCTATATTCACTCAAACTTCCAACATAAGTTTTGGTTGTGGGTAGACACAAGAGTAAATGTCCACTGGCTAGTTAGTTGAACTATAACTTCTAGCACTCAATCAACACACCTCACGTGTATTTCAAATGCGACAAATGAGAGAGAGAGTGTGTGAAACCCACACTCAATACTTGTTTACCAATATTGCTGCAAAATATTGGTGCTTATATTAAATAATGACCAAGTTTGTTCATTGTGGATAACACATCTAACTAATCAGAACCTTAAAGTAAATGTTTGGTTCTGGTGGAGATTTTATTTGTTTGGCTTAAGACCATGTAAGCCTTCGTCAATTTTTGATCTTTTATGTCATTTAGCAATGTCAATTTGCAGTTTATTCTTATGTGGTATGCTGATTTGGTTCTGTATTTGCAGTGTGATCGATCTGATCCACCATGAACATAGCTTTTCTTCTGGTTTTTATGGTTCTCTGTAATGGATCTTATGGACTCGTTACTAATGTCACCACAAGACCTGATGTATTGAACATTGGTTCGATATTCACTTTCGATTCTGTCATTGGCAAGATTGCTAAACTTGCAGTAACCCTTGCAGTTGAGGATGTCAATTCCAATCCCAAAATTCTCAATGGCACAAAGCTCTCACTCAAAATGCAGAACAAAGAATCTAGTGACTTCCTCGGAATTTTTGAAGGTACGTATGAACTTCTAGATTTTCTTAAACCCTCATGTTTATAAGATAGATTTAATTACCTATATAACAGGCGTGGGTTTTCCCTGTAGCTAGAACAGTAACTACAGTGCTTATCACACGTGCGAAGTTGGTTTCTTCTCCCTTCTTCATTATGCTCCCCTCTGTTCGTCTGCATCCCGAATCAGAACCCAGACAAAAATCTCCCCTCTCTCACAAATAATCTCTTCCCAAATCAGAACCCAGACAAAGAATCTCCCCTCCCTCACGAATAATCTCCCCTCTCTTCGTCTGCATCCCAAGCTCTGATCTATCCTCTGTCATCCATTTCAAATTTGATCTTCAACAGAGAGGAGCTTCCAAGAGTTTCACAGCAGAATGCAATGCTCTGAGAAATATTCGGCACAGGAATCTTGTGTGCAACATAACGTGCTGTTGCTGCACCCTGCACAATAGCCAAGTTCAGTATTAAGATAATTGAGCACAGGTGTGACCAAAGTAATATGTTGAAATTAATCACACGTTAGAATCACTTGTGTTGGGATCCCTCGATGGAGGAGATCAAATGGGCCTGGGTGGTCGAAGTCCAGCGAGCGGTCCAGCGAGCGGCCCATCTCGATCAATAGTGTTCTATCGAAGAGTCTCGATGTAAAGCGTCTAGCGAGGTTCGCTAGAGGAAGGCTTTGACTTCGATGAGTCAGTACCAAAGAAGGAAACCGATACATAGACGGTTTTGTTTTCATTGGGGAATCCGATTCCTAATTGGATTATGTAAGTCTACATGCCTTGATCTATAAATAGCATGTAGGCATAAGGAATATAGAACAGAGATCACAAGTTGAAGAAAGAACATAAGTTGAAGAGCATTGAGAGTTCTTCTTTTCTAGCATTGAGAGCTAGAGGTTGTTCTTCTTTCTAGCATTGAGAGCTAGAGGTTTGGTGAGGTATAGGGAATTCTTGTTTAGGTGAGCAAGTAAGTTTGTAATCTTCTTATTCATCATAGTGAATTCAGGATACTCTCCCCGTGGACGTACACAACCTTGTTGTGGAACCACGTTAAAACTTGTGTGTGTGTTTTTCGATCTCGTACTGTTTGGTGTGTTAGCTTCCGCAACAAGCACAACTAATTAGTATCAACTGAGGACTGATATCCCCAACAACTTGAAGGAAGTACCTGTTGGATAGATTTATGGAATACAGACATACATGCCATCAACACCTTTGAAATACCTGTACGTATCGCGCGAAAGAAAGAGTAAGTTTGGCAATGTAAATCATACCAGGCAAATATGCAGTGTCTAGCTAGAACTATAAGAATGCAGATGTGTGTGTACACACATGCATATATCGTCTAGAAACTGAGCATATAGCAAGAGAACTTTAATGTGGAATCAGTGTTACGTAAATTAAGTAGAGCATATGGCGTGCTGACACTTACCTCCTAAAATACCATCACCAACTTGCAGAATGTTGGTGTAAATATATCCAGGATGAATAGAATTGGCAGTTATCTCCACCCCTTCTTCCTGTATTGATAGTTAATATTTAGTATTTTTGTTACCATGTCAGCCAGAAGTTCAGTAATTGAAAAAAAAATCTAAACGTTTCTGGATACAGTTACCTTCTGACGCCTGCTAAGCTCATTAGCATGTAATATGTTAGCAAGTTTGGATTGTCCATAAGCGTAGAATTGTTTGAAGGTGTAAAAGTAGAAAAGACTTTTGTGTTCAGGAATCATTAAAAACAACTGAGAACTGAAATCTGTCATCCATGCATAGCCTAATTAAGGAGGAATCATCATCAATTCTGCTCTCAAAGTTTTACCTTGACTCATCATTGATTTTGTCAAAGCGAATTCCTTCACGGTATACATATTTATGGCCAACTGATGTTTACATTAACAATCCTCCCTTCTCTGTTGCTTTCTAACGATGTGCGTTTCATACGCTCTAACAAAAGATTTGTGAGAAGAAAATGGCCTGCATATTATTTAGTGTTCAAATAAGTTTAATATATATATATGATTTATTTGCCTGCACTAATGACTTGATAACAGATTTAAGCAACCACACCTAAGTGATTAGTTGCAAACATGAGCTCTATGTTGTCTGCAGACAGCTTGAATGAAGTTAGAACCCCTGCATTGTTACTTCCAACAAAGAAGAGATCGAGTGTCATTTCTTAGGTGTACGTATATGAGCCAACAAAGAATATGTATGCATAGTAAAGAAAATAATATGGATCTGTTTATATTGCTTACATAAGGATGTTCAATGGAAGGCCTTTAGCATTGAAATTTGATGCAAATTTTCTCACAGATGCCAATGAGCTGAGATCTAACTCCATCACATCAATTTTAGCATTAGGGATTTCTTTACAGATCGCATCTTTGACATTGGCGCCGGCAACCATGTTTCTTACTGGCATTACTACATGAACACCACGCAATGCAAGAACACGCGTTGTTTCAGTGCCAATTCCACTTGAGGCCCCTGAAACAAACACAAGTTTAAGCACCGCAACATTTGAAACAATAATTGGAGAGAAACTGAGAAATTGACAAGAAATTCTGGATGCTATTCGATCTCCACAATCATTTTTGTATATTCCACACGTTGAGGAGTACAAGCACATGATATTCCCATATACTCGACTGTTTGACAGTCTCGAATATGATGGAATCCACTATCTCTTGGTGGATGAAGAGGTTAAATGAAATTTCATTTGCTATATACAATGAAATATAATTGCTACTTTATAACAGTTTTCGCTGTCACCTTGACTTTCTCTTTCTAGGCTGATTTCTAAATTCTGCATATTTATTGTTTGGCTATTGGCAGGGTTCATCAATCCATGCTATGATTGATGAATGCTATTATGGACACATGCCGAAACTGATGACACTAGGACAAGTATATGACATTCGTTGGTTCGGTTCAAAGAGAGATACTGCCAGGCAGAGAGTTTGCCAGCGTGATATCATCCTCGCCTTCACTGCAAAAAATGAGTTCAATGAAGTGAAAGAAGAAATAGCCACAATTCCAAGATATGCTTTCAAATTCATTGAATTTACTCATCTGCAGCGAGAGGCAGAACATCAAACCTTGCTTACTGGTAAGTTGGTAAACATATGTACATATGTGTGTATGTGTTGTCAGTATATGAAGTGCATAACAAGATACTGACATTTTTCCTCCAACAACTGTAAGATCTGTACGGTTGCATCAAAGCAGTGAAAGAACCGATAGAAGTCACTGTGAGGAACTCCAAAAGGAAGCAGATCAGAACTGATATTAAATTCATGTTTATAGGGTATGTTTTTCTATATACTTTTGGCCATACGCTTTGATTCATGTACTGATCAAATATCTTTTTTACAATATAATTAATCCATGACCACTTCTATCGATTCATCTTTATTAGAAATATTGCTTTCACTGATGTTACACACTGAATGTACAGGAGAGAGGAAATAAAAATCACATTGTGGGGAGATGTTGCAGGATCATTTCCTATCCAAGAAATCAGTGAGTCTCCTGAACCTGTGCTCGCAGCCTTCACTGCAATGCGGATAACAAAGTATGAAGGTATTACAATTGACTTATGCATCATCATTTATATTTGTGCTCTCTGTTATTTGGAAATGTTGTAGGAATTAAGTGTTGTTTATAATCTGCAGCATAGAATTCATGTTGTTTCAGCTTATCACAGACAGTTTTACTGAAGGCAGATTAACCTAAGCATGGTTTTTTATGTTGTCTTAGGGTATGTGGGAGCATCCAGTACAAACCACACCTGCATTGTTCTCAATCCACAGATTGAGCAAACAGACAAATATAGAACTGAGTAAGTATCGTATAATATAATTGCTAATGATCATTCTGGAAACAGCCTTGCCAATTTCATTTGCATTGCAGAACTGTTTTCAATTTTTGCCATGTTTTCAAAGCTTCTTTGCCAATAGTTTAAATCTCTTAGATGTCTATTAATCTGACTTGCAAATAGAATAAATAACTTTGGACGCAAGATTATTCTGCTGCCTCAATGGCTGCAGCTGCTCTGTCTGCCTTTACAGAATAAATAACATTGAAATTGCAGTTGCTATAAATGCATTACTGTGCCTCGATCATCTTCTATGCTATGCAATTTCCCTGTTGAATTTGATGCCTTTTTATGAAGAAATGCCACTTGCTTGCCCTTTTACTGACAACCTTCTTTTATGTCAGATTCTCAAGAACAGGAGACAAACTCGCTGTCTTTGCTACACACTCAAAAATGACGCTATCGGGAGAAATCAATGAAACAGACATGAAGATTGTTGCTGAACTGAAAACTTTGGATCCCGCAATACACGCGGTACGTCATCAGTCAACTTTCTCTGCCTGAGAATCTACAAATTCCCAGCTTTAATTATGTGTGTTATCTTTGAATTGCTTCATCTTTCAAAAGTTGCTCAGTTTACTGAGCTATGTGTGAAAACTGAAATCTCTACTACTTTGTTCTATGGCAAG
Source organism: Geum urbanum (assembly GCA_946800695.1). NCBI lineage: Eukaryota > Viridiplantae > Streptophyta > Magnoliopsida > Rosales > Rosaceae > Geum > Geum urbanum. The sequence goes on from OX326997.1 coordinate 7,275,585, forward strand.
CTCTTAAAAGCAATTAGGATTTGTTTTCTTCTTTTGGATTATGGTTCGCTGTCAAGTCATGTGTCACCATAAGAATATTGTGTTTGCTTGGAATCTTTGAATTGATCTTATGCTAATAAATGCAAGGTCAGATAGCTCTGATCCTTTGTACGAATAACTATTATTGGTGGTTTTCAATTAGTTTCCCAAATCAATTCCAATGTGTTTAGTTTGATATGTTTGTATTTTCTGCATTACACTTCGTCTCTGTGTTATCCTTCTTATGTGCAGGGTATTATCTTATATATGCTTAATTGTTGTGTGTGTCCAAATTCAGCCACTGTTGTGTTATAATTCACATCAATAAATGTAACCATATGTACTGTAAATCAGTCTTCATATAGTAAATCTTTATATACAATAATATTTCTGATCAGCCTGCTGTCTTTTTTCCCCCAGTCCAAATCAGTTTTCTGTTCGGCAGTTGTAGCAAGATTTTTTGCCGAAAAAGGATGGTGGTACAACTCCTGCTCCCATGACAAGTGTTACAAGGTTATGGTCAAGAATGAAGAGCAGGAAGATGAACATTTCTGCCCTGTTCATGGACAGAATAAACCTAAAAAAAGGTTGGGCTGCTCCTTCGCTGCTCTGCACAGTTGCACCTGTTCCTATTTGATTTCCACATTAATGTTACTGGCTCTGGCTTACTGATATGCATATGTGAATATCATGCAGTTATAGGACCTTCATGATTATTGAAGACAAACAAGACCAAGCAAGCATCACTCTTATGGGAAAAACAGCAGAGGAATTTTTTGATGCAACCTGTGAGGACTTGCTGAAAAAGAGATTCTACCCTACTGAATCAACCCTACCTCCTGAGATCAGCTGCAAGATCGGAAGAGAATTCTTATTTGAGATAAACGTCAACCAACATGGACAATTTTACCTGAGGGGCAGCTGCGAAAATGATGTTGCCAACAAGAAAGCAGCAACGGAGAAACAACTTCAGGATGCATGTCAACCCAAAGAACCCATCCTGGATACTCCTGAAAAAGGCTCTGGCTTAAAGAGAGCCACAAACAAGAGTGCTGCAATAAAACTATTCCTGAATGAAATCAACAAGGAAGGCAACCAGTAAGTACATTTTTGAAATACATTCTTTATGTGCTTTGCAACAATAATAACCATAAAATAACTGAAAATGCTTTATATTTTCAGGGACAACAGTGGCAGCAGTTCGACAACATGAGGACTACTAGAAAATTGATAGGTACATTACTTATATGCGCTACCTAATAATGTGAAATTTATGAGCCAGATGGATCAATCTTTAGATTTTTTTCTTTCTTGATTTGTGATGTTGGTGTGTTTTGCAATGTCAATCTTGGGGTAAACACGATAAGGAATTGTCTTTTGCTGGAAATGAAGCTATTTTGCATAGGAAGTTTGTGGAGTACAACAGCTTCTTCAATTCCTTATTTTGCTTAGTTAAGTGGATATTAGTATATCTAAGTTTGTTATTTCAAATCCAGCCAATTAGCTAATGTTGTGATCAAGAATATGATCTTGATCTGGACATTAGCTATTTTGTAAATTTGGTTATGTAATTAATTTCTCATGTTTGTGTTAATCAGTAATATGGATAATGAATGTACATTTTTGCGTTAAAATGATTTCCACCCGCGCCTCGCGCGCGGGGTTCCTCCTAGTGCTTAACAGACTTCTGATCCTGTTCCTTTAATATGCAGCTTTGCAGTTTATGGAGAATGATACAGTGGCCATAATCGGCCCCCAATTCTCAGCTACAGCTCATGTGATCTCACACATAGCTAATGAGCTCCAAGTTCCTTTGTTATTATTTGCAGCAACAGATCCTACTTTAACTCCGGTTCAGTTCCCTTTCTTGGTTCGAACAACGCGAAGTGATCACTTTCAGATGGCAGCTGTGGCAGACCTTGTTGTCTTCTACGAGTGGAGAGATGTCATAGCAATATACGTAGACGATGATTTTGGGAGAAATGCAATAGCTACCTTGGGTGACAAGCTAGCCGAAAAGCGCTGCAAGATTTCATACAAAGTGCCTTTGACTCCCACAGCAACAAAAGATGAGATCACCATGGCACTGATCAGTGTGTCAGCAATGGAGTCTAGGATTCTGATCCTTCACATTTATATTAGTTGGGGTATGCAGGTACTTGAAGAAGCACACGAGTTGAAGATGATGGAGAGTGGATATGTGTGGATTGCTACTGATTGGTTCTCCACCATTTTAGATACAGACCCTTCTCTCCCTCTAGTGGCAACAAATCAGATTCAAGGTGTTCTCACATTGCGAATGTACACACCCGAATCAGACCTCAAGACGAAGTTCAAGTCGAGGTGGAACAACTTGACCAGTGCAAGAAGACTACTCGATGACACTTCTTTTGGGTTAAACACATACGGTCTATATGCGTATGATTCGGTGTTTCTTCTTGCTCAAGCAATTGAGTCATTTTTGGATCATGGGGGGAACATTTCTTTTTCAAACGACACAAATTTGAGGGGCTTAAGTGGTGGGAAGTTGAATCTTGATGCTTTGAACATTTTCAATGGAGGCAGGCAATTGCTCAAAAGCATTTCAGAGGTTAACACAACTGGTTTAACAGGGCCAATTAAATTTGACCAAGATGGGAACTTACTCCATCCTGCTTTTGAAGTCATCAATGTGATTGGCACAGGAACTAGGACCATTGGCTATTGGTCCAACTCTTCTGGCTTACATGTTGATCCTCCAGAAAAGTTCCAAATGAAGTTGCAGACTAATGGCTCCACCTCCTCTACTCAAAGACTGTTCAGTGTTATTTGGCCTGGACAAACAACTCAGAAGCCTCGCGGATGGGTCTTCCCGGACAATGGCAGAAAACTCAGGATTGGAGTCCCCAATCGTATCAGCTACCGTGAGTTTGTGGGTGTCAAAGGTACTGATCAGTTCACTGGTTACTGCATCGAGGTCTTTCAAGCTGCACTAAATGAATTACCATATGGTGTACCATTCAAGTATGTTTCATATGGAGATGGAACCAAAAATCCAGAAAACAATGACCTTCTGCATAGGATCCAAATTGGGGTGAGTATTAGTACTTGGATTTTTTGCATGACAAGTACTTTCCGTTCTCTGATTTTCATATCTTTGTTCAGGAGTTTGATGCTGTGGTAGGAGATATAACAATAACAACTAGCAGAACAAAGATGGTGGATTTTACTCAGCCTTATATTGAATCAGGGCTAGTTGTGGTTGCCCCAATTAAGAAGATGAACTCTAGTGCTTGGGCTTTTCTGAGACCCTTTACACCAATGATGTGGGGTGTTACAGGTATTTTCTTCCTAGTTGTGGGAGCTGTTGTTTGGATTTTGGAGCGCAGAACAAATGAGGATTTTAGGGGGCCTCCTAGAAGACAGTTTGTCACAATTGTTTGGTAATTAAGTGCTCAAAATCCATATACACTACTACAAAATTGATTAATGTCAAGATTGAATCTTTCTAATTCGATCTTGATTTTCCGTTATGGTTCTGCAGGTTTAGCTTTTCAACTTTGTTCTTCTCCCAGAGTAAGTGCAATTGCTAGCTAGTACTCTAATCAACTACTTAATTTAAATGTTTACATGTGGAGATATGAATCTCACACTAGAAAATTGGGACATTGTCTATGAATTTATAAGAATTTAGGCTACTCTTACCATTGCCAATTAGTTTTAGTATGGAACCCCAAATTATTTTATCATGTTATCAGAGTGGGTTACCCAATGGGGTACTGTGTTCGAGCTTCAATAGATCTACTTTTGACAAGATTGTTTCTTTTTTTTCCTCTGCTTCATACAAATGGTCATAAATTCCATCTTTGTTTAGGCCTGTCAATGGGGCGGATCTGAACCGGATCCGTTTAATGAGAGAAAAAATTAGACATGCCCCTCCCCGTTTATCCGGCGAATCTTTAATAATCAAATCCGGGATCCAGATCCAGCGGATTAACGGAGCGGATCCGGACCCGTTTATCAATATGTTAATTATTAAATTTATTTCTTTTATCGATATGTTAATTATTACCAATATGTCATATAATCTCTTTACATAAATAAAATATTTCATTAAAACAAATTAAAGAGACAAAAAAAAATCATTTACATCGAGGAACTTAACAAGAAATAAATCATTTTGAGTTTTTAATCTTTTAATTTATTAATAATTTTATATAACTTTGCTAAAGATATTTATATTTTTTTTTAAAAGAGAGTTTTAGATTCAAAATATTTCATATATGTAAATAAAAGTAAATTATATAATAAGTTAAAAAAATAAACGGGGCGGATCATAAACGGACCAAATCGCTTGTGATTCGGATCTGATCCGTTAAATAAACGGGTCAACGGGTCTGGGTTACAAACGGATCAAAGGGTCCAAAAGTTAGATAATTCGGATCTGATCCGTTAAATAAACGGGTCAACGGGTCTAGGTTACAAACGGATCAAAGGGTCCAAAAGTTAGATCTAGATCCGCCTAATTTGTACGGGTCTGGAGTGGGTCCCGATCAAAACCCGCCATATTGACTGGCCTATCTTTATTCTTTCTATTTCTTTCCCCAAGTTTTGCCCGCCCGCCCACCCCCCCCCCCCCCTCCCCCCCACAATGTTTGCTAGCTCCGCCACTGGACGTTGCCACACGTGCGGGGGCATGTTAAGATATGAATCTCACATTGAGAAATTGATAGGACCTTGCCTATGAATTTATAAAGATTTGGGCTACTCCTACCATTGTCTATTGGTTTTGATATGGAACTTCATATTACTTTATCACTACATTTTCAATATGTTATGTTGTTAGACGTTATCACACAATGTTCGACATGTTATGTTATTAGACGTTATCTTAGTGGACCTTTTTCGTGGTGATTATGCAGAAGAGAAAACCGGCAGCACACTAGGTCGCTTTGTGTTAATCATATGGCTTTTCGTGGTTCTAATACTCAACTCGAGCTACAATGCCAGTTTGACTTCAATCTTGACAGTGGAGCAACTTTCTTCACCAGTTAAAGGGATTGAAAGTTTAGCAACAGGCAGTGATCCCATTGGTTTTCTAAGGAACTCCTTTGCCGAAAACTACTTAACTGACGAGCTAAACATACATCGGAACAGACTCAAGCCCCTTAACTCACCAGAAGAGTATGAGAAGGCCTTGAAAGATGGTCCTGGTGCGGGTGGTGTTGCTGCAGTGGTTGATGAGCGTGCTTACATGGAACTCTTCCTCTCTAGTCGATGTGGATATAGCATTGTTGGCCAAGAATTCACTAAAATGGGTTGGGGATTTGTAAGTACATATATATGTCACATCCTTACACGTGCTTTATAAACATCAATCCTTGGTCTTTCTATGTAACAACTAATCAGTGCTAGACTGAATTCAAAATCTTCGGCTTTATGTTAGGCCTTTCCGAGGGACTCGCCATTGGCAATAGACATGTCAACTGCCATACTGAAGCTATCGGAGAACGGCAACCTCCAAAAGATACATGACAAATGGCTGATGAAAACTGCTTGCAGTGCAGAAGGAGCAAAGCAAGCAGTGGACCGGCTTCAGCTTAAGAGCTTTTGGGGCCTCTTTCTGCTAAGCGGCATTGCTTGCTTTCTAGCTCTTCTTTTTCATGTTCTTCGCATGGTTCGAAAATACTACCATCATGCAGATTCCGACATTGAGAGCTCCAAATCTACGGGGAGATTGAAGTCGTTTGTTTCTTTTGTCAATAAAAGGGAGCGAGAAGTTAAAGGGAGATCCAAGAGGAGAAGGACACAGAAGAGAGCCTCGAATAAGATAGAGCATGATCAAGAATGCACTAGTGACGGTGTGGATGAAAGTTGAGCTTAAACTTTTAAGTTTTACAATAGGAAAATGATTTGTGGCCTTAATTAGACCTTAAATGAGGCATTAATCAAATGTGGCATCTTTGTCAACGATATATCATTCTCTACTTGTCATGTCATTTGACCTAAATGACCATCCCACCTATTCAAAGGCTTAGTATTTTCTATGTATTCAATTTCAAAATATTTTTCCAGATTTTTCAATAAGATCATCTTCATTCTTTCTGGCATTAATCTGAAAACATCACCTTCAACGAGCTCATAAGATGAGTTATTAGATGGTTTAGATCTATCTTCTGTCCTCTTCATCTTTATCAGGTCCAATTATAATTTATGTATGAATCCCTTTTGACTTGTGTAGTTTTTGTATGTGTACTTCGTTCCTTGATGCCACTCATCAAATAAAGATTGGGAATAGAATTAGACAAGCTACAAGTCTTGAATTGCAATAAGAGGACTGGGTTTCTTTTTATCTAATACTACGATCGATTACCAAATAATGATGTTCCCATATATATTCGGCTAATCCAATACTGTAGGATTAACTGGATGGATCAAAACATAGGAAAATTAACATAATCGATATGTTCTCCACCTGGTTTGATTATGGTTTGCAGTTCCAGATCTCGATGGACAAAATCTGATTTTGTTTTGTTCAAGTCTATTTAGTTTCTTGATAAATAATATTTTCAGATTAACTAAGGGTAAAAATGGTTTCATCTGAATAATATGTGATATTTATTTATTGAGTGACATGTAAATGCTACGCAAGATTAAGACTACATTTTTTAGGCCTTCCGTAAGCCCCATAACATTGCTCTTTACAATACATTATACACATGTAAACCAATGTGAAAAGATTCGTACGTATTCTGATATTTTGTTTTTGAAAGGACCATAATGAAAAGTTAGGACTTAGGACTGAAGTGATTGCGTAATTTTGCATCATTTTTCTTTCACCTCGAATTAAATTACATTCATGCCAATAAGCTCAATTATGTATGTGTGCTTTGCGGCATAGTCGCTTTAAATACCAAAAAGGCTGTGTCCAATTCTGGAGCAGACTCAGCAGAGGCTACATTGAAAACGTGCCCAATGGACCCTATATTTTGCTTCCAGAGAAAACACAACAAACAGCAGTATGAGTGGTCCTTGTCCTAGCTCGGACAACTTATTCTCTTGGATTCTTTGGCTCACTGTGACTTGTATTTTTACAGTTCCACTGGCCTATTGGACTGGACCACTTTGTTTTTCCAGTTATCATTTTGCTCCTAAACCCATGTCGATTATTGGTACAAAGCTTAGGGCTTTAGTTGCTTAAAATGCAAAGAATATTCAACAACAACAAAGTAAAAACGTCACTGTAACAATCATTCTGATAATCTGATGTGTGAAAACTCCTACACCTCTCAACTTAGAAACGAAACAGGACAGGAGCACTGCTCATCATCATCTTCTTCTTCTTCTTCATCTCATGGCACACAATCAAGTTCTATCTTCAGGTTGTCTGAGAACCAAGAGTGTCTCTTTCTGGGTATTTGTCATATCTTATCCCAACATTATGAGCATGACATGTATACTAGTTATTATTCTGTTTAGTATACTACAGTATTCTGCTTTCTTCTTCATTACTTGGCCAATTCCAATTATTCCTTTGGTATTAATTTTCAGGTGGGCATGTGAAAGTATGATAATTTTAGTGCTTAATCTATATCCAATGCTCTCTTTGATGGATGCTTCTAAGTTCTAGCTTTTTGCTTTTCAAAATTCCGAAACTTACTTTTTTCTTTTTGGAATTATTTTCATATCTTTAGAAAAAATAGAAACCCAGTTTGTCAATTTCAGATTCTAGTTGGCCTTGGTAGGGAATCAGTTCTCTCCAACTGGGTTTTGGTTTTCAAAGTTACAAACGTTTGATCAATATATAAATAAATAGATGAGAGACTGCTTTGGATCCAAGCTTAAAATGGCTGTTCTTGTACTTGTATACTCATCTGGTATGAACTTTCTCACAGATTCTATTTATGTTCACTATTTTCATCTTCTTTTTCAGAAAGTTTCTTTCTGGTTCACTTTCACTGTTTTATTATCACTAAAGTTTGTACCTTTGTTACAATCCTCTCTTCATTTCCATGAGGAAATTTCTTTCCACAGTGGCTACCTTTTACTTAAAATATTGATTTTCTTGTGTCCTATTTGTCTGACTCATCCTTGTTTAGTTGTTTACCCACCAATTGGTTTTCATGTTTCTCTTTATCTGTTTGTCATGAACTAGTTGCACTAAACTAATGGGGACTTGGAAAATTATTAGATGGATACGATTTCAAATTTTCAATTTAGCCCTTAGTATGTTTCATGTAATGAGATTTTGAAGTTGCTTGCTTATGTTGGTCTGTTTTCTTAACCATGACAGTCCTTGACTTTGAAGGTCTACTGATTCTATCACTTTCTGGGAAGCTGGATTGATAAAGTTTTGAGGGTAGTCCATGAGTGAACAACTCACCATGAATATGACTTGGCTCCTGCTGTTGATGGTTGTCTTTAATGGGATTTCCTCACATGGAGTTAGTACCAATTCCACAAGACCAGCAGTTGTAAATGTTGGGGCTATGCTTTCTTTCAATTCCATTGTTGGCAAAGTTGCCAGAGTTGCAATAGATGCTGCAGTTAAAGATGTGAACTCTGATCCTTCTGTTCTTGCTGGAACCGAGATGATAGTAACTATGCAGAACTCAAACTTCAGTGGATTTCTGGGTGTTGTTGAGGGTAAGTTTTATGACTTTTTATTCAAATTTATTATTATTTTTCCTTGAGATTGTTTATTACAATGTGGTTTAGTATAAATTGATAAAGTACGGTTCTTTATGCTGTGGTTTTTACTTCAGCTTTACGTTTCATGGAGAAAGACACAGTTGCCATAATTGGACCTCAGAATGCTGTAATAGCTCATGTAATATCTCACATTGCAAATGAGCTCCAAACTCCTCTACTGTCATTTGCAGTATCTGATCCCACGCTGTCTTCGCTTCAGTTTCCATACTTTGTTAGAAGTACTCAGAATGATTTGTATCAGATGTCTGCAATTGCAGACATGGTTGATTACTATGGATGGAGAGAGGTAATTGCAATCTATGTTGATGATGACAATGGAAGAAATGGTATTGTAGCATTAGGGGATATGCTTGCCAAGAAACGGTCTAAGATCTCGTACAAAGCACCATTGGTTCTTGATCCTAATCGGAATAATATCACCGATCTACTGGTGAAAGTGGCTTTAACCGAGTCTAGGATTATTGTACTTCATGTTTATCCGGGTTTGGGTAGTCAGGTGTTTAGTGTGGCCAAGTATCTTGGCATGATGGGAACTGGCTTTGTTTGGATAGCTACTCATTGGCTGTCTACTTATATAGATAGCAGTTCCCCTTTACCTGCAAGCACTATGGATGATCTGCAAGGAGTTCTAACATTGCGCATGTACACGCCGGAGACAGAAACGAAAAGGAAACTTACTTCAAGGTGGAAGAACTTGACTAGTGGTGATGGCCAAATTGAGTTGAATGCTCATGGTCTCTATGCTTATGACACTGTATGGTTGCTTGCTCATGCTCTTGATGCCTTTTTCAATCAAGGGGGAAACATTTCCTTCTCAAATGATTCGAGGTTGACTCAGATGCGCCAAGGGGATCTGAATCTTGGTTCTCTGAGCATATTTGATGGAGGGAGCTTGTTACTTCATAACATATTTCAAATTAATATGACTGGCACAACTGGACCGTTTAGTTATACTCCAGATAGGGACCTCATTCGTCCTGCATTTGAAATCATTAATGTGATTGGGACAGGAGTCAGAAGGATTGGTTATTGGTCTAACCATTCCGGTCTATCTGTCCAGCTTCCAGAAACATTTTACACAAAGCCACCAAATCGGTCTAGTGGCAACCAAAGCCTAACAAGTGTAATTTGGCCTGGAGAGACGTCAACGAAGCCTCGTGGTTGGGTTTTTCCAAATAATGGAATTCACTTGAGGATTGCAGTTCCAAATCGTGCTAGTTTCCGTGAATTTGTTTCATATGTGGAAGGCAATGACTTGTACACTGGGTACTGCATTGATGTTTTTACTGCTGCAGTGAACTTGTTGCCTTATGCTGTTCCTTACAAATTCTTTCATATTGGTAATGGTACAAGGAATCCAAGAATCACTGAACTTGTGGCCACAATCCAAACCGGTGTGAGTATTTCATACAGATATACATTTCTTGAAAACTTTTAAAGATGAATGCATGCTTTTTCTGATTTTCCTATTTCTTGTTCTATATAGGAATATGATGGAGTAGTAGGTGATGTTGCGATCATCACCAACAGAACGAGAATGGTAGATTTTACGCAGCCATACATTGAATCTGGACTAGTAGTAGTTGCACCAGTCAGGACAACAATGAACTCAAATCCTTGGGCATTTCTAAGGCCATTCGATAGAATGATGTGGGGTGTCACTGCTTGCTTCTTCCTCATTGTTGGAACTGTTGTTTGGATCTTAGAGCATCGACGAAATGATGAATTTCGCGGCCCTCCTAAAAAACAATTTGTCACTATTCTTTGGTGAGCAATGCTCAATGGATGATGACAACTTATTTATCTTTACCTTTCTCAAATGCATTTAGTTGATGTCTTTATATTGGTTTTATACTCTGCTTGTGTTTGTTTCTGGTTTATATCCCACAGTGACAGTACTAAACATCTGTGCTTGACACTGCAGGTTTAGCTTCTCAACTTGGTTCTTTGCTCATAGTAAGTCGGTCTTTTGCAAGTTTAAAACTTTCGTTTTTTTCACTGCTTCAGTAATTTTTAATACTTTATTCTGGATGTGTTTTGTAGGAGAAAACACAGTCAGCACCATGGGTCGCCTTGTACTAATCATATGGTTGTTTGTGGTTCTTATCATCAACTCTAGCTATACTGCAAGTCTGACCTCAATCCTTACAGTGCAAAAGCTTTCTTCCTCCATCAAAGGCATTGAAACTTTGCTCGCAAGCAACGACCCCATTGGCTACCCACAGGGTTCATTTGCCAAGAACTATCTCATTGATGAACTCCACATTGACTGCTCTAGACTCGTTCCCCTCATCATGCCAGAAGACTATGCCAGAGCCTTAAAAGCCGGCCCACACAAAGAAGGTGGTGTTGCCGCGGTGATTGATGAGCGCGCATACATGGAGCTATTCCTTTCAACCAGATGTGATTTCAGCATTGTAGGTCCAGAGTTCACAAGAACCGGGTGGGGATTTGTAAGTCTCTTTTCGTCTATGACATTGTTGCTTGCTAGACGTGTGATCAATATCACCAGCTATATTGAAAGCTTGGATACATTGCAATTTAAGTCCTCAGATTCTTGGTTCTCATTGTAGTCACATCATGTTCTTTTGAAATCAGGCATTTGCGAGGGACTCACCACTCTCAGTGGATTTGTCGACTGCTCTGTTGAAGCTCTCAGAGAATGGGGATCTACAGAGAATCCATGACAAATGGCTTCTCAAAAGTTCTTGTACTTCACAAGGAGCAAAGCAAGTGGACAGGCTACAACTCTCGAGCTTCTGGGGCCTCTATGCACTTTGTGGCGGCGCTTGTTTGATCGCTCTCATTATATACTTTAGCATGATGTGTTACCAGTTCACCAAGCATTACACTCACGAATTGTCTTCCTCCAGTAGCTCAACCTCTCGGCGCCTTCAGACTTTTCTCACATTTGTCGACGAAAAAGAGGAAGAAGTGAAAAGTCGATCCAAGCGAAGGACCATGGAGAGAATGTCAAACAGAAGTGTGGGTGAAGATGACTCTACAAACAGTTCCAAAAGAAGACATCTAGATGAATCATGTTCAAGCAAAAGTCTCGGCAATGGTTAAAGTGCTTGATCTGGACCATCCCAGATTCCCAATTGTAAACTTCATGGGTTGCGATGATAAGTTAGGTTAGAAGCATATGTACACAACTCATTTCAATCTATTGATACTGCATTACTAATGAGTCACTAACTGAATCAAATTTATAGTATTAGAGACAACACAAATCGAACTCTAGACACCCTGACATTAAGTTCAAGAGTTCAACTGTTCAAAACAAATCGATTGTTGTAAGTCAAGGCAAACGAAACATGACAGTGATTTGATGAAAGCATTTATAAATAAATATTACGTGATGTGAAACTTTATACATTTATTATTATTTACAGGGCTGCATATTAGCCACACCTATAATCTACACAAGCTTGGCATAACTTAAACAATTAGAGGCTCAAGGACTCATTGGCAGTGTTTTTGATGTACTTTTGAAACCATTCCTCTTTGCTACAATGTTTGCAAGCAACTTTGTATACTTCGATCAGAAGTTTTGGAAAGCGACTAGCAAAGTAGCCATCATATCCCTCAGGCATTGGTCCTAGGAGTTCCTGGAACAGCCACCAGAATCAAGGGTTTAACATCACGCATACTGATACATACAAAGACTACGAAAACATAAGAGATATTATGCTGAGGACGGTTAATTGATATCAATGTAACACTTTTCAGTGATTATTCATCATCGGCATACTGCATGAGGAACATATTATACTATTTATTGTTGATGCAAGAGAAATTCAATGAATATGAAATGACATACAAAAACACAAACCTGAATTTCTTTTGGGAGCTCCCTATAGTGATTTGATTTGTTCCGCATGACTCGCAGTAAGTCTCGAACACTGTCAAACTTATAACGTCTGTAATGGCCAATGTTAGTGATGAATGCAGGTTCCATCTTTTCATTCCATTTCCCACCCAAAGCTACTGGAGCAGTAGCTTCTAGGGATATCAGGATATTGGAGTTGGCCTCTCTATCTTCCAGTTCCACCCTGTCACTGGCATCTCGAAGGAATGAGAGTCTGACCTCAGAGCTCCACAAAAGAGGGTGGTGCAACACCTCCAATGCCTTTGGCCTGGACACATTTTATAAGCCATCATCCATAAACAAACAATTTAGAGATGTCACTGAGCCGAACTTGTAGACAAACTTCAAAACAAATATCCTATCTGTTTATTTGTATAAAGAAATCCTGTAAAAGACAAGTCATGCAATCACAACACTTAATCTTTCAGAATCATCATGCTTCAATGGTTTACCTTATAGTAAACCTCCTGCTATGTTCCGATTTACTATAGGCAGTGATTACAGGAGATTTCTTCTGCATAAGACTTAACTATTGATTAAATATGATACAAGAAACTACACTTCTAGTCTTACCTCATTTCAGGGTCACGATTTAACAACCGAGATATAAGATCAAACGCTTCTGGAATGTACTCAACCAAGAAGAGATCCATCTTGTTCTTCACTATATTTATATCACGTTCAAGGCGATCGCCAAATGGATGTCTACCACCAGTGATGCAAGTGAATAGAACACAACCTAGACTAAACAAATCCACTGCACGGGTTTGCCGCCCGTGAAGAAGCTGTTCGGGCGCTTGCCATCCAGAACTACCACAACCTGCAATAAAGTCAACAGATATTAATTATAAATGAGATGATTGCGTTAAGAATGCCATTAACTTTGCATTTTGGATGTGAAGGGTAGGGTGTTTAAACCGTACATGTTGGTAAGTAAGACAAGTAAAGAGTACTTACCAGTAGCATGATGACCCAATGAAGACATATCTTCAATAAGTCGCTTGCTGATGCCCATATCAGAAAGCTTTGCACGTAATGAACCTTCCTTGATTAACAAAACATTTTGAGGCTTTAAGTCCCGATGGATTATCCCCAATTCATGTAAATGCACGAGCCCAGAAACCACATCCCTAAATTAAGGAGACAAATTAAACCATATATGATGGATATTTAAACCTTAGTGAAATTTAAATAGAGAGCATCTGATTAAATGTTTACAAACCTCATCAAATTCACCAATACAGGGGACAAAAAACCATTTGCTTTCCACAAATTGGCGTCTGGCATGATATTCTTAACTGATGACAAATGAACTTTATTTTGATTCAATGCATATCCCTCACTAGTTACTGGATTTTGGGAGGAATTTGAGTAATGTTGGATCAAATCATCCAAGTTGCATATACAACGCTCCAGAGAGAGATAGACAAAATCCTGATCATACTCTACTCCGTACCACCGTACTATGTTCGGATGTTGATCAGATGCAATAAGATTCTGAATTTCTTTAAAAGCCACGTCATGATGAGCTAGAACAAGGCGTTTGACAGCAACAGGTCGACCCTCGTAAATTCCTTCTAGGATAATGGTACCATTGCTGCCCTTGGCGATCTCAGTATTTGATACAAGTAGTTTACCAATCCTACGACCAACCGTGGCACCATAAAATAATTTATCAAGTAGCAACGCTTTGTTATCACCCTCAGAGAGGGCTAAAGCTTCCTCATCCTGAGATGATCCATGTTTCTCTTTTCTCTCACCAGTTCCACTACTATTCTTTCCTGATTTCCGACTCTTCTTTCTCATGTAAGATGCAGTATTGTTTGGATCAGAATTACTGACTGGCTGCCTTTTAACTACATAAGCATAGAAGTATATGACAAAACCCACCAGGATGACAAAGGAGAAAGCGAGAGTTGAAACTCTTGACCTATTATAAAGCATGCCTGCGATGACACTAGGAGATTTTCTCACAGCATTTGAAGAGGGATCCGAGAGGATTTTATCTGTCTTGTGTTTCTTTAAAAATCTGCCAGGTACAGATGGTTGAATTGCTCTACGCGTTTGGTGGGGGACTCTTACTTTTGACTGACATGGTATTGGTAAGACAACATCACTGCCTACTTCAGAACCAACGACACCACTAACCGGACTCTCAAAATCTGAACAAAATGAAACAACCCCAACTTCAGAATACGTCAAATTCCACAAGACTTCATTCGAAGTCGAAAAGTAGGCCTCCAGACGATAATCTGTCCGCGTGACCTGTAGTTGCGGACCAACACTGTTTATCTTCATCGGACCAGGCTTGAACAACTGCTTAATCCCTTTAATAAAACCCGAGTACACAGCATTCTTCTCTTCCCCATCAGAAAGAGTGTACGTGCGAATTATCTTCCCAGTAAAAGGATCGATCACAAACGTAGTCGTCTTCTTAGATCCAAGCGTAACTCCTCCGTCCTCTAACGTATGCGGCGTCATATAATGGATGAAGTCCCCCATATGCATTTCTTTATCAGGTTTCTGCAAGCAATCCAATCATAATACAGCCATCATCGTCTTAAACGGCATATGAATTAAAACCTCTAAGCACTATCAAACATAGTTAATGTGATGCATTGCACTAATTATCAAATATCAATTGATTTTGGAACACAAAATTTCGATATTATGAACCAAAATTGGGGATAAAGGATCGTAAGGCGTACGTGTATATATCCATCGTTGTTGAAATAGATCAGTCCTTGGTCATCGACATCTATATAGAAGCTGTTACTGTCTCGACCGAGCCGAGCCTGGTACGAAGTGTACAATGAAGCACCCAAATCCACTGAATAAATTACTTGCCCGGAGTTACTGTCCAGTAACAGTAATTTCCCCTCCGGCGCCGCCACAAATTGAGTGCTACGACAGCAGTAAAAAAGCCAAAATCAGAATCTACAAACAGTGAAAAGCTTGATCACAGTGTTAAAAACGAGAAAAACGGTGAGAGAGTGGAGTTTGGATACTGACGGCGGCTGTGGATGCGAGAGGAGAGATCGGCCGGTGGAGCGAGACAAGCCGGCGGCGGCGTGGGAGCGCTGAAGCGCGGTTGAAACGGCGGCGTTTGAGGAGGCGAGGATGAGTATGAGGACTAGGAGGAGCTTCCACGTGGCGGCGGCGTGGTGGCGATTCATCTGGTTGTGGTGGAGATTTGAGGCCCCTGAGCTGTTGGGTGTTTGGGGTCAACGTGGTCAACGGAGAGGGAGAGGGAGAGGGAGAGGGAAGAGGAGGAGGAAGAAGGATTAGTGAAGCCGCGTGGGGTTTAGGAGACCCGCGGGGGAGAGATGCGAGTGGAAAGCGAGGCTAAGAAGATTCGAAGGGGTTTCCGACCCGGCACGGTTCGGATCTCCGACTCCGCAAGGCTAGCGGGTTGGATTCATTTTGCAATTGCTTCAGGGGATGTGTTGAATTTTATGCCTGGGCTCGCCAGGTTGTACATCAGACGTGTAGACCCAAAAGTCCAACGAGGTTCTTATTTCTCAGGGAAAAAATTCATCACCATCCACTCAATTTTTAAAAGATGTATTAATGTCACGTCCAATTTTTAAAAGTTATCAAAGTCACAAGTCTTAAAAGTGGATCAACGTGATGTCTATACGCATTTTTTGTCACACCGCCGTCTTTATTAATGACATGACAATTTATTTATTTTAAATAGAGGGTAAATACATCATTTCACCCAAATGATATTTAAAAGTTATCAAAATGATGTTTGAAGTCTTAAAAGTGTATCAACACAGTGCCTAAAGTCAATTTTCGTCACGATGCCATCTCTAACGTGGTAAAAAAAAAATCAAAATAGAAGGTGAATGCATCATTTTACCCAAAATTATCAGGGGCACCTTTAAAATTGTTATCCAAAATTTCTATTGGAACCTAAATTGATTTGGGCACCCATCTCCCCATCTCTCTCACTCTCTCTCAAAAAATCACAGGTCATCGGCCGACAGCTTTTCCTCCCTAAATTACAGCCCGACATCATCAACCCCGGTGGAAGTCGTCATCTCAAGCTGGATTAGATTAGGAGATTTAAGCTCTTCACACCGTCAGGGACTCAAGCTAGGGGTCATCATTTGGCCCGTGGGCCAGTGGAGGCCCGCAAGCCCGTGGGCTAAAAGCCCGGTCCGGCCCGCAAAAGCCCGCCAAGGTGGTTGGTGGGCCGACCATGGTTTAGAGATCTAAAGCCCGGCCCAGCCCGTCAAAGCCCGCACACATATTGACATATATCATTAAATCATTTAATGAATTTTAATCATTATACAATTTATACCTAGTTAAAGTTTACCTACACACATATTGACACATATATATATATATATATGATATAGTGACTAGTAGGCTAATAGACTAATACTATATAGATATATATTTTATATTTGTGTATATATATTAATATATTACATATACATGTATAGATTGAATATTCGAATTCCATATATAATTAAATTTGTGTATCTATTTTACTATTAAGGGGGGTGTATTGTATCTGGAATTAGTGGCAATTTTAAACAAGTTCATAGAATCTGAAAGTCCAAGTGTATTCAAAATAGATTTTTAATAGTCCATAAAAGTCTAGGTGTATTCAATTAGGATTTTAAAAAATCCATATGAAGTCCACCAAAGTCTAGCGGTATTCGATTAGGATTTTAAAAAATGAATAGAAGTTTTAGGGTATTCAAAATTTCATTCATATTTACGGAAGTAGAATGTCAAAGAAATTTGTGGACTTTGTAAGGTTTAGTATAAATAGCAGATTTCAACAATTTGCCAGCTGCTAGGGCAAAGATTTTGAGCGTGGGAAAAGTCTATCAAAGTTCATCCTTCTGAGCGTGCAAAGAGGTTGATTCCCATCATCTTGTTTTCTTGATTCTTCTCTATATTTGCCTAATTTCTTGTGGTATCAGAATTCTGGGTTATGTTGGTTTTTGTTGTTGAACAAAATCTGGATATATATACCAGTTTATCAGTTTATCTTGCCCTAATGTGATCCATATTTTAAGGACGTCGTCCAATCACTGTTTTGATGTTCATGCTTTCTTGAAAATTTTAACTGTGGTTGGGTATACGTAACGATCAAGTACTTTCCCGGGCAAGGCTTCCTCATTCGATCATTAGTCCATGTTAGCTAAGAATTCCAGTTTATGCTTGCCAGTGATGATTGTTGAGATAGATGCAGAAATGTGCTGAAATTACAATGGAGTTATGCTCAGTTGTTCTGTTAGGAATACCTTATTGACTTCATGATTTGCTCTACAACTGTTCTTACGAATTACTTGTCGCAGGAAATTAAAGTTCTTGGTACACTAAAGCATCCAAATATAGTGCAGTATTATGGCAGTGAAGTGGTGCGTATCTTGTCTTTAAGTTCAAATTTATCAAAGAAATTGTTTGCACAGATTCTAATAAGAAAACGTTGTTTATGACTGTGCAGATTGATGATCACTTCTACATCTATTTAGAGTATGTTCATCCCGGATCGATAAATAAATATGTCCAAGAGCATATCGGAACTATGTCAGAATCTGTAGTTCGGAATTTTACACGACACATCCTCTCTGGGTTGGCTTTTCTGCATGACACCAAGACAATTCACAGGTGACAATAATGCTTGTCCGTAGATTGTAACTTAACTAGAACGAGATAGTTCAACCTTTTCGGAAGTGGCTGTTCTCTCAGAGCAGTTTAGACAGTTGTCAATCTTATATAATCCTCACATTTTTCCAGTTAAAATGGGAATAGAAAGTTTGCAGAACCTTGTTGCAGGTCTTGTCTTAAACTGGCTCTTTATTGAGTGGAGTTTTGATGATTTTGATAGGGATATAAAAGGTGCAAATTTACTAGTGGATGCGTCAGGTGTTGTTAAACTTGCTGATTTTGGGATGGCAAAACATGTGAGTAATCAATCTCCTTAAATTCATACTTCATTTATAGTATATACTACCACATGTTTGATTTAGTCCAAATTAAACTTATGTAATGGTAAAGAAAAAAAAGAGTGACGCCTCCTATTGTAGCAGGGATTGTTTTATACTTATATTACATTCCATTTCATGTACACCATTCTTTTGCATTTCAGCTTAGTGCGCATTCATTCAGTCTTTCCTTGAAGGGCAGTCCATACTGGATGGCTCCTGAGGTAATCACATTGTTGTTAACTACATTTGTAGATGGTTGTTCATACTGTACTTGGAAGATGCCTTACGGGTTGTTGTGCAGGTCATAATGGCTGTGATAAAGAATGACTCCGATCCTAATCTTGCTTTGGCTGTTGATATATGGAGCTTGGGTTGTACCATCATTGAGATGTTCAACGGAAAACCGCCTTGGAGTGAATTTGAAGGAGTACGTACTAAAACTTGTTACTTGATGTCTAGCTTAATCTGTCTGTGCATATATCTTTGTTGTTTTCTTACATCTATTGTTATATGTTTTAGCCTCAAGCTATGTTTAAGGTTTTGAACAAATCCCCGGATATACCAGTTGAGTCAATTTTTAGCTCCATTTCGAGGTACTCGATATCATCTCAAAGATTTTTGTGGCGGTGAAGGAAACCATCCGGTCAATGCAGTTGAGTTATTTAATCTTCGTCATGCTTCTCTGAGGAACGTAATTGAGAGAATATTTGGTATATTTAAGTCGCGGTTCACAATTTTTAAATCAGCACCACCATTTCCTTATAAGACACAAGCAGAGCTAGTTTTGGCATGTGCAGGATTGCATAATTTTCTTCGTCAGGAATGTCGTTCAGATGAATTTCCTCCTGAACCAGAAGAAGATGATCATGTAGACAATGGAGAAGATAATTTTGAATGGGACGATTTTCAAACTCAAGAGCAGCAAAGGGATAACGCTAATCAATGGAGAATGAGTATTGCTAATCAAATGTGGGCAGAAGCTCAAGCAAACGCCAACAATGTAAACGATGCAGAAAGTAATCAACAAGAAGGAGAAGGATGATCATATCATTGTTGTTAAGGACGTCTGCTTTTCATGTTAAAGTTTTCATCAATGTTTTTTCATTCTCATGTTCGACCATGTACCTTTCAATTATTTTAATATATAACGTAAATTTCCCTTTGAAATCTGTATAAGTCGTTCATATAAAGTCTGTGGATTTTTATAAATCGTAAGAAAGTCTGTCGATGATTTTAGAAATGCTTAGAAGTCTGTGGACTATTTAGAAGTGTCTGTGGACTATTTAAAGAGTCTGTAGACTTTTCTAAAAGTCCATGGATTAAAAAAACTCCATAAAAATCCATAAAAATCCAGATACAATACACCCTCCTAAGTCATTATTTAAAGTTTAGCATAAGTTAGGGTTTAGGTTTAGGGTAAATTAGGGTTTAGGAGATCAAGATTTATGGTAAGTTAAGGTTTAGGAATTTGAGGTTTAGGGTAAGTTAGGGTTCCGGTTCTAGGATTTTATTGTAATTTTTTTAGGGTTTCGAGTTTGGGGTTTAGGGTTTAGGTTTTAGGGTTTAGGTCCAAAATTTATAAAAATTAGGGACGGCCTACTTAGAATATTATGAACAACCAATCCGACGGTCAATTTTTTATATATATAAGATAGTAATACATATATCATTAAACCTACACTTATATATATATAATATAGTGACTAGTACTATATATATTTTTTATATTTGTGTATGTCTATATTAATATATTACATATACATATATTGATCAAATATTGGAATTCCATATATAGTTATATTTGTGTATCTATTTTACTATTAAATCATTGTTTAGAGTTTAGGATAATTAAGTTAGGGTTTAGGTTTAAGGTAAGTTAGGGTCTAGGGGATTGAGATTTAGGGTAAGTTAAGGTTTAGGAATTTTGAGGTTTGGAGTAAGTTAGATTTTAGGTTTTAGGAATTTTGAGGTTTAGAGTAAGTTAGGGTTTAGGGGTTAGGGGTTAGGGTTTAGGGGTTAGGTTTAGGGTTTAAGGTTTCATTGTAATTTTTTTTATCAATTTACACAGTAAAACAGTAAATATAATAGATGGTTCAGATTAGATCTTGTAATTTTTCAATGGTGAGAGTTTAATTGAGTGTGTGAAATGACATCAATACCCTTCTCTTATATATTGCTTATTTTTCCATGGAGAAACTAGATAAATTAAATTTGTATGTCAATTTTTTTGACACTATGAGATAGATATGTAATTTACAAGAATGTGTGTTATAATTTTGATCTTAAAAAATTCTTTTGGGGATGGGTAATTTACGTTTTAGTTGTAAGGGTACTACGGTCACATTTAGCGAAACTCATAGATGTAGGTCTAAATCAAGTCCAAAATTTATAAATTTTTAACGGCATGCTTAGAATATTATGAACAACCAATCTAACAGTCAGTTTTGTAAAATGATGATACATGATCGGTTACGTTTCACAAAGGTCTTTCAACCCATATAACCAAGGAATAAAGGTAAGAACATTAGTGTGCATGTAGAGAATTCAAGCAATATAAGAATTAAAAATGTTTTAACAATAAAGAAGGCCATATATAATAGTTCACCTTGTAATAAAAGACACCGTACGTAAAAATTAGCCTAATCGAAGTACGTTTGGATCCCAGTCAATACAATTAAACAAAATTTGTGAAAACACTAAAATACACTCATCTTATTTTCCTTATTTTCCTATGGGGGGAGTAGATAAATAAATTTTTTATGTCAATTTTTTTGACACTATGAGATAGATATGTATTCCATAAGAATATGTGTCCAAAATTTGATGTTAAAAAATTATTTTCGGGAGGAGTAATTTCCGTTTTAGTTGTAAGAGTACTATGGTCACATTTGGCGAAATACATGGATCGATGTCTAAATCAAGTCCAAACTTTATAAAATTTTAAAGGCATGGTTATAATATTCTAACCAATCAATCTAACGGTCAATTTTATAAAATAATTAAACACGTCCGATTAAGTTTCACAAAAGTATTTCATTCCATATAACAAATGAACAAACCTAAGAACATTAATATACATATGGAGAATTCAAGCAATATAAGAATTAAATATGTTTTAATAATAAACGAGGACATGTAGAAAACTCCATCTTATAGTGAAACATCGTACGTAAAATTTAGACTCGTCAGAGTACGTTTAAACCCCCGTGCATGGATGAAGGTTACGTTTATTTTGAAATGTCTTAATTTTTTAATAATTAAAGCCCGATAGGCCCGGCCCGTAAAATCCCGCAAAGGCCCGGCCCGCAAAAGCCCGCAAAATCCCGCTTGAATGGGCCGGGCCCGGATCCTTATATAAAAGATAAAGCCCGGCCCGCAAATATTAAAATGTTGTTGAGGCCCGGCCCGCCGGCTATACATGGGCCGGGCCGGGCTTTTTGCCGACCCCTAACTCAAGCGTTAAACTGTTTTTCTACTCAAAATACAGTTATATAATATAACTTACCATACACATTTTTGAATCTTAAATGCGAAATTCATTTTATTGTTTTTTCGTTTTGCGAAATAATTTTTCAAAAATTGTTTTAAAAATGATACCATAAAATTAAAGTTTTTTTTTTCTCTTTTTGAAAATGGATTATAGATGTGCCTGATTAATTAATTTATTGGAAGCAAAGTATAATGAAATGTTTGGCCAGTGGACATAACACATTCGCCTCGATTACCAAAACATAACTCCTCAAAAAGAGCCAAAGCCTAAGACCTCGTAAATTTTTTTCTTCTTTTGATAACTAGGATTTAAGATTTAACGATTAAACAACCACCATAAGTGATTTAGTGGTTCTTTTCTAGTTTGGTGTGCACCTGTGACGACCCGATCCTTGTCGAAAATCATCAAAATAATAAAATAATAGGATAAATCGAGGAAGTACTTGATCAGAAAACTTAATTCGACTAAATTAGTCGAAAAATAGATTCGATAACTTGTCACGACAAAGTAGTTGTAACAACATACCACAAAACTAATTTCTCCATCGCCCGCACCGCCACTGGTGACAAACCCCGTTACCACCGCCCACTCACTGGGACAATGAAGCCTAAATCGCATTATAAACCTCACGAAAGTGTTTGTATCGCCAATATGAACCTAACGACATATAACTCAACACGTTTCGAAAAATATAGCTTTTCGGTCAAATTTTTGGTCACGTGCCGCCACAGACGGCGGCGCGTGCCTACCACACCCCACCACTGGCAAACACCTCTGGCGGCAACGAATAATACTTCGATGGAAAGCTCGTGAAGAGCCCAACAACATTACTCAAATGACTAAAGGCAGATTCCGGCACGTTTGGCCGGAATCAACCTCGAAAACTCACAACCGGAAATTGAATCCAGCTTCGATCTCCTCCGTTGAGCCAAGGTGGAGCTCCACACTACCCTCAATCGACTCACTACAAGGTGGGGGAGCAAAATCCCTCTCACCCTGCCGCCAATAAGCACCGGAATCGAATGATTCCGATTCCAATCGGGGCAAAACCTGCAATAACAATAAAAAAAAGCATATACAACCCATAAAAAGATTCTCAAGACCTCGATGATACCTGAATCAGCAGGAATCAACATCGGCGTCGGCGAGCCCGAAACCCTAGAACTTGCTCTCCTCGATTCTCTCGCCACGGTCTTCAATCGCCGAAATTGAAGTCGGAAATGAGTAGAGTACGTCAAGCCGCATCGAACCCAAGTGGTCTCGAGGTCGAAAGTGGTCAGACGACGTGGCGCCACCGGTGATCTCCACAGCACCGCCTCAACACACACACACACACACACACTCTCTCTCTCTCCGAGAGAGAGAGAGAGAGAGAGAGAGAGAGAGAGAGAAAAACCCTTTTTTATACATTTCCATTAACGGTAACTTTGGTAATTAATTTATGACAAACTTACGACAAACTTCTGTCAATCGTAACTTCGATTTCGACGATTCTCGCGTCCACGAACTCTTCTTGAAAAATTCTACAATTTCTATTCAAAGTCAACTAACTTCGACAATTCAATAAAAATTCAACCCAAAATACCTCATAACTTACCAACGATAAAAATCTTTTATCACGATCACTAAATCGAACTCAAAATATTCATAAATAACATAAATAATATAAAAAGATTGAGATATCACATCTCCACAATCTGTTTCAATTCATGAAGCAGTCAAAGTGGTCAAACATTATACTATAACGTATATTTCACATGATTCAGAGATTTGTCCTGGCCTAGAAAGCCATGAAAGATTAGTCATAGACCTATGAAGCCAAAGCCCAAAATTTCAAGCCCTCAACCCTAAACCGAGATAAGGATTAGAGCCAAACTATATTTTCACGAAATTTTTCAATGTTATCTTTTGAGCTAGCCAAATATAACAATTGGTCACTCAAACTTGATTGTTTCTAAACTTTGGTCATTGAAGTTTCAAAAATATAACTGTGGCTACTGAACCTTGACAATAATAATCAAATAGATTATTGAACTTTAACAATCATTTAAATTAGTCATTGAACTTTGACAATAGTTTTTAGGAAAATTCTCCGTCAAGGACCCTTATAATGAGGACTTGGTGAGTACCTTCTCATTAGACCCATTTTTTCTTTATATTTTGGTAAAACCACGTTGCTTAGATAGATAATGATGAGTAGATCACTTATGTAAAATTATACTAAAAACTAAAAATCGTTAAGTCATTCATATTCAAGAGTTATTACTTATGAATATGAACGGTGTATGTTTGACAGTTTTGGTTCGTCCATTGGTTTGATCGTGTTCAATACCTTAACGATTTTTTAATTTGGATGAAATTTTGTAGAAATAATCTACTTATCAATATCTAAACATCTAACAGTTAACTTTGTAAAAAAATCATTGAAAAGTGGTTCTTGCAACCATTAATTGAAAGATACTCATCAAAACCTCATTATAAAAGGTCCTCAATGGAGAAACCTCTATAGATTTCAAATTGGTCACTATTATATTTATAGATGTTAAATCCAAATTGAGTTTGTTTAATTATCAATGGTATTTGGGTCACTGAACTAATTGTTTATTTGCCCCCTACAAATTCCATAACAGTATGTTTGGATGAAAGATTCTTAATTCTGATAGGAATTGACAAAAGACAAAAATTACAATTTCAGTATTTTAAATTATATCATTTGTGAATTTTTATGTTTGGATGTCATCATAAAGAAATTTAATAATGATAAGAATTATAAACTTTTAAAAAGGATTTGAGAGAATTGTAAAATAACACATCTTTTTAAAAGAATTTGAAGGAGGAATTTAAGTCTTCAATTCCTTTGATTTGTAAAATAGAAGAATTCTAAAATTCTCAAACAAGTTATCCAAAAAAAATAGGAGATGAAATTCTAATTACTGAAATTTAATTAAATTTAATAGATATTCTAAAACTATTATAAAGAGAAAGACATTAAAATATCTTTTTTATCCAAAATCACTTTGATCATCAACGAAATTAGCTTGAATTTAACAATTAAAATAAAATAATGATCCATTTGAAATTATATTTCTTGATTTGTAATTATTTTGCCTCTCGGAGTTTGAGTGTGCAAGGAAGAAGAATAAATATTTAATATTGTGTAGGGTGTACACACATTACACTAGGGCAAGTGTGGAAGCCTAGCCGTCACTTGCTTATCACGTGCCACTGTATATCAACTCCAAAATAGTTACCCTTGTTTTTCGACGTTTCATTTTGCCGGCCGGTTCTCACAGTCAATTTTCCGGCGCCTCCTTTCCCTCCAAATCAACCCCCGAAGAACCAAAACACGACGTCGTTTCCAGTCCTCACAGTCCCGCCACAGATCTCGTTTACATAGACGAAGAAGAAGAAGATGCTGCAGAACAAGTCTTACGTCAAGAGAACAAGAGGAGGCAAAATCACCAAGGTACTTTCTTAATCTGCTCTTCTTCCCTCTCTCAAAACCACACAAAAATGTCTCGTCGTTTTCTAATTTAGGGTTTCCCGGTTTTCTCAGGTAGTCCGAGAGCACTATCTCCGTCACGATATCTACTGCGGCGCTCCGGTATGCAAAGTTTGCGACACGTCGCAGGCTCGCCTCAGCGCTTCTCCTTCCACTATTCTCATCCTCGATACCAATGTGGTTCTCAACCAGGTCACAATAATCTCTATTCGATTTTTCTGTTCATTTCAGCTGTGTATTGAATGAAATTAGGAAAGTGATTTTCGGTTTCGGTTTTGGCAGATTGATTTGATTGAGAACCCGGCGATTGATGACGTGGTTGTGCTTTCGATTGTGCTCGAGGAAGTTAAGCACCGGAACTTGTCCGTGTACAATAGGCTTAGAGCTCTCTGCAGTAATTCCTTGAGGAATTTCTTTGTGTTCTCTAATGAGCATCACAAGTATGTTTTTTAACTGTTGGTTGAGTGTGTTGTTGTGTTTTCGGTGAGATTTTGAGCTTTAATGTTTGGTGATTGTTGCCTCTTTGTTCAGGGATACATATGTT
Source organism: Geum urbanum (assembly GCA_946800695.1). Taxonomy (NCBI): domain Eukaryota; kingdom Viridiplantae; phylum Streptophyta; class Magnoliopsida; order Rosales; family Rosaceae; genus Geum; species Geum urbanum. The sequence goes on from OX326997.1 coordinate 7,301,658, forward strand.
ACGGATGTGAGTGGAGAGACTAAAAATGACCGGAATGATAGAGGTGTGTGCTGGTCTTTGATCTCGAATTTTGATTTCCATCATGATATGCGTGTGCGTTGTTGTACGTGTATTTTCATACTTGTTGACATTTAAGATATTGTTGTTCAGCGATTCGGGTGGCTGCACAGTGGTATCAGACGCATCTTGCTGATTCTGCTCGTATTTTACTTATAACGAATGACAGAGAGAATAAGAGGAAGGCTATTGAAGAGGGGATCTCTGCAGAGACAGGTGCATATTGGTTTCTGTGGACTAGATGTGTCATTTTCCATGGTTCCATTTCCTTGCTGATGGAATACTAAACTTGGAAATCATTTTATTGTTTTCAGTGGAGTCGTATGTGAGATCATTGGCTCAACCAGAATTGCTTGATCTACTTGTGCATCCTCAAGCAGAAGATGTAACGATGGAGGAAGTTGAAGATTTGAGGCCATCAAAGAAGAAGATCATTTACGCAGAGGTTTTGCCACTGACTCTTCTTGCTTTCATGGTATCGTGAGCTGTTTTAAGTAACATGATAAAGGATACTTGGTTTATTGGTTTCTTGCTCTTCTTTCTGATTCTAGCATAAACCCTTGTCTGAGATTACGGCTGGTATCCGGTGTGGTATATACCATCAAGGAAAACTTAGAGTGAACCGATACAATCCCTTTGAAGCATATGTTGGAACTCAGAGCCTCGGTGACGAAATAATAATTTATGGGCGTGCAAACATGAATAGGGCCTTTGATGGTGATGTGGTGGCAGTCCAGCTTTTGCCTCAGGATCAGTGGCATGATGAGAAATCTATTGCTATAGCAGATGAAGGTAGTTAAATTCTACTAATGGCATGCATAATTTAAATGTGATTTTTAGGCGGGGAATTATGAATTTGAGCTGATAACCATTGAGGTTAGGTCTGGGACTCCAAGTCTTCGTTTCAATTATGATTTTTAGTTATTTCTCTCGATAGAATGTAAAAGCTTCATGATCAAATAGACACATAAAAAGATCCCCTTAGAGCATAAGTGAAAGAAGAGGACATCTAATAAATTAGTTATTTCTTATTATATCATTAGCTGGGGTTACATCTAGTACTATTTTGCATTTCAGACTGGTGTTTTACTTTTGTTTCCTTTCCCTGTCACACTCTTGTGTTTTCTTATGAATTTCATTTTAAATGAGTATATTTTGTACGTTGTACACTCTGACAGAGGATGAGGGAGAAGAAGGTGTTCATTTGGTCCCCGATAGTGCTGATGCTCCTCCTAGAAACAAACCTCAATTACAAGATTCAGCTGCAGATACATGTCCTGTCTCAAGTTGTCCAACTGGTCGTATTGTTGGTGTTTTAAAACGGAATTGGCATTCGTAAGCTGACTTGTTACTTGAACCCTTTTGTCTCGTATACAGAATGGCATTTGCTTTGTTTATCGTTTGGCTGAAGGATGCCTATCTTATATCATATGCAACTTAAACGTAATGCTGTGTTGCTAGAGTTGGTGATGATGATCCTTACTGGTTTTTGGTCCAATTACCTGATATAAACTAATTATTTATGCAGTTATTGTGGATCTTTGGAGCCAATGACCAAGCCTGCTGGTAGTGGTGGAGTTGCCCATGCCTTGTTTGTCTCAAAAGATTGTAGGATTCCTAAGATCCGAATTCAAACTCGACAGCTTGAGAATCTGTTGGACAAGAGAATCATGGTGGCCGTTGATTCTTGGGATTGTTTGTCTCGTTATCCTTCTGGCCATTATGTGAAAACAATAGGACAAATTGGTGATAAAGAGACTGAAACTGAGGTATCTCTGAACTTTGAAGTTGTTAATCGCCTGCTGAATTTTTGTTAAGAACTACCATTTTTTTCTTTCTGTTCATTCAAAGATGCCAATTAACATATGCAATCAATTGAAGTTTGAATGACAGTGACTGCCACTGACATTTTGGATTGCAGGTGGTCTTGATTGAGAATGATATAAATACTAGACCGTTTTCTATACAAGTTCTAGAATGTTTGCCGCCTTTGCCATGGACTGTGTCATCTGAAGATTTGGCGAATCCAGTTAGAGAAGATTTACGACACTTGCGCGCTTTCAGTGTGGACCCTCCTGGTATATGACATTGATTTTATTTACTCATTATTGGTCATTCTTTCTACTTTCTTGTTGTTTTTCATTATCTTTTTCCTTACTTTTCTGTAAGAAAAATATAATAGTTTATTACATCAACTGAAAATAGTCGGCTTCCTTTTTTGCAGGGTGCAGAGATATTGATGATGCATTGCATTGTATGGCTCTTCCAAATGGAAATTACGAAGTTGGAGTCCGTATCCTCAACCTTCTAACCTTTACTTTAAGAAGATAATTGACTCAATTGCTGATTGAGTGTTGAAAAAGTCCTGCATCTGATATATGTACTGTATAGCCATCAATCGCTTTTGGGTTGGATGTCCTATTTGAATTGTTTGCAGTTTTTCCAAGTGTTGTTGAAAGTTTTTTATATCCAATTACCTTTTCTTTGAGGACATATCTTTATACTCATTTTCCTCAAAAAAAAAGGTTGCTTACATGAGCTTATGTAGAATTTTCTACCTGATATGTGTATAGATTGAATGAGTTTCAGTGAAGCTTTCTGCTATAAATAGAATAAATGATCCTTATGAGTTTAATCTTTAATGACATTCAATTAGATATTGCTGATGTAACAAACTTTGTACACTCGGGTACCCCTCTTGATGATGAGGCTTCACAAAGGGGTACATCAGTTTACCTTGTTGATCGGCGCATTGACATGCTTCCAAAACCTCTGACAGAAGGTCACTATTTAGTTTTTCATTTTTGTTTCTGAACTTTTTCTACTGCATTGTTGTAGAGATCATGGATAAATTTCTGAGTTAAAGGATTAATTCTTGATGTGCAGATATATGTTCGCTTCGAGCTGATGTGGAAAGGCTCGCCTTTTCTGTTATTTGGGTATATGCTCATTCACTAAGTACCTCAAGTTTATTCTTCTTTTTTAAAGGCTGGTGTTGTTTTGCGTTTTTTCTGTTACGTTTGAAGTAGATTTATACTTATATGTATGTGATAGGACTAACCTAATGTCAGAACCATTGATTCTTTGTATTTCTTTCTGAGATGCTTATATACTATACTTTTATCTGAATTTCAGGAAATGACATCTGAAGCTGAGATTATTTCTACTAGATACACAAAAAGTGTCATAAAATCTTCTGCAGCATTGTCTTATGTTGAAGCTCAAGCAAGGATGGATGATAGGTGCAATTTCACTTTAGTGATCTTATGACAAATAAATTCATTTTACTTCAATGGTGTTGGGGTTTTGAAACATGATTTATCCTATTTTATGTACCATGACATATTTTCGTATAGCTTTGTGTTCTCATAATAGCACAGACGATTTGTGTTTATTGTTTCAGCCGGATGACAGATCCAGTTACTACAGACTTGAGAAACATGAATAAATTAGCAAAGGTATGCAAATGGATCATTTGTGAAATAAATTTAAACACGTGTAATGTGCATTCCATGACTAGAGTATCCTTTGGCATATGATGTTACAGATAATGAGGGCAAGACGTATTGAGAGAGGAGCCTTAACTCTTGCATCTGCTGAAGTTAAATTTCAAATTGACACCGAGACTCATGATCCCCTTGACATTGGTATGTTTAATGGAAGGTCTTTGCTATTCAACTTTTCCTAGCTTTCCCTCGGTTATTATGGTTTTTTTTGTGTGTGTGTGTGTGTGTGTGTGTGTGTGTGTGTGCGTGCGTGTGTGTGCGTGTGTGTAATGCATAGAATTGTTTTGCAGGGATGTACCAGATTCGTGAAGCAAACCAAATGGTTGAGGAGTTTATGCTTGCTGCTAATGTTTCAGTTGCTGAGAAGATCCTCAAACATTTCCCTTTGTGCTCACTATTGAGGTATGTTGATGGATTAGTACTTTCAGGACTTCATGTTATATTCTTGAAATGAATTTATGATTGTGTTCTTCTCACAAATAAGGCAATGCGGAGTAGCATGGGCATTTATTTAAAGTTTTTATTGAAGTAAAGCCTTTTTATCTAGAAGACGAATATATATTCTTACTAATATCTGGTTCTGGAAACATGCTCAGACTTGCCTTTGAACTTTTCCATGTCTGCATCTGATCAGTTCACTTTATCTGTGGCTGTTTGTGCAGGCGCCATCCTACTCCGTCTAGAGAGATGTTTGAACCTTTGTTGCGGACAGCTGCTGCTGTTGGTCTCAACTTGGATGTCTCATCATCAAAAGCACTGGCTGATTCACTTGACCATGCAGTGGTAAGTGTTGATTTCATATGCAGGTTAATTACAAGGCTAAAGACCTAGATCAAGTTACACAAGGCTTAAGATTTCACGTTCAAAATTAATAATACATATATAAATGTTTTGCAGGGTGATGATCCATACTTCAATAAGCTGATTCGTATATTGGCTACTAGATGCATGACACAGGTAATTTTCTTTAGATCTTGAGTTTTGTGGAGTTACTTCAAAGGACACCTTTCTGAATTTTATGTATTTTCCGTGTGTTGCAATCTAGGCAGTTTATTTCTGTAGTGGGGATCTCAGCCCTCCAGAATATCTTCATTATGGGCTTGCAGCACCTCTCTATACTCATTTTACCTCACCTATAAGGAGATATGCAGGTTAGACTAAGTTTTAGTTGTGTGGTTCTTGCTGATCCGAGTTACTGTTTGGCTTGAGAAGTTACTTTTCCTGCAGATGTCATAGTACATAGACTGCTTGCTGCATCACTGGGGATAGAGAAACTTCCGGATGTATTCCAAGACGCAACCCAACTCAATAATATTGCTGAAAGTATGGAATATATATACTTTTAAACTATATTAACATCTTAACAGAACTTTAGTTGCTCATCTGAACCTAGAATATATCCTCAATAAATGTCCAGTGGCTTCTCATTCTTTTTTTATATACTTTTTCTTCTTGATCTATAAACATGTTGTTTCCCTCTTCAGATTTGAATTATCGGCATAGAAATGCCCAGATGGCAAGCCGAGCCTCAGTGGAGCTCCATACACTTATTTTTTTCAAAACACGGTATGAAGATATCTATGTCTCTCTGTATCTTCCACTTCCTCTCTCTAGTTTTCTCTGTATATATATATACACACATATTCTTCTCTCTCATTTTTTCATTTTGCTTGTGTAGGCCAACGGACACGGAGGCAAGAGTAGTGAGGATAAGATCCAACGGATTTTTTGTATTTGTGCCCAAGTATGTTTTCTAGATTCATGAATATACTCAATTTATGTATTTAATTTATTTGTGTACTCTTATTGAAATTGATATCAAATCAGTACCTAACTTCACCTCAATGTTCTAGACTGGAGCCAGATGTAACTCATCTATTTTCTCTTGCAGGTTTGGCATAGAAGGGCCTGTGTACTTGACCCCAAAAGGTCAGAAGGGAAGTGGAGAATGGTATGTTGATGAGCAACAGCAGAGGATTAAAAAAATGGATGGTAGCATTTCATACTATGTTTTGCAGACGGTAAGAATTCATATGGAGATTGTGGAGCCCCAGCCCAACAGACCAAAACTCGAGCTTAAGCTGTTATAGTTGGCTAATATGTCCTCCATATACTCCCGGATGGATGCAGTAAGCCATCAGCTATTAATGCTTGGTAGGAGCATTGGTTGCAGAACAAGGAAGATTGTACAGTTTCATATGATTTGATCATTTTATAAGTGTGTTTGCAAAAATACTGTAGAGCGGAAAGATTAGATGCATACTGGTAGGGTTGAAGATTGTGTGGTGATCTCATTACTAGCAAAGTTGTCGTAGAAAATCTCATTATTGATATCTCTTTATTGAGGACTCAAAACTTTGTTGAGCACTGAAACTTTTGTTTTTTTTTTGCAGAGGTTTAGGGGTTAGAGTTGAAGATGCCTTTGCAATTGGGTTGTAGATGTAGATGAATATGGTTTCCTTGCAACAAATGAAAACGTCCTAAATGGTCTTCCTTTTTCTTTTGTGCAAAACTAGTTTTTGAATCGAATCATCAATCAATTGAAAGTAGATTCTGTCATTTTGGCTCCTTGAAGTAGTTTCAATTAACAGGAGAATAATTCACCTGAAGAAATTCCCAAAGTTGCTTACACAACCAAGTTAAAGGGTGTGTAAACGACTTTGAGATGACCCATGATCATCCAACAACTCTATTTTCCACTTCCTCTTTCTACACTACCACCTTACACAAAAACTTACTTTGCTACAACCAATTGACTCAGAAAAATTGGAAAAGAAATAGAAACCCAAGTGCAGATCCATCATCCGCGTGATGCCACGTTCTACTCTTAAGGAAATGCTTTGCCATCCTCTACAGAATTCACGACAAGACCCACATGAAAACTGTTGACCACAAAGTAAGTGCTAGGGCACAGACCAAGTATGTCCACAGTAAGATGATTGAGGTCTCTGCCTCACCCACATCAAACAGCTGTGTTATGGTACCTGCATTTGTATCATGTATTCATCATTAGCACACTCATATATGGTCCTCGTTTAATTAGTAAGTCGAATTGAACTGTATTGCTTACCAATATTCATTGCTGGTGGCAATGTGAACTGAATCATGAGCACAAACCGGAACAAAGGGTCTGGTGGGAGAAACCCAAGTTGTCCTGCTGCTTTTACAATGCAAATACCTATCACTGGAAGCAGAATGTATTTGACTGTAATGATTCCAAGGAGGACAGTTATTTTGACTGTCGAAGATCGAAAACCTTGAATGAGATTGCCTCCAAGAATAAGTGTGATACAAGGAATAGTTCCATTCCTGTATAGTCCATGAGCTGTTAGTTGGCTTTGAAATTGTTTGATTGAACCATAAGGCATGCTAAGAACCTAGTGACATTACTTACCCGAGTTGTGTGATTGAGTCTTGGATCACTCGGAGGGGTGCGGTGTCACCAATGATCAAGCCTTTAAGCCATGGAATTGCTCCAAAGAAGAATCCAAAAACCTGCATGTAACTACTATTTCAGTAATGAAATCTTGTATTGTATGTAATGAGGGTGAATATGATATAAAAAAACTCACAGCAGCAACAGTTGGTGGTGCCAGTAACTCCTTCAGAATCTGTTGAATGAATGTTACTGCTTTTCGGGCAAATGGAACGTCTGGTTCATCCTGAGGTGCTATAGTATGATCAGCCGATTTAGATGAGACTGCAATAGAGCCCTGCTCTTCATCTCCTTCTTTGAGAAGTTGAGTTTCCCCATCATCACCTAAGTCATCGTTAGGCCTCTTTGTGGCCGCATTTTCAGCTGCTTCATGAGCTTTAAATTTGTCACATGAAGATTTTATGAGCTGATATGTATAAGTCCAAATGAATAAACTACCGAGCTGCATACATCACCAAATGAGCAAAATAAAATTTAGTATCAACTTCATGATTCACTAATTTACATCATGAATGGTGATTGGTGAGTGATTCTATCCATTACCGCCATGGAAAACGAGACATAGGAGAGCCCAACTGTGCTGCAAACTTCGTGATTGCCAAAGGGGTTCCCATCCTCATGACAGATTGCAGGGATAAGTATAAGCAGAAGGTTTCCCAAGTTTGCTATAAGATCAACAAAACTGAGCATGATTACTATATGAGCACACATAACCAATTGTGATATTCAACAGAAAAAGGAAATTTAGATTGAATTACCTGATGAACATGTAGCAACTACAAGTCCTTCCTGATAAGGCTTTGGTTTGAGTAACTTTACCACTATCCATCCAAGAATGGATCCAAACAAAAATGTAAGTCCAACATTGACAACCATAAACCACCTAAAAAAAGAAGGAATAATCAGAGACTCTACATGATGCCGAAAAAACAACGAGAAAATGAGATCATTTCATTGCATACCATGAAATGATGTCATCAAAAGTGACAGTCTTGACCACGCTTGCAAATATGAGCGAAGGTGTAAACACTGTAAACACAATCTGCATTTGCATATCACAACTCTACAAACTTTAGAGATCAAACGAGAAAACGAGCAGAAGGACTTAAAATTTTAAGCAAACATATACCCTATTCAAGGAACTTCTGGCGCCTGAAGGAAGAAGATTGCAGTACTCAGTAGACATGTAAGCACCCAATAGACTGATTATCAAAACTTGCAGAACTGGCATAGAAGCCACCTCAAACAGTGTCCAGAACCCCATCTTTTTAGATTTCGAATCTCTTTACTGCTACAATGTGCTAGCTTTAGAAGTGTTCAAAACTCGATCTCTACTTGAGATCTTCAAGACCTCAATGTAACTTTTCGACAACAGCTCCAAAATAAGAGAAACATAAACCTGTGAAAGAGAACAAAGAATTTAGGCAGAAAGAACCAAAATTGAAACCAAGAGTAGTACTTCAAACGAGCCAAACAGTAAAAGGCCGTTGCATGTGACCTTAATTTGGGAGGAAATAACCATGAAGCTACTAACATTTGTCAAGACTTGTGGCGATTTCCATCACTGTGACTTCATCTCCATCATTGCATAAAATTTTTGGACACGTTTCATGGCATGGCTTCAAATATCTGGAACACTGCACAAAATGATTTGCTGTGGAATCCAATTAATATGGAACCAGCTAGGTTGGTTCTGCTGAGAATAGATGCCCTTTATTCCACTTATTTTGCATTTATACGCAAATTCAATGGTCTAGCTAGAATGAATATGAGGTAAACTTGGACCCAACTCCGAATGGTAAAGAACCCAATTTTTGGCGAGTTTTTTTTTTTTGAGAGAGACAGGAATACTAAGTGACGTACAGCTAACAGCAATCTGTCGGGAAAAAAAATGTTTGCACCTAATTACTGGAAGACAATAAAGAAAGTTAGGACCCTAAATGGGTCCGTGGAAGGTGATGTCTCGACGTTAAAGTACGAGCAAAGAGCACAACAGTGTTCAGAAACAATTTTCATGGTTGACATGAGTAATTAAAATACCAATTTCACAAATAAAAATGTATTAACTTCGCGAAATAAACCGATAAACATTTGGAAATTTATCAAGTGAATCCGGTTCAAAGAAACTGCATATGACAAAACATTTGCTCTGATTCAGTGATTCAATATAACAGGTACGAATTTTAATGATTTAGATGGCAGGTATCTTTTACTCTTTAAAAGCTTATATTATTCAAATTTTCTTTGGACTCTTACTTTTGTGTGTCTTCATATCTAAATGGTAAGATGATTTAAATGAAAAAGAGCTTCTGTTTCTCGTGGGAAAAAAATTAAGCAAAATCGTTGCGAATTTGTCTTCTTTTTAAATATATGGTAGTATCTAATAAGACAGATAAGTATGCATTGTCAGAGACATCTTATCCTAGCTTGAACGTAGCAGAATATATAGATTGGAAACAAGGACAGCACCCTGGTCCCTGGCCATTTTAAAGTTTCAACGTACAAGATACATGTGCTGCCTTCAAAATGAGAACGACGTCGCTAAACCTAGCTAGTTAGGTTGTCAAATTTCACTAAGACGTGTAATTATTACTTACGTACCTAACGAACAATACAGATTGATATCAAATCGGAGATTAGACGTGTCTGTTGTCAGATAGCAAATTTAAGGTTACGTACCCGGAATATTGATCGAGTTTGGTCAGCACCACCGGCGATCATCGATCTCCGTCGTCATCAAGAACAGGAATTAATATATGGGAGCGAGAGAGAGATCGCTATCGAGAAGAAGCTAGCTAGCTAGAGAGATCGAACATGAAGATCGACCATATATATAAGAAGAGGCCCGACTCTCCCTCTATGGATCTCTCTCGCGTTAATCTCCGCAAACATATAGCTACTGCAAATATTGCTTGAGCTACTTTCATGCTTACTACTAGTACGTATTTACTATAGTTATCCGCAGGGCATGCATAAACAACATTGTTTTTACCTTGGAAATCTAGGTTAATTGCTACATCATTACATCATTTACATGCATGACTCACACACACGTAATCAGAATTACCATTTCCACCAAACACAGATGAGGTTGAAGATTGATTAGGAGATTATCAGAGATCACGTAATCTAGATTAAATATATATATATACTACTTGAAAATATTTATATGATCGATGACTCGATGAGGGCACGTACGTAATGCCAAACTTGTGATCTGGAGGTATTACAAAAAGGTTTCATATAACTAGCTAGCAGCCGCCATTCGTATAATTTAGAAACGTCCAATTACATTAATGTGCATAATTATATAGCTAGAGTAGTTCTTTGATTTCCAATATAAATACCACATGACAAATTCTGGCAAGCTAGCGAGTCAATCTCGATCTGAATTCTAAATCTTTACGCACACACACATATATGCATATACAAATTCGAATTTGTTAGCACAACCGAGAATTTGAATGGACGTACCAAAAACACTGAGAGCAATCATTGCACCGAGCCGGCTCATGAGCCGTGCAACATGTGTGATGGAACAGGAACTCAAAATTATTGGGATCTTATATATAGATTTTTCAACGGGATATATAACACTACCAGAAAAACTTATTTATGTGACAAAATTATTAAGGTTTCATCGCCTAAGTACCACTTAGACGATGAAATCATACTTCGCCGCCTAAGACACAAATTTCATAGTTTAAGTGTACTTAGACGACAAATTAGAAAGCGTCGTCTAACAGAGAGCAAATAATTAGATGATGAATTATAAAACGTCGTCTAACAGAAAGCAAATTTTTCGTCTAAATGATACTTAGACGATGGAAAAAAAAAACGCCGTCTAAGAAAGAAGAAATTCATCGCTTAAGAAAAACTTAGACGACGAATGGATTTCGTCGTCTAAATGAAATTTAAAACGACGAAAAATTTTGTCGCCGTAGTAATCGTACTTAGACGACAAAATGGTTACCAATTCGTCATCTAATTCCATACCTTAACACTAACCCCCAACCTCTAAACCCTGATCCTAAACACTGAGATGATGAAATGGGTAACATTCGTCGCCGAATGTTACCCATTTCGTCTTCTAAGATGAATTTTATTGCCTCCAATCAAAAAGCACGACCATGTATATCATCTCAAAATGCATATTTATTTCGTCGAGGGCATAGAGTAAACAATTCTTGGAATATGAGTATCGACGGTTCAAAAATTGAAGTTATAAAGATGCGTATATCAGCGTTTCCGTTTCGTTGAAATTTCGATTTTATGTTCGCCTACTCCGATCAAACCCTTAACGAACTTCGTATTTACTGAAAATTCGTCCACTTACATATTATTTTATGATGAATATATCCAACGGTTCTTTTGTCCAAATTCAATTTCGTTAATATTGATGTGGAGTGAATATATATACGAACATTCAAGTTATACAGCATTAGTAGATATATATATATATGAAGTTTTTAGTCTTCAATAAACTTTTTATGTCAAATTTCAATTAGTTTCTATTTAGCTGATAAATTAAGTTTCTACGACAAGACAAACACCCGTAACTTCAAAAATAGGTTTACGAATTAGTTTTTACGATAGTTTTCGTCTTTTAACTATTTTTTCGATAATCACTAAATTCAATCGACCGAATCCTAAACTAATCTGAATTAGGTTGAATTTTTTTTCACAATATTGTATAAATATAATGATTAATTACATCTGACGGTTGATTTTTGATGATTATTAAGCAACTACACAAAATTAATTTTCATATATTTAAAAAAAAACATTCAATTAGGCGAAGAAACTATATATTTTCGTCGCCTAAGTGAACTTTATTTTATTTAAAATATCTAAAAAAAAAGTTATTCAGGCGACGAAAATATATAGTTTCGTCGCCTAAGTAAAATTTATTTTATTTTAAAAAAATTACTTAGGCGATGAAACTATATATTTTTCGTTGCCTAAGTGATTTATTTTATTTTATTTAAATTTAAAAATTAATTTTAATAATTTAAAATACTCAAACGACGAATCTATTTCACCGCCTAAGTCCAAAATTTTGGTGGTTTTTTTCTACAAATTTTTTTTTTTACCAAAACATCAAAATCACTTAGGCGACAAAACTTGTTGGTTTTTTTGCCTAAGTTTATAATTTTGGCGATTTTTTTTTTCCGCTAAATTTTTTTACCAAAAATTTAAATCACTTAGGGGACGAAACTTATTGGTTTCGTCGTCTAATTGGTCACCTATAAAACAAATTCCGTCCACTATTTTTCACCATTCGATGTCTTGAATGTACCCCCTATTTTTTTTAAAATTGCTACGTGTCACCATTCGATTGGTTAATAAAGTAAAAAGTCAATGAGCTTATAATAAGTTTAGGGTATCGAATTATCATCCTTACCCAAAGTTATCACAACCAGAAACCGTCGCTAGGCTCTAATATGTATGAAAAGTTTCTGAACAAGAATCAATATATATGCCCTTTCAGTCAAAAGTTTTCGAACATGAATCAATATCTTCCAATTCAATTTCAACTAAAACTAACAATAATAGATGAATCCTTTGGTACCCTTCTCACATGAACTTTTCTTAACCGACCTAGATTTTCTCACGGTGATCAAACTTGAAGTTGAGTGCCCCCAATGTCAATGCTGAAGCCGAGGGGTGGACGAAGGAGGAATCTTCGAGAGTGGTGGTTGATTATTCAACTTTATTGTTGGATTTGAACTGACGAGGTTATGATGGAGCTCCTTCTTTACGCTGAGTAGAGGGAGCAACATCAAACAACTCGATCATCCATGGAGCAAAATTTCACCCGGCCCCAAAATTGGAATTTCAAATTTTGAATACAAGACTTAAGAGCTTCAACCATTAACCTCATTTTGGTGGATTGACCTTGACCAAGAGGAAGAAGAAAAAAAAGGTTCAGTGCGGCTATTAATCAATAATTGTTGTTGATAGTGTTGTTAGGTATGATTGGTTGAGTTTTTTTTTTTGTTTATTCTCAGAGAGGAGAAGGATGAAGGAGCAACGTCGGTGGTGGACATGAAAGATGGTGTTTTACATTATCGGAGCAACGCCAGTGGTGATCGAACGTGGTATTCAGTGGTGCAAGTGGTGGAGACTGGCTGAAATTTCAAATCCAAGGATAGATCTGATCTGTTGGCCCAACCTCATCGTAAACTTGAATTCAGTAACTGAGATTTAAAAAAACTAGGGGGTGTGGAGAGAGGGAGTATATCAAATACGTTCCCTCTCTCTTTCTCTCTCTCGATCGATTGATCGAGTTAGTCTTGAATGCATACCCCTCTCTCCATACCGTCTATTTTTTTTCTTCAAAACTTTACATATGTCATCATTTCACTGGTTAATAGAGTTAAGATTCAACGAGCTTACGATGAGTTTAGGCTATCAAATCCTCCTCCTGTCCCAAGAAGCACACGTGTTGTCCGCCGCCGAAAATCTCTGTCGGAAAACCTTTGCTGGCATTACTGTGGTGTAAATTGATTGCGTTCTTCAATTTTTGCCAAACTTGAAGACCACTTACTACAATGATGATTTACAAATCTTTTCCTAAAACTTAGATCTGAGCAAGTAAAGATGAGGCTCAAGTCATGACCAGGATCAACTGTTCCTTGTTCTTTGAGCCAATTGAACATGAATATCGAACTTTGTGTTAGTATTGCATCATTAGTTGTACGATTAACATACTTATCCGCTTAAGCAGATCAGCGACACCTACCACACCACACGCAAAACCACCAAGGAGGCTTCAACTTTACTCACCAGACCCACCCCCTCCGGGCACGCACGCGCCCGTGGGGGGCGCGCCCGAATAAGCAGAACACACACCAGCAGAGTGCAGGTTGTCCCACATTGAAGAACACCACCAGGCTCCAAACTCAACCACCTATATATATCAGGTATTTATTACAGGTAAGATCACTAATTCACACATTCACAACCAATTCACTCGACCAGAACACTACCCGTACATTCGCTTGACTGTTATATCTAATACATCATCTGACTTAGGCATCGGAGCGTTGAAGGCGGGCCACCCCGTCTTGACCCCTGACCGCCTGTTCATTATTGTATTCTTCTAACAACTGCACCCGAACGCCCGAAAGGAAGAGGAAGTGCCCGACAGGAGGATCCACCGCCCGAAAGGAGAGCCCGCACGCACGAAGAGAAAGAGAGCGCTCGTCCATCCGAACAGCCCCAGCGTTCGGACGCACCAGGAGGAGAAAGAAGTGTATTCGTGTTGCTTCCACCCCGTTACGCCCCCGCGCGTAATTCGGTAGAAACATCTGGCGCCGTCTGTGGGAAACTTACAAATTGCAAACCTCGTATAAACACCACGGAAATCAAAGGTCTACATGCTCAACCCGGTGACTAACGACAGCAACACGCCCGATGGGGAGACACCGCCAGACTCGCAGGGGCGGAATGTATTAGCGGCCGACGGGAACGATGGCGAGGGACGCATCAACAGCCTGGTCCAGGAGTTACGGGAGGCGGTGCTCGAGAGAGCAGAGGAGCGCCATACCCGCCAGAGGTTGGAGGAACGACTGGACGCGCTCATCAACCAGCAGATGGAACGGAACGAGGAGACCCAGGAAACCACCAGCGAGGAACGACACCCGTTCGGCCGGACCAACGCCCAGGCGGCCCGAGCGCCCTCGCCCGCGGAAGAGTCGGCACCACCAACAAACGACGCTCTCATCCTTCGGATGGAGGAGCTGGCGGAGGAAGTCTCGCGCCTGCGCAAGGACAAGCTGGCCGGTCAGGGCGGGACGTTCGCCCTCCGGGTCAGTCCGTTCTCGGCGCACATACTGGAAAGGGGAAGGAACCCCCACGCGAAGATAACTAAGATCGCTCGGTTCGACGGGAGCGGAGATCCACGCGCGCACGTGGACGAGTTTCGGTCCACCACGGACGGGACCCGGTACTCGGACCCAACCTTGTGTTTCCTGTTTCAAGAAACGCTGGCGGAAGAAGCACGGAGCTGGTTCTACGAGATCCCGCCAGGGTCCATCCACTCATTCCTCGAGCTGGCGGAGAGCTTCCAGAAGCGCTATCGGCTCCAAGGCAAATACAACACCATGGGCATCCTCCTCAAGGTCCGCCAAGGGATGGACGAGAGCCTGTCGAGCTACGTCAACCGATGGAGGGCGCTCGCAAGCACATGCAGGGACCTTGATAAACGAGTGGCCAAGGTCACCCTGATGGATAATATGCTCGCCACTCCTTTCGTAGAGAAACTTGTGAGGAAGGAGCATCTCGACTACGATGAGATCATGGACCTGGTTGTACAGAAGGCGTTGGTGGAGACGCGAGTGTACGGGTCCGCCTCCGAGTCTAGCACCAACAGACCGGAGGAGAACGCTCAACCCCGACAACCCTCGGACGAAGGAAGGGTGCCAACCGGAGGATACAAGAGGGACCGGGACGTGCCAGTTGAGAACAATCAGAAGCCTTTCTTCCACCACCATCCGGGCGGCCACTATCATCAGGCAAGGAGACCAACGCGGCAAGACGTCCGTATACCGCCAGGTTCACACCGCCAACCAGCAGGACGGGAGGTCTTCACGATCGACGGGCAGTCGCCCGAACAGCTTCTCCACCTACATCGACGCCGGCTCCCACCACCGAGCGGCGTAACGGCAGCAATGGCCCCGGTCGGCCGAATCCCGAGCATTTGGTGCGAATACCACAACGCCGCTACCCACCACACCAACGATTGTTCCCTGCTGAGGAGGGCCCTCAAAGATATGAGGAAAAGCGATCGCCCCGCGCCTCCCCGGGCGGAAGGACGACAGCACCAGACGAGTTCCAGAACCCGTGGGACTATCAACACGATATCCGGGGGCAAGCGCAAGGAGAGAACATCATCGCCCGATCGCACGAGCAGGGAAGTGCTGGCGATCAGGGCATGGAGGGCGCCCAAGGAAGGAAGGAGGGGAACGCCTACCATTAGCTTCACAGCGAGGGACGAGGAGGAGAACTTGAAGGACAGCACCCTGCCGTTCTTGATCAACGCGATCATCGACCAACTCCTTGTGAAGAGGGTCCTAGTAGACAACGGGGCGTCCGTCAACATAATCTATTTCGACGCATACAAGGCGCTCGGAAGGCCCGCACGCAAGATGACGCAGGACCATGAGAGCGTGGCCAGCTTCACGGGCGAGACATCGTATCCAATCGGGAGTGACAGCCTCCGAGTCGAGATTGGTGCGCCCGACTCCCCGCACGGCAAAATCCGAACGGACTTCATCATCATGGACACCCCCTCCCCCTACAACGCCATACTCGGGAGGCCAGGGATCTGCAGGTTAAGGATGATCATCGTAGGATACATGCTCTTGGGACGCTTCCCCACTGAGCACGGAGTCGGACATATCCGAGGGTACAACAGCGAAGAGGCAGCAAAACCCCGGGATAGGCATGAGGTCCTCGCCCTAGAGCCCGCGCCAGGATTAGAAGCACCCGACGATCCGCGCGACGGACTGATGGCCGTATCACCCGTACCCGAACGCGAAGAACTGAGGACGATCCGGGTATCCTCCGAACACCCGGAGAGAACGGTCCAAATCGGAGCATTGCTGGCTCCCGCGATAGCCGAACGACTGACCACGCTGCTGAAGGAGAATCAGGAGGTGTTGGCCTAGTCGTACAAAGACATGCCCGGGATCAGCATGGATATCATATCCCACCGGCTGGGCGTCGGCGCCAGCGCCCGAGTAGTGAAGCAGAAGAGACGGGCGTATAAAGCGGAGCATTACGCAGCCATGCACGAGGAGGTGGACCGATTACTGGGCATCGGGTTCATCCGGAAGGTGGACTATCCCAAGTGGATTTCCAACGCTGTGATGGTACAGAAGAGCAACAAGAAATGGAGAATGTGCATCGATTACAGTGATCTCAACAAGGCGTGCCCAAAGGACAGCTTCCCAATACCAAGGATCGATCAGCTGGTGGACGCAATTGCAGGGCACGAACTCCTATCAATGATGGACGCTTACTCGGGCTATAACTAGATCTTCATGGACCCCGCGGACCAGGAGGCGACGACGTTTGTCACGGACAAGGGCCTTTATTGCTACGTTGTCATGCCTTTCGGGCTGAAGAACGCCGGCTCCACGTACCAGAGGCTCATGAACACGATGTTTCATGGCCTAATCGGCAACATTGTAGACGTATACGTGGATGACATACTGGTGAAGAGCGTCCAGGCGGCCGACCACGTCCAGAACCTGGGGACTGTGCTCGACATCCTCATCAAGAACGGCATGAGGCTGAACCCCACCAAGTGCACCTTCGGAGTCACCAACAGCAAATTCCTGGGGTATATTGTCAGCCAGCGGGGAATCGAAGCCGCGCCAGCCAAAGTAAAAGCGATCATCGACATGAAGCCGCCCGTCAAGAGGGTGGACCTACAGAGCCTCACTGGCAAGCTCGCGTCCCTTAACCGTTTCATCTCACGATACTCAGACAGGTGTGCCCCGTTCTTCAAAGCCTTAAGAACCACGAACAAACGCGAGGTTGTGTGGACGCTCGAGTGTGAGGAATCTTTCCTTCATATCAAGGAGTACCTGGCGTCCATTCCGCTCCTCTCCAGACCCGTCCGAGGGGAAGTTCTGTACCTCTACTTGGCTCCTTCCCTCACCGCCGTCAGTTCTGCCCTCGTCCGTAGGGAGGACTGTACGGAGTTGCCCGTCTTCTTCTTAGGGAAGGGCATGACGGGTGCTGAAGCACGATATCTGACGATTGAGAAGATGGCGCTCGCGCTCGTAACCGCCGCCCGACGATTGAGGCCATACTTCCAGGCGCACAGCATCCACGTCCTCACCAACGTACCCTTGCGCCAGATACTCCAATCGCCCGATCATAGCGGCCGCCTGGCGAAGTGGGCCATCGAACTTAGCGAGTTCGACCTCGAGTACAAACCTCGCACGGCGATCAAGGGGCAGGCCGTGGCTGACTTTATCGCTGAATATACGGAGGCGGAAGGGGAGCCGGCCCAAGCGATCGATGGCCCGACGGTAGAGACGTCCGACAACCCGGAGGTCAAGGAGCGACCGGTGTCGGAGTGGAACCTCTACGTCGACGGGTCCTGCACGAAGAAGGTAAGCGGCGCCGGTATAATCCTAACCGGGCCAGGAGGGGTAAACGCGGAGTACGCCCTCAAGTTCGAATTCAAGACAACAAACAACGAGGCCGAGTACAAGGCGCTCATCACGGGCCTGGAGCTGGCCAAGAATTCAGAGGCACCCGACCTCAACATATTCAGCGACTCACAGTTGGTGGTGAGCCAGGTCGGAGGAGAATTCCAGGCAAAAGAGAAGTCCATGATCGTCTATTTAAAACATGTGCAGACACTGATCAAAGGATTCAAATACGTCAACATCAGCCATATACGCCAGGGATTCAACGCGAAGGCAGACAAATTGGCCCGATTGGCCACAGCGCCCGTACACACGGGGCCAGGACAACGTATCGTCGAAGTACTGCGACGACCAAGCATTTCAGGAACGGAGCAGGTCCTGGCAATCGAACCACACAAGCGTAGTTACATGGACGTGCTCATTGCCTATAAAACCAGAGGAGAACTGCCAGGGGATAAGAGAGGGGCCAGGACCGTCGTCGCACGGGCGGCCAATTTTAGCGTACGGGATGGGGCACTTTATCGATAAGGAAAGACTTGGGCAAGCCTCAAGTGCGTCACTCCAACAAAGGGCAGCTCGATCTTAAAAGAGATCCACTCGGGCACGTGCAGCTATCATGCGGGCGCCAGATCAATCGCTTACAAGGCCTTTCGGCATGGTTTCTGGCGGCCCACCATCCACGCGGACGCCACGGCACTGACAAGCAAGTGTCACCAGTGCCAACTCCACGCACACCACCACCACGCGCCCGCCGTCCCGCTGTCCATCCTCCTGTCGCCCGTTCCATTCGCACAGTGGGGACTGGACCTGATCGGAGAGCTTCCGAAGTCGAAGGGGCAATACAGATATCTGATCGTCATCATCGACTACCACACGAAGTTCATCGAAGCTCAACCCATGGCAAAGATCACCACGGAGAAAGTGGAACGCTTCCTCTGGCGCTTCCTTTTTTGTCGCTATGGGACGCCGCTCAGCATCATCACGGACAACGGGCCACAATTCAACAACCCCAGACTGATAGCCTTCTGCAAGCACCAGGGAACAGACCTCATCTTCGCATCGCCAGCACACCCCCAGACGAACGGACATGTGGAAGCAGCAAACAAAATCATCAAGTCTGGAATCAAGAAAAAAATTGAAGATATCGAACCCGGGGATGCGGGTTACGGGCGCTGGCCCGAGGTCATCCCAGAAATTCTGTAGTCCATCCGAACGACAGCCAACGCAGCTACAGGCGAGACCCCGTTCAGCCTGACGTTCGGAACAGAAGCCGTGCTACCCCTGGAAATTGCCCATCAGAGCCCACGGATCGAGGGGTACGATCCGCGCACGAACGGTGAGGGGCTGAGGCTCAACAATGATCTGCTGGAGGAAAGAAGAGACATGGAACACCTGCACAACGCCGCGAACAAACAGATGATCGCCCGACTATACAATCAGCGCATACGGGCTCGCCCAATCCAACTGAGGGACTGGGTGATGAAAGCAATCCAACAGAAGGTGAAGGCGCTTCGCCCATTGTGGGAAGGTCCGTACGTCGTTGACGAGGTCGTCAGCGACAGCACTTTCTACCTTAGGGACATGCAGGGTCAACGACTACGCCACCCATGGAACATCCAGCACTTGAGAAAGTACCTTCACTAGATCTCGCTATATTGCGTTCATTTGTATAAATGATGTCGCGTTTGTTTGTCCTTAGCCCGCCCGCCCACATACCCGGGGGACTGGGGGTAGACCACTCGCAAGGATGTAAATAGGAAGCGCACGCCCGCACAAGTTACTCAAGGGACGCCAAACAAACTCAACAGAAAAACGACAAGGCACACAAACGGACAGAAAAATAAATTCCATTCATTCGCCAGGGCACGAAGGCCCGATTACAAAAGATCTACCCTATTACAAAAAAAGGAAAAAGAAAAGCTACCCTAAAGTGATGAAGAAGACGAAGGCAAGGAAAGCTCTATTTATATTACTCGAGCGGGATACGCGAACGAACGCCAGTCGTCCGTTTTTCGCGTATCCACCGTCGGATAGCAACACGTGGCCCATGGCGGTTTACTTGCCCTCCCAAGTAACCGCGCCAACTCCTCGACTTCCCGCCTCGATTTCGAACCCTAGCACGGTCTCCAACAGCTCGACACGTGACACCAATGCCCCACTCCCACGCTCCCACGCGCGTGACGTCTACCCTCCAAGCAATCATCACAACATCAGCATTCAATGCAAGGGCACGCTAGCATTAAATGCGACGGCTAGTATTTATTACACCAGTTCCCAAAGAAAAATCAAAAGGAATGTCACCTCCAAACGTCTCATCAGAGCACCACCAAACCCAAGGCAAGGACAACACGCCACGATACCCACCACTCCTACTGGCGCGTACACCACCCACACGACCGGACGCTCGCCAAAACACCATCAGGTTAGTACATGTGACACTCGGGCGCCCCGAAAGAGGGCTAACGCCTGAATTCCCTTTTGGCTGTGCCCCGAGTGAAGAGCTGCGCCGTACGGGATGGGGTTCTTCCTTTACGTACGCGCACGCATTAGCAAGCCGGATCAGGCAGCAGAGGCACGAGGTCCGCCCCCTCTCTGAGCGCGCGCTGAGCCCGATGGGCGGCACGGGCATGAGGTCCGCCCCCTCCGTGAGCGCACCGTTACATAATCGAAGAGCAAGCCGGCTGTCATGACAGAGGCATGGGGCCAACTCCTCTCTGGGCGTGCTAAGTCGATGGGCGGCACGGGCGTGGGGTGTTTCCCCTCCGTGTGAGCGCAACGTTAACATTCGACCCCGACTCGGAACATCAAGGGCGTGCGGTCCAACCCCTCCTTGCGCGTTCCGGGATTGATGAGCACGGGCGAACTCCCCGGTCGCGAAATGCAAGTCGGCTGTCATAACGGAGGCATGAGGTCCGTCCCCTCTCTGAGGGTGCTAAGCCGAAGAACGGCACGGGCATGCGGTCCGTCCCCTCCGTAGCACGTTACTTGTAGGTCGCGGTCTTGATCCCTCTGTTGACGCTACACCGTACGGAACGGCATCCCCGTTGATGTACGCGGTGCACC
Source organism: Geum urbanum (assembly GCA_946800695.1). Taxonomy (NCBI): domain Eukaryota; kingdom Viridiplantae; phylum Streptophyta; class Magnoliopsida; order Rosales; family Rosaceae; genus Geum; species Geum urbanum. Next base: position 7,322,891 of record OX326997.1, read on the forward strand.
GCGCCACCCCAATGCCGGTGTCACGAAAAACATTTGCATACATTCACACATCATACCATACATTCATGCATCATACCATACATTCATACATCATACCTATATACCTGCATATCTGTTACACTTGTATATGTTTACAAGCCCGACCCCATCTGGGCGCGCGGCTCCAAACATATATGGCAAGTTTTGTTTGGAGGCCGGGCCCATAGGTACACCAACGTACGAACGGGTACAAGTACACAATCGCACGAACAGGTACAAGCTCGAATGCCCAGGTCCCACTCCGTCATGTGAGCCCTTTCTTGACCGGAGAGTTTGGGGACTTGGGGGGTTACAGGATCACGCACCACTGCTCAACCGGATAAGTATTCCGTTTAATCGTACGGACCCTTTTTCAACTCCCCAGTCAAGAAAGTTCTCTTTTGACTTGGGGACTTGGGAGACTTGTTAGTATTGCATCATTAGTTGTACGATTAACATACTTATCCGCTTAAGCAGATCAGCGACACCTACCACACCACACGCAAAACCACCAAGGAGGCTTCAACTTCACTCACCAGACCCACCCCCTCCGGGCACGCACGCGCCCGTGGGGGGCGCGCCGGAATAAGCAGAACACACACCAGCAGAGTACATGTTGTCCCACATCGAAGAACACCACCAGGCTCCAAACTCAACCACCTATATATATCAGGTATTTATTACAGGTAAGATCACTAATTCACACATTCACAACCAATTCACTCGACCAGAACACTACCCGTACATTCGCTTGACTGTTATATCCAATACATCATCTGACTTAGGCATCGGAGCGTTGAAGGCGGGCCACCCCGTCTTGACCCCTGACCGCCTGTTCATTGTTGTATTCTTCTAACAGCTGCACCCGAACGCCCGAAAGGAAGAGGAAGTGCCTGACCGGAGGATCCACCGCCCGAAAGGAGAGCCCGCACGCACGAAGAGAAAGAGAGCGCTCGTCCATCCGAACAGCCCCAGCGTTCGGACGCACCAGGAGGAGAAAGAAGTGCATTCGTGTTGCTTCCACCCCGTTACGCCCCGCGCGTAATTCGGTAGAAACACTTTGTTTGATCTTTTCGATTCCACAATTGAAATATCTTGGGAAGACCAGCAAACTTGATATTGATAACACAAATGGTTTACAAGGAGATCAAACTCTTATAATAATTTCCTCTATCATTTTTCAGGGAACTCGAAAGAAGATTTGTACTCGTAAACAAACACAAACTTCAATTGCAGGAAACAGCTCCAAGCACAAAAGAAACTCAGACTTTCAATGTTGTTGGGTCCAAAAGAGATTTGGAAAACAGAAAAGTGACAGAAGAAGAAGAACATAAGAGAATTTTTCACAATGTGATGGTATGGTTCTCAAAACTGAATATTTTTGGGGTGAGAAGCAAAATTGCAGAAAAATTGTACAAATTAAATGGATCCAAATGTTGGGCCACCTGAGAGAAGAGTGAAGCCACCGGTGCATTACCGGTTATACAAAAAGAGAGACTTTTTTGCTGCCTTCAAAATCAAAATTCAGCACCAGAAGAAGATAAACATGAAGGGAAGTTGAGCCATTTTCAGACCAAAAATGGGGTTAAGATATGTGATGAACTGAAAATTGAAATGAAGAACCAAACTGATTTACCACTTCATTATCGCAACCATTCTCTACCAATCCTAAATCAAACAAAACTTTGAATTTATATATCTTTGATTTCAGGTTTCCCAACTCTAATGGCCGAATTTTTCTTTCAAGCACCCAATTCTTTATTTCTTGCAAGTTCGAATCAGCCTCAACCTCCACCGTCGTCGTCGACCGCTTGCGTCGAGGTCTTCAGAGCTTAACAGCAACACGCGAGGCTTGGAGCGACGATCGAGCGCGGTGCACGTGGAGGAGATTGGCTGAGATTTCGGTTCTGATCTGTTGGGGCCGAGCTCATCGTAAGCTCGGATTCTATTTTTAGATTAACATCTGTGATATAAAAAAATTTAAGGGTGTGGAGAGGGATGGTGCATTCTAGACTAATTCTTCTCTCTCTCTTAAACTTTACACACCACCACCATCGCGCCACCACCATTACCACCACCAATACCTCGGCACCACCACACACCACCGCCAGCACATCGACACCACCACCACCATCACACAAATGCTGCCGTCGTCGTCACCATCATCATTAAATTATTTCTTAATTACGAATTTTGTATTCATTTTTAATTAACATATAATATATTATTTAATTAGGATTGAATGAATTTTTCATTTTTTTTAAAATCACGTTCCGTTGTCTAAGTTAATTTTTTTATTTATTAAAATCAACCACTTAGACGACGAAAAACCTCCGTCGTCTAAGTGGATTATTTATTTTTTAAAAATTCGACACTTAGGCGACGGATAACATAAAATTCCGTATTCTAAGTGGTTTAACTTATGAGATGAATTTTTGGTTTCGTCGTCTAAATGTTTACTAAAATAATGAAAAAATTTCGTAGTTTTTTTTTAGTAATTTTTCCACCTCTAAAGGTGTAAGCGACGAAATTTGTTTCATCACTTAAGTTGTTACTTAGACGACGAAACAAAAAAGTTTCATCGCCTAATTACTTAGATTACGACACTTAGACGACGAACTTTAGGCGGCAAAAAAAATCACTTAGGTAACGAAACTACTTTGTTGCTTAAGTATGTTTTTCTGATAGTGTAATATGAAACAGCCATTTTTAATGTATTGTTTCATGTAGTGTAGTTGACAACTGGCCATTAAAAATTTGAGGAGGACAGCGTTTCGATTCTTCCTTGTCCCTTTAAGGGCCTCTTATTTTTCTTTTCTTTTTTTTTTATGTTTGTAAATTTTAAAGCTCTGCTGCATAAGACCTCCAAAATTATTGAGCCGGCCCTATCATTACATGAATGTTTATTAATTCTTAAAACGAAAGGAATGGAATTGGATTTTCGTATTACGTACGTAGGCATGAAGGGGATTGATATACATATATGAAGAAAAGAGTAAGGTTGGTCGAGTGGCTGCGTACATAAATATACTAGCCATAAGCCAGAACCGATGAATTCCATGAAGCTAGCTAGCGTATGAGGAATTTGTCTCCCACGTTACGTGTATCCCTCGTGGCTCGTGCTCGTTCAGATCTAGACTGAGAAAAGTAATAATATATGCAATAATTTGTGTAAAACTATTTGGTGAATAAATATGATTGGAACGGACTTGGAATTTTCTCCATAAATATATGATATTAAAGCATGGTATTAACATCTCTTACATGAGTTACATCTCGTGCATGTGTGTTGCAGATACAATGATATATATCGGATCAGCTACAATGTCATGCTACTCACAAGATTTGAATCAACGTTGGCTTCTCTAGAAATTAACAGTACGGCCGGTGTGAATTGGATTCAACGTAAATTTAATTTTTTTATCTTGTAATTGTTCGTGGAACCTATCCTTTACAAACACCTCTCGTCTTTAATGTGGTTGAGAATTTGAGTTCATGGTGAACTTGATTCACCTGAGAACCATTCAAAAATTAATGTTGGAAAGAAATATTAATAAATTTGAAACTAAAATTTCTACTAGCTAGGAACAATAAAATAAAATATGAATAACGCACTACTATCAAATAAATGATTAGCTCTTCAGTTAGGCCGCCTCACTTGTACGGCAATGCCATGTCAAAGATCCTGTACCACAAGGCCCCTAATTGGTGCCCTAACCGTCCTGTCGAGGAGCTGCCCCAAATAAACTCATTTTCAGATTAATTAGACAACGATATTGCGTGATGAGATTCAGCCCCGAGTCATTATCCCTGAATAACTCACCGACGTTTAGTCTCTTAACTAGTCTTTTATTTTTATCGTTGTGTCCTTAATAGCTAGCTAGAGTAGGCGTGGAGTTATTGCACCACTCATTAGTGACTAAGGCCTTCCCTTTCATATTTGAAAGGCTATGTCCCCCTATATTATGTGGTGTTTTTTTCCTCTTCTCTTACAATACTACAATATAGTTATTAGACGACATAGGATAGACAACATATAGAGGTTGATATGCTGTTCGAAAATTTAAGGCGACGTATAATTTTTTGTGTCGTTAGTCAATCGTTTAATCCATGCAGAGATACGATTAATTTCACAAAAGTTACAGTCGTATGGAGAAAATATTTGTAATTTTTAGTTAAAAATTAGATGACATATTATATGTCGTCTAAAGGAGACAAATATATGATCATTTTTGTTGAAAACATATTATATGTTGTCTTATTGTTGCAAATTTCTTTTGACCAAAACATGTCCGGTCAAATAAGTCGTGTTGTGTGAAAAGAGCAAACTCTAAAAGAAATTAACTCTAACAAATCAAAATCTCTCTCTCTCTCTATTTGCAGCCCTCACAAAGAACGCCGTCACGATTGGGCTCGCTCTCTCCGCCTTGAGCAAAGCCATGTCAAAAATCCGATCCCACATGGCTCCCTGCAGAGCCCCTAATTGGTGCCATAGAGGTGAGGCTGTCGTATCGAAGAACTACCCGAATAAACTCATTTTGAAGTTTTTAAAGTTTCACTTAAAGAGTTCTTATTTTTTTCTTTATTATTTAGATTAACCAGACAACAATATTGTGTGATGAAATTTAGTCCCGAATTATTTTCATTAAATTACTAGTCTCTTAATATTTTATTTTTATGGTTGTGTCCTCAATAGCTGGCTAGAGAAGGCCACTACATTTGACATGGGGATTGAAGCTCAGCTCCAAGTACTTAATACCGATCCTCTCGATCATTAACCTTCCACATATTCAAAAGGTCGACAGATCATACATATCAGAGAGCAGATTTAAGTACATTCTCGATCGATGTTCAAGTTGGTTGCTGTAGTTTTCAACTTGCTATTGCAAAGAAAGAATTGAAGGACGTATTATATCAGTACGTATATCATTGAGTCACTCACTCGCATGGCCAAGTGCCAACATGCACGCCAATATATGAAACATATCTATCAATCTCCCGTATATATGACAAACATGCATGTTCAATATTTGATCCATTTAGTTGTTTCACTTCAAAATAAATATTCTTTACTTTTGAGTTGTTCAATGTTATTGGGCCAGTACATGCGGCCGTATATAGAAAAACTTCTTTTTGAGGGAAGGAATTTTAGAACGATCCTAACAATCTTAGATAGATTAGAGGAGTTAAGGATGAAGGATTCTTGGCAATTAGAGTCATTCAATGATATTAATGGCTAGAATTTTATGATCACTACGACAAGTTATTGCATGATTCCTATAAATAGAGGAAATCTTCATGTAATCAAGGGATCGACACCTCATTATCTGAAAAATACACTTAGGCGACGAAACAATTTCGACTCCAACGTGACATTTTTTTCCGCCTAAGTAGTTAGGCGACGAAAGTTTCATCACCTAGGTTTCGTTGTCTAAGAATCGTAGTCTAAGAACTTAGACGACGAAATATGTTTCGTAACCTTTGTACTTAGACGTCGAAACATTTCTGATCTAAATGACGAAATTGTTCATCGTCTTAGATGCACCTTAGACGACGAATATTGATTTTCATCGTCTAAGTAATAACACTTAGACGACGAAGGATATTCATCGTTTAAGTAGTAACAGTTCGTCGTCTAGGTTCAATCACTTAGACGACGAATATTGATCTTCATCGTCTAAGGTATAACACCTAGACGACCAATGATTCATCGTCTTAGTGATTGAACCTAGACGACGAATTCTTCTCGTTTCGTCGTCTAAGTTTATTTTTTAATAATTATTTCAGAATTATAAATTAAATTTAAAAAATAAAAATTTAAAAAATAAATAAAATATTCATTGAATATAAAAAGTGTACAAAAAAGTGTACATACGTATATCGATTGAAATATACATAAACTAAACTATGAAACTAAACCGGGAGTATGGATCTCGCCGATTCCTCCGTTGTGGCTCGCATCAACGCCGTCGTCATCGTGCCCAGGAGGGGTGGGGGGCTGACACTGGGGCAGAGGTTGCATGCCCATCGACTCGAGGAGCTTGAGGACGAAGCTCATATGAGTGTTGGTCGATCAAAGCTGCTCCCGGGTCGACCTTGCCTCCTCTCAGGCCAATTTAGCCTCCTCACGGGCCAATCGAGCCTCCTCTTAGGTGGCTCAGATCGCTTCAGCATCCGCCGCACTGCACCTACTCACTGATGCGGATGACTGGGTCAAATCTCTCTAAACCGCATGTCCAAGCCCATAAACCTCCTTGCCAGCTCGACAACCAAAAACTGCATCGGCAATATTGATATGAATTTCCTTCGATAGAGGAGGAAACTCTTCAGGCGTCATCTCTGAATTTTGCAACTGTGCGTGCGTCATTTCCTCCTGGGCCATTTGTGTCAACCTCTCCTGAAATTAATCATGTGAACAACCTAATTAAATGTCCTAATCATAATTCAATTTCTTCAAACCAATTACCGTGAGATTAAATTCAATAAATTTTGGAAGTACGATTAAATTCAATTAATTTTTGAAAAATAGTTACTTACGCCACGTTCACTCGCGACATTGACTTGCCCGGGCTTGACATAAGCAAACACGCTGGCATCCAAAAAACAGTGCTTTGAACCCACATCTCTATGAGCCTTTGCCATGTAGATGAACCTTTGCGTTCCCGAACAGTGGTGGTCGGCCTTCTTCTCATGATTAGCCTTGTTGGCCTCCGACCTTATCTGTTTCACAACAAAGAATATTAAATAATAAATAAATATTTAAAAGCAAGAAATTATTCATTTTCATTACATTAAAGAAAATGAAGATGAACCTTAAACTTGTAGGACTTAGAGTGCCCGACCAACCATTGCCACTTGTCTTCCTTTTCTGTCCGCAACTCTTCTGGGATAGGCGAGACACCGTGTTGTTTGTAGTACTTGTGGATGTCATACTTCTAATCTTTGTAAATACGGGTAGCCGTATCCTCTATGTGCTCCCACATCTCCGTTCAGTCTTCATAGTCAAAATGTACCTAGAATAAAAAAAATTAAAATTAAATTCCTTGACCTCATGCCTCTTTGCTTTTTAATTCATTATAAAAGTAAATAAAATTCAATAGACCCTATTACCGAGAGTTTGCGGTACACCCTGAACTTTTCGGATTGGGGCAGCTTATTCCAAGAAGGGGTAATCATACATATGTAGTTCTATATGATTGATTTGATGTTGTGCGAGCACAAACTGCTGAGCTCCTTGGTCGTAGGGCCTCGGGTGAACTCGTCGAACAACAGCTCGATTTTCTTCCCCGTTGACTTTACTATTCGCTCACCTTTAGCTTCCTTCCAAAGTCCCCAGTGCATTTGGGGATCGGGTCTGAGGGTTCCCTCCTGGTCTTGCATCAGACGCTATAGTGAACAGAATCATCGACGAATTCTCGAGGACCTTGTGATGACGTTGCCGAAGCGGAACCACAGGGTCATTTGCATATTCAGTAGCCCTTTATTCTAAATCATTCCTACAAGACATAAGTAATGCAAACGTACGTATGTACACTCTTAATAAACCTATTTTATTTGTGCTCTATAATATTCATTAATTAATTAGTTAATTAACTAATTATTATTAAGTATTTCGTATATTTAATTTAAAAATTCATATTACTCCTCATCATCATAATCATTATCGTTTGAATCATCCTCCTCACTATCAACTGAATATTCCTCATCATCATAATCTCCATCGTCTGAATCGTATCCGACGTCGTCGTCATTATCCTCCATCTCCTTTTCAGAGGCATTCTTCTCTAAGTCGTTAATCTCCTTTTGAGTAAGATTTGTGGCGCCATCAGACATGGGTAAGTGTTTATTAGACCGAATCAGTTCCCTTATGTCAGAGATGATAAAAGTATTGGGCTCTTGATATGCATTGTCATTATGCGCTTCAGTGTCAGTCGCAAACGTCTCTTCAAGTGTTGTGGCACTCCATATACCTCAGTGAGATATATGATTTACTAATTTTCAATCTTCATCAGCTTTCGGATCATCCAGATAGAACACATGTCTAACTAAGGCGGTAAGAGCGAATGACTCATCCTCATACCAATTTGAGTTTGTATTGACTGATAAAAGGCCAAGATCTTCCTTCGTACGCTTGAACCATTTACACTTAAATAGAAAACCATTGATATCATTCCCGTAAAGTAGTTGAACGACATTAACAAGAACCCCGTAATATACATCAGCCCCTTCCGCAACAGCGATCTCAGTGTTTTGTGTTCTTCTTCCTTCATCTCGGTCCAATGAATGAAACTTTACACCGTTGACAAAACATCTGACATAAATATAGTTTTGAATCTGTTTATGGGCTAATAAGTGCTTTTCTCATGACCACCACCCCTCGTGGTTACCAAATTTTTCTAGATCAATAATCTGCAAATATGAGAAGAAGATATATGAATGTGTATTTAATTTATACTGAAAATTTGACATAGTTTTCCCTAAAAATAAAGGAAACCAAAACCTTGCATGCACAAATTAAGGAAAAACACTTCTCATAAGCAAACACCAAATGTCATTCGAATTTACCGTGAGTAACTATTCCCATTCAATTTCTCAATTTTAAAAAAAAAACTAATCACAAACCTATATGCATGGTTTAAATTAATTAAACATACGTATCCATTGGAGGAAATAATCAGGGAACTTCTTCTTAAGCACTTTTTCAACCCAGTTATGACTCTTGTCTGGTTTGGCTCTCTGAATTTTCTCCCTGTAAGCTTGCATGTACGGTCGGCCTCATCACAATCTCACAACACTACCCAATGCACTTTAATTAATAAGTTCTTCTTAGTTGATCTTCGTTTAATACTTCTCTAAACGGTCGTATAACATCTATGACGACTGAAAGTGAAAGGACCCGACCCTAGATTAAATAGTAAGCTACAATCAAGCCTTAACGACTGACCCTAACCTACGAATTTCTGTGAAAATTTTGACATACCTTTCTTTATAAAAGAGGCGCCCAAAAATCTGCAAGGAAAACCCACAAACAATACCGTGAACCATCGTTGTCCATCCGGATTTCTCAACATAAAACTGAAATCAAACCTGATACATTATTCGGAATTAGAAAACATAATTCAAGTAAATACACTGATTCATAAACAAAGAAACTCAACTTGACAACTATACGAGTGACAACCTATTCACAAGAGTCTCACAAAGAAGATACTACAGAACTAGTATCCAAGGTGACTTTAATAACACAAGAGACATACTGACAGTGAGCAAGGACCTACTGTTGAAGGAATTGACTGTTAGACCGGTGAACTCGACGCCCTCGATGACATCCAGCATCCTCATGATACACACTGCAATCTGGGAAAATAAAACTGAAAAACCTAGGAAAAAGGCATATAAAATCATAAAAACTGTTAGAGTGAGTGGACGAAAATAATAATTCACCTTTTAACTGAAACTGTAAATAATATGTCTTTCGCAATATAATGTGCATAAAAATAATGCAAATCTGAAAATAAACATGATGCGAGTTTAAAACCGCGGGGTCTCTCTCAGACACATCCGCAACAATACATTCTAAATCGCGGGATCCCAGACCCACAAGTGATTAAATAGTCAGAAAGACCTCGGGTCAGGACTCTGTCCCCCCCCCCCCCCCCCCGGAGCATCTCGGGGATCAGCCGAGCATGCCAACGCATCGATGCTTCTACCTCTGAGACTGTACTCTGTGTAAAACAAATCATATTTTTTTTTTCATGCACATGCATAATCGTAAATGCATACTTGTACGGTATATAATCATAAAATACATAATCGTAAATGCATACTTGTACATGCATAATCATAAAATGCATAATCGTAAAATGTATAAATCAAGACTCGTAGGTCAACGGTGAAAATAAAATGTTCACTCACAGGTTGCCGGAATAAACATAAAACTGAAACCCTGTCGATCAGCACAATTATTCATCTGATACGCCCGTTAACTCAAGATCTTGAAACCACGATTAAAATAATATCTGATCATCGGAGTTCATACTGAATAACAAAGATCGTAATCTGGTGAGTAATAACATCGAGAATTTCGTATACTCGAATAACGTAACTTCTGTTTAATTACTGACTCAACCAAATACTGAATTCAGTTCCCTGTAATCCCTCACTTTTAAGAGTCGCAAACCAAACTCGAATATCAAACGACTCGCAATTAAACTGATAGCCAAAGCGTCCTTAAATAATGTATTGAATTAAACTGATAATTGTCCGATTAAATACTCGCCCAAATTTATCAAACTCAAATCCGAATATAAACCTCACCATTGTGTTCGGCACGTGAAAACGAGTGAAATGACATAAAACTTTGACGAAATTTCACCTCGCCGGAGATCCGCCGCATAAGGCGGTGCGTGGGGCCGCCGAAATCCTACCGGCCTAGAAAACTTCAACCTATACATCAATTTGAAGATCTCAACATTTTCAACAACTTTGTAGTTCAATGCTAAGCCCAATTTTAACCAGAAAATATCCAAAACTCACCGTGAAGTTCAAAAACCTCGCTGGAATCATTTCCTTCGATCGGCCACCACCGGCCACGGCAAGGGCAGAAACCACTTGGTTTCAACTCACCATTCCATAGGCTTCAAAATTCCCATAAGGTCGACCCTCATCTCCGCCGTCTCCGCCACCTCTGACACCGGAAAAATCTGGTCGGAATTCCCTCATCTTTATCACGTCGGTTCTTCCTCCTCCGGCCACCAACGAGGGCGATCCACCTATCAATTTGAAGAGAATCTCAAGCCCAACAATTTTTATGAATGAATCATGGCCAAAGGTGGCCAGAATCTAGCTCACCGGCTCCGAAAAGATTCGAAGCCAAACGGGTCGGTTTTGACCCGTGGGTCAACGCGGTCAAACCCAGATTTCTCAAATTGGAAACTTTCCAAAAATAGCTCGTATTTATACCATATATATACCCATACACATACCAGCTTGAATCAACGACTACGGTTCAATCTGATCCAAATCGGACGGTCACGATTAAATCAATAATAAAAATAACACTCTTTTATATATTCACCAACCGGCTTCAAAACTCGATAAAACATTGCCCGCTTATCTAAAAAATTTCTCAAAAATTTTCACGAACTCGAAATTAAATATTCTACAATTCTTGTGAAGGAAGTCAACACAAATTCTCGCCTGATGAAATAGTCGTTAACAAACTCAATTATGCGACTAATCTGTGATAACGCGTAACACAAATTGATAACTGCATGATTACGGTTCGGGTTGTCATGTTGGAGTAGATAACACACTCATGTATTATGTATGTCTCTGCTATGGAGCCATATGAGGCAGATTTATTTTTGACTAATCTTTTATAATGTCCGAGTGGTCTGTAAAATTATATAATTAATTATTTAACGAATAGTAGAAACATAAAAAGATATGTAAATGATGAAAAACCGTTACAATTAATTGTAGCTTTCTTGAAGATACATTTAAGTGTAGTAGACCAGACCTGAAAACAGTACTTGTTCGAGAAGGTGGATCATGAGATGAATCATGATGTCAAAGAAAGCAGGAGGAAAACTCATCTCTAATTTGCAAAGGATGTGTACAATTATGTATTGTAGTTCGACCACATTGGATTTCTTCAACTCTCTAGCGTATAACATTTTGCCACCATCTACACAATGCTATTATTGGTTGGACGACGTCACAAGACAAATATGGTCGAATTACCATTGAAATCAGATGTTGCAGCATAACGTGGTGGTCATGAGTCTTTAGACCAATGAAATTGTGTTGCTAAACGTTGGCTGCTTCAAATATATTCGCTGCATAATTTGATGAATAAGGAACACTTTTAAACCAGTTGAATACATAACCCCTCAGTGTTGACTTCACTATGTAAGATGCATTTGACATCTTGTTGTACGCTCATCTTCTATCGCTCCTTAACCACAAAGGACGACATAAATTTTAGATCTTTGGGAGTATCTTTAGTCTTCAACTTAATACCGAGAATTTTTTCCACCATGTTGTCGCACACATTCTTTTCTATGTACATGACATCTAGGTTGTTCCTGAGTTTCAACTTCGACCAGTAACACAGTTTGAAGAAAATATTCATGTGATGCCAATAGTTAAGATCGTGTGGAGGGTGTGGATTGAGTTTCTTCACATCAGCGTCATTGGTCAACACACCAAAATAGAAGCTGTTTAACCTCTCAAAAATCTCTTCGCTAAACCACTGTTGGGATTTAAGATTATTCTCTACTGTCCGGTTGAAATTATCCTTATCCTGTCGCCATGGGTGATCATGAGGAAGCCATCTACGATGACCGTTGCAACACACCTTCCCAGTGTGTCAACTAGAGTTGATGTCGTCCAAGCAGACTGGATAACCATTGCATCCTTTGGTTGTGCAAGATGCCAATGTCCCATACATAGGAAAATCGCTGACTGTCCACATTACGACTACTCTCATCATGAACATTGTGTCAGTGAACTTGTCATAAGTTGGGATTCCATTTTCCCACAACAGTTTCAGCTCATCAATCAATGGTCTGAGGTACACATCTAAACATTTTCCAGGAGATTTATGACCTGAAATTAGCAGAGTAGGGAAATTAAATTCTTTGTTCATACACATCCACGAAGGCAGGTTGTACGACATGAGAATTACTGGCCAAGTGCTGACTGCATCACTATTACTACCCCAAAGATTGAATCCATATGTAGAAAGTCTGAGTCTAATATGAGAAACACATCAGTAGCATAGAGACATAAACTTAAATTCTGAAAATAGAAAATTTTACATTGATATGTTCCAACTATATCTCACTCTGCGAGATCCACTTATTTGAAACTCAACAAAAAAAAAATCATTATTAATTAATATATACTACCAGCATATAGAGAGACAATGAGTGTGCATGTATGAGCTTTTTTGTTTAATATTTAGGAATTAATTGATGAGTAATCGAGCTGTGATAGTCGAGTGAGAGGTAAAAAAATAAATAAGTATATTTCTCTTTTTATTTTTTAATAAACTTTTTAAAATAATTATATATTTATATATTTTAATTTTTTAATGGGCTAAAAAATATTATGTGGACTGCAGCCCAACCAGCTCCCTTCGCATGGCTAGCACATACATACGAAAGAGAGAGAGAGCGAGAATTCTCAGAACTCTGAAAATTCTGGAGCCAAATACTACCCACTTTCATTAACTTTCGGATCATCATCGATCGATCCTTCATTTTCAGTACATATATAATTGGCGGCCGGACCACCATTATAGATTTATAGAGCAGTTGGTAAAGCTGGCAAAGGCCATATATAGCTAGGCATAAAATGTAAAACTACTTGTTCGATCATTCGATTACCATAATTAATCCTGGATTAACTAGATAATTTGGATTAATATTATCGATCCCAAAGATCGATTATTAGTAATTAATTAACTAACTGCATGAAATTGCAGAAGCTTGCCGGCCTATATGAACGTACAAGATCAAGATAGTGCTTGCGGGGATTGGATTTGTGTGTTAAAGCTTGGATTTGTGGGATTATCTTCTATTAGCTTGTTAAAGCTCAAGGTTTTCGAGCTTCCGTTCCTGCTTGAAATAGAGTTTGTATTAATAATTTGATCGAGCACCTTACATTACGTACATATGCATGTACTAATTCTCAATGGGAAATGATTACTAATTTGATCACGTGGTTAATTAATAATTAGAAGTTAAGCCAGCTCTAACTTACGTGGTTAAACTCTCTTGTGCTCGATGTGCTAGAGATTATATCTCTAGCTAGCTTTCATTGTCGTCACTCACTAGCTAGTGTCTTATTTGGATTCTCAATTTAAATTTTCACGTTTCATAGTTCCAATCGAGTGAATGGACATAAACACGTACAAAGATTGTGATCGATCACATTGTACGTAGCTAGCTTGTTTCCTCGTTATTAATTCATACCACTCCAACTTCGTAGTTTTGGAGTCGAGTTAATTCTTGAGTTAATTAATCTCTCCATTTTGCTCTAAGTTCTCTCTCTCCCATCAGCCGTCTCATGATAAGTCACGAACATCTGGATCGAGAGAACAATACCCTGAATACGGACCTGGAAACACAACTCGATCGGTCGATCCGCCATGCCAGTTCTCGATCTGTTTGCTTCTGAAAATCACGTACCACAAGTAGAATATGCATATTCGCATATTCCCTCGTCATTTTACTTTAGCAAAAATAAAATAAAATTGTGGTACCTGAATTTTGTTGGACCTATAATTGTGCTCACTGAACTTTAAAATCTATTTTTGTGATACTTGAACTTTTAAAATGATGCACCGGTGATATCTGGAACTAATTTTTCGATCTTCGACGTTACGTGTGATGACGTGGGAGTTTTGAAATTCAAATTTGAGAGGTAAGAAAGTAATTTCGAATATGAAATGATGTTTATAAATATTCATATATTTTAATAATATTTTTATATAATCTAATGTAGGAAAGTTTTTACCACCAGACCATGAAGATTTCTTAGTAAAATAACACGCATACGTATATTTACTTATACAAATGTATACGTTAATAATGAAAAAAAGGAATACTGGGTTTTGAACTCGCAACCTTATGGGTGGGGGACGACCACCTTGGCCACTGAGGCAACTCTCTTGGTTGCAAAGCATTGTGTAGTTATTTTACTTATCTGCTAAAAAACCAAGCAGACCCGAACCCGACAACCTAACCCGAACCCAACTCTCTAACGACGAACCGACCCTCTCCTCGCCTTGCCCTCCCAAACCCCTGCACCTAGCCTCGCCCTCCCGAACCCCAAACCAGATCTGCCTCGCCTCACCCCCGCCCCAGCCTCGCCTCACCCCATACCCGCCTCGCCCTGCCCCCACCCACATGCTCCTCCTCAACATATGGCCCCACCCCGCTCTCCTCCTCGTGACCACGTCTCCCACCGATGAGGAGAGACCCTGCCCTGACAAGATCCGGTCGGGTTGGATCGACCCACCCACAAGTCCCAAAAAATATGAAAATGAAAAAATAATAAAGAAGCAGGTCGGGTATGAACTGGGTCAAATCGACCCACTAAATTAAAAAAA
The DNA here is from genome assembly GCA_946800695.1 of Geum urbanum. NCBI lineage: Eukaryota > Viridiplantae > Streptophyta > Magnoliopsida > Rosales > Rosaceae > Geum > Geum urbanum. The sequence goes on from OX326997.1 coordinate 7,338,030, forward strand.
AATAAAAAATGAAACAAAATTGTTATAGAAGGGCAAAATAGTATTTTAACCCTTAAATTTGAATTTCGAGGTTGCCACGTCAGCACAGGTGACGTCGACGATCGAAAAATCAGTTCCGGGTATCACTGATGTATCGTTTTGATAGTTCAGGTAACACAAAGATCGATTTTAAAGTTCAGGGAGTACAATTATAGGTCCAACAAAGTTCAGATACCACAAAAAAAAATTGGCTTTCACTTTTGTGTTAATTTGGAAAAACTATTCATGTGTAAAATATGTTTAGCTATTCCGTGTACCATGCAGTGATGCACCGGTGCAATGTAATGAAACTAATTTGTGTAATCTTAAAACCGAAGGCCCGGCCGGCCTCGATTTCATGTCTAGCTAAATATGTTTAGCTAAAAATGTTTATCTTCCATTACTTTTAGATAAATTAGATCTTTATCCAACATTTGAAGTACTTTAAATTACTTCCACCATTTGATCTCAACATAAACGATGATGGCAGAAGCAATAAACGATGGTGTGAAAGGTCATCTCCAATGGTTGTGACCTATATCTTATAATGAGACCTTGGACTCTCCAATGGTGGTAAAATTAGGTTTGATACCTCAAATCAGGCCTCAAAATGAGACCTAATTTGATTCTCAGTCTCATTTTTCACGGTGGGTCAGAGGGAGAAGAAAAGCAAACATGAGAGAAAAGAGAGAGACTTGTGCGACGCGAGGAAGGGCGACGGCGTGAAAACGACACTGATAAAGACAAAATAACAGCAAGGGTAATTGAAAAGATAGCTGGCACGCACGCGAGGTGATTGGAACAAAAGGAAATGAAGTGGCATGATATAGCAGGTGATAATTCGACTATTCCCACCCAATATTTATGAAGGTTTAGGAAACAACACGTGAGAGATAAAATGTACGGTGCAATCTTGACAACCAATTATAAGGTGACATGTGGCATAGAGAATCGCATCCAATATATCGATTAGATATCATATCTATTCGTGATCTGAATATACTCGTATTGATTGATACGTGGCAATAAAATCGCACTCGAGATAAACACATGTGGCACTTATTAATATATGCTATTTTTAATTGATTAATTCAATAAATTTATGTTACTTAAAGTTTAATAATTTACAAAATATAAATGATTATATAATACAAAGTTTATACTAAAATAATTAAATAAAAACATATGAGTTTAAGGTATGAATCTCACCCTTGGAGATGGGCAAGACTCATATTAATATGAAGTAAGATGGAGAGATTAATAATGAATAGTAATTTTTGAAGGACTCATAATAAGTTAGGCCGATGGAGAGACTAATAATGAATAGTATTTTTTGAAGGACTCATAATAAGTTATGCATCCTTAACCATTGGACATGGTCCGATGATGTCAAAAGCAAATGAGTAATGAAACATAAGTACTACAGAATCTGTTATGGATTTTCATATTACTGATGTTGTCTGTGTTTTATGTAACCAACCAAGTTTATGAACAAGGCAAACAAACGAGAAGGCGAAATGTTAAAACATTATTTTCTCGGTGCCAACCATGTAACAAGTACTCAATGAAAACAACTCTGCCAACACTCTCTTATCGATCATATGGAAGCTTCGATTTCCTCTGAAGACACAGCAACTCCATTTGGGGAATCATCTGCATGAAGCTGTGCAGAAACATCATCTATGGCAGAATTTAGCTGTGCAATCTTCTCGGCGAGTATTTTGCGGGTTTTCTGTCATCAGTCACAACAATCAGAGCCAATTAAAATAGGATACATGTTCAGAGTCATTCTGAAGACAACTGAGCATCCAACATGATTCACAAAGTTTTGGCGGATAGACCAATAACACTTTCACCTTCAATTTTAGAACTAGAACTACAGCACGCTAATATAATGAATAAACAAAAAGTATACAAACTGAGAAGCAACAACAGCATATACGGATATGCATATCTATATAATATATATATGCAATAGTAGCAATACAATCAAGCTGGATATTTCTAGTAAATCCAATGCACTCATTTTGAAGGGTATCATGGCCCCAGAAAACAGACTTTTCTTCTATCCCCATTGGCTTTGTATACTTTCATACATAAAATGCAATGCTCTGGGATTCAACTAATGAAGAATACAGTTGGCATTTTTTTTTTGAATAAATACGGGTGGCATTTATATTTACAGTATGATTCTACCAAAAAGAAAAGAGGAAGTCTTTCTCTAGTCTATACATATTGAACTGTATATTTCTAAGCTTTGCCATTGCAGGAACAAGTAAATTCTCACCTCAAGAGCTTTCTCTTCATCATATATGAATTTTGGCAGCTTCCTCATCAAATCTTTTCTATCAGCTCCAGCTACTGCTAGTGCCTTGCTTATCTGGTAAGGGTATCATTTTTTCAGTCAAATACATATGTTTCCGTATCAATATGCATGTCCACTCCTCCTGTGATGAACTATTTGCACTATAGCAAAAAATTCCATAAATCAAGCAGTCATGTTGCCTAATCAAGTAAATCATCACATAACCAGAGAACTGCATAATTTATATCCTAAATGCACAAGTACCAGAGTATAGGACTGCAGTATTATGCTAAACTCAAGTAATAGATGATGGATAGATATTAGAATGATAAATCATCATACATACCTGAGGTGCATACACACATCCTAATGCTCCAACAATTATGCCCCCTAACACAAATCCACCGACAAAGATGCCTGCAGTACTCCTTCCACTGTCCCGACTTCACATGCAAAGAGAGAAGTAAATGAAGTCAATTAAAAATCAATATCCTTGTATGCAACAGCTGAATCAGCTTGCGGAAAAGACATTCAGAAATTTACTGCTACACTATCTCCTCAGCAACTGATAGAAATGGAGATACAATTACACATACCCTGCTTGAACAACAAGTGACCTTTTACTCGATGTAAGCTTAGTGGGCGTAACGTTCAAAAGACAATGGTTCACTGGCTTCAATGAAGAACCTAGCATCAAACATGTTGCAACAATCAACATAAGAAAGAGTGTGGAATCCAAAGGTAAGGACTTTGCAAATTACTAAGGCTAATCAGCACAATATTGAGTGAATCAAAGCCAAACAACAACCATATTCGATAATCCATACTTAACTACAACGGCAGACAACACAAGTGATCTATCAAAAGGGGAAGGTACATCAAGAAACTAAAAATCACTTAAAGTCGAAAAATTAACTTCATTGCAAGTTTTACTTCACTAAGACTACTCTGATGACACCCACTAATGTCTAATCTATGTATAATTGAACTAAGGATCCTAAATACTAGACTAGAACTAGAGAACTACAGAAAATCACATAGACCCTGAAGAATTAGACAAAATATAGAGATAGGTACTATGTTACATTTCTATATCATAATCTTGGATTGCTCAGATCAAATGGACGATGATCAAATAGCAAGTAGTAGAAGAATAAGTGATCAATTTACCAGTCAAGAAGTGGGTTTGATGATTCTGAAGTGAGACGAACGAGCTCGAAAGAGCACTCATGGTTTTCAAGTCTGGCAACAATTACAGAGACGCAGGAGCAAAGCAGAGAGAGAACGAAAGGAAGAGTACGTCTGGAGCAAATTGGTACCGAAAGAAAGGCCAATTTTCTTTGTTGTTATGTTTTCAGTGCTTTGGTATTATCGAACTATGGCCTTGTTTACAGCTTCAAGATCAGACGACTTAACTGCAATTTTATTTGTTTTAAGAAATAAATAAAAAATTAAAATTGGAAATGTTGAGGCTCAGGTCCTTCTCAAGGCTTTGAGTCCTTATCTTGGCCTGAAATCAATGGCAAAAGTTTGGCCCGTTTAAAAGTCGGGCCCAAGCTAAAAACGTCCAGTTATTCCCACTTGGGAAGTTTTTTTTTTTTTTCGAATGGGGAAACTTAAAGGATAAAAACCGTAGTTATGTTGATTTGAGGGCACACTTTTGCTTTTTTAACAAGGATAAAGACCGTAGCTATGAAACAACGGAGCGAGTAATGAAATGATATAGATCATACAAGAGGGCATCATGATGAAATCTGCATAATTATTATGAGCTATTACATGTTTTTGTCTATTGATGAAGTATATAGTCAAGTGTGAGTGAGTTTGGTGTCATCAGACATATCAAATTTTGAACTTCCAAAATTATTTTTAATGATAACAAAAAAAGTAAAAAAAAAAATCATTGGTCTGATCTCTTTGGACTGTATCAATATGATGTCTAACTTTTAAAAACTATCAAAATGAAATCTAAAGTTCCAAAATTGTATCAAAGTGATGCTTAGATTCATTTTTCGTCACAGCTCCGTTTGTATTGCTAACGTGTCAATTATTTTATTTTTTTTCAAATGAAGGGGTAAAATGGTCATTGTCAAGCAAAACAATCAAAGTGTTAAGGTCACCCAAAATTGTTATGGGCACCCAATTTTATTATTTTTTACTCTCTCTCTCTCTCTCTCTCTCTCTCTCTCTCTCTCTCTCTCTCTCTCTCTCTCTCTCTCTCTCTCTCTCTCTCTCTCTCTCTCTCTCTCTCTCTCTCTCTCGAGCCTTGCCTCCTCGATGAGATTTCCTATGCACTCTGCCACCACAACTCCACTTCCTCCTCCGCCATCGTCATCCAGTCATCTGCCTACTCATCGTCGAGGACTACCGATTGATCATCAGCGCCAAGCCCTAAGTCTCCTCTAAGGTTGGTTAAAGACGTTACATCCCGTAACAATATTATGAAAGAAAGAATGCATCATGGTATGTATGATGCATACAAAACCTATTTAAATCAAATAAAATGAAAGGAATGTTGGGTTCGAACCCCCAACCATGAGAGAATTATAAAATAACTTACCAAAGCTCTTAGATCGATCTTTCTGTTCAAGTATTTGACAGATTTTGCATATATTCGGTATTAAGCCAATAAAAGTGAAATTATTTCTTATAATTTTGATGTAAATTTATTATAAATATTAATCAAAAATTAAACAATATCAAAATATTTTCGATATTTTCAGTATATCCGCATTTTGAACGGTCGATATATCCTCGATATCTGATATTTAATTCCTTGCTCATATGTATATGTGAGCTGTTGTACCGCCGTTTGTTGGTGTGAGAGATTAAAGAGAGAGAGAGAAACAGAGCTTTATTCGATAGAGACCAAAATAGAACATCTTTTCTATTGTTCTTTTTGTTGTCAAGATAAATTTTTAGTTGAAAGCTAGAAGCTTTAGTGTGGTGGAGTTATCCTGTAGTTGAGAGAAGAGTATTCTCTAGTTGTAGAAGCTTTGGGTGCATTGGAGTTTTGAGTAGTTGGTGTTTATTCATAAACTCAAGTTGTAATCTCTCCAATTGATTATAGTGAAATTTCTTGCTTGCTCCGAGAGTAGACGTAGCTCAACCATATTGATTGAGTTAACCATTATAAATTATTGGTTGTTTCTGTTTGTTGTTTTCTTTTGTTATTCATTGATTGATTATCACCGTTTGTCCTACTTCTGTACAACAAATATCCCATATCTTTTATAATTTTTTTGAAAGTCTTAATACATCTTGATTGAATATCCCTAGACTTTTAACATCTTTGAAAGTACATAAAACCCCTAAAAAATCTAAATACAAATACATCCCCTTTAATATTGGTTAATCTGTTTTGTTTTTGGTCAAACAAAGGCACAGACGGTTTTGGCACTCATCGGTGGTTCCAGTCTCCAGATGTTGGAAGGGTTTTCTCCCCGAGTTTTAGAAGGAGAAAGAAGATTACAACTTGAAAGAAAGAAAAATGACACACGTCAGTTAATGGTCGGACATGGGTAGGAGCTGCTCCCAAGAACTATTCTTCTCAATTGCGGCCATTGCATTCATGCAATATTTGGAGTTAAATACCATGTCTTTGCCCACTACATCAAATTACATACGTACTACTCTTTCATAGCTTTTCAGAAAAGTTCAATTGTGGGCGATTTCATGCTTATATAAATGACTACTAGGATTAAACAATAAGCTAGCATTATTGGACCTATTAATTTGTTAATCCCCACTATCCATTTTTGACCTAAATAGTTTAACAAATAACCTTACACATCTGGCCGATAAGAATTAGCATCAGCTTCTTCTTCCTCCTCCTTTTCCTGGCAAATGGTAAATATATTATCAAAAGAAGAAATGAAAGGCAAATAAAAAGGGAAATAGCATCAACTTGTCCCGTATTTAATTTTGTGAAAAGAACAGGAATACTTGCTCTGGGTTTGGCTGATGGGAATTGTTAGTATTGCATCATTAGTTGTCCGATTAACATACTTATCCACTTAAGCAGGTAATCAACACCTACCAGACCATCCGAAGAACCACCAGGAAGGCTTCAACTTCACTCACCAGACCGACCACATCCGAGCGTACACGCGCCCGACAGGCGCACGCCCGAATGTGCGAATCACACACCAACAAGGGCACCAGTCCCACATCGAAGAGCACCATCAAGCACCAAGCTCAACCACCTATATAGGTAAGGCATTTACTACAGGTAAGGACATCCAAGATCATCCCATCCCATTCGTTCCATCTTGACGAATTCACTCCAACTATACACTATCTGCGCGCACGTTTGCTTGACTGTTATATCCAATACATCATCTGACTTAGGCATCGAAGCGTTGAAGGCGGGCCACCCCGTCTTGACCCCTGACCGCCTGTTCATTGTTGTATTCTTCTAACAGCCGCACGCGAACACGCATACCCGATCACCCGGGAGAAGAGGAAGCGCCCAAAGGAAGAGTCGACCGTCGGAAGAGAGAGCCCGTACGCCTGACGAGAGAGAGAGTGCCCGACCATCCGAACAGCCCGAGCGTTCGGACGAGGAGAAGGAAGTCTGCTCGTACTTGCTTCTGCCCCTTTACGCCCCCGCGCGTAATTCGGTAGAAACAGTTGGCGCCGTCTGTGGGAAACTTACAAATTGCAAACCTCGTATAAACACCACAAAAATCAAAGGTCCACATGCTCAACCCGGTGACTAACGACAGCAACGCGCCCGACGGGGAGACGCCGCCAGACTAGCAGGGGCGGTACGTATTAGCGACCGACATGGACGATGGCGAGGAGCGCATCAGCAGCCTGGTCCAGGAGTTACGGGAGGCGGCGCTCGAGAGAGCAGAGGAGCGCCAAATCCATCAGAGGTTGGAGGAACGACTGGACGCGCTCATCAGCCAGCAGATGGGGCAGCACGAGGAGACCCAGGAGACCACCAGCGAAGAGCAACACCCGTTCGGCGGGACCAGCGCATGGGCGGCCCGAGCGCCCTCACCCGTGGAAGAATCGGCGCCCCCGATGAACAATGCTCTGATCCTCCGGAGGATGGAGGAACTGGCAGAGGAGGTCTCGCGCCTGCGCAAGGACAAGCTGGCGGGTCAGGGCAGGACGTTCGCCCCCTGGGTCAGTCCATTCTCGGCGCATATACTGGAGAGGGGAAGGGACCCCCACGCGAAGATAACAAAAATCGCTCGGTTTGACGGGAGCGGAGATCCACGCGCGCACGTGGACGAGTTTCGATCCACCACGGACAGAACCCGGTATTCGGACCCAACCTTGTGTTTCCTGTTTCAGGAAACGCTGACGGAGGAAGCGAGGAGCTGGTTTTACGAGATCCCGCCAGGATCCATCCATTCATTCCTCGAGCTGGCGGGGAGCTTTCAGAAGTGCTATCGGCTCTAGGGGAAATACAACACCACGGGTATCCTCCTCAAGGTCCGCCAGGGGACGGGCGAGAGCCTGTCGAGCTACATCAACCGATGGAGGACGCTCGCAAGCACGTGCATGGACCTTGATAAGCGAGTGGCCAAGGTAGCCCTGATGGATAACCTACTCGCCACCCCATTCGTAGAGAAGCTAGTAAGGAATGAGCATCTCGACTACGACGAGATCATGGACCTGGTCGTACAGAAGGCGTTAGTGGAAACGCGAGTGTACATGTCCGCCTTCGAACCCAGTTCCAGCAGACCAGAAGCGACAAGCGCCCAACCACGACAGCTGGCGGACGGCGAAAGGCCAACCGGGGGCTTTAAGAGGAACCGGGACACGCACAGACAGAATTACCAGAGGCCTTTCTTCCGCAATCATCGAGGCAACAACTACAACCAGGCGCGGGGACAAGCACAGCAGAGTGCCCGCTTACCATCAGCGCCGCGCTATCGACCGGCGGGACAGGAGGTCTTTACGGTCGATCGGCAACCACTCGAGCACCTACTCCGCCTGCATCGACACCGAATACCGCCACCAAACAACATGACGAAAGCGGTGGCTCCGACCGGCAAACTCCCGGACGTATGGTGCGAATTCCACAACGCCGCCACCCACCATACCAACAGCTGCATTATGCTGAAGAAGGCCCTTGAAGACTTGAGGGACAATCAGGCCACCCTTCCCAGGGCGGAAGGACAACGGCGCGAGGCAAACATTGGAACCCGTGGGACTATCAGCATGATATCCGGGGGTAAGCGCAAGGAGGGGACGTCAACGCCCGATCGCTCGAGCAGAGAGGTGCTGGCGATCAGGTCGGGGAGAGCGCCCAAGGAGGGAAGAAAAGAGGCGCCCACCATTAGCTTCACAGCAAGGGACGAGGAGAGAAGCCCGAAGGACAGCACCCTGCCATTCGTGATCGACGCGATCATCGACCGATTCCTTGTGAAGAGGGTGCTGATTAACAATGGGGCGTCCGTGAACGTGATCTATTTCGACTCGTACAAGGCGCTCGGAAGGCCAGCACGCAAGATGATGCAGGACCACGAGTGCGTGGCCAGCTTCACGGGCGAGACATCGTACCCAATCGGGAGTGACAACCTCCGGGTCGAGATTGGCGCACCCGACTCCCCACACAGCGAGGTCCGGACGGACTTCATCATCATGGACACCCCCTCCCCCTACAACGCCATAATCGGGAGGCCAGGGATCTGCAAGCTAAAGTTGATCGTCGCAGGGCATTTTCTCTTGGGAAGATTCCCAACCGAGCGTGGGATCGGGTACGTCCGGGGATACAACCACGAGGAAGCCGTAGAGCCCCGGGGCAGGCAGGAGGTTCTCGCCTTGGAGTCCACAGATCAAAGGTCATGATCCACGCACGAACGACGAGGGGCCACGTCTTAGCAATAGACTGCTGGAAGAGCAAGAAGACAGACCGCGTCCCCACGAGCGCCCGACCATTCAGCCAGCACATTCGGGCTCGACCAATCCAACTGGGGGACTGGGAGGCAATCCGACAAAAGAGGGATACCCCGCCCATGGGGGGAAGCGCCATCACCTTTTTTGCTTCCGTGATATGCAGGGTCAACAACTACGGCACCCGTGGAAACGTCCAACATTTGGGGAAGTACTCTCGTTAGAATCTTATTATTTTGTACTTTTGTTGTACTCTTACCGTTAGTTTATATTTGCGCGCCCGTTCGTCCTTACCCCGACCGCCCATATACTCGGGGGACTGGGGATAGGCTACTCGCGTAAATGTAACACTTGGTTAAAATCCATAGCCATTCAAAACAAAGGAGTGGGCGCACGCTCGCGCTAGTCACTCAAAAGATGCCAAAAAAAAAAACAAAAATTCAGTCAAGGCACACGTACGGAAAGAAGCACTTTATTAATGGAAGGCACAAGGCCTAACTACAAAGACCTATCCCATTATAGAAGAGAAAAATCCTACACTACGCCCCAGTGTCAACATCCAACTCTTCAGCCTCCTCCGACGACGCTACTACAGCGGCTTCCACCTGCTCGCCCGGATCCATCCGCCTGATCACCGGTTCCAACTCCGCCCCATCAGGTTCTCCAGAAGGCCCCACCTCTCTCTCGTACACAGGAACCTGAACGCCCGCCCGTCTCCCAAACTCAGACTCCACGAACGCCTGGTACTCATCCATCTTCAAGAAAGGACCCACCACCGCCTAGAACGCAGCCACCTGCTTATCTACTTCCGCTCTGACCAGCTGGCGGAGCTCGTCAGATTCCTTGAACGTCGCCACGACATCCGTGCGAGCAACGCGATCGGCCACCTTCAGCCGAGACTCTGATAGCACCTCCCGGGCGGCTGCTTCAGCACGGACGCGCTTCAGCTCGGCGCGCACCTGCTCCACCTCGGCCACGGCCTTATCCCGGTCAATCCTCGCCAGAGCTTCACAGGCAGCAGCTTCATCCGACCGGACATTCGCCTCCTCCGCACAGGCGATGTACCGACGCGCCATATCATTAGCCTTGTCCAGCCTAGCCACCAACCGCTCCACCACCTTCCGGTGCTCCAGCGCCTCGGCCCTGAGGCGTGCAAGTTCCGAAATCTCTCGCGAGCGGACGCGGAAGACCTGCTGCATCAGGCGGGTGTACGCAACAAAGACCGCATCCAGCCCATCAGGAGCCGCATCCTCCAGCGGCTGCAGCAGGGACCCAAAAGAGGCAGCACCATCCGTCAGCACACGGCGCAGGCCGTCCACAACATCACCACTCGACCCAGGAGCTGGGCCGGGAGAGGAGTCTTCCGTCCGCGCCCACTTCTACGCCCGCTCCTCACCTTCCCCTTGGTCAGAAAATTGTGGAGGATCCAAAGACAGGAGCGAGGGATTTGGAGAGCAAGAGTATCGTGGAGGACTTGAAGGTCGACTTGAAGACGGAGGCGCGACGAGCGCACGACTTGAAAACTCAGGCGTATGAGCAGCCTCCCGCCTGTCCCCGACATCATCTCGCTCGGACTGCTGCTGCTCGCGCTCCGCCCGGGCATGGGCCTTGGATCCAGCAGTATCACCCGGTGGCGGGCGAGGATCCGCTTGTATCCCTTGGACAGGCGGGGCAGGATCAGCCACATTGGCAACAGGGGTCTTGGGCTGGGTACTGTCCCCCGGGACGAGCACACCATAACCATCATCCGCCACCTTGTGGACCTTCACAGCAATATCTCGCAGTTTGAGCAAACGGCGCTTGAGCATGTCATCCTTGCCTGTCACCTTGGACTTCGTCATCCTAACTACAGAACGCACACACGAAAGGTTAGCAAACAGATACAACACTTCGTAAAAATTATCCTATTCCTATTCCTGGCAGAAAACTACAGCCCACAACCCAGGCGGCCTGGCGGCTTGCACGCGCCCGGCGGGCACTCATTCGTGTCAGGCGTACGAGGGGACTGGGGGACTTCCGCCCGTGTGGCGTGGTCTAGCCCGCTCAAACGGAGGAAGATTTGGAGGAGCGCCAGGGTATATTGGAAGAACGAGCAGAGGGGCAACACTTAGCAAAGGAGTAGGAGGAGGCAAACCACCAGGAACACCAAAAACCCACAAAATCACCCACAAACAGATCAATCCCACCCCCCCCCCCCCCTCAAGAACACGCCCTGTTCTTGAAAGGCAAAAAACCCAGAAAAAGCCCAAAAACCCAGAAACACACGATCCAAAAAAACGGGAAACAACAGCAACAAAATGAGAGCCTCACCAACTCGGTATTTCATGGCAGAGAGGAGGAACGCCAACGAAGGGACTCCGGCAAGAAACGAAGAACAGCAGAGATCCGAGGGGAACGTTGGGCAAGGAAATTTTCTTCAGCGTTTCAACAAATCGTAGAAAGTAGGGAAAGATGCCACACCACACCCCTATTTATACTGCTCGCACGACGTCAGCCAGCAAAACGCCAGCCGTCCATTTCTCGCGTGTCCACCGACGGATCTCGACACGTGGCGCGGGGCGGTTTACTTGCCCTCCTAAGTAACCGTACCAATTTTTCAGCTTCCCACCTTAAAATTCCCACACTGGCACGGTCTCCCACGTCTCGACATGTGGCGCCAATGCATCACTCCCACGCGCCTACACACCTGACGCTTGAGCTTCGAGCAGTTATCACGACACCAAAAAAAAATAAAAAAATGACGACTCGCATTTACTACACAACGGTTCCCGAGGAGCAGCCAAAAGGAATATCACCTCAAAAACATCTTGCCAGCGCACCATCAGATCCAAGGCAAGACACACCGCCCGCACAACCAGTGAACGCAGATCACCCGCGCATGTCCGAATAAGGTAAACACCACCGCGGGCGAAGGGCACCTCCCCCCGTGCGCACACCGGTAAGAACTGGCAAGCCGGTTTAGGCGGCAACAGGCATGGCGCGCTAAACTCGATGGGCGACACGGGCGTGGGGTTCTTCCCCTCCGTGTGCGCAACATTAGCGATCGACGCACCAACTCAGTCCTGGCAGGATGCAGGCGCTGAGACTAAAGGGCGACGGATGTGGGGTCCGTCCTCTACGCACGCAAAAATACAGGTCGCCTATAGCAAAAAGGCAGGGGGCCCGTCCTCCCCTTGCAGACTCTAAAAACCGACAGCCGACGGGTGTGGGGTACGTCCTTTCCGTTCACGTAAGTACAGGCCGGATTAAGTGCCAGAGGCATGGGATATGTCCCCTCTCTGGGCGTCCCAAAATCGATAGGCGGCAACAGGCATGGGGTCCGTCCCCTCTCTTGCGCGCGCTAAAGGTGGCACGGGCGTGGGGTTCTTCCCCTCCGTGCGCCAACTCATTCCTAAGCAGAGGCATGGGATACGTCCCCTCTCCTGGCGAACTAAAATCGGTTTGGGCGGCAACAGGCCTGGGGTCCGTCCCCTCTTTGCGCGCACCAAGACTCAATAGGCGGCACGGCGCGGGGTTCTTCCCCTCCGTACGCCAACTAAGTCCTAGTAGGGGTGTGAGGTCCATCCCCCCTGTACAGGCTCCGAGGCTGATAAGCGACGGAGATGGGGTACGTCCTCGCCGTTCGCGAAAGTACAAGCCGAATTAGCAGGGCTAAGCTCGATGGGCGGCACGGGCGTGGGGTTCTTCCCCTCCGTGTACGCAACGTTAACGATCGACTCGCCGACTCGGGTTCCGGCAGGGGTGTGGGGTCCGTCCTCTCCTTCAACGGTCCGAGACCGATGAGCGTAACCGGGTGTGGGGTCCGTCCTCTCCGGCCGCGAAATCTTCCCGGGTTAGGCGGCAGATGCCTCTGCGCGCGCTAAGGCCGAAGGGCGGCACAGTTACGTGTTCGTGCGCGCTGCAACACTTGTAGGTCGTGGTCCTGATCGCACCGTTGACGCTACAGCGTACGCAACGGCATCCCCGTTGACGTGCGACGTACGCAGTGTCATCCCAACGCTGGCGTTACGATCAGCATTTGCATACATTTGCACATCATACCATACATTCATGCATCATACCATACATCCATATTTGCATATCTATGTCTGTATATCTGTTGCACCTATTTGTGTTTACAAGACCGACCCCATCCGGGCGCGGGCTCCAAAAAAATAGCAAGTCTGTTTTGGAGGCCGGGCCCACAGGTACACGATTGCACGAACAGGTACACGCTCGGACGCCCAGATCCCACTCCGTCATGCGAGCCCTTCCTTGATCGGAGAGTTGGGGGACTTGGGGGTTACAGGATCACACATCATTGCTCAACCGGATAAGTATTTTGTTTAATCGTACGGACCCTTTTTCAACTCCCCAGTCAAGAAAGTTCTCTTTGACTTGGGGGACTTGTTAGTATTGCATCATTAGTTGTCCGATTAATATACTTATCCACTTAAGCAGGTAATCAACACCTACCAGACCACCCGAAGAACCACCAGGAAGGCTTCAATTTCACTCACCAGACCGACCCCATCCGAGCGCACACGCGCCCGACAGGCGCACGCCCGAATGTGCGAATCACACACCAGCAAGGGCACTAGTCCCACATCGAAGAGCACCATCAAGCACCAAGCTCAACCACCTATATAGGTAAGGCATTTATTACAGGTAAGGACATCCAAGATCATCCCATCCCATTCGTTCCATCTTGACGAATTCACTCCAACTATACACTATCTGCGCGCACGTTCGCTTGACTGTTATATCCAATACATCATCTGACTTAGGCATCGGAGCGTTGAAGGCGGGCCACCCCGTCTTGACCCCTGACCGCCTGTTCATTGTTGTATTCTTCTAACAGCCACACGCGAACACGCATACCCGATCACCCGGGAGAAGAGGAAGCGCCCGAAGGAAGAGTCGACCGTCGGAAGAGAGAGCCCGTACGCCCGAAGAGAGAGAGAGAGCGCCCGACTATCCGAACAGCCCGAGCGTTCGGACGAGGAGAAGAAAGTCTGCTCGTACTTGCTTCTGCCCCTTTATGCCCCGCGCGTAATTCGATAAAAACAAGAATCATAAGATAATACACCTAATTTATACCACAATATATACAACATATGAATGCAGCTTCACAATACGTACATTTTAAATCGATTAAGTTTGTTAACTATGTAACTATGTGGCGCATTAACCTAGCTAATTACAAGTTACATATATGTTATCATATTCGATCAGGCACCTCTTGCTATATATAGATATAGATATAGATATAATATAAGGTGATATGATGATCGGGTCCTGAGCTCTTCTGATCGAGGATCAAACCAGAAGCAGTGAAATTTGGACACAGGCTAGAAAATGTGTGGTGTTTATAGTAGTATATTACCATAACAAGAGCACGATGCCAATGCTAGCTCCAGATTCTTTGCATATTTATTCACACATACAGCAAGAACTAAAAGAAAATAGCATAAAGAATAGGACGCATGTGCGTGGAACATTAATTTTTCCCAAACATAGGGAGGAGTAAGACAAGAAAGGGCCTCTGTTCTGGTGTTCTTACAGCCCGTGACACGTTACCAGCAGACCTTTTCAAACGGTCAACGTTGAGCTCCGATCCCTTGGTGTTGTGTCTTAAATTTCCTGCTTTGTCGAGATAACTCCAAATTTACACCATTTATAGTTTTTTTGACTAAAGAATCCTTTTACTCGTATGACAATTTCTCTCTTTTTTTGTGTAGTATAGGTTGTTTGACAAATTCGATGACGTTTAGATGTTGATAATTTCATTACGAGGGGATGATCCACAATCTCTCCGTGTTTTGTTAGCAGATATATATGCGTATCGCCTCCATGGCAATCAGTCAATGTTAATGACAGATAAATTATGACATGTAAGTAATTTATAATTTTGACATTTATGACATGTCCCGAGTGTCGCCTGAGTCAGTTTGGATGTTTCGAGTTCAAGACTATGACCTTGGGAGAGTCTTTGGGTCGAATTTGTGTGGCTGGACATCGGGCTCTAGACGTTTGGTGGAAGACGACAGGCTGCCATGATCTTGTTCTCCTAAATCGTGTGACCTTAGTGAGCAAAAGTGTTCGCGACGGTGGGAAAGATGATCGGGGTTGGAACATGTTCTTTATTTCATGGTCAATGTGCACTCCAGAGACAACGGAGGTGGATGCGAATCTTGTTTGGTGCTGTTTATGGTGCTTCCCATCAAGTCGGCCGGAGTTGGATGTCGGTAAAAGAAGGAGGCGGCTGGTTGATGGGGATCTCCCTCAAGGTTTGGTTTATGCCCTCTCATCCATTTGTGGGTTCTTGGTGTGGTGGGCTGGTATAATTAGCCCACGTCAATTCCTTTTTATTATTGTTTTGTTTTGCTTTTTAGTTATTGTTTGCAATAGGCCGAAAATAAATCTCCACCATTATTGGGTAGGTCTAATTGGGCGATTGAGGTGATCTGCTTGTATGTGCACTGTATTTTCCTTGTCGACTCTAGTGTGGAGATGATCATTGATGAAATGATCTCTTTCTCTTAGTGGTCGGATGAAACTAAGTGTCGACATTTGTCGTCGACAACATAGTGGAAAGGTTGTCACAAATTGGATTTTGATGCATTGCTTTCGATGAGAGAGCAGATTTTCTTTTCTAGTGTGTCACAATCTTGCAAAACAAATAGAATAGCTTATATTGCACTCTCTACTAAATGATGTTATATAATTTTAATAAGATGTTCTATTATTATTCGAAATGTTTAATGAATTTATTGTAATATGAGATTCATGTTCTATTTCTCTCATATGTACTTAACGATTTTATTAATCAAGACTTAAAAACTGTCTCACTGTCTTTATTTTTTTTTAAAATATTATAATAATTACACGCATGCTATGCATGACCCTTTAGCTTTGTCGTCATGGGAAATCTGAAATTGAGAAATACTATGTCTCCGTCATCTCGCATGACCTAAACTCTGTCCACTCCACGCCAATCACTCCAAAATAATAGGACCCAATATTCACAACACTTTCTTTCTCCGATAGATCCAATATTCACCCCACTTGCCATTTCTTATCTGTACACATATATTGTCGGTTTATTTCCCAATCAAACAAAATGCAAAGAAGGTGATAATAGTTCTCTGGAGTAATCTTTTATTGATATTAATAAAATGAGGGTAGTAAAAGTTCAGTCAGCCATTATTTGTATGAATATTTTCAGCTCAAGGCCAAAAACTTGATATGTAATATTTTAAAAATATTAGAAATATATATTTTAAAATTTCAGTAAATATAATATAACGGTAATATAGTAAATAAATACAAAAAATATAATATTTAAAATATTAATAATAATTTATTTGTTAAATGAATGAATATAATATAATTGTCAACGATAATATTTTTAATAATTAAATTAAATGCAAAGGTATTTTTCTTCTTCAATAAATACACCTTTATTTCCATACATTTTCTCTATAGGCTTGAATATATATAAATTTAAAAATTTGAATTAATAAAATAACATAAAAATTAAAATTATAACTTTTACGAATTAAAAAAAAATATATAACTCTTATTATTTATTAAAATAATATATTTACAGGACTAAATCTAGAGGCAAATATACCATCCAAATATAATCCTCCAAGATTATATTTACAGGACTAAATCTTTGTTTGACCTTCTTCGATCTCCTCTGCACAAGGCCACAAGCTAAGTCCGCTCCTCGAATCATTAACGGTGCCCATATTATTAATATTGATTCTCCTCTGAAACCCTCTCTGCCTAAAACGTTACTACAGTTCCCAAAAAGAACTTACCACTCTGGTTCGTGTTGCTTTCAGCTCTCACCAAATCAAATACCATCACCTATCTTTGCATTTCCTTCTCTTATAAACGACTAATTTTTTTGCTTAGACAACTGGTCGGGTTTTATCGCTGAAGCCGCGTAGACCCAGACATGGAAGCTCAGTAAACGCTTCTTTATTAATCTCTTCTTTCAGTTCTTTGCCTATAAAACCCGCCCAGATTATTATTTTTTTCAACAAAACAATTGCAGGGTTTTTTTTGTTTTGATACAACAATTGTTGGGTTTGTCTTGGATTTTCATGAAGATGGCAACTTTATCGCGTCTTGTTTGGTTGTTCTTGCTCGCCGGGGTGTCTTTGGCCGCCGATGACACTACTACTACGACGACCACGACGGCGGAGAGGTCGCTTGACCAGACGCCGACGTGGGCCGTCGCTGGAGTCTGCGCTGTCATCATCATTATCTCTTTGGTTTTGGAGAAGGTTCTTCATAGAATTGGAAAGGTACTACTCTTTAATCTTTATAACTTGAGTAGCATCGGTTTCCTAAGTTTGAAACTTTAAGTTTCTAGTAACTTCCGTAGATCGTGATAAGTAGTTGCTTGTTTTAAGGATTTCAGTGGCAGTAGGTTTGTTAAAATAAATCCTTTGCTGTAAGGATGTCAGTTGCTTAGTTGGACAATTTCTTTGTTACTCGTACCACGATGCTGTAGTTGTGCATTAGTGGGCTGCTTTTTCATATTTCCGTTAGATTACTTTGTAAAGGCTATTTAAAAGCCGAGTTCAGTTGTTGAATAAGATGAAGACATTCCCCACTCTGCTTTGAAATCTGTTTTGCAATTCTTTGTGTTTTACAGAGTTCTTAACAGATCGAAGATTGACTTTCAAGTGGTAGCAAATCTTTGCCGCAGTCGACTTTTTATGTGATGGACACTTTGAGTTATAGCAACCTGTTTTTTTTAGTTTCTATGCTGGAATAGTTTGACTTTAGTGTCTAGTAGTTCGTACTTATTCATTGTCAAGTTTGCTGAATGAGATATGATTGATGATGTTAAGTTTGTTGTGTCATAAATATCTTGAAAACATAGGAAGTGAATAACAAAAAGGTATGTTAATATGCTAATGTCATTTTGTTAATTCAGTTTCTTACAGATAGGCACAAGAGAGGTCTGTTTCAAGCTTTGGAGAAGTTGAAATCGGGTAAGAGGCAGTTCTTGTAAATCATGCTTATCTATCCTGAATCTGTTTATGAATAGTGTTAAGTGATTTATGGGTACGCATTTGACTTTTGATGAAATTGTTGCAGAGCTGATGATTCTTGGTTTCATATCACTAATCCTGACCTTCGGACAAAAATACATTATCAAAATCTGTATCCCGCTTAAAGTTGCAGACACTATGCTACCATGTAGTATAACTACAACTACTACGAAAACAGATGATTCATCAGACCGCCGGAGACTCTTATCGATTGATCGCAGATATTTAGCTGAAGCAGATACTAGTACATGCAAGAGTGTAAGTGCACCATATTCCTAAACTTGAGAACTTAAGTGACAATATACAACCAGTCTATTTGTCAATTATGAGAATAATATTGCCAAATATATTTTGGATTGAATTTGTTTTTCTGAGCTCGTTTGGGCACTGGAGGTGGGTTGGTTCACCTCTCTTTATTTGTATTCAGCAAATGTGTTAGCTAATGAAGTATTTTCAGTCCAAAAAAAAAAACAGTATGTTTGGCTTGTGAGTTCAAAACTTGTTTGGATTGAATAATGAGGTTTGGTTCAGAGAATGGATCATTACTCTTACCATGTCAACTAACAATAAGCAATTATGTTCTATTTGGATTATAACTAATCTGTTTCTTGTTGCCAGGGATATGAACCACTTATCTCGATCAATGGATTGCACCAGTTACACATCCTTATTTTCTTTTTGGCAGCCTTTCACGTAGCATACAGTGCTATCACCATGCTGCTCGGGAGGCTAAAGGTAAAGACAGGTCTACAGTTATGTGTTTGCTGAGTAATCAAAGGTCATAGGAAAGATACATCTAATATGTCTGTGATCATTGTTGGATGTTTCTTTGAACAGATTCGAGGATGGAAGGCGTGGGAGGCAGAGACTTCTTCCCATAGCTACGAGTTCTCAAATGGTATGTGATCCCTTGAAGTAGAGAGAAACAGTTCTTATAACTCGAAGCATTCTTCTCCTCATTGACATGACTGAATCAAATCAGATACACTGATAACTACTTTTTCCTAAGCAGATCCTTCAAGATTCAGACTTACTCATGAGACATCATTTGTGAAAGCACATACCAGTTTCTGGACTAGGATTCCATTCTTCTTTTATGTTGTGAGTTACTCATGAGACATCTCAACCTACACTCTGATTTTTAAATGAGACTTGTTTTGACTGCACAAACTCTGATGTTTTCTCACTGCTCACGTATTAAGACAGAGGTAAACATTACCTCATAGCTTATACAAAGACTACTTTCAATCACAGCAGCAGTAGTTCTAGTTTTGTCACATAAGATGAGCATAGCTGAAAGAAGTCTGCTATGAGTAAAGTAAAATGATACTTGAACTTAGCAAGTGCTTGGCCAGAGAAAAAATTATTAGTAACAAATGAAATAAGTATTAGAACCTGCTCCATTGAGTTCACTGCAAGTTTGTTAAGCATAGTCTCTTTTTGCTCATGTGTGTATATTATATGGTAAAGTTACCTAATTCTGTTGCTCTATTTTGGTTTTTGGCAGGGATGCTTTTTTCGACAATTTTTTAGATCTGTTAGTAAGTCTGATTACTTGACAATGCGGAATGGCTTCATTGCTGTGAGTTTTGATCCATTACAGTAGTTTCAAATTTCCATATTGGATTGGCCATTTCATCTCATGGATGTACTATATTTATAGGTTCATTTAGCTCCTGGAAGTAAATTTAACTTCCAAAAATATATCAAGAGATCATTAGAGGATGACTTCCAAGTCGTTGTGGGAGTCAGGTACAGTCAATGTTTCTAATCTGCTTCATACTTTATCACCAGCTATAGATTATGCTGTCCAAAATTTACCTTTTAGTTCAGTATTCTGATTTTCTGTATCCATTTTTTTGACAGTCCTATATTGTGGGCATCGTTTGTGATATTTTTGCTTCTTAATGTTAAAGGTAATTTATTTTTTCCTGGAATTATCCTTTTGAGTATATTATTCTTCACCTTGATGTGCATGAAGCTGATTGACGTTATTGTAAATGTGTTCTTTCAGGATGGCAAGCACTGTTTTGGGCATCCATGATCCCTGTCGTTGTAAGAGTTGATTGAATTATATAAATACAGATATATATATATATATATATAGAGAGAGAGAGAGAGAGAGAGAGAGAGAGAGAGAGGGAGAGATTAATTAGAAAAGTGGAATTTCTCACCAGTACATATATGCAGATAATCTTAGCCATCGGAATGGAACTTCAATCTGTCCTGACAAGGATGGCTCTAGAAATCTCAGAAAGACATGCAGTGGTTCAAGGGATTCCTCTTGTACAAGGCTCAGATAGATACTTCTGGTTTGGTCGACCTCACTTGGTTCTTCATCTCATCCATTTTGCGTTGTTTCAGGTATTGAATTGCTTACTTCTCTGCCAAGTGTTACATCTGAGTTGTTCGAAAGTTGAATGCAACATGTTAACTAATTTCTTAGATAAAAAGATGGTCAAAATAACATGGAGGGAAGATAAGCTGTAAATAAAGGCCAACCAGACCTTAATGTCTTTGTTGTTTTGGAGTTAATATATATCTGTTTCAAACTTCTGACTATCTAAACGTTTTTCTGGTTTATGCAGAATGCTTTCCAAATTATATATTTCTTGTGGATATGGGTAAGGAACTGTTTCCAGTTAATATTTTGATCCCAGTCTTTGGAGTGTACCTCATTGCTAATCCAGTAATTCCTAATATTGAAATTTACTCTGCAGTATTCCTTTGGGTTGAATTCTTGCTTCCATGCCAATTTCAAGCTTGCAATTGCAAAAGTAATTTTAGGGTAAGCATCAGACGTATATGTAAAGATTTTCTCTGTCGATTTTATACTTTTGGTTATGAACTTCTGGTCATGTTTTTGTGGATTATTTCTAAAATAAATTGGCGGGTGTCTTTGCAGTGGTTTAGTTCTGTGTATGTGTAGCTACATAACACTGCCACTATATGCTCTTGTGACTCAGGTACTTATTTCTTCTCTTATTCCACAGTTTCTTTGTCACTTCATATTCTAGAGGGACTTAATTAGCAATTACAAAAAAGCTTTCGATTGAAGTAGATGAAAAATTGTTGCGGTGAACTTTGCAGATGGGTTCAAACATGAAAAGGTCCATCTTTGATGAACAAACATCCAAGGCCCTTAAGAAGTGGCACAATGCTGTGAAAAAGAAGACTGGTGGGAAGTCTCCTGTCCTGACCCTGGGAGGAAGCACTGTGGGTGGAAGCTCATCTGTTGCAACAGTGCACTCCTCTGGACACACATTGCATCGTTTCAAAACAACCGGCCACTCAACTCGCTCCTTAGGGTTAGAGGATCATGATACATCTGAACACGAAACGGATCCTTTGTCACCAAACATTGTTGTAAGAGTGGAACAAGGTGAGCAGCAGCATGCTGAAATAACCGAGTCCCACAACGCTGAGCAAACCACTATTGAAGTGGATGATTTCTCGTTCAACAAGCCTGACCTTGCAAAACAAACATGAGAATAACAGCACAGCAGCAATGCTGCGCCGTCCGATTGTGTTAGATATTTTGAGTTACTTGGGAAGAAAGATTAGCACGATATCATTGAAATTGCAGCTACATGTACTAATGGCACATTCTGTACATTACATTATTTACATTAGTTGTTCATATATAACTAGCTTGTAACCAACACCATCTTTGTAAACGAAATCGAATACTAAAGCATATCTTTGAGCTGATACACAACTGGTTCTGCATTTGGTCTGAAATTGGGTGCTGTCAAATCTTCAAAAGTTGTTAGGTGTAGAATTTATGCGCAGATACCTATGCCTAGTTCATAGTCCAGATAGAGTGGTATTGATAATTGGGAGAAAAAACTCGTAGTGCCATTGCTAAGTTGTCAAGCTCATAATGCAAGTTGTGAATGAAACCGCAGGCCATGTTATACCAAGGGGCCAACATTAGCTAGCTGTCCTTAGCTCTGGTGCGTCTTCTAAAAAGCTCTCAGTCATTTAGATAAAGTTTCTCAGATTCTCAGAAGCAAAAGCTCCTTTTGGGTTCAAATTATCAAAAGTTTCTCAGATTCTCTGTACAATGGAAACTTGGCAAAATGTTAAGAGATAAGGAAGGAAGGAAGGAGTAGGTGGGGACCACGTTATCAAAGATTCATTTGATCCCAACCTTTGTTTCTATCTTTCTCACTGTTCTGGATACATGGGTTTTGTTGCAAGCATTACCAGATTTGCTAGCGTTGATATGGATTGATATGGATTTGATAATTTGTTTTTGCCTCATGGTTCGGAGAGAAAATGATTCTCTAACATGATTCCAGACTATTATTTGTATAAAGTCACGCATTTGAAATTCCATTCTTGATATATATTGTTGATTCATTTCATAACATTGTAAAATTTCTACAAATATTGGCCGTAATCTTCAAAACTCACTTCGTAAGAGCATCTTCAACAGAATAGCTAAAAGTTAAATTTTAGCTACTTTTTAGCTAAAATCAACTCCAACAGAGTGGCTATAGGCCTATAGTTAAAGTCAAATATAGTTTTTAGTCATATTGGTAGTTATATTTAACTACCAAGTACCAAGAAGAGAGAAAATGACATAAAACTAATCTATATATTTAGTTTTAACTTTAGAATAATTAGCATTGCTAAAATTGATGTAAAAAATTGATGAGCCACATTTAACTTTTCTAATTTAAAATAACTATAAATTTAATTTTAATGTTGAAGATGCTCTAACATCTAATCACTTACAAAAAGAAAAAAACATGCGTAAATTCGGGTCTACCTTGTGTCTTTCACCATCAAACTATCCATGACTCCAATCACTCCATGATGAAGTTCCCATATTTCATTGCTCTCTTGCAATGATGCTCACTTGGACTTGCTTCCATGTAACATCTACTAAGCAAACAGTCGAGAGTCCCTCAACACATTGCTACTACTTCCTATTTAGGGCAAAGAACTAGAGTTTTGTTCTGCCATAACTACCTACCTTCCCTTTTATCTACCCAACACATACATCAAACAGTTGATCTGATTCTGGCTACCCAAATTGCCCACCTTCCCCTACTTTCTTAGCCCACCTTGGCACCTTGCCCTTATTAACTCACTACACTCCGCTGCTATGGTTGGTTTCGCTTGCATCCAATTGGGAGCAATCATCAATAGGCATGGATCCTTCCATAAATTCAACAGTGACATAAAACAGGAGAGAAAATTTCAAAGCTAACTAGCTCCATGTTGGGTTATTTTGTCACGGGCTTCTTGAATCAAACCTAAAATAACACTCTTTTTATGCACACATTCCTCCATATTAGAACGCACTCGAACACATTTTTTTAGCAATTATTATATAGAGTCAAAGCTCTGAATAACGTTATGTGGTTCTATAATGTGAATGTACCTTCGAGTGTCTAGACGAAGTCTAGACGCTAGTGTCCAAGGTTGATAGATTGCTTACATTCTAGTATTCGTTAACAACAGTGTGTAAAACTTTAATTTAATAAATGTGCCAAATTTATCTTATTTTAAAAACACTTTATAGATCTAGTGCATATCATAAAAATGGGTCCAAAAACTTTTGGAGTTTTGGTGAAAGGTAATTAGTTGTGGGTACTGCTCAACATGTGCAGAAAACCCTAAAGTGTTGTTGATGAAGATAAGACTCAAAATTGAAGAGAACATGCATCAGTGTCATTATTTATAAATTTCAGTCTCTTTTAGTGTCAAAAAGAAGAGTGATCAATGGCCCAACTTTGGAGACAGTTTGATATGTTTGTTGAAATTGGCTCACACATCCCCACTGGCACTTTAACTATTTACTTTTTCTTCACTAATTACATAATAAGCAAGATAATTCAAGAAATGATAGTTAGTATTAATATCTGGGAAGGAGCAGTTGTACTTTTCAACCCATTAGTTGTTTCAATGTCCAAAAAAAAAATTCCCATTAGTTGTTTCTCTTTTAATATGTGTGAATACCCGGCCATTAGCATTAAAGGTTTTTTTTTTAAATTTATATTTTTATTTTTTAAAAAGAGTGATTCGACAGTCTTCAAATCTGTATTAATTAAAACGTTGAATACATATTGGGGAAAGACATGATGCATAAATCCCGTATTACAATAAGAACAACTTAAACCTCTCGAATAATAACAAAAAAACTCCAAAGACATATGCATTCACATATGCATCATTTAGGAGAGAATGTAACATAGACAACTCCATATGTTTTACCAATGTGGCGACACATGTAGTACTAGAAAGATAACGTGACTATTATGACGCATCATATCATTACAATTTTTTTCTTTCTATATCAAGTTTATACAATTTTGTCAAAAAAATATATTAACTCTCCATATGTATAGATTAATGTGTGAATGAGTCGATTCAAAACGCTTCATATCCCCACTATATGGCAATACATCGACTTAACTCCAATCAACATCAACGATATTTTAACTCCAGCATATAAGTTCCACCTAGTAATTTGTACTTAGGGAGGACAATAATACCCATAGGGTAGGGTATTCATCGGGCACCGGGTATTCAACCCTAATGGGAAAAACTTACAGGTAAAAACGGGTAATGGGTAAGGGTGTACCCAATATCCTACTTTTCAAAATGGATACAGGCAACTTATGATATTTTGGTATTCATACCCATACCCACCCAATAAGAATAGTAAATTTATTATATATATATATTTATATATTAATAATACATTTATTAATTATTTTTAATATAAGATTTTAAATTAAATAATCATATATATATATTTACCTACTATATAGATCAAACCCTAGTACTCTAGCTACTACCTTAGCTATTTTTCTGTGTCTTTTATCCCTCAATCTGTGAATTGCTTAGTTTTTAGATGGCTACCATGCAACCTTTAGTCAATGACTTCAATCATCTTGAGAATCAAGTTTCTCCGGTAGTTGAAAACGAGAACACTTCTACACCTATTCAGTACGAGAATGTACAGACCAAACGAGAACATACACTTCTACATAGATATTTATACATTTTAAATAAACTAGACTTGTGTTGGTTGCATTTAGTCAATTTTGCATAAAAAAAATTATATAATTTTTGGATCATGGTTTTCCTTATGATCGTTTTTACCTTTCTAACATATTGTTTTACTGGTAACAACGGGTACAGATATCCTGGTATCCAACGGATACGGGTACAAGTAATACCTAATAAATATTACAGATATCGGGGCAGGTACGGGTATAAAATATAGACTCGGGGTATGAGTATGGTAACTCAATATCCGTATCCTACCCTACCCATTATCATCTTTATTTGTACTAGGTAAAGTATGTTTATTTTTAAGTCATGTTTGTATTAACCCTTTCCCTTTCTATCGAAGTACGTATACTGTTAGCGAAAAAAAAAATGTAAGTTCCGCACCTAAAGCTACCAACTCGATCATAGGCAAAATAACTTTTATTTTGAGTTTCTTTGGATCATTATGTTCTTTTAATAATTGAAAAATCACATAAGATGCATTCAATGGTCTTTTTAGCTCATTTGCAAAGAAGTTAATTTACATGAAAATGTTTATGTTAAGAAAAGAATTATTTTTATGCATTCAGTTTTTGACTAGTTTTATTTATTTAAATGCGCCTCTCACACGCGGAAGAAAACTTTTCTATCATAAACTCTCGTCTCATCCGGCAGCCCTTTTTTGGCACTGGCCTTGGCCTCACCGACGTTTGAGGATATTGCTGGACGGGGCTTGGTGGACCAGTGTCTGGTGGCGGCGCTTAAGGGCGTCGGTGGTTGCCTCGATCTCGAGTATGGAGATCTGAGGTGTCGGGCGAATGGCAGAGCCTCGATGGCTTATGTCAGTTCCCAATTTGGTCAGTACTCTCCGGTTGGTGTGGCTATTCTAGTGACTAGGTTCGTGAAGGGTTCGGGAGTGGAAGGAGAAGCGATGAGGATGGATGGTTTAGTGTGTCGATTGCTCGCGAAGAGTTCTTCGTTTAATGGTGGGCGGTGGAAAATGCTCACGAAGATTTATTCGTCGATAGGAGGATGCCACCGATTGATCGTGAAGACTTCTTGGTGGGTTGCAATCCACATCGGGGGAGCAGGGCAAGTGGGCGGCTGACAGCTCAGTGGCAGCGACAACACTATGATAGAGGACTGTGTCAGTATTAGGCCCGTTGTTTGGGCCAAAGTTTTGTCTATTTTTTCCTAATAAAAGTTTGGGTTTAAATTCAATTATTGGGCCTGACCCATACCCTATTTAATATTTTTAAGTTTTATTATTTACATTTTCTGTGGTTAGTTGTTTTATCGCGAATAAACCAATTCTCGTTTGAGATCGACAGAAGTGGGTTTTGTCTCGGGATGTGCACATTTGGTGCCTTGTCTGCTCTAGGTCAGGAAGTTCGCTGGTTCATCGCTTGGGCACACCCTTCTAGTGGCAGAATGAGATGTAGTGCCGACAATATTACTTGTCAGCAACGTAGTTGGAAAGCTGTTCAGAATGAATTAATACGTCACCTTAGTTACGTTATTTTTTCGGTGTGTTACCTTTATTGTAAAGCAAGTGGTGTAGCAAATATTACACTATTTGCTAAACGGTGCAGTTTAAGATATAATTTATTAGTTGAGTCTCTTGATAGTATTTCAGGTGTTTATTTTTTTATGGAGTTATTACTTTATGTCCCCTACTTGTATTCTACGATTTCATTAATCAAAATTTTAAGAGTGACTGTAAGCACTTATTTCAAGAAGAAAAAAAATTCCTTTAAGGACAAAAAGTAAATATATAGTTTGACTTAACTAACCACATATTTTTTTCTAAGTGCTTAGTTAATGTAGTCAAATATCTCATATTTGCTAGCCAACATCCTCACATGGTTAGTGGCTCTTTAATTCATTCTCTTAAGAAACGTTTTTCAATTCATCATCAAGTTTAGTATTAGATTCTACTCAAACATCGTCGTCACACGTTTAATCTCTTATGAAAAACCAACCAAAATAACATACTCTAACACGCTTGATTATATCGAAGTGTGAATTTAATTCGGCCAATCACTAAAAGAAGTCATTTGTTGCCCTTGGTGCAAAAACTTGACTAATAAGTAAATTAGAAGATAGAAAATGAAGATAAGAATATCTAAAAATGGGAAAATCTAACCTATCTGGGCCAGCCAACCTGGGCCGACCTCTGCCTACTCTCTCTCCCTCTCTCTAAACACATACACACTCACTTTATCTTCTTCATCTCTTTCTTTCTTCCCCATATCAGACCCATCTGGACTTTCACTCTCTCTCTCTCCTCTCAATTGCTCTCTGTGTATAAATATTAACACCAACCCTTTCAGAGTTTCCAAAAGCTTAGAACGTACCTAAAGAAGTAGTCTTTTTTCACTTCTCTCTGCTTTCTCTTCAGCATAGAAACAAAAAAACGACACTTTACTCACTGTCGTTCACCAGCTTATTTAGCCATGACTCGCTCGCAGAGATTTCTCACCGCCGCCGCGGCCCCGCCTCCTGAGGCCGTGACACTGGAGTCCGACTTCGTCGTCATACTCGCGGCGCTGCTCTGCGCCGTCATCTGCGTCGTGGGGCTTCTGGCCGTGGCGAGGTGCGCGTGGCTCCGACGCTCCCCCGGCGGCGGAGGCGGTGGTGGAGGGACGTCGTCGGCACAGGCGGCGTCTGCGAACAAGGGCTTGAAGAAGAAGGTGCTTCAGCAGCTGCCGAAGTTCACATACGACGGCGGAGCTGGGGCGGCGGCGGCGGTGGCGCCTAAGATGGGGAGCGAGTGCGCCATCTGCCTCGGCGAATTCGCGGAAGGGGACGAGATACGCGTCCTGCCGCAGTGCGGCCACGTCTTCCACGTTGGCTGCATAGACACGTGGCTCGGGTCCCACTCCTCATGTCCGTCTTGCCGGCAGATCCTGGTGGTGGCGGCGCGGTGTCACAAGTGCGGCAACTTCCCCGCCATACCTCACGCCGCCACCGACCTCAAAGATCATGTTTACCATTCTGCCCCTCCACCCACAACCGCCGCCGCCACAACAACAACAACCACCGCTTGTAGTAGCAGCAGTAATAGCAATAGTACTATTATCTTCTTACCATAGCGAAACCCCAAATCCAAATCCCAACTACTTCTTCTTCTTCTTCTTCTTCTTCCACAAAATTATGTACAGAGAAATGATCAATGCAAATTTATGTGTTTAATTTAATTTCTAGTTACTATTCTGGGACAATGCAGCAAAATTGGACGTAATTTTGGTTGATCAACATTGACAATAGTCAGTAACGGATTGTTTATCAATCACAATGTTCACGTTGTCATCCAAAGAGAGAGAGAGAGACCGGTCACAATGCACTTAATTAGCACTTGGCACTCTTTGGTCGGCTGTCCAAACTTGTTGGTCCCTAGCTAATAAATTACTAAGAAAGAGAAGCTTAGATGGTGCCAAAAGCAAAACCCAATTTAGCCAATTTTTTGAGCTATTTAATTTCGAAGGGTGTTTGCCTTGGTTGGTTAACCGATCCCAAGTGTCAATGTGTCGCAGATGGTTGGAAAATTTGTAATGAGAATTTTCAAGGCGCGTCCTAGCTAGCTAGTTGAAGAAGCACGACCACTGTTTTATGCCAACACTTTCGTGGAGCACTTTGATGGGTCAAGAGCGACTTGGAGTGCTATTGACGCTAAACGAATATATATAGTTTTATAAAAAAAAGGTGTTAATTGATGAAGAAAATTGTTCGAAGCTCTTCGGCCATCCAAAATGTTTTTTTTGGTAAAGGCAAAGCCAACGGAGAATCATGGGGTGTTGTTTAATAGATGATTGATGCACAGAATTTCGTCAAGCTCAAGCATATATGGTCTCTGAATGGAAGGAAGATACTCCTTCATTACCACTTTTTTTAAAAATCCTTTGAAAATTCTATTCAAATCGCAAGAAAAAGTAACAATGACCACCACGATATAATCTCTGAATTGAAGAGCACATTTCTAACTCCGAGGTGGATTTGCGAAACTAACTAACATGGTGTAGTTCCACTCCACTACTGTAGCTCTTCTCCACTTGATTCCAAGTTATGAAAGTGATTAAAGTGATGAGACTTTGGGTTTGATCCTCATCCCCTGAACATGATTGAGCTTTAGTGTGTGTGTTGATGTTCATCTTGCTAAAAGTGAAGCTCAAGGAGAAAAGTATAAGATAAAGTGATAAACCCCCGAGTGTGTTGATGTTACGTCGTCCTACTAAAAAGCACTCCCAAGTTTCAATATTTTATGGTATAGTTTTCAAGCGAGTGAGGGAAGCTCATCACAAACTAACTAGTACTCTTTCATATAATCCAAGATTATATCTTTCTAAATTACGGGCGAGTGTCTCTCTCTCTCTCTCGATTACTAAGAAATCGAACTTGAGATCTCATCTAATATGTCGACAAAACATGATTTACATACTTTTACCATTCCGGCTATATATTAAAACCCTTTAAAGCACCACAAACATCTCTCCCTGGTCAATTGAAACACCCTAAAAGGCAATAGCCGATATATACCAACTTATTCTAGGTTATGTATTGACAAAAAGAGAGGGCAACTAAAGCGAGCACCATGTCCAAATTAAATCCCACTTTGTGCTCAGACCAATCTTACTCCGCCGCTAAAAATCACTATTATGATCACTTTCATACCATGCTCCACGGTTCAAAAGTTGTTCATATTCAAACCTTTAAATTATTACAAGCACTGGCTGGCTCTTTCTTGTGCCCAACTTCCCCTCCCATTCCTAAACGCTGAGACTAATAGCAAGTTGCCATCTCTCCCTCCGCCATTCCTGCACTTTCGGCTGTGTCCCTTTCCGGCCGATAATGCCATGGTCAAACTTGGCCACTCTGCATATATGTTGCACCATCCTACCATCTTCCCATTCAAAACAAACAAGAAACAGTAATACTAGCCACTCCTACCATTTACAGTTTTAAACAAGAAAATATTGCAGCAGTCACATAGAAAATGCAGGCTAAATTGTCTTGACCCAGCTAATGTTTCAATAAAAACACAAGTTCTTACAGCTTTAATGGATTCGGCCCATCTTTTGAGTAATATGACTATTCTGTATGAGGGAAACTGAGGGCAAACTAAATTGAAGAAACATGCTGATTCCCCCCTCAAAATACAGCATGTGGACAAAGTGCATGCAGGAGATTAGGGGATGTAGGATTACTTGAATTTCGATAACATGTTTGATGTTACTCACATCAACTTTCCTGTTCATTATCACTCTCGCCCCCAAACATGGCTGCCATCTTCATGGCCAGCTTTGCAGCCATTTCTCTTCTTTGAAAATCAGGCATCAATCTCACACTGTTGCGCATGTTTCCAATTTCGGACATCAACTGTTCCAAATCCTCAATCTCAAAAGGTGCCTCATCTAACTCTTCGGCTTGCTCAAGTTCAGTGCTCCGTGCAGGTTCTTCAGCATTGGGTACCACCACTTCCTTATTGAGATCACCATGTAATGTAGTGGTGGATGTAGAGCTATGTGGTTCCTCAGTAACTCTAATGGTACCCTTTCCTTTACCAAGATTACTATGAACATCAAGTTTCCCCATATCTGAGGTTCCAGCACCATCTGCAGAAACCCACCCCCATCCTTTATCTGTGTCATCAAATGGTTCAGCAGAACCCGCCGATAGGACATCATACTCAAATTCGTAATCAGATTCTTCTTCCGACGAGTCTAGCAGAGGGATAAAAGCATTTAGAATTCCACTTATGCTAATCAAAAACCAAATGTAGAAGAGAAGGGGAATATAACCTTCTTTTTCAGGTAATGATGGTTCACTAATCTTATCGCCTGTTTTCAGAATCATTCCAGGCCACATATGTGCAGAAAGAGCACCAAAGAGCCGTTCAACACCTTGTGAATCGCCATCAGCTGATAAACCTGTGAGAAAAAACACCTTTATCCTAAAAGATGCTTATAACAAAGAGAGCAGAAAAGGAAAAGGTATATGATGTATTGACAATCGACATCTTTGTTAATCATGAATTCACTTTTTTTGATTCTGAAGCTAATTAATTTCCTTTCTTTTCTAGAAACTGACATATGTACGAATACTTGCCTTTGTGTTTTTTTTTGTTCTTACTCGAGCACCGGATCATGCAAAAGTACTAATTCTCCTTAAACATACCCATCATTACAAAACCTCATCTCACAAGGCATGTCATTTCATTCTAAATATTAGAATGAGAATTCAATCCGGCTTTGCAATTAGGTCTTGAAGTATAGTTGATCATAACATCAAAAGTCACAATCCTAAAGATATATCGAATACTAGTATCAATTTCGATAAGAGAGTTTCAATCATGCGATTCTTTCTAATCGTCATAATAGTACCATGAAATTCCTATGTACTTTAAATTCCTAGGATTCAATATCTTGCCACGAATTGTAAGTCAGAAAAGTGGGACTCACATTTGTCAAACTCAGTATTCGAAGCACAAGCTTCAATGTACTCAATATTATTCTCGGTGCACCATTCCAAACACGAACCCCTGGCCTCCCACACTGGTTCATCCTCCCCCAGCAAACTGCTCCCTTCAGTTTCAGAGATTCCATACTCAGTAAGATCCGACTCTGAGTCAGCAAAAGGTTCCCCCACCTTCATCAAACGTCTCCTGTACTCAACATGAACCGGGTGCCCCGGCACAAGATCGACCTTATTCCCTATGCACAACAGTATATCGAACTTCTGAAGATCATTTCGAGATACCCATTTCTGAAGTGCAACAAGAGATGACAACTGCACAAAGAATTCAATACTAAACACATCACATCAACCATGCTAAACATCTAACACTAAGAAAATTAGAAAAATAGTGAATGACAATAGACCAACCTCAGTTGTATCAAACACCATAATCAAAGCAGCTAGCTGATCATACATCGGTAGCTTCTCAATTGAAAGCTGATCATCAAGATGAGCCATCCAGACAGACACATCAGCTGTGTAGTACTTAGTATTTATAGTCCACCTATTTCCCCCAAACCCAGAATAAAAAAGTTCACATTACAATCAAAGATCAAAACTTTAGACCAAAGATGAGAACTTTTTACATACCCATGAACCGCCAACTGAGATTCCGACGAGTCAGAAGCATCGTCCAAATCCAAACCCAGTAAACCTGCAATAAAGTTACGAACTTTGATCAGTAAAAAAATGGGGCGGAGAGGTTTTGAGTCAGTGTTGAAATGGGAAGAAAGTGAAGGGCTTTTTACGAGAGAGGAGAGTTCGTTTGCCGACGGTGGGTGATCCGATGAACAAGACGCCGGGCCTCTTCTCCGGCGAAACAGCGGTTTCTTCTGCTGGACTTGCCATAATCAACGATTTTGGATCTAAAACCCTGAAATTTACCGGTGACTATTTCTCCTGCAAACTCTCTTGTTTAAGAGGAGAGGACTCGGTTGCTATTTTTTCTAGCAAATGGGCTTTTCTGAGATTAGAATAATTTATTCTCCGTCCTTCTGATGTTTGGAATTTCTTTTGAGTCGTCGGTGGAACACAGAGGTGATATTGTGGCAATGCTTCTGACTTTGACAGATCCATACTGGAGAATCTTCGAGTGGCAGAAAGCGCGATGCTTCCAAACTATTTAGGTAGTGGAGAATCTTCAAATGAAAGGTACAAGAACTCAAGAAGGACCAGAGAGGATTGACAATTTGGTACCAACTCATGCATGTGAAGAAGCATTAAGAGTAGGAGCAATGCATTCTAGCTAGTACACTATATCTCAAGAAGCAGGTGATATAGAGCCATACACTAACAGGTAGATCATGAAACTGACTGTTGGGAAGGCATGGTAGGGCAAGAATCAGATATGGAGACACTAGCTATGATGAGAAGGGTCGATGTGAATCCGTTGTTTCGGTAAATGTCAACGGCCACACAAGCTAGTCAACTGATATGATCATATGAAGATCAGAAAATCTGATCCATGGTGTTGAATATGTATAGTCAACTGATATGATCATATGAAGATCATAATAATGTATAAGGCTATAAGCCACTAGCAAAGAAACCATTCACATATTTAGTTATTGTCAACTGTACTTCATGCAGTACAAATAAAAACAAACTAATATAAGCTTTAAGGGCATGCAGTAAGGTCAGTTATCTGCAGCTGGTTTTACACCAGCAGCAAAGAACTCGGAAATGACTTCTAGAGGCATGCCCTTAGTTTCGGGGACCTTGAAGTAGACAAATATCCAGGAAATGATGCAGCCGATGACGTAGAATCCAAAGACACCAGCAAAGCCAATGGAGGAGAGCATGACAGGGAATGAGTATGTGATGACGATGTCTCCGATCCAATATGTGAGGGCACAAATGGCAATGCAGAGGCCACGGATGCGAGTAGGAAAAATTTCTGCACAAAGAATGTTTGGGATCACCCCAAAACCCATGACAAAGCAGCAGAGGTAGACAACTACACTAGCAGTGGAGATTGTTGCAGTCAAAGTAGTTCCTATGTCGACTAGGCTGGCAAACACTAGTAAAGCAAGTGCCACTATCAGGATCGGTATTGTGGATAGCAACAGAGACCTACAAGAACAAAGATATAGAAACTTAACATATTGTGTGGACATATATATGGATTTAAATCTAGATTTAGATTTAGATTCTAGATCACGTAATGTACGTAGTGTATAGATAGAGAAATTTACCTTCTGCCAGCTATATCCATAAGCCACATGGAAGTAGCTATGCAAGGAAGCATTAAGAATGTTGTCATGGCACTTAAAAAGAGAGAAGCAGAAGCCGAATTTAGTCCTATGGTAGACAGGAGAACTGTTACACCTGTTCTCTCATAAACCTGAGGAGTGTAATAGAGAACTCCATTTATGCCTGCAATCTGTCAGTAGAAAAAGAACATCAGAAAGTTTGTAGAAAAATAATTGCCCTCAAATTTGGGATAATTTGATTATTTCTAATGTAGGGAGAAACAGAGAATGGTGAATTCAGTGATTTTACAGGACTCAATGTACATGGTCAGATAGTCATGAAGACTAAGAAGAGTTTGCTTAGAGGTTTGAATGGCCACCTTTAGGAAAGTCCCTTGTGCTATTCTGTTTGGATTTCTGGCCTAGAAGTTCACAGATTCCTTACATGAACATGACAAATTTGAATTGGAAATGTAAATCGGTGCTAGCTTCAACAAAATGCTAACGGTAACAATCAGCCGGTATATGAAAATCTAAAAGCTATAACAAGATAACCTGCAACATACATATAGTGAATGTGTGTAGTTGTTTACCTGCTCAAGAACTTGGAGTCCTATCCCAACAACCAATGCTCGCTTGATTCCCGGTTCCAAAAGCTCTTTCCATTTGGTTCCTTTAACAGAAGCCTCTTCTGGAGGAACCATCGTTGGAGTGACCAAAGCAGCAGCATGAATTGCTTCACTTCCTTGCCTTGCACCAGAAATTGAAACAACCGATGCAGGCTGAGACCCGAGTGCACTCTCCTGGTGCAAATAGACTCTTTGAACTCCTCCTTCCATTTTCCCATCCTCGCCTACCCGCTCAGAATACTTATAAGCAAGCTGCCAACCTCCACCAATGTCTATACTACTAGCACTATTGCCTGTCTCACCAGCATTAAGAATAGTACTGCCTCTGACACCTAAAACACTACCACCACCGGACTTAGGCGTGGCCGTGTCCTTTTCCACACATATCAATGGACTTCTCAAACCATCATCACCATAATCCCCGGACACATCAGATTCGTGATCATCATCGTCGGTTTGACTCTCCATGTCCCAATGCTGACTATGATGCTCCCCAGCATTAACTAAAACACTGCCTAAAAATGGAAACATGCTGCTGCCCTTGCTTCCTCTCTCGGAGAGCTTCTCATGGACGCTACCAAAGAGAGTGACAAGAGGATCCTTAAGTGAGATACTACTTTGGTTAGCGATGCTCCCATGGCGAGATATCAAGCTTTGTCCAGTTACTGGTTTAGCTATATATGATACTCCCTCTCCTGCCCCATAGAACCCTAGATGGTACTTGTCTTCAGTTGTTGCCTGGTTAAGCACATTGGCTGGACCGATAATGTACTCTTCTAGTGATGTCTCTTTGCCAGTGTTAAGACCCTCAACTAGCAAAGCCAACTCACCTGCACATCGATCATAGAATCCTTGAGTTAATTTGCACCTAGTGTACTAAATCATGCCATAAAAAATATCAAAAAGTATCAGAGATTCTAAAAATCCTTTGCATATAAGCCAGCACTAATTCCTTATCAGAATTAGAGCTCTAAATTTCTAAACCAATTGGCAATGTGTGGACAAAACACCAATGAGAATGCTAACTAGTCAGATTATTAGTCAGTATCCATTTTATAAAATAGGAAAACCAATGTAGGCACCTGAAACATCTTCTCTGCCATTTAGTCTCTGCAGAACTTGTTTGGCCTTGAGGATTCGTCCCTTACTCACTAGCCACCGTGGAGATTCAGGCAGGTAAAGAACTGTCAAAGCGAAATAAGCTAACGAGGGAATGGACAGAACACCTAGCATGAGTCTCCAGCTTGGTGAATCCATCAATGACATTGCAAACACCATACAATAGGACAAGAACATCCCACCAGAACCAGTGAACTGTGGAAGTGTATTCAAGCTTCCTCTAATATCTGGTGGCGCTATTTCGGAAATGTAAGCAGGAACAAGAGTGACAGCCAAACCAGTTCCAAAACCATCTAACAGCCTAGCCAGAAGTAAGACATAGACATTGGGAGACCACAACATTACCAAACCACTCATGAAGAAAAACAGCGATGATATTATAAGCATTGTTCGGCGGCCTAGCCAATCCGACGCAGGTCCAGAAATTGTTGTGATCAATGTGGCTCCTATGAGCGATATGGCTACAATGAGCCCTTCAAATGTTGGTTCACTTTCCAAGTTGAATTCCTTCTTGATATAAAGAACAGACCCTGCAACATTATTTTCGTAGAACCAACATGAGCACTTTGTACGTAGCAGAATTACAAAAACAAAGGAAGCAGAATATGAGACATGCCTGCAATGACAGAGTTATCCCATCCTTGCAACATGTTTCCAATTGCTGCAGCAACTGCTACATACACAGCTCCTCTCATTTTCTACAGTGACCAAGTTCTGCTTTCAAGTGAAGAAAATCTGAAGCTTCTTTCAGATTGTTATGCAATTTGAATTTTGAACAACACGGGCCAGATTGTCACAAGCTATT
This sequence comes from Geum urbanum, assembly GCA_946800695.1. Lineage (NCBI taxonomy): Eukaryota > Viridiplantae > Streptophyta > Magnoliopsida > Rosales > Rosaceae > Geum > Geum urbanum. The sequence goes on from OX326997.1 coordinate 7,374,533, forward strand.
TGCAGGTATCGGTATATGTGAGGCAACGTGTCAAATTTGAGAAGGCCAAGGTGAAAAGTGATCATTGTTTTTATTCATTCTTGTTTTTCCCAATTTGTTCTTGAAAGTTCATTGTACAAATTTGAATTGGTAACAATCACGAATGGTAAACATGTATAGCTGGCAATCCTAACTTGGTAGGCCATCTGTCACGTTTTCATGTTTGGCTAGAAATTAATACAAGATTTTATATCATTGCAATTATGATAATTAATTACCTGTTTTAGAAAAAGCGTATAAACAATAGAAATTGTGGAAGCAATTGGTGTAACTTTTTATTGATAATAAGAAGCTCTCTTATATAGGAGAGTACATGGAGTTACATATGGTAAGAATCATAATATATCACTAAATAAGATTCTCTTATTTATTCTCTGTACATTCTACCATAACTAGAAACACACATAATAAGGTAAATATCCTTCAACACTCTCTCTTGTGCCAGTTATGATAGACGGTGCTTCTTCAATGCTTCCTTGATACCTCATTAAAAACCTTGACGAGACAAAAACCTTCGCAGGAGAAAAAATAATAATGCCAAGTAAAAAGAGTGGAAGTCGTCGTAGACGATGATATGACACTTAACTATGTTGCCTTATTAAAACTTTGCCAAGTAATAAAAACTCTTTGGGATAAAAACAACCTTAGTCAAGGAAAAAAAATACAATGTGTCTTTCACATTTAGAAACGCTCATGTGAATGCCAGACTCCCCTTGAAGTTTGCATCTCCCCCTGATATCAACAATCAAGGGTGGCTTGAATAAGCTGAGCAACCCTATGCTCTTCACATGCTTCTCAAATGTGAAATTTGGCCAATGACTTAGAAAGTCTGTCACATTATCCTCAAATCAAACTAGGTCAACCATAACCTTAAGGAATTGTTGTTGTTTGTTGATTATAGAATAACTTTTATGCGATATATCTTTGGTTTTGTCACTCTATATGCAACCTAGCTTCATCACCTTGATGCAAGCAACATTATTCTCCTAAATGCATGTAAATTATTCAGTGATTAATTCCGAACCACTTGATGTTCAATATGAGCACTTATGGGCCTCAACCATATGCACTATGAACAACTTCATGTTAGATTAGTAATCTCAACAGTGTTCGAGGATGTAGCGACAAGAGTCTGTTCTCTAGACTTCAAGATATCACGGTGTTACCCATTGTAAAAACATAAACCAAATCGGGAACAACCTTTGTATGGATCATAGAGATATCCAACTTCAACAAAACTTGCCAACATATCACAATGATTGTTGGTGTAGGGGGTGAAGGGGAATCAATGTCACTCTCTTTGTGGTGACCTTACTTCCAACGCCACTCTCTTTGTGGCCTCTGTCGATAGGCGGGTAAACACCTATGCAAAGATATCACATTCTCAACTTGGATATATCAATGTAGTGTGATAAATAGGGGTTATCGAACACGAAGAATTGGTAAAACTAAATTCTAACACGAAACTAAAATGCTGACAGACTCGACTACAGTCTACAGTACACTAATGACACTATGAACCTACTCTAGACAAACTCAAATGACACGAAAATTTAATACAATAAACTAGACACAGTGGTGGACTACCATTCCATTTGGGGTATTCGGAGTTGTTTTGCTTACTTAAAATAATTCGGCGAACTACAGCTATATGCAGAAAAGTAAATGCTGAAAAGTAAAAGTGAACCAACAATGGCAAGAGAGCTAAGGGAAACTACCATCCACCTCGACACGAGTAAGAATATGAGACACATTCAACCAAACACACTTAATCTTTGAATGAAAGTTCCCAGGAAGGGTCGATTGTTACAACCACATCATATTACCTAATCCTTATGCCTATGTAGGTTTGTCATGGACCTCCCTCACACCTAGGGCTGGCAATGGTACACAATTCCATTCCAACCAATTCCTATACTAACCGTACCAAATAATTTGGTATACCAGAAAGTCGGTACATGGTACACGGTACAGTATACTGTATCAACTTCAAAATACGGTACGGTAGGTGGTACAAGTTTTCCTCTACCGTGGTATACCGTACCTACCGACTTATCCTATATTAAATTATTAAATATAAAATATATATATATATATATCTCTTTTAATCTCAACCGTAGATTTAGTGAAAATAAATCTCAACCCTTAAAATCAACCCTAATTCTCACTCTGTCACTCAGTCACTCTCCCGCTTTTAGACCTATCATTTCTTTTCTTCTTTTTTCAATCGTTTTGTGAATTTGTGACTTGTTAGTACTTTGGAAGTTTGGGTATTTGTACTTTGGCATTCAGTTTGTGACTTTTTATTTGGTAATTTGGTTGAAATTGTATAAGACTATGGATTTGTGTTGTGATTTGTTGTTACTTATTTGGATTGGGCCTTTAAATTTTTGGGCCATAAATATGTTGGTAGAAGCCCAGTACCAACCGTACCAACCGAGTACCAACCGTACCAAGTAGTTGGTATACCAACGTTATTGGTTGGTAGAAATGGTGGATTTTTCCTACCAATTATATATTGGTTGGTACATGGTACTAGGAAAATGTAATTGGTATACCTACCAATCCACCCCTACTCACATCTATCCCTCTATTGAACCCATAGTCATGGACCCCAAGTTTTACAAAGAAGTAATCATTAAGATTTAGAAAAGGTTTGAGAATTTACAAGGTTTCACAGGTACACTATAAGCGTGTCCTGCTAGACCTAGGGTTTCAATCACCCGACGGTAAAATCGGTGTATCATTATACAGAATCCGGTGGAAAAAATTATCTTCAGTCGCCCATATCTCATGAAAATAGAATCCTAGTATGCATACTAAGTTGGTCACCAAAGCACACATACAATATATCATACGATGAGTCACATAGAAAAAGAAATCTCATTCAATGAAATAAGCAAATTCGGTTAAAGTATGCATATCATATAAATCTCATGTACAGAGCTTCAAGATAGCCCTTAACTAAATATTTAGCACCTCATAGACAAGGAAGCTAAACTACAAGAATTCATAAGAAAAAAAAAGTAATAAAAGATAGAGAAGAAAGTAATATGGCGTCGTTGAAGTCGTCGTCTGAAACTCCTCCCCGTGACTCCTTGCTCTCCTCTCAAATTATTCTTCTCTCTAAAGCTGATTAACCTTTCCAAAAACTCTAAAAAGAGTATTTATAGAGGCTTGATTGGGTATCTCCTTGTTCACATAGGTTTTGGGCTCTCTTCTTTGACAAGTCAAACCTCTTTAATTCTTTTAGCTCTTGACTTCTTTTCCGTAAGCCACATCAGTAATTAATTGGATTTTAAAGCATAAATTCATCATTGGGCTTCATGGTGTGATTTAGGGCTCCAAACATAGCTTTTTTTATCAAAATTAAATTTCCGAGCAGACTGACCTCCGTGGACTAAATCGACCATAATTTTCTCTAGAGACATGATAATCACGTTCTGGAAGAAGTTATAGAAACTAGACATCTGTAGCTTTCCACTGCATATAAAGATAATTTTATGGTTCATTCTACGTTTCTCCCAGTGCTCTGTCGAAGTTGAATGACCTGCAAAGACAGATTTCCCAAATTAAGGTTAAAGTCCTTCTTTTTCCTTCTTTTCTCCCTATTGACTCAAAACATCTATAAAAAAATAAAGTAAACTAATAATGCTGAATAAATAACAAAAGAATAAGTACATGATTATCAATAAATAGTATAGATGTGCATATTTATGCATGGATCATCTGTGTAGGGATATATTAAACCCATATCATTCGTACTCTTTGATACTGAAATATTGTCTTTAAACCATTCCAATGATATTGCGTGGGCGTATACCTACATCTAGCTATCAAGTTCAATTATAATGAGAAGCTAAGTTTTGTGTATTATGCTAAGTACACTCTTGCACTGAGATTAGGCACTGTAACCTCTAACACGTCTTCGTCATCATCCCTTGGACGAATACGGATCCCTCTAAGGGTTAGTACTATAGTATATCATGGGAGTACTCATAGACTTCACTTTATCATCATAAAGTGCAACATATCTTAGAGTGTAAGCCGATTGATGGAAAATCCCATCATTATGGTGCTCGAGTTCCAGTTCGAGACAACACTGTGTCTTTCCAAGATCTATTATCTCAAATTCGGATTTCAAACACTTTGCAAATCTTGAACTTGTCATATAAATGAACACGCATGAGCATATCTCTTCCCAACCAAGTTGTCACTTGGTGAGTGATTCAATGTCATTGCAAACACACTCTGTGGTGTAAAGCCATTTGATTTGGGTACATGAAGTCCATATGAGTCATTCATATCTATTTATTATTCTAGATCCCATAGAGATACTTCATGACCACGATTATAAGCTGTATGTCAAGTTTTTTAGAAACTACTAAACTGACAAGGTACTGGAGTGCAATGGCATCCATTATGAGAGAATTTATCTCATCATAGTCGATTCTAGAGCATTATGAGGAGCCTTGCACCATGAGGCTAGTATAATCTCTTTATTCTCATCATGTTTTCTAACAAAGACCCATTTTGATAGGCTTTACACTTAGCTGTGTCGGCATCACCAGCCCACCTACCTTTCTCTTTGTTAGTGAATATAATTCAATATGGATCGCTTATTTCCATGTAGGCCAATTGCTACTACATTTGGGAGTTTCCATGTAGATAGGTTCGTGAAGTCTCAAAATTTCATGCTCTCATGTACACTAGTGTAATTTGTACTTTGTAGAGATCTATATATTATGAGTAATTGGCTTTAACACTAAGGTGTCCCTCAATGATAACCATATAACGGAATTGAGTATCAATGATCACTGAATCATATTGTGCCAAAGTCGCTCCCTTCCTTGGACGAGTATTTATTGAACATTTGGGTCTCCTACGCTCTCCAGCAGAACCCATGGCCTGTGATGATACTATGCCACTCTGTTAAGTAACCATGCCACATTCCATGGTGGCAGCACCATAACCAACTCCTTTTTGGTGGCGACATGTCCTCTCAAAGAGACATAAATCCTTACAGGCATATTTGCAGTAAGTATATATGATATCATCACTTTAACGATACTAGAAAACACATCAGGCATCAAATCTGCTACGTTTTATTGTTTGAGGATTATGATGAGACATAGTGAGGACATGACCTATAATATCACGACCTTTATATATAATTTCTACAATTTATGGATAATTCGAGTTCGATTTAGTGGTTGCGGTAAATAATTTTTACCATCAATAAATGTCGAGAGGTCAAAGTTTGACTTTTTATCAAATTATTGAAGTTGTGTGACTTTGGGTGGAATTCGTAGAATTTATCGAGTGGATTTCGTAGGCGCGAGAATTGTCAAATCGGAGTTACGACGTAAAAGTTATGACTATTACAAGTTTATCGAAAATTACTTTTCGTAAGTGAAAAAGGTATTTAAAGGGAAGGTTACCCTTTTGGGAAGTAATCAGAGTTGATTTGGGTCAACTCTTCTCTTTTTGGTGAGAGAGAACTCGGTTCGATCCGTTTGGGGTCAAATCACGTCGGCCGACTGAAAGGACCCGACTCCGATTTAGTTGCTTAAACCAAAATCAAACCCCTTCGAAAACATGACCTTAAATTTTTTTTTTACCAGAGTTTACTTCGATTTAGTTGCAAAGAGAATCACACTTCAAATATTCCACAAAAGCCAAACCGCGGGGATCCGTTCCCCATCCGGATTTCTCAACATCATATATATAATAAATCACAAGGTTTACAAGAAATTCAGAAAACATTCAGGAGTAAACTCAACTGAAAACACAACATAAGTATTCAGAGCGACGCCTATACACATTATATACAACTAGTAGGTCGAACTGAGAACCTACACAAACTGAAGTGTGACTTGAACTCTACGCCTCCACCGTCGACGTGCAACCCTGGAACCCAAACTGTAAACTGGGCAAAAGAAAACGAAAAGCCCAGGGAAAGGCAAATAAAATCGTTAGAGTGAGTGAACGAAAATAACAATATGCCTTTCACTAATATAAACATGAAATCATGATGCAAGTCTAAAATCATCAATCATAGGTAAGGTGGTTGTCATAACCTTCATGGATACCGTATAAAATGTGGAGGCCGTAACTTGAGTACATTTTCTCCAAAGTTACAATCATGCTCAACCAGGTAAGGGGTTTGTCATAACCTTCCTAGGAGCCATATAATCATGGGTCAGGCGTTTGTCATAACCTTCCTGGAGTATCTCGAGGATCAGCCGAGAAGCCAGTGCATCGATGCATCCATAATCCATGTAAAACAAATCATATATGTGCCTCCAAGTAAAAATACATAATCATAATTGCATACTCATAAAATGCATAACATAAAATGTATAATCAAGACTCGCAAATCGATAGTGAAAATCAAAGTGTCCACTCACAGTACGAAGCTAACTCTGAGGTTCGACGGAAGATCCCTCGCCAAACACTCGATCACGATCACCTGAACAAAAGGGATATGATCAATACATATAGAATCACAACATACAGAGCTAATACGTCAAGAACCCCGCGTTCTCGAAAGACGTATCGCTCAAAATATCGACGAGGATAGCAAAATTCTCAAAATACACCCAAACAACCCTTGTCCCAAAATAGAATACTCAAATCAACTCAAAAACCTCATGACTACGATCGGGACGCGATTACGAGCAAAACAGTATAAAAATCTCCAAAAATCTCAAAAAGTCAACCCTCGCCTGAAATTGAAACTATTACGATTATAAACGAGGATTATTATACGAGAAATAGAAAATTTGAATATTTTATACATATGATGATCATATATATGAGATATATGGATAGACTACCACATATTGGTATGGCTGCCAGGCTGTGGTGCTGATTTGAAATCCTGATTGGGGTTCGTTTACGGGCAATAGTTAAGTAGAGATTTTGTCTCCCTTGGGTGAAAGATCCAAAACCAATTAGGTGGTGTTCTTGATCTCATAATTCGAGAGATATTGTATATATGGGGTGTTCTCGATGTCCTGAATTCGAGAGTATATTATATATTTTATTACCGTTGATAGGCGAGGTGTTCTTGATGTCCTGAATTCGAGAGTATATTATATATTTTATTACCGTTGATAGACGGGGTGTTCTTGATGTCCTTAACTCAAGAGTATATAATATATGGCGATGTGATTCGAAACGTAAAATGATAACGTGAAATGATTTATTGAGATATATGATATGATTGGACGGATGATGATGTAATATAATTGAACTTGCGAGGTGAGTATCAAGATATGATTGAGCTCATGAGGAGATACCCAAGGTCATACCTACATAAGCATATTTTGAAGATCAATTTAGTGTTGTGAAGTTTGAGAGAAAGAAGCCAAAGAAGGAGAGAGAACCATACCAGGAATTCTAAGCCGTCAATCTTTGATCCATCGAAGATTGAGCTTCGACCCATCGAAGTTGTACCTGCGAGGATTTTAGGGTTTTGGTTTAATTCTTCCTTCTCCATTATATTTTTATTATTGAATTCTTATAACTATGAGTAGCTAAACTTTCCTAGTTAGGGGATGATTGAAACCCTAGACACGCTTACGATTTTGAACCTCTTTTGATTTTAATAACTATTTAGATGAGTTTTACTTCACTATTTTTCCATTGATGATTTCTATGTTTATGTTTCTTTGGTCGCTACTTAGATGCATGATCTAGTTATCTAGTGTCTTGAGTGTGTGTATAACCAACATATTATCGCATGTTCAGTAGAGACAAAATAGGCTCCTGTGTGACGTAATTCTTTAATGACGTAAGGGTGACCACCAAATCAACCCTTGAAGCTTAGTTGTTCCTCAAACATTCTTAGATCATAATGACTCTAGTTCTCTAGCCTTACACCACCATATGTATAAGTCAGTTGATTATGGATCAAGTTAGAGCAGATGACCACTCCCCTTCCATGCCAAGTAAGAGAGTGTAATATGCAAGATGACTTAACCATATTTCGTACATGGGAAACATTCATTTATGGTTTTTTAGATTATGTTGGGGTAATTGTAGGTTATTTAGGGTGGAGAGAAGTTCCTAACATTCATCTCTATCTGATTTCATCAACAATTTACTTTACTGAAATTTACATTTTTCAGCATTATCTGTAGATTCGCCGAATTATTTCGGCAACCAAACCATCTCTGAATATCTTAAATTTTTGTGTGGTAGTCCACCACCGAGTATAGTTAATTTTTTTAAATTTTTGTAGCATTTGGTTTAGTCTAGATTAGGTTCGTAAATTCGTCTAGTGGTTGAGTCTGCCAGGTTTTTGGCTTTCACGTCTGTTTGTGTTTCTTGTGTTCTTGAGTCTTAATTTTACCAATCCTCTATGGGTAATGACCCATATTTTCTATTAAACTACATTGATATAATTTTCATATAAATATAGTATCTTTGAGGGTGCTTTTACGCTTATCAATGCATGAGTATGATTATAATATTCAGTGTTTATGCGGAAGACGATGATTGAAAATTTGAAACAGTGACTACCGATTTTATCGAAACAATACAGAAATGAATCATTATATTATTTAATGATTCGATGATTAAATTATCATTCATGAGTACTGCTATTTAATTTGTTTAATTTTGACGAGTTAGAATTTGAGAATTTAGTTTATTGTTTTCGATATGATATCTGTCATTTGACTTGAAATATTATTGATATGTTAGTGGAGAAATCCGGACGAGCATCAGTGGCTCACGGTATAGGTTGAGATTTTTGATTATTGAAGTGTATTTGGACATACTACAGGTTTTGGGCATCCAACTTTTAGGGGAGACTCTTCCTAATTTTCGGCAGAAATTTTTTGCGATCCTTGTTTTATAATTTTGAGGACGAAATTGTTTTAACGGGAGTAGATTGTAATACCCCGACATTTTCATATAATTTCTACTATTTATGGATAATTTGAGTTCGATTTAGTGGGTGCGGTAAATAATTTTTGCCGTTGATAAATGGCGAGAGGTCAAATGTTGATTTTTTATTGAATTGTTGAAGTTGTTTGACTTTGGGTGGAAAGTCGTAGAATTTTTCGAGACGAGTTCGTAGACGTGAGAATTGTCAAAATCGGAGTTACAACGTAAAAACTATAACTATTGAAAATTTATCGGAAATTACTTTCCGTAAATTCAAAAGTTATTTAAAGGGAATGTTACCCTTTTGGGAAGTAGTCAGAGTTGACTCTGGTCAACTCTTCTCTCTTTGGTGAGAGAGAACTCGGTTCGACCCGTTTTGGGTCAAATCACGTCGACCGGCGGCACGACACCTTTTGGTCATCTCCGACCATGAAGCTGGTCAGTTTCAAATGGCCTCATTGTCCTCTTCTTTTTTCTAGCCTTGATTTTGGGGTTTAAGGTCCAAGGAGAGGGAGAATCGAAAGCAAGAAGTTTTAGGGTGGTTTTAGGTGATTATCGTTGCCGTCGTTGGCGACAGCTCCGGCTGATCTTTGGTATGGTTTCAAAAGCTCTAATCATCCTTATTGTGTTGTTGTGGTTGTTTGATTCTTTTGGTTTCAGGTTTAACCAAGGAATATTGAAATCGATTTCCGATCGGATTCGAATCGGTCTCCACTGTGGGTGGCAGTTGCCGGTTGTTTGGTTCGGTGAGGGTAGAGGGGTTTAGCTCCCCTCCTCCTCCCAAGACTATCGGTGCTAGCCTCGAGCTCCATAATGGCTCGAGGGCGGAGATCCATCACATGAAAGTTATTCCGGCCGAATGGTTTCGGGGTTGATTTCGGCCAAACGTGCCGGAATCAGGCATAGATCCTTTGAGCAAAGTTGTTGGGGTCACCAAAAATTTTCTATCGGTGTGTCATTCTCCTCCGTCTACGATGGTCGCAGGTGGTAGTGCATGGGGTCTAAGTGCCGTTGTCTTCTGCGGCGCGTGACCGAAAAGTTATTTTTCGAAATGGGTCGTGTTATAGTTGTTCGGTTAATTTTCCATTTAGGCTTTATCGACGCAGTGGGTGAGAGGTGGTGACGGAGTTTGACACCAGTGTCAGTGCAGTCTACGAAGAAATTTGATTTGTCATATGTGGTTACGATCGCTTCATAGTAACGAATTTGTTGAGTTGTTTTCTTCGACTGAATTAGTCGAAATTTATTTCAGATCAAGTACTTTCTCGATTGACCTATCATAATGTGCTGTGGCAGAACAATTTTTGGTACATATATGCATAAGTGCAAAATATTATCTTCACATACAATCACTAGCTGCGTAAAACAAGATTAAGTGATGATGTATCGTAGATGATTTAGTATAGCTACATGTGATATTACATAATCCTAAGCAGAAAATATTGGTGCGTATCACCAATGCTCAGACTACCATCGTAGTCGCTAAACAATAATTTTCTGCGAGACCATTTGGGTTTGTTTATGAGAGTATGATACCTATATCAAATCTCAATAATATGCAATATAAGTCATCAAAACTCTTCGATGTAAACTCTCAAGCATTGTTAAGTCGAACCGACTATAAATGGGATGATCCGGGTAGTGAGTCTGTAGTCCTATGATCTGAGCTAGAAGTTTAAGCAGCATTATAAGTGGACGATGGCATGACACGTGACCAGTATGTTTGCATTATAACCAATACCACAAAACATCTTAGTGATCCGCAAGTTGGTTAAATCGTTCCATAGAATCACCTCAGATTCTATATACTGAGAATATATGTGTCATTTGCATAAGATGGTCTCAATCATAATCTATCAAAAGAGTAGGCTTTTCAATAATGAGTTATGAGCCTTTAAAAACAACCAATGAGGATTTTGGTTGAGGTTTGGAGTCTCTATGGACTCGAGAAGTAGGACAGGAGACTAACACGCCATCATCAACGTCTAGTTTTCTCCTCTTGGGAGAAGAGGTGTCGGTCACTGGCTGACGTTGGACGATGGAGCCACCAATGAATGGTGCCCAACTCTACCCTCTTATGAACCAACTCTTGTTCTTGCATCCTTTCACTCAAAAGAAGGGATGCCCGATTGACTTTCTCAAACTTTGGACCATCATATCACAACCTGGATGTTCCAGTCTGTCGTGTCAAAGCCTTATATATGCATGAATCCTATAAGTCATCTCTCATGACATAATTTGATTCTACAACACTCTTTTAGTTGGTATACATAGCCTATATGGCTGACACATAAGTTTATCTAATATTCGGATCATGCCACAATCATTCGAGATAATGCAAAGGAACTCAAGTCCATTTTCACTTGAAAATTGTTGGCGCAGATGATGAGAAGACCTATGTCTATTCTCATTATAAAAAAACATGATCGACAATGCACTAAGTCGATATACGTTTTCTATGGCATAATATAGTATGTGTAATATCCGTATCAAGGAGACACTCAAAGTTCTCGGGGAAAATACTCGCAAAGAAACAAGTTTTATATTAGGAAAAACCAAAAAATAACTCAAAATTTTGGTTTCTGGAGATAGGCTTCGATTCATTGAAGGTCCTTCTCAGGATGTGCCTTCGATCTATCGAGGTAATCCTCGATCCATCGAAGGACCTTCTCGGGTTGTGCCTTCAATCAATCGAGGCTAGCTGACCTCCACGTACTCAAACATATATAACTTTGTCTCAAAAATTGCTATTAATGATCCTGATAAAGTTCTAGAAACCAGACATCTGTAGCTTTCCAAGCATATATTAGTCATATGCCGGATCCTTATGAGTCAATCTCAATTTTGTGTCAAACCCAAGTGATCTGCACAGCCAATTCTGTTATGTTTGTTTCTAACCATTGTCGAGTAAAAAGAACATAATGTTTTCCAGAACATAAGTATCGACAATTCGGATGTAGTTCTAAAAACTAGACATCTGTAGCTTTCCAACCATATGCCATTCATATGTTGGTTCATTTTGGGAAAATCCCAGTTTATCGTCGAAATGGACTGATCTACAGAGCAAATTCTGTTGTGTCTTGTTTCTGACCTCTGTCCAGTAAAACGGGGATAACTTTTTTCTAGAAATTAGCTATGGACAATCCAGTGGTAGTTTTGAAAACTAGGCATCCGTATATTTTCATCCATATATCACTCATATCCTGAATCTCTCTGGGAAATTCCCAGATTATCGTTGAAGTTGGCTATTCTGCTGAGCATATTCTGTTTTCTGCGTTTTGTGATATTTTTGGGGACTTTAGCCCTCTTAGCTATCCCAAATGATACATGGATGAATTTGTTTGTAACTAAACTATCTATAATTATTTAGATATCTCTTTTCACTCATGACCAAGCGAATAGAGAATAATGTAGGTGGGACACAAGGTCCTCTTAAATACGTTTATCGAAAATCTCTTGTTTTAGACATCACAAGTTACTAAGGCGAGCCCTAGTAGACGATAAATTTATAGCAACAACAAAACATGTATGTGATACACAAAATATAGACAAGCATGTTATTAATAAGCCAATACAATGGTGCCTTTATTAATAAGCCAACATGATACATCAACGTTTACTAATCCAAAGTAATTGACCAACACTGTCAAACATAATACTTAGACACACACGCCTTTTTACATGAAAAACATAAAACTCTAATCAAAATTTGGTATCTCTTCAATCGAGTCTCTGCCAATTTTGAAGTATGTTAGGTTGAGATTTGCATCAGCTCTATCTCCATATTCAGTTTCTTTATTTACTTGATCCTTAAAATTCGCAGAATCTGAGCACCCTTGCATGTAGAATTTCTGCCGAATTATTGGTGTATCGGAATGCAACAAAATTTGGTAGACCCAAAGTAGACATGTATATGAACACTTTTGCAAAATTTTCATAATTTGTTGAGACCTATAACTAGGTCGAATAATGTTTACAATAGTAGGCAGGAACTAGTTCCGAAAACTTATGTGTTCATGGATCAAATATATTCGGATTGGGTAGTTTGAATGTGGTGATGATGATCTTGAAAATCCATAGATTCTTCACATTTTTTACCTATCAATGGTATTCAATACCTATTGACCCGAAACTTCTGAAATCAGTCTTCTCAAACATCTTGAGAATAAACAACTCGTTTGATTCGTGAAACATCATGTGTCTTATCCTCGCCTCTTTTGGCATTAGTACCTCAGCCTCATGGCTTTCTTGGTTACCATGAAATCCATGGGTGTCGCTTCCTTTATCATGGTTATCGATCATGACCTTCATGCACTAACTTATGGCGTCGTTCCTTATGTGGGCAGTTGTAGAGACAAAAAAAATGTCTCACCAAAATTTCCTTAATTTAAGGGTTCCACTCTTTGGTGCGCTTCACAGTTCGCATTGTGAACTCTCTTAGTTTCCATCTTACCTTGAATTATGATTATTCAGAGCATAAGATTTTCCTTATCATCATAAGGTTAATAAGCTAATTGAATGTTGTGATTCGTTGAGCATCGAATTACAATCTATATTGATTCAATATTATTGTTGCTACAACAATGGAATGTGTAGAGAATTTTTTTCGATCAACTCTTGCTCTTTAATTGGATTTCACATGATTAGAGCATGGATCTATGCTTTAGCATCTCATAGTTGATTGATGCAATTTGCTTGAAGTCGGAAAATCACATGTTATTTCACTCCTCTTTTAGATCCGGAGCAGGATGTCCATGCACTTTTACATATCAAACACCATGAGTAAACAAAAGATATATTAGTTTTGCAGTCGCAAAAGGCTTCCTCGACAACTAATTTGTTTTTCCAAAATAATATTTTGATTAGTCATTTACTTTGATGTATATGGTCTTACGAACTCTTTTTGTTTGTTTTAATTGATGCTTTTATGAACACTCTTTGTTCAATCGATTTGTGAACTCTCTTTGTTCACGATGAACGCTCTTAGTTCATCTAGGAACTCTTTTTATTCTAAGGAACTATCTTTATTCCAAATTCTCATCTTCAAGAAATGTGCGGTGTAGAAAGGAGGGATGAAATGTTATCCCAAAATTCCTACAAAAATTTTATAGTCCCAAAAGAGTAGGTTATTTGAATTTAAATTCAAGTTGTGCTCATAGAAAACTTATTTGAGATTATTACAGAACAATCTTCATCTTCTTGTTTTCCTCCTTAAAATCTACGCACAAGGCTAGTCTCGTGCTGATAACGTGTTTTAGGAAAAAACCTATAAACAATAGAGATTGTGGAAGCAATCGGTGTAACCTTTTATTGATAATAAGAAGCTTTCTTATATAGGAGAGTACATGGAGTCATATGTGGTAATAATTTTAATACATTACTAAATAAGATTCTCTCATTTATTCTCTGTACATTTTACCATAACTAAAAACACACATAATAAGATAAATATTTTTCAATATTACCAAATATAAATACAAAAATAAGAGGCAAATTGATGGAGCTTATGCCCAACACACTCATAAATTCAATATCGGGATGATGAGACGTAAAAATCAATTTCTGGTACTCCCGTTGCGCTATTATATAAACAAATTTCGTTTGTGCATATTTTTAACGCACTGTTCACTTTGCGCAGGCTTCAAATGAATTGTTGGAAGAGATATGAAGATGGGAAACATGAAAATGCATAGAGTTTTAAGGTTTAGAGCTGTTATTCTTACAGTTGTATAAAATGGATGAACCAAATCACTTTCAGTAATTTTTTACTAATAGTTCTAAGAGAAAGTATTTCTTACCCTAGTAACGATTATATATATGATCGACTTAGCTGAATTAGCAACGATTATATATATGATCGACTCTAGTAATTGGAGACTCATCACGGTGACTGTTTGACAAAAAATATTCAAACACCGACCTTGATAAACGGATATAGATTGCAGACTTGTAGATGTCTTCCAACTCTACTTATTGTTTGTACGGGCAATTCCAACCGTTTTTTATATTAGAGTTTTTCTTTATTTTAGAAATTTTGCTTGTTTTGCTCTAAAAAATTCTTTAATTACATTCTTTATTTTAAAGAATATGATGAGAGAGAAAGCAATATTCTCTATATTTACAGCAATCTCTATATTTTTAAGAAAGAAAATGAAGAACAATATTAAAATCTGTTAGAGTTGGAACAAAAACATATCAAAATTTGTGCTTTTTGTTTCCTTATAATAGAGAAATTAATCAAATTATAAAAAAATTATTGGAGTCTCTAAGCTGTAGTAGATATATCTACAATATAATTCGTATTACAGAAGTTGAAATTTGAGTACTTTAATGTAATACAGTATATCATGAGAAAAGATTATATACAGGTATTTCGTAGAGAACATAGCAATCTTATACGCTCATGCATCCACTATTTAGTGATGGTAGTTTAAGTGTAATAATCTCGCGACTATATGATCAAGAATTCGGCATGTACTTTTGGTACGGTTAAACTTTTATAAATAATAATCTCAAGACTGACAAAATTTATTAATTTAGCGACATTATTAATTAATTAATCGAGTATTAAATTATCGAGACTTTACACTATATAACTTACCCGTGAAGAATGAATATATATATATATACACACAAACTCTCTTATATAACATAGCAATGCACTGATGTTCACATCACCATAGATAGTGTCATTACTGACTTAGTTTAGTATTATTGTGCCTGTTTGTGCTTCCTCTAACCTAAAGACAAGATAAAACAAGACAAAAAAAAATTCAAGAACAATTAATTAAGCACCAGTGAATCTTGAACGAACAATTAAGAACTAATTATGTCCAATATCAGCCTGCTTTGCACCAACGGCAAAGAACTCAGAGATGACTTCCAAGGGCATTCCCTTGGTTTCAGGAACCTTGAGGAAGACAAACACCCATGAAATGGTGCACACAACAGCATAGATGGCAAAGACACCGGCAAGACCAATAGATGTGAGCAGAATAGGCAGTGTGTAGGTGACGATGATGTCTCCTATCCAAAATGTGAGGGCACATATTGCAATGCAGAGACCTCGAACTCGAGTAGGAAAGATCTCGGAGCAAAGAATGTTGGGAATCGGTCCGAAACCCATGACAAAGGTGCAGAAGTAGAGCACAACGCTGATGGTGGAAATAGTGGCATTGACAACAGAACCCATGTTCACAAATTGGCTGAAAATAAGTACTAACAGTGTTGACGTTAGTACAGGTATTGTGTTCAGCAAGAGTGACCTGCAAGAAGAGATTTTAAACATTACATAGAATCAAGACAACATAAAAAATAAAAATTCAGGTTTTACAACGCTCCACCAACAATAACTAATTATGTGACACACCTTCTGCCCGCGACATCCATTAGTCTCATGGCAAGGCCTATAGAAGGAAGCATCAATAGGGTTGTGAGAGCACTTATGAGAATAGATGCAGATGTAGAACTAAGGCCCAGGTTTGATAGGAGAATTGCAACTCCAGCTTGCTCAAGTATTTGGGGAGTGTAGTAAAGGACCCCATTAATGCCAGAAAACTGAAAAAAGAAGACAGAATTAGTTAAGGGCAAAAAACACATACAATCAAGTACCTTTTTCTTATGTACGTGAAACAGGAAACTTAAGTACGTACCTGCTGAAGAATTTGAATTGTTACACCAACAATCAATGCACGCTTGACACCGGGTTCCATAAGATCAGACCAACTAGACCCTGGCGCTGCAGGTTCTTGAGGTCCCAGCTTTGGTCGATCCCGGCTCATATGGTTCTTGGTAAGTATAGAAGGTTGGCTAACAAGAGCAGAAGCTTGAAAATACGCACCTTCCTGAGGAGTATCACCAGCAGCATCAACAGCAAACGAGGAAAGCATAGAGCCCAACATTGAGCCGCGGCGCTGATCAAGTGCACCCTCCTGGTGCAGATACACCCTTTGGTACTCTTCTGTCTTCTTCCCATCTTTGCCAACACGCTCCGAGTACTTATATGCCAATTGCCAGCCACCACCAATATCCATACTACTCACTGCTTCGCCGCTGCCACCACCACCTGGCATGAGGCTGCTATTTCTCATCATGCCGCCGCCCATGAAGCTACCACTAGACTTTCCAGGCAGCATGTCATTTGCCATACTAGCTGTATGTCTACTCGAAAGCAATGGCTTCCGCGCATTGTCTTCAAAATCAGTCCCCGGTGCAACGCCATCTCCGTGCTCCATATCCCAATGATCAGTTTTCTCTTGAGTGTTCTCAGATGACGGTGCCACATTTAGCAAGCTCCCCATGTTTGGCAAATTGAAAAGGCTGCGCATACTGCCCGAGTTATCCGGTAAAAGCTTCTCATGTACACTGCCAAAGAGATTCACAAGAGGATCCACGTAATGCACGGTCGGATTCAACATGCTTCCTTGGCGTGACACCAAGCTGAGATTGGCTTGTCCTGTGATCGATCTCGCGATCAACGAAGCTCGTCCCTCCTCCGGTCCATAGAGCCTTATTTGATCCTTCTCTGGACCTGTTTCACGGCCATCAGAATCATTTGCCGGACCAATTATGTACTCTTCTAGTGATGCATCTCCTCCAACTCCAAGACCCTCCACTAGCAAAGCCAACTCACCTGCAGCGCGCATTTCAGTCAAGCCTAAGTGCCTAACCAACGAATCGAACACCAAAACATGGATAGACGCGTACGTGCACACTAGAGCTTGTCAAACATCATGTAACTCAATATTAGCACAAAATAATGTGTAAAACCAAAATGTATAATCCGAGCTATTAACATTGTCATTTTGGACATAATTAAGCACAATGCATGTGAACTTGAAAAAGTTAATAAGCAGGCTAGGGCACCTGAAACATCTTCCCTGCCGCGTAGTCTTTGCAAGACCTGCTTAGCCTCGGCCATCTTTCCTTTACTGACCAACCACCTAGGAGACTCGGGGAGATAAAACACAGTCAATGCGAAATACACCAACGATGGAATCGAAAGAACACCAAGCATCAATCTCCAACTAGGTGCTTCCTTCAATGACATTGCAAACACCATACAATACGAAAAGAACATCCCACCGGAGCCAGTAAACTGCGGGAGAGTGTTGAGTAGTCCTCTGATCTCCGGTGGAGCTGTCTCGGATATGTAAACCGGGACAAGAGTAACAGCTAGTCCAATCCCAAACCCATCTAGTAGCCTTGCCATGAGAAGCACGTACACATTGGGTGCCCATAGCATTACTAAACCGCTGAGGAAGTATAGAACTGACGAAACTATCAGCATTGGTCTTCTGCCTATCGAGTCAGATACTGACCCTGAGAAAGTTGTGATCACTGTGGCTCCAATCAATGACATTGCCACAATCAGCCCTTCAATTGTTGGCTGAGTTTCCAATTTGAAGTCCCTTTTAATATAAAGAACAGCCCCTGTAAATAAAAGTTGTGTCGGTTTATCAATCTCCAATAGCATGGCTAATGTATTCGTCTAATGATATAAAATATTGGGTACGTAAACAAACCGTAACGATGATGCTTATCGATTCGTAAAAGCTGAAAACTAAGAGAGTTACTAGGCATGAAAAGTACCTGCAATGGTAGCATTGTCCCAACCCTGTAACAAGTTTCCCATTGCAGCAGCAATGGCTACAAAAACAGTCCCCAACATTTTTCTTTTTCCTGCCCAAAGTTGAAACCAGGCTAGAGGAAGAGAGAAAGCCTTGGACGTTGTAGCCT
This sequence comes from Geum urbanum, assembly GCA_946800695.1. NCBI lineage: Eukaryota > Viridiplantae > Streptophyta > Magnoliopsida > Rosales > Rosaceae > Geum > Geum urbanum. The sequence continues at coordinate 7,393,208 of OX326997.1, forward strand.
CAAAACATTCACAACGCACATAGATTAGTTAGTGAAGCAGATGGAGTTTGTTCATGGGAAGTTGTGGTGGAAAAAATTGTCAGTGTTGAAGCTTCTTCTTATTCCTTAACAAAACCCACTTTTCTTGTATGAAAAAATTGTATCTTTCAAGAACATAGAGAGAAACAGTGGGGATTCAAATATTGTCTGTTGTTGTTTTTCAGAGACCCGAGCAAAGAAGAAGTGATCTCTAAGTTGTAGTTTTGGGCTGTAACGGGTATTGGAGCTTTTCCTAATATGACTCTTGAATCACACAACATGGTGAAGCCCTGTTCTTACGCTAAAACAGTTGCATGTTGTTAGAGCCTCATTTTTTCAATTTTCCCTTTAATTCCGGGTAGTGTACTAGTGTTAGAAGTGAAACAACCAATGAGACCATGAAATATATAGACTGAAAAAATAATTTTTTCAATTAATTACCCAAGTAAAGAGCTAGTCCTTGTACTGTTTTCCAAAAAATAAAAATAAAAAAATTATATGTTACCAATGAAATATGTAAATTGATTATCGATCTTAGTTTATCCGTGTTAGCGTTTCTCTATTTGAATTATGTGGCATAGTCCTCGTTGGTATGGTTTAATAAAATATTTTTGAGGTATTGTGAAGTTTTTCTCTATATGGGTCTGTATTATGTACTAGTAAACATTCGGTATTGGATCCTAATTGTGGGCCATAATTTTGGGCTTCATGATATATGAATGACGTACTTTGCCTTATTCGTTCTTCCAGTGTGGGCCAGTTTTTTTTTTTTTGAGTAATAGAGAAACAAGGCTACAAAGAAAATCCTCTGGAGAAGTCACTCCCAAGGACATCAAAAGAAACAACATGCCTAACACTACCCGGAACATAGTTGTCCCATATATGAAGAGTACTATTGCTATGACCTATTGCCGCTAGTTTGTGCGCAACAAAGTTTGCTTCACTAAACACATGTTGGAAGCTAATTTTGTCAAACCGGTTTAAGATGATCTTGATATCTCGTACTACAGGACCAAGTCTCCAGGGCACATAGCAAATCCCAAACATGCAATTGATGACAAGTAGAGAATCACCCTCAACCCTGACATTCTTGAGGCATAATCTCCAAGCTTGACTTAATCCATCTCTGAGAGCTAGTGCTTCGGCCATTGGAATAGTTGTTTTGCCAAAGTACCTAACGCCAGAAAGGATTGGTTCTCCACTGTTGTTCCTAATATTGAAACCTCCAGCTTCTTTTCCGACTCCACCCTCTTGTACTGAAGCGTCAAAGTTAATTTTGTAGTGGTCAGTGGAGGGAGGAGTCCATCTGATAGTCTCTCGTGTCACTTTCTTCTTCTCAGGGGCTTTGTTGTGTTTATGGTACTGCATTAGGCATGTTGATGATGAGGCCACCACGGAGCTAGGAGTAGTGGCTTTATTCTTGACAATTAACAGATTCTTTGCCCTTCAATTTTGTCAGTGGGTTATCAAAATTCTCTCAAAGACACTTGTATCAGTATCACCTTTAACAAACAAATTGCTCATTTGATCCAAAAAGTTCTCATTTGTTGTAATACAGTTAAGTTTTGCAAGGTTCAAAACTTCTTTTGCAAATCTGCACTCACAAAAAATATGAGATAACTATTCTTCCATAGTATTACAGAAAGGACAAGTATTTGAGACAATCTATCTCTTGCTTTGAGTCTACCATGGAGTAAAATTCATCCAAATTTTTTAACCATTGGTGGCAAAATAATTTTTCACATTTTGTTCAATAGACCAATTTGGTCATTGTTCTCAATATTAGAATTCTGAATCCAAGTTGTTGTTTTAACCGAAAACATTCCATTTGAGGAATGTGAATTCCACAAATATGATCAACAATATCAATATCAAGCGTATTAAGGAGTTTACTTTTATCTCACATACTATCTTTGATATAGTCACTAACCTTCTCCTCCAAGTTCACATTGTGGCTTCTAGATTGATCTACAAGAGTATAAAGAGGGAAGCCAAAAATCCAATTATAAGTCCAAAAATTAATTTGGTGGCCCTTACCTACAATTCATCTAATGTCTTTAATTAAAATGTCTCTACTATCAAGGATTCATTTTCAAGTAGTGGAAGAGGAGACTTTCTTCTTAGTGTTGAAAAAAAAAAATCTTTTCTCAGGTACTTTCTCAAAACAATTGAGTCCACCAGTTATTTTTATGAGTTAAAATTTTCCAGCACAACTTTGCAAGTGCAGCCTTGTTGAACTGAGTATATGGTCTAATCCCGAGACACACCCCCCCTAAGTCAATAAGACAAAGTATGATTTGGCGTACTTGCAATACTTAACTTTATAAGAGTTAATTCCAACTCGAGAGAGAGAATCTCTTTTCCAACCTACCTTCTTCTTCGAAATTCTATCTACAAGTTCATTCGTATTAATTGGGTCTAGCCAGAAAGCTATATTTTGAATACCTAGATACTTTCCAATAGTAGTCTTGTGTTGAATACCTAAAATATCTGCAATCTCATTTTTAAGATTAGCTCTAACTTTGTGAGAGAAATACAAAGACGATTTATGAAAGTTAATCATTTTCTTTGAAGTTTCAGAAAAATGATTTAATGCATTCAAAATAAGTCTAGCAGCTCTAGGAGTAGCCTTACTAACACAAAACAATCATCAACGTACAAACATTAAGTTGGATATCCTAAACCCATTAGGAGAAGACAAGACTCCAACCTGATTCTTGGCCTCACCTGCTAAATCATTCAAGTATCTAATCAAAGGTTTCATACACAAAATAAAAATATACGAGGACAAAGGGTCTCCTTGTGTTATGCCCCTAGAGGGATAGAAGTAACCTTCGGATTTACCATTCACAATAATTGAGAAAGAGAATGAAGTGATATACTCCATGATCAAACTAACCCAGCGATCACTAAAACCAAACTTTAACAAGTACATTTTGATATAAGTCCAATTTAAAAATTCATAAGCTTTTTCTAGATTTACTTTAGCAGTCACATTTATCCTTCCTTTTTTTCCTCTTGAAATCACTGAAAAGTTTATGGGCAATCAAAATGTTGCTGTGTATGGACCTTCCTGGGGCAAAAGCCCCTTGATTTTTAGAGATGCATTTCTCCAAGAGGGGCTTAAGCCTTTGGACCATAATTTTGGTAATATTTTGTAAGAAATATTACAAACACTAATATGACGAAATTGACAAACTATTACAGGCTCCTCGACTTTAGGTATTAGTGCAATGTTAGTATGATTTAGAGGTTTAAGAGAAGAACATTGCACAAAGAAATGTCTAACCATTTGAATGACACTATTACTGACCTTAGACCAATTATTTTGGTAAAAGTAATCACGGATTCCATCCAGACCTGGAGCTTTGAGAGGCCTAATAGACTTGGCTGCTTCTAGAATTTCACCATCAGAAACAATTCTTGTGAGTGAAACATAGTCTTCGTCAGTGATACTAGGGTTGATATGCTTGAGATACATTTTGATCTTCCTTGTTTCCGGGACTCGATCAACATATAATTTCTTTTTAAAGTTTGCAACAAAAACAACAACAATATCATTAGCGTTAGTGACCCAATTATTGTCACAGTCTTTAATTTTCTCAATTTTGTTCTTTTTTCTCCTTATAATTGCTTGAGTATGAAAAAACTTGGTGCTCTCATCACCAAGCGACAACCAACCAGTTTTAGCCTTTTGAGCCAAAAACAATTCTTCATCTTTGTAACAATTTGCAAGATCTTGGTTTAAACTTCTATTTCTTTCTTGCAAAATAGAAGAAGTCGGGTTATCCATTAGTTGCCTCTGGATGATCTCGATACTTTTCTGCAAGTTCTTGATTTTAAAAAAAAATATCCCCCAAAACATCTCTATTCTAGGTTTTTTTTAAGTACATGAATTTGTTAATTAAGATACTAAAGTTTCTCATAGGATCAACGTCATGGTTTGTACTCTAAGATTTCTTTACAAGCTTCTGGAAACTAGGGTGAGACTGCCACATAGCCTCAAATTTTAACTTGCCTAGAGGTTTCCATTTTTTGTGATCCAAAGCAAGAAAAATCATTCTATAATCAGACCCAGTAATAGACATGTTTTCCACCTCTAAATCTGGAAATTGATTGAATCCTGCAATGTTAGTGCAAAACATGTCAAGTTTTTCAAAAACCAAAGTGTTTTCCTTGTGATTATTAGTCCAGGTATAAGGTACTCCTTTACTCGAGATTGAAACCACGCCAATATCATGCAAAAACTTATTGAACTTGAACATGTAATTAGTAAATTTCATGTTACCTCCGCATTTCTTTGAAAGACAAGTTATCATATTAAAATTTCCTGCAATAAACCAAGCATCACCATTTTGTGGTTGTAGTTTTGAAATTTCATTCTCTTTTGGCTTCTCATTTGAGGGTAAGCATACACAAAAGTTACGTAAAAGTCACAATTCAGATCCTTATTACTAACAAAATAGTGAATAAAACGATCACGAGGCAGAATAATATTAAAATTTAAAGTTTCAGATTTCCAACAAAGGTACATACCACCACATTGGCCTCTAGAAGGAATCAGAAAATACTGATCAAACGACAACCTACTGGCTATTTTATATTAAGAGCAACAGATGCCCTCGTGTCTAACACATATAAAGCATGAAGTCCTAACTTTGAAGTATAAAAAGCAACTTGAGATTTAAAACCTGACCAAAAACTCCCCTGGCTATTCCACTCTCTGATCTTCATAAATGATCTTTGTTTTTGCTATTAGTTGCCTCCTCGGCTGAGTTGATCACCAATGATAATCTTTCTCCATACCAATCTTTAATGCCATTTAACAATGATGTTAACAGTTTTCCCAAACTTCGGGATCTAAAGTTAACTAGTAGCATGTAAAGATTCATGTCCTTATTACACTCAATCAAAGAAATTAAATTGAGACCACAGCTCAACAGAGTTTTCCATACTTTCGACGCAGCCATATTTAGTTCCAAAGCAACACCAATTATACCATTTAAATATGGCAAGCATATAGTACGAAGGTGAGACTAATACCCCACAACTTATGATTTCTACATTCAAGAAGACAACACTACCAACATAAACACTTTAGGCAACGAAATTGAAAACAACGCGCAACGACATGGGGAATTCGTTGCCTATAGTTGACAATAGGCAACGACATGAATTTTCGTTGCCTATTGTAAACTATAGGCAACGACATCTTTGCCTATAGTAGTAAAATCGTTGCCTAAAGTCCATTTTATAGCCAACGAAAAAAATCGTTGCCTATAGTTTTCGTTGCCTAAAGTATGGTTATAGACAACGAAAAAATCGTTGCCTATAGTTTATAGGCAACGAAAAATAATTATAGGCAACGAATTACTATTTCGTTGCCTATAATTAGTATTATATCAGATCTAGCCAGCAGCTATTCAAATCAAAATCGGTGGAAAAATCTGAAACGTTCTGGAATCGCCAGTACATTTCAGGATGGACAAGAGTTGGATGAGGCTGGATAGAACTGATGCAAGATATGGGCAGGGAATTAGGAGATTTCTGGAATTTGTGGCGGCTAATTGTGGAGAGTTGCCAGTGCATTATTGTCCATGTAAACAATGTCGGTGTCGCGGCAATCGTTGTCCCATTGCTACAGTTGAGCGACACCTTCATAGAAACGGATTTTGGAATAAGTACACCCGTTGGATTTATCACGGTGAAGCATCAGCAGCCGATCCGCATGATCATGGACAATTTGCTGATACTGCGAGGTCATCCAATTATGATCCCACCAGGAGGTTCATCGACGATATGTTTCCTCATGAGAGCGGTGTATTTCATGATTCTGAAGCACCCGTATATGTTCCTCCAGAAGTTGAGAATTTCCCTCACATTGAGCCAGTCCAGCCATTACCTAGAGTTTATGTCAACACACGTGGTATGGACAAGTACCACAACCTGATTCAGATGCATCAAACTCCGTTGTACCACGGATGTCCTAAGACAGTCCTTGAAAGTGTGATGGCAGTGATGCAGCTAAAAGTGGAGACCAAGAGCACCGTGGCAGCGGTCGATAGGTGGCTTCAGTTGACTGGTGATCTGCTGCCCCCCGGTCATCGTCTTCCCCCCACTCATCGTAAGATACGACATGTCCTCAAAGATCTTGGACTTTCCTACACCAAGATTCACGCATGCATGTATGATTGCGTTCTCTTTTGGGGTGTAGACGATGACGGGAAGGATCTATCGAAGCTTGAATACTGTCCGGTGTGTGGTACGGAAAGGTGGAAGTACACTCCTGCAGGAAACAAGAAAGCAGTGAAGATACTTCGGTATTTCCCACTTATTGATAGGCTGGAAAGGTTGTTCATGTGTGCATTCACGGCGAAAGCTATGAGATGGTGGGCTGAGAGGACTTTGCCTGACGATGATATCCTTAGACACCCTGCTGATGGTCAGGCTTGGAAGCACCTGGTGAATGTGTTTTCTGATTTTGCAGCTGAAGTCCGAAATGTTTGGCTGGGGCTATCGACTGACGGATTCAACCCCTTCGGCAACATGAGTCAGAAGTACAGCATATGGCCCGTTATATTGGTACCGTACAACCTTCCTCCGTGGATGTGCATGAAGAAAGAATATAATATGCTGACTCTGTTGATTCCAGGGCCGGGTTATCCAGGAAAGTGTCTGGATGTGTACATGAGGCCATTGATTATAGAGCTTCAGCACTTGAGTACAGTTGGTCATCCCACTTACGACAGGTTTAAAAATGAGATGTTCCGAATGCGTGCTATGCTTGTGGGCACAATCAGTGATTTTCCAGGTCGAGGGATGTTGTCGGGAAACCCAACCAAGGGGTACAGGGCCTGTCCAGAGTGCATGACTGCCACGTTTGGACAAGCTCATTGCTCGAAGATTGTCCATATGCGTCACCGATGTTGGCTTCCACGACATCACCCATTTCGCCAGGACGCCCAGGCTTTTGACGGCACTATAGAAGAAGGTCTGCAACCCATGGGATGGACTGGAGATGAAATCTTAGAAGTCCTGAATGAGTATAATTTTGGGCCATTGAGCAATCATCCTGAGGTTGTTGCGACTATACCGAAGATACCCGACAGGTATAAGTTCTGGACACACAAGAGCATCTTCTGGGAACTCCCGTACTGGCGGATGTTGCCTATCAGGAACTATCTAGATGTCATGCACATAGAGAAGAATGTGTGTGAAAGTGTGGTGGGCACCGTTCTAAATTGGCAAGGTAAAACCAAAGATGGCCCTAAAGCTCGCGTTGATTTGGAAAAAATGAAACTGCGGGAACATCTGTGGTTGAAAAAGAAGGGGAGAAAGATGCCCCAAGCTCCTTACACGGTCACGCGTGACGAGAAGCATGAAATTTTTGTGTGGATGGCTAACGTCCAGTATCCTTATGGGTTTGCTGGAAATATAAGTCGGTGTGTTAACTACAGGGACAATAAGATTTATGGATTAAAGAGTCATGACTGCCATGTACTACTTCAACGCCTCTTCCCTATTATGATTCGAGGGTACTTTGATGATGAGGTGGTAGAGCCGTTAGTGGCGCTGTCAAGGTTCTTTCAAAAGTTATGCACCAGAGAAGTGAAAATGTCAGACCTCGAAGAAATGCGAAAGGACATCATTTTTATCATGTGCAAGTTGGAGAGGATTTTCCCCCCAAATTTCTTCGACATCATGCCTCACTTGATGATGCATCTTCCCGAGCAATTGATGCTCACCGGTCCCGTTCACTACACTTGGATGTATCCAATGGAGAGGTATATACCCCGCATTTGTATGATGTTTGCTAATTAAGTCTTTATATATTAATTTATTCTTGTTCTACGTACAACAATAATAACAAGCTGTTTTCATCATTGTAGACAACTGGGAGAGTACAAAGGGTATGTACATAATACATCTGCACCTGAAGGGTGTATCGCCGAAGCATATCTTGCGAACGAGTGCGTAACGTACGTCAAACTGTATTTGGGAGCGCTTGAGGACCCACATTCGAATATGTCGGTAGATGAACCCCAGTTCAACATTTCTGTAGTCTCTAATGATGTTTATCCACAGAGTAGGTTGCACGGGGAGTGGGAGTTGACACCATATGAGTTAGACATTGCACACTGGTGTGTACTCATTAATTGTAAAGAAGTTAAATATTGGAAAGACACACACCTTGGAAGTCCAGAGGTTCGCGGGGATGTTGCGTACCACAACCGGACCTTTGCAAATTTTTTTGGCACATGGGTGAGTATATATTCATTTAGTCATAATATATATGACGTGTAAAAGCAAATTGTGACGGTTATTTATATGAAATGTCGTATCTAATGTTGACGGTTATTTATTTCAGATGAACTATGTAGAAGATGATGGTTACCCACAATGGTCACACGCATTGAGGCTCTTGGCTATGAAACCTATATCATCAAAAGTTTACGCGATGTGTAGGGTCAATGACGTGAAATTTATGTGTCAAGAAAGAGACAATAGGGTGAAGACACAGAATTGTGGGGTAATGGTGCATGGTGGGGATAACGACCCTGACTACTACGGGGTACTCCATTCAGTGGTTGAACTCATGTATGGTGAGCGCATGAAAGTTTACTTGTTTAAGTGCAGATGGTTTGATACTCGTCCGGAGAACGTTCGCATCGATCAATATGGATACATTTCCGTGAATACTGCCACAAGTTGGTATGAGGAGGATCCTTTCGTTCTTGCCACATCGGTCAAACAAGTGTTTTACCTTGACGATCTTATGAACAGACCCCCCTGGAAAGTAGTAAACCATGTGCAAGCTAGGAATGTGTACAATGCTGCCACACTTGGTGAAAATGAAGATGACGAAGAAGTTGCAGCATACCAAGAGGGAAATGGAATTGACATTCCGGAATCCGATACAATTCGCCATTATAATGTTCGACCTGGTATTGTGGTTCAAAATTCTGGAGCAGCACTTCTAAATGTTAATCCAAATGACTTTGATGAAGACTCGAGTGACGAGGACGAGGAGCGACACCTATTACCAGACTTCAACTATCAAACTGCGTCAGACTCTAGCGATGATTCTGATTATCAGCCTTAGTTAGAGATGTAATTGAGTATAGTCTTCGAGCTTGTATTGAGTTGATTAACTCCTAAATGTATATATGTGTTGATCGAATCGAAGTTTACTTGTGTAATTTGATGGATTAGTTTAACGGTTATTTTCATGTATGTTGTGGAAAACATGTGAATTTCGTTGCTTATAAATTGAAGTTCGTTGCCTTTAACATTGATTTCGTTGCCTTTAACATTGATTTGGTTGCCTTTAACATTGATTTCGTTGCCTTTATCATGGATTTCGTTGCCTTTATCATGCATTTCGTTGCTCATAGTATACGCAACGAAAATTTCGTTGCCTATAGTATATGCAACGACATATTTCGTTGCCTTTAGGATCCAGTCGTTGCCTAAAGTATACGCAACGATACGCTTCGTTGCATAAAGTCTTGAATTCGTTGCCTATAAGTCCTCCTCGTTGCCTATACTATAGGCAACGATGCCACCATTTCGTTGCCTATAAGTCCTGGAATATATTCCCAGCTCGCGACCAGCGCCGCCGCAACTAGCATTCTCTCCGCAAACCTCGCCGGATTTCTGCCCTCTCCGCAACCCGAAAAGTACGGTTCGCATTCTCCCTCTCTCCTTACTTGAATAAACAACGTGATTTTAGTTGGATTTGTGTTGGGTTGTTTGTTAGGTTGATTTTAGATGGATTTGTGTTGTGATTTAGGTTAGGTTGTGTTGGATTTGTGTTGGGTTGTTTGTTAGATTGATTTTAGTAGGATTATATTGTGGATTAGAGGATTATATTGTGGATTATATTGTGGATTAGGATTATATTGTGGATTGTGGATTAGGATTATATTGTGGATTATATTGTGGATTATATTGTGGATTAGGATTATATTTAGTTTATGTAATTAGAATTGGGAATAATTAGAATTGGGAATAATTAAGTGTGATTTTAGTTTGGTTATTTAGTTTAGGTAATTAGAATTGGCCGGGAATAAGTGTGATTGTTAGTTTGGGTTGTTCATTTTAGTTAGACAAAATTTAAATTTAGGTTATTGTTGCCTCAATTGTACGTAAGGTATTCATTATGTTATTTTGTTGTAGACATTAATAAAAATGTCCGTGTTCAAAAGATTGATTCCCGGGAAAAGTGGGAAACAAAAAGGAGCTTCCTCCTCGTCACCTCAAGGAGCGACACCTCAAATGTCCTCCGGGTTGAACCCTCAAGGACCCAGGAGTGGGTCTAGGTCCGTTGGTCAGAGTTCTGGAAGCACCGTACCGGACAGTCTTGAGACCGTCTATGTACATTCCAATCGTCATCTCCAACTATATACAGCATCCCAGGATCCCCAAGGTCCACGTCACTCGGTGTCTCATGAACGACCCTCCCGCAACAGCAGCCGAAACTCCACCACGGAATCCGGTCGTCACTCAGTCAGCGGCGAACGCCCAAATAGTACGAGGGTACTATGGCCAAACCAGCAGGACCCACCGCGTATGCCACCTCTTCCTCCCAATGCGGCGACGCCACAACCTAATTCCGGATCATCTGGGCCATCCGGCAGTGCATCCCGCACGGATTCTGTGCACTTATGCCCGCCAAGGGACTTGTTCTTCCCTACGGTTATTCCGAAGATACCTCAGCTCGACCCTAACAACGTGGCCGTCTATGATGAGGACCCGTTCACGACGCCTGAGGAAGCATACACATATGAGCCGTTCTCTCAACCTCTGTTGAGTGTGAGGGTTAAGGGTCAGCTCACTTACGAGAATGGTAAGTTTATGTTCATTTACTAGATACAGTACATTAAATTAGGTTCTATTTCTTAATTTCCTTCTTTTGTACCGTGTCTTAGGCACCGTCGTCAACCCTAAAGCTAAACAGAGCAGAGGTACCACAACCGGGAAGGGTATTGAAGATCGAGTTGGTGACAATCGGGCTCATATTGATTATGAAGATGATGGGGAGGCTATCGAGTATTCTGACAAAGGGATGTATGCTAGCCAAGCAGGATTTGTCATACGTGATTTCGTCCCGATGTTGTGGGACTCGTGGGGTTCAGTTGATGCTGAAGTGAAGGCCCGAGTGCATAATGCACTGTCGGTGAGTTAAATTTACATTAATTTGTCATAAAAATATACGTTCTTATATATTATTGTAAGGCACCAAACATACATATTTATGAGGCTAATTATGTATACGTGTATTGCAGCAATGGTTTATTATTGACGATCGGCTGAAGGAGCCCGGGGGGTGGTGTGAACGAAAGCTCACGTCTAGGTGATGTGATTTTGGATTTATATAAGGCTAAGTATCCTTATATGATTTGTGAATACGTTAGATTTGTGAATATAAAGTGTTGGTTATATGATATTTTTGTTGCATCAATATAGGTATCGAGAGTGGAAGTCCCACTTGAAGAAGTTCTGGGAGGAGAACATAGATAAAGGCCGAAATGGCACTCCAAGTGAGTTCAGATACCGGGAGTACGAGTGGAACTGGCTTATAGCCCACTGGAAGCATCCCAAGCTTGTGGTATGCACATGAATTGATTTGCGTACCTAAATCTAAACTAATATTATTATTATTAATTTACCTACATTTTATGTTAGTAGGTAAATCTCTATCTATGTTATTAATTTAATATGTAGGTAAATCTCTAATATATTGTGTAGGTAAATTAAATTATACAATTTACATTGTTTATACGAAGTAAAGATAGTGAACTGTATTAGTGATTGAGATGCTAGAAATTAAAACCAAAAATAACAAAGATTAAATTATTTCCCTGCAGAATAACATGAAAAAACCTAGAAATTAAAGGAAACAATTCTAGGTCAGAGGACTAAATATGTGAAAAATAAATGGGTTGGATTTTAATCAAAAAAATTAATGTTGCGAGGATATTCTCTAATTTATGCTATATATATAATTGGCTAATAATTGTGCACATTTTCTTATTCTACAAGCACATTTCGAAACAAAATGCTAAAAACCGAGCGCAGAACGTGAACCCACATCATTGCGGTTCCCGAACGTATGAGAGATGGACTCGACGTGGGGCAAGGTTGGAACCACAGACCGATCCTCTCGTGTATTCCATCCGACATGGGTATCCGAACAACCCTGAATATGTTGTAAGTATCTAATAAATATTTGTCCATATTTGATACATCTCATGTTTAATTAATTCTTGTATTTTACTCAATTATTAATGCGTCACCGATTTTGCATTGTCTATTAGGAGAGATTGGTTGAGTCGATCCCGAAGGTGCGTGCTAAAGTAGCTCGAGAGCTGCATCAGGGGTGCACGGAGGAAGAGGTGACCCAGTATGCATCTCAGGTTGACCACATGACGCCCATTAATGCGGCGAGGTGCGTGTCAGATGCGATTCCCGTTGGAAAGAACAAGTTTTGGGCCAAGGGGATGGGTTACAGAGGAAATGGAGTCTTGAAGATGACTCCAGAATTCTCCAGCGGGTCCAGCAATTCTAGGTCGTCCGGCGTACAAGAGCAGATTCGGAGGCAGGAGGAGCAGATTCGGAGGCAGGAGGAGGAGTTGGAGGAGATGAGGCGTGCCAGGGAAGCCATGGAGCAGGAAAGAGCCCGTGAGAAGGAGCAGCACGACCAAATGTGGGCATTCTTTCAATCTCAGCAACCTCGGGGGGCTTCGCAGCCGCACCCACAGACTCAGCCAAATCTGTTCACGCCTACAACACAGCCGCAGTATTTTGGGGGTCACCAGCAGCCGCCGTTATATGGGGACCACCAGCAGCCGCCGCAGCAGCATCAGTTTTGGACGGGTGCCGAGCAGCCGCCGCCTCCGCCGCCGCAGCATCAGTTTTACGGGGGTGACCAGCAGCCGCAGCTTCATCAGTTTTATGGGGATGACGACCAGCAGCACCAGGAGGGTTCACACGAGGACTTCCTCAATTCTGTTAACTTTGATCAGTAGCACGTAGCTAGTTTTTGATTTCGGTTGAAATGTGTACGCTGTTGTGGTTTGAACTCATGTAAATGTTGCAGATTCTGGAATTGGGCCCAATCCAGAATCAAGTATTTTTTTTTAAAAATTACACCCACTATAGGCAACGAAATGGACCAATTTCGTTGCCTATAGTTTGCCAGAAATGCAAAAATTCAAACTATAGGCAACGAAACTCTTAATTATAGGCAACGAAATCCTAAAGTATAGGCAACGACGTCGTTGCCTATAGTTTGAAAGGTGACCTGTTGTGTAGGGTTTAGGCAACGAAGAAATCGTTGCCTATAGTGAAACTATAGGCAACGATTTAAGCTGGTCGTTGCGTATTGTTGAAAACCCTAACCCCTAAACCCCGAACTATAGGCAACGAATGGGTTATTGATTTCGTTGCCTATAGTTTAGTCAACGATGTATAGGCAACGAAAGTATAGGCAACGAAAATTCGTTGCCTATAACTATAGGCAACGAATTTTGGACTATAGGCAACGATTTGAGATCGTTGCCTATACCTGTTATTCTGGTAGTGCAATATTGCGAACAAGGGAATCATGTGAAATTTGCTAAAGAAATAAGGGAGAGGTAGAAAGCATACCCGAGTTGAAGCTGAGTTATCACAGATTACTAATTGGAAAGTAAAGTCTAACAACTTATCTTGGAATCCTAGCTTAGCATCCCCAGTATGGTTTGTCTTTTGGAATAACAAACTGGCAATAGGTGCAAGGTGCGGAGGATGACCCGACAACTTCTATTTCAATCTGATCTCAAGGTTTTTGAATTTTCTAAAGTAGAGATTGATGGTATGTGGCTTACAATTAAGCCATGGTGGCCACCACCACCGTACATCGCAGACAATCCAAGTTATGGTCTGTGATTGAGTAACTTGGTTGAAAGAGATAAACTGTACAAAGGTTTGACTAATAAGGGATTCCGATGTTGGGTAACGGGTTAAAAGATGAAGTAGGAACAATTTCCACTCAGATTGCCAAGAAATCTACACGAAATTGATCAAAACTCCTAAGCCCCAAATTTTCTGGTCCGCTCGACTCTTCACGCATTCCTCATCCATTACAATTCCAAGTGGACTTCTGGGCCATTAGTGTAGGCCGGGTTACTACAAAGACCATCTGCAGCGGTGAAGGAAGAATGCAGCGGTGCGGAGGAGCCCTGGCGACCGACAGTTGACGGAGAGAAATTTCTCTCTGGCGTTCCCAAATAGACATTGTGAGAGGAAGCTTCCCCTGGTGGAGCCCACACACGTGGGTGACGCCAGGGCGCGTCCCTTTTTTTTCTTTCAATTTGGCGCGTGCAATACTTGCGCCATTAAAAAATAATTTTTTTTACCCGTCATTTACCAACCAATGACAGCCCGCCACGTAGCAGGGTTGTCGGCCGGCGCGTCTCCAACGACTAAGTGCATTTGGGTCTTTTATTTTGAATTAGAAATTGAATCGGACGACCCTAATTCAAAGACAACGGCTCTCTGCCATTCTGAAATTTATAGGCTAGAAGGAAAAAAAATCCCAAAATATTTCTAATAACCCCCTACTATTTTTCTATAAATACTACAATTATTTTTTTAAACACCCCACACCAATTTGTACACAACAAATTTATCATCCTTCTCCCTCTCTTCTCTCCCTCTTCTCTCAATCCTTTTATTTTTTCCAAAAAATGTCTACCAATTAGCTTATTTCCGAAGATGTACCATTGTTCATATCATATTATCGTCAAAGCGTGTGCCCTATCTCCGGCAACAAACAAAAGGTCGACAAATTGTGCGAAAAAATATGTGCCGATTACCAAGAAAATTATGTGATGGGTCAAGGTGAAGAGAGGGAGGAGGCTAGGACCCAAAATGCACTTACCACCTATTTTGTTAAGTTGAAGCCAAACTTGACACAACGGAAAGCGGCGCTTGCATACGCAAGAAGGAATTCAGAATCCAGGGAAAATTTGCAAGATGAGGTAATGATTTATTTATGTTGGTCCTCTCAATTTTAATTAATTTTATGAAATATAAAATGTGGAGTGTGCCTTATTTAATATTATTGTGACATATTAATTCATTAATTTTTTTTTGTAGTTAAGGAAAGCTAAAACACATAATGTGGGAAAAAAACATAAGGAGTTTACGCAATTTGAGTATTGGGAAGCGGTCAATGATCATCCTACTTTTAGAGTCACCAAAATTAGCACTCCACCTTCTTACCATTTCAACTTCGAAGCTACTCCTTCCATTAGTGAAGTGCCTTCTAGCGTGAACTTGAGTGAGGACGATGTGATTCCGACACCACAAAGCAACCTTGGAGGTACCTCAAGTTCGCCTAGACCTCAAGGAGTGAAGGTGGCCAAGGAAGCAAAAAGAAGGAGAAAGAAGCATATGACACCTACGAATGAGGTTAGAGATGAGGCTTTAAAGAGCATTGCGACTGATCAAAAAATGTTCGCCGATTGGAAAAAGGAAAATGAAGAAAAGCAACGAATGCTCGATGAGAAAAACTACCGTTTGAGGGCACAAGAGGAAGAAACAAAGATTATGACAATGAATTTCGAGGCTATGACCTCAAATTCAAATAAGTACTTCATGAAGAGAAAAACATAAATCATTGAGTAAGTGGATGACGATGAGGAAGAAGTTGGCGATGCAAGCTTCATAAATTTTTATCGCCTCCGCAACCTTGATTTTAGTGATTAGTTTAGTTTGTCTTAATAATAAATCTATGCTTGGTATGTCTTTATGTAATTTAAATTTTTAAGAAATAAAAATACAATTTATTTATTTATGTTGAACTTCAAACACATTACATTAAAACATAATAAATAACACATTAAAAAATAAGTTTTTATAATTGATGAATAGTAATATGAATTCCTATTTTTAGCCTTGCTACGCAAAAAATATGAATAGAACATCCTATTTAAGGAATAGTGACAGGAATTCTTAAAATAGGAATTCATAGGCCAATAAAACTTCTCAAACGGGTGCGGATGCTCTAAATTAAATAGCCAAATCTAAATCTAGATGCAAGTAAAATGGTACTTTAATCAAGACGTTTAACCCTCCAAGTCAAGAGACATTACGATGATCTTATCTCGTCAAAACCGACTCTGGTTGTCGCATCTCTCACTATTGGTTGAGATCTGACGAAAGATGACACATTAGAAAATTATGGTTACAAAACAGAAATATTACAAGCAGAATGACAACATAAAATTACTCACTTCAAAATAGAACCTACTATAATTTCAAATTTATTTCATATTGATATTCTTGATTTTTACATTATAGCGGATATAGATTGAAATGTAATGTAAATATATAGCTACAATTTCTCTAAAGGCTAGGCAATTTAATTATATGATTGTAATGTAATGTAATTTTGGACTACGACAAGTCGCAGGCATTCTATTAGCGAAAGGCTAGCGCTAATGGAAATACTAGAGTCTATGGATCCTATTCCAATTCATCATGTTCCTATCCCGACCGTCACCTCAAACACCATACCACAGCTAGCTGTTAAACCTATTTTCGTTGAAGCCACCATCATCGATCTCCTTTGGCAGCAAACATCGTTAACTTCCCCTTGGTCGTAATAAAGCAGAAGCCTGAGACGGAGGAGGACAACAACATCAAGCTCACGTTGGCTTGGTTATTTGTTGGATACATTCTAGCATGTTTTAACATATAACATGCATCAACTTATAAATTGGTCTTCAAAATTATAAAATGATTATCCTCAACTTGTAATTTTGTCCTAAAAATTATAAAATATTTTTAATTGAGTAATTACTACTATTGAACTATAATTACAAGAAGAATATTCATTTTACAATTTTAATGACCAATTTATAAGTTGATGCATGACATGCGTTAACACATGATAGCCTTCCCCTATTTGCAAATGATGATCGAACTCAATTTTTCAGTACAAAATAGTTTTTAGAACAATATTTCTTATTTGAGGTTTTCATTGCTTTTATTTGATGTTTTTTCTTATTATATGCATCATTAATATTAGCAATAATAATTTTCATATAGTTGAAAGAGAAATTTGCTGGTTTGATTACTCATGTTTGACAGATGAGACGATATGGTCACTCATGTTTGATAAATATCGTTTTGGTCATCCATGTTTTACTTTGTCATTAAGAATGGTCACTTTGTTCATTTTAAATGTTAAAAATCATATATGTGACACACATGCTTTACTTAAATTGATATTTTTATCATTGTCAAGCTAATAAACATACTTATATGTATTTTAAAAATAAATAAATATTTTTTTAATGTTCAAAATAGACAAAGTGACCAAGCTAAATGATAAAGTAAAATATGAGTGACCAATTCATCTCAACCGTCAAACATTAGTGACCAAACCAATAATTTTCCCTAGTTGAAACTTGAAAGTGTTTTATTTTTGACATTAGTTGCCACCTCTTTTGTTAATTAAGCTCTCACAATCGATTGATCAGCAGTTTCAAAATGAACAGAGAACCCACTACAATACGTACTTAATTGGCTCGCATACGTACATACACAAGTGTAAGTCCGTACGTCTATATATACTAACCAAAGTATGCATGTTGTACTTTTTTCTATTTTTAGAGGTGTTAAAGGTAACCCAAAGACTTCCTAAACCCAGAACAAATCTCTCGGCCCATGTGAAATGATCCAACTATACATTGCAGCATAATGCCTGACCAGCTTCCAGAGTTGTTTTCTATATTCTTAAAACTTTATTTGGTGCATGTTTAATTGTAGGGCTTTACTTTACCACCCTTCATCCAAAACAACCCAACAATTTTACCCTTTTTGACAATTAACAACAACATAGCTATAACTATGCGATTATGAGAATATGATTCTTTCTTTTTTTTGAATAATAGTGTTAAATATTTTTCTAAAACAGTACGTTGTTTTCAATTCAAATACTAGAATGGAATTATGTTTATGAATAAAATGGTAATTATTGAAGGAGAAAATAAGATACGCAAGTAGATAGATCTGAAATTGTATTTTATTCATTCATAGATGACCTTTAAATAGACATTACAATCTAATACAATAAATCTCCCGGTAAATTAGGGATTGAGAGAATCTCTATATCTACTCTAATTAGGACAAAACACACATCGGGATACCAGGAAGATAATTTCCTTAAACACTCCCCTTTGTGTCGGGATCCTAATATATGATGCATAACTTGTTACCTCACTAAAAACATTGTCAAGCAAATAAAAATCTCTTGGGTAACAAAAGCTTGGTCGAAGAGAAAAAGAGTACAACGCATCAACTACAAAGCGAGCACATGTAATGTAGACTCCCCCTGATATCTACGAAATGAACTCCCCATGATCAGTAACTCAATCTTGGAGTTCAGACATTCTTCGTGTCACACCCCCAAATTCGGGGCCGATATTATACTGAAATTTGGTTTTAGGATTTGTGATGTGAATAAGAAACCCAAATAATTTTAAATGTTAAAATGTCTGAATAATGCATTTATTGAAAAGTGAAAACGTTAATATTACAATACCGAAGTTTTGAAAGTAATAGTCATTACATTTATTCAATTCAACATGCAGGTAGAAAATAATTCTTTTATTTAGTGAACGATGGATCCCATCCTTAAACATCTTATTCATTACTTGAAAAGAGAAAGGTGTAGCATATTGAGTCACATCAACCCAGTAAGTACAGTTTACAAGCATATACTAAATTATCTCTAACAAACATCAAACCGAACAACCAAATCAAAAAGGTGAAATAATCAAAATCGGTTATGTTCTTTCATACTTATACCTGCGTCTTTATAATATATATACATATAGGTACATAAAATACATTCTTGCACATCAACTCACAAACACGTCAATATTTCCGAAGTAAATTCTTTTAGATTAACTGGTAATTACTCAAAAATCATGTGCTTAGTCTTATAATACCAACACACATGTAAAGCCACAACATACTAAGACCACATGCCAAATCATGTATACTCTCGGCTTGACACAATTAATTCCTTAAGAGTATAATAATACACTATCTGTAAGGGACTAGGGCCCTTGGCTAACTCCCAAATAATAAAACAATTTACCAACAATTCATTTAAGCACGAGTTAATTCGTACTATATACCCGACTTCACACTTCAACCATAACGATCACAAATAAGTGCTTGGTTAAGACTATGTACATATAGATAATATAGTATATTTATATCATAACCTAATAATAAATATATACGTAATACAATTCGGAAAGAAAGGATGATCAAACTTAAACGCATTTAGATAGTTAACAATTTTTGTCCAAAAGTTTCATTCGACGGTAATCCGCCCAAAATCCTTCATTTGTTCTGGATTATACTTGAAAGTAAATAAGTGATAAATAAATAAACTTGAGCTGAAAGTATGTATAACCGGTGTGGAACCAATCATGGTTGTCACTGATGATGTATATAGCACATGATTAATAAATAATTGCATATTCTGCAGGATAGTATGAATAGTACCACTATCAGCTAGACACTCAATCTCACAGTCAAACATCTACAAAATAATGCGAATTAATTAGTCTTCAAGACTTTTTGACTACTTTAAGTAAAGACTTAAAGATTTACCAAAGGGTTGTGACTCTTAAAGAGTGCTGATATGACATAAGCAAATCGATGTAAAATACATCAAAAAACACCATTTTCAGGGTATAACCTTCGATGGGTCGAGAGAAATTCTCGATGGATCGAAAATCTTGACCCGAGGCACCTCTTAGATGGATCGAGAGAATTTCTGACAGGACCCGACTTCGATTTAGTTGTCTAAACCGAAATCAAACCCCTTCAAAAAACATGACCTTAAAAAAAAATTGTCAAAGTTTACTTTGAAATACATGAGCCAATATTAGAACCTGCAAATAGAATCACACTTCGAATATTCCACAAAAACCCAACAGTGGGGCTCCGTTCCGCATCTGGATTTCTCAACATCATATATAACAAACCACAAGGTTTACAAGAAATCCAGAAAAACATTCAGGAGTAAACTCAACTGAAAACATAACATAAGTATTCAGAGCGACACCTATACACATCATATACAACCAGTAGGTCGAACTGAGAACCTACACGAATTGAAGTGTGACTTGAACTCTACGCCTCCACCGTCGACGTGCAACCCTGGAACCCAAACTGCAAACTGGGCAAAAGAAACCGAAAAGTCCTGGGGAAGGAAAATGAAATCGTTAGAGTGAGTGGACAAAAATAATAATATGTCTTTCCCAACATATAAGTATATATGCTCATAAAAGCATAATGCGAGTCAATGCACATGAAAATCCCGACCAGGTACATTTTCCCTGATCCATAAAGATGCACATAAAATCATGCGGGGTCACTCACGGACTCCTCTGCATAGTACAGTCTAATCACGGGATCCCAGACCCCCTCGTGATTATAAGTCTGAAAAACCTCGGGTCAGGATATCTGTCCCCCCCTCCCCCCCCCCGGAGCATCTCGGGGATCAGCCGAGAAGCCAAAGCATCAATGCTACCTTTATATCTGAGACTGTACTCTGTGTAAACCAAATCATAAATACTTTCCATGCACATGCATAATCGTAAAATGCATAATCATAAAATGCATACTTGTATGTGCATAATTGTAAATGCATACTAATACAATGCATAATCATAAAGTGTATAATCATAAATGCATAACGTAAATGCATAATGTAAATGCATAATCAGGACTTGCAAATCAACTGTGAAAATAAAGTGTTCACTCACAGTACAAAGCTAACTCTGAGGTCCGGCGGAAGATCTATCGCCAAACACTCGATCACGATCACCTGAATAATAGGGATACGATCAATACATATTGAAACACAACATATGGAGCTAATACGTCAAGAACCCCGCGTTCTCGAAAGACGTATCACTCGAAATATCGACGAGGATAGCAAAATTCTTAAAATACACCCAAATAACCCTCGTCCCAACTTAACACACGCAAATCAACTCAAAAACCTCACGACTACAATCGGCGCAGGATTACGAGCAAAACGGTATAAAAATCTCCAAAAATTCCAAAAAGTCAACCATCGCCGAAGCTCCGCCGTTGACCACCACCGCCGGCGGCGGCGGGGCGCCAACGGTGACCAACTCCGGCGACCTAAACCTCAAAATCTTCCTCTCTTCAAGCCCAACACTTTTCCCCAAAGTCACAACATCATCCAACCACCACCGTGGCCGGAAAATAGCTCGAAACCCATGACCTCCATTGATTCCGGTGAGATTCCGACGAACTCCAAACGCCACCCAATCTTAAAATCTCTTCACCCAAAAGCATCTATGGGTTAAGGGGAGCAAAACTCCCAACCCTAACGACCTCAAAACTGGTCGCACTACCACACTTTGCACTATTGCCGGCGAGAAGTGAAAAAAAAAGGCCGGCGACGGAGCAAGTCGCCGGCAATAATGAGCATTGTCGGCGATATGGACCATCGCCGACAATGAGTTACAAAACTCGCCGAAAAAGGTCCAAATTATTGCCGGCGACCTCCTCCGTCGCTGGTAATAATCTCTCCACCATTGCCGGCGATATTCCGGGCCAAATATCGCCAGCAATGGTGAAAAATTATTGCTGGCGACGGAGAAAGTCACCGGCAATAAGTTTCCATAATTTTCGGCGATTTTTGGCCGGAATTTCGCCAGCAATAACTCCATTGCCGACGATTTAATGAATCGCCGGCAATACCTCTTATATCAGATCCAGATCGCAGCAGCTCATTCATTTGGATATAGAAAAATCCGGTGAAATTCAAAGAAGGAAAACACTCTGAAATCCTTGGGTATTGTCAAAAGGCTGGGCGTCGAAACCCGCTCGGGAAGCTATATACGTACGTAGCTATATATAGGTATACGTATATACGTATGTATATATATGTGTGTTGATCGATTTAATTAGATCGATATATATATATATATGCATGCATGTGTTGATTTAGAGTTGAGATATCGATTATTGGTTTGATCGATATGCAAATAGAATGGATATATTGTTGATTTCGAGTGATTGACTGTTGATTTTGAGTTGATTTGAGATTATTTCGATGAAAATATGTTAATTTGTGTATATATATATGTATGTATATAAAATTATTTTGTGAATATTAATTGTTAATATGTCTATATATATACAGGCATGTTAATTTGTAATTGTGAATTGTTGGTATATATATATATATATTTTAATTTATATGCATGCATGGGTCAACTTTTGTTAATTAATCGGATGAATTCGAATGTAATTAATGATGATTTATTAATTAATTAGTAATGAATGTGTATATATATATATATATATTTATAGTACGTAATGTTAGAATTTTCAGGATGGACAAGAGTTGGATGAGCCTCGAAAGATGAGATGTGAGATATCACCATGGAATTAGGAGTTTTGTGGATTTTGTGAAGGCTAATTGTAGAGACACTACACTTCATTATTGCCCGTGTATTGAATGTAAGTGTCGCAGCGATCGATTTCGTTTTCCCATTGATAAAGTCCAGAAGCACCTGAGTAAATACGGGTTTTGGGATAAGTACACTTGTTGGATTTATCACGGTGAAACATCGTTAGCGGGTCCGCATGATCATGGACAATTTGGTGAGAGGGCCAGTCCATCCTATGATCATGGACATTTTGCTGAGAGGGCCAGTCCATCCTATGATCCAACATCGATGTTAATCAATGATATGTTTCCTCATGAGAGCGGTGTATTTGTTGATCAAGCACCAAATGTCCCTCCCGTCATGCAGGGTTTCCCCCATATTGAGCCAGTCGAGCCATTACCTGGAGCTCATGTCAACGCAAGCGGTATGGACAAGTACAACAACCTGATTGCATTGCAACAGACTCCGTTGTACGACGGTTGTAGTAAGACTGTTCTTGAAAGTGTCATGGGAGTGATGCAGCTCAAAATAGAGAACAAAATGTATGTCAAAGCTGTTGATTCTTGGCTGAAGTGGACTGCTTCGCTACTGCCACCCGGTCATCGTCTTCCTACCACTTATCATAAGGTGCGACATATCCTGAAAGATCTTGGGGTTTCCTACATCAAAATCCATGCATGCAGATATGATTGTATTCTCTTCTGGGGAAAAGATCTTGAAGACCTTGAAGCCTGCCCGGTATGTTTTACAGAAAGGTATAAGTTGACTCCTGTAGGCAACAAGAAAGCTGTGAAGATACTTCGATATTTCCCGCTTATTGATAGGCTGGAGCGGTTGTTCATGTGTGCTTTCACGGCCGAAGCTATGAGATGGTGGGCTGAGAGGAATTTGCCTGACGATGACACCCTTATACACCCTTCCGACGGAGAGGCTTGGAAGCACATGGTCAGGGGATAACAAAAGACATCCCTAATTTGGAGGGGAAAACAAAAGGCATCCCTAAGGCACGCATTGATCTGAAAGCTATGGGACTGCGGAAACATTTGTGGTTAAGAGATGGTAAGAAAAAAATGCCGCAAGCTCCTTACACCGTCAAGCCGAAGCATAAGCATGAAATTTTTGGGTGGCTGAGTAATGTCAGGTATATATTCTTATGGCTATGCAGGAAATTAATATAATTTTTACTTATATATGGTTATATGCAAGAAATATAATTGTTGCTTATGGCTATATATGTAGGTATCCTTATGGCTATGCAGGAAATATAAGCAGGTGTGTTAACTTCCGGGACAATAAGATGTACGGATTAAAGAGTCATGACTGCCATGTACTGCTTCAACGCCTTTTCCCTATTTTCATTCGAGGGTACCTGCCCAAAGAAGTGGTGGAGCCGTTGGTGGCCTTGTCAAGATTCTTTCAGAAGTTATGCACCAGGGAAGTTAAAAAATCAGATCTCAGGGAGATGCAAGATGACATCATATTTATCATGTGCAAGCTTGAGAGGATATTTCCCCCAAATTTTTTCGACATCATGCCTCACCTGATGATCCATCTTCCCGAACAATTGTTGTTTACCGGTCACGTACACTACACTTGGATGTATCCCATAGAAAGGTACAAATGATTCATACATTTGGTTTGCCTCTGTTTTTATATGTAAATTCTTATTTTTTAAGTATCATAACATGCACTTGTTAACTTGTAGACAATTGGGAGCCTACAAGGACTATGTGAAGAATAAATATGCACCTGAAGGGTGTATCGCTGAAGCATATATTGCGCACGAGTGTGTAACGTACACCAACTTGTATTTGGGAGCGCTGGAGGACCCCCAACAACAGATGCCGATAGATGAACCCCAGTTCAACCTTTCTATCATCTCCAATGACGTGGTAGTACATGGAAGCTTGCCAAAGTCGTACAAGTTGGATGGAAATGAGGTAGTCATTGCCCACTGGTCGGTACTGATTAACTGTCTAGAAGTACAATATTGGAAAAACTATCATCTTCACTGCCCTGCTATTGCCGGAAATGTTGATTACCACAACAGGACGTTTGCAAACTACTTTGGTCAATGGGTAAGGATATATGTGTATATATCTATTTTTAGCTCCTTATATAGCATGTGTGTACGTGGTTTTCTTTTTCTATGTTCATAATTTATGGTGTACCTGGTTTCTTATCGTTTTCAGATGAACCATGTAGCAAATGATGGTTGCCCAAAGTGGTCAAACGAATTGAGGGTCTTGGCGATGAAACCGATAGCTTTAAAAGTTTACTCGATGTGTCAGGTCAATGGCGTGAAATTTATATGTGAAAATCGAGACGACCGACTGAAAACACAGAATTGTGGGGTGATGGTCCATAGTGGACAGGATGGCGTTGACTATTACGGTGTCCTTCATTCAGTTGTTGAACTAATTTATGGGAACTGCATGAAAGTGCACATGTTCAAGTGTAGATGGTTTGATACTAGCCCGGAGAACACAAGGACCGATCAGTACGGAATATTTTCAGTGAATACTACTACAAGCTGGTATAAAGAAGACCATTTCGTTCTTGCCACATCAGTAAAACAAGTGTTTTACCTTGACGATCTTCTGAACAAAGTCCCGTGGAAGGTGGTTAACCATGTTGCTCATAGAAACATATACAATGCTGCCACACTTGGTGAGACCGCAGATGATGAAGAAGTTACTGCATACCAAGAGCCGAACGCTTTTGACATTCCGGAATCATCTACGATTCGCCTTAATAATGTGAGATCTGGGAGTGTGGTTCGAATTACTGGAGCAGAACTTCTCGATGTTAATCCAAATGAAGTTGACGCTGATTCAGATGACGAGGAGCGGCACATATTGCCAGAGGTTACCTATGAAACCGAGTCAGACTCAAGTGATGAAGATGGTTACGATTATCATCCTTAGTACGTTAATGATGTACGTATTTTAGTATATATAAAAGTGCATGTATGTTTGTTATATAAACGTGCATGTACGTATTTATAGTCGGAAATTCTAGTCGAAAATTCTAGTCGAAAATTATAAAAATTTGGCCATGCCAACGTCATATTGATCGGTGTTATTTATGAATTAATACTTGCCGGAAATTCTTGGCCGGGAATCACTATCATTACCAACGAGTTGATAACTCGTTGGTAATAGTATTACCCACGAGTTATCAACTCATTGGTAATAGTATTACCAACGAGTTGCTTATCAACTCGTGGGCAATACTATTACCAACGAGTTAACTCGTTGGTAAAAGTATTGCTGATGAGTTGATAAGTAACTCGCCGGCAATACTTCGTTGATTTCCAGGAGGCAGCTTGACCCCTCCCTCATTTCTTCACGGGCTTCGATCCTTGAAAACCCTAAAACCCCATCTCTTCCTCACCTCGCCGCCTTCTCCTCAAACCTCTCTTCCTCTCCTCAAATCTCTCCTCCCCTCTCCCCTCCCCTCCTCCCCTCTCCACACAAAATTACCTAAACCCAAAAACCCCAAATCTTCCCTAGCTACCTCTCTTCCCCTCCTCCTCTACCTCCTCCCCTACCTCCGCCGCCGGAATCCGAGCTCGAGGATGACAGGTTCTAGCTCCCTAGCTCCCTCTCTCTCTCTCTCTCTTTCTCTCAATTTTTGTTTTTTATAATTATGTATATATATATGCATTTTAATTATATTTGTATGCATTTTAATTAACTTGATTAATTAAGTTTTGGGTGATGTTTTAATTTTTGATAATTATTAAGCAAGTGTATGTATGTATATATGTGGAAAATATTTAGGTAATTTAAGGTGATTTAATTGGATTAATTGATATATATAGTTGATAATTATATTCTATGTTTAAGGTGTTGCATGGGCAAATTAAGGTGATTTGGATTCATTGATATAGGTAATTTAAGGTGTTGGGCAAATTAAGGTGATTTGAATTAATTGATATAGTTGATAATTTAATGTATATTTGTTAACTTAATTAATTGGTTAAATAAGCATTTGGGTAAAAATTAATTGATATTTTGATAATTATATTTGTAATGATCGATATGATATGATGCATTTAATTTAATGTTTAATGTTTAATTTAATGTACGATATCATAACCGCTAGAACCGTTTGGAACCGGAACCGTTTGGAACTGGAACCGTTTGGAACCGAAAACCGCTAGAACCGGAACCGGAACCGGAACCGGAACCGAACGGTTCCGGTTCCAAACGGTTATCGGTTCCAACAATTAGTCCTGGATTCGGTTCTATGAAAAACCGGAACCGGAACCGGAACCGTTTGGAACCGGAACCAGAACCGTTTGGAACCGGAACCGTTTGTAACCGATAACCGCTAGAACCGGAACCGGAACCGTTCGGTTCTGGTTCCAAACGGTTCCGGTTCCGGTTCCATCCTTAATTTTCATACAACCTAATCCAGGACTAATTGTTGGATGTGCAGGAGATTTTGTGGCAAATTGGCTTAGAGGCATCAAACGGAGAGGGCCTAGATCCAGTGGAGGGAGCAGCAGTCAAGCTTCCTCAGCCGCAGTCAGCAACATGCGCAGTGGCCCAATGATGACTGCTCGCACACAAATGTTGCTAGCTGCGCGAGGAGACGAGGAAGCTGCACGATCCGGATCCGTGCAACCCTCAGTCCAGGCTCGACGTCCCTCAGTCACCAGACAGTTAAGCGAGCGACACTCAACGGCCGCATCAGAAATTCCCTCCATCCGAATGCCCCACATTGGCCTGGTGCCTAGTCCCGTTTCACGGGAATCATCTGAGGCAGATGGTGCTGGCGCCTCATCGTCCAGGCCTCGTCTATCTCCGTCGTCCGGTCTCTTCCTGCCCAATTAGATTCCTGTGATCCCTGAATTCGATGATAGGGGGAGGCCTATTTATATTGAAGGACGGCCGGAGTTCCTGAGCGTGGAGGAAGCATACAACTTCATCCCGTTCGACCCCGTGTATCTTTGGAGTGCGAGGTGCAACAACCAGCAAACGGACGATGCAGGTAAATTTTATTTAATAAGATTGATCACTTAATTATTACTTAAGACTTACGATAGGTTCAATTAATATCAATTTGTTGACATTGTATTATTAGGCAATTTTGTTAATGGCACTGGAAAACGAAAGACTAGAGGCCCCTGCACCGGGAAGAATCTTGAGCAGGCCACCGGGGGAAGGAAAACGCTCATTAGGGCCAATGAGCATGGTGAGGTGATCGATACATTTGACACCACGCGAAAGTATGCCAGCATGGCCGGGGTCGTCGTGCGGGACAAGGTCCCAATGCTGTGGCCAGATTGGGAATCTGTGCCTCTCTACGTGAAGATGCAAGTGCATAATGCACTGAGTGTGAGTTAAATCGTATTTTCATTACGTAAATTTTACATTTATTAATTAAATCCGAATAAATATATATAATTTTACCGTTTATATATTCATCTTGCAGGTGAGGTTTGACGTGGATGAATGCCTTATTCACACGTGGGTAGAACGTCAACTACATATCAGGTGATGTGATTCGAGTTATTTGAGTATATATCGAGTTAGATTTTTGTTTATCAAGTGTTTTAGTATCTCTAACTTTTTTTTTCTGGTGTTAATATAGGTATAAAGAGTGGAAGAACGAGCTTTCAAAACATTACACACAGTACAAGGAGCTGGGCCGAGGTTCTACCTCTAGCGAATTCCGGTTTAGGGAGTACGAGTGGCTGTGGCTGGTAGCCCACTTCGAGCACCCCAAAGCGAAGGTATGCATCCTGAATATATTTTACAACCCTAATGCATCGTATCACATTGAAATAGTTAGTTACTAATTTTTTTACATATGTTTATCAAACAAGACGATTTCCAAGACGAACAGGGAGAATAGATTGAAGAACACCAAGGCCCATCATGCAGGTTCACTCAACTATTTGGGTTGGTCGAGTAAGGCGTAACAACAACAAGAAGTCAACCCGTTGGTGTTCCACAGTGATCCACCACCGCAGCAGTCACCGCCATAGCAAGACCAGGGTAGCCACCGGAGTTCAAATGATTACGTCCACATGGATTTCCTCGACCCTTAGTGTAGTTGTAGTTTATTTTTGTATTGTTGCTGTTTGTACTGCACGTTGAACAATTATGTGTGTACTGTTGAACTTGTATTTGTACGGTTTCTGTTTTTCAGTGCAGGTTCTGGAATTGGGCCCAATCCAGAACCGGCTTTTTTTTGACAAATTTCTCTGGGTATTGCCGGCGACTTGGACCAAAGTCGCCGGCAATACCCCTCATTTTCCGGCCACGGCAGAGCAACATTGCTGGCGACATGCCCTTCATCATTGCCGGTGACTTGAGTCGCCGGTGATTCCTTGTCATTGCCGACGACTTGAGTCGCCGGTGATACCCTTAGGCATTGCCGGTGACTTGAAAAATAAGTCGCCGGTAATACTTTCACGGGCGCCAAATTTCCGGCGAGAGTATTACCGGCGACTTAAAAAGAAAGGCCAGCGAATTTAAGTCGCCAGCAATACCTTAAAATTTTGTAGTGTCGGAAACCACCACCCGAATCCGGTAAGTTCCAAGAACTTCATCGAGTTCGGTCACCCTCAAATCTCTACTAATTCCACTCAAACCAAGTTCAAATCAATAGGAAATCACAAGAGGAAGCTAACCATACCAAACTTTTGGCCGGAAAATCCGGGTCGACGGCAACAAGTTCGCGGGTCACGGTGGAGCTCAGGTCAACGCGGGTCAAAGTTTGTCAAAGTGGTCAAACGACCCAAATGCGTGATTTTCTGACTTTTTACGACTATTCGATATTTAAAAGTCGCGAACCGACCAAACCAACAATTCGGATAACTCAAACCCAATCGGATAAGTACGACTAACTCGACGATAATTTCAAATATTTATTTTATATTTCCTGATTATTCGAAAAATCTTCTGAAACCTCCTACGAGCTCGAAATCAAATCCTCTACCATTTCCGAGAAGGAACTCAAACCAAATTTTTGCCCGATAAATTAGTCGTTAACAAACCACATATGTACAATCAGCTCGCGATAATCACATGTCGTGCCGATAATCACATAACTCAAAGTTCGGTCGTTACAATTTCTCGATGGATTGAAGCAATGTTTCCTGTGGAAACT
Source organism: Geum urbanum (assembly GCA_946800695.1). NCBI lineage: Eukaryota > Viridiplantae > Streptophyta > Magnoliopsida > Rosales > Rosaceae > Geum > Geum urbanum. The sequence goes on from OX326997.1 coordinate 7,422,862, forward strand.
GAGATGTTTCTTCGATGCATTGAGTGTTTCTCTCGATGAATCGAAGATGTTCCTAATTGGAACCTGAGGACTTCCTTCGATGGATCGTAGGGTAAACCAGCAAAAAAATTAAGCATCGAAAATTTCCTAAAACCAATCAAAGATCCCTTCGACGAATCGATGAATGTCTATAATCAAACCATCCTCTATTGGTCTTGTTTTTATGATGCTTTGGTGTTATAATGCCATAAAATTTTATAGAATTTAAACCTTGTAAGCAATATGTATGAACATAACCATTCTTTAATACTTTCAAATACCGAAAGAAAGAACTTTTATTGCTTTGCCAACATAAAAAATTACATCAAAAAGATTGTTCTTATTCAAATAACCATGACTAAAAATAAAGTCAAATAAAATACTAAACTTGATTATATAGTAGATATATTATTTAAGTGAAATATGTAGTCGCTAGGTTTACATTTGGGATATCTTCTACAACTAGCACTACTGGAAATTGACCCATTGCCGGCGACTTTTATGTCGCCGGCAATGTTTTGGACATTACCGGCGATTTTTGCCGGAAAAATCGCCGGTAATGTCTTTTTTTTTTTTTACATTACCGGCGATTTTTGTCGCCGGTAATGTCCGTCGCCGGCAATCTCTCGATGGTAATGTAAAAAAAAAAAAAAAAAAGACATTACCGGCGACTTAAATTAAGTCGCCGGTAATGTCTTTTTTTTTTTTTTTTTACATTACCGGCGACATAAATGTATGTCGCCGGCAATGTCTTTTCCGGCAAGACATTACCGGCGACTTACATTTATGTCGCCGGTAATGTTAAAAAAAAAAAAAAAAAAAAAGACATTACCGGCGATTTTTCCGGCAAAAATCGCCGGTAATGTCCAAAAACATTGCCGGCGACATAAAAGTCGCCGGCAATGGGAAGAAATGTTGTAGTGTAGATTGGCTTCTCCGCCATCTTCCATCTCTTCATCTGCAGTGTAATTGGTCTCATGAGCCAGGTACTGCTTATATTTTTTGTAGGCATTCTGGATATCCTTGGGTGCACTGTACTTCTTATGCATGTGCTTTCTTAAACCACACCTATAGCAATGTGCTGAGCTATGTGTCGAAGGAGCAGACCTTGAAGAAATTCCATTGTTCTTGGACCCAGAACTTGATAGATTATTGTTGTTGTCTTGGCGAGTCTAAGTCAAATTCTGACAGTTTCTTCCTCTTCCACGACTTCTACCACATCCACCTCTACTACCACGAGTTTGATAAAGTTCTAAACGATCGTTCTGCTTATCTTTTCGTGCCTTTCCATTATGATGAACCTCTGGAACTTTCTTTGTATCTCCTGGCCTGACATTATCATGGAGAAGAATCTTTTAATGTCGTTCTTTCTTGGCCAGCACACTTATAAGATCACTAAATGATCTCAATCTCCCTTGCTCATAATCAATCTGATATTGGTGAGCAAGAGTTTCTATAGTGGTCAAAAAGGTAGTTAATGACTTCTCAACCATGGCTTTGTCGTTCTTGACGATGCCACAAAAAGCAAGCTCAGATTGCAGCTATAACATATCCTGGTAAAAATCGTTTATCTTGGGATAATCTAATAACTGAATTTGGTCCCATCTCTCTACGAGTTTAGGAAGTTGCGCATCATGTACATTGTTGAACCGTTCTTGAAAGTCACCCACAAATCCACTCCTTGAAGATCAAGGATGTCAAATTCTGACATTGCTGGCCCAGTCATCTACAAAAGACAAGAGATTTAAGTAGTCTACCAATCGAAAAACCATGATCACTAATATCAAGTTTAGGGAATAAGAAACATGATTCATGATGTATGGTCACAAGTATCGATGCGATAACCGGTGGTTTCATACCACACCCCATAAAATCGTGACTGACTCAGAGTCACAAAATATTAACTTCCATTTTTTCATGTATATCGTGACTTCCCCAGAACCATCACTATTGTTTAAACTTTGAGGAGGAGGATTTAATCCGTCACTCATTCATACCTGCAATAATCCATAGGAACTAGAGGCAAATATAAAATTCACGGTATTTAAACCTAAATCTAGACCTAGATCTAGGGTGTTGTGGTAATTAAATTTTTTATCCTAATTCTAAATCGAAGAAGTTAGTCGATTTACCTCGAGGGTGTTATGCTCGGTATGAAAACTTCACTGGGATCGAAGTTTGAAGTGAAAAACGAAATATTGAAATAGGAGGAATTCCGGCGACAATTGAGAATGCTCCAGCGGTGATGGACAACTTCCGGCGACTTCGAGGTGATCGGCGGTGGTGATGAGTTCGTACAAGGGAGGAGGTCGGCGATGGAGCTTATAGTGTTTTAGGGGTTAGGATTTTTTTTTTCGGGTTTGGGTTGGCTATCAACTTAAGAGCTGTTGATAACGTGTTGAAGGAGAAAATAAGATACGCAAGTAGATGGATCTGAAACTGTGTTTTATTCATTGATAGATGACATTTAAATATGTATTACAATCTGATACAATTAATAAATCTTCCGGTAAATCAGGGATTGAGAGAATCTCTATATCTACTCTAATTAGGACAAGACACATATCGGGATATATATCAAAAAGATAATTTTCTTAAACAGTAATATTTTTTTAATAAATAATTAATTGTAATGTTGATGGACGAATAAAATATAAATATATGGTAGAAATGGATTATTTGACAAAAAGATTATAAATGGATAGAAATTTGAATCTTATTTATTATTTATTTCTATACAATGTCAAATGACAGAGAAGTAAATTAATAAATTAATTTAAATATTAATGAGTCTGACAATACAGCTGTATTTACGCGAAACGTATATTTAGAAAGTAGACCAAACTTGGTCTATGAATAACATTCAAAAAGAACTCACATGATAAACACTAGAAATCCAAATTATATATAACTTCTGTGTGAGGTTGATATTCACACTCTCTACCCAGTGTTAAGTCAGCCCAAAGTATTCACATGTATAAAGGAACATTAATTTTCAATAAGACCATATCTGGCTTTTTTCATTTAACTTTAACATCCAAGCGAGACATGCACAAGTCATGTGCATGTCTGAAAAGAAAAGACGTTATTAATTATGACGTCACCTTTATTTTTATTTTTTTTCTGTTTTTTTTTTAATTTTTACTTTAGGCAGATTCCTTTTCCTCACTATTCCAAATAAATCAATATACCATGCTACTTTGACCATAATATCCCTCTTCTTGAACACAATCCCATTTCAATTTTATCTAGCTAGGTTCTATACTCTGTATATAATTATTTTTGTTCAATTTATCTAGCACTTTCTACTTAAAAAAGAAAAAAAATCTAGCACTTTCACTTAACTTTGGTGTCAAAATATGAAGTTGATCCATATCATATTATGTAAGATCAAACAACCAGATTTGTGTACAATAAGTCGGCAGGTTTAATAATAGTAAATACGCTCATTATTGAAGTTTCGCCGTCTTATCTTCAACCTCGTGATTACATTTTGTCGTTTACATGTCCATCTGTACATTTACCTACTAACGGTTATCAAATCAACCGATAATCAATCATCATGAGTTCTACAATAAAAGCCAGGGTTCATGTAGAGATAATATCGTGTATTTTTTCAATCGAAACTTCTAGAGACATCGTTATGGTACGTATTACATACATCTGCATCTTCGTACCTACGATTTTCAAATAGCCAAATGCTTTTGATCATTCCATTCTTTCCTGTTGTAGTAATTAAACCTGAGATTACCCTATGGTTTAAGTATTTATCTCATTATTTTCTTTTGAATTTATCAAAGAGATGAGAATCGAGTATTTCGTATAGTGGCATATGAAATGGTAGATAGGGCAAACCTTTTCATTATTTTTTCTTTTTGTTTTGCTAAATGGTGTTTTAGGAAATTTGCCAGGTAGGTTTTTGAAAACCCAAGAATCTCTACCCGGTGGGTCTTTCGGTCATTTCCATGTGTTCGTAGATTTTATAAGAACAGAGGTGGTCATGCGGAACATCACACTAAGCTCCTGCAACTCCTGTCCTTGCCCTCATTTCACCTTCCTCACATCCTTGGTATTATAACCAGAAATGGCCCCAACCATTGTTGACCTCACTGATGACTCACCCCCGGCAAGCCCGGCGACTCCAAAACCCACCGAACCTGCCGCACCACCATCACCGTCACCAGCACCAGCTTGCCCTTCTTCAGCTACACCCGTTATGGAAAACCAGCTGGACCAGCTTAGGCGTACTCCGGAACAACAACCACCTCAGCCTGATCCCAAAAGGTTCAGACTCTCGGAGGAGCTGGCAGCGGATGTCCCGAGGCCTGAGAATAACATCGCTGTACCGGAGCCGGATTCCTTGTACAGCTATTATCGACTTCATGGAGGCCTGAAAAGAGTGAACTCGTCAGACCAAGGCCTTAAGTAATCCTTTGATTCCTAATATTTTCCGAATCAAGATGTTTTGTTTCATTGTTCTTATTTACTGGTTTATTATACATTGACGTACATGTGAGTTCGAGCTACATAGTTGCACTCATATTTTACTAGCTAGCTTGTTAATCCGTTCGTAGCTAGCTTAGATCTATTGACGTTATTATGATAACCTGTGTTTTATTCTAATGTTACATTATCGATTTACAGGCAGTTGATAATAGAGTGCACAAACTCAAAACCGCCGGCGGAGAATTTGGGTGGTGCAAGGCTGCAGAATCATGAAACGCCACCTTTCTTGCAGAACGTTGTGCCGGATACAAGAATTGCAATGAGAGGACCTGGTGGAGCTCCTCTAATCGTCCCGGCCAGCACATTTTTTGAGAAGGCCGATCGCGAAACTGGTGGTGATCATATTCCCAGGGTAGGGTCGTCAGGGTCATGGATGCCGGCCATGGATGAGTCAGCACAAAAGTATCTGGGAAGCTCACTCCCGAGGGTGCGCATGCTAATGGACCTACTGGAGGGGAAAAAGGGTCCGCCGCAGAGACAAATGTTCCCTGCGGGGGCGGAGGAGGTTATTCCTGCGGCGGCTCTATCGAGGGTGCCAGTGCCACAACGGGAGACATTGATTTTGTTCCCATTGGAAATACCGTTCTTTCCGGTTACACCTCATGAAAGGGCTAGGGAGGAGCTGCGGATTGCTGCTATGGGTTCCCGTGCCGGGCAGGGCACATCGGCATCGGCATACAAAAATGCAATGACGGTGTGTGAAGATCGTGAATCAGTTGGTGACAATGGTGATGAAGAAATCGATTTAGAGTTGTCTCTGTCTCTGTGATCCATCTTATGAAGCAAGTATCATGCAAACATGTTGTAGAATAATGATGCTAGCTGACTAATTAAGCTAGCTACCTTGCTCTTCGTTTTCGTTTAATTTGGTTGCAATTGATCGTTTTCTAGTGTTCTTTTTTATGTAATAGTTCTTGCGTTGCCTTAATTTGTGTGATCGATGTAACTCTATCCTTTAATGAATTTATCAAGTTTTTTTTTTCCCGAGTTTAATTGAGTTTTTTCATTTGACTATTTGACAGTAGTGACTGATCCTCAGAAAAATCAAGAAAAAAACAAAAGAAAAAAAAGAGTTAGAATAGCTGAAGTTTTCGCTACTCGTCTGCTATGTTACTAACTAGCCACAAGTCTATATAGCGAACAAAGAGTATACTGAGATTTGTTTCAGTCCTTTATGCTGAGAACAACAATCTCACCAGCAATGTACCTAGCTATGTTTACTATTTAGGGTTTCCTCAAGAGAAAATTGCCGTCATAGATTAAGAACTAGAAAAAGTATAAGATTAGCCAGAATGCTAATTGACGATTTTCAAATTCATTTGTTACATATTGTTCCATATTCATACCTCGTTCGTTTCGATTTTTTTATATATATATTTTTATTTTTTTTCTATAAAAAATACTAAGATAATTATCGTTTGATATCAATGGAACTTCACATAAAAATTAAAATGTATCGTTACAAACTCAACAATATGAGACAATTAATTTGCATGGTAAGACGTTACTTCTTGAATTGGAAGTATTTTTGACTAATTTTGAAAATATGAAATGGAAAAGACGTTACTTCTTTGTATTAATTACTTGGAAAACCAACAAATTAGTTTTATTACTTTCTCATCATCTAGCCCTCCTCGTGAATATCGGGTGGTCCGATCTGATTTTCAGTTTCTACCACTCGCTATGTCCCTATGAGCTCTCACATAAGTTCGTATAATCAATTTCTACCTGGCTATTACATAATATTATCAAAATATATACACTGTTTTATTGTATACTTAACTAGCCAATTTTATAAGAGCATTGGGATTGCTCCGTTGGTAAAAACGTTGAACTTATCTTTCGACAAACCAGATTGGAATCTCAGTACTCCCTATTTCAAGAGTATTTTCTCTAAAAATTTCCGTTGAGAATTGGGGTTACTCCATGACCAAAGCGTTGAACTATCCGCTAACGAACCAGGTTCAAATCCTAATACTCTATTCTATAGTCCAAAATTTAATTTTAAAAGTCCAAGGCTTAGTTTTGTTTGGAAGTGTTGAAATAACCCTAGCAAAAATCATTGCTCTGCAGTGCCTCCTGTACCGTTTACATTTTTGAGAATCCTCACCTCCCTTTGTTCGATGTTTTTTGTCGACCAAATGATCGAGAGAATGAGATCATCGTTGACAATTTTTGACGAAGGACGTACATCGTTTGGTGCAAACAGTTCGGCTGGGGTGTCAAATCACACCTTTGGGGTAGCTCAGCTTTTATTAGTAAAGGGTAAGCCGAACATCAATGTTGTGGCGGGTTCCTTTGGTGCCCTATGGGGACTGGAAAAACATCTGAAATTTCGCTCAGTTGAAGACCGTCTCTTGCTGGAATTCTTGATGGAAGTGGAAGCAAAACGGATTATGGAGGGATGCCTATGGTTTTACAGCAAGGCGTCGTTGGTGATGGCTCGCTTTAGCGGGAAAAGAGACCTCTCTAGGTACCTTTGCTTTCTTTACCGGTTTGGGTTGTTGTTCAAGGGTTAGAACCCATTGTGTTTACAAGAAAGGAGATTTGGATGGTTGCTAATGCCTTAGGTGTCTTTGAATGAATTTGTGAGCCTAGCTTTCAGCGGGGTGTAGTGAAGGTAAGAATTCACCTTTCGGTTTAATCTAGAGTTTGGAAACCTTTTGGAACTAGGGTTTTTGAATTTGAGGAAGGGATGACAGCAAAGTTTAAATTTCGTTATGAAAGATTGCAAGGTTTTTGTAACATATGTGGTCTTTCAGAGCACCCAAAGACAGGTTGCATTGGTGCACCAGACTTGTCAAAGAGCCTTATCCTTGAGTCAGCCACGGCTTTTGTGAAGCGAGGGGAAGAGCTACCGGGCATGGAGACCGTCATGGAACCAACTAGGGCTATGAACACTAAACCTAACTCCCCTTTTGATTTATATCTAAGTGTGCAGGTGTCTCCTATCCCACATCCTAGCCAACTCCTTTTTCGAGTGTCGGGTATTTCTCCGGAGTCCTTTGCGGCAATGGATATGGCTCTCCTCAATATTGTGGCTTCAACTCCGATACGTGAGGATCCATCGAAGCGTAAGAGTGGAGAGGAGGCTGTGATGTACCTAAAGAAGCCGCATACTTCAGATCGCCAACATTATAGTCTCTGTTTCTACCAGATTACGCGGGACGTAATCAGCAGAACCAATACGAGTAATCTTCTCTTCTTGTCCGAACGTTCGGGCTGTTCGGATGATCGGATACCTTCTTCTCTCTTCGGGTTATCGGGTATGCGGGCTTGCGCGTTCGGCTTCCCACTGTTAGAAGAATACAACAACAAATGGGCGGTCAGATGGTCAAAACAGGGTCGGCCTGCCTTCAACTCCGATGCCTAAGTTAGAAGATGCATTAGATATAACAGTCAAGCGAACGTGTAAGAAAGTAGGTCGGAGTATTTAAGATTGGAATTGATTGCTGGGTTGAATTGAATGCCCTCTTACCTGTAGTAAATGCCTTACCTATATGGATGGGTGAGATTGTTGCTTGCTTGTGCTCTTCGATGTGGGATAGGGTTGTATTTGCTGTCATGTGGACCGAGTATTCGGATGTGCGCTTGTCGGGCACGTGCCCGATCGGATGGGCTCGGTCTTGCGAGTGAAGTTGTAGTCCGCTTGGTGGTCTTTCGGGTGGTCGGGTAGGTGTTGATTACCTGCTTAAGTGGGTAAGTATGTTTAATCCATGAACTAATGGTGTTATACTAACAAGTCCCCCAAGTCCCCAAGTCAAAGAGACCTTTCTTGATTAGGGAGTTGAAAAAGGGTTCGTGCGATTAAACAAATACTTATCCGATTGAGTAGTGATGCGTGGTCCTATAACCCCAAGTCCCCCAACTCTCCAGTCAAGAAAGAGCTCGCTTGACGGAGTGGGTACCTGTGCGCTCGATCGTGGACCTATTCTTGTGATCCTGTACCTGGGTACCTGACTCCCAAATGAATCTTGCTGTTTGGAGCCGTGTGCCAGGGAGTCCGCCTGTGGAGCCATGTGGATGGATATGTATGTTGTGTATGCGGATGTGTGTCATTATGTAGGAGTGAATGTGGATGTATATGGTACATATATAGAAGTAGGTAATGAGTATGTGAATGTATGCAGATGTATGTATGATCGTGTGATGCGATTGAGTGATGATGCGGTTTGAGTGAATGAGTGTTGATGTATGTTTATGTGGATGCATGGATGGTTCCGAGCCACTTATCCGGCCCCGTAACGAATCTTGCTGTCCGGAGGCCGCCAAGGATAGGCCTATGGAACGGCCTTTCTTGAAATGCATGGATGGTTCCGAGCCACTTACCCGGCCCTGCGACGGATGTTGCTATCCGGAGTCCGCCAAGGATAGGCCTATGGAACGGCCTTTCTTGATGCATGAATGGTTTCGAGCCGTTTGCACGGCACTCCCAAATGGATCTTGCTGTTCAGAGTCCGTCAAGAATAGGCCTCGAAACGGCCGTGCTTAGGTGCCCGAGAGGAGATCCTCACTCTCTGCTCCGACCTATCGTAGCGTCAACGGTGGAGCCCCGACCGTTACGTACATGTGTTGTAGCGCGCATGGAGAGACGGACAGCATACCCGTGCCGCTCTTCAGTTTAGCGCGTGTACGTTAGGAGCTTGCAGCTATCGTGCCGCCTAATTCGGCGAATGGTAGCGTTACACCCTCGAAAGGAACGGGGCCACTCCCGAGTCGCCCATCATTCGGTGCGCGCTCCAAAAGGTGCGTGCCGCTTTCGAGCCACCCGAATGGTCCTGCGGTTTGCGCGCCCCGAAAGGTAACGAGTGACGTTAGCCGCTTCCGTGCCGCGTAGCCCGAACGGTGGGTCACCTCTTACTAGGTGTCTAGGCGAGGACTCACAAGCGGCCGCTTGTGCTCCGGCTTTGCCAACAGAGCCAGGGAGACAATACCACGCGCCGCCTACAGTCTATTTAGCGTGCGCACGCCGAAAAGGGAAAGCGGACTGTTAGCCTCTTTCAAGACGCCTAAATGGTCTTGCTTTGAGCGCGCACACGCCGAAAGGAAACGCGTGACGTTAGCCTCTTTCAGGACGCCTCAATGGTCTTGCACTAACCTGGTGGGGTGGCGTTTACTTGCCTGTGAGATTGTAAGGCGCTTGATCGTGCTGGTGGTGTGTGTGATGGTCCGAATGCCAGGAATCGTGGCACGCGTGTGCGTGTCTTGAGTGGGGTGATCTGACTGATGGGATGTTTGGAGTGACATCTTTTCAACTTCTCCTTGGGAACCGTTGGGGGTGCAATAAATGCTAGCCGGCGTAATAAATGCTGACGTGCCATGCGTAATCAATGCTGGTGACGTAGTAATTGCTCGAAGGTCAGTCGTCACGCGCATGGGAGCGTGGGAGGCTGCATGCTAACACGTGGCGAGTCATCGGAGATCGTGCTAGGGTTTGAAACCGAGGCGGGAAGATGAAGGGTAAGCGCGGTTACTTAGGAGGGGAAGTAAACCGCCTCGTGGACACGTGTCATCATCTGATGGTGGACATGCGAAAAATGAACGGCAGGCATTTGCTCGCGTGTGATGTCGGATCAGTATAAATAGGCTTTCGGGGTGTCGTCTTCTCCTATCGCTTTTTACTCTTACTGAAGCCCTGCAAAATTTACCTTACGTACCTGTTCTTGTTTCTTGTTTGTGTTCTTGTCGGAGTTCTTCGTCGATGTTCACTTTCAAGCTTCAATTATCAACTTCTGGCGAGGCTCTAAACTGATTTGTGTTGCTTTCCATTCTGTTTTTTTTTTGCTTTTCCAGTTTCCTTGCCGTTTCTGTCTTTCTCGTTTCTAGATTTTTTCTGGGTTTTCGTCTCAAGAACAAGGCGTGTTCTTGAGGCGTGCATGTTTCGATCTATTTTTGGGGCAGATTTTTTAGGTTTTTTTTGTTTGTGGTAGGGTTTTTCTTTTGCTAAGTGTTTGGGTATTGCGTGCGTGCATCTTGTCTAGGAGATGGAACCGATAGAAGTTTCGAGCGGCATGTCGTGTGAACGGATATATGTTCCGGGGGTGGGGTGGGTTAGCTGTGGTTCGTGCACGAGCGGATCGGACTCCTCGTCCGAATCCGTGATGAGTGTAACGCCCTTGCGGTATAGACCTAACGGTGATTCTCCTGTCGTGCAGTTGATGGAAGAGGAACTAGTGCGAACAGTTGCCGAAGACGTCGGTTTAGGGGATGCGTCCGAGTCGTCGGGGTCGTCGAGTGGGTCTTCTTCGTTGGGGTCGTGGGGTGAAGAGCGAGCGCAAAGGGAGTCCCCCGTGCCCCAGTTTACGGAGGGCGGACGCGTGCATTGGGTGCTTCCCGACGGAGTACTGGTGCAAGAGCCCGAACGAGCACCCTCGGTGAAGGAGATGGCGAGGTAGGCGCGCGACTACCACATCCCTTCGTCCGTGAAGCTGAGGATCCCTGGGAAGGCCGAGACGTTCACGCGGCCTCCGCCCGGTCACATATGCGTGAGCGAGTTCCATCTGAAGGCGGGTATCAAGCTTCCTCTGCACCCCTTTTTTCAGTATATACTGGCGCTGCTGAGGATCTCGCTCGGTCAGTGCGGGCCCACGCTGACCCGAACGTTGGTTGCCTTCTTCAACATCTTCCGCCTGAGCGGCTTGGACCATCCAACGAGGGCGGAGTTCCTGCACTTCTTCCGTCTCAAGCACTCCTCCCACCGAAGGGACTCGAGCACCTTCACGGTGGAGCGCGGGTGAAGTGGTGGTTGGTCGACCCGCTGAGCTCGTCGACTTCATGGCGAACGATCAGCTACCTAGTCGGAGGCGACTAGGAGTTTGACTCCTTCTCCCTGGAGTATGCGGCTAACGCTCACCGCATCGATCGAGTCCCCCAGCGCTTCTATCCCTTCAACACCAACGAGTACCCGATGACACATGTGGAGGAGGCTAGGGTTGCTCGTCTCAAGTATATCTTCGACCCGGTGCCCAAGGCGAGACACTTCTGGGTGGCGTGCCATTAGGATCTGATCGAGCGCACGCGTCTGGCCCGAGCACCCGGTCTGTTCGGGCATCTAATACCTTTTTGATAACTGCATGCTTTACGTACGTATATTTGATAACTGTTACTAACCTTTCGTGTTTGTTTTGCAGCCAAAATGACCAAGTCAAAGGCCACCGAGAAGGATGAGGCTCTCCAGCGTCGTATGGAGCTGCTGCTATCAAGTGCCGAGACCGTGCGCCGGGTCGTGGATGACGGGCACGGTGGATTGGATGTAGGGGACACCATCCAGGCGAGGATCCCAGCGCCGAACGTCTCTGACAACACTCCTGCCATGTGTGCGGCTGCCATGTTATCGTTCCCCGAGTGCGGGTTGCTGGTGCTGCTGAAGGGGTTGTTTGTCCACCACCTGCGTCGTCTGCTGCTCAGAGTCAGGACTGGGCCGAACGAAATCGCCTCTCCCGCGAGAAGGAGCAGCGACAAACGGAGCGCGACCAGAGGCGCGTGGAGCAGAGGGATCGGCGGGAGGTCTCCCTGAACTCGGGCTCGCGGATCTGGGCCTCCCAATCATCAAGTGGTGCAGATCTCTCCACTGGGTCGTCTGCTCTTGAAGGTGGGTCTGCCCATCCCTTCAAGCGCTCACGGACGGATGCTACTGGTCCGGTGGCAGAAGGTGGGGATGCTGCTCGCATCCTTCTAGAGAGTCTTCGCCAATCCCTGGGCGAGGGCGTGTCGTCGCTCCAGCAGCTGTTGCAATCGGGTCATGCCTCTGCTCCCGACGGGACTTGGCCCTTCTCATGGGCTGTTGCAATCCCTGGCCTTCAATGCATACGCCAAGCTGCAGTACCAATTTTTCTGCCTACGCGCGCGGGAGAGCTTGGAAGAGCTGACGCGGTTAAGGGCCAAGTCCCACCAGGCTGCCGCAGCCCATGAGAAGCTACAAGCCGGGCTCTCCAAGGTAAATGAGTTGGCCGAGCAGAAGGCCACCCGGGTGAACGAGCTTACTCGGGAGCTCCGGGAGAGCCCTGAGCGGGAGACCGTGCTTAAGGCCGAGCAAGACAGTGCCCTGGACGAGGTGGAGCGTGTGCGCGCGGAGGCTGCTAACAAGCTGGCGGAGATGGAGTCCTGGCTGATGGAGGCCGAGCGCTGCGCTTGGATTCCGGATCGGGTCCAGCTTACCCAAGCTGAGGTTGTTGCTGCCTTTAAGGAGTCTGATGATTTCTTGGAGTTAGTGACGGCTGAGGCTGAGGAGCAGGTGACTGCTTTTCGGGTGTCCCCGTTCCCTGTTCGTCGACCTGGAGCGCTACCAGGCCTATCTGAGCGAGCGTGCGGCTGGCCCATCCACCGTGAATGCGGAGCAACAGCAGCCCGAGCAAGCAGAGCAAGTCGAGCAGGCGGGGGCGCCCGAGGCAGTGGTTGAGCAGGTGGAGGTGGCGAGGGCGCCCGAGGTAGTGGTGGAGCAGGTGGAGGTGGCGGAGACGGAAGCGGAAGCGGACGTAGAAGTAGTGTAGTGTAGATTTTTTCTTCTCTCTTTTTTTTGTAACTTGTAGGTAGGATTTTGTAATTGGCCGTTCGTGCCCTTTTTGAGTAGTGAAGTTTCTTTTCTTCCGTATGCGTGTGCTTGCTCTCTTTTTTTGCTATCTTTTTTTTGAATGGTATTTTCACCAAGTGTTACATCAACGCGAATAGTCTATCCCCAGTCTCCGAGTTTCGGGTGGACGGATCACGAAAATACATGACGTAAAAAAAAGAACTTAATGAAAGTACTTCTGCAAGTGCTGGATGTTCCACGGGTGTCGTAGTCATTGACCTTGCATATCCCTTAGGTAGAAGGTGTTGGGGCTTACCACCTCGTCCACGACATACGGGCCTTCCCACGATGCACGGAGTGCCTTGACCTTCTGCTATATTGTCTTCATGACCCAGTCCCCCTGCTGAATTGGTTGAGCCCGAATGCGCTGGTTGTATAATCGGGCGATTCTCTGTTTGTTCGCGGCATTATGGAGATGTGTTGTGTCTCTCCTCTCTTCTAGTAGATCACTGTTGATTCGTAGCCCTTCCTCGTTTGTGTTCGGATCGTACCCCTTGATCCACGGGCTCTGGTGGGTGATTTCTAGAGGTAGCACGGCTTCGGTTTCGAACGTCAGGCTGAACGGAGTTTCACCTGTAGCCGTGCTGGCGGTTGTTCGGATGGACCATAGGATCTCTGGGATGATCTCGGGCCAGCGCCCGTATCCTACCTCCCCGGGCTCTATGTCTTCGATCTTCTTCTTGATGTCTGCCTTGATTATTTTGTTTGCCGCATCTACCTGTCCGTTTGTCGGTGCGCTGGTGATGCGAATACGAGCTCTGTTCCTTGCCGTTTGCAGAAGGCTGTGAGCCGAGGGTTGTTGAACTGTGGCCCGTTGTTCGTGATGATGCTGATCGGGGTCCCGTAGCGACAGAAGAGGAAACGCCAAAGGAAGCGTTCGACCTTTTCTGTCGTGATCTTTATCAATGGCTGGACTTCGATGAACTTGGTGTGGTAGTCGATGATGACGATCAAGTACTTGTACTGCCCCTTGGACTTTGGGAGTTCCCCGATTAAGTCCAGTCCCCACTATGCGAATGGTACGGGCGATAAGAGGATTGAGAGCGGGACGGCGGGCGCGTGGTAGTGGTGCGCGTGTAGCTGGCACTGGTGGCACTTGCTCGTCAGTGTCGTTGCGTCCGCATGGATGGTGGACCACCAGAATCCGCATCGGAGGGCCTTGTGTGCGATTGATCTTGCTCCCGCATGGTGGCTGCACGTGCCCAAATGGATCTCTTTGTAGGATTGTGTTGCCCCCCGTCGGGGTGACGCACTTGAGGCTCGCCCAAGTCTTTCCTCGTCGATAAAGCATGCCATCCCTCATGCTGAAGTTTGCTACCCGTGTGACGACGGTCCTGGCCTCTCGCCTGTCTTCTGGTAGTTCCCCCCTTGCCTTGTATGCGATGAGTACATCCATGTAACTGCGTTCATGCGGTTCGATCGCCAGGATATGTTCTGCTCCCGAAATGCTCGGTCGTCGCAGTACTTCGACGATCCGCTGTCCTGGTCCGGAGTGAACAGGCGCCATGGCTAATCGGGCCAGCTTGTCTGCCTTCGCATTGAGTCCCCGGTGTATGTGGTTGATGTTGACGTAGTTGAATCTGCTGATCAGCGCCTTTACGTGCTTGAGGTAGGCGATCACAGACTCTCCTTTCGCCTGGAATTCTCCCTCGACCTGGCTCACCACCAACTGTGAGTCGCTGAATATGTTTAGGTCGGGCGCCTCCGAGTTTTTGGCTAGTTGTAGGCATGCGATGAGCGCTTCGTACTCGGCCTCGTTATTGGTTGTCTTGAATTCGAATTTAAGGGCGTACTCTGCGTTTACCCCTCATGGCCCGGTTAGGATGATCTCGGCGCCGCTTGCCTTCTTCGTACATGATTCGTCAATGTAGAGGTTCCACTCCGATAGTGGTCCTGCTTTGACTTCTGGCTTTTCGGATGCCTCTACCGTCGGGCAGTCGGATGCGCCGGTTGGTGTCGTCTCTGCTTCCGTGTATTCGGCGATGAAGTCTACTACTGCCTGCCCTTTTATTGCTATTTGGGGCTTGTACTGGAGGTCAAACTCGATAAGCTCGACTGCCCACTTCGCCAGACGGCCGCTGTGATCGGGCGATTGGAGGATCTGGCGCAGGGGTGCATTCATGAGGATGTGGATGCTGTGTGCTTGGAATTATGGTCTCAGCCGTCGGGCGACAGTTATGAGTGCTAGCGCCATCTTCTCGATCATGGGGTATCGGGTTTCAGCACCCGTCATGCCTTTCCCTGAAAAGAAAACGGGCAGTTCCGTACAGTTTTCTCTGCGGACGAGGGCTGAGCTGACGGCTGTGAGGGAGGCATCCAAGTAGATATATAATACCTCCCCTTGGATGGGCCTAGACAGGAGTGGATTGAGGCCAAGTATTCCTTGATCTGGAGGAAAGATGCCTCGTATTCGGGCGTCCATATGACCTCTCGTTTGTTCGTCGTTCAGAGGGCTTTGAAGAACGAAGCGCACTTGTCCGAGTAGCGAGATATGAACCTGTTTAGCGATGCGAGTTTGCCCGTGAGGCTCTGTAGATCCGCCTTCTTAACGGGCGGCTTCATGTCGATGATCGCTCTCACCTTGGCGGGAGAAGCCTCGATTCCCCTCTAGCTTACGATGTACCCTAGGAATTTGCTGTTTGTAACCCCGAACGTGCACTTAGTTGGATTCAACCTCATGTCGTTCTTGATCAGGACATCGAGCACAGTTCCCAAGTTTTGGATGTGGTCGACCGCCTGGACGCTCTTCACAAGTATGTCGTCCACGTAGACGTCCACGATGCTGCCTATCATGCCATGAAACATCACGTTCATGAGCCTCTGGTACGTGGAGCCTGCGTTCTTCAGTCCGAAAGGCATGACGACGTAGCAGTACAGGTCTTTGTCAGTGACAAAGCACGTCATCTCCTGGTCTTCGAGGTCCATGAAGATCTGGTTATATCCCGAGTATGCGTCCATCATTGATAGGAGCTCGTGCCCGACTGTCGCATCCACCAGTTGGTCGATCCTTGGTAGAGGGAAGCTGTCCCTGGGGCATGCCTTGTTGAGGTCGCTATAGTCGATGCACATCCTTCATTTTTTATTTTTCTTCTACACCATCACAGCGTTGGAGATCCATTTCGGGTAATCCACCTTTCGGATAAACACAATGCTCAGCAGTCGGTCCACCTCCTTGTGCATTGCAGCGTAGTGTTCCGCCTTGTACGCTCTTCGCTTCTGCTTCACCGCCCTCGCGGCTGTATTGACGCTCAGTTTGTGGGATATGATGTTCGTTTTGATCCCGGACATGCCTTTATACGACCATGCGAACACCTCCTGCTTCTCCTTCAGTAGCGCGATCAATCGCTCGGCTATCGCGGGCACTAATTGGGCGCCAATCTGGATCGTTCTCTCCGGATGCTCGGAGGATAGCTGAATCGTGTGCAACTCTTCGCGTTTGGGGATGAGGAAAACTGCCATCAGCCAGTCGCGCGGGTCGTCCGGCGTTTCCGCCTCTGGCGCCAGTTCTTCCAGAGCTAGGATCTCCTGCCTGTTTCCGGGTTTTGCAGCCTCCTCGCAGTTGTAGCCCCGGATGTGCCCGACTCCGTGCTCCGTCGGGAATCGGCCTAGTAACATGTGCCCTGCGATGATCAGTTTTAGCCTGCTGATCCCCGGCCTTGCGAGTATGGCATTTTATGGGGAGGGCGTGTCCATGATGATGAAGTCCGTTTGGACTTCACTGTGCGGGGAGTCGGGG
The DNA here is from genome assembly GCA_946800695.1 of Geum urbanum. Classification (NCBI taxonomy): domain Eukaryota; kingdom Viridiplantae; phylum Streptophyta; class Magnoliopsida; order Rosales; family Rosaceae; genus Geum; species Geum urbanum. The sequence goes on from OX326997.1 coordinate 7,439,691, forward strand.
GCGCTGATCCCGATCTGAATGTTGTCGCTTCCGATTGGATAGATCACGTTCACGGACGCCCCGTTATCCACCAGTACTCTCTTCACGAGGAATCGATCTATGATCGCCTCGATCACAAACGGCAGGGTGCTGTTCTTTGGGCTCCTCTCCTCGTCTTCCACCATGAAGCTGATGGTCGGCGGCCCATCTTCCTGCCTTGTCTGTCCTCCCTGCCCCGATCATCAGCACCCCCTTCCTCGGACAGTCGGGCGACGAAGTCCCCTTCTTGCGCTTTCCTCCGGATATCGTGCTGATCGTCCCCCGGGTTTCGACGTTCGCCTCGCGCGGTCGTTCCTTGGCCCTGAGGAGGGCGATCCGTCCGTCCCTCTGCATGTCCCTGAGCACCTTCTTCAGCATCATGCAGTCGTTGGTGTGGTGGGTGGCGGTGTGGTGGTATTCGCACCACCTGTCCGGGGTTCGACCGATCGGAGTCCTGTCCTTCGACACATTTTTTTGGCGGTTTAATCTGGTTTTGGTGCTGGTGGAGTAGCTGTTCATTCGACTGCCGGTCGATCGCGTAAACCTTCTGCTCGGCCGGTCGGTACCGGGGGGCCTCTCGGGGACGGATCCCCTGCGGTGCTGGTGCCCTCGCCTGGTTGTGTCGGATGCTTTGATAGCCGCGGGAAGACGGCCTCTCTTTATTTTGCCCGTGCGTATCTCGGCTCTGCTTGTAGGCTCTGCCCGATTCACCTCTGTCGTCGATGGTTTGTTGCGGTTGGGCGTCCGCGCTCCCTGGTTTATCGACGTTGGATTTGGAGGTGGTGTCGTACACTCGTGTCTCTACCAACGCCTTATGTACGATCAGGTCCATGATCTCGTCGTAGTCAAGATGCTCCTTCCGCGCGAGTTTTTCTACGAATGGTGTTGCGAGCATGTTGTCCATCAGGGCGACCTTAGCCACCTTCATTTCGAGACTTCTGCACGTGCTCACCAGCGCCCTCCACCGATTGATGTAGCTGGATAGGCTCTCGTCTGCCCCCTGGCGGACCTTGAGGAGGATGCCCGTGGTGTTGTATTTGCCCTGAAGCCTGTAGCGCCTTTGGAAGCTTTTCGCTAGCTCAAGGAACGAATGGATGGAGCCTGGCGGAATCTCGTAGAACCAGCTCCTCGCCTCCTCGGACAGCGTTTCCTTGAATAGAAAGCACAAGGTTGAGTCCGAGTACCTGGTTCCGTCCGTAGCGGACCGAAATTCATCGATGTGTGTGCGGGGGTCCCCACTCCCGTCGAACCGGGTGACCTTTGTTGTCTTTGCGTTCAGGTCCCTGCCTCTCTCCAGTATGTGTGCCGAGAACGGGCTGAATCGGGAGATGAACATCCCACCTTGCCCGAAGCTTGTCTTTCCGTAGGCGTGATACCTCATCTGCTAGTTCTTCCATCCTCTGAAGGATCAGGGTGTTGTTCATTGGGGGCGCGCCCCTTGGTGCGAGTTCCTCCGCCGGCGTGGGTGTTCGGGTCACCCGAGTGTCAGCCCTGCCGAACGGGTGCTGGTGATCTTCAGCGTTGCTGTCTTCTTGGATGGGACCCCGCCCGTGTTGTATTTGCTGCTGGCTGACGAGCGCGTTCTGCCGTTCTTCCAGCCTCTGCCGGACCTGGCGCTCGTGATCTCTTTTGAATGCTGCCTCTCATAGTTCCTGGAGCAGGCAGTCGACGCGTTCCTCGCCGCTCAGTCCGGGGCTGCTGCTCGTCCCCAGCTCAATCACTTGTCGCGCCCGTGCACTTGGGGGTGTTTCCTCGACGGGTCTGTCGCTGATGTTTGTCTCTTGGGTATTCATCTGGGCTTTTGGTTAGTGGTGTTTATACGAGGTTTACAATTTGTAAGGTTCCCACAGACGACGCCAACTGTTTCTACCGGATTACGCGGGACATAATCAGCAGAAGCAATACGAGTAATCTCCTCTTCTTGTCCGAACGTTCGGGCTGTTCGGATGATCGGATGTCTTCTTCTCTCTTCGGGTTATTGGGTATGCAGGCTTGCGCGTTCGGCTTCCCACTGTTAGAAGAATACAACAACAAACGGGCGGTCAGATGGTCAAGACAGGGTCGGCCTGCCTTCAACGCTCTGATGCCTAAGTTAGAAGATGTATTGGATATAACAGTCAAGCGAACATGTAAGAAAGTAGGTCGGAGTATTTAAGATTGGAATTGATTGCTGGGTCGAATTGAATGCCCTCTTACCTGTAGTAAATGCCTTACCTATATGGGTGAGTGAGATTGTTGCTTGCTTGTGCTCTTCGATGTGGGATAGGGTTGTATTTGCTGTCATGTGGACCGAGTATTCGGATGTGCGCTTGTCGGGCGCGTGTCCGATCGGATGGGCTCGGTCTTGCGAGTGAAGTTGTAGTCCGCTTGGTGGTCTTTCGGGTGGTCGGGTAGATGTTGATTACCTTCTTAAGTGGGTAAGTATGTTTAATCCATAAACTAATGGTGCTATACTAACAGTCTCTTATTGTCGTCTTACCCGAAACTAGCTATCCTAGAGAAGAATGGTTTGCTGCTGAAATCTCCTACCAAAAAAACAAAACGGGGATGACCTGTGGGTTCCAAGAACAAGGCCAAGAAGTTTACTTTTGGTGAGGGAGCGAATGAGAATCCTTGTCGGATCATTGAGATTTCGCAGCGCAAACAGGCCAAAGCCAACAAAACTCCAGGTATGGAAGTAGAGGAGGTGCGGCTGGTAGACAACTCTAGATCAACAGCTTTGGTCGTCCCGAATGATGTCCGGGAGACAACCTTTGCATGGAAGTGGTCCTCGAACTTTTTTGGTGAAGCTAGAAAGGGGATACTAGCATTAGGGGTTACAAACATTAACCTAGAAGGAAGTGGCAAGGAATTGGAGAAGGAGCAGCCCTTTTTGGTGTAGCCCCTCTTGAATTTTTGTTTTGTTTTTATTTTAGTTTTAGCTGGTTTTTATGGCTTTGAAACTTTTCAGTTGCATTGCTTTTGAACTTACAGTTGGTCCTGAAATAGGTGTCTTACCGTCTTTAGATCCGCTACGTCATTGGTTACCTTTTACGCTCATTGTTAGGTTTGAATTATTTGGTTAGATCTTGCAACTTCGTTGCATTAGCTAGCTAGATTACAGCTTATTTCTCTTCACACCCTTAAATAAGTAGTTGTAGTTATAATCGTTACTACTTTTCATTTAATAAGAATTAACATCTCACGCGTTACCCTTAAAAATGACACTTTTATTTTGCCATATATAATGTTGCACAACACATTATATAAAATATAATGAGTTGCACAGCACAAAATTGGTTAGGATAGTATAACCCTAGACCCTAGTGATACGAGATCATATTAGATGGACGATAATTTACGAGTCAGCATATTTTCACCATTATATTGAGACGATTCAACTCGTTGAGAGTTAGACTTAATTTTAGGTATTCTATCATGCTCCGAACATGCACATCTAAATTAATTTGTTGTTTTCATTATGGCTTCTTACATATAGATTATTGTAACGAATAATTCGTTAAAAAGTGTTCAAGTCAATCAATCCGCACCAATTAAAGAAACACATGCGACACTGGTTCTGGCATAGGACTTCCACTGTGGTTGTTGGGCCCGATCTTAGTTGGGCCTGGAATATTAATTATGTCTATTTCGTGTCGTTTTATTTAGTTGTTAGTTTATGTTTATTTTTTATTTATTACAAATAAGTCTTTGGATTGCAGGAGGATATGTCGCACGATCAAGGCGATCTGGTTGTGTGGGCACCCTATGTGCCCTGTCGACCCTAGGTTGGTTGCGTGTCATGATAAAATGGTCGCTTCCACCTAGTGGTCGGATGAGAGATAATGTCGATATTTGTTGGCAGCAGATCGAGGAAGTTGGTTTAGATCGGGTACTGATGCATTGCTTTTGTCAGAGATGTTGTTTTTTGAGTTGCCGAGAAAGCTGTTTATTCTTTTTGATTTTCTGCCTTTACTTAAAAACAGTTAGAATAGTCGTTGATGAGTTGTTCTCTGTTAATTGGTGCGTGTTTGACTACATAGTTATCGTAAGGTGTCTTATTATTATTCGAGATATTCTATGTGTGCGTATTGTAAAATGGGGTTCAGGTATTATGTCTCCCCTATGTATTCAACACTTCTTCTTTTTTGAAATAAGGGCAATGTGGCAGCCCTCAAACCTTCATTGATGAAACTGATGAATACATACCCAGGGAGGAAATAAGACCAAAACTCTGTATTAGAATAAGCACAAACAGAGCATCTCGGATAAACACAAGACCACTCATGCTTCCTATGCATTCAAACACACACCGATTAGCGGAGAGTGCGACATCGGCTACTCTATCCGCTTTAACATTGTGGCGACACAGTAATGAGAAGATAACGCGACTACAACGATGCATCATTACAAATAGAACAACTTCCCAACTATGTTGCCGAACGACGAAAAAGTTGTCGACACTAAGTTTCATCCTGCCACTCGGAGGATGTGACCATTTTACCATGACACACACCCAAACTAGGACAAACAAAACACTAAGAGTGCACACACAGACAGATCATCTAGATCGCCCGATTAATCCAACACAAACCTGGTTGGACTTTATTTTTGGCATACTGCCCCCTAAAATTAAAACAGAAAAAAAGTAAAGCAAAATAATATTACTGAAATAAAACTTAATTGGGCTCAATTTACCAGCCTTAACCATCCCAAGAGACCAATCAAGATCGATAAGGAAGGCCCAGCCCAATCTTTGTGTGCATTCAGTATCCACCCGCCTCCCACGACCCCTCCTGCCGCCGCCCTTATACGAACTATCGGACCACAACCCCACTGACCGGACCCAGAACTTGACTAGAGTGATCGCCGCCAAAGTATGAGTGTGTCACGATCATGACATGGCATGCGACATGTAGATCCACCACCCAAAAACCCTTGGACACACATAAAGTCGTTGTCCCGACACCACCGAACCGCCTTCGGCCATGTACCCCGACCATACTGGTCATTAGTCACCAAGCCCCATCCGACAGCACCCACATCACCGACGCGGCCAGAGACCAACACCAACGAAGGGCCGTCGGACTAGGGTGCACTTGAATTTTTGGAAAAACTTTCATTTGCACGTGTAGGCGCGTTCTAAGTTTTTTATTCAACGCTCTCATTAATCAAGACTTGAGAGCTGCCGCACCATCTTTATTTTCAAAAAATGAAAGAAACGCGTGTATTAAAATAAATAAGTTCGGTACAATGTCAATAATTAGTAAAACGTCCGAGCGCCAACATTTACGATGATCGCGATATCATTCACTTTTAATTTGTAACTTTTGAAATAGCTAAATGGACAGTTCATTGAAATCAAATATTCGAGGAACCATCCATATTAGATAGAATTCCAAAATTCACTTCATCGATCTAGAAACACTGGCTAACTGGCTTTATTCATCAAGCCACCAACTTATTAACTTCCCGGCCGCATCACTCACCTAGTCACCTATATATTAGGTCAAATTCAGTTCTCAAAATAGTTACTAGCTAGCTAGGATTTGTTTTATGACTTCTATGACTTCTATCTCAAAACTTGAGGATAAACTTTCGAAACGGTAACTTGGTTTCTAGCTACAACCGGACCCATATCAAAGAGCCAAAAAAAAGAAGGGAAATGGCACACTTGCCAGCTAGTATCACCACCTCAGCTCCTCCATTGCACTTAATTGCTTATATAGTAGAAACTTTCCTCTTTCTCCTCCTGAAATCCTCCGTACGTCTTCATCTGTAAAAAGAATGGCCATGGCTCCCGATATCATCGACCTCACCATTGACTCACCGCCGTCGTCTCCTACCAAACTCATCCAGCTTCCGATTTCTGCAACAACAACAACTTCTAGCCCTTCTTTTCACGATCCCCTACGTCCAAAGCCCTACCAGCCATATCGTCGTGTTGGACGACTTGTCCCCTTATATTATGATTTCAGAAAAACCATGAGCGCTCAGCCGGTGGATCAGTCAAGGACCACTGTGGTAGCACAGATCACCGCCGGCCCGAGTCAGTTCCAAGGAGATTCTTCTTACAGTAACGTGTATGGTGGAAACCAAAACATGCAGCGGGGTGGTGAAGAGCACGAGCCTCCCGCTCTTGACATCGAGTGGACTGAGAAATATCACTGGTGAAACTTTGGTCTTTTTTTTTTATTAATTTCAAATATATTTCGGTCATGTTAATTATATGTTACTATACTTGCATTGATGAATGTTTGATTTATTTCACAGAATTTTTCAATACTCTTCATTTCTCATATATAGTACGTGTTGTTTGTGTTGGGGTGGGAATCGGGCCAAACGGTTCAGTTTTTGGCAAAAATCAAATCAAACCGTAATATTTTTTTCAGTTCAGTTTTTGATTTTTCAAAACAAAAATCGCGATTATTCGGTTCAGATTTTTCTCCGAATTTTTTCAGTTTCTTTCAGTTTTTTACATGATCGATGTATAAAAATCAACTTTGTCAAAAAATAACTAAAAAATTGTCTATAATTTTTTTTTAAGTCGCATAACATTTTAATTAGTTTATATGAGAGAATTTGTCAAGAATTGCACATAATTAGATAAGGATTTTAGAAGTTTAAGTTTATTATATTACATATATTTATATAATATATTATAAAATACCCAGAATGATATAATTTTTTGCATACTTAGATTTTTCGGTTTGGTTCGATTGTTGTAAATCAAAAACCAAACCAAACTAAATTTTTTGGTTTTTTTTTGTTTCTGTTTTTATCGGTTCGGTTTGTATCAAGTTCAGTTTTTTTCGGCCACGGCTCGATTTTGGCTCAGATTTTTTCGGTTTTCGGTTACAATATCCCACCCCTAGTTTCTATAATCAGATATGGGAAAATTAGACATGAATTAAGGTGACTATATGCTGTTTAAGGGAATTATCTTCCTGGTATTCCAGTACATGTCTTGTCATAATTAGAGTAGATATAGAGATTCTCTCAATTCCTGATTTACTTGGAGATTTATTGTATCATATTGTAATGTCTGTTTAAAGATTATCCATCAATGAATAAAATACAGTTTTAGTCTACCATATTTTCTCCTTCAACACGTTATTAGCAACTCTTGAGTTGATAGCCAACCCAAAAAACCAAAGAAGAAAAACCCTAAACTGATGCTAATTAAAAATTTGTTTCATTTTCATAATCTTAGCAGGAGCACCCATGGGACCAAAATACCGGTTTGCAAAATCCAACTGAAGGGAGAAAACGTAGGAAGTACAATAAACGTAGCAAAAAGCCCAAAGGTTCTAATGTAGTAGCCCAAAGAAAGTAATGGGCTGTTTAAGCTACCAGGTATGAGCCCAACAAGTATATGAGGTTTTTTTTTTTGATCAAAAAGTATATGAGGTTTCACTTTCAACCATCCTTTGCTTTTGGCCAAGAAACATATTTCAAGTATTTTGCTTTCTTATCAAGATAGTCAGCGTGCTTCACATGAATTCAGCTATAATTTGTTGTTTTCACTCTAGATTATATTGGATTTATAGCTATTAAGAATCGAATTTGATCTTAACGTATTATGTTTTGCTTGGATTCTTATAATTAATTCGAAATAAAATTGTTAATATCTCAAATTTAAACAAGAAAGATGAGAATCTTTGTGTTAGGGACTTAAGGGATAGTGTCCAGTGAAATAGATTATAGGTCACAGCAAGCAGAATACTATAATATTAGTCATATGGATTACTAGCTTAGATTAATAGACAGAGGATCTTGTAGATATTTGTTTTCCTTTAATTGAATTCTCGTGCACAACATATATAGACAGTTACCAAACATTGACAAATATGCATAACTAGGTGGTTGGCCGCCCCATACTGTTTCGGTTTAAGGGAGAAACACGATAAAAAGAAACATGATAGAGAGAGGGAGAGCAACAACACAACACAACTTTGTATACACTATGAATCACTTACACTCACAACAATCTTTATAGTATGAATTTTCTGATAAATAACTGGGTGCATCGCACTGAACACAAAAAGTCTAAAAAGGCTAATATGGGAATGACTACAAAGTCATTTGTGGAAATCAAATTTAAGTTGTAAGACTTGAATTGCTCTCTTGAATAGTTTCCACTTCCTTCATGTTCCTCTTGGCAACGACACATTCGACATACTAAAGTTGTTGTTTCTTTGTCTGATTATGAGTGCCACAATTGACTCGCTTAGTAGTCACCTTACATAAACTAATGGAGCCCTTTAGTGCTGTCTAAGAAATTAACATCTAAGAATTGTAAGATCAGAAAGATGCTAGAGTTGATTATGTAAACTAATGGAGCCCTTTGGAGCTGTGTTGTTTACACCTTAGACCTTACACAAACACCTTACAATCCTTTGGAGCTCTTTGCTTCAAATGCTAGTTTTGGTTATGTAAACAAATCAAAACCTGATAAAGTGTTGAACAATCCAAATGACGAAAGATTGTGTACCTGAAAGATCATCGAGTTGTTGCTTCTAGGTACAGTAAAACCTCGATAATCTAATACTCGATTAATTAATAATCTCGATAAAATAATATTTTTTTGCCGGTCCCAATTTAAGGACTTGAGTATTAATTTAATACTCGATTAATTAATAACATTGCTAAATTAATAAATTATGTCAGTCCCGAGGTTATTAATTTATCGAGATTTTACTGTATATGAGATTTTAACTAATAAAGACCTGAGAGAAAAAGAGTGGTTAAAGGCATTGAATTTGAATGAAAACAGAAACAAAAAGGAGAAAAGGAAGGCCATCATCTTAAATTGAAGCATTCCAACTATCTACTTCTAACTGAACCTCGATCTTCAACAAACCTGAGAACCTATAGGATCTTAGAGGTGGACCACTGAGGTTAAGAAACCAAAAGCTTCAACTAATGGATTGTACTAATTTTCAATTTACATATTAAATTCAAAATCAAAATCATTATAACCATGTACAGAAAGCCAATTGTCAAACTAAAATATGCACTATCATTGTGGATAGTTTGCGATGCGTCAGACTAAATGCAATGTCATGACTCATAAGTTTGGTGGAAAGCTATAGATACATATAAAATGACAAAAACTCAGAAAGCGGCTATGCCTTGAAATCTATGTTGATTCTTCCCAATTAACTTCATGAATATTACCTATTATGATTATTGGTTGCTAAAGAAACAGGAATTGGCAACACATAAACGATAAGAGCTAACAACCCCTCCAAAAACATAGCCAAATTCTCACCAAGAAATTGAAAACTTCAATAATAGCTAACCCCTTTCCTTGTAGTCGTAAGAACTCCAATTTAAATCAATTAGCTAAACACTATGAGCTATCATCTCATTCCCTTTTTTCTGATGAAATGGTCAAAACCATCATGGTTGCTGCCCATAAATAAATTTATGCTCATTCATTTTTTTAATCAGTTTTCTTTTCTCTTCTTTATGATTTTGTTTCTTTATACTGCAAACTTTTCGGCTTCTCAGACCTCACCGTTTTTCAAATTGTCACTCCATCCCACATAGACTTTCAATTCTCTGAGCTCAAGTTTCTACCTCACCAGAGCTAAAAACACAAATTCATAATTCAAGTCAATCTCTCACTCAAGATTATGCAATGTGGTGTTTGGTTTAGTTTGAAATTCGTCAAGCCTTTTGGGTAGGTTGAGTGGCTCTTTGGGTACCCTTTTGTTCTTGGAATTAAATGAAGTGAATAAATGCTTCAAGAATCAATCTTTGATTAAAAGAACTTCAATTCAATCCAATCAACAATACCCAAATTCATAAACTAATACACGAAATCACACAAAGCCACAATATCATCGTGTACAACAGAAGTCGTACAACTTTTCTATCTCACAGTTAAACTTTGAATCCTCATGTAATAATTAATTTTCAGAAATTCGATGACACTACATAATATAACAACTGAAAGGGTGATATCATTACCTTCATGGTACCAGCTCTCCTTCCAAACCTTTGAGTCAACAAAGCCAAGGAATCAATTATACCTTTCAATTCTACTGCTGGTCGACCAATGCCCACAAAGGCCTCCCGTATCCAAAGACAATCAAAGCTCAATATGTTATGGCCCGCCTATATATGTCTTGCACCCCCCAAAACATAAAATGTCTATAAATCTCAACAACTCCATCTTCAAATCCAAAATAATAAAAAAATTATATAGCAAACTTCAGTCAAGTTAATAACGTATCCATACAATTATGATTCTATCCCTTAACCTATGAACAACCGAACAGTAAAATCAAGCAAATATTCTTAACCAAATTCCAAATTAGAACTTATATTCATACTTCATAACCGTTCAATCATCTTTTACAATTTATACTGCAATAGCAACTCCGCCATTGTCAGAACATGAGAAGCTCGAAGACAAAGACCAATCCAAATGCTCGAAAGAAAATCATAACGCTTAAATTCAATCAATTTATAAAACACAATATTACATTTCTGAGTCTCAAATCAATTTAACTGCAAAAAAAATAATTCTCTTCATCACCTAGATTTGCAAATCAAGCACCCAACCAATATCTTTGTCCAATATCTCAACACTCATATCAAATTTCTTCATCCAACATAAATCTCAACAATTTCATCACCAAATTCAAAATCAAAAAGGTATGATTGAAACAATGTAAATTTGGTAAGTGTTGTTAATAACGTATCCATACAATTATGATTCCATTCTTCAATCTATGAACAACCGAAAACTAAAATCAAGCAAATATTCATACTTCATAAACTATTCAGTCATCTTTAACAATTTCCAAGCCACAAAACACAAAACACAAATTCGAGAGAGAGCAGGAGAGAAGGGAAGAAACCTGGCTTATATGATTTTTAGGAGGCTGTGTTAAATTCGTCGAGGGAACGACAGAGAGAGGTTAGTTTGCTCACTCTCTTGGGAACGGTAGTCGGGTTTATGTCGCAAGGAGCTCGCCTCTTCGGAGACGATGAGTAGCAATCAGTAAAGGGAGGCGTGAGATAGGTGTTAAGAGTGGGAGATCGAGAGCGCGGAGGGGATGGAGAGAAAGAGAGGCAGAGAGAGAGAGAGAGAGAGAGAGAGAGAGAGAGAGAGAGAGAGAGAGAGAGACAGTGAAAAGGGGAGCGTGAGATGGCTCGGATGATCGAGAGGTTGTGAAAGGCTGGAGTGTGAGAGGCTGCGATGTGAGAGTGAGAGTAGGTTTGGAAACTGAACAAAAGGACGGAGGAGTGATCGGTTTGACTTTAGCCGCATGCTTGGCATGCATGTGAACAATATATCGAAAGTGTGAACAAGAATTGTGAACAATAGGTTCATGTATGTTATATAGTAAAAGTGTAGCCACCTAAACATGAAGTATACAACTTCAAAGTGACCACGAAGTTGACTAGTTGAGTAATCAGTTGAGAAGAACCCTTACAATCTTCTCATGCTACTAACGACATGTTTTAAGAAATGTGAAAGAAGCTAAGATTAAACTCACGAATTCAACTACACATTGTGTGAAGTTGAAGGGATATCTATCTGAGATGAGTGAGGCTTTCGGTTCCAACAGATCTTAGACATGAATTATAACTTGGGAAAATGATCAAAATGATCACTAAACTTTGTCAGAATCGACAATTTGATCACTAAACTTTGGAATATATCAAAAAGGTCACTGAACTTTAACCTAGTCTATCAATTTAATCATTTTGTCTATTTTAAACATTCTAATTTGTCAAATATTTTGCTTATATAGATAAGATTATGAGAGAAATGCACATAATATAAGTAGGAGAAGTATGAAAACTACCATAAAATAAGAAAAATTGACATCTAAAATGGGCAAAGTGATCAATTTGATAGACAAAGTTAAAATTCAGTGACTTTTTTAATATTTTCTAAACTTCAGTGATCAAATTGTCGATCGTGACAAATTTAAGTGATCATTATAACTATTTTCTCTTATAACTTTATAAGTATATCTTCTTTTTTTTTTTGTATTATTATTATTATTATTATTATTATTATTATTAAAGGAGGTGTCCCATTTTGATAAGACTTTTCTATGAATTGGCCACAGCTCTTTCACATGGGGAGCGAGCCGAGAGGCAGTAGTAGCCAAAATAGCCCTAAGTCGAATTTAATAGGGTCGAACCCCGCTGATCGTTAACTCATGCTTAGGTTACGTGCAGATTATTGCACTTGTAGAGCTGTTGTTCCCTATTTATCAACAAAGCCAACAAGGGTCTGTGTTTTGTAACATGCTTCGGAGCCACCACCACCACATCTTCTAATTTGACAAATGCCAGATTCTATCAGTATAGATAGATAGCCCAGCCAAACAACCACCTGAAAAACCTTTTGGGCCACCGCGGCCACCACCACAGGTCTTTTCCATGTTGGTAGCTTGACCTTCCTAGAAACTGGTTTGATCTCCAACTGAATTGTGTGAGCTGTAAAGAAATGGAGGAAGGAAATGCATGTGATGGCCTCGATGGGGAGGCTGTTTTCTAGTTGGGATTGGGATGGCCTTATCCTTCGTTTGAAGGGGTTTCATTTTGTTTTTGTTTTAACATTGAAGGGCCGATGGGATTTTGTCATGATAACCGAAAAAAGCCTTGTGAGAATTTGTTAACTGTACCCATCTGGTTAGATGGAGAAAAAGCTATTCCATTCCATGTGCTTCTTGTAAAAGCACATTGGAATTGCTTCTCAACTGTCCAGAAGTTTCGAGTCACATCCACAAAGAGAGTTCGAAAACTGGTTTACTACATAGACAGGAATATTGATAGGTCCAGGCTTCTTCTGGTACATAGATCATCCTTGCAAAGTCAACCTTTTAATAAAGTATTTACCAGAACACCAACAATGAAAGTGGATAAAAGAGTCTAGATTCTATTTGCAGGGAAACAAATTCTATTACAAAGTGGAAGAAAGGGTACAGTGAGGTTGATAATGAACAATGGAGGTGATGTACAGAATACAACATCTTTCTTTCTTCTTTCTCCTATATGCCGGCTGAATTGTACACCTTGTTCTGACTCGAAGAAGACGAGGGAAATACAGACGGAGTAAAAATTGTGACAGTAATAGGGAAAAGAAACGATATACAATTCGGTATGGAGGAGTCAATATTTAAGAATCCCATCAGATGAGGGTGATTTAGTCATAACCTCTGGTTTCATCTAGCCTCTGCTGATAGCTGGTAGCTTGGTATACCTGCCATAAGAGATATCCAAAACACATGAGTGACGAACTTCATCAAACTAACTGAAACTAGTAGAAACAGCTATCATAACTTAAACAGCTTAACCATAGAACCAATGGCTTACAGTACAAGCTTATCAGGGTGCAGCCACATAAGTGGTTCTCACCAACTGCATAGATGATATGTATGCATAAATTTTAATTTCACAGCTTATAGGTGAATTGATAAAGCATTGATTCGACTTCTTACTTGTTTGAAATCGCTATGTCTTTTTCTGAACAATTCAATGATCAATCAGGCTTTTACATACTCTCCACCACTGCGCTTCCTTTTGTTTGACCTTGAGAAGAAGCAGATTTGAGCCCAACTCTTTTTTGGCTTAGCTGGTTCTACTTTAACTTTAACATCTATTTTCTCCACAAGCTCCGCCATGTATTGGACAACAGCCTAGGATGATTCGCACAACGAAACATGATTAGCCTCGAGATAAAAAGCTATAGTACCTATTTCATGGTAGATAATAAACACAGATCGAATAGGAAACTTACTTGCGCTCCCTTGTCAGCTATATGTCTTGGAGGCACTTCAAGAGGGTTTTCCTCTACACGTAGAACACGTAGTCGTGTGAGCATCCTGAATGAGTCGGGGAGAAACCGTATCTGATTGTTGCTGATATCCAACTCTTCAAGCATTTCTAAGTTCCCAATGGACCTTGGCAGTGAGCGCAGATCAGCAAAGTTGTTTCCTATGTTCATCTTGACTAGTGATGTGGCAAAACATAAGTTCTCAGGCACCGACTCGAGCTCATTGAAACTCACATTCAACTCCTTCAAGCTCAATAGAGACGACACAGTTGTGGGCAACTGTTTGATGTTATTATATCGCACTGACAAAATCTCCAGGGTCTCAATCTTTCCTACCGCTTCCGGAAGTGCCTTAAGCCGGTTATAATCCGCATGAAGCTCTCTAATAGACGTACAATTGCCAATGCTATGAGGAATTTCATCAATATCATTGGTCTCCACATTCAAATTCTTGAGGCTGGCAAGGGACCCTATCGTGTCAGGAAGCCCAGTGAGCCTGTTTGAGCTCAAATCGAGGTCCTCAAGACGCGCCAACCGACCAAACGTAGCAGGCAGAGATGCCAAATTGTTTCCCCTGAGGTCAAGATGAACAAGGCTAATAAGATCTCCAATAGTGTCAGGTAGCTCGGCGAGCCTGTTGGAATGCAAGTCCAATTTGGTCAAGGAGGAGAGTCCTCCAATGGTGGAGGGCAAGACCAAAAGTCGATTCTCGGACAAATCGAGAGTGAGCAAATTGGAAAGCTTTCCTATTGAGTCAGGCAGCCACTCAATCTGATCATTCAACTTGTTTTGAAGATTCACCTCCTTAGTTCCTTTCTTAGCCAACACTTCAATTAGACTCGCTAGCTTTATTAGACTCAATTTCTCACCCTCTTGACCTAATAAAAAACATTCTCCGATTAAAATCAAATCAAATTAGAAGCAATGAATGAAATCAATTACATGTATAGAGATACCACACGCACCTTGTGCTCCAGCTACTGCAGGCGAAGCGAGAGCGAGTGACGAATCGGCGATACTGGGGTCGGCGGCGTAGAAGCTCTTCTTGGCCGTGTTGATGACGTAACTGTCGTCTCTGGTGACGAGAGCTCTAGGCTTAGTGGAATCCAATGGCTTAGGAGTAGTGGTAGTAGCCTCGGGAGGAGGAGGAGGAGGAGGAGATGAGAATGAGGATGACGAGCGTGAGGAGGAGACGCAGGTGGAGGCGCGTTGGATGTAATCGTCGAAAAGCGCGTGGAGGTTTTCGAGATCGAGCAACTGTAGAGCCTCCTGCTTCTGTTGCCTGGAGTTGTAGTAGACGATGTTCTTCTGCATCTCCTGTAGAAGCGAGAAGAGCTCTTCGGAGACGTTGGAGGAACTCTTGGTTTGTTTTGAGATGGCGTCGAGCCGAGCTTGGTCCTCCTTGTCCACATTTCGAATCAGCGCCGCCGCAGCCTCAACCTCGTCGATGGCGGGACGCGGCGGAAGGGATCTGTGGATTCGCATAATCTCCGCCACCACTTGGTCCACTGACTCCGCCGTGGACTCCATGAAAGAAGAGATTCGAATCTGGAGGAGGACTGTGGGGAAGTGAGGAGGAGTGTGTAGTTATGGAATTTGAACTTAGGCTGCTGCTGCTTCTTCTCTCTTGCGTCGTCGTCGTCTGAGAAATCCAGCTATTTCCATTTTTATAAATATATGGATTTACAGAACGGAAAATAGGAAGAAAAATTGATATTTTGATTGCGACTTTTTGTTTTGATTAACTCATCGGTTGGTTTATCGTGAATCTGGAGATCCCAGTCCAAGGAGTCCATCTCATTCAATCTGTGCTTGAAATTACGGGTTTGTCCTGCTTAACGCCGTTTTTACACGACAAGTGTTTTGCCTCCTAGAGACTCGTGGAGTCATGGTCGATTGCTCCAACCGCAAATACTGCTCACGCCGTTACCGTGGTTCTCAATTGCGACAGAAGAAATAAGCTCTCCTACTAGAGAATGGGTTTGCCATTTTTTCAGTGTCTTTACTTTTGCTACTGATCAGTTATATGGGCCGATATGCATGCATAACGGTACCACTCGTGTGATTTAAATTCACCGTAAATTTGGAATGGATGATTGTTGCGATTTTTCAAAATTTACTATGAACCAGATTCACTTGAGAACTACCCATTAATTACTGACAGGACATCATCAGGAATATATGGAGTTGTCAGTCATGGACTCATTCCAAAAGTTTCAGAATATATGTATTTTTGTAGGTGGTAATCGTCTGTTTCGTCCACTACAAGCTGTATACATAAACTTTGTTTTACACTCAGGGTTCGAGATGTTGAAACATCATCCTTATCTACGTCTGTCTGCCTTCCGACAGAGCTCCTAGGGTTTCAGACTTCAGCCTTCCAGTGAAACCTGTAATGCGAAATGTCTTCACAAGGCACTCATGATTGATTTTGCAGTAGTAGGGGACATCAATCCAGCAGCATATGCTTTTGGCAAGCCTTGTCATAATGCTCACTTCGCAAATAAGTATGTTCGACAAAGCAGCAATCATTCAGTAGCGACCGATTCCTTTCTGTTGTTGTCTTCCACATCAACAATCTTGAAATGAGGCTGAGAGGGGAACACAAAAATGGTAGATGCAGCAATTGAGGGCTGAAATGCAGTCGAATATCGGACTGCAGTTAGAGTGAATCTTGGAAGCTGTTGTGCACCCGCAGAAAGTGGGACAAGCTTGTAACTGATGATGTGCTCAGATCTCGGAAGAATGTATACCGTGTCACTGTGAGACCCTGATATCACAAAACTTTGTGCATCTGCCAGTGAAATCTTGGCTTCTTGAAGCAATTCTGTTTGGTTCCGGATTTTAACAAAATAAGTGAAAGGTTCTCCAAGGATTGTGTAAGGAGGACACTCCAAAATCACAACAAGAGGCGGGGATTCCAGATTCACATCAGGAAGTATGTGATTAGTTAAAACTGGAGCTGCAGAATCAGCTTGTTCACTAGTTCCAGAATTCCTTCTCCATCTAAGACACACGTTACCTAATTTGAGCTTTGACGAACTCATCTCAGAAGTGACAGTGTAAACCTTCTTGAACTCTTCTCCTGGAACAAGGAGGGCAGGCCTTACTAGGTCCTCACCTCCATGCAAAGAACATGATCTTCCAGTGTCACCATTATCATCTCTTTCAATAGACAATGAGAGTAACTGAAGCGGCACCTCAGAGCAATTCTTAGCACTAACAATAAGTACACTAGTTTCATTTGAAGGCATTGACACTGACTGTTCAGAATCAGGAACAGGCTTTATCCTCGAAAGCAACAAAGGGTACCGGCGGAAAGGAAGCATAAGGCGATGGCTAATTGTGATTGCGTTCTTTCCCTCAATCTGCAAGCTCTTGTGCACATTTACTTTCTGTGTACTTGATTCGCTGTTATTAGGAGAATAACCCAGTGAAACATACAGCATTATTGGTTTGGGTCGGTACCACTTGATTTCCAATTTGCAGGACCAAGTAGCTCCACTTTTAAGTTTAGGAACCGAAACCAATCCAAAAGACTTCTGAATTTTCTTAATTTCATCAGTATTTGATTGGAGTTCATCTTCTCCATCTAAACCAGAAATACCAAGAAGTTCAACATGATGACTATCCATAGATATGTCTGCATCCCTTGGACTAAACAAACCGCCTCCCCTTACATCCACCAGATTGATCTTCAACTCGCCTGAATTAACCTCATGTCCCTTGGATGTGACAGAGACAGGTACTATGAAGCTCTCTCCAATTAATGCAGAGCCAGAAGCACCTAAAGTAAGATCCACTTCTGGGTCTGGTTCTTCGACTTGAGTAGCTCGCTGACCAGAGAATGCCAGAGCAGGGTCCTTGGTCGGATAGGTAACCACACAGTCTTCAAATTTCCAAAGAGGCAAATCATCCATTGAAGCAGGACTTTCAGCTCTGCAACAGATGGTAAAGTGTGGTCCCATCTTTGCAATAACAGATATGCATTCAAGCTTTCCACTTTGATCTGGATATTCAAAAGTTGTGTTCAATTAGACAACATAACAGGAATGAGAGGATACGAATACCATCAAAGATCGAGTTACTAACACAAAAAGGAGGAATGCAGGGAAGTACTCTAATTCAGAACATAATGCAATCACTTAAAGTCAAACTGTATGTAAGGTTAACCACAGAATCATTGATTGAACCCCAAGTGAGAACTGCAGATATTCTGAATGAAAACAAAACAAAAGAAGATAAATGATGCACATGAACGCGACCCATCCAATCGGTCATCCAGAGCTTATAGTCATTGTTATGAGTTATAACTGGAGAAGTTTAATCTACATTCATTATGCGTTTAACATGGTTGATCTTCAAATTGTCAAATAGACGACTGAATCAATGACATATTAGGTAATATCTGCTGCATATATCACAATAAATCTATATGTAATAAACATAACAAAATGAAGTGTAGAAATAACATTTTACCAGAATTGATGTCATACGTTAACCGGAGCCATTTATTAGTAGAAAGTAGCAAAGATGGAGCGACCTCTTTCCGCCGACCTGATTGATCATCAGTCAAGGAAGCTATATGTGGCTTTTGGGCATCCATAATGACAAAGTTACAATGAGACTGATTGAACTGGACTTCTAATTCATCGATCCCAAAATTAAGTGGCAACTGTGATAAAAGTGATAATGTGATTGATGTGGACTTGCCAGGCTTGATTATTTGTTCATGGAAAGCAACTGAAGCAAGGAGTACCAATCTAAGGGGACTGACAAGATCAATTTCAAGGTGAAGGGGATTGTCACTGCTGACTTTGAGATCATCCCCATTTTCAACAGATGCCAACCCCAATTTTTCACTTACAAGCCCAAAAACTTCTTTATGTATCGTTTCTCTCTGTTGGAGAGTAGCAGGCCCAGCTGGACCAGATTCTTCAAATCTAAAAGACTGAATATCAGTATCAGCTGATATAGGGAGAGCAGCCATCTCAAAGGAGTACTCTATAAAATCTTTAACTTTGCTGTGTTTCCTTGAACCTTCACGCAAGTAACCTAATACCTCCCACAACAATGTGACCCATCCCTCTTGCCTGTAGAGACTTGCAATGTCATCCAAAAGCTGTTTTGCGTTGCTGAATTCACCTACAGCATAATATTCTCTAGCCATCTGGAACCCACAAAATGAAGCCATTCTCCTGACTTTTAGATTATTGTAGGATTCCCATGATTTTTTTAGTAAAGCAATGATTTCAAAGGAATCTTGGAACCTTTTTCCTTCAGAAATAGCATAACGCATATACTCTTCATCAGTAAGGCTGCAAGATGAACCAAAAGACACAAAACCAAACTTTAGTAAGACAATACATGGACATCAAGAAAAAATGCATGGGAATGACAGAGACTTACGGCTGCATGACATAAGCATCCCCTTGCTCGATCAATCGAGCAAACTGACCCAAATAGAGTGAGGGTGCCACAGATTCTGCACTACAATCAATCTCACTTTCTGACATTGAAACTGCAAAGTCCAAAGAAGATCTCTTCTGTTTCAGGTAATGAGCAGCTAACTGTCACAGAAAAGTAGTTAGTATAAGGTAAACTACACAACATAAACAAACAAATAAATCGATAGATAAATAATGGTTGTATAGGATTAGTCTGCTTATAATTTGGGCATTTGGGATTGGTCTAGTGGCCAAGGCAGTGTGCCTCCCGGCTCACCACCCAAGTTCAAACCCCAATAGCCCCCCCAGCCTTTCTATGGACTTGTCAAAAACAAAACAAAAAGTCTGCTTATAATTTGGTAGCAATTGTAGAACTCTTGACTAACAGCAGCTTCTTTTAATAAAGTAAACGCAACATTTAGGGACAGGTTTGACACTCAAAGGTGGAAAATCATGCATTTCTTTACTCTGGTACAAATACTAGGATGGCAGAAAATTAGCAGTACGTCTCACCTGATAATAATGAGCTGGCCGAAACTCCCACTCTGTCAAAGGTCTATCTGCAGTTCCCAAACTTAGAGGTGATATGCTCTGAACGGAACTTGTCTCCAGCAACTCGGCAAACACTAAGTATTGTCTACTCATCCACTCCCAGTGTAGAAATATAGCTTCTGGTGCTCCTATGAGCTTTCTATAGGAAGCATTATGTTGGCAGAACCACAAAACAGCTTCTTGAATCTTTCCTCTATGCAATAATAAAGTAGAGATTTTGAAATGCAATTGCTCTGCAACAGTTTTCATCTCCACTAAGCGTTGAATAGCTGGTAACCTAGTTGATGCCCCAACAATCACCTACAAAGAAATTTAAACACACATTCAGGAAGCAACGAAATCGACTCCACCTCACTCACTAACATAAGACTGTATGATTAGATAGAGAAGCAGACAATAACCACACACACTACACATATTAACAGAAGATTTAGAGAGGGATACCTCCTGTAACGTATGATACGCATCCTCATAAGACCTCAATGCCTCCACCCAGTCTCTTCTGAACTCGGCATATACAGCAATCTATCAAATTTATACATATCATGAGCAGCATTACAAACACCTGAAAGAAAGCCTTGAATCCCAAAAATGTGGGAGCTTACTTTAAAGCAATAGCGAATATTGAGGTCAGTAGGATTAGAACTCTTCCTTTCAATGCGCGCCTTAATTCTCCGTCCTTCCTCCCTGTAATACATTCCAGCAAGCTCAGCAAACACACTCCCCAATCTGCAAAAACAAACCCCCTCTCAAGTCAACTCTCTGTAATCCTGTAATGAGCCGAATTCGAAACAATGAAATCATAATCTAACAAACCAGAGAAGCAGCATATATATTTCTGTCACCTATCTAGAGATTGTTTAAGCTGAGAATCATCGCCGCCCGTGTAAAACGTGACAAGGTACTTGGCGTCTACCTCTGCTCGCTTCCTCACCGCGACCATTTGATCTTCGGGGATCTCCTCTGCATTATCAATTCGGAATCGGAATCGGAATCGATCAGCACATTATTACAAATCTAAACCTAAAAATAACAATAATAGTAGTAGGATTTGATTCGAGAACCAAACCATTGGAGTTGGAGTGGACAACGACGAGGACGAGCTTGGTGCTTCGGCCGCGGATGAGTCCCCTTAGGTTGTCGATTTCGGAGCAGAGATGGAGCCACTGGGTCGGGTCGCCGGAGACCCGATCCGAGGAGATGAGGGCGGCGATGACGGAGGGGACTTTGGTGCGGTGCTTGAGGAGCCACTCGCGCTTGATAATTCCTCCGGCGGTGGAGGAGGGTTTGGGGGGCTTGGGCGGAGGTAGGAGGAGAGAGACCTTGGAGAGGTCCGGCAAGGCCAAAGTGTTGATCGGAGGGTCGAGAGAGTGAAGGTGGGAGGAAATGGAGGAGTGGAGCTCTGAGCAGCCGACGACGGAGACCAAACTCACCGGCGGACTCCGCATTTCCTCCGGATATTCTTCCATCTTCCCGATTCGATTCGAAACGATGAGCGAGTCGTCGTTGTATGTAGTGAGTCTTTCTTCACTTGTACAGATACAAATCCTCTGCTTCTTCTGCCTCTCTCATCTTTTGGGGTCTCTCATACGATTATTGGGCTTCTTTTTTGGGCCGGGTTGGATTTTGTTCAAACCCGGTTCAGGAGTATAAAAGAAGAGATGGAAAACGGAACAAAGAACAAGAGATTCTCAGAATCTCAGTCGGTCATTTTCAGGTACTGCTTCCTTCTTCTACTCACCTTTCTCAGCTCACTCTTATGATTCTTGTGTATGATAGATGATACTGCCTTTTTCCATGCTTGTTGCTTTTACCTTATGATCGATTCGGTTAGATTCTAAACCGAAAAATTATGTGTGCAAAAGACTAAACTAGAACTTGAAGAAATTGATATGTACTCACTTGCACAGTGTTTTAATTTAGACTCTTTTCAATCTCCAATGCTTCTATGCTCACTTTATTATATAATTGCTGCTAGAGAGTAGATATATATATGGAGAGGACAGGCTCGGTGGATGTGTTGTCTGACATCCTTTCTAGATTGAGTGTGAAATCTTTGAGGCGCTTCCAGTGTGTTGGCAAATCTTGGTATGCTCTCATCAGGGACGCAAGTTTGTTACCCAACACCTCAATTTTCACAGCAAACTGAGGTATATGCTTTGTCACTTGCAGTTGCCGTGTATCGATGAATTGCCCGTTGTTGAACGCCAAGCCGCTTATTTGAGCTTAGTCAAAACAGACGAAGAAGATAAAGACGAGAATGTTTCTCTCCAATGGATTCAGCTATTAAGATCTCCAGACCCTGAAAACAAGTTTTCAAATATTTTAAGCAAAGGTACGGGCATCCAAGACTCTGCGGTCCGCGCAATGGCATATATTGCCTTTATGACACATGCGATGAAGATTACGGTGATACAATTGAGCTGATGAATGTTTCATGAAGAGAATTCAAGCTTGTTCTAAGACGAGAACAATCAATTGTATCGGTCGAAATCGATTATGACCTGTTGTGCAGAAACGAGTGACAAATTACCTATATAACAATCGTGGTCTTTACTGTACATTGCACTGTTCACTGTTCTGTGAGCGTGCCACCCGTGCGGGACAAAGCTAACTGCTCATAATCCTCTCTCTCGACCACACAGCTCAAATTCACATCCTCTCTTCTTTCTTTCTCCCCGTCGCCCTGTCTCTCTCATATGTTGACCTCAGCCTCGAAGATCTTTCTCCCTGCCATCAAGCGTTTGCTTCACTAATCTCTCCCTTTTCCAACCGAAAAGGTCTCATCGTCAGCTGTTGTGACGAAACCACTTCCAAACCCCAGTCCTCTTCTATTCCGATCTGTAGCGAATTCACAACCAGAGCAAAAAGCAATGGACACAACTCAGCTCTGTCGACCTTGCCACTCAGCCCCACTTTGGGTAATCAATCCCAAACTGCTTTTGCCAAGATTAATTTGATTACATTCTTATTGTATCATCTGTCAATTTTACTCTTACAGTAGATAACGCTCAAAACTTTACTTGAACAGTCCGATTTGCTTATCTGGGTGTGCTTCAAGTTTCACTTTTTGTAGTGTTTATGTGTTGGGTTGTATATATCTTCCAGTTTGCTTATCTAGGTCTGCTTCAAGTTACTATCTTGCTACTGTTTTAATACACACATTGTTATAAAGTTATCAGCTAGAGTGGTTTAGTTAGCTGGCCAATTGAAGTTTAGTAGTTTCAATTCTGAAAAGTAGGTTCCCCACGTGCTAGACTTTGAAGTTCCCAAAGTTCACATTTTGTGAGAGAGGGGGGTCTAGAAAACCTTTGTGCAATTTGTTTTACTGAAGTAATGGCATCAGTTATAGGTTTTGGGGTACATCATTTTCCTGCGTTGAGTTTCGAGTGTAAGCCTCGATTTCAGGTGCAAGTTAGGAGTGTAAGTAATAAGGATTCTTCAGTTTTGTCTTCAGACTCGGTTGTAGTGAGTGGAGCTTCTGTGGAAAAAGGACGCTTCTGTTCTGGGTCTTTCACCATCAACGCTCACTAACCCTGTAACTCCGAAATCATCTCCATCAGGTAAAAACTCATCTCTCTCGCTCTTAGGTTTTTGAAGTTCCAAGAAATTGTTGATTTTTTTAGTGCAGAATTGAAGTGGGTTTTGATTAATTTTCAAGAAAGAGTTGATCTCTGATACATAGTGAATTGGGTTCTGATTAATTTACAAGAAGACATAGGTTGTGCAGAAAGCATTGAAATTTGGTGTAGAATTAGAAATTTGTTGTTTCCTTTGAATGTCTTAGATTTTGTATCAGGAATTGTTTTGCGTGAATTATGCAGATGAAAACAAACAATACTATCAGCAATTGGACATCCCCAATTCATTGAACCCTAAGAAATCAATGAAAAAACACTACACGTCTCCAACCATATAACAATTAGTTCTTACATAATCGTACTTTCATTGGTTTCTTTGTAAGTCTTTAGATGTTTTCTTTGTTTGTCTGGTGTGTTAGTGTCTAATTTATGATTCTGCACATTCGTGTTTCGATTTGTTTCTCTATAGGTGTTTACATCACTGTATATGCTGCCTCTTCTCATGCTTTCTCTGATGAGTGGCCTTTCCAATTGTGGCGATTATGGTTTTGTCTAATTTTCTCATATTGTTGTTTCTGTAGCATAGTGGATCTTTCATTTCTTACATTAGGTGAATGTAAGATCATAAGAAAATTAAAGCTTGAGTTATGTGTTATCGCTGGATTCGATTCTATTGCCGTTACTTGATTTGTTATATTAAATGTCTAAATTATTGATGTTGACGAGTTTTCGGATTTAGTTGGTCCGAGTTGTCCAATTGTGTCTGAGTTTACAATTGGAACTCAAGTCCTATGCTCTTATTCACTTATAAGTGTAACCTGCAAAACAAAGGGTTTATAGATGTTGTAATGGAAACCATGCTTAAGTTGATTTGTTTGGGTTTACAAGTTCTATGCAAAAAAGTTTCACCTGTGCTTTGCTGCTGTTCTCCCTGTACTTCCTTTCTTCCATTGTTTTCGATCATTATTGTCCTTTAGATATGATGTCATCTTCTAAACTTAGATCGAACTTTACATTCTATTGTTCACCTCCCATTCAGAGTGCTCTTACCTAATTTTATTATTATGTTCTTCCTTCACAGTAGGTGTTTCCAATTCCTTTTCTTCGCTTTCTTCAATTTTGTTTCGTAGATCAGAGATAAATAGTGCTTTAGGAGGTTTGCAGGTTAAGTTGGCAGCTTATTTCATGATTAGAGGTTACTATGTATGAATCATATTCTGGCATCATTTTTCCCATATTTTTTTCCGCTTGATTTCTATTTTGGCACTTTGGATTAAGATTTGATAATAATTCCGTTTAGAATTCAATGTCGATATTATAGAACTAGGATTTGCTTCCAGAGCCGTCATTAGACAATTTGTGGTCTTTTGATTTTTGAATACAATCACCAATAATACTATAGAGATGCAACCAAATTTCATTTTTTGTTGGAGATAGTTTCAAATCCAAGTTGCCTCCCATCAATAAGAAGTGTTGTACGTAGGAAAGCCAAATCCATAAAAGGTAGATGTGCTGGAGAGGTTGAAATTGATCTTATAATGGTAGTTGTATTTCTGCTGGAAAGGTAGAAATTGCATACTGTATAGTTCTATGAACCGGAAATTGTGGGATTGGGAAACTAATGTCAATCGATAGGAATGGTGCTGACTTCTTTTCTAGATTCCAATTTCAGTTATATTGTATGTTTGTAGACAGAATAGTTATCAATGTAAGTTTGCCTTTTGCTTTGGGAAAATAGATATCAATAATATTTGCAGCTTTTTCAAAGAGTCTTTTTGTCATTCTCTTTGTAGCACCAAGATCTGAAATTTAATGTAAAAAAAACCTGAACTTTAAATACATAAATTCGAAGTTACATGGATTAACAAAGGCTATACAAAAGTTTGATAAAAAAACGCAATTATCCCCGTAGCGGAACATGGGTGTATTACTAGAAAACAATAAGAATATGAATATAGGTAGCTATTTAATCTACATATTTTGGTCTATGGACATTTTAGGTTTGGGATAGTAAGACAATGCGCCTACCATGTGCTTGGTGTTGTTTATGACACTTGATTGTTTGTTAGTGTGAGTGTGATGGTGCTGATATAGTATCTGTCATTCTTTTATATACCTTTATTGTATTTGTTTTACTTAAGTTGTGCTTTTTCTTGCCGTTTTTTGTTTGCTGACTTATTACAATTAAATAGAAATGAGTGCTCCTTATTAGTTGTCAGGTTTCAAGTTGTACTATATAACAACCGTCATCTTTACTGTTCGCCAACGTGCCACCCGTGTGGAACCACGCTATCTCATTCAGCCCCTTAACCTCTATTATCTCTGTTGACCACACACTCTCATTCAGCTCAACAACCTCTCTCAAACCTAAAATGTCCACTACCACAACCAACATATGTAGATTAGATAGCTAACAATGAGATAAGACAACGAAGCTCATGCTAATACAACACTTATCTATTGAACCACAACTAATTGTAGAACCACTATTTTGGCTTTGATTTACTTTTGCTATTGAAATTTTGGGCTTAGAGATTTTTTTATGGTATTTCTGTTGAGTGGGGCAGCAACAGAGTATATCGGGGTCGTCGTAGAGCCCTAGATTGCCGTCTAAGCAGCCGCTCCTATCAGTCTTGGTTAGCATGCAGGCCTACATCTCATACGGAGTTATCACCAAGGTAAGGTTTCCCAGTCCGACGACGAGTCATGTAGTGAATAACCAAAACCCAAATCAAACAAATTAGGTCTGATCAAAGCCAAAACTATATGTTCTGCCCAAATTGTCAATCACCAACAACCATAACTTACCACAAAATTAGATCGTATGAGTATTTTTGATCCTTATCAAGAGTTTCTAAATATAATATTAGGCACTGTCTCTTTATCTCTGAAACTACAACATATTAAAGATTCAGTATGATAAATGGATTGCACTTTTAGTTTATGCCAAACTTAGCTTAGAGAAGCAATGATAATCAGGGTTCTTTTACTGCTTCTCTGAGATTGGATATGGTCTCGAATACCAAGTTATTGTCCTGTTTCAATATACGTCAAGTGTATACCTGTTTAGCTTTATAGATTATACTGTGTGTATAATTTGTTCATCATTAAGCAAAGTAATAAACAATTTTTTCTAGGTGGGTTCTTTTATATTCAAGGTATTGATGTGTCTAATTTGCTCTGTTGGTTTTTGTGTTACAGTTCGTTTTGGACTCGAAAAGTTTGTCTGATCTCGCTGTGTAGATCTCTGAATCCTTCTTCCGATTTCTGCTGTTCTTGGAAAAGTTTGTGAGGGTTCTTCCTTTTACACTAGGTGTGTTTCCAATTCCTTTGTTTGATTTTCTTAACCAGTTGTTTATAGGCTAAATTTGGTTCATTTTAGCAGAAAAGATCATTAGTTGGTTTTCGTTCAATTAGGTTTCTATAATTGAGGTGCTGGGTTTGTATTATATTGAAAGGAATGTACGTAGTATTCTAACTAAATATATATTTAAGGGGTGGCTTGCAGTCTGTTTAGTGTTTGAGGACCAAAAAGCTTCAAGCAGTAAACCAACCTTAAAAATGCATGGAATCAATTAATCCCCAAGTTTGGTCCATTTAGTCATTACCAATCTCTTTGAATCCTAGATATAAACATTAGTGACCCACATTTGTATTTCACGATCAACAAAAGGTACATGGTAGATAGAATTAGCCATTCACCCAAAAAAGTAACGAAATTATGATATTGCTTGACATCATATGATTTAATCAAGCTTATACCTCGCAAGCTAAAGAAAGAGATTGATGAGGATAAGAGGGCCGTCATTGTTCATAGTTGGTAGTTGGTGCGTGATTCTGTATCGTGAAAATGGGAAGGATATTTATGCATTATCCAATTATTAGGTACCTCCCCCAAACAAAAACAAAAGTAAGTGTGATTGAGTGAGTGGAGATTTCTTACGACAAATAAAGAGACAAACTCAGAGATATAATTCATCATTATATCTCTTTGATGACTCCTTGGCAACCCAAGTAGATCGAGTACAGTTCGCTAACTCATGAGTTAGATAGAGGATAATTAAAGTAAAGCATTATATATCAGATGTGTATCTAACGCTGGATATAGAGCGAGCTAGCTAGGTAGCATGCATTTCTATCCAGGTTTGGGAGTGCTGTTATGCTGGAAATCATAAATGGATTTATTTGGATCATGATCTATTGCTAAATTCACGAGCTATTATGGGACGGATCAATCTTTTGGATTTCTTCTGTATTTTTTGTGTGTTTGATGCTTTGATTGATATGGAGTTTGGTGTGTGTATTGTGGAGTTAGATTCGATTCGGTTTTGCATTTTGGTTTCAAAGGTTTTAGGCTTTGAATTTTGCTGTCATTTTGAAACCATGCGAAACCCATATAATTGGGTATTACATGTAATATTTAAGTGCCGGGTTAGGATTAGATCAGGTGATAGATGATTAGGTTGATTTGGATTATATCTATTCATGGGTCATTGGCCAAATTGATGCTGGGTTCCAATTGGATCAATAGTTGAGAGTGACAATGTAATGGTAGTGTAGAGAGAGATTCTGATCATCGAGGGATGGGTTTGTTTTTTATAAATTATAAGAACTTTGATTGTTTATGTCCTTTGTCTTTGTTTCCTCTCCATCTTGCTCGGTTTCTTGGTTTATGTTTTTTCAGGTCCATCTTTCTTCATTGTATCTAGGTTTGGTTTCAAGTACAATTTTTCTTATCTTTGCTGATGTCAATTTTGGCCAGGCTCATGACTAAGACATGTTGTATGTTGGTGCCCTATGTTGCTAGCCTATCTTGCTTGCCTAACACTTTGATTTTTATTTCCATCTCTGGTAGCATCTCATCCAGTCACGTTGGTGAATTTTGCAATTTCCGTCTCCTGTACCATCTCATCCAGTCACATCGTTATCTCTCCATTTCGTTTTCTTTTTATCACCCTCGATTCGGCAGGTAATCTCTCTCAATCTTCCATGGATCTCGCGATTTCATATATGTCCTAAGCTTACATTTATTTTTCTGCTTTGTTGTTGCTTTGTTTACAGTGATCAATTTTAGTTGTGCAGTTACGTCTGCTCCTCTATCACGTGGACACACCCCAAGGTAGTTATGCATATGGTAGATCTGGTCATTTGTGTTTGTGATTTGGTGTCATTTCTAAGATTTTCATCTCATTATTGTGTGTTGTTTCTTCAAAGGATCCACAAATTAAAGGCCAATCCATGTAAAAATTATGTTTTTGCTATATTTCTAGCCTGGATTATAATAGGTTTTGATTGGGTTTGAATGGGTTGCATGATTGAGATATTTTTTCTTTCGCTATGTTAACATGTTGTCCTTTCCGTAACTACACAGTGTAAGGATTGTTTACATCTAATGTTGCTTGGATCTAGATTTATCTTTGTTGATTTTGATTTGCATTTAGATATTGAAGCGTGGTGAACTGTTGTTTGCATTACCTTTCTGATCTTTTTTTTAATAGTTTATACTGTTATGATATACTGTATCCAGCCAGATATATGACCTTTCTGCTTTCACAACCAAAGCCAGATATATCTTTTCAAACTATTTTTTTTTTGGGATTTAGGTAATATGTTTAAAGAATCCTAACTCTTCTCTCTAACAGAATGGGACACGATAACAAGGGGATGAACTTAGGGTCTTATTGTTTTTCAATTTAACCAACTTAGGACCTATTTCCCTCATTTCATGTTATTTTCTTATTGTGTTTTAATTTATGGATTACCCGGTTCTCTCAATTGTGTCTGGCATTTTCATTGATTGTTCGAACTCTAATCGATAACTCTCCTCACTAATCTTGACTGGATGATGTAGCTTCTACAATTCTGTTTCTCATTTTTTTGTTGGTTTTAGTGTGGTATATTGATTAAGTCTCACCACTCAATTTAATCACAGGCTTTGCTTACCCTGTTCTACTTATCTGTGTCCATTTGAAGATAAGGAAAGGATTTGAAGTTGATTCTCAATACTTTAGTCTGCTGAGCTCTTCCCCCAGTAAGGAGATTTTATTTTTTGACATGCTGATTATGAGGAGTGTCATTTGGAGTGATGGAATATGGAATTCAGTTCACTTTGTATATATTATACTTTGCAGATCATTTTGCTTTGTACATGGTAGACTCAATTAAGAATTGAGATTCATCTTTGTGCTTCCATTTTTTTTCCTATTTTGGTGGAACAGTCTTTCGAAATTCTGCTTAGAATGTAACATGGTGTTTCAAAATTTCCATGATAGAAGTGTGGAAATGTTGTTTCCAGTATCTGATAACAATGTTTAGGTGATACATATAGCATATAACAATTGGTTGAGTATTTTGCATGAGTATTCTTTAGAGTAATATGATTGTTTGAGATTGAGCAAGCGTGGAATTATTTAATTAAAGTTAGTTTGGTTTGTAGATTTCAGGTGATATTGATACATTGAATTCGCTTTGTTTATACAGATTTTATGCAAAAATTTCTTAGCGGTGTCATTCTATTGTCTTTGTGGTTGCTGTCAAGCGTTGTGATCGCCCATTATAAATTTTCAGGTGTGTATATTTATCTGTCTATGAATAATAGTGAGGGTACTTTATTCATATAGAGCAGCTGACATGAAAATTACATGTTAAGACTTGGATGAAAATTGCACTATAGGACTTCATTTCGTTAATATTTGGGTTGCATATAATCCCAATAATTTAAAAAAAAGACCTTCCATAATAGTGAGTTTTGTTTCACAGCAGCACAATTGTATTTTGTTTTCATCTCAAATCTTTTCTTTATCACTATTGTGTTGCTTTATTAAAATATGAGAATTCAATTGTAGGAACAAATTGTCATGTACTGTACACAATTGAGACTATCTAACTATTACCTATAATATTTTATTTTTATTTTTCAGTTATGAGGCCAAAAAAGGATTTGAACAAGAGAAAACGATTCTTTGAGGACCTGCAAAATTTTGAACAAGGCTTGGCAAGCCACGGGACAATGGCAGAGTCACCATACTTGGAAGATGAAGGTTCAAGCGGATCCAATCCACCGCTAAAATTAACCAAGAACTGTTTTTTTCAGCAACGTCTAAATTTTTCTCAAGATATGGGTGAAAGCATATCGAATGTAGTTATGGACCATGTCAATGAGAGTCAATCAGGTAATCTCACAATATTCTGCAATAGTAGGAATACTATAATTGTATAGAGGATATATTATGGTGATAATTGTCTCATGTCAGTAGCTTTATTACTATTGATGGGTTTTTTGTTCTTGCTTTGGCTTGCCAGACCATTGTTCTAGACATGTGGTTGGAAGCAGCTCGAATATAGCCATGGATCATCTCGATGAGAATCAATTAGGTAATCTAACCATATGGTGCATTAGTAGAAAATTTTTCTTGCAATTTTAAAGTTTTGTATAAATTAACTGTACAGAGGATACATGATCATGACAACTGTCTCATAACAGTGGCTTTAATAATCTTGATGGGTTTTTTGTCCTAGCTTTGAAATGTATATCACAAATATGTTTGAGCTATACCCTTATACACTTGGTTTTTCTACTAATGATTTTCCTAGATAAGAATTATTCTGCTTTATTAATATCAGTTTTAGTGGTGCATATAGTTTGTATCATTTTATTGTATTTGTTTTTGTTGCTTTTCAGCATGTCAAGTGACTTTGGAAGAGAACAGCAGCGACGATGAAGATGTTCATCAAGTTATATCAGGTATTGTATGCATATAGTAGCTTATTCTGCAGTATAATCATTCTAGCATTTCTCACAATCAATCTAACAATAACTTTTTTCCATCAAATATAGGTCATGGAGAGACTATTTTTGGGCAGGCATCATATCAGAGAAGCCATAGAGGTTAGTGATACACTATTATTGATTATTAATCATTCATCTATTCATTATTGAGGTTTTAAAAATATAACACAGATTTTGCTAATTGTGATTGCAGGTGTGATTGTTCATTATAACGATTCTGGAGATGACGCTTACACATGCAGGCATTGCACTGCTTTATTCTGGTCCGGCGAAGCATTGAAAAAAAAAGAAAAAAATCAATTGATATATACTCATTGTTGTGAAAAAGGACAAATACAACTTCCTATATCATATTCAACTCCAGCTTTTCTTGATGAATTATTAAATCCAGATAATGGTAGAAAAAGTGTGCTATTTCGTGATAATATTAGAGTTTATAATTCTATGTTTGCTTTTACTTCTATGGGGGCTAAAATTGAGCATAGCATAAACAATGGAGGAGCTCCTTATGTGTTTAAAATATGCGGACAAGTGCATCATTTGATGGGTTCAGTTTTACCTTTGGAAGGAGAATCTCCTAAATACGCTCAGTTATATGTATATGATACTCAAAATGAGATTTTAAATCGAATAACCGCTATTAATCCAAATAATGCAAATGACAAGATTGATGTTGATATTGTTAAGGGATTGGTGGAATTATTAGATCAATGTAATGAATTAACCAAAGAGTATCGATCTGTGAGAGATGATTATGAGAATCATTCGTTGACCAATTTTGATATGACTATACTTGATCGTGAAAAAATTGACAGCAAACAATATGAATTACCTTCTGCTTCTGAAATTGGTGGATTGATTGTCGGTGACATAGGTGAATTTAATTCTAATAGAGATATAATTATTCGATCTAACGAAGGGTCACTAAAGCGAATATCTAAAATTCATCCGAAATTAATGTCATTACAGTATCCACTTCTTTTTCCATATGGAGAGGATGGATTTAAAATTAATATGAAATTAAAACCAATTACAAGCAATGATAACAATAAAGATAGAAAATTAACAATGAACAAATTTGTATGTTATCAAATTCATGATAGAGCAAACCAATCAAGTACTTTGTTAAAAGGTGGAAGATTATTTCAACAATATTTAGTTGATGCATATGCAACTGTCGAAGAAAATCGTTTGGAATATATCAGACATCACCAACCAGAACTAAGGTGTGAAACATGGAATAATATATCTGCGTTTATTTCAGATGGAATTGTCCAAGGTTCTGATATTGGAAAAAGAGTTTTTCTTCCTGGTTCTCACACAGGTAGTCCAAGAGATATGATAAATAATTATCAAGATGCAATGGCAATTTGTAGAGAATACGGTAATCCCGATTTGTTCATTACTTTCACGTGCAATGTGAAATGGCCAGAAATTTTGAGATATTTCGAAAAAAAACCAGGCTACAAACCAGAAGATCGTCCTGATATTGTCTGTCGAATTTTTAAAATAAAGGTAGATGATATGATTGCTTATATTAAAAATGGAGAACCCTTTGGAGAAGTCCACGCTCATGTATGTACAATTGAATTCCAAAAAAGAGGGTTACCCCATGCTCATTTATTATTTTGGTTAAAAGATAAATACAAATGTTATACAGCAGATGATGTAGATTCTATAATTTCAGCGGAATTGCCCGATAAAAATATTAATCCAGAATTGTTTGAAATAGTTAGTCAGCTTATGATTCATGGTCCTTGCGGTCAACTTAATCCATCTTCTCCATGTATGCGAGACAAATTATGTACAAAACATTTTCCAAAACCATTTCTTCCTAACACAATTTTTCAAGCAATAAAGTCTCCTCAATATAGACGTCGTGATGATGATTCAAGTTTTGTAGTTAAAAAAGGAGTTCATGTTGGTAATAATTATGTTGTACCGTATAATGCTAATTTATTATTGAGGTATAATGCTCATATAAACGTTGAATCATGTTCTCAGTCTATGTTAATAAAATATTTATTTAAGTACATAAATAAAGGACCTGATAGAGCTCGCGTACTGGTTCGTGACAATATAAATGATGAAATCCAAAATTATTTGAATTGTCGATATTTAACTCCGCATGAGTCCGTATGGCGTTTATTTGAATTTTCCATTCATTCTAGATTTCCTGCAGTTCAATATTTAAAAATTCATTTACCCAACGAACAAAATGTTTGTTTTCATCAAGCTAATTCTCTTGAAAATGTCTTACAAAGTCCAGGTATAGAAACTACAATGCTGACTGCTTGGTTTACTGCTAACAAGACTTATAAGAAAGCAAAGAAATTAACATATACTCAATTTCCTACAAAATTTGTGTGGAATGCTAATCAAAAATTATGGACCCAAAGGAAAAAATATATTGTTCTCGGTAGAATAGCACATGTACCACCAAATGCGGGTGAATTGTACTATCTTAGAATGCTTTTGAATGTTCAAAAAGGATGTATCGATTTTAAGGCAATAAGAACGGTAAATGGAACAGTATACTCTACTTATCAAGATGCATGTCGAGCTTTGGGATTACTTGGTGATGATAAAGAATGGCTCGAAGCATTGTTGGAATCTACTTTTACTGCCACTTCTCCTCAAATTCGTTATTTATTTGTTACGATTATTCTATTTTGTGATGTCTCGGATCCTCGAGCTTTGTTTGATGCATATTGGATTAAGATGTCCGATGACATATCACACAGAATGAAATTAAATTTTAATATGGAAAATCTTACCATACCCGATGACGAATTAAAGAATGCTGTTCTACATGAACTCGAAAAATTGTTTAACATGTCATCCAGTAGTTTAAAAGACCATAAATTACCAATGCCAAAGATACAACAAATACATCAACTTGACAATAGGCTTATCAGAGAAGAATTAGATTTTGATTGTGAAGCATTGAAACAAGAACATTCTGACTTGATCACTAAACTAAATAATAATCAAAAAATTATATACGATGAAGTGATCAAAGCCGTAGAACAGAAGAACCCAAAATCATTTTTTGTTTATGGTAGTGGAGGTACAGGCAAAACTTTTTTATGGAATACTATAATTTCAAGATTGAGATCTGAAGGTAAAATTGTTTTGGCCGTTGCTTCGTCAGGCATTGCTTCATTATTACTTCCAATAGGCAGAACAGCTCATTCGCGTTTCAAAATAAAGCCGATTATAGACAAAGATTCAAATTGTAATATAAATAAACAAACTCATCTTTCTGATTTAATTGAAAAGGCTAAATTAATAGTTTGGGATGAAGCTCCTATGTGCAATAAATGGTGTATAGAATCAGTGGACAGAACATTGCGTGATATTTTGTCAAACAAAGAAGAGCCATTTGGAGGAAAGACAATTTTATTCGGCGGAGATTTTAGACAAACTTTGCCCGTGATACAAGGTGGTAGTAAAGAACAAATTATTCAAGCATCATTTAATAATTCATATTTGTGGCCTAACATTACAGTATTTCATCTAATTGAAAATATGAGGTTGTCGACGATTGGTTTAACTCCTCTTGAAAAAATTGAAATTAAAGATTTTGCTGAATGGATGTTACAGATAGGTGAAGGTCGATTGGAATCTAAATTGCCCATGGATGATCCTGATGTGAGTTGGATTGATATACCGAGAGATTTGTTGGCTGATCCCACAATTGAACCCATAAAATCGATTTTTGAAGCAACTTATCCCAATTTTGATACGAAATACAATAATACCAATTATTTGAGGGAACGTGCTATTGTAACTCCCAAAAATGTGACTGTTCATGAAATCAATAATTATGTAATTAAATTAGTACCTGGAGATAGTAAATCATATTTTAGTTCAGATTCTATTTCATATAATTCCGGTAACAGCGATAATATTAATCTTTTGTATCCCATGGAATTTTTGAATAAGCTTGAGTTTAGTGGTTTACCGACACACGAACTAATATTGAAAATTGGTATGCCTATTATGCTATTAAGAAATATAGATCAAATACGTGGTTTGTGTAATGGCACGAGGTTAATTGTAACAAAATTGTTCGAAAGATTAATAGAAGCAAAAATACTTACTGGGAGTAACGTCGGAGAAAAAGTACATATTCCGAGAATAGTACTGTTTGCAACTGAAACAAAATGGCCGTTTACGTTTAAAAGACGTCAGTTTCCTGTTAGACCCTGTTATGCAATGACGATCAATAAGAGCCAAGGTCAATCATTAAATCAAGTCGGAATATATTTGTCAGAACCAGTTTTCACCCACGGACAATTATATGTAGCAATGTCAAGGGTAACGTCAAAAAAAGGTCTGAAGATAGTGATAAAAAATGGTGATGATGTGCCTAATAACTATACGAAAAATATTGTGTACAAAGATATATTACAAAATATATAATATGTATAATTACATACGTATTACACACACACACACACACACATAATACACAACACACATATTGTCACATGTTTTAATGCATGTACATTTTATACATTTAAACAGATTAACACATATATTATAACAATGTTATTTATTTACTATTTTCGCTATTCAATGAATAATATGACCAATGTTATTTATAACAATATTATCGTTGTCATTGCAATCAACCATGTAGGAGCAGGAGAGAAAGATCTATGTTTGGATATTAGTTGTGTGGCTTATATTTTTTTGTAACTTTGATGACTTATTGCCATCTTAGATGATTTGAATGGTACTTTATGTAGTCATCGAAAGAGAAATCTTTTATTTTAGTTTGGAACCTCCAAATGAAACTCCATGTAGCTTCTTATATTTGTATTTAGCTAATGTTAAAGTTAGTTTTCGTTCAGCTTCAGCTATGCTTTGCTTAGGATGTTCTATGTTTTACTCACTAACTATTTTTCGTACATAACTATGTAAATAGTCTGCAACAAACCTGATATAAGTATCTATTTAAATGTAACTATTTAGATCTTCTTCGTTCTTATTTCATCTAAGTTTAACGAACACCCGCGCCTAAATTTAACCAACACCCGCGCCTCGGCGCGGGGATCCACCTAGTACTACACATACGGGGTCAAAATACAGAACTATAGGTGTATGTGTGACAAATCGATTATGACCTGTGACAAATCGATTATGACCTGTGATTTGCTTACTCCAAGATCTCCCATATTTCTCCGGCGGTTGGCACTCAGTGAGAGTCCACACAGAACTATAGGTGTATATAGCATCTGGAAAGCTCGATCCTTTGTACGTTACCCCTTCTGCGGGAACAATACCTGTTCAGAAAAATAAAAATTAAAGAATCAATTTATTCAGTTACGGAACTTGAAACTAAATTTTGGAGGGGCCAAAAAATTTTTACGTTTTTTTTTTGGTTTGGAACCTAATCAATATAAAGTACAACGGAAGGGACTTGACATCTATACTCCGTATACAAGATGACATTACAACAAAATTCAATACAAAAGCTATTTAAGAGTACTCTACGTTCCTTCATAGAACTAAAATCATCAACTATGTTGCATGGATACAAACACGAATATGGGGACACAGACACGTGGAGACTCGAGACACTGCAAAATCTTAAAAAGTAGGACACGGCTGGGACATGACAATTTAATTCAATATAAATTTAAGTATTTAATAAATATATAAAAATAATTGAGTAAAATAATCAAAATTATCCATAAATATAAAAATCATGAAACTTAAAAATCCATAACAAACTTAAAAATCCATATGTCATAAAAAAAAAGTACTAAAAATTCAAACAAGACATATAGATTATGTAACTTCATGGTGTGATGATAAGTTGCACCCTAGTTCGTTGCCATCATACTAAAGTTTCAAATAATACGCCTTCTATTGTTGGTTAGTTGAGAGAAAGATTTTCAAAGTCAAGAACATCTCATAATCCTATAGAATAGGATTCTCATTTATTTATGTTAAAATATATATAAAAATATATATTATTTAGGAAAAATTTCAGTTTAGTACCCTGTGGTTTGAGTTGTTCATTATGTCACTACCTGAAGTTTGAAAATTTTTCAGTTTACTACTTGAGATTTGAATTTTTCTTCGTGTTACTACCTAAGGTTTTTAATTTGTCAGTTTACTACCTGAGATTTTATTTTCTCATCACTTTTTATCTTTTCATTAAAAAATTATGTAAAGAGGGAGAGTATTTTGGTCAATTTATTTATATTTAATAAAAAATAATTTTTATAAATTTTTTTGTTCCTACCAAAATAAGTTTTATTAATTTTTTAAAAATAGTTGGTTGGCGAAATATAACATGCTTACCCTTGACTCTTTAATTAGTGCCATATGAATATCAAGACATATATACTGACGACATAATTTGTGAGAACTCATAAGACTAACTCACTTGGTCAACCCTTACTTTTAAAAAAGAAAATTTAATTTTGTTTTCTTAACAGTCGATGAGCCACCATTTATATTTGACTATAAAAAATTTGTGAGCATGGTTTAGTTCTTTATTATAATTAAAAAGCTTATCAAATCGTTGTGAGCATGATTTTAATTTAGAAAATTAGTATCACTTATTTAGTTAAGAATAACAATTTTACATTTTCGTCTATAAAAAAATTGATGGTTGGCCAAGCGAGTCAACCTTATGAGTTCCTATAAATTATGTCACGGGATCATGTGTCATGATATCCATACGACACTATACAACTAAGAGTAAGCATGGCATATTTAGCCAACCGACTATTTTATATAGAAAATTAAAATAACTTATTTTGCTAAAAACTTTATTGTTTTTCACAATAGCTTTAATGTAATTTTGAGGACATTGTTCTGTTGCTGATGGTGAGTAGTGCATGAAGCAAGAGAAAGGAAAATTCGAATTGTTGTAGTACGTTGTTTGAAATCTTGGTTGATCTCTTGTCATTTGGATATTAAAATGGTGCTATTGTCTATGTTGTTAACAATACCTATGATTATCAGTAGCATTTGTTCAAATTTTTGTATGAACAACTGGATTTACTTTTATGCATAGATGCTGCTACTGCATTCTTTTTTAGTAACAGTGTGCATTCTTTTTCGAGTAGTAATGTTGCATTCTTTTTCAGTACCAGTGTGTATTTTTTTTCAATAACAACGTGCATTCTTTTACCAGTAGCGTGCATTCCTTTTCCGATAGCAGACAACATTCTTTTTCAGTCTCAAT
The DNA here is from genome assembly GCA_946800695.1 of Geum urbanum. Lineage (NCBI taxonomy): Eukaryota > Viridiplantae > Streptophyta > Magnoliopsida > Rosales > Rosaceae > Geum > Geum urbanum. The sequence goes on from OX326997.1 coordinate 7,478,080, forward strand.
GTACATTCTTTTTCGAGTAGCAATGTTGCATTCTTTTTTAGTAGCAGTATGCATTCTTTTTAAGTACCAGTGTACATTTTTTTTCCAGTAGCAATATCCATTCCTTTTCCAGTAGTAGTCTACATTATTTTTCATTAGCAATGTGCAATTTTCCTCAATAGCAATGTCCATTTCTTTTCGAGTAGAAGTCTTCATTCTTTTTCTGTAGCACTATAGGGGTTTTAGGCTAGGGTATTTGGTATAAGGGATTTAGGGTATATAGTTTAGGATTCAGTAGCAGTTTTTCTATTTCTATAGAATATATTATTTTTTTCTAAAATAATTATTTTAATTTAATATTAACACGTTTAAAGTTCCCGATATAGATTCGGTAGCAGTTCAAATTGCAACTTTACCAGTAGTAATGATAGAAATTTAGTAGCAACTTAAACAAAATTTTAATTTCAATTTTTTCGATAAAAACTATGTAACACCTCAATTATTTACATTCAATAACACCTATTTTAAGTAGTAGTGTTGAAAAATAAAATCACTTTCAATACATACAATAAAATTTTGAGCATGATAGTAGCAGCTATAAAAAGACTTCATTAGTAACTTAGCGAACAATTCAGAAAATGCTTGGCTGAAGATTTTCTAGCACTTCAATAGTAGTTCGATGAATAGTACAATATTAGCTCAATAAATGATTTTAGTATCAGCTTGATGAACAATAGTATCAATTCAACTAATTCCCAATAACACTTCGAGAATTATACATTAACAAATTAATTTTCAATAGCAACCTGAGAAATATGTATTAGCACATACTCATAGTGCAAAACTTGTGTAGCATCTTCCAATAAAAAAATATAATAACGATAAAAAAAAATACAGTAGCAATTGAAAAACAAATTGAGATTTGAATTTTTTTCAAGAGAATTCAATACCAAATCCAATGAAACACAAGAATTAAATACAATAGCTCTTTTTCTTTTTTTGATACAGAGAAAATTTATAATCAATGATTGTAGTACAGAATTTCACTGGATTCCCGGCTTGTCAAATTCAAACCCCTAAGCACTACAATATTACATTGTTGGAGTCCATAATATCCCAAAATAACAAACCATAGTAAGGGACTAAAACATTTTAAGATACCACTCCTTAGTTATCCGGGCACCATATCTATTGGGGAGCTTACTGTCGAAGGTCCTCGACAGTCATCCCCGCAGGGGGAAACACCGCCTTCTTTTATGGCAAAACCTTCTTAGCATATGTAGAAACTGACCCAAGTTTGAACTTTGCTTTCTCTTTCTTCTCCTCCTCCGGTTGACGACGTTTGCCTCCCAGACCCCCTAACGAACTAGGAGGCATCTCTTTCGCATAATCTAAATAATCAAGATCCTCAGAGCCTGCACTTATACTGCTCGCCGCATAATGGATGCAGGGAATAAACCCCACTTTGCACACTGCAACCGATCCCCAGAGACAACAATCGGCACATAATCTCCATACAAAACCTTTGGGGTCTTATTTCTACGATCTCTCACAAATATGCAGGCCCCCACTTTCCTCCTCTTCCTACGAGCTTGTACCACCTCGTGGTCTGCTTCCGGAACTCGTCCTGAATGATCGTCCACAGTCACAGGAAGCAGGATGTTTCCCACCTCCCCCATAGTCGGTGCTGACCTCTCGAGACCCCACGCCACCTTCAATACCTTCAAGAGGCAAAATCTCTCTACCGATACCCTAGATGTCAAACTTCATCTGAGCTTGATAAGCCACTTCGACCTATTTCGCCAAGGTAGCTCGATAAACCATGCAATTAGTGATAAAATGGTCATAGCGACCACAACCACCCCAATAACCCTTCAAGGTCAGATATTCCACTTCACAATTAATCTATGCCCAAGGTCCCAGACACAGTCTGACCCTAGTTGTTGACCACTCTCTAAGGTCAACCTCCACAAACAAACAAGTATCTACATAATCATAGAAATTATATTTGTTGTAGTCCACATATTTACCAAGACAGTTTTCGAGGGTAACCCACCAGTTGAAATCGGTGATAGGACTCGTCAGATCACCACCAACCACATACACTCGCACCCAAGCACGCACAATAGCCGTAGGAACCAAGTGCACCGGAGTGAATCCATCAAACTGCTCCACCATAATAGTTGCGTTCTCAAAGAACCAAGGACCGTAAGAGATCATACGACGAAGAACGTCCTTGATGCAAAATCTGCCAACCAGACGATCTTGGGAGTAGACTATGATACTAGTTGAACTAGTAGTGCTTGAGAGACTTTAATCTCTAAGCCGAGAAAATTTCAAGACAGTAAATACGGATCATCGCAAAGAAACACTCATCTTCCTCCTCTCTGGGACCATAAAAGAGATCGATCTTGACTGGCCTCAACGACACCATGAAACTCAGAGGACAAAGTTTTGAAAACATCCAGGGTTTTAGAAAATATGGGTTTTGAAAAAATAATGAATAACAAAACCAAACTAAATCAATCGATCTTATGGCATAGGAGAGAGGGAGGAAGAGCGAGAAGAGATGGAGATCCTAATTTGAATAGAATTTGGAGGATGTTTGTGGTATAGGGGTGACTTTGGGTGGCGGCGGCGGCAGGTAATAGAAAAAACAAATAGAGACGAGAGAAAGGGTTTAGTGAAAATCACAGGGTTAGTGAAAATCACTTCTTTCTCTTAAATACAATAGCTCTTTTCCGAGCATTAGTGCTACTACATATTTCAATAAGCTATATCCCTTCGACTGAGAAAGACATATTAAATCTGAGAAAGAGATTGACGGAGAACTATATCCATTGCAATAATTTGACGAAGATGCAACCAATTATCAAAGGATCTTTTTCATATTCCTTAATCCAAAATAATTCTTAAGCAATCAAAACAATTATGACAAAGCATAAGCAGATCTGCAATAGCCAAGACAAGACTATGTAGTAGCATCGCCGATTCTTCCTGAAGCATAGTAGCAGTCTCAACTCTCGAGTCACTCCTCTAAATCTTCGAAATAATGCTTTAACACCTGCCAATCACAAATAAACAATCAAAATCACATGATATACACAACGGTAAACTACAAGCTGCAAAATCTGGGCTTAAAATTATCATTGCTACTGTTTTTTTTGTTCTTCAAATTTTGTGAAGATATCTATATCCTACAATAGCACATACCCTACAGTAGCACATACAATAGCAGTCACATGCTCGCTTTAGGACTGATGGAGGTCAGCGTGCTCGTCGCCGCTGACGACCAAGCAAAACTGAGGTCTGTGCAGAGTCGTGTTTCATTATTCAGGTAGGTTCTACTGGAAGTGTAAACAAGATTTGGCGGTGGAGCTCGAGCCGGATCTGGAGGTGGCCCAACAAGGTCCAACGAGGCAAGACAAGCTCTGATGCAAGATGATTTAAGGCGCAGAAGGCCGAGCATCAGTAGCCAAGATTGGCAGCGGAGATCCAGGCGCATCGAGTGAGGAAGACCGACGTCACGGTGGCGACCCGAGGGCGAGCTCAAGTGAGCCCATGCCATGCGCTGGGGTGCGACGATGCACGAGGGCTGGAGGAGAGGGCGGCGTCGGCGAGGCCACGAGGCGGAGTCAATGTTTATGTTCTCTGCTACTGTGTTGTTCTCGTGAAAGAGAGAAAAGAGTGATTGTGTAGTAGTGAGGTTTTAATTATATATCAGGGCATAATTGTCTTTTTGATCATATTAATGGACCCGTGGTCCTTTGTTGTCTAAATAATATAATAATTAGGTGTTTGGTATTAATGATATTATCTTTGTCTTTCACTGTTTTTTTTCATTATAAGTACTTTACTTTAAGTTTTACTTTAAGTTTGTATTTGGTTTGTGATTAACAAACAAAACATTTAGTTTTATTTTTCTTTGTACTAGGTCGGAATATCATTTTGTATTAGTTTGGTTTATAATTACTTGGTTATAGTTTGTCTTTGATCAAATCAAACATTTAGTTTATTTTTTATGTATTATGTCAGAGCATTTATTTATATTGGTTTTGTTTATAAGTAATTAATTATAAATTTGAATTTGGCTTGTAATGAACAAATTAAGCATAAATGTTGGTTACATATTATTTTGATTTGTTCTTGTAGATATAAGAACGTGAGAATAAATTGGTTTAAATACTTGTGTAACATAGTATTATATTTTTTTTCTTTTCATTAGAGACACTATTTTTAATTCTCGCTTCAAGTCTTAAATTGTCCGATCATGCTTAACGAAGCATATATTTATAGTAATAATAAGAAATGGCTCCTGGTAATGGTTCAAACGTGTACACTTTCTTTTCATCGCAAGGAACCATTCGCAGCAGTGACACAGTTTCAAAGCATTACCTATTTGCAAATTGATTCCTTGAAATGGCTCTCCCCTTTGATCGAATACACTACCATACAACTAACATTACATAGTAATTCAACAACCCCATTGTAAGAACCACATTATCCAATCAGTTTACCCAAATATATATTGATGTTCTAAAATAGCTCTCCACTTTGATACGAATACATGACTAATTTACTAGACTGCGTTCAATACATCTCTGATTCAACAACCCCATCTTTACAAGTCCCAAATTGTGAAGACGGTTTCATGCTACTTAATTTGTACCATATTCTTATGCATGCGTGAATGATTTTAAATTATAGATGGATACGCCCTGTGAAAGAAACGATCTTTAGGTGCAGGTGCTATCTGTTTTGGAGCGAAGGATTAGGGTATCAATACCGCAGTTCATCAAGTTGTTTTTGTAATTTCAATTTTACCATAATGACATAGGGTATCTACTTTTTTCATGTAAATTTGTTTTGAACGGGTATCTACTATTTAGTTACAGAATTTAAGTGACGAAGATGTGCAAGAAGGATTAGATTGAAGTCCAGACCAAGAGCACTACAAATTACAAAAAGAGAAGAAATGCCAATTTGAATAGACAAATTCCAATATTCAACAATGACTATCTGCAGTATGCACAGGAGAGAGGAACACACGGAGAGGGAGGGAGTAAATACAAGGTGAGACATCAACAACCAATGCCAATGCGCACTAGAAATTGAGTGTGGGAAACTGCGAACCAATATCTTGGCTCCGCACAACAAATCATATTTTGATATTTTTTGGCTTCTTAGATACATGATATATATGGGGGGATGGGGGAATTTGGTTATTTACATATTTACAGTAGTCTTCTTATTATATACGGTTCGCCAGAAACCATATCCAGCAAATCGTCAACGACGCACAGCATGCCAGTGGCTTTGAACCGGGGGCAGGCACAACAGCATATTATACAGACACCAGCTGAAAGAGCAATCCATGCATGCTCCTTCACACTCATGACTCAGAGGGGTAAACTTCTGAATGACTCGACATCTAATAACTGACTGACTTTGCGGTATATCTGATGACCATCATGAATGACCTGCATGCAATGGCACTAACATCAATCACCTTCATGAGATTTACAAAATTATATGCAAAGACAATTACAGAAACAACAGAGTATAAAGAACACCGGTTGATAAATATAGATCAGTGACCCATGTCCATGATTATGAAACAATTATAAAGATGTGAAGTAAACATTTACAAAAGATCAAAGTATGACATGTATCCACCACAGTTGGGATCTTCCTAAAAATAAAGGCTACAGGTGAGATAATGAATCAGCATCATCCAATGTTCAACCACAACTGAACTTGCTATACTTCAGGTGATTATCATTGGGCTTAGGCTTGCAATACAACTTGTCATGGTAGGTTCGTTCAAGCTACAAACTCTATGCTTCTGGTGTTAATGATTACCAAGAAATCTATTTTGTAAAGAGAAGTACCTCTAGAAAGCAAAGATAATAACTTGCAAGGCTAGATTTAAAACCTGCCACTTAAGTAGCAGTAGCTTCTCTTAGTCCTGCTGCAATCTAAGGATTACCTGCATATACCGATCAAGACTGATATAGAATAATCACACTGCAGATTTATTCAATGATAAAAATGGTAAAGGGATGAACTCAACCTCAAGATGAGACCTTTCTGATTTGCCAGTCAACCTGCAGTTTGATCAGAACCGCTGGTAAATTGAGGAGAATTAGTAGGAAGTAAAAGCTGCGGTTGTCCTGGAGCTGGACCAGCTACACCTGAGAAAACAAAGCAAATCAGAATCTTGTGCATGAGTTATGTCTTACTGCACAAATAACAATCTGGGGGAGTTCCATGGGTGCTTAATGCTATATGATCATAAGTGTTTCAGAAAATGCGTATCTTAGAATCTTCAAGAGAAAATATACCAAAAGAAAGAAATCAGTGGAACTTTTAGATGTGTGGACAAAAGAGCTCAACAAAAGATTTGGCATCATTATAAAGAATAGGAAGGAAATGTTTACCTGTAGGATATGGTGTTTGAATTGTAGGAAGAGGAATTGGTGATGCTCCACTGACGTTGGACCCAGTGAATTGCATTATATGATGGCCTGGAATTCCATAGCTTTGAACTGCCGTATACCCAGGATTACCAGAAAGAGAATGACCTACTTGTCCGTATGGATATACACCCTGGTTGACTGTCCCTGGTACTCCATACATCTGAAGGTATTGCTGATTCATGTAAGGACTGTAGACACCATGCTGAAAATTTAATGAGCAGAAAAAAATAGCAGTCTAGTTAGTTTTCCATCATCAAGCACGGCTCTTGTACGCTTCAATGCCCAATTAAAATCTTCGTTATAGTGTACAAACTCACCTGTGGGTAGACATACTCAGGTCCATATGCTGTGTACCTGCGACACAGAAAATGATGGAGCCCGTGAGATACTAGTAAGGTTCTGCATAACTCAAGCATGTCCCAGCATTCATTCACACTTGGATATACAACATCTCAGAGAAACAAGGTGAACTGTAAAGATGACTTTAACTAAAGTTTCAGTCTTCAGAGACACAAAAGGATTAACAATACCGGACCTAATTGCATTGTGTTGAAAACATACAAAGACCAATACTAGAATCAAATTATGATGCTAAGAGATCATTCGATTGGAAACGAAATGTCACATTGTCAACTGGTCTCACCCATAAGAAGGGTACATAAACCCAGGCTGGTAAGCATGAGAAACAGGGTGGTGATAGCCAGGACTCCCCATGTAAGCGGCTCTAGGAGCTTGCACACGGCCCAGAATCGGGGATGTCGTTCTCATTTGCCCTGTGATCACCCAAACAAACAATATTTTCCGGTCAAATTGATCACTCCAAAATAAACACTAAGCAAGTTCCCAAGAAAATAACGCATACCAGGAAAATGAAACGAGGGACGAGGCCGGCCTAGAGAAGCAAGATTACAGTTAGCCCTGCGGCCATCAATCACGGGATTGGGGTCCGCACAAGCCCTTCTCGCAGAGTCAGCATCACGAAATGTGACCTTCAACCAAAAAACATAAACAAAAAGGTATCAAGTTTTCGGACCAAGTGTATAAACTGAAGAGGTAAATAGTTTGAGGTGAAATGGTGGGGAAACACTGACAAAGCCATAGCCCTTGGATCGGGCCGTGTTCTTATCGGTGATGACGACGGCTTCTAAGATGTCGCCGTACTGCTCAAAGTGGCGGCGCAGCGTCTCGCTCTGTGTCTCCCAAGCCAGTCCTCCGACGAAGACCTTCGTCAACGTGGTGTCCCCGAACGGCGAATTGAACAGAATCTGTTGCTGCTGCTGCTGCTGCTGTTGTTGTGGTTGGTAAGCCATATACACGCGTCCTTCATGCACCACCAGGACCTCTCAACTCACTCTCTCGCTCTCTCACTTTGTCTAAGATCGAAGAAACTCAAGACACGAAAAGTGGAGGAGGAAGAGGAGGAGGACCCAGAACAGAGCTGAGCTCCATGTTGTAGAAAACCCTACGAACTAAGCTTAGTGGCCAAGTGGGTTTACTGGGTACAGAGAAAAAGTAGGAAAATTTCAGATCAAATAGGGTTTTTGGGCCAAGAACAAATGGATGATCAACTGAGACTCCACCAAATCAACAAAAGCAAAAGAGAAGACAAACAGTTGTTTCTAATTTCTTCTTCTTTCTTTCTTGCACCTAATTGACGCTGCTGTTGATTGCCTGAAGGGATTTGCTAATCATCATCAATGTCTCTCTGAGTCTCAGGCCCTGAGCTGAGCTGTTTTTCCTCCCCCTCTCTTTTTTTTTTCCTTTCTTTTTTCTTTTCAGAATCTTCCCGACAATTTTATCACTTGCTATTATTATTTCACATTCATAGTACTTTTTATTTTTTCCACAGAGGAAAAAAAAAGTGATCATACATGAGTGACAGTATGACACAGTGACATATACAGAACAAACCATGTCTGTCTTGTCCTGTAATAATTAACCAACAAAGTGTGTAAATCAAGTTATCACAACATTTTGCCTCAAAAAAAAAAATAACACAACTGTGTTCAATTTCGAAAAGTCTCTGCGAGGATGTTGCTGTTGTGAATTTGATTAACAGTAAATTGGCCTCTACACCGTGCTCATTATGTAAATGATTAATTATTATTATTTTTTATTTATTTATTTTTATTCACGATAAATCATCAATTTCATATGTAAACTATTCCACCAAAAGAGTTTAAATCTTTAAATCTGAATTTTAAGGAGGCTGCTAACCTTCACTATCAGCATAAGTACTATAGCCGACGAAAAGAGGGATAACAAGCCGACGAGTTTTTCTACCGTCGGCTATACTGTATTTTAGCCGACGGTACAAAACCATTGTTGGTCAAAAAAATTATAGCCGACGGTAGAAAAACAAATCGTCGGTTATAGTAAAAACTCATCGTCGGCTATAGTTATACTATATCCGACGACCGGTTTGGCAAAAGACCAACGATATGGTCAACTATAGTCGACGACCGGTTTTTATGTCGACGGCTATAGTTCCTTATCTAAACAAATCGGGCAGCAACTCAACCATTCAAAAAAATTGGAGGAGGAAAACTCAAAATGCTCTCAAATTGTTGGGTGTTGTCGGTAAATGTCCAAAATAAGTTCGTGAAGCTATTTCCCGCTATATAGGGACGTATATATGTGAATTTTGTAGATTGAGTTGATTTAATTAGATGAAAATATATATGTATAAATTTTGGAGATTGAGTTGATTTAATTAGATAAATATATGTATGTATGTGTGTTTATATGTTAATTATTGATAGCTAGTGTGTGTGTGTGTGTGTGTGTGTGTGTGTGTGTGTGTGTGTGTGTGTGTGTGTGTGTGTGTGTGTGTGTGTGTGTGTGTGTGTGTGTGTGTGTGTGTGTGTGTGTGTGTGTGTGTGTGTGTGTGTGTGTGTGTGTGTGTGTGTGTGTGTGTGTGTGTGTGTGTGTGTGTGTGTGTGTGTGTGTGTGTGTGTGTGTGTGTGTGTGTGTGTGTGTGTGTGTGTGTGTGTGTGTGTGTGTGTAACTTTGTAATTACGTAGCCAGCTAGCTAGCTAGTAGATGATCGAATTAAAGATATATATATATAAATTAAGTTGAAATTTTCAGGATGGACAAGAGTTTGATTTTGCTTCCAAGATGAGATCGAAATTATAAAATTGGAATGAAGAGTTTTGTGGAATATGTGAAGGCTAATTCTAATGTGAATGATATTCATTATTGCCCGTGTAAACACTGTCAGTGTCGGAGTGATATGTATCGTTTTACCATTGATACAGTATGGGAGCACCTGAAGAAAAACGGGTTTTGGGATAAGTACACGTGTTGGAGTTATCACGGTGAAACATCATCAACGGGTTAGCATGATCATTGGCAATATCCTCAGATGGCCAGCACATCCAAATATCCAACAACGAGGTTGATCAACGATGTGTTTCCTCATGAGAGCGGTGTATTTGCTCAAGCACCAGATAATGATCCTGTCGTTGAGAGCTTCCTTATATTAAGCTAGTCCAGCAATTACCTACAGCTATCAACACTACTGGTATGGACAAGTACAACAACCTGATTACATTCCAACAGATCCCGTTGTACAACAGGTGTAATACGATTGTTCTTGAAAGTGTCATGGGAGTAATGAAGCTTAAAGTGGAGAACAAAATGAGTGTCAAGGCTATTGATGATTGGCTGAAGTGGACTGCTTCGATGCTGCCCCCCGGTCATCGTCTTCCTACCACTTATCGTAAGGTGCGACATATTTTGAAACATCTTGACTTTTTCTACATCAAAATCCATGCATGCAGATATGATTGTGTTCTCTTCTGGGGTAAAGATGCTTATGGGAATGATCTTAAGGGAATTGATGCTTGCCTGGTATGTCACACAAATAGGTATAAGTTGACTCCTGCAGGGAATAAGAAAGCTGTGAAGATACTTCGGTATTTTACGCTGATTGATAGGATGGAACAGTTGTTCATGTGTGCACACACGGCTGAAGCTATGAGATGGTGGGCTGAGAGGAATTTGCTTGACGATGATACCCTCATACACCATGCTAACGGAGAGGCTTGGAAGCACATGGTCAAGAAGTTTTCATTTTGCATTAGAGGTCTGAAATATTTGGCTCGGGCTCTCATCTGACGGATTCAACCCTTTTGGCAACATGAGTCTTCCATACAGTATATGGGTATTTTGGTACCGTACAACCTTCCTCCATGGATGTGCATGAAGAATGAATACAATATGCTCACTCTGTTAATTCCAAGGCCAGGTGATCCAGAAAAGTGTTTCGATGAGTATTTTAGACCCTTGATTAAGGAACTTAAGTACCTGAGTGAGCATGGTCATCCCACTTATGACATGTACAAAAACCAAATGGTCCAGATGCATGTCATGGTTGTTGGCACCATCAGTGATTTTCTTGCCCGCAGGATGTTGTCGGGCAACGTTACTAGGGGATACAGGGCTTGTTCATAGTGCATGACTATTGAGTGTTGCAGACCTTATTGCAGGAATATTGTCCAGATGCGTCACCGTTGTTGGCTTCCACATGATCACCCATGGCTGCAGGATCCCGAGGCTTTTGATAGGACTATAGAAACCCGACAGGTATAAATTCTGGACACACAAAAGCATATTCTGAGAACTCCCGTACTGGCCCAAGTTGCCGATCAGGCACTACTTAGATGTCATTCACATAGAGAAGAATGTGTGCGAAAGTGTGGTGGGCATAATGCTGAATTGGGAGGGGAAAAATAAAGACGGCCAAGGCACGCATTGATCTGAAAAGAATGAATTTGCGGAAACATTTGTGGTTGAGAGAAGGGAAGAAAAAAATGCCTCAAGCTCCTTACACCGTTAAGCCTGACTAGAAGAATGAAATTTTTAGGTGGATAGGTAATGGCAGGTATCCTTCAGGCTATGCAGGCAATATAGGCCAGTGTGTTAACTTCCGGGACAATAAGATGTACGGATTAAAGATTCATGACTTCCATATACTACTTCAACGCCTCTTCCCTGTTTTCATAAAAGGGTACCTGCCGAAACAGGTGGTGGAGCCGTTAGTGGCGTTGTCAAGATTCTTTTAGAAGTTATGCACTAGAGAAGTGACAAAAACAGACCTGAGGGAAATGCAACAGGACATCATTTTTATCATGTGCAAATTTGAGAGAATATTTCCCCCAAATTTGTTTGATATCATGCCTCACCTGATGATCCATCTTCCCGAACAATTGTTGCTTACTGGTCCGATACACTACACTTGGATGTTTCCTATGGAAAGGTACATACGATTCAACATATGAAATTTGTGTCTAATTTTTTTTAACATTATTTGGAAATAATCATTATATGCACTTTTAAACTTGATAAACAACTGGGGGACTACAAAAACTATGTGGCTAATAAATCTACATCTGAAGGATGTATAGCTGAAGTATATCTTCAGCACGAGTGCGTAACGTACACTAAGTTGTATTTGGGAGTGTTGGAGGACACTCCACAACATATGCCAGTAGATGAACCACAGTTCAAACTTTCTATTCTCTCCTATGATGTTGAAGTTGGTGAAAATTTTCCAAAAAGTCGTACTAGTTAGAACAATATGAGCTAGTCATTGTCTACTGGTGGGTATTGATTAACTGTTCTAAATTTCAATACTGGAAATAATTCCATCTATATTATCCTCAGGTTGGCAGTGATCTTGAGTACCACAATAGGGAGTTTGCAAACTATTTTGACTGCTAGATACACTTATATATATAATTATTGCTATATATAAATTAATATCATGACGTTTGTCATCTAACATTAATGGTTGTCGACTACTATTTTTTCAGATGAACCACGTAGAGTACGATGGTCACCCAAACTAGTCATACGAATTGAGGCTTTTGGCAATGAAACAGATAACTTCAAGAGTGTATCCGATGGATAAGGTCAATGGTGTGCAATTTATATGTGAATATAGAGACGCTAGACAGAAAACACAGAACTCTGGGATAATGGTGCATGGTCAGCATAATGGTATTGACTATTACGGTGTTCTCCATTCAGTGGTTGAACTAATTTATAGGGGAGGCATGACAGTGCACTTATTTAAGTGTAGATGGTTTGATACTAGCCCTCAAAACACAAGAACCGATGACTACGGAACATTTTCGGTGAATATTGCTACAACATGGTATGAAGATGACTCTTTCATTTTTTCCACAGCGGTAAAACAAGTGTTTTATCTTGATGATCTTGTGCACAAAGGCGCGTGGAAAGTAGTTAACTATGTTGTTCCTAGAAACATATACAGTGTTGCTACGCTTGGTAAGGCCGCAAAGATTGAAGAAGTTATTGTATACCAAGAGCTGAACGCAATTGATATTCCTGAATCCTCGATAATTCACCTTAACAATGTGAGTCTGGGTAGCATGGTTCGACTTCCTCGAGCATAAATTATTGATGTTAATCCAAATGAAGACAATGAAGACTCCGGTGATGAGGAGTGGCACATATTATCAGAAATTAACATGGACACCGATTCAGACTCAAGTGATAATTCGGATTATGCGCCTTGATTAGTTATAAATGAATGTGTTAAATTTACGTGTTTGTTGAATGGTGATGATCATAATTTTGTTAACTATTTTTACATTTCTTTATATAGCGAGGATTGTGATTATCTTCCAAAATTACTTAAACAGGTTTTTGTGTGAATTATGTTTTCACATGATCGAGCCTAATTTTTCAAATTATTTTCAGGGTATACCCGACGTGAGTAACATTTCTTGTCGGTTATAGTCACTAAACTCGACTATTTTTAACATTTATTGTCGGCTATACTATAACCGACGATGTTCATACGGCACATCGTCGGCTGTACTATAGCCGATGACGTTTCATTTAAGTCGCCGGCTATAGTATTTCCTTTTAGCCTGAGAACGGAGTACCCCGTGCCATTTCTCTCACCCTAAACCTCCAAAATCTCTATCCCCCGCCCATAATTGATCGCCCACCGCCATTTCTCTCACCCCTAAACCCACCTCTTTCTCCTATCCTCCTCCTAAACTCCCTAAACCCTAAAAACACTAAACTATCAAAATCCTAAAAATCCTCCTCTCTTCCACCGCCTGCCGCCAGCCACCTCCTCTCTCTCCTTAACCTAAAAAACAGTAACTCCAAAATTACAGTTAATAAACTTTTTGTGATGATGAGATTATGTTTGTGATGTTAATGTATATGGTTATTGATGATGAATAGATTTATAGGTTTGTTGAAGTTGATTTATTGATGATTGATGATTAATGATGACGATGATGACGATATTTAGTGTTTAATGTTAATGTTGATTGATGATGATATAGGTTTGTTTTAGGTTAATGTTGATTGATGATGATATTTAGGTTCTATTTTGGTTTATTGAGGTTTGTTGAGGTTAATGATGAATTATTAAATTTTAGAAATGATGTTTAATTGATTTATGTTGATGAATGATGATGTTCAAGAAATACAGTAATTGGATGTTTATTGAATTTATTGATGTTGATGATGTTCAAATTATGTGAATTTTACCAATCATGCATTTGTTTTTGGGCAAAGGAAAGAATACGACATCTAAGAATTGAGAAAACGGGTCCAACTGCGACAGTTGCGGGTCCGTCTCGAGCAACCGGCCTCACCAGCCTTACGAAGGCTCCTACAACGATCGTCGCCGGCAACTACTTGGGGGCACCCAGGAGACGCCTGTGCATGATGATGAGGCCGAACCCCAACGACCACAGAGCACGAGGTAGCTTTTGTTCTCCACTAGGAGCCATATGTCATCTATGCCAAGCTCTACTGGTCCTACCCCTTCACATCACCGTATGTCAGACATGAGCCATGTGTTAGCTACACCCAGCTATATGGGTTCTGCTCTTTCGGGTCCTCGTATGCTAGTAATGAACCGGCTAGAGCCAACTTCGGGTCCTTCTCCCGGTCATGCTGGTGGTTCAGGGACATCGTCATCCAGACAACAAGGAGGTATCTTCCCTTCTTACCTCTATTTCCCCTCTCAGGGCGTACCTGACCTGCCAGAAGTCGATGACGCGGGAAATCCTATACCATTTGTCGATGACGAGGGAAACCTTATTCACATCCACTCGAAGGAAGCATACGTCTTTCAGCCATTTGATACACCTCTAAAAAGTGCGAGGATAGCAAACACATTGACGTCAGAATCATCGAGTAAATAGTAAATATATGCATTATTTAATTTCAAACTTTCCAATAATTTATATATTAAATTAGGTGATCCCGTTTTAATATTTTTTTTACTTTGTCTCATGCAACAGACATCGGAGGGGAGAAAAAAGTGAGGACCAGAGGCTCTGTTGTGGGGAAGCAACTTCAGAAGGACGTCGAGGCCTATGGACCACTGGTCATAGAGACCAACAAGCAAGGATCGGTGAGAGAGGGAAACATTTGTAGGAGGTACTCCGGCATGGTTGGAAGCATTATCCGGGACAAAGTTCCTGTTCTGTGGTCAGAGTGGTCCTCAGTCACTCAGTCCGTGAAGGACCAAGTGAGCAATGCGATGTCGGTGAGTTAGATATTCATTGTGTATGTCTACTTATATTAATTAATTCATTTAAAATATAAATATATTAACAACAAAAATGGGACATTGCAGGTGTGGTTCAATGTTCAGGAGGATCTTAAATCCACCTGGGCAAATGAGGTTCAAGAAGGAAGATGACGGGAGTTATATAATATATATTTAGATATTAGAGGGATCATGTAATGTATTCTAACATTTGTGTCGCATATATAGGTATAAAGAGTGGAAGAATGAGGTATGTAAGTTCTGGAGGAATAATAACATGCTCAATGACTGTTCGGGTACCCATATGAAGTTGATGCTTAGGGAGTACGAGTGGAAGTGGCTTCTAGTCCACTTCAATGCCCCACGATTTGAGGTATATATTTAACATCATATGTATTTATTTATGGATAATTTGGCCTTGATAGTTTCTAAATTAATTTTTTTAATATGTATTTATGAAATAAGGCCATTTCCTCCATAAACGCGAGAATCCGAGCAAAGAACACAAATAACCATCACGCCGGTTCTAGACCCTATCCATCTTATAGGGAGGAGGCAGTGACCCAACACCCTGAAGAAAACTCGTTCATGTGGATGTATAAAAAATGCATCATCAGTCCCACGAACAAGCTAGAAATATTGTGCCCTTACAACTTTACAAATTGCTTATATATGTATTTTCCCTAACTTTTTTTCAATGTATGTTTACTAATATGTTATTTTATTTTCCTTGTCCATTAGGTTTATTTAAGAGAAACAGCTGAGGAGGTGTTGACTCATATTGCGAGGGAGCGAAACCCTAATATCCCGGATGATGAGCTTCCCCAGGCCATATCTCAGATCGATCAATTTGATTTAAGGGTTGAGGCGCGGATTATGGGAAATGCTTTCCCACCACGAAGGAGAAATTACTTTTGCAAGGGTTTAGGACGGCAAGGCGAAGGGATAATGAAGAGCACGCCCGGTTTCTAAAGCAAATCGGGATCTTCCAAGGCCCAGCTGGAGGAGAAACTTCGTAGGCAGACTCTGGAGTATCAGAGCAAGATAGAAGAGACTCAGCGATGGATGACCCAGCAGATGGAGGAGATGAGTCAAGAGATAACCCGGTAGTAGGATGAGGAGTTAGCTCGGATGCGATCTGAATTGGCAAGGAATTTTAATGGCCTGAGCTCAACCCTTCAGGCGTAAGGAATAAATGTCCCGGCGTTGGACTCCATGTAACCAACACCCTCACGATGCCCCACATAAATAGCAGGATCCGCCCGATGATGATGGTAGTGACTCATTTTATCTCCGCAACTTAGACTTTGGTAACCTTTAGTTTATGTGAATATGTGTTTCAAAATTATACGCTAAATTTTTATAAGTTTGTGTTTTGTGTCGATTGTGAAGCTGTTATGTGTTGTTGTCCATTGTGGAAATGAAATATATGTTTGTTGGCTATTTTGAAACTGCAGGTTCTTAGAATGGTAAATCCAAAATTTGCAGTTTTTTTTTCTTCAAAAAGTTGCATACTATAGCCGACGACATGTACAAAGGTCGTCGGCTATAGTCCAAAAGTGAAAAAACAAGCAGACGACTTTTAACTAACAAGCAGACGACTTTATATCATCGACTATAATACTTATGCTGGTAGTGTACAACATGAGTGGCCAATATCTATTTCATTTTTTTGTTTCTATTACTTTTATTGTTCTAAATGAAAAATAGTAACTATATAACTGAAAATCAATAGAGATGCCTTGTAAAAAAAATAGAGAATTATGCCTTCAATATGACGTCTCACTTTTCAATATAAGAAAACCAACCATATAAGTAACTGCACTATGCTGTGTATATATATGCTATCAAAACTCCCAGGTGAATATGGCGGAACTGGACAAAATCTACATGCCACAACGGGGATTGCTCTCCTACTTAAGAAAAGAAGAAATCACAAATATTATTAGTGTTTATAAATAAAATAAGGCCAGTGCTGTAGTGGATAAAGATGGACGATGTGTACAAATTTTGACATTCTCTCTCTCAACGTGAAAGGGACGCTCGCAGAAACCAGATGGATGATGGAGGCAACTACGTACTACTGCATAATTCTATTGTTGGATTCTGTATTTATTTTTGCACTGCGATTGGTAGAGCAGTCCCTCTCTAATATGAGAGAGAATAAAGTGGAACCTTAACTAAAACTTAAGAGTAGCAAGGGAATACCATACATGCAAGGCTAGAATAACTAAAACTTACAGTAGCAAGGGAATACCATACATGCAAGGCTAGAAAGACACCTATCAATTGAGATCAAGCTGTTATGCACTGTTATGCAACCCAGATCTAAACATTTCAAAGGCTAATTTTTAAATGAGACGTCTCGCTAAATCATTGGTTAATTTTTTCAAGGGTTGATTGAACTTACACTGAGCTATATATCGTGGATCACCGTACTCATATTCAGCCAGAAAGACTTAGAATGATTATCGGCTGCCGGAGCAACGTCACAAATAGACGGTGTCATCGATGAAGTCACGGGAGCTCGAAAACCTGCCAGAAATTGGACCAATTTTGGTTTAGTTTTGGAATAGAGGTGGGAGTGGGAGTTGGGTGAATCCGTGTTCGTGTCTTTCTTCCTTTCCATTGCGCTTTCATGGTGGTTTCGGGGAGGGCGCAGAGGTCGTGAAATAGCTTTACCGTGATCCCCTTGTAGTTGATTTCAACCATTAGGTAGCAATTCTCAGGATCTCGACGAGAAGATCGGCTAAGCTCCGACGCTGCTACTAAGAAAATCTGCTCGATAGGAGGTGTGGTGTCGCCGCCAAGGCCGAGGCAAGCGTGAAGGCATGGGTGGCCGAGTTAGCGGTGTAAGAGAAGGCTCACAAAGTTTTGAGGCGACGAGCACCGACAGAGAAAGGGAAAGACCTCTTTGGGGAGAGAGAGAGAGAGACTTTCACAGTGGCGGCGATGATAGGCCGATGACGAAGATGGGTTTACGGTGATGCTCTCTGGGCAAAGAAAATAACAGCGTAAGGTTGAGCTTATAATAAGCTCAATTAAATTTAAAAAAAATTGACAAAACTAACGAATATTATTGTGACACGTGTTAGATTCAACTTTAGCCCCTCATGATGAATAGCCCTGGGTGCGATCTAGAGTTTTCCTCTCTCATAAGAAAAATTCTAGAATGCACCCCAAATTTGTGCACCCTTAGACTGTATTACAAAAACTTCCACGTGGCAACATCTTAGTCTTCCACTGTTTTGACTAATTTGACTGAGCCTATGATAAACATGGTGTATGCGATATACTCCTTCCCCAATTGTGCAAAGTTTGTAATAGAACTGATATGAACCAAATTTAACTGAATTGATTTGGTGCAAGTTTACAACAACCACAACTGAACTGACTTGAAAGAGGGATCTATTAAACAGTACATACATATACACATATTGCTACATATCACAATGACTACATTAGAATGAGGGGATTCATCATTTTCCATTCTGCATACCAAAAGCAATATTGCTACATAGCAATAGAACAATCATCCAAAGCATCTTCACATCATTTTCTTCTGAGCTATGCCTATTTTTGCATTCTCTGCCTCCAAACATTCCAAATTTCCTTCCAAAATGTTTTTCCTTCGAATCAAATCAGGAATGATTTGTAATAATCGAGGACACATTTTTGGGTCATACCATCGAAATATATCACAATTTCCAAGCTCCTAACACAACCCAAGTAGGGTGTTAGTCACTTGTAAACCAACAAAAAACTAATTTGAACTGAATATGTAAACCATACAGTACTAACCTGGCCTAGATAACCCCCATAGAACCTTCTTCCAGCTGACCATTCTCTCTAAGAAGATTGCCATAGAGCTGGTTGGCCACAGTAAAAAATCAATCCAGTCAAGCGTTGTGACATCACTTATAGAGAAGCTAATTGTGTTTAATGAAAAGGACCTTAGAGATTCTGGCGTTTGATGAATTCCCTTTGACGAATCTGTTTCACGGTTTGAGGGAATTTGTTATTTCAATGGAAGATGAAAGGGGAAATGAAAAAAAAATTGAGGGAAGATGACTGAATTGATTAGTAATCTAGGATCACGCCCTAATGATAAGACTTAAACTACAAATTTCGGTAACATTTTTGACATAGTTTCCTCTACGAAGTGGACTACCAGAAACCTGCAAGAAAATCATACTTCAGATTTCTCACAAACAATACCGTGGACCATCGATGTCCATCCGAATTTCTCAATAAAGTGCGGAAAGTAAATTATTTCAATTGCTGGAATAATAATACAGGAACTGAATATTCATAATCCAACAATACTAACAATTCACAATCAACACTGAAAAAAATTTATAACACTAGTTTCCAGAGCGACTTCTAGAAGAAGAATAAAACATATGAAAATACACTGCTAGTGGGCCGAAATCTACAGAAAGGTATGATAATCGGCTGGACTCAAAGTCTCAGGGGATAAAAATTCAGCTTAGGAGAAGCACTGCAACCTAGGCATGGAAAAGCGAAAGGCCCAGGGAAAGGCAGATAAAAACATAAATACGTTAGCGTGAGTGGACAAAAACTCATAATCAGTGTAAAACAATAAGATATTCTAAATGTGCCTTCCGCTGATTTCCGTGAAATCATGCAAGTTCAAAATAATAAACTGAATAAAATATGGAGGTGGGCGCTCAAGGTGTTTGTCCTAACCCGAAGTGTCTCCATGACTGTAAATAAAAGGTGATGGGATTGTCTAGGGTGTTTGTCCTAACTCGGTCTGACACGACTAGTCAGTGATCAGCCGACTAGTCAAAGTATCGATGCTGAAAATAAAACCATCACAAACATACCTCCAAACTCGACTGTAATAAAAATACACGATACTGTAAATCTACATAAACATGAACTCGTAGCAACTGTGAAAATAAATAAACGCGCACTCATCATACTATGCTGAGATATTCATAAAGCCGTAACCTGCTAATCGACGCAATAATCATTTGATATGGCCCACTAACTTGTAATCCTGAAAACACGATTATAATTAATATCTATAGCTAAGCTCGTAATCCGACGAGCAATAATGTCAAGAATCTCGCATTCTTGAATAACGTATTTTCTGACTAAAAATAAATTTAATCAAATTCCGAATTCATTCCCTTGCATTCCTTCACTGTAAATAAATTTTAGAGTCGCAACATAAATCTCAAACATCGAGCGACTCGAATTAAATCGATAGTCGGATCGTCCGTCAATATTATCGTAAAATTAATTAATTATTATCCGATTAAACACACGTCTAAATTAATTAAGTCTAGATACATTCAAGAACCTCACCGTTACATTTGGCACAAAATTATAAGAGGAACGACATAAAATTTTGCCGAAAGTTCCACCTCGCTAGAGCTCCGCCCGCGGTGGCCAAAATCCCCACCTGCACCAAATCAAGCAACTTGCATACCAAAATGTTCATCTCAATAAGCCCCACAACATTCATGAAGAACACTACATCAAAATCAAACCAGAAAACCTCCAAATCGCCGGAAAACTAAAATCTCACCAGAAAATCAATTCGCTCGATCGCCGCCGTCCGGCCATGGCAAGGGCTGACACATGTTGTGTTCAACTCGTCTCATCCTGGGCTTCAAAATCCCCTTAACCTCGACGCCAAACGCCACTGTGAGCACCACCACCATCGCCGAGAAAACCCACCTGGAATCGGTCAAAGTTCTCTGCCTTGATTCTCCTTCCTCTGGTCATCAAAGTCAGAGATGCACCCATCAAAGTCAGAGATGCACCCACCAATCGATAGAAGAGCCTGAACTCAACCATTTTCCACCAATATCATGGCCGGAGGCTCACCGCCGATGAGAACCTCACGGTAAGAAAACACTCGGGAGGGGAAGGTCAACGCGGGGTCTACATGGCCTCCCAAAAAAGAAAACTCTAACCTTCCAAAAATAGACACCCGTATTTATACCCGCTATTTTGCGATAAAACGGTTTCTGATATTTTCGTTGACCATACCTTCTTCGTTGTAACTTTGATCATAACACTTGACGTGGCTACAAACTCGTATTGACAAACTCTACAACTTTATCCAAAGAAATTTCTTGAAAAATAAAATCGATAAAATCTTGACGAAATGCTAGCGAAAGTTACCGATGGTAAAGACTAATTACCATCGATGATTAACATAATAACTTAGTGACTAACCACATAAGTTCCGATTATCGTATAATAATGTTTTGGGTCGTAACAATGACCTAGATTTTACTTTTTATGGAAGAGAATTAGGGGAAAAGAACTGTAGCTTTCGTGGGACACCAACAAAAAATGGCGCCAAGGAACCGGGACAAAATTACCCCTAGGAGACAACATAATATGCTGGGATATTCGATACTTAACGAACTCGTTCGACGTAGTGACCATTTTGATATATATCAAACAATGATTACTAAAGTATGTATATCAACATAGTTGGGTGACCATATGAGCAATTTTTCCGTACTACAATCCAAACCAATTACTTACGCAGTAAAATTCTTCATCGTTATATGTCGAATTGAAATTGAGAGAGTAAAGAGGAAAAAATGAATGAGAGCGGAGACAGTGGAGTGGTCGTTGTGGCAGTCGTCGGGCTCCATGTTAAGATACGCAGTGGAATGGCGGGAGAGTTCTCCGGCGGCCTCGACTGCAAGGACCTCGACAGACTTGGTGCCCTAGGAAGCCCTCCTTAGTGACTTTGCCAGAGGGAGTGGTAATGACTTAACCAAAGTTTGGGTGGGGAGAGGTGAAGCAGGCAGATTTATCGGCAAGGTCGGGTCGACGGCGTGTTGGATGTATGAGGCATCGAGCACGTGTGAGGAGAGTGAGCTAGAGTTGAAGTTGTTGAGAGAAGCTAAAGCTGAAGAGTGTAGTTTGATCTCCTGCCATGCATTTCCATCAATATTGTTGGTCACAAAACCCTAGAATCCCTAAAACCTGCCATCGTTGAAAATGAGGTAGCTAAAATCTTCTTCTGAAAAACTTAGTGATTTTCTCTCTCTAGATTGTCGGAGACTTATCCAGACTCCCAGAGTAGTCATTGTCGTCGATGGTCTTATCCTTCAATATCTATATCGGAGAGGGTTGCGGAAGCCATCGAAGAAGACAACAAATTGGCATCGAAGTTTGTTGCGGCGGCTAGGTTTGCCGAAAACAATGGAGTTGCGGTGGAGTCGTAGTAGACAAAGACTAGGTTCACATGAACTGAGCTTACCATAAGAAGCTCATTCAAACTTCAAAAAAATTGACATAAATGACCTATCATATTGTGACACATGTCGCATAAGAAATTTAGTCCTCAAAGTGCTTAGTCTTAAGGTCGCTTGAACCATTCATTGGACTATAGTTCTATTTCCATGCCAAGACTATAAACCAATTAACTATTTAGTGTGCTATTTGGCAACTTGATTCTACACAACAACCCTAAACTAGCACGAAGTAAATAATGCGGTAAATTTGGCCTCAATCTTTTGGTGTGGGCACT
Source organism: Geum urbanum (assembly GCA_946800695.1). Classification (NCBI taxonomy): domain Eukaryota; kingdom Viridiplantae; phylum Streptophyta; class Magnoliopsida; order Rosales; family Rosaceae; genus Geum; species Geum urbanum. Next base: position 7,500,623 of record OX326997.1, read on the forward strand.
GATATTTGTATTCCCCTATTCCATAAAAAAATACCACTACAAGAAAACAACACTTAGACCACGGAAACGTAATTGTTCCGTGGTCCAAGTGACACTTGGAGGACGGAGAAGTCTCCATCGTCCAAGTACAACCTGGATGACGGAGAATACCTTCTCGGTCATCTAGGTGATCACCTGGAGGACGGAGAAGACTCCGAGGTCCAGGTGTCCACCTGGACGACGGAGACGGTATTCTCCGTCGTCCAGGTTATCACCTAGACCGCGGAGTCTTCTCCGTCCTCCAGGTGATCACCTGGACGACGGAGAATACCATATCCGTCTTCCAGGTGGACACCTGGACCTCGGAGTCTTCTCCGTCGTCCAGGTGATCACCTGGACAACGGACCGACACGCCGTGGTCCGAGTAACTTCCACTTAGACGACGTACCGACACCTCCTTCGTCTAAGTGAAGCATTATATAAGCCCGCTGCCAAACTCTCTTTATGCATTCCATCCGATCTCTTCATTCCATTCGAAGAAGAATTGAAGGAGAAGGGAGAAGGAGAAGGATCGGAGAAGGGAGAAGGCCGAGATCGATAGAAGGATCAGGCCGATAAGGGATCTCCGCTGACTAGCTAGCTAGCTTAATTAACAAATATCGAGAAGGCCAGCAGGTACGTACGCAGTTAAAATTTGCTTAATATATATTTAGTGAAAACGTACGTACATACATGCATGGATGTTAGCTATATATACAGATTAAATTACATACGTACGTAATTGATGGATTGATGTAGATCGAGTACGTATAATTAAGCGTAAATTAATGGACTAATATATATATATATATGTAATAATTAATTAATTATAATATTTTGTAGCAGTATGGACAAAAGTTGGATGAAGTTGAAGAATAGATGTGATGTCCGGTATATGGATGGAATTAGCGAATTTGTGAATTTTGTGATAGAACATGGTCAGGGAAAGAAACGTTTCAGGTGTCCGTGTCAGAAATGTCTTAATTGTCAGTATGCGGAGGTTAATGTTATGGTGCAACACCTGTACGAAAATGGTATGATGTGGAGTTACACTACATGGAGCGAGCATGGTGAAGTAGTAGAGTTCAGCGCAACAAACTTCAGCTCAGGGTACAGTTACCATGGTGCCTCATCCAGCGGGAGTGGTGGCGGACCCTCAGCTTGCAACCCAACTGCAGATTTGGTCCATGATGCGTTTCCGGGATGTAGTCATGGTGGACACCAATACCAAGACGGAGGTTACAGTACCACTAATGAGCATGATGACACATTCCCCGATGCTAGCTTGGCCACTGACACCAGTGAGATGGATAAGTACAACCGGATGCTACTTGAAGCACAGACCCCGGTGTTCCCTGGATGTCGAGAGAATGTGTTGCAATATGTGATGGAGCAAATGAAGATAAAAGTGAAGCACAAAATGTCAGTGAGTTCTTTTGACGAAATTCAGGAGCAAATATGTAAGTTGCTTCCTGATGATCACAATCTTCTTAAATCTCATTATAAGGTTAGAAATATCTTGAGCAGTCTCGGCCTAAAGTATAGGATAATTGACGCATGTCCGAATGATTGTGTGCTATTTTACAAGGAGTATAAAGATTTGGACTATTGTCCCGTATGTGGCTAGTGCAGATTCCAGGTGAATAGGAAGAGTTCGAAAAAGAGAATTCCTGTGAAAGTTGTTCGATATTTTCCCTTGATTCCCAGATTGCAGCGCCTGTACATGTCTGTACACATAGCAGAGGCGATGCGATAGTACGCAGAAAAGCGAATAGATGACGATGTCCTACGACACGCCGCGGATGGGGAGGGTTTCAAACATTTCGACAGAGAATTTTGAGACTTTGCTGCAGAGGTTAGAAATGTTAGACTCGGCCTATCTACAGACAGATTCAATCCTTGGGGAAGTAATAGCTCCGCCGTCAGCACTTGGCCAGTTATTCTGATACCATACAACTTGCCTCCGTGGATGTGCATGAACAAGGAATTTAATTTCCTTACTGTACTAATTCCAGGTCCTAAATCTCCAGGGAAGTGCTTAGATGTCTACCTTAGACCTTTGATCGACAAGATGAAACTGTTGTGGGAAAATGGAGACCTTCGATCGACACGCTTCACTGACATGATGTTCACGATGAGGGCTGCCGTAATGTGGACGATCAGCGATTTTCCAGCGTATGGGATGTTGGCAGCCTGCAGGACAAAAGGATATAATGGATGTCCTATATGTTTGGACGACGTGAACTTTAGTTGGCACGCGGGGAAGGTGTGTTACTTGGGTCATCGTAGATGGCTTCCTCACGACCACCCGTGGCGACAGGATGAAGCTCATTTCGACGGGATGGTAGAGAACAATCCTAAACCCCGTAGTTGGTCGGGCGAAGAGATTTTAGAGAGGTTGAGCTATTTCGACTTTGGTGTGTTGAGCAATGACGCGGATGTAAAGAAATGCAATCCAATTCCTCCACATGATCTGAGCTATTAGGATCACAAGAGTATATTCTTTGAACTCCCTTACTGGTCGAAGTTGAAGCTGAGGAACAACTTGGACGCGATGCACATAGAAAAGAATGTGTGCGACAGCGTGGTGGGAACAATTCTCGGTATTAAGTTCAAGACTAAAGATACTCCCAAAGCGCGCAAAGATTTGGAATCAATGAATCTACGTCGTCCCTTGTGGTTGAGGAGGGATAGGAAAGGAGTGTACAACAAGATGATAGCTGCACCTTACACAGTGAAGCCGACGCTTAGACGTTCTGTATTTCACTGGTTTAAGGGCGTTCGTTATCCGGCTACGTATGCAGCTACTATAACTGGAGCAGTGGACGAGGTGCAACACTAGTTTGTGGGTCTAAAGACACATGACTATCACGTTATGCTGCAACGTCTGATTCCAGTGGTAATTCGACCATACTTGCCTCGTGACGTCGTAGAACCAATTGTGGCATTATGCAGGTGGTGGCAGAGGTTATGCGCCAGAGAATTAAAGAAGTCAGATGTGGTGGAATTGCAACAACAAATTGTGCACATCATTTGCAAACTAGAGAGAATTTTTCCCCTTGCTTTCTTTGACATCATGATTCACCTAATGATCCACCTGCCCGAGCAGGTGCTCATTTCTGGTCCGGTCCAGTACACTTGGATGTATCCTCAAGAAAGGTACGTACAACTAATTAATTTGTTCCACTGGAGATTACTAGCTAGCTATATGTACTTATTCTTATTGTACGTTTGATTTTGTAGACAGCTTGGATAATATAAGTCATTCGTTAAAAACAGGTCGGCCCCAGATGGCTCCATAACAGAGACATACCTAATGCATGAGTGTGTTACTTACTGCAACAGGTACCTCAAAGATCCACCACCTCCCACTGCCTCCGATCGCAGTGCCCGCATCAATCTTTCTGTCGTCACCAATGTCGTCCGACCGTTTAGAGGAGTATTAAAGGAATCGTTAACATGGGAAGAACTTATTGAGGCACATTGGGTAGTGTTGCGAGACTGTGACGAAGTTGAGCCGTACATGATGTCATACAGGGAGAGGCTTCAGGCGTTAAATCAAAACAAGAGTTCGGCGTGGATTGAGAAAATGGTTAAGAAGAAGTTTCCCGATTATTTCTTCCAATGGGTACGTACGTACCTCTCGGTATTTAATTAGTAATTTATATACGTACATATCGATCATGTTTGGAGAAAGTCCAAATTAAACCCTTATATTAATTTGCCATTTTTTGCAGATGATTGATCTGCAAAAATCTGAAAACCACGGGGGGTGGTGGTCATGGCCAAAGCACTTGCTAGCAGGGAAACCGGTTAAACACTATATTTATCCCGGATGTTTTGTGAACGGTGTAAAGTTCTATTCATTGGCCCGAGACGAAGGAAGAAGAACACAAAACAGTGGGGTAGCGGTTGGGAAAGACAATGATCTATATTACGGGGCTATTGTATATGTGGTTCAGCTATGTTACGGGAATGATGTCAACGTTTTCCTATTCAAGTGCAGATGGTTCAAGCGTACAAAGGAAGATCTGGGACTATTATCAGACGATACAAACTCTAGTTGGTATGAGGATGAGCATTTCGCTCTCGCCACCTTAGTTCGGCAGGTGTTCTATCTCGACGATCCGAAAGCCGGTGAAGGGTGGAAAATAGTGAACCATATCTCTCACCGAGGAATATGGAATACAGAGACAATTGAAGGGACACCGGCGATGACTGAAGATGCTGCTGAACCAGAAAGAGACATTCCTGCCTATCAAGAGCCTAATATTTCTGTCATCCGCTCCGATATAATGGACCTGGTTCAAGATGGTGAACGGTTACCCATGCCTGATGGTTGTACAGATCTAACTGAAGATGAGATTATCGATGAGGTAGATGAAGAAGACGAGCAGGAAGAGGACGCGGACGAGGACTCAGGTTATTCGTCGGACGATGTTGAGTACGATGACGAGGATGAGCCGTCGTCTAACGGGGATGAGGACGATGACGATTATGACGAAGAGTACGGTCATACGACGAGGATTATTAATTGGTAATTAATTATTGTAATTATTGTAATATATGATCGATGCAGGTTTACGGTAATTAATTAATCCGAATTATATATCCTGGACAACGGAGAAATTAATTGCAAGTTGTCGCCTTTTGGTATTTTGGCTATCTCCCTAAATCCTCGACCTTAAATCTAGCAAATCGGATCGATCGATCATTTATTTAATTTTTTTTTTGATTCAAAATAATTGAACGCACACCTGAATTCAGGGTCTATACACCTGGACGATGGAGATGAGATATTCCGTCGACGTTTATATTAGGTCCCCCGCCATTTTCACCTTTGGCGCCCCGCCAAATCTCAATCTCATATAAAACCCTAAATTCTGGACCCTAAATCTAGCAGATCGGATCGATCGATCAGTTTTTTAATTATATTTTTGAATCAGAATAATTGAACGGACACACAAATGACTGGGGATGACCTAAACCGTAAACCCTATGGCCCTAACCCCTGAATTCGGGGTTTAGAACTTGGACGACGGAGAAGGTTATTCTCCGTCGTCCAAGTGTGTACCTGAACGACGGAGAATGGCCTTCTCCGTCGTTTAAGTGTTAAACCCTATACCCTATACCCTAAGGACCCCTAACCCCTGAATTCAGGGTCTATACACCTGGACGACGGAGATGAGATTTTCCGTCGTCCAGGTTAATACCTGGACGACGGATAATATCATATCCGTCGTCTAGGTGATTACCTGGACGACGAAAAAGCTCATATCCGTCGTCCAAGTGCAGATATCGTAAATTTTTCTAAGACAATGACCATCTAGACCTTCTTCCAATGCATATTCTATTCGTCAAGACTTTAGAGTAAACAATTCTTGGTGTGTGAGCTTCAACGGTTCGAACATCGGAGTTGCGAAATTCCTTGTATCCACGTTTCCGGTTTGTTAAATTCTCGGTTTTGCGGTTGACTGTGCCGATGAAACCCTTCCCGAACTTATTATTTTATGGTCCTTTGAAGACAATTATATATTATGTTACAACGAACATATCCAACGCTTTTTTGTCCAAATTCAATTTCGTTAATACTCTGCTGCAAATGAGTCTCTACTCATGAACACTTAAGTTGTAAGGATTAGTCGATACTTAACAACTTTCAAAACGAAAAATTATTCGTCGGTTCAAATTTAACTGTTCATATATACGATGTGTTCATCGATATTGGACGACTATTTCACTCAAATGACAGATCGCTAAATTCCTAGCGAATTATTTTTTTAATTTTTTTTAACGTAATTTGAACCTGGACGACGGAGATGGCCATTCTCCGTCGTCCAGGTGTTCACTTGGACGACGGAGAATGACCATCTCCGTCGTCCAGGTTCAAATTACCATGGCGGTTCGAATTTATTTTTTTTATTTTTTCCATGTAATTTTCACTTGGACGATGGAGATGGTCATTCTCCGTCGTCCAAGTCCAAAATTATGGCGGTTCAATTTACCGCTTCCGTTTTTGGGACCGCTTGAATTTTCACTTAGACGACGGAGAATGACCTTCTCCGTCGTCTAAGTCCAAAATCATGGCAGTTCAAAACGTCCCGCCGATTAATTGGAGCCGCTTGAAATTTTTTGAAACCGCCACTTAGACAACCGAAAACACTGTTTCCGTCGTCCAAGTGAACTTAGACGACGGAGAATAGTGCTCCGTCGTCTAAGTGTAACTCTATAAATAGAACAGCACCCCCCTCCTTTTCTCATTCCATCTCCTCTCCTCTCCTCCTCTCCTCTCCTCCGGCGATCCTCCTCCGGCGACGCTCCGACGACCAAATTTCCGGCGTGGTTCCCCCTCTCCGACGACTCTACTCTTCCGATATTCCGGCGAAATTCCGACGAGGTAATAATTCTATTTTTTAACTCTTTAACATTTTTTTATTTAATTAATTATTTAATTTCTAAATAGTTTCAATTTATTAGTTTTAAATAATAAATAGTTGTAATTATAATAATTATTTTGTTGTTATTATTATTATTTAGTAATCATTATTAGTTGTTAATTATTTGGTAATGAATAATTATTAATTAAAATTAAATAATAGTAATAATAATAATTGTTAATAATAATTAATTATATTGGTAAATGAATAATTATTATTAAATGCATGATAAATAATAATTCATTATTGTAATTCATTATTGTTTTAATTAATTGTTAATTACGTGTATTTTCTAGTAAATTGCATGGTAGTACGTCTTCGATTTAAATTTAGTACATAGGCTTGGTTTATTAAGTTGCGCTCTTTGGAATAGATGGCGCATCTTTTCCTAGCTTATCTCCTTAACCCCTCATGATGTATGGATTTCATCACCGCACACCATAACCTAAGTGAAGTTATGGACACGAGGTTGATGGCGGAGTTTGCAAAGGACTTGAGGGAGTGTAAATTTTCGAAAAATTGGCCGAATGTCGGACATGGTGTCTAGAAACGGGTTATGACTGGTGACAGGATTTGGACTAAGAAAGACTTTTGTCGAAATTAGTCCTGCCTCTCGTGTTATCTCTATCCCTAACTGGCCATGTTTTTCGATTTAACCAAGGCTGATTAATTGAAAATTTACACTTTATCGCGCGGGTCGCACGTCCATTGAACGACCGAAAAAGCCAAGCTTGTGTACTCTATTTAAATCTTAACCGTACTTAATTAGCGTAAATTTTGCACTTGTAATTATTATGGTAAGTAGGTATTTTAACAACGTACTCCTAGGTTTAAATGGCTCCATCCGGCAAGAAGAAAGCGCAACAGGAGGCAGAAGATGCCATGCTCCGAATGTTGGCGGACCAAGTCGGTTGGGTTCAACAGGAGGGCAACGACGCCCTCAATCCGGACCCTTCATCTGGTTCGGAGGCGGCGCCTGTTGGGGAAATTTTGTCTGCCCCATTTATCTCCGGCGGTGATGACGTCGACCCTTTTTCAACTCCGACGCCCGGTACCGGTTCAACGGCAAGTACTCAGGCGTCCTCGACCGCGGAATCAATCATGTACAGCGCCCGCCGTAAGCAAAGGAGGGCCCCCACTGACCCGGAACCGAAAAGGACTCGGGGTCTCGTTAAAGGGGGCAAAGCGGAGAAAATTTGCAAGGCGACCGGGAAAAAGATCGACTTGCCCTACGACGAATTCACCGGTGGCCCTCCCACAGCTCAGCTAGCAAGTCTCTCGGCGCATAGCATAGGGTCAATCGTCCGTAGTCGAGTTCGTCTCACTGCCCCTACTTGGAAGGAGGCGCCGGATAATGAGAAGGCGAAAGTCTTTAAAGATCTTTCGGTACGTAATACGTCCAATTTAGTTATTATATAATATTGTTAATATTAGTTATAATTTCATAATATATACGATTATAATTTTCTATTTATTTTTGATAGGAACAATTTGCGGTGGATCCGACGCCGGCGATGTTGAGGCATATCAACCAAACCGCCAACTCCATCTACAAAGATTGGAAGTACAGGCTCCATCAGTACTTCCAAACTTACGGTCCCTCGCCTCCCCCCGTAGAGCTGCGTGGGGATAGAGAAGATGAGTGGGAGTGGTTGTGTAACCACTTTGCCGATGACTCATTTAAGGTGTTAATTTACTTTTTTTTAATTTCAATTAAGATAATTGAATTATTTAAATTTTAGTTATTAATTTTTTAATGATTTAATTATGTTGTGTAACAGAAATTCTCCGGTGTCAACAAAGCCAACCGGGGGAAGAAAGACAAACATTATACTACCGGCGCCAAGCAGTTCATTCAAATAGCCAAGGAGCACAAGGATAAGGGCTCCAAACACCCTTATCTTGATGCAAGCATAAGCGCGTACGTGACGCCTGGGCTCGATAATGAAGCATATCAATGCGGCGTAAGTGATATATATATATATATGTGTGCTTTTAATTATAGTAATTATTATTTAAATATTATTTCATTATAATAAATTAATTATTCTTTTGTAGGCAAGGGTGATAGAGCGTGCGCAAGAAGAGTTGGCTAACACTCAGCTTGCGTTCCCAGATGTGCCGCCGGAAGACCTGTCTCCTCTATCCTTAGAGAGCCAAATTGCAATCGCGGATGAGGTCTACGGTCGTAGAGCTGGCAAGGAGGTTAGGCACTTCGGGCCTAGGGTGGTACGAGATTTGTCGACGACCTCCGACTCATCATCTACGGGAGGTTCGGGCCAGCGGAGAAGGACTCAGGCTGCGGTCGTCGAAGCAGCCATTCAAGAGGCTCGACTGGCACGAGAGGAGAATCAGTCCATGCGGCAAAGACTTGACGAACAACAAGCACAAATAGCCCAACTCATCGCCCTCATGCAACAAAATCGAGAAGTATGTCAACCTCCTCCGTACCCACACGCCGATGACAACGACCCGGCTGGAGGCGGAGGACTCGGTGGCGCATCTGCTCCTCCAGTGTATTAGCTAGCTAGTAGTTTATTATCTCGTTTCTTTCCGCATTCCGAACAATATTTTAATTTTTAATTTATGGGTTTTTTCGATTATTCATGTATGTACAAATTAATTTTAATTATTTAATAATTAAGTAATATTCAAAATTTAGTTTATTTAATTAATTTTAGCATTTTTCATTATTTAAATTCAATTAATAATATTTAATTACAATTTATTTTTTTTAAATTAAAAAGTCACTTGGACGACGGAGAACTAAGTCTCCGTCGTCCAGGTGTTTACCTGGGCCTCGGAGAATGATAAGTTCTCCGAGCCCCATGTAAACACCTGGACGACGGAGACTTAGTTCTCCGTCGTCCAAGTGACTACCTGGGCCACGGACAACGTATCATTCTCCGTGGCCCAGGTAGTCACTTGGACGACGGAGACTTAGTTCTCCGTCGTCCAGGTGGTTACCTGGGCCTCGGAGAACGTCCGCGGTCCAAGTGAACTTGGACGACGGATAGATTATTCTCCGTCGTCTAAGTTCTTGGACGACAGCACTTGGAGCACGGACCTTGGACGACGGAGATAATGTCACTTAGACGACGGAAATGCTCCGTGGTCTAAGTCCGTTTTTCTTGTAGTGTAATACTCATACTCCTTTTCATATCTCAATTTAATTTTTAAATATAAAAGGAAACTGATATTTGTATTCCCTAATCCCATGAAAACTACTATTCATATTCCCTTTTATATTTCAATTCAATTTCTAAATATAAAATTACATGTATTCTATTTTTTCCCCCTATTGAATTTACTCCTCTCTTTTTTCCTTTTTACTTTCTCCTTCACCACTTTTCAATTATTATTTTAAATAAAATTGGGACGAGTGACACCCCTAATCCATGACCATGCTTGCGTACGGGTGTAGACAAAAATATATACTAGAGTGTCAATAAATTTTTGCAAATACTAAAACTCAGCAATATAAACATATCCTAAATTTCCTTTCAAAAAAAAAAACATATCCTAAATTCTTAGACAAACTACAAAAGTCCTACTTGCAATGACATGAAAATTACAAATGAACACAAAGTTTGTTTTGCATCAGGTGATGAACTCACTGCACTGCAATAGAGAGGTTAAATAGAACATCTGAAAACTTCAACTTAATTAAAATGACGTACGATGCACAATAACTAGAATTGATACATGTTTTCCTTTCCAATGAGAAATACAAGAAGATTTTCTGCTAGAAAAGGAACCAAATGGACAACAAGCCTCACTTGAAAAATTAAAAAATAAAGCAAAAACAGCAAAGAGACTATAAGTTTGCCATTGAATTCATAGTTTGTACTTTAATAATAAAAGGAGAAACTCTTCTCCATATAATGAAGCCAAAATATAATAATAGTAGTTGCATATTGGACAAAAAAATTGTCTCTTCTTGATTCCTTGCATTGTATCAGCATATTAGTGACAACTGCATAATTAACACTGCTTGTTCCATTACGAAAATGTATCTTGCTTTAATAAGAGAGTCTTTAGTATACAAGATGACATGCTTAAACAATGTATATTTGAAATAGACAATATACAATATCTAAATGGAAATAACATAAATGATTCTGACAGTGTGTGTATATATATATGCATTTTCAACACTTGGCACAAAACTGATACTGACAATATGTGTGTATATATATGTATGTATAAATATATATATAGCAGAAACCACCTTAAATTCTAGAGACAGTAGTTGATCTGTTTGAAACACCACGATTTTTTACTTTCTTCTCAACTATTTCAAAACTGATTGGTGGAGTTAGACTGCTTGCTCTTTTTCGACCCTTTTGGACGACATTTGTGAGGCTGCACTGTTGGTTCCAGAATTGGACGAAAAGATTGACCAAGAAGTTAAGTGTCGTACGTTCATAGTTCTTGCCTTTTTTTTTTCTTTTTTCTTTTTTGGTACAGTACATATATAGTTGGTATTGCTGCTAAACAATTTTAATGTGTTTACCATACACCGACAAGATATAATACAATGCTTAGCTGTTTCTAGTGGACTAGTATTACTTTGTCTATTGATTACTATTTCTATTGACAATGTTGATCTTCTCCATTCTAGCTGCATTATGACTCGTTTTATATGTAGCCTTGTAAGGTACTGTATGACTTGTGGAAAAAAAATTCTTAAGTATTATTGCTAATTTTATGTGCTTATAATCTAGGAATTCAAGCGACGATTGATGAACCGAACAAATTCATTTCTTTAGAAATGAAAGTTTTCAGAGTCAAGAAGATCTCATTGGCGTTGTACAGAGTGTTAAATTTCAGCAAGGGTATGCCACCGTCATTAAAAGGTCTAAAGTTGACAAATATGTTGTCATTTGATGTGACAAAGATGGTGTTTATCAAGGATATAAAACTCTTGTGGGGCAAAGAAAAAGAAAGTCAACTTCTCCTCTTATAGATTGTCCAGTTGAGATCAGGGAAAAAAAGAAAAAGATATATAGTAGGTTGTGGAAGGTGGAAATAGATAACCATGCTTTCAAAGGAACCACGAACCATCAATTGACATGTCTGGACATCCCTCTTATCGTAGACTTTCAAATGAAAAAGTTCTATGGCTTCAAGAGATAAATAAGGCTGGTATACAACCACGCAAAATTTTGTCTTCCCTAAGACAAAATAATCCGAATCTTCAGCTATTTCTCGGACTATCTATAACATGATACCTAAGATAAGAAAAGAGAGTCTTGGTGACCGTTCAATTGTCCAAGCCCTACTCCACTATAAAAAAGGTCACTTGACTCATTTGTTTTTTGCTCATCCTAAGTCCATCCAACTGACTAAGAGCTACCCTTATGTTTTTGTAATGGATTGTACTTATAAGACTAATAAATACAAGACACCATTACTAGACATCATAGGAGTCTCAAGTTTCAATAAGTCATTCTATTCTTGCTTTGTCTTCTTGGAAAGGGAGGAAGAACAAGATTATCTATGGGCTTTGAAAATTTTTAGTAAACTTTTGGGGAATCATCAATATCTGTTGGCAATTATAATAGAACGAGAATTTGCATTGACGAATGCAGTGAATGCAATTTTCATGGGATTAGGGAGTATGGATATCAGCTCCCTTTTGGTGTTTGCTCTAAATTTGATGATCTCAACTCACACAAGTATGAATAAAATACAAATGCACACAGACACTCAACAAGGAACAGAGTCTAAGCATATATTTCACAGAAATACCTTACAAGAAGAAAAACACTCACTTATATAGTAACCTGATATTTGACCTAATAGAGATCAATTCGGATCAACATATTCAATCATTTACAATCTAAGCATCTTGTTTGCTTTGAATAAGTCAAAAGCAAATCTCATTCTTAAAGTTAAGGTTATCAAAATAGAGAAAGAATAGATGTAATCAGATCAAGTAATGATATTACAGTCCTATCTTATATAAGTTTACTTGCTAAACTAAGCACAACATAAATCAATCAGTTAGTACACATATATCAATTAAAAAATTAACACATATCTCCTAAATCAATGTATGATCTTACCATCTTGAAGAGATATCACCAATCCAAGTCAGTTGTTCCACTTAGCTGACTTGTCTTTTGAAGAAGTTGCCAATATAGGTACTTTCAATCTCCCTCTTTGGCACTTCATTCAAAAGACAAACTATTCAGACCTGTAAGTAAACAATGTACCATAGAATATGCAGACAAATCACAGCAATCTCATCCATACATTCAAAGTGAAATCCGAAGGAACATTAATTTGTTTAGTACAAGCAAAAGAAACTAAAAATAAGTCCTACATAATTCTTAGTTATCCTAAAGCAAAAGCCCAACAAAAGCTTGTGTTAGAGCACCATAGCAATAAGCAGGCAGATCACACACATATCTCTCCCTTTTTAGATGAAGGGTCAAAGGCTCAACGATGACGAGCAAAGGGGTCTTGATCAAGGTAGCGGCGATAAGCTTCAGGACCACCGAAACGAAGATCATATGCATCAGCACACTGACGCAGAGCTCGAACATCTTGTTGCAGAGAGGTAGTGTTTTGAGCAATGGTGAGGAGGCTCTGCTGCATTGCCAATGCCCTTTGCAAAAGAACCGCAAGATGTTGCTGCAACAAGGCTGTGCGCTGCAAGGCAACCATCACATCATGAGCCATGTCATTATGCTCTCTCTAAAAGCCGTTGAACTATTCAGTAAGCTCAGTGAGGTTGTAGTGGATGGCCGGAGATGGATTGTGTCTCTGACGAGGAGGAGGAGGAATGCCAGAGGAGGAGGAGGAGGAGGAGGAGAGCTGATCATTCTAAGAATCAGAGGCGTCTTGTATTTTGAAATTGAAACCGAAAGGCTTGAGAATAAGTGAGATCTAAAAGAAATTCAAAGAAAGCAGACCTTTTAATAGAGAAATTCCAAAACTTCTTTAAGAAGTAAGGAGTCATATCAGAGGTCTTCTCGGGGCAAGATACCAAGATGGAAAAAGAAAAGATATCAAAATCTCCCAAAGTAATCATGACAGTAGAAACTCTTAACCTAAAAGAAAAAGAAAAAATGCATGTATCTCACACAAATAAAAAAGATATGAACAATATAGGTACATCAAAACTTGCCTTAGGGCAACTCCAACAAAGGACTCAAAGTTGAATTTGGAACTAAATATGAGTTTTTGGATCTCCAATGATAAAAAAGAGGGGTTAAAATCTAGAAATGAGATTGAATCGGAGTTGGAATCAACTCTGAAACAAACTCCAGCTCCTGTTAGACCCACAAAACAGTAGAAAAAAAATAAAAACCAAAAGTAGTCGTGCATAATGAAACGAACGAAGATGCGAGCCAGAGACAAAGAAAACAAAAGCTAGTTGATCGTGTGTGCTGACATGCAAATGCGCTATAATAACTCACACTTGATTGGCAGGTCTCATGCCCAGCTGTGTGTAATCAATAAGCAATGGTAAACTATTTTGAATTTGGACGGCTATTTGAGCAACTATTTTGATCAAACAAGCTAATTCATCTGCCACAAATACTATTCAAAAATAAAAGCATCATTATAATTTTAACTAAATACTATTTAAAATTATAATTGTCATGAAAATATTTATATCTATTTATTTTTTTATTTAACATAATATTAATGAAATTTTAAATTAAAGTTAATCTATATTATAATTATAAACAAATCAAAATACATTTTAGCTCTCCCAAATAGAACTCATTGTTAGAGATGGAGGAGTTAGAACTAGATGAACAATGACGAGGAGGAGCTAAAATGGCTCAAGCTCTCCCAGGTAGCACCTTTATTGTTGGAGTTGCCCTCATTCATGACACTGGTGAAGTGAATGCACCAAGTAAGAATGTTATGTTGTAACATGCTGTAGATATATTAGCAAAAAAATTGGATCAATGTAGTCAGCAAAGGAGGCTTCAGTAAAGGGCTTCAGTAAATCTGAACATGCAACACTCTCCCTCAAAAGATACTCTCAAGGTATAAGCTCACATGTATAGAGGTGGTGATAAGTAGAATCACACTTCATGATTAAGAAATCACTAACCATTGGCTTGTAAAGCATACAACCTATAACAAGTAAGAATGCATATGAACACAGAAAGAATCATGAGGTCTTTTTTAGGGTTGTAACTTGGACGGTTAGTGAGGCAAGTTATGAAATAGATGGGAAAAATTGGGTATATCTTCAGTAGCTTCAATTTTTGAACCAAATAATCATAGTCTTGAGTGATAAACTCCATGCTACTTCTAAGACTGATAGAAAATGAGTCTTCAATTAATCTGCAAATGCAGGATCTCAACTTTTTTGAAACATTGTACACACAGTATTTTTTTCTTAGTTGACTGTCTCAATTTTCAGAGATTGTATCATTTTCTTGCGAATGAGCTCCTTTGTGGACTGTGTTTGAAACTTCATGAAGTAATATGTATCCACCAATGGAGCCTAATGTAGAAGCAGCATTATCAAGAATACAGTCTATAATACTTGTGTTGCGTAGCTTGAAGATCAGGATCTGCTATAGGATATAGCACACTGAGGAACAAGAGATCAGCTGTAGCCAAGGTGAAAAATAAAGGAAATAGGCACAAGAGGGCTATCTAAAGAGGAATTTGCAGATGGACACATTTTCAAGATTTGTCCATGGTGGAGGAAAACAGTCCTAGAGCCTCAATCATTTTCATCCAATGCTCACATAACATAAGTACTCGCAGATAACATGAGGTAATGATGCAAGTTCTAGAAGTGAAAACATCAAGCATGTACTCAAGATAAACTGCATCTCAGATTGTGGTAGTTATGTGAAAGCCTCATAAACTCGCTAGGCAATAGGAGATGTATGCAATCTTCAACACATGAAGCATAGACATTTTTGACAATACAAGGACTTGTAACTTTTAGCAAACATATATACAACACATCCACAAAATGAAACATTTTACTTAGTGCAAAGAACAAACTCCAAGGGCATTTCGTAAGGTTTCAAAACGAGTTGTATCCAATGACTTTGTAAAGAAATCGACAAACTGATGTTTTGTGGATATAAAGTTTAAATCAAGAATGTACTTTTCAACTAAGTCTCTGATGAAGTGAAATATGAGATCAATGTGCTTAGTTCGTGAATGCTGAACATGATTCTTAGAAATTTGAATAGCATTTGTGTTATCACAAAAGAGTGTTAACTTACCTTGTGGAATGCCATAGTTTCTCATCATGTTTTTCAGCCACAGTAATTGTGTGCAGCAGTTACCAGCAGCAACATATTCAGCCTCGACTATTGACAATGTGATTCAGTTCTGCTTTTTACTGTGCCTAGAAACTAGGTTGTTAACAACAAAGAAACATCTTCCAAATGTGCTACGTCTGTCCTTAAGGTTGCCTCCCTAATCAACATCACAATAACATGCTATCTCCACATTTGTGTCAGATGAGTAATATACTCCACAATTTGAAGTACCATGAACATATCTGATAATCCTTTTCACAACCTCATGAACGTATTTGATAATCATCTTCACAGCCTTAAAAAGTGTTTCCTTGGGAGCTGCTTGAAACCTAACACACACACCAACATTATAAGAAATATCTGTCTTCTAGAAGTTAAGTACAGTAAGCTCTCAATCATACTTCTATACAATGTTTCCTATTCTGGAGTTCCAGTATTATCCTCACAAAGTTTAGTAATAGTGCTCATGGGATTACTCACCGGTTTAGCTGATGCTAGACCAAACTTCTTAACCAAATTTTCAACATATTCAATTTTAGATAGAAACATAACTGAGGGCATTTGCTTGACTTGTAATCCAAGAAAATAGGTTAACTCACCAAGAACACTCATTTCAAATTTGCTATGCATGACATTAGTGAAATCTTTTACCATAGAAGTGCAGGTAGATCCAAAGTCAATGTCATCAACATATTTTTGAGCAATCATGATGTGCTTACCTTTTCACTTGACAAAGAATGTTTTGTCCACATATCCTCGACAACATCCCTAACTAACCAGATAAGTAGACAACTTTTCATACCAAGCTCTGGGAGCCTGTTTAAGGCCATACACAGACTTACTTAGTTTAAAAACATGATCAAAACAATTGGGGATCTATGAAACCTTTAGGTTATTCCACATAAACTTCTTCATCAAGTTCGCGATGCAAGAAAACAGTTTTGACATCAATTTGGAATAATTTAAAGTTTAAGTGACAAACATTGGATAAAAGCAGTCTCACAAATTCAAGTCTAGCTATAAGAGCAAAAGTTTCACCATAATCAATCCCTTCAATTTGAGAGTAACCATGAGATACTAGACATGCTTTGTTTCTAATGACAGTGCCAAACTCATCACTTTTATTTCTAAACACCCATTTTGTTCTCACAACATTGCATTGTTCAGGTCTAAGACATAATTCTCAAACATTGTTTCTAACAAATTGATTAAGCTCTTCTTACATAAAATTTATCCAATCATCATCAACAAGTGCTTCCTTAACATTCTTAGGTTCAAGCAAGAAGACAAAACCAAAATAAGCTATTTTGTTTATGTCAGACTTGTTCTGAGTTATAAACATATCAAGGCAATATCTAACACAACTTCATTGTTGAACACCTTGGGGGCTTGTCTTCAAGTAACAATACCATCATTTACATTGTAATACCCCAACCTTTTTATATAATTGATATCATTTATAGATAATGTGTGTTTGATTTAGTAGCTGCGGTAAATAGTTTTTATCGTCGATAAATATCAAGATGTCAAAAGTTGACTTTTTATCGAACTGTCGACGTTGGTTAATTTCGGATAGAAATTGTAGAATTTTTCGAGATGAGATCGTAGATGCGAGGAATGTCAAAATCGGAGTTACGACATAAAAGTTACGATTATTGGAAGTTTATCTTAAATTACTTTCCAAAAATGACCAAGTATAAAAGGGACTTACCCTTTCGGGAAAGTCAGAATTAAGAGAGTTTGGGGTTGACCTCGGTCAAGTTTCTCTCCCGTGGAGAGAGACACCGAGTTATGGCAGTGTGGTGGTGCGCGGCGGTGCGACACCGTCCGTCCACTTTCTGGCAGTTCCACTGGTCAGAATCTAACCGGCTTGATGTCAGAAACATGTGGCTGGCTTCAATTTCATTGATTGAAGGCTTGAGGAGAGAGAATTGATGGGTAAGATTTTAGGGTTTCCTTCGTCACCATCGCCAACGAGGTCTCTGGCGTCGAAATTGGTATGGTTAGAAAGCTCTCTCCTTTCTCTATATGTTATTGTTGTTGTTGTTTATTGTTATTGATTGCAGGTTAAGACTGAGGAAATCGAATTGATTCCCGTTTGGTTTTTTGTTTGGTCTTTGCCAGAAACGGCGGTTGCTGGTGGTTGTTGGCAACGAGGTTAGAGGGGTTTTGTTTTCCACCTCATCGCGAGTCGATTAGGACTAGCCACGAGCCTAGGGGTGGCTCTACAACGGAGATACGACGCCGGAGAGATTTCGGGCCGTGGGGTTTCGGGGCCAATTCTGGCCAAATCAGTCGGAGTCCGGTATTGGACCTATGAGAGAATATGTTGGGCTTGGAGTGAGCTTTCCAACGGTGTGTTAATCTTCATCATTGGCGGTGGTTGCCAGTGGTGTCGTGTGGCCAGAATTTATTTTCCAAAAATTGATCGTGTGATATGTCGTTAGAGGTTAATTTATCGTCTAGGCTTCGTCAACCCAGTGGGTAGGTGGTGGCAACAAGGTTCTCCACCAATGGCGTTGCGGCCAACGAAGAAATTAGATTTTTCATCTGTGGTTACGATCACTTCATTGTAACGGATTTGTCGAGTTGTTTTCTTCGACTGAATTAGTCAAAATTTATTTTAGATCAAGTACTTCCTCGATTTACGTGTTTAATTTTCTTTATTTTTGAAGATTTTCGACAAGGATCGGGTCGTCACAATTGGTATCAGAGCGTGGTTCAATTCTCGGACTTCGCTTTTGTTGTGTTTTGTGATTTAGAGTTTAGTCGTGAAAGTATAAGTTTTGAAATTGTGTATTGTGTTCTTGTGATCATCGCGAAGACAGTGTACGGTGGTCTTAGACGTGAAGTGGTTACGCATTTGCCATTATTGGACCTGAGGTACGTGGTTCTTTACTTTGCTTCGTATTGTACATTTGCGTATCCATTATCGATATTCATTTATCGATATGTTTTTGATATTTGCTTATTGATACATATTTTTGACATTATTATTATTATATTGTGCTGACACGATTACCACATAAAATCGTTACAAAGTGATAACTGAACGACAACATTAGTTGTCAAACAAAATGGAATTGAGATGTTATTACAAAGATAAACGAAAATGATACGAATTGAAACTTGAGATCAAAACGAAAAGAGTTGTATTATCTTATTATCCTTGTGATTATTTGTACAATTTGTACAAATATACGCAATGATCATTTGCATATCGATGAAAATATATTATTGATGATCAGTTTGACTTGATTAGAATCCAACGGAATTCATCAGAAATTACAAAATTGAAACTGGTACGAAATGATTACATATGCAAAACGAGAACTATTATACGAGAAATAGAAAGATGATTGTATTATATATATACGATTATATATGAGATATGCGATATATAGATAGACTACCATAGATTGGTGGTGTAATACCCCAAAAATTAGTATAATAATTTATATCATTATATGACTCGTCAAACTTAAAAATTACCATAATTTAATTTAACCTTAGAGCCTTCAGAATTTCGATAATAAATTATAAAAATGAGCTTGAGATAACCATTAACGGAGTGAAGCAAATAGTCTAGTGGATACTCAAGTTCAGGAACTCCCTGGTTTTTGGTTCGAGACAACGGAACTGCATTCGCGAAACATTCCATGTTGTAGGTTAGTAAAAATAATAAAAAGTGGTAAGAAAAGATTAATTCCAAATAGCCGATTTTCAAAAATGAAATTTTAGCAAAACGACAAAATTCTCCTTATTCGTATTTGTTTCCCAAATCAAACTTTGTGTTTAAGATTACAGTCAATATGTCTAGTGGTCATGTTTATATCATTTTGGTGCTAATTTGTTGTTTTATAATTTTGGTTGCTTACATATTTTAGTAAAATTACATCATATTTTTCACCCATTTACTTTGCATTTCACATTCACATATGTCTATATGATCAAAGTGCATCTACAAATCAGATTTTTTCACTCGCATTACTATTATTTTAAAAGTGCACATTTGCCCTAGAATTAGTTGCCCAACTATTCCATTATCAACTTGTCTTGTAGAAGCCAATAGAAATGGTTGTAGATTAATTTCTTATGTCCCCTTTCAAGGCCTATATATACATCCCCTTGAATCCCATATGATCACACACCATTTCCATCAAGTTTCAACCAATCAAAACTCTCCCAAAGTTGCAATGCAACACACCTAAAATCCTATAAAAATAACCTTCATATTAAGCATATTTTAGTAACTCTTTCTTTGTTCCAAGAAGGTCATATTGACTTAATTAAACATTTCATTCACCTACTAAAATTTTTGAGTAAGTACATGAGTACATTCCTGTACTTCTTGATCTTTAGGATTATATCAAAGTGCATAACTAAGATAAAAGGGAAATAATGAGCCTTAATATAAATTTAATACTTTTGTTTTTGTTAAAGTTTTAATTAGTTAAATGTTTTTACATATTTGGATTTTACATAAAAATTTATTCAACTTTGGCTTTTGAATCACTCAAAAAGGTTAAGTAATGAGAAAGTTATGGCTAAAACAACTTTTGCTAATCTTTTCTTTAATCTTGTTCGAAATCTCTTGAAATGCTCTTAATTTGAAATATTCATATTTGACACATTTCATAACCAAATTTAGTGTTCTTTATATCAAAATGAAGCTTAGGAGTTCAAATATCAATCTGGAAAGTTTTGAAGGCATTGGTTAACATTTAGTAACTAATTAATCCGTGTAAATGAGCTTAATACCAAGCGTAACTATTTTTAGATAGTTTCTAAACATCTTTGTTCTGGACTTGAGAACTCCCTACCGGACTTTATGACTATTACCATTGGATTCCTCTTGAAAAACACTTCGAGATGGTGTACCGACTTCTTTAATTGGACATAACTCAGATCAATTATAAAATGGACCAAGTAGAGGATTTCGGGCGGACTTCCGCCGAATGATACTTTTGGCCCCAAGAATTAATAATTTTATTTTCTGTATTTGTACTTTGATTTCATTTACTTATTCGCATTATTTACTTCTTTAGTTTGAATTGGGACTAGCGGAGGATTTCGAACGGATTACCGCCGAATGAAACTTTTTGACCGATGATAACTAAGTTTTATTTCAAGTTCATTTACTTAATCCTTCTATCTGTTTACTTTCAAGTATAATTCAGGACAAATGGAGGACTTCGAACGGACTATCGCTGAATGAAACTTTTGGACCAAAATTGTTAATTAATGAAATACGTTTAAGTTTGATCATTCTTCCTTTACGAATTCTATTAAGTATATATTTACTACATGATTATAATGTAAATATATACACTATAATCTATAGATATATAGTCTTAACTAAAGACTTGTTTGTGGTCGTTATGGTTGAGGTGTGAAGTCAGACGTAAAGTACGAATGACCCCGTGCTTAAGTGAATCGCTGGTAAAATATTTTGTTATTGTGGAAGTTAGCCAAGGGTCTTAGTCCCTTACAGATAGTGCACTATTATACTCTTAGTAATGAATTGTGTCAAACCGGTAGAATACATACTTTAGAAGGTGGCCTTAGTATGTTGTGGATTTATATGTTTGTTGGTATTATGAAACTAAGCACATAATTTTTGAGTAATTATCGGTTAATCCAAAATAATTTACTACAGAAGTATTAGCGTGTTTGTGAGTTGATGTGCAGGAACATATATTATATATACTTATATGTATATATTATAAAAACGCAAGTATAAGCATGAGAGAACATAACTGATTTTGATTATTCCACCTTTTTTAATTAGTTGTTCGGTTTGATGTTTCTTACAGATAATCAAGTGCATGCTTGTAAACTATACTTACTGGGTCAGTGTGACTCATGATGCTACACATTTCTCTTTTTCAGGTGATGAGTAGGTGATACGGCTTTTTACACCCTCAAAGATATCCCTATTATTATGAAATAATCATCAATATAGTAGTATGGAAAATATGGGTCATTACCCGCTGAAGATTGATGAAACTAAGCGTTAGACGCAAACAAACACTAAAATCAGTTTCCTGATAGACTCAACCTACAGATACTAACCTAATTAATTACCTAACCTAGACTCAACTAAAAATTACGAAAATAATACTGGAAAAACTAGACACAGTAGTGCACTACCACATGTAAAATTTCAATAGATTTGGAGTTTATTTGCTATACTAAAACAAATAAAGAAAACAGATAAATACAGGAAATCAGCTTTGGAAAAGTGACGAAAATCAATAAGCAAAAGAGTTAAGGGAATGTTCTCCACCACCGTCACTCCAGCTAGACAATATATGCTCAACCCAACAATGCTATGCCAATGGATGAAAGTTCTCAAGAAGATTCAATTATGCTTAGAACACAACCTATTATATAATCCTTATGATTACACCGGTGAAGGTTCGCTTATCACCAGTGACTATCTCTCAAAGAACCCAAAAGTCACGGACTCGGATTTACTAAGAGAGAAGCATTATGATCTAGAAAAGGTGTGAGAATCTATAAAGCATCACAAACACACTAAGGGCGTGCCTTACTAGCCTTAGGGTTTCTTATAACCAAAAAGCTCGGTTTCTACTCAAGAGAAATTGAGGAAGATCAAATACAACCAACAGACATCAAATTCTCATAGACTTAGATCCCTAAACATGCATACTAAGCGTGCACTCAAAGCATATAAGATATAAATCATCAATGTAAAATTAACAAAGAAACCTCATCCAAGAACATAATAAAATTAGGTCAAAGCGTATATATTATCTAAATTTCATGTACGGGGCTTCAAAACCACCCATTAACAAAGGGGTTAGCTACTCATAGTGTTAGATAAGAATATCAAATAATTCATAAGAGATAAATTAAATGATAGAGAAGAATATACTATTGGCGACGTTGGAATCGGGCAAAGCTTCATGCATGAGAACTACTCTCTTTTTCTTTTTGTTTCTTCTGTTCGTCCTCTTCTTAATTCCCCAAAATGTCAGCCTTCCCCCACGTTCCAAGAGTTAGCTACATATATATAGCTTGATTAATTATCCAAGCACAAGCTCACGTGCCAAGCTAGTTTCAATCAAAACCCACTTCTTCTTGTCTTTGTTTTCCATTTGGTCACATCTCTCACCAAACCTCCTCGCCAAGCATCTCTCAATTAACCACCTCGCCAAGACTTCCTTCAGCTATATATATATATGTACCTCGCCAAGCTATTCCTCGCCAAAGCAATATATATATATATATATATATATACACACACACACACACACACTCTTCATTCTTAAACTCTCTCCTCGCCAAGGTCACACGGGCAATTAGCATTCTTCTCAAATTAGGATTCTTTCACATCGTAAGTCCTCCTCTTCCACAATAACTCCAAAATATATTATTTAATCTTCTTTTCTTCATTAATCTCTAAAATACCTAAAAACAAATAAACATAATTAATTCACTCAATTAATAAAAACAAACTAAATGTAGGGAACAAATTAGATACCGAATAGACGCATAAATATGCGACTATCAAAATACCCCACACTTAAATATTTCTTGTCTTCGAGCAATACACTAAACTAAGAATCTGAAAATAACTCAAAAACTCTAACTACATAACTCTAATGCCCTTAACATTTTGTCTCAGCAATCTTCCTACAAATGCAACACCAAGATTAATATGACTCCAAATTTCTATACCACAAAGTTTCAAAAGTTAATCCCAATGTATGATACACATGTCATATGTAGGATGAAGATATAATCATGGTGGAAATAAAGCTATAGCATGCGAAAAACAAGTCAAGATTCAACCTCACTGAAGTATGCTTTCAAAAGTGTTTCTCTCAAAGTAGGTCTAAGGTATTCACTCAACTCAATTACTTGCCAAATGGACCAAACCATATGCTTACTCTTGTAACTAATCTCCATAGATCAAAGGCTGTTATCTTGAGGATCAAAAAGGACTTTCAAATGTTGTAATGGGGCTTGGCTCATAGGTTAAAGAATAAATGGATACGGAATTCAAATATAATTCTAGAATCTAGTAGAGCACCAAATAAGAGATTTATTCAAACTTTACAACCATGAAATTTTTCACTATTGTGGCCAAATTTAGGGGTGGAATTTTGAAACCGAAAACCGGAAAAAACCGGGCCGAAAACCGCACCGGAACCGAAAAAAACCGAACCGGATAAAAACCGAAATGAACAGTAAAAAACCGGGCCGAACCGGGCATGTTCAGTCTGGTTTCCGGTTTGACCCCCTTAAAAACCGAACCGAACCGATTTAACCGAAGTCAACGGTCAACTACTCAAAACGACGCCGTTTTGATTAAGGGAAAAAAAAACCCTATCAGCCATTCAGCCTCAGTCACTCTTCCGCTCTTCGTCTCTTCTGTCTTCTCACTTCTCAGTTCTCGCTCTTCCTGTCGCTCCTCCGCCTCCTCGCACTATCGGCCTCGATCTCTCTGCTCCTCCACCTCCTCGCACCTCCTCGCACTCTCGGCCTCTCTCTGCTCTTCCGCCTCCTCGCACTCTCGCCTCTCGGCCTCTCTCTGCCTCTCACCGCACTCGGCCTCCAGTCCTCACTCCTCCAAGCACAGTCGCACTCAGTCCTTAACTTGACTCCTCGTCGCAGCTCGACGACTCGCATCTCTCCACTCTCCAGAAGCCTCGCCTGGCACTCCAGTCCAGAAGCTCGCCGACTCGCAAGTCTCCACTCTCCAGCCTCGCCTCGCACTCGACGACTCCTTGCAGCCTGCCGGCGTTTGGTATTTGGTAAGAACATCCTTATTCATCTTCTTATCCACTTAATGATGATTCCTTCATTGAAATTTTGAATTGATGTCATTATTTTCGTTTGCTAAGATGATTTTGAATCTATTTTGAATCTGCGATTGGGCTAGTGTGTGTTATCACTGAGCTTGCTAAATTGATAAATTGATTAATCGTTGTATATATAGGTAGATAGAATTGATAAATTCTAAATTGCTGAGCTTGTATTGCTTTTGTTTGTGTCTGTTATATTTGTATCTGTGTCTATTTGAAAACATTGTTTTGCTTATGCTTATTTGATTTTTAGGTGAAGGATTCAGTAAAGTTTTGATTTTTAATGTTTTTGATGAGTTATATGAGTGTTCTTAAGTGTTGTTGAACTAGTTGGGGAAATTTGTTTATCTTGAATGGTGTTTGTTGTTATCTGAATCCTTGTATGGTATTGATGGTGGTTCGATGTGTGTAGTCCTAGTCCTGTGTGAAGTTGCTATCTTGAATGGTATTGTTAAATATCTATTTTGAATATCTATTGATTCCTTTTGTTTTTCAGACACTCACAATGAAGAGGGTTAGATCGAACTCAGCTCAGTTAGCTGGTCGTGGCCGTGGCCGTGGTCGTGGCCGTGGCCGTGGTGCTGCAACCAACATATCATCCTCATCTTCTCAGGTAAATTAATGTGTAGGCATTTGGTTTTTCTTTATAGGTTGTTTCTCTCTTTGCCTATTACTTGTCTATATGGTTTTATAAATCTGTTATAGGTTACTGAATATGCTATTTTTTGTGCAGATGCAAGTTGATAGTGTGGGTGGATCAACAACACCTAGTGTGGGTGGATCACAAGCAAGTACTGCAGCTACTGCTTCTGCCATGTTGGAAGATTTCGTAGAAGAAGAAGTGGAATTAACTGAGGAAGAATATTTGCAGAAGTTGAAGGACAATGAAAGGTCAGATATTTGGGCTCATTTTAGAAGAAAAATGGTGGATGGTTTAGTTAAGGGTGTATGTCTTTATTGCAAAAAGGAATTTTGTGCTGATCCGAATATAAATGGTACATCCTCCCTAAATAGTCATATGCACAGATGTAGGAAATATCCTCCTAATCTAGAAATGATAAAGGCTAAGGGTCAAAAGATTTTGTGCTCTAAGAAAGAGACTAGGGAGTTGGATACCTCGGCTGTGACAGAAGAAGAGCTCACTAGGTTATGTGTGGAGATGATTATTTTAGATGAGCTGCCTTTTTCGCATGTGGAGGGTATAGGGTTTCAGCGTTTTATGAAAAAAGCATGTCCTTTTTGGAAAATCCCTGGTAGGAAGACGGTAGCAAAAAATGTGCTTCTATTGTATATGTCGGAGAAGGAGAAGTTAAAGAATGAATTGAAGGGGAGAAGGGTGTGTCTTACAACGGATACATGGACATCCATTCAAAACATTAATTATATGGTTGTTACCGTGCATTTTATTGATGATGATTGGGTGTTGCATAAAAGAGTCATTAACTTTTTCCAAATTTTGGATCATAAGGGAGAGTCCATAGCTAAACTTCTTGAGGATTGCTTGTTAGAGTGGGGCATAGAGAAGATTCTTACAATCACCGTTGATAATGCTTCGGCAAATAATGTTGCAATAAGAGAGTTAATCAAGAGGCTAGATGCATGGGATTGTCCTAATATGGTTTTGAATGGGGGCCAAAATTTGCATATGCGGTGTGTAGCTCATATCCTTAACTTGATTGTGAATGATGGTTTGAAACAAATGAGTAGGTCTATCGAAGCTATTCGTAATTCGGTGAAGTATGTTAGATCCTCTCCAAAAAGACTTGATATCTTTAAAAAATGTGTTGAGAGAGTGAAGATAGAGAGTAAGGGGCTTGTGGTGTTGGATGTCCCTACTAGGTGGAATTCTACATACTTGATGTTGCAATCGGCTTTGAAATTTCAAAAAGCTTTTGATAGATTATTCTTTGTGGATGATACCGAAAATATTATAGCATATTTCAAAGTGGGGGAAGCGGATGCAAAGGAAGGGCCACCCACTTCGGTTGAATGGAAGAATGGAGAAGTGTATATGGAGTTTTTGAAACCATTTTATGAAGTTACATTAAGAGTGTGTTGTTCTAACATTCCTATCATTCATCACACTTTTAATGATTTGCTTCATTTATATGGTATCTTGCAACAAGAAATTAATAGACCAAGTGTGGGGATGATGGAGGAAATTGTACCTCCAATGGTAGAAAAATATACTAAATATTGGGGTGATTTTGATGAGTTGAACCAATATGTGTTTCTTGCTCTTGTTCTTGATCCGCGGAAAAAGTTTGAAAAGCTTGTTGATTATTTAGAGGTTGTTTATGCGGAAGAGGAAGAATACTATAGGGTGGAAAGGGTTACAAAGAGGGTGAAGATTCTTTTGTATGACATTTACCATGTGTATGAAGAGGAAGAAAAGGAGATGAGAGGGGTTGAAGAGTCTCAACCATCTAATGATGTGGTTGACATTTCTTTCAAGGGTCTTACGGAGTTTGAGAGGAAGATGAAGGAGAAAGAGTTGAAGAGGAAGGCAAGGAGAGCCGAGACTATTAACAATGATGTTGATAGATACATTAGTGATACCATGGAAGGAGATGATGAAGATTTCAACTTGTTGAATTGGTGGAGAGTAAATGGGGTTTCTAAATACCCTATATTGGCCCGCATTGCAAATGACATCTTAGCTATTCAAGTGTCTACCATATCTTCGGAATCTTCTTTTAGCACTAGTGGAAGGGTCATTAGTCCACATCGAAGCTCTCTAAGTCCAAGAGTTGTGGAAGCCTTAATTTGTACACAAAGTTGGCTTAGAGGTGAAATTATTG
The DNA here is from genome assembly GCA_946800695.1 of Geum urbanum. Taxonomy (NCBI): domain Eukaryota; kingdom Viridiplantae; phylum Streptophyta; class Magnoliopsida; order Rosales; family Rosaceae; genus Geum; species Geum urbanum. The sequence goes on from OX326997.1 coordinate 7,527,976, forward strand.
CTTTGCATCATGTGCCCACTAGTGAGGAGATGGAGATATGTGAAGAAGCGGAAAAAGGTAATAGCTTCTTTTTAAGTTTTTATTCTTGAATAGATTTGAGTAAATTGACTAAATTCTTCTTTAATTTATATTACATGCATGTATAGTTTTCTTATCTAACTTGTTCTTTTTCAATTTTGTTTTTTGTACATGTAGAAGTTTTGGAGATGCCAAACTTTCCATGTAAGCAAGGTGATAAGAAAGCTATGTTGCCTCCCAAAATGAAGCAAACATTATTGCGAGCATGAGATGTAGTTGTAACTCATCGCCTCCCTTGATAATACCCTTGTAAGTCATTTTCAATGTCAAGTTCCTTTTGTTCTTATTTACGGTTTGTTGCTTATTTAATTTTTTGTTGCAAATTTTAGTTTAGCATATAATAAATTTGAGATAATAATGGGTATGTACTTTGCTTTTGAGGTGATGAGCAAATTGTATGTTACATTAGACTTATTGAGATTCCACGGCAGAGGGTTTAACTTGTTCGTTACTCTGTCAATGTAACATATACTAAAAAAAAACCGAAAAAAACCGAAACCGAACCGAACCGACGGTTCGGTTTGGTTTCCGGTTTGTACCAATGAACAGTAAAAAACCGAACCGAACCGAACCGAATTTTTTTTCCGGTTTGGTTTCCGGTTTTGCCTCAAAACCGAACCGAATGGGACCGAATCCACCCCTACCAAATTTCATCTTGTTGGGCCTTCACATCATTTTTTTCATCAACAGTCAACCTGGGTATCAAGCGAGATATCATAACTTTTTTTTTTCTTTATGTTCATATTATTTTTTTCATCATTTTTTTCAGTTTTTTTTCGAAGACTAGCTTGATACCCCACACTTATTTCTTTGTATCACCTTTCGACATTGTTGCTGCCTTCACATACTTGCCTCATGTATAGCTCTATCAAGTACTAGAACAAGGGTAAAGAAATAACTATTCTATGGTTCAGGGTAAAGGTTATGCGGTGATGACAAAAATTTTAAACATGTAGGCTCAAAGTGGTTAACTAAGGGGTGCACAACTTATGTACACAACGTTGAGACACAGGCTTATATGGATATGGTGATGTCCCCTAAATGCCTTTATCACTTCCTCAATCAAAACATATATTGACTATAAGCTTTGAAAAGCACAAGAGCAAATTCTAGTAATCTCTAAAGTCCAATAACTTAATTTGTGGAAAACAATTGACACTCAACAAAGAAAGCATGTGTATTCACATATAGGCTCAATCGCTCAAGGGTTAAATGAATCTCAAGTTGTTTAAGCATGCTAAAAAATCAGTACCATGTTAACTCGTTTCTACATCCACTACACATTCACATATGCACCATATATCAAGATTAACCAAAGAAACTCATATAACATGATTATCTTTTAGTCACAATTACGGAAGATATAATCACATCATGGACTAGTTAAGGGCACCTAAGACTCAAAACAAGACTCTTTTTGTATTTTTCTTGACACTATTTATTTTTGTATTTGGTTTTTCATATAAGATACTAAAACACACAAGAAAAACAAAGAAAAACTCAAAAACACCAAACTTTGGCGAGGAAACCCTTCCATGACGAACTAGTCGTCGAAAAAGACTCCCTCAATCTCGCCAGACTCAGTCCACTCGTCAGATTTATACAGAATTAATCACATAGTGGAATGAACTGACATTTTACGAGAATAAACTAGACATATAAACAAACATTCCCTCAAAATTTCAGAAATTTACGAGACATCTAGCTATGTCAAATAAATTAATCAAGACAGCATATTGCACAGTACCGAAATAACACCTAAAAACGAAAAATTTATACATAGACGCTAAGGATATGGTATAAACCCCATCCCACACTTAAAATTTGCATTTCCTTCAATGTAAAACATATCTAAAGCATGCAATACATGAAACAAGCATGAAGCAAAATCACAAATCATATCACAAAACACACTAAAACATGGAGAAAAATAAAGCAAAGAAGTAGGGATAAGAAATCAAATCTGGCAGCCAAACTTCTTCATCAACATGGGTTGCCTCCCAAGTAGCGCTAAGTTTAACATCTTCAACCAGACGGTACCAAGTATCACTCTGCATTCTGAGGCACATCTTGAAGAGGTACACGCTCGACGACATGCTCCACAAATGACTCATAGAAAGGCTTGAGTCGGTGTCCATTCACTTTGAATGTTTTCCCTGTCTTAAAGCTTTTGACTTCTATTGCACCATGAGGAAAAACATTAGTCATAATAAAGGATCCTATCCATCTAGATTTGAGCTTACCTGGGAATAACCGAATATGAGAATTGAATAGCAAGACTTTTTGCCCAATTACAAAGGTCTTCTTTCTTATCATCTTACCATGGAACATCTTGGTCTTTTCGTTGTAAATCCAGCTAGACTCATAAGCATCATTACGGATCTCATCCAATTCATTGAGTTGCAATTTCCTATGAGTACCCGCGGCATCTATATTCATGTTGAAATGCTTGACTGCCCAATATGCCTTGTGCTCGAGTTCTACCGATAAATGACAAGCTTTTCCATAGACCAACCTAAAGGGAGACATCCTAATAGGTGTCTTATATACTGTTTGATGGGCCCATAACACTTCATCTAAGCGCTCATTGTAATCTTTTCTTGTCGACCCCACTGTCTTCTCAAGAATCTGCTTGATCTCCCTGTTTGAAACCTCCACCTACCCGTTCGTCTGAGGGTGATAAGGCATTGCCACCTTATGAGTCACATTATACTTTCTGAGTAAGGCATCAAAAGTCTTGTTGCAAAAGTGAGATCCTACATCGATGATGATGCATCTAGGTGTTCCAAATCTAGCAAAAAGTCCTTTAAGAAAACTAAGAACAACCTTAGAATCATTAGTCGGGATGACCTTAGCCTCCACCCATTTCGAAACATAATCCACAGCTAAGAGAATGTACGAATTCTTGTGAGAGTTAGGGAAATGACCCATGAAATCAATACCCCATACATCGAAGATTTCAACAACTACCGGGTGTTGAGGCATTTGATCCCTTGGTCATAAATTACCTGTCATTTGACATCGCGGGCATGACTTGTGAAATTCATGAGCATCCTTAAAAATGCTCGACCAATAAAACCCACTCACTAGCACCTTGAGTGCTGTTTTCTTCCTTCCAAAGTGTCCACCATCTACATGTGAGTGACAAAAAGAAAGAATAGAATGGAATTCAGTATAAGGCACGCATATGCGGATGATGGAATCTGAGCAATGTTTCCATAGGTATGGATCATCCCACATGAAGTACTTGGCCTCTTTCACCAACTTATATTTTTGAGCTCTAGTGTAGTAACTTAGAACCTATTTAGACACTTCGTAGTTCACAATATCGGCATACCAGGGTTCCACATCTTGCACCGCCAATAATTGCTCATCAGGAAAGTTGTCACGCAGAGGGAGATTATCATCCTCTGCATTGGAAGTATGGGTGACGCGACTTAAATGATCAGTAACCACATTCTCTGTCCCATTCCTATCTCTGATCTCTACATCAAACTCCTATAGGAGTAACATCCACCTAATCAATCTTGCATTGGCATCCTGCTTAGTCATAAGATATCTCAATGCAGCATGGTCAGAGAAAATTATAACTTTAGTTCCTAGCAAGTAAGATCTAAATTTCTCTAAAGTAAAGACAACAGCCAAAAGCTCTTTTTCAGTAGTTGAATAATTCAACTGTGCATCGTTGAGAGTCCGAGAAGCATAATAGATGATATGAGGCAACTTATCTGGACGTTGGCCCAACACAGCTCTTACAGCGTAGTCTGAGGTATCACACATAAGCTCAAATGGATGGTACCAATCCTGCACTTGAATGATGGGTGCTGAGGTCAATAAATCTTTGAGTTTGTTGAACGCCTCCAAACACTCATCAGTAAAGTTGAAGTTGACATCTTTTTTGAGCAAAGCACACAGAGGACGGGCTATCTTAGAAAAATCCTTGATAAACCTGTGATAAAAATATGCATGTCCAAGAAAAGAAAAAACCTCCCTCACAGTAGTGGGAGGTGGCAATGTACGCATAATATCGACTTTGGCCTTATCTACCTCTATCTCTCTAGCAGATATCACATGCCCTAAAGCTATCCCTTGTTCTACCATAAAATGTCATTTCTCCCAGTTAAGCAAGAGGTTAGTTTTAGCACAACTTTCTAAAATAAGAGACAAATGATGCAGACATAGGTCGTAAGAATCACCAAAAATAGAAAAGTCATCCATGAATACCTCGATGATTTTCTCCACCATGTCTGAAAAGATGCTTATCATACATTGTTGGAACATTGCTGGCGCATTACACAATCCAAATGGCATTCTTCTATATGAAAATGTGCCAAAGGGACATGTAAAAGTCGTCTTCTCCTGATCATCTTTATGGATGGCAATCTGGTTGTAGCCAGAGTAACCATCCAAAAAGCAATAATATGCGTGTTCTACAAGACGCTCCAACATCTGGTCAATAAAAGGAAGATAGAAGTGGTCCTTACGAGTGGTAGTATTAAGCTTGCAATAATCGATACACACTCTCCACCCTGTTTGGATTCGTTGAGGCACCATCACATTCTCATCATTCTTGACTATTGTGATGCCTTATCTCTTGGGAACAACCTACACAGGACTCACCCATTTACTATCAGATATAGGATAGATAATACCTGCATCAAGGAGTTTGATAACCTCCTTTTTAACCACTTCCATCATCGGTGGGTTGAGTCATCGATGAGCCTCTCTTGTAGGCTTGGATCCTTCTTCAAGGTGTATTTGATGAGTGCATACCATAGGGCATATTCCCTTGATGTTCGCAATGGTCTAACCAATTGCACTCTTGTGTTCCCTAAGCACTGTGAGTAGCTTCTCCTCCTGTAATTTAAAGAGCTTTGAAGAAATAATAATAGGCAAAGTGTTGTCTTCACTAATGAATTCATACTTCAAATGCTCGAGTAGCGGTTTAAGCTCTAGCTCAGGAGTCTGTACTAAAGAGGAAACAAGCTTGTCAGTGGTAACAGGTAAAGGAAGAGTTTGAGAAGACTTACCTTGAAGATATGGCATAGATTCGAGTGCTTCTTCCATTGCATAATACTCCTCTTCCATCACAAGATCCTCCACCGAAACAATCTCAAAAATACCATCATTCTCGACCGGTTAATGCTTGCAAATTGTTTGCCTTCGAAGAATTTTCGACCGGTCAAAAATTTCCCTTGACTGGTCGATGCTTTGAATCTATTATGTCCGGTGCCCCTGGGACATATTTTTGTTCGGATTCCTCTATCACATTTTTCAAGGGGTCTTCCTCCAATGAAAATTTCATGTATTTCTGTATAAAGCTATCAAAAGTATCAATCGAACAACAAGAATACATTTCATTATCACCTGGATGCTTCATGGCTTCAAAAATGTTGAAGCGAATCTTTTCTCCATCTAATTTCATTGAAAGAGTTCCACTATAACAATCAATCTTGGTCCTTGCGGTTCTTAAGAATGGACGACCAAGAATCAATGGTACTTCAGATGATTGAGGCTCTGCCTCCATCTCTAAGACAAAGAAATCAGCCGGAAAGATCAACGTGACAACCTGCACTAAAACATCCTCAACGAAACCCCTAGGGTAGCAGTTAGATCTATCAGCTAATTTAATGGTAACACATGTGGGTTGCAATGCACCTATGTTCAAAGTAACATACACATACTATGGCATTAAGTTAATAGATGCGCCCATATCAAGTAAAGCTCCTGCAAATTTATTGTTACCAATCATGCATGAGACGGTAAATCGTCCAGGATCACCCATCTTGGGTGGTAGCTTCCTCTGAAGTACTGCAGACACTCTCTCACTTACCGTAACGATTTCAGTTCCAGTGAACTTCCTTTTTGATGTGCAAAGCTCTTTGAGAAACTTTGCATACTTTGGGATTTTCTTGATGGCTTCAAGCAATAGAATGTTCACATTAACTTTCCGGAAAGTGTCCAAGATTTCTTGCTCCTCAATGTCCTTCTGTTTTTGTAACCTACGAGGGAAAGGAACATGTGAAGTAACCGGAGGAAAAGGATTAGAAGATACCTTAGATGATTTTTGAAATTCTGAATGTTTCTTTTCAGGTGCTTCTTGTGAATCAGATTTCTCCTCCAATGGCTCATATGGTATGACTTACTCTAGAATTGGTTCCATTCGCTCTTGGGCTCTCTTGTTAGCATCTGGGACAGCACTGTGTTGCTTGGAAGCTTTCCAAGTGCTCTCTGAGTGATCTATGCTTGCATCTGGCCCATCTGTCTCTCTATAAACTCAATAGACTTAGTAGTACTATCAAGTTTGATGGCCAAGTTTGTTAACAAACTTAGAATTGCTGGGTCAGTTGTTGATGCAGCGGGAGCTGGTTGTTGAACTGATTGCTGGATTTTGCACATTGTTGTTACCTCCTCAACTGAAGTTAGGGTGATTCCTCCATCCCAGATTGTATGATTGAGAGAAAGGATCATTCATTTGCATTTGTTGCATGAAATTCACCTGTTCTTCTTCTGTAACAAAGGGACATGTTTCCATAGAATGATCAGTGAGCTTACAGAGAAAACATACCTCAGCTGGAGTAGCAGATTGTGTAGTTTGACTCTTGATGGCGCTAGATATTATTTCCAACTTATTTTCCATGGCTTTCATCCTTTTCTCAATCCCCTCATCAACAGATGCCTCAAATACACTTTGCTTTCGGCTAGATAAAGTGCGCTCTCTAATGTGAAATTGCTTTGAATTTTCAGCTAACCTATCCATGGTGACCCGGGCTTCTTCTCCTGTTTGGTACATGAACATCCCTCCACTGGCTGAATCAACCTTCAATTTGTTTGCTAGATCCAACCATTCATAGAAAAACGTCATCCTGTCCTCCAAGTCATAACCATGATGTGGGCACTTCCTCAATAATTCCTTGAACTGAGCCCAAGTCTCATGAAGCATGTCTCCATCTTTCTGCACAAAGCTATGAATCTCTTTCTTCAATTGTTTGGTACGCTGTGCAGAGTAGTATTCCTTCATGAATGCCGCACTCATCTGTGTCCATGAGTGAATAGATTGAGGAGTCAATGAATTATACCAAGTCTTTGCTCCCTCCTTCAATGAAAACAGAAACAAAATAAGCAGCAACACTCCCTGAGTCACACCCTGAAGCTTCCGAGTCTTAGACAACTCCTCAATGTCAGAAAGATGTTGTTGTGGATCTTCAGAATATGTTCCCCTAAAGTGAGGAAGAGCTGCTAGTAGCGATGGTGGCACAGAATAATTGCCCAAGCCAGGCAATACAATACCTGAAGAGACTCCTGAAGTATCAGGTAGGAAAGCATCCTTAAGCATCTTCTGGTCTCCCATTGATGGTGTTTCAAAGTCTTCTTCTAAATTAGAGAATATGTAAAGTTCAAGTTCCAGTTCAGAACTTGCACCACCACTAGTGTTTACTTGTCTTTTTTTTTTCTGTTTAGTCTTGCTGATCTTTCAATTTCAGGGTTCAAAGGTATAAGAAAATCAGAACTCTTAAAACGTCTAGTCCGCATACAAGAGTTCCTGCACACAGGTAGACACCGTTAGACACAAAGGAAAAAAAATTAAAACAAAATTGAAAACAAAAGACACTTTTTAACACTTAGGATTAATCAATCCCCGGCGACACGTCGCCAAAATTTGATACGGCTTTTTACACCCTCAAAGATGTCCCTATTATTATGTAATGTTTATCAATGTAGTAGTATGGAAAATATGGGTCATTACCCGCTGAAGATTGATGAAACTAAGTGTTAGACTCAAACAACACTAAAATCAGTTTCCTGACAGACTCGACCTACAGACACTAACCTAATTAATTACCTAACCTAGACTCAATTAAAACTTATGAAAAATAATAATGGAAAAACTAGACATAGTGGTGGACTACCACGTAGAATTTCAATATATTCGGAGTTGATTTGTTATGCTAACAAATATAAACAAAACAGATAAATGGAGGAAATCAGCTTTGGAAAAGTGACGAAAATCAATAAACAAAAGAGTTAAAGGGGAATGTTCTCCACCACCGTCACTCCATCTAGATAATATATGCTCAACCTAACAATGCTATGCCAATGGATGAAAGTTCTCAAGAAGATTCAATTACTCTTAGAACACAACCTATTACCTAATCCTTATGATTACACCGGTGAAGGTTCGCTTATCACCGGTGACTATCTCTCAAAGAACCCAAAAGTCACGGACTTTGATTTACTAAGAGAGAAGCATTATGATCTAGAAAATGTGTGAGAATCTACAAAGCATCACAAGTACACTAAGGGAGTGCCTTGCTAGACTTAGGGTTTCTTATAACCGAAAAGCTCGGTTTCTACTCAAGAGAACTTGAGGAAGATCAATTACAATCAACATGCATCAAATTCTCATAGACTTAGATCCCTAAATATGCATATTAAGCGTGCACTCAAAGCATACAAGATAGAAATTATCAATGTAAAATTAACAAAGAAACCTCATCCAAGAACATAACAAAATTAGGTCAAAGTGTATATATTATCTAAACTTCATGTACGGGGCTTCAAAACCACCCCTTAATAAAGGGTTTAGCTACTCGTAGTCTTAGATAAGAATATCAAAGAATTCATAAGAGATAATAGAGAAAAATAAACTCTTGGCGACGTCAAAATCAGGTTAAGCTTCAGGCATGAGAACTACTCTCTTTTTCTTTTTGTTTCTTCTGTTCGTCCTCTTCTTAATTCCCCAAAATGTCAGCCTCCCCCCACGTTCCAAGAGTTAGCTACATATATATAGCTTGATTAATTATCCAAGCACAAGCTCACGGGCCAAGCCCGTTTCAATCAAAACCCACTTCTTTTTGTCTTTGTTTTCCATTTGGTCACGTCTCTCACCAAACCTGCTCGCTAAGCATCTCTCAATTAACCACCCCGCCAAGACTTCCTTCAGCTATATATATATATGTGTGTCTCGCCAAGCTGTTCCTCGCCAAAGCAATATATATATATATATATATATATATATAGACACACACACACACACACACACACACTTCATTCTTAAACTCTCTCCTTGCCAAGGGCCCGTGGGCAATTAGTATTATTCTTAAATTAGGATTCCTTCACATCGTAAGTCTTCCTCTTCCACAATAACTCCAAAATATATTATTTAATATTTTTTTCTTCATTAATCTCCAAAATACCTAAAAACAAATAAACATAATTAAATTACTCAATTAATAACAACAAACTAAATATAAGGAACAAATTAGATACCGAATAGACGCATAGATATGCGACAATCAGTAGGATGCTTAGGGATGAGATCCTTCGTTCACTAAATAAAAGAAATATTTTCCACTTACATTTTAAATTGAATAAATGTAATGACTCTTATTTCCAAAAACTCTGGTATTGTAATATTAACGTTTTCACTTTTCAATAAATGTATTGTTCAGATATCTTAACTTTTGAAAATATTTGGGTTTCTTATTCACATCACAAATCCTAAAACCATATTTCAATATAGTATTATCCCCGAATTTAGAGGTGTGACAGGTGGGGCTTCCGGGCTATGTGGCTTAGTTTGAAATCCTGATTAGGGTCCGTTTAAGGGTAATAGTTAAGTAAGGATTGTACCTCCCTAGGGTGAAAGATCCAAAACCAATCAGGTGGTGTTTTTGATGTCCTATTTCAAGAGATACCGTGTATATGGGGTGTTCTTGATGTCTTGAATTTGAGAGTATATTATATATTTGATTACCGTTGATAGACGAGGTGTTCTCGATGTCTTGAATTTGAGAGTATATTATATATTTGATTACAATTGTTAGACAGGGTGTTCTTAATATCCTTAACTCGAGAGTATATGATATATGACGATACGATTCAAAACGTAAAACGAAAACATGAAACGTGAAACAATTCATTGATATATATGATTTGATTACTGTTGTTGAACAAATGATGATGTGATATAAATGAACTCACGAGGCGAGTATCGAGATATGATTGAGCTCACGAGATGAGCACCGTGATTTGAGATTTGAGCTCACGAGATGAGCAATACGATGCACCATATAACTTGAGCTCGCAATGTAATATTTGTTTGCTTTACGAACATGACGATATAATATAATATTCGCTCAATTGATGAGCATATGAATTTGTGATACTTTGAACTTGAAATACGAGATTACAAAATGATATTTATTCGTGCGACGAGTATGATGATATAATATACTCATTTGATGAGTATGAGAATACGATATGATTTAAACTTGTGAAATGTACACGAGTGTGATTATAATATTTCATATAAAGCGGAAGACCATGATTGAAAATTTGAAACACTGATTATCGATTTTATCGAAATAGCAAATAAATGAATCATTATATTATTTAATGATTTGATTATTATATTATCATTCAGACTTACTGCTGTTTAATTTGTTTAATTTTGACGAGTTGGAATTTGAGAATTATGTTTATTATTTTCGATATGTATATGTTATTTGATTTAAAATTCTATTGATATGTTAGTGGAGAAAACCTGACGAGCATCTGTGGCTAGCGGTATAGGTTGGAATTTGTGATTATTGAAATGTATTTGGACATTTTACAGGTTTTGAGCATTCTATTTTAGGGGAGACTCTGCTCAATTTTTCGTAGAATTTTTTTGCAATCCTTATTTAATGGGGGTAGATTATAATACTCTGACCTTTTTATATAATTGATATCATTTATGGATAATTCACGTTCGATTTAGTTGTTGCGATAAATGATTTTTACCGTCGATAAATTTCAAGAGATCAAAGGTTGACTTTTATCAAATTGTCGAAGTTTGTTGACTTCGGATAGAAATCGTAGAATTTGTCGAGATGAGATCGTAGACGCGAGGAATGTCAAAATCAGAGTTACGACACAAAAGTTACGACTATTGAAAGTTTAACGGAAATTACTTTTCGAAAATGGCCGAGAAAGGACTTACCGTTTCAGGAAAGTTAGCATTAAGAGAGTTTGGAGTTGATCTTGGTCAACTTCCTCCCCCATGGAGAGAGAAACCTAGTTATGGCGGTGCAACGCCGTCCGGCCACTTTTCGGCGGTCTCACTGGTCGGAATCTGTGAAAACTTGAATTTTCAGTTTTAAAGTAAATAAATACAAGTATAACGTGTTACACCCTCTGTTGGTTTTTAGAAGTCTTCCTACTGTTTGGATAGGTAACCAATTATGCTTCTTGTACAAGTTAACCATTTAATACAAATGTTTGATACTATTGTACGTACATATATAGTTTACTATGATTGTTGTGTTATATATGTTTGCTAATTAGTATTCAATGGGAAAAACTTATGTGATGCAAGTGTTGGCTAATAGTAGTTATATGATATTATCTCTACTTTACAATATACTTAGTGTTAAAGGATATTTGAAGTAGAAGGTGGCGGGTGAAGTGACAGTAGGCAAAGGAGACAAGTTAGAGGGTGGTTTTGTGTTGCATGTATAGGAAAGCATGATTCTTAATATATACCAAACCTTGAGGCAGAGGAAAACATATCGATTCACATGTTTTGGATAATCCTATAATGGCTTGGATGTCTGTCTAGGAGACTAAGACACCTTAAGCAGCTAGCTAAGTCTTGGCAATCAAGTTTGCCTCTACCCTATATATAGAGGTTGTGGTTCCCAAAATGAAATGGTACCAAGAGTGGAGATGAGAGAAAGACAAACTATTATTAGCATAAAGAGGGAGAGATTATAATTAGTAGTCAGTCCTCTTAGTAATTAGCAAAAGAAATAGAAGAGAAAGATTGAAGGCCGGAGTGATAGGTAAAAGAAAGTCTTTGGGAAAATATCTATACAGATAGAGATGCTTAGATTGTTCTCCGTGAAAATCCAAATGAAGGGTTATTAGTATATGATGGATCTTTGCCGACTAGCTAGTAGAAAACTTACGCTCAAATATTAGTTTAGTAGTTACTCAGTTTACATGTACATCAAGTATTTATGGTAGGAATTTCAGGAAACATTTCTACATCGTTGTTATGATTTTTTATATTATCATTTTATTGTTATTATCAAACTTATGTTGTTGTTATAGTAAATTATCATACTCATGCATTGCAAGGAAATGTGAGTATATATATTTGGAAGAGGGTGAATTTGAGATAAAGGAATTATATTTGTATAGTTGAGGCTATACTCGTAAGGGACCAGCTTCGCCAGCCTAAAAATATATACGAATAGGGAGAGAAACCCTTTCAACGAAATGTTGATAAAATGATCTAAGTATGACAGATGGCACTGGCGACCGAGAATAATCCAAGAAAACTAATAAATGAGAAATATCAAGTGTGGGTGATCAGGAGATGATGATTGAGTTAGCATCTCATATACATTTTATTATATCAAATGTGCATAATAATTCATTCACAGAATATTGTCATATAACTGGATTTTACTGTAAAAGATTGAAAGCCCTATTGAGCGTAGCTCACCCCTTATGATTATTGGTTCAGGTGACAAAGTGACGGAGAAAAGAAGACGGTTGGATATGTAATTAGAACAAGATGTATTCTTAGTCGTTGTTATTCATTATAACGAATTTGTAATTCGATTGGAGTATCGCCTGTGATTTCGTTTGTTTATTTATTTTTACCTTCCAAACTGTCACATCCGGACTCGCGATTAAACTAATACTCCAAATTATCGACCATTTTTCGAGTCAGGGTGTGATAGAATCAAACTAGCTTGACGTCGGGAACCTGTGGCTAGCTTCAATTTCATTGATTAAAGGCTTGAGGAGAGCGAATTGATGGGTAAGATTTTAGGGTTTTTGGGTTTCCTCCTTCGCGGTTGCTAGCGAGGTCTCCAGCGTCAAAACTGGTATGGTTAGAAATCTTTCTCCTTCCTATATGTGTTATTGTTGTTGTCTAGTATTGTTCATTGTAGGTTAAGACCGAGGGAATCAAATTGATTCCCGATCGGTCTTCCATTCTGCCTTTACTGGAAACGGAGGTTGCTGGTGGTTGTTGGCAAAGAGGTTAGAGGAGTTTTAATCCCCACCTCATCGCGAGTCGATTAGGACCAGCTGCGAGCCCAGGGGTGGCTTTATGGCAGAGATACGGGGCCAGAGAGATTTTGGGCTATGGGGTTTCGGGGCCGATTTTGTCCAAATCAGCTGGAATCTTCTATTGGACCTTTGAGAGAATATGATGGACTTGGCATGAGCTTTCCAATGGTGTGTCAATCTTAATTGCTGGCGGTGGTCGCCGGTGGTGGTGCGTGGCCGGAAGTTATTTTTTGAAAATTGATCGTGTGATATGTCGTTAGGTTTGTATCATTGATACGAACATAGTCGTGAGGTTAAATTGTTGTTTAGGCTTCGTCGACCCAGTTGGTGGGCAATGGCGATGAGGGTCTCCACCAGTGGCAGTGCAGTCGACAAAGAAATTAGATTTGTAATATTTGGTTACAATCGCTTCATCGTAACAGATTTTTTGAGTTATTTTCCTCGACTGAATTAGTCGAAATTTATTTCAGCTTGAGTACTTCCTCAATTTACTTGTTTGATTTTCTTTATTTTTGACGATTTTCGACAAGGGTCGGGTCGTCAGACAGATCTCCAATTACATCAGATATGGAGTGGTCTTTCTGTACTTGTATGTATCCTTGTCTGAACACAGGATTAGTTCCCAAGTTGATGTCTTCATATTCTGACTCAGGTTCAACTGATTTGACTGTCTTAACTGGTTCAAAGCACAGCCAGTCATCATCATCATTTAGTGCAAAGTTCACATGTTTATAAGCTACATCATCAACATGCACATTAAAAGATTCCACACATCTTTCCTTCTCTTGTTATAAACTCTATAAGCTCGACTGTTGGTGAAGTATCATAAAAAGATGCCATAATCACTCCTAGGACGCAAAATGACATAATTTATAGTATAGCAAGTTGTGTTCACAGCTTCAGCCCACATATTTATGTTTACTTCAGAGGAGTGTAGCATTACTCTTGCAATGCAATGAGAACTCTATTCTCTCTTTCAACCACACCATTTTGTTGTGGTGTAATAGAAGATGAGAATTCATGAAAGATGCCATACTCATGACAATAGTTAGTGAAAGAAGCATTTTTAAACTCAGTTCCATTATCAGATCTTATTCTGACAATTTTCAAATGTGAGGAATGTTTTTCAGTCAACAGTCTAGTGCTCAAGATTTTAAAAGACTAAAAGGTTTCATCTTTAATTTGCAGAAATTCAACCCAGGTAAATCTTGAAAAATCATCAACTCACTACTACAAAAAGTGCTTTATGCAACACTTGATACACAACGATTTAAAAAATATGTCGTGTGACAGAAAAAAGTTAATAAATTCTATCATACATCGTTCAATATATTGAATCATTGTTTGTAAAAAATAAATCTAGATTTAGACAACGGTCTGTGATATAATTGTTGTATGATCATTAATAAAAGACTTGAAATTCTACATCATTTGTTAGGTGTCAAATGAGTCTGAAAATTGCATTTCCCCCATTCAATTCCTTGAATTTCTATAATCTTAAAACTATCACACAACACATATTATCACATTTCATTGTATGAAAAATGTGGCACAAAAGTTTGTGTGTCATTTCGTATGCCATCTTTATTCACACAACCATGCTTATAACAAAATGTTGTATGATGGGAATGTTGGTGTCAAACTATACATGCAAGTAAGGATCTCTCACATGTAATTTTTTGTCACACAACAGATTATATATACATTGGTTGTGTGATGAATATTTTGGTGTTAACCTCTACCTATCAGTTGCCATCTATTTTGTCAGTTTTGCTCCCCCAAAAATTCTCTTTACGCACACAACAAAGCATATAACAAATTGTTGTCTGATCAAAGTGTTGGTGGCAAACTGTAGATGCCAATATGCATCCTTCACATGTGTCTTTTTTCATACAACAAAACACAAATACATGTGTTGTGTGAAGACAACATGGAGCCAAACTTTGTATGTCATTTTGTTATTCCATGCCAAGTGTCTCATTTTTCACAAACGAAATATATAACAACACTGTGGTGTGAATAAAATGGGTGTGTCAAACTTTGGATGTCAACTGGCATCCCCTTGATCTCGTTATTTCAAACAACAAAGTCATATTAAATTGTTGTGTGATTAAAATGATTGTCAACAATCAATTTGTTGCCATTTGCTTCTTGTGATGTTGAAACAGTCACATAACAGAGGTTCTAACATTGTGATGTCTATCTATTTTACTATTCTATCATTGTTTAGGGTTTAGGGTCTAGGGTTTGAGGTTAGGGTATGAAAGTGTTTAGGGTTTTATTTACTTTAGGTAAAATATTTTTGTACCATTTTACCTTGTAAAGTAAAAAAGTAAAAAATAATTAGATGATTCAGATTAGATCTGGTAATTTTCAATGGTGAGATTACAATTGATTTTGTATGAAATGACATCAATACTCTTCTATTATATTTGGCTTATTTTCATATGGAGAAACTAGGTAAATCGATTTTTCATGTCAATTTTTTTGACATTTTGAGATAGATATGAAATCCATGAGAATGTGTGTACAAAATTTGGTATCAAAAAATCACTTTACGGAGGTATAATTTGCGATGTAGTCGTAAGGGCAACACAGTCACATTTGGCTAAACGCATGGATCGAGGTCGAAATCAAGTCCAAAATTTATAAAATTTTAACGACGTGCTTAAAATATTCCGACCAATCAATCTGATGATTAATTTTGTAAAATGATTACACATTATCGATTTAGTTTCACAAAAGTCTTTCTTCAATATAACCAATGAACAAAGTCAACAACATTAGTATACATATGGGGAATTCAAGCAATATGAGAATTAAAAATGTTCTAATGATAAACGATGACATATAGAAGGGTCCACCTTATAGTAATAGACACCATACGTAAAACTTAAGCTCATCGAAGTATGTTAAGACCCCAGTCAATGAAGTCAAACAATACATGTCAAAAGACTAAAATATCTTTCTATTATATTTTGTTCATTTTCTTATGGGGGTAGTAGTTACATCGAGTTTTTTTGTCATTTATTTTTTCATATAATGAGATAGATATGATTTCCACGAAAATATGCGTGTGAGATTTAGTCTAAAATAATTTTTTTATATAATGATAAATCATGTTGTAGTTGTAAGGACATTAAGGTTATAAAAATTTAGTACACGGATAAAAGTCACGTTTATGTTAAAATGTCATAATTTTTTTATAGCATGTATATATTATCGTAATTATTATATCCAACGATCAGTTTCGCTATTTGCCAACTAATTTTCCGTAGAGATCAACAAATTTTTTTTTATAGTTTTAATTTTTTACGATTAATACTGCCGAAGGAAAAGAAAAAATTAACCTCAGCCTCTTCACTCTCTCGCCGCTCTCTCTCTCTCTCTCTCTCTCTCTGCCCCGGCCTCGACCCAGTCGGCACCAAATGGACCGCCTCGCTTTGCTTCTCCTCATCGTAGCAGCCTAGTCCACAAACCATTATCCGGCAACTCTCGGCCGCCGCCGCTCCGATTTGGCCTTGTCAGTCTCATAGCGCCGACACACACAACGGCGAGATTTGTTCGACTCGACCTTGGCACCACGTCCCGACCCATCGCGATTTTCCTTCGAAACCCTAATTGCTTCGAACCAAGCATGAGCTCGTATTTGGAGCTTTCAGCCAACGATGAGCACGATCTCTCTCGTTCACTAGTAGTCAGCGTTGAAATCTGTAAGTTTATTTTATAACCTAATTTTTTTGCAATTTTCAGGTTTTCAGATCTGTGAGGCACAATTGCTATCTAAAGAAGAAAAATCAGTTCGATATGATTCATTTGGTACATATCTGGACCTGTTTTGATAATTTTTCCATGTGAGTAGCTCGTGTGATGCAATCGATTCCTCCTTGGATTTCATAGTTTGACTGTTTGAGTGAGATTGCTACTGTTCTCTCTGGATTTATTATTTTTTCAAAATTAGTGTGTGATTAGTTCGGATATCGTGATTCTTTCACCTAATGTATTGTTGATTTTTCGGATAAGTTTGACATCAAAATTAGTGCCTGATTAGTTTGGATTTCATGATACTTTCGCCTAATGTACTGTTGAATTTTCGAAGCTTGAAATTCCTTTTCTGATAAACAGTAAATGATGTATTTGATATCAATGCTTTTGTAGATGCTTTTATGTTGGCCTTAATATAATGGAGTCATTGACTTTTGTAGAATTCGTATATATATCATTTATAACTTCAAAATCAAGTTACAATGTGAATGTTACTGAGCAGCAAGGTTTTATTGTGTTTGGAGAAGTTGTTAAAAGGTTTTGATGTTAATGTGTCGAAGGTACAAAATTGTTGGAGCTGGATCAGGGAGGAGTCATATAGTAGTGGTTACGGAGGATGGCCATTCTCTGGCCTTTGTCTGATATAAGCATGGACAGCTGGGTTCTAGTTCTGTAAAAAATGGTAGGTTCTTTTATGAAATTGGTTTGATGAAATGATATGAAATTTGCAATCATAATGTGATGGGATTAGGTTTGTTTTTATGTCACTTATATTTACCTGACATTTTATTCTAAGGGTGAGTGTATAGTTGTATAACTAACAGCTTTGGTGATTACATACTTCCTATGGAACAACATACAATTTGCATATTGGTTATTTGGTTTTCTAACATGTGATCTTTTGACAGCTCGATGTTAATGACGGTACAGCATCTGCTGAAGGGATGCCATTTATAATGGTTGTAATATATTGTATTAGATTGGATGCTATTGAAGATTACAATATGTTGCTACGATTTGGTATTTAATATAGTTGGTTTATACTAGTTAAAGAGTTCAACCCTGGTTTTAACTCTTTGCATTGCTCTTGGTCAGCGAGTGAGGAACCTGAGAACGACACTCCGGTTACTATGCAAGCTCCAAAAAGAAGTGCTGCTTAGGCATCTACCATGCCAAGAGGAAGAAACACTAATTTAGATGATTCAATGTCTATTGTTCATGTTGAGGACAAGAAGCTATAAACTGATGTGTAGTAGCCGATGGTCTTTATCGACCATAGTCAATATTCTGTAACAGGTTACATATTACTAGAAATATGAACTGATAGAGTTGTGGGCTAAGTTTGTGTAATCAATAACATTTTCAATATGAATGCAAATGATTTTGATTTCAGATATGGTATGGCTTTATTGTAATGTCATTTGGTATGTTTTTAATTCAAAACATACATCATAGTCTTATAATTTGTTGTATGAGTATATGCCAATAAAGCCTCACACAACTAAAAGAGACGTTTAATGCAGTATATATACCTTAAAAGCATGACTCACGCAATAATAAAATCAAACAATTGTTGTCTAATATAAAATCACACAATAGCTTTATAAAGTAAATCGTTTTATGTTTTACCTATATACACATAAATGAAGACATCTCAAACAACGGTATTTATGATTATAATGATGTCTGAACAATTAACAAACAAAGATTTATAACGGTATAAAGTCTAAAAACATTGAATGATGTCATTTTCTTCACTGAACTTTGTCGTCTGAACACAATGCCATGCCGAATGCCATACGCACGCTGAATGTCATGTTGAATGCCATGTGCGCGCTGAATGCCATGTCGAATGCCAACCTCGCACTATGTTGCAAGCAAACTGGCATGTTTAATAACACGAGTTTTAAATAAACATCGTTGTATGAGTTTTGTCAGACAACGGTTAAATACTCATCGTCTGATGATTCAATCATACAAAATGTAGTACCATAATGATTTTCAAGGTCTGTCTGCGAGGGTATTTACCAGTTGTATGATGCATTATGTGTAGTAGTGACTACAACTAATATGTACCTTTTCTTACCAAATCTAGTTTTTTGAGTTGGACCAACAAGGTCCATATGCAATAGTTCCAAAGGTCTAGTTGTTGTTGCTGAATTTACCACTTTGTGTGCCTGTCTATTTTGCTTCCTCATCTTCCAGTCTGCACATATCTGTCTTGTACTTCTTTTGAGATCAAGTAACCCTCAAACACACCTTTTATGTGAAATCTTCTTGAAGTCTTGAAGGTTTACATGACCAAGTCTTTTATGCCAGAGTACCAGTAAATCATCAGAGGAAGATTTCAGACATACTCCAACTTTCTGAGGTACTTGTGACTTGATTTGATAGCAATTGTCATCTGACCTCAATCCTCTCATCACAAAGCTGCATTCACCATCCAAAACTATGCATCTCTTCTTGTTGAACCAGATATCTTCATATTCATCAGTCAAGTGGCTGACACTCATCAAATTTGCAGAAAGACCTTCTACGAAGTAAACATTTGTCAAATTTGGAATACCAGGAGCTTTGACAACCCCTTTTCCCATGATCTGACATGTTTTGATATCTCCAAATGTCACTCCACCAGCAATGAACTCCTCATTAGTGAAGTAAACCAGTGTATGTTCCCAGTCATATGTCTAGAATAGCCACTGCCTACATACCATATGTCTGGATTCTTTTCTTGAACAGCTGAAAGAGAGACTAGACATTTTAGACTCTCTCTTTGTGATGCATTTTTTCCTGCACAGACTTCACCAGATTCATTAGAATGCTCACATATATTTATAGTGGACAGTAGACATTTTATTGTTTGCTTTTCTTTCCAGGTTGTTTTGTTGCTTGAATTTCCCAACATACTCTTCAACTTCCTCAAAAGCAATTTCTGCTCATTAAGTTCTATTTGAAGCTCACACACCTGTGAATTTTGAACTTCATTTTGAATGTGATTTCTCTCAAAACGTATAGGCTTGATGTGTCCTATTTTACAACAGTAGTGACAAGTAGGCACCATTTCAAGTTTTTGATAATCATACCTTAGATGTTCAGTAGAGAGATCATGGACATTCCTTACCTTTAGATTAGCAGTACTTAAGGTTGACAAGTTAGACTGCTTTACTAGAGGAACAACTCCATATAATTTGGGCACACTAGAATTTTGATCAGTTGAAGCTCTTTTCACAAAGCCCTTCCAGATGGAACTGCCTTTTTCATTGAATCCCAGTCTACTTTGATCTTTGCTTATTTTTTCAATTTTGCACATATCTCTTACCTTTTCAGAGGTGGATTCAAACTTTTTGAATCTCTCTTCGGACTTACTTAAGTCATCCTGCAACTTAGTCAACTGCTCCTACAAAGACTCAACTTGTACATTTAGAGAAATATTTAGTATAGTATGAACATTTACCTCCACTTCCAAAAACTAATTTCTATTGATTAATTAACTCAATAGTATCAATTTTGCAATTCAAATTGTTTTCCTATGAGGAATCCTTGAGTTTCTTATCATTCATAAGAGACTTGATTTTTTGCATCGCTTCCATCAGCTCTTGTTCCATTTCATCTCTTTCTCTCTTGAATGCACTCAACTCATCTTCAAGTTCTTTGTTTCTATTGAGCATGACATTCGATGCATTCACCATCTGTTTGTAATCTGCATCTATCTCATCATCTTATTCAGACTCTTCAACATCTGATTCATCATGATCCAAGTGAACTGAAGATACAAGAGCTACATGTGACACATTTTTTCCAGCCACTTCCTCCTCATCATCATCACTCCAAGTTGTAGAATTCAAAGCTTTTTGATTTCTGAAAACATACTTAGAATTTTCACAATTAGTATAATTGTGGCCAATGCCACCACATTTATGACATTTTGGTTTATCATTTTATTTAGAGAATTTTTCAGAATGCTTTTCAGAATTCTAATTTTTCTTAGAAGAAGAACTTTCACCATTTTCCTTCATGTTCTTCAAGAGTTTTTGAATTCTTTAGAAACCAAGGCAAGATCATCAGGAGTCAATCATATATTTTTTTCTTAGTTTCTTTTCTTTTCTTTATCAACAGAAGATAAGTAACACTTTTAGAATTCTTATGATCTAGTTCATGCTCCATTTCATAGGCAATGAGATTTCTAACAAGTTCATCCAATGAATAATTTTTCAGATAATGAAATTCCTCAATATCAATTTTCTTTGAGTGATAGGGTTTGGTCAAGGCTCTCAAAATAATTTCGACAACTTTGTCTTCTTTAATTGGTTCACCCATACCTCTACATTGACCTGTAATACTACTTACCCTAGAATAAAAATCATCAATTGATTCATCATCCTTCATTTTTAGGCTCTCAAATTCACTAGTCAATCTCTGCATTTTTTGTGCTCTTACCTTATCATTTCTCTCATAGGTAATAACAAGATGATCTCATGCTTGTTTGGCAGTGACACAATGATTTATTCTCTCTCTCTCTCTCTCTCTCTCTCTCTCTCTCTCTCTCTCTCTTGGATAGAGCAGTGAAGAGACAACTACGAGATTTGCAATCAAGCTGTAGCGAGTAGTAGTCATTCTCATCCCATTTATCCTCTGAATTAGGGACAGCTTTGGAAGAGATTTCTTTCCCTTTCTCATCCTTGACGACTTCAGTTGAAGTAGGATGAGAGTAACCATTCACAACTACATACCACATTTTAGGTTCTAGTCCTATAATGAAGGCCTTTATCATCTCTTTCCAGACAGTGAAGTCCTCACAACCACCATTGAAGTAGGGAGGAACATTGGTAAGGTTGTCTCTCTTGCTCCCAAGACTAAACTAAACGCAGTTTAGACTTGTTCTGATGCCAAATAAAAATACTAGGTGGATGATCAGTATCCATTGGCAATTATAACAGACAAAGAATTCGCATTGATGAATGTACTTTTCATGGGATTAGGGAGTATGAATATCAGCTCCCTTTTTGGGGTTTGCTCTAAATTAGATTATTGTTTATGAATTCAGAATCCTCCTTCCCCTTCAAGCCATGTTTTAAGTTCTAATGTCACTGTTGCCCCATTTAAGGATTGTCATTGGGGTATCTTTGTTTTATTGGATCTTTTTTCACCCAAAAAAAAAATTATAGTGAAAAGTTAGCAATGTAAGAAAATACAAATGACCTTGGCAAAGGAACATTTGACGAAGTGATTGATAAGTATAGGTTGGGTCCAATCCAAAGTCAATTGTGATGGTGCATTTGATGATGGAAACAAGAGTGGTTCAGTAGCTTATTTTGTTAGAAATGATGTTGAAAATATTAGGTGGATCTAATTGACCTTACAAAGGTAGTGCACAAAAGAGGGAAAAAACAAACACACAAGAACACCAGATGTGTTGACGCAGTAAAAACCCTTTCAGGAAAACAATTGCGGGGTCCTTTACAAAAATACCTTGAAAATCCACTAAATATTCAATCTGATACAAACACAGAATGATACAAGGAATCGATAACATAAATTTATTCCTATTAACCTCCTGTTTGCAGATTTGAAATCTTCTGGAAAAATAGAACTCATGAAACACCTTTCCTTGTTGAATTATGAGAACACCTTTCTCAAAGTTCAACGTCTTCAGCAACCTTGAATTGATGATCTCAACTCACACAAGTATGATTAAAATACAAATACACATAGACACTTAACAAGGAATAGAGTCTAAGCATATATTTTACAAAGATTCCTCACAAGAAGAAAAACACTAACTTAACCTGATATTTGACCTAATAGAGATCAATTTGGATCAACCTATTCAATCAGTTACAATCTAAGAATCTTGTGATTGCTTTGAATCATTCAAAAGAAAATCTCATTTTTAAAGTTAAGGTTATCAAAATAGAGAAAGACTAACTCTAATTAGATCAAGTAATGATATTACAGTCCTATCTTAACTCTACTTACAAAACTAAGCACATCGAAAATCAATCAGGTAGTACACATGTATCAATTAGACAATTAACACAAATCTCCTAAATCAATGTATGATCATACCATCTAGAGAAGAGATCACCGATCTAAGTTAGCTGTTCTACTTAGCTGACTTGTCTTTTGAATAAGTTGTCAATATAGGTACTTTCAGATGTTGTGATCGTGATTGCTGGAGGTTGTGGTTTCTTCACACATGCGGCATCTCCAATTTTAATGGAAGTAGTGGCAATGCTTATATCCTGCCAGCAAGTTATAGCAGAGCGATGGTCTCCAATAATCTTGGAATCCGATTGTTTGGGCTTGGTGAATTCTATTGCAGCTGAAGATAATGATGATTCTCCTATTAGGAGAGTTGTTGAGGATATTAGAGAGCTAGTTTCTTTAATTCCAAGTGTCGTAATTCGACATGTATTTCGTGAGGTCAAGTATAAGGCTCATTGGTAGGTAAATTTTCTTTATTGATGAAGATTACTTCATCCTCGATAGGAGAGGTTCCTAGCCATATTCAAGGCATTGTCCTTGATTTTTGAGTTTGGTTTCCTAGGAATAAAGTCTAACGTTTACATTTCAAAAAAATAAGTATAGGTTGGGTTTAAAATGTGTTTGAGTTTTTTAAGTAACACTTTCTTAAAGCGTGAGTTCTTTTTCATGTTCTAGAAGAATGCGCTTCACGCGCGGTATAAGAGTGATGAGCAAGTTAAGGTTTTTAGGGGTGAACTGAGATACTCGTCCAGCAGCGCACCTTGACTGTATCGGCCACGGGCTACACACGGCATCACGAGTGCTGCCAGACGGGATGGTTATGAATAAAGCTTCAAGCCTCTATGGGGAACAATGGTGAGACAGATTTCAGCGATAATTTTTTGATCTAGACCGGCGCTCGTCTGCTAATGTTTGGCGTTCTCTTTCGGCTAGTGGTGCGGATTGACATATCTTATAGGACGAACGATCATCGATCGGGTCGATTGGTACTCCCTGGATCTTGTAAGATTGACTTGATCTAATCTCCTCATATCTTGGTTGTGCTGCTTCGTACGGAGTCGGTAGAAGCGGTTCAATAGTTAGAGGAGTGCAGTTGGCGTCAGCATGAGGACAGTGGGATCAAGCCGGTGGAGCTTCCTGAGGTTACTGCAAATGTGGTTGGTTGTTGGGCCATGGACTTAGTTGGGCCTTAGGAGTTGCCCTAGGTCCAAGTTTTTTATTTGCTTTGTTTTATTGTTGGTTTTTATTTTTTTGAGAATAATTGTTGAGCGTTGAGTGTTGAGAGAGCCTGGTTTTTTAGTCTTTGTCATGCACCTAACCCTTGTAAGACATAGACTTAGGTAAGCAGCCTCGAGCTATGTGTAGTTACCATAGTTGGGGGTGCATAGTTAGATAGGGTATGGAGCTCCCAATTTTTTTAGTCTTTTTTTACACCTAGACCGTCTAAGTACGTTAATTGTAATAATGTAGGTTACTCATGGGAAGTTATTTCTATTGTGCCGGTCACCGGTGGACTCGTTTATAATTTACCATCTCCATATTCTACTATTTCACCTAAAAAAAGAGAGTAACTCTTTCATTATGATAGGGGAAAAACTCTGCTTAATATAATTCGGAAAATCTAGCTTGTTCAAATGACTATTGTTTCTAATTTTGACATTATTTTTACTAGTTGGGATTCTCTATGAAGCACTATCTTAAATGGACCCTGGGCTTGAGTACATATTTGCTTAATAAATACATGAGCTCGTTTGCTGAATTTTTAGCCAAAACCCTAATAGAATTTTGGTTGGATAAAGTTTTGGTTGACATGTTTTACTCATGTTGGGTTGGATCAATATTTTTTTTAGAAGGTCGATAATATTTTGATAGCATTACAAAGACTCCACCGAATTACTCCGCCCGATAAAACGAAACCTTATACATACTACTATACTAGATTAAAGAATAACGTGATTTTGAGAGAAATTTTCTCTCTTTGAGTATCTTAGTCTCCTTGAAACCCTAGTAGCCACCGGTCAGTTTCCTCATCTGATCTACCATACCAGCCTCCTTTTTTCCCCAAGACCCTATTCTATCGTGACTAGGTTTTCCTAGTCTTCATTGGTTCTTGGTTCTCCTATTTTATATTCGTGCCCTAGTTTAGTTTTGTTTGGTTTTCTTCTTTATGCTCTTCTTAACTACGTCTCTCTTCTATAGCGACATCTCCACCTTGTTTTCCTTGTGAGAAGGTGGATCTCTCTCTTGGTGCAGCGGAGGAGGTCGTGGAATATGGTTTTATCGTGATTCATGTTTTCTCCCCTCACGCACTTATTAAATCTGTGGCTCGTTCTATGGTACGCTGGATGATCTATCTCTGGCATGGTTTGCTTGGTTCGGTGCAATCAAGATCTGGCAATGCACCCCCGATCATTTGATGGGGCGATTCAAGGATTTTGGTGCTCTTCGTCGGGCTGTTGCAAAGGCCCTTGGTTCTATTGAGATACGATTGTGCTTGTGGTGGAGACTAACGGTTTTGTTCTCCGCACTTGGTACCTATGCACAAGGCTTGTGTTTGGGCACGGGCTGAGGTTATAAGCGGTGACCTTATCGATGGCGTGGAGGTCAAGCAGTGGTGAAAGTGCCTGTGTTATTGCTTGAGTTGCTATATTTATTATGATCATGCTCGGGTCGAGGATGAGAAGGAGATCCACTTGTTTGTGGAAGTTGATCTCGCATACCCGTTGCCAATTAAGCTAACCCTAGCCTTTGGAGGCCACTCTTGGATTACTTTAGCTATTGAGTATATTACTTTGCGTGGCTATTGCATAGGATGCAGTAGTTTTTCACACTTTATGGATGGATGTCCTATACAATGGGCAAAGTTGGAAGAGCTGGAAGAGGCGCGTTGGAAGGAAACTGTCTGGGCTGAAGAAGAAGCTAGAGTTGAAGAGGAGGCATGAGGATGGCACCACGACCAAGTTATTTAGACTAGGATTGGCTATAGAACTGGTGATGGTCAGGAGGAGGTGGCAGGCCAAAAGGAGGTTACAGACAGTGAACAACCGCAGCTCGCACCATTGACACCTCTGCCAGAACTACCTGTAGAGGCTTCTGTGGTGTATAAGACACCAGAGAGACTGAGGAAGAAGAGGATGTATGCTCGGTTTGAGCATGTGAAGATGCATTACCTAATGGCGTGCCACGCTTGCCAGTGGAGTGAATGAGACAAGCCTTTTTTGAAACCCATTGCACATCGGCGCATGGATGAGAAGGCACTGAGTTAGCTGGTCTGTGAAGCCATGTAGGAGAGGGTTATTGCCCTTTATAAGAAGAAGAAGCTTGTGAGGTAGGACCTAAAAGAGGAAAGTGAGCCTAAGGAGTTGGATCCGGTAGAGTACGTGTAGAGAGGGCGCCTAGCTAATTAAGGGATGGTGCTATTGTTTTAATTACCGTGTTATCCTGGCTTGCTAGTCTAGGATCGTTGAGTGAGAACCTGCTATCAGTATAGTGATGCGCATATGGCTTCGTTTTATCTGGCCGAGAAATCCGATGAAGTCTTTGTATCATTATCACATTATTAATCCAAATATTATCGCCTTTCTAAAAAAAATACATACTACTATACTAGCAACAAGTTCTAGCACAAAGTCTAGACAATTAACCCAAGATAACACTGGGTGTAATAAAAAATCAGGTTGCACCATCCCTTAACTTGCTAGGCACCTCCTCTACTCACGGTCTATTGTCAGGTCTGAAGCTTCCCCTCAAGTCTGACTCTCTAAAGTTTGGTCCCCTTGCACAAGGTCAGGGATATAGTCCCCAATATGGTTTTCTTCATTCATGTCCCACAAAAGAGAATTGCGGCATGCAAGCACTGCCTTGGTGTTGAACTTCACTGCACCACAAACATTAAGAACCCAACCTCATCTCTCCCACATACATCTTATAGCTGGTCGAGAGATAGGAAGGTCCAAGTCCGCATGTGTCTCATCTAAGTCCACCTCAACGGTAGGTCCCACCCAATGCCCACCATTAGAGCGCCAACAATGTTTCTTAGTGCCTTTAAGAGTAGGCACTACCTCTAATATTTCTGCTAATTCAATTTGAACAACTTGGTCAGAGTTGTCACTTGTGTAGTAGTCGAGTTGAGTTTCTTTGTATGTGAATCAGTATATACTGGAAGTATGTTTTCAAATTTGGAATAATGTATCAGGTTGGATTTCAGTTTTATGTTGAGAAATTCGGATGGACATTGGTGGTCCACAGTATTATTTGTGGGTTAATCTGTGGAGTGTCAATTTTCCCTGCAGGTTTTTTTGAATGTCTTTTTTATAAGGGAAATTATGTCAAAATTTTCACAGAAAGTCGTAGATTATGGTCAGTCATTAGGGCTTGATTCTAGATTACTAGTTAATCTATGATTGGGTCATTTCACGGGAAGAAATTGCTCTCATAACTATCTCTCCTATTTTTTCTCTCACCAACCATTATTCTTGCAAAAATTTAGAAAAAAAGGGGAAAAAAAACGTTTTCAGTGTGTTAACTACCTCCTTAATCGATAATCAATATTTTTAAAAACTACCTTCCCTTAACTCTCTCCACTATAAAAGGAAAAAGGAGATATTTTCTTACTAAAAAAAAGTTGAAGGAAATTAAGATGAATTTCACAATATGATGGTAATTAAAATGTTATGTAAAAAAATAATGCACATGTATAGCATGTATGTAATGACCAGTGTGTGTGTGTATATATATATATATATATTCCTCTACACAAACACTTTACTATGGTGGAGTGTCGGTCACTATGGTGGAGTGTCGGTGTGTTCGACACGACCCGACGCGACGACACAGCCCGACACGTCACGTCACATGTCGAAAAATATTGACTGTTCTGACTCGTTGACGACACGCCACATCATCAAATAGACACGCCACATCATCAAATACAAAAGAAAAAAACAAGAAAACATAAAATAAAATAAAAAGAGACAGAAGGAATATTTCATTTGAAGTCCTACTTTCACTTTACATTTTAAGTTTAGTCCTACCATATATTTTCTCTCAATCGTAGTCCTGTGAGTAAGCTGCCAATCGGATTTGTTTCCATTTTAATTTTCATTTTAACATGCTGACTCATTTTGTACTTTTTACATACCATTTATGCCCTTGTTATAAAAGTTGACTTCTAATTATTTTCATATTAATTGATCGTTTAATTATTGAAGTTAAAAGTGAATCGGTAATAAGTAACTATTTTGTAATTCATTAACAAATCATAAATTCTATTAAATTCATTCTTTATTCAAATATCAAATATATTATTTTCCTTTATCATCATCCACCATATTTATCATTCTTGTTCGTCAAAATGTTCAGATACTTCTTCATCTTCTGTCTCTTAAAATTATTGTTCTTCTCCTCCTTCTTCGATCTCAGTCAAACTAAGGTATTGTTTTTACTTTTTTCTCTCCTATTCATAATATATCATATAGGTACTTTAAATTATCATTTTTTACTTATTTTTCAACGTATCATTACATTATCTTTTATTTTCATTCCATATTGCATATATATGTTTTCTAAAATCTTCCACTTCATATACTTATTTCATCTTTATTTTATATTTTTCTCGTACATGCATAACGAGTTGACGAGAAAAAAACAAAATATTTTTAGAAAGGATCATGTTCATGTACGAGGAAAAAAGAATCATGTTCATATATATCTCGATCCTTTCTTGATCTCCAACAAGAACATGAAGTATTATTGTTAGAAGGGATAAAATCACTAATCATGCTGAAGTGTGATTATAGTGGTCCTAAATAAACTAATCGATCTATTTGTTACCTTCAAGACATTTTCTGGAAAGTAGAGTAATAAAATTGGCATCAATACAATAATGAATTGGAACAACTCAAGAACATATCAAATAGAGATAGTGTTTAGCACTAAAATTTCTCAGGGTTCTGAGAAGCTTTCAAACTGTCTTTTTTCTCGATCTTGTACTTGTGCGTGCTTGGCGTGTCACCATTGTCGGACGGAATGTCGATTGTAGGCCAACTTGTACCTGACTTCTTAGAAGTGACTGAGATGGGGAGAGCACCAACCCAGCCTGAATGGATCCTTCTTGCCTAAGTGACTTCAGACTTGTGGTTTTCGTGTCTCTAGTTGAGCCGCGAAGATCGATACTCTACACTCCTCCTGGTGTAAGCAGAGAAATCTCCTTGACAAGGTTTTGCGAACACGGGTGTTTACGTCTTTGAGTCTCAAGACTCTCACACTCTTCGAGTGATGACTCTCTTGATCGCTGGTTGCATGATTTTTCTCGGGATGAGAACATAGATTGTCGATAGTAAAATATGTATGTGATCGAGGATACTTCTCCAATGTTAATCTCCTCCATATATAGGAGATAAGTGCTCGTACTTTGGTTCAACTAAGACTCTTGTGGACATCTATTATATTCCTCATATTTTTGATACGAAAACCACAAGTCTGAAGTCAGGTATGCATGTTGTTTGTGATCGAGGATACTTCTCCAATTTTTGCTATGCATGTTGTTTTCAATTCGCTAATTACACATTGTGGACATCTATTATATTCCTCATATTTTACCTTTTGATTAGGTTTATATGAGTACCTACTGCAATATATTTACCTTCATATTAGGTCAAACCCACAATATTTATCTTCACTCCTTCTACCTTTCTTTTAGACGTAAACAATATTTTTTTTTATCTTTCTTTCAAACATACGTATACGTGGACATAGATATTCATATCTATATTAGAGGATAAAAATACATACTATACATTGTGGTTAGGTAGATTTGATGTTTTTCATTCTTTATCTATCGCTTAAGTTTTCAAGTTTTTATCTCGTGATTAGGTTTACTTGATGTTTCTCATATGGTATATTTTGTTTAATTTTATTTGTATTTTTATATTTTCAAAATGGTTAGAGATTTAGAAGTGCAAATTCAAATTTAGAGTTAAAGTAAATTTGATTTTGAATTCAAATTTGAAGTTAATGATAAAGCACAATTTTTAGAATTAAAATTGTTTCATTTCTTTTATCTCAAAGAGCAAATTAGACAATATAATTAATCAAAAGACTTCAATTAAAAAAAATTAATTAGACTAAATTTAATATTAAACTCAAAAATAGGACCACGATTGAAATTCCTCTTAAAACTAAATAGAACCCCTAATACTCAGGCCGTGCTGCTATTCTCTCTTCTCGATCTGTCAAAAAAAGTCGCGACTCCAACAGAAAAAAAAAAAAAAGGAAGAGAGAAATTGCGCACCGCGAATTATGAATCCATTATGTGACATCAATATTATACGGCTTCATTACCGGCGAATATTATGAATTCATGATATGACATCAATATTGTACGGCTTCATGGCTGCATGATACCGCCTTATATGTTTTCGATTTTATGTCATCTACTATAAAAAAGAGAAATCAGTTTTATGTCAACTAATATGACACATTCAACAAGAATATTATTTCCGATGATAACTACTCATAAGAAGGCCATTTGTATTGAAAAGAAAAAGAAAACTCATAAGAATGACATGGTCTTGGGAAGGGAGGGACGAGGGTGGTTGAGCTCTCCAGTCTCCAAGTGGTGCACACGAACAATACAACCATACGTGCTTGGCTTGGGTTGGAATGTTGGATATCTTATGCTTCATATATTAATAGTTGATACTTGATACTGACGGAAATAGATCGATTTAACTATTAAGAATTCGAATGCTTAACTTCTTTTGCTCTGTCTTTATTGAAATAGAGTTCCATACCGACACAAATCACGATTTTAGTAATCAGCTTTCTTGTTTTGTTAATTACGTGATCGTGCACAAATTACAAATTATTCAAACGCATCCAACAGAAATAGTCTTGCTAGCTACAAGTGGTTGGTTGAGCTCGGAAGAACTGAAACTTAAAACTGTATGATTGATTCCGCAAACTCCATTGAAGTTAAATGTTGTGGCCTACGTTAAATTTTGTATCGCCTGATATATAAAAAATATAAGTCATATAACAGTACGTGAACATGAAACCAAATTAAAATGTCTCGCGGTGAAATTATTAAAACACGAAGTATGATATGATAGATATAAGTGTCTCGGGCATGTATGTGCCAAAGAAAATGATATTATTGACGAAAATGTCTCGCAATGGAAACACGATATATAATACATATAAATGCCTCGTGCATGTATATACAAAGAAAACGATAGGGTGATACATCGAAAGAAAGATAACATGAAAGATTGAATAGGAAAAACGAATAAAGTGATACATCGAATTGTAATACCCTACATTACGTTGCATTACATGCAATGTACTTTATAATGTACAGCTAACTGGCTGTTTTGATGAAGAACATGGGATGTTGAAATTAAATGACGTGAAGTGTATAAGCTACCAGAATTAGGGTTATATAGGAATGCATGTCTTGCATGATCCAATAGAATGGGGAAGGTATGGGAGCAAATCATGGTTTTTGACATCACTTAATAGGCGTTGAGTCAGATTGATCTCCATATAGTTTCTTCATTTGTGTTCTCCATCTTCAATTCTGGGATTCGATCTCTTGCTTGTCATTACCAAAACACAGTTATCTTTTGCAAATTGTTTATTTGATCTTCTCGAGTATTATACGATTGACTAGGTTGACGGTGGTACTTTAAGATTGCACACGATTTTTTTTCTTCACATGCGTGCATTCTTAGTCTTATACGTATATATATAATATATGTTCACATCTACGTACTTCTATATCCGGGTATCTGCAATACTATTTTTCACCTAATAACAATTTCAAATTTAAAAGTGATAATTCAAATACAATGCCAGAAACAGATTATACCATAACATTATTTCCGTGGTTTTTTTAATCTAATTTTTGATACAATGTTGTGTATGTTCATATCTAATAACATTATTTCCGTGGTTGTTGCTATATATACAAAGAAAGAGTGTAAAGTGTATACAATCGATTGATATCGTCCTAGAGTTTTTAGCAAACAAATTAAATTACGTAATATATTTGATTATTAGTAGAAACGATCTAAATGTCAAATGACAGAATGAGAGGGAAACAAATAGCAAAAGGAAATCTACTCTCCCTTTATAAAAAATTAGATCATCCCTTTCAAAAAAAAAATAAAAAAAATCACGTGCCAACTACTAAACCGTGTTGCTAATTGCATCCAACTAAATAGTGGATCTGTCTTAATTATTTGTTAAACAAGTAAACAGTGAATTGTCTCCTTCGGGCATTTTGGGTTTGTTTGGACCACATTATCGTAGTTTGAATGTTTCATTTAAACAAGTACTAACTATAGCTATTAGCTAGAGATAATACCAAAGGCACACGACAATAGGGTTAGAATTTATGAGAAGCAAGTAAGCAAGTTAATAGGGTCGTAAGTTTAACTTGACCAAATTCTCTATTTTTAGTTTGTGGATGCATTTTGCATCTGTCCGATGTGATTAGAATTGTTCCATACATGCATAGATATTGTTCCATATAAGTAGGGACGGAGTTATTAAGGCCAGCAGGGTTCTAGACCCTCCCTGATTTTTTAATAAATATTTATAGTGTCATATATAAGCATAAATGTTTGAGTGGTTCAGTGATTGAGCTAATGAAATGTTCACGTGATGGTATGTGTTCGACTTCCCATTATATCAAGTATCAAATTTGTAATTTTTTTTATTCTTTTCATTTTGTTGACCAAAAGTTTCATATGCTTTTCAATATTTTTTTTTATCATAATTGGCATGTTTTTTTTCCAGATTTTTTTTTCTTGTTTTTTTCTTCAGTTATTTTGTTTATTTCATGTTTTCACCAATAAGAATCGCATATTTTTTCTTTGTTTTTTGTTATTTTTCAAGTTTCATATAATAAAAATTAAACCCCTTTTAATATTACGTCCTAGTTCCCGTCCCTGCATATAAGCATAGATGATATTTACACATGTGATAAGTGATGGCATATATAGATCGAGATTTCATTTCATTCAAACACGGGGTACATTACAAGGAAACATCCATTTAGAATCAGATACAAGATCGACTTTGTCTTTCATGTCTATACATTTCATAAAGTACGTATAATGTTGAGTTCGAATATTCGAGAACAATACTTAGGATTCAATTAACACAAGAACAAAATGTGTATAATTAAGCAAAAATACGAGATGAATATTTAGCAGACCGACAACTTATTTTGTTACTAAAATGCCCTCTAATTACTTAAACAGATCAAAGTGATAAGAATATAATTGGAAAATTTGGAAAAATAGGAGAAACAATGTGGGATCTCTTAAAGAATAATATAGCTAGATTATGGTTATTGTTGGCCATAACTAATTTTTTTCCTTATAACCCTGAAATGTTAAATAACTTAACATAGAATATCAACCGCGAAAAGGTCAAATACAAAATAATTACCACTATTTTGAAAAAGAAACTGCCCATGCACTTTCACATAGTCACACTCTCAATTAGGTGTGTGTGCCATTTTCTAGTATTATATATGTTTGGAATTCTAAATTGAAACATTCATCAAATTGATCATTTCATCGCTCTTATATTTGATTAAGGTAATTGAGATTTTTTATTAGGAAAATTTGCGTAGAAAAGTCATTCTTATTTATTTTCTTGACGCGGTAGATATAAGTTATAACTCACTAGAAAAAATCCGCACTCGATGTGTGCGGAGAGACGCAAATGAGAGTTTAGGAGAGTAAAAACATATTTATATAAGTTATTTTCATTTTGTTGATTTTTTAAAATGAATAATAGGAAATAAATACTTTTTTTTATTATAGGCATTTTGGGAAATCAATATTTTGGTATGGGATGACACCAAAAGCCGCTTGGCTTTATATTAGTAAAGATATAGGAGGAGCGTAGTAAATTCGCTATCCACGTGGCAGAAGGGAAGAAGGCTCTGACGTTGGATCGGATCCGGTCCGGTTAGAGAGTAGAGACACAAACAAGACCCGACACGCGTAGCACGTGGACGCTCTGATCTAGCGCGCCAACCCTCCTCATTCTTCGTCTCCTTCTTTCCTCTCCCCCCTCTATAAAAGGCGCGTCCAAAACCCCCGGCTTTTCCATCGCAGCTTGCTCTGCTTTAACAAACTTAACAAACCCCCCACCTCCTTAATTAAATAAACTCCCCCATTAATATTAATTAATTTTAATATTCTTATTACTGTTCACCTGTTTTTTGTTTCTCTCTCTCTGTGTTCTCGGTTAGTTTCCCCCATTTCTCTCTAACCACCACAATGGACGTTCGCCGGCGACCCCCGCTCCCTACCAAACCCCGCGCCTCCGCCGCCGCCGGCGAACACGTCAGAACTTCTTCTTCTAAGCAGCAGCGGAGAAACATGAAGGCCTCGGACGCTCTGCCGCTGCCGTTGTACCTGACGAACGGCCTCTTCTTCACGCTCTTCTTCACCGTGGCTTATTTTCTCCTCCACCGCTGGGGTGAAAAGATCCGCACTTCCACTCCTCTCCACGTCGTCACTCTCTCCGAGATCGCCGCCCTCTTCTCCCTCGTCGCCTCCGTCATCTACCTCCTCGGCTTCTTCGGCATTGACTTCGTCCAGTCCTTCGTCTCCCCACGCGCCTCCTCCCACGACCCCTGGAACAACCACGTCGTAAGATCTCAAAACCAACAACAACAACTCCACCGATCAACTGATAATAAACTGCCGCCGCCTCCTCCTCAGTCAGTCGAGACTAGAACGGCGTCTCGACTGACTGCGGAGGACGAGGACGAGGCGATAATCAACTCCGTGGTGTCGGGAGTGACGCCGTCCTACACGCTGGAGTCGAATCTTGGCGACTGCAACAGAGCCGCCGCCGTACGAAGGGAGGCGCTGCAGCGAACGACGCGTCGTTCACTGGATGGCCTCCCTTTAGAAGGGTTCAACTACGAGTCGATACTCGGACAGTGCTGCGAGATGCCGATTGGTTACGTTCAGATTCCGGTGGGAGTCGCCGGGCCGCTGTTGCTCGACGGCGAGGAAATAACAGTGCCGATGGCCACCACCGAGGGCTGCCTCGTCGCCAGCACCAACCGAGGCTGCAAGGCCATCTACGCCTCCGGCGGGGCCCACAGCGTCATTCTCAAAGACGGCATGACCAGAGCTCCCGTCGTCCGGTTCAACTCCGCCGTCAGAGCTGCCGAGCTCAAGTTCTTCCTCGAGGACCCGGAAAACTTCGACTCGCTTGCCGTCGTTTGCAACAGGTTTCAGTTAAATTTTCATATTTACTACTCGAATGAATTGAATTATTACTCAATTATAAGGATGAACTGTCTGTAACAATGTTGTTTTTTTCACCTTTGTTCATACAGATCTAGTAGATTTGCCAAGTTACAAGGCATAAAATGCGCAATTGCAGGGAAGAATCTGTACATGAGGTTTACATGCAGCACAGGAGATGCGATGGGGATGAACATGGTTTCCAAAGGCGTCCAAAATGTGTTGGACTTTCTTCAAAGTGACTTCCCTGACATGGATGTTATCGGCATTTCCGGTAAGTTAACTTTGTTTTCTTCATCCCAAAAGTTCTAGTATTACGTTAAGAATGCCGTAGACATCAATCTCCATTATAATGTACTATAAATCTGTATTGCACCCAAATTGAATACCTTGATAATCACGTAGCAAGTTTTTTAATTTTTCTGTTCTACTGTCTACTTCAATCAGTTCTGCAGTATGTTGGATATAGTTTTTAATTTTGGCCAAGTGTATAGTTTTTGTATAATTGTATTGATTTCGCATACGAAAAAGAATGGTAGTAACTATTATCATATATTTGATCTATCTTATTCTTTTGTTTCTTTGGTTCACATCGTTGTCTTTTAAGCTATTCTGTACTCAAATATATCATTTTCTCAGTAAAACTTGTTATCTGATTTACTTTAGATTCTAGTTCTTTTTGTAGTCTTTTATTTCGTATATGATAGAAAATGGTGTTACTGTTATCAGTAAGAGTTGATCCATCTCATTCTTTGGTTCACATTGTTCTCTTAAGTTATGTCTCACATCTATCATAAGTATCATTTTCTCAGAATACTTGGCCTGAATATCTGATAACCAACTTGTACCGTGTACGACTATCATTTTTCATCTGGTTTAGTAAGTACAGCTGTGTAGTTTTTTTCCGATTTAGTTTTTACTATCTCCCCATTGCAGGCAATTTCTGCTCGGACAAGAAACCGGCAGCAGTGAATTGGATCGAAGGGCGAGGCAAGTCAGTGGTGTGCGAGGCAGTGATCAAGGAAGAGGTGGTGAGGAAGGTATTGAAGACCAACGTGGCTGCTCTGGTGGAGCTTAACATGCTTAAGAACCTCACCGGGTCAGCAATGGCCGGCGCTCTTGGTGGATTCAATGCCCATGCCAGCAACATTGTTGCAGCTGTTTACATAGCTACCGGCCAGGACCCTGCTCAGAATGTAGAGAGCTCCCACTGCCTCACCATGATGGAGGCCATAAACGATGGCAAGGACCTTCATGTCTCAGTCACCATGCCTTCCATTGAGGTACAAAAACAACTACACTGAAGAATTTTTACTGCTTAATTCGTGTAATTCTTTACAGTCAAACGTGTCCTTTTTTCTCTCTCTGAAATTTCAAATTGCATAGGATTAGTAGCTGGAATGTGGACAAGAAAAGTTGGTACATCATTGTGATTCCCAAATCCCAACTGTATACAAAAAAACATGACTCAATTTTCACGGATTTTGTTGTTTTTCTATTAGGAAAGAAAACACTGAAGCTATTAGTTGCTTGGAGATCCTAACTTGGTCAAAATATTGCTTTCTCTCTTTTAAAAACTTTCAGGTGGGAACAGTTGGGGGTGGAACACAACTAGCTTCACAGTCTGCCTGCCTGAATTTACTAGGAGTTAAGGGTGCCAGCAAGGACTCTCCTGGTTCAAACTCGAGAAAACTAGCTACCATTGTTGCAGGTTCAGTTCTAGCAGGAGAGCTCTCTCTCATGTCAGCTCTTGCAGCAGGTCAGCTAGTTAAGAGTCACATGAAATTCAACAGGTCGAGCAAGGATGTGTCAAAGCTTGCCTGCTAAAAATGTTAAAACAACAATAAACTAAACACTCCCCACAAACCCACCCAAAAAAAATAAGAGACTGGAGATGTAGATGTAGATGGAAATTTAATAAGCTCACTAGAGGACATTGTTACTGGGGTTGGGGGTTGGAGTGAAAGACACAACATGGTGGTGGGTATGTATGTCACATGAGGAAGCTTAGGGGGGATGCACATGGTGGGAGAGCACGAAAAGAAAAGAAGTTGAGAAAAGAAGTTGAAAAGGGAAATAAGGGCCTCTGTGCATCAGTGCCAGTAGTCTTTTTCCAACAAGCTTGCAAATGGTGAAGTGTGGGGACGGGGTATAGGTGGAGGAAGAGGAGGAGAGAGCCTTGATGTTTTCCTATACCTTTGCCGGTGTTTTGTCTCTGGGTTCGATGGTAAATATAGTTTAGCTAGCTGCAGGCTTTGTGTAGTCTTTGATTTGCTTGGTGTTAATTCGTTTGCCATCATCTTCTTGTAATTTTTGGGGGATTTAAATTAAGACTCTTTTTACTTTCAGAAAAAAAGGGTTGCTGTCCTTGTTGGCTTTGTACAATATCACCGTTATTGACAGGTATTAGGCTGGATTCTTGTTTTTCTTGCTGCTGTGCATGTGTCTGGGCAGTCTGGTTGCCCTAGTTGTGACCCAACCTGTGAACCCTTCTTTGATCTCTAGTACCGCACAGATATACTGTATTTGAATTGGGGTTTTCGACTTGGAGAATAGGCAGGTTAGTGCTGAGGTCGAGAGAGAACGTGCAGCCACGCGCGGAACACAGAAAGAAAAAAGAGATGTTTCTACCGAATTACACGCGGGGGCGTAAAGGGGCAGAAGCAACACGAATAAGCTTCCTCCTTCTCCTGGTGCGTCCGAACACTGGGGCTGTTCGGATGGGTGGGCGCTCTCTACGTGCGTGCAGACTCCTTCCTTCGGGCGCTTCCTCTCTCTTGTCAGGTGATCGGGCGTGCGCGGCTGTTAGAAGAATACAACAACGAAACAGGCGGTCAGGGGTCGAGACGGGGTGGCCCGCCTTCAACGCTCCGATGCCTAAATCAGATGATGTATTTGATATAACAGTCAAGCGAACGTGCGAGTTGGAGTACTGGGATGTGAATTGGTGTGTTGGAATATGAATGAGTGATTGAGTGAGTGATCGAGTGAGTGATCTTACCTGTAATAAATACCTGATACATATAGGTGGTTGAGTTTGGAGCCTGGTGGTGTTCTTCGATGTGGGACAACCTGCACTCTGCTGGTGTGTGATCCGCTTGTTCGGGCGCGCCCCCCACGGGCGCGTGCGCGCCCGGAGGGGGTGGGTCTGGTGAGTGAAGTTGGAGCCTCATTGGTGGTCTTGCGTATGGTGTGGTAGGTGTTGCTAATCTGCTTAAGTGGATAAGTATGTTAATCGTACAACTAATGATGCAATACTAACAAGAGGGGTTCCGGGTTCCGTCGCAAACTTGTGGATCTCGTCTAGCGGCCTGACGTCATCGCTGGCTTTGGCCTAGCCGACGTTTATGGGTGCGACCGGACGGGGCGAAAGTGTAGGTGATCGGGCAAATAGGTGCGGTTGGTGGCTGGGATTGTCTCGGCTCGGGAGTTTCGGTTGAATTGGCTATGTTCGGGTCACTTGGTTCGGGTGAGTTGGAGAGTGGGTTTGGACGGAGGGTGGTGGCTTGTCAGTGGCATCGACAATTGAGTAGGGTAATTTTGGCTTGCAATCGGGTCGGGTCAGGTACCCGAATCGGCTTGTTTCGTTTACTCTAATAAAGTTTGGGTTTGGGCTCAATTTGGGCCGGACCTAGACCATATTTTTTTTAAAAAGTTTTTGCTTGTTTAAGTTGTGATATTGAGCGCTACATAATGTCCGGAAGCCTATTTATTGGAAGACGATGAGTTGTTGAAGACGTTTTGGAGTGCCGCAGTAAGACTCACAAGTCACAATACGACAGGTAGTTGGGTCCTCAGGTCGATTTTTGGTTATTTTGTTAGGTTTATATGTTTGGGTCAAGTACCTAGGTTTTCAGATCTTAGGTCATGTAGCTTGATTAGGAGGCGGGACACATGATTTTTAGTTAGAGGCCCGACAACCTCGCTTGTCCTACCTCTGTTTGTTAAGCTACTTCTTTATTGTTCTAGCATAGGTTATTCTAGGGAGTTTTTTTTATCAGGCCAGTAACCCGGAGAACTTCTTGTAATCTATCATTATCATCAATCAATGACCGATTTCATAAAAAAAAAAAAAAATCTTGGAGAATAGGCGAGGTAACCATTATATATCACTAAAAGGCATAATTGTCAATTTGTTACCCTAGGAATGACTCTTGTGCCAATTTTTTACCGTAAATTTTTTTCTTGCCATTTTGCTACTGCAGGTTTTGGAAACTAGCCAATATACATCAAATTAGGCAAAATATTTACCCTATTTGCTATCCTAGTTTAAATTTTTTAATAATTTTTCATAATTTTTTCATCCAAATCAATAGAATAGAGGATTTAGAGCACCAAAGTGCTTTCAAATATTAATAATTTGATGAATAAATTAACAAAATTTAAATAATTAGACAACAAGAAAGTAAATTGGCAAGTTTAAAAATTCTAGGGTAACAAATTGGTAGAAAACTTCCAAAAATAACAAATTGACACTGAGATAATTTTTAAGGTAGTAAATTGACAATTAAGCCTACCTCAAAAAAGAGAGCCGACTACCAAATGGCAATCAGAAAATAGACTGATAACGCAATTGTGAAGTAACGAGCCTCGCACTTAAAATAGTCTTGTTATGAGAGATATGGGTTCATTACTTGATATGGGGATATGACACAAATGATTGGGGGTGGGTGGGCGTGGGTGTGGGCAAAGAATGAAATATCTATAATATTCTCGATATTTCTGCGATTTTTTTGACTTCCCGATATTAATCATACATATTAATATCTTTCGTCTGATAGTTCCCGAAATATTCGATATTTTCCGATATATCACCGAAATTCTCAATATTTTCGAATTTATCCGAGATTTTGATTTTACATATATGTTCATCGCACTAAATTTAAAACACGAAATCCACCACACCAATAACCCAAAATCTCAATAAAATAATCTCTATTAATAATCAACAAAACACAAGTTACAAGTTTCAAAACACATATTGATCATATAAGAAACTCATAAATTTTCAATACAAATTTTCATGTATTTATCTAATTTTCGTCGATTTTTTATTGAATCGATATTTCGTCGATATTTTTGTCGAAATATCCATATTTTAGACAGTCAATATATTTTTGATATCGGATATTTTACTCCTCGAATGTTGGTGTGTGCGTGGCTGCATGGCTGATGTTGGCACATATAGCTGAATCGCAGAGGTACAGCAGAGACTGAACATTACTTATTTTCGCAAAGCAATTAAGGGATACGATTAGAACGCGAATCAAACCTGAAGAGTTAGTTACTTGGGTAAAGGACTTGGTCGACGAATTGAGACAGCCAGACAGGGACAGTGTCCAAAGGACTGACTGGGTGTGTCTCTCTGGCAAAAAAACAATTAAAAAGCTCAAGGGTCCACTGCTGGTGCGGCTTCCATGAGTCATACGAGTTGGAAAGATCAAAGATCGACCAGCTAGCGGAGCTCGAGGTCGATCGATGTTGCAGCACAAATTATGAAATTAGCAACAGAAATATCTCATGGTGCTTGCTTTTCACTTCAGCGTAGTAGTACATTTAGCTAGCTGTAATGTAACGAGAGGATCGTCCCAGTCGTAGTAGGTAGCGTGTACTTCTCACTTTCTCAGACTACTAGTTTCTCCCGGTTGAAGTAGGTGATGAAAATGAAAATGAGACCAAATATAACAAAACGCCGTCTGTGGGAATCGAACCCACGACCACGTGGTTAAAAGCCACGCGCTCTACCAGCTGAGCTAAGACGGCTACTTGTTAATTGCTGCACTAGACATGTTATACAAACACAAATATAGGTCACTGTCATCCATAACTCACTTGGATGGTCCATGACGGGAGCGACCAATAGGCCCAATTTTACATTGGAAGACGAAAATACTTCGTTACTGTTGGTGGGTGGTCTACCTTCTACGCTTTACAATCGTCGGCCAACCACTCCAAAAAAAAAGAGGATCGAAATCTCTCTTTATTTTTCAAGCTTTGATACGGATTTAATCGAAACATCGTTAATTGAATAGTATTTACAAAGAATGTGAGAGAGAAGATCTGCACACGGTTTGACATGCTGAAAGTACCACTTCGAGCCATTCAAACAAACATAAGAGTAGATGATCCATTCGGTTTCAGATGCCATAACACGACTACAGTCATCTGCGAATTCAGAAATAAAAATTCACAATTGGATTGTAAATCTGAATGTAATGATGGCAGATGAATGACTTCAAATATACATACTTTAATCTTTCCTATTCTACTGGTGAAACGAAATGATGGGGTTTTGATGGCTTCTTCCAGATAGAGTTGTCTCAATCTTAATACACATTAAACTTTGCTTCTAATCGCATAGCTGCTCCTATATTCCTCGCTGATCTCAGGTAGTCAATCACTCTTACCCTCCTGGGATCCAATCTCTTGCAGGTAATGTTCTGCTTCCAGAGCTGCCATGCATCCTGCATCATTATGAAATGGAAGAAGGTGAGTCAGACAGTTTATACAAGAATATATCTGGAGTCATATGCTTGCTCATCTATATATATTAGAAGTCATCGACGATTCAACATATACATATAGACAGGTTATATCAAATAGACCAGAAGAGGTGTAGCAGGCAGGCTGCAACCCACAAAACCAACTTCACGAGTAACCTACCATATACACGCCAATTGCCAAAGCTCAGATCACCAAGTATAAGTGTATAACACAACATGTAGGCTAACTTGACCCAGTGGACTTAAGCCTAGCTCTGACTGAAGCTTAATTTGACAATAACAGGGAGGCATATATAAGATAGCTCCAATGGGTGCATGAATTCAGTTCCGTATTATATAAATTGAGCAATCCACCTCATTCATAAACATTAGTCATGCATCATGAATTTTTGTGTGTAAAGAAAACAATGAAAAGTATCATGCACTGTTCAGCTCAAGTTCAACAGCACTACGAGGGTCGGTCAAGGCTGGCTCAAGTCAGTGCTTTAAGTTAGCTGGTCTGCAAAATAGATTGCTACTTTGTTATGCGGTACTCCAAACTGACCATGGCTAACAAGGTCATAGTATTGCCCTAGCAGATACAAGTGAATCTATCAGTAACCTATAGAGAAACATAACACTTGTATTCGTCATGTCAGTGGCCAGTCCAGAAACAAAAATACCCTTACGACCTTAGCAACACATGCATATGTCCATAAACAATGTGTGACAAAAAAGCTTCCAGTTGATCATGGAAACGAAAGAATGAAGTGCCCCTTAGGTTATCTCAAATGTGTTCCTTTATGCAGGGACATGTTTTTCTTGTCCAACAATCTAAACAACAGAATTGTCCGTCTAAGTTCTTAAACAGGATCAAATTCTCTTTGTCAAATGCGTGCTACAATGTGGCAACAGCTACTACACAATATGCAAGTGCTAAGTCAACAATGAAGTATAACAGCTAAAGGCACCAAACAATTCACAAAAAGGCAGAAATTGCAAGCAGTG
This sequence comes from Geum urbanum, assembly GCA_946800695.1. Taxonomy (NCBI): domain Eukaryota; kingdom Viridiplantae; phylum Streptophyta; class Magnoliopsida; order Rosales; family Rosaceae; genus Geum; species Geum urbanum. The sequence continues at coordinate 7,570,646 of OX326997.1, forward strand.
CGTTCCTAGAACTTAGAAACAAAATACTAAGGGCGAGAAGCTACTCACCGGAACCAGCAGCCGTAACAGCCTGCCTGTACTTCTTGTCCTGCACATCTCCTGCGGCGAAAACTCCACGAACACTAGTCTCCGTGGTGCCCGGCTTGGTGTTAACATACCCATCAGGATGCAGCTCCAATTGCCCGTCCAAGAACTTCGTTGCAGGCTCGTGCCCTATCGCAAAAAAGAGACCGGAAACCTTCAGGTCAGACACTTCTCCGGTGACCACATTCCTCACCTTGAGGCCGGCCAGTGGGCCCTTCTCTCCATCCCCATAAGCCTCCACAACTTCAGAATCCCACACCACTTTGATCTTGGGGTTGCTTAGAGCCCTGTTCTGCATAATCTTCGAAGCCCGAAACGCGTCCCTCCGGTGGATAATGTTGACTTCAGACCCGTACTTGGTCAAAAACGTGGCCTCCTCCATAGCCGAGTCTCCGCCGCCGATCACCGCCAAGGGTTTATTCCTGAAAATCGGCGCGGCTCCGTCGCACACGGCGCAGGCGGAGATCCCGCGGTTCCAGAACCCTCCCTTCCCGTCGCCGGAGCCGGGGAACTCAAGCCGCTTCGCGACAGCGCCGGTGGCGACGATGACGGTGTCGGCCACGACGGTCTTCCCCTCGCCGGTGTAGACCTTGTACGGCGGCGCGGAGAAGTCAACCTTGTCGACGGTCTCGGTGAAGATCTGAGTGCCGAAGCGGGCCGACTGGGCCCGGCAGCGGTCCATGAGATCCGACCCGAGAATGCCTTCGGGGAAACCGGGGAAGTTCTCGACGTCGGTGGTGGTGGTGAGCTGGCCGCCGGGGGCGATGTCGTTGGCCATCCAGCCTTCGAAGAGAATCGGCTTGAGCTCGGCTCGGGCGGCGTAGATAGCGGCGGTGTGCGCTGCCGGTCCGCTTCCGATGATGCAGACCTTTGTTTTTAGGGTTTGGAGGTGGTTTTCCATGGCGGCGAGAGACGGAGTGGCAGAAGCTGCGGTCAATCCAACTGCGGTGCGAGCTTTTCTCAGTAGACTAAGCAGTTTGTTTGGGCCTGAACAACACCTCATCTTCTCCGAGTCGGGTATTCTTCAATAAAAAAGCCCCAATAACCCAAACTCGTTTTTGTTTCTCAAAGCCGAACGAGAGACCCAAAACCCAAAACGGCTTTTGCTGGATGCGATTTGTCAGTTTTGACCTGTTTTTATAAAACGCTTTTATATTCTAGCGTGATGGACCATCAGTTACTTGCTGACCAAGACTAGGTTTAGTAACAGGTGCTTTGTTTTGCTAAGGCCCAGTTTGGGATTGCTGTGCTGTGAGCAGAATTGCTTTTGAATCTGCTGTGAGTATAATTGCTTTTGAATCTGCTGTTACAGGAAGCAGATGAGGTGTTTGGTAAACTGTTTTTTAAAGTGCTGTGAGAACGAAAAACAATTTTGAGTGTTTGGTAAATTGTAACTATAATATGCTTTGAGTGGGTATAATTACCAAAATAGACATATTGTTATAAGTTATAAACTAGTTATTTTTTTTGTACAATTACTTGGTTATTAAGTTCTTCAATGGAATAAAGATCTAACTTAAACCCATAATAGATATATAAAATTGATATAAGGTATCAAATAAAAGACTTTCTAACATCAGTAAAAGGAGTCATTACACAAAATATATTACAGTTAATAAAAAAAGAAAACTAAATGTTAATTAGATGCATCCATAAGACTTTGTGCAATTGCATTTCTTAACATATTCATTTCCCGTCTACTTGAATCATCTCCTCCATCGTCATTGTCCTCAATATCCTCTTCACCAATCTCTTCACTTGAGTAATCTTCACTTTCATCAAAATCAAGATCTTGGTGAGCATACATTCTTATGTAGTTATGAAGAACCATTGTAGCAATAACTATCTTCACTTGTTTTTCATAAGGAAAACTCGGCATGTCACGTAAAATACTCCACTTTTTCTTCCATACCCCAAAAGTGCGCTCAATAATACTTCTAAGTGAAGAATGTGCATGATTAAATATTTCTTTATAACCCGTCGGTTCATCACCTCTACGAAAATGTGGAAGGTGATACCTCTCACCTTTATACGGTCCTAAATAACCTCTCATTTGTGGATATCCGGCATCTACCACATAGTACTTTCCTGAAAGAAGTAAATATAATAAATGATTGATTATGATTTAATTAGATTAGTATATCACAATCCAAGAAAAAACAAATATTACCACTTGGGGGTTTGGGAAAATTTGCTAGAGGGTCGCGCATGGCCGATAAGAATACTCTACTATCATGGGCAGTGCCTTCCCACCCTGCAGAAACAAATGTGAATCGCATGTCGAAGTCACATACGGCCATCACATTTTGGGTGGGTATCCCTTTTCTACCGATATACGGCACTTGATCATATGAAGGAATAATAGCTTGAACATGAACACCATCAATTGCGCCAACACAATCCTACAAATTAATTATTCTTTAATATATAAGCAGTAATTATGTTGGATAAAAAAAATTGTTGAATATAACATTGAACATACCTTAAAATGAGGCATGTATCTTGTGTCTCTTTCAATTTCTTTTGGGGTGCTTCTGAATTCGGGATCCAATGGCTTTATTAGTACTCTAGCCATATTATAGAGAATGTCTAGCATTTGGGAGAAATACCTGCTCACCGTCTCACCCGAACGTTGAAAACGTTCTTGTGTATTCCTATTGGTCTCACCCCCTCCCAAAATATATAGAAACATAGCCAAAACTTCAGCAGTGCATATGTTTTTAGAAACCCCCAACACCTTTTCAATATCTTTCAATAGCATATAGAAACAATTCTTTTCCATCCTAAATGAATTATAACATCTAGTGTGATTACCTCTCAACACATCCATCAGCCAAATGTAACCTGTTTGAGAGTTTGTGTAGCATGGAGTTTTCATAATGTACTTTTCAAGATACACTTGAATAAGACGACCAGTTACACATATAATTTGATCCAACTCCTCTTCATCTCCAGAATTGTCCATACTTTACAAAACAAACCTGCAATAGCATTAACATAAACAAACGACAATTAATTAAAGTGAACAACAACATTAACAAATATTACCAGTAACCAAGTTCATAAAAATATGTATAAGAAAACATTAAAACAAGGCAATGATAATATGGACATCAAGTAAAAAGCAACACTATTAACGATGAACAACAACATATCATGAAAATAAAATAGCACCCTTAATGAAAGGATAGTCACACATCAGTCTTATTAGAAACATAGCAAATCAAAATTATCTCTAATCATACTCTTCAACAAAGTACCATTAAATAAAACCTTATTGGCTCACTCTCAGTATTCAACAAACAAAAAGCAACAAAATTCACATTACAAAAGAAGGATCAGCCTTTTTTTTATTAAGAATCAAAAACTGGAGCTTCAGATCAACAGAGGTCATGATAGAGAACATCTCTCGCTTTTCTTGAGAGCAAAACAGGTCTGTTGCAAACCACCACAGGTCGGTTCCAGGTTCAGCTCCTGGTAAAGTTGCAACAACTTGCATGACCTGTTGAATACTAGTTGCTGCTGCACTTGTGGGAATTGATGTAGCTGTACTCCTACTCTCAACTACTTCAACAAGGCGGTCAATTTGTTTAGACAACTTTGCTGCACCTCCCACCTTTACTTTCTTCTCATTGACCCCTTTTCCAACACCTTTGTCTTTAGTACCTTCTGTTTGCCTTTCTACAGTTGTTCTCTTTTTTCCCCTACCTTGAATATCTTCCACAGGATCAGGAACTTCATCCTCATCATGCTCAAAATCCTCCAATACCTCTTCACCAACTATACTAGCTGAGGGAATCATGACAGATTGCCCTAGAGCTACGCTACCTTTGAACATCTGATCATAAATATCCATCATCTCAGGATTGATTCCCACATCACGGAATTTGCGGTACTCCGGATTGGACTGCAAAAGAAGATGAATTTAATTCATAATTCATGCTTAAATTGTAAGAGAACATCGAAACATCAAAGTAATTGAGAGCAGACCTGAATTTTACTTTTCCACCATTCAGCAGATGCATCGACAGTTTTCTTAACAGGATCCCATCCAATACCAGTTTCCTGATGCAATAGAGAACTCCACAATTTCCAGTCATTTTTAAGTGAATCCCATTTGTTTTTCAACTGGCCTTTAGTATAATCTCTTCCGGTTGAGTCATTAAAGGCTTTGACAACATTTTCCCATCCCTTTTTATCAAAATGAGTACCTGGCCTGTTTCCCTTTGCAACTTCCTTACGAGCTATATCACAAAATACAGCTACTATATCATCAGGCCATGTGGCCTTTGTTTTCCCAGTACCCTCAGTTTCACCACTAGCTTTCTTCTTTCCCATCTGACGGAAATGAGTACACACTATTCAATTTGAGGTTTGATACAAAAGCTCAGTGCATTCTATGATTCTAATGCAAGTATAACCAAAAATGCATTAACCAGCTCTATGTTTACATGAGTTATGAACCAAATGCACATTCTAAGACTTTTAAGCAGGAAGAAAAAACATCAGCATTTGTTTCCCCTCCATGCTTTCAACCTAAATAATTAATCCTAACCTCTGGAACACACAATAATCCATGTAAGACTTCTACAAACAAAATAGGTTCAAAAACCCTATTGAAGGTAGTAGTACACTACTGTTTTTGAAATAAACAGAAACACTTGAGCTTTCATTTTGAAAGAAACTATTGTTTCAGATTTTTTTTGTAAACAGTCGAAAACTCCATCATATGATAGTCATGTTCAATGTCAGCTCCAATGCAGTGGCCTTGGATCAGGACCTTTACATCAATTGGCATTTTATCAAACAAAAATAGACGATACATGGGCACAATGTGTGTGTATCTTGATATACAGCAACACACTAAGACCAAGACAATTGGTCAAAGGATCTGACCGTGAACAAAATGTCTGTACTTTAAATTGAAAATTAGATATAAGTAGAGGCTAAATTGGTTTTGAAATAGAAATACACAAGTATACTTGAGACTAACAGTTTACTTTTCAGTTTTTATACGATTTAACTTTACCTTTAGCAGAGGACGCAAATAGAAAGTCCCAGGAAATAAGTTACTAAACACTAATGCTCCACCTGCTCTTGATACCGAGTTGTTTCTGTAGCCATCATCGCCACTCAAAGATAATAAAACAGAAGGAATAGGCTCCTCAGTATCGAATACACATCTGTTCACGTACGGCAGGGCTGATGCTAACACCAAGTTTTGGGTACGCAAGTGTTTTTCAATCAATCAATCATACCCATAAACTAAGAAACACAATATTAATGAGCACAAGAGTAGTAAAGAAACCGAATTGTAAACTCAGGGAGATCAATACCGTAAACTCAGAGATATCAATACCAAGAACTCTTCCCGTAGATACTACCCTTCACCTCTAAGAACTCTTCAAGTCCGAGAAGCTTGTTCGCAGCAGCAACCCTATGAAGAAAAGATGGTAAAGAAGAAGAGGCTCATCGGGTTATCTTGCATCTTGAATCGGGGCTCAAGAATTCGACGGGAAAGAAGTAAAGAAGAGATGAGAAAAGAAGAAAGGGAGCGGCTGCAGCGATAAAAGAGATAGGGTTTAGAGTATGTAATTTGAGGGAAAACAACGAGGACAGAATAGGGTTTAATGAAAAAATTCATTAAAAGGCCTCCGTGTTTTTCAGCTTTCCGCAAAATCAATTCTCAAAGCAGGTAGTGAGCAGCTTTCTCTTAACCTGTTTTTGGAAGAATCAACTTCCTTTAAAATCAGTTTTTGCTGTGTTACCAAACACCACGTGAAAAACCCAAAATCACTTTTCATCCCAAAAGCGGCTCAGGAATCATTCCCAAACTGAGCCTAAGAAAGGTAGACAAACATTCGTTGCTTTTGCTACTTAACCTTAATCGGAAGCCATGCCTCTAAACTATTCCCTAGTAACCAATCACAATTGATTGATCGTAAGGCTTGGGTTAATCTCGATTGATGTTAGTTAGAGCAACTCCAGCAGATTCTCTATAAATCATTTTTAGCTAAAATATAAAGATTTTTTCTTAAAATTCACTCCAGCAGCTCCCCTATCTTATTAGCCAATTTAGGGATTCCCTATATTTCATGTTTTCATCCCCTATTCCTATACCGAAAACATAAATTATAGGTAACGAAACATTCAATATTGTAATTACTACTTTCCTTCTAGATTGTAAATGTAATTAATAATTATATTAATAAATAAATATTTTATTATCAACCAATCAAAACTAAGTATATGTTTAAATCTAACTATATTTTAAGTGATATTGTTGGAGTAAATTTATACAAGTGATTAGCTAAAATAGGTTTCGGCTTCATTTTTGAACAAAATAAGCAAACTTTATGTGATATTGTTGGAGTTGCTCTTAACTCACAAAATTTATAGTGCTCCGGAGTACAATTTTTTTTTCTAATTTTAGAGCGTTGAATAACTTCTGCGGTCCCTATTTTTGGAGAAATAAAGTGATCAAACGCTCCAAAATTGAAGAGTTTTGATACTCCGGAGTACTGTAGAACACTCCATTAACTCAAGCCTAACGATGAATCGATCTTGCAAGTTGCAACTCTTTTGCTGATCGAGTATGGGATTATACATTAATCTCTAAGATATTTTGATTTTATAAGTGTTCCACGAGATAGAGATAGGTAGACATTTCAGATTAGTAGATAGAAATGTGTGATGTATTAGGTGGTTAATACAAACTACATAATCTGCATTCAGACCAACTACGAACCTTCCAAGAGATCGAATATCTCAATCCGAGAATATCTCACTGCCATTAAAAATTTATTTGCAAAAACAAATAAAAAGTCTACCGATCGTTTCTCACTTTCTCATACTACAATACTCGTCAAATCTTTGTACACAAAACTCGATCAATATCCAGAACAAAACCACGTTCTTGCCAGAGAAACGTACGTTGAAAACGAAAGATAATAAACTAGAAACGGCCCCCTAACTTTGATTGACCAGATACTTCAATTCTGCTCTAAAGAAACAGACGAGCGTTTGATGAACTCCAAGCAATCGTCAATGGCTTCTGCATAGAAAGAATTCGACCTCCCAAATGATCTCAGTCTTCCACAGTCGACTCGTCGAGCCGGCTTGTTCTGAAGTTTCTCTCTCACCAAACCGCTTGTACTACTTGTAGTACCACCACCCCTTTTAGTGCTAGATCTTCTCATACACGAACATCTCCACCATCTGCTCAAGAACTTGAAGAAGCACAAGAACCTTGCGCGCAGTCGCAAAACAGAGAATCTCCGATGGTTTAGCCTGAACCCTCTTGTTGCCCTAGCATATCCAACTCTGTTGTAGCTCATGTGACCCATGATGAAGTGAAGAACGTACTCAGTGAAATCACAGCCTAGAAACCAACTCTGCTTGTTTTGGGGCGTATAAATAAGGTTGAAGAAAGACTTTTTGGGTGGTGTGGTTTATGATGGATTGGAATCGAAATGGAAGGAAGGGACATGGAAATGGATTTGTGGTTCTTCGGTGGACAGCATTGTCAATAAAATAGGCGTGAACTGTGAAAGCATAGGTGTGCACTGGTTTTATAAATATTTAACGTTTGTTAGGCACGCAATTAGGGCAGGTTTAATTGATGTGGAATATTTGGCTTGGTAGGAGTAATTAAAGGGGAAAAGGAAAACCAAAAGGGTGACTAAAAGCTGATGAAAAGTATGAGAACGAGTTTCATTTGCATGATTCTAAGGTTAAAAGGGTGACTTACGGAACCTGTTCTTTTCAAGGTTGCGTGGTTTTACTTCAAGGATGGACTTGTTTGGTGATCAACTTCGTTCTCATAGTCCTCACAAATGGAGGAAACTTAAGAGGGCACGTGTCTCTTTGTTTGGAAGTTGAAACCAAATGGATGCGTTCTCTCTGTTTCTACAAGTTTGCAATGCAAATAGGGGGATCGTAATCTTTGGAAACTGCAAACATGTACAAAATTATAGAGAGACCAGAGGTATCATTCTCCCTAATATATGGGAATTAGGCAGGTAGGTCCGTACGTAGTATGCAAAGGAAACTAGTTTAGTTGTTGTGGATTGTGAAAACTGGAAAGTGCGAGGCATGTGGCATGTGGGATTGTATCCCTTACTAATATTCCATTTCTGCTAGTGCAGAGATGTGATTAATAGTGTCTTTAGGGTCGGAGCTGACGAGGATTAAAGTTGTTTTAGTTCTTGGTTTTGTCGTGCGCATATATCTTAACTTGTTCTTAATTTTAGAAGCAGAGGAAAGACCAAATTAGTGAAAGTAGCAAGTAGACCAAAGTATATCAAGCTTTTCTTATAGATCAGACTAGAGTGTGTAGCCAGTCTAAATATCAATAGAAGTTTTCTTAAAAATAAAATGACACGTAGCACAATTTTAACTTTCTAATATTTCTATTTTTATCAATATTGTGACATTAAAATTGTTCTATTGGTCAAGACGCTGAACTTATATTATTCACTGACGAACCAGATTTGAATCCCATTACTCTTTATTTGCAGAGTATTTTCTCTAAAGATAGAAAATTTGAGTATTGGGGGTTGCTTCATAGTCAAGACGTTGAACTTATTTGCTGAATAGCCAAGTTCAAATTCTAGTACTCCCTTCTATCGTACCCAAAATTTTAAATGAGAGGACTATCTTTCTCTCGCCTTAGCAGAGTCTTAGCAGCTATGACGGAAGCTCTTTGGCCATGGCATACATCGAGTGCCCTGAGGATATCACCTTTTAGATGCTATCTGATAATGTGGTTTAACCCTTATTTTTGGTAAGCGAATCACCCCCTCTTGAAGCTATTGGGTCTCTACTTGGGATGGGGGTCTATACCGATGAGTGTCATCCTCTGCGAACCTGGTTGAAGGCTCTTTTGGCTAAGCGGCTGTCTGTGGGGGTCGACGTTCACTCGACATTGATTAGGTGGTTTGATGTCTCTGTTTGTTGGCAAGGGTTGTCGTGTGTGGATTGGTCATTTTTGATTTCTAAGTGGGAACAATTGTTTGTTGGCTGCTGATGTGTTTTCACGAGATGGTGGTCTACGACGTTCAATTAGAAGTTCAACATGAATTGTTTGGCGGTGGATTAGCGGTTGGTGTTGCCCAAGAGTTTCTCACAAACCAGAGTTGCTTAACGACCCTTTAGGCTGTGGGCTAGGGTTTTCAATCCTCGATGGGCTGGTCATGTGGCCCATGTGTTCTCTGGAGGATTTTGGATTAGGATCTGGGATCCAGGTGGCTGAATTCTTGTGGAGAGACAGTCGGAGCATAACCTCGGTTTTCATCTTGGTGTACCTGGTCATTTTTTTTTAGTCTGCCTTAGCCTTGGTATATTCATGTCTAGTTAGATTGGCAGATCAACATTTGGTTACTTGGTTATATTACGTTGTAGAACAACGTTATGTAGCTAGTTTAAGTTCTCTAGATTAGCTTATAAGTGGTCTCTTCTCACGTGCCAACTAGCGTCTACTATATATTATTGTTCATCTTATTTTAAATGAATTGCCAATCGTAATAATCCAGGGGCACAATGTCAGTTCTCTTTACAATATTATAAATGAATTGATGTCTTTTCTTAACCATAACTAACTCTCTTTTTTACAGTTTTAACCTATGTATTATACATAGGTATCAATTAATAATTTAGGGGCACAACGTGAGTTCTCAAGCATTTAGTGATTTAAAGTCATCGAAAATATAAAACAAAACAAAATAAACTGAGTATGTGCTGCACAGTCAGACTACACAGTAACCACATACATTCACACAACAGACATCAGATTCTCACTCTCAAATAGTTATCTCAACCCTCTCCCTCTCAGCCTGGCAGCTCTCTCAGCAACAGTGATTGCCCTTTTAACTCAGCCATTTTGACTGCCATCTCTGTTTTGGCTACTGTTAGGTCCATATTTATGTTCTAATTATGTCCCTAATTTCAGGCTTATTGCTTGTCTTTTATGAATAATGCATCGTTCTTATAATGTTTCCTGTTTATCCTAAGAAATTGGGAGTTGACACGGGAACACTCTAAAAGATGATAATTAATCACTTTTTGGAGAAGCCGAGCACATTTTCAAAGTCACTAGGAAATTTGGAGAACCTTTGAGAAAATGACAAAAAGTGGTCGCCGGAAGTTATCGGAAGCTGCCGGAAAATCGCCGGATTTGTCCATAGCCTGCCAGACCACTATGTAAGGCCCATACACTTTGAGCTAGGCCCAAGGCAAGACCAAATCACCTAGGATACAAACCCTAGCTGATTTGATTATGGTGTTACATATTTAAGTTTTGGATGTATTATGCAATGTTTGGACTTTAGCTTAGAAGCCAAGAAAAAGGGATCATAATTTGTATCCCTTATAATAAACTTCATGGCCACTTTAGCACATCTAAGGGATCACAAAATACCTCATTTTTTCCCTCTTACTCCCTCTTGGTCGAGTTCCCCCATATCCACCAAGACAACACATCTCATTTCACATCTTTTTGATAGTTTTTGGATCTAGAGATAGCCCTTACTCACCCCTAACCCTTTAGCTCTCTTCCCCACCTCAAACACTCTCTCTACCACCACTAAAGCAGCCCTTTAAGGTGGAGCTACCTTGCTTCCATTGAGGTTCCTCTCCCTTTCCTCCTCCTCCTCCTCCTCACTTGATTGTATATCCCTCTTGGTGAAATCAAGCATTTCCTCCTCTTATCTCTATTATAGGGTTTGGTGAGATTTCTAGAGCTCAAAGAGGTGAGAAGTAATCCATCTTCTTCTTTGCCTCTTAAGGTCCTAAAAGTCTCATTTACCTTATCTACAAGCTTAGATGCATTTGGGAGCCTAGAAGATGGATCTTAAAGACCAATGATGACTTAGCATGCTTGAGAGTTCTTGGCTTATCTTTACATCTCTCAATCTCTTCAATTATATATCTAAACTTATTTTACATTATGCTTAGTAAGTAGTTGTGTGTACATCGAATTGGTTAAGTGTATTACATGTTGTGAGTGTGTTTAATAGCTTGTGATTTTTGATTGTGGTATGTGACAAGAGCCCCGTCATATATCTGACATCACCCGAGACAAGCCTTACGGAACCCACATTAGGATAGCTCACACCGCAAATCTGGTGGCCAATCTAACATGAGTTACCCAAACATAAGCTAAAGAAAACCGACTTTAGAAATACTTGACCAATAACTTTCAAAGTGTAAAGTATCTCAAACTTTACAACTTACAGATGACAACCATAATTTATAAAATTTGGTATTCAGAGCATCTAAGACAAATCAATCTGAAATATAACATAAGTAGGTTACTGGAACACCTACTCGAAACAAAAAGAAAACAATGGAGTTTCTAAGCCTTGCCAACTGAATGGACATTCCTTCAACAGTCTAACCTGAGATTTGGGCAACGTAAAAATAAAAATCCCAGGAAATGCAATTTTAAAATGTTAGAGTGAGTGGACAAAACAAATAATCTGAAAATGAAAAGCGATCGATTCTGCATTTCCAACAATAGGCTAAACTTTAAAACTGGCATGCGATTAGACGAGAAATCATAATACAACACTTTACTCAACACCTTGGGACTCCGACAACTCAACATGTCAGATTCGATACATATAGCTGAATTTCAACATTCTAAATCATTTGACTCAAGATAAGGATTCCTAATGATCTAACACACTGAACTCAACATGATCCTGAAACTTGACGATCCAACTCATTGAACTGGACATACTGACAATCTCGATGATCCAACTCATCAGACTTAACATATAAAAACTCAATGATTAACACCATGAACTCGACATACGACAAAACTAGCATGTATCAGGATGAAAAGTAAAATGCATGTACTAGAGATTATGATGACACTGATGGTTAGCATGTGCTAGCTGTACCAATCATCTCTAAAAGACAACAACTGACACCAATGATTGAAAAGTGATGGCTGAACCAAACATCACTAGGTGATTACAACTAAAAGAACTATCTATGTAACAATGGACACGATGATTGACAGGTGCTGGTTGAACCAATCATCACTAGACAATGATAACTAATAAAAATATCTGTATAACTACAGAGGTGATGATTGGCAGGTGTTGGCTGAACCAATCATCTTTAGATCAACTAGCAGGTGTTGGCTGAACTAGATGATCATTACCGGCAGGTACTGGCTGAACCAGAATTATGACTTAGAGGCCAGGCCAAGTGATTATGACATGTATGCATACATATAATAATAGTATAATAATAATAACCTCCGAATATAATGTATAACTAATATACTGTAACCGAAAACTATATTTTGAGACATAAGTTGAATGACTAACATAGAAGCTAACTTCCAGAAGTATACCAATGAATATTAGACATGCTGACTGAATCTCGATAACATAGGATTGAGTAACTGATACGGAGATCAACTTCCGAGAATATATAACTAAGTAATACAAGAAAGTGAAATCATGTCTCGTTTCTACTGACATCACAAAAGGATGTAACTAACACTAGAACTAACTTTTGAAACTGACATCGTATAACGAGTGACTGACTCAAAAACTAAAATCATATACTAAACTTATAAAACTGATAGACTCAATTCTATAATTGAAAGTGTATAACTGACAAGTTAATCGATCAACATTAACGAGCTAAGTTTCAAAAATAACAATGCTTAAATCGTTACACTAGACGATATGGAAACTAAATTCTGAAATAGAAATCGAGTAATCACTTGCATTTATGATTTTAAAACAAAAGTCCACGCACAGTATTAGGTTCACGTCTCTGGCCTTACCGAATACTCCTTAGCCAATGGCTCAACACATTGTTCTGTCACAACGAACATTATTTAATAACTACTCATCGTAAACGATACCAAATAATCAAGTTCTTTCGCCAACGAACATTCCGGTCAAGAACATTGAATTCTCGAGTTCGTAATTTCCCAAATTTTGACGAGTTACTAAACTAAATATAATTAGAATATCCGTAACTCATTTCAAAATCGCAACACGACTCGGGGTCAAATCAATGTTCGACTCAAAAATCGTAAAACATTTAGATAAATCCGATTAAGTCCAATCCCAACAATAATCTAAGTCTTATTGAAGCAACAACTTTTCTTTAAAATCAGCATGTCATTACGATCGAAACAACATATAACTTCTGCCTAAAAAAAACCTTCGTCGGAGCACCGCCATGAACCACCACCGACGCTGCCCTATTTCCGGCGACTCAAAGCAACCCAAATTAACCCAACAAAAACTTTCTTAACCACACGCAAGTCCAATTCATCATGAAAATCATCGAATTTACCTTTGAAGTCAAGAACACCCAAAACCCCCAAATCTTTGATTCTCCTTCCTTTGATGGAATTAAGATGTGTTCTTGGTATGTATAGACTCACAAGGAAGAGGGCTACAAAGCCCGGTAGGTCTCATTGGCCGAATTGAAGCTGAATCAAACAACCCCGAATTGAGGTTTTGGACCTTCTTCCTCAAATTTGAGCAAAACCAAGAAGATATAAGTTCTAGGGCTATAAGAGAAAGATAGAGGGGATAAAGATGAAGAGATTAACACCTTGATTGGCCAGTTCGGTGGCTTGTCAGCGGCGGTGCCTCTTCGGCAGCCTGCACGTGAGAAGAAAGAGAGGAGAAAGAGAGAGAATCAGGAGAGGAGAGAAAAACTCTCCAAAAATGAAAGCTGGTTAGTTTCCTTAAATGGAAATTAGTTTTTTATAATAAGAAAATTTACCGAAAAAGTATAGAGTAATAAAGTTGCCGATAGCAAAAATTTCTTCGTCGTATCTCTGATTTTATCATTCTATGTATCCATATACTTGTCTCCATGAACTCTACGACTTTTGTCAAGGAAGATTTGTGAGATTTCAACCGTATAAAAATTCAAACAAAGAATATCGATAAATACTAATGGTAAAAACTAATTACCTCTGCGACCAACTTCCTTTGAATCGTAAAAGGTTAAAATTTGGTCCGGGTTGTTACAGTATGTTTGCATGTTTGGGCTTGATTCAATGTTTTCATAATCATGTCTTAGCCATGACTAAGTTGAGATATGTTTACGGAAGCTAAAAATGAACCTAAGTGAACTAGTCACTCACCTAAGGAAGATAAGCATGTAAATATGACGGGTCTAAACTTAAAAGGTTAAGCTTAAGGTTTAGTTTTCATTGGGCTTGACCATGGACCGAAACGTTCTTGAAGTCCAAATGACTCAAGAAGCTTCGGTCAAGCTTACATTGACTCGAATGGGCTTTGTAGCTAATCGTTACTTCTTCTAATTTATGTTCTAAAAGGTGTGTATTAGGAAAGTTCATTAGAACCTACTTCTATGTCCTATAATAAGAACTTAGGAAGGAAAGTCATTCACATTTATCATAAGTGAAAACATATTAAACTCATTAAGTATGTGGTATGATTAGGATATGATTCGTAATTGAGTTGCATTCTAGTTTCAGTTTGCTTTATATTTAATGTTGGACTGGAACACTTCTAGTGTCCTAATGATCTAGGAGATTTGGTTCACAATCAATGGTGACTTGAAAGGATCATGAATTGGACAAGCACATGTGAATCAGACTAACTTCATAACTTGGACATTGTTGGTATATGGAGTTGGCTAGTGGCAGCATCTCTAGCAGACCAAATATTTACATTGTTTTATTTTGTTTTACCTCATGATTGCATTTAGTTAGTTAATCAACCATTCAATCGGATAATCACTCATTGTAGTTACACCACCCCTTACATAGTTAGGTTACCAAAGAACTTAGCTAGGTAAGATACATTTTCACCTTTTCATTCATTAGTTTTAGTGTCCTGTTTAGTGTTTAGTTAATCTGTAATTAGAGTGCTTAATCGAGTCGAGTTAAGGAGTTATAATGGTCAATTCTCGTGGGTTAGACACTTGACTTCTTATAAATACTATAACTTGACCCCATATACTTGCAGTGGAAGAATTATTTGTATTTATGGGCTAGATAATAGTTCACAAGTGTAGGGGTACATTTCTTCCCAACAGCTACCAGCGACAGATTTTCATCGTAGATAAGAAATCAATCAATCTGGGTGCCCGCCGTGAAGACCTAAGTCGGCCCTCTCCATTGTGCTTGTCTACCCTTCGTCGTTGTCGGCCTCTTCCCGAAGTCGTCAACTCTCCCCCTGCCCTAAGCCACTGTCTCATCCCATGTGCTGCGTGATTTGGGTGCTCGCGATGGGTGGGTGCCCAGAGCAATTCATTTTCTGTATTTTTATTTTCCAAAATGTAGTTTTTTTGTTAAAAATATACTAATATCTTTGATAAGGGAAGTTAGTATCCTTATAGTCAGTAAATGGTATCTTATGATTCTAACTAGTGTTGGTATCTTTATATTGTTGGTTTCTTTATGAATTTGCATTGTATTCTTATAGCACTATTATAATATCTTTATGAAACTGTGATGGTAGCTTTATGACACTGAGATGGTATCTTTAATATAAAAAATCCAAGCAGCCTAATATCTTTAAAAAAAACATATAAGGAGCTCATGGTCTAAAATGTAATATTAGAAGCCCAACCAGTTAGAGAGATTAAAATGACCAAATTATCCTTATTTATAAAACAGAAACCCTAAACAAAAAATGTAGTAGTAAACATTCTCTCCCTCTCACCAAAAACATAGTAGCAGCATACCACTGACGCCAGCACAAATCACTGACACCATCCACTCCTCTTGTTAATGCCTTGCATCGCGGACGCCAACCATCCCTCACCTCGATGACTCCCATCACCGACGCCTCACTTTTTTGTCTCAGCTCGATCTTGCATCGCCGATGCCATCGGATTGAATTTATATTCTAACCTCGATCTTGCGCACCTCTCATCGCTACAGCACCTAGCTCGCCCTCCTTGCGTCATGCGCTCCTCCGTGTCTCCCAGCCGAGAAGCTCTGATCCCGCACCTCTGAGCGACGTCACACATCTCTTTACCTTCTTCGACTTCAATCAAAGAATGCCGCACCACCAGCCGAAGCCCCTGTGATCTCACCTCGATCTCAGCCACACTTACAAGAGATCTAGCCTTGGCCTCCATACCACAACGAGCTTAGGCCGATGTCCAAGAGCCTCTCACTCACCAGTCGCGAGCTCAAGATCTCTCACAGACGTTAACCTCGATCAGATCTGAGATCAAGATCTTGAACATCCATGAACCACTACTCATTCCTCACGGATCACCAGAATCAAAGAAAACGACATGAGTATGGCATCATTTTCTGCAACTGCTCCTGGCTGCTACTATCTTTAATTTTAGATTTTTGTTTTGTTTTGTTTTTATATGTCTGGATCAAAATTCATTAGATCCTAATGTTACTTTCGAACACAAATATGAGAAACACTATCATATTTTCATAGAAAAAAATAGTAGCCTAGATTTTAAAACGGTTGTTATATTTCAAAAATGTCATTATGTTTTCTCTATTATTGACTTTTTGTGCTCACTGCAATTTTTTTTTTGTGCTACTGTGACACGTGTGTTTTCCAAGGTGCTATTGTGATTTTTCGAAGATGCTACTAAAAGTTTGCTAAATGTGCTATACTCTATTTTTTGCATCGGAAATATTTTTTTCGAAGCTGCTACTGAGTGCCCTTTGATATTGCTAATATAATTTTTTTTTCAAGCTATTGTATTTTTCAAAACACCCATTAAAGATTTATTAGATGTGCTACTAAATTTGTATGCGGAGTGTTTTTGTCAAGCTGCTTTTGTATGTTTTCTTTATATAATTTTTGGAGCCGCTACTACATGTTTTCGGGCTGCTGCTGTGTTTCTCCGAGGGTGCTACCTGTTTTTGGGCTGTTACTATATATTTTTTCAGGGTGCTACTGTGTTTTTTCGTGGCTGTTACTGTAGTTTTTTAGGTTGCTACTGTATGCGAAGTGTTTTTGTCAAGCTACTTTTGTATGTTTGTTTGTATATTTTTGGAGCTGCTACTATGTTTTTTCGAGGCTGTTACTATATACTTTTGGGCTGCTACTGTATTTTTTCTTGGCGGATATTGTATATTTTGGATTGTTACTATGTAGGACTAATATTGTGTTTTTTCGAAGTTGTTACTATAATTTTTCAGGCTGCTACCGTATTTTTTCGAGGTATTGCAACTATATTTTTTCGAGCTGCTATTGTCTTTTTTTTAGGCGGCTACTATATTTTTTTACCGTTATTATGTTACTTTTACTATTAAATTTGTATTAAAATTACACTTGTATTTGTATCAAAATTGATATTAAATTTTCATTTAATGTTCTATTGAATTTATCAACTGCTACCACTACCACAATAAACACTATAACCGACGAGATCTGTAAAACTATAACCGACGAGATAAAAATCTCGTCGGTTATACTATTACCGACCCCCTTTAACCAACGGACTATAACCGACGATGTTTAAGGATCGTCGGATATAGTCCGTTGGTTAAAGGGGGTCGGTAATAGTATAACCGACGAGATTTTTAGCCATTATCGTCGGTTATAGTACTATAACCGACGAGATTTTTTATTTTTAAAAAAAAAAATTAAAAAAATATATTTTTTCCACTATAACCGACGAGATTTTTATCTCGTCGGTTATAGTTTTACAGATCTCGTCGGTTATAGTGTTTATTGTGGTAGTGTACTGAAGTTACATCAATATTGTTACTGAAGTTGTATTGAAATTGTTTTTGAGTTAGCATCGAAAGTCTTATGAAATTATATTGGAACTGCTACTGAAATTATTTCGAGATTGTTATTGAATTTTTTAACGAAATGATACTATAATAATTTTTTTTTTCAAAAAAGAAGCTGAAAAATAAAATGAATGAACTGTTACTGAAATCATATTGAGGCTGCTGCTAAATTTTTGAGTGAACTGATACTAGGAATTCCTTCGGGAAAGTAAAAAGAATTAAACATAAACTATTTTAAAAGTTGACCAAAAAATAGGAACGGAAAAAAATTAAACAGCAAATTAAACGTAATTTTTTTGAAAGTTGAGCTGAAAAAAAATCAAACAACAAATGTTTCAATTTTTTTAATATTTTGAATGAAAATAAGGATTAAACTGAAGAAAAAAAAATTAGGGCAAACAAGTAAATTTGTGTCTGCCACATGGCAGCATATAAGTCATTTGTCCTTATGAGTAATATTTTGTCATTCTCTGTCCAAATAATAGGACATTGTCCTTAAGTGTATTGAATTTCTCCACTTTGTCCTTAAGACTAGTTTGCTATATCTTTATAACGTCGACATGGTATTCTTATGTTGAATTATTAAAACACTTTTATGGTATCATTATGACACTAGTATCTTTATAACACTGTAATGGTATCCTTAAAACGTTGTCCCTTAAAACACTGTCATGGTATCCTTATAACGTTGTGATGGTATCTTTATAACAGTAGGATGGTATCTTTATGTAGTTGTATTAGTATCATTATCCTAGTCCTATCTTATATCATAAACTCGAAATACTACACCCTAAACCCTAAAGTTGATACTCTCTCTCTCTCTCACGCCTTAAACCCCATGTAGTGTTAGTACATTTCCGAACTTCTGTTGTTATCTTTTTGTTGTAAGGTTGGTATCCTAAACCCTATACCTTATACCCTATATCATATACCATAAACTCTGCACCCTAAACCTCTCTCTCTCTCTCTCTCTCTCTCTCTCTCTCTTTCTCATATCATGATGGTACTTCATGAACACGACATAGTATCCTTGTTGATTGAGTTTGTGTTGAGTTATAAAAAAAATGAAAATAAGGCAAGGTATCTTTACAAACTTGAGTTGGTATCTTTCTATATTTGAGTTCGTATCCTTATTTTTTGAGTTTGTACTAAGTCGTGAGGAACAAAATGAAAAACAACTTCTTCTTTTTTGCGAAAAGTTTTTTATTTCTTTTTGCGAAAAATAAATTTTGGACAGAAAAACGGAGGGGGAAAATGGTCCGCGCGGCAAAAAAAAATTATTTCAAATTGTAGGCTTTAAAATGAACTGACTTTTTTGTCACTAAAATTTAAATTTGATGACTTGTGGGTAGTTTCAAAGAAACTAATGGTGTGTATTGTATTTAGATTTCTTAGGTATTTTATCACTACAAGAAAAAAACACTTAGACGACGAAGTTATTTCGTCGTCTAAGTACTTAGACGACGGAATCTCCGTCCTCTAAAGTCCGTTGTTCAAGTGATGAGGATGTTGGCTATCTACAGTTGTTGCTCATCAAGCCTCTAAAGCATGGATTGTGTTTCCGTCCGAGCGAGTCGAGCCTCCTCAAGGGCTACTTGGATGGCCGCATCCTAACCACTCTTCCTCATCGAGCGTGTTATAGATGAGTCAGATAAATCTCACTCCACCTTGCGTCCCAACCCTCTAACCTCCTTGCCAGCTTGACAGTCGTATACTGCATCAACGATTGCAATTTGGCTCTCCCTCAATAGAGGAGGCAGGTCTTCCGGCGGCATATCCGGGTGTGCAAGCTGCGTGTTGGCTAACTTCTCTTGCGCTAGTTCTAGCACCCTCGCCTGAAAATAATAATGAAAATTAAATAATTATGAATTTGTATAGGAGTTTAATAAATAATAAATATTAATTACTTTAATTGAGAGGAAATATATACGACACTTAGGCCGCTTTGACTCGTTTCATTTGTCGAGGTCAGGCGTCACGTAAGCAATGACGCTGACATCTAGATAAGGGTGTTTAGAGCCCTTATCTCTGTGCTCCTTGGCGATTTGTATCATCTGCTTGTAGTCAGATGTATGATGTTTGTGATTCTTCTCCCGATTGGCCTTGTTTGCGTTCGATTTCGTCTGTTCGACAACAGAAATGATTAAAAAACTAATAAATGACTAAAAAATAAATTATTCAATTTCGTCAATTTAAATAAAAAAAGACGAACCCGATACAATTCTTCTTCGAAGTGGTTGACCAACCATTCCCACTCATCTTGCCTATCCCAATGCAGCTCTACGAGAGTAGGCGAGCGGCCGAATTAGAGGTAGTACTTGTGAAGTCTGTACTTCCAATCATGGTAGATGACGTTGGCGTTGGCGGTGATGTTGATGTGCCTAAGCATCCCCAGTGTGCCATCCACATCATATTGTACCTACAAAAAAAGAATAAAAAATTAAAATCATATATATTATGAAATTACGATTTTTATTGGTTATTAAAAAATAAATTTAAAATTGTATTACCGAGAGTTCTTTAAACACCTTCCCCTTATCCAAGTCTGGCAACTCCTTCCAGCTAGGCACAACCATACGGATGTTGTTGCGAATAATTACCACGATGCTGTGCGATGAGAGACTAGCTAGCTGCGAGGTGGGAGGGCCATCGGTGAAATTGTCATATGGCAACTGGATCTATTGCCCCTTCACTTTGAAAAATTTCTTGGATTTTTCGCCCTCCTGACCTTGCGCCGCGCTGTAAAGAATAAACTCGGAGGCCGACTCCTGCGCACCTTCTGACATCGACGATCGAGCCGAAGGGATGTCACCGTCATCGCTCCCTATAACTAGGGCACTAGAAATTTTCTCAGTCCCCGCAGCCGATGGACCAGTTGAAGGGTCTGGATGAGCCGCAACGGTGTCCTCCAAGTGTCGCCAACCCACTTAGTCTGCCAAGTGTTGGAGTCAGGCATCTTCGGCCTCTCTCTGTGCCTTTTTCTAACCCCATGTGGCCATTTTAACCTAAGAGTTGTAAAATTCAATTATTAAACATATTTTACCATTATACCTATTTTACAATATTTACTATTTTTCATATTTACCACAAAAATTACTATTTTTAATATTTATCATTTTTAATATTTACCATTTTTTAATATATA
Organism: Geum urbanum; assembly: GCA_946800695.1. NCBI lineage: Eukaryota > Viridiplantae > Streptophyta > Magnoliopsida > Rosales > Rosaceae > Geum > Geum urbanum. Next base: position 7,591,612 of record OX326997.1, read on the forward strand.
CAATTTTTAATATTTACTATTTTTAATATTTACCACTTTTTAACATTTATTATTTGTAATTTTTTTACCTTTTTTAACAATTTACCATTTTCATTATTTACCATTTAGTTTTACCATTTTTTATATTTACCATTTTTTATTTTTACCATTTAAAATATTTACCTTTTTATATTTTTACCAATTTATTATTTTTATCAGTTTACAATAGTTACCATTTTTTACCAATTTATAATATTGACCTAAATACACATTATTAAACAAATTTTACCTAAACACATTATTTACCAATTTATTAATTTTTACCAATTTATAATATTAACCTAAATACACATTAAAATAATATTTATACACATTATTATATACTCAATTATACATAAATACGCATTATTATACCTAAATATATATATATATTAAAACAAAATTTACGTACGTACGTAAAATTTTAAAATTTCTAATTTTACCGTGGTGGTGCCGACGATGGGAGGGGCGGTGGGAGGAGTTGGAGGGAGTGGGAGGCGGCGGAGGAGGTAGAGGCCGGTGGATCTTTGCCGGAGGAAGGAGGAGTTTGAGAGAGAGAGAGAGAGAGAGAGAGAGAGAGAGAGAGAGAGAGAGAGAGAGAGAGAGAGAGAGAGAGAGAGAGAGAGAGAGAGAGAGAGATTTTTGTGTGTGTGTGAGAAAGAGATATCGTGAAACTAGGATTCCATAATATACAGTTTCACCTAGATGACGAAGGGCCTGATTTTGTCATCTAGGTGAGGGTGAATTTAAGTTATACGACGCACCACCTGATTTTGTCGTTCAGGTTATCACCTAGCTGACGCAACCGTAGGGTTCGTCGTCTAAGTGCGTCTCAGGTTTCTCCTTGAATTAATTGGCGGGGAATGTTGACCGCCCAACATTTGGACTTAGACGACGGAGGAGACCGTTTTCGTCGTCCAGTTTCGCACTTGGATGACGGAAACGGCCTCCTCCGTCGTCTAAGTCATTTTGGGAGGTTCCCAAAATAAATGGCGGGGAAATTTGGACCGCTCAAATTTTGGACTTAGACGACGGAGGAGGCCGTTTCCGTCTTCAAAATACTCACCTGGACGATGGAAATGGCCTCATCCATAGGCTAAGTCCAAATTTTGAGCGGTTCCCAAAATAAATGACGGTGGAATTTGGACCGACCAAAATTTGGATTTAGACGACGGAGGAGGCCGTTTCCGTCATCCAGGTGCTAACTTGGACGACGAAAATGGCCTCCCTCATCGTCGTCTAAGTAAAATTTCTCTAAACTATTATTTAAAAATAATTCGTGAGGAAGTTTTCGATCTGTCTTTCAATTTTTTGTTGTTGTAAAATATCGACTAAAGAATCATATATATAAAAAGCGGGATTTAAGACAACGAATTAATTTTCGTCTTCAAACTTGTTAAGTATCTAATAATGTGTATAACTTAAGTGTTATTAAGTATAGGTTCACTGCACATAAATATTAACGAAATTAAATTTTAACAAAATAACCGTTGGATATATTCATCATAAGACAATATATAAGTAGAATAATTTTCACTAAATAGTAAGTTCGTTAAGGGCTTCATCAGCATAGTCAACCATAAAACTAAAATTTTAACAAAACGAAAACGTGGATACATGAAAATTCATAACTCCTATTTTGTAACCGTCGATGCTCACACTTCAAGAATTGTTTACTCTATCCACTCGATGAAAAGAATATGCTTTGGGACATGGTCTACATGGTCGTTCTCTTAAAGGTGAAATTACGATAACATGACTTAGACGACTAAGTGGTCATATTTTTGTCATCTAAGTGAGTATTTGGTCGATGAAAACGTGTCATTTCGTCCTCTAAGGTAAAGGATTTAAAATTTAGGGTTTACTTAGATGACGAAATGACACGTTTTCGTCGTCTAAGATAAAGGGTTTAGGGTTAAGTTTATATAATTTTGTTTACCTTGAACTACGAAAAGTCGTTCAGTCGTCTAGGTTTTAGGGAAAATGTGACACTTGGTCGTCCGGATTCCGTTGTCTAAGATCTTCACATTTTACAGGTCGAATCAACCTCTTTAATTAGTTTAAAGTTAATTATGCGAAAAAGTTCAGAATTATAATAATTAATTAATTAATTAATTATTGTACTCCTCGTTCAAAAAAAATTCAGAATGATTGTACTCTTCGTCATAATATAATTAATCATCATTACCTCGAAAAAGTGTAATTTCAATAATTAATTACTAATTAATATCCCTCGTCGTTATATTGTACTCCTCGTCATAATCGTCATCATCCTCCTCACCACTATTATCCGATTGCTCCTCCTCATCATCATATTCAACATCATCCGACAAATATGCTGAGTCTTCGTCGTCATCCTGCACCTCATCTTCATTGCCATCATTCTCTAGATCTAAAATCTCATCTTGAGTTAAATTGGTAGAGCCATCATGCATGGGTAAGCGTTCACCAGCTTGAATTATTTCCATTATGTCAGAGCGAATGACATAAATATTAGGCTCTTGATATGCAGTAATGTCTCTTTGCGGTTTAGCATCTTCAGTCGTCGGCATCCCTTCAGCTGTCGTGGTATTCTATATTCCTCGATGAGAGATATAGTTCCTTAGTTCGCTATTTTCCACCATTCACTAGTTTTTGGATCATCAAGATAGAACACCTGCCTAACTAAGGTAGCAAGAGCGAAAGACTCATCTTTATACCAACTTGAGTTTATATCGACTGATAAAAGGTTCAGGTCTTCCTTTGTACGCTTGCACCATTTGCACTTGAATAAGAAAACGTTGGCATCATTCCCGTAACATAGTTGAATGACATATACAAGAGCCCCGTAATATATATCATCATCTTCCCCAACCGCAACCTCACTGTTTTGTGTTCTTCTTCCTTCATCTCGGGTCAATGAATGAAACTTTACACCGTTCACAAAACATCCGGGGTAAATATAGTGTCTAACCAGCTTCCCAGCTAGCAAGTGCTTTGGCCATGACCACCACCGTACCTCCCGTGGTTATTGGATTTTTGTAAATCAATCATCTATTAAAATGGGAAGAATATATAATTTAAGGGTTTAATTTCTACAAACATGTATATAATTAAATAAGTAAACATACGTACCCATTGGAGGAAATAATCGAGAAATTTCTTCTTAACCACTTTTTCAAACCACGCAGAATTCTTGTCCGCCCCGTATGTCTTCATATAAATGATGTGCACAATTTGTTGTTGCAGTTCCACCACATCTGACTTCTTTAACTCTCTAGCACATAACATCTGTCACCATCTGCACAATGTCACTATTGGTTCTACAACATCACGAGGCAAATATGGTCGAATTACCACTGGAATCAGACGTTGCAGCATGACGTGATAGTCATGTGTCTTTAGACCAACAAACTTGTGTTGCACCTTATCCACTGCTCTAATTATAGTAACTGTATATGTAGCCGGATAACGAACACTCTTAAACCAGTGGAATACAGAACTTCTAAGTGTCGGCTTCACTGTGTAAGGTGCATCTGGCATCTTGTTATACACTCATCTTCTATTCCTCCTCAACCACAAGCGGTGACATAGATTCATAGATTCCAGATCTTTACATGCTTTGGGAGTATCTTTAGTCTTGAACTTAATACCTACAATTGTTCCCACCACGTTGTCGCACACATTCTTTTCTATGTGTATCACATCCAAGTTGTTCCTCAGCTTCAACTTCGACCAGTAAAGGAGTTCAAAGAATATACTCTTATGATGCCAATAGCTGAGATCATGTGGAGGTATTGGATTAAGTTTCTTTACATCCTTGTCATTGGTCAACCGACCAAAATTGAAGCTGCTCAATCTCTTTGAAATCTCTTCGCCAGACCAACGACGGGGTTTAGGATTATTTTCTACCGTCCCGTTGAAATGAGCTTCATCCTGTCGCCACGGGTGATCGTGAGGAAGATATCTATAGTGACCCAGGTAACACACATTCCCCGCGTGTCAACTAGAGTTCACGTCATCCAAACATATAGAACATCCATTGTATGCTTTCGTCATGCAGGCTGCCAACATCCCATACACTGGAAAATCACTAATCGTCCACATTATTGCAGCCCTCATCATGAACATCGTGTTAGTGAATTTGTCATAAGTTGGGACTCCATTTTCCCACAACAATTTCAGCTCGTCGATCAAAGGTCTGAGGTAGACATCTAAGCACTTCCTTGGAGATTTAAGACCTGAAATTAGCAGAGTAAGAAAATTAAATTCCTTGTTCATGCACATCCATGGAGGCAGATTGTAAGGCATCAACTTAACTGGCCAAGTGCTAACGGCAGAGCTATTACTACCCTAAGGATTGATCCGTCTGTAGAAAGTTCGAGTCTAACATTTCGAACCTCTACTGCAAAGTCTCCAAATTCGTTGTTGAAATATTTGAAAGTATTCCCATCCGCGGAGTGTCTTAGCACATTGTCATCTATTCACTTTTCTGCGTACCATCGCATCGCCTTTACTGTGTATAGAGACATGTACAGACGCTGCAATCTGGGAATCAATCAAAAATATTGAAGAACCTTCACATGAATTTTCTTTTTCAAACTCCTCCTATTACCATCATCCACATATCTGCACTGGCCATATACGAGACAATATTCCAAATGTGCATACTCTTTGTAAAACAGCACACAATCATTTGGGCAGGCATCAATTATCCTGTACTTTAGGTCGAGGATGCTCAAGATCTTTCTAACCTTATAATGGGATTTCAGAATATTGTGATCATCAGGAAGCAACTTACATATTTGGTCCTGAATTTTGTCAAAAGCACTGACTGACATTTTGTTCTTCACTTTTATCTACATTTGTTTCATCACATATTGCAACACATTCTCTCAACATCAAGGGTACACCGGGGTCTGGGCTTCAAGTAGCATCTTGTTGTACATATCCATATCAATAGTGTCAGTGGCGAAGCTAGCAGCGAGGAATATGTCATCATGCTCATGAGTAGTATCATAACCTCCCTCTTGGTGTTGGTGTCCACTAACTAAATCCTGGAAATGAATCATGGACTAAATCTGCAGTGGGGTTCCGAGCAGGGGGGCCAGCACCACTATCGTTGGATGAGGCACCATGGTAACTGTACCCTGAGTTGAAGTCTACTGCTTCACCGTGCTCGATCCACGTAGTGTAACTCCACATCATACCATTTTCGTACAAGTGTTTCATCATAACATTAACCTCCACATATTGATAATTAAGATATTTTTTGCACGGACACCTGAAACGCTTCTTTCCCTGACCAGTCCATCGCAAAATTCACATATTCTCTGATTCCGTTTATATACCGGACATCACTTCTATTCTGCAACTTTATCCAACTCTTGTCCATACTTATACGAAATTTAATAATTATCATATTAGTCAACTATTATATATACATATTTTTAAGTAATTACTAAACTATTATTTATACATATTTTCAACTACCTTATTAACGTATAATTTATTAAAATATTTATTAATTACTTTTATTAGTTAACAGTGAGTATACTATACATCAATTACTTTAATCAAACATGCATGTACATTTTAACTAAATATTAATCAAATTTTTAAACATCTATGCATACTAATTAATTAACTAATATATATATATATATCAATCAATTACCTAGCTTAATTATAAATATTAGACGTACTAATAATGTAATCAATCAAATGCACAATTAATTATATATATAAACATTAAGATTGTCGAAAATTAACTACGTACGTACCTAGCCTTCACCGATATAGCAAATCGATAGTCGGAACCGGAGATAGTGCTGGTTGTATGTGTGAGGAGAGACTGATAGAGGGAGAATGAGAATGAGAACAAGATGGCCCGAGCGAGCAAAGAGGAAATGAATCTGGCACAATATATAATTATTTTTACTTAGACGACGAAAATGAGGCTTTGTTGTCCAAGTGACTACTTAGACGACGAAGCGTCGGGGACTGTGTGTAATTTTCGTCATCCAAGTGAGGGATGAGACGACATACCGATGCTTCATCTTCTAAGTAGTCACTTAGACGACGATGTGTGGGTGTATCGTCTCATCCCTCACTTGGACGACAAAGCTTCATTTCTATCGCCTAAGTATGACTTAGACAATAGGAAATTTTTTGAGATGACGCAATTTATTTACGTCGTCTAAAGTTCACTTAGACGGCGGAACCTTCACTGATTTGTCATCTAAGTTGCTTTTTCTTGTAGTGTATGTACTTTCAAGGATGTTAAAAGTCTAAGGGTATTCAATCAAGATTTATTAAAACTTTTACAAAGTTCATGAAAGTCATGATGTATTCAATTTAGATTTTTAGATAGAGATTTTAAGTCCATGAAAATCCTGGGGTATTAAAAAAACTCTACGAATTCTATGAAATTCTTAAATATTGGATTCTTATGGATCACTACTAGAAAAACCTACTTAGGCGACGAAATATTATTCGCCTAGATTTATCGTCTAAGTGTCGTAGTTTAAGTACTTAGACAACGAAATTTCGTTGTTTCGTCGTCTAAGTAACAACTTAAACGACGAAATCAACTTTGTCATCTAGGTTTTTAGACGACAAAAGTTTATTGAATAAATGACAAAAAAATTCGTCATTTTAGTGAACAGTTAGACAACAAATGCCACAATTCATCGTCTAAGATAAACTACTTAGATGACGAAAGTTTATGGTTTTCATCGTCTCAGTGTTGAATTTTTTTAAAAAAAATAAATAAACCACTTAGACGACAAAACTGTAATTTCGTCGTCTAAGTGATTGATTTCTTTTAAAGAAAAACTCATTTAATGCTAATTAATTTAATATATGCTAAGTATTAATTAATGTAAAATTCGTAATGAATAAATATTTAATGGTGGTGGTGGTGGCACTACAAGAAAATGAAACATTACCGGTAAGATTCTGGCCAACAAGGCCGGCGACCGGAAAAGTCGCCGGTAATGTCCATCATTACCGGCGACTTACTCCGTCGCCGGTAATGTCGCCGGAATCTCGCCGGTAATGTTTCAAAACATTACCGGCGACTCCAACCGTCACCGGCAATGTCAAGCTGAACATTTCCGGCTATTTTCCGGCCGGAATTTCGCCGGAAATGTGTGGCTAGACATTGCCGGCGACGATTGGAGTCGCCGGTAATGTTTTGGAACATTACAGGCGAGATTCTGGCGTAAAGTCGCCGGTAATGTCTTCATTTCCGGCGACTTACTCCGTCGCCGGCAATGTGTCTTATATTAGATGCCGGATGCGGCAGCTCGATCATTCAATCATTTTGATCGAAAAAAATCCAGAGAAATCGAAAGAAGGAAAACGTACGCTCTGAAATCGATCATTCGGTATATTGTCAAAATTAAGGCGCGCGTCGAAAACTCGATCACTCGGGAAGCTATATATATAGGTAGGTGTATATATACGTATATGTGGTATATATATATATGTGTGTGTGTTGATCAAATCCAATTCGTGAGATATATATGAAATGTTGTTGATGTACGGTCACCGAAACGAGAAAACAGCTTGTAGTTAATCTTGTGTCTGAATCAATGACTGGTATTATCGTATTGTTATCGGAGCCAGGCTTAACAGAGCCTCCTACCCAGTCAAATACGTTTTGAATTGAAAAAAGGAGAATACTATCATCGAGTACTAAATCGAATTCAGAGATTAGATCGATATATATACATATGCATGCATGTGTTGATTTAATTAGAGTTGAATTGAGATATCACGTCGATTATTAGTAGTGAATGTGTGTATATATATAATTAATACGTAAAATTGTTAGAATTTTCAGGATGGACAAGAGTTGGATGAGCCTCGAAAGATGGGATGTCAGATATCACCAGGGAATTAGGAGTTTTGTGGATTTTGTGAAGGCTAATTGTGGAGACACTACACTTCATTATTGCCCGTGTAAAGAATGTAAGTGTTTCAGCGATCGATTTCGATTTCCCATTGATAAAGTCCAGAGGCACCTGAGTAAATAAGGGTTTTGGGATAAGTACACTTGTTGGATTTATCACGGTGAAACATCGGTAGCGGGTCCGCATGATCATGGACAATTTGGTGAGAGGGCCAGTCCACGCTATGATCATGGAGATTTTGCTGAGAGGGGCAGTTCATCCTATGATCCAACATCGATGTTAATCAATGATATGTTTCCTCATGAGAGCGGTGTATTTGCTGATGAAGCACCAAATGTCCCTCCCGTCGTTGAGGGTTTCCCCCATATCGAGCCAGTCGAACCATTACCTGGAGCTCATGTCAACACAAGCGGTATGGACAAGTACAACAACCTGATTGCATTGCAACAGACTCCGTTGTACAACGGTTGTAGTAAGACTGTTCTTGAAAGTGTGATGGGAGTGATGCAGCTCAAAATGGAGAACAAAATGTATGTCAAAGCTGTTGATTCTTGGTTGAAGTGGACTGCTTCGCTACTGCCACCCGGTCATCGTCTTCCTACCACTCATCATAAGGTGCGACATATCCTGAAAGATCTTGGGCTTTCCTACATCAAAATCCATGCATGCAGATATGATTGTATTCTCTTCTGGGGAAAAGATCTCGAACACCTTGAAGCCTGCTCGGTATGTTTTACAGAAAAGTATAAGTTGACTCCTGCAGGTAACAAGAAAGCTGTGAAGATACTTCGATATTTCCCGCTTATTGATAGGCTGGAGCGGTTGTTCATGTGTGATTTCACGGCCGAGGCAATAAGATGGTGGGCTGAGAGGAACTTGCCTGACGATGACACCCTTATACACCCTTCCGACGGAGAGGCTTGGAAGCACATGGTCAGGGAGTTTGATCATTTTGCAGCAGAGGTCCGAAATGTTTGGCTAGGGCTCTCATCTGACGGATTCGACCCTTTTGGCAACATGAGTCTTCAATACAGTATATGGCCAGTTATTTTGGTACCGTACAACCTTCCACCATGGATGTGCATGAAGAAGGAATACAATATGCTCACTCTGTTAATTACGGGCCCGGGTTATCCAGGAAAGTGTCTCGATGTGTATTTGAGGCCTTTGATTAAGGAGCTTAAGTACCTGAGTGAGTGTGGCCACCCCACTTACGATAGGTTCAAAAACGAGATGTTCCAGATGCATGCCATGCTTGTTGGCACCATCAGTGATTTTCCTGCCCGCGGTATGTTGTCGGGCAACGTTACCAGGGGTTACAGGGCTTGTTCAGAGTGCATGATGGTTGATTGTTGCAGCCCTCATTGCAGTAAAATTGTTCAGATGCGTCACCGTTGTTGGCTTCCATATGATCACCCATTTAGGCAGGATCCAGACGCGTTTGATGGGACTGTGGAAACAGGTGTGGCACCCAGGCGATGGACATGGGAAGAAATTTTGGAAGTGTTGAATGAATATGATTTTGGCCAGCTGAGCAATCATCCTGACATAGTGGCGTCAATTCCAGACAAGCCCGAAAGGTATAAGTTTTGGACACACAAGAGCATATTCTGGGAACTCCCCTACTGGCCTAGGTTGCCTATCAGACATTACCTAGATGTTATGCACATAGAGAAGAATGTGTGTGAAAGTGTGGTGGGCACAGTTCTTAACTTGGAGGGGAAAACGAAAGACATCCCTAAGGCACGCATTGATCTGAAAGCAATGGGTCTGCGGAAACATTTGTGGTTAAGAGATGGTAAGAGAAAAATGTCGCAAGCTCCGTACACCGTAAAGCCGAAGCATAAGCATGAAATTTTTCGGTGGCTGAGTAATGTCAGGTATATATTCTTATGGCCATGTAGGAATTTGGCCTTAGATTTTTAGCGGAGTATATATGGTTATATGCGAGAAATATAATTGTTGCATATATATGGTTTTATCTATATATATGCAGGTCTCCTTATGGCTATGCAGGAAATATAAGCAGGTGTGTTAACTTCCGGGACAATAAGATGTACGGATTAAAGAGTCATGACTGCCATGTACTGCTTCAACGCCTTTTCCCTATTTTCATTCGAGGGTACATGCCCAAATAGGTGGTGGAGCCGTTGGTGGCCTTGTCAAGATTCTTTCAGAAGGGAAGTTAAAAAAGCAGACCTCAGGGAGATGCAAGATGACATCATTTTTATCATGTGCAAGCTTGAGAGGATATTTCCCCCAAATTTTTTCGACATAATGCCGCACCTGATGATCCATCTTCCCGAACAATTGTTGCTTACCGGTCCCGTACACTACACTTGGATGTATCCCATGGAAAGGTACAAATGATTCATAAATTTGGTTTGCCTATGTTTTTATATGTAAATTCTTATTTTTTAAGTAAGTTAACATGCACTTGTTAACTTGTAGACAATTGGGAGCCTACAAGGACTATGTGAAGAATAAATATGCACCTGAAGGGTGTATCGCTGAAGCATATCTTGCGCACGAGTGTGTAACGTACACCAAAGTGTACCTCGAAAATGTAGAGGACCCCCAACAACAGATGCTGATAGATGAACCCCAGTTCAACCTTTCTATCATCTCCAGTGACGTGGTAGTACAGGGAAGCTTGCCAAAGTCGTACAAGTTGGATGGAAATGAGGTAGCCATTGCCCACTGGTCGGTACTGATTAACTGTCAAGAAGTACAATATTGGAAAAACTATCATCTTCACTGCCCTGCTATTGCCGGAAATGTTGATTACCACAACAAGACGTTTGCAAACTACTTTGGTCAATGGGTAAGTATATGTGTATATGTATATTTTTATATATATCCTTATATAGCATGTATGTATGTACGTGGTTTTGTGGTTTCAAGATGACATAATTTCTTCTGTACGTATTAATATATGGACGTTTTCAGATGAACCATGTAGCAGATGATGGTTGCCCAGAGTGGTCAAACGAATTGAGGGTCCTGGCGATGAAACCGATTGCTTCAAAAGTTTACTCGATGTGTCAGGTCAATGGCGTGAAATTTATATGTGAAAATCGAGACGACCGACTGAAAACACAGAATTGTGGGGTGATGGTCCATGGTGGGCAGGATGGCGTTGACTATTACGGTGTCCTTCATTCAGTTGTTGAACTAATTTATGGGAACCGCATGAAAGTGCACTTGTTCAAGTGTAGATGGTTTGATACTAGCCCGGAGAACACAAGGACCGATCAGTACGGAACATTTTCGGTGAATACTGCTACTACCTGGTATGAAGATGACCCTTTCGTTCTTGCCTCATCAGTAAAACAAGTGTTTTACCTGGACGATCTTCTTAACAAAGTCCCGTGGAAGGTGGTTAACCATGTTGCTCATAGAAACATATACAGTGCTGCCACACTTGGTGATACCGCAGATGATGAGGAAGTTACTGCATACCAAGAGCCGAACGCTTTTGACATTCCGGAATCATCTACGATTCGCCTTAATAATGTGAGATCTGGGAGTGTGGTTCGAATTACTGGAGCAGAACTTCTCGATGTTAATCCATATGAAGTTGACGCTGATTCAGATGACGAGGAGCGGCACATATTGCCAGAGGTTACCTATGAAACCGAGTCAGACTCAAGTGATGAAGATGATTACGATTATCATCCTTAGTACGTTGGAAATTGTAGTCGGAAATTGTAGTCGGAAAATGTACGTAGTAAAATGTACGTAGTAAAATGTAGTCGGAAATTGTAGTCGGAAAATGTACTCGGAAATTGTATGTAGTCGGAAATTGTACGTAGTCGGAAATCGGAACCGTAGTCGGAAATTATGTAGTCGGAAATTGGTCGGAAATTGGTCGGAAATTGGTCGATCGGATAATAGTCGACAAATAATGACATTACCAACGAGTTGATAACCAACTCGTTGGTAATGACATTACCAACGAGTTAGCAACTCGTGGGTAATGTCATTACCAACGAGTCAAGTCGTTGGTAATGTCATTACCCACGACGTTGACCTACCTCGCCGGCAATGGTGGCGGTATAGGCAGCTCGAGCTCGATCTCCTCCTCCCCATTTCTCTTCGGCCTAATTCGAATCTCTCTTCCCTCTTCCCTCTCTTAGGACGAAATTCTCACCTCTCCCCTCTCATCAATCCTCTCTTCTCTCTTCCCTCTCCCCTCTCTTCCTCTCCTCCCCTCTCTCCTCCCCTCTCTCCTCTTCCCCTCCTCCTCTTCCTCCTCCCCTCACCTTCGTCGCCGGCACAGTTGGGTCGAGCTCCACCATGGCAGGTTTGAGCTCACTCTCTCTCCCTCTCTCTCTCCCTCTCTCTCTCTCTCATTCCACAATATTTTTTTTTTGTGTATTTTGATTAATTAATTTTTGATAATTGTGGGATGTATATATGTATGCATGTGGACAATATTTGTAAAATGTAATTAAGGTATGTTTGAAAATTGTGGGAAAAAAATGTGGATAATTGTGGGGTGAAGGAGCAATATATGTGATGTATATATGTGAAAAATTAATTAATATATATGGAATGTATATATATACGTATGTTTGAAAAATGTGGAAAATTAATTAGCTAGGGTGAATTGGATTAATATGTGATGTATATATATATGTGTGAATTAAGGTGAAATTAAGGTGAATGATCGATGTATACAAACTGTATATTTGATGTATATATATGTGAAAAGTTTAAAGCCGGAAATGATGTATGTATATATGTTAATTTAGGTGATATAGTTGTTAATTTAACGTATAATAGGTGAAAAAATTGTTCGGAATTTAACGTATAAATTAAGGTGATATAGTTGTTAATATAGGTGATATAATTGTTCGGAACAGTAGTCAACCACAACAGTTTGGAACCGGAACGGTTTGAAACCGGAACTGTTTGTAATCGGAACCGTTATGTTACAAACGGTTCCAGTTACAAACAGTTCCGAATCCAAACCGTTCCGGTTCCAAACTGGGGTTCTATAACAAATCGAAACCGGAACGGTTTGGAACCGGAACTGTTTGTAACTGGAACCGTTATGTTATAAACGGTTCCGATTACAAACAGTTCTGGTTTCAAACGGTTCCGATTCCACACCGTTCCGGTTCCAAACTGTTATAGAACCCCAGTCGGTTCTGAACCGGAACTGTTTGTAACCGGAACCATTTGTAATATAATGGTTCCAGGTTCAAACGGTTCTGGTTCCAAACCGTTCCGGTTCTGATTTGTTATAGAACCGAATCCATGACTATTAGGGTGTCCATGCCAGGAGGTTTTGCGGCTAATTGGCTTCGGAGAGGTTCCCAAAATAGTGGAGGGAACAGTAGTCAAGCTTCCTCCTCGCCCGCAGTTAGCAACACGCCCAGTGGGCCAATGATGAGTGCTCGCACGAGAGCCTTGCTAGAGGCACGAGCTGAGGAGGAAGTTGCACGATCAAGAGCCGTGCAACCGGAAATTGAGCCTCGAGCCTCAGTCTCCAGACGCTCAATCAGCAGACGTCCCTCCGGTGGCAGAGCCTCAGACGAGCGACAGTCAACGGGGACATCAGAAACTCCCTCAATCCGAATGCCCCATATTCGCCCGGTGCCTACTCCCGTTTCACGGGAATCATCTGAGACACATGGTGGTGCTGGCGCCTCATCGTCCAGGCCTCGTCTATCTCCGCCGTCCGGTCTCTTCCTACCCGACGAGATTCCTGTCATCCCTGAATTCGATGATAGGGGGATGCCTGTTTATATTGAAGGACGGCCGGAGTTCCTGACCGTGGAGGAAGCGTATAACTTCCTCCCGTTCGACCCCGTGTATCTTTGGAGTGTGAGGTGCACCAACCAACAAACAGACGATGCAGGTAAATTTTATTTAACATCAGATTGATTACTTAATTATTACTTAAGACTTGCGATAGGTTCAATTAATGATATCAATTTGTTGACATTATATTATTAGGCAATTTCGTTAATGGGACTGGAAAACGGAAAGGGGCTAGAGGCACCTGCACCGGGAAGAGACTTGAGCAGGCCACCGGCGGAAGGAAAACGCCCATAAGGGCCAATAAGGATGGCAAGGTGATCGAGGCATTCGATACCACGCGCAAATATGTCAGCATGGCCGGTGCGATCGTGCGGGACAAGGTCCCAATGCTTTGGCCAGATTGGGAATCTGTGCCTATCTACGTGAAGATGCAAGTGCATAATGCACTCAGTGTGAGTAAAATCGTATTTTCATTACGTAAATTTTACATTTATTAATTAAGTCCGAATAAATATATAATTTTACCTTTTATATATTCATATTGCAGGTGTGGTTTGACGTGGATGAAGTTCTTATTCACACGTGGGTAGAGCGTCAACTACATATGAGGTGATGTGCTTCGACTTATTTGAATATATATCGAGTTAGATTTTTGTTTATCAAGTGTTTTAATATCTCTAACTTTTTTTCCTTGTTTTAATATAGGTATAAAGAGTGGAAGAACGAGCTTTCTTCCCATTACACTGTATACAAGGAGCTAGGCCGAGGTTCTACCCCTAGAGAATTCCGGTTTAGGGAGTACGAGTGGCTGTGGCTGATAGCCCACTTCGAGCACCCCAAAGCTCGGGTATGCATCCTTAATATATCTTACAAGCCTAATGTATCGTATCAGATTGAAATAGTTAGTTACTAATTTTTTTTCATATGTTTATCAAACAAGGCGATTTCGAAGACGAACCGGGCGAATAGATTGAAAAACACCAGGGCCCATCATGCAGGTTCACTCAACTACATGTGTTGGTCGACTAAGGCGCAGCAACAACAAGAGGTGAACCCGTTGGTGTATATTCATCAGAAGTTCTACCCGCAGTGCCCTGAAGAAGTGGTAAGTCTTTCGCCTCTCCATGTGTTAATAAAACTATTTTTCGATATTAATAGATTTTGTTAGCTAATACGTTGTTCATTTTCGCTTTTCAATTAGACGAGAGTGGAGGAGGCGACCGCAGAAGTGACCATGAGTATAACTCGGACTAACCATCCTGACTGCTCCGAGGAAGAAGTCACCCAGTATGCCTCTCAGATCGATCCGCTTGATCCCCCGATAGCGGCTCAGATCATGGCAAAAGCGTGCGGGACTGGAAAGAATACCTACTACTGTAGGGGAATGGGCACAGCGGGCGAAGGACTATTGAAGAACACTTCAGAATACTCTACCGGGTCAAGAAGTTCAACTTCTAGTCGTAACCTCGCAGCGGAGCTTCATAGGACGCAGAGGGAGTTGGAGGAGCAAAAGAGGCAGATGGCCGAGTACCAAATGCAGCAGACACAGGTGCAGGCTCAGATGTACACATGGATGCGGACGATGTACGAGGCTCAGACTACCGGACAACCATTCCCCACACCTCCCCCGGTCCCTCATATCCCTAGCTATCCACCACCACCACCACACCAGTCAATGCTAGAGCAAGACCAAGGTAGCCACCGGAATTCAAATGAGTACATGGATTACTTCAACCCTGATGACCCGCAAGTTCCTGGACCTGACCTGTAGTTGTAGTTAATTTTTGTATCGTCGTTGTTATTTGTACTGTACGTTGGACATTTCTGTTGAACTTGTATGACTGTCGTTGCTATGGTACTGTTGAACTTGTACGATTGTACGGTTTATGTCTTTCAATGCAGGTTATGGAATTGGGCCCAATCCATAACCGCGTTTTTTTTTTCAAAATTTTTCCCCACATTGCCGGCGACATGGACTCCAGTCGCCGGCAATGTCTCAAATTCCGGCCACGGCGGCGCTGCCATTGCCGGCGACGCCGTCGCCGGTAATGTCCGAGACATCTTCGGCGACTTGAGTCGCCGGTAATGTCCGAGACATCACCGGCGACTTGAGTCGCCGGTAATGTCTTGACATTGCCGGCGACCCAAGTCGCCGGTGATGTCTCGGACATTACCGGCGACGGCGTTTCCCGTCGCCGGAAATGTCAACACCGGCGGGGAATCTCCGGCGACGTCATTGCCGGCGACTTGTCGCCGGTAATGTCAATTCCGGCGAAAAAAAAAGACAAGGCCGGCGACGGAATGTCGCCGGTAATGTCACCATTTCTGGTAGTGTGGTGTAGGCGGTGGCGTTTTGTGTGATGGTGGTGGTGATGGTGGTGCCGAGGTGGTGATGCGTGGTGGTGTGTGATGTGGTGATGCCGAGGTGGTGGTTGTGGCATGGTGTCAAGGTGGTGGTGGTTCCGTGGTGTGTGGTGACGTGGTGGTGGTAGTGGTGGTGTCGTGTGGTAGTGCCGAGATAGTGTGTTGTAGTAGTGCCAAGGTGGTGATGGCGTGTGGTGGTGGTGGTGATGATGATGATGATGGTTTGAGAGAGAGAGAGAGAGAGAGAGAGAGAGAGAGAGAGAGAGAGAGAGAGAGAGAGAGAGAGAGAGAGAGAGAGAGAGAGAGAGAGAGAGAGAGAATTTTGGGTAAGAATAAGACATTGTGAAAAATGGTGGCTGAATTCTGTTTTATAGACGACGACTTAGGCGACGAAACCAACAAATTTCGTCACCTAAGTGATTTAATTTTTTGGCAAAAAATTTGCCAGAAAACAAACCCGCCAAATTTATTGACTTAGATGACAAAACTACAACCTAGTAGTTTCGTCGTCTGAATGATTTAAATTTTTCAAAAAATTCGCCAAGTTTTTTGACTTAGACGACACAACCTAATAGTTTCGTCCCCTAAGTGATTTGAATTTTTCAAAAAATCTGCCAAATTTTTTGACTTAGATGACAAAACCTAGTAGTTTCGTCGCCTAAGTAATTTGAATTTTTGGCAAAAAATTTGGCGGAAAAAAAAGCCAATTTTTTTACTTAGACGACGAAACCTAAGAGCCTATTTGGCAACAAGATTTTTAACACGGGATATGACCAAAACACGAAATCTCGAAATCCCATGCGGAAAATTCCGTGTTTGGCAAAAAGATTGAATGAAATTTCATAAAACTGGGATTTTGAGAGGGATTCTGCATGAGCCTATTTCATTAACAAAATCGGGATCTTGAAATCCCACCTACTGAGACGTTATTTGAAATTCTGATATCTCCGACAGACCCGACACAGACGACGACCAAAACGCGTGATTTCATCTCCATTGATCATCGATCTCCAGGTTTGTTCTCCATGTTGGGCTCCCCTTCTATTGTGTAATCTAGGGTTTCAATATTTACAATATATTGTTTTCAATCTCCAATTTTGGACGAGGTTGTTTTGTGTATCTCGTTCTATGGTTTTCAAATTGGGTTGCTGGGTTGTATTGGTTGATGAACTGAAATAGATTGATTTCTTGAATTACGTTATTAATATTAATATTGACGATTTCATATATATGCTATGAATTAAGTTGCTTGGTACTTTAGAATTGGTCTTTAATCTTTTGTCAAATGAACTAAGTCAAGAATGAGCAGCTTTATGATCATAATGGTTGGATTCATTGTAATCAGAAGAGTATTGTCTTTGGAAGAAGTTAATTGATCAAAATCCAGAAACGTGGGTTGGTGGCCTTGTTTGCATGTGGGTCTTCATCCTAGTGATTATTTTCACATTTTGTGAGCTGGACAAGATCGATAGGGCCTCTGAGTCTTTGATCATGTGGCATGTGTTGTGTTGTTTTCTATTCTGTGTTAGTCTATGACTCTATGAGTGTCCCAAGGAAAGAGGTTATTGTTGAATGTTTGATTGTCAATTTTTATGTGCATGTGCTTTTGTTTTTATGTTATGTTTAGGGGTCATCATTTGGCCCGTGGGCCTCGTGGGCCGGTGGAGGCCCGCAAGTCCGTGGGCTAAAAGCCCGGCCGGGCCCGTCAAAAAGCCTGCAAAAGCCCGCCAAGGTGGTTGGTGGGCCGACCATGGTTTAGAGAGCTAAAGTCCGGCCCGGCCCGCGGGCCCGGCCCGCCAAAAGCCCGTCAAGGCCCGTTAGGCCCGGCCCGTCAAAGCCCGTTAGGCCCGGCCCGTCAAAGCCCACACACATATTGACATATATCAATATATCATTAAATCATTTAATTAATGATTTTAATCATTATACAATTTATACCTAGTTAAAGTTTACCTACACACATATTGACATATATATATATATATATTAATATATTACATATAGTCATATACATGTATTTATTGTATTATGTATAGATTGAATATTTGAATTCCATATATAATTAAATTTGTGTATCTATTTTACTATTAAGTCATTATTTAAAGTTTAGCACTTTAGCATAAGTTAGGGTTTAGGTTTGGGGTAAGTTAGGGTTTAGGAGATTAAGATTTATGGTAAGTTAAGGTTTAGGAATTTGAGGGTTTAGGGTTTAGGGTTTAGGTCCAAAATTCATAAAAATTAGGGACGGCCTACTTAGAATATTATGAACAACCAATCCGACAGTCAATTTTGTAAAATGATGACACATGATCGATTACGTTTCACAAAAATCTTTTATCGATTCCAATTCCATATAACTAAGGAATAAATGTAAGAACTAATAGTGTGGATATAGAGAATTCAAACAATATAAGAATTTAAAATGTTTTCACAATAAAGAAGGCCATATATAATAGTTCACTTTGTAATAAAAGATATTTTACGTAAAAATTAGACTAATCGAAGTAAGTTTAGACGTCGATCAATATAGTTAAACAAAATTTGTGAAATAACTAAAATACACTCATTTTATTTTCCTTATTTTCCTATGGGGGGAGTATGTAAATTGTTTTTTTACGTAAATTTTTTCGACACTATGAGATAGATATGTAATCCATAAGAATATCTGTCCAAAATTTGATGTCAAAAAATTATTTTCTGGAGGGGAAATTTACGTTTCAGTCGTAAGAGTACTAAAGTCACATTTGGCGAAATGCATAGATCGAGGTCTAAATCAAGTCCAAAATTTATAAAAGTTTAAAGACATTGTAAGAATATTCTAACCAATCAATCTGACGGTCAATTTTATAAAATAATTAAACATGACTGATTAAGTTTCACAAAGATATTTCATTAAGCACTAAGGTGTGAGTCCCCAATAATATATGACATAACTCAATAATATAATCTTCCTCATCATTTATCCAAATAAAAAGTATAGATTTAATTATAATTGGACGCCATATGATTTTTTGAATTTATTTTTGTGTATAATTAAATAGAAACATGTAGAGTATAGATTATATATAAATGATATAATTAAATAAACTAATATACGATCTAACGGTTCAGATTTATTTTTTAATAAATATTCAACGGTCTAGATTAACCCTAACATTCTAACCTAACCCTAGCTCTCACACAGTCATGTATATAAGGCTTATAACTTAGAGCCGTTAAGGAATAAGGACTCACATTCTCACTCTCACAGTCACAGCCTCTCAGCTCCCTCTCCCTCTCCCTCAGTCTCGATCTCATCTCACAGTCTCACACCTTTCAAACCATAAACAGTTTCGACCTCGCCTCACCCTCTCGATCTCGACCTCACCAGCTCAGCTCAGCTCAGCTCAGCTCACCTCACCTCACCTCACCCTCTCGATCTCGACCTCAGCTCAGCTCAGCTCACCTCCCTCTCCCTCAGTCTCGATCTCACAATCTCGATCTCATCTCACCTCACCCCCTCGCCTCACCCTCTCGAGTCTCAGGTTAACTTTCACAATCGTCTTTTTTATTTTATTTTATTTCTGTGTGCTCTAGCTTTTGTATTATGAATTATCCTGGGTTTGTTTTTCTGTAAGGTTTTAACAAGGTTTTGTTACACTATGTTTGAACCTATTCTTACAGGATCAGTAAATTTCTTAAGCGCATACCAGCATCGGCTTCTGAATATAGAGCTCGAACTGGCTTGGATCCTACAACACATGCTGAAGTATGTCTTGATGATTAATTATTTATGTATTAGGATTAAAGAGCTATCTCAACCAGATACCTTCAGAAATATTCTGAAAAATTTCAATTGTTCTTTTCAGCTTGCTTTAAAGGACGTGGAGAAGCTAATCAATCTACGAAGTAATTCAGCAAAACCGTACATGTTAAAGGCTGAAGCTCTCAGTTTGGTAAGGAAGTCTTCCTATCCCCTTGCATATGAACACCAGTCTTTTGTTTCAAACCTGGGTCACTATATGTTCACCATATAATTGATTGATTTCCTCCACATTAAAGCTAAACATGATTTGAATTTACAGTTGGAGAAATATGAAATGGCCCGGGATGTTATTCTTTGTGGTCTTCAGGTGGACCCTTTTAGGTATTTGACAACTGTATCCATATGTTGATTGCTGAACAAAAGATAGATACTCACTGGCTACATACTGTGCTGGTTCTGAGATTCTGATGTGCTTTATGTGCTTATTCTGTAGCAATCCTCTTCAATCGTGTCTTCAGAATTTAGAGAGAATACAAGTTAGCTTGACAGGGAATGGTAGCCATAGAAAACGGGAACGCAAGCCAGAACGCAGTGACGATTTTGATTGCACTTTATGTTTCAAGTTGCTCTAAGAACCTGTGACAGCACCATGTGGGCATTCTTTTTGCCGGTCATGCCTATTTCAGTCAATGGATCGAGGTGAGAGTTTGGCTATTATTGAATTCTTTTATTTTTGCTTGCTATTAATGTCCTTTTCCTCATATTCTCCCATTGATTTGTATTAGTTAATTAATGTAGGTAACAAGTGCCCATTGTGCCGAACAGTTTTGTTCATTAGTCCTAGAACATGTGCAATCAGGTAATCTTTTCATTTTTCAGAGTTCAATAGAACTGTATGCTTCATTTGTGTGTATGAGTTTGTAATCAACTTATCTTTTACTCTTTTACCAGTGTGACTCTTAATGACATTATACAAAAGAACTTCCCAGAGGAATATGCTGAAAGGAAGTCAGAGAATGACACGATGACAAACTTTGGTGTTGATTTGATGCCACTCTTTGTAATGGATGTTGTCCTTCCCTTCCAAAAGTTTCCACTACACATTTTGATTTGAATATGCAATTTAGATGTAAAGTGGTATTTTAGATTGGGATGTGTATTGTTTTTAAACTTTTGATTTTAATCATTTCAATAAACCCGGCCCGTTAAAGCCCAAGTGGCCCGGCCCGTAAAAGCCCGCCAAAGCCCGCCTGGATGGGCCGGGCCTGGATCTTACTATAAATTGAAAAAACCAGCCCGGCCCGGCCCGTGAACATTTCTCCACTGTTGAAGCCCGGCCCGGCCCGGCCCGTGCCAGCAAGGGCCAGGCCGGGCCGGGCCCGTTGCTGACCCCTAGTTATGTTATGTGAATGTTTTTATTTAGATATTTTAAATAAAATAAATTTTATTTAGGTAACGAAATTATATAATTTTCTCATTTAAGTGAATGTTTTTTAAATATATAAAAATTAATTTTGTGTAGTTGCTTAAAAATTATTAAAAATCAACCATAAGATGTAACCATTACATTTATACAATATTATAGAAAAAATTCAACCCAATTCAAATTAGTTTAGGATTCGATCAAAGGAATTTAGTGATTATTGAAAAATAGTCAAAAGACGGAAACGATCGTAAAAAATAATTCGTAAACCCGTTTTCGAAGTTACGAGTGTTTGTCTTGTCATAAAAACTTAATTTATCAACTAAATATAATAAATTGAAATTTAACATAAAAAATTGATTTAAGACAAAAAACTTGTTATATATCTACTAACGTTGTATAACTTAAGTGTTTGTATGTCTACATTCACTTCACATCAATATTAACGAAATTGAATTTGGATAAAACAACCGTTGGATATATTCATCATAACATAATATGTAAGTGGACGAATTTCAGTAAATACAAAGTTCTTTAAGGGTTTGATCGGAATAGTCAACTATAAAATTGAAATTTCAACGAAACAGAAACATTGATATACGAATCTTCATAACTCCGATTTTTGAACCGTCGACACTCACAGTCCCAGAATTATTTACTATATGCCCTTGAAGAAAAAAATATATGCATTTTAAGATGGTCTACATGGTCGTGCTTTTAGATGTCAGATTGTGAAACTCTACTTAGACGACGAAGTGGTTGAATTAATAATTAGACGACGAAAAATGGGTTCCATTGTCTAAAACTTTCTGAGTTTAGGGTTTAGAGTTTACGGTTTAGGATTTAGGGTTAAGTTTAAATTTTAGAAATGGTCATAGACGACGAAATGAATATATTCATCATTTAAGTGCAAACTTAGACGACAAATTCTGTTTTCTCCGTCTAAGTGCATCTTCTAAGATGACGAAAAATGGGTTTCGTCGTCTAAGATTTGACTTAGACGACGACTTCTTATTTCTTCATCTAAGCTAACTCTTAGACGACGAAAATTTGTGTTCATCAAATAACATGAACACTTAGGCGACGAAAGTCAATTTCGTCGTCTGTCGTATAAGTTCACCCTAGACGACGAAATTTTCACTTGCTTGACGAAATTGATTTTCAAAATACTTTCATCTTTTCTCCACTTTTTTGTTGCAACTTGGTTCTTCATCAAATTATTTTGTTTCTTCAATATAAACATTATGAAATGTTCCAAAAAAACTCAACTAATTTATATCATGCATCATAATTAAACTCTATACTTGTGAGATCTTCTTTTTTTTATTGGAAAATCAATTGACCTTGTAAAAATCACATTCACAGATCATCATTGTTTTTTTTGTTCAAAATAAAATCGTCATTTTTTAAGCTATAGCAGCACACAAGCATAGCAAACATATCTCGACACCATCACTATTTAGTTTCTAATTTCTTCTCACAGATTCAACTTTCGCAAATATAGAATAAGGAACCTTATAGAATAATATAAATCTTTTTTCTATCGCTTATTCATTTGGATTTTGACAACTTTAGACATGGGTTCATGACCTGATGATATAAAAATAAAGTCTATCAAAGTCTAGCAAAATTCATGGAATTTTTTTTGAAAATCTGTCAAATGTTTTCGAAAAGCTAGCTCACAAAATCCATACATTTGTGAGATTTTTAAAAATTCTATACAATCCAAAAATATTTTAGAAATCTATCACTTTAAAAAATTCCACCCGAATTTAAATACAGACCCCCAAAGTGACTTTTTGGGAAAAGCAATGATTTTAAGTGACTTTTGAGTAATTTTTCTATATCTAAATATGATCATAACACATTAACACATTGCAAATTTCTTTTCTAGTTCAAATGTTGAGTGATATATTCAAATGAAAATATCATGCAAACTTCACAAAATGCTATGTGTTGGGATCGGTCAGTTAAGTTCGAAGGGAAGAACAATAGACTGAGGCTACCTTTCCCGGCTCCAAATTTAGCTCCTCCCCTCTTCAATACCACAATTTTGTTTCCAACTATAGAAAAGCTCCGCTTTGATCTGAATTCGATCATTATTCTCTCATAATCTGATGATCGATTCAAACACTCATTTCTTCTCTTCAATTGTGGAAGAGAGCGCAAGAATGAGACTCATAGGCAGTGATAGGAGGGAGAGATGTACGACAAACCCTGATAATCGATTAGAGTTTCTAATTTAATTTCTAGCTTTTATATGTTCTTGTTTTTAGGCTTCATATTCTATATAGCTAGAATAAGCACACACCCTATGAGTGTGATGTTGAAAATAATTGAAATATAAATACTGTTTAAGGAAATTATACTCTTGATATCTAGATGTGTATCTTGTACTAATTAGTATAGATATAAACTCTCTAAATCCCTGATTTACCGGGACATTTATTGTATCAGATTGTAATGCCTATTTAAAAGTTATCTATCAATGAATAAATGACACTTTCAGATCCATCTACTTGTGTATCTACTTTTCTCCTTTAACACGTTATCATCAGTTCTTGAGTTGATAGCCAATCCAAACCCCTAAACCCCTAAACAAAAAACCCTCCACCACCGAATTACATTACATCAACGGAGCACCGCCGCCGAAGCACCTTCACCGCCACCGGAATTTCATCTCGTCGCCAAAATTCTAGCTACTTTCTCTTCAAACTTCTTTTCAGCGAAGTTTTCATACCGAGCACAACACCCTCGAGGTAAATCAATTAACTTTCTTTGATTTAGAAATTAGGTTGAAAAACTTAATTATCGCAACACCCTAGATCTAGGTTTAGATTTAGGTTTCAATACCGTGAATTTTTATATTGCCTCTAGTTCCTATGGATTATTGCAGGTATGAGTGGAGGGAATTTAATCAACTCTTCCTCAAAGTTTAAACAATAGTGACAACCCTGGGGGAGTTGTGGTATATATGAAGAAGAAGAAAAGTCGATATTTTGTGACTCTTAGTTAGTCACAATTTTATGGGGTGTGATATGAAACCACCGGTTATTGCATCGATCTTTATGATCATACATCATGGATCATGTTTCTTATTCTCTAAACTTGATTATTGATCGTGATTTTTTCGATTGGTAAACTAATTTCATCTCTTGTCTTTTGTAGATGACTGAGCCAGCAAGGCCAGAGTTTGACATCCTTGTTCTTCAAGAAGCAGAATACCATATATGGGTCTTAGATGTGAGGAATACTCTCATCGGTAAAGGACTCACGGATACTATCCAACCGCTACCAGCTGACATTGAAGCCAACAATGATACCATAGCTCACAAAGCTCAAGCTCTCATATTTATCTGAAGACCGGCTCTAAGAAAAAAGTACTTGCTAAATGAGGACCTCGCGAATTTGTGGGTAACTTTGCAAGAACGGTTGAATAATGTGCATGATGCACAACTTCCAGAGCTCACAGAAAGATGGGATCAAATCAAGTTATCGGATTATCCAAAAATCAACGATTTCTATCAGGATATGCTAGACCTATAGTCCGAGCTTGCCATTTTTGACATTGTAAAGACTGACCAAGTTATGGTCGAGAAGTCTTTGACTACATTTCCTACCTCAATGGACACATTTGCTCATCGATACCATTGATTACGAGCAAGGAAGACTTAGATCATTCAGTGATCTTATGAGTGTACTGACCAAGAGATTAATGCATCAAGAGATCCTTCTCCACAATAATGTTAGGTCAGCCGGTACAAAAAGAGTACTTGAGCCTAATCATACTGAAAAGACACAAAATGATAAGAGGAACAACCATTCAGAACCTTATCAAACTTGTAGTAGTAGAGAAGGACGAGGTAGAGGTCGTGACAAAGGAGGAAATAGTCGAAATTTGACTTGAACTCACCAAGACAACAACCACAATAACTCTAACAAGAATCCATCAAGTTCTGGTTCTAGGAATAATGGAAATTCTTCAAAGTCCGCTCCTTCAACGTCTAGTTTGGCACCTTGTTATAGGTGTGGTTCTAACAAGCATATGCACAAGCAATGTTGTACACCTAAGGATGTTCAGAATGCCTACAAGAGATGCAAGCAGTACCTGGCACATAAGACCAACTACACTGCGGATCAAGATATGGATGATGTTGGTGAAGCCAACCTTATAGTAGCAGATATCAACAATGCAAGTCTAAAGACTGTGGATTTTAATTAATCTATGTATTTGACTCCTATCTCTACTATGTAATCAAGTTTAGCTACATAGACGGTGCTGGTGAAGTGTGTGTGTGTGTGTGTGTGTGTGTGAGAGAGAGAGAGAGAGAGAGAGAGAGAGAGAGAGAGAGAGAGAGAGAGAGAGAGAGAGAGAGAGAGAGAGAGAGAGAGAGAGAGAGAGAGAGAGAGAGTTTAAAATTTAAGGGTATTTAAGTCTTTTTAAACTTGTTTTTATTATAAAAAAAAAAAAAAAAAAATAAATAAAAAACACCACGTCAGCGACATAGACGGTGATGGAAAATGACTAGGCATTGCGAAAATGCTGGTGCTGGTAACTTTTTTTCTAAGTAAAAATAGATATAAGTTTAGCTTTGTTTTGTTGTTGGCTCCAAGTTTATGTAGAGCATAGACTGAACAAAAATATACAGGGCCCGATCCCATCCATCCCCTATCTCGGGCCGGACTCGGGTTAACCCGGCCAGCTGATTCACACCTCACTATTACATCAATACACGTCATATTGTTCCACAGTTCAATCTTACGAGAACTAACAAGTTGCAGAGAGCAACAACAAAAAGAACAGAAGCAAACTAACCAAAAGCTCCAAACTAGCTCACTTCTGTTCTTCTCTACGCTTCAAATGCTTTGGAGTTAGCCCAGCTCGAGTTTGATCAACAAAAGACATGTCATGCACTTCAGAACCTGCTGAAGCTCCTCCTCCGATCCCCGATCAACAACAACTGGAGACCTCCGAATCTCCCGATCAACTCAAAATCCCGATCGAATGGCCCACCGACGGCCACCTCACCCTCGAGTGGGTCCACAACCTCATGTCCGTCTTCGACTGGTCTTCCCGGAATCTCGACCCGACCCAATTCCCGTCCGTACTCCCCGTCGTGGTTTTCGACAGTTTAGTCCTCCGCGCCTCTAAGATCCTCCACAAAGAGCCCAACTGCGTCAGAATCGACGACTGCGGCCAAAACACCACCGTCGTCGTCGTCGGAGACGTCCACGGTCAACTCCACGACGTCCTCTTCCTCCTCAGAGACGCCGGGTACCCTTCGGAGAATCGAATCTTCGTCTTCAACGGTGACTACGTGGACAGAGGCGCTTGGGGTCTGGAGACTTTCTTGATTCTGCTGGCGTGGAAAGTGCTTATGCCTAATAGCGTTTATCTTCTCAGAGGTAACCACGAGTCCAAGTACTGTACTTCTGTGTATGGATTCGAGAAGGAAGTTTTAGTCAAATATAGAACCCAAAATGACAATGATGATGGCAAAGATAAAGTCGGTAAACATGTGTACAGAAAATGTCTAGGATGCTTTGAAGGGCTTCCTTTGGCGTCGATTATAGCTGGGAATGCGTACACTGCGCATGGAGGGCTGTTTAGGAGCAATGCCGTGGCTGCGACGAAGTCGGGGAAGAGAACCAAGGGGAAGAAGAATAGGAAGATTGCAGTGACGAATTCGGAGCAGAGTTGTTTGGTGCTGGGGTCTTTGGAGGAGTTGTCGAAAGCCAGGAGGTCGGTTCTTGATCCTCCGTGGGAGGGTTTGAACTTGATACCGGGGGATGTGCTGTGGTCAGATCCGTCTATGAAACCTGGTCTTGCTCCCAACAAAGTGAGAGGCATTGGTCTTATTTGGGGTCCTGATTGCACTGAAGATTTTCTTAAGAAATTTCAGCTCAAGGTAATAATGCTGCTAGTGTTTTATGTTATAAGGGGAATAAAGCTTGCAAATTGAATGATATTTTAGTTGAAGTTTTATCTTTTTTGGAAATGTCAAATGGATTCTAGGGTGGGATTGGCTATAATGGAGTTTAGCAATAGATCTTCTAGTCTGTGTTTTGGTTCTGTATATTGTTGGTTGTTACATGCTATTAGATCTTTTAGATGTTTTTGGTTACGAGCGTTACAAGTGATGGATGAATGATAAAATAGACCAGTAGAACTTGACTTTAGAGAAACCTCTATTTGAAGTAGATCTTTTAGTTCCCCTCCCACTTCGTACTCCTTTCATTTAGGTAAAATGATGCAGGTTGATAGTGAATACAAAATATAGTTGTTACGACTGAGTCTTCTCATTCTTCTATATATTCTGGTTGTACTTATGACCATTATTGGTTACCTAAGATGGCTCACGTTGAGTATAGAAGTGGATATGACTTTATTGTTACTTAGGTAGTGTAGATAACCTTGGCTTAGTAAGTATATATCGAGTGCATAGGAGGTTCTTCCATCTCTTTTCTTGGCTAGTGGATGTAATGTTTCTAAACTGCTTCAAGAATTCTCTTCATATTTCATTCACTCTCCTTGTTCATTTTTGTTTACTCTACTGTGGCTCATACTTCTGTATAACTGCAGAGATGAATACTAAAATTGTGGTTATTCTACATTGTTAAAACATCAGTTGATTATCAGATCTCATGAAGGGCCTGATGCACGTGAAAAGAGGCCAGGTCTTGGAGGCATGGATCAAGGTTACACCATAGATCACACTGTGGAGTCAGGGAAGCTCATTACTTTATTTAGTGCTCCAGATTACCCACAATTTCAGGTGTGCCCAGGATCCTTTGATGATTTGTATTTTTAGAGTTCTTTGAAAGAGTACAATGCGAAATCCTTGCAGAGTGGGTGTGTAAAGTTTGGATATGAAAAATAATAATGCCAACAAGGCAACAACATTTATTTAATATGAGTTACATTTCACTTTACTTCTATAGATATCCTTGTTTTAACACTCATAATTTAAATGCATATTCCCTTTTTGCAAGTTTGCTCTCACTGAACTTGGGGTTTTAGTGCATATGGTGGACCATGTATATTTCTGGTTATTGAGTCTTATTTTAAATTCCATGCTCCTTGAGCTGTGGTGGTGAAACTTTCTTATGGTATATGAAGCCTTTTGGGGACACAGAACCTCATCACATCATCAATAGGATGTGTTTATGACCAAGAATCTTTATGATTATATCCTTTTTGAGATGATGTGGGGAATTGTTTGGGGTACGATTCTGCAGAAAGTTTCAGTTATAAAAGTACTAAGTTATTGATACATGAGATTCAATCTGGTTCGAACTGTGGTTTCTCTGGCATCATAGCTGTAGCAGTGTACCCTCTTCATAGTTTGTAAAATGACATTGCATAGAGTAGGTTAGTATTACAAAGATCCTTTGTTTCATCACATTTTGATATCATAATGTCTCACATGCAGGGTACTGAGACGAGGTATAGAAATAAGGGGGCTTACATTGTTCTGGAACCCCCAAATTTTGATCATCCTGTATTTCATAGTTTTGAAGCAATTACTCCGAGACCACAGGTAGTACACTCATGGTTAGATTCTGGAAAAATATTGATTGAGCTTTTGGTTTCATGTTGGAGTTAAATCGTTCTGTCAAATGGTTTAGAATGCTTACATTGAGCTTCCATTGCAGGTTAAAGCATATTATGATTATGAAGAAGCGATTGATTCTGATGAGGAGTTGGACATGGCATCAATGGCAACTAGTCCGTGAGGGTCCATCATCAGAGTTAGTGTTCATTGCGTTAAATTTCGTGAGTTCATTGGGATCATCTCTTTCTGTGTGAGAAGTTATTGAATCTAAGAAGTACATACAGTTTCTCATATGTGGGTATTGTTTTGCGGTGTAATTTTATTTGTAATTACTTTTGTTCTTTGATTAATCCAATTCTTTAGTACAGTGTTCTTTGTTACATGATCCCAAAGGGTAAAATGCAATTTTAAATTTTTTACCTGGCAAGAAGTGTATTAGATCAAGATCTTGGAGAAAACATTGTTCTAAATCCAGTGTATAGTAGAACTTGATTTCCCTTTTTCCTTGTTCGATTAGGACTCCTTCAACATGCTATGACTTTCACATTCCAATTACCAACCACCCCCGCTTACAGGACACAAGTCTCTACTGTTCTGTATCATTTAGGTTTGTACTGTACCACTAAAAGAAACAGTGGGATGAACTTTTGAAATTTTTGCTAACAAGAACAAAGAGCTATTGGTAGATTTCTGGACCGCCAAGGAAAAGAGCTCTCTTTGCTAGTGGTAACAGAGAGAGCCTTGCATCATCATCGATGCAGAAGAAGTAGAATGGATGAACTGTGGAGATCAACCTCCATTAAAGATTACCATAAGGCCTCTTGTTTGGTTGGCTTTGCGTACAGGGAAAGGAAAATCCCGAATTTCCTGTGTTTTGGGACAGTCCAGGGAAATTGGTTTCGGAAGGAAAGGAAAATTGGGTGGAAAAGTGTTGACACATAAACGACGATTCACACAAGTTTAATTCCACATTGTGGAGTTTAGTTTTCTTTACTCCCCTAGCAATCGAGGCGCATAGAGAATTTTGTGCAAAAGCGATGGAGGGTTTACAGGGTTACCCAACTATATTTGCATGTTCAGATGAAGCTCAGTGACTACAGGTTCATGTACCCGGAAATGAATATAGAAAAGGATTCCTTGCTGAATAATCATTAAAAAATGTTGGTATATAAAGTACACAAATGGTTAGGCTAAATCCTGTACTACTATGACTTACATCAAGTACAAGAAGTCGAATTCAGAATATGGTGCTAACTAACTTGGGCCAACTTTGATGTTGAGATGAGCCTGGTTTCTAGCTACACAACTGATGATCCACTTTTTGTAAGATAGAATAAGGAGTCATTGCAAAATGTTACTATTCCGACTGTTCAAATGGGACACGAACATACAACTGTCCATGCAGTGTGACCACCGCGGATGTATGGTGTGGATCGATTCTGGACGGTAATGCAACAGCCTGTCCACAGAAAGCCAAATACACGGTAAGACGCCTATTTACAAACAAACCGAATAATTAAAGTTAGAAACATGAAACAAATAATAATTGTAGTTTCGAAACAGATGAGATAACCAAGCTTCAGTACTTCTCAGATTAGAATGTTCCTTGCAAGGCAAGAAGACTTAATAATTTACTCTTTACACTTCAACATTAATACATGTAGCTTTAAACTCCAAAAGTAAATCTAGTTGCCAAAGAGCAATGAACAGATCAACAAACAGTACAGTATCTTTGGAAGCAACTGGAGTAGATGCTCATGGTTTTAAAGAATTTCTTAATTTTGCCACAGAAAAAAAAACTGTACAGTTAAGAAATTCATAAAAAACATTGAGTTCATCTTACTTCTAAAGG
Source organism: Geum urbanum (assembly GCA_946800695.1). Lineage (NCBI taxonomy): Eukaryota > Viridiplantae > Streptophyta > Magnoliopsida > Rosales > Rosaceae > Geum > Geum urbanum. Next base: position 7,622,240 of record OX326997.1, read on the forward strand.
ATGTCACTTAATTTTGTACAAGGCGCATATTTGTCCTCTCTTATAATCAAGCGTTTTAATCCTTTTTGTAATACTAGAAAAATCCCCACCTGTACGGGTGTGGTGTGGAAGTGGGAGAAAAATATGGAGGAAGTTATGAATAACTATTACCAATTTACGATAGTACCATTCTGATTTTTTTTGTCAGTTTCATATTTTCTTTTGGCATGGGTATATTAGTCAGTTTGAAAATTGGTGAGGCTGATGACACAAAGAGGGCTTCACTTTATATTAGTAGAGATTTCTCAATTTGCAGCCAAAAGAAAAGGAGAGAAATATCACCTTTTTGAAAGGTGTGACGCCCCATGGATTATCAGGATGCCCAGGTTCACCACTTATAACCAGTCGTCCAGCTGGATCTGTCTGAACACGCACCTGAGGAAGAACATGGTGATCAAAGATAATTGCTAACTAAAGACCTTATATATAATATATCAAGAGGTTCAGTTACGAGTATAAAAGATAATTGCTTAGGTTCTCAGCTAAAATTGATCTCCTTAGTTACATTCTACGATCAAGATTTTTTTCTTGTTTAGAGAGTACTAAATTCAGAAGTTCAACGACGTGTTTTTTGTGTGTGGCCGTATTCCCATCTTAGGAGAGATGAGAATACATTTGTATAAAGCTAAAAGCAAACGTTGGACTACCAAAGGCAACCTGCACCCGCCAATGAAATTGATGGCACCCATCTGATTGGCTTCTAAATTAATGAGGTCGATGTCTCCAAGAATGTAACAACTCATAATTTAGTTAAGTAATAAAGATAAAGAAACACCGATTCAAGAATCGGTATAGTTACCTCCTCTCGTAGAAGTCCCGGTACTAAAGCATAGACCTCAAAACAATCTTTCTGCAAACAAGAAAATTCAAATTGTATTAAATAGATCCTTGAAAAATCCTGCAAATGCATATTACTTGAATGTGTTGCATAACTAACCGTCTTCTGCACATTAACCTTCACCCAATCAGCTGGAGTTCCAAGATCAGAAACATCTACGTCCAATCTTTTCAAACAGACACAAAACAAAAGCCAGAAATCCAGCTTAATTCAGACTGTGAATGGTTAAGTCAGCAGTTTCCTGATATCAATAAAAAAGTACCACAACTAATTGATATGGATCTTAACTGTAACTTTGTTTGTTTAGTGCATTCATCTTTTACCACAGGATCCGCATTCGGTGGCTTCTTTCTTTTATGTGAACCTGAAGTGAAGACACAAAATCTCAAATGAGCATCTAAATATAAGGTTTGGGCAAAATAAGAATATATCGGATGCAAGTAATCCTGAAGGGACTCACCACTGGTTTTAAGCTGCTTGTCATGCTTTGGCAAAGCATTAGCATCTTTATCCTAAAGAGACAGAAATAAAGGCATTATTGTATGAAACAATTTCTAAACTGAACAGAAGGGAAGCCACAGAACAAACTAGATAGAAAAGTCATTTACAACAGACCTTTATGATAGGATCGCTGACTCCACCATTACCAAGGAGACGTTTTGAGTGCCAACCCTGCATAGCACGTGTTGCGGCCTCCCTTCTTTTTCTCCCTGATCCTGAAGCCTAATTAAGTGTGGGGAATGGTATGGTAAACTATATCAGCATTCATACCATATTGTATTTTGTACTTCACTAATAGCAGACTATATCACTACAGGAAAACGATGAACTCAGCATGGTTGTATAATGTATACTAAAGCAATGTACTCTAATTGGTATCATTTAAAGAATCTGATTTACCAGTGTACAACCAACATAAAGTTACACACAACATCTCAGTGACATAAACTCGGTACATATCACATTAACCATGCATGACTACATGTTCCTACCAAAGATAAGAAACAAAGAAACAAAGAACCCCTAAAACTCACTGGTTAGAGAGTAACACATTAACCACACCAGTTATGTAGCACATCTTGGCATTTTGAATAACCTTAATTACCAAACAAACTGCCATATTACAAAAATTCCTGAGTTGAAGATCAACTCTTACCCGATTTTCAGTACTTATAGGCTGAGGCTGGGAAGGGATAGGTATACTGATCTCACCACCATGTGTTTTATGCTTTTCATAATCAAGGAGTGCCTGGGAATAACACAAATAAGTGGTAAGCAACGAAATTCATGATACAATAATACTATAGATGTTCAACAAACTATTATTGAACCTTACAAAGAGAGTTGAACAATGGACTTGTGGTAATTACGAAGCAACCACTAGGGACAAAAATATAACCGTAATGGAAGCTTCTTGAACACACTGCACTCTCACAAGTATACAACATGGCCGTCATCACCAAGAGTGGTATACCACGTGTGGACCTTCAGGCCAATATTGCCCGATTATAGCAGGAAAATCACTCTAACATTCCATTGGCAATCCCATGTTTCTTGATCCATTACATTATTTGAACAGGTGTACATTGAAACACACATCTGGAGATCTTAAATCTAAAATTTTATGGAGGAAACATGGAAGCTTGCTCCTGGAAGCTGACACACATACCTTCTCGTAGAAACCTCGAAATGTAAATGAAATCGTGGTGCATGTCCTGCAGGAGAGATAATAGAAAAGAGGGAGTTAAATGAAAAGTAGTTATTGATGAGTAATTTCCTGACATTCAAACATGAATTCCCAAGTTCAGTGCTCACATATATTTCTATGACAAACTATCGGATATCCTATAATTCAAATATGAATACAAAATTAATCTGCAGTTAAATGAAAAATACTCGAGGATGACTGATACAAAACGTAGTTACATGTATAAACTCGAGGATGACTGATATAAAACGTAGTTACATGTATAATCTCCGAACAACAGAGTTTGTGTAGCACAAAAAGAATGGAGAGGTATGAAACATAAGTTCCTTACCTTGGAGGTTTAAAGAACTCTCCCACTTGCCTCCACAGCTTAGATAAGGTCACCTATCAATATGCGGAAGCAAATTATATATGAGCTGGCAGCAAAACATGGACTAATTCTCAAAATAGAAAACTCCAACATATGCATATTTTGAAGGAGTGATGGTCTAATTTTGTTACAAAAGTAGTAATCATTTTTCATGTAGTAGATCCATTCAAAGGGCTTCAGTTAAGAATAATGGTCAATCATACCTTATCATATCCTCCCAATCTAGTCACAGCTCTATACAGCCTTGTTCCAATAAGAAATGAAAATACATTAGTACAAAATAATTAACATTAACTATCTGTAAACAAAATGAGACGTGAGAAGTGACAAGCATAAACTTACTTGAGGCAATTAACAGTCTCTCCATAGAACTTGAGAGGTTTAAATTCCATGCTCCTTTCCTTGAAGAAACTTTCAAGCTCTTTAATGAAATCTGATTGTTCCTCTTCTGTGCCTGAGTCATTACCATCATAAATGTGGCTGTCATCGGAAAGAAACATGTACTTCGAGTTTGCCTTTCCATTACTTGTGGGTGTAGTAATTACTTTACCATTCACTTTACTCTTCAACTCTTCCCCACCCTTACTTTCGATTTTTATAACAGACGATCCAGCATGAGGCGTAATAGGTTCCCTATCTCTCAAAGTTACTGTATCTCCAGCAGCAGCACTAGATTCGCCCCTGGGAACCTGACAAGCTTCATTCTTAACATCACTAGCAGGTTCAGCACTCTCTGGATCACTAGTGGATACATTGGGTCCAGCATTCTCCTCACAGCCATGATCACTCTTCCCAGGCAACTCCCGGGCCCCACTCTTTACATCTAACAGAGACTTAGCATCCGGCTTGACAACCTCCTCGAATTGTTCCAAAGTGGTCTGTCTTTTAACAGTACCTTCATCAGCTGCCGTCACCTCAATATCCATCTCGTCAGCTAGAGTTTCTCCATTTTCAGCAGATTTTGACGATTTTTGGCCTGCTCCAGACTCTACAGAATGAAACGACTCTTCCTCATTGGTATTATATGATTTTAAACCACTATTCGAAGCATCTACTGGTACGTCATCGTTCTCCTTGGCGTCACTCATTTCCTAAGTATAGCAGTAATAAATATATCCATTTTCCAATAAAATAAATAAAAAATCACCAAGCACAAAAATTTGAAGATTTGAGCAGAGCAGATAATCACTTAAAAAAATCACTCACATTCTCACAAACAAAATCTTCTACCGGATGATTCTGATGATTTAAAAACAGAAATTTACATCACTCTCAGCTATAATCTTCCACTGTTTTCTTTTCAAATCGGCCAAAAACACCAAAATTTACCACTCTGTGCTTCTAATAGCGAAACTACAATACTCAGAGATAGAATTTACCGCTGTATTGCTTCAAATCTATAAGCTTTTCCGCCAAAAAAAACTAGCAAGACCAAAATATATATATATATATAATTGGGAGACGAAATTTGATGAGCTAGCAGCATACCTGGGTTGAAATCGGAGAAGAAGAAGGCTTGAGTTCGTGGCCTGATCGAATACGAACCATGTAAAAACCCTAGCTGCTCTGCTCTGAGCTCTCTACGAATTACGCTGCCGAATTTGTTCCCGGAGTTTCAAAATCTGATGAACCAGTCTCTGTTGTTTGCTTCTCTTTCAGATTTTATGGCACATCTATTTTGTGAGTTTGAAAAACGACGTCGTTGGGGGTGAAAGGTTTTAAGATATTTGTTTTGTTAAACCTGGCGGGGGAATGAGACAGAAATCAGAATAACTCACAATATGGACCATCCGTTTTTTGGCAAAAACCCGATCCACTCGGGTTCATACGTAATGAAGAGACTAATGTTAAATCTAATTTTCTTTTTTCTTTTAATAAATAGAAAAAACATTGTAAACAAGATCTTTAACGTAAAACAACATTTGAGCTGAAAAACCCAAACAATTACGTGGTCACGATAGCATACTGAGTAAAGATATCATGCTTTATGATTAAAAATAAGTCAAAATTATATAGATGATGACTAATATTTGTCCAAAACAATAATTTGATCATTATTGTATAACATATGTCAAAATAATCACTCCTGATAACGTTTCATTCTCAAATTAGTTATTCGAACTCAAATGTCCGTTAAAAAAAATATTACGTTTATTTTCAAGGATATTTACATCTTTTTCACATATTTTTTTCCTTTTCTTTGCAACGTTATGTTTCCTCTTTGCGAAGTTTTATTTCAATCACGTCGGATATGACGTCAACTCCGGGTACGGCGTTGAACCTAGAAACCGCGTACCCAGTCACAAAGCCACTTATTCGTCGTGATACGTCAATGCCTCTCTATCATCGGATTTGATAACCCAATGCAAGGGGGAGTAAGTTGAGGACGTGGCCCTTAGAGGAGAGGTTGAGCTCCTTGTTGGCAAACTAAACTACGTCCTGGCGCCAAGGTCCAATAGGATCCAAATCCGTCGGCTAACTCATATTTGGATCCTATTATATCCATTATTCTTCATCAACAAACGAAACAATGGACGACATGAAAGGCTTCATCAAGAACAATTTCTCATCTTTTTCCTCCGACAAATTCAAAGGCCGAGACAGAGTCTTGGGCTCCACCTCCTCTTCCTCCATCGGTCCCGCCAATTCTTCGATCCTCAACCGCCTCTCCTAGCCTCCTTCACAACCCAAGCCCAAACCAACTCCTCCTCCGCCGACTCACAAACCCCAGATCCCTGATCGGATCCGACCCAACTTACCGACCCGAAAACCCCAAGAGGGATTCGACCCATTCGACGCTCTCATCATTCCGGGGAAGAGATCCCGGCTTCACCTTCATCGTCTTCGAGTGCCCAATCTGCGGCCAATATTTTCCCTCTGAAGACAAGGTCTCCGTCCACTTCGACACATGTGTCAACAACAACATCACAACCGCCTCAGAAGGCTGTTCAATCTCTGCCGAGGAAGAAACACTGTCGTTTAATGGGAACAGATTGGAGAGCTGTATTAGCGCGTTTATATTCGGGAAACCTGGTCCGTGTTCAGTGGAGGTTGTGGTGAGGCTGCTGAGGAATATAGTGATGGAGCCGGAGAATGTGAAGATCAGGAAGATTCCCGAAGATAAAAGAGCGATAGGGGAGGTTGTGGGGGGTGTTGAGCTGCTGGAGTGTGTAAGGTTTGAGTTGAAAGAAGAGGAAGGAGAAATGTGGGTTGTGATGAAGAAGGGAATTGCAGAGAGAGAGAGAGCGAGAGTAATTTTTGAAAACTTGTACTCGTAGCAAAGGTATTAATATAAATATTTTAAATTAAATGATTAAAAATATTTTTATTTATTATTGGTCAAGTGTATAACATTTAAATTAGAAGGAGTTATCAAATTAATAAACGAAAATTAAAATTAAGTGATTATTTTGACATATGATATTCGATAGTTATTAAATTGTCTTTTTGACGAACATTATTGATCATTGGATGAATTTTGTCTATAAAGAATTACATAATATCGATAATATAATAATAATAAAGTGCATAAAGATATCATGTTTTCGACAAATTATAATTATGTAAACCATTCACAAGTTTTAAAAGCATTAACTATTTAACTTTAGTCTTTGACTATTTATTTGTGTGATGCACTGATGCATGTCCTCTTATCTATGTTTTTATTAGTATATTATAATTTTAGGGAGGAGCGAGTATTGGTAAATCATCGGACCTTCCTTAACAGTTTAACGAAATAAAGTCCTGGCCTAATCCGATTAATTTCGATTAACTATGCTAGGTGATGGTTAACGCCTCAGGGGTCTCGCAGAAAATCCTCCCTTAATCTGATTAATCTATAACAAACTACATTAAAAAATAATATGAAGGTATCAAATATAATTAAAGATAATGTCTCTTATTTTATATAATGAAAAATAAAACCTTACAAATAAGAATTAGTTATCTGTAAGATGTCATGTGGCAGGTATAAATTTACTTTTATACTCTGCTTTATCTTTTTATGTGTATTTAATTTTTATTTTTTTTATTTTCAAAAAAAATATCCAAAATTATTATTATTTTTTATAATTTTTTTCTTTTCAAAAAGAAATATTTTATCCGAAATTTCCTTAATTTTTTTAACATTTTTTTGTTTGATAACATCAAATAATACTGTTACTATACAATATGACACTGCTACTAAAAAATCAAAATAACACCAAGTAATATTGCTACTGTAAAATATGACACTACTACTGAAAAATCAAGTAATACTGCTACTGTAAAATATGACACTGCTACTGTAAAATAAAATAATACTGTTACTGTACAATATGACATTACTACTGAAAAATCAAAATAACACCGAGTAATACTGTTACTGTGCAATATGACACTGCTACTGAAAAATTAAAATAACACCAAGTAATACTTATACTATAAAATATGACACTGCTACTGAAAAATCAAATAACACCAAATAATACTTCTACTATACAAGATGACACTGCTACTGAAAAATCAAAATAACACCAAATAATACTGCTACTAAAAAATCAAATAATAATGCTACTGAAGAATCAAATAACACTGCTACTGAAAAACATGACGCTGCTACTGAAAAATATGACGCTGCTATTGAAAAATATGACGTTACTACTAAAAAATCATTGCTTAGTAGCAGCTTTAGAAAAATGTATTTTTGAAAGAAAAATCACATCTACTATTGCTACTAAAAAAAACTAATCTGCTACTTATATTTTTTTTTAAAAACACAATTGTGTATCGAAAACTCCATTACTATAGGAGTAAAATTTTCTTATGCATTTAAGCAATAGTTGTAAGCATGTAGCCATTACACTGCCAAACCAAAAACAAACAAAAAACAAAAAAACACAAAACCAAAGATGGAGCTTTAGGTGCTGCTACTGCATAAACGAGAAATGAATAAACTAGATTGGTCTCACACAAATGCATAGTACATAAACACATATAAATTTATATTTTCCATTCCAAAAACAAACAGCAAAAGAATGTGATGAGTCCATTGATTCGGTTGAGAATTCATCACGGGAAAGAGGTGAAGGCTGAACTAATAGTGGAGCAGTGTTGGGCATATATGTTTGGAGCTTGACGGCAGAGCTACGAGACGGTGAGGCCTGGCTGGGAAACGGTGAGGCCTAGCTATGAGACAGTGAGGCTGAGCTGGGAAACGGTGAGGGCGTGCTTGGAGGGGTTGTCGCACGACGGTGTAGAGTCCGAGATCTATTTTAGGTCGGCGGGGCTGCTACTGGCGTGTGAGGGATGCGATGGCATTTAGGAAAGAAGAGCATAGGCGCTACGTGCGGTTGTTTGAGTAGAGGCACAAGGTGAGCAGAGGAGCGGGCGGCGCAAGCGTGAGGAGGATCATCGCACGGGGAAGCGGATCAGAGAATGAATGTCGCGCATAGAGGCGAAGTAGACTTCAAGCAAAGGCGGCTTGGATGTAATAGCACTAGAGAGAGAGAGAGAGAGAGAGAGAGAGAGAGAGAGAGAGAGAGAATGGATTTACTAATTTAGTGAGTAAGGTTTTTTTTATTTGTATAGGAGAGTAATGTTGTCTTTTTATCCTTCTTGATGGGCTGGGCTCTCTACTACTACGTTTTTTGGTTAGAGTCTAGTCATTGATTATCTAAATTATGTTGTGATGAGTTTTTTGTATTTAACAATCTTATTTTGTTATGTTGTGAGTAAGGTTTTTTTTATTTATATAGGAGAGTAGTGTTGTCTTTTTATCCTTCTTGATGGGCTGAGCTCTCTACTATTACGTTTTTTGGTTAGAGTCTAGTCATTGATTATTTAAATTATGTTGTGATGAGTTTTTTGTATTTAACAATCTTATTTTGTCATTCGCTGTCAATTCTCTCTTAATCTAACTTCTAGCCGCCCCCCCCCCCCCCCCCTCTACTACTACGTTTTTTGGTTCATTGATTATCTAAATTATGTTGTGATGAGTTTTTTGTATTTTAACAATTTTATTTTGTCATTCGCTGTCAATTCTCTCTTAATCTAACTTCTAGCCCCCCCCCCCCCAACCAATCACCACCCAACTAACGCCTAGCGATTTTTAAAACATTGGATGATCTTATTCAAACGAAGAAAATAAAAGAATTTTTTTTTATATTATGTGTCTACCGTATGTATTACGTACTTACTTAGCAACTCTACTAATCAAAGTTCAGAATTGGTTAATTTCATGCTTCAAGGTTTAAAGGCTTCAGAAAGATGATATTCCTAAATCATTAGACCATTTCCAACTATTAAAGATTCTATACTTTAAAATGAGTTTTGATGAATTTTTTTATCTGTAATGGTACAACATGGAGATCTTATAACTTATATAGGAGAGTATATACCTTAAAATAGATCTCAAAATGAGACTCAATATAAGGTATGAGATTCAACTTATTTGTTGGTCATGCGAGAAAGAAAAAAAGAAGAAGATAATATGGTATAATGAATTTTAAGGTATAAGATATAAGATATGTTGTGGTTAGAAATGGAAAAAGTTCATCTCATTTTGAAGTAAGTTCTTCTCATTTTGACCTATAAGATTTTGATGATTAGAAATGAGAAGATTTTAAATGAATAATAATTTGTCAAGATCATGTATGAGATTTGAATGGTTGAAGATGGGGTTATCAATTATTAATGATTCTCTTTTCGAAATGGAAAGGAAATATGAAAAACAATGATGTGGGAGTGATCCAACGGGTGTGAGACGTGGAAGTCCTTGAAGCTTTACAGGACTGGTCAATTACCAAATCATTTGCCCTGAAACCCTCAATTCCCCAAATTCTCCCTCCTCTTTTCTTCTCTCTGTTTCACTCTTTCTCTCTCAAAGTCACTCAGATTCTCATTTCTTTGGACTCTGAATTGCTGCTTACCCTCCCCAAGTGAGGATCTTCAACTCAACTGGAGGGCTGTCCTGCATTCTGCTCACAAGGGTACCCTTAAAGGTTCTACCTTTCCTTCTCAAAATCAAGCTTATCATAAGAAAAATGTGTTCTTATGTGAATTATATCATTGAGTTGTTAAGCTGGTGATTTTATTGCGTGTCTAAGCATGTAATTTTATGGTCTCTAACTAGGTAAAGTAGTATGAGTTTAATTTTGGCCATTAGGTAAAATGGAGTTTGAGCCATTGAGCTTGGGGAGTGAAGTTGTTGAATTTGACATGATGGGTCTTGGTGACATTGACAATTCTATTGATGACATTGACATTGACTTTTTTGAAGATTCTAGTAGTGTTGTTGGCTCTGCTTCCATTGCCCAATCTTATTTTGTTGAAGGAGAGACTCATCTAGAGCCTTATGAGGGAATGGAGTTTGAATCCGAAGAGGCAGCTAAGGCTTTTTACAACTCTTATGCTCGACGCGTTGGCTTCAGCACCCGGGTCAGCATGTCACGCCGTTCCAGGCGGGACGGTGCCATCATACAGAGGTCCTTTGTGTGTGCCAAGGAAGGTTTTCATATGGATAAGGATAAACACGAAAAGCATGGGGCTGAATGTGATGGCAGGGTTAAGCGCTCTCGTGCCACTCGAGTGGGCTGTAAGGCCATGTTGGTGGTCAAGGTTCAAGACTCTGGAGGGTGGGTTGTGTCCTCTTTTGTCAAGGAGCACAAACACGAGCTGGTTCCTCCTGATAAGGTGCATTGCCTCCGCTCACATCGGCACGTCTCTGGTGCTGCAAAGTCTTTGATTGATACCTTGCAGGGTGCTGGGATTGGCCCTAGTGGGATTATGTCAGCCTTCATTAAGGAATATGGCGACATTAGCAATGCTGGCTTCACGGAGCGTGACTGCAGGAATTACATGAGGAATAGTCGGCAAAGGACCCTAGGAGGCAACACCCAGGTGCTCTTGGATTACTTGAAGAACAGGCAAGCCAAGGACCCAGCATTTTTCTATGCTGTGCAGGGGGATGAAGATAAGTGCATGAGTAATATCTTCTGGGCCGATTTTAAGGCAAGGAGTGATTACACCTACTTTGGTGACACTGTTACCTTGGATGCAACTTACAGGTCCAACCGATATAGATTGCCTTTTGCGCCTTTCACAGGGGTTAATCATCATGGACAGCCTGTGGTGTTCGGTTGTGTCCTCCTGATGAATGAATCTGAGGCCTCATTTCTCTGGCTTTTTGAAACATGGCTTACGGCGATGTCTGGCCGGCCTCCAGTATCAATCACCACTGATCATGATAGGGTGATTCGCTTGGCCATTACGCAGGTCTTTCCTGAATCTCGACATCGCTTCTGCAAGTGGCATATCTTTAAAGAGTGCCAAGAGAAACTGTGCCATGTACTCTCTCAGCATTCCAGCTTTGAAGCAGAGCTTCACAAATGTGTCAATGTGACTGAATCTATTGAAGAGTTTGAGTTGTGTTGGTTGTCTTTAACTGAAAAATATGATCTCAGAGAACATGAATGGCTTCAAGCTATATATGCCAATCGTAGGCAGTGGGTACCTATATACTTGAGGGACACCTTCTTTGCAGAAATGTCTGTAACACAACGTAGCGATACCATGAACTCGTACTTTGATGGGTATGTCAATGCATCAACAAGTCTGCAGCTGTTTGTTAAGCAGTATGAGAAAGCTCTTGAAAGTCGATATGAGAAGGAAGTGAAGGCAGATTATGATACAATAAACACTGCTCCTCTTCTCAAGACCCCTTCACCAATGGAGAAACAGGCAGGTGAGCTTTACACAAGGAAACTGTTTATGAAGTTTCAAGAGGAGCTGGTTGAGACATTGACATTCTTGGCGACAAAAGTTGAGGATGAGGAAGCCGGGTCTATATATCAAGTTGCTAAATTTGAAGAAACTCACAAAGTTTATCTTGTGAGATTTGATGCCCATGACATGAAAGCATTTTGTAGTTGCCAGATGTTTGAGTTTTCTGGCCTTCTTTGCGGACACATCTTGACAGTTTTTCGGGTGACAAATGTTCTTACTCTGCCATCTCATTATATCTTGAGGCGGTGGACGAGGAATGCAAAGAGTGATGTCATATTAGAGGAACATTCCAGCAATTTGTTGAATAGGTCACAAGAGGCACGATGCAATAATCTTCGTCACAAGGTACTTAAATTTGTAGATGAAGGCATTACGTCTGATGATATATATAATGTGGCTATTTGTGCCCTTCGAGAGGCTGCAAATAAAGTTGCTTTTGAAAACAAGAATGGTGGGAGGTTGTTCAGTGCTAATAGCACTGGCAGGGAAAACTGTTTACACTGGGGATGTCAAGCGAATACAGTTGGTTTAGAAACGCTGTCTGCTGTGAGTTTTCTCTTAAATTCAGTCATTTCTTAGTTTTTTGTTCCTTGTTTCTCATAGATTCGTATAACTTGCTTGGTCATCATCTTCTAACAATGCTATCCAGGATTTGTTGTTCATTTCTGCCAATATGGGTGAAAATATGTAGATTTTGCTACTTCATCTATGTGATCATGTGCTGACATGCATATAGGTGATATTGCTAAGCAGTCAACAGAGAGATTTTAATCTGTGAAAGTTGTTTACTTCATATAAGAATGAAGATTTAAACATGTATTTCCCATAAAGACAGATCCACAGGAGTAGGAACCTATGAGAAGGGTCACACCCATCTCAACTTTCTGAACTTATGCGATGCTACATATATTGTTTTCTGCTCCCTCATTATTTTGTCTGATTATTGTTTGTACTATTTTGTAGGAAGACCAGAACAAGAAGATTCAGAAACTAACACGTCAGCTTGAGCGTGCACGACGAAAATGTGAAGTGTATCGAACTCATTTGTTCTCGGCTTTGAAAGACATCGAGGATCAGAAGCTACAGCTCTCTGTGAAAGTTCAAAACATTAGAATAGAAATGGATGAGTGACATTTGATAAATTAACACCCTCCTTTTACTCTGAGAAGATGTTTGTGTTTTCTGTGGTGAGTTAAAGCAGCAAGAGTCTTAAATAATGCATGTTGTACATGTCATTGTATATAAATCATCGACTTTTATTTAGAAATATTAATTAATTTACAACTTAGATTACAAACTATGCCACATCTAATGGCTCCAGTTGAACCTTTTGAGTTTCATACGGGCAAGCACATTCTGTGTTATGTATAATCAGCTTGACCACTAGCTAATTATGAGGAGCCATTTCCAGAGTTTAACTACATACAAATATTACTACTAAATTGTCCACGAACTGAAAAAAATGAGGATGAGAAAACACAGAAGAATGTAGAATAATGTCTGATCAAAGAATTTCCAATTGAAGGTCGGGAAAACCAGCCTGTGACTTGTGCTTTTCGAAAAGATCCTTCAGTGCTTCAACATACTGACCATGTACTTCGACAACCTGAAGAACAGGCAAGCACGCACTGAGATATCTAGCCATTATCAATCAATAAAGCTAAGGCACCTTTTCAATATGTAACTCTGTTGAGCTTGAGCAGCTAGTTAATATGTAATAAATTCACTTGCAAGTCTCATGTCGTTCAACAAGTATAATGATCATGCTATGACAGTGCAGCAGATATGAAGTTACAATGGCCAAAGGACGCAATGATAGATGAGTTTTGGCAAGAGAGATATCACTTGATCATTACATCAAGGTTGTTGGGTGCATGGCATTAACCATTTTCAGGCATTTGAAAGTTCTTGTTCATGATCATCTTTTTTACCGGTGCCATTCATAGCAGACATTCAAAGTTGATGGTAAGAAATGAACTCCAGGGAAACAAGAACATATTGCAATGGCTTAATGTGAAAACACAACAAGTAAAAGTTTCCATCATTGAAAGTTATCAGGTGATCTAACAAATACTGTATATTCAGTCATTCAGATGTTCCAACAAAGTCCTTACCTCTTCCATGGTGGGTTCTGGATTTTTCTTGAGATCTATTGGTTTGCCAACAACCACGTGCATTGGTTCTCTGTAGGGCAAAGGGGATCTGCAAAGTAGAACCATGATATCAAAATATTCAGAAATCTATGGTGCAGGAGTGTGAAAAATCCAGACGAAAAACAAACAAGAAAATAATATAAAAATAAATAACTAAATATGCATACCCGAACATTCCCCAAAAGACTATTGGGGAGAACTTGATAGCTCTAGCAAACTTTAGAAATAACTCCCCACTTGGCTTCCACCACTTATAAACATTTGACTGCAGCATAGATTATAAAGTTATAATGAAATATCATCGTGTTGTAGGTCAAATAAGCATTGGCATCCAAGTGCAAAAATTGATCTTTATAGTTAGAGAACTATTGAGATTCATTCATGTTCATACTACTAAGCAATTGGCAGATAATGCAAACGGATGGAATACAGGTGCAGCTTGTAATTGACACATTTCTAGGTTACAACAGAAGCTGATACCTGACCAAAGCAGAAAACTGGAACCAGGGGAGAGCCATTCTCCATGGCTATGCGAACAAATCCTCTTCTCGTCTTGAGGAATACTTTCTACAAAGTACGCAACTCATTAGCAACAGTGATGGATTTACAAATACGAAAAGAGAAAATATATGTGGCCAAATGCCTGCCTAATTATAAATCGGGGAAAAGCAGAATAAGGATGAGTTTCCTTACTAATCATTAGAAATCTAGTTCAGCAACACAGGCTGATTGATAGATTGATGAAATTTTAACACTGAATAATGCCTTACATCTAGATATAGCAATAGATGCCAAAAAAATTCACATAAGAAAGTCACCAAGAATCTAAAAGGAGTCTACCTCTTTACCATGCTCCATATGAAAAGTCTCCTGTACTCCACCGGGCACAATGACGCAACTATAACCAGTGGCTAAGTAGGAAGTGAAATTACTCTTTGTGGCTGCTGTAAGACCTAGCCATGTCCATATATGTCTGAGGAATGGTGTGTAGAACACCTAAACACAATTTCCCAACCATAATGAGCAAAACCAAACAAGACTAGTATCAAAGAAACACTCGTAAAGATGAAGAAGACTCACGGCGCTACTTGCAAGGACCTTAATCTTCGGTAGACCCAAGAATCCAGTCATATCAGCAAGTGCAACAACACCAATTGGCAAAACCGAATGTGGTTCATACCCAAATACTACACAAATCAAACAGACCGAATTTTTTACTCATCCTACATCATAATAACCTTGTAATTCAATAAACTCACAAATGAAAAGGGTGAATACCATAAGAGCGATCAGGATCAAATACATGCTTATCCTCCACATACATAGTCACTGGAAAATAACCACATGCATACTTACATATGTACCTACACAACAAAACACAATCCAACCACATAAACTTATCAGCTCAACTATAATCAACTTGAAATTCCAGATTACAAAGAGCAAAAAGAATAACCTTACCTGGAAACCTTTCTTCCTATTTTGCTCTTATCATCAACTGGGACTATCATAAACAATATGAGCAACCCAAACACCCTGAAAGAAACACAGACTTTCCATCACTAAAAACAAACAAAGCAAATCACTCAGACCAAAAATGGTGAATTGGCCAAAAAAAATAAACGCTACTAACAATATGGCCTTGGAAATTGGAAGGAAGCAGATGGAGAACACAATCAAAGCAACGTTGAAATGAATAGCTCCAAGCCACAAAGCCATCGCCACAAACATGTTGACAACTCTCAAGCCCAAAGCTTCTTCCTTTCCTTTGATGATTGCCATTCTCTCCTTCTCTTGTTCTTCTTCCTTCATCTCCACCATTTCTGGGTCGCACTGGAAAAAGCTCAATTTTTTTCTCTCTCTTTTCAAAGCTTTGCTCGAAAAAATCAAAACTTGGCTGCATTCGAGCAGAGCATGAATAGCATTGATGTCACCGTTTGAGCATCTTTCTTCTGTTTCTGGGTGCTTCTGGGTTAAGCACGAATTCAACCCAATTAAATATATATATAATTCAGACCTTTAGCGGTGTGATTTGATTTGATTGATAAAAAGAGAGAGAAAGATATGGTAGAATTTTCCAAGAAACAAAAAACTAGAGAGAGAGAGAGAGAGAGAGTGTCACAGACGGACAGACCCATTTGAACCAGAAATAAAATTGAGACCTTCTTACCAAAAATATCGTTTTCAGTATTTTTCTTTTTTCTTTTAAGCAATTTTGGAAAAATACTAAGATGAATTTATGTAAACATAGATTTTACTTTTGAAGTTGTGTTTTATCTTTTTAACTGGGAGTGGACAAGTGGACATGAGAGTTCACAGCTCAACGACTAACCAACTGAGATAAGCTCAGCTCTGAATGAACACAATCACAACTACCAGAGAAGATGGGGAACTTATGAGTAGTGATGAACCATCTCTCTTTTTGGTCAATCAATCAATGATCAAAGTGGATTCTCTAATCACAGCATCACAAAGAGATCGAAATTTATTTTCTGAACAACATTATAATTCAGCGATTACATTTTGTCGATATTAACATTTCATCAAGTTCGAGTACACCAAAGATAACTGTTAAACATTGATATGGTTATTTACATGAAAATGAGGAGATAAAGATCTTTGATGTCACATGTGTTCAGACATTTAGATCTACTTTCTTGGCTTCACAATATAATCTCCCTTTGGTATCACATGTGGCGTTGTTGTCTTCTCTTTTAGGGTGTCACACTTGGTGTGTTCTTCCACAAATTCTGCCTTCTCTTTTGGAAAATGGAATTCTTGTGTTGTAGCCTGTAACTACATCTTACTTATAAGTTGGCATGCATTATAAACTAATTAAGCACATCAAGTTCAAAGTCCCTTTTTTCCATTTTCTCATCATCTTCTTCCCTTTCACGTGGTAGCACACTAGCATGTGAGCTTAGCAATTTTGAATCCATGACAAACTTTCATTTTCATCTATCCTGCTTTTGATGAAAATCATGACATACAGAATAGTAAAGCTTGGAATGCTCAAGAGTGAGTTGGTGGTGCATAGAATTTACTAAGAGAATTTGATCAGAACAAATCAAAAATAACTGCATAGATTTTTTCTTTTTTCTTTCTTTCTTGAGATCACAAGACATCCTAGAAAACTTTATGAATTAAAAGATTAATATATGCCTTGACTTAAACAGGTCACACTAAGATTTTAGATATAACTGATGCAGAAACTTAAGTTTGGAATTTGGATCACGATGAGCATCCCATGCTTGGCCACCTAAACCATTCTCTCAACTGAATGGTGGAGATATTGCTTCTCCTTGTTCTTCTTCTGCCAGCTTTCCCAAATCCCTGTGGCTTTCTTACACTCTCTTTTGGAGAGATATACTCCTGCAGGTATCGATAACTTCAGTGAAATTAAATACATGCATGCTTTCTTTTACTAATTTGGTTGAGCCAGCTAACACTTTGAAAAACTTAATGCAAAATCCATGTTAGCATTTCCATAATGAAACTTACCCCATTTAATAGAGATCCTTGCTTGTCGTGTTGAACTTTCTGATCAGATAGCAGAACGGTGGAACAGCTAGAACTTGATGCATTTTCGGCATCCATCTCGAGGCTTAGCTAAATTGTGTAGCATGGTGAAAATAAATTACGATCTCTTTAAAAGGTTTTGTTTACAAACTAGCATAAGAAGTTATTAAACAATAAATTACGATCTCTTAGCTAAAGAAGGCTTTGTTTACAACTGGCATGAGAAGTTATTAAACAATAACAAGCTTGTATGTTTCAACTACTTGCTGTTAGGTAGATAAATTTCACCTGTAAAACCCTGCTCTCAAGCATAGCTACTCTCTCCATCAGCGTGCCTTTACAGCGTACTTCATCGACTGCAGATGATAGTGTCTTGTAGGTCGTCTCGTGATCTGGTGCAGCTTCTTCACTGCTGCTTTTGGATGACAAGCAATGATTGTCTTCCAGAAAATGCAGCTGCATCATCAGCATATGTAATGAACATATATATAGCTAGTAGCTTTTCAAAACAGTACATATACTACATAATCAAAAGACATAACATATAGTTGTTACCAAACGTTCGAGACGATCCAATCTCTGTAGAATGGGCATGGAGGAACTCATTTCCTGCTTTTCTTCAGCCATGTCAAGATCTCTGCAGCTAATTAAATTTCAAAGACTGCAAGCAGGAACAAGAAAGCGAAACTTATAACACATCAAGATATGGACGAGGTGCTCCTCATTGAAGTCACACGCTTCAATAATAGAAGCAGCTGGCTTATTATGGCAACCACCTTCCCATACTTCTACTCTGACTCCCTGGCTGTGCTTGGTGCTCATCGACTACAATTATATATACTTATCTCATTATCTCTGATCTCTGCAAGGATTTTGCTTCCACATCTCTATCTTTAAACAGAAACAAATCTCATATTGACTTGGACTTTTTGTGACAATTGTAACACCATTAATTTATTATTCATCATATCATTGCAGCGTGCAGACATGGAGATGCATATATGAGTGTGATGCGCTCCAGTTCTATTACATATCATTTTATACAAAATGTGGCAAAAAAATAGCCTCTCATTTTCAGGTAAACCGTAACATATCTTTCACAGTTTCACTCAGGAAATGAAACTATGTCGGTAGTTTTGTATCATATGATATACATGGCAAGTTTACATTGTCGAATGTAGATAATAAACGATGGTGCATCTAGCTATCATCACTCATCATATGTGATAGTACTAGTTTCATGCTAGTTTCACTCATCAGTGTTTGTCTATAACACCTTTTGAGTCATCTCTATCGAAAGGTCTAAGCAGGCCGTAAGTAACTGCCATGGAGATCCAGCCTCCAACCAGAACTCTTATGGCAGATGTCCGAACAGGCGAGCCACCCATACGAGCTCCCAAAGCCCCAAACAAAGCTAGAGCTATTGATGTCACCACCACAATCACCACCATTCTCACTAAGTTTTGAGTGATGAGAATGGCTGACAGTAAAGGCACAAGCGAACCGCACAGGAACGCCAATGCTGAAGCAGATGCTGCCTTATGAGGGCTTGGCAGTGACTCCCTCCTTTCATCAGTCTCTATGATTTCAAATGTGTTAGCGTTATCGGTTTTCTCTGGAGTTTTTTTTTCAGATGAGCTTGGTCTTCTTGAAGGTGTCAGTTCAACTGATATGGTGAAACTCGAATCAGGGAGATTGAGCTTCACCACCTTACCATTACTAACATCTTTGTCACTCTCCACAGTGTTCAACCTGCTGTTGCTTCGGCTCAGAGAAACCTTTTCGATATCTCTTTGAGTTGAAACAGAAACAAACTCCCCCACAGCCATGCTACATGCTCCAGCAATAGCTCCGGCTACTCCAGAAAGGATCATCGACCAATGATCATCCTTCACTGCACCGACACCAAGCATTAGCGATGTAGTGGACAGCAAACCATCACTTGCTCCGAGGATGGCAGCTCGAAGCCACTGAGCTCTTTGAGCGAGCTCATTCCTTGTTTTATAGTCATCAACACAGTTTACAGGAACCCTGTGCTCAACACATGTTTCAGGAGAAGCCATGGATTGAGATAGATGGGGAGTGTGGCTTCTGTACTTTGACACAAGCTCAAGTGAAAAGACGTGACCTTTTTTTAAAGGAATAAGCAAGCAAAAGTCTGAGGGCTAATATTCCATGACTGATGAAGACAAAATTATCTAGGCGGCATCGTGGAAAATTACAAACAAGGCCAACAGTAAACGTTTAAACCAATGGCCTAGTCATGTTTCTAATGCCCCAGAAAGTTGGATCACTTTACTATATAATGTTTATGTGTTTTACATTTCTGGCTCAGAGTAAGTTGGAACTAGGGAATGCAAGATCCTCTCTTGTCTTCTCTAGGTTGATTCTCATTGCTTTCTAAGGAAGATGCTTACCTATGTTGCTAAGCTTCTTAATCCTAAAAGATTGTGTCCTTTTCGTTTTACATTATTGAACCTAAAGGTTCTTTCTTTTGTCAAAACAGCAATAACTAGCTAAGATTCTAATTACTATTCTCCTGCATACAATTATGTGAGGGAAAAACATCTTCCATACACAAGTTCCATTTATAATTTGCAGGTAGTTTACAGGAAATGACATTGATTCATTGCAGGTAGAATAGAAATAGAACATGTAATTTGTAGAGACTAAGTCTAGCAAGGTTGACCGCAGTTAACGCCTTACTGGTGAAAAACTTAATTTGAGCTTATTGCAGCCGTCGCTCTTCTTTTGGCCCTCGGCTTCTTTGTTAGCAGCCTGCATTTAACATTCATGTCAATAACTGAAGAAGGTTAAGTTGATAGGTTGGAACATTTCATCAGCATGTATTATAACTTTATAAGCGTCAACCTATCAGTATTACATACCTGCATTATGATACTAGATTGCATCAATCCCTAATTTCACTCGTGTTATTATGTCAGTGTTTGTCTATAACACCTTGTGAATCATCTCTATCGAAAGGTCTAAGCAAAGCATATGTAACCGCCATGGAGATCCAACCTCCAACCAGAACTCTAATGGCAGATGACCGAATAGACGAGCCACCCATACGAGCTCCCAAAGCCCCAAACAGGGCTAGAGCTATTGATGTCACCACCACAACCATCACCATTCTCACCAAGTGTTGAGAAATAAAAGCAGCCGACAATAAAGGCACAAGTGAACCGCAGAGAAATGCCAATGCTGAAGCAGATGCTGCCTTGTGCGGGCATGGCAGTGACTCCTTCCCTTCATCAGTGTCTATGAATTCACATGTGTTGGTCTTCTTTGATGTCTTCTCGGTTGGCTCAGGAGCTCTTCTTGAAGGTGTCAGTTCAACTGATATGGATAAATTCGATTCTGGTAGATTGAGCTCGACCACCTTAACATCTTTTTCATCCACCGCTGTGTTTGAAATGCTGCTGCTTTGGCTTAGATAAACCTTTTGGATATCTCTTTGAGTCGAAACTGATGCAAACTCACCCACCGCCATGCTACAAGCTCCAGCAACAGTTCCAGCAACTCCAGAAAGGATCATTGACCAACGATCATCGTTCACGGCACCGACACCGAGCATTAGGGATGTAGTGGATAGCAACCCATCACTTGCTCCAAGGATAGCGGCTCTAAGCCACTGAGCTCTTTGAACTTGTTCACTTCTTGTTTTATAGTCTTCCCCTGTGCTTACAGAACGCTTGTGCTCAACACAGGTTTCAGTAGAAGCCATGAAATGAGATATGGAGAGATTCAAGCAGGAATTAGAAAAAGGGATTGTGGCTTCTGAACTTATGGAACTAAGCAAACAAAGACAGGACTGAATTCCCATGTTCATGTAGACAAATCACTTGGGCTGTATCGCCCATAATAACACGGGAGCCAAGTGGCTAACCGTAAACGTTTAAACCAATGATCTTGTCATGTTTCTAAGGATGTCTGTTATACATGATGTTCATGTTTTTCCCTTTGCTGACTCACTAGTTGGTTCTCCTTGCTTTCTAATTAAGGAAGATTATTGCCTCGTTAATTGGCTGGTATGTCTTGTTGAGGATATTCAATGTGGATCAAATTCGACCTAATAGTTCTTTCTAATGTCAAACAGCAGCAACTAGACACTCACTACTCTTTTTTTTCTTCTTCTTCTTCTTCCAGAATGATTGGATCTGTACAGGATCTGATGTACAGGGAAAAACATCTTCCATACATGAGATTCATTTGTTTGCAGGTAGTTTACAACAAATGACACTGGTCTTTAGTGATTTGTGTTTCCTTCACACGTATGCATATAGAAGGAAATTATATATTTTGTAGAGATTTAAGTTCATAGCTAGGTTGGCTGTTAACACCTTACTGGTGGAATTTTCATCTTATCGGTAGCCATCCCTCTTGTCTTGCTCTTCAGCTTCCTTATTAGCGGTCTGAACAGATTTGTACCACAGAAATGCCTGCATTCAACATTCATTTTAGGGGCCCTTCATTTTTAAGTAAAAGAAGAAGGTCCAGATGATACTATTACATTCATGAGTTCATTGACATGTAATTCTGATAGGTTGACATGACGTTTATAATGTATGGATTATGATTACTATGCAGACATGGTTCATCCGTGGAATATTATATGATATCTGAATAAAAAACATATGGCTTATGATAACTATGCAGATAGTCAACTTCTGTGGGTAAATAAAAGTGATAACTAATGAGAACTGAAAAAATTCACATTGGAAGATAATTTGTATAGGACTTTGCATATAAAACTGGAGTTAAAGCGATCCAAGGAAACAGAGTGACTTACAGAAGTGGGAATGCCGGTAAATGCAAAGAATCCAAGCACTGGAGCATAAAATATGCTGTCTGAGCTCAAAACTCCAAAAACAGGCTTATCGTTCACATACTCAAAAACAGAACCTATCTGCAATGCAGCATCACTTTTCCAGTTACAGAACATCAAAGAAGCATACACAGTTTTCAGAGGACTACTATCATGAAGAGGGTTTGAAGGAGCTCACTGCAGCAATTGCAGTCACAGCCGAGGCAAGTAGATACACATAAAAGGGAACTTCGAACCCTTGTTGTGAATCGTCTTTTTGTCCTTCGCTTTGAGCCCAAGGAGGGGGCTCCTCAGAATCAGGTCTAGCCCAAGGAGGGATTTTCTCCTCGGACTTACTTGATTTCGCAGAACCTTTGGTGATGGCAGAAATAGAAAACCTACGAGATGACCCCCTTTGCTGACAGCTACAATGACTTTGGCTCATATATCCTCTGGCTAGATCCAGGATTTTGTGTCCAACACCCATGAAAGATTTGGGCAACAGCTTATTTACATTACTATAGGCTTTTTTTACACTTGGATTGCATGAAACCAACAAGGTTGTAGCCATACTTGCACTTCCTGTTCTTCCCTTTCTATTACAAAGAAAGATTAGAAGTTAGTTCCTCTAAATATCTACTATAAAGTTACAGTTTGCCACAAAGGAAACTTGCTAATCTCTTATGCAGCATCAAATTCCAAATAATGTATAGCATAATAGGCAGCACAAATTAGTATATGACATGAGTAAACTCCAACTACATGAATCATCAAGTAAATATTGTATCCTTCAAGAATCCAACTTTAGAAGAGTGTTCATCAAACAGACTTGGATGCATCTCACACATTGTTTTGCAGAGCTCATGAGGCGAAATACTAATTAATAAAAACTATCTACATTTTACCCTACAAGATCCTAAATTTTGGAACGATTCAGATACTCGCCGACTTGTAAGTCGAAGAATGTTGATAAATAAAGATACTCAAGTCCCTAAGTCACTTAAACCTTCAACTTCTACAAAGAAACCCTCTTTTGCAAGTTGCAACACCGGTTACAGAAGCTCATATAACTCTAAAAAACCACACAAATGGTAGAATGTCAACAGAAAACTAATGCCTAATCAAACAGAAATCCCATTAGCTATACAGCACGCATTGCAATCCCAACAGAACAAATATAAACCCCAATACAGCTTTGGTCCAATCTATGAAACTCCAAGTGGAAACTAAAGGCAGCTTTTTTTCACAAGGCAAATTCAGTGAAAGACCCAAGTGGCCAAAAGTCCATACTTGAAATGAAATGCGCTGATGAAGTTCATGGATTATAGTGAACAATTCAAGCTCAGTTAAATCTGGACAGCCAAAGAAGCTTGAGAGGGACACAAAGATACAATCTTGAGCCGAATTGAACATTAATATGTATATAATGATTTACATGAAACAAGATCATTACAGGGAAAATTGCAAGAGAGAGATGAAGATACGAGGAGAGGAGAGGAGAGGTGGGGAGAGCTCACCTTACTGGCTGTTCTGTCTCTGGATTTTTTTATTTTCCAAAATGATCCTCCCTCTCTCTTTCAAATTTTATTTTATTTTATTTTTTGGTCACGAGTCTTCCACTCTTCCTCGCCCTCCATTTCTATTTTTCCCTCTATATATTTATCTTTAGAAGAAAAAAAAATTCATTTTTTCCACTCTATTAGGCACACAATGTTTTAAAAAAGGCATAGACGGTAGATAAAAGATTAATCGAATTCTAGGTGGATTATTATTTTTATATTTTTAATTAATTATATAATTATTTAGTATATGTTTTAGGAAATATAGAGAGATAGTTAAAGCAATTCTGTGTAACTTTATTCATGAAGAATAAACTCATTTATATAGGAGAGTATAAGAGATTACATATATGATATGAATCCTATTACATAACTACATAAGATTCATTCCCTTATTTCTACAAATCCTACCATAACTAAGAACATAATATCTTTGAACATTCCCTCATGTGCCGGTTATGGTGAGTGACGCTTATTTATTGCTTCCTTGATGCCTCATCAAAAACTTTGCCGACCCAAAAATATTTGCAAGAGAAAATGTGATCTCGCCAAGTAAAAAGAGTGTAAGTCGTTGTAGACGATGATATGACACAAAATCATGTGTCTCATTAAACCTTGGCAAGTAATAAAAACTATTTGGGATAAAAATAAAAGAGTACAATGACTCCCCCTAAAGAAAAAGAGTACAACGTGTTCTTCACATTTAGAAACTCTAATGTGAATGTTAGACTCCCCCTAAAGTCTACATCTCCCCCTGATGTCAATAATCAAGGTAGCTTAGACAAGATGAGTAACCATATGCTCTTCACATGCTTCTCAAATGTGGATTTGAGCAATGACTTAGTAAATAAATCAACCACATTACTCTCAGATCGAACCTGGTTCACTTGGATCTTGAAAAACTCTTGTTGTTGCTGATTGTAGAAGTACTTAGGTGATATATGCTTGCTATTTTTGCCTTTGATATGACCCAGCTTCATCTGTTCGATGCAAGCAACATTATCCTTATAAATGCATGTAGGTTCATCAATGGTTGATTCTAAACCACAAGATCCTCGGACATGTACAACTATGGACCTCAGCCATATACTCATAAACCGTCTCATGTAAAGCAATAATATCAACATGATTCGAGGATACAGCGACTATGGTCTACTTTGTAAACCTCCAAGATATCGTGGTGTTCCCCATGGTAAAAACATATCCCGTTTGGGAATGATCTCTATGTGGATCAAAAAGATATTCAGCATCAGCAAAACCTGTCAACACATCACAAAGATTGTTGATGCAAGGGGTGAAGGAGGTGGTATCACCATCCTTGACGGCACTGCCCTTTGCGATGGAAGCTTTATGTCTTTCCTTTATGTAGGGATAAAACAAGTCCATATCTATTATACCCTTCAAGTACCTGAAGATATTCTTAATGTCTGTCCAATAACCTTGCGTAGGCGCTGAGCTAAATCTAGTTAACGAGTTCACAGCAAAAGAGATGTCAAGTCTTGTGCATTGAGCTAAGTACAGTAATGCACCTACTGCACTTAGATAAGGCATTTCAGCCCCTAAGACTTCTTCGTCCTCATCCTTTGCACAAAATGGATCCTTCTTTGGATCTAGGCTGCGGACTATCATGGGGGTGCTAACAAGATGTACTTTGTCCATGTTGAGCCTTCTCAACATCTTGTGGACATTTGTTGCTTGGTGGACTAGTATTCCATTACTACGGTATTCTAGCTCAAGGCCTAGACAAAATCGTGTATTCCCAAGGTCTTTCATCTCAAACTCGGATTTCAAATACTTCGTGATAACACTAAAACCAAGAATTAAATTAAACACTTAGTATCTAATCTAACGCACTCAATTTAAACTCTTTTTGTGTAAATATAGCATTGGTAAGTAGGGCATCGTTCTAAACCGGGGATTGAATAGTGCATGCAGTTATTGTGTAGTTTATGGGGGGTGTCGAATTGGATTTTATTTACCTAATTTTTCTATCTAATTACTACCTAAAAATTTCATAAACACAAAGCAAAGAACCTAGGACTCTAGCATGCATAAACTCATAGACAAGCAACACATAAAATAACCATAAGAACTCCAAATCATGTTTAAGACAAAAATAAACTTAATTACTATTTATAAGTGATCACCTTATTTTCACCTTCACTCGATCATGGCATATACATCTCTAAACAACCTACGAAATTCTATCACTCAAACTCTCAAAACACATGCATACTATATTTACTTGTGTTTGGGATACCCTAAACACTTTTTGACCTAGACTCGGGATACCATATATCTAAAATCAAAGCATTAAGAACCAAATACACATGCATATTTCGACTACGAGTAATAAAATACATGGAAGATTTATTGAAAGACATATAATTCATAAAACCAAAATACTTCAAACCAATTCACAAAATCAATGTACAAATACAAATAAGAGTTACAGAGTAAAGAGGTCATTGTTACACTTTTTCTCTTCGGGATTCCCTATGGGAAGTGCAACGCCTTTAGTGGAGAGCTCGAGATACCATATACTCTATGGAGGATCACCTTCTTCAAGAACAATACTCGGGATACCCTATATGTTAGAGAAGAAGGCTAGGAAGGTGGAAGATAGTGTAACTCAGCTTTGTAGGAGAGTGATTGCTTTTGTGGAGAGGTAGAGAGTTTTTTAGCAGAGTTTCAGCTAAGGAATAAGTGATGATCTTCAATGAGGTCGAGCCCTTCTTTATATAGATGAGGATGGTGGTCAACTTCTAGGAGAAATAGGATTTCTATGTAACTCGGTTGGTTTGACATTTCTTTACTAAAATGGGTATTTTGAGAGCTACAGATCTCCGAAAAATATGATTTTTGGATCGTTGGAAAGAAGATTCATAGATATTTCCATTGATAGGTCAATCGCATCCTAACTCCTCATGAGATGTTCCTAGTCGTCCAGTAAAGTTGGTTAATTTGCACATGCAGATTCTTCTTTCCTTATTTTATAATATTTCCTCATTCCTCTAGGATTTAGGAATCCTTCTCTTGCTATAATTCCAGCTTCACCACGTCTTGGGCTTCTTTTAGGCTGTTAGTTTGGTCTTCAATTGATGCTTGGCCCATCTTGCTTTGCTCATTTTCCAAGAGTCTTTCGGAAACTTCTTTCTCCTAGTCAACCTAGAAAGCATTTTCCTAGTCAACCAAGGACTTCTTTTTCTTCTCTATTTTCTTCTTGAATCTTCCTTTAGCCAAATGGTTCTCTATCTTCTTTTCCATTCTTCACGTCATTTGCATGCTTGTTGGTTCATTTACTCTGTCTCTTTTGGTCAACACCTGAAGATAATAAAATAAGTAAAAACTAATAATACTAAGTAAATAACATAGTCAAAATGTAGAGAATAATACGTTAATTATTGCACATAAATTGCGTTGATCACTTTGCAGTTTCCTTTAACTCATCAAGAGTTCCAATAATATTCATGTCATCGACATAAACTGCTACTATTACAAATCTGGAACTTGTTATTTTAATGAACACGCATTGGCATAGCTCGTTATTCATGCATCCCTTCCCAGTCAAGTAGTCAGTTAGGCGATTGTATCACATACGCCCAGATTGCTTTAATCTATACATTGATCATCTCAATCTTATAGAGACGCTATGTGGTTTAGAGCTACTTAATTTAGGTAATTCGAATCCATTAGGGACTCTCATATATATCTCTATCTCTAGAACCCCATAGAGATGTGCAGTAACTACATCCATAAACTGCATATCAAATTTTTCAGAAACTACCAAACTGACAAGGTAGCGGAATGTTATAATGTCCATTACGGGAGAATATGTCTCCTCTTAGTTAATTCCAAGGCGTTGTGAGAAACCTTGCGCCACAAGGCGAGCTTTATATCTTACCTTATTATTCTGATTATGCTTTCTAACAAAGACCCATTTATGTCTTGCAGGCTTTACACTTGGCGGGGTTAGTACTACTGAGCAAAACACCTGTCTCTTTGTTAGTGAATCTATTTTAGCCTGGATTGCTTCTTTCCATTTGGGCCAATCTGGTCTCTGTTGATATTCTTCAACAGAGTGAGGTTCGATGTCATTGTGTTATATGAGTTCCTGTGCAATTGAGAATGCGGAGGTATCATCAAGGATCACAGATTCTCTATCCCAAATCTCATATATGCTAGCATAATTCATAGAAATTTCTCTATTCACTGAACTAGGATCAGCCATTGGAACTCCCTCGAAATTGGTTGTCTCAAGGACATAACTATAGTCAGGAATAATTTCATGAGATAGATTTTGAGTGTCGATGAACAATGGATCATGTTGTGCCAACCTCCCCCTCTTCTAAGGGCGAGTATCCATCGAACCTACAGGTCTCCCCCTCTTCCTTTAGGGAGCCGCGACCTCAGCCACCACATGTCTACCTTGTGTGGTGGCGCCGCCTCTTCCAAACATAGGATCCATGGCTTGACATCCTCC
This sequence comes from Geum urbanum, assembly GCA_946800695.1. Lineage (NCBI taxonomy): Eukaryota > Viridiplantae > Streptophyta > Magnoliopsida > Rosales > Rosaceae > Geum > Geum urbanum. Next base: position 7,650,482 of record OX326997.1, read on the forward strand.
TTATGGGATGTTAATCATTGCAGGCATATTTGCAGCAAGTGTGTGTGATCTTGTCACTTTAGCAAGGTCAGCAAACGTATCAGGCACCGATTCTGCTACATTTTCAAGCTCTATAATTCTCCTTACTTCACTATCATCTAATGCAGAGCGGGGATCAAGATGAGATAGATTGGGAACAGACCATGACAATTCATGTCGTTCCTATGTCCTTCCTCCCCCTAAAGACGGGAAGGTTGTCTCATCAAAGTGATAATCTGAAAATCTTGTGGTAAAGAGATCGTCTATCAAGGGTTCTAAATATTGGATTATAGTTGGAGACACATATCCAACATAAATGCCCATTCGTCTTTGAGGACCCATCTTGTCGCATAAAGGTGGCACGATTAGCACATAAATTGCACAATCAAATGTGAGTAGATACGAAATATTTGGCTCATATCCAGTAACCAACTGGTATGTAGAGAAAGATTATCTAGCAGCGCGTCTGAAACGAATAAGCATAGCTGCATGTAATATCGCATAAGCCTAAGCAGAAGTAGGTAGATTGGTGCGCATTATCAATGCCCGTCCAATCATTTGAAGTCTTTTAAAGATGGATTCTGTGAGACCATTTTGGGTATGTACATAGGGAACTGAATGCTTGACATCAATCCCAATGGACATGCAATTATCATCAAATGTTTCCGATGTAAACTCCCCAGCATTATCAAGACGTATTGACTTTTTAGGATGATCTGGGTAGTGGGCCCTGAAACGAATAATCTTGGTAAGGAGTTTAGCATATGCATTATTTCTTATCAACAAAAGTGCGACATGAGACCAACATGTCGAAGCATCCACCAATACCACAAAATATCTAAATGGCTTGCATGATGAGTGGATAGGTCTACAAATATTACCTTGGATACATTGTGAGAATATAATATTTTCTTTAGTGTGTTTAGTGTATGAGGGTCTCGCTCCTACCTTGGCTAAATAACAAGCTTTACAAAATGAGCGGTGAGCATCAGACATCACCGATGAAAATGTTGGTACAGGCTCAAAAGTCCATAAGGGATGAGAGCGCTAATATTGGTGTCAAGTAGTCTCCTCTTAGGGGAGGTGATGTTGGTGTCAGGCCGACAGTGGGTGATGGTGCCACCACCATTGGTGCCCATCTCCACACTTTTTAGAACTTCTCTTTAGTTCTTGCTTGCTTTCGCTCGAAATAATGGATGTTCGTTTGAGTTTTCAAAATTCGAATCATCATGTCACGACCTGGGTGTCCCAGTCTGTTGTGCCAAAGCCTATATGTGTCCGAATTCGAGAGGTCATCTCTCTTGACATAGTGTGATTCTACAACTCTCATAGTTGTGATACGTAGCCCATTTGGCTGACACATAAATTTCTCTAATATCTGGTTCCTACCCGAATCATTAGAGGTGATGCATAAATATTCAATTTCATTCTCACAATGAGTATTTGTATGAAATCTATTGGCGTGGATGTCTCTACTACTCACTAGGGTCTTTGGAGACTTAGGAGCATAGAGAACATCGTTAATGATGAGTTTTGTTTCTTTTGGAAACATAAGGTGGGCTCTTCCACGCCCTTGGATCAAATCCGAAAATCCACCCATCATTGTGGTTAAAGATGTTCAACAAGGCATAAAGTCGATGTAGAGTTGTCTATGACAGAGTATAGTATGTGTGGTTCCACTTTCAATGCAATGAGACATTCAAGCTCTCCTGGAAACATACATACAAAGAAACAAGTCTTGTATTAGAAAAAACCGGAAGAAAAAAAACTCAAAAAATTGGTTTCTGGGGATAGGCTTCGATCCATCGAAGGTCCTCCTCGGAATGTACCTATGATCTATTGAGGTAATTCTTGACCCATCAAAGGTCCTTCTCGGGTTGTGCCTTCAACCCATTGAGGTAATCCTCGATCCATCGTGGGTCCTTCTCGGGTTGTGTCTTTGACCAAGACTGGCTGACTTAAATATTCATGTACTTAAATATGCATAAATTTGTCTATAAAATATCTATTGATAATATTAATGAAGTTCTGGAAACTAGACATCCATAGATTTTCAACCATATATTACAAAAAATGCTGGATCATTCTGAGTCAATCCCAATTTTTCGTCAAAGCCAACTGATCTGCAGACCAAATTCTATTTGTCCTATTTTCTGACCTTAGTCCACTATAACAGACATAACTTTTTCTAGAGAATTGATATCAATGTTCCTGAAGTAGTTCTAAAAACTAAAAATCTGTATCTTTCCAACCATATGCCACTCATATGTTGGTTCATTCTAGATTAATATAAGTTTGTCATCGAAAATGATTGATCTGCAGAGGCAGAGCCAGTTTTCTGTTATGTGATGATTTTCAGGAATTTTAGCATTCTTAGCTATCCCATTTGATACATGGACGAATTTTCTAGTCTATTAGGCCATATATAATCGTTTGGGTAGCACTTTTCACTCATGACTAGGCGAAGAGAGATCAATGTAGGTGGAACACAAGGTCCTCTCAGATACCTTTATCAAAAATCTCTTCTAGACATCACAAGCTACTAAGGTAAGTCCTAGTAGAATATAGACTTACAGTAGCAACAAAATATGTATATACCACAGAAAATTTAGAGAAGTCTATTATTAATAAGCCAATAGAATACATTTTTTTAATAATGCCAACGAAAATACATCAAAGCTAATTTACTAATCCAATGAAAATTTGATCAACACAATTTCAAAAATAATACTTGGCACACATGCCTTTATTCATGGAAAACATAAATCCCTAATCAAAATCCGGTGTCTCTTCAATTGAGTCTCTGCCAATTTTGAAGTTTGCTTTAACGAGATTAGCCTCCGCTTCATCTCCATCTTCTATTTCATTGTGGTAAGCTTCTAATGCTACTTTTTCATGGTAAGCTTTGTAATGATCTGCAAGTCTCTTGCTAGCTCTACAGTTCTTGAACAAATGGTCGCTTGCTCCACATCTGTGGCAAACTCCATCACTGTGTTTTTCTTCCTTATCTCGAGATTGCTGAATTTTGGCCTTGCCCTTATCAGCATGGGTGGCTACGCCACCTTGGTTGCTTCGGCCACCATGGCCTCCACGGCCTCTCTTGGTGGCAGCTCATCTCTCGAGATTTCTACTTGATGCGTGGTCCGTTTCTTGGCAGTTGTAGGGACCTTAACGTCCCTCTTGTTTTCCCTTTCTTTTATGGTTCTGCTCCTTGCGTTTTTCACTTCCATAGTTCTCTTCGGAAACTCTCTTTGTTCCCACTGGCCTTGAACTATTGTTTATAAGTACGCTACTTTACTTCTCTGCAACAGACATAATATGTATAAGTTGATTGTACGTTGTGATATTTCTGGTTTTAACCTCATTGCAGTATTGATTTGCAAATATCCTCGTAGCAACCGGGAATGTAGAGATGATTTTCTCGAGCATATCTGCCTCAGTCACGTTCTGATTGCAGTATTCAAGCATGGATCAAAGTTTGAGCATCTCAGAATCATAGTCTGCTACACTTTTGAAGTCTTAGAACCTAATATGGGTCCACTTGTCCTTCAGATCAGGGAGTAGGATGTCTACAATATTGCCAAACCTATCAACAAGCGCGGCCTGCCGTAACAGTGGTGCCTCTAGATAACACTTCATGATAATAATGGCTTGTGCCTTATTTGCTAATGTTGGCTGAAGCGCAAGGTCTGAATTGTGTGGCTCAATCGTGGGGAGTATAGACTTCGCTGTCAACGCATTCTTGACATCTCCACACTAACGATGATACTCGATGCCTCTTTGGTCCAACTTGCCAAAATGAAGTTTTGTTTCAGTCATCCTAAAAATGAACAGAAGATGTATTAGTTTCGCAGTCGTAAAAGACTTCTTCGACAACTAATTAGTTTTTCAATTATCTTTGGATTAGTACTTCACTTTGAAGTATATTGTCATGTGAATTCTCTTTGTTCATATTAATCAATGTGTTTTATAAACTCTCTTTGTTCAAATCGATTTGGTGAACTCTCTTTGTTCACTATGAACGCTCTTAGTTTATGTAGGAACTTTCTTTGTTCCGAATTCCCACCTTGAAGAAAGGTGCAGTGTAGAAAGGAGGGATGAGATGTTATCCCAAAACTCTTGCAGTTGATTACAAAACAATTGATTTCTTCCTCTTCTCCTTCCTAGAATCCGCGCTTGTCATTGGCTAGGGTTTAGACTGATTGGTAGTGGTGCTTACAGTGGTGAGAAGTAGGATTGGAGCTAGGGTTAGAGCTTCGTGTTTGATAACGTGTTTTAGGAAATATAGAGAGATAGTTGAAGCAACTCTGTGTAACTTTATTCATGAAAAATAAGCTCATTTATATAGGAGAATACAAGAAGTTACATATATGATATGAATCCTATTACATCACTACATAAGATTCATCCCCTTATTCTCTACAAATAAAAAAATTAGGTGAATTAAGCGGACGCCTTTTCGAACAGTGACTAGGCATATGTCTTGTAAGGAATATAAGAAATTAGGGTTCTTGTTAACTTATGTCTAATTTCGTGCAAAAAATTTAATAAAATTTATTCTCAACAAACAAAGAAAAGAAAATGATAACTTGTCTTATTAGTCAACTGTCTTTATCCGATCAAAAAGTGTGATCGGTTGCCTTCAAAGCCATTACTAAGTGGAAAATATTTGAAGCAATGATTCTGGTAAAGATAGTATGATACTATCTATAATCAAGCTTGCTTTAAGTAAAGTATGATATCATTTAACCATCCTAATATTCAATTTATTCATCGTAATCATAAGTTCATAGTGATGATCACACTCACAATCGTTGTCAAGTTCACCTATATATACATAATCACCTGCAATGTGCTGAGCCGTTTCTTCCCGTTGCAGAAGAGATTGTTAGCTCAATGATGCTGGTACGCACTAATGACCATCCTACTTTTGGTATTGTCTATCATATAAACCCCTCATAGAATCTTATCCAATGAGAGCAAACATATTTGGTGCGTCATCGAATGCATCTAAATAACATTTGGAGTAAACACATTTCTTTGAAATTTGGAGAGTGATAAATGGATGAGCTTTTAAACATAAATACATCTAATTAGACTAGTTAAACTAATTAAACGTAAAATGTAAACTTAACGAATGGGAATCGGTTTTGATAAAAGAAGAGTGAAGATACGTGCATGAATGAATTGATAGTACGCACATACATTAGCATTCAATAAAATCATGTTATCAAAATTCATCATTGCAAGGGAAAGATTATACCATTATATATGGGTCACATTAATAAGCAGTATTATTGGATGGTGATACACGTGATTCCAACAAAGCAAAATGCTATCACATTGGCATGGTACACCACTATTTTTCTATGCGAAGAAAACTTGTGGTATAGGAGGTGATGAGAATGTGATGTGTTGTTTAATGTTTTGAGTCATGATTCTTGCAAAAAATTGGACTCATATACAATTTACAGCTAATTGCCTACTCATTTCCATATATAACAAAAATCTATGTTCTAAATTCATTCGGAAAATTTGAAATAATTTTCCCTTTTTGGGGGTCTCTGTTTTAGTAGCAAAACACGTAAAAATCGATATGCACATTACAATTTTTCTATGATCGAGCATGATTACAAGTTTGATTTCATTGTCAAATTGGTAGGGCGTAGGGAGATCTATATGGATTTGCATTGGTACAAATTGCCAAACAAATCTAAAAAAGTGGGGTGAATAATTCATTATTGCAGGCTAGTTTATAAAACTAATGCGTCACGGATGTAGAAATTTTAAAGAGCAGATCATTATGAATTGCGGTGGTGATTAAGAGGTTGATTAAGAATAATGATGATGAGAGGTAGGCTTCACTATCATAACTCATTAGGTTTGGTGGAATGTAATTTCCACCATTGCAAGTATAATTTTTGTTAGGTAATGTGGAAATAGGAAGACGAGAATCACCTTGGTTGTCATTTCTCCACCACGTTTGTTTGTTAAAAGTACTCTGGATTGAATTGAATCAATAAGTTGAAAACTCTAAATGCTTATTTAGGAGAAACGACAAACCCTACTTCTTAAGAGTAGGTAAGTACTTCAACGAAATCTACCACAAGCTCCTTAGACGTATGGTTTTAATAACAATCGATCACTCATTGGTCACTAAAGTTCATGAATTTCATGCATCACATGAAATGAATATGACAAACCTAATAGAATTCACGAATTTCATTTCTTAAACTACGCATATTCAGATACGATACATCAACACAAGACAGAGTCGGATATCAAACAATATCTAGTCAAGATAACTAGTCCGAGTTTAGTTGGTCTTTAAGAAATGAGCATCACATAATACCCGGCTTAGAAACAGTGATCTTACTTCATTTGGGGACACAATGTCTTAGAAGACATGCTTAAGAAAATACAACACTAATCACACGATAAAGCAGAGCCGATGAGGATGAAGATGTGCATACTTGGTTGCTTCACTGCTAGACTCCACTGGTGCTCTATATGCCCGTTCTGATTACAGCTTTAGATAGAACCCAAAGCTCACTTTCGTAACGGTCTAAAGGTCTCAGCTTTACTTTTTAAGGTTGGTTTATTTTGGGTGACAGGAGTGGAGGCAGGCACCTTGGGTTGTTTTGGTTTGCTCCAAAAGCAATAACAAACAGAGACCCCTTGTCTCTCTCTCTCTCTCTTCCTCAGTTTCCCACCTCTCACCCACTCACCATTCTTGTCTTCACGTTTCATCATATCATCGGCGTCTGTGATTCTTTTTGGCTTTGTATCACAAGTATTCTCTCTCAGCCCATTTTCAACATCATATCAGATAGTTAGAAGATACAATATACACATTCCTCAAGTAACAAAAGCACAAGCCTTTTTCCCTCTCTTCCTATATATATTAATCCAACTGTTTTGGTCCAATACATATTCTTTACTTGTCTCTTTTCATTGAGTTTGGGACACTTGAGAGAGAAAAAAGATGGCTTCTTTTTGTTCTAGTTGGAGAAGAAGCTGCATTGTTTCTCTGTTGCTTTGTGTTCTTGCTGCTGAAATCAGCATTTGTTATTCATCCAAGGTAAAAATAGTGATTCTATACTTGGTTGTTTTCTTGTTATTGTGTTCTGTATTGGTAGTTTTCTGGGTTTAATTTCTTTGTGTTGGGGTTTTAGGTGTATGTGATTTATATGGGAAGCAAGAATGGTGAAGACCCAGATGACATTTTGGCGCAAAATCATCAGATACTTGCTTCAGTTCATACAGGAAGGTCAGTTTTTGCTATGGTTCTTCATTATAATAAAAAAGTTTGTTCTTTTATCTCTATGGGCTTTTCTGGCCAATCTCTTATTGCATTGGGAATTGCCATCCATGTTTAACAGCTTAGAGCAAGCTCAGGCTTCTCACATTCATAGTTACCGACACGGTTTCAAAGGCTTTGCTGCCAGGTTGACTGACCACCAAGCTTTGGAAATTTCAAGTAAGTTCCTATATCCATTTGTAAGAATTTTGATTTCAACAGATTCATGAGTTTGTGAGTGCTTTTGGGAATTTTACAGAGATGCCTGGAGTGGTTTCGGTTTTTCCCAATACAAAAAGGAGTCTGCACACCACTCATTCCTGGGATTTCATGGGTCTTTTGGGTGAACAGACCTTACAGGTTTCCGGCTTTAACATAAAGAACCAAGTTAATGTCATCATCGGTTTCATTGATACTGGTAAGCATTGAGCACTCAGACCCTGTTGTTTCCACTGTGCAATTTGTTTGGGGGAATTGTAATATACTATAATAAGTTAAGAACATGCCAGAAGTTGTTTGCTATCTGTAATTCTGTATTCACATGAATATGCCATAAATTGTTGCTTTATGTATGCTTCAACATGTGCTGGCCTCTGGTTTTGATATGGACTAGTTATTAGACTATTGTTTAAAACCAAAAGAAAAAATATTGCTTCCTGAACAGTGTTGACTGCCTAATCAATACAGGAATTTGGCCTGAATCTCCAAGTTTTAATGATGCCAACATGCCTCCGGTGCCAGCTAGATGGAAGGGGCATTGTGAATCTGGAGAAGCATTCAATACTTCAACTTGCAACAGGTTCACATTATGCCTTTGTGTTTGAGTATTTTGTTTATGTGAAGGGTCTCAATTATTTACTGGTGACCCCAAACTGATCATAAACCTTTGTGAATAGAAAAGTGATTGGGGCCAGATACTATAAGTCTGGCTATGAAGCTGAGGAAGATTCGTCAGACACAGTGGCATTTACCTCACCGAGGGATAGTGTGGGTCATGGAAGCCACACAGCCTCTATAGCTGCTGGTCGTTATGTCTCAAACATGACTTATAATGGGTTGGCATCTGGAGGAGCTAGAGGAGGTGCACCGATGGCTAGGATTGCAGTATACAAGACTTGTTGGGACACAGGTTGTTATGATGCTGACCTACTAGCGGCTTTTGATGATGCAATTAGAGACGGGGTTGCCATTCTGTCACTGTCCCTTGGCCCTGATGCGCCTCAGGGAGACTATTTCACTGATGCCATTTCCGTGGGATCATTCCATGCTGCTAGGCATGGAATTCTAGTGGTTTCGTCTGCTGGAAATGCAGGAAACCCGGGTTCTGCGACAAATCTTGCCCCATGGATGATCACTGTTGCTGCAAGTTCAACTGATAGGGAATTCACTTCTGATATCATTCTAGGAAATGGTGTTAATGTCTCGGTAATGCTGTTTACTAGCTAGTTTCTGTTGAAGAATCGTACATGAATTTCTGACTTTTGCTGAAGCCTTATAAGCTCTCAATAATTTTTAGGGTGAAAGTCTCAGCGTTATTGGAATGAAAACCTCAGCAAGTATCATTTCTGCCTCTGAAGCTTATGCAGGGTACTTCACTCCTTATCAATCCAGGTGATCAGAAGGTACTTGGAAGTGAATCCTATTTAGATGTGAATACATTTGGAAACCTCAAGTAACATTTTCTATGCTACCTTTTACCTGCAGTTACTGTTTAGAAAGTTCCTTGAATAAGACCAAGGCCAGAGGGAAGGTTCTAGTCTGCCGTCACGCTGAAAGTTCAACAGAGTCAAAGGTAGCAAAAAGTGTTGTAGTTAAAGACGCTGGTGGTATTGGGATGATTCTCATTGATGAGGCAGATATGAGTGTTGCTGTCCCATTTGTTATCCCTTCAGCAATTGTTGGACTGAGGACAGGAAAACATATCCTCTCTTATATTAATCACACACGGTTAGTTTTATGAACTAAAGCATGGAGTTTGAGTTTGCAGTGTCTTAGTTTTTGTGTTTAACTGATCTAATTCACTTCCCCACAGCCAACCAATAGCTAAAATTCTCCCTGCAAAGACAATACTGGGATCAAAGCCTGCACCTCGTGTTACAGCATTTTCTGCAAAAGGTCCCAATGCGTTGACACCAGGAATTTTGAAGGTAAACCTCATCTAATGATCCGATAAAACAATGTGCTTTTCAACTTTTCCAATTGTTTTTTCCCACATTTTGTATGATCACCTTGATAACTTACATAAAAATTTCTGCTTTTGTAGCCTGATATTACAGCTCCTGGACTGAACATTCTTGCATCTTGGTCCCCAGCAGTAGCTAAAAAACAGTTTAACATTCTTTCTGGTACTTCCATGGCTTGCCCGCATGTAACAGGAATTGCTGCATTGATCAAAGCCGTTCATCCTTCCTGGTCCCCAGCAGCTATTCGATCTGCAATCATGACTACTGGTAATTCACCTAGTGTAAAGCTAAAGTTAACAGAAAATATTTTATTCTTCATTCTCATACCGGTACATAGATCCCAATTCTTGATGTGATGAAGTTTCCGAATAAGTAGTTTTATGTCATATATTGTGTTGAAGTCTGACAGCAAATGAACATACAGCTACTCTTCTGGACAAGAGACACAAACCGATTATAGTGGACCCTGAAGGCAAAAAGGGTAATGCATTTGATTATGGCTCAGGCTTCCTGAACCCAACAAGAGCGCTGAATCCGGGTCTTGTTTATGATGCAAAACCAGCAGATTATATAGCATTCCTTTGTTCAGTTGGGTATGATGAGAAGTCATTGCATCAAATCACACGAGACAACAGTACATGTTCTCAGGGATTCAAGACTCCATCCGACCTCAACTATCCATCCATCACAGTACCAAATCTCGAGGGGAACATCTCAGTAACTAGAACAGTGACCAATGTTGGGCAGCCGAGGAATATCTACAAAGCTGCTGTGTCCTCACCCAAAGGAATCAATGTTTCTGTTGTCCCAAATCGGCTAGTCTTCACCAGATATGGTCAGAAGATAAGCTTCACTGTCACTTTCAAGGTGGTTGCTCCATCGAAGGGCTATACATTTGGGTTCTTGTCGTGGATGAGCAGAAGATCGAGGGTTACCAGTCCTTTGGTTGTCCAAGTTGCACATGCAAACTCAGGACAGATGAGATAACAGCCAAGGAGAAGTTCAGTTAGCTTTAGGACGTTGATATCCCTAGTTCTCACTGATACTAAAACCTTACACACACTAAAGAGGGCAACGCAGAACTAAGTATAGATCTATGTTCCAATTTCCAAGTTACCTACAGTTTCTACGAGTGATCAGATTATTTGTTTCTTCTTTTGGCCGATATGAGAAAATTAAAGAAAGTTTATTTCCTGCCTTGTGGTTCAAGTTATATGTATAGCACTAAACTTTGATTAGTTGAATGCACCCGAGTAGTTTTTTGTATTCTGCTTGCTGCTTCCTCCTGATTCTTTCTTTGCTTCAATGAAGCATTTAAGTAACCATATGCATATGCCTGTCTAAACAAAAGGACCAATGAACAATATTTCAAATCAAACATCAGACCTGAAATACTTAACTGAGTTGCTATCTGCAATTCTGCATCACCTATATTTTCATATTTTAAAAACAATCATTCCCTTATATTCGAGAGACGGTGTATAATGACAATATACAGATGTGCAAACTAATCACACATACTGATGATATAAAGAAAAGGAAAATCCCTATGACGAATGTAACACAGAAGGATCCAGAAGGCCTTCTAACACGACAAGCTGATCCAATAATGCAAGCTTCTCCTCCTCGAGCATCTTAACCTCGTCTTCAACCTCTCGCAGATCCTTCCCCACTGCAAAGCTCTCCTCCTCCATCATCAAGTACTTGAGCCTCAGCTCGCGGTAGTTGCTTCCAGACGCAGATGTATCGGGCAACGAATTTGAGTTTGACCTCTCCGGTTGCTGGACCATTGGCGAAACTTCCCTCTTCAAGTTTCTCTTTGATCCTTTGTTCCCTGCTTTTAACGGAACAGAGGGCGCCCCATTTGCTTCACTTCCTTGTATCTGATACGAGGGGCCTTTCGGAGTCGATACTTTCTTCTTCCTTGACTTGGGGATCGAAAACTCATCTGAAAGCGGAATCTTTGAATCCTGCATTTTCCACCAAAAGCTGCGATGCACAAAGTTTTACAAGAGTAGATGCATTAAAAACCACAGGAAAATATTGGTCCACAAACACTAAATTAGCTAAGTTCACTTCAATCTATAGGACATAGAAGAATATTACAACTTTGAATCTCCATGAAGATTTAAGAACAATCAAATAGCTTAAAGCTGATATGAGAAATTCTAAAATTCATATCAGTTATCCACAATTGAAATCCCTATAAGCTCAATTTAAAGAATTAATCTTGACCCAGCAATACATATACTTTAAGCACATAAAAGCTTCAATCTTTCTTCCTGGGAATACACAAACCCTAAATTTTCCAATTCCATTAAAATTGGGAAATTGAAATTGAAATTCGTAAATAGCATCCAAAAATTATTGATAGAATGAATGAAAGTAAAAGGTGAATGAGGAAGAAGAAAGCACCTGAAACTGAACACAGAGGAAGATTGGGTCAGCGCTTCTTCGCTGTTTGTGTTGTTTGCGTTTGGTTTGGCTTGGCTTCTATCGTGTTTTTATTTGTTTGGTTTTAAAACAGTTACAGTTACGGTTACCACCTCTATCTAAGACCGAGTGTCGACCTGTTTTTGTTGGTCTCACCATGATAATGGAAAACCTACCTGGATTTGGACTAACATGACCACTCACTGTCACTCCTCTTCCACAGAAAACAAGTTAATGTGTTTTCTTCTTTTCCTTAACCTTATTAATCTGTAATCAAACTCACTTCCCATGCATATAGCGTTAACGTGAAGGTATGTTTGGCTTAAGAGAAACCCAAGTCGATAGTTGAAGGGAATAATTCGATAGCTCGATCATGAGATGATGAAGACATGAAGTTCATAGTGGTAACATTGTAAGAAGAAACAACTTTTCTATGTCGCCATCTTCAATTTGGTTGGCCTTCAAGTTGTGTGTTGGGTTATGTGTAGTCGAAAGCCCGGCTCTTAGAGTGGAGAGCAAAGCGTGAGGCTGGCCCGGTTGAAGCTAGGGGTCGGTAATGAGTCGGACCGGGTATTTTCATCACGCTTTCAAAATTTTGACCGGATTTTTTTGAAAATTTGAAGCCCATGAGTCGTTTATGGACTTTTTAGGCCTTGGACTTTATCGAGCTTTTAGGACCGGACCGGACTAAGTCCATAAGGTCAGGCCAGGTCGGGCTTTTTTCTGTATTAAATGAAAAATTAAAATTAAGAGTGTTTAATTATCAACTATATCAACAATTATATACATTAAATAATATATAAGCCTCAAAAATTGATATTTAGTATATAAATGAATGATATTAAGATAAATTAGAGAGTTTAGAGGTTAATATTGATAAAATAATCTATAATATATACAATTGATGGACTTCACGGGATTGGCCTTACGGGCTGGGTGGGCCTCGACGGCCCGGGCTTTTTTGGGCCTATGGGCTTTAGGACCTCGGCCCGAGCCCGACCTTATGCCCATAAGGCCGGACTTTTTTGAGTCTAAATTCGGGTCGGGCCGGGTTTGGACTTTTCGGGCCTCGGGCCGCTCACGAACATTTTGGACCTATGGGCCAAATAGTGACCCGTAGTTGAACCTTTTATTTTTTTTTTAAGATAATCGGTAGTCTAAATGACATAATACAAAAAGAAATTCAACTATAATTTGGCTCGATCAAACGAATTTCATAAAACAACCTACAATATTCTAGGATAGTTCAAATATTTTCCATCTGACATTTTGTCTATGATCAAAAGACTATTGGTTTCCTCTTTGCCGGTCCACGGACCATATAATCTTCCTTACTTACCTAACTCTGTGTGTGAAACATGTTTATGATTCTATCCATCCCTCCCCTTTCAAAGTTTCATAGCTACATCATTACAATTGTTCATTATGGCAACTCCCTGATCTATTCATTAATGGAATACTATAAGCACTAGCATTTTACTGGCCCATTTGACGACTATCATTCTCTTGTAAAGAATATAAAGTGTCTAAGATTCACACGCTTTGCTCTTACCAAAATGATCGAAAAAGAGGAATTACATGTATATCATTATCATACATCGATCATTTTTGTTCGATGCAGAAATTTCTCTCGGGAGAGATCCTTCCCGCGAAGCAGTCTCTTTTATCTCGGATGTCTTAACCGCGTGAGCCGGTCTATCCTGCTTGTGCTTCGTATGCTGGCGTGCCACCGTTCTTCAACGGAATTTAGACTGATCACAGCCGCCTGACTTCTTATGTAAGCGATTAGAACAGGGAGAGTACCAACCCTGCTCGAATAGGTCCTTTTTGCCTAGAAACCTAGGACTTTGATATGTGTACCTCTCTGCCGAATCCAGAAATCGATACTCCCACGCCTTATCGTGTAGAGCAGAGCAATCTCTCGACGAAGTGTTGAGAACACTCGCTTCCTTTGAGTATCCAAGCTCCCAACTTACAAGTGAGCCGCTCTTCAACCTTCAGGTTGCAATCGCTTCCTTGGAGTCGTAAATACCTTCACTCGATAGGTGAACAGCACTCAGACCTTCTGGTTGCAAGAAGATAGAAAGCTCGAGGACGAGACGTCTAGTATAGGTTTGTTTGCGTATAGCAAGGTTGTTTGATTGATTGTCCGGGGCTCTTCATAAGATCCTTGCCTTTCTTATATACTCGCTTACTAATCAGTCATTGATTCTATTTCTAACTCCTTCTGCTCTTGTAATCTTGTCTAAATCTCATACCAGCATACGTGTTATACCACTCATAGGTCTTCTAATTCCACCATAACTCTTCTAAGAATCCTGCTATAACCAACTAGTTATGATAGAAACTAAGCCGCGTGAAACCAGCTCGATAAGACACAGTTCTAATAGAACTCAAAGTCTTCTTCCAGCGAAGCTTGCTAGATACTTTATAACGTGACTCCTCGATAGAGCACTATTAATCAAGATGGGCCGCTTGCCAGACCTCGACTCAAAATAAAATATTTTATTTAGGCCCAAACAATTTTCGTATCACTATATACGCTAGTAGCATGGAAAAGTGACCTTAAAGGGCGAGTTTACAGCAGTACTACTACTACATCAATCAAATTAAGCTTATCGATGTCCAGCTATGATGTACAAACTACTGATCCGTCTCATTAATTGCCATGTGAAAGGAACCTTCATATATACAAGCAAAGTTGTAATGAATCCTTATTTTCTTCTTCTTTCTATGCGTAGTGTTGTAATGAATCCTTTCGAGCTAGAATGCTCCTTTTTATTATTTGGTATATATATCATATATGTATGACTAGATCGAATCAATTCCACCAAATACACCCTGAAAATCTTTTGGGTTGACTACAAGCTGCTTAACAGTTTGTACTTTAAAATATCAAGGCAGTTGATACAAAAGGCATAAAATTAAGATTGAATTAAAGAAGGAAAAGAAAATTGATCGATGCAGAATCATATACTCGTAGATCGAGTCGTAGTAAAGTGGTGTCAAGCAAGCACTACATGCAAGACATATATATAGTATATACGACCTACATATATATATATATATATATGTCTTATGAAAAGCTTATAGAAATCAACCACTTCAGATAAGAATTATTATGTTTGTAGATCGATATGAGCATGCATATGCAACCCTTTTCTCAGTCAGTCACTGATGGACTCTTTCGAATAAAAGATTTAATTAGTATGGATTTGAATAACTACGATTACTAATATCAAATTTTAATAAATAAAAATGTGATTCATAGTGTATCGTCACAAAAATCGATTATCAATAAACAGTAGTTCAAAACTATACTCAGAAATCGTGATAAACCATCACATAGTATAAATTTCCTTTTCTTTTTTTCTTTTTTTCTAAGCAGTGACTTTCCTAGAACCGTTACTTATACTCTATAGATAGATGTCCATAAGAACTAGGGCACAAATATGCAATAATCAAAATATCACAAGAATCTGAATTGTATTCATTCATAGGAGATGACTGTATTTATAGGAGCATGAATACAATGCAATAAGAGCAACTCCAATAGATTCTCTATAAGTTATTTCTAGCTAAAATATAAAGATTTTGTCTTAAAGTTCACTCCAGCACTTCTCCATCTTATTAGTCAGTTTAAGGATTCCTTATATTTCATGTTTTCATCCCTTATTTTTATACCGAAAACATAAATTGTAGGTAATGAAACATACAATACTGTAATTAATTATTTCCTTCTACATTGCAAATGCAATCAATAACTATATTAATAAATATATTTTTATCAATCAATCAAAACTAAACATTTGTTCAAATCTAAATACATTTTAAGTAATATTATTGGAGTAAATTTACACAAGTGATTAACTAAAATAAATTTTAGTTTTATTTTTGAACAAAATAAATAAACTTTAAGTGACATTGTTGGAGTTAAGGATTGTAGATATGGGTTACATGAAGAAGCATAATATATATATATATATTACTTCTTTTCCTCTTACCAAATATATAGCCAAACCCTAAGTTTGGACTTTGGACAAATGAGATCAAATCTGGATAGATTGCAAGTTTGCAACTGGGAAATATTGTTAATCAAAATTTGAGGACATTGAATCAATCAATATCGATGGAGAACTCGTTCTTACTGAAGAACAATCTGGTTTAACTCTGAAACCCCCGGTTCACTTAGGGAACATGGTATTTTTATTATTTAGTTCACCATTTTTTAATATGATCTGCAGATATAACTGGCTAGAAGTCTAGAACGGAACAAATGTTTCTCTTCTATCTTAGACTTATAATTGGCACTCAATTCATTCAACTAGGAGTTGATACGTACGAGTTCCAGGGCTTCACCAGCTTGCAATTTTGTGGAGAGTCTAAGCTTCCTGTATTCCTCATAAGTGAAAGGGACATAGAGACGAGGATGCTCCGAATCAACAAACTCCGGCGCGGCTTCCACGGCTTTCTCCTTTGGTCCCAAAAGAAATGTCGCAATCGACACCCGAATGGAGGCTTCCCTGCATTGCACTCTATGCTTCACATTGCACATCCTCCCATTGCTCCATGCCTAAATGTAACAACAAGAACCATGTAAAAAACAGAATTTTGCGCATTCTACAGCAGCACTTATGCTCAAGATAACTGGTATTTTTACCCTACCGTAGCCATGTCACCAAGATTGACAAGGAGTGTACCCGGCCAAGGATCAACTGGTACAAATGTACCACACTTGTCCATCACTTCTAGACCACCAACTTTTTCATCCTCTTGAAGAACGGTTAAGAATCCCGAATCCGTGTGTATCTGAACTCCGGAAGATCCCACGGATTCGGGGGTGAAGTTGTACTTGTTGATCCTAAACTGGCAAGGCCATCCCTTTGCAAAGTCATTCTCCACCCCAAGGCTCTCCCCCAACTTGTGCCCTACATCCACTATCTGCTCATATATTGCTCTTGCATACTTCTCTATTACCTCTCTGCTCATACAATAACATCAAACAACAAATCAAAGCAAATACACTTCAACAAACTACACTATGTTGTTCTCATACCATCAATCTAACAGCTACATTACACTAATGAGATGTCTCAATCACTTTAGCTATAACTAGAACACCATCAATTTCAACAAGTTTTAGGCTAACCTTTGGTGGGAAGAAGCATCCAACTGAGAGCAAAAGGTCTGAACAGCCTGAGATGATCCCAAGTCATAGAGACCCAAAGCTTCATAAAGAGGGTTGACTTTGCTGGGAGCCATGTAGCCACTGCCAGCTATGACATCAGTGTTGTTCTTCTTGACTTCCATGGGCAGATCAAGTAGAGATCGGACCACAGTCTTCATCTCTGACATGAGAGTCAATGGGATCTTGTGGTTCACTAACCTGAAGCAGCCCCATTCCTCTGAAGCTTCCCTCAGTTTCTTGTACTCATCAGAATCTGGAAACTGGTTCAGATCAATCACCGGGATGCTCATTTCTGCTCTTCTTTAACTTCTTTGTTTCTTGTTTTCTCCACTCCACTTTTCCTAGCTGGCTATCAGTTTAAGGTTTTGGACACATATATAATGAAATCCCCACTATAACTTTCACATTTTTTTCTTTATCAGGATTGGATGTTATATCTTGGCACTGGATGCTTGTTCAATTCGGTCACTCTAATTCCCTGCTTTGGAAAATGCTTAACCAATATGCCGGCCATAGAAGAAAGAAACTTTGGCACGACATTTGTATACATTGCAAGCAAGCTTGAATCTTTTATCACCAAGTGTGTAGTTTTTAGGGACTTGAGATTAAAAATGTATCGGACGAAGAATTTAAACGAAAAAAATGAGAAGAACTCCATATACAAGAGTTTGAACATATATACACATGATCTAGACTATACAAGTGTACAACTTTATACCCTCCTAATCAAATTACAACATTCTCATTGATAGTACAATGAGAAAAGAGGTCATCAATCAAGACCCTTCAGACTAATTGCAACTAGAACAGATGACAGATCAGCACCTATTATGTTGATCAGGTACACTTTCTTGAATCCCTAGCTTACAGTCTGATTTCTGCCTACAATCCTGCAAAACAAGTATTTTCCATCAAAGAGTTTTTGCTCTGTGTTAGAAAAACATTACATTGAATGACGACCATCTCCTTTCTCTTTTGGCGGCCTCTCGTCCTGGATTTCTTCCAAATCATCATCATCTCCTCTCTTCCCCGCTTGTTCTTTCCAATAAGCAACCAGCTTCTTCAGTCTCATGATCTCTTTTGAAGACACATTCTTACATGGATCATTCACGATTGCCCGAACTCTTGATGCATACCTGAATATCACATAACAATGAATTATTTACACACACAGATAATGCCAACTACAGAAGTGTAACGAATATAGATTTGAACATACGTTAGAGAATTGTATGTCTCATCTATGTTTGATTCCGCCGGAGAACAGTTAACAAACATAAGTGTCTTGGCATTACCACCAAGAGAATCACTCATCAGCATCGTTAGTTTGTGGTTCCTATAGGGTATGTGCTGTCCAGCGGAAGATAAAGCTGCAATAACATCTCCGAGTGCTGAAAGTGACTTGTTGATGCTTTGAGCTTCTTTGAGTTGACTGCCTGACGAACCTGACTTCTTGATTCTTTCTGAACCAGCAAGATCCACGAAGCTTAGCTACAAAAGTTTAGTAAATAGATGATATTAGTGAATACAATCAAAACCATTGAACCAAGTCTAAAGTTTGCATTCACTTCAATACAAGTAAATGTCAATCTCTTTAGAATAACAATGAAGAGAAAACCAGAGAGAACCAAGTGCAAAAGGTTGTGATATCCAAGGTGCATAGCACTCTATTTATAGCTTTGTGATGGATAATGGTATACCTTTCCTCTTGCAACAGACTGTGTCTGAAGATTGGTACTTTCAATAATTATCGAAACTATGAGATGAGATCTTGAACTTTCTTCATTCATTTGAGTACCAGATACATGTCGCTGTTCAGATCCTCTCTGAATGACGCTTTTCAGTTCCTCATATGTTGAAATTGGAAGAACTGTAATATTTTCGACAGCTACCATACCCTAGCACCACAAGTTAACTATTAAGAGCAGCCTCAAGAATGATATTAAAAATAAACTTATAAGGACAAATACAACAAAAAGAAATGAAGTTCAAATTTTTGGTAAAATACAGGATCAAATATACATGCTGTGTCACTTTTACGAGTTATTACAAAACATTGTATAAATGCCAAAGAAGTTACCTTTGAATCTTTTTTGATATCTAATTTCGAACGCTTCGCATTCTTAGGTAATAAAAGGTCTACAAGTGTATCTTGATATAATTCCACCATATATGCCTGCATCAGAATATATACATCAACTCAAAAGCTTAATGAAAAATACGGATGATAGCAATCATCAGCGTATGTGTGGTAACCGAAGTACATTGTAGAAAATTGGGCATATACCTTTAATGAAAATGAGAATTTGTTGTTATCTCGCTTCAATATTTTGAAAAGCTCTGCAGTAGCTCTTGGAGTAAGTCCAGGATTATTATCTGTACCATATATGGTATACGTCTTCCCTGAACCTGTTTGCCCATAAGCAAATATGCACACATTGTATCCATCTATGGCAGATTGTACCAGATACTGCATCAAGTCAGAATAAAAGGTTAATAGATATTACCATGAATCTCATTACAATTAATAGGATAGTTAAGTGAAGAGAAAGAAACTTGCCCTTGTATCTTCAAACACTTCTTCCTGGGTGGCATTACCATCAAATACACGATCATATGTATGTTGTTTATGTTTATCATCTTTCCATGGATGCTCAACTGTAAACTCATCAAAACTTGTAACTGTACATCCTTGTCTGTCTTCAATCTCTTTTTCACTCATAGGTCGTAATCGACAATAAACTCGGATCTTGCCTTTCATATCTGACAGGTATACAATGGCATCAAAGTCTTAGTTCTACAAGTCTTAACATATTAATAGGCTCACTCATATAGTGAAAAGATTTCAAGGAAAATACCAACCTTCAATAGTGTTGAAATAGCGCTTCCTTAGGAGTTGTTCCTCCTTATAAAGCACTTCCATCTCCGCTAGTTGAGCCCCTTGCATCCTCAAGAGGCAAGCAGTTTGCTCATTCTTTCTATCGATATCCTGAATTCAAACATATCAATTGGCAAAGTATCCTCGATTGTAAGAAACTCGGTTGTCAAACATTCTGAACCAATTAAAAAGATTTTAGAAAAGAGTCTGGTCATTACCTCTTTCATTTCTCTCAATTCATCCAATTCCTTGAGGTTATTCTGTGCTGCAGCAAGCTCGGAGTTCCTGGTTGCAAGAGTTGACTGAACTACAGCTAGTTCTTGATTAATTCCTTTAAGCTTCTTCTCAAGTTCAAAAACTTGAAGCTTTAGTGATTTGCGCTCTTGGTCAAAAGTTTTCTTAAGAGATTCAACCTGCATATAAAAGTCATTATGGATATCTTTCCCTTCTTTTTACCAAATTACATAGAAGGTAAGACGTTCAAAAGCATTACCTCATCAGCTTTAAGCTTTTCAATCCTTGATACAGTTTGCTCCAGTAACATCTTATCATTTGTAAGTCTCCTAATAGTTTCCTCTTTCGCTTTCAATTCCTCAGAACGAATCTTTATCTCATCTTTGAGTTTGTCTAACACCTATGTACGAGATCACACCACAGTTCATAGTGATTATGCTATCGTTTGAAATAACAAGATGTACCGAATTGATAGCATAGACATATTTTTGCCAACAAATTACCTGGTGGGTTCCTCCACCAGCAAGATTTGCCTTCTCGTTTTTCTGCACTGCTTGATTACCCAGTTGTGTCAACCGTGCTTCCAAGCTTTTCTTCTCTGAGAGTGTGTCCTAACATATTTTGAAATCTATTAGAATAAACTAAAGCTTTTTTGCTGCGAAATGATAATGGGAAGCTAATCACACTCACCTGAATTGCCTTATCCTTGTCATCGCATAATGACTTTAGTCTATTGCGGTCGCCTACAACCTCTGACAAGTTATGCTTCTCAGATGCCAGCGATTGCTTCAAACTATCTAAATCTTCTTGTAGTTTTGCTTCTTGCTTTTGCTTTTCACGCAGTTCTTCTATCAACTGAGAAAAGTCACAAATTAATTTGAAATCCAGTTCTAAAAGTACTAATGATATTTTGGAGTAGACAGTAAAAGGCTTCTTTCTTTTTTTTTAACATAAAGCAGAAGTTATTATCATCACACCACTTCACACGAACGGACCATATAATTATTACCTCATGAATACACTTCATGCAAGCAATCCTATAAAGCTGTTACTTTCTATTATTCCATGTGTGTACAAAGTACTGTTGCAATACATTATTTTACCTCTGAACGTGTGGATCATGGGGATGCAAGTTTATCATACCTTGGATCAACCAGCAGATATTACAGTTATTAAATTTTTTCAGCAACTTAAAAACTAAGTTCTTACTTGATCAACATTTCGCTGGGACTCTTCAACAGTTTTTGACAAGTCTTGTACACGTTTTTCATGCGATTCATCAGAGGGCTTCAAATTATTAGAAATATCTCCATTTGTTGAACCAGTAGAAGCAGACCGAGCTTTAGAGTATCGCCGCAACATGACATCATTTATATGTGTTTGAAGAGCAACACAAATTTCTTCACCCTGCAAGATTAGTAACACTTAGTTGATTCTCAAAGTGATCCAACTTCGTAATATTCTGAAACTCTATAACATATCATTCAGCAAATTTTTAATTTCCCTAATACGGAAACAATTTCTAACATGCAAAGGTGCCTCACCTGCTTAGTTTCAAATTGGAATATGTGAAGAACACCGGCAACTCTCATCTTGAAGAAGACAGCAGTATTGCTACTACCGAATTGCATTATATCTCTTAGCTCTGCTGAATGCAAATATTCCTTTGGAACAGGACGGAAAAAGTGGACCTGGAGAGTAATGTCATAATATATGTATATATCAGACTGAAACAAGGTACATTTACATATATATATATATATATGGATTCTTATACATTATACACATACTCGAACTCACCCCTCTTTTGTTGATTCCCAAAATGATTCGCCCAGGCAAAAGTCCAATAGGATCATCTATCTTGCGAACACTGAAGAACACTGAGTTCCCATAAGGAAGAGTTCTCAGTATACGCAAGAATTGTTGTCTTGCATCATCTTTTGTCAAATTTTGCTACCACACAACAATAAATGTCTTATATCAAAAGAAGCTTTCCATATACTTTCATAATTGTAACGAAGAACTTGTACAACTGATTTGCATGCAATAATGTGGAATGCTTGATACTTTATAAAGTAATAATTATTTCAGAATTCAAAGAGAAATTTTAAAAAGTAATAGCTTCTGTTAAAGATATATAATCATCCACTCAATGAAAAACTTTTATTTTACCATTGAATGGTAACGAGAGAGAATATCCAACTCCCACTCCCGTTTTGCACGTGTGATTGCAATTTGTCGAGGTAGAAAGCGTTCTAAAAGTGAATTCCAGTCACTGAAAAGCATAAGTTCCAACAAATTTGAATCACGAAATAAAATGAATAAGGGACCTTTATGTTTCAAAGGCTGCAAATGAATGAAAGTGGAAAAAGATATACAAGTGAGATATATTTGACAAAAAATACTAACGTGCATGATTCAGGGGTACCAATGAATCCAATATCAACCAAAATTTGCAATGCAGAAAGCTGTGCAGCATCATCTCGTCCAACAGGGTAATTTCCCATAATGTAATCGTGTTGCAACTGTAACCATATAAAAACCCCATCAGTTTATTAGGAGAAAATAAGTTATTATACAAAGACATTCAACTTTGATAGCTCTTGCATTTGCAATTGTTTTGTCCAAAGAGCAAGTTAGCAACCAGTATATTAATTTATATATGTGCATAGCCAAACTAACAAACAATGGAATACGCACTTGAACATAGGACAACTGGACGAACATTGGATCTGCTACAACCTCATCAGACTCTCGAAATAGCTTCTTTTTGAATGTCAGCTTGCAATGCAAAATTTCTCCTTTACTTCGATCTTTTGCTGCTTTAAATTCTGCTAACAGATCCCCTATGTATTTGTTGTCATCTAGCCCAATGTACTCCTCTGAACAATAAGAACATACACATTAGAGAAATAGTTCACTGAATGCAAATATAGGAAGCCATCCAGGAGGAAGTAAATGATGTACCATTTCCGAGATCAGGTGATTTTGACCCTGCTACAACTTTATGGCATTCAAACAGACTAAAGCTAGAAAATACTGATAGTTTAATTATCCCTGCAAGTTCCTGAAAAGAAGATCGACAGGAACTAATAAGATTGGAAAAATTCTAAAGAAAAGAATTGAAAGTGGAGTGTAAGCAAGGTTAGAAATATGGTAAAGCACAAGAATATGCCACCAATCACTAAGACGATTTCCAAGCCACATATGTAATTTGCATGTAAAGTTGCAACATTGAAAAATGGGGCAATTTAGCAGAAAAATGTAGAATTGGTGAGGCATATAAAGGTACCTCAACAGCATCGGCCACTGTTGTTGCCATGTCATATGTGATTTCTTCAAAAGTTTCATCCAAAAAGAACACTATAGTTGTAAGCTTTCGACCAGTTAAAAGTGCTTCAATCTCCTCTCGTCCAGGTATTATATGCCTAGGTCCAGCCTTAACAGAACGCTTCAGAGCATTTAAAGTATTCATTGCTAGGACTCGAACCTCGGAGTCAGTATTTCCACCATGTGCAACATTATGGACATACTCAGATAGATACCCACCAATGTCCTTGCTAGGGGGCATGGAGGATGCACATAAATACATTAACTCCCATGCTTTGATTAAACATTGCCTGTAATTTAAAAATCGATGAGGTAAGACAGCACAAGGAGCATCGAAATGACAAACTTTTAGCGACTCATTTGCATGCCCAAATCATTTCAATTGTAAAGGCAGCTGGAGAGGCATACCTATCCGGATTATTTCTTGTTTGTTTTGAAATCTGAGCAAAAAGTTCATCTCGGAGCTCCGTTCTCTTTATTGTTTGCTTATACAATTTCCCAACAAGTTCAATCCTTTCATCCAAGCTTGGAAGAGTAAATCGGTCAGATGAATCGATTCCCATGTACTTCAAAACAGTCTGGAACATTTTGATTGCCCGGCTGACCAGATCACTATTAATTTTAAGTAACGATGTAGGTATAGAATCCTGTAAAAGCGTGTGTTAGCTCTTGTTCTAAGAATAACAATATTATTAAAATTTGCATGTAACTACCTACCTTTTGGAAACACAGCATGTCCTCAAAAGTAAATCTTTCTCGAGGTTGAGGATCAACAGATTTTTTTGAAAAGAATCCACGTTTTCCAGCAGACTGAATCTGCTTCTGCATCAACCTCAAAAATCCCTCTACCTATAGAGAAATCAATAGCAAATACATTATGTATTCGTGTCAACTGATTAATGTGGAACTATGTATCCAAAAGAGAATGAATGTATGTTCGTGTTAGCAACTAGCAAAATATGGGTTCCTACTTCCTACCTGAAATTTATCAATCAAGGGTATGGCACTGGCAAGTTCTGCTGGGATATCCATCGACAACGTCCTTGGTGTACTGCAAGTAATAAGAGGAAGGAATGGCGACAGTAAGAGGCGATCCACCATCATTACAAGTAAACACCCCTAGTAATACTATTATGAATAAACACGTTGATACTCTTCTCATACAACTCTAGTTTACATACTCTCAATGTCTCACTTCAACCCAAAAGCAGATAAAACCCATTTTATTACACAGTATAACAAATCGTCAAACACCTTGTTCGAATTGGGTCAGTGAGCAATAAGCAAAGCAACTTACGCTGGCACAATGACGGTGGAGCAGTCACTATCATACTCATCGGCATTCGAAAAGGAGGTTGAGTTTTGCACCGGGGATTCCTCATTGCCAATGCTAGAGCTATAAGACGACCTACTCGTTCTAACACTTGATGGGTGCAGATCCATTGTCATTTCACTACAGCCCAATTCACACACCCTTTACTCAGTTTACTGTTCTGAACTTCAGCTCCTCAATCAATCAATCATGCACCTATTATGCACCCAATAACATAACCAAATAATAAATTAATTAATTTAACCAAATGCTGAAAAGCAGCTATAAAAAAAACACGTTATTCATACCAAACCAATAGCAATGATACCAAAAATCTAGTAATTCCAAACCATCATAATAAAGGCAATAACTTTATGCAAAACCTATGAATGATCAAACCATGAGAATTCAAAAAAAAAAAAAAACACAAGAGTCTATCATTGTTGAAGAAGAAAGCTCCTACCTTTTAGGGATTTGAGCTTCAAGATCGAGCTGGATTGAACAAAATTCAAATGTGGCATATATCACAAAATGAAAATGGGTCAGACAAAACAGAGAGAAGGGTGCGTAGGTCTTTTTGTGCTCAATGAAACTGACCCTTGTTGTTCTTCAGAGACCAAAACCCAGAAAGAACAGAAAAGAAAGAAAGAAAGGGAATGAAGAGAAGACGAGAGGAGGAGAGAGAGATCTGAGCTCAAATATTGCTCAGTGTCCAGAGAGATTCACGGGCCTACCCTATTATAAAATAATCAAGGCTAATTCCGTAATTCAACATCGTCCTTCTGTCGCGTCGTTTCTGTGTCGCTGTTATCTGTTTCTCAATCCTCCCACTTTATGGATCATCAAAATACCTAAATTACCCCCACTCATCCCCCCAGGCAATAGTTTTGAAATTTTGATTTCATTTGAAAATGTAGGGTGGGGGCAGTTTTGTAATTTTAAGGATAGCCTGTTTTGGGGGGCGGGAGATGCCAAACTTCCCTACCCCAATCTTTTGTTGTTTCCATGGTGGTCCCCATCACCACAATCTCCTAAAGTTAGTTTCTAACCATTTTCACTTTAGTATGTTTGGTCATCGTGCCACTTCTATACTCGGTTCTATTACTATCGTAACAAGATCGATTAAACTCATTAACTTTGTATCATTTCACACGTGTTTATGTAAGAAATGTGATCTTTGATTTACATAATTTAAATACGGTCGATTAGTTTGCATCTTAACATGTTGGATTAATTTTGGTTTGGTTTGGTTTGAAAATCTTGTACCGAGAATGTAAGGACATATCCACCCACCCAATTTTTTTTTATATTTTTTTAAAGTTCCCACCCAATTCTTAGAAGGTAAGAAATTTCTTTAAAATGTATCATGTCATGTCCATAAATACCATGTAGAGAGTGGACCTCATATCTCTATTAGATTGTTAATTAAATTTTATAAAACAGGGAGAATTGTGAGCTCCATAACCCCATTATGTTCCTACACATGTTGACACGATGCATTTTGCCTCGTAGAAATTGCACATGTTTATTGAATAGAAAGTGCCAAAAACGAATGCATATGAATGGTTTACAAAGGCAGGCTATGCCGGCTTATCCAAAGCATGTAGAAGAAGGGTTCAAAGGGTATGATAATATTGAATGTGGGTGTGTTTTAAATTATACTCACGAGAATTGCCTAAAAATAAGATCGGGTATCTCCCTTGAGACCCAGCCACCCAGGACATAAGAACAAGTCCAGGCAGCTTAAATTGCAATAAAGAAAATCACGGAAAAGTTGAGGACCATAATAAGAACAAGTGCCTAAAAACAAGCCAACTGCACTACACCAACTAATTTATAGCAGCAGGTAAGGATGCCCACTTTTGTGCTTTTTAAGACAGCAAAGTCGATACAGTTTCCATCAAAGAGGCCAACAAAGTTTCTCATGGAAATGATGATGAAAACTTTTAATACAAGCAAAAAGATCATTAACCTTACTAATTGTTCGCCTACTTATTGGTTTGTGTGTTCTAAACATGTGACAAGTGCTGGTGAATTAGACTTAGGCACTTAGCAGACATTATGGACAGGATCAAACTCTAGTTCTCTACCAACTTGTTCATCATTGCTTCAGTATTGCCATCCATTGCCCATTTCCTTTTCTCGTATTGCTATGATTCGTAAACTCCACTCTACGATATTATGCAGTACAATTAAGAGAGCTTCATAAGTTTGTTGTTCCTCTCCACAAACTTGTTAGTCAATCTGTGGAATGTGGATAAATTCTTCTTCAGGTTTCAATTTCAACGGTGCACCTGTGAAATACAAAAGGGCAGTTATGAATCTGCAGTAACCAAATTATATACACAGTTCTGTATCATTATAGATTCTCAACATGATTGGAGAGGGCCTTATAAAAAAAAACATGATTGGAGAGGGGGGACGTTTGACATCATTATAAACTTTTTTCATTACCAACATCTTTTGGTACAAGTCACTATTCTCTCAATAGGTGAAGAACGCAAATGTATTCCTTGAAGACACAAGTCAAATCAACTGCAAAATGGACAACATGGCACCCCTCTAATTGAAATCACGAGAGAATACCAGTCACATAAATCAACTACAAAATCTTCTCTACTCTATCCCTATGACGCCGGAAGAATTTTCTGTTCCTTAAACTGAACTAAACACTGACTAAGCACGGAATAAAGAAAATGATGTTCCTTGTTTACCAGTATATCTAAAAATGGTCAATATGCACTTCTGTCGGTCACATTATGTTACAAAACTTAAGCTAGCAAGGCTTGTGATCTTCTGTATTTGGAAAACTTTTACTAAAAATCCGTAATCTCTCCATGGCACTCTGGATTTTCTCTGAAATTGCACTGTACAGACATCTCTGTGCTGACTCATCCAAACCACCTGGGAAACTGCTTGGCCATCCTAAAGAAGGATTTGACATTTTACCAGACACAGAGGTAGCCTCCTGCCTCATTTTAGGAATGTCAAATTCCATAGGCTCACCAACAATTATCTTAATTTCCTTATTAATTAAAGGAAAGGGAGGCCATTTGCCACGGGAAGATTTGTCAGGCATCACCTGAAATTTTTAAAGGTAGCAAAAAATGAGCAAAATGGGCATAGTTGAACAAAATGGACCACAAAAGATTCATCATCAGTACACACAGATACGCATTGCATAGTTATGTAAAACTCTGTTATTCGAAGTCGTTGGCTAGAATATTCTGCAAAACATTTAGAAGCTAAACAAACCGTTGTAAAGAAGGAGCACACGTACCAAAAGAATATCAATAAATTAGTGCAGGAGAAGTTATCAATATCCACATATTCACTACAGTAACGAAAAACGACTAATTGATTCATAACTGAAAATTGATTACTGCCACAACTAAGGTGCAGTGCTTTGAACCAAGTGAAAATTTTAATATCCCAAAGTGACATGCCAACAATTGTTGAAAACTATTTTCAGTAGCAATTACTGCAACGAACCAGACGGTTAGTGCGCTAATTGTTGATGGCTTCAATCCTCAGTTAAATGACCAGATCATAACAACAAATGAATGATGGAAGCATGAATTCAGATAACAACAATTGAAAGGATACAAGCAATACTCAAGCTCATGTCATAAGTTCCCCTATAGCATCTATAACTAATATGGAACACCCTTGCTCATATCAGACACTTTGTGATAGTGTGCTGTACGCACCATATCATTTTCTTATATGTAAAGGGAGGGCATCAGAAAGTTTCCATCTTAAGCAGCTGGCCACATCAAAGAACCGTGCTTTGTATACAAATTAACATACAAATTGATCTGAACAAATGAAGGCAACAAAACCATTACCTGCTCAAACCCACCATGGACTATCGGCAAAATGATTGGCGTTACAGGAGCACGAGCAATGAGACTAGCAGTTCCCCACTTCAATCTTCTTATCGGTCCATCTTCCTGGCACACTTTCCCTTCCGGAAACGTGTGCAACTGCCAATCAGAAACTCAAAAAGTCTGAGTCTTGCATCATTCAAAATGGAATCACATCCTACAACACCGATACAACAACTACAACAACTTCAAACCAGTGCCAAACTTCGCCTTCTTAACAACATTGCGCTTAATAAGCTAAAACTAGACTATGAAATTAACACCAACACTTAAAACACAGTAAAGTGATAAACTTTATTACCCAGGCTCCTTCACTCAATCTCTCAAGAGCTTCATTCATGTGCTCCTGATAAATCCCACCGCCTCGAGTAATCGGAATACACTTCCCTACACAAAACCACACCATCAGAAAACTCAAACCCAACAACTACATTGTATATCACAACAATTAACAAGAACCCAATTAATTTTAAGACCTACCGAGCCGGAAAAAGTAGGAAAGCGGCGAGCTTTTGAAGCAGATGTCCTCGGCGGCCAAGACCCACCGGCTCAAACTAGCGTCACAAATCGGAAAACCCTTGAAGCCCCACATGAGAGGGTCGTCGAGAGTCGACATGTGATTGCTTACGGTGACGAGAGGGTGGCCGTTAGGGCGAGATTTGACCAAGTGGATAAGCGTCTCGGCGTTGTGGACGGTGGTGGAGTTGAGGAAAGAGACCCAGGCCTTCGCGAAGCTTCCGATGGCGCCGATCACGAGCTTACGTGGAATGCCGTACATGTGATCGGGTCGACCCGCCCATTGCATCACTCTTCGCACCATGGTGATGATGATCTGGGAAGAAGAGCTCTGTGTGTTACTGGATGTGTTGAATACGGAGAGAGAGGCTACGTATGGGCCTGGACATCTAGTAATTTTGAAGTTTACAGGCCCAGTTCGTGTACCCGACGCGGTTTAAAATTTAGGGTTTAGAGTTCAACCATATATTAGTTCATTCTAAAATCTGTAAAAGCAAGTTCATTTGTTGGGTCATGAGGTCAGAGTTGTTGAGACTTTAAGGCAGTAGGTCAGTGACGTATTACTCACTTTTTTATAGTTGTTTTCACCCGTTTGGTTAGAATTAGGGTCAAAACTTTATTTTATATTAGTTAATATCTTGCTATTTATTTTTTTATAAATTCTAATGATATATATAATTAATTTTAATGATATTACAATTTAATTGAACAATATTTCGATGATTAATTGAAGAAAAAAAACTAAAAAAAAAATTAATTATTCAAAAGTGTCACATGACAACTAGGTCAAGATAAAGTGTCAGAATTAACCTAAGGATTGACTCAGGAAAGTTCTTGTCTAGGCAAGAAACAATGGGTGGAAATTTCATTTTTGAGATTTTTAGCTTTTTGGGGCCGAATCAATGTGGCAACTAGGCTAGAATGGATGGATGAACATGCTTCAATCTTAATCTCTAGTCATAATGAAATTGATGCTCAACTTGATTTCCTTAAAAGGTTGATTCATGTGTTACAAGAGTCATTTTGCTTCTTCTTCATATCATGACCACAATGTATATCTGTAACGACCTGAACCAAATTTACGCACTTATCGAACCGTAATACGGTTTATCACGGATTAATCACACTATTAGGTTATTAACGACTTTTTCATCAAGCGATAATTAGACTTTATTTTCTTCACGGAAGTGGAGTATTATATTTTGAGCTTGTAGGAATTTTTGGAGAATTTTTTAGATAAGGGAGCTATTTTTTTATGATTTTTTGGAAGTCTGCGCGATGAAAATAATAAAAAGTAATTTTTTTTATGTCAGTTTGATCTTGACCAATGATTCCTTATCAGATCAAATCTAGACCGTTGATCTGATCAGGAGCTTAGGGGTATAAATAGGGGTATTTTTGAAAAATAATTCTGAATTTCAGAAAAGCGAATAACCCAATGACCCGAATCGTGACCCACGACGACCTGACCCGATCCGATATCGGACACACCGGAAAACGCCATCGTTGTCGGCGTTCTTGGTATGGTTTTGAAGCTCTTCACTTCCTCTTTCGATTTATGTATGTGTTGTTGGATTTTGGGTTGTTTCAGGACACGAGTCGACTCGATTTACTAGTTAGGTTCAGGTTTAATCAACGGCGATGCTCTGGCCGTTTTCCAGCGACGGGGTGGGGTGAAATCGGTTGGGTTTCACCCCAGGGGTTGAACTTATATAGTTTGGAGGACCGAGGAGAGACGAAGACATCGAATTTGGCCGAAAAAAAATTTCGGCGATATTCAGGCCGTGAGGTTTCAGGCTATTTTTCGACCAAACGGTGGCGAGTTAAGGGTAGGTCCAATTGAGAAAGTTATAGGGCTTATTGAGATATTTTAAACCATAGATCGAATGCTCCCATCAGAGTTGTTGCCGCTAGAGGCGCGTATGACTCACGTGCTGTCGTCCACTACGGGGCTCCGACAAGGCAAAAATTCAAAATTGTCTGGGGTTTTTCTAGGGTAGTTTCTAAGATGATTTTCTCACATTTTATCGAATTGAGGTATTAAATAAATTTTTTATTTATTCAGGAGACCGCAATCGAGATTTTGGTGAGGGAACTTCCGCCGGACTACAGAGCTAGTAGTATTATGTGAGTGAACACTTTTATTTTCATTGTTAACTTGCGAGTCTATTTTATACATTTTACGATTATGCATTTGCATGGAGGCACGTATGATTTTTTTTTACACATAGAATAGTCACAGTTGATGCATCGATGCACTGACTTCTCGGTTGATCCCTAAGACGCTCCAGGAGGATTAGGGACCTGACCCGAGAATTTACATAGTACCTAAGAGGGGCCAAAAACCTGACCTAGACAGCCTTAGGACTTGATGTCATTTGACCTAAGCCACAACCTCCATACATCACATAGTATTCAGGAGTCCCAAGAATCTGACCTGGATGTTTACATTTGTAGACTCGCATCATTTTTCGTATATTTTATAGTGAAAGACATAATAATTATAGTTTTTAATTTAAAACAAAACATTATTTTTTGTCCACTCACTCTAACAGTTTTATTATTTTATATGTCTTTCCTTGGGCTTTTCGGTTTTCTATTGCCCAGTTTGCAGTTGCTATCATGTGGTTGCACGTCATCGTCGGAGGCCTAGAGTTCGAGTCACACTTCTCTTCTAGTAGGTTCCTAGCTTAGTCTGCTAGTTTTGTATATTATGTAAATTAGAAGTCGCTCTGAATATTATATTTAGTTTGCTTCTGTTGTGCTGTATTTCTAAATAATCACTGGATTCCTTATAACTTTTTCAAATCAGTACATATGTTGAGAAATTTGGATGGGAATCGGTGCCCCATAGTTTATTTTTTGTGGACTACTTTAGAAGTGTAGTTTCCTTGCAGGTTTTGGATTTCTTGAATTTTTGGGGAAACTAAGGCAATTTTTTTTGTAAGTTTCGTTGTCGTTAGGGCCTAATTCTGGTTTAGGCAACTAAATTGGGGTCGGGTCTTTTCAGTTGGTATCAGAGATGTAGGTTATAGGTTATGTAGACTTTTGCAGTTGTGATACTCAAGACATTTGAGAATGCACAACACTTTCAAAGGGATGGCCCGACCGGCCGGCAGATACGTACCCATCAATGCTCACGGTGTTGTGTGTTTTTAAATGTTTAAGGTTTCACAACTGTGTCCTTCATATTTTTGTGTCTAATATGTTCTCTCATCCATAGGGGATGTCTCCTTGACGTGGATCCCATGTTAATAGGGCTGAGGATAGTGACGAGGATCAACGAACGCGAGACTTGTTAGCAAGCATTTTGATCCTGTAGCAAAGGCAAAGATAGCTGGAGAAACCACATTTTCTGGTTCCACAGATCCTGAAATATATGAGGCTTGGATAGTCCAGGTTAAGCGAGTATGTGAACGTCTACAAGAGCAGAGGACAATAGAAGTTGTTGGATTACTTGAGTCAGATGCTTACTTCTGGTGGGCTAGTATTAAGAGGATTCTCGTTGACACCCCATGGCCTACATTCAGAGAATGGTTTATAGGCCGATATTTCAATGAAGCTACCTAGTAGCGGAAGTATGAAGAGTTTACCAACCTGAGGCAAGGTACTATGTCAGTGCTTGAGTATCTAGACAAATTCACTTGTTTATCTTGATTTGCGCGTGATATGGTTGCGACTGTAGAATCCAAATGCAGAAGGTTTGAGTTGGGTCTGAATCTGAATCTGAACATCAAGGGACCTTGACAACTATAGCTCAGGATAACTTTGATGAGTTTGTAGTGTAGCAATAAGAGGCGAGGATGTAGAAAGGGAGAGACAATTGCAGTTTCAGTCTTGTCGCTTTGAGGAAGGTGGACTCATCCAAGGTTCTTCAAAGAGATTGAGTTCAGGTACATCGGGCTTAACCTCTTCTTCTGGCAGTGGACCTTATAGATTTTCTGCTGGCACATCTGGTAAATGTAGAAGCCAGAGATGGAAGAAGAATCAATCTCAGAAGCAACAATCAAGTACGAGTTCTAGTGGATCGATTTACCCTCGGCGTCCATATATATAACACACCAGCTACACCGAGAGAGCTTCCATTGTGCAATAACTACAACAGACGTCATTTGGGTCAGTGTCAGCAGTGCGTTAGGGTTATTTTGCTTGTGGCCAAGAGGGTCATTTTGTTAGGAACTGTCCATAGATGGGCACTTATGGTGGTTCAGCCACCCAGAGTTCAGGTGGAGATCAGGGTACTAATTCTAGAGTTTGGACAGTGCAGTCCAAAGGGCAAGCAAATCAGCAGAACCACAATCAGCGTGGATGACCAGCTGAACAGACCCGAGTGCATGTCATGACCCTGCGAGAGGGCAGAGCTTCCTCATGGGTTATTATTGGTACGTTATATATTTTTGGTTATCTAATTCTTACTTTATTAGACCATGGGCTACGTATTCCTTTATGTCGTATAGATTGGCATCTTTGGCCACTATACCTGCCTCTCCCCTTTCCGGAATGTAGCGAGTATTATATCCATCCGACG
Organism: Geum urbanum; assembly: GCA_946800695.1. Classification (NCBI taxonomy): domain Eukaryota; kingdom Viridiplantae; phylum Streptophyta; class Magnoliopsida; order Rosales; family Rosaceae; genus Geum; species Geum urbanum. The sequence continues at coordinate 7,684,289 of OX326997.1, forward strand.
AGGTTGTGAGTGTCATATGGGTGTATAGGGACTGCGAGATATTCATAGGAGGTTATGGGTTAGCTGCAGATATGATGTTGTTAGACATTGTAGCTTTTGATGTAATTTCGGGGGATGGACTTCTTAGAGGCTCACTGGGCAGTCTTTGATTGTCATAGGAATGAGGTAGTCTTTAGAAGTCTAGGTATGCTAGAAATCTTATTTCGTGGTGAAAGAAATATTTCTCCACTTTGTTTAATTTCGACGATGAAAGCAGAGAAAATGCTAAAGAAGGGTTGTAAGACATACTTTGCACATGTAATTAATATAGAAGTTTGTGCGCCAAGTATCAAAGATATTCTAGTGGTTTGTGAGTATATGGATTTTTTTCCAAGGGAGTGAGAGGACTTACCTGGTTTGCCTCTGATGAGGGAGATTGACTTCACCATTGAATTACTTCCAAGTACAAGTCCTATTTCTTAGGCATCATATCGAATGGCCCCAGTAGAATTGAAGGAGTTGCAGATTCAACTGCAGGAATTTATTGATAAGGGTTTCATTCGACCCAGTGTTTCACCTAGGAATGCTTCAGTGTTGTTTGTGAGGAAGAAGAATGGTTCGATGAGGTTGTGCATTGACTATCGGAAGTTGAATCAAGTCACGGTGAAGAATAAGCATCATTTACCACGGATTGATGATTTGTTTGATCAACTAAAAGGAGCTACAATTTTCTTAAAGATTGATCTAAGGTCAGGATACCATCAACTTCGGATTAGAGAATCAGATGTTCCTAAAACGGCCTTTCGATTGCGCTATAGGAATTATGAGTTTCTTGTCATGCCTTTTGGCTTGACAAATACTCTAGCCGTTTTTATGGACCTCATGAATAGAGTCTTCATGCAATAATTGGATAAGTTTGTCATTGTATTTATCGATGACATCTTAATATATTCCAAAGATGTGAAGCAACACAGGAAACATCTACGTGTCGTTTTGCAAACTTTGCGAGATTCTCAGTTGTATGCAAAATTTAGCAAGTGTGAATTTTGGCTGGATAGTAAGAAATTTCTTGGTCATGTGATTTTAGCTGAAGGAGTTAGTGTTAATCCAGATAAAATTGAAGCGGTGTTGAATTGGAGCAGGCCTACAAGTGTAATTGAGATAAGAAGTTTCTTGGGTTTAGCGGGTTACTATCGCCGTTTTGTACAAGACTTCTCGCGGATTGCAGCTCCGCTTACTCGATTGATCAAGAAGAATGTTAAATTTGAGTGGTATGATGCCTGTGAAGAGAGTTATCTGACGTTGAAGGATAGATAGACCACGACAGCAATGTTGACATTACCTGATGAAAATGGGGAATATGTCATTTATAGTGACACTTTGAAATTAGGTCTAGGCTGCGTTTTGATGCAGCATGACAAAGTCGTTGCTTATGGTTCCAGACAATTGAAGCCCCACGAAGTTAATTATCTCACACATGATCTTGAGCTAGCCGCCATTGTGTTGACACTGAAAAGTTAGAGACACTACTTATATGGAGCGCAGTGTAGAATTTCACTGATCACAAGAGTCTCACTTACCTGCGTACTTAATCAGATCTTAACATGAGGCAACGAAGATGGATGGAATTGATTAATGACCACGACTGTACTTTTGAGTACCATCAAGGAAAAACCAATGTTGTTGCAAAAAGATGCACTTAGTAGGAAATCTGAAGCCTCTCTATTTCATGTGCACGTCGTAGGAGTACCACTCTTAGCTGAATTACGAGCTACGGGAGCAGAACTGGAAGGAGATATGATGGAGCACTGTTAGCTATTTTTCAAGTCCAACCAATGTTATTTGACCAGGTTCGTGGGACACGGGATGCAGATTCTTATCTGTTAAGTAAAAAAAATATGATTCAGAATGGCAAACAACGAAGTTTCAGTTAAGAAATGATACCTTACTATTCAGAGGAAGATTGTGTGTTCCAAGGAATGATGAACTGAAGAAAGAAATACTTGATGAAGCTCATTGTTCATCAGCCTATGCCATGCATCCGGGTAGTACGAAATTGTTTCGAACACTTAAAGCTTATTACTGGTAGCATAATATGAAGAGAGAAATAGCAATCTATGTGAGCATGTGCCTTATTTGTCAACAGGAGAAAGCAGAGCGACAGAAACTTGCTGGAAAACTTTAACCATTAGAGATTCTGGTTTGGAAGTAGGAACATATTACAATGGCCTTTGTATATCAGTTACCTCGTACATCCAATGGTAATACTGATATTTGGGTAATTGTTGACCGCCTTTTGAAATCTGCCCATTTTCTAGCTCTTCCAAGAAAACTCTTTGTGAGTAAATTAACAAAGTTATATATGGAGAAGATTGTAAGATTGCATAGAGTACCTGATCGGGATACTCAGTTCACGTTGAAATTTTGGCAAGCATTGCAAAGGGTGTCGGAAACCAAATTACATCTTAGCACAACTTTTCACCTTTAAACTGATGGTCAATTAGAAAGGACGATTCAAAATTTAGAGGATATGTTGCAGTCATGTGTGCTACAGTTTAAAGGGAATTTGGATCAACAACTTCACTTGATAGAATTTGCTTACAATAATAGTTACCAGGCCAGTATTGGTATGGATCCTTATAAAGCTTTATATGGAAAACAATGTCGAATATAGTAAAAGACACCACAGAGAATATTCAAATCATTCGAGACAGGTTGAAGGCTGCACAAGACCGACAAAAGAGTTATGCTGACGTAAGGAGAAAGGATCTCGAGGTTGAGGTTGGTGATTGGGTGTTTTTGAAATGATCTCCTTGAAAAAATGTTGTATGTTTCGGAAAACGTGGCAAACTTTGCCCACGTTATATCAATCCGTACGAGATTATTAGGCGAGTGGGTGCAGTGGCGTATAAGTTGGCACTACCTTCTGAGATGATCACGGTGCACGATGTGTTCCACGTGTCTATGCTGCAGAAATATATTTATGATCCATCTCATGTTTTTACACCTTATCAGCTTTTGATATGTGAAGACTTATCGTATGTGAGCTCGTAGAGTATTTTATTTTGAGCTCGTAGGAATTTTCAGGGAATTTATGATCCATCTCGACTTTATTTATGATCCATCTCGACTTTATTTTCTTCATGGAAGTTGTAGAGTATTTTATTTTGAGCTCGTAGGAATTTCAGGGAATTTTTCAGATAAATGAGCTATTTTTTATGTTTTATGGAAATCTGCGTGAAGAAAATATTAAAACTAATTTTTTATGTCGGTTTGATCTAGACCGATGATTTTTTATCAGATCAAATCTGAACCATTGATCTGATCAGGAGCTTAGAGGTAGAAATATGAGTATTTTTGAAAATAATTCAGAATTTCAAAAAACTGGATAACCCTGTGACCTGAATCGTGACCCGCGACGACCCGATCCGACCCAATATCGGACCTGCCGGAAAGAGCCAGCGTTGCCGGCATTCTTGGTATGGTTTTGAAGCTTTCCCCATCGTTTTTCAATTTATGTATGTGTTGTTGGATTTTAGGTTGTTTTAGAACACGAATCGACTCGATTTACCCGTTAGGTTTCAGGTTTAATCGACGACGATGCTCTGGCTGTTTTCTGGTGACGGGGTGGGGTGGAACGGGTTAGATTTCACCCCAGGGGTCAAACCCTTATGGTTTGGAATACCTAGGAGCGACAACGACATCGAATTTGGCCAAAAACAATTTCTGGCGCTCTTCGGGCCTTGAGGTTTCGAGCCATTTTCAAGCCAAACGGCGACGAGTTAGGGGTAGGTCTAGTTGGGAAGGTTGTAGGACTTGTTGAGATCTTTCTAACCATGGATCGAACACTCCTATCACACTTCCATCGGAGCTGTTGTCGCCGAAGGCCCATGAGGGCCACGCGCCGTCGTCCTTTACGGGGCTCCGGCGAGACAAAAATCTAAAATTGACTAGGGTGTTTCCAGGGTAGTTTATAAGCAAATTTTTGAATATTTTATCGAATTGCGGTATTAAATGAATTTGTTATTTATTTTGGAGACCATGATCGATATTTTAGCGAGGGAACTTCTGTCGGACCCCAGAACTAGCAATATTTTGTGAGTGGACACTTTTATTTTCATTGTCGATTTGCGAGTCTATTTTATACATTTTACTATTATGTATTTTATAATTATGCATTTTCATGGAGGCAGATATGATTTTTTTTTATATACATAGCATAGTCACAGTTGTTGCATCGATGCACTGGCTTCTCGGTTGATCCCCGAGACACTCCGGGAAGGCGAGGGACATGACCTAAGGTTTTACATAGTACTCAGGAAGGCTAGAAACCTGACATGTGCAGTCTTAGGGCTTGTGGTCGTTTGACCCAAGTCACAGCCTCCACACATCGCATAGTACTCAGGAGTCCCATGAATCAGACCTGGGTGTTTACATTATTAGACTCGCATCGATTTTCGTATATTTTATAGTAAAAGGCATAATAATTATTGTTTCCAGTTTAAAACGAAACATTATTTTTTTTTCACTCACTCTAATAATTTTATTATTTTATATGTCTTTCCCTGGGTTTTTCGGTTTCCTATTACCCAGTTTGCAGTTTCTATCATGTGATTGCACGTCATCGTCGGATACCTAAAGTTCGAGTCACACTTCTTTTATAGTAGGTTCCTAGCTTAGCCTACTAGTTCTGTATATTATGTAAATTAGTCGCTCTGAAGACTATGTTTAGTTTGCTTCCCATCTAAATAATCAAAGGATTCCTTGTAATATTTTGGAATCATTACATATGTTGTTGTACAGTAGTTGGTTGATTTGAGAAATCTAGATGGGAATCGGTGCCCCATGGTTTTTTTGTGTGGATTATTTTAGAAGTGTGGTTTCCTTGCAGGTTTTGGGTTTCTTGAATTTTAGGGGAAATTATAGATTTTTTTTGTAGGTTTCGTTGCCGTTAGGGCCTAATTCTGGTTTAGATAACTAAATCGGGGTCGGGTTCTTTCAATATTCGAAATTTTTGTGAAACGATGCTAATATGTGTCTTAATACTATTATGTTGCTTCATGCTACCATACTATGAAGAATATATATATATATATATAATTTTCTTCTGTTGTCAACTAGAACCCAAAATACCACACTAAGTGACAGTGGCAGAGCCAGAAATTCCATCCAGGTAATATATTTGAAAGAACCCAACCCCGATTTAGTTGCCTAAACCGGAATTAGATCCTAACAACACCACAACTTTTAAATTATTTGCCAGAGTTTACTTTATAAAACAAGTAAACCAAAAACCTGCAATGAAAACACACTTCCAAAAAGTCCACAAATGCCAAATCGTGGGACACTAATTCCCATCCGGATTTCTCAAATTCAATAACTACTGAATAACAGTAAAATGTAATCATTTACACATTTTATTCAAAATTCAGTAAGTACTCAAAATGCTTTACAAACGGAACAAACTACATTTTGTATTTAGAGCGACTCTAATTTACATATATATAAAGCTAGTAGGTTAAACCCGAAACCTACTAGAAAAGAACGGTGACTCGAACTTTAGGCCTCCGACAACGACGCACAACCACAGAATAGAAACTGCAAACTGGGCAAAAAGGAAACCGAAAAAGCCCAGGGAAAGGCATATAAAATAATAAAACTGTTAGAGTGAGTGGACGAAAATAACTTTCATTTTTAAACTGATAATAACAAATATAACATGCCTTTCACATTAAGAATCCAAATAAATATAATGCGAGTCAAAAATACGATAACATCATAAGAATACATCGAGGGAGACCACTGACCCTTCTCGAGTATAATGTGCTCATGTGGAGGCGATGACCAAAGTCTACTCAATTTCGGTCATCCAAAGTCGTCTGGTGCATGCTGACACAAAGACGACGTGAATAACAGGGGGGAAGTGTTGCTCCTTCCCTGGAGCCACTTGGGGATCAACCGAGTAACTAATGCATCGATGCAAACTCACTAATAATATCTCTGTATATGGCCTCCATGCAAGTGCATAATCGTAAAAACATAATCATAAAGCATGCTCGTAAATACATAAGCGTACGGCATAGAATCATAAAATGCATAATCATAAATACATGCATGTACGTGCATAACCATAAGTGTATGAACAAAGACTCACAAGTCAATCAGCGAAAATAAATATGTCCACTCACAGTATACGGCTAGCCCTTAGGCCCGGCGGAAGGTCCCTCGCCGAAATCTCTCTCGCGATTTTCTGAACAAATAATAGGTTCGTTTAATATCAGAAACCACTAAAACACAAGAAAATCAGTATAGAAACCCTCCCGGAAACCCCTCGAAAATGTCAAGTTTTCTGCCTCACCGGAGCTCCACGCGCGCCACCACCGATGGTGGTGCGTGAGCCACACGTGCCTCCAGCGCAGATAGCTCCGATGGGAGCAAATGACCCCTGTTTGGAAAGATCATAACGATCCCAACAACATTGATAACTGGACCGAGACCCAACTCTACGCCGTTTGGCCGGTATCGGGCTCGAAAGCCCACGGTGGCCGAAATCGCCGGAAAACTTCTCCGGTTGATTTCATCACAGGTGATGCACCTCGGCCCCCAAAACCAAGGGGGTTTTGGTCCTTGGACCAAACCCACCACCTCATCGTGCCGAAAAATGGCAGGCGAAACCACCTGAAATCCCACGGTTTCACGGCAACATTTCGATCCCAAAAACTCATCAAATTTCATAAATAAATACATGAATAAAAAGAGAAGATGAAGGGCTTCAAATCCATACCAAGAACGCCGACAACCGTGGCGTTTTCCGGTGGGTCGAGATCGAAGTTCAAAACGGGTCGAAATGGGTATACGGGTCACGTACGCATCTCTCCGTATTTTTTGAAATAAACCGTATTTTTCTGAAAATAAACTATATTTTGCTATTTATACTAAAATTTCTGATTAGATCGACTACCACAATTTGTTCTAATCGCGATCCGACAGTCAAAAATAAATTGTAAAGAAAATACTTTTTGAAATACGATATTTTCGCCAAACGAACTTCCAAAACTCAAAAGGAATAGCTCGAAAGTCCGAAAAATTCCTCGAAAATTCCTACGAACTCGAAATTAAATATTCTACGAATTTTGCGAAGAGAGTCGGATCAAATTCTCGTCCGAGAAAAAATTCGTTAACAAAATTAGCAAAAAGAATAATTCGAGGAAAACATAACTCAAAAAGGTTAGCGCGACTTAAGATTTGGATCGTTACAATACTTTTTCGGTTCGTTCTTTTTTAAAAGAAAACCACGTCTTTTTGGTTCGAATTTTTTTTTGAATTTTTTTCGGTTTCCTTCAATTTTTTACATAATACATAAAAACTTAGACCGCGTCTAGTATCGTTTGACAGAACTGTTTTTGAAAAACTATTTCACAAAACGAAAACGAGAAATTGTATTTTGTATTTTTAATATTTGAAAACGCGTCTGGCAAGTTAGTTACAGAACTATATTTTCAAAAGAAAAACAGTAAAAACACGTCTGGTACGAAGATCTTAAATATTTAAAAATACTGGATGCGTGTTTGGGAAATATATATGTACATATATAGTATCTAACAATCAGTATTAACCTCACGCCTTAATTCTTCTTCTAACTAATGTCAACGTTCATATATATATATATATATATATATATATATTTTATATCTATTCATGACATGCAATGCCCTCATATATAATCGATATCGTCCGAGTAATTTCACCCCTGAGGATACATAATTGAATCGACTCATACTAACCTTATACTACTTGTATAAGAATGTAAAGACCAATTATCCAACCAACTCAATTAAAAATGAAAGGAACAAATACCCAGGTTAACAAGAATCAACACCAACGATTAATTCAAGCTCATAAGTTTCATCAAACTAGATAAATAATTATTGGAATACCACGTACAATGATCAAATCAAGCATTTATATTAACTTTGTAAAGTAGTGTACTGACACCAGCATTTGCTCAATCAATAGCAAGATACATATGATTCACAAATTTACCGAATGGAGTAAAACAATCACACACATATAATACTTTCAAAAATAAACATATACTAAAAACAAAGATATATTGCTTGACAACAATAAACAAAGATATATATATATATAGACAAGAACTCATTAAGAAATATACCCAACAATTATCTATAGCCAAGGATATGATCTCTCATTCACGTAAATAAAGTGGCAACCTTGTCATTAAAAAATATACCTAACAATTATATATAGCCAAGGATATGATCTCTCATTCACGTAAATAAAGTGACAATCTTGAAGTTAGAGCCACCATGATTCAATCATATATGCATACATATAGTTAAAACGAGAAGATATATAGAAGTGCAAACTTGAGATGAGGAAGGAGTTCAATACAAGTACGTCATTAACCACAAAAGAATACTGTAGTTCTGAGATAAAAGAGTACCAACGGCACAATGATAATAAATATAGTAGAGCTATAGTAATTTTATAGGAAGGTAGAATTTTTTTATCTATTGTTTATGTACGTAAAGATTTTTTTTGTACCCAGCGTTTCCAACTTTTTAGGATTTATTTTTTAAAAATACTGAAAACTCCAATTTGACGTTTTATAAATTTTCGTATAAAATCTGTTTTCAGAGTTTTTTGTTTTTTGGATCCATTTTTCAAAAACATCGGACCAAATGCATTTTACACTTGTTTTCATTTATGAAAAACGAAAAACTGTTTTCGAAAACGATACCAAACAATCTCTAACTTTTTAAAAACTAAATAAAAAGTTCTCTATAAAACATTATATACTGAGTCGCCTAACATTTTGATTAGTCTCTATGAGAGAATTTGACAATGATTATGATGCGTAAAGAAATTAGGATTTTAGGAGTTTAAGGTTTTTACTTTGCATATATTTATATAATATATTACAAAATACTCAAAATTATGTCGTTTCTTTGGGTGTTTCGATTTGTCGGTTTGGTTCAATTTTTATAAATAAAAAACCGAAATCAAACCGAACATTTTGGTTTTTTTCGATTTCAATTTTTTTGGTTCAATTTTTCTCGAATTCAATTTTTCTCAGTCTCGATTCCATTTCGCCTCGAATTTATTCCGATTTCGGTTACAATATCCCACTCCTACTCGATGCGATGTTGAAATTTAGGATTTTCAAACTCACCACGTGGAATAAAACCCCACGATTTTGTGGTCAACAAGGTTAGTACAGGGACAAAGTGAAGTAACCCGAGAGAGTTGGCAAAATAAAGTAACGAAGAAGAAGAAGAAGCCACACGACGAGTCTAGAAAACCCCACACAAACACACACATGGCAGACTTGTGCATTTCTTCTCAGTCCTCATTTCTCCTACCGCGATCTAAAATCGGAGTCCTCAACAATCACCCGACCCTCAACTTCAGCGGAGCTCGGCGGTGGCTGCAGCAATTCGGCGCCGATCAACCTCGGAGCTTGAAGCTCGCTGTCGTCTCTGACCCCAGGACTCCCAGCTTGTTCAATGTCGATTCGGGAGCCAAGGGCGTTGTGATTGAGCCCGAGATCGGCGGCGGAGGTGGCGGCGGTGAATTTGGAGGGAGAGGCGGCGGCGGCGGAGGAGGAGGTGGTGGAGACGGAGGGGATAGTAGCGGAGGCGATAAAGGTGAGGACGGAGGTGAGGAGTTTAGCGAGAAAACAGGGATGTCGATGTCACAGAAGCTTACTTTAGCTTATGCTTTACTTGTTGGAGGTAAAAATTTCTATTGGCCTTTTTTATTATTATTTTTTTTTATAGTTTTTTAACTTGTTTGATGGTAAAAATTTCATCTTGTATAATAGATTGTGAGCTCATCTCGTTGGATTGTAAAGCTATCATCTTTCTGTTGTGTTGGATTGTATATTTATCATCAAGTTGAATTATGAGGTGGTCAATTGAACTAGTTAGGATGGTCTTAAAAGCTAAAGTGGATAGGGACCTAGAAAGTTTTGTTCTTGTGATTGTGTTGGTAATAAGGCATCGGAAGTATCGAGTTTTTCAGTTGATGTTAAGCAGAATAGAAAGGCGGTTGTTGTTGATCTCTATTATGGCTACTCCAATTCTAGTGATGTGTGTTTACTGATTGGGGTTTGCGTCTGTTTCGGATTTGGCTTGGGTTGTAGAAATCAATTATGTTTTTAGCTTAGTCGGCATTGTTGTCCTCTTTGTGGGGCTGCCATTTGTTGAGAGTTTGCATTTCAGCATTCATGACTTGATTTTGCTCTTGTTCTCCAAGTCTTGTAACTGCTAATATAATTTGTTAGGAACAAAATTGTATTGGGAGCGTGCTACTCAGTAAGAGTAACCTAACCCTAATAGCCACCATCTCATAGGTAGTGGCTATTAGATTCTATATATGGTACCTGATAGATGGAATCTAATTGAACTACCAGATAGGAGGAATCCAGTATTGCAAGTTAGAGGTTTGTTTGGTGCATATTTACAACTATCATGTACTTGCCAAAAGTAACTTGGTCGAGGACTCTAGGAGCAACAAATGACTTCTCTACTGGATTCTTACAGCTATTTTTCTTTGACAGTGGGCGGCGTTATGGGTTACTTGAAGAGTGGCAGCAACAAATCACTTTTGGCCGGAGGAATATCAGCATCTTTGCTTTATTTGGTTTATATTGAGCTTCCTAAAAGAACAGTTTTAGCATCATCTGTTGGCCTTGGTTAGTGATAATTTACCATTCTTAACTATCAAATTTGTAGTATTTATATTGCCATTGCTACTGTAATCATATTCAATTCAACCTTAATTAAGAGTTTTTATTTGTTTCTTAATTACCTCCAGGGCTGTCTGCTGCACTTCTGGTTGTGATGGGATCTCGTTTCAAGAGGTCAGGGAAGATATTTCCAGCCGGTGTTGTATCTCTCGTATCACTCATAATGACTGGTGGCTACTTTCATGGAATTCTACGTGGCATGCACTGAATTGTGCCTAATGTAATAACAGCTTGGATAGTTTGGATCTTTTCTCTTCCTTTTCTTGCTAATATCTGGTATTGAATACCAGTATTAGCTTTAGACTGTGAACAGTGTATAGACTGCACTTGGAATTTTGAACTTTAACACTGAAATTTTGTGTTCCCTCATCTGCTTTGTATCTGTTTCAATTTCCATCAGTCAGCTATTTCAATCCGAAATGGAACCACTCTCTCTTCTTTTGTTGTTATTGGAATCGTAGTCAAGACAAGATACCTTGTGGTTTTGGTGTATTAATAGCCTCTCCATTCGCACTCCTGGTGATGGTCTACAGGTCTTAACTCGACATTGCTTAATAACTTTAGGTAATGTTGGGGAGATATGATTTGTTAGATCTCTGAACTTCAGCAATACAAGTTTCAAATGAAAGTTATCAAGCCCTATTCACAGATTCAGCCTGGTACTGAAAGTTTCAAATTCATGGGTAGCGTTCATGTGTGCAGTGTGCTTTTCAAATTCTATTATATCCTCTGTCGATGATGATGAAAACTGTCAATATTGATGTAAAAATGTAAAAAATAGACATATCATCACTTAACTAACACTTTCCAAATATAAACGAACGAATAGAAAGATGATACTTAGATAGCCACCACACAATAACACTAGTGCTAGATGGTTCGTTATTTTGTTCTAGGCATCTCTACAATGTCATACAGTCATATGCTGGATACATTCAAATACAGTTCAAATGCCTTGGCATAAATCAGGCCACCTGATCACAAATTCTCGATAAGCAATGAAACATACAACTCATGACCCTCCATCTTTCATGAGGTTCATTGCCATTGCGCAATCGTTTGAGAGATCTTGTATTCATGCTGACCCACTTACGCTGAACAGGCAAGTGAACATACAAATCACTAGTTAAAAGGTTTTTGCTAAAGGACCTTTGAAATGTTCAAACTAAATAAAGATAGAAGTTTCATATGATAATAGAAGTTTCATATGATCCACAAAGCTCTCCATTAAGTAGTTCAAGCTAGCTAGGCAGCAGAACTTGGTTGAACTTGTTCCTGAGCAACTGCTGATTGCTTGAAACAACCCAAACCGGAAGAAGAAGCATTTATGCTGAGGTTTGGCTTGGCATTGTCATCAACCTGAGGTGAAGTTGGGTATGGACTCTTGCTTCCCAATCTGTAAGAATGAAAACAGTAAGGAAACAAATTGATTATACCATAAGTGTAAGTGAGGACTGAGGAATAACCGTTCATCAGTAAAATTAAGTGCCATAAATTGACACAGATTACAAGGTAGTAAATCTGTAAATACAGGAAATACCTATCCCTACGTTTCTCCAGGAAACGCTGAAGAGAGTGCCTCCTTGCAATAGGGAATTCTGAACAGAGTGATATGACAGTGTGAATTATCATGCTATATCCTTAATAATATTGCTTCCTAGCTTAGAAACCGAAATAATTACCTGCTTGCATTTTGCAAATTGAGCTCTTCTGGTCAGGATACATCTGAACAACTGGAGAACCAGGAGCAGTAGAAGAATTTTGCTGCGAGTTTGACCCAGTCTGTATCTGTGGACTTGTAGGACAGCTAATCCCGCCATTCTTTACATCAGTAGCCTTATCAGCAGCTGCTGCGGCAGCCGCAATGAGCAGCTCGTGCACCTATTAAAGAAACAGAAGAACAGAATAAGTTGAGCACATAAACGACCTAGTACATCACACAAATGCGAATAGCTTATATTTCAAAGTTTACAGGAGTCAGCAAAAGATCACACCTTTTCTGCAGTGACTGCATCAAAGACACTAACACTCCCAGCATAGAAGATAGTAAGCTGTGCCGAAGTATGACTAGGAATATTCAGTGCAGATGGCTTGTTTCTGGTCCTCAAAGATCAAAAGATAAACAAACCAAAATACCATGTAAGCTCAACATGATCTAGCTAACCAATCAAACAAGAGGTTAAAAAATGGAAACTGATGATAGGTTACAAATCAAATGTATGCGATTAATTCAACAAAGTCAAGAAAGCTCAGTCATTAAAACTCTGAGCTTCTTTGAAAAATTTGCACATAACTCATCCACGTTTCATTGTTTGACAAGTTGAATAAGGCCCCAGTTCCAACTTATTGCCAGATCAAACTACAACAAACCAATTTCTTACACAGAATCACAAATTACAATTTAAACCTAATCAGAAGCATAATCCCGCAGATTATTAAACCAATATTTAATACCCATCATTGAACTTGCCTTGGAAACAAAGAGAAGATGAACAGTGCTTGCAACCCTCTCACGAACCTAAACTCACCTTAATAAAACTAAACCACAAGATAGCCGAAGTTCCAATATTTTTACAAAATTGCTACAAACCCATCAAAACAAATCTCGTAAATTCCATAACCCAAATCTTCCAATTTTACAACACCTTCACAAATTAAACTAGACTCATTCGACCACAAACACCTTGCAAATTTGTAATACAAATCAAGAAAAGGGGACCAAAAGTACCTGTTGCTGTTAATGTTGGGGAGATCCTCAATTTCGTTAGCATCTTGTTTGGGCTGTTTCACCTTCGCATCACCAAGCTCAAGTTTTTCAGCCATTTTCTCTCTCTCGTTGCTTTTGCTTTGCTCCTCTCTCTCTCTCTCTGTCTGTCTGCGTTTGCTTCGAGACTTTCACAGAGAGATAGATATAGAAATAAATAAACAAAAAGCCCAACAAAAGCTTCTGCTCCACCGGCGCGACCAACCTTCAATGATTTTAACAGTTTTTTAATTTCCCACGTTTTAAAGACAGATGCTTCCGACGTTGTCTGTTTATATTGATGAACATGAAATGACAACCTGAACTTTCAAACTCTTCCTAATTTCCTTTGAACCTCACTCTCTGTCAGCCGTTTGATGCTACTTTGGGCCCAGATGATCGTGCGGTCTCAATGCGTTTGCCTAAGGGCGGAGCCAAGATCTGAAATTAGGGGGGCCTAAACCGAAGAAAAGGGAAATACCAAGGGGAAAAAATGTGGACAAAAATATTGATTAATACAACATAAAGGGGAAGGATTAAAAATACTATAAAAAAGGTAAAACAGGAATGACATAAAGTTTAGTAAAATGGATGTCATATGACATAAGAATAATAAAAAATTACAAAAAGATTCGAAACCAGCCCACTCATGAAGAATGTCTAAAGCCTAAACATTATGTCAAGTTAGTTTTTATGCTCTATGCGTAAATTATATATATATATTCTAATTTCAGGGAGGGCCCCTTCATGGCTCTGCCCCGACGTTTGACTATGGGTGTTTGTGTAGTAATAATATTTCGAAAAAAAGTCACCTACCTACATGGTCTGAATTATCGCCGTTGTATCACTATGATGTTCGAACTTCAAAAACTATCAAAGTAATGCCCAGATTTTCAGAACTACATTTAGGTGATGCATAGAGTCAATTTCCGTCACATTGTTGTTAACTTTGCTGACGTGACATTAAAAAAAACAGGTTAAAAAAGATCTTAGTACCTTTATATTTTTCTCTCTCTCTCTCTCTCTCTCTCTCTCTCTCTCTCTCTCTCTCTCTCTCTCTCTCTCTCTCTCTCTCTCTCTCTCTCTCTCTCTCTCTCTCTCTCTCTATGGCAGTCCCTCTTTATCGCATATCCTTCATCTCCACTCTAAAAACATCCACCGGCTCCGTACCTCCTACTCCTCCACGTCATTATAGTCGTTCATCACTTTCGTCGAGCTACCCATGCTCGTTGACATGGCCGACCTTTCGCAATTTATGGAGTCCACCGTCGACATCCCCATCTTTGATTTCGCAGCCTACTGCTACTCCGAGTCGCGACTCGGCCTGGAATTAACTCGATCTTCTTCAACATCTTCAACGCTCACCATGTTGGCCTTCACGGGCTCTCCTTTCGAGATACGCAACGGTGAATGCTAGCGTCTCGAGGACTTTACCGTCGTCCCCAAGTGGGATGTCCCCACAGTCTTCGATGTGGCAGTGGCTTTCAAGCTGCATGAGATGGTGAGCCACTGGCACTGCATGGAGGACGAGGTGTCCGACTTCGAGAGAGTCGCCGCCGCGATCGACGGCTGCGATTTTGTGCCCGCCAGGACCTGTTGATAATCGCATATTTATGCGTCTATTCAGTGTTTAATTCACTCCATATATTTAATTTATTGCTATATTATTGAGTATTCCAATTCCAATTGTTTCAACAAACCTTTACCCAACAACAACAACCCCAACCCATACCCATCACTTTTGGCTCTCTCCCTGTGGTTTCCACTACTTGGAATGGCTTAGGCTTATCCCACCCTCCTACCACATCCTTCACACCTCCAACTCAAGGTTTACTAGCCACACCACATACCTATTCTATTATCACATCTCAATTGCTTAGCCCAGCACCAACTCCCACATAACCACCACCTCACTTCACACCAACTGTTGAAAACTCCCAAATACCCTCTCCTCTGCCATAAACACCACACCAATTTCCCAACCCCTTTAAGCATGCACAGAGCAGACCATTGAAATCAGATCTGCAACGATTCGATGGGGATGATGTCGAAGGATGGCTTACTATGGCCGAAAGGTACTTGCGTCAACAACGAGTCCTGCCTCATGAGAAAGTCGCCACTGTGTCTGCCAATTTCGGTCCCGACGCATCCATTTGGATGAACTCGTTTGAGCAGCGTAACCTATTCATCACTTGGGACATGTTGGTGTCCGCCATGCTCAAACATTTTAGGTCTGGTAATCCTTCGGATATCATGGCCAAGCTCACCCACCTGCAACAAATAACAATTATGGATGACTATATACTGGAATTTACCAAGCTTTCATGTCGAGCATCATCTTGGTTGGATCAATAATAACTCCACATATTTCTGGGAGGCCTCAAACCATAAATACAAAATGATGTGATGGCCATCGAACCTACCAAACTACATCAGGCTCAGTGCCTAGCTCGTAGATACAAATCCAAGAACATGACACTCCGAGTTGCTCGATCTCAGCGTTTTTCCACATGGTCTGCTCAACCCAACACACCACTACCCCCCAACAAATCCCTCCTCTTCCCAACCTACTCCACCACCTCATCCACAAACCATTATGCATCCCCGAAACAACCAAACATCCCAATAGGTCTATTCAAACGCTTATTTATAACTGAGCAACATGAGAAACGTAGGAAGAACGAGTGCTATAACTAGGATGAACAATACTCTCCCTCCTACATGTGTAAAAATTCAGTCTTGGTGATTCTAGACATGGGTGAGACTCACGACAACAATGTCGAGTTTGTGGATTGTCCAACCATGTGGGAGGACCTATCGACTGACATAAACTCACTCCTTCCCCTCCATCAAATTGAGAGTATCAATAGAGGAAAAATGATGAAGATACGAGGCTCCATCAATGGGTTCCCAATTGTGGTATTTTTTTATTGTGGCGTTGCTTGCAATTTTCTGAATCCTCGCATTGCATCGAAGTTGGGCCTCACGGTCACTTCAGCACCACCAGACCAGTTCTGAGTAGCCAATGACTTGCCTCTCATACTGAATAGGTTGGTTACCAATGGCACAGTATCGATGCAAGATTATCAGGACACCAACTCCTTTATGTTGTTACTGGTGCCAGGGTGTGATCTCCTACTCGGAGCAGAATGGATGGATTCACTAGGATTCATTGAATGACATTTTCTCGAGAAGTCATGATCTTTTCAGTATAAGGGCGCTAATATGTGTTGCGCGATATCACTACGGCGGTGCAAACAAAGTACAACGCTGCCTTATTGGATCTCATACCCTCAGAACATATGGATTTACCATCCCAAATTGTTGATCCCACTGCACCAGAAACAACCCACCCACCTGAAGTCCAAACCTTGCTTACCCACTTTCCTACCTTGTTTGACCTACCCACTTAACGTCCCCCACACAGAGAATGTGATCACCATATTCCTACCATACCCAACTCTAAACCAGTCAATGTCAGACCCTACAAGCATGCCCACTCCCAAACGAATGAGCTTGAGACCCAAGTTAGAGAGATGAAGGAAATAGGCAAAATTCACATAAGCACAAGTCCATACTCTTCCCTGGTTCTTCTTGTGCGCAAGAAAGAGGGTACATGGAGATTTTCTGTTGATTATCGTTGAAAGGACCAAACCCAAGATTAACTAGTAATCTAGGATTATGCCCTAACGACAAGACTGAAACTGAGGATTTCTGTAAAAATGTTGACATAATTTCCTCTACGAAGTGAACTACTACAAACCTGCAAGAAAATCACACTTTGAATTTCCCACAAACAATACCGTGGGCCACCGATGTCCATCCAGATTTCTCAATAAAGTGTGAAAAATAAATTAATTAAATTGCTGGAATATTAATACGAAACTGAAAATTCATAATCCAGCAATACAAACAATTCACTACCAATATTGAAAAATATTTACAACACTAGTATTCAGAGCGACTTCTAGGAGCAAAATAAAACATAAGAAAATACACTGCTAGTGGTCGAAACCTACAGGAAGGTATGATAATCCGGTGGACTCAAAGCCTCAAGAGATTCAAAATTCAGCTAAGGAGAAGCACTGCAATATGGGCACGAAAAACCGAAAAGCGGATAAAAGCATAAAAATATTAGCGTGAGTGGACAAAAAGTCATAAGCAGTGTAAAATAATAAAATATTATATTTGTGCATTTTCGCAGATTTCTGTGAAATCTTGCGAGTTCAAAATAATAAACCGAAATAAAATATAGAGGTGGGCACTCAGGGTGTTTGTCCTAACCCGGAACGTCTCTAAGACTGTAAATAAAAATGTGATGGGATCGTCTAGGGGGTTTGTCCTGTCCCGTGATAATCTGGGTCGGTAGGGCATTTGTCCTACCCCGGTCTGACCCGACTAGTCAGTGATCAGCCGACTAGTCAAAGCATCGATGCTGAAAATAAAACCATCACAAACATACCTCCAAACTCAACTGTAAATCTGCGTAAATAAGAACACGCAACAACTGTGAAAATAAATAAGCGTCCACTCACCGTACTATGCCGGGATATTCATAAAGCCGTAACCTACTAGTCAGCTCAATAATCATCCAACACGGCCCGCTAACTCGTAATCTTGAAAATATGATTATAATTAATATCTACTCGTTGATATTGAATAGCTAATCTCGTAATCCTACGAGTAATAATGTCGAGAATCACGCATTCTCGAATAACATATTTTCCGATTAAAAACATACTTAATCGAATTCTGAATTCAATACCTTACATTCCGTCACTATCACTAAATTTTAGAGTTGCCACATAAATCTCAAATATCTAGCGACTCAAATTTAAATCGATAATTGGATCGTCCGTTAATAATATCATGAAATTGATTAATTATTATACGATTAAATACATGTCTAAATTATTCAAGTCCAGATCCACACAAGAATCTCACCATTGCGTTCGTCACAAAATTATGAGCGGAACGACATAAAATTTTGTCAAAAATTCAACCTCGCCAGAGCTCTGCCACGCATGGCAGTATGTGGGGCCGTGCACTACCGCCAGCGGGGGCCGTAATTGCACCGGCTCCAAATCGAGCAACTTGCATACCAAAATATTCATCTCAACAAGCCTAACAACTTTGTAGTACAACACAACACCAAATTCTAACCGGAAAGGCACAAATTTGCCGGAAAATAAAAAACCCACTGAAAAATTCATTTCCTCCGTCCGCCAGTCTCCGGCCATGGCAGGGGCCGAGGTGTGTCGCGTTTGACTCGTCTCGGCCTGGGCTTCGAAAACCCTCTAACCTCAACGTCTATCGCCGCCGTAAATGCCGCCACCATCGTAGTAAAGTTTAACCCGAAACTGACCGTTTTTCTTCTTCTCGATCTGTCGTCCTCCGGCCACTAACGCAAGAGAAGTTACCACCAAAAGGTAGAGGAGGTCGTGCCCAACAATTACTGACCAGTTTCACGACCAGATGTGGCTAGAAAATGCCACGCACTCGCCTCCGACGGCGATTCTGGGTCGGGGAAGTCGGTGAACGCCGAGTCAACCTAGTTTCCAAATATGGAAACTTTTGACTTTCCCAAAATGAAAACCCGTATTTATACCCGTGATTTTGCAACAAAACGCTTTCTGATATTTCTTTAAAATTTTCTTTGACCATAACTTCTTTGTCGTAACTCTGATTTCAACACTTGACGTGGCCACGAACTCGTATTGACAAACTCTACAACCTTATCCAAAGAAATTTCTTGAAAAAAACATAATCTATAAATTCTCGATAAATCGCCAGTGAAATTTACCAACGGTAAAACCTAATTATCCTCGACGACTAAGGTAATTAATTAGCAAGTAACCGCGTAAGTTCCAATTATCGCGTAACATTGTTCCGGGTCGTAACAATCTACCCCCACTACAAAATTTTGCCCTCGAAATTTAGACATAAACGTATAGTGGAAGAATTTCCAAATTATTTTTCCAGTCAGTGACTTCGAGCTTATAAGAACAACTGCAGCTAACAGAATGATCCACAACCTTGTTACTAAACCAACCTCACATCAACAGGTCACGCTCAATAAATCCGAAGTCATAATAACTACTCCATATAAATCTAATACCAGGAACGACATAATTCAAATTCAGTAACATGCATACTTAAAAACTTCAGATAACCATGTCAAAACTAATGGTCAAATTTACCAACATACTCTAACTCTATCGGCCATATTTACCCAAAAATGCACAGACCAATGTCCCACAAAGATAACTACATGGGTAGTGGTGCGGTTCCAACACAGAAATGGCACACATATCGCTATTAGAACCCAACACCGGAAACTAACTGAGATGTCCAATCACGGACACTCACCCATAAGGTGGATACTAAAATCACTAAATTCAGAAACAGGGAACCCAACAAACCAGTTTAGAATCACAACAAATATGGGTACAAGACCGATCCGTAATGAACTTCCAACCATATACCGTTTTCGAAATTGTTTACAGAAAATTGGCCATAGTCTCCTCTAAAACTTAAGAAACCCAAAAACCTGCATAACGAACGTCTTCCAATAATCTTAACTGAAGAATATAAACTGTGGGTTCCACACTTCGATTGGATTACTTACAAATTAACATAGGTATACACCAAACATAAATCACTACTACCAGACTGAATTCATGAATCGTAATGATTACCAAAACATGAACCTCCACAATTCATTACTCCCAAATACATACTACCTTAATAAATATCCAAATAACCATAAAGTTGTTCAAAATAAAACATTCATAGTAAGCCTCAAATAAAGCCAAACCATGGGCAAGAACGAGGAAATCAAACCGGCATTGTAATTTACTACAAATTGGAGATATAAACTCGGTATTCCATCTGATGTTCTTGAATAGTCTCCACTATTAAGTCAATAATATCTAATATTTCTGCAGCCAGAACAACTAACAATGCATAACCTGAACCTCAACATTTGCTCGATCATATCCGGAGCCCAAATACTCGAATCGAAAACTAAGCATCTATAAAACTGCACCCAATGGGTTCACCTATATAGCTCGCACAAGAATATAATTACTGTTGACTCGAGGCAACAGACTCTAAGAAATTAAGCATGGGTCACCAATACATATACATGTATGGCAACACAATCAGTACATTGAAAATAAAATAATATAATATAAGGACGTCAAACTCAAATCAGAGTATTATCTTGATTGAATAATTGAATTGCTGCAACCTTTCATGATGTACCATCGTAGATAATATAATTCTTCTGACGCCGAATCATCAACTTATAAAAATTAATCAGAAGGTTAGAGTACTGCGGAATCCAAGAAATGCAACAGTTCTCGATAACATGCAGCATTAGAAATTTGAATTTTATAAAGCTGAAAGAAATAAATTAAATCATCATCGCCAAGCATAACCCTAGTTGGAATACGCGCTCGTGGATAAAATCTTCATATACTTTTGCATGTGATAAACGTTGGGTTATCAATAGGAAGCTCCAAATCATGTCTAGAAGAAATCCGAAAATCATGCAACATACAAATTTCAAATCGTACCCATCTGCTACTAATCTCCATGTACACCTGTAATGCTCACAACCTCATATCTGACATCGAGCTGAAACAATTTAATCTATACAACATAACATATGCCCCACCGGTCCAGTGTTAATACAATATATTTTCAAGTTAGTAGCATGAAACGAATGGTACCATTTAAGAGGGGATGTGTTCACGATATAAAATGAGCACCAACAAGATAAGAAACAACATAAGTGAAAATATTTTTTATTAATAAAACTGAATTATTGGAATTCCTCAAAGAATGAATGAGTTTTGAAGAAGGAATATCAAGATTAAATAAATCACTAACCCCTGGTAATGGACCTTATTCTTTCCCAAAACTTGTTTTAGTTTCCAATAAGCGATGTTTAATCTCGTTGAACAATCCTTCACATTTGCGAATAATATTGGTGCTCCCTTCGATGAAATATTGGAACGGATAAAATTCTCGACGATCAATTCCTCATGTTGAGTCTGCCACTCTTGCAACTAAGCTGGAGCCATACGATAAGATACTTAAGTTATAGAATCGGACCCGATAATAACTCAACAATTAAATCTCTCTTGAATCGTAGGTAAACTTGGTAAATTCTTGAAAAATACATCCGGATACACACAAACTTCTTTAATCGAATCAATATAGAAAGTAGAGACATAAAGTGTTACCATATGTGCCAAGCATGCAGTACATTCCTCCCGGAACATTATCACAGCCTTCATGGCCAAACCCAAGCACAAAATAACACATTTACCTCACCATAAAACAAAATCTCAGGCAAACCGAACTCCAAATCTCAATAACCGTCTACCAACATCAGATGATGGCTCAAGAAGTCCATGCCTAAGATTAACACAAATTCTATTATATCCAGAAGTGTTAGATCGGTAGACAAACTAAAACCTCTAAGCATTACACTTCAACTCCGTAAAATAATTTAACTAACATCACCCCCACCAGAGGGATAAATTTACTCACCACAATTCCAGAGAAGATGTGGTAGGTACGTTGACTATAGATGCCAGCCTTACCGCTATAAACGAACACGTCACCCACCAAATCAAACAAGATATAGAAACATAGTCAAAAACATTCAATGTTCAAATAATGACCTCCAAAGATGCTCGAGGATCCCAGAGAATCATCCGGTGAAAGCGAGCCTGACCTGAAAATCATGCCAGCCGTCCTCCGGACCTCGGTCCTGATATGCTGGTGGTCGGGGTGATGGCGTAGATCTGACTCCCGAAGTAATTCTCTGGTCACCGCAAGAACTTAGAGCTAAAAATGCACCAGGGTGTCCCTCAATAGACATTCCCCCACAAAGAGGTCCACCTTACCACAACAAGAACATACTGATATCTTCATCGGGCACTACCCATAACGATATTTATGGAAAATGTTACATAAAAGAAAATCTCTCGGCGCTGGGGAAATAAATCCAGATCCACCAGAATTCACCCAAAACTCTCGTCTCAGGCATCGGCCCCTCCTCCATCATGGAAAACAACACGAACGATGGACACTAGGAGTTGAGGTATGAAATCTCTTACCAAAAGATGATGTTGAACCAAAAGTGTTGTAACCTCCACCCAAAAAATATCCCTGGCGAGGTCCACCTTACTAAAATCGTCGAATAACACTCCGTAAAATTAAGGTCAAATCTCATATTAAACCTCAGCATAGACACATTCACCAAAGTCCATGTATGGCATGCTCGTCATAAATGAAGAAATTACAGGTCACAAGCCTTGCTCAGACCCCAGTATTTCTCCCTTACTGTTTCGTCAGAATAGAATGCAAATCAAAACAGGCAATAAAACAGTCCAGATACACCATAGCTGATAAATTCTTCGCCGTAGATTCATGAACTTTGCATGCTTCCTTTCCTTATCCACCTTACTGGAAAGCGACACCTCAAAATTCGCTGATTTTGGCCCATAAGATTGCAATGTACTTCCTGCCTCTCGGTGCTCATTCATCAACAATAGTCATGGTCCTGCAGTAGATCGACAACTAACTTTATCCTCTACCCATGTATTAGCTGAGGACGCATACGGTCGCAAACTCGACCGATCACGATAAACCAGTTCTCACACACCACCAGGTTAAGAGAACCAGGGAAAGGCATAACACCTGCCTTATTAGCCCGTTTAACAAAATCGTCACGGTCCTCCCGTGGTGCTGGCATAATGTGTGCGAATAGCTCACGCATTAGTTGGCCAATAACAGCGCCTCATCCTGAAGAGCTGGTTTTCGAGGCATAATGGTCTACGAGTCCACCACTACTAATTAGGCCACAAAACCAAACCAAGAAAACTGGCTCAACTAGAAGACTCTGAACACTTAACAATGCACAACACTTGGAAGTTATGGGGATCCGCCGGCCGGTCGCGTCACTCCTCCCAGGAGTGTTGTACACTATCAAATATCTGAACTGATCTAACCAAGGAAGTCTACAGAATCTATAACCTAATGCTGAAAGGACCCAACCCTAGATTAACTAGTAATCTAGGATTATGCCTTAACGACAAGACCTAATATATGGATTTCTGTAAAAAATTTAGACATAATTTCCTCTACGAGTGAACTACCAGAAACATGCAAGAAAATCACACTTCGGATTTCCCACAAATAATACCGTGGACAACAGATGTCCATCCAGGTTTCTCAATAAATTACGGAAAGTAAATTAATTGAATTGCTGGAATATTAATACGGAACTAAAAATTCATAATCCAACAACACAAACAATTCACTACCATTATTGAAAAATATTTACAACACTAGTGTTCAGAGCGACTTCTAGGAGCAGAATAAAATATAAGAAAATACACTGCTAGTGGCCGAAACCTACAGGAAGGTATGATAATCCGGTGGACTCAAAGCCTCAAAAGATCCAAAATCCAGCTCAGGAGAAGCACTGCAATCTAGGCACGAAAAACTGAAAGGCTAGGGAAAGGTAGATAAAAACATAAAAATGTTAGCGTGAGTGGACAAAAAGTTATAAGTAGTATAAAACAATGAAATATTCTATTTGTGCATTTCCGCAGATTTCTGTGAAATCATGCGAGTTCAAAATAATAAACCTAAATAAAATATGGAGGTGGGCACTCAGGGTGTTTGTCCTAACCCAGAGTGTCTCCAAGACTGTAGATAAAAATGTGATGGGATTGTCTAGGGGGTTTGTCCTATCCCGAGACAATCTGGGTCGGCAGGGTATTTGTCCTAACTCGGTCTGACCCAACTAGTCAGTGATCAACCGACTAGTCAAAGCATCGATGTTGAAAATAAAACCATCACAAACATACCTCCAAACTCAACTGTAATAAATACAGAAGACTGTAAATCTGCGTAAATAAGAACTCGCAACAACTGTGAAAATAAATAAGCGTCCACTCACCGTACTATGCCGGGATATTCATAAACCCGTAACCTGCTAATCAGCGCAATAATCATCCGACACGGCCTGCTAACTCGTAATCTTAAAAATACGATTATAATTAATATCTACTCGTCGATATTGAATAGCTAAGCTCGTAATCCTACGAGCAATGATATCGAGAATCTCGCATTCTCGAATAACGTATTTTCCGATTAAAACGTACTTAATCGAATTCTGAAATCAATACCTTGCATTCCTGCACTATCACTAAATTTTAGAGTCGCAACATAAATCTTAAATATAGAGCGACTCGAATTTAAATCGGTAATTGGATCGTCCGTTAATAATATTGTGAAATTGATTAATTATTATACGATTTAATACATGTCTAAATTATTCAAGTCCAGATCCAAACAAGAATCTCACCATTGAGTTCATCACGAAATTACGAGTGGAACGACATAAAATTTTGTAGAAAATTCCAATTCGTTAGAACTCCGCCGCGCACGGCGACGCGTGAGGTCACGCACCACCGCCGGCGGCGGCCAGAATCCCACATGCTCCAAATCGAGCAACCTGCATACCAAAATGTTCATCTTAACAAGCCTAACAACTTTGTAGTACAACACAACACCAAATTCTAACCGAAAAGGCACAAAATTTCCAGAAAATCAAAAACCCACCGGGAAATTCATTTCCTTCGTCTATCGGCCTCCGACCACGGCATGGACTGAGGTGTGTCACGTTCGACTCATATCGACAAACTCTACAACCTTATCCAAAGAAATTTCTCAAAAAAAATATAATTGATGAATTCTCGATAAATCGCCAGTGAAAGTTACTAACGGTAAAAACTAATTACCCTCGACGATTAACGTAATTAATTAACAAGTAACCGCGTAAGTTCCAATTATCGCGTAACATTGTTCTGGGTCGTAACAATCATGCTCTAAATGCCAACACATTTAAAGACCAATTTCCCATCCCTCATGTAGATGAGCTCCTCGACGAGTTATATGGCTCACAGTACTACACTAAGTCGAATTTGAGGTCCGTCTACCACCAAATTTGCATGTTCGAGGAAAATATATATAAAATGGCATTTCAAACTCATGAGGGTCATTTTGAGTTTGTGATGATACCTTTTGGATTGGTTAATTCTCCTTCCACCTTTCAAGCACTTATGAATGAAATCTTCCGGCTTTACCTAAGTAAGTATGTCTTAGTCTTTTTCGATGACATTCTTATTTATAGCCATGATTTCAATTCACATCTTGAGCACCTCACAATCATATTTGAGATTTTGCAAGCAAATTCCTTACGCTTGAAGTTTTCAAACTGCTATATTGCACAAGATAAAGTGGACTACTTGGGCCATGTGGTCACCGGTAATGGGGTTTCCATGGACCTAGCTAAAGTACAATGCATTTGGGACTGGCCCAAGGTCACAACACCTAAGGCCATATTTTCATTCCTGTGCCTCACTGGATATTATCACAAATTTGTGGCCCATTATAGTAGTATTGCCAAACCACTGTCGGATATGTTGAAAACAGACTGCTTTGTGTGGTCTGAGGCAGGTGATCTAGCCTTTCAGAAACTCAAGACAACCATAACCACTACCTCAGTTATTCAATTACCTAATTTTGAAGAACACTTTCAAGGTGAGAAAGATGCCAGCAGCGTTGGTATTGGTGTTGTACTACAACAAAACCGCCATCTACTTGCCTTCCTCAGCAAAACTCTTTGCCCGAAGAATCAAGCACTCTTGGTGTATGAGAAAGAGATGCTAGCGATTTTATTTGTAGTGGGAAAATGGCGTCACTACCTTCTTGGGCATGAGTTCACCATTGTCACTGACCACAAGACTCTGAAGCATATTTTAGAATAACGCATAACCACTCTGGCGCAACACTAGTGGATTTCAAAATTCCTTGGGTCAATTACTGGGTAGAGTACAAAGCGGGCCATCTCAATATTGTGTCAGACATCCTTTCTCGACAGCATGAGGTTTGTACCATCCAATCTTGTTCTTCCTTAATTTTTTATGTGTTACCTTCAATTGATCGAGCTTGTGCCGCCGATCCATTTTCTATCAGAATAGCTTCTATGCTCCAATAAGGCATGGCCACCGAGAAGGGTTTTTCATGGCAGCAGAATTGCCTTTATTACAAAGAGAGGATCTATGTTCCCAGCACATCTGATTGGCGCACTAAGCTCCTATTTGAATTCCATGCCTCTCTCTAAGCTGGGCATTCAGGATTCTTGAGGACGTACAAGAAGCTATCTCGCAGCTTCAATTGATCGGGGATGCGTCGAGATGTGAAACCCTATGTGGTGGAATGCGACCAATGTCAAAGACAAGCTTACGAGACCATTCATCCCCAGGTTTACTCCACCCTCTTCATATACCTGATTATGTGTTTCTTGACATTGCTATGAATTTTATAGATGGCTTACCAATTTCGGATGGCAAGACCTCCATATTAGTCATGGTGGATCGACTAACCAAGTGCGAGCACTTCTTGGCCCTAGCACACCCATACACAGCTTTTTCGGTGGCTCAGTTATTTCTCAGGGAAATCTATCGCCTCCATGGTATGTCGAAGACGATAGTAAGTGATCGCGACAAGGTCTTCCTCAACCACTTTTGGACTTAATTCTTCAAAATTTAGGATACTCAACTATGCCACAGCTCAGTGTATCATTCATAAATGGATGGCCAATTAGAAGTACTTAATCGGATATTGGAACACTACCTACGTTGTTTTTCAAGTGACAAATCGGAGCAATGGGCATCTCTCTTACACTGGGAAGAATTCTGGTGTTACACCCCCTTCATGGTGCCATTAAGATGACCCCATTCCAAGCTTTGTATGGGACTCCACCACCTTCGGTTCAACACTATTTGCATGGCTCTACCATTGTACATGCTATGGCTTACCCACTTCAGTCCAGGGATGATTTGATTGCTTTACTCAAGGACAACATCAAACTTGCCCAGAATCGCATGAAGCAGTATGCTGACTCTGGCTACACTGAGAGAGAATTCCAAGTCGGGGATTGGGTGTTCCTCAAACTTCACCCATATCGACAACAGTTAGTGGTTCGTCGCACTACTAACAGTTAGTGGTTCAACGCAAGAAGGATGAAAACTTCTCTATCACTACCACTTTACCTCCCTTAGACTCTGATAGTGCATTGACTTGGCAACACGTTCTGGACATGATGGTGGAATGTTACAAGGGAAAGAATGTGACCAAATGGCTCATCAAATGGAAGGGACTGCCAGAAGAAGACTCTACTTGGGAAGTTGCTCACCGCTTCGTGGCTCAGTTCCCTAAGTTTCGAGCTTAAGTTCAAGCTCGATTTTGGGGAGGGAGATCTTGTTAGAACCCTATCTAACTCCCAAACTCAATTGATCATTCACACTGGCCCAATATCTACACAGCTTACCGTTGTTGAGCTAGCAATTTATCTTCTTCACTACAGACCGTATTGTCTCTTAGCTAAGTACTCCTTTTGTTATGTAGTTCTGTTGTATTGCTACAATAGTTGTCTCTCTTGACCATGGTAGTCCTCTGCCACATGCCTCATGCTAGTTGTATGTGATGAGCTCCCACTATATATTGTAACAGCCATTGTGCTTTAGACAAGCTATCAATGAAACTCTTTTGAATCTCCCTCTTCTTTCCTATCTCCCCTCATTTCTCTGTGCTTGGGTCTATTATAAAGATATTGAGAGAAATAGGCATGGATTAGAAGACTTTGATATTTAAATTTTATGCGCTAAAACTCCATTGAATCATTGTTATGATGTGTGCATTGTTTCTACCAAACTCCGTAGGAATTCCAGTAGAAGTGCGGATGAGGTCAATTCGGATGATCTGAGCTATTGCATGTATGTCGTCATTTACCTGCTGTTAAGAGTAATACACCAAACGGTCATTAGGAGCCTTGATGGGTTCTTCCCGCCTTCGACTTTTCGACGCTCAAGTTAGTGTATGAAGCGTAACAATAGTATTAGTAGAGTAACAGGCGTACCTTGTAACTGTCATAAATGTGTTGCTTATATTGGCGGTTGAGTATGGAGTCTTTTGTTTCTCTTCGATGTGGGATCTTGCTTGTTTGTTCATGATCTGTCCTGATACCTTCCATTTGTTGTTCCGAGTGCGTGGGCTTTCGGATGGTGTTGCTTCCTTGTTTAAAGTTGAAACCTGTATTGCTGTCTTGCGTTTGGTCTGAGCTGTCTTGACCCGCTTGGAGTGACTAAGTGTGTGACCATTTATGTGTTTACGGGATCACGCACTAACAAGTCCCCCAAGTCCCTAAGTCAAGGGAATCAACTCTTGATTGGGGAGTTGTAAGGTTTTGTCCAGTTCTGCACTCGTGGTCACTCGAGAGGGGGGCGTACCCTGATAACCTCGAGTCCCCCAACTCTCCGATGAAGAGCTGATTTTGAGGTCGGATGTCGAAGTGTCATGCCGTGGGGTCTCGTCCTGCGATGGTGCGGACTTGTTGTTTTTCCGCTATTGGGATTGGACTCCGAAACCTGGTGTTGCTGTTTGGAGCCGCTTATGTAGCGACAATTAATGTTGCTGCTCATCCCACGATAGCGCGAACGTTGTTGTTGTTTGGCTATCGGGTTGGACTCTGAAACCTGATGTTGCTGTTTGGAGCCACTTATGTGATGACAAGTGATGTTGCTGCTCGTCCCACGATAGCACAAACGTTGTTGCTGTTCGACTATCGGGTTGGACTCCGAAACTTGATGTTATTGTTTGGAGCCGCTTATGTATCAGGTAAAGCTCTAGGGTGGATGCGTAACAGGAGGTCCCAGACCTCAGTTCGTTAGCCCCGAACGATGGCGCAGGTCATGATGGTATCAATCGTGCCCATGATAACGCAAGCATAACTGCCACTTGCCTATCGGGTATTGCTCTATCGGGTGGACTCCGAAACGGTATTGCTGTTTCCAAAGTGGGCCCCTCTTGTCTTTTCGTATTCTGACCTTTTCGTCTTCTTAACGGTTATCTGTCGCTTGAGGTGATCGTGTGTCAGACAGTTTATTTCAGTTGTTTGCTGCATGCGTGACGCATGGCGCACCGAATTCGAAGGGGTAGAGTAATTAATTTTGGCGGGAGCGCGTGGGGCGCGTGAGACACGTGTCGTAATCCTGCGGTTGGAAGCTCTGAAAATAAATGGTAGGCGTTTGCCTAGGGTTAGTTTTGCTGCCTATAAATAGTGGTGTTTTAACTTTCACTTTTTACACTTTGCTGTTCAAACTGAAACTCTGTGTAAACGTGCTCTCGAATTTGCTTGCTATCAATCTTGGAGTGTTTCGTGCTTGCTATCTCGTGAATCTTCCTCTCATCTCTTCAAAGGTAGTTTCTTTGTTCTTGTTGCTTTTCGAAAATTGTTTTGTGGTGTGTTGCTTTTGTACTTGTTTTGGTTATTGTTTTTTTTTTTGGGTAAACTTTTGGGTTGTGTAGCTTGTTTTGTGTTGGTGCCAAAAGGAATTTCTGGGATTTTCTGGGTATTGGGAAGAACAGCTTCGGGTTCTTGGGGTTTTTGTTGCTTTTGGGTTTTTTGATCGATTTTTGGGTATTGTGAAAAGTGGGTACTTGTTTTTGCTGAGGGATTGGGGTTGCGACAGTCTATACGTTTGCCGTTTGGCTTATGGCCCATTTTCTTTTCTCTTAGGATCATGGAATTGGTAGCTGTATCCAATGATGAGTCACCTCCGTCAACCCCTAGGTTCCGTATAGGGCCTCGAGATTCATCCCATAGTGTTTCGGACTCTTCGTCCGATAGCATACTGAGCGTCTCTCCACTATCCGTTAACGCCAGTAGTGCTTTGCATAGGTTGTCAGTGCCGAACATGGAGCAACCTGGATCGATCGTACAGAGTGGTGAAGCGTCATCTTCTTCCGGGGGGTCAGATGGATACGTCGTGCTCCCACGTGGTGAACGGGCATCTGGAGTTGCCCATTCCGTGCTTCCTCAAGGCGGGCCCGTTTTGTGGCGACTGGCGGACGACCAAGTAGTGCAAGAGCCGGAGGGGTCTGAAAGGATCCAACCCCGATTCAGTTACCTAAACCGGAATCGAACCCCTTCTGAAAATACAAACCAACAAAAACTTTTCAAAATTTCGGCAGAGTTTCGTTACTAACGTGGAATTGCATAAACCTGCACCCTGAAAATAACACTTCATCCTATGCCATAAAAGCCAAACCGTGGGCACCAATCCCATCCGGATTTCTCAACATCATAATATAAGCAATAACAGTAAACATACTGTACTATGTATATATATATCCGAGAAAATCTTTATAAACATGTATCAGAATGTATCAGAGTGACCTATAATGTAAATATATACTATATACACATCAGTAGGTGAAACAAGAACCTACTGGAAAACACAGGTAGCTCAGATCACTAGCCTCCAAACCGCGACGTGAAACACCAAACCTGAACTGCAACTGGGCACGGAAACCGAAAAGCCCAGGGGAAAGACATGAAAACTGTTAGAGTGAGTGGACGAAAATAAATGTTTTTCACCAGTTGATATATATGTTTAAAATAACATATGCGAGTCCAGGTAAATAAAAATAACAAAGTACACGAGGTTAAACCATACTCCTCCAGTGTACTGAGCATGCAAGTAAAAATCCCACGGGGTCACTCATGGACACCTCCGTGCTAGTACAGTCTGAATCACGGGATCCCAGACCCACACGTGACTCTAGCCAGAAAGGCCTCAGGTCAGAGGTCTGCCTCCCCCCGGTAAAGACCTCGGGTCAGGAGTCACAGCCTCCCCTGGCACACATCCTCGGGGATCAGCCGGGATGCAAGTGTATCGATACAACATCATATATAAACTGTACTCTGTGTAAACCAAATCATGAACAGTTCGATGCAAATTCAATAAACAACATATAAATGCATATACGTAATATATATAATGATATAAGCATAATCGTCTAACACATGCTCGTATAAATCGTAATCTCGTACGCATGCTCAAGTTCGAAAATCATATAAAAGGACTCGCAATCATTTCCGTGAAAAGAAATTGTCCACTCATAGGTGAGCAAAACACGCACTCGGGCTAATCTCGAGGACCGGCGGAAGATCCCTCGCCTGAAGCATGGTCACGATCCAGATCTCGATCCCCTGAATATATTCATAAAACACAACTGATCAAAATCATAGTCCACAACCCTGTACTGAATCACGGAAACCAACCGTTCCCGGAAATAAACAATGCAGTACAAAATGAATAACGGAATTCCCGAAATCTCTACTCGAAACCCTCGACTGAAAATCAACTACCCAAATCAAACCAAAAACCTCTGAATGATAATCAGGGCGCGATTACGAGAAAAACGACATTAAAAACGTCGAAATCCAAAAAGTCAACTCCTCGCCGGAGCACCACCGTTGACCGCCGCCGCCGCGCATCAGCCCGAATGGTCGTCGAGGACACAAGCGGCCAACTGGTGCAGGGCGAAACTCCTCAGGGTATGGTGCATCCTCCCAACTGCAATGAGTACCTGGACCCGGTACCAGAGGGGATGAGGAGGTTCAAGCCGTGGGCGCGGCTGTCGGAGCCCCTGCCGTTATCCCTGAGGGGCGAGCTGAAGAGGTTGCCCCTAATGCACAAAGGGGAGAGGGTGAGCAGGCCCGAAGGGAGCGTCTCCGACAGGAGAAGGAGACGCGCAGTAGCGAGCGTGGCGAGCGTCGCGTTGAACGCGTGGATAGGCGCGTCAGCCATGGCAAGTCTCCTTCCACCCATGCGGGCTCCTCGAGGAGTTCATTCGAGATCTCCCCCATCCGCCAGTCTGGAGGAGCGGATGCGCGCCGGTCCCAAACCTCAGCAAGGAGGCCGGATAGCCAAGGCACCTCCAGCCGTCCGTTGAAGCGCTTCCGAAGTCCGTCCACCGAGGCCTCCCATGCCATTACTGTTTCGGTGGCAGGTGAAACAACGCTCTCTTCAGAGTTCATTGCCCGTATCCAGAGCTCCATGGGTGAGGGCATTGAGTCCCTTCAGAAGTGGTGTCAGCTGGGCGCTGATCCGAGCGAATCCCTCAGTGCAGCATTTGACACAATGCACACAGCTCCTGCATCAGCTCTTCCTCATCAAAGGGCTCGAGGGGTCGATGTTGCAGACCACCATGCTCTCGAAGACGAAGGCCTAAAATCAGAAGCTACAGGCTGACTTGGGCAAGCTGCAGCAAGCTCTGACCAAGTCCACCGACATAGCCAATCGGAAGATCGCACGAGTAAACGAGCTTATGCGTGAGGCCGATGAGCTAAGGAAGGACCTGGGGGAAGCGCAATCTAGGGTTGCCATCCTGGAGACCGACCTTGCCACCCTCCGGTCGTCCAGTGGTGTGCGTGAAACGGAGCTGGAGCACGAGCTAGCGGAGGCGCGTGCCAATGCCTTGACGGAGGAAGTCTGTCAGAGGATTGCGGAAGAGGCGGTGGCTGAGTACAAGGCATCTTTCGAGTTTGAGAAGGTCAGGGTTGACGCGGTCCAGGCTTTCAAGGATTCAGAGGAGTTCAAGGACTTGGTTGCTGCTGAGGCCAACGTGTAGTGTGAGGACTTCTCATCGCTCGTGATGCCGTTTGTGAAGGTAGACGAGTTTGAGGCATGGCAAGCCGCGGAGGCTGAGGAGCTGAAGCGCTCACTAGAAGAGTCGGATGTCGAGGCGCCAGCTGAGGGTGACAGACCAGTACTGGGGGAGGGTGGGGCTGATGCTGCTGCTGGGGCCAGCTAGTTATCTTGTATTTTTGCTTTCTCTTTTGCTTTTGCTTTGTACTCTTGCGCCTGCATGTGTTTAGTTAATGAACTGTGTACAACTTTTGGGAAATATATCTAAGTACCTTTTGTTTCGTTTACATTGCTTTTCTGAGTGCGTTTGATGTATACTCATATTGTTACTGGCACATAACAAAACGTACGATCGTACATATGCAAAAGATTACAAAACATATCACTAGTGTACGCGCGTCAGATTACAAAACGTGCGATCGTGCTCAAACGCAGGTAGATGAACACTTAATGAAAATATTTCCCTAGGTGCTGTGTGTTCCAGGGATTGCCTATCCTCCTTCCGAACATGTCCTTGATGTAAAACGTACCTGGACTTACGACTGCGTCGATGACGTACGGACCTTCCCATGACGGGCGTAATCCCTTGGGCTTCGTTTGAATTGCTTTCATGACCCAGTCCCCCAGTTGAAGCGGGCGCTCCTTCACACGCTAGTTGAATAGTCGAGCGACTCGCCGCTTGTTTGCGGTGTTGTGAAGGTGTGCCGTGTCGCGCTTCTCTTCGAGGAGGTCTTTGTCGAGTCTGAGTCCTTCGCCATTGGTGGTGGGGTCGTAGCTTTCGATTCTTCAGCTCCTGTACGTGACCTTGAGTGGTAGTACAGCCTCCGTTCCGAATGTAAGGCTAAACGGGTTTTTTCCTGTTGCTACCGTTGCCGTAGTTCGAATTGACCATAGTATTTCGGGGAGTAATGTGGGCCATCGTCCGTACCAAACGTCTCCTTTTAGAAGAGTTCAATCTTCATCTTGATTCTTTCCTTGATGATTTTGTTTGCTGCTTCTACCTGCCCGTTTGTTTGTGGGTGTGCTGGCGACGCAAATATCAGATTGGTGCCTTGACTTTTGCAGAATTCTTTGAGCTCATCATTGTGGAATTGCGACCCGTTATCAGTAATGATGTTGAGTGGGGTGCCATAGCGACAGTAGAGGAAACGCCATAAGAATCTCTTCACCTTTTCGGTCGTGATCTTGACCATCGGTTCCGCCTCGATAAACTTGGTGTGGTAGTCAATGATCACTATGATGTATCGATATTGGTCCTTGGATTTTGAAAGTTCTTCGATGAGATCGAGTCCCCATTGTGCAAACGGAACAGGAGAAGTGAGGATCGATAGGGGAACCGTGGGCGCATGATTTTTGTGCGCGTAGAGTTGTCACTGATGGCAGGTCGTAGTGTTCATGGTTGCATCCGCTTGGATGGTGGGCCACCAAAATCTACAACGGAGTGCCTTTTGTGCGATTGACCGAGCTCCCGCGTGGTGGCCACATACACCCGAATGGATTTCCTTGAGTATCTTGTCTCCTTGCTCCG
Organism: Geum urbanum; assembly: GCA_946800695.1. NCBI lineage: Eukaryota > Viridiplantae > Streptophyta > Magnoliopsida > Rosales > Rosaceae > Geum > Geum urbanum. The sequence goes on from OX326997.1 coordinate 7,718,899, forward strand.
GTATAACGCATTTGAGGTTGGCCCACGTCTTCGTTTGTCTGTATAGGCTGTTGTGTCGGATGCTAAAGTTGACTTCTCGGACTATGATGTTTCACGCTTGGGCTCGGTCTGCTGGTAGTTCGCCCCTTGTCTTGCATTTGATGATCGGGTCCATCCAGCTAGCTATGTGTGGTTCGGCCATGAAGATTACTTCTGGCGTTTTCGTGATGCTTGGCATCTTTAGGACTTCCACTACTCGTTGCCCTGGCGCCGTATGTACGAGCGATGTTTCTAAACGGGCAAGTACGTCTGCCTTGGTGTTTCTTCCCCTTCGGATGTGGTTGATGTTGAAGTACTTAAGCTTGCTTAACATTGTGCATACGTGGTCATGGTATGCCGTCATCGTATCACCATTCGTCTTGAAGTCGCCACGGATTTGGTTGACGACTAGCTGTGAATCACTGAAGATGTTGATGCTCGGGGCTTCTAAGTTTTGGGCCAGTTGCAGACTGACAATAAGAGCTTCGTATTCGGCCTCGTTGTTTGTTGCTTTGAATTTGAATATTAGAGCATATTCAGCTCGTACGGCCCCGGGCCCGGTGAGGATGATCCCAGCCCCACTGGTGTTCTTGGTGCATGACCCGTCCACGTAACGATTCCATGGTGATTCGGGTTTTGGGGGTTCTTCCTTGGGAGGCTCCGTGCTAGCGGGTGGCGTGTCGAGGGCGGGCTGTGTCGTCCCTTCGGCGTCCGTGTACTCGGCTATAAAGTCTGCGATGGCCAGGCCCTTTATTACTGTTCGGAGCGCGTAGTGGATGTCGTATTCACTTAGTAAACGGCCCATTTTGCCAGACGACCACTGTGGTCGGGCGATTGCAATACCTGTCGCAATGGGACATTGGTGAGGACATGGATGCTGTGGGCCTGGAAGTATGGCCTGAGTAGCCTTGCTGCTGAGACGAGCGCGAGTGTCACCTTCTCGAGTGTAGGGTAACGGGTCTCTGGAGGTGTCATGCCCTTTCCGGTAAAGAAGACTGGTAATTCGGAATTTGTTTCTCTTCAGACCAGGGTCGAACTGATGGCCGTTAGGGAAGCTGATAGGTACAGGTATAAGGCTTCTCCCTTCACGGGTCTGGACAAGAGGGGGATTGAGGCAAGGTACTGCTTGATTGATGCAAACGCTGCTTCACAGTCGGTTTTCTAAATGACGCTTCGCTTGTTTGTTGTTTGGAGGGCTTTGAAGAACGGTGCACATTTGTCGGAGTAACGAGAGATGAAGCGCTTGAGGGATGCAAATTTTCCCGTTAGGCTTTGGAGTTCGGCCTTAGTCGTGGGGGGGGGGGGGTTGCATGTCTAGTATTGCCTTGACCTTTGTTGCTGAGGCCTCAATGCCTCCCTTGCTGATGATGTATCCAAGAAACTTGCTTGTTGTTACGCCGAACGTGCACTTGGCCGGGTTCAATCACATGCCGTTCTTGATCAGAAGTTCGAGCACGGTTCGCATGTGTTCGGGGTAATCCGCTGCCTTAGTGCTCTTGAACAATATGTCATGGATGTAGACTTCTACAATTTCGCCCGTCAGCCCGTCGAATATGATCTTCATCAACCTTTGGTATGTAGAGCCCTCATTCTTCAAGCCAAACGGCATGACTACGTAAAAGTAGAGCCCCTTGTCCGTTGTGAAGCACGTGACCTCCTGGGCTTTGGGGTTCATGAGGATCTGGTTGTACCCCGAGTATGCATCCATCATGGACAGTAGTTCTTGCCCGGCAGTGGCATCTACGAGCTGATCGATCCGGGGTAACGGGACACTATCTTTCGAACAAGCCTTGTTCAAATTACTGTAATCTATGCACATGCGCTAAGATTCGTTTTGCCTCTTGACCATGACGGCGTTGGAGATCCATTTCGGGTAGTCGACTTTTCGGATGAAACCAACTTTCTGCAGTCTATCAACCTCTGCATGCATAGCCACATATCGTTCTTGGTCATACGCCCGCCGTTTATGCTTTATCGGTTTTGCGAGTGAGCTGATGCTGAGTTGGTGGGAGAAGACGCTTGGGGCGATTCCGGGCATGTCCGTGTAAGATCATGCAAATACCTGTTGGCAGTCCGTTAAGACCTGGGTTAGCAGAGCCGCCATGTCGGGCTCTAATTGCGCGCCGATGTGGATCGTGCACTCCAGATGTTCACAGGATAGTTGTATCGTTCGTTGCCCCTCCCGTTCTTCGGCGGGCCGAATAGTTTTCAGTCCGTCACACGGGTCATCAGGTTGCTGCTCTTCTGGGGAACACTCCGCCACTGCGAGTACTTCCAATCCCGTGTTGTCTTTGTCTGGTCGAACAGTTTTTTCCACTAAATGATACCCTCTGATCATGCCGATTTTGTAGTATGTCGGGAACTTTTCCATGAGCATGAGGCCTGCAATGATTAGCCTCAAATTTGAGATACCCGATCGTCCGAGGATCATATTGTAGAATATGTGAAGGTCTATGATAACGAAGTCTGTTCTGATTTCGCTCTGGGGGTGTTCCTGGTGCACCGATGCCAAATCGCATGTAGTCGATACCGAGGGGGTAAATGGTCTCACTTGAGAAGCTGGCGATGCTCTCATGATCCTGCACCATCTTGCATTTTGGGCGCTTGAGGCCTTCGTACGCCTCCCGAAAGATGATGTTGATGGAAGCTCTGTTATCGATGAGGATGCGCTTGACTAAGTATCGGTCCACCATTCCGTCGATGACGAACGGGAGTGTGTTGTCCTGGTTGCCTTCTTCCTCGTAGGTGAAGATGATTGGGGGCCAATCCTTCTTGACAGCCTTCGTTGGATTTCCGGGATGTATCGCAAATACATCCCTAGGTTGGGGGTCTTCCCGTTCCCGTGGGCATTCGGCCTTCCGCTTCCCGCCCGTGATGTTGTTGATGGTGCCCCTCGTTCGTATATCTGTAGCCGGGCATTCCGTGTTCGTTGCTCGGAAGATCAGCGTTCCCTCCGTGTGCAATCATTCTATTTCCTTGGCTAGGATTTCACAATCATTAGTGTTGTGGGTATTCAAATCATGATATATGCACCATGTTCCCATGTTGTTCCGCATAGAGGCGATGCCGGGCGCCCTAGGCATGAGCGGGCAGATTTGTCGTTTGTTATGCTTGAGCACTTCCTCGTTTGTGCCCTGGGTAATGGAGAAGACTGCGCGTCGCTGGTGGGGATCTCTGGGTGGTGGGTTTCGCGGTGGTGAACGCTCCCGATGCGTTTGCTTATACTATTTGTGGTTCCTGTATTCGTGATAGTGGTCTTCGCGCTTGCGGGACGCGGTGGGCTGTGCTTTCGGTGGAGGATTCTTGGCTGTATGGGGGGATGATGGGCGATCTTATGTGTAGCTGTGTGTCTTCGAGGTCGGTGTTATGCTTGGACCTTGCGCTCCGTATACGTGGGTTTCTACCAGTGCCTTTTGGACGATTAGGTCGATGATCTGTCATACCCGAGGTGGTCTAGTAGCGCCATTTCTCCATAAACGGGGTTCCCGTCAGGTTCTCTAGTAGCGCCATTTTAGCTATGTTCTTGTTGAGGTTCCTGCACGTGTTCGCAAGGGCCCTCCACCGGTTGATGAAGCCGGATAGGTTTTCATTGTCCCCCTGACGGATCTTTAGTAGCGTGCTGGCGGTGTTGTACTTGCCCTGTAGTCGATATCGCTTGAGGAAACACTCTGTGAATTCATCGAACGAGTGGATGGATCACGTAGGCACCTCGTAGAACCAGTTTCGTGCTTCTTCCGCTAGTGTCTCCTGGAACAGGAAACAGAGGGTTGCATCCGAGTACCGGGTACTTGCGGTGGCGGATTGATACTCGTCAATGTGTGTTCGCGGGTCTCCCTTCCCATTGAACCTGTTGATCTTGATGGTTTTGGAATACGGATCCTTGCCCTGCGCCAGGATATCGTCTGATAAGGGGCTCTCACACGGGGAGTGTACATTCCTTTTGGCTCGGTGTGCGTGCTTTTCTTGAGTGACATGATTTCGGCCTCCATCTCCGCCATTCGCCGGAGCATAGCGTTTCCAACTGTTGTGATAGGTTCCTCGTCATCGTACTCCCGTGTTTTTTCGGGAGGTGGTGGAGGTCCCGGGAGCCGGTTGTTTTGCTGTCCCCACAGTGGGTTTATCCTGACGGCTTGCCTGCTCGTTCCTGGCTCCTCCGTTAGTCCTGATTCCTCTCGTTGGGTCTCCTGGCTCCGGATTAACGTGTCAAGCCGATCCTCCAGGCACTGTCGGGCTTGGCGTTCCTGGTCTCTTTCAGTTTGGGCTGTTTGGAGTTCTTTTACGAGGTGGGCTGCTGCTTCGTCCTCTGTTAGGTCGTTTGATGTTGTTGATCGCGTCGACGGGCGCGTCTCTTGTGTTTCGGCTTTAGGGTGTAACATGGTCTATTGCCATCTTTGGTGATAGGGTTTCGAGTGGTTTACGATTGCTCGTTTCCCACAGACGACCCCAATTGTTTCTACCAAACTCCGTAAGAATTCCAGTAGAAATGCGGATGAGGTTAATTCGGATGATCTGAGCTATTGCGCGTATGTCATCCTTTACCTGCTGTTAAGAGTAATACACCAAACGGTCGTTAGGAGCCTTGACGGGTTGTTCCCGCCTTCGACTCTCCGACGCTCAAGTTAGTGTATGAAGCGTAACAATAGTATTGGTAGAGTAACGGACGTACCTTGTAACTGTCATAAATGTGTTGCTTATATTGGCGGTTGAGTATGGAGTCTTTTGTTGCTCTTCGATGTGGGATCCTGCTTGTTTGTTCATGATCTTTTCTGGTACCTTCCGTTTATTGTTCCGAACGCATGGGTTTTCGGATGGTGTTGCTTCCTTGTTTAAAGTTGAAGCCTGTATTGCTGTCTTGCGTTTGGTCTGGGCTGTGTTGACCCGTTTGGAGTGACAAAGTGTGCGACCATTTATGTGTTTACGGGATCACGTACTAACATGCATCTTCAATTAATATCACAGACATAGAGAAATAGTAGATGAGAACTTCAAATAAATCTCATGTTGCTGCAAATGCATCGAAGGGTGCTTGGTAGGATTAGAGCTCAGGTTACCCAATTAATATTCAAAGCTCATTTTTGATCTCTTCCATCTCAACAAAGTTGAATCCTCCTAACCCAGTTTGTGGGGTGCTTAAGAATTAATGGAGACAATCTAGAGCGCATAGACGGCAGTGACGAAGAACCCTGGGTGCCCAAAATCATAGAGAAAGAGAGAGAGAGAGAGAGAGAGAGAGAGAGAGAGAGAGAGAGAGAGAGAGAGTGTGTGTGTGTGTGTGTGTGTGTGTGTTCAGTTTTGGATAACTTTTTTGTTTTAATCTCATTTGTTCGAACTCATTAAATCAAATCCAACGGATGAGAGTGTTATCCATGAAAATGTCCAAAAAAGGATACATGAGTGGAATGGGACTATATACATATATAATATAATTTTTGTAAGAAATATTATGCATATCACGAATGTGTGCTTAGATGTTTATGTATTTTTTTTCACTACAAAATAACTTTAAATCATCAACAAACTCAACAACTCAACTTTCAACTAAACTCAACGCATCTTACTTTTTCACCAAACTCAATGCGATTAAATTTAATTCCAAACTCGACACGGCTTGATAACTTTGCTACGTACTAAATATTCTATAGATATCATCAGACTCACCACGGCTCAAACTTTTAACAAAGTCCACTAATAAGTTTTAGAAAAAGGCCCCCAACTGGTTGAGATATACTTTGCTGGAGTGTTTTAGACGATCAACTTCCTTTGTTGTGTCTTCTAGTGGTTCAAGTTTGATGAAGTGAAGCATAAAATGGTATGGTGATCTATTATTCACTGCAAGAGTCACCATATACTGGTGCAGCGTGCTAGAAACTAACTTATCTTTACTAGCATCACGCATATTTCACTTCAGCATATGCTCCAATTTAAGATCATATTTAGTGGTTCACTTTGTCTTCTTTTTCTCACAGTGAACTGCCCACCTTATAATTTATCGTTTAATTTCTGTTCCTTTTTTTGAGTTTCTATGAGATCCACAATGTGGCCTTGACACACTATTTCACTATTCTTTATGCGGCCTTTTATGCGCCTCATCCAACAAGATCTAACGTGTCCATAAGTATGAGGTCTAACGGTGATGCATATACTATTATACTATTGCTACAATAAGTATATCGATGATCCCTTTATTAGTATATGACACATTTGTCTTCATAACATCGTGCATATACTCCATATATATAGCATAATTTGTTCTTGAGCAGGCAACACGTACGTATCCATCTCCATCTTTAGCGACTTTTGTGTTTCAATCTTTATTGATGTAGAATAGATGGCGTTAAAGATTGAAGAGGAGATTGGTCGCAGGAAAGGCAAAACCAGTAAAATACAGGTCTGGAAAACGGTGTTCGATTTGGGCGAATAATACCTTTCTGGAAAGGGAACGATGAAATAAATTAGGATTTTATTTATGCCTCGAAAAACGTATTTAAGTGTTTTTGGACCTTTTAAGGATTTTATTTATTTTGGGTTTTATTTTATTTTCGACCCATGGGCTTGAGTATGCCTTTTGTGAGTGCCCTAGAGTTTTGTTTCAGTATTTAAGCGCCTCTTTGTGGCTGCTAGACTTATCTTTCATATTATTAATCAAAAATGAGAGATTTTCTCAAATTCTGGTGGATTTCATACTATCTTAGTTCTTTCTAGGTTTAACGCTTGTTAACCTATATATTTTACTGAGTCAGGTGGTATCAGAGCAGGTTTGTCCTGTCTCTTATTGCTGGTGTAACGATCCATGGCCGGTAATGACGATGCTCCTGTTACTAGAGCAGATTCACTGCTTTAACAAATCAGATTACACGATTAACGACCCAAGTGATGGGAGAGTTCAGGAGGTTGTTGGAAGAGATGAACGCAGATTAAACTACAAGAGGTGGTGACAGATAGAAAGACTACCGGGTTAACGCAGAGATTCCAACTTTCTTGGGACATATGAAGTTGGTGGATTGTCTTGATTGGTTGGAAGAGGTGGAGAGGATTTTTAAGATCATGGATATTCCTGAATACAAGCAAGTGAAGATGGTTGCTCAGAAGCTGAAGGGTATCGCCTCTGATTGGTGGGATCAATTACAGATTTCCAGAACAAGACATGGAAAAATAAAGGTCCAGACATGGAAGAAGATGAAAGGTTTTCTTAGAGAAAAAATTTTCCCTAGAGAATTTTCAGTCAAGAAGTACCCTTCGAGGATTTCCAAGGAGTTAAAGTTCAAAGAATTTTCTTCTTTACCACAAGAAAATATAGAAGAACATCCAAAAGAATAAGCTCTTGAGGAAATTGATCATGTAGACATGGTTTTTAATGTTCAAGAAACCTCGGAGTCTCAAGAATTTATTTAAGAATTCAACCTTGAGAGCCAAGAAGAATATGAAGAGGAAGATTTACATATGCCTCAATCGGACTAACTATAACTCAAAGCCATAATTGAGGAGAAAAAAAATCTACACAAGTTGAGGGAGACACTTATCATGCATATGATAAACTTATCTATGGTGTTGATTTCATGGTTATCCCGTCAAAGTATGAACAAGGTTTGAATCAAAATCCCCATGATTTTCTCCTTAGTTATTTGTTAAATGTCTTGCCTGTACATTATTATTCTTATTTCAAGAGAAACTCGAGGGTGAGTTCTTGTAAAGAAGAGGAGACTGATGTAGGACAAAGAGGATGTCGATTTAACCAAAGAGGAGTAAAATTATAGCATAGTAATTGATTAATTGGTAATTTGCATTTCGTGAGGTTATTAGCTTCTGAGGTATTAAAGAAGTTATGGTATTTGACATTTCAGGTAGCACGAGCAAAACTCGGGTTTGAACTGTTCAGTCGGATAGATGCAACTTTGGGCCAGAATCTCCGTTTGGGAAGAGTAATACCTTTCAAGAATGGGAAAGACGAGATCTTCAAGATACACTTTAGTGATCTCTGCGAATATAAGCCATTAAATATCGTTTACATAATCCATTTCGGGATTTATTGGTCTTAGGTTATCTATTTTCTTTTATGATAGACTTATTTTCCTAATAGGATAGATTATTTACTTTCTAAGTCATGAGAGTTATTATTGATTAGGTTTAGAACTCTTTCATGTAGATGCATATATAATTATCCTTAAACCATTATGTTGTTAACTTTTGATATTTTCACTACAAGAAAAACTCACCTAGACCGCGGACCGTTTTTGTCGTCTAGGTGATTATTTTCGTCGTCTAGATACTTAGACGACGGAACCTCCGTGGACTAGGTTACGTCCTCCAAGTACCGTCGTCCAGGTACTTAGATGACGGAACTGGAGGATTGCGTGGTCCAAGTGAAACTTAGACCACGGACTTTTTCCGCAGTCTAAGTCCCACTTGGACCACGGAAAATTCTTTCTCCGTGGTCTAAGTCATCACTTAGACCGCGCAAAAAGTCCGCGGTCTAAGTGCTCACTTAGACTACGGAGACAGCCAGATGTGTGGTCTAAGTGAACACTTAGACCACGGATATCCTGCCAATGTCCGTCGTCTAAGTGAACACTTAGACCACGCATATGACTGTATCCGTAGTTTAAGTGATTATTTAATTTTTTTTAATTTAAATTTAAATTTAAAGTAAAATATTAATAATTTAATTAAAATACTAAATTCTCTTTTAAATAATCAAATATTTATAAATTAATTAAAATACTAAATTGTTACTTAAATAATAAAAATTTGTACACACATGAAATTAAATAGTTCGGAATCAAAAAAAATGATATGATAAACTACATAGCTAGAATACATGCAAACTACTAAAATACAGGAGGAGTAGACGCGCCGCCGAGTCCCCCGCCTCCAGCCGTGTCGTCGTCGTCGGGGTATGGGTTCGGAGGAGGTTGACACTATTGTTGAGCCTGATTTTCCATGAGGGCGACGAGCTGGGCTATCTACGCTTCTTGCTGATTAAGCCTCTGACGCATAGATTGCGTTTCCTCCTATGCGAGTCGAGCCTCTTCAAAGGCTGCTTGGATGGCCGCAGCCTGACCACCTTTCCTCGCCGAACATCCCGTAGATGAGTCGGAGGACAAATCTCGCTGGACCTTGCGTCCCATCCCTCTAACCTCCTTGCCAGTTCGACGACCGTATACCTCATCGGCGATTGCAATTTGGCTCTCCATTGATAGAGGAGGCAGGTCTTCCGACGGCAACCTCGGTGTGCATGCTGCGTGTTGGCCAATTCCTGCTGCGCCCGTTCTACCAACCTCGCCTGAAAAAAAAATTAAATAATTATAAATTTGTACGATAATTTAATAAATAATAATTAAATAATAACTACACTAATTAAAAATAAATATATAGCACTTACGCCGTATTGACTCGCTTCATTCTCGAGCCTAGGCGTCACGTACGCACTTACGCTAGCATTCAGATAAGGGTGTTTGGAGCCCTTATCTCTGTGCTCCTTAGCTATTTGGATCATCTGCTTGGAGCCGGAGATATGATGTTTGTCCTTCTTCCCCCGGTTGGTCTTATTGATGTTGGAGAATTTATGTTGGACAATATAAATCATTAAAAAATTAGTAAGTAACTAAAATAAAAATAATTCAATTTTCTTAATTTAAATAAAAAATAATCACCTTATATTGTTCTCCTTGGAAGTGGTTAACCAACCACTCCCACTCATCTTCTCTATCCCCACGCAGCTCTACGGGGGTAGGTATGAGGCCGATATCGTCATAATACTTATGAAGTTTGTACTTCCAATTACGGTAGATGGCGTTGGCGGTTTGGTTGATGTGCCTAAGCATCTCCAGTGTGGAATCCACCTCGTATTATTCCTATATATATTATGAAATTATGATTTTTATTGGTTATTAGAAAATAAATTTAAAATTGTACGTATTACGTACTGAAAGTTCTTTAAACACTTTCGCCTTCTCTTCATCCGGCAACTCCTTCCAAGTAGGGGCAATCATACGAACCCTGTTGCGAAGGATTGACCCGATGCTGTGCGAGGAGAGACTAGCTAGCTGAGATGTGGGAGGGCCATTGATGAATTCGTTATACGGCAACTAGATCTTTTGCTCGGTCGCCTTGAACAATTTCTCGGATTTTCCTCCTTTTATGAGACCGCGAGTCCTTTTGGGTTGAGGGTCTGTCGGGGCCCTCCTGAGCTTGCGCCAGGCACTGTAGAGGATAGACTCAGAGGAGGCCGACGACGCCTGATCACTTTCTGCCATGGATGTCGAACCAGAATGGGCGTCATCATCACCGGTCGGGATAACTGGGGCAACGGAAATTTTCCCAGTCGGTGCTGTCGAAGGAACAGCTGAAGGGTCCGGAGGAGGCGCGTCGTTGTCCTCCTCTAACTCCCAACCGACTTGCTCTGCCAAGCGTCGGAGTAGAGCATCTTCGGCCTCCTTTTGGGCCTTTTTCTTTCCCGACGGGGCCATTTTAACCTAGGAGTTGTTAAAATATTATTACCATAACAATTATGTATAAAAATTTACGATAATTATTTACAAGTATTGAGTGCACCTAAGATTTAAAGAGAGTACACTAGCTTGGTGTTTAGGACGTGCGACCCGCGTGATAAAGTATAAACTTTTAATCAATCAGCATTAGTTCAATAGAAAATTATTGCCAGTTAGGGATAGAGATAACGCGAGAGGCAGGGCTAATTTCGACAAAACACCCCGAGGCTAACCAAATCAATGGTATATACTCTATTGGTGTTAGTCTTTCTTAGATCCAAAATCTGTCACAAGTCATAACCCGTTTCTAGACACCATGTCCAACATTTACACTCCCTCAAGTCCTTTCCAAACTCCGCCCTCAACCTCGTGTCCATAGCTTCACTTAGGTTATGGTGTACGGTGATAAAATCCACACATCACGAGGGATTAAAGAGATAAGCTAGGAAATGAGGCTCCATCTATTCCAAAGAGTGCGACTTAATAAACCAAACTTATGTACTAAATTTAAATCAAAGACTACCAATTTACTACAAAATTGTCATAATTACCAATTTGTTATATTTAATAATTCACTAATTTACCATATATTTACTACAAATTTACAATATTACAACAATATTTACAAATTATAATTACATGCAATAAGAATTACCAATTATAATATTAATTAAAACAATATTTAGTTACAATAATTAATTATTAATTACCATGCCTTTACAATAATAATTATCATACATTTGCTAACTAATATTAATTATTATTACCAATTATTACTAATATATTATTTTTACTAATTAATTTACCAATTTACTAATTTATTAATTAAATTATAATTATGTTAAAAAAATTAAAAATTACATAAAAGATGAGTCGCAGGTGGGAGGGAGGGAGTCGCCGGAATGTCACCAGAATATCGCCGGAAAGTCGCCGGAGAGAGGGACTCGCCAGATTTTTAGTCGTCGGAGAGTCGCCGGAGGAGGGAGGCCAGATTTTTGAGAGAGAGAGAGGAGAGGGATGATTTGATTGAGAATGGGATGAGGAAAAAGGCTTGGCCTTGCTGCCTTTTATAGAGTTTCACTTAGACGACGGAGGTGTTTTCTCCGTCGTCTAAGTACACTTAGACGACGGAAAACACCCGTTTCCATCGTCTAAGTGAACCGTTTCAAATTTTCGAATCGGCGCTTAATTAATTTGACGGGTGGGAGTTAACCGCCTTAATTTTGGGAAGCGTTTCAAAATTGACTTAGACGACGGAGAAACCTATATCCGTCGTCTAAGTCAAATTTGAACCGTTTTTCCAAAAAATCACCGATGGTCGCCTGGACAAGGAGATGGCCTATTTGACCTATTTCCGTCGTCCAGGTGATCACTTAGACGACGGAGATGGTTAATCTCCATGGTCCAAGTAAAATTTACATAAAATTAATTTTTAAAATAATTCGCAAGGAAGTTGCCGATTTTTCATTCGAATGAAATAGTAGTAAAAATATCAATTAACGCATCGTATATATAAAGAATTAAATTTAAGACGACAAATAATCTTACGTCTTTAAACTTGTTAAGTATCTACTAATCTTTTTAACTTAAGTGTTATTAAGTATAGGCTCATTGCATATCGATATTAACGAAATTGAATTTGGACAAAATAACCGTTGGATACATTTGTCATAAGACAATATATAATTAGAATAATTTTTAGAAAATAGTAAGTTCGTGAAGGATTTCATCGGCACAGTAAACCTCAAAACCGAAATTTTGACAAACCGGAAAAGTGGATACATGTAAATTCGTAACTCCTATTTTGGAACCGTCGAAACTCACAATTCAAGAATTGTTTACTCTATGGTCTCGAGGAAAAGAATATGCATTGGGACATGGTCTAGATGGTCATTGTCTTAGATAAAATTATGAAATCTTAAAATAGACGACGCAAACACACGTATGCGTCGTCTAAATACTATTTTTAGGATTTAGGATTTTATATAGGCATAATTAATTAGTATTGTGTTTAATTCCCTTAGTATGGACTACGAAAAGTCGTTTTTTTGTCCCCATTTTAATAGTCGTGAAAATTAATTAATGTGATTCGATCGATCAAATTATCGATCGATCCGATCCTCCAGATTAATTAATTAATTAATTTTAATTTACGTCAGTCGAACCGACCACGCTATGTAATTAATTAAGTACAAAATTAATAGTTGTACATACGTACTCCTCCTCATATTATATATATATTAATTGATCAATCATGCATCATTACAATAATTACAATAATTAATTACCAATTAATATTCCTCATTGTTATATTGTACTCCTAGTCTTAATCGTCATCATCCTCATCCCCGTTATCCAATTGCTCCTCCTCCTCATCATACTCAACATCGTCAGACGAATAACCTGAGTCCTCGTCCTCGTCCTCGTCCTGCACGTCTTCTTCATCTACCTCATTAATTGCATCAATAATCTCATCTTCAGTTAGATCTATACAACCATCAGACATGGGTAAGCGTTCACTAGCTTGAACCGGGTCCATTACATCGAAGCGGATGACAGAAATATTAGGCTCTTGATAGGTAGAAATGTCTCTTTCCGGTTCATCAACATCTTCAGTTGCCGGTGTCCCTTCAATTGTCGTAGTAGTCCATATTCCTCGATGAGAGATATGGTTCACTATTTTCCACCATTCACCAGCTTTCAGATCATCGAGATAGACCACCTGCCTAACTAAGGTGGCAAGAGTGAAAGACTCATCCTTATACCAGCTTGAGTTTGTATCGACTGATAAAAGTCTCAGGTCTTCCTTTGTACGCTTGAACCATTTGCACTTGAATAAGAAAACGTTAACATCATTCCCGTAACATAGCTGAACAACATATACAATACTCTCGTAATATAGATCATTGTCTTTCCAACCGCTACTCCACTGTTTTGTGTTCTTCTTCCTTCATCTTTGGCCAATGAATGGAACTTTGCACCGTTCACAAAATATCCGGGGTAAATATAGTGTTTAATCGGCTTCCCTGCTAGCAAGTGCTTTGGCCAGGACCACCACCTCCCGTGGTTTTCGGACTTTTGTAGATCAATCATCTGCGAAAATGGGAAAATTAAAGGGTAAACATGATCGATATGTATATAAACTAAATACCGAGACATACGTATGTACGTACCCATTGGAAGAAATAATCAGGGAACTTCTTCTTAACCATTTTCTCAAACCACGCCGAACTCTTGTCCGGATTTAACGTCTAAAGCCTCTCCCTGTATGACATCATTTACTGCTCAACTTCGTCACAGTCTAGCAACACTACCCAATGTGCCTCAATAAGTTCTTCCCGTGTTAACGATTCTTTTAATACTCCTTTAAATAGTTTTACGACATTTGTGACGACAGAAAGATTAATGCGGGCCTTGGGATCGGAGGCAATGGGAGGTGGTGGATCTTTGAGGTACATGTTGCAGTAAGTAACACACTCATGCATTAGGTATATCTCGGCTATGGAGCCATCCGAGGCCGACCTGTTTTTGACGAATCCTTTATATTGTCCAAGCTGTCTACAAAATCAAACGTTCAATTAATATATTGTAGAATAAGAATAAGTACATATAGCTAGTAATCTCCAGTGGAAGAAATTATGAATTGAAAAACCTGTATAATTAATTAGTTGTACGTACCTTTCTTAAGGATACATCTAAGTGTACTGGACTGGACCAGAAATAAGCACCTGCTCGGGCAGGTGGATCATTAGGTGAATCATGATGTCAAAGAAAGCAGGGGAAAAAATTCTCTGTAGTTTGTAAATGATGTGCACAATTTGTTGTTGCAGTTCTACCACATCTGATTTCTTTAATTCTCTAGCGCATAACCTCTGCCACCATCTGCACACTGCCACTATTTGGTTTTACGACGTCACGAGGCAAATATGGTCGAATTACCACTAAAATCAGATGTTGTAGCATAACGTGATAGTCATGTGTCTTTAGACCAACAAACTTGTGCTGCACCTCGTCCACTGCTCCAATTATTGTAGCTACATACGTAGTCGGATAACTAACGCTCTTAAACTAGTGAAATATAGAACGTCTAAGTGTCGGCTTCACTATGTAAGGTGCAGCTGGCATCTTGTTGTACACTCATCTCCTATCCCTCCTCAACCACAAGAGACGACGTAGATTCATAGATTCCAGATCTTTTCGCGCTTTGGGAGTATCTTTAGTCTTGAACTTAATACCGAGAATTGTTCCCACCACGTTGTTGCATACATTCTTTTCTATGTGCATCACGTCCAAGTTGTTCCTCAGCTTCAACTTCGACCAGTAAGGGAGTTCAAAGAATATACTCTTGTGATGCCAATAGCTGAGATCATGTAGAGGTATTGGATTGCATTTCTTTACATATGCGTTATTGGTCAACACACCAAAGTCGAAATAGCTCAACCTCTCTAAAATCTCTTCGCCCGACCAACTACGGGGTTTAGGATTGTTCTCTACCGTCCCGTCGAAATGAGCTTCATCCTGTCACCACGCGTGGTCGTGAGGAAGCCATTTACAGTGACCCAAGTAACACACCTTCCCCGAGTGCCAACTAGAGTTCACGTCGTCCAAACATATAGGACATCTATTATATCCTTTCGTCCTGTAGGCTGTCAACATCCCATACGTTGGAAAATCGTTGATCGTCCACATTACGGCAGCTCTCATCGTGAACATCGTGTCAGTGAATTTGTCATAAGTTGGGACTCCATTTTACCACAACAATTTCAGCTCGTCGATTAAAGGTCTGAGGTAGACATCTAAGCACTTCCCCGAAGATTTAGGACCTGGAATTAGCAGAGTAAGGAAATTAAATTGCTTGTTCATGCACATCCACGGAGGCAGGTTGTACGGCAAGTGCTGACGGTGGAGCTATTACTACCCCTAGGATTGAATCTGTTTATAGATAGTCCGAGTCTAACATTTCTAACTTCTGCGGCAAAGTCTCCAAATTCTCTGTCGAAATGTTTGAAAACCTCCCCATTTGCGGCATGTCTCAAGACATCGTCATCTGTTCGCTTTTTTGCGTACCATCGCATCGCCTCTGCTGTGTACAGAGACATGTACAGACGCTGTAATCTGGGAATCAAGGGAAAATATCGAAGAACTTTCACATGAATTCTCTTTTTCAAACTCTTCCTATTCATCTCATAAATGCACTGGCCACATATAGGACAATAGTCCAAATCTTTATATTCTTTGTAAAACAGCACACAGTCATTCAGACATGCGTCAATTATCATGTACTTTAGGCTAAGGTTGCTCAAAATATTTCTAACCTTATAATGGGATTTAGGAAGATTGTGATAATCAGGAAGCAACTTACATATTTGCTCCTGAATTTCGTCAAAAGCACTGACTGACATTTTGTGCTTCACTTTTATCTTCATTTGCTCCATCACATATTGCAACACATTCTCTCGACATCTAGGGTACACCGGGGTCTGCGCTTCAAGTAGCATCCTGTTGTACTTATCCATCTCACTAGTGTCAGTGGCCAAGCTAGCAGTGAGGAATGTGTCATCATGCTCATGAGTGGTATTGTAACCTCCCTCTTGGTGTTAGTGTCCACCATGACTAAATTCCAAAAACGCATCATGAACCAAATCTGCAGTTGGGTTCCAAGCAGGGGGGGCCGGTACCACTGCCGCTGGATGAGGCACCATGGTAACTGTACCCTAAGCTGAAGTCTACTGCTTCACCATGCTCGCTCCACGCAGTGTAACTCCACATCATACCATTTTCGTACAGGTGTTGCACCATAACATTAACCTCCACATACTGACAGTTAAGATATTTTTGGCACGGACACTTGAAACGCTTCTTTCCCTGACCATGTTCTATCGCAAAATTCACAAATTCGCTAATTCCATCCATATACCGGACATCACTTCTATTCCGCAACTTCATCTAACTCTTGTCCATACTTATATGAATTTTAATAATTACTTATCATATTAGTCAACTATTCTATATATATACAGATTTTCAAGCTAGTAATTATTTATGAAACTATTATATATATATACACAAATTTTAAACTACCTTAATATATTAAATTAAATTATTAATTAATTACCTTCAATAATTACCTTCAATAATTACCTTTATTAATTATTTGTGAAAATATGTACTCGATCTACATCAATTAATTACTTTAATATGTCTAACATACATGTACGTTTTAACTATATATTAACCAAATTTTTAAACATCCATGCATATATATACGTACTACGTACTGGTCAATATTAATTAACTAATATATATAAATATAATCAATTACCTAACTTAATTATAAATATATATTACAACGTACTAATTATTAACAATGCAATCAATCAAACGTACAATTAATTAAATATATAAACGTTAAATGGTGTTGGGAAATTAACTACGTACGTACGTACTTAGCCATCTCCGATGTATGGCGAATCGATGCTCGGATATAGTGCTAGCTAGCTAGAATTTGCATGCGCCATATGCGTACGCGTGAGGATCGGAGAGTCTGATCGATCAAGAGAGAGAATTGAATGATCGATCGACATATATATGCATGGAGATGAAGTTGAGATGAGTGAGCAGAGAGGAAGAGAGTTCGGCATGGACATTTTATAATACTTCACTTAGACGACGGAGTGTCGGTGCGTCATCTAAATGGAAAATTAGACGGCGAAATAGGCAATTTTCCTTCGTCTAAGTGCTTACAAGGATGACGAAGAAAGAGCCCATTGTCCAAGTGGCCACTCGGACCACGGCGGATAAAATCTCCGTCATCTAAGTGCATTTTTCTTGTAGTGTTTAATAAAAACTTTTGAGTTCTTCTCAAAACTCTGGTGGATTCCAGAAATTCTCGTGGATTCGAGAATTAGTCTAGTGGATTCTAGGCAATCATGTTCTTTTTAGGTTTAACGCTTGTTAACCTATATACTCCGTTGCGTCAGGTGGTATCAGAGCATTCAGGTTGTCTAATGCTCCGAGTAGTTTCATGAGGCTAATGAATCAGGTGCTTCGTCCTTTTATTGGTTCTTTTGTAGTGGTTTATTTTGATGAGCTTATGATCTACAATCGTACAAAAGAAGAACATTTTCTACATCTTCGTCAAGTGTTGGAAGTTTTATAGGTGAATAAATTGTACATTTGTGAATAAATTGTACATCAATCTAAAAAAATGTACTTTCTGCACTAATAAACTGCTATTTTTGGGATTTGTGGTTAGTGAAGACGGAATTCAGGTGGATGAAGAGAAAGTGAGGAGCAATTCGAGAATGGCCAGCTCCTAAAACTGTGTGATGTACAAAGTTTTCATGGTTTAGCTACGTTTTATAGGAGGTTTATACGAAATTTTAGTACTATTACTGCTCTTATTACTGAATGCATGAAGAAGAGAAAATTCCAATGGGGTGATGACTAAGAGAAGAGTTTTGCTTTGATCAAGGAGAAATTATGCACTGCACTAGGTTTGGCTCTTCCGAATTTTGAAAAAGTTTTTGAGGTAGAGTGTAATGCAAATGGTGTTGGCATAAGGGATGTTTTGTCCCAAGAGAAGCGGGCTGTAACATTTATGAGTGAAAAGCTTAGTGAAGCTCGACAAAGATGGAGTACTTATGATCAAGAATTTTATGTTGTGGTCCGTGCACTGAAGTTATGGGAGCACTATCTCGTTCAAAGGGAGTTCGTTCTATTCATAAATCATGAGGCACTGAAGTTTATTAATAGTCAAAACAATGTTAGCAACTTGCATGCACGATGGGTGATTTTTCTGCATAAATTTTCTTTTGACATTAAGCATAAATCTGGTGTTCTTAATCGGGTGGCAGATGCTTTGCGTCGGATGGCTTCTTTGCTGGTCATATTGGCTAAAGAAGTCATGGGTTTTGAGTTCTTAAAAGACTTATATGTGGATGATGAAGATTTCAAGGAAGTTTGGGAGCAGTGCAGGGATCATTCAGTTGGTGACTTTTTCATCAGTGAATGCTACTTATTCAAAGGTAGTCAGTTGTGTATTCCCAAGACTTCTCTACGGGAGAAAGTGATTCGAGATCTACATGGTGGAGGTCTCAGTGGACACTTGGGTTGTGACAAGACTATTACCAGTCTAGAGGAACGTTATTATTGGCCACAACTCAAGAGGGATGTTGGAGCCATTGTTAGGCGTTGTTATATGTGGCAGGCTTCTAAAGATCAGTCTCAAAATACTAGTATCTACTTACCTTTACCAGTTCCTGATGGTATTTGGCAAGATTTGTCTATGAATTTTTTTTTTGGGACTTCCTCGTACACAGAGAGGAGTAGATTCAGTGTTTGTGGTGGTTGACAGGTTTTCGAAGATGGTGCATTTGATGGCCTGCAAAAAGACAGCTAACGATTCTAATACCGCCAAACTGTTTTTTCGGGAGGTGGTGTGTCTTCATGGAGTACCTAAGACCATTACGTCGGATAGGGATGTGAAATTTTTGAGCCATTTTTGGACGACTCTGTGGAGGATGTTTGGCACAGTTCTGAATTGTAGTAGTACTGCTCATCCACAATCTGATGGGTAAACGGAGGTGACAAATCGAACTTTGGAAAATATGGTTCGAAGTGTTTGTAGAGATAAGCCGAAATAGTGGGATTATGCTTTACCACAGGTGAAATTTGCTTATAACAGTGTGGTTCATAGTGCTACTGGGAAGTCCCATTTCTCTATTGTTTGTATTATTGTTCCTAAGCATATGGTTGACTTAGTTAATCTTCCTAAGCTTCCTGGTGTTAGCGTTATTGCTGAAGGAATGGCCAAGGATGTCCAAGTTGTTCAAGAGGAGGTGAAAGCGAGGTTAGAGATGACTAATGCCAAGAACAAGGCTGCTGCAGACAATAATCATAGACTTAAGGTGTTCAAGGAAGGTGATGTTGTCATGGCTTTTCAGCGTAAGGAGAGGTTTCCAGTTGGTACCTACAACAAATTGAAGCCTCGAAAATATGGGCCGTACTAGATTCTTAAGAAGATTAATGACAATGCCTATGTGGTGGCATTGCCGAGCAGCTAGGGAATTTCCGATACTTTCAATGTTGCCGACGTGCATAATTTTCGTGGTTATGAGTCTCTTTATTCCGATGATGACAACTCAGGGTCGAGTTCTTTCCAAGAAGAGGAGACTGATGCAGAACAGATGGCATTAAAGATTGAAGAGGAGATTGGTCGCAGGAAAGGCTAAACCGGTAAAATACAGGTCTGGAAAACGGCGTCTGATCTAGGCGAATAATACATTTCTGGAAAGAGAACGACGTAATACGTTTCACGATCTGGGGTCGTTTAGGCCTTGAAAAACGTGTTCAAGTGTTTTTGGATCTTTTAAGGATTTTATTTATTTAAGGTTTTATTTTATTTTTGACCCATGGGCTTGAGTAGGCATTTTGTTAGCTCCTTAGGGTTTTGTTTCAGTATTTAAGCGCCTCTTTGCGGCTGCTAGACTTATATTTCATATTATTAATCAAAAATTAGAGTTTTTCTCAAATTATGGTGGATTACAGACTATCTTAGTTCTTTCTAGATTTAACACTTGTTAACCTATATACTCCGCTGCATCTTTTATATTTTCCTCTACTGTAACTAAACACATAGTTGCTCGGTCACCATTAGTATCAACCAATTTTACCTCAAATAATAGTTTTTCAAGTTCTTCTCTTTTAAGTTTATTGGCCACATCCACTTCTAGTTCCTCTCCCTTTTTCTTGTTCTTCATCAAAATATCAACCCCAAACTTTTATTTGGGAGAAGAGTTTACAAGTTTACTATATATAATTTTATATCTTTGATCATGTATGTATGAGCTTGACTAAATGTTAAGCTTATTGGTAGTAAAGACCGGTATTCGTTCACATATATATATGTTTTTTTGTAACCTGAAAATGTTTCAGAATAAATTAATGACAAATATGTCTTCTTTGTTTCTTTTTACCAAACATAAATCACTAAATTAAGTATAAAAATTCATTAGAAAAATTGAAGAAAGTGTTCAACACTCAAATAACTATCACAACAGAAGTTCAAACTCTTACACCGGTGAGAAAAAACAAAAACAAAACGAACCATGTCCTAAGAGTCAGCAACATTCTCAAAGGACCCCATAATACGTGCTCGATCAAGGATTTCCTTCTTTACAGAAGAAAAGAAGTAATCACAAGAACCGCCTGTCTTGTTGGAAAATCTTTGACGCCTAATAGGTTCTCGAAAAGCATTACATGAGCTAAACCAATTGTCGCAACATTCTGGTGAAGAGAATATATCTCCATATACTAGAAATTGAAAGTTCCTCGCAATACATAGCTAATGAATACACTCAACTGTAATAAGTGCCTCGAATAAAACGTTGTAAACAATTACCGAATTAAAAGCAAAAACATAGAGCGACGCATAGAAGCAACGTAAATAATAGAAATCAAAAGAAACTAGAAGATGATGTTGAGGGACACCTAAGACTGCACTATAACTGTGATAGACAGTGTAAATGTGAACGTAACTGTAACCATAGCGAGTAGTGACTCCATGCTAACTCGTATTATGTAGGATGAGAAATGGGAGGCTAACATAAGAACCGGAACCAAGTAGTTGCTCTAGGCCAACCTGTAATTCTAACATGAAGTGGGAAATTATTTTTAAGAACCAATGCCAGTAGGAGATGTACAGCTGAACCAGAAGGAAGGTTCGGATTAACAACTCACCCGGTTTCCAAATTTGGATCCATATCCAACCTAAGAACAAAAAACTGGCCTTAGTATACCTAGCAACCAAGCCCAATCTAGAAGAAACCCTAGCCCATGAGTGCGTAGGAAGCCCAACAATGGGCCCATGCTCAATTAATAAGCGACAAAGAGAACTGTAGTAGCCAACATGACAATGTCGTCGTCTGAGTATCCTTCCCTGTCAGAAATTGCTTATGCCTAACATCACCTTCCCTTGTTGATCCATGCACACGGGTCGAGATCAACAATTTCCTCGTTGAGAACGGAAGTCGACCGAGACAACTTAACGCAACTCACCACGTGAGCACTGCCTCTTCGAAATCTGCAAACCTAGTCCTGCACATATGCAACACCTCAGATCTCGTCCGTACCTTCAACCGTGCATGTGGCGGTTGAAACCTTGACCAAACATTGTTTGTATACACCAAAGCCTGATTTTTGGACTTTCATTGCATAAAGCACCGAGAGAGACTCTCGCATTTGAATGACCATCTATGAACGACGAACCGCATAGGTGCCACGCTAGAGAAGAGCATCAATTTTCTGCCATCAAAGCGCGCCTGCAGAGATCCCAGTCCTTGGCAAGGCCAAGGCGCCGCTGGACTGCTAGGGTTAGGAACGAGAGCAAGAGCTCTCATAGTTGTTGATTTGTTCTATTATGAATTGTTACAACCCGAACCGTAATCACGCGTTTATTAGATCGTGTTACGCGTTATCATGGATTTGTGTTGACTTCTTCATGAGAAATGTAGGGTATTTTATTCCGAGCTCATGGGAACTTTCGAGGAATTTTTTGGATAAGCAAGCTATTTTTAATGAATTTTTGAAGTTGGTAGAAAATATTAAAAAGTGTTAATTTTAATTATTTATTTGATCTGGGCCATTAAATTTTGATCAGATTGAATTATAGCCATTGATTTGGGCTGATATGGATACGGGTATAAATACAATCTATTAATGGAAAGTTTCCATTTTCAGAGAAATGCGTACGTATACGGACCCGTATACCTCCCCGACCCATCGAATTCCGGTCGCCCAACCCGCTGATTTCAGCCACCTCCGGGGACGCCACCAGTAGCGTTTGGAAACTCTCTTCTTCCTCAACTTTTTGGTATGAGTTTCGATTAGTTTTGTTTAGGTTTTGATACCGAATCAATTGGATGTTTCTGCCAAACTTTGCAGGTGTTTGACGGCAGCGCTCCAGCTAATGTCGATCGGAGAGAGGTTATGGGTTTTTCTCCCAGTCATCTCAAGAGTCGTTTGCCACCGATATCGGGCCATGCCGTGGCCGTTTGACGGAGTTCGATCACGACCGAGTTCCGGTGAGATTCTGGAAGTTTGAGGTTGTTTTTCGACGTGTTCCGGTCAGTTATTGGGCTTGCCTCAGTTGTAAATATTGTTGGGCTTCATTTAAGCTTTCGAATGGTATATAAATTGCATGGTTTAGAGCCGATCGTATTCCGGCGACAAGTGGCCCCGCGTGCCATCGTGCGCGGCGGAGCTCTGGCGAGGGTGTTGTTTTCGATCAAGTTATATGTCGTTCCGCTCGTTTTCATGTGCTGAACGCAATGGTGAGGTCCATATTCGGATTTGAGTGTGATAAATTTTGATGAGCATTTAATCAGACAATAACCAATTGATTTTACGATTTTATTAATGGATTATTATGCCGATTAGCAGGTTTCAACGTTATAATTATTCCGGCATGATCCGGTGAGTGGACGCTTTAATTTTGACAGTCGTAGCGAGTTCATATTTACGCTTTTACAGTATATTTTTAAAGCGTTATTTCTGGAGGTTTGCTTTGTTATTGCATCAATGCTATAGCTATTCGGTTGATAACTGGATAGCCGGTTATGGGAGATTAGGTGGCCTCGTCTAATCGAGATCGACTCAAGTTAGGTAGCCTGGGGACAATCCCGTCACATATTTCCTTTGTTTTCAGTCAGCTGGATACCTCAAGTTAGGTGGCCTGGGATAGCACCTCCATGATTATTTTAGTACTTCAGTATTTTAGCATTTTAGATTAGAACTCGCACTTTTCACATAAATTAGTGAAAAGGAAAAAATGTTTCAGTTTCTTATATATGTAGTTCAGAATATTATTTTTGTCCACTCACTCTAACATTTTTACATTTTATTTGTCCTTCCCTGGGCCATTCGGTTTATCGATGCCCAGGTTGCAGTGTGTATCATGAGGGTGCTGGATGTCGTCGAGGGCGTCGAGTCCACCAGTCAATTCCACCAGTCAATTCCTTCAACATTAGGTGTCAGTTCACTATCAGTATATATCTATGTTATAGAAGTCGCTCAGAATACTGCTTCAGTAGTTTTGTCTTAGTGAGACTCTTGGGAGTAGGTTGTCACTCGTATAGTTGGCTAGTTGAGTTTCCCTGAATGTAAATCAGTATATACTGAAAATATGTTTTCAGATTTTAAATAATGTGACAGATTGTTTTCAGTTTTATGTTGAGAAATTCGGATGGATATTAGTGGTCCAAGGTATTATTTTTGGGTTTATCTACGGGGAGTCTATTTTCCCTGCAGGTTTTTGGGTGTCTATTTTTTAAGGGAAGTTATGTCAAAATTTTCACAGAAACTAGTAGATTACGTTAATCGTTAAGGGTTGATTCTAGATTACTAGTTAATCTAGGGTTGGGTCCTTTAAGTTTGGTATCAGAGCATTAGGTTACAGATTTTGTAGACTCTTTAGGTTATGTCAGTACACGTGTTTGAGAACGTACGACACTTTAGGAATGATAGCCCAACCAGCCGGTGGTTGCTCATTATTCCAAGTGTTGTACATTGTCAGATGTCTAGAGTCTCATAGTTGATTCAGTTTGTGACTTCTTTCAGTGAGCTGTTTGTTTTGGACTCAGTAGTCAGTCAGTCAGTACGCGTCGACATCCATCTGTTCAGTATGATACACAAACCCTAGTTTTATTTTGCGTGATTTAATTGCACGCATGATGCTACTATTGTGAGTGGATAGAAGGAATTAATGAGTAAAGTTATTACTGCAGGAACAGTTCCTATATATACTCCCATACCCCTGTGACTAGTGAGATCGGGCTAGTGGGATTGGTTGAGTTTGACTGTTTGTGTTCTCAGTCAAATTCTGAGCATAGAATTGTAGTAGTTGTTGGTCTGATGTGGACCATGCAGATTGCTAGTGGTAGGGTATTTTGAAGAATGAAGCTTTCACTCAGTGATTAGAGTTTTTAAAAGGGTTTATGAATCGCTTCTTTGGCAAAACCTCTAAGCAGCAGAGGTGTGAGGAATTTATGGGCTTTGACAGAGTGACAAGTTGAGATAGAGTATCGGGATTGTTTCACCTGCTTGGCCTGATTTGGCACCAATTCCCATCAGAACAGTGAAATAGAAGTGTTGGGATTTTGAGTAGATTTTGTGGTCAGATGTTGCTCTGTACCTATCAAATGTGATACGCGTGGTTATTAGTATTGCAGATTTATGCAGGGTTAGATGTCGATCATTGTAAGGGGAAACTCAATGATTTGATGATAGTGTACTTCGTCAGAGTCCTCGGTGTGGAAAGTTTGAGCATTCCAGTTTCCAGTATTTCTTCAGGTATGGAAGATCACACTTCTGCTCCTAATGTATGTTGTCTGACTCATTTCTTGAGTTGGAAGAGTTGACTCTGATGGTGAGGGTATGGAGCTAGTATCAGTGAAGTTAGTAGTTATTGAAATACTCTTCTGCATTCAGAGATTGCTCTGTAAGTGATAGGTGTTACAAACATTTTCACAGATAGTATCCGTTTGAGATTTCAGTGGTTTTATTGTGCTCAGTTGGGTCATTCTTTGAGGGTGAGTCCACACTAGGACCCCTCATATGGAGTTTCGGTGCAGAACTCTAGTGGTGATTCAGGGAGCTACTTCAGGGGTTAGCGCCGCACCGCCACCCAGGCAGTCAGTTTAGCAGGATCAGCGTTTGTTAGATTGGACATACTAGACGAGTCTGACTGCATTACATAGCTTATAAAGGGTGGAATACCTCTAACAGTGATCATCGCTGTGAAGCAGCGTACATGCTGTGTAATGGTGTACTTAATTGTAACGATCCAAATCTTAAGTCGCGCTAACCTTTTTGAGTTATGTTTTCCTCGAATTATTCTTTTCACTAATTTTGTTAACGACTTTTTCCTCAGGCGAGAATTTCATCTGATTCTCTGTGCATAATTTGTAGAATATTTAATTTCGAGTTCATATGAATTTTCGGGGAATTTTTCGAGCTTTCGAGCTATTCCTTTTGAGTTTTGGAAGTTCGTTTGGCAAAAATATCGTATTTCAAAAAGTATTTTCTTTACGATTTATTTTTGACCGTCGGATCGCGATTAGAACAAATTGTGGCCGTCAATCTAATCAGAAATTTTAGTATAAATAGCAAAATATAGTTTATTTTCAGAAAAATATGATTTATTTCAGAAAATACGGAGAGATACGTACGCGACCCGTATACCCATTTCGACCCATTTTGAACTTCGATCTCGGCCCACCGTAAAACGCCACGGTTGCCCGCGTTCTTGGTATGGATTTGAAGCCCTTCATCTCCTCTTTCTATTCATGTATTTGTTTATGAAATTTGATGAGTTTTTGGGATCGAAATGTTGCCGTGAAACCGTGGGATTTCAGGTGGTTTCGCCGACCATTTTCTTGCACAGTGAGGTGGTGGGTTTGGTCCAAGGACCAAAACCCCCTTGGTTTTGGGGGCCGAGCTGCATCACTGGTGACGAAATTGACCGGAGAAGTTTTCCAGCGATTTCGGCCACCGTGGGCTTTCGAGCTTGATTCCGGCCAAACGGCACGGAGTTGGATCTCGGTCCAGTTATCAATGTTGTTGGGCTCGTTGGGATATTTCCAACGAGGGGTCATTTTCCCCCATCGGAGCTATCTGCGCTGGAGGCGCGTGTGGCTCACGCACCACCACCGATGGTGGCGCGTGACGGCCACGCGCCGCAGTCTGCGGCGGAGCTCCGGTGAGGCAGAAAACTTGACTTTTTCGAGGGGTTTCCGGGAGGGTTTATATATTTATTTTCTTGTGTTTTAGGGGTTTTTGATAACAAACGAACCTATTATTTGTTCAGGAAATCGTGAGAGAGATTTCGGCAAGGGACCTTCCGCCGGGCCTAAGGGCTAGCCGTATACTGTGAGTGGACACATTTATTTTCACTGATTGACGTACGAGTCTTTATTTATACACTTATGATTATGCACATACAGGCATGTATTTACGATTATGCATTTTATGATTTTATGTCGTACGCTTATGCATTTACGAGCATGCTTTATGATTATGCTTTTACGATTATGCACTTGCATGGAGGCCATATACAAAGATATTATCAAAGAGTTTGCATCGATGCATTGGTTACTCAGTTGATCCCCGAGTGGCTCTAGGGAAAGAGCAGCACTTCCCCCTGGAATTCACGTCGTCTTTGTGTCAGCATGCACCGGACGACTTTGAATGACCGAAAGTGAGTAGACTTTGGTCATCGCCTCCACATCAGCACATTATACTCGAGAAGGGTCAGTGGTCCCCCTCGATGTATTCTTTCGATGTTATCGTATTTTTGACTCGCATTATATTTATGTGGATTCTTAATGTGAAAGGCATGTTATATTTGTTATTATCAGTTTAAAAATGAAAGTTATTTTCGTCCACTCACTCTAACAGTTTTATTATTTTATATGTCTTTCTTATGGCTTTTCGGTTTCCTTCTTGCCCAGTTTGCAGTTTCTATCCTATGGTTGCGCGTCGTCGTCGGAGGCCTAGAGTTCGAGTCACTGTTCTTTTCTAGTAGGTTTCAGGTTTAACCTACTGCTTTATATATTTGTAAATTAGAGTCGCTCTGAATACAAAATGTAGTTTGTTCCGTATGTAAAGAATTTTGAGTACTTACTGAGTTTTGAATAAAATGTGTAAATGATTACATTTTACGATTATTCAGTAGTTATTGAATTTGAGAAATCCGGATGGGAATTGGTGTTCCACGGTTTGACTTTTGTGGACTTTTTGGAAGTGTGTTTTCATTGCAGGTTTTTGGTCTAAATTTAAAAGTTGTGGTGTTGTTATGATCTAATTCCAGTCTAAGCAACTAAATCGGGGTTGGGTTTTTTCATTAATATTTAGTGAATGATATAGACATTTGTGTTTCCCTCCTGATCTTGGGGAAATTGCAGTAATCAGGGAATACTTTGGTGTTTGTCTTGAGGAATCACTAGTTCTTCCTCCATTGCAGGTAATTGTTGTCATGTATGTGTTTTTCCCGGGTACATGCCTCATTGTGTAGGCGCTGTACCGAATGATCCCATACGATTGTGTGTGATGTCTGTCAGTAACTGAATTGAGTTATTATGAAGAGCAATTATCCACCATCTTGTTGTGATGGTTGGTTAGATAATGTGAAAGGAGCTTTAGCATTGTTTAAGTTTGACTTTCCATCGTGTTTCAGTTGATGTAAATTTTGGTTGATGTTGTTCGTTTTGCGGAATGCATCTATTGCCATATGATAATGAATCAGGTGTACCAAGCATGTTCTGATGATTTCATCATCGGCTGCATTGGCGACATTTTAGCTTATTTCTAGGGATGTACAGCAGCATGTGAGATATCAGATTCAATACTAATGGCCTTGTGAGAATTCTAACTGTATATTAGATTTAGTAAGTACCATTTATAGTCGGTGGTGCTAGATTTATTGGCCATGTGCTATTAGTAAAACATGTTGGTGTTGACCCAGATAAGATTGTGGTGATGTTGAACTAGAGCAGATCAGTGAGTGTAGTAGCTATCAGAAGCTTTCTGGGTTTGGTTGGTTACTACCGCAGGTTTGTACAAGATTTTCATGTAAGCTTCTGTGGAAGAGAGTTAAGTTTAAATGATCAGAAGCTGGTGAGGAAAGTTTTAGACTCTGAAGATAAGTTAAATTCTACTCCAACATTGACCTTCCCGGAGATTAGAAGAAAAGTTAATTTAGTAGTTGATGCACTTAGCTGGGAGAATTTTAGTTGTATATCAGGTTCAGTAAGCACAAGCTTTTAGTTTATCAGTGTTAAAATTCGTTGGCCATGTGTTACCAGCAGGGTATATTAGTGTGGTCCCGAATAAGGTTGATGATATGTTGATCTTGAGTAAATCTGTTAATGTGGCAATTATTCAGAGCTTTTTGTGTTTAGTTTGTTATTATCGCCGATTCGTGTTATACTTTTCACGTATTATGGCGCCACTGACCTAATTTATGAGAAAAAGAATTTGATTTAAATGGTTTGAGTTTAACAAGATAGTTTGAAGATAAAGTTAATTACAGCTCCAATGCTGATCTTATTGAGGTTAGCAGGAAAGTTAGTTTTGTAGCTGATGTACTTAGCTGGAAATCTGAAGTTACATTGTTGCGTATTCAAGAGTTGTGAATACTACTTCAGTCTGAGATGCATGCTGGAGGGTGTTTTCTTTTATACCGTGATTTTGAGCCAAAGGTTTTGTTGTTATTTCCTGGTTCGACCAATTTTTCCTGATCGGGTTCGTGAACTCCAGGATTGAGATCTTTCTTTAGTAAATTGTGTGTTGGCGGATCGCCTAATTACATACTGATAAAAATTGAGTAGTTATTATATAAGGACAAATTCTATGTATCAGTTAAAGATTAGTTAAAGTCAGAAATTTCAGGTGAGGCTCGATGCTCGTGTTTGGCTGGACATTCTGGAGAACTTTGAAGCAGTTATATGGGTAGCCGATTAATGCACCATTTACCAACAAGTTAATGCAGAACATCAGGAACTTTCAGACTAGTAGCAGCGTGTGGGAGGTGGAAGCAGGTTGTTATGATTTTATTTATAATTTTCATGTACAGCCAAGAGCATACCAACATTTGGCTGATTGTGAATCGTCTTACGAAGATTTATTATTTCAGTTCAGTTGCAAAGAAACTTTTCATGAGCAATTTGACTCAGCTATTTATGCAGAAGTTAATGAAATTGTTTGGGGTTCAGTTTTATCATGGCGGATAAGGTTCTTATGTCACCTCACAGTCTTGAGGTGTAAATAAATAACAGTGTGGGATACCAGTTGTAGAACATAGTTTTCATCCCATGCTGGGTGTCAATTAGTGGGAACCTACTCAGATTTTTTTTTGGAGGTATGTCAAGATTACGTGTATTACAGTCTCTTAAGAAGTGAAATGGTATCAGCATTTAGAGGAATTTTTCTACGAGGATAGTTTTCACTTGAGTATCAGGATACCTCTTTATGAAGCATTTTATGTTAAACCATGCAGTATTCGACTATGTTGGAATAAAGTTAATAAGAAAGCATTATCAATCCAGTTAGGGTGCCAGAGATAGTGATCACATGCAGATTGTTCTTAATAGATTTAGAATTATCAGATTATCAGCAGTGTTGTATTAATGTTAGTCAGTGTATACTATGGTAACAATGTGTCTCTTTAGCTATCGCCATCGAAAGGAGTTACGCGCATTTAGTGGGGCGCTAGGTTGCAGCCGTGGTTCATAGAACCATGTGAGATTAGTAAAGGTATTGGCGATATAATTACCGTTTGAGAATTATTATCATGGTTGGCACATGCATATGATGTATTTCACGTATCATGGTTATGGAAGTATGTTCCTAACCCTTTGATGTTTGCGTGCCTCAGAAAATTTCTATTACAAACAGATTCGGTTCATGTTGTGGAACCGGTGGATGTTCTTGACCATCACGAGCAGATTCTCCGGAACATGAATATTCTTTTAGTGACAGTGTCGTAGAGAAATTATGCAGTGAATATAGCCACGTAGCAATCAGAACAGTTGTGTGAGCAGTATTTTTGTTCTCTTAGAAAGTATGTAAATTTCAAGGACGAAATTTTTGTAAGGGGGGTGGATTATTTCAACCCAAACCGTAATCACGCGTTTATCGGATCGTGTTACACGTTATCGCGGATTAGTCGCGTAATGAGAGTTGTTAAAAAAAAATTTATCGAGCGAGAGTTTGTGTTGACTTCCTTCATGAGAATTGTAGAGTATTTTATTCCGAGCTCATGGAAATTTTTGAGAAATTTTTCGGATAAACAAGCTATTTTTAATAAATTTTTGAAGTCGGTAGATGAAAATATTTAAAAGTGTTAATTTTAATTATTGATTTGATCTTGACCGTTAAATTTTGATCAAATTGAATTGTAGCCGTTGATTTGGGCTGGTATGGATATGGGTATAAATACAATCTATTAATGAAAAGTTTCCATTTTCGGAGAAATGCATACGTATACGGACCCGTATACCTCCCCGACCCGTCGAATTCCGGTCGCCCAACCCGCTGATTTCAGCCACCTCCGGGGATGCCACCGGTAGCGTTTGAAAGCTCTCTCCCTCCTCAACTATTTGATATGAGTTTCGATGAGTTTTGTTTAGGTTTTGATACCGAATCGATTGGATGTTTTTTTCAAACTTTGCAAGTGTTCGACGGTAGCGCTCCAGCCGACGTCAGTATGAGAGAGGTTAGGGGTTTTGCTCCCAGTCTTCCTAGGAGCCATTTGCCACCGATATCGGGCCATGCTGTGGCCGTTTGACGGAGTTCGATCACGACTGAATTCTGGCGAGATTCCGGAAGTTTGAGGTTGTTTTTCGACGTGTTCCAGTCAGTTATTGGGTTTGCCTCAATTGTAAATATTGTTGGGCTTCGTTTAAGCTTTCGAATGGTATATAAATTGCAGGGATTGGAGCCGGTCAAATTTCGGCGGCACGTGGCGCCAGTGGTGGCGGGGCAAGGCCCCACGCGCCACCGTGCGCAGTGGAGCTCCAGCGATGGTGCAGTTTTCGATCAAATTACATGTCATTTCGCTCGTTTTCGCGTGCTGAACGCAATGGTGAGGTCCATATTCGGATCTGAGTGTGATAAATTTTGATGAGCATTTAATCAGACAATAACCAATTGATTTTACGATTTTATTAATGGATTATTATGCTGACTAGCAGGTTTCAGCATTATAATTATTTCGACATGACCCGGTGAGTGGATGCTTGTATTTTGACAGTCGTAGCAAGTTCAGTTTATATTTACGCTTTTACAGTATATTTTTAAAGTGTTATTTCTAGAGGTTTGTTTTGTTATTGCATCGATGCTATAGCTATTCGGATGATCACCGGATAGCCGGTTAGGGGAGGTTAGGTGGCCTCGTCTAACTCAGATCGACTCATGTTACATGGCCTGGTGGCGATCCCGTCACATATTTTCTTTGTTTTCAGTCAATTGGATACATCAGGTTAGGTGTCCTGGGAGAGCACCTCCATGATTATTTCAGTACTTCAGTATTTCAACATTTCAAATTAGAACTTGCAGTTTTCACAAAAATTAACGAAAAGGCAAAAATGTTTCAGTTATTTATATATGTAGTTCAGAATATTATTTTTGTCCACTCATGCTAACGTTTTTACATTTTATTTGTCTTTTCTTGGGCCTTTCGGTTTATCGATGCCCAGGTTGTAATGTGTATCTAGATGTCATCGAGAGCATCGAGTCCACCAGTCAATTCCTTCAGTAGTAGGTGTCAGTTCACTGTCAGTATGTATTTATGTTATCGAAGTCGCTCTGAATACTGCTTCAGTAGTTTTGTCTTAGTGAGACTCTTGGGAGTAAGTTGTCACTCGTATAGTAGGTGAGTTGAGTTTCCCTGAATGTAAATCAGTATATACTAAAAATATGTTTTCAGATTTTGAATAATGTGTCAGATTGTTTTCAGTTTTATATTGAGAAATCTAGATGGATATTAGTGGTCCAAAGTATTATTTTTGGGTTTATCTGCGGAGTGTCTGTTTTCTCTGCAAGTTTTTTGGTGTCTATTTTATAAGGGAAGTTATGTCAAAATTTTCATAGAAACTAGTAGATTATGTTAATTGTTAGACTTGATTCTAGATTATTAGTTAATCTAGAGTTTGGTCCTTTCATGAATTGGTTCTCTCATAGGGTTATGCAATTTATTAGTTAGTTGACGGTCAATCTCAAGAATACCTTGTGTAACAGAAGTCACTGTTCTCCTTGATTAATTTGAACAGTTAATCCTAAGAGCATGTGGATATCACCAGCAAATTAACTCGTGTTTGTAGGAATCACCATGATTGATTCAATTGGTAAAAACCCGGCCCACTTCAATTTTAATACAAGGAGGCGCAAGTTTCCTTTTCAGAAACCAAACCTGTCAATCCTGTTCGTGTTTGATCCTTTGCTCTTAGACACTCTTTGTCGAATGGCAGACCCTAACCTTAGGAACTACGATGACCCCAACGCAGACGCCCGTGGAAGTGTCGGCGACTCTTCCTCTGTGAAGGGTATGAAATTTGCTTCTTCGATGTCAAACCAATATTTTTGCCAATATTTTTGTGTTCCTCGTATGTCTTTAAATTTTACAACTGTGTGTGTTGAGAATTGTCTTCTCCTATTTCGTGCTTTGGTTACTTTCAAAATCATATCTGAAAGTTTCCTTGTAATAATCCTGGAATTCCCTTTCTTGTCAGACACAACAAAAAAGCAGATCAGATCATCTAATTCTGGAATCATCGATCAAACAGGCTCTAATTATTTAGGTATTTGAGGGTTTCTGCTCAACTTTAGTTAGTTAATTAATTGGTTTCGTGTTAAGACCATATTGATAATTGTGAAAATATACACACACTATATTGTATCATTTTGGTAAAAATTATATAAGAAAATAGTTGTTTACTTTCAAAATCAGATCTGAAAGTTTTTATTTATTGCTTCCTTCCTTGTACTCATCTTTAAATTTTTTTTGTCAGATGCAGAAATTAAGCAATTCTTGTCTGGGAACTAGTCTAGAATCATTGATCCAATAGGCGACTCAAATGGTACAGGTCTTTGAAGCTTTCTGCTTAATTTTAGTTGATTAATTTGTTCCCTGTTTTAAAATTATTTTGATAATATGTGAAAATATACACGCC
Organism: Geum urbanum; assembly: GCA_946800695.1. Taxonomy (NCBI): domain Eukaryota; kingdom Viridiplantae; phylum Streptophyta; class Magnoliopsida; order Rosales; family Rosaceae; genus Geum; species Geum urbanum. Next base: position 7,752,131 of record OX326997.1, read on the forward strand.
ATATTGTATTGTTGTTAGTTTTTGAAAGAGATCTGTAATATGTCATCTTTTTTTCTCCGTGTGAATAATTCTACTTTTGCTTTGGTTAACAACTTTGAGATTGCTTTCTCCTCTCTACTATGTGCTTTCTAGCCCCAATGTGTCCTGCCTGGTAATACAAACTTATACTCGAATGAGTAGTTCCTAGTATTTATGCAAACGTTTGGAATAGCTAGAATGAATATTTATGAATTTTTTTTGTTCCTTCCTCAAATGTCTTTGAATTTTATAACTGTATCCGTGATTTGGTAAAAAGTAGATGAAAAAAAATAGCTTTATACTTTCTAAATCAGATCTGTAATTTATTATTGCTTCCTTCCTTTTACTAATCTGGAATTTATTATCAGATTCAACAGAGGAGTAGTTCAGATCACCTTATCCTGCTCCTTCAGGTATTTGATGCTTTCTTTTTGGTTTTAGTTAATTAACTATTCCCTGTGCTGGAAGAATCATATCAATAATTTTGAAAATATTGCTGCTATATATTGTATTTTCGTTAATTTTTAGAGAGATCTGTCATTTGTGGTCTCCCTGTGTGAATAATTTTACTTTTGTTTTGGTTAAACAACTTTGAGGTTGTTGTCTCTTCTGTACTATGCTCCAAGAGTCGTTCCTAGTATTCATGCAAACGTTTGGAACAACTAGAATGAATTGGCATACTATTGTAGAAAGCTATACAAGCATTTAAGTTTCCAGTCAATTGCTACTACGATAGGTTCTTATTTTCTCATCTCTTTTGGGTTATCTAACAATGGGATTGTAATCAAACATGCAACTTCACTCCCTTCAGGCCATTCAAGGAACCAGAAGTTCCTCCCCTGAGTGGATATCATGAAGTACGGTATGATGATCCCGTGCAAGGGGAAGCAGCTGCTTATGTGGATGAAGGAGAATGTGAGCCTTGTGGTATCTGTTATAAGGCTCACCTCTCTAGGCGTTGCCCTTACTTTAATCGTCTTCCACGGGGTGCAGCTATTGATATGAAATATGGTGCTGGCCATATTTTTAATGATGAGAGATGGTTTTGTACCCTCTGTTTTAGGAGCTGGCCAGTGCTTATGGAGAAGTATGGTTACATTTGTGAAATCTGGAAACAACACAATTCTTATGACTGCCCCATGGACAAGGTTGAAGCTGTCATTTATAAGTCGATTAGAGATGAGAAATTTTCTAAGGTGCTGATTCCCCATATGCCTAGTGCAGAATCATCATCAGGAACATTATGTGGATGATTCCGACATAACCTTTGTACGTAGGGAACATATTCCATACATAATAGTGCACTTGCACCATCTGCGCGGTAAATTTTTATTTGCTTAAAGTTAACAAAAAGTTAAAAAAAATTGGATAAATAATAATAATAAAGATGTTAAATTCTTCTTTTACCCTTATTTTTATAAGTAGTGTATTTGCATCACCGTGTATAGAATAACTTTCATTGTATCTTATAGGAAAATTATAAACACCAGGGTCTGAACTTTTTCAACGTCTTCAATATGATGATACTTTGAAAATTATCAAAGTGATGCTCAAAATTCTAAAACATCATTTTCGTGATGCCCAGAATCATTTTCTCTCACGGCTCTGTTTATGTTGATGACGTGGCAAATTCAAATCATCATCACCAGGGTCTAAACTTTTACAAAGTCATCAATGAGATACTCACACTTTGAAAACTATCAAACTGATACCCAAAGTATCAAAACTATATCTACATGATGCCTACACCCACTTTTCGTCACATAGTCGTCGATGTCGCTGACGTGTGCAATTTTTTTCTGTTCAAAATAGATAAAAAAAGACTTTAATACCCTTAATTTTTATTCTTTTTGTTTTTATTTTTTATTTTTTTCTACTCTCTCTCTCCTCGATTCAACGAGAGATCGCGACTCGCCATCATCAAGTCTGAGCCTACTGTTACATCATCGATCTATATCATCCTCATTCAATCACCACCTGGGTGTCGTCGGTTTCCACCTCGGCAACTACGACGTCGACATCGTCGGCCTGATACTTATCGAGAAAACTAATTAACCAGATTTCTTAAGCAAACTCGTCGACATCTAACTCCGTCGCTTAAGGTTCTCTTCTCATCTACACCTCGACCTGCACACTAACAACTGTGGCCCGTTACTCAGCAACAACAATATATTTGCTCTAATTTTGTTCACCTCTATTTCGCTGCAATTCAGACGGGCTCAGATTTGGTTAGTAAAAGAATACGACAATATGATCTCTGATACTATTCCGCCAACCCCGCAACAAATTCAGTAGATTTGTAGATCCTTTGGGGCCATTATGTGATGTAGCGAAAGAATATGACATATGGGTTCATGTGGATGCTACCTATGCTGGTAGTGCTTGCATTTGTCCAGAGTTTCGTCATTTCCTCGACGACATTGAAGGTGCAAACTCTTTTAGTTTTAATCCGCATAAATGGTTATTAACAGGTGTTGAGTGTTGTTGCCTTTGGGTTAAGAGCGGAAGTGTATTCACAAATTCATTGTCCACAAATCCAGAGATTTTAAGGAACAAAGCCAGTGAGTTAAACCAAGTGATGGACTATAAGGATTGGCAAATAACACTAACTCGGGGGTTATCGATAAGTAGTGATGGGTCTCTGAACTGATCGAGAGAAAAAAAAAAGGAAAAAAATTAAAAGAAATATTAAGGGTATTATTGACCCAGCACTATGTTTTTCGAAAAAAAATAGTGACAAAACAATAATACCCGTAATTGCCACGTCAGCGACATAGACAACTATGTGATGAAAAATAGGTTTAGGCATTACGTAGATATAGTTTTGAGATTGTAGACATCACTTTGAGAGTTTTCAAAGTATGGGCATCACATTGACGACTTTACAAAAGTTCATACCCTGTTTGTGATAATTGAAATTTACCACGTCATCAATATAAATGGAGCCGTGACGGAAATGACTTTAAGTATTACAGATATGCTGTTTTAAAATTTTGGGTATCACTTTAATAATTTTTAAAATGTCCATATTAAAGATTTTGCAAAGATTTAAACTGATAATTTTTTTATCTTATATGGTATGATAGTTTGCACTTTATGGTTAATAGATAGCCGGAGATGATGAGTTTCTCTCTCTGTCAATCTCTCGATTTTAGGATTTTCTTTCTTCGATGTTGCCCTTACGTCGTCCTCCTGTGACGTCGTGTTATAGTCCAAAAATTTGTGATCCAAGACCAAGCATATAGCTCAGCCCATGTTGGTTACTATTTCCTCATAATCACGTTTGACAACAAGTTCTCCTTCACAAATTATCTCCGTATTAGGAGCCACAGCACAATGTTCACCATCTCCTCCCTTTGGTCAATAAACTCTCATCTTGTTAGGATCCCAATTGTCGGGATCGTAACTGTGAATTGCCATTGCCGAAAGAGAATAGAAATGAAAGAAAAGCCAAGCTAGATAGGAAATCAAATGACAAACTCTCCAGAGAGTTTTCAGTCAAGCCTCTCATCGTGGTTTTCCATATATGTTGCGTCCACTTTCAAATGTACTCCGACATGTGGTGCAACACCGATTAGCTCCTTTGATATGGAATTGTAACTCAACATGACACTTTCTTCAAGATATCCATTTTTCAACTAATGAGCAACAGATTTTTGTATGAAATTCAACACGACTCACTCTAGCTGGGTCTGGAACCAACCCAAGGAAGACAGCCAGTTCATTCTGTACAACTATTCCCACTCAAGTTATCATTTCCTAACCCTGCCACATTTCTTTCTTCACTCGTGACATTGGCTGGAAGCTAGATTTGGAGAAAATAAATTAAATGCCCACCAAAGATTCTGCTTCCCCTGTTTTAACCATCAAATAACTAATGTTGGTCACCTATGTAATTGCAATGAGTAACATAAACTTTTCCGGTAAGCAGGTTAGTAAACGAGTGTGTACATCTATCATGAAATGGTAAATGCGGCACATGATATGTCCTGTGAGAGCCTATAAAGAAGTTCTAAAAATTGATCAAGCTATGCTAATTAATAACTTAAACAACAGAGTAATATGTAAGAAGGTTAGGACTTAGGAACAGAGGAATCTGTTTATGATACTTGTTATGTAATATGCTTAAAACTCAGTGTTCGTTCGCAACATCTTAGGGCGAATGACAAGTCAATTATGCAAATCTACAGCAGTTTAAACACTCGTACTCATCATATTAATCTTTAATTAATGTATATGAATGAGTTTAAACATGCAGGTAATGCAAGCCATTGTTTCCTCTGAAGGGAAGGCCTACATGGGAAGACATCGATAACACATGGGAATCTCAACTTCACGAGCACATCCAACCGCTGCCTATCCTCCTCTATCGACTTCTCCATCACCTCAAAATCCAGCCTTGGTCATCTTCTCAATCGACTCAAGTACCTTCTCTTTCCTCTGAGCCTCAATGAGAATCTCACTCACATTATCAGCAATGTCATGAGAATCCTTACCATTTGGCTTTAACAAGTCCTCCTCTAACTTAAGTTTCTCTAACAAATCCTCAATTTTCATCTCTTCCAACTCAGCCCTATTTATCAAATCCTCCATAGATCGATTTCTTCAAAAACTTAAAACTTCTCACTAGTCCCTCTCTTTATTCTCAAGTTATTTTTTTTTCATCAATCAATAAATTTAGAGACTTCTGAGCGATGGCCTCCTGAATATAATCCAGCTCTTCCTCTAAGGACTCAAGTTGGGTCATATTTTGCTCCAGGAGCTTCTGTCGGAGCCCCATTTCCTCTTCTTCTCAGGTCACAGATTGTCAAAGGCTTTGACGAGAGCGACGTGATTCAGCTCTTATTCTTCACATGGTGTTGTAAGTTTAGGAAATGAGGAAACTTGGAGTGTAGAGAAAGGGTTCAGCTTTGTGTTTCTTGTCACATCACGTAAATGAAAATCTTTTTTTTTTTTGAAAGGATGAAAATCTTCTTTACTTATCTGACATTATTTTTTCTCTCACTACTGAAAAAATTGAAAATTGTCATTCAAATTTGACACTTTGATCAATAAACATTATGTAATACCATAATGATCACCTTATATTTTTCTTCTCTTCCTATCAAATTAGCCACTTCGTCAATTCATAGTGTTAAAAATAAGTAATTCTGCCAAGTTTTATGACATGTTTACTTATTTGAATATAGAAAAAAACTCGATCATGAATCCAAATGAACTTAAATTGCAAGGAGACAATTGCAGACATTAGGAGGCATTGCACGTAACTTCAGGAACATAAGCTTCAGTCACACCTTTCGGGAAGCAAATTTTGTGGTTGATGTCATTGCAAACACAGGACACTGGCAACATAATGTGCACATATGGGAGCGCTCGATTCCAGGGGATGCAGTGCTGGCTCTTCAACACGAGGAGGCTGTGGAAGTCCTAAAGGATCTTCCTTGTAGTTCTGTTTGTTTGTTTGTTTTTCCTATCAAAAAAAAATGGAGACAATGAGAATAAGAGAAATCATGAATCATAGACAATTGAAATGAGAATGAGTGTGAATGGTTCTTAACATATATCTCCCAACATCTGATATTTAAGGAATTATTGATGCGGTGGGTGGGACATTTTTTTTTTCCTCTTCCGTAATAATATTTATCCTTGGAACGTCATTGGAAATAAGCTAGCTAATTAATCCCCTTAGGCAGTAAAACTCTGTTAATATTGAAATATGTCTAATATTATCTGTGATTATCCCTCTTTACTTGATTAGCGAGAAACATATGTAGATTGTATTTCCTTATCCATGTTGGATACTATTATATCTTACATAATGTAATAGGATTTTCATTTCATGCAGGGAAACCTATATATATTGTATTTCTTTATCCATGTTGGATACTATTATATCTTACCTAATAGGATTTCCATTTCATACAGAAACATATGTATATTGTATTTCCTTATCCATGTTGGATACTATATATTTTACATATATAATGTAATATGATTGCCATTTCATATAGGGATTAGTTTAGGAACCGCTCTCTCTACATATATGGCTCTTGGTGTCTTGTACCAACAATACAATATCAACCAAACCAGATAAGCTTTTCTTTCAACTTTTGCATTGATATTCATTCCCACTTGAATCTTTATAAAGCCAAAATTGTCAATCCTACACTCTTGCTTAAAGAAAATTAGGAATGGTGACTCGACGCTCACGGAGGTCCTCCAAGTGGATATCATGAAGTACGGTATTATGATATTCCTCCTCCAACTGGGTATCATGAACTACGGTATGATGATCCAGTGCAAGGGGAAGCAGCTGCTTATATGGATGAAGGAGAAATGTGAGCCTTGTGGTATCTGTTATAAGGCTCACCTCTCTAGGCGTTGCCCTTACTTTAATCGTCTTCCACGGGATGCAGCTTTTGACAATACTAGATATGAAATATGGTGCGCTTGTGGTAATACTTTTAATGTTGAGAAGTGGTTCTGTACCCTCTGTTTTGGAAGTTGGCCAGTGCTTATGGAGAAGTATTGTTCCATTTGTATTATCTGGAAACAACACAGTTCTTATGAATGCCCGATGGACAAGGTTGAAGCTGCCATTTATAAGTTGATCAGAGATGAGAAGTTTTCTAAGGTGCCGATTCCCTATATGCCTCGTGCAGAATCATCTTCAGGAACCTTATGTGGATGTTTTTTAAGGGAATAATATTTTTGGTATTTCGGTGTGTCTTATCTTAATTAGAATAGAAGTATATATTCTCTCAATCCTTAATTTATAGAGATATGGATTTGTAACAGATTGTAATGCATATATAAGGCCATCTATCAATGAATAAAATCACAGTTTCAGATCTATCACTTGCGTATCTATATTTCTCATTCAACACGTTATCAGTAGCTCTTGAGGTGATAGCCAACCCAAACCCCAAACAGCAAAAATCCCCTAAACACTGCCGGCCTCCTTCTCCTCCTTGACGGAAACCACCGCCGCCGCCTACAAATCAACCACCAGAGAACCACCATCCGTCGCCGAAGTTCGTCACCGTCGCCGGATTTTCCTTTCTTGCTTCGAACTTTTTTTTCATAAAGAAGTTTTCATTCCGAGCATAATACCCTCGAGGTAAATTTTCAAGGTTATTCGATTTAGAATTAAGTTGTAAAATTTAATTACCACAACGTCCTAGATCTAAGTCTAGATTTAGGTTTAAATACTATGAATTTTATATATGCCTCTAGTTCCAATGGATTATTGCAGTATGAGTGAGTGAAGGATTAATTCCTCCTTCTCAAAGATTAAACAATAGTGACAGTCCTAGGGGAGACACGGTATACATGAAGAAAAAAAAATTAATATTTTGTGACTTTGATTCAGTCACGGTTTTATGGAGTGTGGTATGAAACCACTGATTATCGCATTGATATTTGTGACCAGACATCAATGGATCATATTTTCTTATTCCCTAAAATTGATTAGTGATCGTGGTTTTTTGATCGGTAAACTAATTCATCTCTTGTCTTTTGTAGATGATTGAGTCAGCAAGGCCAGAATTTGATGTCCTTGATCTCTAAGGAGCAGAGTACCATAGACGGGTCTTAGATGTGCGTAATACTCTCATCAGTAAAAGACTCACGGATATCATCAAACCACTACCATCATGTACTCAAGCCGATGATGACACCATAGCTGGAAAAGCTCAAGCTCTTATGTTTCTTCGGAGACATATTCATCATGCTTTAAGGAAGCAGTACTTGCTAAAGGACGACCCCGCAAATTTGTGGGTGACTTTGTAAGAATGGTTCAACAATGTGCATGATGCACGGCTTCCTGAAATCATAGAGAGACGGGATCAAATCCCGTTATTGGATTATCTCAAGCTTAATTATTTTTACCAAGATATGTTAGAGCTACAATCTGAGCTTGGTATTTGTGGCGTTGTCAAGAACGACAATGCCATGGTTGAAGAGTCATTGACTACCTTTCCTATCTCCATGGACACACTTGCTCACTAATATCGTATTGATTATAAATAAGGGAGACTGTGATCATTTAGTGATCTTATGAGTGTGTTGGTCACCAAGAAAGAACGACATCAAAAGATTCTTCTCCACAATAATGCTAGGCCAGCTAGTACAAAGAAATTCCATGAGGCCCATCATATGGGAAATGCTTGAAAGATAAGTAGAACAAACGTTCAGAACCTTAACAAACTCGTGGTGGTAGAGGATGACGTGATAGAGGTCGTGGCAGAGGAGGAAACAGTCGGAATATGACTTAGACTCACCAAGACAACTCTAATAAGATTCCATCGAGTTCTGGTTCTAGGAACAATGAAAATTCTTCGGAGTCTACTCCTTCAACATTTAGCGTGGCACCTTGCTATAAGTGTGGTTCTAACAAGCATATGCATAAGCAATATCGTGCACCTACGGATGTCCAAGATGCATACAAAAGGTGTCAGCAGTACTTGGCACATGAGACCAACTATATTGAAGATTATGAGATGAAAAATGGCGGTGAAACCAATCTAATTGTAGCGGATATCCCTAATGCAAACCCAGACTACAGATTTTGCTTAGTCTATGTATTAGGCTGATATCTCTACTACGGTAATCAAGTTTAGTTTTATATTTGACTTTATTTTTGGTCATGGTTATTGAATAAGAACAATCTTTTGATGTGGGCAAAGCAATAAAAGTTCTTTCTTTTGGTATTTGAAAGTGTTAAGAATGGTTATGTTCATACTTATCGCTTACATGGTTCAAATTCTACAAAATCCTATGGAATTATAATACCAAAGTATCATAAAAACGAGACAAAAGAAATAATGATTTGATTCTAGAGATTTTCGACCAATCGATGGTATCGCTCTGGAATAGTTTTGCATTGTTCTACTCGTCGATGGTTTCCCTCGACTTGTCGAATGCCCGCTTATGTTTCCACTCGTCACAAAACTCGACCCGTCGAGAAAGATATCAGAAAATTGATATGGGTTTTAGGATTTCTTCGACCCATCGATGGCTTACCTCGACCCGTCGAAATGTTTCCTTATGTGACAAAATTTTCTAATTTTCGACCCATCAAAAATCATCCTTGACCCGTCGAGGAAATAGCTAATGGAAAATCAAAAAAAAATTTGGATTTTTTCGACTCATCTAGTGGTACTTCTCAACCCATTGAAGATGTCACCCGGGAATAGTGTTTTTTATGTATTTTACATCAGTTTTATCGACAAATAAAAGTTCAATTTTTTTTTGAAATTCAACATGCAATTCTGCACCAAATGTGGTTTTACATCGGTTTTTGTCATGCCATAGACATAATTTATAAGGGTCATCTTGACTGGTCAGATATCATTATACATCGGTTATTTGATGTTGCTATAATCAACACTCTAATCAAAGAATGTTAAGTTTTTGAACATTTTTGTGCCAACGGTTTTCAATTAGAACAATATTATGAGAATGGAAAAGAGTTTTGTGTACAATCTCTATTGAATGCTACCAACTGTGCAATCTAAAAATGTTTATAAGGATTTGTAGTGGTTTATTACTACGATTTGGATCATTGAATCGCAGTCACTTATATTACTATGTATATGACTATGCCTCATATAAGCTTTTGCATTATGATGATCAAAGATATTGAGAAATTATCATGATCATCGGTGCTTAAAGAAAAGAAGCATATGGGAATATCTTCAATCATCGGATTAGGTGAGGGGGAGTGAGATTAAATTCACTCGGTCTAGGCTCGGTCTCCAAGACAATCACAACACAATCTCGTGCATTTTTTTCACCGGTTTGCAAAATCCAATGCATATCGCTCGGTTTGTAAAGCTTGTTTATGTCTGTAATATTGTTTACATGCATGACGGTCTTTTGTTGTTGACACAACTTCCATTCCTCCATAGATTCCAAGAATATATTTGTGGATCAATCAAACCGGTATGCAGATTATATTATGGTTTTGATTGCTGCATCAACGCATATGTCACACATCCTTGCAATCCACATGGTACAATACATTTGCAAAACTCCTAGCGCATATTATTAAACTTCAGGCTCACCACCCAGATAATCCAATCAAGTTTATTAAACTGGATAATGCAGGAGTTCCCTCTATTCATTCACATAACGGTTTAGTAGAGGCACAAATCAAGCTGCTAAAGCTTATGGCCAGAGATTTAGTAATGTATTTAAATTTATCAGTATCTACTTGGGATATGCAATATTACATGCAGATATGGTTATTCATTTTGAGACCCATAAATCGTCAACCATTCAGTGTGTACCAGTTGGTAACTGGACATGAGTCTGATATCTCACATCTACGCATCTTTGGTTGCACGATACATGTGCCTACTATGCTTCCACTACGTACTAAATGGGTTCTCATCAACATTTAAACATTTATCTTGGTTGGTGAATTTCCAACGGTTATCCGCTATTTAGAACCTTTGACATGATATCTCTTTACTGCTAGTTTTGCAGATAGTCACTATGATGAGACATACTTCCCGCCGTTAGGGGGAGATAGGAATAGTTTTATTCCAATTAAACATCAGAAATTGACGTGGTATGTCCCCACTATATCTTATCATGATCCCTGCACATCTCAGTATGAGATTGAAGTGCAATGTACTCTTGATCTTCAGAAAGTAGTAGATTCGATGTCTGACTCCTTTATTGATATCATAAGAGTGATGAGATTGGTTATACATGCTGCAAATCCTGTAAGGTTGAAAATCCTTAGAAGTGGGCAAGTTAAAGCAACACCCAGGCAAGGTAGCGTTTCTACTGCCCATAGTTGGGGTGTAGCGTCGATCAAAATTCACTCATGAGTTGCCGGTGAAAAGGCAAGTCATCAAGGCATAATGTTAATCACCAACACATGAGATTGTTTCTAACTATAATTGTATCTAAAAGTCGACATTGAAAAATACTGGAGGACCCCTTAGAGTCAATGACAATGTCAGTAAACAAAGAAATCTCACCAAGTTAAACAAATGCTAGCAGTATTATGGATAGTTCTTCCATGGTCATTTATGTTTCCTTGCATGTGGCTCATCCGTGATAACTTCTTCGAATTTGCGTGAAAGCAGACCTTTGATTTCCTTGGACCACACAATAATTCAACGCTCGAGTCCTGCAAGCTTTTAAGTAAATACAAGGTGCTCCACTTCTAGAATATTAAGTAACTAATTGGTGAAGAAGGAAGGCTAGCTTAAAAGAAGTCATTCATTTTAAAAACCCATTTTTAGTAGTCTATTAATAACAAAATGGTTTCTTCCAATGTATAAAATAAAATTTTCAATGGCTTTTGCTACTCTAACCATCCCAACCACGATTTTTTTTCTAGACATTTCACCTCAAAATAAAAATTGTGACATTCTTTAAGCAAGGAATTCCGAGAGTTGAAACAGTGCCTCTCCTTACGGTCTCCCACTTCAAGTTTATCTCTTTCTTAAGTTCTTAAAGTGGGCTGGAAACGGCTGCTAATACCTCACAGGCTGAGGAGCAAAAGGAGGAATCCGCCCCAGGAGGGGCTCACGTCATATTAGCTAGTTGGTGAGGCAATAGCTTACCAAGGTGATGATCAGTAGCTGGTGCATTTACTTATTCCATCAATCAGGAATTGACAGTTATAAAGTGGAACATTGCTTATTTGCGGATTATCAATGTAGAGCAAATTGACCGATATGGAAAGTTGCAATTTAGGCTGAACTAGACTCTCTTACAAGTGGCAAGTTTTTGGTATGGTAGTGTTATGACCACCAAATGGTCAGTCGGTTAGACACAAATGAGTCTTTGTTTAGAAGCACAATGAGAAGGAATTATGGCTCAAGGATTCTCTTAATGTCCTAGTATTGATTATGAGGAAATGTATTCTCTGGTCATGGACATCATTACTTTCCTCTACCTTATCAGTTTTGTAGTGTCCGAAAAACTGAGTATACAACTAATAGATGTGGTTACAGCATATCTCTATGGGGATCTTGATTCAGAGATATACATGAGAGGTCCAATTGGCATGGTTGTACCCAATTCAAGTAGCTCTAAACCACGGAGTGCTCATGTGTTCAAATTGAGACGTTCACTATTCTAAGTGACTATTTGATTGGGAAGGGATGCAAGAATGATAAGTTATGCCCATACGTGTTTATTAGGTAAACAAGTTGTTTGAGATGATAGACCTTGGTAGAACTCGATTTTGTCTTGGTGTTAGACATGGAACATCAAGTTGGTTGAATTCTTATTCACTAGTCTGCTTATGTCTAAATCAGGCAATGGACAAAGCACACCCTTTTAGCACACTAATGGTTATTTGTAGACTGGAACTCATAAAGATAAACTTCATCTGAAAAGATGATGGTGAGGAACTTTTGGATCTGAGATTTCATATCTTAGTGGAGTTAGTGCTTAGTTGAATTTAGCTCAGTGCACACATCTAAACATTGCCTTCTAGGGATGCGCCAACGCAAAGTCATTAGAATAAAATATAACATACCTTCTGGTACTTGAAAGAAGCCATTGACTTGGGCCTATTCTTTCCTTACAAAGAAACAAGCGAGAAACTTGAAACTTCAGAAAAAAATGAATGGTTGAAACACAGAAAGCGAATATGGAACTCGACCCGTCGAATGATAACTCCTAGAATCTGACATGACGTGTCTCTCGACCCTTCGAAGGTTACACAGGCTACAAGCATTGTACCTACTCAATGCCCCCCCCCTATTCAGAGACATAATGTGATGTCTTTGTTGATTTTATTGATGTTGGATATCTCTCTCACCCTCACAAATGACGTTCTCAAACTGAATATGTATTCACCATAGGAAACATGGCGATTGCTTAAAAATCTACAAAGCAAACCCTTATTGCTATTTCCTTGAATCATTCTTAGATTATAACTTCGCATGAAATGGTTAACGAGTGTGTCTGATTGAGGACAACAATACTCTACATTCGAGGATCTAGTGGATCATCATCTACTATGATAGCATTAACTTACAGGTTTATGGATAATGCGGTTTGCATTGAATAACGAAGTTGAGTTACGTTAAAGGTGGTCATACTAAACTCATCTCGCCAATGTACTCCTACAATCAATGACAACAACAGTTATTAATTATCCGTGTGAACCAGATTAGTTTGGTGGATAATGTTGCAGGCTGGTTCACTAAGTCTTTACCAAAATTTACATTTACGAAGCATGTGAGACGCATTGGTATGCGAAGATTGTTTGAACTCCAAGATTGAGGTATTGGTCAGGGGGAGTTCATTTCGTAGACATAAGAGGGAGTCTACATCACATGTAGTCGCTTTTGTTGTTGATGCATTGTACTCTTTTTCTCTTCAACCAAGCTTTTGTTTTACCCGAGATGTTTGTGTTTGCTTGGCAAGATTTTTAGTGAGGCAACAGGTTATGCATCATACGTTAGGATCGCGACATAAGGGGGAGTATTTAAGAGAATAATATTCCCGGTATCTCGGTGTATGTCTTATCTTAATTATAATAGAAGTAAATATTCTCTCAATCCCTGATTTATATAAAGATATGGATTTGTAACAGATTGTAATGCATATATAAATAGAGTCATCTATGAATGAATGAAATCATAGTTTCAGATTTATCACTTGGAGTATCTATATTTCTCCTTCAACAACTACAGTATTTTTTATTTTGTAAAAGAAACGAATGCGACCCGAGCATGTAAATTTGACCCGCTTATCCTTCCCGACCCGAGATTCGTCGGGTTTACGAAATTTGCTCCATCAAAACAGTAGCTCCTTCCTTCTCTATCTTCTACCACGACCACGACCACGACCACGATCACAACCTCGCTCGGAATCGATTGCCAAAGTCGGACTTGTATGTAACGAATTCAATCCTTTCAATAGTCTCTGTGGGTTTGAGTGAGGCACAACAAAAATGGAGCCTCCTAGTTTCCAAGAAGCTCCTCGCTGCGATGTCTGCAAATGCAGCTTCAACGCTTTCCGGCGACGGGTACCCATTTCTCTCTATTCTCTCAGTTTCTATATCTAATCCAATCGAACCCTCACTTGCATGCTCAAAGTTTCGTGCTTTATGATCAGTTTCCTTATTGGGCCAAAATCAAACTTTGATGCTATGATGATATATGTTGTGATTGATTAAATACAATGCTTGATGTTACCCAAAATGGGTTTGGAGATTTGGAGTTGTTTTAGTGGATTTGATGTGATTTAGCTTTGTGATCTGTCTGTGCAGCATCATTGTCGATCGTGTGGGAGAACACTGTGCCATGAACATTCGTCAGACCAAATGGTGTGTGTTATTCCTTGATGCAGTTTTTTGTATGTGTGAGTTTTAGTGATTGATGAACTTTTGTTGAGTATACATGTCTTTGTTTTGTTTATGGGAATTCTCAGGCTTTACCACAGTTTGGGATTTACTCTCCGGTTAGAGTTTGCAGTGATTGCTTCAACGGCTCCTCTCGGTAAAGATTTTGTCTTTTGAACTCCATGTAGATGCTCATGTGTTCTACATGTGCATTGTATTTTCATGGGTAGATGTGATAGGAACATGGAAGGAGAGTCACATTTCCGTTGCTTGGCACTTTTTGGCCCCAATGTTGAAATTGTCTAACCTCGTTTTAGAGAATCCTTTTACCGGTTGATGTATTGCTTTTCATATTAGGATTCATTTGTAGCTACTGGGCAACTATTAATGAAGTAATGTAGCTGAAGCAGGCAAGTTTTGCTAGCCAAGTGTCATGGATATTTATGCCATGCCATCCATTAAGTCTTTGTGCGTTTGGGCAAGTAAATGCAAAGTTACATGTAATCTAGAATTTAGATCATATGCAGGTTAGCGGCAATAATCAGTTAGAGATCCGAAGAAGGAGCTCGAGACTTCTGTGTGACTACTTCATAATTTTAAAATGTTATGTTTCATACTCGTGCATTATCCACCTGCTGAATAGGACTTGCACTGCAACTGATGCCTGAAAACTTCACAACATGCCGCCTTACTAGCTGATCTAGTGCTTCATTTGACCTATTTCTCTTTCTTGTTTATGCCTACTGTGCTATGCCATGCTGGTCCTACACATGGGACTTGCAATTCTTTTCTTTCCTTCTTTCGGTTGTTCTGAGTAAAACATAATAATCCCTGTAGCTATGTTTTTTTTTGGCACAGACCTGACAAAAATGATGTACAATCTTCAAATGCAAGTGATTATGTAACAGCTGCGGTTTCTAGATTGGATATTGGTGGGGATGCAGATTCAAAAGTCGAACCGAGTGTGCAGTCTTGGCCTGTGTCAGCCGTTTTAGTGTGTAAATGTGGAATGCCTTTATGTATTTGTGAAGCTCCAGCCCCATCTGTAAATACAGCTCCTATGCAGGTAGAAAAACTTCTCTCAATATGTTTTATAAGGTTCTATGGCATGTTGCATTTGTCTCATGCTACATTGTTGTTTTTTGCAGAGCAAATCCACTTCCACCTCTGTATCTGTCCCTCAGTCAAATCCAAGACCGAAGAAAGCAGAAACCTCTAAAACCAAACCTTCCACTTCAAACAGCAGGCCTGGGTAGGTTGCCTTTAGGGTTATGTTTGCAATATCTATATCCCATAATAGAATCATTTACGGTTGAACTTATATTTGTGTGATTTCTTTGCTTTTGAAGTCTTCACGATATAAAGATACAGTTTTACTTGACTATTGGTAGTTTGAAACTCGGAACCTCAGTTCTTGGTCAAAACCTGAATAGTTATAGTAAGTTCATATAGCAGAGAAAAGGGGTGTTCAGATGATCACCATATAGATTGGGATTTGTATTGTGTACTCTGTGGTTCTTCAGCTTCCATCCAAAAATAGATAAAATCCATTACATGGAATTGCATCATCCTGTGATGTTTTTGTTTTGATTGTTCACAAGTTTAGTTTACCTCCAAATTTCTACAAGGCCAAAAAAATTCATAAATCCCAATTTTGATATGCGTACTCTAGGTAATCAATTTTTTTTTGTCAATGTATCTGGTTATAAAGTGGTGATTTATAATGTCGGTACCAAATTAAAATCTTTGGTCTGTAATTGCTTATGAATTTTGCAGTTCTGTCTTCAATCTTGGTCAAGCAAACAATGGATTTTCTGATAATAATCAGATGGATTATGAAGTCAACGGGGAGGTATAGCTTTGAGATGTTCACTGTACGTTGTCACAGAATTTACAATCATGAGTATGGTTCCCCTCTGGATAATATTTTTCTTTATGGGTGTTCTCAGGGCATGAGAGAAGCTATAAAAAATGGTGATGTTGCTGCTGTGAAGAAGCTTCTAAGTGAGGTATATATATGTAGGCTAGAACCAACATTCTGAAAGATGTATATGTGTGTGTATATATATACAGCACCCTTCCACTAAGGTATACCTTTTTTGGTCATTTTCAGGTATAGAGCATTACACCAACTTTTCGATCATATTTTATCATCTCCACTGTTCAGATCTTAGGTCTTAATGTGTAGATCAAACCTGTAAATTTTCAGCCAAAATGATGATCGTTAAGATATATCTACTCATATAGACTTAATAATTGGACGGTAGAGATGTTAAAATATGATCCAAAAGTTTGTGTAATGCCCTGTACCCGAAAATGACCCAAAATAGGTAAACCTTAACACTCTATATAATATATAAATATATATATTTATATATATATATCAAGAAGCTTATACTCAGGCATATAGATCTAATAATTGGACGGTAGAGATGTTAAAATATTATTGAAAAGTTTCTATAATATCCTATACCTGAAAATGACAAAAAATAAGTATACCTTAATGGAAGGGCCCTATATATATATATATATATATATATATATGGAAGCTTCCCCCCAAGTATACCTGAGTGGAAGCTTTTACAGCTATATGGTATTTACGCTAACTTTTTGATCATATTTTACCATCTCCACCGTTTAACTACTAGGTTTATATGAGTAAATCATTCATGTAAATTTTCAGCCAAAATGGTGACCGTTAAGATATCGAATTTGTTCAAATCAATAGACGGGCCGAATATGTCAAACCTGAATCGTTTATACTTATGAAATTCAATTGCAGTTTTGAATACCTTAACGATCATTATTTTGGCTGAAAATTTACAGGTTTGATCGATACATTAGGACCTAAAATCTGAACGGTGAAAAAGATAAAATATAACCGAAAAGTTGGCGTAAAGTTTACAAGTTTTGAAAAGCAGATCTAATGTGACTATCATTTTGGCAGGGGGTTAATTCCAATTACCATGACAAGCAAGGACTTTCTTTGCTACATTTGGTATGATTCATCTCTCCAGCTTGCTTGTTTGTATACATTGGCAGCATGCTTCTGCTCATTCTTTCTGTAGCTTTTTATGTTGTGTCTGTATTTATCATTGGTTCCTGTGCTTATATATTTTCTCCTGTTACTGTTTCAGGCAGCAGTCTTTAATCAAACTGAGATAGCTTTTGCCCTCATGGACTCTGGAGCAAGCCTTGACTACAAGAATGCACAGGGTAATATTCTTGAACCTCTTTATATGTATTTTAAGTTGACGTTTTGTTTGGGTGTGGGGTGGAAGGTACTTAATGGAGATAAGTAAAGCCATACTTAGAGAAGTTCAGACGAAGTAAGTTTCATATGGCAACAGTAATGAAGATAGTAATTGAGATCCCACCCACACAAATGGTGTCTGAATGATGATTTATGCTTCATGTGTCCCTCTGATGCATTTGATAAGGCAGTAGTTCTGTATCCATGTGGTTGTTGCTTTCTGTTAATCTTTCGTATCACTGGTCCACATAGAGTTGAGGGTAGCTGCGGTAACAATATGAGCAACTTTAGTTACACAATAGAGTGCAAAGTCTGAAAGCCATCCATATCCGCACATTTGGATGATATAATGTCAAGTGTTGATGAACAGTACAAGTAGCAATTGGTTGGCAGCTAATTTCATTATGTCACTTCTTGATTGACCAACTCTTGTATGCAGGGGAAACTCCGCTGGATTGTGCTCCTGTAACATTGCAATTCAAAATGCGAGAGAAGATGGAAGAAGACAGACGAGTGTGAGAACTGTTGCTTGCTCGACATCATCCGACAGATTGATTACATACGTCTTAGCTTGTGTGCATGTCCATTTGTTTCTCCTTGGAGATATTTTTGACGTACTCGCTTTGTTATATGATAATTGTTGGCAAAAGGCAGCAGGCCCAGAGTTTACCTTACATTACAAGACAATGGAAATCGAAAAAAAATTCGGCATCTGATCGTTTCACATTGTGAATTTGATTGATTGTAATGGCCAACTTGTTGTGAGAGGGGAAAAAGTGGGGTCAGCGTCACCCTATCCTGGTATTTATGCGAATCTTGTCAATAAAATTTTGGTGTTGGTGTTTGCTTAAAGGCAGTAGACTATTTGAGAGCATCGTTAACTTTAATACTCTGGCTTTTGTTCGGCTTTGCTGGAGTGTCAGCAATAAAGCAACGGTCATAAGTGGGGTGCATTCTTATCACAAATTACAGGTAAAGGTTGTGGGGAAATTTGGAATGGTTGTAAGAAAAAATAGTCATAATGATCACTCAATTTTGTCACGATCGACAATTTGATTACTGAAATTTAAAAAATATCAAAAGATTAATTGAACTTTAACTTTTATTATTAATTTAATTATTATGTCTAATAAACAAAGTGATTAAATTGATAAACAAATTGATCAAATTGATAGATAAAGTTAAAGTTTAGTAATTTTTTTTATATTTTTTAAAATTCAGTGATCAAATTGTCAATTATGACAAAATTGAGTGATCATTTCAATTATTTTTCCTAATTGAGTGACGTTTTATTTTCACTACTGCACTTTTAGGTGGGATGTGACTAGAATAGGTCTCATGGTGGTAATACAAACATGGTATATGAGTCATGCTATTTCTTCTTTTCTGGAAATGGTCAAGGTCACCAATGTTGTCTTTGCCTAGTTTGGCTTGGCTATGGATTTTAGGCTATAGGTGTGTTGGTCACTTTGGTATGGTAGATTGTAGATGGTGTGACGTATGAGCTTAATTTTGACTCTCCTAGGATAAGGTATCCATTCTAAATTGGACTTTCAAGTCCGGAGAAGAATCAAATGTGTGCTTGCTTGTGTGGAAATCCTTTAATCTGGTCTAAGCTCGTGAATTTAAAGACGAGTTTCAAAAGTTGACTAGTTGAATAATGGAAAAAATAGGAAACACACTTATTTTTGTTAGAAATATGGGTAACGATGGGCATCTCCATAGCATCAAATTGTTATAACGAATGTAAGA
Organism: Geum urbanum; assembly: GCA_946800695.1. Classification (NCBI taxonomy): domain Eukaryota; kingdom Viridiplantae; phylum Streptophyta; class Magnoliopsida; order Rosales; family Rosaceae; genus Geum; species Geum urbanum. The sequence continues at coordinate 7,771,477 of OX326997.1, forward strand.
AAAAATACAGATTTACGTAGTTCATTAATAATGTATTAGCTACGTCCACAGGCAGAGGAGAACAATTTTATTAATCTTTAAAGAAAATTGATTACAGATTATAGAATATCACACTAAGTTAATAACCTAAATGATATATATACCCCTGAATAGTATGCCCAATAGAAAACTATAGCCCAACATAACAGATTAATTTAGCTTCGGGACCCCCGTATGCCGCCGACATACATACCTGATTGAAGACATATTCTAACACAAATTATGTTTAGATTCATTTAGTTTTTCCATTTTGATTAGTTGCCATGAATCACAATTATTCTCATTCCAACTATAAAATGATTAGGTAGTTCAATGAATCAGAACAAATTATTTTACAACAATCCAAAAGATTCCATTCCTTTTGCCAAAAGTCGGGCAAGGGTTGCATATCAAATTATCAATCCTGGAAGAAGCACGAAACTGGTTCTACGAGGTGCCGACGAGATCCATCCACTCATTCGATGAACTCACGGATGTTTCCTTAAGCAATACCGACTACAGGGCAAATACAACACCGCCAGCACGCTACTAAAGATCCGTCAGGGGGACAATGAAAACCTATCCGGCTTTATCGACCGGTGGAGGGCCCTTGCGAACACGTGCAGGAACCTCGACAAAAACGTAGCAAAAACGGTGCTACTAGAAAACCTGACGGGAACCCCGTTCGTGGAGAAGATAGTCAGAAAAGACCACATTGGGTACGACAAGATCATCGACCTAATCGTCCAAAAGGCACTGGTAGAAACCCACGTGTACGGAGCACAAGGTCCAAACACGACGCCGACCTCGAAGACACACGGCTACACGCGAGATTGCCAGTCCTCCCCCCATACAGCCAACAATCCGCCATCGAAAGCACAGCCCACCACGTCTCGCAAGCGCGAAGACCACTATCGCGAACACAGGAACCACAAGCAATATCAGCAAACGCATCGCGAACGCTCATTACCGTGAAACCCACCACTTAGAGATCCCCACCAGCGACGCGCAGTCTTCTCCATTACCCAGAGCACGAACGAGGAAGTGCTCAAACAGAATAAATGACAAATCCGCCCGCCCATGCCCAGGGTGCCCGGCATCTCCCATATGCGGAACAACAGGGGAACCTGGTGCATGTATCATGATTCGAATACCCACAACACTAATGATTGCGAAATCTTGGCCAAGGAGATCGAACGATTGCATATGGAGGGAACACTGATATTCCGAGCAACGAACGCGGAAGGCCCGGCGACGGACATACAAACGAGGGGAACCATCAGCAATATCACGGGCGGGAAGCAAAAGGCCGAATGCCCACGGGAACGGGAAAAACCCCGACCTAGGGACATATTTGCGGTACATCCCGGAAATCCACCAAAGGCTGTCAAGAGGGATTGGCCTCCAATCACTTTCACCTACGAGGAAGAGGGCAACCAGAACAACATGCTCTCGTTCGTCATCAACGGAATGGTGGACAGATACCTAGTCAAGCACATCCTCATCGATAACGGAGCTTCCGTCAACATCATCTTTCGAGAGGCATATGAATGCCTCAAGCGCCTAAAATGCAAGATGACGCAGGACCACGAGAGCATCGCCAGCTTCTCAGGAGAGACCACTTACCCCCTCGGTAGCGACTATATGTGATTCGGCATCGGTGTACTAGGAACCCCCCACATAGCAAAATTAGAACAGACTTCGTTATCATAAACCTTCATGCGTCCTACAACATGATCCTTGGACGACTGGGTATTTCGAAGCTGAGGCTGATCATCGCAGGCCACATGCTCATGGTAAAGTTCCCGACAAACTACGGAATCGGCACGATCAGAGGGTATGATTTCATGGAAAAAATGGTTCGACCAGACAAAGACAACACGCGATTGGAAGTACTCGCAGTGGCGGAATGTTCCCCTGAAGAGCAGCAACCCAATGACCCGTGCGACGGACTGAACACTATCCAGCCCGCCGAAGAACGAGAGGGGCAACACACGATACAACTATCCCGTGAACACTCAGAGCGCACGATCCGCATCGGCGCGCAATTAGAACCCAACATGGTGGCTCGGCTAACCCAGGTCCTAACGGACTGCCAACAGGTATTTGCATGGTCCTACACGGACATGCCTGGAATCGCCCCAAGAATCATCTCCCACAAACTCAGCATCAACTCACTTGTAAAGCCGATAAAGCAGAAACGGCGGGCGTATGACCAAGAACGATATGCGGCTATGCATGCGAAGGTCGATAGACTACAGAAAATCGGTTTCATCCGAAAAGTCAATTACCCGAAATGGATCTCCAACGCCATTATGGTCAAGAAGCAAAACGAATCTTAGCGCATGTGCGTAGACTACAACAATTTGAACAAAGTCTGCCCGAAAGATAGTTTCCCGTTGCCCCAGATCGACCAGCTCGTAGACGCCACTGTCGGGCACGAACTACTGTCCATGATGGACGCATACTCGGGTAACAACAAGATCCTCATGAACCCCGAAGACCAGGAGGCCACGTGTTTCACAATGGACAAGGGGCTCTACTGTTACGTAGTTATGTCGTTTGGCCTAAAGAATGCGGGCTCCACGTACCAAAGGTTGATGAACATCATATTTGACGGGCTGAAGGGCAAAATTGTAGAGGTTTACATCGATGACATACTGGTCAAGAGCACCAAGGCAACGGATCACCCCGAACACCTACGAACCATGCTCAAACTCCTGATCAAGAACAGCATGCGATTGAACCCGGCCAAATGCACGTTCGGCGTGACAACAAGCAAGTTCCTAGGATACATCATCAGCAAGGGAGTCATCGAGGCCTTAGCAACAAAGGTCAAGGCAATACTAGACATGCAACCCCCCACGACTAAGGCCGAACTCCAAAGCCTAACGGGAAAACTTGCATCCCTCAATCGCTTCATATCCCGTTACTCCGATAAGTGTGCACCGTTCTTCAAATCCCTCCGAACGACAAACAAGCAAAGCGTCGTTTGGACAACCGACTGTGAAGCAGCGTTTACATCAATCAAGCAGTACATCGCCTCAATCCCCCTCATGTTCAGACCAGTGAAGGGAGAAGCCCTATACCTCTACCTATCTGCTTCCCTAACAACCGTCAGCTCAGCCCTGGTCAGAAGAGAAACAAATTCCGAATTACCAGTCTTCCTTACCGGAAAGGGCATGACACCTCCCGAGACCCGTTACCCTACAATCGAGAAGGTGACGCTTGCACTCGTCTCATCAGCAAGGCCACTCAGGCTATACTTCCAGACCCACAACATCTACGTCCTTACCAATGTCCTGTTGCGACAGGTATTGCAATCGCCCGACCACAGTGGTCGTTTGGCGAAATGGGCCGTCGAGCTAAGCGAATACGACATCCACTACGCGCCCCGAACAACAATAAATGGCCAGGCTATCGCAGACTTCATAGCCGAGTACACGGAGGCCAAAGGGGCAACACAACCCGCCCTCGACGCGTCACCCGTTAGCACAGAGCCTCCCAAGGAAGAGCCCCCAAAACCCGAATCACCGTGGAACCTTTATGGAGATGGGTTATGCACCAAGAACACCAGTGGGGTTGGGATCATCCTCACCAGGCCCGGGGGCATACGAGCCGAGTACACGCTAAGATTCGAATTCAAAGCAACAAATAATGAGGCCGAATACGAAGCTCTTATCGCATGTCTACAGCTGGCCCGAAACTTAGAAGCCCCGAGCATCAACATCTTCAGCAATTCACAACTAATCGTCAACCAAATCCGGGGCAACTTTAAGACGAATGGTGACACAATGACGGCATACCATGACCACGTATGCACAATGTTGAGCAAGCTCAAGTACTTCAACATCAAACACATCCCAAGAGGAAGAAACACCAAGGCAGACGCAATTGCCCGTTTGGCAACATCGCCCGTACATACGGAGCCAGGACAATGAGTAGTGGAAGTTCTAAAGAGGCCAAGCATCACGAAAACGCCAGAAGAAATCTTCACGGTCGAACCACACATAGCTAGTTGGATGGACCCGATCATCAAATACAAGACAATGGGCGAACTACCACCAGACCGGGCCCAAGCACGAAACATTATAGCCCGAGCAATCAATTTCAGCATCCGACACAACAACCTATACAGACAAGGGAAGACGTAGGCCAACCTTAAATGCGTTACACCTGAGCAAGGCGACAAGATACTTAGGGAAATTCATTCGGGCGTATGTGGCCACCACGCGGGAGCACGATCCATCGCATAAAAGGCACTCCGTTGCGGATTCTGGTGGCCCACCATCCATGCGGATGCAACCGAAATCACTACGACCTGCCACTAGTGCCAGCTCTACGCACACAAGAATCATGCGCCCGCGGTTCCCCTATCAATCCTCACCTCTCCTGTTCCGTTTGCCCAGTGGGGACTCGATCTCATCGGAGAACTTCTGAAATCCAAAGGCCAGTATCGATATATCATAGTGATCATTGACTACCACACCAAGTTTATCGACGCAGAACCAATGGTCAAGATCACGACCAAAAAGGTGAAAAGATTCCTATGGCGTTTCCTCTACTGTCACTATGGCACCCCACTCAACATCATCACCGATAACGGGCCACAATTCCATAACGACGAGCTCAAAGCATTCTGCAAAAGGTAAGGCACCAATCTGATATTCGCATTGCCAGCACACCCACAAACAAACGGACATGTAGAAGTAGCAAACAAAATCATCAAGGAAGGAATCAAGAAAAAGATCGAACTCATCGAAAAAGGAGACGCTTGGTACGGACGATGGCCCACATTACTCCCCGAAATACTGTGGTCAATATGAACTACGGCAACGACAGCAACAGGAGAAACGCCGTTCAGCCTTACATTCAGAACAGAGGCCGTACTACCACTCGAGCTCACATACAGAAGCCCAAGAATCGAAAGCTACGACCCCACCACCAATGGCGAAGGGCTCAGACTCGACAACGACCTCCTCAAAGAAAGGCGCGACACGACACACCTTCACAACACCACAAACAAGCAGCGAGTCGCTCGACTATTCAACTAGCGTGTGAAGGAGCGCCCGCTTCAACTGGGGGACTGGGTCATGAAAGCAATTCAAACAAAGCCCAAGGGATTACTCCCATCATGGGAAGGTCCATACGTCATCGACGCAGTCGCAAGTCCGGATACGTTTTACATCAAAGACATATTTGGAAGAATGATAGGCAATCCCTGGAACACACAGCACCTAAGGAAGTATTTTCACTAAGTAATCATCCACCTGCATTTGAGCACGTTTTGTAATCTAAACGCACATTAATCTAGTGATTGTAAACTTTTGCATATGTACGTTTTTTTGTGTGCCAGTAGCAATATAAGTATACGTCAAACGCACTCAGACAAGCAATGTAAACGAAACAAAAGGTACTTAGATATATCTTCCAAAAGTTGTACAGTTCATTAAACGCACGCAGGTGCGAGAGTACAAAGCAAAAGTAAAAGAAAGCAAAAATACAAGATAAACTAGCTGGCCCCAGCAGCATCAGCCCCTCCCTCCTCCTGCACTGGCCCGTCACCCCCAGCTGGCGCCTCGACATCCGGCTCCTTGAGCGAGCGCTTCAACTTCTCAGCCTCAGCGGCTTGCCATGCCTCAAACTCGTCCACCTTCACGAATAGAAGCACGAGCGAGGAGAAGTCCTTGCATTGGACTTTGGCCTCAGCAGCAACCAAGTCCTCGAACTCCTCCGAATCCTTGAAGGCCTGGACCGCGTCAGCCCTGCCCTTCTCAAACTCGGAAGAGGCCTTATACTCGGCCACCGCCTCCTCCGCAATCCTCTGACGGACTTCCTCCGTCACAGCATGAGCCAGGACCTCCGCCAGCTCGCGCTCCAGCTCCGCTATGCACGTACCGCTGGACGACTGGAGGGTGACCAGGTCGGTCTCCAGGATGCCAACCTCGGATTGCTCTTCCCCCAAATCCTTCTTCAGCTCGTCGGTCTCACGCACAAGCTCATTTACTCATGCGATCTTCTGATTGGCTATGTCAGTAGACTTGGTCAGAGCCTGCTGCAGTTTGCCCACGTCCGCCTGAAGCTTCCGGCTTTCGGCATTCGCCTTCGAAAGCATGGTGGTCTGCAGCATCGACCCCTCGAGCCCCTTGATGAGGAAGAGCTGATGCTGGAGCTGCGTGCAGGTGTCAAACGCTGCACTAAGAGATTCGCTTGGGTCTGTGCCCAACTGACGCCACTTCTGAATGGATTCAATACCCGCACCCATGGAGCTCTGGATACGAGCAATGAACTCTGACGAGAGCGCTGTTTCGCCAGCCACCGCAACAGTAAAGGCTGGGGAGGCTTCGTTGGACGGACCCCGAGAGCGCTTCAACGGGCGGCTGGAGGTGCCTTGGCTATCTGGCCTCCTAGCCGAAGTCTGGGACCGGCGGCCATCCGCCTCTCCAGGCTGATGGATGGGGGAGATCTCGAACGAACTCCTCGAGGAGCCCGTATGGGTGAAGGAAGACTTGCCCTAGCTGACGCGCCTGTCCACGCGTTCAACGCGATACTCGCCGCGCTCCCTGCTACATGTCTCCTTCTTCTGTCGGAGATGCTCCCTTAGGGCATGCTCGCCCTCTCCTCTTTAAGCATCGGGGGCAACTTCTTTAGCCCGTCCCTCGGGAATGACGGTTGGGGCTCCGATAGCCGCGTCCACGGCTTGGACCTCCTCATCTCCCTCCGGCACCGGGTCCAGGTACTCATTGTAGTTGGGAGGATGAATCACACCCTGAGGAGCATACCCCTACACCAGCTAGCCGCTCACGTCCTCGACGACCATTCGGGCCTGCCGGGCCCATTCCATGAGCACCAACATGCGCTGGTGGGCAGCATCCTACTTGGTAGAGGATCTAAACTTCTTCATCTTAGCTGCAACAAAGAATATACACAAGGGTCAGCCCGGCAACCTACATAAACAGAATAATCAAACACACTGAACAGAGGATACGTACCAGGAGGGCGTGAGAGACCACAACGTTCGACAAGCTCCCAGTGGTTGGCTGCCCAGAAATTTCGTGCGTCTCGGTGGGGGTCGAAAGCAAACTTGATTCGCGCCAACCGCCTTTCCTCCAAACGGGTGAGGGGACACGAATTTTGGTCTGTAAAAACACAAACGTATTAGCAAGCACGAATACAAACTTCAAACAGGGTAAACGCCGTTAGTCGGCACTACAATATCAGCGGTTGGAAAGACTCGGGGACTCAGTGTATCTGATCGCGTCCACGCAATAGAGCACCATCCGGCTTGTCGAATTCCCACTCGCCTCCGACAAGGCAGTGAGTGATACCTATGCCAGGCTGTGGAAGAGGAATGAGGCTCCGTTAGCCACCACTTTGTTCGGGGCTCGACCGTCATCGTACCCTTATCCTTCATACAAGGAGAATACTTCAAACGGAAGAAGTGCCCGATCTCCGCCCGTGTGGGAAGCTGCAGCCCACTTAGCTTCAAGATATTGTGGAAGGCAATCAGTACGTGCGTCAACGTTGGCCCGGATTGGCCTAACGTTATGTTGAACAACGCGAGCACATACTGGAAGAACGGATGGAGGGGAAGCTTCAGCCCAGCCTTCAGCTGGAACTCGCTCACGCATACGTAGTCGCGTAGAGGGCGTGTGAACGACTCGCCCTAACGGAGAGCCCTCAGTTTCACCGTACGTGAGATATGGTAGTCCCGGTACCATCGCTCGATCTCCCGCACCAACGGAGACCCCTCAGGCTCCTGCACCACTTGGTTGTCCGCCAATCGCCACAATACGAGCCCGCCCTGAGGAAGCACGGGAAGGGCAGCCCCAGACGTTCGCTCACCACGTGGGAGCACGACGTATCCATCAAATCCCCCGGAAGAAGAGAACGCGTCAACATTCGACACACTCGACCCAGGTTTCTCCATGTTCGGCACTGACGACCTACGCAAAGCACTACTGGCGTTAACGGACAGTGGGGAGTCGCTCAGTACGCTATCAGACGAAGAGTCCGAAACACTATGGGATGAAACCCGAGACCTTATACGGAACCTAGGGGTTGACGGAGGTGACTCATCACTGGATACAGCTACCAATTCCATGATCCTAAGAGAAAAGCAAACAGGCGATAAGCCAAACGGAGAACGTGTAAACTGTCGTAACCCCAATCCCCCAGCAAAAACAAGTACCAACCCTTCCCAATACTCAAAAATCGATCAAACAACCAAAAAGCAACAAAAACCCCAAGAACTCGAAGTTGTTCTTCCCAATACCCAGAAAAGCCCAGAAATTCCCTTTGGCACCAACACAAAACAACACAAACCCAAAAATTTACCCCAAAAATAGTAACCAAAACAAGTACAAAAGCAATACACCACAAAATAATTTTCGAAAAGCAACAAGAACAAAGACACTACCTTTGAAGAGATGAGATGAATATTCACGAGATAGCAAGCAACACTCCAAGATTGATAGCAAGGAAATCCGAGAGCACGTTTACGCAGAGTTTCAGTTTAAGCAAGCAAAAGTGTAAAAAGGTGAAAGTGAAAACACCACTATTTATAGGCAGCAAAACTAACCCTAGGAAAACACCTACCGTTTATTTTCAGCACTTCCAACCGCAAGATTACGATACGTGTCTCACGCGCCCCATGCGCTCCTACCAAAATTAATTACCCTACCACTTCGAATTCGGTGCGCCATGCGTTATGCATGCAGCAAATAACTGAAATAAACCGTCTGACACATGATCACCTCAAGCGACAAATCACCATTACGAAGACGAAAAGGTCGGAATACGAAAATACAAGAGGGGCCCACTTTGGAAACAACAATACCGTTTCGGAGTCCACCCGATAGAGCAATACCCGATAGGCAAGTGGCAGTTATGCTTGCGCTATCATGGGCACGATTGATACCATCATGACCTGCATCATCGTTCAGGGCTAACGGACTGAGGTCTGGGACCTCCCGTTACGCATCCACCCGATAGAGCAATACCCGATAGGCAAGTGGTTGTTATGCTTGCGCTATCATGGGCACGGTTGACATCATGACCTGCGCCATCGATCGGGGCTAACGGACTAAGGTCTAGGACTTCCTGTTACGCATCCACCCGATAGAGCAACACCCGATATGCAAGTGGCAGTTATGCTTACGCTATCATGGGCATGGTTGATACCATCATGACCTGCGCCATCGATCGGGGCTAACGGACTGAGGTCTGGTACCTCTTGTTACGCATCCACCCGATAGAGCAACACCCGATAGGCAAGTGGCAATTATGCTTACACTATCATGGGCACGGTTGATACCATCATGACATGCGCCATCGATCGGGGCTAACAGACTGAGGTCTGGGACCTCTCGTTACGCATTCACCCGACAAAGCAATACCCAACACATAAGCGGCTCCAAACAGCAACATCAGGTTTCAGAGTCTAACTCGATAGCCGAACAGCAACAACGTTCGCGCTATCATGGGACGAGTAGCAACATTACTTGTCGCCACATAAGCGGCTCAAAACAGCAACATCAGGTTTCAGAGTCCAACCCGATAGCCGAACAGCAACAATGTTCGCGCTATCATGGGACGAGTAGCAACATCACTTGTCGCCACATAAGTGGCTCCAAACATCAACATCAGGTTTCGGAGTCCAACCTGATAGCCAAACAACAACAACGTTCGCGCTATAGCGGAACAGCAACAAACGCCTGCACCATCGTGGAACGAGGTCCCACGGCACGACACTTCGACTTTCGACCTCAAAATCAGCTCTTCATCGGAGAGTTGGGGGACTCGAGGTTACCAGGGTGCGCGCCCCTCTCGAATAACCACGTGTGCAAAATCTGGACAAAGCCTTACAACTCCCCAATCAAGAGCTGATTCCCTTGACTTGGGGACTTGTTAGTACGTGTTCCCGTAAACACATAGATGTTGCACACTTAGTCACTCCAAACGGGTCAACATAGCTCAGACCAAACGCAAGACAGCAATACATACTTCAACTTTAAACAAGGAAGCAACACCATTCGAAAGCCCAGGCGCTCGGAACACCAAACGGAAGGTACCAGGACAACATGCAACAAACAAAAAGGATCTCACATCGAAGAGCAACAAAAGACCCCATACTCAACCGCCAATATATACAACACATTTATGACAATTACAAGGTACGCCCGTTATTCTACCAATACTACTGTTACGCTTCATACACTAACTTGAGCGTCGGAGAGTTGAAGGCGGGAACAACCCGCCAAGGCTTCTAACGACCGTTAGGTGTATTACTCTTAACAGCATGTAAATGACGACATACGCGCCACAGCTCAGATCATCCGAAGTAACCTCATCCGCATTTCTACTGGAACTCCTACGAAATTCGGTAGAAACACCTATTGAATTTACTCATTTCACAACTATGAAAATTTGTGTACAAGTGTCCACTATTTTAAGATATATATATATATATATATTTGATAAGACTCTTTGTAGATACTTTAGTTCCAGAGAAAAGTAAAGAAAAAAAATGATACACTAAAGCCTCAACTATTTAATACTCGATTAATTAATAATTTTGTTAAAATAATTTTTTTACCAGTCCTGACTTGGGAACAACGTGTTAAATTAATAATTCGCTAAATTTATAAGATAATAGAAATTTGAGAATTCATATAGACCACAAGTAATATATAAATTAATAATGACTTAATGCATATAATTTATTATTCATTTACTTAACGAAGAATGATTCGATTGCGACTTGTTGATTCTTGAAATTGATGTGATCTTGAATCTCATCTTGAATTTTTCTTAACATGATAAGAATTTTTGTTGTTGTCTTCTCGTAGCACATTTAATAGTGTATACACAATATATTGAAAAATGATGTATATTAAACAATGTACAATAATAATAATTTTATAAATTAATAAGTTATTAATTAACGAATAAATTAATAATTTATCAATTATCAATTATTTAATATTTAATATTTTGCTAAATTAATAAATTTTATTATTTTATAAAAATTTAACAGTAATTGTATTCGTTACGATGATATGGCACCTCAGTTGCTTTCTAACTTCAATGATGATGTATATAAAACCTCATTTTCTAATTCCATGATTTCCATCGTACCTAATCAGGTGAAACCCACAAAAATAAAATAAAAGAAATATTATTAATCAAATGACAGACTCCAGATCGTCGTCCAGAGTGACCGACCTGACTCCAGTGACTCGGATCCGCACGAAGAACCACCTCTCTCTCTCTTTCTCTCTTTTCACCGTGACAAGCAAATCAACCTCTGACGCCTCTCACTCTACCCCACACCTCTCTCTGAGCCCGTCACTGGGCCCCACACCCTTTCCTTTCCTCACGTCTTTATAAACAAGCCGAATCTCATTCACTACTTCCCCCTTTCTTCTTCTTCTTCTTCTTCTTCTTCAATCGTTCGATCAAATCAATTATGGGTTTAGTACTGGTGGATTCGATTGTTTCTTCCTCCGATCTCTTAGTCAGCAACGTGCTGTACAAGGCAGCTTTCGTCATCGCGCTTCTCAGATGGGCCTTCTACTGGGCTCACCGCCTCCGCCGCAGATTCTCCTCCTCCGATGATGATTCCGAGTCACCATTACTCGACTCAGAGCTAGAAACGACGCCGTGTTCTTCGTCGTCTTCCTTGAACTCTCATTCTCAGCTGATCCGGGACAGTCTGATAAGTACGACGTTCGAGGAGGTGACGAAACGACAGGCGGGGAGTGGGAGTAGTTGGGACACGTGCGCCGTGTGCCTGAGCCAGCTAGAGATGGGCGATGAGGTCAGGGAACTCAGGAACTGTTGCCACGTGTTCCACACCGAGTGCATCGACAGGTGGCTCGACTACCACCACCACGGCGGCAGCGATAGCAGCAACCACAAGACGTGCCCGCTGTGCAGGACGCCGCTGCTGACGTCAGAGCAGATCCAGAGCCTGAGCTGGGAGCAGAGGTCGGCGGCTCAGCCGAGCTGGGCTGTCGAGAGACTGCTTTATTTATTCGGGGAGGATCTGGTGTTGTAGTAGCGTAGGTGGTGGGAGTTACTGTCGCTTACGTTGTAATTAAATATGGTCCCGAAGATTCTTAAATTAGTCCGAGGAAATAAATAGAGTTTGATTTGGTGGAAATTATTTTGTGTTCATATTTATTTTTTTGTGTAGCAGATTTGATTTTGTAATTTTGTTGGATATATCCTTGTGATGTGAAAAACCAAGACAGTAATCGAATGACGTTTATACTATACCACTAGCTTTGAAATTTGATGTATGCGACTGATTTTAGTGAAATACGGAGTTATGTGAAAACACAAGGACATACACATAGCAAGACACACATTGAATATAAAAAACCATGAAGCACATTCAATCCAAACTTATAAATTGTTTAATGAGATTAATTCTCCATAATTTCTGTTGTGTGTCTTATTCTACTTAGATACGGATATTGATTAGATAGTTATAGAGAATCTCTATTATCAGAACAATTATTGTAACAGATTGTATCAACATGTATTTAAGACATTCTATCAATTAAAGAGGAATAGTTTTACAGTCTATATACTTTTCTCTTGCAACACATTATCAGCAGCTATTTGGGTGATAGCCATCAGCACCAAAGAAAAAAACTCTAACCTTCAAAAACAGCATCCAAAGCGCTGCCGACATCCACCACCGTCGGCCTCTCCTGGTGTGATTCCGAAAATCCTCACACAAGCACAAGCTCCTCAAATCTTCCTACGTCGTTAAGATTGCTCGACTTTCGAAGAATCGTTTCAAACGAGGTTCAACATTAAATCGATCAACAAGTGTACCGGTCATACCGAGCACAACACCTATCGAGGTAAACTTTTCTAAACCATCAATCTCTAGATCTAAAATCAAACTTACTTACCACAAAACTATAGATCTAAGTTGATGATAATTGTAATATTAGTTGTTTTATATTATATGTTTACGCTAGTTCCTATGGACCTATATCCATAGAGTATAAGTGACGATCCTGGAGGAGTCATGGTTTAGAAAAGATAAGAAAATAAAAGAAAAAGGAAATCAATCCTATGTGACAATTAGTCACAGTAGCTGAGTGTGGTTTTTGCCACCGTTTATTATCAATTTCGTGACCATATATCATGGATCACGTTCTTATTCAATAAAACTTGAAAGTTTTTATGATCGTAGTTTTTGATCGTTACTGATAAAACATCTCAGTGTATTTTTGTAGATGAGTTTGAATGAGCCAGCTAGGCCGAAATTCGACATCTTTGACCTTCAAGGCAAGGAGTACCACCGTTGGGTCTCAAATATGGAAACTACATTCATCGGAAAGAGACTAACCAACACCATCAAACCCTCTGGGTCAGGAACGAATCTTCTGCCCCCCACTGAAGAATCAAAAGTCCAAACCCTCATATTTTTGAGGCATCATATTCATCCAACTCTCAATAAGCATTATTTAAACAAAACAGATCTCATGGTATTATGAGACGTTTTCAAGCAGCGCTTCAACAACGTGCATGATGCACAGCTTCCTGAGTTGACTGCAAGATGGGAGAATACTAGACTTGTGGATTTTTCCAAAATTCAAGAGTTTAATCAAGCCATGCTAGATCTGCAGTTAAAGTTGAATTTTTGTGGGGGTGGAAAAATCTGAGAATGACATGATTGAGAAGACGTTACAAACCTTCCCAATATCCATGAGTATTCTCGCTTATCAGTACCTGATTGAGTACGAACAAGGGAGGATTACCACCTTCAGTGATCTCATCAATAGCCTTGCAGAAAAAAAGAGGCATCATGAGATCATCCTCAATAATAACTCAAGACCGGCTGGTACTAAAAAGTCTGAGAGTTACTAAACTGGAGGAAATGCCCGCAAAAATAAGAACTTTGCTCATTTAGAACCTTATACTCGTGGAGTACATGCTCCACATTGGGGTAGATGAGGGCGTGGGCGTGACCAAAGCTGCAGCCGAAATTTGACTTGGCATAGAGATCAGAACGCAAACTCCAACAAGGACCAGTCTGGTTCTGTTTCTGATGGTCAACGGCCTCAACATCTACAAGAGGCACATGCAATATTTGGCTCAAAAGTCAAATTATGCTGAAGATTTAGAAATTGAGGTTGACATCAATCTCATTCTTGCATAAGACAAGGGGAAAGATCTTGCTATCCCGGACTTTGATTAAGCCTATGTAAAAGGCGTTGTCTTTGTAATTTTTTGAGTTTTAGTTTTAGTTTTGGCTTACTTTTCAGTCAAACTTATTAAGACGCTTGTCTTGTTTTGATTAAGAACATCTATGATGTATTTTTGTTGGGAGTAATGAATATTTCTCTATTTTTCGGTATATGAAAGTGTTGAGAATGTTCTATTTTCATACAATTCTTAAGTATAGTTCGATTTTTACAATTGTATATGGCATAATGACACAATGATACAGTAAAGATGAGCGATGAAAAAGGCAGTTTTTGATCTCAGGACATTTTCGACTCATCGAGATTTTCCTCGACCCATCGAATGCTCTACTCTAGATCGGTTTTCAGATTTTTTGACCCATAGAGTTCTTGCTCGACTAGTCGAATGTTTGTTTCTGCCTCCGACTATGTCTAATTTCGACCCGTCAAAAATTGATCTCAACCCATCGAATGTTTGCTTCTGTCTCAGACTATGTCTAATTTTAACCCGTCGAAAATTGTTCTCGACCAGTCAAAAATAGATATTGAAAAATCAATATCGGTTTTAGGTTTTCTTTGACCCGTCGGAAATCAGTTCGACCCATCGAATGTATGCCCCTGGACACTATTTCAACCCGTCGAAAATCAGTATCAGAAAATTGACATCCTATTTTGGGTTTTCTTTGACTCGTCGAGGATTTTCTTCGACTCATCAAAGATGTTCTCGGATGTGATGTTTTTAGATGTGTTTATACATCAGTTTTATTGTAAAATATTGAAATTTTTTTGAAATTTTCCGTTCTCAATCGACCAACCTAGATTTCAGCACCAGATGTTGTTTATATATCAGTTTATGTCATGCCATATCAGCACTCAACAAGGGTCACACCCTTATCTAAATCTGTAAGTGTATACTTAAAGTGTAAGCCTGGTCTTTAGTACAAAGACTTACTTATTTACATTGATTTTGTAGATGTTTCAAGTCAAAATTGAGCGTCTAGTAGATAGTGGTACTACCCATACCATTATGCGGAATAAGCAACTATTTGTGGATCTTTTTCCATACAAATCCTCAGTGATAACCATGATTGGTGTAGCGCCCGTTATAAAATGGCATGGTTCTGCAGAGTTTCTGCTGCCCCATGGTACAAAATTATATATGACTGATGCCTTATACGTGCCAAAAGCCAATCGAACATTGCTAAGTTTTAAGGATATTCGTGCCAATGGTTTTCACTTGAAAACTTATTGTGAGAATGAGAAAGAACTATTGTGTATAACCTTTGTTGAATGTGGCCGCAAGCGCATTCTAGAAAATTTTATGGCTATTCGTAGTGGTTTATATCTAACTACAGTTCAGATCATTGAATCCAATGTTGTGACTCACACTACCACGTGTGATTCTGCCTCATACAAGCTTTGGCATTTTCTTCTGGGGCATCCAGGTCATGACATGATGAATAAAATCTTAAAAAATACTCATAGTCATTCGTTCTTTAGAGCGAGAAAATATGTGCGATTACCTATTTTCATCGGTTTAGATGGTGAGGATGAGACTACTCTTCTCAATCCTTGCTCGGTCTCCAAGACGAGTGTATCATAATCCCGGCAAAATACTGCTGAGGCATTGTGTGTTATCCCATCATATTCTTATGTTGCAATCTCTGATGCACATCGCTTGTTCTGCAAAGCTTGTTCTGCAAAGCTTGTTCTTTAGCAAAGTTATAGGCACGTCCTTCTTTTGCTGTTGATAATAATGACAATATTCCATTCTTACAAAGGATCCAAGGTGATATTTGTGGACTTATCAAACCCGAATGTGGATCATTTGAATATTTCATGATTTTGATAGATGCATCAATGCGATGGTTACACGTTGGTTTGCTTTCCATAAGGAATGCTAAATTTGCAAAACTCTTGGCTCAAATCATTAAGCTTTGGGCTCACCACCCAGATCATCCAATCAAGTCTATTCGATTGGATAATGCAGGAGAGTTTACATTCAAATCTTTTGATGATTACTGCATGTCTCTTGGGATTGAAGTTGAACATCCTGTTCCTCATGTTCATTCTTAAAACGGTTTAGCAGAGGCTCATATCAAGCGGTTACAGCTTATGTCTAGAGCTTTGGTAATGCATACAAATTTACCGGTCTCTACATGGGGATATGCAGTGTTACATGCAGCAATGCTTCTTTGTTTTTGACCTGTATCCCGTCAACCATTCAGTGTGTACCAGTTGGTAACTGGATATGAGCCTGATGTTTCACATTTGCGCATTTTTGGTTGCTTGGTTTATATGCCAATTGCATATCTACAACGCACTAAAATGGGTCATCAAAGAAAATTAGGCATTTATGTTGGTTATGAATCCTCAACGAAAGTCCGCTATCTTGAACCTTTGACATGAGATCTATTTACTGCTAGATTTGCAGATTGTCACTTTGAAGAGACATATTTCCCGCTGTTAGGGGGAGATAGGAATGTTTCTATTCCAGTGAAACGTTAGGAATTTACGTGGTTTAATCCCACTGTGTCTCTTCGTGATCCTCGCACATCTCAGAGTGAGACGAAAGAGCGAAGAATACTTGATATTTAGCAAGTAGCAAACTCTATGCTTGACTCATTTGCTGATATCGCTAAAGTGACAAGATCGGATATACCTGCTGTAAATATTCCTACAAGGTTAGAAATCATGAAAAATGGATTCGTTAGTGGTAACACCGGGCAAGGAGGCGTTCCTCTTGCTCATAAGGAAGGTGTTGCGTCGGCCTCGGCTCCCACAAAGAAAAGAGGAGACCACGAAAATTCACTGATGAGCCGTCGGTTAAAAGGTATGTTATCAAGGCACAAAAAGATCCATTCATCATCAACATTTTGAATCCTTCACATGAGATTGTCTCTGACTACAGTTATGTCCTTGAATCACAATTGGCAAGTCTGGGGGACGTTCCAGAATCTCTTGTGATGTCAGAGATCAAAGAAATCTTGCTTAGAATAAATGATGCACGCGTTCTTACAGATAGATCTTCCATGTTATTTGATGATGTGTTTGCTTATTCCGTCGCTTAGGAAATTATTGACGATGATGAAGTGGAACCCCGTTTTGTTGTTGAATGTCAACATAGAGAAAATTGGTCGAAATGGAAGGGAGCAATCCAGGCTGAACTAGACTCTCTGAATAAAAAGCAAGTTTTCGGTCCGGTTGTGCTATGCCCACTGAATGTTAAACCAGTTGGATATAAATGGGTCTTTGTTCAGAAGTGTAATAGGAAGAATGAAGTTTTGCGTTATAAAGCTAGACTTGTAGCTCAGGGTTTCTGTCAGTGCCCTGGAATTGATTATGAGGAGAAGTATTCTCACGTTATGGACATCATTACCTTCCGCTACCTGATAAGCTTGGTAGTGTTTGAAAAGCTTAATCTCCAGCTTATGGATGTGGTTACTGCATATCTCTATGGTGATCTTAATTTCAGAGATATACATGAGAGTGTTAGATGACATTACTATACCCAAATCAAGTAACTCTAAACCACAGAGTGCTCATGTTATCAAATTGAGACGTTCACTATATGGATTGAAGCAATCCGGTAGGATGTGGTATACACGTCTTAGTGACTACTTGATTGGGAAGGGATACAAGAATGATGACTTATGCCCTTGCGTGTTCATTAAAAGAACAAGTTCAGGTTTTGCTATAGTAGCAGTCTATATTGATGATATGAACATCATCAGAACTCTTAATGAGATCAATGAGACAGTTAGATACTTGAAATCCGAGTTTGAGATGAAAGACCTTGGTAAGACTCGATTTTGTCTCGGATTAGAGCCAGAACATTGAGTTTGTGGAATTCTTATTCACCAGTCTGCTTATGTCCAAAAGATGCTCAGGCGATTTAACATAGACAAAGCACATCTTGTTAGCACACCAATGGTTGTTCGCTGTCTGGACCCCAAGAAAGATCTGTTTTGTCCGCTAGATGACGATGAGGAGATCTTGAGAGCTGAAATTCCATATCGTAGTACTATTGGAGCTTTGTTGTATTTAGCTCAGTGCACACATCTAGATATTGCCTTCTCAGTGAACTTGTTGGCTAGATTTAGCTATGCACCTACGCAACGTCATTGGAATGGAGTAAAACAAATCTTCAGGTACTTGAAAGGTTCCATTGACATGGACTTATTCTTCCTTTACAAAGAATACAGAGAGAGGCATAATAATCCTACTCAAAGGATAGTTGAATCGCAGCATTCAAGTTCTGGGCATTTCGACCCGTCAAAAATATCACTCGACCCGTCAAATGCAATGAACTGTGACAACCTGAAGGGGTCCTTTGACCCGTCGAGCCATGGCCTCAACCCGTTGAATGTTCCATTATGGATCGACCAGAGTGATTCTCTCAACCCGTCAAAGATTCATCCTGTTTCAGACAGTTTTCATGCAATCCCCTATTATGAGACATCGGTTGATGTGTTGATTCAATTTGCTGATGTTGAGTATCTCTCTGACCCACACAAAGGTCGTTCACAGACCGGTTATGTTTTCATTATGGGAAACACGACGATATCTTGGAGATCAATAAAGCAAACCCTTGTTGCTATTTCCTCAAATCATTATGAAATTTTTGCTTTTCATGAAGTTGTTAGAGAATGTGTCTGGCTTAGGTCAGTCATAGGCCAAATTCGAGGGTCTAGTGGACCTACTGTTATTGCTTCCACTTGCATCTTTGAGGATAATGCATCATGTATTGAACAGATGAAGTTGAGTTACATTAAATGTGACAATTCAAAACATATATCGCCAAAGTTCTTCTTTAATCAGCAACAACAACATCTGTTGAATATCCAAGTGAACCAAATTGGTTTCATTGATAATGCTGCAGACTTGTTTACCAAGTCATTTCCTAAATCTACGTTTGTGAAACATGTGAGACGCATTGACCTGGGCAAGTTATCTGAACTCCATGACTGAGTTTACAGTCAGGGGGAGTTACATTTATGTAGACATCAGGGAGCCTACGTCACATATAATATCTTTTGTAGTTGATGCGTTATACTCTTTTTCCCTTAGATCAAGCTTTTATTTTACTCATGAAGTTTTTGTGAACTTGTAGGCTAGATTTAGCTATGCACCTACGCAACGTCATTGGAATGGAGTAAAACAAATCATCAGGTACTTGAAAGGTTTCATTGACATGAGCTTATTCTTCCCTTACAAATAATACAGAGAGAAGCATGAAAATCCTACTCAAGGGATAGTTGAATCACAACATTCAAGTTCTAGGCATTTCGACCCGTCGAATGCAATGAACTGTGATAACCCGAAGGGGTCCTTCAACCCGTCGAGCCATGGCCTCAACCCATCAAATGTTCCATTATGGATCGATCAGAGTGATTCTCTCGACCTGTCAAAGATTCGTCCTGTTTCAGACAGCTTTCATGCAATCCCCTATTATGAGACATCGGTTGATGTGTTGGTTCGATTTGCTGATGTTGGGTATCTCTCTGACCCACACAAAGGTCGTTCACAGACCGATTATGTTTTCACTATGGGAAACACGACGATCTCTTGGAGATCAATAAAGCAAACCCTTGTTGCTATTTTCTCGAATCATTATGAAATTATTGCTTTTCATGAAGTTGTTAGAGAATGTGTCTAGCTTAGGTAAGTCATAGGCCATATTCAAGGGTCTAGTGGACTACCATATACTGTTATTGCTCTCACTTGCATCTATGAGGATAATGCAGCATGTATTGAACAGATGAAGTTGGGTTACATGAAAGGTGACAATTCAGAACATATATCCCCAAAGTTCTTCTTTAATCAGCAACAATAACAGCTGCTGAATATCCAAGTGAACCAAATTGGTTTCTTTGATAATGTTGCGGACTTGTTTACAAAGTCATTTCCTAAATCTACATTTGTGAAACATGTGAGAAAGGTATGTAAAATCGATATTATCAGCGATATTTCGCCGATATTTTGATTTTTTGAAGTTACCTGAAAAATCCTCAAATATATCCCTAAATTTTCCGAAATTTTCCGATTTTTATCGATATTTCCGATATTTTCCGATATTTCCCGAAATTTTCGAAATTTCCGTAAACTTTTCATATTTAACATTTAGTTTGGTAAATGTCCAATCTTCACATGCTCAATGTCCAATTCACCCTTCACGTGACATGTCCAATACATGCAGAATTACATGGGAGAACAATCATTTAATGATTATTCTTCACAATACACACATGATTATGCACATGGAGATGGAGAAAAAATAGTGTGAATTTCGAACCTCATAGGTCCCCTACGTGATTTTGAAGTATTTATATATTTGATTTTGTGATGTGTGATGTGTAACATATTGCACAAAAGGCGTGATGGCCTAGCCTCCTATAAGTTTTAGCCATCAAAAAATAAAAATAGAACTAATAAATTATATTTTAATAATTATCAGCACTTAACACATACTAATTCATATAGTAATTTAGCAAATTCATATGTCTTGATGTCAGATCAATATTTTCTTTTCACATAAGGTAGATAATTGATCATGTTACAACCTCCAAAAGTTTCATAACAAATTTCCATGTAATTTTATTAGTTTCCGTCATTTCCGTCAGAATTTTCACTGGATCGATATTTCATCGATATTGCCGTCGAAATATCCAAATTTTGGAATGTCGATATATCCTCGATATCCGATATTTTACTCCTTGCATGTGAGACGCATTGACATGGGCCAGTTATCTGAACTCCATGACTGAATTTACAGTCAGGGGGAGTTACATTTATGTAGACAATAGGGAGCCTACGTCACATATAGTATCTTTTGTAGTTGATGCGTTATACTCATTTTCCCTCAGATCAAGCTTTTATTTTACCCATGAATTTTTTTTTGCTTGGTGAGGTTTTTAGTGAGGCAACAAGTCATGCATCATTCTTGAGGCCATCGACACAAGGGGGAGTGTTTAAGGAGATTAATTCTCCATAATTTTCGGTGTGTGTCTTGTTCTACTTAGATACGGATATTGATTAGATAGATATAGAGAATCCCTGTTATATCGGGACAATTATGGTAACAAATTGTATCAGCCTGTATTTAAAGCATTCTATCAATGAAAGAGGAACAATTTTACAACCTACATACTTTTCTCCTGCAACACAAATGAATTAGTAAATAATTTTATGAATTATCAAAGGGAATTGATAAATTATTGAAGACGTAAATTATCAAAATGACACAACAAAAAAAACTTAAAATAAAGAAAAAGAGGAGAAGTTCTCATGTGAATTGGTTCACTGTAAACTAAAATAAAATTTTTAAAAAGTAACAAGTGCGATCTGTCCATGTAATGTGGATTGTGAGATTAATACTGGTTCACAGTGAAAAGATGACTCCCTCAACAATAGAGAAACCTCCACAACCTAATCACTCAACCCAACATACTCCATAAACCATAGCCCATTACCAACATCACTCATCACCTCAAGCAATCACCACCTGCCTGATTGAGAGGATGTGTCCATATTCGCAAAGAGAAATGCCTCAACAAACATAAAACCACAAGCTATAACAACAACCTTAAAACAGCTAGAACCTTATCCACCAAAATCCCTATATTTCAAAATAATTAAGGAATGAAACCTTATCAACTTAGAGCATCCCTAGTGGTTCCTTCAAATATTTTTGTTAAATTTGAATTTGGATGTTGACTGGGTATTTAACATTTTGGCCAAAATTTTCTTTCCAACCTATATGTCTAATTCACAGGATATTTTATCATTGTTTTAATTTTTAACCAATAGTCTAACCTCATAACTAACTTTAATCACAAAGCAAGAGATAGTGAGATAAGAGAGAGACACGATAAGACACAGAGAAAATAATTTGACATATTGGTTTGCATATGCCAAAATTTACATATGTTATCCACCTGTAATTGAAAGATAGGTTGGAGGCTTGAAAACCAAAACAAAATATATCAGCAATTTGAAGTATACGCTTGAAAGCAATTGCTAATATAAACAACCTTTTTTATATCACCGTTTGTAGGTCTCATCATTTGGCCCTTCGGTCTCGAGCCTCATTCTATCCCGCCCAGCCTTTAGGGTCAAAGCCTAGCCAACCTTAACCGAGGTCGGGCTGGCACAACTGCTTTTGAAATATGGTAGGATTTGGGTTATACATTTGAAGTCTAACGCAGCCTCTCAGCCCAGCCTATTTGAGCCTCTTCGGCCTAGCCCAACCTCTATCTCCTAAGCCTCGTCAAGTCCAGTATCTTTTCAAATAAGAAAATGAATTAATATATAAATATAATTATATCATTTTAAAGGCCTAAAGGCCAAACCTAATCTAACAAATTTTGGTCATTTTTATTAGAATACATAATATAATTTATGATTATTATCATGTTTTTTCTTATTACTTTCATTTTCTCATCTTATTCACCTTGATGTTCTCCATGCACAAAAATATATATTCAAAATATATTAATTCATACATCAATAATAAAAATACATTGAACTTTTTATATATTAATTTTTCTCAATTTGGCCTATCTTGGCCCGGCCTCGTTAGTCTAACCTTAAACCGTTTGATGGTTGATTAAATTTTAAAATATCGCGCTAGAAGGAGGGTTCGAACCTCCGACCTTGTGGTTAACAGCCACACGCTCTAACCAACTGAGCTATTCCAGCTATTTATTATAAAAAAGGCTTTTAAGTTATATATCCAATTTTTTAATTACATCTTGAGTAAAACTGAAATCTGAGTCAGCTTCATTTCTAGTTGCTCGAAGTCCCGAACTCTCAAGACCCAAAACCCGCGGGGTCTGTAGAGACGCGAAGCTCCGGGTTCTACATCTCCGACTCTTCTTCTTTACTTCTCTCTCTAACCACTCAACCTTACTCCACCACTCTTCTTCAGATCTATCCCACTCGCACCTCATCGACTACCTCGCCTTCTCCAGATCTCAACTCCCCTCACGACGCTCTATCTGCGAATCCCAACGGATCGTGATTTCACTGATTTGATCGGAAAATCGCACATCGGAGCTGAAAATGGCGGGAGGTGCGGCCGGAGGATTCGTGACGCGAGCATATGAGTCCATGCTCAAAGAGTGCTCGCCGAAAAAGTACACCGATCTTCAGAAGGCAATTCAGGCTTATTTAGGTATCGTTCTCATCTCTCTACACCTACATTTGCATGTATATGAGTTTTTACGATCATAGATTCGTAGGTAGCTTGGAGATCGGTGATTAGTATGGAGTAACTTAGTCTATTTAAGTTTAGGCGTAATTCGATTTAGGTGAACGAGGATAATGCGGGGGAATCTGAGCTTAAGAATGAGTTTATGTTGCTATGTTTATGCTCTGGATTTAGATGAGGAGCTCCGATTTACCAAGGGAGTTTGGAATGGTTAATTTTTCATGTATTAGCTCAATTTGGTGCTGGTTGGAGTATCTAAGAATGAAGAGAGTTGGTGATTTTGGTGCGGTGTTTGAATTATAGTTGTCCTTTTCGTGTTCATTTCAAAAAATTCATAGAACTGTAAGCGGAGAGGTAATTCTTCTTGAAAAACAACAAGATGGTGGTCAATCTTGACAGTGTGCCATAAATAATGTGTGTATTTGTTCCTGACATACTGCTGTTTTTCTGCCTGTCTTCAGATAATGCGAAGGAGGTCAATCAGGCTCAGCCTGCCATTCCAAGTGAGAAGAGTCAAGTTACTTTGTCAGATGCTGATGAAAGGTAGATTCATTATCTGTAACTTGAACGTAAACTCTATTTCACTCTCTGCGTTTATTCCTTTAAGAGTCAGATTTGCCAGAATGTTGAAAGGACTATCTGATATACCCTGGATGGGTTCAAAATTACAAATATATGTACACCATTGATATGCCCTGTTATTGTAATTATAGTCACTGGGCAGGAGTTCAGAAGTAATTGTAACAATTTCGTTATAATTCAGGTTTTATGTCTATGTGTTCGCCAAATCTATTTTCCATTTCAGGTTTTAAGGTGTCACTTATAAGCTTGAATATCCTGTTATGTGGTTCACCACATTTGGATTCCAATTGGCTAATCTAACAAATATTTTTTAAGGTTTAATTTATCTATTAAGTGGTACAAAATAAGTACCAGTACTTGTGATTACAGATTTCGACATGACAAGACATATATATGTAATTTTGACTTTTTGGAAATCACTTCCATTTTGTAGTTCCACTAAAACAGAACGTGAATCTGAAAAAACTGAAGCAGAAACGAGTCATTCTCAAACATCTTCACACACTGCCGAGGAGGCTGATTCAGTTGGCAGGCCGGTCATAAGTGAAACAGTGTCAACTATCTTAGCAAATGCTGGGAACACCTTAGGAGGTGCTCAGGCGGAGCTGGTGTTGAATCCCCTGCGACTTGCATTTGAGACAAAGAACTTGAAAGTTATGGAACCTGCTCTGGATTGTCTCCATGTATGTGTCGTCACTTTTTCTTATTTTTATTATCTTGTGCTCAGATGGTGATATTCTGTGTACAATATACTTTGCGATGTCTATAATACCTCACAGTGATGGCTAACTAGTCCTTCGAATTTCATAAGCACAGAAACTCATCGCATATGATCATTTGGAGGGAGATCCTGGTTTAGATGATGATAAAAGTGTTTCAGTGTATACAGACATATTGAACAGGGTTTGCAGTTGTGTAGACAATTCATCACCTGATAGGTATGTTCAATGTATATTATGGTTTTCGTCCCAAAACAGGCTGCTTGTTATTCTTACCAAGTTTAGGGAACTATGTGCAGTACTGTTCTGCAAGTGTTGAAGGTCCTTCTTACTGCAGTGGCATCCACTAAGTTCAGAGGTATGTTATAAGGAATTATTGGTATAAATTTCTCCCCCTAGTAGTTTGCTCATGTACATTAGCACTCGGTCTCTTTCACGGGTATGCACCAGTTGTACATATTTTTCTTCACTATGTGTAAAGGAATGCTTTGTTGATTCTTGTTTCAGCTTGAGTTATTAGTGAAAAGTTATTCTTATGTAATTTAAAAATTGTCTCAAGTGCAGTACATGGGGAACCTTTGCTGGGAGTTATCAGAGTTTGCTATAATATTGCTCTTCACAGGTACATAGATACAGATGCACATACAAATATATAATTTACAGGTTCCAATAGCAATTTGAAGCAGTGCTAATTATTATAATTTGGACTTGTAGCAAGAGTCCTATCAACCAAGCAACATCAAAGGCAATGCTTACACAGATGATCAGCATCATATTCAGGAGAATGGAGACCGATCCGGTGCATATTTTATGTCTTTCATCGTGGATATTCTTACTCTGAGTTTGTTAAGGTATTTTGTTACTTTTACATTGTCTTATAGAAACTTTTCATATTTTGGTAGGGACTTCAGGCTTCATCATCTGGTCCTGTTGCACACGTAGAAGCCATTACAGCACAAAATTCAAACACAAAACTCGAAGAAACTTCCGTGGCAGACAAAAATGAGAAAGAAATGACTTTGGGAGATCAACTCAACCAGGCTAAAGAGACAGCGATTGCATCTGTAGAGGAACTTCATAATCTTGCAGGTGGTGCTGACATCAAGGTACACATTTTTCTTTTTTAGTTTGCACTCCCAGTTGCTGCACTGTTCTACTTTCTCCGTGACTCCAACTCATGATTAGTGTAGCTTGTGAGGTTTTCTTTGTACTAAGGATGCATATTTTAAATGTCTAGGGTTTAGAGGCTGTCCTGGACAAAGCTGTGCATCATGAAGATGGCAAAAAGATCACCAGGTTTGTGTATGATGTTATACTGTAACATCTCTCTTTCTTGTATTCATAACACAGTGTTTCCATGAATATTTCTAATGTTCTAATTGATGTGCTATTTTAAAGAGGGATTGACCTGGAGAGTATGAGCATAGTTCAACGAGATGCTTTACTGGTTTTCCGAACTCTTTGCAAGGTTTGTGTACTGTGTAGCATCTTCTAATTGTTTAGTGGTTTAAGTTGAAGCCTCCTTTATAACTTTTGAAACCTTGCTGCAGATGGGGATGAAGGAAGATAACAATGAGGTTACGTTGAAGACGAGGATTCTATCTCTTGAGCTTCTGCAGGTTAAATAAATGATTTTTATTCTTTGTGATTTATATTCATGCATTTATGATAGATGCATACAGTTATAAGCAGCTGATACTGTAATTAACCTGAAAGGTTCATCTAAAAGTGGTTTCTTGTATTAAGCATAAGCATCAATTCTTCTAAGACTATGGATGGATAACTGATGATATATTCAACTCATGAGATGATTCTTATGCATTTGACTTATATAAGGAGCTTTCTTTTTACATATTTTCTGTGCTTTTCAAATAATGTGATTCATTACTTGGTATACAGGGTTTGTTGGAGGGAGTTGGTCATCCATTTACTAGAAACTTCCATTTTATTGATTCAGTGAAAGCATACCTATCTTATGCTTTGTTGCGGGCTTCAGTTTCACAGTCCCCTGTCATATTTCAGGTTTACGTATATCCCTTATCTGATATAAACAAACTATTTCAGACAAGAAGGAGAGAGAGATTTAAATAGAATATGCAATAAAATTTAAGGTTCTGATCATCGTTTTTCTACCTGCAGTATGCAACTGGAATCTTTTTGGTGCTTTTGTTGCGGTTTAGAGAAAGTCTCAAGGTGCATAAATGGTCTTTACAAATAGTTACATGAAGTACCATTTCACATCAGTTTCTTTACTCCATCATTGTTTATTCAGGGTGAAATAGGCATCTTCTTTCCGTTGATAATTCTCCGGTCCCTGGATGGCTCGGATTTTCCTATGAATCAGAAATTAAGTGTTCTTAGGTATGCACATGTGACCCTTGGTTTCTGCATGTCTACTTGATCATTATGCTTTTTAAAATCTTTTCCAGTCGTCTAATGAGGTGCGGTTTTGCAGGATGGTTGAAAAAGTTTGCAAGGATCCTCAGATGCTTGTAGACATATTTGTGAACTATGATTGTGATCTTGAGGCACCAAACTTGTTTGAGCGTATGGTATAATTTTACCTACTACTATCCAGTGATGTTTACCACAAATAATCCAATATGTGCATCTAATTGTGGAAGTGTTATTTTAGGTTACGACTCTTTCCAGAATATCTCAAGGGACACAAAATGCAGATCCTAATGTGGCTGCTGCAGCACAAACTACATCAATCAAGGGGTCATCTCTTCAGGTAAGCTTAACAATTGACTTGTTACTCATTTTTGGCTAGTTCATCATATGCTTTCTTGCTGCATATTCATTAATGGTAGCACAGGTTGCTGGATGACCCTTTTTTCCTTGACCTTTCCAGTGTCTGGTGAATGTGCTTAAATCACTCGTAGATTGGGAGAAATCACGTGGAGAATCGGATAACCAGAGTAAAAATGCTCAGACTGTGGAAGGAGAAGCGTCAGCTAGAGAGTCTGTAGATACAACCACGAACTTTGAGAAGGCAAAAGCTCACAAGTCTACACTGGAAGCTGCCATCTCTGAGGTGATGGTTCTTAATTAGATCAACTTTACTTGATTTCCTGGATGTACCTTTTGTTTGTTTATCATTATTGACAACTATCTATCTGTGGTCTAGAACTGATTTATAGATTTAATATTGTTGCAGTTCAACAGGCGACCGGTAAAGGGTGTAGAGTGTCTGAGATCAAATAAATTAGTGGAAAATACACCTAGTTCAGTTGCCCAATTTTTGAGAAGTACTCCTAATTTGGACAAGGTCGAATCTCTGTTCATCTATAAATTTGTGTTTCTACCATGATGCAGGCTTCATAGTACTTTTACTTTTGCAGGCTATGATCGGAGAATATTTGGGTCATCATGAAGAATTTCCCTTGTCTGTGATGCATGCTTATGTAGATTCCATGAAATTTTTGGGAATGAAGTTTGATTCTGCAATTCGTGAACTTCTTAAAGGATTCCGACTTCCAGGGGAAGCTCAAAAGATAGACCGCATCATGGAAAAGTTTGCAGAAAGGTATTGGGTTTTTCTGGTTTTACTGATGTCATCTATCCTCTTTTTGGGTGCACAAGTATTCCATGCATGGTTGTGCATATGATTTGTGCTTACATTGGGCATGCATCCCATGTAACTGCGGACAATATCTGTTTTGATTACTGGACAGTGATTCTAACATGATGCGTTTGCAGATATTGTGCAGATAATCCAGGTCTCTTCAAAAATGCAGATACCGCATATGTTCTTGCATATGCAGTTATCATGTTAAATACTGATGCACATAATCCAATGGTGTGGCCTAAGATGTCCAAGTCGGATTTCGTGCGCATGAATGCTACTGAAGATCCCGAAGAATCTGCTCCAACAGAACTTCTGGAAGAAATATATGACTCAATTGTTAAAGAAGAGATAAAGATGAAAGATGAGAATGCCGGTCTCGAGAAAAGTGGCAAATATAAGCCAGAAGGCGAAGAGAGAGGACGCCTTGTTAGTATTCTTAATCTGGCTCTTCCTAGAAGGGCACTGTCTTCTGATACCAAGTCAGAAAGTGAAGCTATCATCAAGAGAGCACAAGCTATATTTAGGAATCAAGGGGCAAAAAGAGGGGTCTTCTATACTACAAAGCAGATAGAGCTTGTAAGGCCTATGGTAGAAGCAGTTGGATGGCCGTTGCTTGCTACTTTTTCTGTCACAATGGAGGAGGGGGAGAATAAGTCAAGGGTTGTTCTCTGCATGGAAGGATTTAAAGCAGGAATACACCTTACACATGTTCTTGGAATGGATACCATGCGCTATGCCTTCCTAACATCTTTGGTCAGGTAACATAAATGTGTCATTTTTATTAAATCTATTTGACTTTCTCTTTGTATTCACCCATATTGACAGAATCTGTAGTGACAGCTTCATGTACATGTGTTCATGATAATGCTAATTTGGGCTTTGGGTTTGCATTTCAGATTTACATTCTTACATGCTCCAAAGGAAATGCGTAGTAAAAATGTGGAAGCCCTGCGAACTCTACTAGATCTTTGTGACTCAGAGACTGGCGCCCTTCAAGACACATGGAATGCAGTTCTGGAATGCGTTTCTAGGCTTGAATACATTACTTCAACTCCTTCTATTGCTGCGACTGTCATGCAAGGATCAAACCAGATCTCCAAAGATGCTGTTCTACAATCTCTAAGAGAATTGGCTGGGAAGCCTTCTGAACAAGTATTTGTGAACAGTGTTCAGCTTCCCAGTGATTCTGTAGTGGAGTTCTTCACTGCACTCTGTGGTGTATCAGCTGAAGAACTAAAACAGAGTACAGCTCGGGTTTTCAGCTTGCAGAAACTGGTTGAGATCAGCTACTATAACATGGCTCGTATACGCTTGGTACATATTTGCTACTCCAGTCCTCTTTTTTTGCTTATAAAAGTTGTACTTTAACATGAAAATAGCCATCACGAGTTACAGCTCACTAAGTAGGGTTCTGTGCTCTCCATCTTTTGAACATTTCCACTAATTTGTAATCACAGGTCTGGGCTAGAATATGGTCTGTTTTGGCAAACCACTTTATTGCAGCTGGGAGTCATCATGATGAGAAAATTGCTATGTATGCCATAGATTCTCTACGTCAGCTTGGTATGAAGTATCTGGAGCGAGCTGAACTTGCCAATTTTACATTCCAAAATGACATTCTCAAGCCTTTTGTTGTTCTTATGCGGAATAGTCGAAGTGAGACAATAAGGGGCCTAATTGTTGACTGCATTGTTCAAGTATGTCCATATGATTTGCTCTCCTGCTCGCAATTTTGTCACTGTTATCCTTTTCAACTTACAACTACTCTGGTGAAACAAAAATATCCTTTATCCTTTGCAGATGATAAAATCTAAAGTAGGGAGCATCAAGTCTGGATGGCGAAGTGTTTTCATGATTTTTACAGCTTCTGCAGATGATGAACTGGAAAGTATTGTCGAGAGTGCATTTGAAAATGTTGAACAGGGTAATAGTTCTTTTCCCTTACTGAGTTCATGAAAATTCTCAACTCATCTTTACAATTTTGGGTATATCTAATAATCAATATTTGGAAAACTTGCAGTGATTCTGGAACACTTTGATCAAGTTGTTGGAGATTGTTTTATGGACTGTGTCAACTGTCTTATCAGATTTGCAAACAATAGAACTTCACACCGTATAAGTTTGAAGGCTATTGCACTCCTGCGCATATGTGAAGATCGTTTGGCTGAGGTATGCCAGTCTATTAAAGATATATTGTTAAAAAGTAACAAAGTAATGATAAGATTGAATACATAATATTTTTGCCGAATTTGATAAAGTTAATAAGATTACTATCCAATCAGCCTTGTGGCATTATCAGTATTCCATGACACAATGCTGCAGGTTTAAGAAACTGCACATATGGTCCAATGATTAGGAAGTTTTCCTTTGGTGTGATATTGACATATTGTCATCTATGCTCTCTAACCATTAAAAGACAAAAAA
Source organism: Geum urbanum (assembly GCA_946800695.1). NCBI lineage: Eukaryota > Viridiplantae > Streptophyta > Magnoliopsida > Rosales > Rosaceae > Geum > Geum urbanum. Next base: position 7,802,212 of record OX326997.1, read on the forward strand.
CTCCATAATTATTGTGCTTTTTTGTGGATTTGCTTATTGTCGGTTGGCTGTATGCCAATGGTTCTAGTGGATTCTAGCTTATAGATAGCCTGTCTGTTTGCTGTCAAGTTTTCCTATCTAATGTTTGGTTTGTTCAATTCAGGGTCTTGTACCTGGCGGTGCTTTGAAGCCAATTGAAGAAATTGACAATACCGCTTTTGATGTAACTGAGCATTATTGGTTTCCAATGTTGGCTGGTCTATCTGATCTAACTTCAGATTCAAGACCAGAGGTCAGAAGCTGTGCTCTGGAAGTTTTGTTTGATCTACTGAATGAGAGAGGTAACAAGTTCTCATCAGCCTTTTGGGAGAGCATATTCCACCGTGTCTTGTTTCCCATATTTGATCATGTAAGACATGCTGGAAAGGAAAGCTCGACTTCTTCTGATGAGGAATGGTTCCGTGAAACAAGCATTCATTCACTTCAGTTGCTGTGCAACCTTTTCAACACTTTCTATAAGGTAGTGTAAAGCGGGACAGTACCTTTGCCAATTGTAGTTAGTTGTAAAGAATTCTACGTAATAGTAGGGGATAAAAATGTGGATTTGTTTAATGCAACTGTTAAGTTGAATGGAAAACACTTAGAAATATCTGTTTCCCTCGGGTAAAAAGAAGGGCTTCTGTTTTCAGTTGGCGTTGAAAAGTTAGTGTCGTAACTGTAGAAGTCCTTCCTTTGTGCAGGAGGTATGTTTTATGTTGCCACCACTACTCGGTCTACTATTAGATTGTGCCAAAAAGACAGATCAAGCTGTGGTTTCATTATCTCTCGGTGCGCTGGTGCATCTCATTGAAGTTGGAGGTCATCAATTTAGTGAGAGTGATTGGGATACATTATTGAAGAGCATAAGGTGTGTATCTCTTATTATCTGAAAATAGTCTCTGGTCATTTTAGTACTGATCGAATGATAATTTCTGTACACTGATATTTTTGTTTTGTCATCAGTGATGCTTTGTACACAACACAACCACTGGAACTGCTAAACGCATTGGGTTTTGAGAACCTGAAAAATGATAGGATGTTGAGTAGAGATTTTGATGTCAATTCCGGAGACAGTCCCTCCTTGAGGTCTATTGATGGAGGGGATAGCCGTCAGTTTGATACCAGTGATAACGGAAGGAATCCAAATGTATCAGTTGAATCAGGGGTGCAAATGAACATCGATGGATCTGAAGGTCAGATTATCAAAATTATATAAATTTCATTATGATGGCTTATGAGTTATGACCAATAGACTGCATTTATGATGATTTTTATTGATCTGAAATGGAGCCTGAGTAATCAATGCTGTCTCAAAGCACGTTTTATCAACGTATATTTTTCACTTACGTTGATAAGTGATTTTTTCTTTTTCTATTTAATTATAGGCCTTACCTCACCATCAGGAAGTGCTTCAAAGTCTGCTGACAGTGGAAGCCTCCAACGGAGTCAAACATTTGGTCAAAGAATAATGGACAACCTTTTTCTCAGAAATCTTTCTGCCAAACCCAAGGGTTCTGATGTTTCTGTACCATCTTCTCCAGTTAAGGTATGATGTACTGGGACACTAATTCTTAAATTTCTTTGAAACTTTTGCAAATCTTGTTACACAGATTAGAGTCAGATTTTTATGGCTTTATGATGTGTGCATGGTTCCATAGCTCCAGATGGGTCTAAATTTTATGCTCATAGGTTCCTGATGCTGTTGAACCCGATACAAAAGATGAGGAGGAAAGTTCTCTATTGGGAACTTGCAGAGGCAAATGTATCACCCAACTATTACTGCTGGGGTCCATTGATAGTATTCAGGTATTAATTCCTCTCATTGCTTACCTTAAATATGCATCATTGTCTTTATTTTTCTTGTAATTACTTAACATCTTACATGTTGCTGGATTGGTCGACAAGGTAGTAGTTGACTTAAGAGCTTCAATCTATCTCCTTTGCTCAATAAATCTGGGATGATTGATTCATTGGTTTGCTTTCAGAGTCTTCAGATATTATTTTCCTAATAAGATCACTTTATAATTTTGCAGAAGAAATACTGGAGCAAGTTGAAAGCACCACAAAAGATTGCTATTATGGACATTTTGCTGTCCCCGTTAGAATTTGCAGCATCCTATAATTCATATTCCAATCTCAGAACACGCATGCACCAAATTTCTGATGAGAGGTATGATGTAAAATTTGTGTGCAGATTCTTCTGATGTGATATTCTTCACTTGAAGAAAATAGCTTCTGACTATTCCAACAATTTGACAGGCCACCTCTGAATCTTCTTCGCCAAGAGTTAACAGGAACTTGCATATATCTGGACATCTTACAGAAATCAACTTCCGAGTTTAGTGCCAATAAAGAGGGACTTGCAGAAGTTAATGGTTCAGACTTAACAGAACGTTCTAGTGCTGAAGAGAAAGTTGAAAAGTTAGCAGAAGAGAAACTGGTGGCTTTCTGCGAACAGGTACTCAGGGAGGCATCTGATCTGCAGTCCAGTTCTGGGGATGTGACCAATATGGATATTCATCGGATTCTGGAGTTACGATCTCCAATAATTGTAAAGGTATAAAATGACACTTAGTTTACTCTTGGGGAATGAGTTTTCTGTACCCTGGACTTTTGTGTGATGGCTTGCTGGATTTTGCCTAAATTCTTGTTTACAGATTTTTTTTGGATATATTTGTGCTCTTTTTGATAAAATTTTGCTTGCCAACTGTTTTTTGAATGAAAGAAACAGGTTTCCAGTTGGTATTTTTTTTTTTGTTTCTTCCCTTTTGCTTTCATAGCCTTTTTAGACAGTCCTAGCAGCTATCCTTTTTGCCCATATTTGGTTAATTGTGTAAAAATCCTTATAATGTGGATATTTTCACAATTTCATGTGGTCCTTCATGAGGCAGATCTTCATATGTTGCTGTAATACTAATATCGTCCTTTGAATTGTTATGTGGTTACCCCAAGCCTTGATTAATACTCAAACTGTTTTTGGTTGATTTTCCACATGGGTTTATTTATTGTACAGATGTTAATTCTCCTACTGTTTCGGCTTTTCAGGTGCTCAAAGGCATGTGCTTCATGAACCCACAGATATTCAGAAGACATCTGAGAGACTTCTATCCCCTGCTTACAAAACTTGTGTGCTGTGACCAGGTAATTTACCTGGGTAGTATCTATTTGTTTTAGTACTGTCATGTCCATACCCTGATGCATCATATACCACTGTAGATATCTACTGTTATATATTAGAATATGTCCTGGGAAACTTATAGACCTTCTTCCTTTGTTCAGATGGATGTTCGTGGAGCTCTTGGTGATCTATTTAGGGCTCAACTAAAAGCACTTCTACCCTAGCTGTTTATTCCTTTTCTCGCCACTTTATCGAGTGTCCAAAAAGAAATGAACTTCAACGCCACTGCACCAAGCCCGTAAAACTAATTATCTGACTTTTTGCGGCTCATCTTCTTACCTGTGCCTAAAGATGTTTCATTTTCTTCAGATAGAGGTATATGTCCTTTTCCAGCTTCCCAGTAAATTATGTTGTAATGGTAATATAGTAAAGGAAAGTAAGCAAACGGGGGAGAGCATAGTTTTAAGTAGGGCTTTATTGTTTCACATAATTCATCATTTTTGGTATAGACTTTATGTAAGTATCTGGATTGATAACGGCAAATAGATGTCAGTAGTTACGGTGGCAGTTGGATTGTCCTCAGTTAAATTTGTAAAGTAACTCTCTCAATGCAGCTTATAGTGTGGGACAATACATGTTTGTAAAGAAAAGTGCAGTCCTTCTGTTAGTGTCTTTCGATTCCAATCCATGAAAATCTAGCAAACAACTGGTTTACAACAAGTTCACTCTATTCTTTTCTTGATGGATTATTCTTGCTATTATAATAAGCTTAGAAACGATTCAAATGGGTTGTTCCTTATGTGATACCTACCTTTCCTGTCCTAAAAGTCATTTCTCCACCCTTTGGGTCTGTTAAAGCCAAAATCTAGTACTCCTATCTGCAAACCCAAAGACGAGACTGGGTGACATACGAAATAATGGGTTTCCGTTACCTCTGCATCTTATTGTTCTGGGTATTTAGTCAAGGTATTCTTAGAGGTGTCCATGGTGGCTTTGCTTGCAACTGGGGAACCCGTGCCACGCACCCATTGCCGCCTAATATAGTTGTGAAGCTTATGAAGGACAATGGCTTCAACAAGGTGAAGCTATTTGAAGCTGATCCTGGAGCACTTCAAGCTCTAGGAGAAAGTGGCATCCAGGTTATGATTGGGATACCCAATGAGTTCTTGGCAGCGCTTGCAAGCACGGTCACTATCGCCGAGACCTGGGTGTATCAGAATGTATCCAACTACATATCCAAATATGGGGTTGATATAAGGTAAAAACCACTTCACTTCCTATTTTAGTTACAAAAAGCATCAACATTTTTCCAAACTCTTATGACGAGCTATAAATTGTGTCGCACTTATAAACTTCATATATGTTTTCTTATTGCCAATTTGCCAAACAACCAAACTGAAGTATACTGCAAATTAATCTGTTTAGGTATGTTGCTGTTGGCAATGAACCTTTCCTCAAGACCTACAAGGACACATTCCTCAAAACCACATTTCCGGCTCTCCAAAACATTCAAGCAGCCCTTATAAAAGCCGGGCTAGCGAGACAAGTGAAGATCACAATTCCACTAAATGCCGACGTCTACCAGACCGACTCGGGTCTTCCTTCCGGTGGTGACTTCCGGTCCGACATCCTCACCCTCATGATCTCCATTATCAAGTTCTTAAGTGACAACGGCGGTTCCCTCACAATCAACATCTACCCATTCCTTAGTCTCCAAGCTGACCCCGATTTCCCAAAAGAATATGCCTTCTTCAACAACAATGCAAAACCTGTTGTGGATGGCTCTATTTCCTACACCAATGTTCTTGACGCCAATTTTGACACCTGCATTGCTGCGCTTGAAAAAAACGGCTTCCCCTCTTTGCCTGTTATTGTTGGAGAGATCGGGTGGCCGGCGGATGGCGATCCCAATGCTAACGTAGCCGATGCAAGAAGGTTCAACCAAGGACTTATGAGTCGTATACTTGTCGGGCAAGGCACCCCAAAGAGGCCAACCCTGCCTGACATATACATCTTCGGACTTTTAGACGAAGATGCCAAGAGCATCCAGCCTGGAAATTTTGAGCGCCATTGGGGCGTATTCAACTATGATGGCACACTCAAATACTCATTGGATACAGGTATATCCGTATATATACATACATTGTCTACTACATTTCACTCATTACTTTCACTTCGCTAGAGATTGTTGTATGAATATGTACCTTGACGTACTACAGGCAATGGTAAAGCATTGGTTCCGGCGAAAGGAGTGCAATACTTGGCCAGACAATGGTGCATAATGGCACCGGAAGCGAGCATTTCAGACCCTAATTTGGCTGGCAGCATCAACTACGCTTGCACCAACGCCGATTGCACTAGTCTTGGATACGGCTCTTCATGTGGAATGCTTGACGCAAAGAGCAATGCTTCTTATGCTTTCAATATGTACTACCAAACAAAGGACCAACGGAAAGATGCATGCCAATTTTCTAATATGTCGATCGTCACAACTGTCGATCCATCTCCGACTTCGAATGGCCAGAAGACTGCGTGTCGGTTTGAGATCATGATCGATCTTTCGAAGCGCCAACCTTCTCCTAGACGCCCTCCTTCGGTGGCTGCAGGACTGAGAGAGCATAGCACCCACAATGTTGTGATGGCATTGCTTGTCCTTGTATTAGTTTCCACATTGATCGTCTAATATATGTAGATGAATCGCTTTTTCTCACCATATATGTAGAGCCGTAGAGGTCTCACTAACTAAAGAGAAAGAAGTAGAGACTAGAGAGTACGTGAACCATGCGGATGAGAATTGAGAAGACTTCTCATAACATACTTTGGTAGCTAGCTAGCATACGAGGCTTCGGGAGCCCAAACATGGTCCAAAACTAAAGGTCTACTTCACCACCTTTTTGGTCGACCATACAAAATAATGTAGCCCCCAAAATCCAAATTTAATTAGCAGAATATATATGCAAATTTATATTTATGGCTAAGAAAACACAAATACCGTAATTATAAACCTCAAAAATATATAATAAAAATCATTTTCAGAAATCAGAATTTCATATTTATATATCTTTCCCGAGACTAGGAGTCTAGGAGGCAACAAAATGTGAAACTTCTCTAAAATTGAGCTACCATTATCATTCTCATAAATAAAATAAAAATTGACATAAACCAGTAAAATTGTAACGATCCAAACCAAAAATTACGCTAATTTTTACGATTTAGGTTTTTCGCGAATTATGCACCTCGTGAAATTTTACTAACGACTTTTTCTTCGGGCGAGAATTTAATCCGACTTTCTTCGCAGAAGTCGTAGAGTATTTAATTTCGTGCACGTAGAAATTTTCGGGTTATCGAGCTATTTCTTTCGATTTTTGGAAGTTCGTATGTGAAATTATGTATTTTAAAATACTTTTCTTGGCGGTTTACTTTGGATCGTTGGATCTTGATCAGATCAAACCTCAGCCGTTTATCTGATCAGAAATTTTTGGTATTTATAGTGAAAATACGATAGAAATACAGAGAAAATCAGAAAAATATGAGGAGTGTACGTATGCGACCCGTATACCCATTTTGACCCGTTTTGGATTTCGATTTCGATCCACCGGAAAACGCCACGGTTGCCGGCATTCTTGGTATGGTTTTGAAGCTCTTTCTTTCCTCTTTTCCATTCATGTATATATTGTTGATTTTTGGGTGAGTTTTGTGGTAGTTTTGAGGCCGTGAACCCGTGGGTTTCGGGTTAGTTCGCCGGCTGTACTCCGGCCATTTTCCCGCATGGTGTGGGGGTGGGTTCGATTGGGTTTGGTCCAAGCACCAAAATTCCTATGGTTTGGGGGACCGAGGTGCGCCACCGGCGTCAGAATCGACCGGAAAAGTTTTCCGGCGATTTTCGACCCGTGGACTTTCAGGGTGAATTCCGGCGAATCGACGGTGATTTGGACTTTGGTCCAGTTGGGAAAGATGTTGGGCTCATTGAGATCTTTCCAACGAGTGGTCAAATGCTCTCATCGGAGCAGTTTAGACCGGGAGCGACTGTGGTTCACGCACCACCGCCCGCAGCGGAGCTCTGGCGAGTCAAAAATCCTAATTTTTCAGTGATGTTTCCGGGATGGTTTCTGAGTTATTTTTCGTGTGTTTTATCGAATTCTGAAATTAAACGAACCTGTTATTTATTCAGGAAATCGCGAGAGAGATTTTGGCGAGGGAACTTCCGCCGAACCTTCGAGCTAGCTACATACTGTGAGTGGTCATTTTATTTTTACTGATTGACATGCGAGTCTTGATTATGCATTTTATGATTATGCACATACAAGTATGCATTTACAATTATGCATTTTATGATTATATGTTGTACGAGTATGCATTTACGATTATACATGTGCATGAAAATAAATATGATTTGTTTTACACAGAGTACAGTCTCAGAGGTAGTAGTGGCATCGATGCACTGGCATGCTCGGCTGATCCTCGAGATGCTCCGCAGGGGGGGGGGGACAGAGTCCTGACCCGAGGTCTTTTTGACTATTTAATCACGTGTGGGTCTGGGATCCCGTGATTTAGACTGTACTGTTGCGGATGCGTCCGAGAGAGGGACCCCGCAGTTTTTAGACTCGCATCATGTTTATTTTCTTATATATTGAGAAAAGCATGTTATATTTATTACTGTTAGTTTAAAAATGAAAGTTTATTTTCGTCCACTCACTCTAACAGTTTTTATTATATATATGTCTTTCCCTAGGTTTTTCGGTTTCCTTCTTGCCCAGTTTACAGTTTATATCCAGTGGTTGCGCGTCATTGTCGGAGGCTTATAGTTCAAGTCACCGTTCTTTTCTAGTAGGTTCTTGGTTTAACCTACTAGCTTTATATATTTGTAAATTAGAAGTTGCTCTGAGTACTATGTTAGTTTATTTCCTTTATAATGCTTTTCGAGTACTTACTGGATTTTGAATAATAAGTGTAAAGAAATACTTTTACTGTTATTCAGTAGTTTGTGAATTTGAGAAATCCGGATGAGAATTGGCGTCCCACGGTTTGGTTTTTGTGGACTATTTGGAAGTGTGTTTTCATTGCAGGTTTTTGGTTTTTCATTGCAGGTTTTTGGTTTACTCATTTTATAAAGTAAACTCTGGCGAAATTTTTTAAAAGGTTGTAGTGTTGTTAGGATCTAATTCCGGTTTAGGCAACTGAATCGGGGTTGGGTTCTTTCAAAAATTAACATGGATGGCTAACGTCGAACATCTCCGGGACCATGATAAATACATACAAGTGAAGCAAAGTAGAAAAACGACTTATGAGTAAACGAGAAAAATGAAACAGAAACACTAGCCGAGCTAGCCCTGGGCTCACTAGGCTTAAGCCTAGGTAAGATTTGAGAGGTAAAAAAAAACCTACTTCATATTTAAAAAAATAAAAGAAAAAACAGTAGTTTACACAAGAATTCCTTCCTTTTTATTTTTGCTCTGTACTCCAAAAATCATGACCTATTTGTTATTTCTCAACATGTACTGCATGATCTTTACGCATACTCAATGACTCAATACTTGTCTATAACATCAATCCTTAGTTTTGATCTTGTTTTTGGTATTTTCTTTACTCTATCTAGTCATTTCATGTAAAGCTTAGAACTTTGATGAGTTATAGTTTGTGAGAATATATTTTTTTCCCCTCAATTTAGTATGTTAAAATTCAACTATCGTGGTGAAATGATAAAAACCTAAAAATAAAAAAAAAATTGTGCACTGCACAGTACAGTGCCTAGCTATAATTAGCCTGAGTAATAATTTGATCCTGACTCTGCTACTGAGGGCATGTTTACTTATTTGGAATGAGAATCAAAGGTGAGAGAATCATTTTCATTCCCCTCTATTACAGTGTTTACTTGCATATAAGAGAATTGGAATAGAAGTGGGCATCATCTTCTTATCAGGAATGATTCCCGAATAAACTCGAAATTTGTTTCCCAAAGGGGGAGGTGGGTTTGAGAATCATTCCTCCCGGAATCAACTGTTGTACCAATAATACTCTTACGTATTTTTTTTGAAGAGAACCTTATGTACTATTAAATGACTCCAATTTCTTTAGACTTAATATTTTAATATATATTTTAAAATACTACTGCGAATGGTTATATTTCAATTTTTTCTAAAGGTATTATGATTACTATTTTGTTAAATTTGAATCTTTGTTTAGCTATAGAGCTTGCTAGATTTGACGTTTATTTTTTTATATTTTTTTTGTATTTAATTAGTTAGTTTATATGATTTGTTCTTATATCGGTATTGTTTTAATCATTTTTGCTCAAATTCATAAAAAGAAAAAAAAGAAAGTTATTGAATATAAAAATATATATAGCTATTAATTTGTAGGAGTATTTCAGTATCAAACTAGGTTTGATTTCGATTCCTGTTATGCTTTTACATAGTAAGTAAACAATTCAATTCAATGATATATTCTTATTCCGATAATTTTGATTCCAAATAAATAAACATGCCCTGGATAGATATCCACGGAGGCAGCAAATTTAGCAAAGGGGAATCTAGTTTTTATTTCTCTCTTTTTTCTTCTTTTTCTTTTCTTCAGGAAATCTAGGCTGGATTTCCGCCGAGCCAATAATTCATTTTTAAAAATCTAACAAAATTTAAAATAAAAATAAAACAAATTATAAAAATGATGATTGGCTCATAGACAGAAGCCCGGAGCGCATCGCTACATGAATATACTCAGGCAGACCCATCATCATTCCTTGGAATTCCAGATTTTATAAAGTCGGAATCTTTTTCCCTCTCTAGCTCTGCGTTTTGTGCGGCTCTAGGGTTTTGGACCCCCAATCAATCAATCAATCAATCAATCGCCGTGATCGCGTTTAATGGTGGGAGTGTGAGGAGGCAAAATCGTTATGTTGGTGGCGTTAAAAAGGCAAGGCAAGGCGTCTCGATTCACAGAGATGGCAGCAACGACGTCGTATTTGTACAACCACCACCACCATTGCTGTAAGGGTTTTCATTCACAGGTTGAGCAGCAACCCTTTGCGTCGCAGCAGATTAGGAATTTGAGGGGTGTGAGATGTTGCTTTCAATCTCATAGCAATAACAAAAAGCGCAATGTGTTTGAGAATCCGAATGGTCAGTTGGTTAAGGATGTTGTTGTGGGTTCGGAGCTCCGGAGCTCCGATTCGATTGGTTTCCACGGCGGCCTTAATGGGTTTCACAGCCACAGTTTGTCACGGGATCGAATCGTCGTTGCTGTCGATGTAGACGAGGGTATGAGTTTTATTCACATAGGTTATGAGTTTTTGTTTTACCAATGTATGTGTGATGACTGTCAAATGTGCAGTCTTGGGGAATTTCGTGACGGCTCTCAACAAGTTTATTGCTGACCGTTACGCGGCGAACCATTCGGTTTCTGAGTATCATGTCTATGAGTTCTTCAGGGTATGTTCTGAGTTTGATTTGTTTTCGTTGGCAAGGATGTACTGAGTTTATTATTCTGATGCATTGTGTTACTGTGTTACAGATATGGAAGTGTTCTCGTGATGAAGGTACTGCTACTCTGTCTGCTCTTGTTTACTGCTTTGCATTATGGGATTGTTAGATTAATCGATAACAATGTCATTAGGATTATTACTTTATGATGCCAAAGGACTTTTTATAGCTATTATTAAAAAGAAGGGAATAAAAAGATTGAGACTTTCAGACTTTCAGCAGCTAAGCTAGTTGTCATGTTTACATGTTTATATGACATTTGCTTTGGCTTGTAATTGGATCTAAGACCTTGAAATGCTAGATTTCTCTTTGTGTGAGGTCAAATCTTCAGCTGAATTGTATTTAATCAGACATTTGAGTTGACCTATTTGACAGCCTTAGAATAAGTTTATGTCTTAGTCCCGATAACTTTTTCAGCATAAATCAAATTAGTATGTGTACTATACTATATTACATGTAGTCATGTAGTGTAATATTTATAGATCGTATGACCTGGTCATAAGGTTTCATTCTCCTTTTCTTCTCATAAAGAGAAATCTCTTGGCTGATATTATAGAGTTTTTTGACAGCTGATCTTCGTGTTCACGAGTTCTTTAAAACATCATATTTCAAGAGTGGGATCCACCCCCTCCCAGGTGCGAAGGAGACTCTTCATAAGTTGGCAGCATTTTGTAACCTGTCAGTTGTGACGTAAGTACCATTAGCCGAGTTTCTTTGATACATTGTTATGTTTACCTGAGTACCGATTATCAGATTCGGGGATATATGCACATTTTATAGGTCTCGGCAGAATGCAATCAAGGATCACACAATTCAATGGATTGAAAGTCATTTTCCAGGACTATTTCAGGAGATTCACTTTGGTAACCACTTTGCTCTAGATGGAGAATCAAAGCCCAAATCAGAAATATGCAGGTGTGCTAAATTTGGTACATGCTTTTTGAAGTTTCTTAAAACGTTGTTTTAGAGCGTGCAATTAGAAAATGCATGCGGTCTTCAAGCAACCTGTTCTAATGACATGGATTTACTAGGTCTTTTGGAGCCAAGGTTCTGATTGATGACAATCCACGATATGCAATAGAATGTGCCAATGTTGGGATCAAGGTTCTACTTTTTGACTACGAGAATTCATATCCCTGGTGCAAGAGTGAGACTATTGATCAACATCCCTTGGTCACCCGGGTTCATAATTGGGAAGCAGTGGAGAAGCAATTAATGGCTTGGAATGTCTCGTAGATTTTTTCTTGCTAATTACAAATTTGATCACCAATTATTCAAGATGTGTTCAATGAATGGAGACCACCTCATAGATGCTAAAAAATAGTAAGCATATATTGGTCTTGATTTAGAAACTCTACTCAGTCCAGCCAAATATGATGTCTGGTGAAAGCTGTCGTAGGAGAATGATGAGAGATACTGGGTTTTTTTTTAATCATTTCCCCCTCATCTGGTGACGCTCAAAGACGGAACGAAATTTGCCGACCCTCCACCCTCTCTCGGTCATCAGACCCACCACTCTTTTGCTGCCATGTGTGCTTGGTAAAATAGACTCGCGCGGGTCTACTCTTTTGGTTGAGAAAATTGCATGTGTACCACATGTTGATTGGTCGGTCTGGTGACCTATTGAGGCTTGTGATCGGCAAATTTCGTTCCCGCCAAGACATTAGTGTTGGTCAGATAGCTCAAGTCAACTGCATTAGTTGGCTAAGGTTTCTTGTCCTTGCATTCATTAGAGATTTAGGAAGAGATCAGTGTAACAGGAAACTGGAAAGTGATGTAAATATGGTTGATGATGATGAATACTCGAAATTTGTTATCTTTTTAGTTCATGTGCCTCAAGAAGGTTGTTTAATCTTGAAGGGTGTTCGGATTCTGATTTTGATTTCGGTTTGCTTGCCACGCATTTGTTATCATCTCCAAAGTTATACGCCAAGTGATTTTCAGTTTTTGCAATTAGGTTGTTTCATCTATCTACACTGTTTCACCCTCGTGTGAATTGGCTAACCTCATCTCCATGTTCCCCACCAACACACTTGAAGTTTATGCAGCACCATTGTTGTGAAACTATGATCAAAGCTAAACGTGTTATTGCTAGAAATTTCATTACTTGTGCAGAATATATGAAACTGAAAAAGTGAAAACAGTATAGTTAGCTCAATTAGAGGCGACGGAGTCACTGTGGCAATTTCATTATTTGCATACTTAATTTTGCATACAAGAAATGCAGCAATAAAGAAGCTCCTCTAGTTTGCAAGCTTGCAAAATCTAGTCATTGGAACCCTGACACATGTATCAAATGTTCAACTATCTGTGGTACTCTCCACTCTCCAGTTCTGCAATTTCAGCGGATGATGCGATAGCAGGTCTACATATACGAAGGAGGTATGGAAAATTTGATGGACTGGATCACTCGGCCTTCTCCACTATCTTGATACCATATGCTTGTATGATATACATGGCTACAATGCCACAAACAACTCCAGTTATATACTATTGTCACAGAAACCAACCCGAAAAGCAAACGAGAGTGAGAGAAATTGCTTGGTTACCTGGGACATATACTTCAGGATCAAGGGGCCTTAAAACACCTCTCGTTTTGATCTTGTTTCCAAGTATGAGCTGCACAACCACAATTGAAGTAAATTTATCCAGCCACTATTTTAGCCACTACAAAAGAATAGGACTGCACAACGGTAAGTACCAGAGCTCCTATGGCTGCCAGGATACCAACAGTGAAAGCCATGGCGGTGATCATTTTACCATTCTTGAGCGTCCCGAATTCCACACGAATTCCACACAAAATCCACAGTGACAAGCTCCAACTTCTAATCGGAAATCTCCAACGGCTGTAACTTCCCGGCAAGTCTCTGCCTCCTAGCCATCGCCTGCCGACAAATGTGGCAGTAAAGTGGCACTGTGTTTCTCTTTGAGTTGGGAATCTGGGAACTCAACCTCCACTTCATGATGCAAAAGTACCATATCCTAATCACACATATCACACATATCCCACAAGATTTCAGCAAGCCAATAACAAATAATTTGGGACTCTAAAATCTGTTCATATATTTACTGATAAGAAACTTACCTGTTCTGTGCTCGAGTATGTTAACCTATCTTCCATGAGAAGACAATTGACATCAAAAGCACTTTTGCAGGAGGCAGGAATTTCTTTCTGCTCATGCAATCCCAAAAATCTGTTCCAGTAAAAAGTAACAATTCAGTTCATTTGAACAAGTCTGTCTAAAAGGAAATGATAAAAGGCAAGACTTAATGAGCTTACATCATAGTCTTAGCTGCTCTTACTGCAGCTGTTTGATGTTTGCAGTATCCAAGAGCAAAAATCTTATCACTAATGGCTTTCTCTGCTCTCAGAGTTCCATCTACATCTTGGCCTTCAAGTTTGAGAAGTTCAGACAAGAACATCCTGAACGTGGTTTTCTTTCCATCCTTCAAAACTGGATGAGATTCGGGTTCAAATAAACCAATTCTCGAAAGTATTCCCATTATTTCGCCAAACCCTGTTGAGCATTTTTGTGCAAATTTCCTAAAATACATGTAGCGAACTGAACTAAACACCTGGTCTATCCCAGCTACTCAAGTATTCAAGTCCAAACTTTAACATAAGGCATGCCATACCTTCATAGCGAAGAGTTCCACGAAACACTGTTGCTGCTTCCTTCCCAATTCCATACAAATCCCCATAAACTAGTGAATTGCGATTTGGTAGACATTCTAAAGCAAAAGCTGGAAGGTCAGGTATCCGATGTTTCACAGCTGAATCATTCAGATTCATCCCTGCAATTTTGTGCCACATGAGTGAATGAGAGAAGAAAGACCTCAGCAGAAATGACATTTTCCTATGTGAGTAGAACTGATTTCATTGTTTCTGATAATTAGTACATCCTTGGATTTATCTATCATCTCTTTTCCTCACCCTCGACTACTTACCATCAACATTTATAATTTCACCATGAGATTTATATGTGGCAGGATTACGCCCAGCTCGAATAGCTCCTGCAGGACTCCAGCTGAAATGATTGATTACAAATAGGTAACTTCCACAGAACAAAAACTAGAAGTTAAAACCTTGTAATTTGTACCTTTTCTTGAATCCAATCCAATCATTACCTGAATTTATATGCTAGAGGATTGTTTGCTGCAGCTGGGGAGGGGAGTCCACCACAGTAAGAGGTGAATGATTTAACCTTTCCCTTTCGAACATGTGCTTGATTGATCATCTTCATCGCCATCATATGATCTGATGATGGACAGAATCAGCCTAATGCATTGGGGATATAATGCCTCTGGAAAAGTCCAAGTGATGATATTTACAATATCAAATTATCTGTTTGTGTATCTAGCTAAGTCATTACCTATCCCAGGGTCCAAGCCCATCTCGCTAAGCATCATAATACCAGCACTCTTTTCTTTTTCATTTAGTTTTGACATGGCATCATCAACATAGCTAGCAGTGACAAGGTGCTTCTTCAGCTGAAATAGACAACAGTAATTTAGCTACAAAAGAAGAAATAAAACGGTGGGAACCTGATATGTGAAGATTCATGTATTGGTCCTGGCTAGGAATCATTAATGATCTCTATGCTTATGTTCTTTACAACTCAAGTAAAAGTAAATCCAAGACAATGTAAAGTACCTCAATCCAAGTAAAAGTAAATCCATGTTAATTACCTCTGATATATACTTATGAAGACTACTAGCATCTGACACATCTAGTTGAACTGCACTCGCATTCGGAATATCCTCAATGATCTGTATCCAATTTTTCAGTATCAAACATTCAAACGCAGAAAATATAGCAAACATAAGGATATATTGAAAACCTTCCACACCAGCACTTTTGAAACAAATAAAACAGTTCAAATCCCAATAAGAGAGTTGAATTAAGATGATCATATTAGTCTTACTTCGCAATAAGAATATAGTGTAGTTATCTACCTCTTCAGCATCCTTTTGATAGAGAGATGCAACAGTAACTGGCACATCAATGTCCTCTTCACAGTCACCTTCCATGCATATTTTATACCATTCTTGGGATGACATTCCACCAATTGATGCTAACATTTCAGCAGGTGGTTGACAGATCCTGCCTGCTCCAATAATCAGAACTCCGACCTTTTTTGTGTCATTTTCCTTCTTAGCCTCACTCTCTTGAACTTCACCAACCCTCAGCAAAATCTTATTTGCTTCTTTCTTTAACGCTTGATTTTCATCTGGATTAGCAAGAGACCTCAAAGAATCAATAATTTTTTTTTCCAGTGCTTCCTCATCATCCGCACCAACCTGTTCATAGCAATGTGATAATATAAAGCAAGGTGTTTAAGTAGCTAGCTCGTGTCATAGTTTCTTCTCACTATAGTTATACTACATTACTACATCAAAACTCAGTTACAAAAAAATTAAATTAAGCAGATACAGAAAGATAATGTATGTAACTCACTTCAAGTTCCGAGTATGACTTGGCATGAGAACTCGGACCAACTTGAACTTTCACCAAATGGAAAGATCCATTTGCAGCTTCAATAATATCCAAGGCCTCATTTATCGGAAACTTACCAAACAAGTGACCACTGAGAGATACCTGCCATATACAGTGAATTCATTAATGTTCATCAAAGAGGAGTGAGTAGAAAAAATCAAAATCATCAAGAGTTAAGAACTCTTAGATACGTACTAATTTGGTGAATTTCTTGTTAAAGTAATGGTGACCAGCAGGATTTTCTACCACTTCCCTGCATATCCAGAAATATGACACGACTATCCTGATAATTGTTAGATTTATAAAGTATGAATACGAAATGAAGGCATGTATATACATGGGAATGTAATTAAAACTTACTCTGAGTCATCTGCATTTCTCATGCGGGGTATATATTCATACAAATGGGTAAGTGATCCTCCATGGGCTATGCAAGCCTTCATCAGGTGTGCAGGTAACTTTTTGATATCTTTTGTAGAAGCCAACTTGCCAACAAATTGGGATAATATGTCTCCGAAGTGTTTGGTAGCCTTTCAGGATAAAATGGGAAGTTTCATAAAAGGACTGAGAAATGTCAATTTCTTGTCTGGAAAGTTTCACAGTTACAGAAGAAGAATTCATTTGAAAGGTATCACACACCTCTTTTGCAAATTCTGTTGGTAGAATGTCCACAGCTGAACATACAGCACCATCACCTTCCATGTTTTGATGGTAAGAATCTTTTAAGGGATCATATCTGAAAACCATTGTCGAAAATGTCATGGAATTGATTAAATGTTCTGGAGCAATTAATTAGTGTGTTGATGTTACATATACCTGAAGAAAGGTGAGTCAATTTGTGTTGTTTGATTAACAAACTCAATTGATCCCCCTATGTCACAAGTTATATCACAGATCCCAGCAAGCTTACATTCCTTCCTTGTCAGATCTTGAAACTGCTTGGTACTCAATAATCAAGGAAATCTTTTCTCCCAATACATACAGTTCACTGCCAAAGTTAAGAAAATTTATATAAGAGTAACAAAGTAGCAGGACATAATCTCCCCTCAAAATTTGATGGAGAAGTGTAGAAGATACCAATTTCTGATGCATAAGGAGCTATATTTTCATTGAAAACCGGCTTATAGTGTTCTGGATGTGCATAATAATTAGCCTGATACAATTAATATGTTGGGAGTTAGTGTACTTTGTTAGATGCTGGCCATGATCAAGTAGATATGAGAGTTGACGACAAAGGAACTTACTTTGTCAAATGCTTTGGTGGGATCTTTGTTTTCAACCATGTCTTTACTAGTCACAACACAACCATACACTTGAAAGACTCTTTTTGATGTCTTGGTGGGTTGAGTACCATCTTGACCTAATCAAAAGGTAAACTAGTAATGTTAAACACCAAAAAGGGATGACTCATATACATGTAGGCCGAAAAAAGTTGACACTTACTGTTAAAAATATCCCTGGAAGTCTGCTTGGATCCACAAAAGTATGAGGAAGAAGCTTAAAAATCTCTTGTGCACCAGAAGAAACTACAGCAAGTAACACTTTATTTCACAATCGCGTTAGTGAAATCATATACTTGAGCTGAGAACTGTATCAAAATGATCAAAAGACCAGTTCTTGAACTACTTCTGTATAAAATACTAACAATGAGAAGAACAGTTCTTGAACCAGTGATGCCTTCAGAACTATGATGCAGAAAATTGACAGCATTGTTAATAGTTGTGCAAGGAAAGTCATATTCAATATACCATTTCCTGAACCGGTAAAGACAAAGATGAGAGGGGAAATTCCTGCTGGCAGTCCCAGAGTTGCTATCTCTTCTGCAACAGAAATCACTGCAGCCTTGACTGCAGCCAAAGATGAATACATATATGAAGCACCCAACAAAAGAAATGGTGTCGAATATCCAAGACTTAGGTACTCTTTGTAGAGCAAAAGAGAATGTTAGAAAGTAAGGAACATAAAGGGTTCAAATCAAATCATCATCATACACAGGTTGCACGCTTTGGGACTACACTAAAGCTGAAAAGACTTTTGCTTGACCCCTCAAATTCAATTATAACAACAGATCAAGATAGCAGAAATAGTGACATACTTTCACCTAAGCCACGCAAAAAGTCTATAAATCCGGCTCAACCAGCAAACTTGCCAAATGCAAGCAATCTGGTCCCATGATCCCCAACAATAAGTTCATAATCGTATAACGAAACTCTTTCTGCTAGAATTTGCAAAACCATAGAAATATATATAGCACTGACTATTAATTATGAACCAAAACTAGCACATGCATGACAAACATCACAAGCCATTAGAAATCAATATACACCTTATCCAACAATGGCATATTTTCTTTCTGCGCTTTGTGGGTATGTGAGAAAAACGCATATGCTCTATCCGGAAGAATCGTTTCAGGCTGCAACTTACCATAACAACCAATTAGTTGAACTCAATCACAAGAAAACAACAATATTTGATCAAATAAGAATTAAACCAAGTCACCTTGGGCTGTTTGATCCCCAAAATAAGGCCACATTCTGACAAATCCTCTGAAATTTGACAGCCAACTTCTTCATACAATGCATCATGATGGATGCGCTTCGTAGACGAATGCACAATGATCTTAGACACTCCTGTCTTGTCACTGCCACTGTGAAGCAGCCGAGCACAGTGAGAAGGAGTCAAGATGAGCTCTCCTCTCCCATTTATTCAGAGTCTCGTACACGATCCCAACAACCCCATTTCCAAGCATGTTGCACAAAAACGGAAACTATATGATCTACACAGTTTTGGGTTGTTCTTGTTTCTTTGGTGGTTGAGTGAGTCAGAGGTTTCAGAGAGAAAGAAGGGCTCGATTTATGAGATCGATGGAACTTGGAAGTTGTGATCACAAACAAGAAAAGAGCTAAGCTTTTTATGTGAAAACTGTTCGGTGAACGTGTGATTGATTGTGCCAATAGGGCCGTGCAAATCAAAATCAAAAACAAAATCCATGATCAGAATCACTCTACTGCTTTGATCGAACTGATCAGAGAAAACCAATATCCCAAATGTGTGTTTTGGTACTTGGATCCTACTCATGGGTTCACTTTCCAAGCCCCCATATGGTGCCACGTGTAGTTGTATATGGAAAGTGACGTTAGTATATTCCGGGCGGGACACGTTATCGTGCTTTCTGTTCATGCACTTCAAACTTCATTGCTTATCAAGATTGGATACAATAGTACTATTATTTTTTTTTGCTAAGTTATTTTTTTGCTTTTGGAACAATAGAGCATTACGTAATATGATCTATGCATTTGTGTTCAAGTATCATTATCCATCCCACAGTTTTGTACGATCGGATTAATTCTGATCTGAGTTCGTTTGAGCTGAATTGACCACAAGAAGACTAAGGTGCACATATGACCAACCGACTTGGTGTATGTCATGTAATCAAGTAGGACATAAGAAGTTAAGAAAGAAAACATCATGTACCCAAAATGGTGAACAAAGAAAGAGAATTGATAGATAAGGATCGATTAATTATAGGGTCGTCACTATCCCGTAGATGGAGTAGGCAGAAATTAGAAAGTACCAAAGAAATGAATCTCTTTAGAAATCGGAACCTGTCCTATTCGTCCTCTTTGTTTTGTATGTACTCTATCGATCAATCAAATCAAAGTCCTGCCTATCATTGTCATATGCCATATTAGATCTCTGTATCAAATCGAGCTCATTTAGACACGCCGCTATCTCCTCCTTGTTGTTGGGGAACACTTCTTTACTCCACTTAATTAGCAGAGCTCTACATCGGATCAGATTAGCTATCCACTTCTGTTGGTTAGTAATGTTCCTTACACAATTCCATCCTTGCTTGATCACTTCAACACACGTGATGTCCTCGGCCCAAAAAGCTTCAAACTTATAAGAGAAAGGCCTCTTAATCACATTCATACTGGTGCTACATAAAAGGGAGCAGTGATCTGACCCTATACGAGGAAGGTGGATCACCTCCGTCTCCGGCCATTGAAGAAGCCACTCTTCATTGTACAGACCCCTATCAAGTCTTTCCTGTAACACCACAATCCCATTCTCACTTTTGACCCAAGTGAAGTCATGTCCAGTATACCCCATATCTAACAAGGCATTGTCATCCATAAAATTTCTCAGAATCTCCCCACGTTTACTACACCATTCAGCACCGCCTTTCTTCTCAACGTGCCACAGAAGCTCGTTGAGATCACCAATAAAAATCCATGGAATACTATCCCACTGGTTTTGAATCTCCCCAGCTTTCCAGAACACATCTTTTTCGTTGTAGTAGGGAGTTCCGTACACAAATGTAGCCCTAACAGTACTCCCCACATGTTTCCTTCTAATCAGGGTATCAATAAAAAAACTTGGACGAGTTTATAACCTCCACTTCCACAGTTGGTTTCCACCACAATGCTAAGCCACCCGCTTTCTCCACAGGGTCCTCATTATAGCCCTTATTGAAGCCGCAATGCCTACGAATTCTATCCACATAATAACTGACTTGATGAGCTTCCGAGAGAAACACCACATCCAGGGAATGGGAGCGACACATCTCCCTCAATGATCGAACTGTCAAGGACTTCCCCATCCATTGACAGTTCCAAGAGATTGCATTCATGGATGGTATGCAGCTGTTCTTGGCCAGATGCCAGTGCCTTCTGATTTAGGGTTTTCACCCATAACATGTGTTGATTCCACATTCTCTATTCTAAGGCCAGATCTTTTGGTTCTCTTATAAGTCTTGATTCTCTCCTCTAGTTCTGCTGGGTTCTGAATTGTTCATACAAAGAATAATGATATTCGAGATATGACCAAATGTAACTAATATCTGATATCCGTTATACATATATCGATTACAGAGCGGGATTTAAATCGATGAGGCTCGTCAGATGGTTGATGTTGGGCGATATCGGTGAATGATCGTTCTCGTTATTCCACAGCGTCCCCGTTGTTACTGCTAAGATCAACAACGGTTAAGGAGAGACGGGGTGGCCCGCCTTCAACCCTCCGATGCCTAAGTCAGAATCGATATGTGAGTTAAACGGAATAACGGCGTGATTAGATAAAGAGTGCGTACCATTTAATGCTGTGTTGACCGATATATATTGGTGGTTGAAGGTTGAACTACTCTTCTACTTTTGATATGGGATGGGTGTGTATACGTTCTTTGCTGGGCTGTTTGTCTGACCGTTCTTGGTGTGGGCGCGTGAGCGTTATCCTGATCGAAGGTCGGGCGGGTTTGGTCACCGAAGTTGGAGCTTTCCCGGCGATGGTTCCTGTCATGGTGGCGGTGAGACATAATTATAATTTATATTTAAGTCGTCTAAGCACGTACCTAGGTGATCTAGCCAGGTATATGAACAAGTCCCCCAACGTGCTCAGCCAAGGAGATCAACCTTGGTTGGCGAGTTGAAAAAAGAAGTGATACCGGCGAGATCACCAGGACGTGCTTAGAGGCGATTTTTACCTTTGTTAGGAGCCGGGTATCATGCCATATAGTCCCCCAACTGGGCGACCCAGGTTGAGAATCTTGGCTGTGGGCGTTCCTGTACCTGCATATGTCATATTTGATAGGTGATGGGCGAGATCGGTGAGTAGCTAGTTCACCGCTCTGCCGTAGCACTTCGTGTAATGGTGACTATGTATCTTTTATTTGTTTGAGCGATATCGGTTTGTATCGACCGAGGAGGTCGCTGTTCGTGGGCGCTATGGTAGGGGGAGCTCGTTTGAATTGGTAACCCTTAAGTCCCCGAGTCCGTTCCTCCTAGTGGCCAGTAATGAAGAGTGATGCCGAGTGATGAAGAGTGATGCCGAGTGATGAAGAGTGACTATGTCGTTATCTGGTTGTGGGCGCTATGGTAGGGGGAGCTCGTTTGAATTGGTAACCCTTAAGTCTCCGAGTCCGTTCCTCCTAGTGGCCAGTAATGAAGAGTGATGCCGAGTGATGAAGAGTGACTATGTCGTTATCTGGTTGTGGGCGCTATGGTAGGGGGAGCTCGTTTGAATTGGTAACCCTTAAGTCCCCGAGTCCGTTCCTCCTAGTGGCCAGTAATGAAGAGTGATGCCGAGTGAGTAGACCGTTATCCGTGAGGCCGAGTGACCAGGGCGATATTGGTGATGAAAAGTGACTAGGGCGATATCGCCCTGCGTGTTATTCGCGTTCTGTCATCGGTGTGGTTGGTGTATCTACTCTGCCCATCATTAAATGTTGTCTTTGTCGTGCTGCCATGTGTCCGTGTAGGGTGTCTCGGGGTTCCCAAACGTCTCGTCGTAGCCATAAAGTGTGATGATTGCTTTTTCTTTCGAGGGTCGCGCCCTTTCTCGAAACGGTGCGTACCGGTTCTCGTTCCAGACCCTTCTGATTCTGGCTGCCACGTGTCGTGATCCCCTGGACCGACGTGTCTGTTCCAACGGTCGCGATCTCGCCGTTACGCCTATATATCTGTGTTGTTTGTTTGTACGCTTTCTTTTACTCTTTTGCTTTTTGAAAATTTTCGTGCTTCCGTTGCCGGATTTCCTTGTTCTCCTCCTGCTTCCGTCGTGCCGTTGCTTGCGCCACCGTCGGTTCTCCTTATTCTCCTATTTCCGGTAAGACGTCGATGCCTAACCTTTTGTCGTTTTGAGATTTTGGGTTTATCTTGGGGTTTTGGGGTGTCTGTTTGTTGGTGTGTTTGGTTGATCCCGGTTTGCCGTAGTAGTTTACTTTTTTGTCCTCGTGTGTGTTTCTACTTCTTCTTTTGTGTGTTTTTGTTTACCATGGGGGTATGTCGCCTGGGAAACTAGTTGCGGGCTGGCGAACCGTTTAGGTTTTGACATTGTTCGTGGCTGTTTCGCAGGTGACATGTCTTCTTCTCGTCACGACGCCGATATCTCTTCTGGTTCTCGCCGTTATGGGCTTGACGGGCCTCTCTTATGGACCCTTAGAGATGGTCAGGAGGTCGATGAGCCTGCAAAGGCGCTATCTATGGCGGAATTGGATAAGGTGAGGTCGGAGTTCCAGATCGGTCCCGGTGTCGTTCTGAAGTGCCTGGCTCCCGGCGAGCAGTTCTCTAGGCCACCTAGGGGTTTTATCGCTGTTGATCGCGCTCAACTTCGATACGGTGTTCATCTTCCTCTTCACCCTTTCCACGAGTATATCTTTGGCGAGCTGGGTTGTGCCGTGGGCCAGGTGTCGCCGTTAATGCTTCAAGTGCTAAGCGCGATGTTCACGCTGTGGAAGCTGGCTGGTCTCGACTATCCTACTCGGAACGAGGTGCTTTACTACTTTGATGTAGCGTATTCCACGAAGAAGGGTTGTGGTGGAACGCTCTCGCTCCGTCAGCGACGAAAGAGTTCGCTGGGACTCACCGACTTCACGAGTTCGTGTCCTGACTGGCGGGGTGAGCATTTCTTTGCCAGTGGGTGGTCGTCCTTCCCCAACAGCCGTGTTCCTCCTCGGTTTCGTGCCCGAGGTGACGTTTTTATATCGGCGTGATTCCCGTCGTGTGTCGTTTGTGTGTTTGTCTTACTTGTCTTTATTTTTGTAGTTACACGTCAGTATTCTTTGACCGCTATGGAAAAGCGGCGGTGCCATAGGGTCGAGAGGGACTTCAGTGATAAGTTTAAAAGTGTCTATCTCTTTGCTGATTACCGAATTATGGAGATGACCGGTCTCGCTAAGACGCCCAGTATGCCATCTTTGTTTGTTTGTTTGCCTGTTTGTGTTGCTTGCTTTTGTTTGTTCTGTTTGCATCTTCTGTTGTATCTCGGTGTCTTACCTTCTCGCCTTTGTTTTGCAGTTGGTTATAAAAATCAAAAGCGAGACCGGAAGATGTCGAGCTCCTATGGTGATATTGACGAGCTTATCGCCCAGCTGGCGGAGGAGGCCGCTGGCGCCAAATTGATCGACCTGGACGTGCGTTCTGGGAGGAGTGTTACCCTCCCGGAGCAGACAGATCTTCCTCCTCCTCCAGAGTCCCAGACCGACATGGTGGGGACCAGTGTGCCTGTCCGGGTTGTGAATGCTCAGCCCGAGAGTCCTCCCCGTTCTCCTGCTCGCTTGAAGAGGAGGTCTGAAGGTGAGGGCAGTCAACCTAAGCGCCAGAGGCGGATGAGCGAGGCGCCTTCCTCTCCCATCATCGTGCAGGATGATGGGGAAGCCACCCGAGTCACCATTGCGGTCCCGGCGAGCCGTGTTGGTGATGTTGCTGCTGAAACAGGTGATGCCGATAATCTTTGGTACTTTGACACAGAGACTTGTCCTCTGGCTGCTGATATTGGTGCCCGTCCTTATTGTCTATTAGGCGACGTTCCCCGTGGTGAGCCCAACATTGCTGTGGATGGCAGTGTCGTTATCGCCCGTTCAAGCACCTGGGAAGGGCCACCACCATACTCGGCCGAGATCCTCGCTCTTCTTCCCCCCGATGTGGCCACCGTGGCTAATATTGAGAGTGGAGCTGAGCAGTGTCTGCGGTCATTTGCCGCCTCGCTCCAGTTGATGTGTCATCAGCGTCATTCCCTGGTGGCGTCCTCCGAGGAGTTGGCCCGTGTTAACGGGCTTTTATCGGTGAGGGACGAGCAGCTCGTGAAGGCGAGCGAGGAGTGGCATGCCTTGCAGCAGAAGTACGAGGTGCTGGAGGGCGAGAAGAAGCTCTCCGATGAGTGTTTGGATGCCTCGTTCATCCGAGGTCGCCAGCTGGAGCTGGAGGTGAAGGAAGAGCGTCAGCGGGCAGAGGAGCTGAAGGCGCGTCTGGCCATTGTTGAGGGTCAAGTCACTGCCCTACGCGGCCAAGTGAAAGAGCTGGAGGACCGGCGCGAGCAGAAGCTGAGCGATGCCGTTGAAGATTTCAAGGCCGGTTCTGACTACGACGCTGCTGTGCGGAAGGCTTTCACTAACGGTCTTCAGCAGACCCAGAAACGCTTCTTCGATAACGGCTGGGTGAACGAGAAGTACGACGCTGACCTGAAACGTATCAACGAAGAGCGTCGGGCAAGGCGGGAGGCCCAAGAAGCAGATCGGCAGCGGTCGAATGTTTCCCAAGGTATGACTCCTGATGGTTTTCACCCTTTAACGCCCAGTATGTCTCCGTCGACCCCTCTAACTCGTCATATTCGTGATGTTGAACTTTTTTCTCAGGCAAGGAGTGAGAGGTTGGCGTCCTTGTATCGGGAGCGGTTTTGCGGTGACGGCGCTGCTGGCTTGCTGTGAGGCTCGGGCGTCTTTTATTTGTAGCTTTATCGCTTTTCTTTGCTTAGTGTAGGTTTGCTGTATTTTGTATCCTTGCCGTTATGGCCTTTTGAATGAAATGGGATTTCTCTAAGTGTTGTCCGGTATTGCTAACGATGAAAGGTGTAAACAAAATTCCTTTGTCTGTTTGTAACTCCTAAGTGGCTTGCTTGAGAATAACTGGCGTTCACGATAACGCCCGAGACCAATTTAGTGTTTGATGAGCGGTACCTGTTTGCTTGCTGATGTGTAAATCAAAAAATAACCAAGTATCATAGTAACTTGCAGGTAAAATGAGACGAGTCTTTATAGTGGTTCACCAATTTGGCTACTCCACTTGTACCTCGTTGGGCTTTTACTATGTTTTTGGATCTTTACACGCATCGTGGTTTGAGAGCGATATCTTTATGACAAAGGTCTGAAGAATTTTTGTTTCATCGGTGGCGGTGCCGGACGTACGAGTAAGGTGAGTCCCCGGTATGATGAAGAAAGTTGCTCTACGTCCTGGACCCTGGCTTACTGGTGGCAATATCGGAGGTGCTCTATGTTCCATATGTGGGGTATCCTCAAGTCGTTCTTGTCTTTGAGGATGAATGTGGCTGGTGTGACGCTCTCGATGATTTTGAAAGGGCCCTCCCAAGTTGGTGCTAGGCCTTTGGGTTTGGGGATGACTTCTTTCCAGACCATGTCGCCGACATGGAGTTTTCGTGCCTTTACTCGTCTGTTGTAGTGCCGGGCGACCAGTTGTTTATTTGCTGAGAGTGCGATGATGGTGTCGTCCTGCCTTTCCTCTCGGAGCACGTTGGCCATGTTCAGGCCGTCCTCGTTGGTATCTTGCTCATGCCCTTCGAGTCTTGGGCTTCTGTGTGTAATTTCCAAGGGTAAGACGGCCTCAGCGCCATAGACTAGTGAGAACGGTGAGGCCCCAGTTGCATCTGTTGGCGTTGTTCGTATCGACCATAGAACCTCGTAAAGGCTTTCTGCCCACTTGTGATTGTAGTCCTCCATTCTTCTCTTTAGGCCGTTCTTTATTTTTTTGTTTGCCGCCTCTACCTGTCCGTTTGTCTGGGGGTAGTATACCGATGCGAATACTAGGCGAGTCCCCAGGTTGGCGGTGAACCTCTTCATTTCGTCGTTGTTGAATTGTTTTCCGTTGTCGGTGACTATCGTCAGCGGGGCCCCGTATCGGCAGTATATATCCTTCCAGAGGAAGTTGATTACTTTTTTTGTCGTGATGAGGACGAGCAGCCTGGCTTCAATGTATTTTGTGTGGTAGTCTATGCAGACGATGATGTACTTGAACTGACAGGATGAAGCTTTTAGTGGTCCGATAAGGTCGAGTCCCCATTGCGCGAACGGTATAGGGCTGACGATGATGGACATTGGTGTTGTTGGGGCGTGTATTCGGTGTGCATATTGGGCGCATGCTTGGCACTGATCGACGATACTTCTTGCATCCTGCCGCATTCCCTTGTAGTAGAAACCGTATTGGAGTAGTTTGTGTATGATGTTGTTTGGTCCGCCGCGGTTGCCTTATTTGCAGCCGTAGAGGTCCTTCAGTATGTTGTTGCCTTCTGTCTGCGTGACGCATTTGAGCATTGGGAAGCCTCTTTTGTTCATGTATAGTTGGCCGTTTTGCATGCTGTAGTATGCTGCTCTTTGGGCGAGTTGTCTTGCTTCTGTTCGGTCGGTTGGCGTTGTCCCATTTGTCAGGTATTTGATCATGCTTGCTCGCCAGTCCTCTTCTGGTGTCGCTGGTGGAGCCGTTGTTGTTAGTGTGAATACTTCCTGGAAGCTCTTGGATATGCTTGGTCGTTCTAGTGTTTCTACCATTGTGTGCCCTGTTGCCGTGACTGTTGGAGCGGTTGCTAGTATTGCTAGGGCGTCGGCCCTCTTGTTCTGCTCCCTTGGGATATGCGTTATGTCGTAGAAAGAAAATTTGGCCAGTAGTGCCCTTACGTACCCTAGGTATGCCGACATCTGTGTTCCTCGTGCCTCGAATTCCCCAGTTACGTGATTTACCGTTAGTTGGGAGTCGCTGAATATGTTGACGTCCTTGGCTCCTGCGTCCAGGGCGAGTTGTAGGCCGGCGATTAGGGCCTCGTACTCGGCTTCGTTGTTTGATGCTGGGAATGTGAATCGTAGGGCGTACTCGACGTAGGTTTTGCCGGGACCGGTCAAGATTGCTCCTGCCCCTGCTGCTATGGCCGTTTTCAATCCATCAACGTATAGGTTCCAGCCCGACGGTGTCCTTGTCTTGGTTGTGGGTGGGTTCAGGGTTGCAGGTGGTGTGTCGGTTACCGCCGGTGTAAGTTCTGCTATGAAATCCGCTATCGCTTGTCCTTTTACTGCCCCCCGTGGCTTGTACTCGATGTCAAACTCGCTCAGCTCTATCGCCCATTTGGTTAGTCTTCCGGAGTGGTCGGGGCTAGCTAGTACTTGGCGCAGTGGTTGGTCCGTAAGAACGTGGACGGTGTGAGATTGGAAGTACGGTTGTAGGCGGTGCGCCGCTGTTATTAGCGCTAAGGCCAGTTGCTCGAGTGCCGGGTACTTCGTTTCTGCCTTTTCCAACCCTTTTCCGGTGAAGAATACTGGTAGCTCAACGTCGGTTTCCCGTCTGACCAGGGCGGAGCTGACGGCCGTGAGCAAGGTGGCGAGGTAGATGTATAAGACTTTGCCAGGCACTGGTGCGTAGAGGAAAGGGATGTGGGCGAGATACCGCTTGATGGCGGCTAGTGCCGCTTCGCATTTGTCAGTCCACTCTACTGCCTTCTTCTTCGTAAGTTTGATTGCCTTGAAGAATGGTCCGCACTTATCTGTGTATCGTGAAATGAACCGGGCCAGTGACGCTAGTTTTCCGGTTAGCGCCTGGAGTTCCTTTTTGGTTATCGGCCGTGTTGTGTCTAGGACGGCTTGTACCTTCCCGGGGTTGGCCTCGATCCCGCGTTGACTAACCATGTATCCTAGGAATTTTGTTGTTGTCACCCCGAAGACGCATTTTGCCGGGTTGAGTCTCATACCGCTGTTGATGAGCGTGTCCAATACTGCCTTGAGATTTTTGACGTGGTCCTCTCGGTGTCGGCTCTTGACAATCAGGTCGTCCACATAGACCGCGACGGTGTCGTTATCTAGTGGTGCGAGTAGCTCCGTCATGAATCTTTGGTATGTTGCTCCTGCGTTCTTCATTCCAAATGGCATGACGTTGTAGCAGTATAACCCTCGGTCGGTGATGAAGCATGTTGCCTCGCTGTCTGCCGGGTTCATTTTTATTTGGTTGTATCCGGAATAGCAGTCCATTGTGGATAAGAGTTCGTGGCCACTGGTGGCGTCCGCGAGTTGGTGGATCTGTGGTAACGGGAAGGAATCTTTTGGGCATGCCTTGTTAACGTCGGTGTAGTCTACACACATTCTCCATTTGTTGTTGCTTTTTTTGACCATGACGACGTTTGAGATCCATTCCGGGTAGTGGATTTTTCTGATAAATCCTATGTCAAGTAACCTCGCTACTTCCTCTCGCATGGCGCTGTACTGTTCTTCATTGTATGCTCGCCGCTTCTGTTTCCTTGGGGTGGCGTCGGGCGAGATTTTTAGTTTGTGTGAAACGATGTCTGTTGATATTCCGGGCATGTCGGCATATGACCATGCGAACACGGTACCGCACTCCCTGAGAATGTTGACGAGGGCGGTCTCGATTAATGGATCCAGGTTGGTTCCAATTCTGATGGTTCGTTCGGGGTGTTCGTCCGAGATGGAGATTGGTTTTGTGGATGTCTCGTCTGAGGGGCGGGCTGTCAGCGACTCCCCCCGTGGGTTGTCGTTTGATGACCCGAACCAGAATCTGATGCATATTCGACACGATTCTCGAGATTGAGTTTAGTCGCAGTTTATTGTCGTAATTGTGGTTTGCCGATTCGATTCGCGACTATATTTTCGGTCAAGAATTTGGGTTGAGTATCTTCACGGAAATGGTAGAGCACGTGATTTCGAGCTCGTGGGCGGTTTCGGAAGATTTTTCCGATAACCGAGGAATATTTTATGATTATTTGAAGTTTCGGATTCCGACGAGTTTATCCGAATGTTTCGAGTTTATCCGAATGTTTCGAGCTTATCCGAATCATTTCGTATTTTCATTTCGGACCGTCGATCGACCCGAGGCTCGAGTATAAATAGCAAAATAGTCGAGATTAGTCGTAAAAAAAACACGGATTTGCATTGACCATCGTTGACTTTCTATTTTGGGAAAGTGGACTTGCAGACCGAAAGGGAAAGTTTCCCGTTTGGGAACCACCGTCCGGCGACCTACTTTCCGGCCACCTCCGGCCACGGGACAGGTATGGTTAGCATCCTTGTTTGATTTCGAGTGGGTTAGGCTTTGGTTTGGAGTGAATTGGTTTCGTTTTGGGGAAGAACCATTGGAGGCCGAGTTGATGATTTCGCCGGTGACGGGGAGGTTGGCTCCGGCGAGATTTGGAGGGGGAGATTAGGGGGATTCGACTCCCCTCGTCTCTCTGAGTCTAGTGGTGTGATCAATTGGGGTTAGGGAGGAGTTTTTGATGCAACCCGATTTGAAATTCCGGTTTGAATTTCCGTTCGGTTTTGCTTGGTTTTGGAGGGGTTGTGATTCGATTTGGGCTTCGTGGTAGTTAAGGAAATGGTTCGTGAGATCAAGGCGGTGAAAACTGGAGCTTCCCGCCGTGAAAATCCACCGTTGACGGCCCGCCGCCGCCGGCGGCGGCGGTCAACGACGAGAAAAAGTCAACTTTTCAGATTTCGACAATTTTAATGTCGTTTTTCTCGTAATCGCGCCCCGGTTATCGTACGGAGGTTTTCGGGTTGATTTGGTTAGCCGATTTTCAGTCAAGATTTCGAGTGGGGATTTCGGGATTTCCGTAATTCATTTTGCACTGCATTTCGTATTTCCGGGAACGGTTGGTTTCCGTGCATCAGTACAGTATTGTGGATTACGATATTGATCAGTTGTGTTTTATGAATATATTCAGGGGATCGAGATCGGGACCGAGATCGAGCTTCTGGCGAGGGATCTTCCGCCGGTCCTCGAGATTAGCGCGAGTGCACATTACGCGAGTCTGTGAGTGGACATTTTATTTTCACGGATTGATTGCGATTCTTTTATATATGTTTTATGAACTTGAGCATGCAGCATGATTATGGTTTTACGAGCATGAGATTTCATACGAGATTATGTTTATTATGAGCAGGTGTTTTACGATTATACGGA
Source organism: Geum urbanum (assembly GCA_946800695.1). Lineage (NCBI taxonomy): Eukaryota > Viridiplantae > Streptophyta > Magnoliopsida > Rosales > Rosaceae > Geum > Geum urbanum. The sequence continues at coordinate 7,832,779 of OX326997.1, forward strand.
TATACTTATACGAATATACGTATATGAGTATACATACACTTATATGCTGTTTCATGCAATTGCATCGAATTGTTTATGATTTGGTTTACACAGAGTACAGTCTCAGTTACGTTGTTGTATCGATACACTTGCCTCTCGGCTGATCCCCGATGGTAGGCCACCAGGAGGGGCAGTACCCCTACCTGACCGGCGAGGAGCAGTACCCCGGAACCGAGGCCTTTCTGGCTATGAATCACGTGTTAGTCAAGGACTCTGTGATTCTGACTGTACTAGCACGGACGTGTCCATGAGTGACCCCGTGAGACTTTCTATGCATGCTCTGTTTACGAGTTGGAGTCAGTGTCTCCTCGTAAACTATTTAAATTGATTTACTTATATTTCGACTCGCATATGTTTTTATAACTTATATTACTCGGTGAAAGACATTTATTTTCGTCCACTCACTCTAACGTGTTTCATGTCTTTCCCCTGGGATTTTCAGTTTCCGTGCCCAGTTTTCAGTTCAGGTTTGGTGTTTCACGTCGCGGTTTGGAGGCTAGTGATCAGAGTCACCTGTGTTTTCCAGTAGGCTCTGTTTCGCCTACTGATGTACATATTGTATATGTTTTACTCTAGAGGTCGCTCTGATACATTCTGATACATGTTGTGCGGTTTTTCACGGATATACATATATACATAGTACAGTTTATTTACTGTTGTTGATTATATTGATGTTGAGAAATCCGGATGGGATTGGTGCCCACGGTTTGCTTTTTGTGGCATAGGACGAAGTGTTAATTTCTGGGTGCAGGTTATGGTAATTCTACGCTAGTAACGAAACTCTGCCGAAATTTTGAAAAATTTTTGTTGGTTCGTATTTTCGAAAGGGTTTGATTCCGGTTTAGGTAACTGAATCGGGATTGGGTCCTTTCATGTCGGGTGCCTCGTGTAGTCTGTTGTCTTTTAGTGCGCACACCTCTCTTGCCGGGTAGTTGGCGTCTGTAGGAGATCCAGGTAGCGTGGGCGTTGTGCCCCTGATGGTGCATACTCCACTGTCCGTTGGAAATTTCATTGTTAACATCCGTTGTGAAACGATAGCGTTGATCCTGTTTAGGGTATTGCACCCGATAATGGCGTTGTAGAATGATGGGGCGTCGACGACTAGGAATACAATGTGTGTCTCGGCGCTGCAGCCCTCTTGTCCCAGTGCGATTCTGAGGTAGTCGCTTCCCAACGGTTGGATTTGGTCGCCGCTGAAGCTTATTAGTGGATGGTGGTCCCTCTTTAGCTTAGATGGAAGTCGCTCGAGTGCCTCGTATGCCGGACGGAATATGACGTTGACCGATGAGCCCGTGTCTACTAGGCATCATCCAACGCTGCATAGGTCGATGACGGCGTCTACCAGGAAGGGGTAGTCCTCGGATACCGGCGGCCTCTCCTGTTCTTCTGATTCGTGGAATGTTATGGATCCCCATCCGGTCTTGGCGGCCTTGGCCGGTCCCTGCCGTAGGTTGCATACCGCTCGTTCATTTCTTCGTTCCGTTTTGGACCTGCCGCCCGTAATCGCGTTGATCCTTCTGATGTTGTTGATGTTTGTTGCTGACCGCTCTGGTTGATTGCTGTGCTCTGTTCTGAATGTCGATAGGTTTCCCTTCTCTAGTTGCGCTTCTACCGCCTTCTTCACGTCGTGGCATCTTTCTGTGTCGTGGGATTCGTTTTGGTGGAAATCGTACCACTTCCCTGTGTTCCTGTAATCTGTTGCCCTAAACGATTTTTTGGGTAGCGTGAATAGCTCTGGGTGGGCCGTAAGGATCTCGGCGTATTTGGCATTGAGCACACTGAACACCGGCTGTGGTAGCGGGGTGGCGAAGTTTGTTCTCTCATCTCGCTGTCTTTTTCCGTTATTGGTATAACCTTTGCCGTTGTTGGTGTAATTGTGTCTTCCTGCGTTGTGCCGATGTCCGCCTTGTCGCCATCTCTGTTGGTCCCGGTCTGGTGATCTTCCCTTATGTCTGGGCGGGGTTGCCCATGATCGGTCATGAGCGAGGGGCGCGTCCTGCATGTTCGTTATGGTAGTAAATGTGTTTACCTATTGTGTTGGCGTTGGGTGAGAGCCAAAAGTCTGTAGTTCGAGTTGGGCGTGTGACGTGACGCGGTCTAGTAGGTCGTCGTAGGTGGTTGCTGGGTTCTCGTTGAGTTTCCAGGTTAGTGGGCCTGGCTGTAGGGCGTTTCTGAGTATGCAGAAAGCTGAGTCGCCGGATATGCCGCGGCAGTTGGCGATGGCGGTGTTCCAGCGAGAGATGAATGTGGATAGTCCCTCGGCGGGTTCCTGCTTTATAGCCTGCAATTGATTGTAAGTTAGTGAGCAACTGGCCGATGTTATATATCTCTTTAGGAAAGCTTTAATGAGTTCTGAAAAATATTTTATGGATTTTGGGGAAAGGCTGAAGAGCCAGCTGAGCGCCTCCCCCGTCAGGCTCTCCATAAATAGGTAGCAGTTTGTGGCGTCGTCGTAGCCCCTACCGGTTGTTGCTGATGTGAAGACGTCGATGTGGAGGGATGGGTCTGTTTTCCCTCTGTATCGCTCTAACTTGATTTTCGCCAGCGGATGTCGTCCTCGGCGCATGATGTCGCTCGAGAATGGTTCCTTGCGTACTGCTGGGAGTGTGCGGTCAAGGTAACTGGGCTCTGGTTGCGATAACCGTTGTATCATCAATTCGAGGTCGGCCACCCGTGCCGCCACCGCTCCGCCGAGCGGGTTGCTCATATTCGTTCCGGTTCGGATGTGTGGGGCCGGTGATACCGGCGAGAGGGCGATGTTATTTGGTTCTGCCTCGTCATTGTTTCGCAGTCTGTCCCCCCCCCCTCGGGTGACTCCGGTGCCCTGCTGCGGGATCGGGGTGGTGGAGTTGAGTCCGCCGGCGGGTCCGGGTTGAGTCCCCGGCGTTCCGTGGTTCCCGTCTCCCTTGATGCCCATATGTATCGTTGGTGTTCAAAGTCCCTGGCCTTTTCGAGTTCTAGGCATCTTTCCATGGCTGATTCGTATCGGCGCTGCATATCGCCGACGCGATCGTGTGTATCGTTTATATGGCGTTTTCCTGGTCGTTGTATGGCTTGTTCGTCACGCTCATAGTGGGTTTCCCGTGGTTTGGTGTTGGGCGATATTCCTAGTGTCAGGTTGGTGTCCATGCTCGTCGCTTGCCGAGAGTTTTGTGGTTGAAAGAAAAATAATTTCCTATGTGTGGTTCCCACAGACGGCGCCAATGTTCATACCAAGAATAATGATATTCGAGATATGACCAAATGTAACTAATATCTGATATCCGTTATACATATATCGATTACAGAGCGGGATTTAAATCGATGAGGCTCGTCAGATGGTTGATGTTGGGCGATATCGGTGAATGATCGTTCTCGTTATTCCACAGCGTCCCTGTTGTTACTGCTAAGATCAACAACGGTTAAGGAGAGACGGGGTGGCCCGCCTTCAACCCTCCGATGCCTAAGTCAGAATCGATATGTGAGTTAAACGGAATAACGGCGTGATTAGATAAAGAGTGCGTACCATTTAATGCTGTGTTGACCGATATATATTGGTGGTTGAAGGTTGAACTACTATTCTACTTTCGATATGGGATGGGTGTGTATACGTTCTTTGCTGGGCTGTTTGTCTGACCGTTCTTGGTGTGGGCGCGTGAGCGTTATCCTGATCGAAGATCGGACGGGTTTGGTCACCGAAGTTGAAGCTTTCCCGGCGATGGTTCCTGTCATGGTGGCAGTGAGACATAATTATAATTTATATTTAAGTCGTCTAAGCACGTACCTAGGTGATCTAGCCAGGTATATGAACATGAATATCACCCATCTCACCATTTCGGGCAGTAACATATTTCCCCATGCTCCTGATAGCTATAGTTGTCCTAGCCCTCGACCGTTTCTCATGCTTGGTATGTGTTCCCAACTTCTTCTTCTTTACAAGAGTCTTGTTACTGAGATCTTCAATATGTTTTCTCTTCACCGGAGTGACGCGTCTCTCTTCAACCTCATTCACAGCTTCTTCCATCACTTCATTGTTAACCAGTAAGCACGGTTCCTCTTCTTGTTCATAGTACTCAGGAATCTGGACCGTCTGGTAGTACTTGGCTTTATAAAAATCTTCTTTCCTTTCCTACGGTGATATCGTTTTTGGGTCAGCCCACACTCCTTGTTTTAAAGAAAGCCCACTAAAGGCACTTGTTACACTCCCGTTACAATAAACCACTCCATTCACACTAGGCTCCCATGATCGTAGTAACCGTTGATCTTAACATGCAACTTAGGGATATGTGCATGCTGAGGATCCAAATCTTTCTCTCCAAACCACACGCTATTTTCACTGTTGCTACCGTCTCCTACATTAGTAGGGTCCTGTTGCATGGCACGCAACTCAACCTTCTTCTGCCTTTCTTTTTTCAGCACATGCATCGTACCCCTATTCCGGTAACACCCCAACCCCGGCTCCGGAACATATGGAAATTCAGTGGGAAAATATCGCTGCGTAAACACAGCTTTCTTGGGAGCTTCCGCCACCAAGCTCATTTCATAACTAATCCCCATATTGACAATCAAAGGATGCAGTTGATATCGACATTTAGACATGATGTGCCCCAATGAAAACAAAATCTCTTAAGATTTTTATACCTAATTTTTACCTTCTTAATAGCTCCATCCCATAAAGGGAGATTGCAGGATGTAGCTAACGGCTTGCGTGCATCGAGGTCAACACGCACTCTTATGAACCCTCTAAAGCCAACCTCTTTGGGGTCCTCAGCATCAAGCACAGCCCCAATCATCTCACCCAACTTCCTGCTATTGTTTTTTGTTATCAACTCTTTTGGAACGCCATGGCCCTGAACCCAGAATATAGCTCTGTTTGACTCCAGCTCATCAAGTGAGTGCCTAGAGGGCCAGTGCCTTAGGGAAAAGCAGTACCCCTTGATGTTCCACGGGCAACCGTCAAGTAGTACCTTAGCCAAAGATTCAGATCCCACTGTCACACAGAACACATTCTTATGGATAGGAACAATGCGGATCTGTCCCAGTTGTTTCCACATACCAAGTAGTGTCGCCTTGGTACCAACTAAGTTCGGTTCATGGTCAGCAATTAACATCCCGAGAAGATCAATCCCCTTCTCCAGGTCCAGTAGATCCACCGCTTCCTCAAAATTCGCCGACATGGCCTCGATGATGCCCTCATCCTCGTACGGGATCTCATCTTCCTCTTCCCACATCCCTTTACCTTTATCCATACTACCGACTTAAAGAAACCAGATAGCAGGCCCAACAACTTACTACTTAAAGCCACCCCACAGGTGTAAATGCCCTGCCAAGGTAGGTGAACAATGTCTGACAAGGCGGATAAACACTTCTCAAAAATACTTTATTTACAACCTGGATATATCAATGTAGTATGATAAATAAGAATTAGGGGTCATCATTTGGCCCGTGGGCCTCGTGGGCCGGTGGAGGCCCGCAAGCCCGTGGGCTAAAAGCCCGGCCCGGCCCGCAAAAAAGCCCGCAAAAGCCCGCCAAGGTGGTTGGTGGGCCGACCATGGTTTAGAGATCTAAAGCCCGGCCCGGCCCGCGGGCCCGGCCCGCCAAAAGCCCGTCAAGGCCCGTTAGGCCCGGCCCGTCAAAGCCCGTTAGGCCCGGCCCGTCAAAGCCCGCACACATATTGACATATATCATTAAATTATTTAATGAATTTTAATCATTATACAATTTATACCTAGTTAATGTTTACCTACACACATATTGACATATATATATATAATATAGTGACTAGTAGTCTAATAGACTAATACTATATAGATATATATTTTACATTTGTGTATATATATTAATATATTACATATAGATGGATAGATTGAATATTTGAATTCCATATATAATTAAATTTGTGTATCTATTTTACTATTAAGTCATTATTTAAAGTTTAGCATAAGTTGGGGTTTAGGTTTAGGGTAAATTAGGGTTTAGGAGATTAAGATTTATGGTAAGTTAAGGTTTAGGAATTTGAGGTTTAGGGTAAGTTAGGGTTCCGGTTCTAGGATTTTATTGTAATTTTTTTAGGGTTTAGGGTTTGGGGTTTAGGTTTTAAGGTTTAGGGTTTAGGTCCAAAATTTATAAAAATTAGGGACGGCCTACTTAGAATATTATGAACAACCAATCCGACATTCAATTTTTTATATATATAAGATAGTAGTACGTATATCATTATACCTACACTTATATATATAATATAGTGACTAGTACTATATATATATTTTTTATATTTGTGTATGTTTATATTAATATATTACATATACATATATTGATCAAATATTGGAATTCCATATATAGTTATATTTATGTATCTATTTTACTATTAAATCATTGTTTAAAGTTTAGGATAATTAAGTTAGGGTTTAGGTTTAAGGTAACTTAGGGTTTAGGGGATTGAGATTTAGAGTAAGTTAAGGTTTAAGAATTTTGAGGTTTAGAGTAAGTTAGATTTTAGGTTTTAGGAATTTTGAGGTTTAGAGTAAGTTAGGGTTTAGGGGTTAGGGGTTAGGGTTTAGGGTTTAGGGGTTAGGGTTTAGGGGTTAGGGTTTAGGGTTTAGGTTTAGGGTTTCATTGTAATTTTTTTTATCGATTTACACTGTAAAACAGTAAATATAATAGATGGTTCAGATTAGATTTTGTAATTTTTCAATGGTGAGAGTTTAATTGAGAGTGTGTGAAATGACATCAATACCCTTCTCTTATATATTGCTTATTTTTCCATGGAGAAACTTGATAAATTAAATTTTTATATCAATTTTTTTGACACTATGAGATAGATATGTAATTTACAAGAATGTGTGTTAAAATTTTTATCTTAAAAAATTCCTTTAGGGATGGGTAATTTATGTTTTAGTTGTAAGGGTACTACGGTCACATTTAGCGAAACTCATAGATGTAGGTCTAAATCAAGTCCAAAATTTATAAATTTTTAACGGCATGCTTAGAATATTATGAACAACCAATCTGACAGTCAGTTTTGTAAAATGATGATACATGATCGATTACGTTTCACAAAGGACTTTCAACCCATATAACCAAGGAATAAAGGTAAGAACATTAGTGTGCATGTAGAGAATTCAAGCAATATAGGAATTAAAAATGTTTTAATAATAAAGAAGGCCATATATAATAGTTCACCTTGTAATAAAAGACACCGTACGTAAAAATTAGCCTAATCGAAGTACGTTTGGATCCCAGTCAATACAATTAAACAAAATTTGTGAAAACACTAAAATACACTCATCTTATTTTCCTTATTTTCCTATGGGGGGAGTAGATAAATCAATTTTTTATGTCAATTTTTTTGATACTATGAGATAGATATGTATTCAATAAGAGTATGCGTCCAAAATTTGATGTTAAAAAATTATTTTCGGGAGGGGTAATTTCCGTTTTAGTTGTAAGAGTACTATGGTCACATTTGGCGAAATACATGGATCGATGTCTAAATCAAGTCCAAAATTTATAAAATTTTAAAGGCATGGTTATAATATTCTAACCAATCAATCTAATGGTCAATTTTATAAAATAATTAAACATGTCCGATTAAGTTTCACAAAAGTATTTCATTCCATATAACAAATGAACAAACGTAAGAATATTAATATACATATGAATAATTCAAGCAATATAAGAATTAAATATGTTTTAATAATAAACGAGGACATGTAGAAAACTCCATCTTATAGTGATAAACATCGTACGTAAAATTTAGACTCGTCGGAGTACGTTTAAACCCCAGTGCATGGATAAAGGTTACGTTTATTTTGAAATGTCTTAATTTTTTAATAATTAAAGCCCGATAGGCCCGGCCCGCAAAAGCCCGCAAAGGCCCGGCCCGCAAAAGCCCGCAAAAGCCCGCAAAGCCCGCTTGAATGGGCCGGGCTCGGATCCTTATATAAAAGATAAAGCCCGGCCCGGCCCGGCCCGCATATATTAAAATGTTGTTGAGGCCCGGCCCGGCCCGGCCCGTGCCGGCTATACATGGGCCGGGCCGGGCCGGGCCGGGCTTTTGCCGACCCCTAATAAGAATTATCGAATATAAGGAACTGGTGAAACTAAATCTTAACACTAGACTACTATGCTGACAGATTCGACTATAGTACATTAATGACAATGTGAACCTAAGCTAGACAGACTCAAATGCTACGAAATTTGGACACAATAAACTAAACACAGTGGCGGACTACCACACAAAATTTGAGGGTTTTCTGAGTTGATTTGGTTACTGAACTAAATCGGTTAAGCTACAGCTAATGCAGAAAGTAAATGCTGAAAATAAATATACTAATGAATACAAATGGATTTAAACTATATGATTAAAGAGTTAAGAGGAATGCAATCCACCACCACCACTTCATCTATCTAACACATACTTAACCTAATACATATATCCAATGAATGAAAGTTCCTAGGAAGAGTTGATTGTTACAACCACATCCTATTACATAATCCTTATGCCTATGCAGGTTTGTCATGGACCTCGCCTACATCTATCCCTCTATGAACCCATAGTCATGGACCCCAAGGTTTACAAAGAAGAAAGCATTAAACTCTAGAAAAGGTTTGAGAAGCTACAAGGGTTCACAAGTATACTATGGGCGTGTCTCGCTAGACCTATGGATTTCAATCTCCCGATGGTAAAATCGGCGTATCACTATAGAGAATCCGGTGGAAGAAATTATCTTCAGTCGCCCGTATCTCATGAAACTAGAACCCTAGCATGCATACTAAGTTGGCCACCAAAACAAACATACAAGAATTCATACGGTGAATCATTCAGAGAAAGAAACCTCATTCAAAGAATATGCAAAACTAGATTAAAGTGTATGCATTAAAAAGACTTCATGTACGGGGCTTCAAGCAGCCCCTTAACAAAGAAAAATTAGCTACTCATAGTTTTAAATAATAACATCAAAGAATTCATAAAAGATAAACCAAAGAAAGAGAAAGAAGAACTCTTGGCGACGACGTGGTCGGGCTTTTCTTCATGCACATAACTTCTTCTCCTACTCTTTCTTTATTTTCTTCTCTCTTATTCTCTCTCTTGCCAGCCGTCATCTCCCCTCTTTTCTCTAGCCCACATGCTATTATATATGCAACATAGCTAGGATAATCATCCTAGCTAGCCCACATGCACAAAACTTCCACTCTAAATCAACTTCCTCTTTGTTTTCTACTTTGTCTCCAAACTGCTCGCCAAGCACAAATATAAATATAGCCACACAATCAACTATGTATAATTACCTAGTCCAACCTCACGTGCTCGCCAAGGTCACATGCTAAATTATATAAGTACCTCCCACCAAGCTAATTAACCTAGCTAAAAGCGGAGCATGTGCTGCATTTTGTATTCTTCTCAAATTAGGATTTCTTCACCTCGTAAGTCTTCCTCTTCCACAATAACTCTCAAAATACATTATTTAATCTCCTTTTCTTCGTTAATCTCCAAAATACCTAAAGACAAATAAACATAATTAATTCACTCAATTAATAACAATAAACTAAATATAGGAAACAAATTAAATACCAAATAGACGCATAAATATGCGACTATCAATGCCTACACAGCCTTAACTCACAGAGCCACCACAGTCAGCCAAATATCAACGAGGAAGAGAACAAAGTCCAAACAGAACCGTGAACAAGTACTTTGGTTGCCAAACTTGCTGAAATTTAGAGAAGGGATGAAATGTATTGACATCAATGTGCTAGAGTTGCATGGCTTGAAGCAGGTGATATAAACTCTAGGTTTTTTCATTTAATTGCCTTACAAAGGAGACACCATAATCGAATTCTCAAGGTGAGCAGAGCTGATGGAAGTATTATACATGGTGAGGGTGATATTATGAAGGAGTTTGAGTGTCATTTCAAACATGTGTATACTTGCAGTGGTCAGAGGAGTTGGGGAGATGTTATGTGTGGTGTAACTCGTTGTGTTAGTGTTGATATGAACAATATGTTGATGGCTCCAATTGGTGAGGAGGAGGTCAAGACAGCAGCCTTGCAAATGGGGGCGCTTACAGCCCCATGTCCTGATGGTTTTTTTGGGATGTTTTATCATAAGTATTGGAATGTGGTGAGTGATGTGCTGGTGAGCACAACCAGGGACTTTATTGATGGGAAGGTAGAGCTAAAGGCCTTGAATTATACTCATATTGCTTTTATTCCCAAGGTTCTGAATCCGGAGATGACTTCTTAATTCCGCCCTATTAGTTTGTGCAAAAATTCGTATAAAATCCTTGAGAAAGTGTTGGCTAATCGGCTTAAGGTCATACTGCCTGATGTGATCTCCAACAATCATAATGCATTTGTCCCTAATAGATTGGTACATGACAATATAATGATGGCTCACGAGGCCTTTCATTATCTGAAGATGAAGCGGAGTGGAAAGAATTGTGAGCTGGCTTTGAAACTTGACATGGATAAGGCCTATGATCAAGTGGAACGAGACTTTCTCGAAGGAGCTTTGGAGGATTTTGGTTTTGGGACGGGTTGGATTAGGCTCATCATGGATTGCGTGATGTCTGTGTCCTACTCTGTGATTCTAAATGGGAGGAAAAGCTGCATTTTTAAACCTGGGCGTGGTCTGCGACAGGGCGACCTTTTGTCACTCTATTAATTTGTTCCTTATTATCAGTGAAGTACTATCTCTGAGGGTTAAAAAAGCAGTCTCTGATGGTTGTCTAAAGGGGATTAGCTTGGGGGTGGATGTCCATCTCTCTCGCATTTATTCTTCGCTGATGATGCCATGTACTTTCTTCAAGGTCCGCTTGAAAATTGCCAATATTTTTCTAAGATCATGAACACCTACTGTATTGCTTCTGGCCAAGCTGTGAACTATCAGAAATCAAGTCTATTTTTCTCTCCCAACACGCCTAATCAAATGAGGCACCTTATGGGTATTTTACTGCATATTGAGTCCAATGATAATCCTGGTAAGTATTTTGTCCTCCCTATTCTCTGGGGGAGATCTAAGAAACAAGCTTTAGGGTTTGTTAAAGAGTGGTTACAGAAGAAGGTAGCTGGATGGAAGCAATGTAGCTTATCTGTAGCTGGTAGAGAAGTTCTTTTAAAGTCAGTTACCTTGGCAGTGCCTTCTTACCCCATGTCGTGATTTCTCTTCCCTTCTGGCTTTTGTGATGAACTTAACTCGATTATGGAGAATTTTTGGTAGGGTTTTAAAGAGAAAGGTAATAAAGTCAATTGGAGATCTTGGGAGTTTCTTGGACAATCTAAGGAGGATGGGGGAATGGAATTTCGTAATCTTGAGGAGTTCAACATTGCATTACTTGCCAAGCAAGCTTGGAGACTCATTGAGGAACCTGACTCACTATGGGCGAGGGTATTGAAAGAGCTTTATTTTTCCAAGGTGGAGTTCTTAAAGGCTGAGAAGGGATATCATGCATCATGGGGCTGGTCTAGCCTTATCCGTGCAAGGGATGTGGTCATCAATGGTGGATTATGGCAGGTAATGAAGGGGAACAAGATTAACATTTGGAATGACAATTGGATCCAAGGAATGGAGGGTGCTAAGCTTGAGTATGATGGGGTTATGAGGCCTTTGTTTCTTGAGAAAGTAGAAGAGCTGGTTGAGATTGACACCAAAAGTTGGAAGCTTGAGGCTATTATTGGTGTGGTCAGTGCTGAGCAATGTGCAATGATTGAGAAAGTTCCTATTAGATATATGGAACAGGAGGATCGGTTGGTCTGGCCATGGACGAAAAGTGGTGCTTATTCTGTATGCACAGGGTATTATTGGAAGCACAAGCTAGCTGCAAAAAATTGTCCGTTACAGCGACATCACTCTCAGGTTATAGATAAGAAGGTGTGGAAGTCTATTTGGAGCTGCAAGACTTTGTCAAAAATCAAAGTTTTTATCTGGCAATGCCTGGTGAATGCGAATGCCACATTCTTGAACCTTTACAGGCATAAGTTAAGGAACTCTCCCCTTTGTAGTATGTGTGAGGGTGGAGAGGAATCGATTGAACGCATTTTGCTTCTATGTCCTTGGGTAGAGCCTGTATGGTTTGGATATCCCCTGGGATTTATGAATCGACAAATAAGGTGTTACAAGTTTAGCTGTGTGGTTAGATGACCTTATGTCTCTTTCGATGGACAAGGAGGTTAAGAGTAACATTTTGACCTCTATTTCCTTTCTTTTTTGGGGAAATTTGGAAAACCAGGAATGGCTTTGTGTATCCACATATTGTTGTTTCCCCTTTAAGTACCATCATTAAGGCCAGGACTGCTATTGAAGAGTTTCTAGAACATTCTAGAAGTAAGAATGAGACTGGTGCAAGCTTAAGTATGAAGGGCATTCAGAATTCTAGTTGTGTGAGATCTATATGGATTCCTCCAGATTTGGGCTACATCAAAGTTAATGTGGATGCTAGTTGGAATATCAATGCGGGGAAAACTGGAATTGGGGCTGTGATTTGTGACAGTAATGGGAGTATGATTGCTGGAGCTGCTAAGCCTTTAATGTGTGACTCTGCATTGGTGGCTGAGGCATGGGCTATTGATCATGGTCTATGGTTGGCTAAGGAGGTGGGCATTAGTGATGTGATTATTGAGTCTGATTCCAAAGTTGTAGTAGAGGTTCTGCATGGTAAGCTGGGCAGGGGGTTTCAGAGGATCTTTCCAATTATCTGTGAGATTAGAAAAAAAAAAGGTTCAACTTTTCCTAATCTCACTTGGAATTGGACTCCTCGAGAAGCAAACAACGTGACTCATAGAGCGACGGCGGTAGGGAACGAGAGGGTGGATCTCTTTAGATGGACAGCAACGCCACCACCGTCTCTCACTATGGTACTCAAGAATGATGGATGTCCTTGTCCTCATACCTGAGTCTTATATAGTTTTTTTTGTGACTTGCCTCCTTTGTGTCCATTCTCAGTGTAGTTTGGTGAAGGATTGGGATAAGTAGTTTTTTCCTTTATGGTTGAGGGTGTTTGTTTGTTTGATGGCGTGTAGTCTGTTGTTTGGTGTTGGCCCTTTTGGCCGTCCTGCTCCGTTTGGGGTTTTAATGAAGTTCATTTCCAAACAAAAAAATCAAATCAAAGTCTCTACGCTAATAAAGACCAAAGATTTCAGACCCATATTCTTTTCGGCAAGAATGATATCGTAGGCCCAAAGGCTTGTGAACTACTGATTTGGGTTTTAGGCCCAAGGATGATATTGATTTCTTATCGATGTTGGTCTAAACATTGTTAAGCCCAAAGTCCTTTGGGCAAAGAAATAATTCAGAAGTCCAAGTGTGTGACTATATCTCTATGACATACTAAAATTTGAACTTCTTAAATTATCCTTAATGATAAAAGAAAATTTAAGTAAAAATAATAATCAAAAAAATGAAAGATAACTACTATGAATATGTTTATACTTTCTGAGATTTTTATTTATATCGCTCCGCACACATCGAATTGTCGGGTCTATACTAATAGTATATAAAAATAAGCTATTTCGTCCAAAAATAAAATAAACATAAGCTATAAGGCTGTAAGCTCAACTCATTGCGTCTAGGATCCATTTTTCTTTCCAAGAGGTTTTCATCTGTTTGTTTCTTTTGGGTGTGGAGAGAATGCACCATGCAATAGAGATGCAATTCAAAGATTTAAGTTGAGGAAATGTTGACCAATTTGGTGAATAAAAACACGTCGGAGAATTTGGTGCTTGTAATTTTCTCAAGTCATTTTAATAAATATAGGACACATGTATAAGTATATAAATGGCAGACAAATCAATGTGAGAGAGCTGGTCTCAAAATTTCAATAATGCAGCAGCCCAAGAAGCGAGCTCCGACAAATCGGCACGAAAGAGAAAGCAAAACTCTCCTAAAAATAAAAGGAAACATCCCCATGCCTAGAGGAAGTCCAGAGCAGTAGGGTAGTGCGGACCTCTACAACCAAATTAAGAAGCTTTAAACAATAATATACTTGAATTTTTCTTCTAGCTACCCCATAGTATAACTTTAGTAAGAGAAGGGAATCAGATCCTGTGGTGTTACGGATCCAATCACAATCAAACCGAACTCAAAAAGATGAAGCACCAGCAGTTTTGAGCACATGAAAAATAAAGTTATTGAACATGGTAGCCATTATACATATGTTCAGTACATAGATAGAATTAAACACTGAAATGAAGTCGCTAGCTAGCTTTTTGATCATGATCTGATAAGGCCTGCATTACGTACATTATTTCATCAACATTAAAATCGATCTTTGGTACAGTCATCAACATGTTCCATGATTCATGTCCATGTTTAATATAAAGCTATATACGGTAATTAAACTACATATATCATAGATTTTTTGTTTAATATAAAGCTATATACGGTAATTAAACTCATACAGTTAGTTATACTTAATTATATACGTATGGTAGGTCGGACAATTGCAGAAACACGTTACATTCTGTAAGATATATATGTTTAATATCGCCTTATCTTGATTTTGTAATGGATACACCGATATCTTTATTATAATAAAGTCAATCTCCTCTTTTTTGCTTCACCAAAATATAAATTTTCCAAAATTCTCATAATAAAAAAATAGTTAATTCCTAATTTTTATAAAAAAGCAAAAGAAAATAAAAATAAATAAATATAACTGCGATATATATTTGTTTACTCTCCCAAAACTCTCATTTTCGTTGTTCCGCACACATCGAGTGTAAGTTTTTTTTAGTATAAATAATATAGCACATAATTTAACGAGCTAAATTTTTTTATTATAAGGTTTTGTATTTCATGTTTTTGTTTGTGATAACTCTAGTCTGACGAGTTTCTATCATCCATAAACACTATCACTTGTTTTTATATCAAAAGCTAATTGAGGATCATAAAATACATAATACAGTAAAATCTTGATAAATTAATAACTTCGAAATTGATAAAAATTATTAATTTAACGAGGTTATTAATTAATCGAGTATTAAATTAATACTCAAGTCTTCAAGTTGGGATCGACAAAAAATATTATTTTAACAAGATTATTAATTAATCGAGTATTAAATTATCGAAGTTTTACTGTATAACGTGCATGTGGATGATGCTAATAATGCCAACAGATTAACAATGACCGTAATCAAGATGCATGGCTCTTTACGCCTTTTAGCTAATCTTAATCCTCATAATCAAATTCGCCAGCTCTGTTAGAAACTGTGTTCTTATAGGAAAGTAGAATCTGATTTGATTATGTATTAGCAGTAGATATTAACATTCCTTTTGTATTCCTATGTCATAGCTGGCATATCAATAGCTTTATCATAGATAAGCAGACTTGTAGGGATTATGTAATCTGTATAGAAGGAAAGTAGCTAGCTGTATATATGTACTCAGTTATAGCTCAATGAAACATATCATTCCAGTATATCTCCAGCCTTCTTTCTCTTTTACAAGCTCGCAATTCTTAACCTACTTAGGATATGCAACAAACAATGATGCTGTCATTGTGACTCTGAGACGCGGTTTTCTGATCATATATATCTAGCTAGCAGTTTCTGGGTTTCGTTTTCTTAGCCATTCAAGCAGGTCCAAGCTTAGCTTCGAGTCCAAATTACAAGCTTTAGAGAGGCGTTTTTTGCATAGTTAAAGGAGGCACATGAGCCATCCCATTCTTCCTTTAAATTTTCCTTTTAAAAAGGACTCTGTCTTGATGCTTCCCTTCCATCTACTCGCTCACTAGTATAACTCACATCCTCTCAGTTTTCCTTTAGTTCCGAAAATGACACCTTCATATGCAAATCTATCTATATCTGCTTTATTTTCCTTCACTTTCGTCTCACATTGAATATATATCCCTCCATATCTTGTCGATCTTATGAATCTTTTCTAAACCTCCGTACTGTGTTTTGTATTATAAATCTAATTTATTTGCTTTCCAACAGTAATTAAAAGTGGAAATACAACTATGCATGCATGGCCAGTGACCTAGCTATTTGTCTGTGGACGTTGTTGGCATTAATAAGTCAAAAGACAAAGGATTTCTAATACTAAGCTCAAATCTTTTGGTAATTGACTAAACTGTGTCACTGTTCGTTTAATTTTAAAATGTGAAGGATCCGATCGCGAAGACTTAGCTAGAACACAGATGTATGTATTGGTCCACTCGTCGATCGGTTGTTTCATGCCTCTTTATTTATCGTGTTCTAGCTCTATGATTTCTATCTAGAAGCTCACATTGAATTTGATCCCAACTGCTGCTCCAAAAGTTGCATGAAACTAATTAATTAATTTTCATTTGGAGACTTTCGAATTTGTTGATTTGGTCATCAATTTGAAACATATATATATATATAAATGTTTATTTAATTACTTCGTAGTGATCAAAAGAGATATTGCGATCTTGTTAGGCATATATAAGGAGTATACGTACATTTTTGAGGATTTGAACCTTGGTGAAATAAAATGACAAGAAATGTTCATAACTGGATACAATACGAGTCTTCTGTCTTAGGGATATGAACTTGAATTGTAACTTAGTGACTCGTAAATTATCTGACTTTGTCCTAGGTTATGTTTCAGAACCAATTCAACATATATATTAGTTATTCAAGCACATAGTTATTAAAAGGCTAGGGTTGTAAGGTTTTTTTTTTCGATGGAATAGGGTTGTAAGATGTAACTATCATCGACCCCGTGCAAATCATTTATTATCATTTGGTCAATGTATCCATTTATATGTTTGGCTTATGAAGTCCGCAATATGAGTAGCTACTAGAGACGCGTATGGAATCTTTGCGCGAAGATCAAATGACTCAGGTTTACCATGTTAGCATCATTACTCCTGGTCTTGGAAAAGCAATGCATGGCTTCCCAGTCTCACACTAGCATCCATCCATCTTGGGTCCCGATCAAAGTTTGTAAAATCTACTAGCTAGCTACCAAGTCCACTCAAAATCAAGGGCATAAAAAATTTCAAAAGAAATATCAAAATCTAGCTGCCTTAATATCAATAGTGATGAGAGTTGGCTAGCTTAATCACCACTCAATTCCATAAATAGACACCAAACAATACGCGATGATGGTGATCACAGTCATCACACTCGATCGTATTCGAAAAAAAAGAAGCCTCCTTTGCCCTTTGCATGTGAATTTTTTGAACACTTTAATTTAGTGAGAAATCTGAGCTAACAGCTTAGCTAACACAGTGGTCGTCAGTGGAAAGAGACCGCCGACACTTGGACATATACTTATAAATATACAGACGACCAATCCAATCCTTCTCCCCTCAATCTTCATTCGGCACACACCCTGCCATGACATCCACCACCCTCTTAAATTCCCTCAGCTGCCAACCTAACCAGTAGTCCCCCAAAAAACCCTATCTCCTTTGCCTTAAATAACTTGTCTCCAGCTCCGCTCAATCCTCATACTTTGTTAATAATATCGGTGATCAATTTTGAGAGGGGTCTCTGATCCAATGTTGTGGATGGGGAAGCTTTCGCTGGTCTTGGTCATTTTGTACTTGGGGTTCACTATTACAGGCCCTTCTGTTGAGTGCAGAAATTTTGCGAGCAGCAGCTTATTCCAACCCGAGTTTTTGAAGGTTCCGACGTCGGAGTTTGCCGGGTCTCTGAGCGACACCATTGACGTTGTGCAGCAGGTGGTATCCATTCTCTCTGATGTTGCTAAGGGTTTTGGCGATTTTCGGCTTTCGAATGCCGTCGACGACTGTCTGGATTTGCTGGATATCTCGGCCGACGAGTTGCACTGGACTCTTTCTGCTTCCCAGAATCAAAACGGTAAGTTCAAGCTCGATCATCACTGACTAGCTAGCTAGCTAGCAAATCCCACTTCTTCAGTAAATAATAATTACTTCATTTGTTGTGTGTTCTATATATGTTAGTTTACCACAATATTAAATCTCTAGCTAGTTGAGTAATTGACAATAGTGCTTGTTTTGGTAACTTTGATTTCTGGTTCATGAGGTCACATATATAGTAGGCTTCAATCATGAATCTCTTATTATATATAAAAAGGAAAACACAAGTCCCTATATAATAGAATGACGTACTTCATTTTCTGTTGCACGAGAAGTTAGTGATAGTCCGAATTTGTAGTACGTCGACAGCTTCATAAACCAAAGTTTGAGGCCAGCTACATCACATTTTCTTTTTCACTAGAAAAGAAGTTACTGCTAGTAATTGAGATGACCACATTTTGAATTGCAGGCAAGCATAACAGCACCGGGAACTTGAGTTCTGATCTGAGAACTTGGCTGAGTGCTGCTCTGGTTAACCAGGACACATGCGATGACGGATTAGATGGCACCAATGGCATTGTCAAGAGCTTGATAGCCGGTAGCCTTAACCAAATAACATCCTTGGTCGTGGATCTTCTAGGCCAAGTTCACCCGATTCCAAATGACCGCGAGCCAGCTGCAAATAGACAGACTCCGGCATGGTTTAGATACGAGGACCAGAAACTGATACAAGCAAATGGGGTGGCTGCAAACGTCATCGTGGCGCAGGATGGAACCGGTAACTTCACAAACATTACGGCCGCCATTTCATCGGTGCCGGATTACAGCATGAACCGGTATGTGATCTACGTCAAGAAAGGAGTGTACAAAGAGTACGTGGAGATCAAAAAGAAAAAGTGGAACATTATGATGATCGGAGATGGAATGGGATCTACTATTATCAGTGGGAATCGAAATGTTATAGATGGTTGGACCACATTTCGCTCTGCAACCTTTGGTAAGCTTCTCTACGTACGCTTAATTTGCTTGTTGTTGAAGCTTATTATTAGACTCTTTAACTTTCTTTCCAGCTGGAAATTTGGGGGTTGATCCCTGCAAGTTTTGCTGTTTTGGTTTATGATTATTTTTTCACATGTTAATTGCTATAAATACTTTGGCTTGGGACACCCTCCTTCTATCACTAGATTGGATACATGCATTGTACCAGCGAGATATCAATAGTAATGTCTCAACCAATTCAATTATGTTATACCTCATTAAAATGGCAGTTGAGAGGAATATATAAGAGACTTAGATTTAAGGACAAGGGTCGCAATAATGTATGTAACTTGGGATCTATTAATTTCACATGCGAAAGCATTTTAGTTTGGGGTAGGGGTGCTCTAACATACATAATTGTGTAGGGTTTTGGGCTCAAGATCAAAGCAATCGACTTATGATTTATGAAGGGTATATATGCTCGGTCCCAATATGTTTGTAATGCTCCATAAGTATGTCTAGCTAGTGAGCCTAGCTAGTGTCACATCCTCAGTTTTGACATGTTCCAAAACTTCTAAATATTTGGTGTGTTCTACAGTTTTGTGATGCATGTTACTTTACTTACTTGTATGTGTTTTTTCCAGCTGTTAGTGGCAGAGGCTTCATAGCGCGAGACATAACATTCGAGAACACAGCAGGACCCACAAAACACCAGGCCGTGGCGCTGCGATCGGACTCAGACCTCTCGGTGTTTTACCGCTGCGAGGTCCGGGGATTCCAAGACACACTCTACACACATTCCATGCGACAATTCTTCCGAGACTGCAAAATCAGCGGCACGGTGGACTTCATCTTCGGTGATGCCACGGCTGTGTTCCAAAATTGCCAAATCCTAGCCAGACAAGCCTTGCCGGACCAAAAGAACAGCATCACTGCCCATGGCCGAAAGTACAAAGACGAGCCGACAGGGTTCTCGTTCCAGTTCTGCAACATATCGGCACACCCGGACTTGTTGAATGTGTCAGTTAACTCCAGCACGCCAACGTACCTTGGTAGACCATGGAAGCCATTTTCAAGAACAGTAATCATGCAGTCTTTCATGAGTAGTATTATAAAGCCTCAAGGGTGGCTAGAGTGGAATGGTAACATGTTTTTGGATTCATTGTTCTATGGAGAGTACATGAATTACGGGCCTGGAGCCGGCCTTGGTAGTCGGGTTAACTGGCCGGGATATCGGAAATTTAACGCGTCCGTTCAGGCCAAGAATTACACTGTGGCTGAGTTTATTGAAGGAAACCTGTGGTTGCCTTCTACTGGCGTCAAATATACTTCAGGGTTTGGGGTTTAAGCAAATGATATGGCATTTGACTCTTGTACCTAGTTCTTGATCTCGTGAGCCAAATTTTTTTTTCCTAGTGCAGTAATAAGTAAAAGTTAAAGCACCATAGGTTTATGTACGTTATGACTTGTCCGTGTGCTTTATACAGCTTGTGCCTAATGGATATATGCTGATCGATAATTAAAGGTCTTAGAGGGGTAAATAGGTATTTTACCTCTTTTTCGCTTAAATTGTTCTCGGGATAGCATAATTGCAACATATCCCGAAATACAGGATACGAGTGTTTAAACAGTAAAGACAGTAAGTAAAGAATAACACAAAGATGTTTTTGTTAACGCAGAAATCCTACAACCAGGATTAAAATTGCGTGCCCCTAACTCTTGAGGGACAAACCTTTCCACTAACAAGTAACACACACAATTACAAGATTCTTGTACTTTGGGGATACATAGCCCGTATGCTATCCTAACTAGTCTGACTACCAGTTCTAAACAGAGCTACACTACTTGACTTATGTGTTTACACCTTGGAAAATATCTAGAAGCATCAACTCAGATCTTAACTACTTTCAAGTTAAACCTTCTTGATCTACTTCTTCGGGTTGAGCATCTCCATACCTATCTCAATGGAATGCACTTATGCAATGATGCATATGGGTTTTGAAAATGGTTTTTATGATTGAGAATCTATGACTTACATGCACAACAAAGAGCAATGAAAGACACAGAAGGGGAAGAGAAGAGAAGAGAGAAAACTACACAATTTTGTGCTCTCAAATAATCACCCAAAAATATTATCACTCAACCAAGGAGTCAAGACTGCCTTGGTATCCTTTACATAGACAAAACATCTTAGTTACTTTTGACAGCAAGGAGAACGTGCTAGACAGCCCAGAAACCAGCCTATGGCAGATCTAAAACTGACTCTCAATTTTAAAGGACAAAAGCATGCTTGAGAGACAACACACAAGGTCAACTCTAGGGTTTCCATTTTAGGCAAAATGTGCTTTAGGATAGAAAAGCTTTTCAACTATCATACCAGAAATGGCTAAACAGATTCAGCAAGTATGCACGTTTTGTACTCAAAAACAGTTTTTAGAGAAGGCAAAAAGCAACCCAGCTGTAAAACACAAAACAGATTTCCCAAGAAATCACATGTGAACCTAAATGTAACTTTCACCAAAAGTTCTTCCATAATTCAAAAACAACTTTTGCAAGGTCAACTACCGTACAAACAATGACATGTATTCTGAATTAAAGACATCCTAAGCTGCTGAATATCACACATGCAAATGTTCCAGAATAACAGCAGAATAATTGGGATGCATTATAGAGTGTTATCCTAAATGAAAAACATGTTATGCATATGAATGATCAACCTGTTTTTCCATGAGATAGATAAGGACTACCAACATCTTCAATCTCTTCATTGATGTTCCTTCAATCTATTATGTTTTGTCCAGTACAAGGGATAGTCAACCTAAGTATGCCTTCAATAATTAATATCGTTCGAAAGGCTATACGCACCCAAGAGTAAAATTTATAAGGAGAAGAGCGTCTCTCAAAGTTTGAAATGTAATTGCATGTTATCACTGTTATGATTATTCCAACTAATCGATAATAAATATCAAATTTAGGTCGGTCACAGGCTGATAGCTCAACCTCAGAACAATTGAGCCTGCCTATCATCATTTTCCGTCCAAGTGTTTTTACTTATATAAATAGAGTTACACGAATGCAACAAATTTACAAGCTTTAATTTTTAACAGCGTGTTTTTACTAACAGCTGAAAATGCAGTGCTCGACTACTTTGATGTTATTTCATATATAACCGAGAGGTAACGCGTTTCTTATTTTGTTTTGGTGATGATACTTGTATGTATGGACGTACTGGGTTGGTTTCTTACCATCGAAGCACTTGGAGCTCAAAGTTCCAGAAAAAAACTAGCTAGCTAAGAGCTGTACAGACGCGTTTTCCATCATTTCCTTCTTTCCCTCAAAGCCGTAAAAACACTGGATGCTTCCATCTTTGAACTACTTTATATATATTCTTAATATTTTACAATCTTTTCCTTAAATCCGATAATATGTGTATGGCCAGCGTATACGTCGTACTTGCGTCATCTTTAGAGCCATTTTCTATTTATAAGAAAAATGTGTGCTCTATCAAAACAAAGTGCGTGCTTTCAGATCTGTTGGTTTATGTTCTTCGTACGTAGAAATTAGCATGCATGGCCGAATGCATTAGTCTTGATTTAGTTCGTAAGTTCAAAATTGTCCGAAGTTAATACATACGAGGAGATCAAGAAAAGAGGAACCTAATTATGCTGATCGGAGATGGTAGGGATGCAACCATCATTACTGGAAATCATAGTTGGTGTGCGCGTTGTAAGAAGACTAAGAACTACATATGTGCTTCCTTGTTGAGCTTATAGCCTTAATTATATCTAGCTAGCTCGGGTAGATTGATATTTCATATATATGTGTGTGTATATATATAACCAGCAATACATGTTGATGATATTCTCTTAAAACTGTTATGATACAATTATACAAAGCTTCATGGAGCAATTTATAACTTTAGTTTGGATCGAGAATAACAAGAGCTCCACATATGAAGATTTTTTCCCTTTATTGAGCTAGAATTCTTTGGAACTTTGCTGGAAAAAAAATATTGCATATAAATTTCCTTCACATCGATATGGATATCAGGATATGAAAGAAGAAGAAGAAGAAGAAGAAGAAGAAGAAGAAGAAGACGACGTAAGGGAGAAAAGAGAATCAGAGTGGGAGAGGGAGAGAGAAAGATAGAGAGAAAAAATTTATTTACTGCCTGAGAATCGGAATGGGAGAGGTAGAGAGAGTGAGAGAGAAAAAATAATTATTTATTACCTTTTGAAGGGGTAGGTTTAATAAAAATAAATAAAAGTATATATGTGTAAATTAATCTGAACAATTGAACATCTTTCAATATAATGGTTGAGAATCGGTGTAAAATTTTGTGTAAAATCTTTGATGCAATGCATTAAACCTGACCATATATATATATGTATATATATACCAAATATGCGGTCTTAAGTAGTACGTACTAGTGCTCCGAGAAAACCGAGACTCTCTCTGTCATTCGGTTTCTTTCGGTGAAAATACCTAGTTTTTCCAATAGCCGCCGGTTTCTTTCTCTGATCCCGTCTAGTTTATTCACCATCTTCCTAATCCAATTATATAATCTTCATCTCCTCATCAAGCCCTACAACCTCATATCCTTGCATACCACTTTCCTTCACCTTTTTCGGTGGTCGTCCCCCTCCTTTTCTTTCTTTCGTTCCGCTCCCTGGTGACGGTTATGGAGGACGAGGTAGATCTCACCCTTGGCTCACGTGTTCTTGCCGGTTTCTATTGCACCGGTCAAGGTGCAGTCTCTTCAATCCAGGTTGGCTTGGTTATGGCGATCTAGCGATGGTTAAGGGTAGATCTCACTTCAGCGGGCGACCCCAGATCGGTTTGTGTGTCATTTCACCTCAGAAGCTGATCGGCTCCGAGCAACCAATGGGGGGCCATGGTTTTTTCATTCTGCAACAATTGCTGTTGAGGCTTTTGGAGGTTATACAGATCCTTTGTTAGTCCCTGCATGCAAGGGGATCTCCTGGGTGTCCATGGAGCCCTCCTCTAATTTCATAGTTCCCGATTTTTATCGGAAATCCTGGTGCCAGAAGGTCGGTGATGACCTGGGTACTTACTGTGGCTTTGATATATTTCTTCATACCAATCATCTATCCATGAGGCTGCGTGTGGAAGTGGTTCTCTCTTGTCCTTTGTTGGTACATGCTTGTATTCCGATATCTACAAACTGTGTGATTCCTACGGAATTTAGGTATGAGGCAATCTGTAGATTGTGCATGGATTGTGGATGCTTTGATCATGAGGATGGGTCTTATGTCGAGCGAGTCCTAGGTTTGGGACCCAAGGAAGGTCTTATTCCTTTACCACAGTCTTGGGATTTGTTCTCACACCTTACCATCCCTATGGATGTGGATTACTACTCGAAGAAGGATTACTCTTGTGGTAATTCAGTTTCAGGACTGGCTGGTCCACTGGTACACGAGGTGGAACTAGTAGGGGACACGCTTGACGTACCAGATTCTTGTATTATGAGACCCGCAGGTGTCTTTATTTTCCTTGCTGCAGATTCGAGTCTACCTGCTGAAGTTAACGACTTGGACATTCAAGTCCTTGGGCCGCTACGCTAATCCAGGTCTCCGGAAGGACAGAGTTTAGTGCAGATGTGGTGTCTGAAATTTTGGAGACACTAGCTGGATGGGACACTGAAGCTACTCTGTGCATCTATGCTGTTTCTGGAACTGGTAATGCTGATGAGGATGGGTCCGTTCCTGTCAGTGGATCTTTGAGGGTGTGGTTCAAACACCCGATGGTGAAGAATAATGACTGCTTCAATCTGGGGCCATGTCGGGGTATCGGAAAGTGTGCCTCCCCCAAGTGGCAGATCAGGAGAATGCAAACAAGTGTGCTTACCTAGAGATGGTGCCTAGACAACTAAGGAGTTGTGCGCCCAAATTTTTTTAGTTTAGTGCTATGGTTTGTTGGTTTAGGTACAACCAAAATGTCCTTCACAACAGTGATGCCTATAGGAGTTCCTTTAATCAGGCCGGGTAATCCGGTGAGGCTCTCTAGTGCTGTTATCATTCAATGAATTATCATCATCTAAAAAAAATACCAAATATGCGGAATACAAATGTACAAAGTGACTAATCTACTGTTTAGGTACTCTTATGCACTATTTATCTAAATTCAACGTGACTTAAATTTTGACAAGTGCCCCTAATACTTGTGTTCCGTACACTCATATAGTATCGTTACTGTCATATATGACAATAACAACTGTTAAGTACATAGAAAATTAAATATCAAATGTTGATGGAAAGACTAAAAAACAAAAACTGAAAATGGAAAACATTCATTCTTTTTGTCAAACAAGAAGCAAATCAAATGTTCGATCGATACATGCATGTGTGTAAGCATGTTCAGACATACAAGTATGTAGTTCAAGGGAATTTTTTTTATTGAGAACCCTTATAATAAAGACTTGGTGAATACATTTTTATTAAATCAATTTTTTCTTTATATTTGGAAAATCTACCGTTTGTTAAATAGATAATGATGAGTAGATCATTCATACAAAATTTTATCAAAATTAAAAATAGTAAAATCATTCATAATCAAGATTTATCATTTATGAATAGGAACGGTGTATGTTTAACAGTTTTGGTTCGTCCATTGATTTAATCTTGTTCGATACTTTAACGATTTTCAATTTGGATGAAAATTTGTAGAAATGATCCACTCATAAATATCTAAAATTCTAAGGGTTAACTTCATAAAAATGTTATTAAAAAGTGGCTCTTACAACCATTAATTGAAAAGAATAATTACCATTAAGTTTAAAACTATCCATTTGCCCAAAAATTTCACTTATGGTGTGTTTGGATGAGAGTGAAATCCTTGGAATTTAATTAAGTTTCATCAATTTAAAATTTCATCGCTTAAATTTATGTGTTTGGATAATCTTCTTGAGGATTTTATAATTCTCATCATTTTAAAAACAGGGAAATTGGAGACCCAAATTACTTGTTTCAATTCTCTCAAAAATATGTGTCATTCTACAATTCCCTCAACTTATTCATAAAAGTTTGAAATATTTGTCAATATTATGTTTTCTTCATGAAGAACCTCAAACACTAGAATTCAAAAATCATGGAATTTAAAATGATGAAATTCAATTTTCATCAATTGTGAATTTCAATAAGAATAAAAAATACTTCATCCAAAAACACAGTTAGTTTCTTTGAAACTACCCATAATCATCAAATTTGAATTTTAGTGACCAAAAAGTCACTTTAAAGCCTACAATTTGAAATAAAAGCTTTTTTTGCCGCGCATACCATTTTACCCTTCCGTTTTTTGTCCAAATTTGTTTTCACAAAAAAATGAAGTTTTTGCGAAAATAAATTAAAATTTGTTTTTCATTTTGTTCTTCATGACTCAATACAAACTAAAAAAATAAGGATACAAACTCCAGTACATAAAGATATCAACTTTAGTTCATAAAGATACCAACACAAGTTCGTAAAGATACCATGAATTTTTTTTTCTCACAACTCATCACAAACTCAATCAGTAAGGATATTGTGTCGTGTTTATTAGATACCATAATATGAGAGAGAGAGAGAGAGAGAGAGAGAGAGAGAGAGAGAGAGAGAGAGAGAGAGAGAGAAGGGTATATGGTGTCGGGTGTAGGCTAGGGTGTTGGGTATATGGTGTAGGGTTTAGGGTATAAATTTTAGGGTTTAGGGTTTAGGATACAAACATAACATAAGAAAGATACGAACTTAAGTTCGGAAAGATACCAACACTAAGTCAATAAGATAACAACACAAACTCAATCGACAAAGATACCAAAACAAGTTGAGAATTGTTCATAAAGATACCATATCTCATTCATAAAGATACCATGAAAGGGTCATAAAGATACCATGACAACGTTTTAAAGATATCATTTCAATGTTATAAATATATCATCACAGTGTCATAAAGATATCATCGTAGGGCCATAAAGATATCATAAAAGTATTATAAGAATACAACATAAGGATACAATGACAACATTTTAAAGATACCATCTCAGTATTATAAATATACCATCACAACGTTATAAAGATACTCTTGCAGTGTTATAAAGATACCATAAAAATGTTATAAGGATACCATAACAACGTTTTAAAGATACAATCTCAGTGTTACAAATATTTCATCACAGTGTCATAAAGATACCATGAAAGTGATACAATATAATGATGCCATGACAATATTTTAAAGATACCATCTCAGTGTTATAAAGATACCGTCACATTGTCATAAAGATACTATGATGGTATAATAAAGATACCATCACAGTATTTTAAGGATACCATTACATGGTTATAAGGATACCAACTTATGTTTGTAAAGATACCAATAATACAACATAAATTAAGATACCAACCCTAGTTAAAAAAAACCTTAATATAAAGGTACTAACCTAGAATCATAAAGATACCGTTCACTCACTATAAATATACTAACTTAACTTATTAAATATATATATATATATACACTATATTGTTTTATTAACAAGACTTCAAAAAAAAAATTAAGATTGCTCGAATTCTCAGCCATGGGAGGTCGTCAGCTTTGGGTTGGTCGGTTGTTGAGTGATGGTGAGGCTGCGTAGCTAGCGTCAGTGAGTTGTGGTGGATCGATCGACGAGCGACGGCAGGGCCGCGCCACTTTGATGAGTTGTGGCGAGTTTGTCGGTGTCTAAAGTCGCGTTGGTGAGTTCTAGCGAGAGGCGGTGATTCCAGGTGCCGCGGCGAGACGTGGGGGAGCCCGACGTGGTGAGGCTTAGGGGAGTGTGAATCTGCGTCGGGGACAGACGACGATGACATCTCTACTTCGTGAAGAATCAGTGGCATGGATTGTAATTTTTATTAAGTTTGGTGCAGTGGCAAGTTGTAATTTTGTTAAACTTCAGAGATATTTTGCGCGTGTTTGCAATTAAAATGATTTTTGGGTCACAAATAAAGTTGTGGCGACTTTTGAGTATATTTTTTAGTTCTATGTGACTATTAAGTCAAGGACCCTAATTAAAAAGTACTCATCAAGTCTTCAATTTCCGTAGTTAGGTAATTTTTACTTCAACGACAACTTTTTGATCATGTTGTTCGTGTTAAGGTAGATAACTAATTAATGACTTATAATTAATGAGGTCATTAATTTCTGGCACAACTTTTGCTCTATAAAAGCTTTGAGAGAAAACCAGACTACTTCATTGTGTATATCTATGCTGGATTGTCTTTTTACACTCTGTACCAATGAACTTACGCCAAGAACAAAGCCATAACATGCCCTCGCTCGGGAGAAACTAGTGATGATTGCCATGAATGCAGCCCTCGAGGATGTGTACAAGAAGGTCTTTGCCGATTCCTATCAACATGGTGCACCTCTCAAGGGTGATACTTTGACCGGGGATCAGATCAATTGATAGACATTTGATAGAGGGGATGAATGCTTTTTTCGTTCGCTATGTGCTGACTGGATGCGTCACACTGGGACTGAGACACGGCCCGGACTCCCACGGGGGGCAGCAGTGGGGAATCTTGGACAATGGGCGAAAGCCCGATCCAGCAATATCGCGTGAGTGAAGAAGGGCAATGCTGCTTGTAAAGCTCTTTCGTCGAGTGTGCGATCATGACAGGACTCGAGGAAGAAGCCCCGACTAACTCCGTGCCTGATGAAGTCCCACGGCTGTTTGTTTGCTCATCCTGTTATGTTTCACTTGTTCCCTTCAAAATTTAACCCGCTCTTAGCGAGCCCTTGCCTTTGTCCCTGACAGCAAGCATTCCTCCGGAGATCTATACTACCTACCTTGCTAGGCTAAGTCACTTTCCTGACTCAAGTATGACCGGGGAGATACATGCTAACTATGGGTAGGAAGCAGGAACCATTCTTTAAAAAATTTAGGGGAGTTACAGATCTCTTATACTACCATCGATCGACAGAACGGAACGACCAGAAAAAGAAGTGCAGTTAGAAAGCCGTATGATAGTATACAATAATGATGTATTTGGCGAATCAAATACCACGTTAACCGGTTCACTGTGCCCTCGACTTGAGAATCAAGGAGATTGGCTTGCTGGTTTTTCCATCATCCAATCCACAACAAATCGAATGAAACCTGGCGAAAAAGAAGTGAACACTTTGCCGGTGTAACGAGTCCTAACTGCTAGCAGTCGACTGGTGCCTAAAGCATGAAATATCATATTTTTATTCCGCCACGTTGGTTGGTGTGCCTAGTGATAGGAGACTATCTAGCTTGGTTCGGAGAGCACTTGTTGGGTTAAAGATTTTTTTGTTGCCCTTAACGAACCGAAACCCCACCAGATCCCAATCAGAGAGGACAACATGATTTCAAAAAGTATGCCTTGTTTCTGTGTAAAATTACACTTTTGCTTTGAGCGCGCATGCCCTAAAATTGTCAAACAACACCCTTAAACATACTTGGGATGCATTGATGATTATTTCTGGGTAAGCTAGTTCAGTGTGTATAATATCCTGATCAATATTCATTTACTCGACCAGTTTCCCTCGAGCCCACTATGAATGAGGGGAGGACAGCAGACCACGATAGATTTGGTTTCAAAAATGGCTTTCATAGCTGGGGCGAGCACTTCGTAGAGCCTGGGCGGACCCTGTCTTTCATTGTTAACGCGGGTTATACCATTTTTCTGTACTTTCAAGTAGTTAACGGTACAACCAAGAGTACAGAATAAGCCTCTAACCCTTTCCCTGAGATCGAGCATTCCATCCCCTTGACCTCCAACCTATTGAGAGCCTCCCTTAGTAGAATTCTTAAACTCACTCATTCTCAGAACGTAACCCAGATTCTAAGGAAGGAGGAGCCTAAGGCTCCATTCTAAGCCAGGAGCTCCACTTAAAAGACTCCACCCACTGATGCTACGACGTAAGGTGAAGTTCTAATAGGACCTGACATGACAGGCTTTCAATGCTTGGGATGTCCATTAACTCGGGTGGCATAAACTCCTTGAGAGTTATTGGACACGACATCCATATACTCACTAGGTAAGTCTAAGTACCTTTGCTCTTTCTTTTGTCTTTGCCTCCGTAGACGAGCGAAGTATTTGTATCATCGCAGAAGGAAAAGGCCTTTTATTGTATGCGGATTCGGTGCCTTTTATTTCCAAATTGCTGTTATCTAGTTGGATCCCATTCACCAAGGAGCAGTGTAACTGCCCAGGGAAAGTAATTCCCCAATTTTCTTCGAAAGAATGGGGAAGGCAAGGCTGGCAAAGGAACTTCTGGCTTAGCCAAGACTTCTTCCTTCTTTACGCGCGCATTCCTTGTTCTATTATTCTATAATATTATTTATTAATATTCTATAATATTAATATTGGAATTGGATTAACCGCCTCAACAGGAAAGAGGCTCTTGCCTTGCGAAGAGAAAGATACTGAAAGACTTCTTTCTATCGGAGTTAGCTCACCCTCGCGGGATCGCGACCCTTTGTCCCGGCCATTGTAGCACGTGTGTCGATGGTCAGTGCACAGTGTAAGAAAAAAGTCCTTAGTTTTGTTGGAAAAACCAACGCTTCTGAAGTAGCGAGGAGGTTCGAGTCATCTTCAAGGCATAATATTAAATATTGAGAATGCTCATTGATTTGGAATAAGTTCGGCAGCGGATCACGAAATCTTGGTGATCTTCTCTATCTAATGAATGGGGAGTCTTCTTTGAAATCGTCCGCCCTACATCCCCCCCCCCCCCCCCCCCCCCGGTCAGATACAGTTTCCTTTCTATTTCTCCTTTGTAGCCGTTACCCGAATTCGCGCAAGTGTGTCCACACCCCCCAAACAGACTTGACGAGGAATCCACTCTCGCGAACAAACACTAAAGAAAGAGGGACCTTCTCTGGTCACTAACACCTCTTCGATCGACCGAAGCAAGAGCACCAAGTTTAGTAGCAGCAGCCACAAGAGCCTCAGGCGAAGCTATCTCGTCAGGTGAGAGCAAGGAGGCATTTTCAGTAATTCCTACCACCGACCGGATGTCCGATAGAAAGTGAAGTGCGTCTAGCCATTGATGGATCCACACCTGAATTGCTTAAATCTAGTATAGTGGGGCTTCTTCCGATGTAGAATCGGGCGAAGGAGAACTTTGTGCCAGAAAAGAGTTTTCTGTAAGGTTGCCTTTAGTAAGAGGAAGTTTGTTTTCACTCTTATTCAACCACTTTTTCGAGATGGGAATGAATTGAAAAACGAATTAAGCCACTACGCGCTAAGAAGGAAAGGACGACAACAGAGAATGAGACATATAACAAAATAGGAAAAATTCCCTTCCGTACCTGATTCTTAGTCTGCTCTCCGAGGTCTTCTGGGTAATTGAGCTCTGGGGGTATATCTCTTATCTGTTGTTCAGGAAAGAAGTGAAATTGGTATCTTCTAGTTGATCACTTAAGCTTTTAGCTTAAAGGACGCTTGCCCGACTAAAATAAAGATAACTAGGTGAAAGCGAAACCATTTCTTTCTCTCTGGGAATCATAGCGGGTTGATACTGGGAAGAGTCTCTCTAACCTAGACGGAATTCGTGTCGTGCTAGCCCTTGGAAGGCCCTCTACTCTAATGTTATTACCCTTTTGCTGGATGAGAGAAAGAACCGTAAGCATTAGATAGAGTAGCGGGAAGGGAAGAGTTCATACCCCGCAAAGTAAGCATCTTACCCGGCAATTTCCATTGGCTTGGTTTCAGTGAGTTCAAGAGATGAGGATGAAGTGAGTTCCGTTTCCTCGGGTGATAAAGAATAGGAATTTCGTTCATCACAAATTTACTTAGATTTAGATAGAGTAAGAAAAGACGCAGCGATTGAACCCCCATCTGTCTTTGCTGCTTGACTGATGGAAAGCTTGACTTTCTTACTTGACTGTTGAACGACTCCGATATGCCCTTAAAAATGGATTTTCCTATTTTAATTTAAAAGACAGGACGCGGAGATCGATTGATCAATATGAATCTCGAGAGTGGATGGCTGCGGTCAGAATTCCATCTTTGGAAAGTCATTGCGCTAAGGTAGTTTACTTACTTGACTGTAAGCTGATACTGCTTCTAGCCGCTATAGATCACGCCCATCATCATAAGGGCATCTCGGTATGGGGTTGGATCATAGGCCCTGGTGACGGCTCCCCTTACTAGTAAAGGGAACTAGAAAGGATGATATTGGTGCTATCGGTACTGCTCTCGTTATCATCGGCAGATATGCTTCTTTTTCTATTAGCGGGAGTCTTTCTCTACTGCTGTTGGTATCGCCTTCCGAATATGCTTCTGCTTTTACTGATGCTTATGGATCACTTTATGAATCGAGCCAAAAAAGGGATAGGTTTGATCGGCCTGGCCCCGGATGGTGGATCGAATGAAGACTCAACCGCGTCATCACGGTAGTGATGGATTTCCAGAAGTAGAAGTACAAGCCCCCTTTCTACATTAGGTACCTCTCCTCTCCTTTACAGTCGAGTAAGTAAACTCCTATCAGTCGAGTAAGTAAACACCTAACGTCTGAATTTCTTCACCTTTGTTTCACAACCTCCGGATGAGCTCTTTCTGAGATCAAGTCTAAGGCGCTTTAAAGCGCAGTAATAGGAGTCTCGTGTATGAACCTATCGACGAGTACAAAGAAGGGTTTAGGTTACGAGTGTTATGCCTTATTGGTATCCAATGAGTGAGACTCTTACGTATGAGACTATTATGTATCTAATGAACGTATGTGTCCTCACACTTACTGTTATGTTTCACTGAAAGCCGAGAGGAAGCGAAGTGGGAAATTCGATGAGTTGCTAAGCGGAAAGTGAAGAGATGACTTGTTGCTGCTAAGCGGAATGCCACTCGAGCTATTTCACCCATGTAATCCTCCGTAACTGCGTTGTCTCAATCCAATCGCTTAGTTAACGCGTAGTTATATAGCTTGACTTGTTTCTTTCATTACCCCTTGAAGTTATTGCCGCTAAGCGCTATAGCTGTTTAGATTGTCGATATTCCATGTGGAAGAGTAAGAAGTGAAAGTAGGTAAACTGCTCGGATCAATGTTCCCTCCCGCTTCGCTCCTCCCTCGTGTTTTTCATCGTGAACCTGAGCCCCTCTAGTAACCCCTTGCTTTTCCGAAAGAATTGACAAAACCCCGTGTTTTTTCATTACTTATAGACGAGTATCCCGTCTTTTTGCCCGGATCGGCACATGATAATATGACTTGATCGTTAACAACACTTGTAACCCGGGAAGCCATAAACTCTCTTTAAGCACTTCACTATATAGAAAGCATTCTGCGTTAACGGTACGGCGTTGCAACCAAGTTGTTATAGCTTGACTTGTTGTTAGCTTTATTTCCGAACCGATGTCACTTCACTTCTACTTTCACGCCAACCAATGTGGCCTTACCCAGAAAAAGTAGTTGGACCAGTGAGACTTTGCCGAGGTTGCCAAGCGTGACTAAAGGGAAATCCTTGTTTGAAAAAGAAATGGAGCTCGAACAACACTTGATGAAAAATCTACTCATCCGCGGGAATGGGAGCAAACCCATTCAAATCGTCAAGGGAAAAGATTCCATGCCAATAGACTCGTGACATCCATGTACTGAGTCGTCAAATGAGCCACGTTAAGAAAGCCCAAGCTTATACGCATTGGCCCACAGGGTGTCCCAAGAGGGCCTGAATGAAAGACCCAAGTTTACATGAACCATCAAAGAAAGTCCTACAAATGAAGACTTGGGCCTGTCAAGCCTGCTTTCCTCGATGGAAGCCCACCTAGGTTTTGCTATTCCTTCTCGAGCTTCTATTTCTTCCGTTAAAGGAGATTCGGGAAAAGATGGAATAGGAAGACGTGTTTCTAGAACAAACAAGATACGGGTTGAGAAGGGGGAGTTAGCAAAGTTAGACAAGATTGGAATGGGCATAGGAACATGTATTGATATTGATGTACCAGATCGGCTAATGCTCCCAGGTTGATGCGATGTATTCCACCAGTTGACTGAAGACTTTATTATTGGTATATCGATCGGTCCAGCACGGATTGAAATAGAAGCCGGTTCGACAGGAAGCTTTTGAAAATGCAGTGCACCCAGGTAAATAAGGAACGAGATGAATACAGAGGTTAAACGAGCATCCCACACCCAAAAGGTGCCCCACATAGGTCTTCCCCGAAACCCCCCAGTAACTAAGGTAAACAACGTAAAAAAGGCACCCATTTCTATACTTGTTGAATGAATTGATCCATTGTTGTATGCCCTAATTATATTATTTTTTCCTACTTCTGAGATTGATATAGATATATAGTAGAAACTTTTTTTTATGGTGGAGAGTGGGGGGTGAAAACACCAATGCAGCAAAGAACGACCGCATGAATCGGAATCCACTTATATTAAGATACTTATATTAAGATTAAGACAGACAACCAAGAAATAAAGGCTTCACCCCCTCATTCCACCCGTCCAGCCTTCTTCACGAACTTGTACAATCGATGCCACAAATATAGCCAACTCTATTATCGAAGAAATAAGGAAACAGGCGACGATTTGGCACCAGATATCCGGCATGAGCGGAGTCTTCAAGGCTTTAGATTGTAGCAATAGCAAACGGCCTACTTATAGCCTCCCGGAAAATCCAATTTTTTAGAAACGGTAGCTTCCGCGCCCTTCCTGCCTGCTGAAATTGATGTGAATGATCGTGACAGCTCTTCAAATCCTATTTAGTCTGATTAGATATGTCACTGAAACAATCACTTCTAACAAAGCCCATAAAGCGTGAATAAACCCTAAAGGGAAAGCCTCGCCCCCGCAACTTTTGTCTATTTTTTAGAAAAGGGGCTGAACGGAGGATATCCAGATTATGATCCCTACGGGGCTTGTATCGAATCTATATCTCCGACTGACTTCAGTGTCTGAGGATGGCGCTAGTATTCGCTAAGGAAGTCGGATGGTGCTATCTAATCGTCTCTGGTTTATGGACCTATCATACGGATTGGTCTTTATACTTGCAATGGTATCAAGATAAGGTGATTTGTATCTTTTTACACCAATTACTGGAACATGGATCCCCCTCTACTGAAAGAATAATAGTTTCAGTTTCTACTTTTGCTTCTGAAGTAAGATTGAAATTTATGCCCTCTGGTATCCCGGCT
Source organism: Geum urbanum (assembly GCA_946800695.1). Taxonomy (NCBI): domain Eukaryota; kingdom Viridiplantae; phylum Streptophyta; class Magnoliopsida; order Rosales; family Rosaceae; genus Geum; species Geum urbanum. The sequence continues at coordinate 7,867,649 of OX326997.1, forward strand.
GTCCCCAACCCATTTCAGGTCACACAAGGCTAAGCTCCTGGGAGAGGACTCTTATAGATATTTATATAAAAAAAAGTGTCTGGGGGTTGAAGTTAAGTTTTTTTTTCGTCAGACAACAACCGATCCTTGTCCGTGCGTGGAAGGAGGAGAGTTGTAGCCGGATCGAATTCCCTTGACCTAATCTATTCCGCCCAAGGGCATCCAAGACAAAGTTGACAAACCGCGTTTTGGCTTAAGTCTTATATCGCATGCAGGCAGATTCTTCTACCCTGATCGGTTCGTATCAAGAGAGCCGCTCTCTTCAACTGGTAACCATTGGGGGTCTAATTCTGCAACAACGAAAGTGACTGGTCAACCTTTGGTTCGATAGGCTGGTGATCTCTGAATCCGATTCAGTACTCGATGATGGTCAAGAACATCCGGCAAGAATCAAAGGGGATCCCCTTGTTGCATAGCTCAGGTCAGAGCAAAGCGCCATCGGACGTTCAACAGGCAGTCTCACGATCAGGCATGGGTGTCCGGAAGTTGGCATTGTACACTCCCCCGGGTCGAAAGGCGGCGGAGAGTTCTTAAATTAGAGGTTTTAAATATCATATATGTAATGACGGCTTCCTCCTCACTCTGGTGAGAATTTGGTGTTGACGCACCGGGCAATGCCTTACCAGCGTTTGACCTCAAAAGAAGATTTTTCGAGCTCTTCCTCAAGCTTTGCAGCTCGGTCTTCACTAGCCAATTGGACACTCAGCAGCTCGTCATGGAGAGAAAGATTTTCGTCCTGAAGACGCTTGATCTCAGGCAATAGGTAGTAAACAAGAGTCAACGGTTGGCACATAAGGCTTGGCTAGTTCAGTAGGAGTGACAGGCACAATCTGATCTACGACCACCCTTTCTTTAGTTCCAGAGTGAATTCAGGAGTGAAAGGCAGGCGCAATAAGTTAATCGATTGGGGAATAGAATATGGGTCTTGTCCTGTCTTATTCACCATCTGTTAATGAATTACTTCCCCCAGCTAGATCTTCCTTCCATTCCTGTGAATATGTTTACTTTAGAAATAGTTCCCCCTATCTATTTAAAGCCGCTCGCAATAAGTTAATCGATTGGGGAATAGAATATGGGTCTTGTCCTGACTTATTCACCATCTGTTAATGAATTACTTCCCCCAGCTAGATCTTCCTTCCATTCCCGTGAATATGTTTACTTTAGAAATAGTTCCCCCTATCTATTTAAAGCCGCTCATTCCTTGCTTGCTTGTTTGGAATGCAGCATAGGCGCTTCGGTCTCAATTAGTGCGGTTGATTCTCTTTCTTCCTTTAGAAAGACTTGCCCCCGGCCTTGTCAGCTCATCTATAAGAGTCGAGCAGAGGGACCTTAGATCGGAAGCGCCTTCTAAACCACCTCATTCATCCGGCTTTCTTGTACACTTCTCTCCCCCCTATCCTTTAAACCGAAGTGGAACCTTTGGAACAAGCTTTGGGTCTAAATGGGAGGGTAGAAATTTTTCCCGATCGCATATTGTCTCATGTACTTCCCGTTGCCTTTCCGCTCATGCCTTGCTTGGACTTGATCCCACCAAATTGAGGCATGACCCGGTCCAGCCCTCGGTGCCCTTCCCGAACCACCAGTAGTCGCCCGGCCGAAAAACATCTTGTCGTATTGATCATTGGTCAAGTGTAGTGGCTTAGGGAAGTCGCATGTCAGATGGGAACCTTCATGTAGACCTACCCCGACTGCAATCCCAAATGAAATCACTTCTTTTACTAGATTTTCCTCTTGAATTGTTTCTAAGTGAGCCCTCTTGTAACAAGAGCTTCGGTTTCTACCTCTCCCCCATGATGCACATTTTCGGGATTCATCGGCAAACAATGCACTAGTTACATCATCCAAGCTAAGCTTTTCAACTTTAAGTTCCAAGTTATTATAACTATCCGGCAATGTGCATAGCAAAGTCACCGCTTTATCCTCATCTTTACACCAATGCTTTCAAGTTGGCTAACGATATCAAAAAGTGTTCAAGTGCTCGGAAACCTTGGCGCCTTCTTTCATCTTCAAACCCTCGTGTTTAGTTGCCACCGTTGAGGCTTAGATAGACGGATCCCGAATCTCTCTTTTTTTCACATTTTTCAAAGGGTTAAAGAAACTTTACAACGTTACAAAGAACTTCAGGACATTATAGCTATCCTTGGGTTGGACGAATGATCAATAGACATAAGTTACTATACAGCATGAACTAGCTCAGCTAAATATACTAATTAGGAGAGACTAATCTGATTTAGTGTAATATAACCAACACTCAATACCCACGTACAATTCAACCGCCGGCTTCTCGTTCCATTTTGGCTGATTCAGACCTCGCCCGTGGTTTAACACTAGCTAGTACATGCACTTACATACCTTGATAGGCCCATTATCATGCTGTCTCGATCTCTTGAGAAATATCACGCACTTTGCATTGAATGAAATGCTTTCAATTTAGGATTAATATTTTCAAGAAATTTATGTATGATCGATGCATACATCAAATGGCAATTGGCCGACTAAGATAGGGTTTAATATCTTCGAATATACTTGGTTGGAAGTAAACCAGCAGAACGAAGTCGACCATGCAAGCATTCCCTTTCATAAAGGGCAATAATTATTATTAGAAATGTAGCATATATATATTAGGTAACTGTTGGCGGTGCTGGTAATTTGAATTGTCGAGTTGGAACGTACGACGAGACAGGTATATATGTGGTATGTCTATATGCAGAAGTGCAGAAAGCTATAAAATTGTTGTCAAGAATCTGAACATGTGAGATACTGGCATGTATATCAGGACAAGATCGATCGATGAAAGATACGATAATGAAGAAAATAGTGTCATTGTCCCCGTGAGTTCTAACCAGACAAAGCACAAGTTGCGATCCAGTTGCGACGAGTAGAGATCAATATTGCCTTAACTTTCTAAATATCGCCAAAGAAACTTTCTAAATATTGCAAATGCAGTTTCTTGTAATTAACTGTGAACACCGACAGATATTTACAGATTTATAGCTTAGTTTAATACCATAATACGAGTTCGAGGATCCTCTTGCTATAATTACTTGGAAAAAAACTCATGTTAGCTCTTCTTCTTTCTGATCTTCGTCGATCATTCAATCCAGGTCAAAACCATTTCTTTCATATCTTTTTGGAGTCTGTGAGACGAACTGGTCCATGTACGTTCAAACAATCATACTCAGAAAATCCCCGCCTCAAAAAAATCCCAAACTAAGATTAGTCCACCACCACAAACACATGTGGTGCCCAGTACCTTCCTCCCATACCTACTCTAAAATCTGAATCCAGATGACATGAAACTCCATCAATGGAGCCAAACCAGAGGCATAAGTTAAGAAAATGTAATATTATACCAACATTTTCTGAAGGAATATACACTCCCCCTTCCCTCTCCATATATCCACTTTGGAGCTTTTCAACAAGACAAGAGTCGCTAGCTAGTGCATAAAATAGTTTAGTTCCCGTGAGCTACAAAAAGAAAAAAGGGTCACCAAAATCTGATATTTAACATTAAATCCCTTTTAAGAATCTGTGATGATCATTAAGTAACGCTAAGCAAAACCATGCAGCTTACGTTCCCAACGAAATCTAATATAAGAAACTCTTGCCAAGTCTGAAACTTCTCCATGTAAAAGTCTGTTTTGTCTAACTCTCATCTATTGAGTTATGGCCTCCTCCATTCCGAGAGTGCTTCTGCTTCTCTGCATAGTACTCTTCTCAAACACAACTGAGGCTCTCAACACTTCTTCTTCATCATCCAAAACTAACACTCTCAACGCCCATTTGTCTTCCATAAAATCCTTCTGCAATCCCACTCCATACCCCGATGTCTGTTTCGACTCGTTAAAGCTCTCGATTTCGATCAACATCAGCCCCAGCATCCTCACTTACCTCCTCCAATCCCTCCAAACCGCACTATCCGAAGCAACAAAGCTCTCGGATCTCTTCCACCAGGCGGGGCTCTATTCGAACATCATCGAGAAACAAAAAGGAGCAATCCAGGACTGCAAGGACCTCCACCAGATCACACTCTCTTCCATACAGCGATCCGTCACCGGGGTCAAGTCTTCGAATCAAAAGAAACTAAGAGATGCAAGAACCTACCTCAGTGCTGCCCTCACAAACAAGAACACATGCTTGGAAGGCCTGGACTCAGCTTCTGGTCCCATGAAGCCAACCCTAGTTAGTTCCCTAACTAGTACATACAAGTATGTTAGCAACTCTCTTTCAGCTCTCAGGAGTCAAGTGCCTAGCCCAAAAGGGCGTAAAAACCGACGTCTTTTGGGTGTTCCGAAATGGATGTCGAGGAGAGATCAACGGATTTTGGAGAGCTCTGGCGACGAGTATGATCCGAGCGAAGTCCTGACTGTGTCGGCAGATGGAACTGGGAACTTCAGCACCATCAGTGCGGCCATTGATTTTGCTCCCAATAATAGCTATGACAGAACAATTATCTATATTAAACAAGGGGTTTATGATGAAAATGTTGAAATCCCAAGCTGGAAGACCAACATTGTTCTTCTTGGAGATGGAAGTGACATCACTGTCATTACTGGTAAGAGAAGTGTTGGTGATGGCTGGACAACTTTCAGATCTGCAACACTAGGTAGTCAGTGAAGTTATTTTCTTTCATAGCATTTTTATACTTCTTAATAAGAACTTGAATTGTTTGCATTGAGATATAGTTACATGCAGTTACTAAAACTGTTTGCTAAATGATGTGATAAATATAACTAGAAACATGCATGATTGCTCGCATGATGAGAGAGTTTTACTTCTCGAATATGAGATTCCATACGCCAACTTGGTTGGTTTCCCCTGTTGTACGTCCTTGTCTTGACATCTTTGAGACGGTTCATCGAGCACCTGGTCTTGGCCTATCTTTGTGCCCTTCTCTCCTCTAATTCCTACTGGAGCCTCTTCATACATCTTAACAAACATCTTATGAACACCTTTAAAGGAAAAGAACAAAACACATTAGCATTTCCGTGACAGAACAGAAATGTGACCTTCATTAGCTCCCCTCACTTCAGTTCTCCATCATGAGTGTCACAAGAGTCATTTTCGCCTTTTCGGTTGTTAATGGAAGTTTATACTGAATTAATCCTAGGTGACTTTTTCACCAACTTGCTAAACTTTCAGCTGTATCTGGGGAAGGTTTTCTGGCAAGAGATATACGCATTGAAAACAGAGCAGGACCAGAGAAGCATCAAGCCGTTGCACTGAGAGTAAATGCAGACCTTGCTGCACTGTACAAGTGTACCTTCAGCGGTTACCAAGACACAATGTATGTGCACTCTTTCAGACAATTTTACAGAGAGTGTAACATCTCAGGGACCATAGACTACATATTTGGTAATGCCGCCGTGGTAATCCAAGAGTGTAACATTGTATCCAAGATGCCTATGCCGGGACAGTTCACCGTTATTACAGCACAATCCAGGGACACCGAGGAGGAGGATACTGGAATCTCCATACAGAATTGTTCCATTGTGGCTGCCGATGACTTGAACTCCAACAAGAACAGTGTCAAAAGCTACTTAGGCCGGCCGTGGAGGGTGTTCTCTACAACCGTTTTTCTTGAGTCCTACATTGACGACTTCATTGACCCAAGCGGATGGACAAATTGGTCTGGAGATCTAGGCTTGAACACTTTGTACTATGGGGAGTATGAAAACTACGGACCTGGTTCAGGGACAGAGAGTAGAGTTAAATGGACAGGGTATCATATTATGGATTACTATGATGCTTTAAACTTCTCAGTATCCGAGTTCATTGTAGGCGATGAATGGCTGCAGTCCACTTCATTTCCTTATGATGATGGCATCTGATCTTTGAACTGTTTGTAATCACTATGTATAAATACTAGGTTGCTACCCGCCCCAGGGCGGGTTTATCGATATTATGTTAATGTGATGTTAAAAGAGAAGAAAAAAGTGTATTCAATTGCACCAATGTGTACTCTATTTTCTAATGCTCGGAATTGACGTCCCCACTTATGTAAATTTTTTTGAGTGATCACAAATAAGTTACAAACAGAAAATTTTATGTGGAATGCTTGAAAACTATATAGACAAAAACATGGTTTCTTCCGACATTGGTAGGCTAACAATATTAGGCTTTAGGGTACTATTACATGCTTCCATTCTATACAATTTGCCTTGTATACTTTTGAAATGTACTGAACAAAAGGTGTTGTAATATATTTTTCCTTTTAGTTATGTTCTCATTTAAAGAGCCCTATTGTGGCGACCTCTTGTCCTGCCACAAACAATAGCATTTTTTGCCAATGGGTAACTCGTCTCTCCATGAATGAATGTGCATGAGTAAACTCACTTTCCCTTTTCTTAACCGATATGGTTATACCAAAATCTTATCCATCAAGAGAGAACGGTGGGTTCACAGTCTATATCGACTCCATATATACCAAGACATCTTATTTAGCTATGCTAAGAGAATATTAAGAGCAAAACGCACATGAATTGAAATTCATGAAGCAAAAAGTGCTCAATTACATGGAATCTACTAAGGTCATACATGCACTTTTTTTAAAAGTAAATATTCTATTCAAATAAGTTGCAGACCACCAAAACCAAAGCTACATAAATATGTTACATAAAAAATTAAAAAGGAGGAAACTAACATATTTTGAAATTTTTTGTTTTACATATTTACTATGTATCCCTTGTATTCCTTTTCTATGTTACTCATTTGTAGATTCAACCACTCTTCATAACCACCGCACCACTATTAGAGACACACCTGTAATTGGAAAAGAAAAGTATCTTAAAAAACAAATTAAATACTAAAGACATCAATATATCGTTATTTCTTCAAGTTGTTATGAATTCAATATGGTCAATCCAGATTCATCATTAATGAACAATTTATAACCTAAAGAAATACAAATACCCAAAGTACTATTCTTTACAGAAAAAATTTCTCCACTTTTTTCTTTAATAAGAGAAGGGCCACAAATGAAAGGTTTTTCAATCCTGTTTACTACCATCAACCTGGTATGATTTAAAAAAAAATTGAACACAGGCATTGATAATTAAGTTTATCAGCACATAATCATAAATGCATATCTTATTCTGCCAATAAAGATGGAAAGCTCTTATTGATGTACAGTTGAATTGAAATTGCAAAAGAGACACAATAAAATCTCAAGTTACTTGATAGAAAAAATTTAAGTAATTCTAGCACACCTTATAGATTTTGAACCAAAACAATGTATTGAATTATCTAAAAACTTGTTAGTATTATCCAAAATTTTATCGAAACTGTACATGGTTTTTTCTCATGTAGAAATAGAGTAACTAATAGTATATACTACAACCACATAAAGATCAACTACCAAAAATAGTTCTAGAGGAAGACACTCTTTTACACTGAATTTCAAAACTCTCTTGCCAGTTTGTACTGATATTGAAATACTTTATCAATCAATATATAGAGAAAGCGAGACTACCATATCTATATTTTGATAAAGCAAAGCATTCTCTTTCCTTGGTGTATTCAGCTTTACCAAAATGAAAGAAAGAAGGGAAAGTAGAGTATTTGAATTTCGAAACCAAAGTAATCAAGAGAAAACACATATCACGGTTAAGATACACCAAAACATTTTTATCCTTTTTATATTAGATTTAAGGGTGTAAAACTTATGTTGAGGGAAAGATAATCGATGGAATTTAGAATGCTTAACCTTAATAGCTGACTTCAAGCTGAACTTGCCTCTGTTATTGAATCAAAACTTGCCTCTGTTACCCGCACTTTCTTAAAAGGATTTGCTTTGTCTAACCTCATTCCAAGCCAATGTAATAATTTGCTTCTTGTATATCATAAATCAGTTATAATGAATATAATCTATGTCAACATTGCTAATAGTTCAAGCCAATACAAATGATAGAGAATATAACAAGAATTTCAATTTTGCAAGAATCAAGGAAACTAAAAGAACAATTTAATCATAAAATAGAAGTTAGCATACATGCATTTGGTTCAAAATGCGGCAACTCAAATCAAGAATCTTCCAGAGCCTAATAATCACAGAGAAATTGCTTCTGAAGATACTCATTTATTCCTGAACTTCACTTAATCATTGTTTGAGAGAAATAATCATTGACAACCTGAGCTACAATGTGTATGTCATTCAATTATTGCGTAGTGAATTAATAAGGGTGTGACTGATAAGTTGTATGTAGTAGTCATTGTTTTATCTTTATCATACTATTCAGCCATAAGCATCAGTTTATGAAAACAACTGACACAATCGAAAAACAACATGAGTGCAAACTCCAAATTGAAATGAGTCATACAACCTAAATGAACTGACACATTATAATCAAGCATAGAACAAAGAAGCAAGCAAACAATGACTCAAATAACATTGTTTCTACCAAATTCGGTAAGAGTCTTTAGCAGAAGAACGGATGGGGCCTATTTCGGGCTGACCTGGTCTATCGCGCGTATGTCGTCATTTACCTACTGTTAAGAACAATACACCAAACGAGCGTTAGGAGCCTTGAAGGGGTGTTCCCTCCGACTCTGCGACGCTCTAGTTAAAATATATGGAGTGTAACAGTAGTATTGGTAGAGTAACGGGCGTACCTTGTATCTGTCATAAATGTGTTGCTTATATTGGTGGTTGAGTATGGAGTCTTTTGTTGTTATTCGATGTGGGATCTTGTCTTTTGTACATGGCATGTCCTAGTACTTTCCATTTGTCGTACCGAACGCGTGGACGTTCGGAAGGTGTTCTTTCTTTGGTTAAAGTTGAAGCATGCATTGCTGCCTTACGTTTGGTTTAAGCTGTGTTGACCCGTTTTCAGTGACGAATTGTGCGGTAATTGTGTGTTACAGGATCACACACTAAAAAGTCCCCCAAGTCAAGGGAATTAGCTCTTGATTGGGGAGTTGTAAAGCTTTTTCTCGGTTGTGCACATGTGGTCACTCGGGGAGGGGTCCGTGCCCCGATACCCCCAAGTCCCCCAACTCTCCGATGAAGTGCTGGTTCGAGGTCGGATGTCGAATGTTCGTGCCGTGGGGCTATCTGATTTGACTCCGAAACTTGATGTTGCTGTTTGGAGCCGATTTCGTGGCGACAAGCGATGTTGCTACTCGTGCTACGTTAGTGCGAACGTTGTTGATGTTCGACTATCGAGGTGGACTCTGAAACTTGATGTTGCTGTTTGGAGCCGCTTTCGTGGCGACAAGTGATGTTGCTACTCATGCCATGATAGTGCGAACGTTGTTGCTGTTTGAGTATCGGGGTGGACTCCGAAACTTGATGTTATTGTTTGGAGCCGCTTTCGTGGCGACAAGTGATGTTGCTACTCATGCCATGATAGTGCGAACGTTGTTGCTGTTCGACTATCGGGGTGGACTCTGAAACTTGATGTTGTTGTTTGGAGCCGCTTTCGTGGCGACAAGTGATGTCGATTCTCATGCCACGATAGTGCAAACGTTGTTGATGTTCTACTATCGGGGTGGACTCCGAAACTTGATGTTGCTGTTTTCGAAGTAGGCCCCCTTGTCTTTTCGCATTCTAACCTTTTCGACTTCGTAACGGTTACCTGTCGTTTGACATAATCGTGTGTCAGAGGCGTTTTGGCAGTTGTTTGCTGCATGTGTGACGCATGGCGCACGAAATTCAGAGCGGTATGGTAATTTAATTTTGGCGGGAGCACGTGGGACACGTGTCGTAATCCTGTTGTGGGAAGCGCTGGAAATAAATGGTATACGTTCACCTAGGTTTAGTTTCGTTGCCTATAAATAGCTTGGCTTTCACTTTCACTTTTTTACACTTTCTCTTCTCAACTGAAACTCTGCCGAAACGCCTTCTCGAAGCTTCTGTAATCAATTTGGAGTTTTTAGCCATCTCGTGAATCTTCCTCTCATCTTTTAAAGGTAATTTTCTTATTCTTGTTGCTTCGAAAACGTGTGATTTGTGTTGCCTTGGCACGTTTGCACTCGTTACTGTTTATGAGACATTTGTGGTAATTTCTGGATTTTTTGTGGTATGTTTCTTGTGTTTTTGCTAGTGTAAGGCATGTTTGGCTAGGTAGGGTACTGCGTTTCTCTCTTTTTGTGCTCAAAGAAAAAGAATTTCTGGGTTTTTGTTGCTTTCTGGGTTTTTCTGGGTACGTTACGAAGAACAATCTTGTTCTTGAGGGTTTTTGCTGCTTTTGGGGCTTTTGATCTGTTTTGGGTGTTTGCGAAATGATGGGTGCCTGTTTGTGCTATGTGAAGAATTGGGGTTGCGGCATACTCCACGCGTTCGCTGTTTGGCTTATTCTTCCATTTGCTTTTCTTTTAGGATCATGGAATTTGTAGCCGTTTCAAGCGATGAGTCACTTCCTCAATCCCCTAGGTTTCGTATAGGGTCACACGGTCCTACCAATAGTGTTTCAGACTCCTCATCTGATAGCGTACTGAGCGTCTCCCCCTTGTCTGTTAACGTTGTTGGTGCTTTGCGTAGGTCATCCATCCCGAACATGGAGTAGAGCGGGTCTATGGTTGTGCGGTCCGATCATCAAGGTGCATCCGTGGTGCCAAATGGTGAAGTGTCGACCTCTTCTTCCTGGGGTTTTCAAGGTTACGTCATCCTACCTCATGGTGGTCGGGCGTTAGGGGCTGCCCTCCCCGTACTCCCCAGAGGCAGGCCCGTGCTATGGCGTCTTGCGGATGGGCAGGCGGTTCAAGAACTGGAGGGGTCTCCGTCTATACGCGAGATCAAACGATGGTACCGGAACTACCACATTCCCCGAATGGTGAAGCTAAGGGCCCTCCGTCAAGGCAAATAGTTCACGCGTCTCCTCGCGGTCACATCTGTGTGAGCAAGTTCCAGCTCAAGGCTGGTTTGAAGCTTCCACTCCACCCGTTCTTCCAGTATTCCCTCGCCCTCTTCAACATCACATTGGGCTAGTGTGGTCTTACGCTGACGCACGTGCTGATCGCCTTTCATAATATTTGGAAGCTCAGTGGGTTGCAGTTCCCCACTCGTGCGGAGATCGGTCATTTCTTCCGTTTGAAGTACTCCCTACGTATGAAGGACAAGGGTACAATAACGGTGGAGCCCCAAACAAAGTGGTGGTTAACAGATCCCCCTTCCTCTTCGATTGCCTAGCGCCGGTATCATTGTCTTGTCGGGGATGAATGGGAGTTCGAAAAGCCCGATGGTAAGCTATCGCGTGGGCGCGATCAGATACATCGAGTCCCCGAGTTCTTTCAGCCTTTAGGTGTGGTGTTTGAGGTGTTGTCGGCTGTCTGCGTTTGTCTGCTCATCTCTTTTTGTATTCGTGCTTGCTAATGCCCTATTTTTTTTTGTAGATCAAGATCGTATCCCCTCACCCATTTGGAGGAGAGGCATTTGGCTAGAATCAAGTTCACTTTCGATCCCCATTCGAGCGCAAGGAACTTCTGGGCGGCCAACCACTGGGAGTTGGTGGAACATTGTGGTCTTTTGTGCCCTCCAGGTATGTTCGTGACCTCTTTATTTCTTGTGTTTGCTTGTACCGTTTGTGTGGCTTTTCAGACTGGCGTTCCCCTTGTGTTTTTTTTTTTGCAGCAAAAATGAAAAAGTCATGTTCTTCTGCTAAGTAGGATGCAGCCCACCAACGTATGCTGGTGCTAATGGAGAGGGCCATGTAGGCTCATATGGTTGTTGAGGATCGGAATGGCAACCTTGTCCAGGGCGACACTCCTCAGCCCATGCTCCACGCTCCGGACTGCAACCAATATCTCGACCTGGTTCCTGAGGTCGATAAAGAAGTGGAGGCCATGGGTGCGGCTGTCGGGGCTCCAGTTATAAGGGCCGCCACTCCCGAAGATCGGGTTGAGGAAGCTACTCTCGACACCCGTCGAGGGCGAGCAAGCCAGGAAGGACCGCCTCCGTCGAGAGAAGGATGTGCAGAGTAAGGAGCATTGCGAGCACCGGATCGACCGTGGGGACAAACGCCAGAGTGAAGGTTGACCGCGCTCCGGCTCTCGGAGCAAGTCCCACTCATCGGCCCAGACAGGCTCCTCCAAGAGTTCGTTCGAGCTCTCTCCCCTCCTTCAGCCTTGAGATGCGGGGGTATCCCAGCCAGGGTTTTCGGTGAGGAAGCCGGATGACCAAGGGGCGTCTATTCGTCCTCTCAAACACCCAGGGAGTCCGTCCATCGAGGCCTCGCCAGGCATTATTATTGTTATGGTCGGTGAAACTACCCTGTCCTTCGAGTTCCTCGCTCGCATCTAGATCTCCATAGGTGCGGGCATAGAGTCATTGCAAAAGTGGCGTCAGCTCGGCGCGACTCCGAGCGAGTCCCTGAACGTAACGTTTGATACTTACACCCAGCTCCAGCAACAGCTCTTCCTCATCAAGGGCCTAGAGAGGTCGATGTTGCAAACTGCCATACTGTCCAAGGCGAAAGCCGAGAGCAGGCGGCTGACAGCCGAAGTTGCCAAAATGCAGAACGAGCTGGTTCATGAGCTCGATGAGCTAAAGAAGGAGTTGGGGGAGTCTCAGTCTGGGATTGCGATCCTGAAGACGGACCTTGCTACCCTCTGATCGTTCAGTGGTGCTCGGATTGCGGAAATTGAGCATGAACTTGCAGAGGCTCGCACTCATGTGATGACGGACGACATTCGCAGGAAGATTGCGGAGGAGGCGGTGGCCAAGTTCAAGGCATCGTCTGGGTTTGAGAAGGTCAAGGCCGATGCGGTCGAGGCTTTCAAGAATTTGGACGAGTTCGAGGACTTGGTTGCTGCTAAGGCCAACGTCCAGTGTGAGGACTTCTCCACGTTCGTGCTTTCATTCGTCAAGGTGGACGAGTTTGAGGCGTGGCAAGCAGCTGAGGCCGAAAAGCTGAAGCGTTCGCTCGAGGAGCCAGAGGTCAAAATGCAGGCTGAGGATGGGGTGCCGGAGCTGGAGGAGGGTGTGGCTGATGTTATTGCTGGGGTCAACTGACTATCTTGTATTTTCATTTCTTCTTTTTTTGCTTTGTAGTATTTTGCTCTTGCGCCTACGTGCGTTTTCTTCATGAGCTATGTACAACTCTTTTTTGGAAATGTATCTAAGTACCCTTGTTTCATTTATATTGCTTGTCTAAATGCGTTTGATTTACATTAACTTTCATTGTCATTGGCTAAAAACAAAATGCGCGAAAGTACTCATACAAAAAGTTACACAAACGGTAGATGTACGTGCGTTAGTGCCAATCAAACACAGGCAGATAAACACTTAGTGGAAATATTTTCACAAGTGTTGTGTGTTCCAGGGGTTGCCTAGCCCTCTTCCAAACATGTCTTTGATGTAGAACGTGCCTGGACTTACAACTGCGTCGATGACGTAAGCACCTTCCCATGACGGGCGTAAACTCTTTGGCTTCGTTTGGATTGCATTCATGACCCAGTCCCCCAGTTGGAGTGGGGGCTCCCGAACACGTTGGTTGAATAAGCGTGTGACTCGCTGCTTGTTCGCGGTGTGTTGGAGATGTGTCGTGTCCCATTTCTCTTCGAGGAGGTCGTTGTCGAGTCGTAGCCCTTCTCCATTTGTGGTGGGGTCATAACTTTCGATTCTTGGGCTTCTGTATTTGAGTTCAAGTGGTAGTCCTCCGTTCCGAATGTGAGGCTAAACGGGGTTTCTCCCGTCGTAGCCATTGTCGTTATTCGGATTGACTATAGTATTTCAGGGAGGAGTGTGGGCCATCATCCATACCAGATGTCTCCTTTCTCGATGAGTTCGATTTTCTTCTTGATTCTCTCCTTGATGATTTTGTTGGCTGCTTCTACCTATCCGTTTGTCTGGGGGTGTGTTGGTGATGCGAATACCAGGTTGGTGCCTTACTTTCTGCATAATGCCTTGAGCTTGTCGTTGTGGAATTGCAATCTGTTATCGGTGATGATGTTGAGTGGGGTACCGTAGCGACAGTAGAGAAAACGCCAAAGGAATCTCTTGACCTTTTCGGTTGTGATTTTGACCATCGGTTCGGCCTCGATAAACTTGGTATGGTAGTCAATTATCACGATGATGTAGCGATATTGGCCCTTAGATTTCGGAAGTTATCTGATGAGATCGAGTCCCCACTGTGCAAACAGAACTAGAGAAGTGAGGATCGATAGGGGTACTGCAGGCGTATGGTTCTTGTGTGCGTATAGCTGGCATTGGTGGTAGGTCGTCGTAATTATGGTTGCGTTAGCATAAACGGCAGGCCACTAGAATCCACTTTGGAGTGCCTTCTGGGTGATTGATCGTGCTTCTACGTGATGGCAACATAAGTCCGAATGGATTTCCCTTAGTATCATATCACCTTGCTCTAGTGTAATGCATTTTAGCTTGACCCATGTCTTCCCCTGTCGGTATAGGATGTTGTGTCGGATGCTGAAGTTGATTACTCTGGCGATGATGTTTCATGCTTGTGCTCGGTCCGCTGGGAGTTCGCCCTTGGTTTTGTATTTGATGATTGGGTCCATCCAGCTGGCCACATGTGGCTCGATGATGAAGATCTCCTCTAGTGTTTTTGTGATGCTTGGTCCTTTCAGGACTTCCACTACCCTTTCTCTGTATGGACGGGTGATGTGGCCAAACGGGCGAGTACATCTTCCTTGGTGTTTCTGCCCCTTGGGATATGGTTGATGTTGAAAAACTTGAACTTGCTTAGCATCGTGTGAACGTGGCCGAGATATGTCGTCATCATATCGCCCATTGTTTTGAAGTCACCTCGGATTTGGTTAACGACCAGTTGCGAGTCGCTAAAGATGTTTATGCTTGGGGCTTCTCAGTTTCGGGCTAGTTGCAGTCCGGCAATGAGAGCTTCGTATTTAGTCTCGTTGTTTGTGGCTTTGAATATGAAACTGAGTGCGTATTCTGCTCGTATGCCCCTGGCCCGGTAAGGATGATTCCGGCCCCACTAGTGTTCTTGGTGCATGATCCGTCTACGTAGAGGTTCCATGGTGATTCGGGTTTTGGGGGCTCCTGGTCGAGGATGACTGTGCTAACGGGTGCTGTGCCATCGGGAGCAAGCGGTGTTGTATCTTCGGCCTCAGTGTACTCCGCTATGAAGTCTGCGACGACCTGACCCTTTATTGTTGTCTGGGGCGTATAATGGATGTCGTATTCGCTCAGCTCAACGACCCACTTTGCCAAACGACCACTGTGATCGGGCGATTGCAGTACTTGTCGTAGTGGAATGTTTGTGAGAACGTGGATGCTGTGAGCCTGGAAGTACGACCTGAGTTGCCTGGCTGCTATTACGAGTGCAAGTGCCACCTTCTCAATTGTTGGGTAATGGGTCTCGGGTGGTGTCATGCCCTTTCCGGCAAAGAAAACTGGCAATTCCGAATTTGTTTCCCTCCGAACAAGGGCGGAACTAACGGCTGTTAAAGAAGTAGATAGGTATATATATAAGGTTTCTCATTTCACGGGCCTGGATATGAGGGGGATTGAGGCCAGGTATTGCTTGATAGATGTGAATGCGGCTTTGCAATTGGGTGTCCAAATGACATTTTGTTTGTTTGTTGTTCAGAGGGCCTTGAAGAATAGTGCGCACTTGTCGGAGTAGCGAGAGATGAAGCGATTCAGGGACGCTAGTTTTTATGTTAGGCTTTGGAGCTCGGCCTTGGTCGTGGGAGGTTGCATGTCTAGTATTGCTTTGGCCTTCGTGGTGGAGGCTTCGATGCCCCGTTGGCTGATGATGTATCTGAGGAACTTGCTTGTTGTTATGCTGAATGTGCACTTAGCCGGGTTCAATAGCATGCCATTCTTGATCAGGAGTTCGAGTACGGTTCGTAGGGGTTCGGGGTGGTCCATTGCCTTGGTGCTTTTGACCAGTATGTCATCAATGTATACTACTTTCATGATTTTGCTCGTTAGCCCATCGAATATGATGTTCATCAATCTTTTGTAGGTGGAGCCTGCGTTCTTGAGGTCGAACGACATGACTACGTAACAGTAGAGTCCCTTGTCTATAGTGAAGCACGTAGCCTCCTGGTTTTCGTGATTCATGAGGATTTAGTTGTACCCCGAATACACATCCATCATGGATAGTAGTTCGTGTCCTGCAGTGGCGTCCACCAGCTGATCAATCCTGGGCAATGGGAAGCTGTCTTTCGGGCAGGATCGATCAGCTGGTGGACCCACTGCAGGACACGAACTAGTATCCATGATGGATGCGTATTCGGGGTACAACCAAATCCTCGTGAATCACGAAGACCAGGAGGCCACGTGCTTCACTACAGACAAGGGACTCTACTGTTACGTAGTCATGCCGTTCGGCCTCAAGAATGCAGGATCCATATACCAAAGATTGATGAACATCATATTCGATGGGCTAACGGGCAAAATTATGGAAGTAAACATATTCGTTCAGATTTCTATAATCCACGCACATGCGCCATGATCTATTGTTCTTCTTGACCATAACGGCGTTGAAGATCCATTTCGGATAGTCAACCTTTCGGATGAAACTGATTTTCTGCAGTCTGTCCACCTCCGTGTGCATGGCCGTGTATCGTTCCTGGTCATACGCCTGTCGTTTATGCTTGAACATCTTCGTGATTGGATTGATGCTGAGTTTGTGGGAGATGATGCTTGGGGTGATTCTGGGCATGTCCGTGTAAGACCATGCGAACACCTGCTGGCAATCCGATAGGAT
The DNA here is from genome assembly GCA_946800695.1 of Geum urbanum. Taxonomy (NCBI): domain Eukaryota; kingdom Viridiplantae; phylum Streptophyta; class Magnoliopsida; order Rosales; family Rosaceae; genus Geum; species Geum urbanum. Next base: position 7,884,322 of record OX326997.1, read on the forward strand.
CTGAACCATTCTGGCTGCTATGTCTGGCTCTAGCTGGGCGCCGATGCACATCATCTGCTCTGGGTGTTCGTTCGACAGGTGTATCGTGCATAGCTCTTCTCGTTCTGTGGCTGGCTGGATGGCATTCAGCCCATCCCTTGGGTCATCGGGTTGCTGTTCTTTGGGGGAGCCCTCTGCCACTGCGAGTACCTTCAATCGTGTGTTGTCTTCGTCCAGTCGGGCAACCTTTTCCACGAAATCGTACCCTCTGATCGTGTCGATTCTGTAATCTGTTGGGAACTTGGCCAAGAGCATATGGCTTACGATAATCAGCCTTAGCTTCGAGATGCCGAGTCGTCCAAGGATCATGTTGTAGCTAGGACGTGCGAATGTCTATGATGACGAAGTCCGTTCTGATCTCGTTCTGGGGGGTGTCGTGCGTCCTGACGCCAAATCACATATAGTCTCTCCCGAGAGGGTATGTGGTTTCGCCCGAGAACCTGGCAATGCTCTCATGGTCTTGTATCATCTTGCATCTCGGGAGTTTGAGCCCCTCGTATACCTCCCGGAAGAAGATGTTAACGGATGTCCCGTTGTCAATAAGGATACGCATATCGATCCACCATTCCGTCAATGAAGAATGAGAGTGTGCTGCTCCGGTTGCCCTCTTCTTTGCTGCAAGAGAAAATGATTGGAGACCAATCCTTCCTGCCTACCTTTGGTGGATTCTCAGTATGTACTGCGAATACGTCCCTTGGACTAGGCTCTTCCCGTTCTCGTGGGAATTTGGGCTTCCGCTTCCCTCCCGAGATGTTGTTGATGGTACCCCTCGCTCGTATGTTTGCAACCTGTCGTTCGGTGTTCAGCCTTTGAAAGACTAACGTTCTCTCTTTGTGCAGCCGCTCGATTTCCCTTGCCAGGATTTCGCATTCGTTGGTGTTGTGGGTGTTTGAATCATGGTACATGCATCACGTTCCCCTGTTATTCCACATGGGGGTGATACTGGGTGCTCTCGGCATTAGTGGGCCGATTTAGCTTTTATTTTGCTTGAGCACCTCCTCGTTTGAGGCCTGGGAGATCGAGAAGATTGCGCGGCGTGGGTGGGGATCTCTAGGTGGTGGTGAGCTCTGTCGGGGTGGTGGTTCGCGTCCGCGATACGCTTGCTGATATTGTTTGTTGCTTTTCTTTCGCGGTAATGGCTCTCGCATTCAAGCTGTGTTTTCGGTGGTGGGCTTTTAGCCATGTGGGGGGATGGTGGGAGGTTGTGCATGTAGTTGGGTGTTTTCGAGGGTAGAGCTGCGTTCGGACCTTGTGCCCCGTATACATGGGTTTCCACCAGTGCCTTCTGGACGATCAGGTCGATGACCTCGTCATACCCGAGGTGGTCCTTCCTGACCAACTTCTCCACAAACGGGGTTCCTGTCAGATTTTCCAGTAACGCCGTTTTTGCCACGTTCTTGTCGAGGTTCCTGCACGTGTTCGCAATGGCTCTCCATCAATTGATGAAGCCGGATAGGTTTTTGTTGTCCCCCTGACGGATCTTGAGGAGTGTGCTGGTGGTCTTGTACTTGCCCCACAGCCGGTATCGTTTGAGGAAACACTCTGTTAGCTCCTCGAACGAGTGTATGGATCTCGTGGGCACCTCGTAGAACCAGTTTCGTGCTTCTTCCGTTAATGTCTCTTGGAACAGGAAGAAGAGGGTTGCATCTGAGTACCGGGTACCTGCGGTGGCTGATTGATACTCGTTGATGTGTGTTCGTGGGTCTCCCTTCCCATTGAATCTGCTGATCTTGATGGTCTTGGAATACGGGTCCCTGCCCTGTACGATGATAACATCTGACAATGGGCTTACGCGGGGCATGTGCATCCCCTTCGGCCCCGTGTGCGTGCTTTTCTTGAGTGATGTAATTTCGGCCTCCATTTCTTCCATCCGTCAAAGCATGGTATCCTCGATTGTCGCAATTGGTTCCTCGTCATCGTATTCCTTTATTCTTTTGAGCGGTGGGGGTGGTCCCGGAAGTTGGTTGTTTCCCAGTCCCTATGGTAGGTTGATAACCTGCCTCCCCGCTCTTGGTTCCTCTGTCGGTCCTGGCTCCTGGCTCCAGATGAACGCATCAAGTCGTTCCTCCAATCGCTGTCGGGCCTGGCGTTCCTGATCTCTTTCAGTTCTGGCCGTTTGGAATTCCCTCACGAGATGGGCTGCCGCTTCGTCCTCCGTTAGGCCGTTGATTCTGCTGATCGTGTCTACGGGTGCAAAAAATTTTACAGCAAAATTTCAATAAAAGGCAAAGTCGTAAAAATAAATAAATTAATGCCTAGAGTTAAGGTAGAATTTTTTTTCATTTCTAAATAAAAGGTAAATTTATTTTACTATAAAAGTTAAGTAAAAAGTAAAACAGTAAAAAAGTGAACAACAGTTAAAAAATAAAAAATAAAACTGTTAGAAAAAGTATAAAGAAACAGTTTTTAAAAATGAATTAATATTAAAAAACAAAAAGTAGTGATTAAAACTGTTAAAAAAATAAAGTAAAAAGTAAAAAATAAAAATTGATGAACAGAAAAAAGGGTGAATATTGAATAATAAAAAATAATGAGTAAAACTGTAAAATTGTAAAAAAAAAATGGTAAAAAGGAGGGGGAAAAAGAATAGTAACCCGCGGTTGTTATCTTAGAAATAGTTGGAATGTGGTGTCAAAAGTTAAATTTGGAAGTTGTAATGTGGGGGAAGAATTTGCGGGGGAGTTGCGGTTGGAAAGGAAAGAACACTGGCTGTCATCTCCAGCTAAAATATAGAAAGAACAATAGAGTACCTAAAAACTTTCCTGACCAGACCTCCTCTGTCAATTGCTAAAATAATAATAAGTCTCAAAACTAAAACAAAAGAACAGAGAGATAAGAAGAGGAGATTTTGCGTAAAGATGTGTCATCTAACTCTTTGCATCTCCTTCCGAGTTGTCATCCAACTCTGTTGAGCGTGTGGCTGGTTTGAATTATTAAGGCAGAGTACCACTCTGCCTTAGCCAACCCTCAACAATGGCATTCCAGGATTTCGACCAGATTACTGAGCGCCGGAAGACCGAGAATGCCCGTAAGCTCAGGAAGAGGATTATCATTGCAGTTGTTGTGGTGATCCTCCTTGCTCTGATTGCCGTCACAACTTTCTTTATTGTGCAGAAGCTAACAGACAAGACAACCAAACCAGCTAGCAAACCTGCTGCACCAGCACCAAATAAAAAGGCACCTAAGAAAGAGGCAGACAATAAGGAACGAGCCAAGAATGCTCCACCTACAAAGGAGGCATCAACTTCTGGGAAGCTCGTAGAGCAAATGTGCGATGGAACAGATTACAAAGAAAAGTGCAAGGAAGTCTTCTCGAAGGGGGATTCTTCCATCTCTAGACCCAAAGAAGTCATCAAGACCGCCATCTCTGGAGCCTCAGATGAAGCCAAGAATGCCTTCACCAAAGCTAGCAAGCTCACTTTCAGCAACGAGAAAGAGAAGGGCGCATTTGAGGATTGCAAGGTACTATTTGAAGATGCCAAGGAAGAATTAGAGGAATCTATGTACCAAGTTGGCAACACTACTAGTGCTGGAAAGATAAGGACCGGCGTCTTGAATAGTTGGTTAAGTGCAGTCATATCATACCAGCAAACATGCATTGATGGATTTCCTGATGGAAACGTAAAGTCTGAAATGAAGAAGACCTTGGAGGCCATCACAGAGCTCACCAGCAATTCTCTAGCCATGATTTCACTCCTTCACGAATTTAATGCACCCGAAAGTGGAGGATCATCATCTCGTCGTCTGTTAACACAGGACAAGGAAGGCTTTCCTACCTGGGTGACCCATGAGGAGCGAAGGGTGTTGAAGAAAATCGACAAAAAGCCAACAGCCAATGTCACCGTTGCGAAAGATGGCAGTGGAAACTACAAAAGCATTAGTGAAGCCTTGTCAGCCATGCCCGAGAAATATGAAGGAAGGTATGAATTATGTTCATTTATTACTTTATGAAAGAGAAAAGTCATAGAGAAAATTAAGATTTTGATAGTTTTACACTAATTACATTCAGGTATATCATCTATGTTAAAGAGGGAGTCTACGATGAAACTGTGACAGTGACAAAAAAGATGCCAAATGTTACCATGTATGGTGATGGATCACAGAAGAGCATCATCACTGGAAATAAGAACTTTGCAGATGGAATTAGAACATTCCAAACTGCAAGTTTTGGTATGTCCTGCTAATCTTCCTCATTATTCATGTTATCACTCCAATGCCAATAGTTGTGTATTTTAGTAGTGCGCTAAGTCCTTTCAACTTTGTACTGCAGTGGCCTTAGGAGAAGGCTTTATCGCAAAGTCCATGGGATTCAGAAACACCGCTGGTCCTGAAAAGCATCAGGCAGTGGCAGCCAGAGTCCAAGCGGACCGTGCTATTTTCCTCAACTGCCGATTTGAAGGGTATCAAGACACATTGTATGTGCAAGCACATCGACAACTCTATAAAAGCTGCGTAGTGTCGGGCACTGTTGATTTCATCTTTGGGGATGCCGCTGTTATCTTCCAGAACTGCTTGATTTATATTCGAAAACCTATCGAAAACCAACAAAACGTAGTTACAGCCCAAGGAAGAATCAATAAACGTGAAACCACGGGTATAGTGTTGCACAATTGCAAGATCTTACCAGATAAAGACTTCGAGTATGAAAAATCCAAATTTAAGAGTTACCTTGGGAGGCCATGGAATGAGTACTCAAGAACGATAGTGATGGAATCGACAATTGAGGACTTGATTCACCAAGACGGATGGATACAATGGGAAGGAGACTTTGGACTAAAGACTCTATTTTATGGTGAATATAACAACAAAGGACCTGGGTCAAAGACCGATAACAGAGTAAAATGGCCTGGCTACAAGAAACTTAGCAAGGATGAGGCTATGGATTTTACTGTAGGACCTTTTTTGAAAGGAAATGCCTGGCTCAAGGACATGAGCGGTGTTCCTGTTCGATTTGGCCTCTTCAATAACTAACTAACGTCTTCACTGTCCAACACCAAATGGAATGGAATTTCAAGAATGATTAGTGGAAACATTTTGAGTCTCGAGGGAAACGTGATGTTGTCAATTTCTTATTTCCAACAGATGATCATTATCAAGGCAAGAGAATTGACATCATATTGTATCTTGCAACACACTAATATACTTTAGGCTTAACAAAAAAAAATTAAAAAATGAATTACGCGTAACAGATGTTCTTGTAGGAAAAGATAATCTGCTAGGTTGTACTTGTACAGAAAAATTGAATGCTAGGTTTTTAAAAACTTTTTTCGCAAAGAGAGTGAACTAGTGGAGATATCTTCAATTGTAAGTTGAAAGGGTGTATTTTGGAGTTGCAAAGTAGAAAATGAGAGCATTTTCTGCTTTCTTTTTGGTAAAATCTTGAAATCCAAATCAAACAGTTTTCTCACTTCTCCTTTTCACTATATATGTTTTAAGTTGTTCAATAGCAAAAGAATAAAACATAAAAAAGTACTCTAATTCAGAACTTCAAATTGGAAATCAAGCTTCGAATGTTCACATTTTCAAAGGAAAATCTTAATGTTGTTATTCTATAAGCTATGAATCCAATACTCAACAAACCATTTGAAATGGTTGGAATTCATTGTGAAAGCCATAAATTTACTTTGAACTTGCAAAATATGAATGAAATGTTTAGGTAACTCAATCACAGAAGAAAAACGAAAATGACTTTCAAGAACACAACCTTCCGATTACTACAATTTCCATCTTTCTTTTTCTCTTAGCATCTAGGTATGAACTTCAGTAAATTCAACTTTACAACGCGAGAAAAAGATAGAGACTTAGACATTCAAGATTGATTAGCAAAAAGCAACAAACTTTGATATCGATCATTGCAACTTCAACATGATATAATATAATAATAGCAATAGGAGGCTTACAAGTTCAATTGTTGAAGCACGATGAAGAAAACTAAACTCAACTGCCGCTATGTGCAGCACTCTGTAGTTGAAATGCTGACACCAAACGAAGAACATGGAACCCAGATAGACTATGGACAACAGCAGTTCAACTGTTCAAGACTTCAAGCTGCAAAAATGTTAACCTGTTCGACATGTTAAGCAGCATTTATTTCAAAAATGTTTAACCAAAATAGAAATTGGTTCACAACTTCACGTTGGTATCTGCATTAACATTGGTAGTTTGCTTACTACTTCAAGTCGTCAAGCATTTAACTTTTTAGTTATGAAGTTCTATTGGCATTAATTTCTCATGCTTTTCATATATCAGTTCTTTGCTTCAGATGATAGAATAAAGTCGGTGAGAAAAATGATCATGGTGAATATACTTGAGCAGAGAAAGGCAGCATTGAATTTATTACTACCATATCAAAGATCTGACTTCGAAAGAATTTTCTGTGCAATGTATGGTAGTTTCAAATTTAGAGAAAAGGAGGACAAATCGTTGGGTTAAGGGGAAGAAATGGGTCATACCTTTGAAACAAAATGGTAAACAAACCTTTGAAAACCCCTAAATCCTGTATACTACACCAAATCGAAAACTACACCAAACTACACCAAATATAGGATAAAATACTAAACTACACCAAACTAAATCGAAAACTACACCAAATCAATGTTAATCTCAATATACAGGATACTAGTATAAAGACTAAATATACAAGATAAAATTACTCCAAATGATATCGAAAACCCAAGTTCAAAGAAGCAATAGGTCATACCTTCGAAACATTGGGTCTTCCTTGATGGAGAACATCAACAACCTACATCAAAACCCCAAATTCAAACGTAGTTAATCCAGCAAGCTACTTACAAAAATTTACTGGTAAACAAATACTTCTCTCCTTATTTATCATATAGATTTATAAATTGCATATGCGCTTATTAAAATATAAAAGAAAGCATTGCATAAAGCCCATCCCTTTATCTACTATGTTAGATCGTCAGCTACCTAAACCCTATAACAAATCATACAGATCTAGTGGTTTTTCATTGATCATGCTTTCCCACCACTTAAAAAAGATCGCCATTTATTCGACATGAATTTAACAACACTATATACACATACACTAATTAACTAAGAATATATATATATATATATCAACTGAAATTGTTCATCAGTTTCTACACTCAGCTGGAAAACCATTTAGGAAGCGTTTACGTTAGTACAGTAGTTGTAGTTCAAGAAGTATTTCTGAACCCATAGTCAATGAAGCCGACCAAGCCAAGCCCAAATCTGCCTACCTTCTTCAAACAATAACCACTATAGAAATTGGAAAGAGAGAATCGATAAAAGTGAACTTACCAATTTGATTCGGCAAAAGAGAGTTCGATATTCGAAAAAAAAAACCAGAACAACCCAGAACTATGTAAGAGAGGTTTGATTATCAACTGCAGGTAACAAATCAAAAATGAGACAAGGGCTGAAGTGGAATAAAATGAGACAAGGGCTGAAGTGGAACAACAAATCAAAAGCCGAGTTGGCTAGGTTTTTATAAGATAAATTGGCTGGGTTTATCTTTATCGCCTAATAGGTTCAATTAATAAATCAATGGGCAAGTTGAATAAGATGAGTTCGGCTCTTGCCTCTAATCAATAGAACTAAAACTAAAATTCTTACCCAGCTACATATTCAAAAGATAGAGATAAACCCAACCCAAAATCCTTCATAATTTTGATCATCTTACCAAATTCACCATTTATAAAAATAAAAATAAAAACTCACCAATGATAGGATATGGAGAGGTGATCAGAGAGATTAGAGAAGAGATAGAGAGACTTACTCTGATTATAAGCTTCTCCATTGGTTCAGTCAGATCACAGTGAATGAGATGAGAGGTAGATGATGGAACATAGAGATATAAAAATAATCCAAAACAAAGATGATCACAGTGATGAGCTATGTGTGGGAGAGAGAGAGATAGAGAGAGAGAGAGAGAGAGAGAGAGAGAGAGAGAGTTTGTATCACACAGCCCGCCCGCTTACAAAGTTATGACTAAAATGCTCCTTTTGAACAGTGAAACCCTTGTTTCACAATTGTTAGATAGTAAATTTCCTCATTTCAAATAAATGAAGAGTTCCTTGCAAGATATGAAAGATGATCAATATTTCGTGCATTTCAATTATTTGGATGAAATGTTGAAGTTGCATAAATGTGATATATATTTTTTGATATTTACTAAATTACGGGTAGCTCAAAATAAGAACCCAGATAAAAATAAATAAATAAAACAAAAATAAAATTTTGGGCATGCAATTGTAGCTGTCTGAGCAGTAGAGAAGAAATGAAGAATGCTAGGAACACATGTCAAGCTTTTTACTGCATTTCTAATTTTCTAGTTTCTTAATGTGTCATAATAATTTACAAGTAGGCATTGACAATGTGAAAGCTAATATGGTAAAAAATGGTCTTATATAGAGCTATAACTGTCAAATAAGTTGGTCATCCATAGCTTATTAAGAACCTCAGAGACCAGAGCCTAAAATAAATTGACAGAAGTGAACTACATTCATATATACTAGTCAATGTTGTTCGTGCCTCCAATATGGGATGAAAGAAAAGATGAGAATGATGTGTAACTGAGTTTTGCTAGAAACAATTTCTACAGCAAAATTTCAATAAAAGCCAAAGCCGTAAAAATAAATAAATTAATGCCTAGAGATAAGGTAGATTTTTTTTTCCTTTCTAAATAAAAGGTAAATTTATTTTACTATAAAAGTTAAGTAAAACAGTAAAAAAGTGAACAACCGTTAAAAAATAAAAATAAAAGTGTTAGAAAAAGTATAAAGAAACAGTTTTAAAAAATGAGTGAATATTAAAAAATAAAAGGTAGTGATTAAAACTGTTAAAAAATAAAGTAAAAAGTAAAAAACAAAAATTGATGAACAAAAAAAAGGTGAATATTAAATAATAAAAAATAATGAGTAAAACTGTAAAAATTAAAAAAATGGTGAAAATGAGGGAAAAAAAGAAGAAAGTAAAAATGAATGAATAGTAACCCACGGTTGTTATATTAGAAATAGTTGGAATGTGGTGTAAAAAAGTAAATTTGGAAGTTGAAATGTGGGGGAAGAATTCACGGGGGAGTTGCGGTTGGAAAGGAATGGACACTGGCTGCCATCTCCAGCTAAAATATAGAAAGAATAATAGAGTACCTAAAAACTCTCCTGACCAGACCTCCTCTGTCAATTGCTAAAATAATAATGAGTCTCAAAACTAAAACAAAAGAACAGAGAGATAAGAAGAGGAGATTTTGCGTAAAGATGTGTCATCTAACTCTTTGCATCTCCTTCCGAGTTGTCATCCTACACTGTTGAGTGTGTGGCTGGTTTGAATTATTAAGGCAGAGTACCACTCTGCCTTAGCCAACCCTCAGCAATGGCATTCCAGGATTTCGACCAGATAACTGAGCGCCGGAAGACCGAGAATGCCCGTAAGTTCAGGAAGAGGATTATCATTGCAGTTGTTGTGGTGATCCTCCTTGCTCTGATTGCCGTCACAGCTTTCTTTATTGTGCAGAAGCTAACAGACAAGACAACCAAACCAGCTAGCAAACCTGCTGCACCAGCACCAAATAAAAAGGCACCTAAGAAAGAGGCAGACAATAAGGAACGAGCCAAGAATGCTCCACCTACAAAGGAGGCATCAACTTCTGGGAAGCTCGTAGAGCAAATGTGCGATGGAACAGATTACAAAGAAAAGTGCAAGGAAGTCTTCTCGAAGGGGGATTCTTCCATCTCTAGACCCAAAGAAGTCATCAAGACCGCCATCTCTGGAGCCTCAGATGAAGCCAAGAATGCCTTCACCAAAGCTAGCAAGCTCACTTTCAGCAACGAGAAAGAGAAGGGCGCGTTTGAGGATTGCAAGGTACTATTTGAAGATGCCAAGGAAGAATTAGAGGAATCTATGTACCAAGTTGGCAACACTACTAGTGCTGGAAAGATAAGGACCGGCGTCTTGAACAGTTGGTTAAGTGCAGTCATATCATACCAGCAAACATGCATTGATGGATTTCCTGATGGAAATGTAAAGTCTGAAATGAAGAAGACCTTGGAGGCCATCACAGAGCTCACCAGCAATTCTCTAGCCATAATTTCACTCCTTTCCGAATTTAATGCACCCGAAAGTGGAGAATCATCATCACGTCGTCTGTTAACACAGGACAAGGAAGGCATTCCTACCTGGGTGACCCATGAGGAGCGAAGGGTGTTGAAGAAAATTGACAAAAAGCCAACAGCCAATGTAACCGTTGCGAAAGATGGCACTGGCAACTACAAAAGCATTAGTGAAGCCTTGTCAGCCATGCCCGAGAAATATGAAGGAAGGTATGAATTATGTTCATTTATTACTTTATGAAAGAGAAAAGTCATAGAGAAAATTAAGATTTTGATAGTTTTACACTAATTACATTCAGGTATATCATCTATGTTAAAGAGGGAGTCTACGATGAAACTGTGACAGTGACAAAAAAGATGCCAAATGTTACCATGTATGGTGATGGATCACAGAAGAGCATCATCACTGGAAATAAGAACTTTGCAGATGGAGTTAGAACATTCCAAACTGCAAGTTTTGGTATGTCCTACTAATCTTCATCATTATTCATGTTATCACTCCAATGCCAATAGTTGTGTATTTTAGTAGTGCGCTAAGTTCTTTCAACTTTGTACTGCAGTGGCCTTAGGAGAAGGCTTTATCGCAAAGTCCATGGGATTCAGAAACAAGGCTGGTCCTGAAAAGCATCAGGCAGTGGCAGCCAGAGTCCAAGCGGACCGTGCTATTTTCCTCAACTGCCGATTTGAAGGGTACCAAGACACATTGTATGTGCAAGCACATCGACAACTCTATAAAAGCTGCGTAGTGTCGGGCACTGTTGATTTCATCTTTGGGGATGCCGCTGTTATCTTCCAGAACTGCTTGATTTATATCCGAAAACCTATCGAAAACCAACAAAACGTAGTTACAGCCCAAGGAAGAATCAATAAACGTGAAACCACAGGAATAGTGTTGCACAATTGCAAGATCTTACCAGATAAAGACTTCGAGTATGAAAAATTCAAATTTAAGAGTTACCTTGGGAGGCCATGGAAGGAGTACTCAAGAACGATAGTGATGGAATCGACAATTGAGGACTTGATTCACCAAGACGGATGGATACAATGGGAAGGAGACTTTGGACTAAAGACTCTATTTTACGGTGAATATAACAACAAAGGACCTGGGTCAAAGACCGATAACAGAGTAAAATGGCCTGGCTACAAGAAACTTAGCAAGGATGAGGCTATGGATTTTACTGTAGGACCTTTTTTGAAAGGAAATGCCTGGCTTAAGGACATGAGCGGTGTTCCAGTTCGATTTGGCCTCTTCAATAACTAGCTAACGTCTTCACCGTCCAACACCAAATGGAATGGCATTTCAAGAATGATTAGTGAAAATTTTTTGAGTCTCGAGGGAAATGTGATGTTGTCAATTTCTTATTTCCAACGGATGATCATCATCAAGGCAAGAGAATTAACATCCTGTTGTATCTTGCAACACACTAATATACTTTAGCCTTAACAAAATAAAATTAAAAAATGAATTACGCGTAACAGATGTTCTTGTAGGAAAAGATAATCTGCTAGGTTGTACTTGTATAGAAAAATTGAATGCTAGGTTTTCAAAAACTTTTTTCGCAAAGAGAGTGGACTAGTGGGGATATCTTCAATTGTAAGTTGAAAGGGTACATTGGAGCTACAAAGTAGAAAGTGAGAGCATTTTCTGCTTTCTTTTTGGTAAAAGCTTGAAATCCAAATCCAACAGTTTTCTCACTTCTCCTTTTCACTATATATGTTTTAAGTTGTTCAATAGCAAAAGAATAAAACATAAACAAGTACTCTAGTTCCAAACTTCAAATTGAAAATCAAGCTTCGAATGTTCACATTTCCAAAGGCAAATCTTAATGTTGTTATTCTATAAGCTATGAATCCAATACTCAACAAACCATTTGAAATGGTTGGAATTCATTGTCAAAGCCATAAATTTACTTTGAACTTGCAAAATATGAATGAAATGTTTAGGTAACTCAATCACAGAAAAAAAACGAAAATGACTTTCAAGAACACAACCTTCCGATTTTTGCAATTTCCATCTTTCTTATTGTCTTATTATCTAGGTATGAACTTCTGTAATTTCAAATTTACAACGCGAGAAAAAGATAGAGACTTAGAGATTCAAGCTTGATCAGAAAAAAGCAACAAACTTTGATATCGATCATTGCGACTTCGACATGATATAATATAATAATAGCAAGAGGAGGCCTACAAGTTCAATTGTTGACGCACGGTGAAGAAAACTAAACTCAACTGCCGCTATGTGCAGCACTCCGTAGTTGAAATGATGACACCAAACGAAGAACATGGAACCCAGATAGACTATGGACAACAGCAGTTCGACTGTTCAAGACTTCAAGCTGCAAAAATGTTAAGTTGTTCGACATGTTAAGCAGTATTTATTTCAAAAATGTTTAACCAAAATAGAAATTGGGTCATAACTTCACGTTGGTATCTGCATTAACATTGGTAGTTTGCTTACTATTTCAAGTCATTAAGCAGTTAACTTTTTAGTTATGAAGTTCTATTGGCATTAATTTCTCATGCTTTTCATATATCAGTTCTTTGCTTCAGAGGATAGAATAAAGTCGGTGAGAAAAATGATCATGGTGAATGCACTTGAGCAAAGAAATGCAGCATTGGATTTAATACTACCATATCAAAGATCTGACTTCGAAGGAATTTTCTGTGCAATGTATGGTAGTTTCAAATTAAGATAAAAGGAGGACAAATCGTTGGGTTAAGGGGAAGAAATGGGTCATACCTTTGAAACAAAATGGTAAACATACCTTTGAAAACCCCCAAATCCTGTATACTACACCAAATCGAAAACTACACCAAATACTAAACTACACCAAACTACACTGAATACAGGATAAAATACTAAACTGCACCAAACTAAATCGAAAACTACACCAAATCAATGTTAATCTCAATATACAGGATAATAGTATAAAGACTAAATACACAAGATAAAATTACACCAAATTATATCGAAAACCCAAGTTCAAAGAAGCAATAGGTCATACCTTCAAAACATTGGGTCTTCCTTGATGGAGAACAACAACAACCTACATCAAAACCCCAAATTCAAACATAGTTAATCCAGCAAGCTACTTACAAAAATTTACTGATAAACAAATACTTCTCTCCTTATTTATCATATAGATTTATAAATTGCATATGCGCTTATTAAAATATAAAAGAAAGCATTGCATAAAGCCCATCCCTTTATCTACTATGTTAGATCGTCAGCCACCTAACCCTATAACAAATCATACAGATCTGGTGGTTTTTCATTGATCATGCTTTCCCATCACTTAAAAATGATCTCCATTTATTCGACATGAATTTAACAACACTGTATACACATACACTAATTAACTAAGAGTGTATATATATATATCAACTGAAATTGTTCATCAGTTTCTACACTCATCTGGAAAACCATTTAGGAAGCGTTTACGTCAGTACAGTAGTTGTAGTTCAAGAAGTATTTCTGAACCCAAAGTCAGTGAAGCCGACCAAGCCAAGCCCAAATCTGCCTACCTTCTTCAAACAATAACCACTATAGAAATTGGAAAGAGAGAATCGATAAAAGTGAACTTACCAATTTGATTCGGCAAAAGAGAGTTCGATATTCGAAAATAAAACCTAAACAACCCAGAACTATGTAAGAGAGGTTTGATTATTAACTGTAGGTAACAAATCAAAAATGAGACAAGGGCTGAAGTGGAATAAGATGAGTTTCGGGTTTATAAAAAGCCGAGTTGGCTATGTTTTTATAAGATAAATTGGCTAGGTTTATCTTTATCGCCTAACAGGTTCGATTAATAAATCAATGGGCAAGTTGAATAAGATGAATTCGGCTCTTGCCTCTAATCAATGGAACTAAAACTAAAATTCTTACCCAGTTACATATTCAAAAGATAGAGATAAACCCAACCCAAAATCCTTCATAGTTTTGATCATCTTACCAAATTCACCATTTATAAATATTAAAAAAAAACTCACCAATGATAGGATATGGAGAGGTGATCAGAGAGATTAGAGAAGAGATAGAGAGACTTACTCTGATTATAAGCTTCTCCGTTGGTTCGGTCAGATCACAGTGAAAGAGATGAGAGGTAGATGATGGCACATAGAGATATAAAACTAATCCAAAACAGAGATGATCACAGTGATGAGCTATGTGGTCGAGAGAGAGAGAGAGAGAGAGAGAGAGAGAGAGAGAGAGAGAGTTTGTATCACACAGCCCGCCCGCTTACAAAGTTATGACTAAAATGCTCCCTTTGAACAGTGAAATGAACAGTGAAAACCTTGTTTCACAATTGTTAGATAGTAAATTTTCTTGTTTCAAAGAAATGAAGAGTTCCTTGCAAGATATAAAAGAGGATCAATATTTCGTGCATTTCAATTATTTGGATGAAATGTTGAAGTTGCATAAATGTGATATATATTTTCTGATATTTACTAAATTACGGGTAGCTCAAAATAAGAACCCAAATAAAAATAAATAAATAAAACAAAGATAAAATTTTGGGCATGCAACTGTATATGTTTGAGCTGTAGAGAAGAAATGAAGAATGCTAGGAACACATGTCAAGCTTTTTACTACATTTCTAATTTTCTAGTTTCTTAATGTGTCATAATAATTTACAAGTAGGCATGGACAATGTGAAAGCTAATATGGTAAAAAATGGTCTTATTTGTAATGTAGAGCTATAATTGTCAAATAAGTTGGTCATCCATAGCTTATTAAGAACCTCAGAGACCAGAGTCTAAAATAAATTGACAGAAGTGAACTACGTTCATATATACTAGTCAATATTATCTGTGCCTCCAATATGGGATGAAAGAAAAGATGAGAATGACGTGTAACTGAGTTTTGCTAGAAAATTTTTTTACAGCAAAATTTCAATAAAAGGAAAAGCCATAAAAATAAATAAATTAATGCCTAGAGTTAAGGTAGAATTTTTTTCCTTTCTGAATAAAAGGTAAATTTTTTTACTATAAAAGTTAAGTAAAAAGTACAACAGTAAAAAAAGTGAACAACCGTTAAAAATTAAAAGTGTTAGAAAAAGTATAAAGAAACAGTTTTAAAAAATGAGTGAATATTAAAAAATAAAAAGTAATGATTAAAACTGTTAAAAAATAAAGTAAAAAGTAAAAAAATATTTGTTTTACTTATTTTACGCGTTGATGAATGTTAACAAAGTTTACCGAATTTTTAATTTCTTATGTTTTATTCTTGCGTATATTTGCTTGACATATTATCTTTGTTTTCAAAAAACAAAGACAAAGTAATGTCACATGGTGAATCATCAAGCCACGATAGATATTAAACTTGACTAACATAATCTTTCATCAATGTATCATCACATTACCTACGATCAATACATCATAACATTTAAACATACTATTACTGCTTGTGAAACATACTACTATATCACAACAAAAACACTACTGTATGAAAAACACACATTACTGTTGTTTGTGAAATATACTACTACATCACAACAAAACACTACCGTTTAAAAAACACACATTGCAGATATGCTAGCTATTTCTTGAGGTTCTTTAGAGCCCCTTGTTGTCTCTTTCCAGTTGGGTACTTGAAATGGTAGCTTGTTTTTGTTCGACGTCTTCCTCTTCTTCATGTTCAAACCTTTGACCATTAAAGAAAGTGACTTCCATTTCTATGTCTTCCCTTTCCCTTTGCTAAACCCACAATGACAACTTTATTGATCCTTCTTGCTTTGTGATCTTAACCATTAACAATATCATGCACGTAGTCACATCAGAAATAAAAAAACAAAAAAAAACATAATAATGACAGCAATAAAACATACTATTGCAAGCAATGTAACATACTACTGCAGGCGGCCAAACATACTACCACATTAGTATAAGTATACTACCACAGTAAGACAAAGATACTACCACAGAAGCATAAAAATACTACTATGTTGATCGGTACAATTATCTTAGCACAAACCATTACACATATTGCAACATCCTCCTAAAATATAAATGTACTATATAAGACCTACAATAACACTACCACGGACCATGAAACATAATACTGAGATCATCAAACCTATTACGATCATCAAATATTTAAATACTACTTCATGCCTGCAAAAATACTACCACAGACTATCTAATGTACTACTATCATTGAGGTACAATTATCTTAGCACATACCATTAAACATAGTGTAGCATCCTCCTCAAATATAAATGCACTACATAAGACCTACAATAACACTACTACAGACCATGAAACATACTACTGAGACCATGAAACCTACTACGATCATCAAATATATAAATACTACTTCATGCCTGCAAAAATACTACTACATACCATCAAGTATACTACTATCATTGATGTACAATTATCTTAGCACAGACCATTAAACATAGTGTAGCATCCTCCTCAAATATAAATGCACTACATAAGACCTACAATAATACTACTACAGACCATGAAATATACTACTGAGACCATGAAACCTACTACGATCATCAAATATACAAATACTACTTCATGCCTGCAAAAATACTACCACATACCAACAAATATACTATTGAGACCATCAAACGTACTGCTGCGATCATCATATATACAATATTACTTTAGGCATGCTAAAATACTACCACATACCATTGAACATACTACTCAGTTCATCAAGTCTACAAGTACTACTCCAGCCCTTCAAAAATACTACTCACATTCAAATCTAATCAATAATCACAGAAAATGAATTTTCATCCATAAATGAGGTGGAAGAGTACCTAAAGGTGGAGATGAGCGAACTAATTTTGTTCAGAGATGGTAGTTCGCGAGGACCGAAGCTAGTGAGAGGGAAAGAGGAGAGTGATTTAGGCAACAGACAAAACTAGTGTGTGTGTGTGTGTGTGTGTGTGTGTGTGTGTGTGTGTGTGTGTGTGTGTGTGTGTGTGTGTGTGTGTGTGTGTGTGTGTGTGTGTGTGTGTGTGTGTGTGTGTGTGTGTGTGTGTGTGTGTGTGTGAGAGAGAGAGAGAGAGAGAGGTGGTGGTGGCTAGAACAAGTGAGGCGCGGCAAAGTGAGCAAGGCATGACAGAGCGAATGAACGAGTGAGAGAGAGAAGGTGAGTGAGCTTCGATGATAACAAGGGAGCGAACAGCAGTGAGGTCTGCTAGGCTTTTGGATTTGGAGATGAAAGCTTCAACAAATGAGAGATGATGATAGATCTAGGCTGGTTTGGTTTATACATATGGCGAACATCTTATAAATAATGTGTTTTTTAATGTCTAAATTATATTTTAGATGACCTAATTTAGGATAAAAATTTAAAGTGACCTTATTTGGAATAAAAATTTTAAAACTTGTTTAAGGGAATTATCTTTCTGGTATCTCGATGTGTGTCTTGTTCTAATTAGAGTAGATATAGAGATTCTCTCAATCCCTGATTTACTGGAAGATTTATTGTATTATATTGTAATGCTTATTTAAAGGTCATCTATTAATGAATAAAATACAGTTTCAGTCTATTGCGTATCTTCTTTACTGTTCTCCTTTTAACACGTTATCAGCAGCTCTTGAGTTGATAACCCAAACCCGAAAAAAAAATATAACCCCTAAACACTACAAACCTCCATCGCCGACCTCCCCACCTTGACGAACTCATCACCGCCACCAGAAAAATTCACCGCCGCCGAAATTTCTTCAAGCACCGCTGGAATTCGTGGAGCTTTCTTACTTCAAACTTCTTTTAGCGAAGTTTTTATACCGAGCATTACACCCTTGAGGTAAATTGACTAACTTCTTCGATTTAGAATTAGGTTACAAAACTTAACTACCGTAACACCGTACATCTAGGTCTAGATTTAGGTTTAAATACAGTGAATTTTATGTATGCCTCTAGTTCTTATGGATTATTGTAGGTATGAGTGAGTAAAGGATTAAATTCTCCTCCTCAAAGTTTAAACAATAGTAATGGTCCTGGGGGAGTCACATAAAAAAAAGGAAGTCGATATTTTGTGACTCTGAGTCAGTCACAGTTTTATGGGGTGTGGTATGAAGCCCCTAGTTATTGCATCAATATTTGTGACCATACATAAAATGGATCATGTTTCTTATTCCCTAAACTTGATTAGTGATCGTGGTTTTTCAATCGGTAAACTAATTCATCTCTTATCTTTTGTAGATGACTAAGCCAGCAATGCCAGAATTTGACATCCTTGATTTTCAAGGAGCAGAGTACCATAGATGGGTCTTAGATGTGAGCAATACTATCATCAGTAAAAGACTCATGGATACGATCTAACCACTACCACTGGGCACACAAGCCGATGATGACACTAAAGCTCGCAAGGCTCAAGCTCTTATGTTTCTTCATAGACACATTTCTCCTGTTTTAAGGAAGCAGTACTTGTTAAATGATGACCCTACAGATTTGTGGGTGACTTTACAAGAACAGTTCAATAATGTGCATCATGCACAGCTTCCTGAACTCCTAGAGAGATGAGATCAAATTCGGTTATTGGATTATCCCAAGATCAACAATTTTTACCAAGATATGTTAGAGGTACAGTCTGAGCTTGCTATTTGTGGCACTGTCAAGAACGACAAGGCCATGGTTGAGAAGTCATTGACTACCTTTCCTACCTCTACGGACACCCTTGCTCACCAATATCAGATTGATTATGAGCAAGGAAGACTTAAATCATTCAGTGATCTTATGATTGTGCTGATAAAGAAAGAAAGACATCAGAAGATTCTTCTCCACAACAATGTCAGGCCAACCGGTACAAGAAAGTTCATGAGGCTCATCATACTAGAAATGCACAAAAAGATAAGCAAAACAATCGTTCGGAAGCTTATCAAACTCGTGGTGGTATATGTGGACGTGGTAGAGGAGGAAATAATCAGAATTTGACTTGGACACGGCAGGACAACTCGAACAACAAGAATTTATCAAGTTCTGGTTCCAGGAACAATAAAAATTCTTCAAGGTCTTCTCCTTCGACACATAGCTCAGCACCTTGCTATAGGTGTGGTTCAAGTAAGCATATGCACAAGCAGTGCCATTCACCTAAGGATATCCAAAATGTTTACAAAAGATGCAAGCAATATCTGGCTCATGAGACCAACTACATTGCGGATAAAGAGATGGATGATGGCGGTGAAGCCAGTCTAGTTGTAGAAGATATCCTAAATGTAAACTTAGCAACTACAGATTTTGCTCAGATTGATATCTCTACCATGTAATCAAGTTTAGCATTGTATTTGAATTTATTTTTTAGTCATGGTTATTTAAATAAGAACAATCTTTTTTATTTTAGCAAAGCAATAAAAGTTTTTTCTTTCGGTATTTGAAAGTATTAAGAATGGTTATGTTCATATATCTTGCTTACAAGGTTCAAATTTTACAAAATCTTATGGCATTATAACACCAAAGTTCCATAAAAACGAGACAAAAGAAAGGATGTTTTGATTCTAGAGATTTTCGACGAGTCGAAATTTTCCTCGACTCGTCAATGGTATCACTATGGAACCGTTTGTGCACATATTTCGAACCATCAAATGCATGGTTCTGTCTTGGACTCGTCACAAAATTTGACCCGTCAAAAATTTTTGTTCGACCCGTCGAATGTTTGCCTCTGTGACAAATTTTCCAACTATTGACCCATCGAAAATCATCTGCGACCCATAGAAAAAATAGTTATCGAAAAATCAAGTTTTATTTTGGGTTCCTTTGACCCATCGAGGGATTTTTTTGACCCGTCGAAGATGCTACCCGGGAATGGTATTTTTTATGTATTTTACATCGGTTTGCTTATGTCATATCAGCACTCTTTAAGGGTCACAACCCTTTGATAAATACTTAAGTCTTTACTTAAAGTGGTCAACAAGTCTTGAAGACTAATTAATTCAAATTCTTTTGTAGATGTTTGACAGCGTGATCGAGTGTCTAGCAGATAGTGGTACTACTCATACTATCCTGCGGAATAGGCAATTGTTTATTTATCTTGTGCCATATACATCATCAGTGACAACCATGATTTGTTCTGCACCGATTATATAAGGCCGCGGTTCAGCATAATTCTTGCTACCACATGGTACTAAATTCATATCGCTGATGCATTGTACACCCCTAAGGTCAACCAACCCTTGCTAGGTTTTAAGGACATTAGAGCCAACGGTTTACACTTGGAAACTGATAGTGAGAAAGGAAAATAATTCTTATGCATAACTTTAGAGGAGTGCGGTAGAAAGCACACCTTGGAGAAGTTAGGGGCAATTCGTAGTGGAATATATCTTACTACAGTTCGGATCATTGAATCCAATGTTGTCACACTGGATACTGTGTGTAACACAGCCACATACAAGCTTTGGAATTTTTGAATCAGACACCCAGGTCATGACATGATGATCAAAATATTGAAAAACTCTCGTGATAATTAATTTTTCAAAGGCAAGAAGCATGTGGACATCCCAAAACCCATCAAATTTGATGGGATGAATGAGAGTAATGATCTCCATCCGGTTTCAACATCTAGTGTTATTCCACAAGATTCCTTTATGGTAATCTCTGATGCTCATCGCTCTTTTTGCAAAGCTTGATCATTGGAAAAGTTGCAGGCTAGACCCACCGTTGCGGTTGACAATACTATAAATTTTCCGTTTTTACAGAGAATCCATGGTGATATTTGTGGACCTATCAAACCGAAATGCAGACCACTTAAATATTTTATGGTTTTGATACATGCATCAACGTGATGGTCACACGTTGCTATGTTATCCACAAGGAATGCTGCATTTGCAAAACTCCTCGCACAAATTATTAACCTTCGAGCTCACCACCCAGACAATCCAATTGAGTCAATTCGATTAGATAATGCAGGAGAATTCACATCAAAGACTTTTGATGATTACTGTATGTCAATTGGGATAGACGTTGAACATCTCGTCCCTTATGTTCATTCTCAAAACGGTTTAGCAGAGGCACAAATCAAGCAGTTACAGCTGATGGCTAGAGCAATGGTTATGCATACAAATTTGTCAGTATCTGCTTAGGGATATGCAGTATTACAGGCAGCAATGCTTGTTCTCTTGAGACCTGTAGCATGCCAACCATTCAGAGCACACTAGTTGGTAACTAGATATGAGCCTGACATTTCTTTTCTACGCATTTTTTATTGTGCCGTGTATGTACCAATTGCGCTACCACAGCACACTAAAATGGGTCCTCAATGTCGATTAGGCATATATGTTGGTTATGAATCTTCAACAACTGTCTGTTACTTAGAATCTTCGACAGGAGATCTCTTTTCTGCAAGATTTCCATATTGTCACTTTGATAAAACATACTTCCCAAAGTTAGGGGGAGATAGGAATGCATCAATTCCTGTCAAACATCAGAAATTGATGTGGAAAGCTCCTCCCAGTATGTTTCAAGAAGATTCATGCACATCTCAAAGTGAGATTTAAGTGCGAAGAATACTTGATCTTTAGAAGGTAGCAAATTCGATACCCGACTCCTTTACTGATATTGCTAAAGATATGAGATAACACATTCCTATTGCAAATATTCTTGCAAGGTTGGAAGTACTTAATGGGAGGTTTAAAGCAACTCCAGGGCAGAGTAACATGCCACTTGCCTATGTAGATGGAGTAGCATCGGCCTCGGCTCCCACTAGGAAGAGGGGGAGACCCAGAAAATCCACAGATGAGCTGCCGGCGAAAATGTAGGCCATCCAGGCACAAAATGATCCTTTCATCATCAACATTATGAATCTCACACATGAGATTGTTTCTAACTACAATTATGTCCTAGAATCACAAATAGCATCTTTGGAGGACGCTTCAAAACCATATGTGATGTCATCAAACAGTGAAATCTCACTAAAATACAATGATGGGCGCATTGTAATGGATAGAACATCCAAGGTAGTTGATGATGCTTTTTCTTATTCCGTCACTCAGGATATTATTGACGATGACGAAGTGGAACCTGGCTCGGTTGTTGAATGTCAGCAAAGAGTGGATTGGCCAAAATGGAAAGAAGCAATGCATGTCGAACTAGACTCTAAAGAAAAGACATGTTTTTGGTCTGATAGTGCTATGCCCACCAAATATGAAGTCGGTTGAACATAAATAGGTCTTTGTTCGAAAGCGTAATAAGAAGAATGAAGTCATGCGGTATAAAGATAGACTTATGGCACAATGATTTTTTCAACGCCTTGGCATTGATTATGAAGAGACATACTCTTCTGTTATGGACATCATCACTTTTTGGTACCTTATTAGTTTGGTAGTGTCTGAAAAACTGAGTATGCAGTTGATGAATGTGGTGACTGCATATCTCTATGAGAACCTTGATTCTGAGACATACATAAAAGTGCCGCAAGGCATGGTCATACCCAATTCAAGTAACTCTATACCACGGAGTGCTCATGTGATTAGATTTAAGCGTTCACTGTATGGATTGAAACAATCCGGTAGAATGTTGTACACACATTTTAGGACTACTTAATTGAAAAATAATACAAGAATAATGATTTATGCACATGTGTGCTCATTAAGAGAACAAGGTCAGGATTTGCAATTGTAGCGGTTTATATTGATGATATGAATATCATTGGGTCTCTTGATGAAATCAATGAGACTGTTAGCTACTTGAAATCCAAGTTTGAGATGTCTTGATTTGGAATTAGAACATCGAGTTGATGGAATACTTATTCACCAGTATGCTTATATCCAAAAGATGCTCAGGCAATTTAACATAGACAAAACACACCCTCTTAGCACACCAATGGTCGTACATAGTCTGGAACCCAATAAAGATCTATACCATCCGAAAGATGTTGATGAGGAGATATTGAAAGCTGAGGTACTATACCTTAGTGCTATTAGAGCTTTGTTATATATGGCTCAATGCACAAGACTAGACATTGTATTCTCTATGAACTTGTTAGCTCGGTTTAGTTCTGTGCCAACACAACTTCATTGGAATGGTATAAAACACATCTTCAAGTACTTGAAGGGTTCCATAGACTTGGGCTTGTTCTTTCCCTATAAAGAATACATAGAGAAGCATGAAATTCTTAATAAAAGGATGGTTGAAACGCAACATGCTAATTCCAGGGCTTTCAACCCGTTGAAAGTTGCACCCTGGACGGACCAGAGCCATACCTTTGGCCCGTCGAAGGAATTACCCGAGACACCTTGTTATATCTTGGTTGGTTTTGCTAATATTAGGTATCTCTATGACTCACACAAATGACATTCTCAGGCTGGTTATGTGTTTACCATGGGGAAAACAACGATATCTTGGAGATCAACGAAACAGACCTTGGTTGCTACTTCCTCGAATCATTCTAATATCATTGCTTTACATGAAGCGGTTAAGGAGTGTGTTTGGCTTAGGTCAATCATACATCACATTCGAGGAACTAGTGGATTACCTTCCACTACTACAGCACCAACTTGTATATTTGAGAACAATATGGCTTGCATTGAGCAAATGAAGTTGTGATACATAAAGGGCGATCATACCAAACACATATCACCGAAGTTTTTCTTCAATCAGCAACAACAATAGCTATTGAACATTCATGTGAATCAGGTTTGTTCGGCAAATAATGTTGCAGACTAGTTTACCAAGTCACTGCCTAAATCTACATTTGTTAAGCACGTGAGACGCATTAGTATGCGAAGAATGTATGAACTCCAAGATTGAGTTACTGATCAGGGGAAGTTCATTTCTTAGACATCAGGAGGAGTCTATATATGGGGGAGTTCATCGAGGACGAAATTTTTTTTTAAGGAGGGTGGAAATGTGAGACCTGGAAAATTTTAAGGAGTTAATTTTTACGTATATCGAGAGAAGAAGCGAAACCTCGATAATGAGCGAAGAAGCTTATAGATATTTATGAAATTTTGAAGAACCTGAATCTACATTCCGATAATCCAAAATTTAAGCATATGTCTTCATGAGTTTGAAAGTATATTCGTTCGTATTCTTTGTTATGACTATCAGAAATTAGTACGAAAATAAAATAATTATTATTATTGGGAAGGCTGATCTTGGTGTAGGATTATAGTCTTACCATGTAGTATTGGAGAGTAAGAAATAAAACGCCCAAACTGATCTGAATGAGAGAGAAACAGAGAGGGAGGGACAGAGACAGAGAAAGAAAGAGGAACGAAGCTACAACCTTTATTCTCCATTATTTCCTTCATCAGCGTTTCAGGGCCAATATCTATATGATAGAGACCTCGGTTGCCTTTGTGTGCTTCATGTACAGTTGTCGGAATTGTGTCGTCGACATCATACTCAAATTTTGTGATGATCCAACGGTGAAATCGATCTACATCAAGGTAAATATGATGACTGTTAGTTTGAGTTTCAGCTTTGGGTATAATTGAATTTGCTCTAATTTGAGTTGCATGTCATTTTTCCTATGAAATTTCATGAATCTGAGACTTGAATTATTGTTCTCCGACCTGGATTGAGTTATAAAGAAGTGTAGCTCATTAGTTCCGATCGTCCATGAAAGGTAAGGGGAGGTAAGATAGAGTCTTCCTCCTATATTCTTCATAATCTGGTATAGTTACACTTCAATTGATGAAGAATCTCGTTGCATATTTGACTAGAATGAAGGTGAGGTCTGCATTTTTAACCAAGGAGTTGGCTTGTTGGAAATCAACCACTTTCCTTGGTGGAAATATTAATATGTATCACTGTAGTGCCAAGACAAGAATATATTCAGCATTTGTCTTCTTCAAGGTGATGAAATGTTTCTTTTGAAGTTTTGTTTGGATTCGGAATGAGATGATTGTGCATTTGGTTATTGTGCTCTACAAATATAAAATTAAGTTGTTAGAGCTACTTTTAAGGTTTCATATGAGCCTTGTACAAGGAACTTGGTTGCTGTTTAGTTTTATAAGTATCAGTATGTTTCATTTGAAAACTAAAGTGACTTGAATGAGATCAGTTAGGTGAATGAATATCAAGTCTTAAGAACAGATTGGAAATTTATTAAAAGGTTAATCTTGAAGGCTTGGATTTGGTGATTGATGAGAATTATTTTGTCGAAATAGGACTTCGAGCACCAAGAGGAACAAAGATCGGATTAATGATGGTCTCGGACAACGTGTAAAGAAAAGTTTCGGCATTCCAGGTAGGGATTATGGACTTGCCTTGTTAGTGGTTTTAAAGTATATAAAATAGTAGATCGATATGTACTATGATAAAATTTGTTTTCGATGTATATGTGGTACCTTGTGATATTGACTTGAGAGTGAGCGGAGCATAGCGACTACCTTGGGTTTCGATCCCCTAAACCTCCGGAGGGGCTATATGGACGGAGTAGTGTTTGACATCCCTTGTGGTGTGGCACTATCTTTAGGTGATACGACATAAATGGACACTCTCGCTACACCTTGCTTGTTGGATGAGATAGATCTCTAGTAATGTGGTAGTTGGGCATAGGCACCGATCATCAGGTTTGCTATATCACTATGAGTTTTCCGATGTGGATTTCTCCTACTTTATTTATATCATTTTCCACATACTTGATTGATGGCCATCACTTTTATATAAATGTTTTAAGTATAGTTTTCAAACCTAGCTTGGTATAGTCTTGTTGAGCAGCGAGGATGAAAACTCACCCCTATAATAGTTTTGAATGAAGGTACTGTGCACTGGTAATGGGACAAAGGAGGACGGAGTTGGGTGTGCCGAAGGCGTTGTGTTCCTAGTCCAAATGGTAGTTGTCAAGTTTCAAACTTGTATCTTGTTCCCTCTATGTTTATATGTTCTTTTTAGGTAATCTTCTATTTGATTGAGTTTGTATTTAGTAGTCAATAACTTCTTATGAAGTCGTTAATCGAATGGATTTAAGTGATAACACTTGTTTCTATTTAATGATTTCACCTCATTTTAAAGAATAATCGTTTCCGTTTTGCGATTTGTATGTACTATTTTGAATAGTTTTGCCTTGTGATTCTTTAAAGTGTCTAATTAGGTTTTAAACTTACATTTTTAAAGATTCGCGACACTGTGACGAATTTAAACTAATGAGGTGCAGTTTGGGACATTACAGAAAATTGACCTTATTTATCCTTGGCCCAAAAAAAAAACTTTCATAATAACTAACCCTCCTCCCTCCTTCCACGTTTCTTTCTCTCTTTATCAAAAGACTTCCTCCCTTTCATGAAAAAAGAAACTTCCTGTAACCAAAAAAAAAAACTTCCTCTAAAACTGATTTTTTTTTTTAAAAATAAAAATTTGATTCTCCACATGCATCGCATGTGTATGCTTTCTAGGAAGATATAAGAGAAACAAGTGTGTCCACATATTCATCCACAATTTGATTTAATTGTCATTCACCTGCGCGCATGTGTTAACGTAGTACGAAAGTGTCGTAAGCCGATGCGTACCGAGTAAGGGGAGTAAAATTCACTCTCCATTTTACAATTTATAATTCGCACTCATTAATTTGTTTTTACTCAAACTTCCAGTTTTACCTTGTAATATCACTTTCTCAATTTCTCACTCTGCTCATCGAATGAGAGGCTGGACCCTCTGGAGAGGCATGTCATTGGGGTGTTCCATGACATTGTATGTGACGAATAGATTCTTGTCCACAATCGCCAAGATAATAAATAAATAAAAAATAAATCGAGAAAATACTCGATCAAAAAATTAAATTCAACTAATCAAGTCGAAGAACATGTTTAAACAACTTGTTATGATGAAACAGCCATAACGATATAATACAAAACTATTTTTTTTGTCAGCGGCACCGTCGCTGGTGGTAAATTCTGTCACCTCCGCCCATCCATTGGGTCGACGAAGCTTAAACGGCGAATTAACCTTAATACTATGTTCGTATCGTCGATATGAATCTAACGACATATAACTTGATAAGTTTTGGAAAGTAATTTTCCGATTACGCGCCGTCACAGGTGGCGACGACGCGTGCAGCCCACGCGCCACCGGCGATCACCGTCAATGGAGGCGATTAACCCACAAAATTGAAGCTCTCAACATATACAACAATAAACATCAAAAGGCCCATGCATGATTCCGGCTGATTTGGCCGGAATCGGCCCCGAGATAACTCGGCCGGAAATTGATTCCGACGAGATATCTTCGTCGTCGAGCCACGTTGTGGCTCGAGGCTTAACTCAAATGACTCGAGAGGAAAAGGGGAGCAAAACCCGTCTATTCTCGCTGACCCAGACTACCGACAACCACCGCTCACGGTGATTCCCGAAACGATCTCGACTGAAATCGATTCGATTTTCACAAGTTGTACTTACAACCAAGAACCTCAATACATAATTGCAATCTATAGAAAAAAAAGAATAAAAATCATACCCAATCTGTCGTCGGAGACTTCGCCAGCGACGACGGTCAACCTCACTCGAAACCCTAGAATTTAAGCCTTTGATTAGGCATCCATAGAACTCCATTGTCGAAGCTAAACCCGGAAAAAGGTCCAGGAAGAAGACGTCGTTCGATTCCGACCGAAATCATGGGTCGGACGGCGTCGCACCTCCGGCGATCGCCGCATTGCCTGGGAATTCCTTCTCTCTCTTCGGGAGAGAAGGTTGACCAAAGTCAACCCTCCCAAAACTCTACTGACCTTTCAAAAAAGGAAACTCCCTTGTATACATTTCCATTTACGGTAACTCTGTAATTACTTTACGACAAACTTCCAATAGTCGTAACTTTCACGTCATAACTTCGTTTTGACATTCTTCACGTCAACAAACTCATCTCGACAAATTTTATAATTTCTATCCGAAGTCAACCAACTTCCCTTGAGTGACGACTTCAAACTTGAAAGGAAGGACATTGATGGATTTTGAAGGGGCGTTTGCTGCGTAATTGGGTAAGCGAGGAGATATAATGTAACTTTTCTCCAGTGGCAGAGTCAGGGTGAAACATGGGGGGGGGGGGGGGGGGGGGGGATTATAAGAACAAAAAAAATCTGAACAGTTTAGCCCCAAAACTGGGAAGAGAGAAAAAAAACTGAAGAAAACAAACCAGCTTTGTTAGGCTGGGTTTCGAACCCAGAAACAATTAAATAAATCAATGCATGATTACCACTAGGGATCATCATGGGCTGGGTTGGGCCAGGCTGACCTCAGCCCAATATTAAGGTTTAGGACCGAGTTGGGTTGGGCCAGGTCAGAAGTCAAAGGGAACGAGGCCAGGTCGGGCCGAGCCGAAGTCACAATTCGGAAGCCCTAGCCTGGACCTTAAGGCTAGGTCAAAGAGGCTAAAGAGGTCGACGTCAGGCCCAGCCGGTCTCTATGGGTCCCGCCAAGATGGATCTTAAATATAAAAAAATATTTAAAAGGTTTGAGGTATTACAATTATTAATTTATGATATTTATTTTGAAAAATATCTTTGTAAGTTGAGAAGAGTGAGGAGAATAAAAAAAAATTATGAAGAAAATATGATACCAATCATATAATACATGTCTTTTTTAAATAAAAAGAGCTAAAATGGATCAGGCTAAACTTGACCTTTAAGGCACAAAAATGACGGGCCAAAGCACCGGGCCAGACCGGGCTTCACTTACATGGCCCTAGTTCTACCCTATTTTTAATGAGGCTGGGCCGACCCGCCCTAACAGTAGGCTGGACCGGACTTCAGCCTCATGAGTCGGGTGGGCTAAAACGAGGCTCGAGGCTAAATGGTGACTCCATTACCACTACACCATAATACAATTCATGTAAATATAAGAAAACATAACAGATTTATCGAAACTCAAGGGGGCCATGACCCCTTCTGCCCCAACGTGGCTCTGTGCCTCTGCGACTGCTTTTTTCTGTATTTAATCACTCAATATTCCACAATATATATAAGATCATTAAGATGAATGCTGAGGGACTTTTGGTTGGAACCTATTTTGTTGTGCTTTTGACCAAACGTTCATAGATAATTTTTTACCTGAATGTACCAAAGTACGTGCTACAAAAAAAAACTAGCTAATTATGACTCTTCGTGAATGTGCGCTTCGGCAACTCCTCGTTGTGAAGCTAGCATGGTTGCAACTACCAGTGTATCATTAAAGTTTGAGGTAGAGGTATCATCAAGATCAAGTCTTGGTGCCCATCAGAATATAGGCTCTCCAGATTTCTCAAAGTACAAATGAATTTTAATTCCACAACCTTCACAACGTTAGACAGCACAAACTTACAGCATTCAAAAGCGCATAACATTTAATCAGGACACCAGTTAATTGTAAACATCAAAGAAGTCCGGATTAAACGTGATCTAGGCAGACCTCGACGAAATGAATTGAGAATGTGAAAAGCTAGCTGGGAGGTAGAGGCTTGGATGGAGAACTCGTTGCCGAAACGTGTGAGGCACGTGATGGAGCGAGCGAAGGTCTTGAGGGCGTTCCCACTGACATCGATCTTAGTCTCCTTCGCCCTCTGAGAAGAGAGGAAGAGGAAGAAGAACAAGAGAAGCTAGGATTATGAATATGGAGTTGACATGATCTATCATAATGCAAATTGGTTTTTGTTGGGTTTAAAGATTTATGTCACTGAATTCTTTTTTATTTTTTTTTGCACGTTGAGTTTGAGGAATAAGTGTTAAGAGCAGAGTGGAGAGAGGAGTCGATGATGAGAAAAACACAAATTGTAATATTCTAAAGAGTAGAACTAAAAATTTGAGCCAAAAAAAGTTGGTTGGAATGCGAATCGTAAAAAGGGAGTGTGAATTTCACTCCCATTCGATGTGATTTTGTCCACCATATATTTCTTCTCATCACCTATACTATCATACATTTTGTACGCTATATGCTAATGATGGCCCATACCATATGACAATGAGAGTACCTAACTACTGTTGTCTATTTCAGTCGAAGAAGAAAAAATGCTGTCTATTAATTCACAAGTATGTCATCTTCTCGCATGTAGCCTTAGACGCTCCAATGTGCGTGCTATAATTCCACACACAAAGTACTGTACATATTGAAGGAATTTCTTAGTCAAATACTTGGTTGATTATGTCTATTGTTAGTGTACGTAATGATCGAATTGAATGATGTACGTATTTCATATCCTTTAAAAGTTTTCAACCGACACTCGGATCAAATTTTACGAACTATGGAATAGACTTTTCCCTAAACCGAACATATATAGTAATACATTCTCGGTACGGTTATGCTAAGGACATATGCATTTATTAATAAATGCCATTTTTTTTATTTGACTTATTTTTAGGTTACATAATCATATCTCTACCATTCATTTTCTTGATACTAGTGTATAGATCATTTATGTAAAACTTCATCTAATTTAATGATCGTTTGAGCTTCCATAATTGTGATTTGCCACACATAAATATTAACGATTTCGGTTAGACATATTACAGTTCATTCATTGGTTTGATTTAGTTAAACACCTTAAACATCATCAAATTAGATAAATTTTTGCATAAGTGATCTATACAATAATATCTAGAAACTGAATGATGAAGATGTAATTATGTTTCTAAAAAGTGAGCTAAATCGTGGAAAAATCAAGAAATCTGTATTTTTTTAATAAATGTAGGCATCCTTAATTACCTAATAATCCCTGAATACATACTATTGGGATACTGTAGCTCTACGTTGTATATTCTCATGGACCACGTACTTTTTTTTTAAGGAGAGATGAGAATGAACCTTAGTCAGTAGTGGTAATAGGTCCATCCCGCCATATATATCCCCTATATTATTAGAATGGGATAAATTATGTGACAAGGGATGTAATACGTGAACCTCGGGCTGCAAAATGTTCGAAGATGTAATGAGAAAAATAAGTAAACCTAATAAATGGAAGTGAGATTGGGTAAGGTTTAGTACGTGCGTACGTACATATATGAAATGCATGCATGCATGGATGGTAGAATACTGCCTTTAACAAAAATTTCAGGACTATTCTCGATCGGCTCTCTCTATCGATCAGCTGATCGAAAGGGAGTGAAAGCTAAATAATGCAAAGTGGATAAGAAAGCTAGCTAGCTAGCTATACGTCGTGATCTCGATCGAGAATTCGAGTTGTATGAGTGGCCATGCATGAGCAATATGTTGGGTGGTATTTCTGTCCATGCATGCATGCATGGTCCATTCTGATGGAGATGCAAAATCAATCAACTTTGTAATTAGAAATTTGCATAGCTAGCTGCCTAGCTCCACAGATTATAGCGGGAAATTAACTTGGAGCTAAAGCTAATCAACCAAAAAAGTAAAGCTAACTAACCAAACTGATCAATACTACTACTACTACTACTACTAAGTTAAGTTTAGCTAGCTGGCTAGACAAGCTAGTGCGATGAGTTTCGATCAGTACGTATGGTTTTTAAGTCAGATCCCTCGCTCTTTGGATTTTTGCTTCGTTTTATATAGATATAGATATAGATATAGATACAGATATAGATGGCAACCAATCTGATCAGTTTAATTTAAATGGTTTTCAGTTAATGGAGTAATTAATTAAGGACCCATGCATGATTCATGACTTGACAACGAGACTACGAGCTAGTGCCTCTTTTGAAAGCAAATTAAGATACAATCAAGACCTTAAAAATAAAATATATATGTTGGAGATATACAAGATATGTATATTTCTATGGACGGTATCCTTCAATTCAAGAATATCTCCATTGACGGACTTTGATCAGTCTCTATTTGGTAGCTCTCTTTCTCTTGTCACGCCAACTCATGATGTTCAAATCTTATATTAGTGGCCCAATACTCAACAAACAATGTCATTTCAATCTGCTGTACTCTATATTTTCAATCACCTAATTTCTCTCGACCCTTAATGCTGATCTTTCTAATCATCGATCAAAATATGCTTTGTTTCAAATAACCTTGAACCGGTACTAAACAGATTTATTTGCAAATTTAAATAATAATAAAAAAGGTACAGGAAACATGAAAATTAAATCCTTGTAATATTTATTTGAGAAAGGTCGACTTACAAAGTGATCGGGATTTCGTAACTATATGCAAGGTAATTAAAGAGTCGTGAAATTAAGCCACGTAGAGCTAACAAATTCTATCATATATAGCATTAAAAAAGAGGGTCAAAGGTCACATCCAATCCCCTTATTAAACCAAACACGCTCTGCGTTTCTTCCTGATCGGAATGTACGTACGTACTTTGTTTTGGGTTTGAATGATCCTCAATGCTGCAAGCAAGCCTACAACTAATTAGGGTCCATATATACCTTATCGAGATCAACTCGGTACAACGACGGATCAAGGTTTGCATTTATAGTACGTTGTGTTTCACGAAACATGCGAGAGAAGTTGCTGGTACACTTTTCGATCAGAGGTATATATTTCGATTGGGGAGGTACGTGGCAACCTTGCAACACAAATTAAGAACATTTGATTTGAACCATATATACGTGTCAACTCAACTCAACTAACATATCTGGATCCAATGCAAATACGTTGATTTTCACATGACAAGTAGAGAACTCAAGACATTTGGAATGCTGACTCACGCTTTTTACTATAGCGTCATCACACCATTCATAAGAGAGCTAGCTAGCATAAATCCTGTGTATGTTGTCGACCAAAAGCTAGTTACCTAGGCAGTTGTCGATACTTTGCTGATCAATTTTACATATATAAGAAATAATACGTGATTCACAGATAATATATTAGTTACGTTTACAACCGAAGGAGAACAGTTTTATTATGTTGAGGAAACTAGATTAAAGAATACCACACTAAATTAAATAATCTAAATGATATATATACATTTTCGAATGGTAGACCCAATAAAAAACTTAAGTCTAACAAAACTCGAATTACATTTAATTTACCGACATACAAAATTAATTCAAGACATTTTAACATGACTCAATCTCAAAACACCGGCCTATATATGGCCAGTAGGTATATGGTATTTTTAGATGGAATAGATTTGGTCATCTGCACCGTCGATCTTTAACGGTTGGCCAAGTGTAGTGTCATACACTCATACATGCTACTGATGCTAGCTAGCTACCAGTACAAATTAAGTTAATTTCTAAAATCGATATATATAGATGGTTTCAAAGTAGTATATATAGTTATATGCCGATGACGTATTGTATTGTTTAGTTATATGCCGATGACGTATTGTATTGTTTGTATATATGGCCCGCAGGCAGAACTAGTTCAGGCCGAGCTGTAACCGAAATCGACCAACAATCAAACAAAAAAGGAAAAAATTAAACTTAACAGAATAATATCGGTTTGGTTTCAATTTTCTGGTCTAGAAGAATTCAGTTGAACCGATTGAACCAAAAGATTTGAAAACTACGCCGTTTTGGTATTTTTCTTTCGGCGACTCTAAAATCTCTAGCTTTCTAGTGCGCAGCCTCACCTATCACTAAGTTCATCACGCCCTCAGACATCTATCACTTCATTCTCAAACTCAGAACCGCCGTCTACCACATTGATTGAGAACTACCATGAGCCTCCCATCGTCGATCTCTCTCTTGATTTTATTTTTTATTTTCTATTGCAAACAAATAAATTGAAAATAAACTGAACTGAACCGTTTATGGTCAGTTTTTTAGTGTAAAAATGGAGAGAACCGAACCGATAAAAAAATTCGGTTCGATTTTCAATTTAAATAAAAAAACTAAACCGAATGAATCGATTAACATCCCTACTCACAAGTCATAAGCCCCATAACAAAATATAATACATTGAGACATTGAGAGAATTCTCATGTCAAGTCAGTATGTATCTGACACTTTAGTGTCTATAAAATTTCCTAAAATCCAGTTTTCAATTCACATATAAATAGAAAAAAATCCCTTTCTATGATGCCTTAATTGAAAAAAAAAATCCCTTTCTACTGTGCATCATTATCGAGGAAAAAAAATCCTTGATATCTTTATCTTATAAAAAAATTCCCTTTGTTGAAGTTTCTTGCCCCATAGATTTTTTTTTCTCCCTTCGCCACTGTTAATATGGGGAAACAAGTTCTTGTACAAAGTTATATGGATTGTACGTTAGCGAATCATAATCAAAAATTAATTAACAAACTATTTTGGATGCGACTATTTAACTGCGCCAATAGATCGAAATAATGTCGAGGCTAGAGAATATTCAATATTGGACATGGACATATATATATATATTGAATTTGATCGATCAGTATTATATCCTTGTCATGCATGGGAGCCACCATACCAGCTCGAACTCAAACAGTCAAACTAGCCAAGTAGCTATGGCCTCTGCAATTGGTTAGGATTTCAGGGTTTCAGCCGTACGAACGCCTAGCTTGCCCGCACTATAAATATCAAGGTCCCATAAGCAGCTGCACTCCCAAATTGTACTACTTAATTGTTGTTTCACACCTGCTCGATCTAGCTCTAAACTTTTAGGACTAGCTATGTCATTTCAGTTTGTGGTGTTTGGGTTTCTTTGGTTACTACTGGGCGGGGCCTCCTTGTCTGGGGCTTCCAGGGAGAAGTACCACGCATATGTTGAAAATGAATGTAGCTTTACTACATATCCCAGCATCTGTGTCGAAACCATGATGGGGTTGGGAGGTTCTGGGCAACATGATTTTGATATCATGTCGGCTCTGGTTAACAAGACAATTTATGAGACCCAGTTGGCCTCATCTGAGTTCTCCAAGTTCAGCTCCCAATTATCTGGAGTTCGTGAAGCTCAACCAGCTCATGATTCTGTGAAAGGTGGTAATTAACTTAGATATTACTCGATCATGAGCTAGCTAGTTAGTAACCTTTTTATTAATTAACTTGATAAACATAGTGGATCGTTTACATGCTCCATATATGAAATCATATTAAGAATTAATTAGTACGCTTTCATTCATGTTCCCTTCGAGTGTCGGTTGCGAACTCAAGATGGGTGAATTTTATGAACGATAATTGGTGATGTTTTGCTCTTCTCAACTTTAAGGGTTTTAATTCTGAGATTAATCTATAATTAAAATTGAAGTTAACCTATCATTTGACGTTGAACTAGTATTTGTTACAGTATCTTGATGAATGATTATTATCTTCATCTCAAAATGGTAGCGACCATGAATAGTTTAACAGTTTAAGTTGTTAGCTAGGCTAGCTAAAGTAGTTGTTTGTTTTCTCACCATGCATGTTAATATTTTGAAACGTACATGGCAGCACGTACGTACTTCTTTGTTTTTGTTTTTGACAAAAAGATGTGTTACGATTTTAATTTTTCTTCTCTCTACATAATCAGACTACTGTCAAGAACTTATGGGCATGTCCTTGAAGCGCCTAGACCAATCCCTAATAGCCCTCAAGAAATCTCCCTCCAAGAACAAGCAAGACATTCAAGCCTGGCTAAGTGCCACCTTAACTTTCCAAGAAACTTGCAAGGACTACGCTGCCGATCACGGCCTCGTTCTCACAGCTAGCTCCGAGCAGACCCTCCCGGTTGATCTTCCCAAGCGCATAGACTACACTTCTCAGTTGGGAAGTAATCTGTTAGCTCTCGTCAACCGCGTCAGCAGCAGTACTGGAAATCCGAAGAACACCGCTAGTGGTAAACAAACCGAGGTTTTCCCCAAATGGGTTTCTCCCAAGGACCGAAAACTGCTTCAGGCAACCACCGTAAGAGCCAATGTTCTGGTTGCTAAAGACGGGTCAGGGAACTATAGAACTGTGTCTGAGGCTATTCAGGCAGCCTCTGGAGGAAGGTTTGTGATTTATGTGAAGGCCGGTGTTTATAAGGAAAAGATTCGGACAAACAAAGACGGTATTACGTTGATTGGTGATGGACCATATTCCACTATTATTACTTGGGATGATAGTGTGGCTAAAGGTGCTTCCATGCCTGGCTCCGCTACATTCAGTGAGTACTCTCTTCTTTTATTATCTATCATTCGATCTATGTAGCTAGATAATAAGTACGTATTATATTTGCATGTACATGTAACAAGCTAGTTACATAAACATCAACGTACACCAAAACGTACGTGAAAGAAACATAACATAACATGATTTGATCTTGATTTATTGCATGGACAGCCGTAACAGGAGATGGATTCATAGCTCGAGATATTGGGTTCCAAAACACGGCCGGTCCTGATGCAGAACAAGCCCTAGCCCTATACATCTCTTCTGATCACTCGGTTCTCTTCAAGTGTAGCATCGTCGCCTACCAAGACACACTCTATGCACTTGCCCTCCGCCAATTCTATAGAGAATGTGACATCCACGGCAGCATCGACTTCATATTCGGAAACGCAGCCGCCGTCTTCCAGAGTTGCAATCTCATCTTCCGCAGGCACAAAGGGTACAACGCAATCATGGCAAACGGGAGGACCGACCCAGGACAAAATACCGGCTTCTCTGTCCAGAACTGTAAGATCATGGCCGGGTCGGACTTAGGTCCGGTGAAAGGTTCTTACAGTTCATATCTAGGGAGGCCGTGGAAGGCATACTCTAGAGCCGTGGTCATGCAATCCAACATAGATAGTGTCATATCACCTAGAGGATGGGTCGAGTGGCATGGCGCCGGAGGTTCCAGCCTCAAGTCACTCTACTTTGCCGAGTTTGAAAACATGGGATCCGGAGCTGGGGTGGGGCAGAGGGTACAGTGGCCGGGTTATCATGTAATTGGAGCAGATGTGGCTGTGGACTATACTGTTGGTAACTTTATTGGTGGAACGTCATGGCTGCCGTCGACTGGTGTGACGTTTGTTTCTGGCCTCCATTGAAAAGTGGAGTAGTATTGTGAAAAAGACTTGTTACCAGCAATGGCTGAAGGGATGATGATCGAAGGTCTAGCTCACCGGCCACATGCAAGTCTTGGTCTCAAGTCTTCCCAAGATCCAATTATGCAAGAAAGTATGCAACGTACATATGTATGCCATCAAATTCTACTAATCAATAGCTAGCTAGTGCGCAAAATTTGGAAGTTAATCAATAGCTTTTTTGATAATAAAAAAAAAAGAAACTATTGATTAACTTACAAATTTTGCACACTAGCTAGCTATTGATTAGTAGAATTTGATTGCATATGTATGTACGTTGCATACTTAATCAATAG
The DNA here is from genome assembly GCA_946800695.1 of Geum urbanum. Lineage (NCBI taxonomy): Eukaryota > Viridiplantae > Streptophyta > Magnoliopsida > Rosales > Rosaceae > Geum > Geum urbanum. Next base: position 7,921,494 of record OX326997.1, read on the forward strand.
CTAGCAAAAGTAAATAAAACAGATGTAGCGTGTTGTGTAAATTTGTAATCAAGTATATAAATAAAAGATTGTGTTGGTGTATTTTATTTTAAACTAAGTTTTGTTTAGTGTTGTTATATTTCACTTCAAACTCTATTTCAAAAAAAATATTTCACTTCAAATTTGAACAAGAATGAGAGATAACCTTTTGTTATCAGTCCATACGCCAAAAAAGAATCTCACCGAAAGAGCATGCAAAGATTATTAGTGTGTACTCTACACGTACTCTAGAGTCGAAAACATGTCATAAACCTAGCTCTTTAATTATCTATGTTTAAGAGACTGATATAGTTGTATGTGTATATTCTTATATTTTGTGTGATGATTGTTGATTTGATTAAAAGTTTTATACTATTTATTATTTAAATTCTATTTTGTATACACAATAAAAAAATAAAATAAAAAAAATTTATAATCCTGCGGAACTCGACAAATGGGCTAAATGCAGCCCGCCACAAACCCGTGGGCATTTCCGCGGAAATGAAATTTATAAAAAAGCTCAACTGGACTTAAATTTATAAAATTTTATGAAAAGAGGAGGTAAAGAAAACCATAACATAGTAAGTGGGAAAGGGGAACCTTTGGTTTTGGGTTATAAATGTGGTGCCTTATTAGTTTGTTTTATGTTCAGATCCTGTATGCAACTATGCTACAGACTCACTCAAACTGATCATCACTTCAGGCATTCGATGTATCATCAATTCTGATTGGTTTTCTCAAAACACATCGGAACAATTATAAATAACTCATCCATATTTAATTTATATTTTATCTTATTTTATTTTAATGTGAGATCTTCTCTCTCTAAGACTCTAGCAACACCATCTTCCACCAGGACACGATTAGAAAGGGGTGTGATACATGTGTCAGCAACCCAACTTCCCTCCCTCCTCTGAAGGAGTCGACCAAAAAATGTCAGTCAACTAATGAATCCATATGTAGAAAACCGATCACCGCTAAAGTTGGGCCACATTATTTACATGTGTTTTTAATCGTTTTTTTTTCTTTTTATAAATTTAATTTACCGAATTTTTTTAAAAAGAAATATGACTAGGAAGGTTATTCAAGTATGACTCGTTCTAAACTTTGTTCATTCAAGTATGAAAAATATTACTTTGCTCACTATCTAATTACATTTATACTCGCTCCAAATTCTGCAAAATTTGAAGTTTTGAATTCAAGTTATAATCGACTAAGGAAACCTATTGGGCACTGTAGATCTCTTCCTTGTGAGTCTTTTTATACCAAGATCAAGCCTCAATTCAACTCGAGAAAGAAGAATCGAAGATTTGAATTTTAGGTGTTCTTGACTTCAAAGGTTAATTTGACAACTTTCATGATGAATTGGACTTTGGTGTAGTTGAAAAAAGTATTTTTGGGTTGATTTCGCACAGATTGAGCTCCGCCAATTAGAGTGGCGCTGCCAATAAGAGGGACGCCACCAATTTCTTCAGTTCGGAGTGATCAAAGTGAGTAAAAGTGTAATTCGATAATGAGCAAAATAATATTTGTCATATATGAATGAATAAAGTTTAAAACGTGCCATATTTGAATGATATTTCTAGCCATTTTTTCCTGTTCCAAAAACCAAACTCTAATCAGAGCAAATATATTTATTTAAAAAAAAAAAACAAATCCGCTTAGAGCTATTGTTGGGCTTCTGTCTCATTGGGTTCAGAGTTACATTCCGGCCCATATATTTCAAGCTTCATCGGGAAGCCTCTCTGTCATTGATCTCATATAAGCTTCCCTGGCAAGCAAGACTCCAGTGACCAGTGTTCGCTTCACTTTGGCGCGCCACCTAAAACCCCTCTTTGAAAAAAAATCTCAATCTCGTCCCTTTCCCCCAATTATCTCTACGTGTGCCTCCGTCAAGTCTTCAATAGACTCGCAGAAAGCAAATTAGGGTTTTTCTTCTTCTTCTGATATCGGAGTAGCCATGGAGCAACAGAGAGCGGTTCCCCAGCAAGATGAGATCGAAGAAATGCAGCACGGCCCTGTTCCCGTCGAACAGCTTCAGGTAAAACCCCAATCGAATTGCGCTCGATTCATGATTGGGGTTCTTGTTCGATTTGGGTATGATGGCTTTTCGGGCTCTGATTCGTCGGTTCAGTGTGGAATTGAAGAATGGGTTTTCTTTAGGGCTTGTGGATTGTGGTGAATCTTGCTCAAGTTTCGATTTTTTTATGTGGGTTTTGCATTTTGAGTAGGGTTTTGGTTTATGCGATGAAATGTAGTTACATGGCTTCATTGTTCGCTCATGGGTTTTAGAAACCCTATGATTCAGGGGATCATTTCGTGAAGTCAATTGCAATGTGGGTTTTGTATGTTGAAGAATCGGAGAGTTTTGATGCTTGTATTTGCTTTCCAAGTGCAAAGGAGCCATCTTTTTGTGGTTTGTTATGTGTTTAATATGAATACAGCGTTTCTTGGGTTTTGCTGTTTACTACTGTTTTAAATCTCTAGCGAGCAGTTGAGATTCTTGTGTTGTTGATTGTGATATGGGTTGTGTTGGTTTTCCATTTTGGATCAATGTGAGGATTGTAATTGCTTGAGTTAAGTATGTAAGGCTAAAGCATCAATATTTGTTTGGTTAATGCTGACATGTTTTTTGTATCTTTTCAATTCAAGGCGTCTGGCATTGCTTCCATTGATGTAAAGAAGCTTAAAGAAGCGGGTCTTTGCACAGTCGAGGCTGTTGCTTACTCACCAAGGAAGGATCTTCTGCAAATCAAAGGGATTAGTGAAGCAAAAGTTGATAAGATCATTGAAGCAGGCATGCTCATTTTATGTCATTTCCCACTGTGAATGTTGTTACTCATTTGCCAAAATTGATATCCTAATACCTGATTTGATCCATTTCATTGACAGCCTCCAAACTGGTGCCTTTGGGTTTCACTAGTGCTAGCCAGCTCCACGCTCAGAGACTTGAAATCATCCAAATTACTTCTGGCTCAAGAGAACTTGATAAGATATTGGAGGGTCAGTTCCTACTACTCCTAAATTCATTTGATATAGGAATACTCCTTTTTTAGACCTTAGTCATTGTTTTACGGATAAATTTAATAATAGTTTCTGCCATATGACAGGAGGAATAGAGACAGGATCTATTACTGAGATATATGGTGAGTTTCGCTCTGGAAAGACTCAGTTGTGCCACACGCTTTGTGTCACTTGCCAAGTAAGCGACTTTCTTTACTGTTTGATACGGCGCCAGTGCCTCATGATAAGTTAGTTTCGCTCTATAAGACAGATTTGGTGACAATGTGAAATTGCAATTCAACTATGTCAAGACCAAACATAACCCACTGACATGCTCCCTATACATGTGTATTCATTTTCATAAAGTCAATATTCACTTTGATGGGGTTCAAGAGTTCCTGGTTGAGAGTTCATTGTTAGTTTAAGAATACATCAATTAAATACTATCACCAACTTCCAGAGTCCAACTCTATACATCGATCCACTATGGTGCATTCTAATATCCATTTTGATGTTTCAGCTTCCATTAGATCAAGGAGGTGGTGAGGGAAAAGCTATGTACATTGATGCTGAAGGTACATTTAGGCCACAAAGGCTTTTGCAGATAGCAGAGAGGTATGATATTTCTACGTTGTAGTGACCACAGTGTTATGGTTTATAGACATTAGATAGTTAGGGATTGTATTGGTACAGGTTTGGACTCAACGGTGCTGATGTCTTGGAGAATGTAGCCTATGCTAGAGCTTATAACACTGATCATCAGTCCAGGCTTCTGCTTGAAGCAGCTTCAATGATGGTAGAAACAAGGTACAATTCTGTATATAACTTGGATCTGTTAGTGAGATCCTTGCTCAGGTCTAGAATGTATTAGGCCAAATACTAATGGATTTTTTGGGTGTACAGGTTTGCTCTCATGATAGTAGACAGTGCCACAGCCCTCTACAGAACAGACTTTTCGGGAAGAGGAGAACTTTCAGCGCGGCAGATGCATCTTGCAAAGTTTCTCAGGAGCCTTCAGAAGTTAGCAGATGAGGTGAGACTTCTTACATCTTATACAAAGAACTTGCAGGATGATTTCGGAACTAGAACTTGGAATCATAATTTAACAGACCCTCTGTGCATAATGTATATGCAGTTTGGTGTGGCTGTTGTCATCACGAATCAAGTTGTAGCACAAGTGGATGGTTCTGCACTCTTTGCTGGGCCTCAGGTTAAGCCTATTGGTGGTAACATCATGGCCCATGCTTCTACGACAAGGCTTGCTCTCCGGAAGGGAAGAGGGGAGGAGCGCATCTGTAAAGTAATAAGCTCTCCTTGTCTGGCCGAAGCAGAAGCACGGTTCCAGATCTCCCCAGAAGGCGTCACTGATGTGAAGGACTAAATTCTTGTGCAAGTGCAAACACTATTGGTTCTTCACGTACTCTCTTGTATATCTTTCTTGTAATGAACCTGTGATTTTTTGTTACCAAAGATGTATCCAAGGAATTTCAATGCCTTTTCTTTTGCCACATACTTTTCGCCATCAATGACGATGACGCCGTTAACCTATTATTATACACTGACGCCGTCATAGATTAGTGATAAGTTGGTTAATTAAGGTATGAAATTATAAAAAGCTCGATGGTTTGGAACTGTTTGTGAAGTTTTCTCTATTTGACAATTTGCGCGAGTAAGGCTCTACTACACCTGTAATCAAAACGCGGCGTTTAGATGGTCGTAAGCCTTTTCCAACTGTAACCAAAACGCGGCGTTTTGGTTGTCGTAAACTTAAAGCACACAGCCCGTTTTATCTTTTTAGAGTCTGAATTGAAGTTCTCAACTGTTTAATTCTGAGGTAGTGAAGAAGCTTTGTAGATTCATCTATGGCGACTAAGCCTGGCGTTCCCAGATCGGGAGCTGTTTCCAAGGGCTACAACTTTGCATCTCACTGGGAACAGGTTTCCTTCTTCTATTCAGATTTAACCATTCCAATTACGATTATCAAGCTTCGTATCAGATCGGATCGGATCGGATCGGATTAGATATGTAATTAAATGTAGTAAATTCTTTCGCTGACTCTGCAGAACGCGCCGTTAACGGAGCAACAACAAGCCGTCATTGCTAGCCTCTCCCACGCCGTCGCTGAGCGCCCATTGCCTCCCAATTTGGTTACAACTTCACTAAATCTCTCTCCAACTCTTTTCTTTTTATTTTTACGTACGAAACTAACTTCTATGGTGAAATTTCTAGGCGCAGGATCATATCTCGGAGAAGCTGAATGGCTTGTCAGTCTCCACCAAGGACAGTTCCTTCGGCTCCGAACACACTGTTGCTATGGAAGCTGTTCTCGTCAATACGAATCAGGTAACTTTCTGCTCTTCCGCATTGTATATATATTTAACAGTGTGTGTGTGTGTGTGATTTTTTTTACTGCATTGTAAATTGTTGATTCTTCCTGCAGTTTTATAAATGGTTTAACGATCTCGAATCAGCGTTGAAGTCCGAGGTTAGCACTCAATTTGTGCAGAAAAACAGTAATGTGGTATAGAAGGTGCAGCATGATATTGAGCTCATTGTACAAATTGTTGATTTTTAATTTTTAGACAGAGGAGAAGTATCGGCATTACGTAGACACTTTGACAGAGCGCATACAGATATGTGATGGTATACTTCAGCAGGTAGTCTCTCGTTTTGATTTCTCCTTCGTTGTGAATTTCAGGAGGTAGCCTCGTCGTTTTAGATTGTTTTTCTCATCGCTGGGCTTACTTGTTTGCAGGTTGATGACACCCTAGACTTATTTAATGAACTACAACTGCAGCACCAAGCAGTAGCAACAAAGACTAAAACTCTTCATGATGCGTGTGATCGACTGGTGTGGTTTACTTGCTGTTGTTTTCCCATTTGCTACGTTTCAGTTGACTTGGGCTAGAACAATGAAATCTTGATATGGTTTCAGTGAACAATGATATATGTAGCATGTCTTTATAGGATCTGTTGGAATATCCTGACCTTTATTTTTGCTTGTTCGTTTTGTAGTTATTAGAGAAGCAGCGACTGATTGAGTTTGCAGAAGCACTCCGGAGTAAGCTCAACTACTTTGATGAATTGGAGAATGTAAGGTTTGAATGCAGCCTTACTTAGAGACATGCAAAATATTTCCATCAAGCTTTGAAAGTTTTCAAAAACATGGACATTTCAGTTTCTTTTTAGTATCACAGTGGACAGAGTTTATATCTAATTTTTTTCACATAATTGACCATATAGATAGATTGTGTAAATGTACAAATGTCTATATCCACAGACATCATCTCTACTTGTTTAACTGTGCAGATTTCTACAAATTTTTATTCACCAAGTATGAACGTTCTAAATGAGAACTTTCTTCCTCTGCTCAAACGACTCGATGATTGCATATCGTAAGTGGCTTCAAACACAAGCATGTTAAAAGTTTCCATTGATGTAGGGAAACAAGGAGCAGTTCTAAAGATGAATTTATCGAGATGAAAATATTCCTTTCATCTGATTTCTGCCCATTTTAGGTATGTTGAAAGCAATCCACAATATGCAGAATCCAGTGTTTACCTACTAAAGTTTCGACAACTGCAGGTATAATTTTAAACACCCTGACGTAGTTGAAAGATACAGCATGGAGATTCATTGTCTAGGAATATTTGTTTTGGCTTTCAATAATATAGAATTTGTGTGTTTTGGACAGTCTCGTGCCTTGGGCATGATTCGTTCGCATGTACTTTCAGTTCTTAAAGGTGCTTCTTCTCAGGTACTGTCATATTGTTCAATTGAATATTTTGTGACTTTTTACTCTATACTGTAAAGTAAACATCGGTAATTAATTCACATGTATAAATACATTTTGCTTGGCTTTGTAATATGGTCACTTTTTTTTTTCAGGTACAAGCAGCTATTGGTAGCAGCAAATCTTCCGTGTCTGAGGGTGTAGAAGCATCTGTTATATATGTTCGTTTCAAGGCAGCATCAAGTGAGGTAACAGTAGCCCGTTTGGCTTCAACAGATGCTACTGTATTATGTATCATATTGAAAATGCAAGTACTTTAGTTAACTGGTCTTGGTTTGAGAGGCTAATAGCTGATGAACCTAGTAATATTTGGATGTGAATGCATTTTCTATGCTTAAATTTAAGACTCAAGTGTTACTGTCTAATGGCTATGGTGGTTGCAGCTTAAGCCAGTGCTGGAGGAAATTGAAAGTAGAGCATCAAGGAAAGAATATACTCAGATTCTTGCAGAATGTCACAAACTATACTGCGAACAACGCCTTTCCTTGGTAAGCTAGGGATTGGTTGTTTACTATACAAGTTTAGTTCTTCGTCATATTTCCTAAGCCCTTTTTGTTTGAATTATTCAGATTAGAGGAATTGTGCATCAACGGATATCTGAATTTTCCAAGAAAGAGGCATTGCCATCATTGACTAGATCTGGATGTGCATATTTAATGCAGGTGAGATATATTTGTTGCAAGGGTATTCATGGAAGGAAATAATTGAAATATCCTTAAAGAAATCAAAATTGGGTTTTTGAATTTATTTCTGATTAAGGACAGCTGAAGAGCAAACATAGCTGTGACACGTGTTTATTACAGGTCTGTCAGCTGGAGCACCAACTGTTTTATCATTTTTTCCCATCTTCCGCAGAGGACGTTTCAAGTTTGGCTCCTTTGATAGATCCTCTGTAGGTCTTTTTTTTTTTTTTTACTTTTCGCTGTTTTTATTTTAATTTTATTTTTGCTTCACTGAGAGATTGGCATCTAGTAGTTGGTGTATAGCACCCTTTGACATTATAGTAATTATGGTAAGGGTCTGTGTAACGAACTAACAATTTACTGTCAAATTCATGCATAATGCACTGCATGTTAGAGGCTGATTTAGTTATGCATAGCTTAAACTAAATAATAACCTCATGATGGTGATAACTTCATGCAGGTCCACGTATTTATATGATACACTAAGGCCAAAGCTTATTCATGAAACAAATATCGATTCTCTTTGCGAACTTGTTGATATTTTGAAAGTTGAAGTTCTAGGTGAGCAGTTAAGTCGGCGGAGTGAATCATTGGCTGGGCTACGTCCTACACTGGAGAGAATTCTCGCTGATGTTCATGAGCGGTTGACTTTCCGTGCTCGAACACATATTCGTGATGAGGTGATTGTTTTTATTCCTGAGGTTCTTAATACTTATATATAAAATATAAAAAAATTCCTGAACTTATATGCCAATGTAAGTGTAGGGTATCACAGGCATTGCTGCTTGATTGTGGGGGAAAAAAATAGTGATTAAGTTTTACATTATTTGTTACATGTTTCAGTTGGTTTTATAAGACTCATTGAATATCGTTTATTAAAGGTGGTACATATTTGACATCCTTGTTGAAACATTCACTTAATGATGTGAAATCAAATGGATATGGGAATTAATCCATCTCATAGTTTTTTCTTTACCTAGCATATTGAACGAAATATTAATCATTCCTCTTATTTTCCTACCGCTGTAGCCTGGATAAGAGCAATTGTCTAGCTTTGCCTGTGATAGCTAGCCACTAAACCAAATATATCTTGGATATTTTTTCTGGACTAGATCTTTTCTTTGCTCTTCTAAATGGTCTCTTGTTTCCTTTTCAGATAGCAAATTACCTTCCTTTGGATGAAGATCTGGATTATCCTGCAAAGCTGGAAAATTCTGCAGAAAATGAACCTGAAACTACTTCCGTAAGCTGTCTTTCATGTCCCTTTCAGATTTTATGAATCTGACTTAATATGATATGTTGCCTGATGGTTATCATGGTGTGATATTCCTTGTCCCTGTTTTGTAGGCATATAGGACTTCTACGCATAATGAGTGCTGGATATACTGTTTTTATTCTGTCAACATCTTTAATTATGTATTCTACCAGTAGGGAGCATCAACACTTCCCCCATAGTTTTAACATAATTCTAGACATTGCCATTAAGTCCTTTCTTGTTACTCACTTAGGGAGTAGTCAGCTGACTAATTTGATTTACTCAATTTTGATTCTTACATATCAAGGGGATTCATTAAATTGTAGGCTGATGAAAAGCTTGTTTTTAAAACGTGGTATCCACCTCTAGAGAAAACACTATCTTGTCTTTTGAAGCTGGATCGCTGTTTAGAACGAGAAGTTTTCACTGGTTTAGCACAGGTATTGAATCCTTTATACAAGCACCATATTATACTTGTCCTCTTTTGCACGTTAAAGAAATACTGTTAGACAATTTTTTAATTGATTCTTTTGGAATTATTTTAACAGGAAGTTGTCGAAGTCTGTTCCGTATCTATTCAGGTGAGTGATGAACTTTACATTTGTATATGCAGTTGTAGAAAAGTTCTCTGCAATTCTACATATCTTTGTTTATGGGGATACTGGGATTTGGTTAGGGTGGCCTGAATGTAATGTACCTTTCAGATTTTCTGTTAAATACTAGCAAGAAATGAAAAAGTTACCAGTTACATTGTCTTTTCTGCCTCCTTTTTGTGTCTCCATTCATCTCTACCAGAAAGCAAGTAAACTCATTGCAAGGAGATCATCACCAATGGATGGTCAGCTTTTCCTCATAAAGCACCTTCTTATCTTAATGGAGCAGGTGGGTCCCTCCTTCTCTATGTATCTACTGGGTGATATATGATTAATTTACCTATTGAAACACGTCTATTTTGTCTTCCAGATCGCACCTTATGATATTGAGTTTTCTGTTACATACAAGGAACTTGACTTCTCCCACTTGCTGGTTAGTTGCTCTAGAATTCCCGATTGTTAATTTTGGAATCTATCCAAGCTACTTCAATAAAAGTCTTTCTACTAACAAAAAGAATCTGCTGAATACACTAACTGTACTTGAGTGCAATAATGTAATAGAAATCCTAATAACTTAAATTCTCATTTTCCAGGAGCATCTACGAAGGATTCTTAGAGGTCAAACTTCTCTGTTCGACTGGTCCAGATCAACTTCATTGGCAAGAACATTATCTCCCCGTGTTCTGGAAAGTCAAATAGATGCCAAGAAGGTTTGCCAATCTTTTAGTCACCCCTGTCTATGTTATGCTTGAAAATATGATTATCAATGCCAATCTTTTCTAATAATTTAGAATCTCGGTGCCAGTTTTTCTTAGTTTGTTGTTTCTCTAGTATATTTCTCGGAGGGTAATATTATTCAACCTCAATAGTTGGTACTTAAATCATATTAATTTGCAGGAACTTGAGAAAAGCCTGAAAGCCACTTGTGAGGAGTTCATTATGTCTGTCACTAAGCTAGTTGTGGATCCTATGCTTTCATTTGTTACCAAGGTTTGTATTTTCCCCTGCAATGTCTATCCATTTAAGATGTTTTTTTTTCTTCTTTTTTTGAAAATGATTGCTATGGAGATTTTGATGTGCTATTTTTACAGGTCACAGCTGTGAAAGTTGCATTGTCTTCAGGCAGCCAGAATCAAAAGGTAGAGTCGGTTATGGCTAGACCAATCAAAGATCAAGCTTTTGCAACTCCAGATAAAGTAGCTGAACTCGTCCACAAGGTTTGTGTTCATATCATTTCAGATGTCAGAATTCTGATATAAAAGTAGGTAACTAGTCCAACGGTTCAACAAGAGCTGATATCCATCATAATTCTGGAACAGGTGACTAATGCTATTCACCAAGAGTTGCCAATGGTAATGACGAAAATGAAGCTTTATCTGCAGAACCCATCAACACGGACGATACTATTCAAACCTATAAAGTAAGGGCATGATTCAGTAGTACAAGGTGGTGCAATTTTCTGGTTATCATATATGCAACCTCAACGTCTTCTCTGTTTTCCTCTTTCATTTAGGACAAACATTGTGGAAGCCCATGTACAAGTACAATCACTGCTAAAGACCGAGTACTCTCCAGAAGAGATACAAGGCACCATAAACATGCCTTCTATTCAAGACCTACAAACACAACTTGATACTCTACTTTAAGAGTTCCTTGAGAGCCCACTGGATCAAGTTCTCATTTTCTGTTTTTATGACATTTTGAACTCTTTACAGTCACTTGTATGAGCTGAGCTGATAGATAGAATTCTATTTTCATTCTTTTGCGGAGATCGTGATCGTCTACAAGTTTCATAGAAGTGTCATGAGACTAAACATCCAATGCTCATCAGAAACCATTTATATAGTTTTCAATCCATAGTTCCATACTGTGGTATATATCTCTGATCTCCAACGCTTGTTTTCTTTTCTTTTGTGGAACATACCGGTAGATGATGTGAGAATGGTCCTATTTTCTAATGATGGTCCTCCCACAGTCCCTAATTCGTGTTTTAGCCTCAAATGCTAATGCTTTAAGCTCCGAAGATTGAAGTACAACTGAAATAAACAATTTAGAAATCTCCAAAACACCAGAAAAACAGCCAAAACTATGGGTTACTAAACATGTAAGATTAATTGTATTTGATATATACAAGGGTGTCTAGTTTTCAAATCAAAAGACTTCAGATTGGGAAGTTTCTTCAAAATGGTCGGATTGCGACCCAGTTTGGACAATTGTCTGAGGTGACCACTGATCAGGCACCATGAGAAAATATGTGGTCATGGCCTTTCGGAAACGTTTCTTGTACTGCTGGGGTGAAATCACAGTCGGAGATGTGTTCTTCGGTCCACCAAGGATGCCCGAGGCCTTCACCCATGTTTCAAGGTGCTTGTCCCATGTATATTGCCTCATGAAATCAATGATCCCCAATACTAGCTCGTGTTTTTCCTCGTCCATCCCAACCAGTAATGAGTAGTCCATCACATCAATCGACTGTAGCAAAACATGTTACAATATATTAGCAATAAATTGAAGCCATGGAGCAAGGAAATGGACCTGCTAAACCAGTAAGCAGTTGGAACCAACTTACAGCAAGGAATGCAGTATCATTCCAGACAGCTCTCTCTAGAAGCCGCTTTGCCTTGTTTCCCACGAAAATTGGAGAAGTTGGCATTGCTTCAATCAGATTCTGGTCCAGAAGAACTTTATTGCTTCCACTTGTATCTGAGTTATAACGTGATCGGGAAGATCCTTTCAGATCATAGAGCCGTGTGACATTCCGTCTAAATAACAGATTTTCCATTACTAGAACATCCATCTTTGTTTCTTTCCCTGCTTTACCATGCTTTGATATAACCTTCGAGATGAATAAAAACAATGGCGCTCACAAAGTTGTAATTAAGAATCTAAAAGTGTGTCAACTGTCAAGAGTAGAACAAAAATAAAACACAAAACTTAGAAAGCACTCCAGAAAGAACCAAGAATACCTGATAGATACCCAGGATCTTGGCCAGGCAAGTTGGGCTCCGAGTTCTGATTGACTCGGACAAATACTTGAAATAAGCTGGTGCAAACTTGATAAATGACTCCAGCTCTGTCTTCGTGACTTGTTTAATAATAAATCTATCATCCAAGGTTTTAGCGAAGAAAACATTGCTCTTGCCACCCTGGGCACCCCACTTCTTACAGCGGCTAAGTGACCGCACAAAATCAAATTCAGAAGGACAACATGTCTTCCTTAATGCCTCAAAGTGCGTTGCATAGTAAGAAGTCACTGTATACTTCACCTTACCAAGGGGCCCCTCATCTGTAAAGGATACTCTAGCATGTACATCCTTTGACAGGAGTGCCTCAGAGCTCCGTGAAAGTGACATGGATAAGAGGCCGTCCTCAGAAGAACCAAGACTTCTGTAGGTCTCAGAAACTGATTCATCGAAAGAGCTCAGAGAGAGAAGATTTGCTGAATCAAAAAGTGGTAATGAGACTGCAGAATCAAGGGCATCTTTTGGTCTGTCACACTCAGAAATCTGCATATGGTAATTAGGAGAGACAAGGGTATATGCAATAACACTAGTGGGCTCATCATCAAAAACTGGGATGACGGTATCATTAACACCAATGGGTAGTAACAACCTGGCACCAGTTTGCCGTTCCAGTTCCCGGAACATTGCAACATAGACAGGATTGTGCTCAGCAATACAGAGCTTTTGAGTGTTAAAGGAAATACTTTTGCTGAAAGAACTAGTGACATTTGGAAAGAGCAGCCTTGCGCTTGCAGAGATTTCTGCATTATCGTGCCCCTGTACAGGAAATGTCGAACTAACAGAACGAGTTACCTGTACCCCACCTTGGTCAACAGTACCATTTTCCACAAATGAATTTGATGCCAATTTGTTTAGCACGGCTGAAGATTTTACCAAGTTCGAATCAGGAAATGAATAACCATTCTCTTTTGGTGTTGTGCTAGTTGGGTGATTTTTACCAGTCCAAGCAGCATCGAGGGTATCAGATAAACTTTCCACTCCTGAACATTCATTCCCTTCTGAGAGAGCCATTCCTACAATCTTTCCAGACTCTAAAGGAACAGATTTAGCAATTGCATTTGCAGAGGCCTCATTCTCATGATCCGTGTCCAAACCCATTTCAGTTCTATTCTGAACCCCTCCAGAATGGCCAGCATCTCCTCCCTGGTTAAAATTTCTACCAGCCTTCGTTTCCTGAAGAGCTGTACTACTACTCAAACCTTTTCCTGGTATCTCAACAAGCATTTCCATACCAAGAGGTTTCTCCTTGAATTTGGCACTGGAACTGGTGAAACCTTCCTGAAAATTTTTGTTGCTTAGACTGGCCGCATGGATCAGGCGCTGGTCCCAGACATAAGAGTGGAAGAGTAATTGCCTCCGCAATTTATTGATCTCAAGAATATCAATAGCAGGCTGGCCAGACTTCACCTCACGATTTATCACTTTTCTTAAAGCTTCCTGAACAATGACATGTAACGAATCAAATACCAAATAATGAAAATATGTAACTTTTTTATGAGATGAAAAGGAAAAGAAAAGAAAATTAAATGAATAATGCAAGTTAGGCTTCATATATGCTTTCAATATGTCTCTTTCGTTTAATCAGGATAACTTGGAAGGTTTTGTATAGGACCCAATGCAATCCTTTTTTTTTTTTTTGAAAGGGGTGGATCATGTAAACTACCTCAAAGTCTTCCCTTTCCTTTTGAAGCATCCCTTCAAGTTCCGCAATTTGATGAGTTGATTCAGGTACTTTCTTACCACCATCTTGTGTCTCTGTAAATGGTATCTTCTCTACAATTTGATGGAGACCTTTGCTTAATTCAGTGAAGAGAAGCTCTCCCCGGTTACGCACCTATTAAACAAGACCAATGATCTCATCAGCAATCAAAATTTAGGGTCTCTTGCTGTATCACCAAGATTCAAAAGTTGCACCTCGTAGGCTTCTTTTTGTATCCATTCCTGAATATCATAGTAAAATTCAAGTTTCGATGGAGGAAGACAAACAGAGTGAATATGAATTGAGGCATAGCGGAAGCAAGCAACCATTTTTCCAAAGCTGTAAAATTAAAAGCAAGAGGGTAAGAAGATGAAAATAGAGCTTGGTGTCAGTAGAATCTAAGAACTAGGAAAATTTGAGGACCCATCTAAGGGCTCAAAGACTTTGTCCTCGCCTAAACTCAACTGGCAAGTTTGCTAGTTTGGCATCCAGCCACTAGACAATGAAACCAAGTGACACAAATTCAAAGAGCATAAGCTTTCTCAATTTTTAACAGAAGTAAACTGAGAATGTTGACAAGATGGCCTATGAACCTGCTATACCCGGAGCTGATATGAAACGATCCAGACTGCATGTTACCTACACATATCTAAGCATGGACCAGTACGAGCAAATTAATCTAGTGTGTGCCCTAAATAAGACCATGCCCATTAACTTCGCAAGAAAAGAAACATAAAAGAGCTATACCCATAAAACCGAAGACAATCTCTGTGAAGGGAATGACCACAGCTTGCAACTCTGTTTGCAGCTGCATGATTTGAAAAGCTAAGTTCCAAAAATTTCCCAAACGATAAACCCCAAGCAGCATCTGACATTACAACTCTACGAGTGGCTGGAGGAAAGCCACTGGTCCGAGGACATCTCAAGCACCTGTGCCACATCCAAATTTTTCCTTCTTTTTCCCCTGGTAAAATCTCTGGGAGCTTCTTAACAGATATTGTAAGGCTCCCTTGTCTATGAGTATAACAATGGACATGCGCTTCTGATGGCATCCCACATGAACGACAGAGGAAGCCCTATTAAACAAGCAGATTCCAACACATTATTCTGATGAATTTGTTGGAAACATATGTAATATAAAAAATAATTTCAAAAGAGATAAGCTAATCAGTGGAATATTATATATACCTGATCAAACAGATGGTCTCGTAAGAATCTCCCCAGAGGCTTATCAAAGCTTCCATAGTATTTGATTCGGAAGAGATGGGACCGTTCACACACAGTTCCCTTCCACACACATCGTGTCGATAGGGAAACCAAAATGCTTTGGTGGTCTGACGGCGAAGGGGGAAACTCTTCCTTGGTAGATCCCACCTCTTCATTATGATTATCAGTATGATAGTTTATGGCAGGACGCTCAGAAGTCTCTCTCTGTTTTTCAGGTAAAGCAAACTCACCAGCATGGATAATTCCACCACCACGTGAATATGCCTCTGAGGTGCTAAAAGAATTAGAGATCAAACTACCATGACCAAAAGCTATCCCTTCCCTGGCTGTTTCGACCCGGAAACACTCTTTAGAACTTACATCCTTGTTCTCCTCGGACGTACAAATTGAAGAAATCTTTTTATGGTAGGAGTCTACCGGATCTTGTCCAGAGGGAGACAAGGAAGTTAAGGGTACTTCAGATTCTATAGAACTTGAGGCCTGTTTTATCATGGACGGTTTAGATAAACAGAGAAAATTGGAGCCTTCATTCTTCAAATTGGAGGCACCGCTATCTGAGATGAAGCTGTTCTTTGATTTCTGCAGTTCATTGTTAGCTTCAGAACTTTGAGGCTTCCCAGCTGCTGGTGCACTAAAACCAGGTATGATTGAAATGGACCTGTCAATACTTGACGGTTTATCAGGCAATACAGTTATCACAGACCTCATCGGAAGTTCAGGAAGGGAAGCACCCTCATCAGCTAAAAATGAGGTCTCCAAAGCCAAGTGATAAGCTGCAAAAACTCCATACTGCACAACATGTTTCACCTTCTTTAACACATCACCATTGGCACCCTTGAGCAATATCTGAAACAAAGTAGATCACATCTTTGATCAGTAATCTCCTCAACCTGATTACAGCTCCTCCCCTATGCTATATGTTTGGTGTCACCAACCAGATATTACATTTCGAGTAAATAATTCCAGTGAAATACTAATGACAATACGATCTGCCCTACACATTAAGTTTTACACATACAACAATTCCAGTCAATGCTCACAAGTTGAAGTTTCAAAACATAACTCTGAAACACAGTGTTTGTGTGATGTGGATTCAGGACTTACAGTAACACCCAATGGCTTTGGGCAACCTTCAAAGAACATCAGAGTCTTTGTTAATTTCTTTCCAGCTTGCCCAGCACTGCCATGCACCTCAACAAATTTCTCCACATGGAACATGTCGCAATACCCTAATTTTGGTGATGTAAGATGATCTATGGAAGGGACTATCTGTGCCCCAGTGCAGCGTGATATTCTCTCTAAAAGTGGCCTTTTAATATTCAGAACAAGTGATATGTCTTTTGCAAGAAGGTAATCTTGAGCATATCGAGATACAGACTTCTCCACCAATAAAACATTGGGGTGATGTGCGTCAATCTTCGCAACTGCCATCTTCAGATGGTCCATTTCCTGAGAGAAAAGAAAACTTTATTCAGAAGAAGAAACGGTATCCCAGATTGGCACATGAATGCTCAAAAAGTGATCTAGAAACGTAATCAAGGCTCCATCCCTTCCCACAACCCTACTAATTACAAAATTTAACTTACAAACCTAAAAAACAGAGATGGTAAATATACAACCTGCTGCAGCAGAGTATCAAAACTTGACAAGAGGTTTGAAACACGCTGATATTCCAAAGCTCCTCCAAGGATCAAGAATCGTGGTTTATCTATCTTTGATGTCATTCGCCGATGAGCCACATTTTTCTTGCAAACAACTCCTCTGATCACCATACTAAAGAATGAAATGAAAAACAATTTAAAAGTCATGAAAATCGTAGTATGGGAAAGGACCATATAAACTGAATGAAGCTGATAGAAGACGTGAAGTAACAGCTTATTCTTGAAAGAATTAGAAGCATATATTCAGTACAACCTGCTCTGCGAGAATGCCATCTATCTCCGTGGACAAAACTAAACATATCGCTCATCCACAGCGAATGAAAATGACCATTTTGTTTCTCTTAGTTTCAATATTTTGTAGAGTTCAGAGTGAGACAGAAATTATCATCTTTGTGGAAGAATTGATAAAAAAAAGAGAGAGAAGATATGATTAAATATAGCAACAAACTACTTTCATGACCTATTGAGTAACATGTGTGACCATACAGACAGCTGATCGTGGTAGCAGCAAACACTAAGTAGTGGCTTGAACAGTAATGAACAACAATATTACCTCTCGCTCCGATTCCCACAAGCTATACACTTAACCTTCACATATCCCCCAGGATCCATTCCTCCCCCCTTGCTCGTATCTGGCTTAAGAAGTGTGGCAGCTTCCCACGACAAAGACGTAATTATGTCTAACCAGTTTTCTTTGTCATCATCATCAATCAAAGGCAGGTTTTCAACCTGCAAAAGCTGAGATACCAGAGCTCTAAAATGACCTTCCACCACATTCTTCATGGCTTTCCTATGCTCCTCAATTGAATTTTCCCTGGTACGACACTCCCCACCACCAAAGTTGTTCGACGAATGTAGATATCCCCACTCCCCTGACGCACCACCACCACCAATACCGTCGTCGTCGTCATCATCAACTAAGTGAGCCTCTCTCTCATCTTCTTCATCATTGGGTTCTGGGGGGAGCCAAAGTAGCCCATTATTCTCAAAATCCACCGGTTCTGCATTTGTAGTCTCCATGTCATATGGAGAAGCTTCACCTCCATTACCATTATCATGATCGTCTGATTCTTCCCCAAGTTGCTTTCCCACTACACCCTGTGTCTCAAAAGTCTCGGGTGAAAAGGAGCTCAAACTTTTCACATCTGAGTTTTCTTCATCAGAATGCACCTTCTGTGGCTCATACACACTATCAAACTCCTCGTTATTGATTGCACCATAATAGTCATTGGCATGAGATATTTGTCTGGATTCTGGGTCTGAATGATACACACCATAGTCATCATCCTCATCATCACTCCTGGTATCAAAGGATAAGTACAACAACAAAAGAATTACCTCACACAGAGCCATACATTATAAAATGAGAATATAAAGTAAACAATCAGTGGAGTTTTTCCAGATACAGTTGTTTACGTGTCCTAACACGTATCGTGAGAACATGTGAAACTAGAGAACATATGGTGAGTAGTCAAAGAATAAAAGATCAGAGAAAGAAAAATATGCCTGTCAATGCAAAAGCCAAACTGGTTTGGTGCTGACTCTGCCATGGCAGCATCAGAACCAATGCTCCTCTGAGATGTTATATTGTCTTGCTGGACGGTAATTGAATCACCTTGGAAAGATTGTCTGGGACTAAGACCAGAATTATAGGGCACGTGTTGGTAAGGTCCTGTTGAATAAGGGGTAGAGCCAACTGTGCTACTGCTACTGTGGTAGGTGCAGCTGGACTTTGTGCTGACCAAGCTTGTTGCTGACGGGGATGGACTGAGGCCCGGACTAGCATCAGGGGCTGCATTGTCAACTGCTGCAATCCCTTGCTCCCATTGCTTGAAGCAAAAATTACAGACCCTAATCCTCTCCCCCTCTTCCCTACCGATTCTCGGTTCATCAGACGGGGCAGGAACAGTGTTTGCAGTGCATCTAGCACAGAACACTCGACCACAAAGGCGGCAATGATGCCTCCGATTAAATATTGTGAACTGGGAATCACAGTCATAACATACCCTACAGCTGTGATCGGGCATCCAAAAGTCCCTGGACACATTGGTTGGCTCGGTTCTCCTGGGCATCCAAGACTTGAAAATGTCAACTAGCTCCGATACTTTGTTGTTGTCGGGGGTGCCCATCGACAGCTACCCCAACCGAGCCCACTCATGACCGAAAGGTCATCTGAAACTCTCACAAACAGACACTAATCGACTGCTATACTTCTCAACCTGGACAGAAAAGAAAACCCAAAAAAGAAAACATACAAAATGAGAAACTGCAAAACCCAACAACACCATCACTAGCTTGTAACTAAACAAATACATCTCCACTCCATTGCTAAGAGCACATCAAAATTCAAGTGTATGAACAAAATGCCATTGTAACCCATAATTTGATCCACAACAACATCAGTTCATAAGCAAAATACAGAAACACCGAGTAAATAAGCAAAAGGGGCAGCTTTATTTCTCTTGGCATAGAAGAAGAAGAGCAACAAAACCCAGAAATAGAAAGAACAATTATTACCATTTCCAGGAGTAGCCAAAGCTCCCAAACTCAATTCAGCATGCAAAATACCTCGAAATTTCAATAAAGCTCGAAACTTTACAATTGGTATTGCAATGAATCCACACAGCTGAATCCTCAAAAACTCCAAAAGATGGAATCTTTCTTCAATCTCTGTATCTCTGCAACCAATCCCAAATCAAATCAATCGAAGCATATAATCTCGAATGGACCCCAGCAGAGGAATATAGGCCCGTCTTATATGTAGGTATAAATGTCATTTAGCTTTTTTCATTACCAAAAACTTGTGAAGAAATTGAGTTCATATATAACAAGAGAGTAAGGATTAACGAAGTGTGTGTAATCTGAAACCGACTTGCAGAAATTCATGCATACTGTAATTTATAGGTTATACTAAGAAAACATATATACCACCCAAAAAACAAATTAGAAATTTAAGAGATAACGAAACAGGAAACGCCAACCGCACCTGTAGTTGTATCATTGTATGTTATGCTCTCGTATGCAATTTCTTTTTTTTCTACCTTCTCCTCAATTTCTTCCTACTATTCTTCTTCCTTCTTCTATAAAAACATTTCACTAGAAAGAGATGTTATGATATTGCACGCCATGATATGATAAACTTTTGTAACTATCATCACATGCATTGAAATTCATTTATCACATTATCTCATGTAATTGAATACGTCATCTAATCATAACTTCTTTCGAATTAGATGCTGCATTATTTATTGGTAATACACTATACTTGTTCGACTATTAAAAATAATTTTAAGTTTTAGTATAGTGTAATGTTCTAAAAATATTCTCATAATAACAATCATTTTGAACCGTCTATTTGTGTTGTGAAAATAATACGATATTGTTGCAAGAGAAAATAGAATAGACAGAAAAATAGTTTATTTTTCATTGATAGAATGTCTTAAATACAGGCAGTTACAATAGCTATCCCGATATAACAGAGATTCTTTATATCTATCTAATCAATATTTATATCTAATTAGGACAAGACACACACCGGGATTAATGGAGAATAAATCTCCTTAAACACTCCCCATTGTGTCGATGGCCGTAAGAATGATGCATGACTTGTTGTATCATTAAAAACCTCGTCAAGCAAATAAAAACCTCATAGGTAAAACAAAAACTTAGTCTAAGGGAAAAAGTGTACAACGCACCAACTACTAAATCTACTACATGTGAGGTAGACTCCCCCTGATGTCTACAGAAATGTAACTCCCCATGACTGTAAACTCAGTCTAGGAGTTTTGATAACCTGCGCATACCAATGCTTCTCACATGTTTCACAAAAGTAGATTTAGGAAGTGACTTGGTAAACAAGTCCGCATCATTATCAACAGAACCTATCTGGCTTACATGAATATTCAACAACTGTTGTTGTTGCTGATTAAAGAAAAACTTCGGCGATATATGCTTTGTATTGTCACCCTTAATGAAACCCAACTTCATCTGTTCAATGCATGCAGCATTATCCTCAAAGATGCAAGTAGGATCAGTAACAGCAGATTTCAATCCACTAGAGCCTCGAATATGACCTATGGATTGACCTAAGCTAAACACATTCTCTAACTGCTTCATGCAAAGCAATTATCTCAGAATGATTCGAGGAAGTAGCAACAAGGGTTTGCTTTGTTGATCTCCAAGAGATCGTCGTGTTTCCCATAGTGAAAACATAACCGGTTTGTGAATGACCTTTGTGTGGATCAGAGAGGTATCCAGCATCAGCAAATCCAACCAACACATCAATCGGTGTTTTGGAATAGGGGATAACATGAAAACTATTCGTAACAGGACCATTTTTTGATGGGTCGAGGGAATGACTCTGGTCGATCCAGGGTGCAGGTTTCGACGGGTCGAGGAAAATCCTCGACAAGTCGAAATCCCTAGAGTTTACTTCAACTTTCTCTTTTCCGAGAATCTCATGGTTTTCTCTGTATTCTATGTAAGGGAAGAATAAACCCATGTCAATGGAACCTTTCAAGTATCTAAAGAGTTGTTTCACTCTGTTCCAATGATGTTGCGTTGGTGCAAAGATAAATCTTGCCAACAAGTTCACTGAGAATGCAGTATCTGGACGTGTGCACTGAGCTAAATACAACAAAGCCCCAATAACACTAAGATATGAAATTTCAGCTCCCAAGATCTCCTCATCATCATCTAACATATGAAACTGATCTTTCTTGGGGTCTAGACTGCAAACAACCATTGGTGTGCTAACAGGGTGTGCTTTGTCCATATTGAATCGCCTGAGCATCTTTTGGACATAAGAAGACTGGTGAATAAGAATTTCACCAACTCGATGTTCTAGCTCTAATCCGAGATAAAATCGAGTCCTACCAAGGTATTTCATCTCAAATTCAGATTTCAAGTAGCAAACAGTCTCATTGATCTCTTCAAGAGTTCCAATGATATTCATATCATCAACATAGACAGCTACTATAGAAAAGCTTGAACTTGTTCTTTTAATGAACACGCAAGGGCATAAATCATCATTCTTATATCCCTTCCCAATTAAGTAGTCACTAAGGCGTGTATACCACATCCTACCGGATTTCTTCAATCCATACAGTGAACGTCTCAACTTTATAATATGAGCACTCCGTGGTCTAGAGTTACTTGATTTGGGTATAGCAATGTCATCTGGCACTCTCATGTATATCTCTAAATCAATATCCTCATAGAGATATGCAGTAACCACATCCATCAGCTGCATACTAAGCTTTTCGGACACTACCAAGCTTATCAGGTAGCGGAAGGTGATGATGTCCATAACTGGAGAATACATCTCCTCATAATTAATTTCAGGGCGCTGAGAGAAACCCTGCGCTACAAGTCTAGCTTTATAACGCAAGATCTCATTATTCTCATTACGCTTCTGAACAAAGACCCATTTATGTCCAACTGGCTTAACATTTGGGGGGCATAGCACAACCGGACTGAAAACGTGCCTTTTATTCAGAGAGTCTAGTTCAGCCTGGATTGCTTCCTTCCATTTCAGCCAATCTGCTATACGTTGACATTCATCAACTGAGCGGGGTTCCACTTCATCGTCATCAATAATCTCTTGAGAGACGGAATAAGCAAACATATCATCAACTAACATGGAAGATCTATCCATAAGAACATGAGCATAATTTGTTCTAAGTGAGATTTCTAAGTTCTCTGATATCACAAAAGGTTCTAGAGCGTCCCCCATAGATACAAATTGTGATTCAAGGACATAACCATAATCAGAGACAATCTCATGTGAAGGATTCACAACGTTGATGATAAGTGGATCTTTTGGTGCCTTGATGGCCTGCCTTTTAACCGGCGGCTCATCTGTGAATTTTTTTGGTCTCCCCCTCTTTTTGGTGGGAGCCGAGGCCGAAGCAACTCCATCTACATGAGCAGGAGGAACGCCTCCTTGCCTAGTGTTGCTATTAACGAATTCATTTATCGAGATTTCCAACCTTATAAGAACATTAGCAGCATGTATATCCGATCTCGTTACTTTAGCAAAATCAACAAATGAATCAGGCATGGAGTCTGCCACTTGCTGAAGATCAAGTATCCTACGCACTTCTATCTCACTCTGAGATGTGCGTGGGTCATGATGAGACACAGTGGGATCAAACCACCTCAATTCCTGACGTTGAATTGGAATAGAACTATTCCTATCTCCCCCTAATAGCGGGAAATATGTCTTATCATATTGACAATCTCTAAATCAAGTAGTAAAAAGATCTCTTGTCGAAGGTTCAAGATAGCGGATTATCTTGGGTGATTCGAAACCAACATAAATTCCCATTCTTCGTTGATGACCCATCTTAGTATGTTGTAGAGGCGCAATAGGCACATAGACCGCGCAACCAAAAATGCGTAAATATGAAATGTCAGGCACATATCCAGTTACCAATTGGTACGCACTGAATGGTTGACGGGCAATAGGTGAAAGGACCCAACCCCGATTTAGTTTCCTAAACCGGAATCGAACCCCTTCTGAAAACACTAACTTTCAAAAACCATAGAAATTTCGGCAGAGTTTCACTATATCGTGGAATTACCATTAACCTGCACCCGAAAACACACTTCATCCTATGCCACAAAAGCCAAACCGTGGGCACCAATCCCATCCGGATTTCTCAAAATCATATCATCATAATATAAAGTAATAAGTAAAACTGTAACTTTACAGAAATCCAGGAAAATCATATGAAAACATAAACATCAGAGTATTCAGAGCGACCTCTAGTATATATATACAACAGTAGGCTAAACAAGAAACCCACTGAAAAAGAAAAGTAGCTTGAATACTAAGCCTCCGACTGCGACGTGCGACACCAGAATCAGAACTGCAAACTTGGCGCGGAAATCTAAAAGCCCAGGGGAAAGGCAAATAAAATCGTTAGAGTGAGTGGACGAAAATAAACATACGCCTTTCACCATTTACATAACATAAAAATAATGCGAGTTCTTAAAATAAATGGAGGTTTCGGGCGAATCTGTCAAGCCCGACGGTGATAGACTACGCGAATCTCTCAAGCCTAGTGGGCACATCAGGCGAATCTCTCAATCCTGGAACTGGACTACCGGTGATCAGCCGAGTAGTCAATGCATCGATGCTAAGTAAATGCCATCACCAATAAAACATAAAACAATACCTCCAAAACAATAAATAATCTTAATACTGTACTGGAAATAAATACTGAAATCAAGAACTCGCTACGACAGTGTAAATAAATGTCCACTCACAGATAAGCACAACGCACAGACGCGCTAATCCTGAGATCCGGCGGAAGATCCCTCGCCCGACGTACGATCTCGATCCTTTGAATAATCACAAAATATCACTGATCAAAATCACAATTCATTACTCTGAACCACACCTCGGAAACCAACCATTTCCAGAAACATAGAACTCCGATAACAAAATAATCTCCGAAAATCCCAAAATACTCCATATAAACCCTCGACTCAAAATCCGGCATCCAAATCAACTCGAAAACCTCAAGGCGATGATCGGGGCGCGATTACGAGCAAAACGACATAAAACTTGTCAAAATCCAAAAAGTCAATGCCTCGCCGGAGCTCCGCCGTTGACTGCCGCCGCAGAAGGCGGCGCGCCGTCACCGGAGAGATTTTCCGGCGAGGAAAGCCCAAATTTCCTCTCCTCCTCGAGCCCAACACATCTCTCCACTACACCATCCACCAATTCCGCTGTGGTTCACCGGAAAAAGCCTCGAAAGTCACCAAAATCTAAAACCGGCCGGAAAATTTCTCCGGCAAAGTTCTCCACCGTGAGGCCACCTCGGCCTCCCAAATTCAAGGGGCTTCCTCCCTAGCTCGAACCCAACCATTACCACCCAAAATCCACTTCGAAAAGTCACCAGAAAAACCTCCACCATTACACCCGATTCCGGTGAACTTCAAGCTCAAAATCGAATAAACAAACCGCCACCATAACACACCATATATACATCAATGGAAAGCCCAAAGGAAGAGCTTCAAATCCTTACCTTGAAATCCGGCAACCGCGCCGTATTCCGGCGACCACCTCGACGACGAGTCACGGACTCACTGAGTCAACCACGGGTTGACTCGGCCAACTCGGTCCAGCTCAGTCAACTCGGTCAAATGGCCCATTTTCGAACTTTTGCGACAACTTTACGACTATTCGGCTATTTATACGTCGTGAATCAACTCTATCCGCAATTCGGATAACTATAACTCAAACGGATAAACACGACTAACTCGGCGATAATTTCAAATATTCATTTTATATTCCTCCATTATCCGAAAAATCCTCGGAAAGCTCCAACGAACTCGAAATCAAATTCTCTACATTTCCCATGAACAAACCCAAATCAAATTCGTGTCCGAAAATTAAGTCGTGATCAAAACCAGATTTCCGATTAATTACGATAAATCTCGATTACTTGCAAAACTTGCGGATTAAGCCGATTACTATACCAATTCTAGTCCGGGTCGTCACAACAGGTCTAAAACGAAGGAGCATTGCTGCGTGTAACACTGCATAGCCCTAAGCAGAAACCGGTAAATTTGTATGCATTACCAAAGCTCTAGACACAAGCTGTAACCGCTTGATATGAGCCTCTGCTAAACCATTATGAGAATGGATGTGGGAAATAGGATGTTCAACATCAATCCCAAGAGACATGCAGTAATCATCAAAAGATTTTGATGTAAACTCTCCTGCATTATCCAATTGAATAGACTTGATTGGGTGGTCCAGGTGGTGAGCCCGGAGCTTAATGATTTGAGCTAGGAATTTTGAAAACACAACATTCCTTGTGGATAGCAAAGCAACGTGTGACCATCGCGTTGATGCGTCTATCAAAACCATGAAATATTTAAACAGTCCGAATTCAGGTTTGATAGGTCCATAAATATCATCTTGGATCCTTTGTAAGAATGAAATATTTTCATTGTTATCAACAGAAAAAGAAGGACGAGCCATCAATTTTGTCAAAGAACAAGCTTTGCAGAATGAGCGATGCGCATCAGAGATGGCAACATAAGAATCTGGTGGGATGATGCACGATGCGCCAACAATGTGTTGTTGGGAAGGTGCTATACTTGTCGTGGAGACCAAGTTAGGATTGAGATGGGTAGTCTCATCCTCACCATCTAAACTGATAGAAATAGGTAATCCCCCATGTTTCTTGGCTCTAAAGAACGGGTGACCATGAGTATTTTTTTTAAATTTTGATCATCATATCACGACCCAGGTGTCCCAGTCGTACATGCCAAAGCTTATATGAATCAGAATCACACGTAGTTGTGTGAGTCACGGCATTGGATTCAATGATTCGAACCGTGGTTAAGTACAAACCACTACGAATTTCCGAAAACTTCTCTAGAATGTGCTTGCGGCCACAATCAAGAGAGGTTATACACAAAAAATTCTTTTCCATTCTCACAATAGGTTTCCAAGTGAAATTCGTTTGCACGAATATCCTTGAAACTTAGCAAGATTTGATTGGCCTTTGGCGCATATAAGGCATAAGTGATATATAATTTTGTACCATGGGGCAGCAGAAACTCTGGACTACCACGCCCTTGAATAACGGGCGCTGCACCAATCATGGTTGTCACTGAGGATTTGAATGGGAAAAGATCCACAAACAATTGCATATTCCGCAGAATGATATAAGTAGTACCACTATCTGCTAGATACTCAATTTTGCCTTGATACATCTACAAAATCAATGTAAACAAGTAAGTCTTTGTAGCAAAGATGAGGAACACATTTCAAGTATACACTCGAAGATTTGAGAAAGGTGTAACCCTTGTTGAGTGCTGATATGGCATAGCATAAACTGATGTAATAACAACATCTGGTGCTGAAATCCAGGTTGGTCGAAGCCTATGAAACAAATGAAAAACTCATCTAAAAATATCACATTCGGATTGGATTTTCGATGGGTCGAAGAAAAGGCCTCGATCGGTTGAGAAAACCCAAAATGACTTGTGATTTTCCAATACCAGAATTTCGACTGGTCAAGAAAATTTTCGACGGGTCAAAAATGGACCAATTTTGGGATAGATGCATGGCGTCAACGGGTCAAAAATTGCTTAGTTTAATTTTTTGACTGGTCAAATGCGAGCCAATGTCGGACAGAAGCATGGCTTCGACCGGTCGAAATTTGTTTAGTTCAATTTTTCGACGGGTCAAATTCGAACAACTTTTGGACAGAAGCAAGGCTTCGACGGGTCGAAAATTGTTTAGTTCAATTTTTCGATGGGTCGAAACTGCTCTGTGGACTGCTTCAATTTTTTTTCAACGTTTTTTTTTTCTTTGTTAAGATGGTATCTTGGCTTACTTTTTCCATATATATGTGTAAATATCGAACCATACATAAGAATCATATGGAATAGAACATTCTCAAAACACTTTCATATACTGAAAATAGAGAAATATTCATTGCATGCCAACAAAAATTACATCATAGATGTGTTCTTATTTATAGAACAAAGACAAGTGTCTTTAAAATTCTTGACTGAAAAGTAAGCCAAAAACAAAACTAAAATTTGAAAGATTACAAAGACAACTGCCTTTTACATAGGCTTAATCAAAATCCGGGGTAGCAAGTTCTTTTCCCTTGTCATCTGCTAAAACTAGGTTGGTGTCAACCTCCATCTCATATTCTCCAGTGTAATTTGACTCTTAGGCCAAATACTATTTCTGCTTCTTGTAGATATTATGGATTTCTCTACTAGAATGACACTGTTTGTGCATATGTCTAGTAGAGCCACACTTGAAACAACCAAGTTTACCAGATTGTTGATACCGTTGACCATCAGGAACCAAACCAGACTGGTTCTTTTGAGAATGGGCGTTATGATCTCTAGGCCAAGTCATATTTTGGCTACGGCCTTGGCCACACTCACGCCTTCCTCTTCCCCTACGTGGAGCATGTGCACCACGATTATAAGATTTTGAAAGAGCAACCTTCTTATCTTTTCGAGTCTTTCCTTCCGTATTATCTCTTAGGCTTTTTGATACCAGCCGGTCTTGAGTTATTATTCAAGATGATCTCATGATACTTTTCTTTAGTCGCAAGATTGTTAATGAGATCAATGAATTCGGTAATCTTCTCTTGCTCGTACTCAATCCGGTACTGATAAGCTAAAAGACTCATAGATGTGGGGAAGGTTTGTAACACCTTCTCAATCATGTCTTCCTCAGATTTTTCCACACCACAAAAGCTTAGTTCAGACTGCAGATCAAGTATAGCTTGGTTAAAAGCGTTGATCTTTGGGAAATCTACAATTCTGGTGTTGTTCCATTTCACAGTCAACTCAGAAAACTGTGCATCATGCACATTATTGAACCTCTTTTTTAGAACATCCTACAAAACCATGGGATCTGTCTTGTTCAAGTAATGCTTCTTTATAGATGGGTGAATATGACGCCTCAAAAACATGAGGACTTGAGCTTTTGTCTCTTTAGTAGGTGGGATGAGGTTTGTTCCAGGCCCAGTGGGTTTGATGGTGTTGGTAAGTCTCTTTCCGATGAATGTGCTCTCTACATCAGAGACCCAACGATGGTACTCATTGCCTTCAAGGTCAAGGATTTCGAATTCCTGCCTTGCAGGCTCATTCGAACTCATCTACAAAAATACACAGAGATGTTTTATTAGAAACGATCGAGTACTACGATCACAAAACTTTCAAGTTTAATTGAATAAGAACGTGATCCATGATGCATGGTCACAAAATTGATTATAAAACGGTGGTAAAAACCACACCT
This sequence comes from Geum urbanum, assembly GCA_946800695.1. NCBI lineage: Eukaryota > Viridiplantae > Streptophyta > Magnoliopsida > Rosales > Rosaceae > Geum > Geum urbanum. The sequence goes on from OX326997.1 coordinate 7,950,243, forward strand.
AGCGACCGTGACACAACAGTCACATAGAATCGATTTCCCTTTTCTTTTCTTTTTTCTTTTCCAAACCGTGACTCCCCCAGGACCATCACGTATACTCTATAGATATATGTCCATATGAGCTAGGGTATAAACATGTAATATTCACAACTCATATCACATTTATCATCAATTTAGATCTAGGGTTTTGCGGTAAGTAAGTTTGGCCTAGATTTATCAATAGACGGTTTAAAAAATATTTACCTCAACAGGTATTGTGCTTGGTATGACCGCTACACTTGAGGAAGAAGAAGTTCTTCTGAAATGATTTCTTGGAAGTCGTGCAATCTTGTCAACTTCTTGAAATTTTGTGGGATTTTGTTGAAGACGAAAAGAGGCCGACGGTGATCTTGGCTGCCGGTGGTGGTCGGTGGTTTCTCCTAGTTTTAAGGTTTTTCTATTAACTCTGAGAGTCGTGCTGATAACGTGTTGCAGGAGAAAATAGAATAGATAGAAATGTAGTTTCCTTCTCATTGATAGAATGCCTTAAATACAGGCTGATACAATCAGTTACAATAACTATCCCGATATAACAGGGACTTTTTGTATCTATCTAATCAATATCTATATCTAACTAAGACAAGATACACATCAAAATTAATAGAGAATAAATTTCTTTAAATAAATATAATATTAACCATTCATTCAATATATATATATATAGAGCACTTGAGAGTTATTGAATGTAGGGTCTCAAAGAGGAGAGCAACTTGTATCCAACCTAGTATTCGAATCAAAGCGTGCTAAAATATCATCCAATCTAGCTAAGACTTTTATAATACTATTCTTTCTAAATTTAGTTTGATGTTTTCTTAGGGTCACAACAGATCCAGACTACATCTGAAGGACAGCAGATTGCACACTTGACCTTGACAATAACACAGAAGGACATGTTTAGTTGACAGATCCAATAAACTATACAACTACATGCAATTTTTAAGAGTAAAGAGTGTACAACTACATGCTATTTTGGGATTTCTGATACTTTTGATTAAGCCATCGACACCAGATCAATAATTTAGAAGTAAGATGATATAAAATGTGGACGATTTTTGGTTTCATTTGATAACATATATAATAAGAGAATTTTTATTTACAGCTCTAAATTTGCTCATTTGACCTACACTCTCTACACCTCCATTCTTATTTTTTGTTTCATTAAATTATTCAACATACCTCCCTTAAAATTTCCATATTAACCTTATATACAATCTCTTTCTGTAACTGGTCATTTTCAATCTGCATCAGCTACCAGAAGGATTCTAGACTTTGCATTTTGAGTTTGCAATGTAGCATACTAGCTCGATCAATAGGGATACACATCGATCAATACTTTCTTTCATCTTCAAGGTTCATATATAGCATACTACATGTTTGGGCCTGAAATAAATATTTTATATTGGGCTTGAATGACTAAAGTCTTGGCGAGTGGCCCAAGATGGCTGAAGTCTTGGCGAGTGGCCCATATTTTATTAGAGCTTGGCGAGCGGCCAAGTGTGAGAGATAGAGTTCGATTAGAACTGTAATTCATGAATTAGCTGATTCCATGCGGCTTAGATGTCTATCATACTTTTTCTGTTTCAGATAGATTTCTTTTATTTAAAAAGAGTTGTGATAGCATTGGAGTTCTATAAGGATGAAAACTCGTATACTGGTGTCGGAGTTATATTGAGATTCAAAGAGCAAGAGCAGAAGAAGTTCAAAGTAATTGAAAGACTACTGAGCATTATATAAGGAAAGTAAGAGCTTTGTGGAAAATGTCCCAGATTAAATACATACATTTGCTATATGCAAGTACACCTAGACAGACATCTCGTCAAGAGATTCTATCTTCTTTGCAACCAGGAGATCAAAGTGCTTGTCACCTATCAAGTGAGAGTATTGCGATCAGAAGGAAGCAATTGCGACTGGACGATTGAAGGGCTTGTCACCTATCGAGTGAGAGTTTAGATATCCAAAGGAAGCAGTGTTCTCAACACACTGTCAGAGAGATTGCTCTGCTTTACACTGATAAGGGAGTGTGAGGTATCGATTTCGAAGGCTCTGCGAGAGACACATATCAAAATTCCTAGGTTACTAGGCGAGAAGGACCTATTCAGACAGGGTTGGTGCTCTCCTTGTCTTAATCGCTTATCAAGAAGTCAGGCGGCTTTACATTCTATATTCCGTTGAAGAACGGTGGTGAGCCAACATACGAAGCACATACAGGATAAACCGATATCTGCGGTCAAACTATCCGAAGTCTATAAAAGAGACTGCTTCGCGGAAGGATCTCTCCGCGGGAGATATTTTAGCGTCGAACATTTTGGCACGCCCAGTGGGACCATCTTTGTGTCTCTAAGTGACAATAGGGGATCATTACCAAAGGAATTACCCTCAGTGTCGCAAATACCCACAACCGGCTTACCGTGAACATACATCTACTCGGTGTCATTCATTGAGTAATCAAGCGGTTAATACTATCTTCGCTAAAGACTTTAATACTATGTCATTTAAATCTTTAAGTGATGCGGAGATGGCAGAACTTACGTTCCAGGAGTACCTAGCCTACGCGGCTAGGCGCGACAACCACCAGACTAGTTACTATACGGCTTTCGATGAAACAATCGAACAACAAGCGATTCTTCTCACTACCCAAGGCAATAGCATAGACGCAGCAATAGCTGAAATCCGAGCGTTACGGGTAGAACTCAATAGAGATCAAGAGGAGAGAGAGGCAACAAGAGCCCAAGTAGCAAGTCTTGTGGAAGATCAGGATAAACTACAGATAGACGTCATACAACACTTGGGAACAAGTTTGGATGAACACCGCCGGCACGCGGCGACGCTGTCTCAAAGAACAGACAGAGACATAGCGTCTATAACTAAATCCGTATCTAACCTAGCAAGAAAGACTAGACAAGCGGAGTATTTCCCTCCTGCTTGGGAGCAACGATTAAACAGGTTCCTAAACGATTGCGACATACATCTGGCCAAGATGTATGATACATATGAAACACCGTTTCCTCCTTTGCAGAAGGATGATCCTGATGCTTGGCAATGGCCAAAGTTCTACCGTCATCAGACCTTCCAGACTTTCTCTGGCGACGATGATTCTAACGCGGCAATACACTTAGCATACTTTACACTGCAATTGGGGCAGTTTGCCGATAACGAGGGACTCAAATTAAGAGTCTTTGGATCATCCTTATCAGGATCGGCCCTCGTATAGTATACGAGATTAGAAAATGGTTCGGTCAATGAGTGGAAGGATATGGAGGCTTTATTCATAGACCATTTTGGAACAGCGAGACCTGAAACCAGTGTTGGAAAGCTGGCTTCCTTGAGCCAATCGGCGACAGAAAGTCCAGTCACCTTCCTACACCATTTTCGGTCAGAATAAAATCTATGTAAGACTCTACTCGGTAAAGAAGAGGTGGTAGAGATGGCCAAGAATGGTTTGGAGGATACGTACCACCAACTGTTCTTAAATAGCAAGTATTTTTCCTTAAATGAGCTTATCATGGCTGTAACTAAAGCTTACAGTACCATGCAAGAAAGAGATAATAGAAGGAATGCGTCTAAGGGAACGTACAATACTAAGTCTTATGACAGACCAAAGCCAAAAACTGTGGCTTATATAGAAGATATAGGTGATCGAGAGTCAGACTCTGATGTCGAGCAAGTGGGAGCTATGGATTTATCGACAAACAAAGTTTTAAAGCCCCGCAAACTTCAGAAGAACAAGGGTCCCATCAAGCTTTCGACAGTGGCTTTTACTAAGCCAGAGTTCAAAACATACACTTATGATGCCAATATGGCTCATGAGATCTTGGACGAGCTATACACCATGCAGGCTGTCAAAACAGATTTTGGACCTCTCCCTACAGCTGAGCAGTTAAAAGGTAAAAAATACTGCAAGTTCCATGGAGCATGGAACCACATTACAAAGGACTGCATCAAGCTCAAATACCAGATCCAGAAATGGATAAATGAAGGAAGGTTAGAGCTAGAGGGAGCATCCAAGACAGCAGCATTAGTTGATTCTAAGCCCTTCCCACCACCTCACGTTAATATGATTGATGTCGAGTGGTCATCACCCGATAGTTGCATTGGAGGTGTGGAAGACTGGGATCGATCTGTCTTTTTGGCCTATTCTTTCAACTATGATAAGTTGGAGGAGATCCTAGATAGGCTACGAGACATGGGCTTGATCTTTTACTACCCGGTACTCGAACTCAGACAATTACGGTATGAAGGTCCGGCTCAACATTTCTGCAGATTTCATAACCAGTTTGGTCATCAAACAGCAAAGTGTTCGACCTTGAGAGATAAGATTCAAGGGTTGATCAACTGGGAAGTGATTGAAATCGACTACAAGGGAGTGGTGGAATGGCATCCACGTTACCCTCATAGGGCATCACCTCCTCCCGACACACCATTTCCTTCCATCGACACTTCTTCCAACTGCAATGAGTCAGAACCAATCTATAAAAGGAAGAGGTCAAGGCGGAGGCCTAGACGTAATATTGCATTTGTCTGACCTAAGCGGGCTGAAATTACTTATGATGCGTCTAGGCGAGAGGAAATTTTTGAAGAGCTAGTCCAAGCAGGGATAGTTGTAGTTCCTGAGAACTGGGAGACACCAGACCCACATCCTAAGGATGTTAGGGGTCAGCTTTACTGTTGATATCATCATCGATGGGGTAACCATTCCACGAGTGCTTGTCGTGATTTGAAATTTAGGATTCAGCAGTGGATTGACGAGGGAGTAATAATGATAGAACAAGAGCCCTCGCCAAGCTTGGCAACCAATATATCTTTGACAGTTGGGATGTTGGAACTAACAAGAGACAAATCAAACAAACGGAAACAGACCAACAGTCACTATTGGCGAGAGTCCACCAAGCAAGCAAATGACAAAATCAGCCAAAAGCAAAGTCGCCAGTAGCCCTTTGTGCTCATTGCAAACTCAGAAGCGAGTTGAAGATTTCCTATGAAGAATTAGCTGAAGCAGCTAAGTTCTTCCCAGAGTTATTTTCACAAATAGATCATCAGCCCCATAACACACAGCGAGCAAGACAAAGGGATTCCCCAGCTCCCAAGCATTCACGAGCAACAGAAAGGGTCAGTGAAGCTAAGAAATCTGAACCAGAGATTGCTGACACGCTTGCGAAGCCATATGTTCCTCTAGCTTCAAGAAATATCATAAAGGAGAACGTATGGTACGTGAAGGAAAAGGGAAAAACCATTGAGGTAACTCCAAATAGGAGACGAAATCTGCAGCGACGCTTTGGAGAAGCCAAGAGAGCATTAGAGGCTTATGAAGTAGGCCTGATCAAAGAAGAAGAACTGGTGTGTTCTCCAGAAGCATTGCAAAGGCGAATGAATGCCCTTGCATTAAATCCCTTAGTGATTTTCGGGAAAAAGTCTCGCGAGCCCAAAGTGAGAGCACAACGACCAAACGTCTTTGACCGTAACCCAGAGCAAGGACAAACAGCCCGAACCTATTCATGAGGATCATCGTGAAGTCATGAAACGAAAGCCAGTGAGAAGACGTCTCACTTTTGATGATGAATCGATGGAAACAATGGGCTACATACACCTCCAAAGAGGGGAAACTCAATCAAAAGCAAAATACTCCAAGCGAGACCAAGGTCTTGCAATGGAGACCGTGAGATTTAATTGTGGAGGAACAAAAGAGGGTCCGACAACTTATTTCCCATACCAAGGAGCAAAATCCAGCACTACTCATGCCAGCAGCCATAGATCCTATACCTGAGGACCAATTACAACAGGTTGCTTCTCTCGAGGTCACTACAATTTTGGACTGCGAGGGACATCAGGCTGAGGGTAACGACTGTGAAGATGATGAGCAGTTGTTGGATTATAGTGAAGGTGAAGATGAAGAAGCTGAAAAATATGTCAAGGAGGTGGACACCACTATTAATATGGTGTTTATTCTGTCCTCCAAATATGCTTTACCTCCACCAGTATCAATGGATGAATCGATCACGAGCGGAAGCGTCAATAACTTGGTAGTGCTAGAAGATGAACCAATACTAACATACCAAAAGCACTCGCCAAGACACTAAAGTTTGATTCATCATCAATAAAGGGACAAATGATGTTCGCCAAGCTTACTGTAGACATGGCCATGCACATGAGGCCGTTATATGTCACAGGAAATGTCCAAGGAATTCAATTAAACAAACTCTTAGTGGACTCAGGGGCAGCAGTGAATATCATCACAATCAAAGCAATGGCCTTATTAGGCGTTCCCAAGTCTGCTGTCCAAGAGACCACACTAAACGTTAGAAATTTTCAGGGTATCATTTCTAAGACTTTGGGCATTGTCTTTTTGCAGGTACACATCAGTCCAGCCACCGGTACATATACATTCTTTGTGGCAGAGTGCACAGCTCCATACAGTGCAATTCTGGGGCGTGACTGGATCCACAGGAGCTATTGTGTACCTTCGTCCCTCCATCAGCAGATGTTACTTTGGAATATGGAGTCTGGTGAAGCAGAAATTGTTGATGCTGATCCTTGTCCGTATTTTGTTTCTGCTAATTCTTTAGAAGCCAGCTATTACCACAGTGACCTTAGGCCATTGGAGGTATATGGCGTTGACAACAAAGGTTGCCCAGTTGGTGTTACGGCCTTTGAATTGGCTCAGTGGGGTATGATTCAAGTAAATCACGATAACAGCAGACCATACACCATTGAGCTACCATCTAAACGTTCTCAATGATCGGGTCTCTATCAAGCATAGAGACCGAGGCTTGTTACTCTTTACACGAGCGCTTTCACAATTTTTAGTTGGAGAGTCAAGCCTATGAGAAGGTTCCAATGATTGCAGCATTGGAATACGTGGATGAAGATGTATTACATGACTTGGAAGAGGAAGAAGAAATCAAATTAGCTCCAGCAGCTTTGGATGATTTACCTCCTAATGTCAAGGATCCTATTGAAAAGATCAATCTTGGGACCAATGAGGAGTCAATCTCTGTGGCCATTAGTACCTTCCTAGAGCCTGAGGAATGACTGAAACTCATTGAATTACTACATGAATATGCTAATTGTTTTGCAGAAAAATATGACGACATGCCAGGACTGTCACCAGATTTGGTTTGTCACAGCTTACCCATTATAGAAGGGAAGAAGCTGGTGAAACAAGAGATGCGTCGAATGAACACAGAAACAACAATTTTAGTTAAGGAAGAGGTCGAGAAAATGCTCAAGTCAGGGATCATACGAGTAGCCAAGTGTAATGGGTGGCTATCCAACGTAGTTCAGTCAAGAAAAAGAATGGAAAAATGTGAGTGTGTGTTGACTATCGAGACTTGAACAATGCAACTCTAAAAGATGCATACCCAATGCCAGTAGCGGATTTGCTGGTGGACTCAGTGGCTCGTCATGAGATGTTAACATTTATGGATGGAACTGATGGCTACCATCAAATCCAATGGCAGAAATAGATAGACATAAGACTGCGTTTCGATGCCCAGGATTTTCAGGAGTGTTTGAATACGTGGACATGTCATTTGGACTCAAGAATGCAAGGGAAACCTACCAACGTGCAATGAACTTAATCTTCCATGATCTTATTGGTAAGACTATGGAAGTCTATATCGATGTTGTGGTAGTTAAAACAAAGTGCAGAAGTGATCACATTGAAGACTTGCGGCAAGTGTTTCTCAGAATGAGGCAACATCAACTGAAGATGAATCCAGCTAAATGTGTATTTGGAGTACAAGCAGGAGATTTTCTGGGATTTCTGGTTCATCAGCGTGAGATTAAGATACCAGACGACAAGAAACAAGCGGTCCTTAATGCAACCCCACCAAAGAGTAAGAAATAACTACAACAACTATTAGGAAAAATCAATTTCTTACGACGGTTCATTGCCAATGCTGCTGGGAAGACACAACCATTCTCAACTTTGCTCAAGCTTCAGAATCAGAAAGACTTTGTAAGGGCGCCTATACATCAAGAAGAGTTTGAGACCATCAAAGCATATTTAACGAACCCGCCAGTCTTAGTACCTCCAAGACCAGGGGTTCCTCTTAAGCTATATATATCAACTACAAACCTTTCTATTGGGTGTTTATTAGCTCAGGACAACACATCAGAAACTGAACGTGCTATTTTCTATCTCAGTTGTACCTTGAATGAGTGTGAAACGAGATACTCTCCAATGGAAAAGTTGTGCCTGGCCTTGTATTTTTCAGGATGCAAGTTAAGGCACTACATGCTTTCCTTCACCACGTGTGTCATAGCACAAACGGATTTGGTGAAGTACATGCTTTCCTGACCCATTCTCCGGGGACGGATTGGAAAGTGGATTCTGGCTTTGTCAGAATTTTCTTTACAGTACGTTCCCCAGAAGGCGGTTAAAGGCCAAGCAGTGGCCGAATTTTTGGCCCATCATCCAATGAAGGATGTTCGCGAGGGGCAAGAACTGGAACTCACTCATATTGATTTGGCCCCTTGGTGTTTATACTTTGATGGGTCAAGTACGAGTACTATAGCTGGGGCAGGAGTTGCTTTAGTTTCTCCACGCGGCCAAACTTTTTCTTATTCCTTCAGGTTGGACTTCAGATGCACAAATAACCAAGCAGAATATGAAGCTTTGATCATTGGATTTGAACTTCTATTAGATATGGAGATCATGGATGTGCATGTATTTGGAGATTCTCAACTGGTAATCCGACAACTTGAAACTAAGTATAAGGCTGGACCAATATTAGAACCATACGCTAAGCGAGCCTGTGATTTACTCAAGTTGTTTACTGATGTGGAGTTGAGCCATGTTCCTCGCGAGAGGAATTATGCAGCAAACGAGTTGGCTCAACTAGCAACGGGGGTGAGTTTACAAGATGGAGTACGTGAACGTATATTAAAGGTTGAACGAAGGACTCTGCCATCTTTCTTTGCTCGCCAAGAAGATAAAAATGAGTGGTACGTTGCTACCCTTGATCATATTGATGTGGATTGGAGACAGGATATCATTTCCTACCTCTAGAATCCTAATAATCTGGTAGAGAAGCAGATTCATTTTTTAGCTCCTAACTATGTACTCAAAGATGATGAGTTGTATAGGAGAGGAGATGAAGGCATACTCTTACGTTATGTCTTTGGACGTGAAGCTAAGCGATTAATGAGGGAAGTCCATCTGGGGATAGCAGGGGCACACCAGGCTGGTCCTAAGATGAGATGGTTAATAAGAAGACATGGCTTTTATTGGCCAGGAATGCTCAGAGATTGCATCACGTTCGCTACAGGTTGTGAAGAATGCCAGAAACATGGTCCAATCAGGCATATGCTCAGAATACCATTACAGCCTATAATCAAGCATTGGCCAGCTCGAGGATGGGCTTTGGACTTAATTGGAATGATTCATCCTCATTCATCAGAGGGGCACAAATTCATCATAGTGGCTACTGACTTCTTCACAAAATGGGTTGAAGCTCGACCCCTCAGGGTATCATCAGCAAAAGCCATCCGCCAGTTTTTATTTGAAGATATCATTTGTAGGTTTGGCATTCCTGAGAGTTTTGTTTCAGACCATGGGGCAGCATTCATGTCTGGAGATGTAGATGAGCTTATGAAGGATTTTGGAATACATTTTCTACACTCTTCTCCATACTATGCCCAATCTAATGGTCAAGCTGAGGCAAGCAATAAAATCATTATCCATATCCTTAAATGGATGCTTGCGAGCAATGCCAGATTGTGGCATGAAGAATTATTTAATACTCTGTGGGCTTATCGAACAAGTAAAATGACACCAACAGGTACCATTCCTTATGCATTAATGTTCGGCCATGATGCAGTCTTGCCTTTAGAAATCAACGTTCAATCTTTACGGGTGATGAAATAACATAGATTGATTGGTGAAGATTATGTACAAGCAATGTGGCAAGAGCATGAAGACTTGGATGAGAAGAGAATACAAACTTATGATAGTCTATGTGCTGAAAAACGAAAGGTGGCTCGTGCCTACGACCGCTGTACTAGGGGCATGAGTTTTGCAGAAGGAGAACTGGTCTGGCGAGTCATTTTGCCCGTTGGCGAGAAGACTGAAGGACGAGGAAAATGGTCAGAAAAATGGGAATGACCATCTATCGTTGATGACTTTTGGGTAATGGAGCAGTTCATTTACGAGATCAAGATGGCACCATTCATGCTAATCCTATAAATGGTCGTTTCCTTAAGAAGTTCATACAACCAGTCTGGGAGTATGAAGATCCTCCAACTGTGGCTTAATCCAGTTTATTCATGCTCATCCCATTTCACTCGCATGAGTAAACTGCAGGGGCAACACACAGGGATTATGTACATCATAGTAGCCTATACTTGGGGCTAAATCTTTAGTTAGGGCTTATATTTAAGGCCAAATTTAAATTTTTGTATTTCTTCTAAATCAAGAGAGTTCATGTTAGCCAATTACTGTGGCCAAAGTTATGTACAAACTACATCTGAGTTTATCAATATAAATTTACATAAGGAACTCTTTGCTTCAAACAAAATATTACATGCATCATTTAGAAGAATACAAAGGCTTTGCGGCCATAAGCTCTGATACCATATGAGAAACAAACTACAAATCAGCAACAGAACAGAAAGATAAAGTACAGTTTGTTTTTCCAAATCCTCTCAAACAGTTGATATTCCAGCCCTTGGGTCTATGTGTCAAATATGCACACATTGAAAAGAGAATGCGACCTCAAGCGGTGAGATGGAGAGGATTTGAAACGCTAAGGAAGCTAGTTCATCATATCAGAAGATCCTTTACACTAGACTTGGCGTTTGTTGCCTTTTTTCCCGGGTTGAAGTCCTTGTCTTTCCCCTTCTGTGCAGCCATGTCCATAGGGCTTGCAGCCTCCATGCATATTGAAACTGACCGGGTGCACAGGAGGAAGATGAGGGGTTTTCAACCTCGGGATTGTGACTTTCCCTTCTTATGGAAGCACAAGTTGGGTTAGCCAAGGCAATGCCTGGACGTAAATATTGCTATCTAGTCCAGGTATGGACGTGGATATTGCTATCTAAAGAACACGAACATAAGGTTTTATCTAGAGGTTTCTTTAGGTAAGAGAACCAGAGCAAAAATACAAAAGGGGAGTTCATTCTTGCAAGGAAGTTTGGAAGGTTGTTCACAAAACAAGGAATGGGAAACCTTTTATAGAAAAGAGTCACATCGGTAAGGCTTCGCGAGAGTAATTACACCCGTTAATAGAGGACGCGTGTCTAATCGGAATTGGGCCAAGTCACGCTTTATCTGCCCCTAGAGGAGAGCATGATGAATGAAAGATTTTTGGGGCAGGTAAAACGTATTTTGAAGATTTGATTGTTTGACGCGATACGGATTCCAAGCTTGGAATTAAATTCCATTTAATGTTGGACAATTAAAGCAAGCAAGCGGTTAGAGCTTATAAATGAGGCTAGTTCCATTTGAACAAGTTTTTGAAAAGGCTTAATTCTGAGGCCCAGTCTTGCTATCAGGCCCAATTCACACTTTGTTTCCAAAATTTGGATTGAACAAATAAATACTTAAAGAATTTTGGAACAAACAAAAAGGGCTTAAAATTGAAAGACGAATGACTCTAATAGGAGAGTCTGTCCCTTCACGGATACCTTGGCATATTCAAGAGCCAGCTAGGCGTTTTTGAGTGTTTGTAGAGTGCCTGTAGCTTCTTATATTGCTTCTTCTAATAGTTGTGCTTGGCTCTCTCCTTCACTCATGAGTTGGCACACAGTGGCTTGGTCTTTGGAGGTATTAGCAACCATACTGTCTACTTCAGCTTCGAGGGTAGCCACTTCAGCTTTAAGGATAGCTAGTCTAGCCTTTTTGGTTGCCAGAGCTTTTTCATGAGTAGACATGTACTTCAGGATGACCTGGATTCGTTTTTTCTCTTCTTGAGCTTGGCGGACCAATGTGTCCACTACTTCTTATTTACGGTCTGACTCAAGTATCAGGCGTTGGTATGCTTCACTTTGGCTCAAGAGTTGGTACAATTTCTCTTCCAAGTCAGGAATATGTTGGGTAAGTTCTGCAGGGGCAATGGCCTTTAGTTCCCTGACCTATTCGCAAATGTGTCGAATGTCTTGGGGAGAGTCTAGGTTGCCAGAGAGAATGTTCTGAAGGGCAATTTTGATTGTAGAAGGAGAGCTCAGTGTACTCAGTTTGCTATAAATTTCTGGCAACTTTATTACTGCTTCTTGTGTTTTGAGTGCCTGAGAGGGAGCTCCTTGTTATGAAGACGGTCCAGTAGTTTCTTTGATTGAAGGTTCAAGTCATTAACACATAGTGAACTAGCATGCTGATCTATGGCGGCCATTGCAGGAAGGTCAGCAGATTGGCCTGGCGAGCTCGTGTGTTCCTTTGGACTTGTGGGTGAAGCAGGAGTCGTCTCATTGTTGTCTAAAGGAACGTTTTTGGACTAAAAAGTAATAATACAAGTTGTCAGGACCAGTTAAAAGTTAATAAAATATAGAACAAAGTAAGTAGATAAACTCTTACTTGGAAGGGGAACAACAACTGTGTTTCTTCAGTCGCTTGGAGCTTATGCTTTGGCGAGGAGGGAGTTTGGTCCTGATGTTTTGGATTAACCTCAACCAGTGACTGTGGTTTGGCGACTGAGAGCTCTGGCGAGAGCGAGATTTGTTGTTCTTGCTCTAAAATGACTTGGTCATTATGAGTACTTGTGCCCTCGCCAGAAGAGGAAGGAATGAAACAAGATTGGAACTCAATCTGCAAGCGCCGGAGTAAAATGGCAATATCAACATGCTTGTTCTTCTCTTCTTCCTCAAGTTCTTTTCTGATGATCCCAGCCAGAAACTAGGTTATGAAGTCCTTGTAGCACTCTTTTCCGCTGTTGATGACTTCATGTCCTGTGTCATGATCTTCAGCTCCATATATGATGCTGGAATCATCAAACTTCAAGATGTAGGCTTTACAGCATCCTTCAGAGAACCTTTCCCCCAGTGATTCCACAATATAATAGGATTCGTCTTCATGTTTGAGGACGAAGAAGTGATCATTCCAACTCACTATGTATACTTGAGGCTTGTGGCTCTTGCTGATTTGCTCCCATGACATATCGAATGATGTAAGACCATTCAGGGCTGTAAACCTTTCTGGGTTGAAATACCCAATGAAGGAGTCATCAGATGAGAACCTCAATGGTCTGATGTCAGCCTTCGAAATAACTTCAAGATCAAAATGTTGATCTGGGTAAGAGCTTGCGAGGGCCTCGTCCTTGCATAGTTCTTGCCACTCTGTGGAACCTTGGATCAAGAGGTCATCAAACTCAGAGACCGTGGGCATGCTGTTTGGATTTGCACATAGCCAGTGTGCAATGGTGAAAATCAATGCTGAGCAGGCGCTTACCCTGGAGGCTTTGTCACTCTGTTGATCAAAAGTGGCATGGAAGACTTGAGCCTGAAGTTTGGTTTGTTTGTCCATGCTCATGATCTCTGTAGCCAACCAGATGCCATTTAGAGGCTCTTCAGGCCTGGAGTGGATCTTCTTGCGTTTCTGAGACTATCAAAAGTTGGGTTAGTTACAGACCAGTGACAAAATCATACAGTTCGTTCTGGGTGAATAAATTGTAATACTAACTGATTGCCCAGAAGGATTGGATCTTTTCTTCTTGAATGATTGCAAGGCAACGATCACGTCTGGCTCAAGGGCGTGCTGTTTTTAAGAAGAAGGTTAGCCAAATACAATATAAGAAATTGCTAATACATGTGGCATTTTTTGGGTGTGAGAAGCATACCTGTGGCCAGGGAGTAGTACTTATGTTCTTATAAGACTTCTCAATAGCGGCTGAGTCTTCTTCATTCAAAAATCTCTTGCCAAAATCATGGAAGATAGTGACAAAACGTGCAAGCGATCCCTTGTGTTGTACATTTTCCCAAAGTTGGGAGCGCCAGACTTGGTACGACTCAGTGATCGATTGGGAAATCACAAGTGGCTTCGTTATGATGGGAAGTATTACTGCTGGGAAGCCAAAGTGTTCATCCTGCACTTCTGCTACTATAGGGTGATTTGTCCTTCGCCAGAGAGTATACTTGTTCATAGAATAGGCAAGAGGCATAGAAGCGTCTTGAGTAAGCCCAAGCTGTCTGGTGAAGTGGTTTGGGGCATATAGCTCATATCCGGGGCTCGCTGAATCTGGGACTTGCAGGTCCTTGCAAGTGTGACACCGAAGGAAGAAGTTCCTCGCAAGAGCGTTTTGCTCTGGCGAGGGCATAAACCCACTCGCAAGGATGTCAGGATGGCGACGATTCAAAATTACTTCAACTGCTACAGTTGGAAAATCTTTATGCATGCAGAGATGGTTGAATCAGGTTAGGTAGGACCATACTCTAGTCCTAGTTGGTGTGGAAACCAACGTTTGGCTCAACAGCTTCTAATCTTCAAAGACAAGAGGTGTTGTAGGGCAGAAAAAGGGAAAGTACATCCGCAACTAGAGCTCCACCATCTAGAGCGGTCCTGGTTGATTAAGGTCGAGCTTTGAAAGGGCGACTCACCTCAGACCATAGTAGATGTAGGCGAGAACGGACTCAACCAAGCCCAGTTGTTCACGATTGAAGAGGCGTTCGGCAAGGTTGGTCCAACATCTGTTGACCTTTGCAGAAGAGGGACAAAAGATGTACTTTGATAACCAGTATTCCAGGAAGGCTATGCCTCCTTGGTCTGTGTCTTTCTCCTCCTGTGCAAAGTGTTTTACCCAGGTAGAGTAGGAGGAAGGACGATTGAGGGAGGCTTGAACTGGTGTTCCGTTGTGTTGGTTGAGCGTCCAGGAATTTGCAAACGCAGGAATTCCAAAGATGGTGTGCAGGAATTTGCAAACGCGACGGTGCCGGTACCAGGCGAGATCCTCTGCGTTTGGGTGAGGCCACGTCCCAATTAGGCAAAGGGTATCTTTGCTTGTCCATTCTTTGGGGTCTGCTCTGGGATTTTCTTGGACTATCAAGGATGAATTGCAGATGGGATGGCGGAGGATATTGAAAAACTCTGGATTGATTGGAACATCCAAAAAGAGACCAAGCAGGCCAGTGCCTTCATTTGGGTCTATGGTTAAATAGACAATTGCTTCTGGGTTCTGTCGTTTGGCGACAGCTTTGAGGTGTCTCGAGAATTTCTCGACGTTACGGTCCAAGTAAGGGATGAAGATGTCTTTACGTGGAGGCATTGTTTAGGTTGGAATAGATGAACGGCGACGAGAATGAAAGGTCTTGGCTTTGAACTAAGGAGGTTAAAAGTGCAGGATAAAGGCAAGTGAGAAGGTCTCATTGGGGAATGAGATTTTGTTGATGTGGATTGGTGCTTTTATATTACGTCAGTCGAATGACGCAACTTTTTGGATGAGTTGTGTAACGTGGCACTTGGTTGTTATGTTACCATTTGGTTTAACAGCGCGTCAGTCAGGTAATATTCAAGTCTTTTCGCTTGCATAGGTAATTCAAGTTCAAGACTTGAGGGGCAATGTTTGGGCCTGAAAGAAATATTTCATATTGGGCTTGAATGGCTGAAGTCTTGGCGAGCGGCCCATATTTTATTAGAGCTTGGCGAGCGGCCAAGTGTGAGAGATAGAGTTCGATTAGCTAATTCATGAATTAGCTGATTCCATGCGGCTTAGATGCCTATTATACCTTTTCTATTTCAGATAGGTTTTTTTTATTTAAAAAGAGTTGTGATAGCATTGGAGTTCTATAAGGATGAAAACACGTATGTTGGTGTCGGAGTTATATTGAGATTCAAATAGCAAGAGCAGAAGAAGTTCAAAGTAATTGAAAGACTACTGAGCATTATATAAGGAAAGTAAGAGCTTTGTGGAAAAGGTCCCCGATCAAATACATACATTTGCTATACGCAAGTACACCTAGACAGACATCTCGTCAAGAGATTCTATCTTCTTTGCAACCAACAGATCAAAGTGTTTGTCACCTATTGAGTGAGAGTATTGCGATCAGAAGGAAGCAATTGTGACTGGACGATTGAAGGGCTTGTCACCTATTGAGTGAGAGTTTGGATATCCAAAGGAAGCAGTGTTCTCAACACACCATCAGAGAGATTGCTCTGCTTTGCACTGATAAGGGAGTGTGAGGTATCGATTTCGAAGCCTCTGCGAGAGACACATATCAAAAGTCCTAGGTTACTAGGCGAGAAGGACCTATTCAGACAGAGTTAGTGCTCTCCTTGTCTTAATCGCTTATCAATAAGTCAGGCGGCTTTACATTCTATATTTCGTTGAAGAACGGTGGCACGCCAGCATACGAAGTACATACAGGATAAACCGATACCTGCGGTCAAACTATCCGAAATCCATAAAAAAGACTGCTTCGCAGAAAGATCTCTCCGCGGGAGATATTTTAGCATCGAACACCACACACACACATATATATTCCTATAGACCCAACCTACATAATATAATACGCAAAATTTAGGAAACATTGAAATTAAACTATTGAATAACTCCGTAATCGATCCATATATAAATGAAGGATTCATATCAAGTTTTATATGGTCATAGGAATATATGTTTGAAGAATAAGAGAAGATCCTGCGAGAAAATGTAAATATCTTGTTGCTAAACTTGAGATTTTAAGAAAGAAAAAAAATTAGGGATTTATTAGTTTTTGTCTAAATTAGTCATTTTGTATTAGGAGAATTTTATAATTTTCAAATAAAAACAATAGGAGGTCAATTGAGCAATTTTAGAGGTCCCAATAGAAATCCTCATATAATAATGGGAGTCCTGTTTTGGTGGTCAGTTGTGATCAATTGCCGTTAGATCTATATCCAACATAATAATGGACCAAAAATTAACTAGAAGTACTCTATTAACAACAATACGTGACACATGACACTCCGATATGTAATATCGATAGTTTCGACGAAATGTCGCCGAAATTTTGGCTTTTTCACCACCCCGATATATATATATATATATGGCATTATATCGTCGATGTCACTATTTCTATGATTTTATGCTCAGCTTTGGCCGAAATTGCAGTAGCCCGCCCCAACTTATAAAGGCCCAAACGTAACATTAATGTGCAAAAGCCAAAAATTCATAATCAGCCAAGAGATTCAAACTCTGGTGCCTTAAAGACCAGTTCAACACCCTAACCTACCCTACTATGCAAGATTTTTGAACTATTAACCATCTATAATATATATATTTCCTCTTTGGTTTTAAGATTTTATCGAAAATAAATAATTTTTATTTTTAAATTTATATAATATCTCTTAAAAAATTTACTTGTATTGATATTTTTTCTTAAATATTCATATTTTTAACTATCAATATATCCTTGATATCTAATATTTTACTCCTTAATCGGTATACTGGTCAAAATAACGAAGAAGCATGAACTTTATAAAATCAGATGGTCGAGATACTTGTTTGTTTATTTTATATTGTCGCTTGCTCTGACGAGCTAACCGCTTTTTTGAGCTTTGCTTTTTAATATGGGGTTCGCGTCAACCAACGCACTAACTCCAGGGCTCGCTTTCTCTTCCCCACCGAATGATCGGGGAGGTACTTACCTGGAAAGTTTTCTCTGGATAGCCAATTCAGAGTTCAAATAGAATGTGAAGAAACGAGTTATTTTGAATCTCTATCTGAGAATTTGACTCTCGGTCAGGGGAATCCTAAGTATGATACACAACGGTTCGTGAGAGTGCAAATGCGGGTTGAAGGAATCAAAACCGGAATATCTTTCTTTTATACAAAACATATACTGTATCCAGAAGCGAAGCTCCCTTGCCACACTCAATTAAGTCATCAATCACTCCATAAAAACGGATAGGTCACTGATGAAGTTCCATGTCATATTTTTGACGTCCTATTATACACTGACACGTGGAAGGTTCACTAAAATAGAGTAGATGGAGCCCGTTTGTCGCGTCAAATCTCTCTCTCTCTTCTTCTTCTTCTCCTTCTTCATCACAGCTCAGATTTAGCATCATCTTTCTTCCTTGTGCAATTCTGCAATTTAGTTCTTCAATTTTATTCTCCAAAAATTTATTTTCTCTAATCAATCTTTTCGTTTCTTAGATTCGATCTTCCAGACTGGGATAAGTTGATTGCCTTCCGTAACAGTACTTATTTTCCAAGAACAATCCATTACTGATTATTTACAGTCGATTATAATCCTCCTTAAACTCACAGGCACAATCCATATGGTTTTGGGTTTTTCTTAAGTTCGCATACGCATCGAAATATATAGAGATCAGTAGCAATATTAGTTGGTTAACTGAAAATCGATTTGGGTATCACCATATTATGGTTTGGGTTTGTTCAGAATACTGAGGCAATCACCCAAAATTTGAAAATCAACTG
Source organism: Geum urbanum (assembly GCA_946800695.1). Classification (NCBI taxonomy): domain Eukaryota; kingdom Viridiplantae; phylum Streptophyta; class Magnoliopsida; order Rosales; family Rosaceae; genus Geum; species Geum urbanum. Next base: position 7,968,623 of record OX326997.1, read on the forward strand.
AATATAGAATTGATCAGCGATACCTCGTGTGTCGTCGTCACCGATCTATACGGTCTGGGCTAAACGAGTTGGATGAGTTAAGAACAGCGAAAGGTCGCTTGGTAGAGAAATACAAACGGTGTTAAGTATACGTGTCAGAGAATTATTGGAGCGTCATAAATCTGATGTGGATTGACCGTCGGCTAGAAAAATTTCTCGTAGATGACCAATGTAAGCCTTTTGTCTCAAGAACTGAGGCCCCTCATCCAAAAAATTAAATTAATCTCTAGAAAAAAAAATGAATAAATCAAATTCAGGCAGTGACTATTCCTGTATAGACTCCCGGAAGACTAGAACTACTTGATTAATTTGTTCCAACTCTGTTTCTAACGTAGTAAAATATCATCATAAATTGACCATGGTGCCTTGTGTGCAAAGAAATCATGGTTTACTGGCCGGGAGCAAACTGCTGCTGTTACTGCTACTGCTGCTGCTGAGATTGTTGACAAAACCAGCTTCATCAGTGAAACTAGTGTTCTTCAGATTCTCGGAGGAATCAGGAGCCGGTGATGATTCCTTTTTGGGTATGATGGCATTGGCAAGAGCAACAGGCATCATGCAGAGACCTTTGCTTTGGAGATAATGCATTGCTTTGGTCACATCAGTTTCCATCAGCTTCAATACTTCATTGAAAGAAATGCCATTAGCTACTTGACCAAGTAATGGAGGCTGTGACAAACCATTGGCACCCTGACATAAATTCACTTGTCAGAAAATAATCTAAATAGGCCATACGAGTTTCCCTTTCTTAGAATCCTAATCAAGCAAGCATAAATTTATCTAATTTAAATAGACAAAGTGTAGACATATCACTGATATCAGGGGTGAAAAGAACCATCACATTTACAGGTCCGTAAAATGTTTAAGAAGGAAGCACCTTAGCTTGAGTATCCAAGATGAAAGGAACAATTTCTCTTTTAGCTCCCACATTGCGTGCACTTAGAGCCTGAAAATGGTCATATGAAGCATTATGTTACATAAGCATTTTAATAGAATCCATACATTGATTTTGTATTGTCGCGGTTTGTCCAACACTTCCAGAGACGACCCTATTTCAATTCTCAGTGTCCTCCTACCTTGATTTGTTGCTGAAGAAACTTGACATACTCAATGATTTCGTCAAGCAGAGATGCCTTGTCAGTCTGCATGATCGTGTATATTCTATCAGCTCTTTTGAATTGAAGCCATCATTAGGTATACAATCTAAAAAGTGAAAATAAATGTCTAATCCTAATTTAAGACAACTAAATATGCATACGAAATTATGAGAAGGCAGACAAAAAATAGTGTGCCTTGTTGGACTTTGGTACAAGTTCTTGCAAATTCTTCATTCTGTCAGCAATTTTCTCTCTCCGAAGCTGCAAACATTTTGTTTTAAGACCGAATTTTTTGGTTTGTACATATTCAAGACGAAGTGAAGACTCAAGACTGCAAATGAAATAGAACTAACTCTTTCAGCAATACTGTGTGGATCTGTAGCCTGGCCTCGACGTGCTCTTATACGAGGTTTTCTAGTTCCAGCACATTCAGCAGTTGACATAGTCTGTAAGTGATTGAAAATATAAAAACTTCATGACAATTATGGTAGAAATTTGGAGCTAGCAGAAATTGATGTGGAAATTTGAAAACTAGACAAAGAAACAGAAACCTTTCATATTTTATAGAAAATTGGAGCTAGCATAAGTACCTGTGGTAAAGACTGCAATCCTGTCATTGCCACTGGAATCTGAGGCCCTGAAGCGAAAGAGGGCAATGCATAGTTTCCCATCTCCTGGTTTGCATTCTATGTTTCACCACAGCAAAGAATTACAAAAGTTACTCACCAGTCACAACAAATTATATGCGCACAGCACACTACATTCCACCAAAGACAAGTGTAACTAAGCTAAGTATACCTCTGTGCTGACTAAATCAGATAAGTCATACATATCACTGTTGCCAAAGCCACAAAGCTTCTGTTGTCCCATACCAGGAGGACAAAGAGAAGAAGAGACACCATCATAAGCTTGAAGAGGCCAAGCCTGAGAAAGAGGAGTAGGGTTTTCGAAATCTCCATTAAATCGTTGGAGGACAGATTGATCACAGAAACTGCCCCCCACATTTTGTGTCTCCATAGAGGAAACAGACGCTGATCTAACCATGTTACCATCCATATCATATTGCAATCCCATCTGATCATTCGAGAAATTGGCCGCGCAGTTGTTGACATTTTCTTGTGAATCCGACTCCAAATCATGAGCAACAACAGATGATGCAGATTGTGTAGCCAAGCTCTCATTGCTGTGGTTTGAGTTGCTCAGATATGTAGGGGGACTATTGTCGTCATCTTCAATCACTCCAAGTGAACCGAGCAGCATTTCGTTTGTTAATTGAGGATTTTCAAAGCAGTCCAATGATGATCTTTCCTTCACATTCACATCTGTCCATGATGAGGAACTGAAAAAATGATCCAGTATCTCGTCCATCAATCAGTCTGTTGATCTATGCTAGATCCACCTAAATTTCATAAAAATGGAGACAATGAGCTTACAGAAATGAAACTAATTTTAGCTGCACATCCACATAGACAGCCGAAACAAGAAGATTTTTTTACAAGAAATTAAAGAACTTTAGAACAATATTGTATAGAATACTTGGAATAGAAACCATCCCTTAACTCAATTAGCCACTCAGGTTAAGACCCTCTAAAGTTTCTGAAAGAACATATACTTAACTGCTATGCAATACACTAATCAGAATTTCAATGCGAACTGATATATAACAAAGTCTCCACCAAGATCAACAGCAAAGATAAATATTAGATCTCCAACCTATCATAATCTCAGCAGCAGCTAACTATGAACTACAGATTAACATACTGATGACATTCAAAATATAATGAAAGAAATACAGAAACACCAAATTAACAATAGTACACATTGAAAGCATATAATGGTGTTTGAGAACGAGAGAGATCGACTAACCCAGAAGAGGAGCAGAGAAGCAACAACGGTTACAGTACGGCAGTGTGCAAGTAGTGAGCAGCAGAAGAACAATTTACTAGAACAGAAACCGCTCATTTACTGATTAATCAAAAGCTCAATTCTTTTTTTTGTACTTCATTACTCTCTCTCTCTTTATAGTTGTGCATGGTGTCAATCAAAGAGAACCACATCTGTGGAAGTCAAATTTTTATTTACCTTTTTTGTGTGTATCATTTTGTGTTGACAATAACGTTACAGAATTTCAATGAAAAATGCCATGAAAATAGTGTTTCGGTTGTTTGACTCTGGTAGTGGGCGGTTCAACGTTACCACTTCCTTGTTGACCATAACAAACTTCTCAATTTTTTTTAAATAATAATAATAATAAAAAAACATTCTCAATCACACCAAATACAGATTCAGTCTACAATTATTCACTTTAATTTTCTCTTTCAATACGTTATCAGCAACTTTTGAGTTGATAGCCATCACCTCAAACCTTAACCCTAAAACACCAAATCCCACCGTCAACATCATCACGTACAGTCGCCACCACCGTCGTCGGCCACCATCACCGGAATTCCCTCCACCACAACGGTGATCCCGAAGTCCATCTTCTTCAATTTCGACAAAATTGGTCGTCTTCTTGCATCTCACGCTCATCGCAAGCTTCCTCCTTATAACAAATTGTTACCCATACCGAGCATAACATCCTTCAAGATACATTTTTTAACCTTCTTGAATTTAGAAATTAGGTTGTAAAACTTAATTACCGCAACACCCTAGATCTAGGACTAGATTTAGGTTGATTATTGTTGTGATATATATTATATGCCTTAGTTCCTATGGATTAATACATGTTATGAGAAAAGAGGCTTTCATCACCTCTTTGATCAAAAAGTTAATATTAGTGAAGGTCCTGGGGGAGTCACGACATTGAATAAAAAGGGAAATCGATATTTGTGAAGGATTTTGATTGTCACGGTTTCTGGGTGTGGTATGAAGCCATCGTTTATCGAGCATCGATTTTTGTGACAATACATCTTTGATCAAGTTCTTATTCCCTAAACTTGATATTATTGATCGTGGTTTTTCGATCGTTACTAATGGTATCTCTTCTGTTTTTTGTAGATGACTTCGATGAGTCGATTCGTCCTGAATTTGACATCCTTGATACCAATGTAAAAGAGTATCATCATTGGGTTTTTGATGTAGAGAATACTTTCATCAATAAGGATCTCACCGAAATTATTCACCCACCACCCGGTGTGAATGCTATACAACCTACTCCAGCTCGTAAAACTCAAGCCCTCATGTTTAAAAAAGAATATCTGAGGCGTCACATCCACCCAATTCTGAAGAAGCAATATTAAAAAAGGATGATTTCAAGGACTTATGGGATGTTTTAAAAGAATATTTCAACAATGCGCATAATGCACAACTTCCAGAATTGATTGAGATGTAGGACCAAATTCGGATATTAGATTATTCAAAGACTGAAGCTTTCAATCAAGCTATGTTAAAGCTACACTCGAAGCTGAGCTTCTGTGGAGTTGAAAAGACTGATCAGGCTATGATTGAGAAGTCATTGAACACTTTCCCTTATTCCATGAGTCATCTCACTTATCGATACCATTTTGAGTAGGAACAAGGAAGAATTAAATCCTTCAGTGATCTTATGAACATCCTAGCAAAAAAGGAGAGACATCATGAGATAATTCTCAACAACAATGCCAGACCCGCCGGGACCAAAAAAAACACTTAAGAATTAAAACACTAGTGAGAAGGAACATAAAGAGAAGAAGAACAACTGGTCTGAACCTTACAACAACTATGGTGGGAGAGAAGGGCAAGGCAGAGGTCATAGTCAGCACTTGACTTGGACTCGCCAAGATGCAGACCCTTGTCACTCTAACAAGAATCAATCCCATTCTGGTCCTTGGAACGATGGAAATTCTTCATGCACTGCTTTATCTGGCACGTATCCATGTTATAGGTGTGGATTTATGAAACATATGCACAAGTAATATCATGCAAACAAGGATATCCAGAATGCCCATAAGAAGTGCAAGCAATACTTAGCACAAGAGTCTAACTTTACTGGAGACTATGAGATGGAAGATGACGGTGAAGTCAATCTTAATGTAACAGATGACAAGTGAGTAAGTTTTGAGACTTTGGATCTTGAGTAGTCTATGCATATATTAGGCTGTTATTTCTGCTATGTATTTCAAGTTTGGTTTGTTTTTGGCTTGTTTCAGTCATGTTTTAAGACTTTTATTTTAGTCGGTTTTGGAATAAGACATCTTTGATGTAAGTTTTGTGTTGGCAAAGTAATATAATTTCTTTCTTTTGGTATATGAAAGTGTTGATGATGATATTTTACTTTATAATGCATGATTAGTTCAAAATATACAAGGTTACATGGCAATATGGCACCAAAGTACCAGAAAATGAGAAAGAAAAGAGAGGGTTTTGTGATCCCAGGCGTCTCGACCCGTCGAGATAATTATTTTGAGCCTTACAACAACCGTGGTAGGAGAGGAGGACAAGACATAGGTCGTGGTAGAGGTCATAGTCAGAACTTGACTTGGACTTGTCAAGACGCCGGTCCTAGTTACGCCAATAAGAATCAATCCATTTTCGGTTCTAGGAATGATTGTAATTCTTCATGCTCTGCTCCACCTAACACTTACCCATGCTATAGGTGTTGATCTATGAAACCTATGCATAGGATTAGTACAAAGGTGTAGGAGAAGAAAAAGCCATGGTGACTCTCTCTCTAGACTAGAAAAAGCCCATCTCCTTTGCGGCGGTCGTCGTCGACCTCACCGCCTCAGTCCAGCGCACACCGTCTTCATTAACCTTGCCTAATTTCCATGTTTCTCTGGGAAACTAGAGTCGTCATTGAAATTGAAATGTAAGAGTTGATTATGGATTTGATTTTGGTCTCAAGGATTGGGAATATTATCGGCGAGCAATTTAGGAGGAAAGTGATGTGATTGGAGATGGTGGCTTAAATCAAAACCTTATGTGCCTGTGGTTCATTGGAGACATGAATTTGAGAACTAGTAAGAAGAAACATCGATCTGATCTCAAACATCAGCGGTAGCTAGTGCGAAGAATTTTGATTGCTCAAAAGTAATTTAAAAAAAAACAACGTTTAATCATTGTTCAAATCTTAAAGCCATTCAATTTTAGTGCAACCAAATAGAACACTCAGGATTGGGATTGAAAGGGTTATTTTTTTCTCAGTTTTCTGGTGCCTAGTTTCTAACTCAAACAAAGTTCAATGATGGGTAAAGTTGATATTTAAAAACTTACAAAAAAGTAGGGTGTGTATCTAGATAAAAATAAAAGTATCCGGTACTAACTAATATTTTCAAGACGTGTATTCTGTTTGATAGTAGTTATTATTTTGGAGATGCATGTACATTTTTATCATTCAAAATTTTTTATTCGAGCTCTTTATAGTGATACATTATTAACATTAGTATAATATTCTTAGATTTAAATATTTTAGAAATTATAGTCAAAGTAGTTTACCGTATACGATCGAAGCACATATATTTTTCTTTCTTTCTTTTGTTAGGATGATCGATGCTCAATTCTTAAAAACAACACATAACGTGAACCTCCAAATACATGACAAAATTTTTGGGTCTGGAAGTGGCTCAATTCGGGTATTACATGAATTAAAAAGTCTTGACAACGCGAGAATTTCAATCAATGAAAAAGTCGTGTATAAGAAATTTGTAATTAATTGCAATATTCAAAGATCCTCATACATGTGGATTCTTAGAGCTTTTTCTTTGAAAAATGGAATTTTCAAGTTCATATACGAAGGTATATTAGTAAATAATATGCACGTTCCAGAACTATATTATAATAATATGCACGTTCTTAATAATATGTCACTAAACCAGAACATAGAAAAATACATATTAATGAACATATAGTCGATCCTTATGACTATATGTTCACCAATAAGAATATATATAGGAAAAACAGCAGTCCAATTCTAGAAAACTATATTATAATACAAATGTCTCTTTTGATAATTCTATTAACCCATAAAAAGTGATGTGGGTTGTGTGAGAAATGCTATGTGCGAAGAAAATTTCATTCTTCAGAAAAAGTGAATGGTTATTTATGTTTTCTTAAAGCTAGTAATAATTTTATTTTAATTTTACAGACTTGATGTGAGAATTCTAATCGACGAGAACGTCGTTTTTGATAAATTGGTGACAACAACCGTCAATGATCCTCATATGGGTGGACTTCTTTAAGGTATTGTTTATCTAACTTTTAGCCGATATAAATTTAATATAAATAAAGAGTTGTTATTTATCTTCAGACGCTGATTTCTAGATATGAGAAGAAATGGATGAGAGACTATAGAAAGAAAAATATCAAAGCTTGAAACTACTTTCAAATGCTTGATTAATTCATTCAACTATTGTGGTTTATATACAAACTAAGATGATTTCCTGATTAAGTAAAGCCTGAACATAAGTGAATTTAAGCCATAAATGATAAATGGTCATTTCTGATGTAAATTCTTTAATAATATTGATTTTGAATTTCAAATCGTCACTTCTAAACCTGAAAGTTTTAATGGTTTTGAACTAATCTAGATAATGTGATATGATACATAATATCATATTGTGATATGCATTAATAATTTACCTAAGATCCATTCTAATAAAGAGTTGTTATTTATCTTCAGACGCTGATTTCTAGATATGGGAAGAAATGGATGAGAGACTATAGAAAGAAAAATATCAAAGCTTGAAACTACTTTCAAATGTTGATTAATTCATTCAACTATTGTGGTTTATATACAAACTAAGATGATTTCCTAATTAAGTAAAGCATGAACATAAGTGAATTTAAGCCATAAATGATAAATGGTCATTTCTGATTTAAATTCTTTAATAATATTAATTTTGAATTTCAAATCGCCACTTCTAAACCTAAAAGTTTTAATGGTTTTGAACTAATCTAGATAATGTGATACTATACATAATATCATATTGTGATATGCATTAATAATTTACCTAAGATCCATTCTAATTCATAAATACTGAATTTTTTCATTTTGGTGTTACTGTGAGCAATGTTTTCCTTGACAAATGGAATGTGCACCATGCTCATATACGTAAGTCTATTAGTGAATCTTATGCACATTATTGAATATGCAAATATACTTTTTGATGAAAAAAGTATGTTTGTCATTATCTAGACAAGAGATTAACATGTCATGAGTCCTTAAGACATAATCATATACTTACAAAGGTATGTAAATGTATGTAAGTTTTGTATTTAGTTCTCTATCTTATTTATAAATAAAAAATTCTTGTTCTACAGGTTCGATGCACTTATTAAAGTTGAGTGTATTCCTTGGCTATGTACTGCGGGGAATTTTTTATTTCTAGTATATGGAGTTATACTCTCTTTATTGGAATGTTGTGACAATTGATTTAGCTAATGCGATGCTTTCTGAGAACCTATTAGATGTCAAAGATTTTTCAACAAGGCCGGCGGTTCTTGTGATTACTTCCTTTCTTATGTAAAGAAGGAAATCCTTGATCGAGCATATATTATGGGGTCATTTGAGGTTTTAGCTAACCCTTAGGACATGGTTCTTTTTGTTTTTGTTTTTTCTCACTAGGCGTAAGACTTTGAACTCATATTGTTATAGTTGTTTGAGTGTTGAACATTTTCTTCAATTTTTCTAATGGATTTTTATACTTAGTTTAGTGATTTGTGTTTGGTAAAAAGAAACAAAGAAGACATATTTTCCACTAATTTATTCTGAAACATTTTTTGGTTACAAAAAAATACATAGTGTGAACAAATACCAGTCTTTACTATCAATGAGCTCAACATTTAGTCATTCTCATACATGCGTGAAAAAGATATAAAATTATATATAGCAAACTTATAAACACTTCTCCCTAATAAAAGTTTGGGGTTGATGAAGAATAAGAAAAAAGGGAGAGGACCTAGAAGTAGATGTGGCCAATAAACTTAAAAGAGAAGAACTATAAAAACTAATATTTGAGGTACAACTGGTTGATTTTGATGGTGACCAAGCAACTATGTGTTTAGTTGGAGTAGAGGAAAATATAAAGATTGAAACAAAAAATTCACTAAAGATGGAGATGGATACGTACTTGTTACTTGTTCAAGAACAAATTATGCTATGAAGTATATGCACGATTTTATGAAGACAAATGTGTCATATACTGATAAAAGGATCATTGATATACTTACTGAAGCAATAGTATAATAGTATATGCATCACTTTTGGACTCATACTTAAGGACACGCTAGATCTTGTTAGATGAGGCACACAAAAGGCCGCATAAATAATAATGAGATAGTGCGTCAAGACCACGTCATGAATCTCATAGAAACTCATAAGAATGAACATAAATTGAAGGACAAATTATAAGGTGGGCGGTTCACGATGATAAAAAAGAAGACAAAATGAACCAATGAATATGATATTAAATTGGAGCATATGCTGAAGCGAAATATGCGTAATGTTGATAAAGATAAGTTAGTTTCTAACACACTGCACCTGTATATGGTGACTTGCGGTGAATAATAGATCACCAAACTATTTTATGCTTCACTTCATCAAACTTGAAGGACTAGAAGACCCAACAAAGGAAGTTGATTGTCTAAAACACTCCATCAAAGTATATCTCAACTAGTTGGGGGCCTTTTTCAAGAACTTACTAGTGGAATTTGTTAAAATTTTGAGCCATGATGAGTCTGATGATATTTACAAATTTTTTAATACATAGCAAAGTTATCAAGCCACATCGAGTTTATAAGTAAATTTAATCCCATTGAGTTTGGTGAAAAAGTAAGATGCGTTGAGTTTAGTTGAAAGTCGAGCTGTTGGATTTGTTGATGATTTAAAGTTGTTTTATAGTAGGAAAAAAACATATAAGCATACATTCGTGGTATGCATAATAATTCTTAATATATATATATATATAAATGTTCAAAAATGTGCTAGGCGGATTAAGGCGGTGGTGGAATAACCTAGCGCCTAATCATCTAAGCGGAGATTAATCGGTTTCTAGGCGGACTATTATTTTTATATTTTTTAATTAATTATATATAATTTAGTATTTTAAGAAAGTATATTCCTGGTAGCCCGGTGTGTGTCTTGTCCTAATTAGAGTAGAAATAGATATTCTCTCAATCCTTGATTTATAGGGATATGGATTGTAACGAATTATAATTCCTATATTTAAGGTAATCTATCAGTGAATAAAGAGACATTTTTTAGTCTACATCTATGCGTATCTATTTTCTCATTTAACACGTTATCAGCAATTAATACATTTTTTAGTCTACATCTATGAATTAATACATATTATTAAAAGTTTCTGAAAGGATCCAACCCCGATTTAGTTTCCTAAACCGGAATCGAACCCCTTCTGAAAACACGAATTTGTAAAAACCATAGAAATTTCGGCAGAGTTTCACTATATCGCGGAATTACCATTAACCTGCACCCGAAAACACACTTCATCTTATGCCACAAAAGCCAAACCGTGGGCTCCAATCCCATCCGGATTTCTCAAAATCATATCATAATATAAAGCAATAAGCAAAAATTGTAACTTTATAAATCCAAGAAAATTATATGAAAATATAAACATCATAGTATTCAGAGCGACATTTAGTATATATACATAAATATACAACAGTAGGCTAAACAAAAAACCTACTGAAAAAGAAAAGTAGCTCGAATACTAAGCCTCCGACTGTGACGTGTGACACCAGAATCCGAACTGCAAACTGGGCATTAAAAACAAAGATCCCAGGGAAAAACATATAAACTGTTAGAGTCAGTGGACGAAAATAAATGTCTTTCACCGAATAATATATGTTATAAAAACATATGCGAGTCTAAATGAATGAAAATGATATAGTACACGAGAGAGCCTCTAACTCCTTACGCGTACAGAGCATGCGTCGTAAAATCCCGCGGGGTCACTCATAGACACATCCGTGCTAGTATAGTCCGAATCACGGGATCCCAGATCCACACGTGATTCAAGCCAGAAAGGCCTCAGGTCAGGGGTCTGCGCCCCCCCCCCCCCCCCCCCCCCCGGTAAAGGCCTCGGGTCAGGAGTCACAGCCTCCCCCGGCAAACATCCTCGGGGATCAGCTGGGATGCAAGTGTATCGATACAACAATATATACTGTGACTGTACTCTGTGTAAACCAAATCATAAATAGTTCATGCAAATGTATTAAGCATAATGTAAATGCGTATTCATAATATATAATTATATAACCATATTTGTCGATGCATATTCGTAAATGAATAATCGTAAACACATGCTCGAATAACTCATAATCGTATGTGCATGCTCATGCTCGTAAAGCGTAATATAAAGACTCGCAACCAATCAATGAAAAGAAAAGTGTCCACTCACAGACAAGCACAGCGCGCAAATGCGCTAATCTCGAGATCCGGCGGAAGATCCCTCGCCAAGCATACGATCTTGATCCCCTGAATAATTACAAAATATCACTGATCAAAATCACAATTCAATACTCTGAACCACACCTCGGAAACAAACAATTCCCGAAAATATATAACTCGGATAACAGAAAACTCGCCGAAAACCCCAAATATACTCCACAAAACCTTCGACTTAAAATCCACTACTCAAATCAAATCGAAAATCTCAAGGCGACGATCGGGGAGCGATTACGAGCAAAAAGGCATAAAACTTGACAAAATCCAAAAAGTCAACGGGTCACAGGAGCTCCGCCATTGATCGTCGCCGCTGGCGGCGGCGCACCGTCACCGGAGAGATTTTTCGGCGACTAAGACCACCATAGCTTCCTCTCCTCAATCCAAGACTAAAACTCTTCATCATCAACCCTCAATTCCACCAGCAATCTGCCCAAAAGCTCCCCCAAAGTCCCACGGCCAAGAATCACCGGAAAACTTTCCCGACCGATTCCGGCGCCGTCACGCCACCAAAATGCTTCAAACTAAGGGGATTTTCACCCTTGGCTCGAGCCCAGTCCGTTCCACCCCAAGAACTCACCGGAAACACGCCGGAGAACCATCCACCATCAAACCCGATTCCGGCAAACTTTCCCCTAAAAAATCTCCAACCAAAACACTTCCAAACTTCACAATATACACATCAATCGAAAGCTTAGATCCTAAGCTTCAAAACCTTACCTTGATTTCCGTCAACCACGCCGTATTCCGGCAGCCACCTCGATGGCGAGTCTGTGACTCACTGAGTCAACACGGGTTGACTCGGTCAACTCGGCCCAGTTCAGTCAACTCGGTCAAACAGCCCATTTTCGAACTTTTGCGACAACTTTACGACTATTCGGCTATTTATACGTCGCGAAACAACTCTATCCACAATTCGGATAACTCAAACTCGAACGGATAAATACGACTATCTCGGCGATAATTTCAAATATTTATATTATATTCCTCGATTATCCGAAAAATCCTCGGAAAGCTCCCACGAACTCGAAATCAAATTCTCTACATTTTCCACAAACAAACTAAAATCAAATTCATGTCAAAAAATTAAGTCGTGAACGAAGTTGTATATCCGAATAATTACGACTAACTTCAATTACTCGTGAAACTCGCAAATTAAGCCGATTAATATACCAATTCCGGTCCGGGTCGTCACATTTTGATATTAGTGATGGTCCTTGGGGAGCCACATTTATTAGTGAATATCACGATTTGTGATTTCACATTGAAAAAATAGGGAAGTCGATATTTGTGACAGATTTTGATTGTCACGTTTTTTTGTGCGGTATGAAGCCATCGTTTATCGAGTATTGATTTTTGTGACCATACATCTTGTACCTTATTCCTAAACTTGATATTAGTGATTGTGGTTATGCAATCGATACTAATAAATTTCTTTGGTCTCTTTTGTAGATGACTTCAACTGAGCCAGCTACGTCTGAATTTGACATCCTTGAGGTTGATGGAAAAGAGTACCATCGATGGGTCTTCGATATTAAAAATACATTCATTGATAAAGATCTCACCGATACAATTATCCCACTGCCACCTACTTCCAGTCTTGGCGAGAATGTGGTCATTGAACCACCATCTAAAGCTCGCAAAGCTTAAGTCCTCATGTTTTTGAGGCGGCATATCCATCCTCTTTTAAAGAAGTAATACTTACAAAAAGATTATCCCAAGGATTTATGAGACGTTTTGAAGCATTGCTTCAATAATGTGCATGATGCACTTCGTATAGACTTAACAAAGAGATGGTACACCATCTAATTATTGGATTATCTAAATGTTGCTAATTACAACCAAGCTATGTTAAGAGCTACAATCAGATCTGAGCTTTTGTGAAGTTTTCAAGAATGACCAGGATATGACCGAGACGTCTTTGAACACCTTCCATTCTTTCATGAGTTTGTTAGCTCATTGATAATGCTAAAACTAAGCATCAAATTAACAACTTAATACATAATATAATACATTCAATTTAAACCTTTTTTGTTTAGATACAACATTGATAAGTAGGGTATCGTTCTAACCGAGGATTGAAGGGTGCATGCAATAATTTTGAAAAAAGGGGGGGGGGGTTTAAAGATAGATTTTAATTACCTATGTTTTTTACCTCATTACTACCTAAAATGTCATAAACAAAATAAAGAATTCTAGGAGCCTAACAAGCATTGGCTCATAGAAAGCAAACACACAAAAGAGCCATAAAATCCTAAATCATGCTTACGACAAAAATAAACCTAACTATTATTTATAAGTGATCAACTTTTCTTTACCCTAGCCAATTTTAAAACTCATCCTAATTACCTATGAAATTCATAATTCTAATTTTAAGTTTAACATACATATGTGTTTGAATTAAAGTACAACTAAACGTCTAAACACCCTAATCACAACTTCAATGGCCCATATAACAAGAGAGGGGCTAAACGCATCATCTTCATACAAAGAAAAGCCTTAAGTATCTAACATAGCAAGCTTCACTCAAACTAGAACTATAAACACATGGAATATATATTAGAAAGAGTATTGAAAATCCAAATAAAAAACAAAGACAAACAAAACACATAGATCAAACAAGATTAAATTGAGACTACAGAGTAAAGGTTTCATGGTTACACTTTTGTAGATCTGCATAATGCCGCAACCGCCAAGAATGCGCTACAAAGACCTATGGTACGATAGCCAATGAAGGAACTAAATGTATACAAATGCTAAAGAGGAGGAAGGATTGATTTGGTGGTAATGACCTAGTCTACAATTTGGCTCTTGGTGAAATTGGTCCTTGCAGAGCTTTAGAGAGTCTTCGGGTAGGCTTGAGGTTTGGAAAAGAGATGATCAACCTAATGAGGGTCGAGATGTGCTTATATAGGCACTTACAAAAGAGTTCTCCTCATAAAACTAGGTTTTCCTATTCTACCCGAGTAAATCAGGCAGTCTACAAAGAATCAAACTTTTCTGGAGTTCTAGACATCCATTTTTTATTTATTTGGTTTGTTCGAAAAAAGACTCAAAGAGCTTTCCAACCATAGGTCGATCGTCATCTAGCTCCTCCTGAGTTGTTCCCAATCGTCCGTTGAAGTTGGCTGTTCTGCATAGACATATTATGCTTTTCTTATTTTAAATGATTTTCTTCTCATCTTCAACTTGAGAATTCTCTTCTTGCTAAATCTTGTTCTCCATGTTTTGGCCTAACTTGGACTTGATCTTGAGTTTGTCGAATGGTCTTCTAAAGTGTCTCGGCCCATCTTGCATTGTTCTTCCTCCATTGGTCTTCCGGAAGCTTCTTTCTCCTAGTCAACATAAGAAATATTTTTCTATTTAACCTAAGACTTATTTTTCTTGTCTTTCTCCACGGAATTTCTGGCCGAAAATCTTCCTCTCTATTTTTGCTACATTTTGTATGCTTGTAGACTTCTTTACTCCATCTCTTTTGTTTTACACCTAAAAATAACAAAATCAGTCAAAACTAATAATACTAAGTAGTTAACATAGCCAAATGTAAAGAATAATACATTAATTAATACACCTAAAATGCGTAAATCAATCATCAATACCGTATTGAGTACGAGCAAGGAATAATCACAACCTTCAGTGATCTCATGAATATTCTGGCTAACATGGAATGGTATCATGGGATAATTCTCAACAATAATGCAAGGCCCGCGGGGACAAAAAAAACCTGAGAATAACACTGGTGGGAAAGCACGTAAGAAGAAGAAGAACAATTGTTTTAAGTCTTAAAATAACCATGGTGGGAGAGGAGAACGTGACAGAAGTTGTAGTACAGATTATAGTTAGAACTTGCCTTGGATTAACCAAGACGTGGTAGGCCCGAGTAACTCCAATAACCATCAATCCAATTCCGGTCCTAGAAATGATGGAAATTATTCTCGCTCTGCTCCATTTGACATATACCCTTACTATAAGTGTGGTTCTACGAAGAATATGCATAAGCAATGCCGTGCAAAGTAGGATATCCAAAATGTCTATGAGATGTGCCAGGAATACTTAACACAAGAGTCTAACTTTACTGGAGACTATGAGATGGAAGATGGTGGTGAAGCCAATCTTACTATAGAAAATGACAAGAAAACAAGTCTTGTGTAATACCCCAATCTTTTTATTTAATTTCTACCATTTATGAATAATTCGAGTTCGATTTAGTGGCTATGGTAAATAATTTTTATCGTCGGTAAATATCAAGAGGTCAAAGGTTGACTGATTATCAAATTGTCGAAGTTGGTTGACATTGGATAGAAATCATATAATTTATCGAGATGAGATTGTAGACGTGAGAATCGTCAAAATCGGAGTTACGACGTAAAAGTTATGACTATTGGAAGTTTATCGGGAATTACTTTCCGTAAATGGACGAGTATATAAAGGAGGATTTCTTGTTTTGGAAGGCGGTCTGAGTTGACTTGGATCAACTTCTTCTCTCTGGGCCGAGAGAGAATTTGGGTTTGATCCATTTAGGGTCCGTTGATGTCGCCGGTGGCAGGGCGCAGTTAGGCTATCTCCGGCCACAATTTCGACTGGAATCATGAGCCCTCATCTTCTTTGTTTTATTCATGGTATTGGTTTCAAGGATGGTGCCTCGAGAAGGTCAATTCGACGGTGACACAAATCTAGGGTTTTCAGGTTAACTCGCAACCGTCACCGGCAACGAGTTTGGTATGATTCAGTTCCTCTCTTTCTCTCTCCTCTATATGTTATTGTATTGAAAGTTTTGGTTGTAAGTTCTATTCATCAAAATCGAATCGATTCCGATTGGTTAAGTTTGGCTCGTGATTTGGGTGGTGAGGTTAGAGGGGTTTTGTTCCCCTCTCCTCCCTGAGTCGATTGATGTATGTCTCGAGCTCTGAAATGACTCGACAACATTGCTAGGTCGCCGAGAAGAATTCTGGCCATATTTCTTTCGGGCTCGATTTTGGCCAAACAAGCCAGAATCTGTTTATGGTCTTTTGAGACAGGTTGATGAGATCTTCACGAGCTTTCAATTGATGGGTCAATCACCTCCATCGGCAGTGGCCACAGGTGGCGCATGGGCGGCGCGTGACCGGAAAATATTTTCAAAAAACTTGTCGAGTTATATGTCGTTAGGTTCGTATCAACGATAGGAACATAGTCATGAGGTTAATTTGTCATTTGGGCTTCGTCGACCGAGTGAGTGGGCGGTGGTGACGGGGTTTGTCACCAGTGGCGGTGCGACTGATGAATTCATTAGATTTGTCTTATATCATTATGACCGTCTCATCGTAACAAGTTGTTTGATTTGTTCTTCTACTATATTAGTCAAAATTATTTTTGGATCGAGTATTTTCCTCGATTTATGTGTTTATTTATTGATTTTGACGATTTTCGACAAGGGTCGGGTCGTCACATCTTGTAACTTCAGATTTTGATTAAGTCTATGTATTGGGCTATTATTTATGCTTTGTAATTAAGTTTAGTTTGTTTTTGGCTTGTTTTAGTCATGTTTTAAGGCTTTATGATTTGTCAGTCTTGGATTAAGACATTTTTTATGTGAGTTTTGTGTTGGCAAAGTAATGCAATTTGTTTCTCAGTATATGAAAGTGTTGAGAATGATATTTTACTTTATAATTCTTGTATGGTTCAAAATATATATAATTACATGGCAATATGACACCAAAAATACCAAAAAAAAATGAGAAAGAAAAGAGAGGATAATCTGATCCCAGGCGTTTCGACCCTTTGAGACATAGCCCCTAGATCGTTTATGGCATGTTTTGGACCCGTCAAAATTTTTCCCTAATTTTTCTTTGAGCCATCAAAGAGTAGTCCTCCGTTCACATTCAAGCCAGTTCGACACATCGGAGGATGGGCTCGACCCGTCGAGACCAAGTTTTTGTATCATTTTTCAATATTTTTCAACTCATCAAAATAAACCCAAAATTCGATATCAATTTTTGGAAACTCTTAACCTGTCAAGAGTTATGTCTTGACCCGTCAAGAGGGGTACCCTAGACCCGAGGAGAACCGGTTTTGACATGTCGAAGAATCCTTCAACCCGTCGACGTTCGTGTCTAGAATTTGTGTTATTTTGATGTTGTTTTGTATATCAATTTTGTCATGATATGTTAAGCACGCTATAAGGTTTCAGAGACAGTCTCTCGAAAAAAAGAAGTGAATTTTTTTGGCCTCATCCTACTTCTCAGCCTGATTCTTTAGACATCAGATGTTGTTTTACATCAGCTTTTAGCTATTGTCATGATTAGCACTCTAATCAAACCTTGCTAAGTTTAAAAACATAAGCGCTAAAGGTTTTCACTTGAACCAATAGTGTGAGAATGGAAACAATTTTTGTCTGTAACCTCCATAGAATGTGGCCACAAGCGCATTTTGGAGCAGTTTATAATAATCCGTAGTGATTTTACTATAGTTTGGATCATTGAATCAAATGAAGTCACTCATACTACTGTATGTGACTCAGCCTCATATAAGTTTTGACATTATAGAGTGGGACACACAAGGTCAGAATATAATGATCAAAATATTAAAAAATTCTCATGGTAATTCTTTCTTTAGAGCAAATAAGCATGTGGGAATACCTAAAACCATCGATTTAGATTGGGGGGGGGGGGAGGGAGGGGGTTAGTGCCACTGACCATTTAAATACTTTATAGTTTTGGTAGATCCATCAACGCATTGGTCACACATTTTTTTGCTATCTACAAGGAATACTGCATTTGTAAAACTCCTAGCACAGATCATTAAACTTCGGGCTCACCACCCTGACAATCCAATCAAGTATATTAGATTGGATAATGCAGAAGAGTTTACATCAAAATATTTTGATGATTACTTCATGCTAGTTGGGATTGAAGTTGAACATTCTCTTCCCCATGTTCATTCACAAAACGGTCTTGGGGAGGCAAAAATCAAGCGGTTATAGATTGTGGCCAGAGCTCTTGTAATGCACACAAATTTACCGGTATCTGCACGGGGATATGCAAGTCACCAAGGCACAAAATGATACTTCCATCATCAACACATGAGATTGTTTCTTACTATAATTATGTCCTACATGTTGACATTGACAAACACTGGGGGACGCCTCAGAGTCAAAGATGATGTCAGCAAACAATGAAATCTCACCAAATTAAATAAATGCTAACGTTATTATGGATAGTTCTTCCATGCTCGTTGATGATGCATTTACTTATCCCGTTGCTTAGAAATTGACGACGATGAAGTGGAACCCCGTTCTGTTGTTGAATGTCAACGTAGAGCAGATTGGCCGAAATGACAAGTTGTAATCTAGGCTAAACTAGACTCTCAGAAGAAAATGCAAAGTTTTGGTCTGGTAGTGCTATGCCCATCGAATGTTAAGCCGGTTAGACATAAATGAGTCTTTGTTTGGAAGCGTAATGAGAAGAATGAAGTCTTGCAGTATAAAGCTAGACTTGTGGCGCAAGAATTTTCTCAACGCCCTGACATTATTTACGAGGAGACGTATTCTCCGGTCATGGACATCATTACTTTTCGCTACCTTATCAGTTTGGTAGTATACAAAAAATTAAATATACAGCTGATGGATGTGGTTACAGTATATCTCTATGGTGATTTTGATTAAGAGATATATATGAGAGTGTCAAATGACATAGTTATTCTTAATTCAAGTAACTTTAAACCACAAAGTGCTTATGTGATTAGATTGAGACGTTCATTATCAGGATTGAAGCAATCTGGTTGGATGTGGTATACACGTCTAAATGACTATTTGATTAGAAAAGGATACACGAATGATGATTTATGCCCATGCGTGTTCATTAAACAAACAAGTTTAGGATTTTTCATTGTACGTAGCAGTCTATGTAGATGATATGAACATCATTGGGTCTCTTGATGAGATTAATGAGACAGTTGGCTACTCGAAATCCGAGTTTGAGATGAAAGACCTTAGTAGGACTCCATTTTGTCTTGGTTTAGAGCTGGAACATCGAGTTGGTGGAATTCTTATTCACCATTCTGCTTATGCCCAAAAGATGCTCAGGCGATTTAACATGGACAAATCACATCCTCTTAGCACACTAATGGTTGTTCACAGTCTGGAACCCAAAAAGGATATGTTTCATCCGAAAGATGATGATAAGAAAATTTTGGCCTTTTGGGAACTGAGGTACCATACATTAATGCTATTAGAGATTTGTTGTATTTACCTCAGTGCATACATCCAGGCATTGCCTTCTATGTGAACTTGTTAGCTAGGTTTAGCTCTGCCCCAACGCAATGACATTGGAATGGAGTAAAGCATATCTTCAGTTACTTTAAGAGATCCATTATTTCCCTACAAAGAAGCAAGGGATAGGCTTGAAATTTTTCGGAAAAAAGAATTGTTGAAAGGTAGATGTCAAACTCTGCCCAGTTCAACATGTCGAACATGGCTCTCGACCCGTAGAACCATGCATTCGGTACAGTTCTGCTAGTCATCCGACACATGGAGTAGTTCTTTCGACCTATCAAAGATTTTCCCCTGTACAGATCAGAAAGGGTCACTTGACCCGTCGAGTGATATCTTCAATCCGTCGAAGGATGCTCCGATTGTAAGCACTAAACCACATTTCAATTTAGTCTCATATTCTGAGACACTATGTGATGTGTTGGTAGAATTTGTTGATGCTAGGTATCTCTCTGACCTGCATAGATGACGTTTTTAAACTGGTTATGTATTCACTATAGGGAACACGACAATTTCTTAGAGATCTACAAAGCAAACCCTTGTTGCTACTTCCTCGAATCATTCTAAAATCATAACTCTGCATGAAGCGGTTAAAGAATGTGTCTGACTTAGGTAAGTAATACATCATATTCAAGGGTCTAGTGGATTACCATTTACTATGATAGCACCAACTTGTATCTTTAAAGATAATGCGGCTTGCATTGAACAAATGAATTTGGATTCCATTAAAAGTGATCATACTAAACACATTTCATCGAAGTACTTCTTGAATTAGCAACAACAACAGTTACTGAATATTCATGTGAACCAAATTGGTTCGGTGGATAACGCTAGAGACTTGTTGACTAAGCCACTTCCAAAATCTACATTTGTAAAACATGTGAGACGTACTAGTATATGACGTTTATCTGAACTCCGAGATTGAGTTACTAAAAAAATGTGAGACGTACTAGTATATGACGTACTAGTATATGATGTTACTAGTAAAAGATGTGAGACGTACTAGTATATGACGTTTATTCAGGGGGAGTTACATTTTGGTAGACATCAGGGGAGTCTACATCAAATGTAGTAGGTTTTGTAGTTGATGCGTTGTACTCTTTTTTCCTTCGACCAAACTTTTGTTTTTTCCATGAGGTTTTTGTTTACTTGGCAAGGTTTTTAATAAGACAACATGTTATGCATCATATATTATGACCTCAACACAATGGGGAGTGTTCAAGAAAAGTATATTCTTAGTATCCTAGTATGTGTCTTGTCCTAATTAGAGTAGAAATAGATATTCTAGAAATCTCTATTTATAGGGATATGGATTGTAATCGACTGCAATGCATATATTTAAGGCCACATATTTATAAATAAAGATACAGTTTCAGTCTATAATTATTTAGTTTACTTTGTCCTTAAACAGGATTCAATTTTCACAAGCATCACCATCATGTAGGAATTCACGGGTGCTAGTGTTACTGTTAACGTGTAATTAATTGACTGATACTTCTGTGGTCGATCGGTTAACTTGAGAGTAGGGTAAAATCCAATTCAATGGCCTAAAAAGGGGTATTTATCAAAAAAAATTGGTTAACTTGGGCTTCGATAAATCTAGTGAAAGGACCCAACCCCGATTTAGTTACCTAAACCGGAATCAAACCCCTTATGAAAACATGAACCAACAAAAACCATTAAAATTTCGGCAGAGTAACGCTACTAACGCGGAATTGCCATTACCTGCACCCGGAAAATAACACTTCATCTTATGCCACAAAAGCCAAACCGTGGGCACCAATCCCATCCGGATTTCTCAATATCATATCATTAACAATAAACAGTAAACATAACTGTAATATATAGTATATCCGGGAAAAATCGTATAAAACATGTATCAGAATGTATCAGAGCGACCTCTAGTGTAAATATATACAATATATACATCAGTAGGCGAAACAAGAAACCTACTGGAAAACACAGGTAGCTTGAACTACTAGCCTCCAACCACGACGTGTGACACCAGAACCTGAACTGCAAACTGGACACGGAAACCGAAAAGCCCAGGGGAAAGACATGAAAACCGTTAGAGTGAGTGGACGAAAATAAATGTCTTTCGCCGAATAATATATGTTATAAAAATATATGCGAGTCAAATGCATAAAAATCGAATGGTACGCGAGGAGACGCTGACTCCAACTCGCGTACAGAGCATGCATGGAAAATCTCATGGGGTCGCTCATGGACACATCCGTGCTAGTACAGTCCGAATCACGGGATTCCAGACCCACACGTGATTCTAGCCAGAAAGGCCTCGGTTCCGGGGTACTGCCCCTCCTGGTATGCATCCATCGGGGATCAGCCGAGATGCAAGTGTATCGATACAACAACCTATACTAAGACTGTACTCTGTGTAAACCAAATCATAAATAGTTCGATGCAAATGCATAAAACAATATATAAATGCATATACGTAATATATATTGGTATAAGCATAATCATATAACACATGCTCATATAAATCATAATCTTGTATGCATGCTCATGCTCGTTAAACGTATGTATTGACTCGCGATTAACAGTGAAAAGAAGTTGTCCACTCACAGGTGAGCAAAATGCGCACTCGCGCTAATCTCGTGGCCCGGCGGAAGATCCCTCGTCTGAAGCACGATCTCGATCTCGATCCCCTGAATAGTCATAAAATATATCTGATCAAAATCATAGCTCACAACCCTGTACTTAACCACGGAAACCAACCATTCCCGGAGACATAAAATACTGTACAAAATAATCAACTGAATTCCTGAAATCACCACTTGAAACCCTCGACTGAAAATCCGATAATCAAATCAACTCGAAAACCTTAAGGCGAAGATCGGGGCGCGATTACGAGAAAACCGACATTAAAAACACTGAAATCCAAAAAATCAACGGGTCGCCGGAGCTCCGGTGTTGACCGCCGCCGCCGCCGGCGGCGCGCCGTCAACCGGAGAGTTTTCCCGGGGACCGAGCTGCCACAATGATCTTCTCAACAAGGCGAACAACTTTAGTGAAGGGACCACCACAATCCAACCACCACCGTGGCCGAAAAACAGCTCGAAAGCCACGGTGGCTCAAACCGGCCGGAAAACTTCCCGAGCCGATTTCGGCGCCGTTGCGCTACCATGTCCTCTCAAACCAAAAGGAAAATGATCCTGAGCTAAAACCCATTAAAACCCACCAATTTTCATCGCCGGAAAGCAACTGGAGCACCTCCCTCCGTCGAGGCCGATTCCGGCCAAAAATCCCCAAATTTCAAACTGTAATTTCTCCCTTAATTCTCAACCAAATCAAGCAAATCCAAGTTCTAAACAGTTGCAAATGAAGAGAGGAATCGATTCATACCCAAATCAAAGCCGGAGATGGCAGGAAAATGAAAGTCGCCGGCGAGTCAAACGGTGGCCGGTTTTCTCCCCTCGGTCAACGCGGGTCAACGCCTCCTCCTTGGTCAAACGACGGTCAATCTTCCCGAATAGTGATTTTCGATATTTTTTGACTATTTCCGATATTTATACTCGCGCCTCGGAATGATCAACGGTCCAAAACGGACAACCATTACGATTCGGATAAACACAATTCGAACGGATAAACTCGTCGATAAACCGAAACTTCAAATAATCATATTATATTCCTCGGTTATCAGAAAAATCATCCGGAATCGCCCACGAGCTCGAAATCACGTGTACTACAACTCTCGAGAAGAGACTCAACTCAAATTCTTGGCCGATAATTTAGTCGTAAACGAAACCGGCAAACCACACAATAATCGATAAACTGCGATTACGCGCTAACTCGTGAATCATGCTGATTACTCTACTGATTCTGGTTCGGGTCGTCACATCTAGTCTCGTGATCATGTTCTTGCATAAGAGGCCAAGGGCATCTGGAGCTAAGGGCACCTAAAGAAAACTGTATGAAGAGGCCAAGCAAATCAAAATTCAAGAGCAAGTATTTTAACTATGGTAGTAAATGACGTTAGTACGTAAGAGATCGAATAGTGATATATGGTTATGACAAATTTAAAGATGAAATCAATATGAAGAATGAGGCCTTGCTTAATTTTTGTGGCCTTAATTCTACATGTCAATCCATGTCATCCTAATAATTAAGATTTTTAATATTTAAGATTGATAAAACCATTAATGTCATTTGAATTTCATATATATATGCTTTTATAAAAATTAAAAATAAAATCATTAAACCTAAGAAGCGATAGAACAAATTTCGACCCTAAACCCATATATTTCGTGCAATTTTTTTTTTTGTACTTTCAAGCCTGTTAAAAAAAATATATATAAGAAAACATTTAGATTTGTATAGGCAAAACTGATTTATTAAAGTTAGAATCAATCAAATCAAGGACAAGTTTATCGGGCCGGATTTGGGAATACAAGAAAAGATAACTTGACTATAACAATATTACTGGATATGTATCTGCAATTGATCAATTATGTCAAGGATTTAACTGTGCTATTATTCTATTGAATCTATTCTTTGAATCCCCAACACATTATTAACAGATATTACTAGCTAGTAAGAAAATCTAGGTGTTTGATACTTTGTATAGAATTTTCTTTGTCTTCCCGTCGTTCAATCTCTTTGATTAATAATAGGTTGGAATGGTGGATGACTTTGTTTGCAGGGAGGCTGATTAATCGCGGAGGGTGGATACAATTCGATCAGTTTTCTAGGCAAAAATAGGTTTGAGAAAAAATAAAAAGAGAAAATAAGAGAAATATTAGATTTAAAAATGGTAGAAAAGTCATTTGGTTGAAATGACATGGAATTAATAAGCAAATCATATGATCAAACAAACATACGAAGTAGTGATCGGGTGACTTGGAAAATGGAAAGGAGGGATATTTTTTTAGTCAAAACAACATATTGGATTACTAAAACTCTGGTTAGTAATCCTAGCATGGCTTCGGGCTCGAGTCCTTGGATTTCAGTACTTTATGGAAGACGTTATGGAAAGCTAAAGTTCCCAGCAAGGTTGCCATGTGCATATGGCGCGCTGCGAACAACATTTTACCTACCAAGGAGTCGTTGAGTTATAAAGGCTTCTCGGGTGATTTGGGGTGTGCACTGTGCTCCTATCCACATGGAACGAGACGGCACTTGTTCTGCGATTGTCCCACTGCTAGGGCATTACTTTTGGTGCATCATTTCAACCTCAGTGTGTTTATGTCCCCTAGCTTCAGTTTCAAAGAGTGGTTACTAGAACAATCTCTTGCATTGAGTATGTTTTGCTTCGAGCAATTGCTGATGATTCTATGAGATTTGTGGTCAAATCGTAACGAGAAGGTATGGAAGGATAAGGCCAAACCTCCAACAGCCATCTCGGCTATTGTTGTGGCTTTATATACTGAATACCAGGCATCAAAGGAGCCAGTGATTCAAACCTTGAAACCAACATCGGTGACACTACAACACTGGCAACCTTCTTCAGGTGAAGCACTGAAACTTAATATTGATGGAGCTTACCTCAAGGCAACACACTTTGGTGGCGGTAGAGGTGTGGTACGAGATAGTATGATGGGTTTTCGAGCAGGTTTCAGTAAGCACTATCCTCGATCATGTGCAGTCGACACTACATGCTGAATTACAAAGTCTTTGAGATGGATTATAACTTCTTCAAGTTTTAGAAGTCATTCATGTCCTTGTGGAGATAGATTGTGCTGAGGGTATACAACGCATTCAGCATCAAGAGGTGGACCTATCCACTATAGGTAATCTGGTTGAAGACATCAAGGGAATTATCGATGAATTTCCAAACTTGCAACTACACTTTGTTTAACATAGTTGCACACTAACTTGCCAACCATGCATACGACTCTAATGTATGTATGGAATGGTTTATCACTGCTTCGGAATTAATTCTGGATGTCATGTGTTACGACTTTAGTCGTATAAATTAATTTCAATAAATCCTCCTCCCTTGGAGGTGAGTTTCGTTATGAAAAAACAAACATACGAAGGATTAATAAGCTAGCAAAGAGCAAGCCAAAGAGGAATAGCTAGCATATGTATATATCGAAAATTATGGTAGCGAGCTAGGTAGCATCAAAAGCTAGCCTTGAAACAAACTCGATCACCTGGTTTTCGTTTTCCTAAAATATAACCTAGCTACTATATATATAAAAAAAAAATTACTCAAGAGCCTAATTCCGAGATGCACACTGCTGCTAGCTTCTTATATAAATTGTCGTTCTCCACGGTAGTCGAAATGTTTTCCACACCTGCAAGCAACTCAAAATGAAATAAAAATTCACATCATTGAAAATAAATTTTACTAACAAAGAATTCTAAGAACTAAACGTTCAATAGTAGTACATGCGCGCATGCGCTAAATAACTTGAGTAATGTTATTTGTGGTCAGTTATGGCCGATCTTAGATCTGTATCCAGTGGTGGTATGGCTGATGAATGTGTGTGTGTGTGTGTGTGAAAGAGCATGATCAAAGATATAGACTAAATGGCATGCAGATTTCCCGATCAACACACATATATGAAATTATGAATTATGAAACAAGAAACTGACCTGCATGCTATATGATCGCAGCCTTCCGTTCTTTCCACATAGAACTTGCACCTTGGACACCTACTCCAATTACTCTTGCAAGCAAGGTTCCTCAACATGATATCCTCCTTCTCCCTCTCGTCCTCAGCCAATGCCTGAAACTGTTGGCAGCTAATCTCGGCGTGCCAAGGAACCTTACAATGTGCACACAAGATCCTCTTACACTTGGGACACCCTAATTCAGTTACAAATACCTGTGTCCCATCGTCAATCAACATTGTGGAGCAGTCCTTAAAGGGACAGTACCATCTCTGAGACCCAGCAAGCACATCCAAAGCAGTTTCCCACCTCTGAATCACCTCAGGCGGCACAACTTGACGACAATACTCAAGGTCTAGTGACCCTTTGCAATCAGGGACAGGGCAACTGATGCTTCTTGTAATATCATAGCTCTGTTGAATCTTGGATGCGACGTATTTGTTTATGCAGTCCCTGCAGTAGGAATGGCTGCAATTTTGGATGGCGAAAGACTCGGCGGCAGACTTGTCATGGACACAAATTTCACAAACAAAAGTTGAAGCAGCTAGCTCATTCATGGAGTTGGAATTGTTGAAATTGTGAGATGTACCATTTTCGGTTTTTCTTCGCTTTACCGCAGTTTGATCATCACCATCATCAACTCCATCGTGAACGAAGTTACCTCTGAGAGTGACTTGAGAAGTAGTTAATTCGGAGATGACCATGGGAGAAACCGTTGAGGAGAAGAAGATATCATCTCTGATGTTCATGTTCTCAATATGAGACTCTTTGAATTCCAGTTTGTGTTTGTTGCAATTTCTTGTCATTCACTCATCTTTTAATGCCTTAATTAAGTACACAGCTGGCTTCTGTTGTGGAGTAACCTTAGGAGTTTTAAACTGATAGAAAACTTAACGAGTATGAAACTGAAAGTCAAGTAGGATTCTTTGTACATGCAGTTCTCATTTGATTACAACATTCGCAATTCTTATAAGAAAAGAATCATTCTCCTAGCCAAATTGCTTCTAAGGATATTCAGATGAAACTGTATAAGATTACACGTAAATCTCACTAGAAAATCGATGGAGTCTTTACAAACCATGCATGTAGTAATTCATAGAAAATTCATGTCAGCGCCCTTGACATTTGGGACAATAGTGCGCATCGTTTCTTTTTAATACGTGCTCACATCGATAACAGAAAGTAGTTTGGCACCTACAATCAACCCAAAACAAAGAGTTCATATTCATTAGACACATATTAAACAAGTAAACAGAACCATGAAGAAAAATAAACATAGCAGATAAAAAAAGGTAAATTACAAATAAGATCACTTACGTAAGATTACTTACGTATAAGGTCATCTGATATTTTTAACTAAAATAAGGTCACATGATTTAACAAAAAATCCTTATATTCAATTTATTTACGTTTAATACCATCTATATGAACATGCTCTCTCTCTCTGATTTCAGACCAAAATCAACCAAAATTCTCAAAATCAAATCATGCCCTAGCAGAGCTCCATCCCAAAATTAAATCGCGTCGTCTCTCTCCATCGTCCTTCTCTCTCCATCCCAAAATCACAACTCCGCAGTCTCCATCAATCGTCCTCCTCAATCTCTCTCTCTCTCTCTCTCTCTCTCTCTCTCTCTCTCTCTCTCTCTCTCTCTCTCTCTCTCTCTCTCTCTCTCTCTCTCTCTCTCTCTCTCTCTCCTCTACGGTTTGTACCGCGATCGGGTTCGTCGTGATGGGATTCGTTGGATTCTTTGTCAAGCTCATCTTCATTCCCATCAACAACATCATCGTCGGATATGTTTAGGTATTTTTAATTATGATTCGCGTTTTCATTTGATTTGGATTTGCATTCATCATCTTCTGTCTTGTGATGTGTTAGAATTTTTGAGATCCTAGATGATTAAATTAAGGCTTAGTAGTTTGTGACGGCCTGAATATTGAATATATTTATAAGCTTTTGCATGTAGAATTAATTTAGGAGTAGTGGGCTTATAGTTGGATCATGTGTTGTCTATGACAGTGTATCGGAAATGGTTCTTTAAATTGAGTTGTCCAACATTATTGTTTTCTTGTGTTTCATACGTTACGTACGTAGTAGTGTCTATAATAGCATGTGGTAGTACTTATGTTAGTCTGTAGTAGTATGTACAAATTGATATTCTTTAGTTTTTATGCAGCAGTATCTACAATCGTTTGGGGTAGTGTTTATGTTAGTCTGCAGTGTGCTTTGCAGTAGTATGTAGTATTATCTGTAGTAGTTTGTAGAGTTGTCTGTGAGGAGTATGTAGACTTGTTGTGAGTAGTTTATAATGTTGTCGTGAGTAGTTTGTAGTGTGCTATGTACTAGTTTGTACTGCTGTCTGTGAGGAGTATGTAGACCTGATGTGAGTAGTTTGTAGTGTTATCCTGAATAGTATGTAGTGTGCTCTGTACTAGTTTGTACTGCTGTCTGTGAGGAGTATGTAGTGTTGTCCTGAATAGTGTGTAGTGTGCTATGTACTAGTTTGTACTGCTGTCTGTGAGGAATATGTAGACCTGTTGTGAGTAGTTTGTAGTGTTGTCCTGAGTAGTATGTAGTGTGCTCTGTACTAGTTTGTATTGATGTCTGTGAGTAGTATATAGACCTATTGTGAGTAGTTTGTAGTGTTGTCTTGATTAGTATGTAGTGTGCTCTGTACTAGTTTGTACTGCTGTCTTTGAGAAATATGTAGACCAGTTGTGAGTAGTTTGAAGTGTGTTCTGTGAGTAATATGTAGTGTATTTTCTAGTAGTATGTAGAATTGATGTAAGTAGTATACAAAATTTATTTGATGGTCTATTACATTGTTTTGCAGAAATGGCACAAATGGAAGACCCTAAGAAACCAAAACTCCAAATAAGATCGACATTAAGAGGCTTTTGCAAAGTCATGAGTGACCTTCACAAAAAATTGCCTCCAAAGACAGTGAGGGTTCTGTTGAAAATACCATTTGGAAGTTTCATATGGTTGTTTGCACAAGGCTTAATGACATTTGATGATTCACACAAGAACAAAAAGAGGAACACTACGACAAAGGAGCCACTTTTTGATTACTGAGTTACAAGAAGAAGCAAAGCAAAGTCCAAGTAGTGATTACGTGTTGTGTTAGGTCTAATGTAATACTTTGTTTTCTATTAGCGTCTGATGTTACTGAACAATAGTACTTGCATTGTACCCTGGATATTGGTACTACTTAATGGATACAACATTAGTGGTAGTAATACACCAGCACATTTGTGAAGTAGTACTTTTTGTTGTAGTGTGTTCTGTGAGTAGTTTGTTGTATGATGAGTGTACTACTACAGTTGTTGGGTAGTACTAATGTAGTTGGTTTTACACACAAAGCAATGTCATATACAAAAACACACAATTGACCAACCCAAAATGGCAAAATCGAAGAACAATAAACTCGAATTAGTATGTTAAACCAATTGCATAAGGAAAAATTACGTTAAAGTAGTATGTATTGTACAATGAAGAATCATATTATATGTTTTCTATGCTATCACATAGAAAACACTACAACAGTTTGTTGAAAGTACTACTGTAGTTTTCAGAATGCACTACTCTAGTTTTTGGACAGTACTACTCTACTGGGACTTGATGCATTCTAATTACAACTGTTTGTTGAAAGTACTACTATAGTTTTCAGAATGTACTACTTTAGTTTTTGGACAATACTACTCTACTGGGACTTGATCGAACATGATTGTATGGTTGTTGTAGGTGCACTTCGCATACAAATCCAAATCCATGGCGACCAATCTGCAAATCAAACAAAAAATGCTTACAAAACAAAAGTAGTATCCTTAATAGACATCAGTAGTGTATTCACTTAATGGGACACACAGAACAGCTGACTAGTGTGTTCAATGGGATGAAGTAGTGTATTCAATCAACAGAGGTAGTACAATCAAGTCAAAACACATATAGAACAGCTGACTCGTGTGTTCAATAGGATGCAGTAGTGTACTCACTCAAAAGAGGTAGTACTATCAAGTCAGAACACACACAGAACACACAGAACAGATAACTAGTGTGCTCAATGGGATGCAGTAGTGTGCTCACTCAACAGAGGTAGTATTATCAAATCAGAACACACATAACAGATAATTAGTGTGCTCAATGGGATGTAGTAGTGTACTCACTCAACAGAGGTAGTACTAATAGTCTGTAACTTTCTCATAATTTATACGAAATATCAAAACACACAAATTAGCCACATCAATCACACACGAACACATAAAATAATATCACTACAATTTGCCATACATAATCTAAAGTAGAAGAATCAAAATCGAAAAACCGAAATTTGAAATCGGTTTATCACCGGAATCAAATTAAACAACACATCAATCAAAAGCATCAATCTAACAAAACAAAGCACAAAATATCTATAGGTGAACAGAACTACCACATTTTTTAGTATTGCCGGCGATTTAAAATCGCCGGCAATAGATTTTCAAGTATTGCCGGCAATTTTTCCCCCAAAAATCGCCGGCAATACTTTTTTTATTATTATTATTACCGGCGATTTTTCCTCCAAATCGCCGGCAATAATTGGCCGGTAATTAAAAAAAAAAGTATTGCCGGCAACTTCCATGCAAGTCACCGGCAATACTTTCTTTTATTTTTTTTTTATTGCCGGCGACTTGCATGGAAGTCGCCGGCAATACTTTTTTTTTTTATTACCAGCCAATTATTGCAGGCGATTTTTGGGGGAAAAATCGCCGGCAATACTAAAAAATGTGATAGTAGAATGAAAACCTTACCCAAGCTTTTATCACCGGAATCATTCGATTCGCCGGAATTTTCTTCTAACTAGAAGATGTTTCTCGCCGGAATCTTCCTCTAATCGTTGACTACGTCCACCTCTCGCCGGAATCTGAGCTTGTGCGGCTTGTGCGGCTCTCTCTCTCTCTCTCTCTCTCTCTCTCTCTCTCTCTCTCTCTCTCTCTCTCTCTCTCTCTCTCTCTCTCTCTCTCTCTCTCTCTCTCTCTCTCTCTCTCTCTCTCTCTCTCTCTCTCTCTCTCTCTCTCTCTCTCTCCCTCTCTCCCTCCCTCCCTCCCGCCCTCGTGCCTTTTTCAATTTGAAAGCAAAACAAATTGTTATATGAGTTGTTCCCTCCCTCGTGCCTTTTTCAATTTGAAAGCAAAACAAATTGTTATATGAGTTGTTTATGAGAGAGGGGCAAATTTAGAAAGTAGAAAAACTAGAAAATTAAAATATGACTTGATTTGTACAAAAAAGATTAAATAACCTTATGTGTAACCTAAGACCTCTAAGTGACCTTAAGCGCAATTTCCTAATAAAAAAAAACTCACCTACAAACCATGAACATGCAGCCTTCTAATTTCTCCACGTAGAATCTACACTTGGGACACCTCTTCCGATTCTTATTCTCCGCAAGTTTTCTCAACATAATATCCTCTCTTCCCCTCTCATCCTTACTCAACTTCTGAAACTCGGTGCAGTCGATCCCATCATGCCAAGGAACCTTACACTGTGCACAAAACATTCTCCAGCAATTTGGGCACTCGGACTGCCTTATAACCTCTTCCCCATCATCAATCAACATTCCTGAGCAATCCAGGGCAGTAAAACTTCTCAGACGAAAGAATCACCGCCTCGCGCAATGCACTTCCCCACCTCTCAAACACTTCGGTAGGTAAAATCTAACGGCAGTACTCCGGTTCGAGTAAATCCTTTGCAATTAGGAACGGGCAGTTGATGCTTGTGATGTTCTCTTGAAGCTTGGACGCCACGTATTTGATCATGCACTCGGTGCAATAAGAGTGACTGCAGTCTTTGATGCCAAATGACTGGTTCCTAGGCTTGAGCTCGGCGCAAATCTCACAGAGAAAAGACTGGTCAGTAGTCTTGGAATTGGAATGGGAAGACTCACCGACTTCGGTTACAGAAGGACCAGTAAAGGGCTTCTTCTTTCTTCGCTTTCGGAAAGAAGTGTTTTGGGGCCGAAACATAAGAACTCTGACATCTTGGTCGTCGAAGTCGAAATATTTTAGGGTTTCGTCAGAGAGGTCGATGAAATTACCTGGCCCAGATGCGTTGATCGGTTCAAGGTCGTCGCCATCCTCCTCGTCTAGTGAAATAGCATTGAACTTGCTCGAGCCCTTTTGCGAAAATGGTGTGTTGTAGCAGATATTATCGTCGTCGTCGTCTTCACTCTTCAGTGTTGACGATCTCAATGCGCGACGGAGACACTTTGTGTTCCAGTTTGGGTTTCTTTACTTTATTTCTTTTCATTGCCACTCTCAATTGCAGCTATAGGTGTTCATTCGAGAAAGCCTCCCTCTTCTATCTAGGTAATGCTACTCCCATTGCTAACCTAGCTAATGCTAATTTGTTCTAACCTCTCGACTCTAGCTGGCATCTGTTCATGACTTAAGTCTGAGCTTTCTGGCCGAAATAAATACTCAATATTTGAAATTTATTAATATTAATTATACACTAAGAGAATCCTAATCGAAATGGAACACGATTTCAGACTTCAGAGTTGGAAGCTAAATTTCTTTCTCGATGCTGTGCTGTATAGCCTTTGCTGTATATGATTATTGACAACCAAAACGGGAGTGTTTCCATACAAGAATAGAGTCTGCTGACTAAATATAAGGTCAATATTATGCATAAATGATGATCATATTAGGATACTCAACAACGAGTATCCAGAGAATTAACGATCGTCTTTACGAATATAAACTTGACCTCCTCGATCTATTACCGGATTAAGTCAAGGAAAGACGCAATGTATGTCATACTTGGCTACATTCACTCGAAGGACTCATTTCCATTCAAGAAGTTGTTCTCTTCTAAGACTTCCCTTGGATTCGGCTTCATTTATCAATGTCCATCTTCTACATATATTCTTTATACAACTAATATAACGTCATATCACCAATCCCATAATATTTAGACTAGCTAGTTAGTTACTTGAATTTTCTAGCATCACAAAGGAAGCACGCATCAACCTGTGCTACCGCAATCAACTATAAAGAAAAGGTAAAAGCCCTTCTAGATCTTCCTTCCCATCAGATAGGAAGATCTTGGCATCACTTACGACAAGTTCGACAGTAACCAGTATGAACCAGCGCTTGAACTCCGCAATTGTAACAGAATGCAAATCCACACCTGCATCAGTTCACACCAGAAAAATCCATCATTATACACTCCAAAAGAAAAATGCTTATCTAAGTTGCCAGGGTCACATCTTTCAACACATTCATATGTGCATTATCCTGCAATTCAAGTCTCCCTTCAAATAAACAAACTAGCAATGTTCCATATATCCCGCAAACTAGCACGCTTGGCCATTAGAAAATTACTATCTTTTGTTCATTAGTCTATACCACATGTATGTAGTAGCTCAAACTAAACTAAGCTGCAAAGAATTAGTATCAAGTTGAGCTCATAACCTGCATTTCATGTAGGAACAGCCATACGACTTTTCGACATAGAACTTGCAGCTAGGACACCTCTTCCACTTATGACTCTCCGCCAAATTCCTCAGCATAATGTCCTCATTGCCTCTCTCATCCGCACCCAGAACCTTAAACGCCGCGCAATCCATTCCCTCGTGCCAAGCGACCTTACAATCAGCACAGAACATCCTCCCACAATGCGGACACTGCGACTGTGTCACTCTCTCCTCGCCGTCGTCGATCAGTAAAGCCGAGCAGTCTTTATAAGGGCAGTAGACTCTCTCCGATCCGAGAATCACCGCGTCACACATTGCCTGTCCCCAGCGGTCGAAAATAAGGTCGGGGAGAACTGGGCGGCAGTAGTCTTGTTCGAGAAGGCCTTGGCAGTTTGGAACAGGGCATCGGATTGTAGTTATGTTCTGTTGGAGCTTGGAGTCGATGTAGTTGACTACGCAGTTTGTGCAGAACACGTGGGCGCAGTTTTCGATGGGGAATGATTCGTGGCCTTGTTTGTCGTCGGCGCAGATATCACAGACGAATGGCGGCGGCAGAGGAGTGGTGGTGGATGAAGACTGACCTGGTTCGAATAGGGAATTTCTGGTTCGTTTGCCGAAGTGGGTTTTGGTGGGGATGAATCGGAGGACACGGAGGTCATCGTCTTCGTCGGAAGAGGAGAGGTCGATGAAGTGAGCGGCTTTGGACGACGTGTCGTTGAGAGAGATCGGAGTGAAGGCGGCGGCGACGTCGTCGTGGATGATGATGATTTGGGTTGAAGAGTGAGATGATGGGTTGGAATTGGAATTGAGTTTCTTCTTCTTACTGGGCATTGTTGTGATCGAGGAGGACAGTAACTTTGATCACTTCTGCGGCGTTTCCAACATCTTTTTGCCCATCTCTCTCTTCAGTCCCTTCGCTACCAAAATTCTCGTGCATTTTTAGTTTTCTTTGGGTATATCTCTAGTTATTTTTATTTTCTTTCTGGCAAGAAAAAAAAATGCATTATCCATTTTACGATGATTCTTGTTCTTTTTTCTTTTCTTTTACAGAATGATAATTAGTGATCATATCATCAATAATAACGTCTTATTGAAGCTCATTTCGTAACATATATTATCGTCTATATTATATATTGATTATCAACCATAATATAGGCAACATATGTTTAATGACCAGTAATTTTGTAATGGTTGTTACTATATCCCGCAAACTAGCACCCTTACATTTTGATAAGACATTATTATTGTTGATATATGTTAAGGGTGACAATACAAAGCATATATTGTCAAAATTCTTCTTCAATCAGTAACAACAGCAGTTGTTGAATATCCATATGAACCAGGTTGATTCGGTAGATAATGCTGCAGACTTGTTTACCAAGTCACTACCTAAATCTACACTCGTGAAACATGTGAAAGGCATTGGTATGCGCAGGTTATCTAAACTCCATGGCTGAGTTTATAATCAGTGGGAGTTACATTTCTGTAGACATCAGGAGGAGTTTATATCATATGTAGTAGTATTTGTAGTTGATGTGTTGTACTCTTTTTCCCTTAGACCAAGCTTTTGTTTTACCCATAATGTTTTTGTTTGTTTGGCGAGGTTTTTAGTGAAACAACAAGTTATCCATCATTCATTAGACCATCGACACAAGGGAGAGTGTTTAAAGAGATTTACTTTCCATAACTTTCGGTGTGTGTTTTGTCCTTATTAGATACGGATTAATATTGATTAGATACTGAGAATCCCTGTTATATTGAGACATTTATTGTAACAGATTGTATCAGCCTATATTTAAGACATTCTATCAATGAAAGAGTTACAGTTTTCAGTCTATCATATTATTCTCCTCAAACATGAACAAAGTTTTTTTTTTTCTTCAGAGATGAAGGAAGAACTATGAATACTAAGGTTTTAGTTCAAAGAGACAAATATGTATAAATATCAAATTAAATTGATTACATTAATCTTATTATAATTAATAGCTAGCATTGAATTTAATTGTGATATCTATGATTATATTTAAGATATTATGATTGTAATATGATGTAAGAATTTATATAATGTGATTTGACAATAGATAATAATTACATGACATATCACATGTGATTGAGGCCTCCACATCTTAGACTTCTTTGGGACCTAAAATCATTTCTCTTGAAAAAAAATGCACTGATTTGTTAATATATAACAAGAAGCTGATTATGAATTGAACATTTATATTCTGAGAGTAACTAGAACGGCTCATGAACCGATTTGATAATAGAGATTTGATAATAGAGACGAGATGTTCACAAATTTGCAATGATACACAAAGTCTTCTAACAAACAAAGTTTGCTTTATGGATACTGTATAAATAAACCATAATCATCATTTAGCTACGAAGCTATAACCATCCTATTATCCTAACATCAACTAATCACTGTTTCAACTAGTCTTTGAAAGCAAGTACTACTCGACTGCGGTACAAATTGTAATATCCAATCAGAAAATATAAAACAAAAATCAACAACATATATAATTATCAACCGTAATATAGGCAGCATAAGTGATTTTTAATTAGCAACATATATTACCGAAAATGTTTAATTTCTCGCCTATATTATATATTGATTTTTTGGATAAATTTTTAGCAAATTAAAAAATTAAAAAGTTTTAAGAATCATCAGCCATCATGTAATCTGGAGATGAGATTACTGTTGGCGTCAAAATGTGTGAGATTACTGTTAGCGTCAAAATGTGTTTGCTGAGTTATGAACGTAATCAGATTCTGTACTGCAATATACAGTTGAACTATTTTACATGGACCGAAAATTTGTCTGAACCTAAAAAACCTTTTAGTTACCCTTAACACTTCCAACCATATACACTTCTTACATTTTTGTCGTACAAAACCATTTTAATGGCATTCCGATTTACATTTCGTTTATTCTACTAAACGAAAATGGGTATTCAGAAAAAGAAAATGATCGGTAAACAATTTTTTGCAATGGTCATGTCCACCTTTATCCAGCTCTATCTTCTGTTTAAGCAAAGAAGAAAATCCTAGTCACTCGACACCAACAATAGTGGGGGGTTACGTAGGAGGTTGAAGATAAATAGCCTTTATAATATCACCTGTTAAATTATAAAATCTGAAGACAATGTTTGACGATTCTAACATAGACATCATAAAGATCAAACTGATTGCTAAGTTGCTCTCCATTGTGTAATCCAACAACTGTGCAAAGTGGCGAGCACCATTCTGAAGCGCTACGCTGAGCAAAAATCTAATGGTTACAGCTGGGACAAAGTCTAGTATGAGAGTCCAGGGGAGCTGCAATGCCACAATGGTAGCAGAAAGCAAATCCACACCTGCAGAAACAATTGTAAGTTCATCAGTACAACAAATGTTTATCTTAGCGTAAGGGGGCAATAGTTATCTCTTTCTTTCGTTTGTCAGACACAATATTGAAGTAAAATCTTGGAAATCAATCAAATTCGACCTCTACTAAGGTCTGAAACATACCAGTCTCATTCACTATTAATGAACTAGCTTAAATGAGGTGAAGCTCATTAAACATATGGTGTTCTAAGGTTGAACTAATCATTTGCATCCTCTTTGGATAGATCTAGACACTGAAACCATCTCTACCAATATGCAAACAAATCAAGTAATGATATCTACTTAGCAAGACAAAAAAAAATAAAAAATGATATCAAATAATTTGCAGAGAATCTAGACGCAACTTTCACGTAAATTAGATTATGTCATGACCTGCATCTGATGTATGAGCACCCACTTTCCCTTGCAACATAATATTTGCAACTTGGACATCTCCTCCAATTTTTTGTCTGCGCAAGGTTCCTCAACATGATATCTTCATTTTCCCTCTCCCCTTCATTCAATTTCTGAAACTCCACACAGTCGATCTCCGCGTGCCAAGGAACCTTACACTGCGCACAGAACAATTTCCTACAATGTGGACACTCTGATTGCTGTATAACCTCATTACCATCATCAATCAACAGTGCTGAGCACTCCTTGAAGGGACAGTAAAACTCCTTCAAAGTCTCTGATCCCTTGATCAGATTTTCAACCAGGGATTTCCCCCACCGATCAAACACATCATTTGGGAGGATTGAGCGACAGTACTCAGGGTCTAACATTCCCTGGCAACCTGGTTCAGGGCACTTGATGGAGGTGACATTGTCTTGGAGTTTGGACACTACAAAATTCACAATGCATTGCTGACAGTAAAAATGGCTGCAACCCTTCACGTTAAATGAGTCTTTCAGACATATTGGCTCAATACAGAAATCACATACAAATGTACTAGCACTATTGATTTCAGGATTAAAAGATTGCTCATCATGAACATGTAAGGCGCGATCCCACATATCCTTTACATTGCTTGGAAGGATTGGATAACAGTACTCAGGGTCTAATACACTTTTGCAGCCTGGCTCAGGGCACAAAATGAATGCGACATCTTCCTGGAGCTTGAACATTATGAAATTAACAATGCATTGACGACAGTAAAAATGATTGCAACCCTTGATGTCAAATGAATCTCCCAGATCTACTTGCTCAACACATAAATCACACACAAAAGTATTGGTACTATTGCTGATAGGATTAGGAAAATGCCCATTTTGATCCCATAAGGTGTCAACCCACATATCAAAGATGTCTTCTGGGAGAAAATGGTGACAGTACTCGGGGATTAACACTCCTGTGCAGCCTTTTTCTGGGCAGACAACAAACGGGGTGTTGCCTTTAAGCTCGGACACTACATAATTCACAATGCACCGCTGACAATAAATATGGTTACAACCCTGGACATTGAATGAGTCTTCCAGATCAATTCGTGAAACACAGATATCACATATAAAAGTACTTGGCCCATCAGTACTAGTACAAGTCTTCACTGAATCAGTATTGGTATTATTTCCTCCAGGATGAGAACATTGCCCCTTTTGATCAAATAAGGTATGGACCCAATTGGAATATATTTCATTAGGGAGTATTGGACGACAGTAACCAGGTGTTAATACTCCCCTGCAGCCTGGCTCTGGGCAGGCAATGGATGTGACATTGTTTTGGAGATTGTACTCTATGAATTTAACAATGCATTGCCCACAATAAAAATGGTCACAACCATCCACACACAATGAGTCCTTCATATCAAGTGCCAAAAAACATATACCGCAAACTGAAGTACTACTTGGATCATTAGTACTAGTACAGTTCTTCAATAAGTTATTACTAGTATTGTTCTTCAGCGAGTGAGTACTAGTACTACCGCTTTCATGTCTAGAAGACTCTTCATTCTGGTTCCTCCTCGACATTATTGTACCTATCAGGGGAGGAAAATTATCATTCATGTTTTCCTCGTGCAATTCTTTTCTTCTAGTCCCCATGGACATTACCTTACCAACCTCGCAGCCAAAATTCCTCATTCTCTCTAGCAGTTCAAACATTGTCAACCCCATATCAGAACTCATCAAGATTGATCAATTCCTCCAGGCGTCAGATACCAAAATTGAGATGAACAACGCAAACAAGAGATTAAAATTGTAACATCACACACCTACAGAACATGAAAGACAAAACCATTAAGCAAGACAGAGGTATCAGGAGATGAGTTCATTCTCACCAACCCACAGGCCCTGAAAATAGACAATCATCGTTAATTTCTTTAAAATTATAAAAAGTGCCAGCTTCCTTGGTCAATAAGGATTCTGTAAGTTCGCTCCCTAAACTTTTCCATGGAATTAGCTTGGGCTTATGGGACTGTTAAACATAAAATTCTCTCATGGGTAACTTTCTTTGTCAAAAAAAAAATGTCATCTTTTTTACTATAAAACCCTAAACCAAATTACAATTCTCAACTCATGTAATGAAACTAGCTTACTAATACGTTTTAAATCCAAATGGGTACAAAGGAAACAGAGAATTAAAGACAAAAGGACAATGGTGATTACTTACCCAGTCTCCAATTTCGAGCTGTAAAATTGATCAATGGTAATTCGCAGTCTGAAATTCTCTCATAGGCGACTCCAAGATCCAATCTTTCGTTTGGTTTTTGTTGTTGTGCTCTGTCTCCAACTCAAGTCCATGCAACGCAATGCTTCATGGTCATCGTCTCATCGATCAGCCAAGCTCTAAGGAATTAATAAGAGAGAGGAGTCTGTTCAGTTCTAAGTTCAAACTGATTTTACCATTTTTAGGTCATGGTGTTATGGAGAATCAGAGTATTAACTTTTTTTCTAAAAGAAAGAGAGAGAAAAAAAAGGAAAAGAGATTTAATTTTTGCTGTCCATTAAATCAGACGGCCAAGAGGATTAGATTAGGTGATGGTTAGGTCCTCTCCGTTAGGAGAGGATCCGAGTCCCAAAAAAAATCATATTAACTTTGTCTCTTTCTGTAGCTAAGACTTCTAATATCAAAATCCAAATGACTAAAATCCTTATGGCAACAAGAAATTTGAGGGCCCAAATATTTGAGGCAACAAGAATTGGAAAATATCTGGGTCTAAACCTAGTTTGGACACTATCATCCAAATTATTTATATTTATACAACCTTTTTTTGAAGTTTTATAATTGAGATTTAACTCACCAAAAAAATGAATTAAAATGAAAATCGTTTGAGTATCTAATTTTATTAAATAAATGATTGTTATTATGAATTTTGGCATTACATTAACAACCGTCTATATAAATTATAGCATCCATGCGATCTTGAACCCTAGAGCACTCTCGACGGCGACCTCCAACTTTTGGCCTTGCCTAGGGCTATGTAACCCGGTTGTCCCTCCAGACGTCGGCTTTTCGTCGCTGTCCTCCAGTGTGGTTTCCCGATTTCTCTTCCGAGGTTATTCTCCGATCATTCTTAGGCGATGGAATGTGGCTTTGCGAAGATTATGCTCATTTGGGATTGATCATGGGTTGTCTCTTGTCGAGGTTATTCGACCCTTTCTCTGTCAATATGGTCTGGGTGGTGGTTGCTATAGGTACCCGGTTGTTGTTAGGGGATTTTTTTTTCGCTTGGATTTCACTTCAGTGAATATTGAAGTTCAAGGCCGGCTAGGGCACGATTGAAGAACCTCGTGTGGCAGCCTCAAAGAGGAGGCAGAGGGCTTGCGACAGAAGTCAGCGAGAAGTGGCAAATCCTGAATCGGTCGTCGTGGCAATTAATGTGGCGGGGTTTGGGTGTGGATCTTGTGCACCCTTCTATAGCTGGGCCGATTGGTCCTGGGCTTAGCTCTTTTCAGTTAGCTGAGTCTTGGGCCTGGGTCTTGAGATCAAATCCATTTGGATCTGGACTTGGGATCCAGGTGGTTGCTAATCAATTTAGGTTTTAGACTTTTGTTGGGGCCTGGCTGTTCCGTGCCCGCTCCAGTATGAGGCTAAAACTTAAATGGTGACAATGCTTTTTAATCATGGTCACATGGTTTCTCTTGTGCTTCATTCTAGTGGTTGTATTTTGATTGAAGTCATGTTCGATCGCATAGGTTTTTTAGGAACGTTGGTGTTCCCCAAGTCGTGCCCTTAGGGTGGATCTATGAATAATGTAACCCATTATATTATTACTGTGACGTCTTTGCTTCAAAAAAAAATAGTCTATTTGATTTGTAAAATTTAATGAGCAAACGGTTTTTGATTTAATCAAATGCTTATATATATGATCCTTATGAGGTAAATAATATGCTAAGTGGTCTCGATTATAAACCAAAAATTATATAAATGAAAGTATTTCATGTTTTCTCAAAAATTATCCATCCATATTTTTTTATGGTTCATGTATGGTAATAATATGGTCCTAGGGGTCATAAATGACTTCTGTTGTTGTATAAATGATATACGGTTTTTAGTATAAATGACTAGGGGTTTGAGATTAGCAGTGTCGTTGTCCTCTAGACGAAGAGAGACGGATGCTTCTGGACTTCTTCGCTTGATCACGGTGCGTGCCCGCTTGGCAAACTTCAAGGCATTGTTTTCATTAAGGACTGGGTCAAGCTTGATTGTGTGAGGGAC
The DNA here is from genome assembly GCA_946800695.1 of Geum urbanum. Taxonomy (NCBI): domain Eukaryota; kingdom Viridiplantae; phylum Streptophyta; class Magnoliopsida; order Rosales; family Rosaceae; genus Geum; species Geum urbanum. Next base: position 8,010,440 of record OX326997.1, read on the forward strand.
CATTTCTGGGTTCTGGATTGAAAGTTTGAAGCTTCGCAAGGAAGTTTTGAATTTTGAAAGAAGATCAGTGAGAGAAGATGAACCAGAGTTTTGGGTTTGCATGAACCACCGACGGTCGTGTGACCTTAAGTAAGCATTATGTCACAGGGCATGACTTTTCAGAAGAGTACTTGAAAAGTCTAAGCGAGGCTAGTGTTACCGTTTAAGGGGGGGATGACACGTCGTATCAACAAAGACCTCTTTGATTGCATCTAAGCCTGATCTCGAGGTTTGGGAGACAATGTTTGGGCCCTAAATGACATTTTGTTATTTAGTTTTTATTAAAGCCCACGGGAGCCGATTCATGCGGCCCAAGTATAATTATTCTTGAATTGGGAAGAAAATTTAAAGCCAACGAGGATCTTTGTCAAATAAGGAATACATGATTGATTAGATTGGATATTTATGACGTGCTGAGTATTTTAGATTTCCTACTTGTTATAGAGTTATTATCAGTATAAATAGAAGAATTCAAGGAGGTTCTATACCTCTACACACATACGCAAATTTTCTCTCAGCAAATAAGAGCTCTCTCACAAGAAACAATCGACTACGGCAAACTACGAATTTTCACTAGACATGGCGTGACAAATTCGGCGGTTTACTCTTGTTAGACGACGATGAACAAAGGAGGTTTCACCAAACAGGGTGTGAAAGTTCCAACTGAGACGAAGTCACAACAAACCTGTGTTCTCAACACACGCTAAGAAGATTGTTCTACTTTTGTACCGGACATGGTGTATAAAGTATCGATTTTCATGGCCTTGCAGCGAGACACAAACTAAAGCCCTAGGTCACTTAGGCATAAAGAACTCATCGAACGAGGTTGGTACTCTCCTCGCTTTAATCGCTTGTGTATAAGCAAATCCAGCAGCGCAACGCGAATCAACATTTTGCCTTCGACAGTAGTATGCCAAGCACATATAAAATAGACAACTTGTGATTACCTAATACATCTCCGCTAGAAAATCGAGCCAAACAAAGATTATCTAGAATTCTAGAGACAAATTTATAAGCAAGATCTAGAATTCTAGATGATACAACGTATATATGAACTTATAAGTACATAGCCTCAAAAAAAAAAGTAGTAGTATAGGGAAAAAAAATTAAAATATCATTAATTAATTTGCAGTTCTCCACTTTGGAAAGAACCAAACTGAATCGAGCTAGGGAGGTAGGTTGTGCCCTGACTTACTGTTTACATTTGATACAAAAACGGTAATGTTCAGTTGCTTGTTCTCCACAACAGTAACGAAATGCATATCCACACCTGCACTTGATGTATGAGCACCCTTCTTTCTTCTCAACGTAATACTTGCAATTTCGACATTGTATCTGTTGGCATGTATAGATGTTGATATTTTTAGATTTCTATTGTAATTAGAATTGATTTATTTTTTATTGTAGATGTTTTTTACTTATTAGGAATATTCCTTATAAAGCTGTATATATACCAAATTCGAGAATAAATGAAAATATTTCATTCTATCCTAAAACACTTATACCTATACTTTTTACTTGGCACCAGAGCCAATCTTGTGGATCTGTCGACAAACCATATTTTTGTCAACCTACATAAAACTTCCGCTGCGAACTGCTGATCTAGAAAGAAAAATCCGACTTTGCTGTGTTTTTTCTTCATCTCCTACCTACACTTTATCTTTATATTGTACAATTCTGAAAATTTTTACTTTTCTGAATATGAAGATGTTGCATGGATCAACTGTTGTTTCCAAGGAAGAACATCTACCTAGTATCTCCGCTACTACAGTTGCATCAACTGGTATGTCTGATAAGGCATCTCTTGCTACATCTTGTGGGAATAATGCTTGGATAATTGACACCAGTGCATCTAATCATATGACAAATAATCATAGCCTAGTGAAAACCATTAAACCATCTCCTTAACCTAGTGTGTCTACTATTGATGGATCTTCATCTTCTGTTATTGGTGAAGGTTATGTCCAAGTAACGAATAATTTGACTCTTGATTCTTTCGTTGTCATTCCCTCTCTTGTCTATAATCTTCTATCTGTTAGTCAAATCATTTTAGCTCTTGCATGTTCTGTAACTTTTTATCCAGATTTTTTATTTTTTTCAGTACATTCTGACTCGAAAAATTCTCGATCATGGTGTAAGAAAAGGGAAACTCTACTATCTCTATTTGATAAGTAGTGCAGCACAACAGTTGAATGAGTTTGGTCAAGCAAATAATACTACTAATCTAGATAAAGCTAAAAAAGATGTGTGGTTATGCCACCGTCATCTTGGTCACGTGAATTTTCATTACCTGCAGAAGCTTCAACCTTAATTATTTTCGAGAGTGAGTACTTCAGATTTTCAGTGTGACACATGTGAATTGGCCAAGAATCATCGTGTTCCATATCCTCCTAGCATGCACAAGAGTCCAATGCCTTTTATGAAGGTTCATTCAGATGTTTGGGGTCCTACAAGAGTTTCTACACCTACCGGAGCTCGATATTTTGTGACGTTTATTGATGACTGTACCCGTATGACTTGGGTATCTTTGATGGTGTCCAAGAATGATGTGTTCCATCAATTTACTGAATTTCATAAGATGGTCGCCACTCAATATTAGTAACCAATCTGAGTTCTTCAGTCTGACAATGGAGGTGAATATGTCAATAGTGCCATGTCTACCTACTTGACTACTTATAGAATCCATCACCAAAATTCCATTTCTTATACTCCTAAAAAAAATGGCGTGGCTAAGCGCAAGAATCGACAGTTACTGGAGGTTGTTCGTGCTTCATTATTTGGCATGAATATGCCTCGGTTTTATTGGGGTGTTGCTCTTACTTCAGCTGCATATTTGATCAACCATACTCCTTCTTGTGTCATTGAGTTCCAGAATCCATACCTGAAGTTACATACTATGTTGAATGTCCCTTCCCTTCCTAATCTGGAGCCTCGAGTATTTGGTTGCACTGTGTATGTTCACATCAACAAGCAATTGAGAGGCAAGCTTGATCCATATGCCTTGGAGTGTGTCTTCATTGGCTATGTAGATTTTCAAAAAGGTTATAGATGTTATGATCCTCTCACCAAGAAGACTCATGTTTCCCTTGATATCTCCTTTCGGGAATCTAAACTTTTTTACTCATGGGGAGTGTCAGAGTCTTCCCTTCAGGGAGAGAGAAGCGAATGTGAAGGTAATACTCTAAATTTGCTGGAATTTGAAGAGTTGGAACAATTAGAGTTTAGATTTGGGGGTTTTGGCATGTCTCCAACGGAGCACCAGAGAGCTTCCTTCGATGGATCAAAGGATCCTCTCGATCCATCAAAGAATCAGACCAGTGAAGACCCGAGTGATGGCTTCGATGGATCAAACCATTCCTCGATCCATCAAAGACTCCGAGTAGTGAAGACCTGAGAGACTGCCTCGATGCATCGAAGGGTATCTCTCGATGTATCAAAGACCTTGTATTAGAGAACCCGAATGCTAGCTTCGATGAATTGAGAGCTATACCTCTACCCAATGAGAACCTGACGATTGATTTATCTTCTGAACAATATCAAGATAGTACTGAAGCTTCGTCTCCCTCGTCTACATCACCAACTGAGAAATCCGTTCAAAGTGTTCCGCCTGAGGTACGTAAATCTAATCGAGTTACTAAGGAAATTCCTAAGCAATAATATGAGCCTAGGATAGATGCCAAAGCCAAATACCATATTGCTAACTATATCTCCCACCATAGGTTGTCTGAATCTCATGCACTTATTGTTAATCAATTATCTTCAGTATCTATTCTTAGCAATGTACAAGATGTTTTGGCAGATCCCAAATGGAAACAAGCTATGAACGAGGAATTAGAAGCCTTGCAGAAGAATGAAACTTGGGATATAGTTCTTATGCCACCTGGTAAGAAGACTGTTGGATGTCGCTGGGTGTTTACTGTGAAACTTAAAGCTGATGGGAGCATTGATGGCTACAAGACTAGGCTGGTTGCCAAAGATTATACCCAGAAGTATGGAGTTGACTACTAGGAGACTTTTGCACATGTTGTCAAAATTAATACTATAAGAATCTTTATTGCCCTTGCAGCTCGTTATAATTAGCCTCTACGTCAATTTGATGTGAAGAACATTTTCCTGAATGGTGACTTAGAAGAAGAAGTGTACATGGACACTACCAGAAATCAGTTGCAAACCTGGCAATGAGGGGAAAATGTGTCATTTGAAAAAATCTCTATATGGTTTGAAGCAATTACTAAGAGCGTGGTTTGGACGCTTCTCCAAAGCAATGAAGAAGTTTGGGTATCATCAGTGTAACTTTGATCACACATTGTTTGTTAAACCCAAGGATGGTAAGACTACAGCTTTGATTGTGTATATTAATGATATGGTAGTTATAGGAGATGATCCGTGTGAGATGGCAAGTCTCCAGAAACAGTTGTCATACGAGTTTGACATGAAAGATTTGGGCGATTTGAAGTACTTCTTAGGGTTTGAAGTCGCGAGGTCTAAGCAAGGGATTACATTGTCCCAGAGGAAGTATGTTTTGAATCTTTTTGGTGAAACTGGGTTGCTGGATTGAAAACGTGTTGCTACTCCTATTGAGCAAAACCATAGGCTGGAACTTCTTCCAGCTTTTAGTTGGGAGACTCATTTATTTATCACATACTATAACTGATATTGCATATGTTGTTAGTGTGATGAGTCAGTTTATGCATAATTCTAGAGTAGATCATATGAGTGCAATATTACGTATTCTCAGGTATCTAAAGGGCACACCTGGAAAGGGTTTATTGTTTACAAGAAACAGTGTTATGTGTTTTTGGCTACACTAGTGAGGTGTGTGTTTCAGGCTATAGTGATGCAGACTGGGTTGGTGATCATACTAATAGGGCGTTAACTTCTGGCTACATTACTTTTATTGGTGGAAGTTTGGTTACTTGGAGCAGTAAGAAGCATAATATAATTGCTCGTTCTAGTGCAAAAGCTTAATACCGTGGAATGAAAAATAGAGTATGTGAATTGTTGTGGATCAAAAATATGTTGAAGAGTTAGGCTTCAAACTTCAGAGATCTATGAATTTGTATTGTGATAATACAGCTGCTATTGAGATTTCTCATAACCCAGTTCAACATTATATAATATTAGAATTAAACATATGGAGATTGATAGATATTTCTTAAGGGATAACCTTGACTAAAAGATTATTCGCTTTCCTTTTGTGTCGTCTGAAGAACAGTTAGTTGATATTCTTACTAAATGATTGTCACATAAGGCCTTTAGTAAATGGTTGGACATGATTGACATCTACGCTCCAACTTGAGGGAGAGTATTCGCAAGTATAAATATTGTAGATATTTTTATATTCATATTGTAATTAGAATTGATTTATTGTGTATTGTAAATATTCTTTACCTATTAGGAATATGTCTTGTAAAGCTATATATATATATATATATATATATACCCAATTCGAAAATAAATGAAAGTATTGCATTCCATCCTAAAACACTTCTACCTATACTTTTCTACTACCTCCACTTGTTTCTCTTGGCCAGCTCCTTCACCATCTCATCTTCACCCTTCTCACACAGCCTCTGAAAGTCATTGCAGTTAAATTCGACATGCTGCAGACCTCTCTCTTGCAATGTGGACACTGAGACTGATTGATCTCATCGTCGCGAATCACCAGCGCCGAGCAATCTGCAAAGGTACAGTAGAAGTAGTTCCTAGCGTTTTCGGACCCCATGATCGTATTTTTGCATAGAGCTTTTCCCCACCGGTCATATGTGTCGTCCAGGAGGATGGGACGACAGTACTCCGGGTCTAGCACTCCTACGCAGCCTGGTTCGGGGCAAGTAATGGACGTGAAATTGTCTTGGAGCTTGCTCGCTATGTGCTTAGCCACCCATTGTTGACAGTAAAAGTGGGTGCAACCTTTGATATTAAATGAGTCTTCGAGAGGGAATGGCTCATCAAAGCAGATGTCACATACAAATGTACTATTGTACACATTGCTAGTACTAGCTTCAAACATTTCAGGATTAGAAGTTTGGTGGTTCTGACTGTGTAACGCATTCTCCTACCATTCAAACACCGCCTCCGGGAGGATCGAATGACAGTACTCGGGGTCTAACACTCAGCTGCAGCCGGCTTCAGGGCACGTAATGGAGGTGATGTTGTCTTCGAGCCTGTTCAATACATAAGTCACAATGCATTGACGACAGTAGAAATGAGTGCAGCCCTTGACGTCAAATGAGTCCTCCAGATCAAGTGGTTTAGCACATAATTCACATGGGAAAGTCACCTCAGAGTCCTTATCACCATTGTGATCATACGAGGTCGACCCACCAATCAAAGACATCGTTGGGAAGAATTGCACGACAGTACTCTGGTCCTAACACTCCCCTGCAACCTCATTCAGATTCAGGGCACACGATGGATGTGACATTTTCTTCGAGCTTGGACAATACAAAATCGACAATGCATAGTTTACAATAAACGTGGTTGCAACCCTCAACGTCGAATGAGAGATCCACATGAGTTGGCTTATCACACAAATCGCATATGAAAGTACAACTTGGATCACTGGCACTAGGTTGACTACTCTCAACTGAATTAGTACTTGTACTGCTTTAGGTATTAGAAGTTTGCCTAGTCTGATCATACAAGGCACTCATCCACCTATCATAGACGTAGTTTGGGAGGATCTGACGAAAACTTTCAGGGTCTAATACTGCATTGTAGCCCGGTTCATAATCGACGTGACATTCTCGTTCAGCTTCAGCACTGTGAATTCCAAAATGCACTGCTGACAATAAAGATGGTTGCAACCCTTGATGTCGAATGAGGCTTCCAGCTGAATGGACTTGACACACATATCACATACAAGAGTGGTAGTAATACTAGAATTCATACGAGTACTACTACTGCTTTCAGCAGGCTCAGAATACTTTCCATAGTTGCAGCTGGACAGTAGTGGGCGAATGAGATCATCAACATCATCACAATATTCATAATCCAAATCTTTTCTTTCTTCGTGGCGAGTTTCTTCATAGTCTTTGCCGTACCAAAGTCTTAATGCTCTCAAGACCAGTTTTCATGCTCTTAAGACCCATTACGTACTGATTCAAAAAATTACTCTATGAATCATGAAAAGCAATTGAGAGAAATTGAGATCTGTTAAAGGGATTTCCATTTTTTGCGGGTCTTCCAACCAAAATATATGCCAGCATCTTCAAGAATCTTACCCTTGTGACCAATGTGCTATATTAACACCCCAACCATTTTCGTTGCATGTCTATTTGTTGTATAAATCTATCTATTTTAATTACATACTATCTCAAAATAATATTAAAATTTTAACAAGTAAATAATTTTCCTCGAAAATTTACGAGTATCGATAATATCTCGATATATCTTTCAAAATTTCTATATTTTCAATCATCGATATATTCTCGATATTCGATGTTTTACTCATTGCTTTTACCCTTACAACGTACAGCTCAAAGCAACCCAACGTTAATAGTAATAATCAACTTTTAAATTCAATTACAAAAGTTATAAACCAATGGGGTGCTAAACACACATGTATATAGGAACACATAATTAATATTAGACATGAAGCACACCCTATGTTTGTGCACAAATTTTGAAATTCATCCGTAAATAATCAACTGGTAATTTTCTCAAGACAAATAATGTGGTAATTAATTTTGCAAATAACTTTAATTTTATTTATTTATTTATTTATTTTATGCGTCGAGAAATAAGAGAAAATAGATGACAATTAAGGGGAATTGTGCAGAAAGTGGGGATTGAATAATTATCAGTTTTGGAGGAAGTTTGATATAGACTTTTCTTTTATTTTTTCCAACTATTTATTTTTTTAACTTTTTAATCATAAATGTTAAAACTGTTTTTAAAGTTTTTTAATCTTTAAAGGGTATTATGGTAATAAAAAACAGTTACGGTCGACAAAGCCTATTTTCTTAATTATTAGTGCATCTCTTTTCTCAACATAGTACTTGCAAAGTTGCAATTAGGAGTTTAGGACACTCTGCATCCACTTGTTCTTCTTGGCTAACTCCTTCAACATCTTATCTGCTCCCTTGTCCCTCAGTTTCCGAAACTTGTTAGAGTAAAATTCTGTATGCCAAGGAACCTTACAGTTGAAGCACACATCTCTCTTGCAAATGAGGTCACCGGACTTTGTTCACACGAATAATGCAATGCTTCGGTATATCAACAACCACCAGCGCCGAGCAATCCTTGAAGGAACGGTAGAAATACTTTTCACTACTCAAAATCAAATTTTCACACAAGGCCTTCCCCCACCGATCAAAGACATCGTTTGGGAGAATCGGCTGACAGTACTGGATGTCACATTGTCATCGAGCTTCGACGACACGAAATTCACAATGCACTGGTGGCAGTAAAAATGGCTACAACCCTTGACTTTGAGCGAGTCACTCTGATGCTTTTCCTCGGCACAAATCTCACATGTATAGCGACTAGTACCATCATCATCGGATTGGTTTCCCGACATGGCTCTCTTATTACGGTTGACGAATCGTTTTGTATGTTTTTTCCACATGATTGATGGTGGATACAGAAACCCGGCGCCCTGGTCTTTAAAGTCAGAATGTATATCTATATATAGGGCAGAGTTTGATCTAGATAGATATGGAGGAGAATCAATTACATACGTACTCCTGTTACGAAACCTATACGAATAATAATGCAATGAGGATTCTTGCGCTGAAAATGTCCTGTTTGTTATAAATTTAGCTTAAACAATAAGGGGCGATATACCGATTTTTATTAATTTTATGGTATACGTATATTTACAAAGAGTTTAATCATCTTGCAATCATATACAATGTAAAGAAGATTAAAACATACTAGAAAATATCTGCACTTATTGTGTGGGGACAACGGAAATAAGATCTGGGAGGTTAAAAACGTGTTTATAGTAATTATTTTTATTTTTTTGAGATTTTTAATAAAAATTAAGAACAAATATGACTTCTTTTTTTTGAAAGAAAATATTTACATTTTTTTTAAGTTTATATAGGGGCTTGGCTCTTTATTAATATAAACTAACAGTCTTCATCTTCAATCGGGAGATCTCTCACTATGCTCGAACAACTCATAGCTAGTCACAACGTAGGGTGACACGAGTACACGAGTAAAGGAATATGTACATGTTTCACATAGAGTTTACATGTGAATTTCTAATATTATAAACCAGTTCATACGCTGAAACCTCAACTCATAGCCCACCACCTGTGCAATTTCCTCAACATGGAAACGGGCCATGATGCTCCAAGCATAAAGCAAAAGCAGTAACTCGAGACAATTCTAACATAAACCGATTGCATATATACAAGTGTAGATCCCAGTGTATGCACAACAGGGACAAATCATTTTTGAAGCAAAAGTGAAACACATACCTATACAGTTCTTATATACAATTTGCAAACAGAGACAAAGAATTAAGATTGAGAATCTGAATCCCATCCGCTATTTCAAACACACAGTATTTGACAAGATGCAGCTATTTTCCTAGGACTGCAGACTGGCATACAGTGACTGAAGGGCCCCATAAAGGGGTTCAGCAGCTTTTGGTCTTTCCACTGTCCCAAGTAGTATATCATTAGTCGTCAGGTAAGGGTCACCATAAAATTGAAGATTGGTATCCATCCTTGTGGTGACAATGTTTCCTTCTAATGATACTCCTACAAATGCACCTGCCAAAAAATGCAACGTCAGCAGACCATGTGTCCTAATAGAAGGTAATGGCGGGGTCAGGGCAGAAAGGCTAACAGACATGACTTCAAAGATGTCATGACAGTGTCCAGACTCCGAGATTTTACATAAAATATCAATACTCGGGTACAAGCATTGCCACAATGCCAGTTGTAGTTCGTAGAGCACGTTTGATAGCACGTCTACTATGCAAATGAAGACATAGATGTCCATGTATGCAATTCATGATCCTAGTTTTTATACCTTTGCTACAACTGTATGTGTAGCACATTCCTGAACCCTTGTCTCCTGCACGCATATCTGCTTCTAGCACTCTACCAATTGGTCCTGCTGCAGCACTACACCCAGCTCCAAGAGAAAAATGCATGCGACTAGAAAAAGTCTTCACAGCTTTTAGATCATGAAGGACAATGATGAAATCCATGAGTTCACCCCCAATCTGAAAAAAAAAAACAAAGGGATTGCATATTTTTCAAGAATGATGTTACATATAAAAGCCCACCCATAAAGATATTCAACATTACAAAGCAAAATTACACATTTACCTGTGCACCCCATCCTAAGCCAACAGAACATATGGCTGATGGTGCAGACCATGATCCATCTGACCTTCGAGAAATCACCAAACCCGTACCTAGTTTGTAAGAAAGAAGCGCTCCAGCTTTAGCAACAGTTAGGATTGCCAGGCCTTTGGCCCCTGTGAGTACAGCCAAGGGTATGGACCTCTCAGGGTTCAGCCTTGAGACCTGTTCAAACATTGCATATGACATCATCAAACAACTAAATTTGGAATATGGCAAGTTAACTTATGCCCATACTGATTCTAACCAGTTATATCTTAACTTTCTGATTCTTTACAAGCCATTTTAAGTTAGTTAACAATGAGACCATACAGCAGTAAACTAATGGTAAATTGCGATGAAATTTAGAATTGCACCTGTGAGTAACTTCTCAATGTGTTGGTTGCTTTGTATATCTCTTGTTCCATGGTGAAACTAACAGGAAGATTTAGCCATCCTCTTGTACATGTCCAATCCATAATGTCATGCTTAGCTGCTTGTGCAGCATTGCTTATGCTGTTAATAAGAATTCCCTGTAAAGGATCCAACCTATCATAGCAGGCGTCGCAGACCCTCTGCGGATTCCTCTCCCTAAACTTGACGGGCAACAAGCACCTTCCTTTACTACATACTCTGCAGAAAATTCCCCCACAGAATCGGCAATGATGTCTCCCACAAGTCAAGGCAGTGAACGGAGAACTGCACTGCATGCACGTCGTGGCTGAACTATCAGGAAGCCATTCAGGGGGTTCAGCCTCCAATATCTCCTTGTACGCACCGTAAGTAAAAGCAGTTGGCTCAAAAAGTGGCGGGGCACTGGGCGTGTACACTGATGAATGAAGGTACGTATCGCCATTCTTCTCCGCCCCGAGAAATGAAACGTTCGAAGTAGGCTGCTGCTGCTGTTGTTCTGATGGAGCAACATCCAGAGCAGCCTTGTTCCGGCCCGTCACAATAGCAATCATCCCAGTCAACACATTCTTCAAGTTCACCTCCGGCTGCCTGTCAGTCCCGCCGGTATCACAATCCTCCTGGCTAGAATCGTATCCCTTCCCGTCACCAAACCCTAGGAATTCAGGTGGAAATTGATAGGGGTAATCTTCCTTCTCCGTCTTTGATACTGACGGGTAACTAACGCCGCCTCCGCCTTCGTGAACTGGCCAATCGTCATCGATGAAGTCGTCATCAACATAATCAAATTGGGCTTTGCTTTTCTCTACTTTAGGAAGAGACGAATACGAGACCCTCCCCTCAAAACTCGCCATTCAATTTCGCAATTCACTACATAAAATTCAAAACTTTTAGACTTATATTTGAAAATCAGAAACCTTACAAGTTCAAAAACCCTAACAATAATCAACTTCAAATAGGGCAACTTCATAAGCAACAATAATCAGAAACACATGTGCAGCTGGAAATCCTTCGATTAAACACAGATACAGATGAAACTGGAATTCGGGTCCCAATTTCGACCCAACCGAGAAAAGCAGAAACTGATAATTAGGCGAAAGAGAGCCAATAGTAAAACATACATACCTTAATGCATTCGAGCTTTTGAACCCAGAAGGAATCGGTTTTCGGCTTCAGATTCTTTATTGTTTTAGGGTTTTACGATCAGTCAGAGATAAAGCAATCGATGATGAAGAAGAAGAAAGCCGAGTTCTTGATATGCCGTGTGTGAGCGATCATAAACGTCCCGTCCCGTTCAATTTTCACTTTAAACGACATGTCGTTAAACCAAAGTCTAGCTTGACACAGTATCGACAATAGTAAAAATTTCGAAGTAAATCCTAATCGCATTCTTTACCATAGTACTGACAGCAGTGAGCACAATATAATCGAAACATAAACTGGTCATGATTCATGACCAGCACCGTCAAATTTCTAGCTTTAACATGTTGTGTATGAACTAATAAGCACCTTTTTTGTGCTTTCTAAAGATAACCAAGTGAATTGTGCTTTGACAAGAAGGACTATTGAGAAAAGCACTAGCTGAGTTTGCAAATGCATGTTACAATCTGCTAACCTAACTTAACTAGCATTAAACTCGAAGCTTCTTCCCGGGCTGTACATCATCGTCGTAATGGCCACCACCGTCGTCATCTCCTCCATCCTTCTCGGACTTCTTTCTAGCGAGTATCTTGTTGATCCTATGCAAATCATTGTTGATCTTCTGATCCTTGTTTTGCTTTCGTGTTTTTCGACCATCTTGCATCTTCACGCCAAACTGGAATGCCGCCTTTGGCATAGCTTCCTTTTGCTCATTGTATGTCGCCCATTCTTCTTCTGTCTCAAAGTCCCACCGGTGAAGACGACCCTTGGCCTGTTGAGATGTATTTTGAAACTGAGATTAGTACCACTTTAACAAATCTTACAGACTAAATAGAATCAAATAAAAGAAGCTAGCATACACTGCTATATATGAAAAGGTTTTGAAGTACTTACTCGTCCTCCCATATCCATTTTTGACAAGTCAGCCTCGTCGTCACTGTCAACAACCTCACGATTATATTCTTGATAACCAGGGTAACATTCAGAATAACTCTCTGATATAAAATTGGGATCCTTTTCTCGAGCATCTTTCTCCCTCAATTGTTGGAGTCTTTGGTCATCCCGCTTAAATACAGACCCTAAACCCCTATCCTTCTCTTCTTGAGTCATTAACCGTGGATCTTGTATGTTCAGATCTTCTTGCACATCGTAACCCTCCATATTTGGTTGGAGGTACTGTTCAGGATAAGACATTTGCTCAGCATATGGGTATTCCTGCCACTCTGGAGGGTAGGGGCCGACCATTGGTTGTTGCGTGGTTGCATCATATCCATCCTAAATCAATTGAAGCAGCAAAAAATTGCTCGTCAATGACCAAATGCATGTTAAGTTTCTATTCTGAACACACAGCATGACTACAATTTTTAAATTAGAAAAAGACTACGATCTACATACCATTCCTTGCCAGTCATGTGGAACAGGACCGGGTGGGACAGGACCATAAGCAGGTTCTTCAAAATAAGAAACTCTGTCCTTATTCTTGGGGGACTCTACCATGTCCTCAGAGAGAGGGCTTTGGCTCATATCTTTACCAGGAATAGCATAGTCAACACCATCACCTACAAAAATGTCATCCTCATCTGCTCTTGCAATAGTTGGACCTTGTTTTTCTTGTTGATCGATATGGTTCTTCCTGGGAAGAGGCGGAGGTGGGGGCAAAACATCTATTTTAGTATCATACTGCGCAACTCCAACATCAGGCTTCGAGGGCTTGAACTTTTGCCCATATCCATTATCAACAGAAGTTTTTCCTGTAACCAAAATAAATGGGGCCAAAAAGGATCTTGATTAGTATTTTAAGAAATAATCAACCACAGCGCGCAGCGAGGATGAATCACGTTACACAAAAACTAGCATTGAGAATAACCTTTTGCCTCTTTCTCCTTCTTTTTCTTATTTTTAGCCTTCCCAGAAGATCCAACGCGAAGATACGACATGCTCGCAGCAATTTTTTCAAGTACAGCACCATCAAAACTGACAGTCGCCATTTCCTGCAGAGTAAGTAGAAGTCAAAACCAGACAAATGCTTCAGCAGCCATAGCATGGTCACAACAAGTGGTGAAGAATATTTTACCTCAGGATCTGGACAGTCGGCTTTACTTCTATGCAAGGTTGTAGGAATGTCATGAGTGTATCCACCCTCCTGAAATGTCAAAAGGAATCATACCTGTCAAGTATGATACCCTAGGCAGCTCAGTAGTCCCATGCGAGACCCTAGAAAGTACTCGTACTCATGTTGCTTCATATTAGACAAGGTTGTAGAAGAAAGATAAGGGAACTCTTACCATGTTAAAAATAAATGACAATCTACCAGGCAGAAACATCTCATTGGTTTTAATAACGGTATGGGGCTTAACTATCCATTGATAAACCGACTGAAACACAAAAACAAGACATCAGTGCACAGATCTCCTAACTTAGAAGCAAAACACCTTCTCATATCTCAAAGTAATAAGATACCTTAGCAGTTGCAGTTCGAAATGAAACTTTTTGCTCTTCCTTGGATGCTCTGCCACCGTAAGCAAGTGTTAGCAAAATGGAATCATCACATATATAGTGTAAGTACCCCGTGAACGCTTACCTAGATTTTGGATCAGCCTCATCTCCAGCATCTGGCTTCTTATCGATCTCACTTCTTACTTTGGTAAGTAAAGCATAATCCAATCCTTTCACTAAATGTGTGTGCTCCAAATCACCTGAAAACAAACAAAACCAAGTTCACCATAGTTTCATCACCATACCAACAATTGCATTATCATTCCCATTGACCATAATACAAGATATTCATCAGCAACTGGAAAAAAATCGACACCCTATAAATAACGCACCTCCAAGATACTTGCTCTTCTCAATTGACAATTTGTGCACATCAGCTGCCCTGCAATAAAAAAAACACCATTTTCAAAAATGAACAATGCCAACAACAGTCGCAAACTCATCGACGAATCGAACACGAAAAAGGGTTAGGTCACTGACCCGAGATCAACATTCCCAGGCGGCGCCACGGCGTGAAATGAGCCCAGTTCATTGGCCTCATAGTCAGGGTTTTGGTCAGCTCTTCGCTCCTTAGCTCTGTCTCTGTATTTCGGCAACTCCGGTTGCTCTGGCTTCTCTTCTCTGTATATATAAACATCGCATTACACAAACTATCTTCATAACCAAACTCGAATTCAACAGATTTTCACCGCATTTTTTTTACCAAATCAGTTTCCTTTATGCAAAATTATAACAAATTTGTAGGTAAAAATTTGAACTTGGTATCGGTTGATGTGATTCTAATTCTCGTTCAGAATTGATAGAAAAGCTAGTGAGTCGTGATTATTGGGGTTTTAAACTTACTTGCGGCGAGCGACTTTCTCCTTGTGATGTTTCTTTGAGGACTTCGCTGGCGCCATTGGAATTTGAGAATTGAGATTTTGGGAGATGATTTGAGAATTGGGAATGGGTTTAGGGTTTGCTGTGTGTTAACAAATCTTCTGAAACGATGTCGCTGTGGAAGAGAATGCAGACGAGGCTGTTACATCGGAGTTTATGCAACCTAAAACGCACCGCTTTTGAACTTACCAATTTTTATTATTTTATCTTATTTTATTTTATATTTTATAATCAACTTCTCGACTTTATAAGTACATACACAACTAAGTAAAACTTTACCTCTAAACAGAAGAAGAATAACGTGTTAAGCAAATACTACTCTTTAAACACTAAAGTCAAACACAATCAAACTTACACACCGTACTCTTTATAAGTACATCTTTCAACACAAAACAAAAGACACAAAAAACTGATGAACGATAATCATGCAGCTCATCCCATCCAACTGCCACCCATCGACGTTGACTAGTGCACGTCACCGCAATCCACGTCCCACCACCCCGAAAAGTCGAAAACCACTCACGAATTCACGGCCACATCCCAATCACAATGCCCCGATCACCACCACACACCGACCGCCGCGTGACTATTATACAGTTAGTTTTTTTCTATGTAGTCGTACAAAATTATTATACAGTTACTAATAAATTTCATCGTAATTTATCATAGAGAATTTCTATATATTGAGACCTTCCAATTAATTCAATTGACCTCTTGTGCTCTTTACAGTTTACACCTTCAATTTCTCTTTTATTACATGAAATTGCTTACTTCATTAATCTTTTTTTTTTCGCTGAGCTTACTCCATTAGCCTTTTACTTCGTTCCATTCTATAACAGTCAAAATTCATGTTATTCGTTCTTCTTCTATTTTGATAAGAAAATAATCTGCAATCGTACCATTTCCATCCTCAAGTCCTCGACAGATTCGATCAGTGGCAATCTTGCCAATGACAGAATGGAAAGTGAATATCGAACCATGTTCAGTACATGAGGTCTTGTGGTGACATCGGTAACGAGTCCATAAGATTTTTTTTTTTTTTGCTAAGAACGAGTCCTTAAGATGATCAGATCCATTACAGAGAGTGGGTGAACCATAAAAAGCAGAAAGAAAAAAAAAACTATGTTCATGGTTTTTTTATTTTGTTTTAAGAGAAGCTATGTTCATGGTTACAGAACCAAATCAGATGGCACATAAAATCTAAACCGCAAAATGACATTGCTAAATGTCATAAAAGATAAAAAAAAAATTGACGAAGGCTTACATGGTCTCAACTCTTAAGCCAGACAAATAAGATCTCCACCAAAACCAAACATTTACTTTAAGGTTCTGATTAGTTAGGTGTGCTATGCACAATGAACAAACTTGGTCAATATGTATACCAATATTGGTAGACAATTCTATCGCTACTCGAAGTCCGCCGACGACGAGAGGGTATGAATCATTGGTAAGCACCTATATATTTCTGCTAAAAACTCAAACCGATCATCACTTTTGGAATTCGATATACCGAAAAACTTCCTTCAATCCTTTTTCATTGTTCTATTCAATATAAGTTAACGTATTTAGCTGGGGAGTTTGTTATAGACATATAAAGAAAATGGGTAAAGCTTTAAAATTTTGAATCCAAATGCATTTTCCATCAAATCCAACCCTTGAAAATGTATAGTTTGCATCTTAATATCTCCAACTCTCTTTAATCTAGAAATAGCTTTCACGACATCTGCAGAATCATGTCTCCAGGCCTCGTTACCTCAGAATGAAAGTTGTCATCGTAGTCGTAGTAAGTTAATCTAGAAGCTGCAAACGGTGCCATCCAACGCAAAGAATTCATCAAGTCAGAAACTCTAGCCACAGTTTGTGGACATCGATCTATGATATCGACACACAAAGCTTTGACATTACATAGCGGCGGTGATGAAAATTCCCTCCTTAAACTTTCTGGAAACGTGAGAGCCTCCACAATGGCATCGTGACGAATATCCAGCTCTAACTGATTGCGGCAGTCAAAGTTTACAAGAAAATCTCTCCAAGTAGGAAAATGTGGCCATGAAGCGAGGACAGTGCTTTGCAGACTTTTTTCTTTAAAATCCAAATCAAACTTGAGGAATGCAAAATTGCAAATCGCAGTCGGTTTTGAACCTTGAGAGAAATGACATCATTAGGCAGAAAATAACCATAGTACACGATACTTTGGAGATTTGGAGTATCAATAGTGCCTGCACTTTGTCGCGACATGTTCCCTGATATTCGATACAACACAGATGCTGCGCGCGGATGTTGATATATTTTAACTTGATGCATGCTTCCTTCAAGATCAAACAATTGAGTTCAGAATGTTCTGAAGTGAATGTAAACGATTCAAGATTCTTGGCTCTAACTAGTAAAGACTTGCACTTGCAATCCACAACCTGCAAGGATTTAATACTGTAACTTATGACATCCATGTCTCCCAACCGCGACGAGCAATAACATGAAGATAGTGACAAATGCTCGATGGAAGTGCACCCCATCCAAATTGATGATCCTGTGCCGTAGACCCCTCAAAAATCACAGCGTGAAGAGACAAATTTTTCTACAGAGGAAGGCTCACATGATCATTGCTCTCCTTTATCCTCGCGTGCTCCAAATTTAGACTAGTAAGGAATTTGGAACCGAGAATGGTCTGGGGTATGCAGTAGTATGTGTCACGTTTTCTTTGAATGCTGATATCCAGCTCCTTGACGCATTTCTCAACCGCGAAAGCCAACCGCTTGTCTATCCTAGTAGCATCTATCAAGTTAGAATCATATCTCATTCTTGATGTCTCGAAACGTCTCGAACAGCTTTCAACAAAGTCAATAAACCGGAGGTGCCTGAGGTTGTCATTGCCATGGTGATCACCAGTGTCGTCTCCCTCGTCCAAGTCTAAGAAGGGAACTCCCAAAGACCACACCTTTTGCCATTGTCTGTGAATGATATTTTTACTTATAGATAATGATTGGTGTTCCTACTCTTGTCAAGAAAATTACAGTTTGTCATGTTAATCTTGCATGAAAATAGTGCATGTATCTAGGATATTGTCTTTGAAAAGGTGTTACTATACTTGATTGAAAACAAAATGTGTTACAGTATGTTGTCTTGATATGCTCAAAATCTAATAGTGTTATTGTATTGGATTTTTTGCGGCAGATAGTGTTGTTTGAATTTTAGAATGTGATACTGAATTGTATAGTTGAACTGCTACTGAATTGTTTGTTCTTGCAGTTTTATTGTATTCACATCGATTGTGCCATTGATACTTCTAAATTTTAAAAAACACTACTACTATGGTAAATGTTATTAAATGTGAATGATCAAAGTGTTGTAGAAGTGATCAATAGCCGCTTATATACATATTTAAAAGAACTTTCATTCATAAAAATTCAGTATCAGTTCCCGATAAAAATTAAGTATCAGTCTTCGATATAAATTTAGTAACAATTTCAATACGATCTCAGCAACCGTTTCATTACAAATTTAGTTGCAGCCGCTACACATTCAATAGTACAATTGATAACAATTCAGTATATGTTTTAAAAAATGCAGTATCAACTTCAAAAATACAGTATCAGCTTCAAAAAAAGTAGCATCAACACTACATGCAATATCAGCGTCAAAAATGCACACAGTAGTTGCCAATACAAATTCAATAACACAACTGAAAATGATTAGTATCAACTTTGAAAAAAGTAGTATCAGCTTCGAAAAATGTTGTATCATCTTCGAAAATGCAGTATCATCTTTGAAAAATGCAGTATCAACTTCGAAAAATGCAGTATCAGCTTCAAAAATACAGTATCGGCTTTGAAATATGCAATATCAGCTTGAAAAATACAGTATCAACTTTGAAAAAAGTAGCATTAGTTTCGAAAAATGCAGTATAGCTCCAAAATAGCAAATCTAAATAAAGTAGCATAACTTTTGCAGTATCAGTACAACAAAATCTCGATTTTTCTCAACATAAAATACAATAACAACTGCGGTAAATACAATGGCACTTTCAAATAACACAAAAACAATAATATTAGTTACCATTTCAATTTGTGTAGCAGTTTTAACAAACACAAGTTCTAATTAGTCTACGATCGACATGTCATTTATTAATGGTAATCTAGCCGTCTTCGAAAATATGAAGGAGAGGAAAACAACATGAAAACACAATAGAAAATGATAGTTTAAAATTGCCAAGAAGAAACAACAATGGCAGAAATAAATTTTAAGAATAGTGCTACGGCAAAATACAACACTGTTACTGAAATACAACAATGCTACTAAAAAATTCGAAAGAATGCTACTGAAAAATACAACACTGCTACGAAAAATTTGAAACAATGCTACTGACAAATTCCACACTGCTCCTAAAAAAAACATAATAGCAGTAACAGATTCAAAAATACCTCATCAGCTTTGAAAAATATCAATACCAAATGTAGAAGAATCAAAACCAATTGTTACACCAGCTACTAAAAACCAAAAAACGAAAAAACCAAGATCGATTGTTGAAGAGCTCCAAGATTGAACGGCGGAGATTGATTATGTTTGGAGGCGGAGGTCGCGACAGCCGAAAAATGCTCGGCGAGAGAGAGGGAAGGTGGAGGCTGCAACCCGTGAGTTTACGACGGTGAGGTGGAGGTTGCTAGGAGCTCGTGGCGCTGCTTCTACTATTTAATGGCAACTGAGAGAGGAGATGCGGCGACGCAAGGCTGAACGTCTTTGGCAAAACTTCGCGCGACGCTGGAGATCAAGGAGGAGTCGTGTCGCAGCTGTTGTAGGAGCTCAAGGAAGAGGTGGCGAGGCTGAGCAAGTGGACGGCGGCGTGGCTAGACGGATCTCAATGACGATGAAAAAGAGTTGCTACTATATTTTTCTCTCGGCAGAGAGAGAGAGAGAGAGAGAGAGGTATATATTTTTTTCTAGTTTTTTTATCAATTATATACCTGGAAAAAATTGTCTTTTTAACGTACTTAATGGGCTCGATTTCTGGTTATTTGTTTTAAGCTTTAGACCCGTGTTCTTTATTGTCTAAATAATAGAGGAGGTGAATTTTTTGTAGTATTAATACTTATGATGAGTTGTATATCTGTTTTCTAGAATCGTTGTGAGGATTTGTTGATGTTCTACAATTTTATATTGGACGTGGGAGGTCATACTTGATGTATATAAGAATTTGGACTATTGTCGATGGAGTTTAATTGAGAGAACATCTTCGGTGTACAAAGTGCACTTGCACCAAATCATGTGCAAGTAACATGTATTAACAGTTCTGTTAATACACACTACATATCCAAAACATCTTACCATAGTGAAATTAAATTAATTATCAGTTGTATTTTTCTTTTAAAAAAATAAATATTTGATTAGTTTCTCTCTCTAGGCTTGGAGACTCTGCAACATCCTCTACATCGACCTTGCCTCGGCCAAGGCTTCGAAACCCTCCGACCACGGTCTTGATTTTTCCGTCGACCATGTCGTCGCACCTCTCTTCGCCTCGAAGCTCGACTGCGGCATAAAATCTCGCCGTCTCGTCGTCGGTTGGAGCGAGTGATCACGAGGCCAACCCACCCCGCCGGCCGGAATCCGAGCTCAACCACTGCCCTGAATCGCCACCTTCCTAGAACCGCCACCTCTCTCCTCTGCGGCCGCCTCGATTTTCTCATTCACGCGACTCCAGCCCAGTTATGGGTCGGCAGTTCGATCCGACTCATCTTCTCCTTCGGGCTCTCAACACCATCGCCACTCAGCTCCTCCCAATTCAGGCATGGAGAAACAGACGATACAAGGATATAGGAGAGGGAGGGGGTTCGAAATTGGGCGGTGCGGTGTCCCAAGGTAGCCAATCGGAAACCAGAATTTCCAGGTTTATCAACCGGGTCGGGCGACGCGGCAGGCCAACAATCCGGCTCGCATAGGGAATTACTGAGTTTAAACAATTGTCTCTGTATACGATGGGTTAAAATCTCGTCAATGGCTAGATATAATTCGAATTTTGATCTCAACGGTGATAATTAAATGTGAAATAAACGTTTTAAATTGTTTATTATATAATTTCAAAAATTCATAAAAATTAGTTTGGATGCTTCAATAATTATACAAAAATTCTTATGATCTATTTTATTTTATCTACAAACTCCATAAAAGCAAGTAAAGCCATAATTATGCATGAAAAATAGATGAATCAACATTTTTTTATTGTGACCAACTGTACAAAAGTAGTGATCATATAAAGAATTATGTGGTATCGGGTCATAATAATCCACGTTGTCAACCTAAACAATTAATGTGTTTAGAAGGTTGACATCTTTGAAGGTAATCTTATTTCAAAATTTTGAAAATAATTTAGTTTGTTTACTTACTTAGAGCGAAGTCTTATGGAATCATCATATTATTCCTATATATGTGTCATTTATATATGAATTGTGTAGTCGAACAATTACACCACAAACTTCATTATCTCGTGGACAAATGTATGATCAAGTTTAAGGTTTAGGGATATACGTTATGGTTTAAGAGTTTAAATTTTAGGGATTAGGGTTCAAGGTTTTGAGATTTGGGTTTAAGGTTTAGGGTTTGAAGTTTGGGGTTTAAGTTGTAAGATTTAGGACTTTAGGGAACAATAAAAGTAATAATAGTTATATTATATTAATGATTCACCTCGATTTAAGATTTACCATAATTGTTTAATTTATCACTTCTATTTAATATTAACGGTATTAATATTGATGTTAATGCCATTCAAATGATAGATCAAATAAATGAATGGTTGAAATTTTATTATAAAGAATTTTCCTTTAATTGTGAACTCATATCCAAATACCGGCTTAGACCTCGGAAATGGTGGTGCTTTCCTACATACTGGTTATTCAATAGTAGACAATTAGACTGATAATTACGAGGTTGATAATATGAGTTTTTGTCGTCTACGTACCATGATCCAAGTGATCCACATCTATGTTTCCGACGAAAAACCACTAGCTATCTTTCCTCTGTTTCCCACCTGTATATGAGTTACAGATAGAAGCAGACCATACATTACAAAAAACTGAACTTCATTTTGATCATCTCTTCCATCTCAAAATGGCAAGCCTGCGGGGAAGTTTTCTCTTCAGTCACTTGATCATGGTCTGTGTGATGATAGTGAGTAGCTGTCATGGAGCATTTGCTAAAGACTCAATATTATTGGATACCAGTACCACTACTAAAGTTGCCTTGTTCGTTTTCGGTGACTCGACTGTGGACTCTGGCAACAACAATTACATCATCACCATCCCAGAGAACCAAGCTCATTACAAGCCCTATGGCCAGAATGGCTTCTTTGACCACCCAACTGGACGCTTCTCCGATGGTCGTGTCATTGTAGACTATATAGGTGATCTAGCTAGTTACACTGAAAGGGGTTGTCCAAGACTCCAAGGGACTTCAACTTGGGATTTTGGTCACTATATATATTGTGGAGAGAAATACTAATGTGCTATTAGTATGTGTAAAAGCGAGTAGCTGTGTTACCGATTTTGATGTGTACTTTGCGAATTTTGCAGCCGAGTATGCAGAGCTGCCATTAATCCCTCCATTCTTGAAACCATCTGCTGATTTTACAAATGGAGTAAACTTTGCGTCTGGTGGAGCTGGTGTGCTACCAGGAACCAATCAAGGACAGGTGATTTACTGTTCTATATAGTCTGTTTATCATGTTAGTGAATTTTGATTTTCAATCTGAACTATATATTAATTAGAGAAAGTCTAGTATAGTCTTGACACTTGACTATAAGTCTATCAGAACATAGTATGACATGCTAGCAAATCTACATTATTGGCACCATGTTTGATGAAATGACCTCAAGGGATCGGAGCGGCTTTCTGCCTCGAAATATGAAAATTCTTTCCCACTCTTAACTTTAAGTTAATGATCGATCGACTTTGTGGTTTTTAGGCTATTGATCTTGCAACACAATTGAGAAACTTCGAAGAGGTGCAAAAATGGTTGGCAGAAAAAATGGGAGAAGTGAAGGCAAAGGAAGTGATATCAGAAGCAGTGTATTTCATCAGTATTGGTAGCAATGATTATATGAGCGGTTACTTAGGCAACCCAAAAATGCAGGAACAATTTAACCCTGAAAACTATGTGGGGATGGTTATTGGAAACTTGACGCAGGCAATCCAAGTAAGCCTTGAAGTACTTCACTGCTGTCTGCTGGTTTTTCAATGAACATATGGCTTACTTATTTTTGGCCTGAAATGTGTTTACATGCAGGCGCTGTATGAGAAAGGCGGCAGAAAGTTTGCTTTCTTAAGGTTGTGTCCGCTTGGTTGCCTGCCGGCCTTTAGAGCCGTGAATCTGAGAGCCACGGAAGGCGGCAGAGGCTGTTTCGAAGGAGCTTCTGCCCTTGCACTAGCACATAACAATGCCCTAAATACCGTGCTCACAAACCTTGGATATGTGCTTAAAGAGTTCAAGTATTGCAGCTCCAATTTCTATGACTGGCTCCTTGAAAGAATAAATCATCCTAACAAATATGGTAATACTAATTTTTCTTGTTCCCTCCATGTCAAACTTTTAAGACAATTTTCAGAAGTGTTATATGTTCAGTTGTAAATAATACCGAAAAGCCAAATTAATCTTTGGTTGTGTGTAGGTTTCAAGGATGGAATCAATGCTTGTTGCGGAAGCGGACCATACGGAGGCTCGTTCACCTGTGGAGGCACAAAGGAGGCTAAGGATTACCAGTTATGTAAAAATGTTGATGATCATATATGGTGGGACTCTTTCCATCCAACAGAGAGGATTCATGAGCAACTTGCAAAGGGTTTATGGAATGGACCGCCTTCTTCCGTAGGGCCATACAACCTTGAAGGTCTCTTCTTTGAGAAAAAGAAGCTCACCATAGGCAGCATAGTTGATCAACCGGATCGGTACCAGTCCTTCGAAGCTAGCAGCACCATTTAGAGACCCTTGCAATCTGCAACTTCGGAATATTGAAGCATTAATGTGATCTCAAATTCTCAATAAAGAGTTGCTAGCTCATTGTAGTTGTGATTATATTGTCCCACATCGTACTTTCCATCTCTACTTCTATAAATATAAAAACTATGTATTAGTTTTAGTTTGCAGCTACTTTTTTGCTCATGAAATTACACTTGTAGATATATAACAGATTTCGCATATAATTACCAAGTATAAGCAAGCTTATTACATGAAACTTGATACCCAAGTCATACATCCACGACAAGAACCGGCCAAGACCATCATCGGACCGGATCCGTCTACTACCAGCAAGAGACTTGGAAGATAGATGTTTGTGGGATTTACCTCCACACTGAAGAAATGTAAAGAGTGGTTTGTCATCCTTACTTAAAGATAGATTCATTTCACTTGCACCCTCGTAATGTAATTTGGGCCCGAGAAATATACCCAAGATAACTTGCCAAGAATCGTAATTCTTGCTTTAAACAGCCCAAAAAAATTATTTATTTCCCCAACCCCAAGTTTCTTGCTTCCAGCTATTAGGTTTAGAGCTCTGCATCTCCTATTTGAGCACGATTTCTTACTTTAGCTGCTGTTTTTTCTCTCTCGTTAACCGTCGGTCGTTGCTTCCATTATTACCGCTGCACATCAAAATACCGTCTACTCGTGCTATTCGCTGAGGTGGCCCACCAGATTCGCCCTACTGATGCTGGCACCGGTGCGGGTGCTCTTTGGTCAGCTAGACCGTCCAATTTCGATTCTCTCCGGTAAGTAATCTCGATATCTAAATTTTAAACCTTAATCTTTACTGCCTATGTGTATGAAGATTTTATTTAGAGATGTTCTCGTTGAAAGAATATATAAATATATATACATATAGGTAGAGGGCCACTCAATAAGCTGAGATTGACTGTGAGAATTTGTATCAATATGGCCCAGATCAGAGAGATATAAATGGAGACACAGGCGTCTCAATCTCAACGAGGTCAGTTTGCTTTAGAAAGGGTACGTGTTACTGATGGCATTGCGACCACTACACAAGAAATCAAATGGTTCGAAACCAATCTTAGACCCAGTAACCACTCAGAGGTATCCTCCGCTGATCCAATCCATGTATATTCTTATGTCGACACTCCACAAGAAGCTGTGATCATCGGTGATGATCCACGCTGGCCACCCGATAAGTGCACTTTAAAGGAACAAGACATTAGGGCAGTCAATCCCAAAAGAACGAAACTTTTCGACAAAAAGAACAGTCCGGAGATCAGGGTTTGTCAGTTTACAGAATCAATGTCGGGGATTGTTCTGATACTTTTGTTTGTGAAATCTGCGTCGAGACCAAGTCTTTTAACGATTCATTTTGGATCAAAAATTGCAGCCATGGTTACTGTTCCGAGTGCGTGGTTCACGTAGGCCAAACTTCATGACAATGCCACCACCATAGGGTGCCCTGTTCCTGACTGCAGGGGATCCCTGGACCCTGAGCACTGTCAGTCGATTCTGCCGCCTGCCTTGTTTATCCGGTGGGGGAAAGCATTATGTGAAGCTTTGTTTGTAGGTAAGGATTGCAAAATATGGTACTGCCCGTTTAAGGATTGCTCGGCGATGTTGGTTGATGATAGTGTAGATGAGGTTGATCTCGTTAGAGAATCTGAGTGCCCGCATTGCTGGAGGTTGTTCTGTGCTCGGTGTAAGGTTCCGTTGCACGTGGATGCTGAATAAGGATGATATGGTAAAGGAAGACCTCATGTTGATCAATCTTGCTAGGGAACTGTAGTTTCTACGTTGAGAGAACGGAGGGTTGCTTGTTCATGAGATGCAGGTCAGTGTTGCCTAACTTTCTTAACGCTGGATCATTATGTTCATGAGTAGCATTTTAGCATTCACTCGTATAGATACTTAACATTTATCCCCGTGTGATTGTATGATTTGTATCGATCAGTACTATGATCAACTGTGCACTGCTAGAAAATGGTCATACACATCAGTCTATTTATTTATAAGATATTGCTTATTTTATCAAAACTGATGTCTATTTACTTATAAGATATCGCTTATTTTATCAAAATCGATGTCAGTGTCATTCATAGACATCGTTTTCCTTTGATATACTCATGTAAAATTTTGTTTATAGACATCATTTCTTATGCGGTACACTACTTCAATTAACATCAATTTTGTTGGGTATGTATGATGTATATATTAGTTTTAGAGGGTATAATCTGGAATACAGGAATTTGAAACAAAAATAGGGTCTTCATAAATATATGATTATTCATAACATCATTCTACAATGACCTTAAACCAAATTGACACTAAATAAGCAAATGACTCTTTGATGAAACAACTGTGAGAAACAACATTACTTGAAACAAACAGTTACAATCTCAAAAGTTAATCTGTAGACGAATAGAAGTAAAAATCCTTACGAGGGTGAAATGAAATCGAAAACAGCAGCACTATTAATCTTTCTTGGTATAGTGACGAACAACAAAGGCTAAACCCAAGATCAAAAGGGGCACCAGAAACTGTAAGATCTTGATCACAAACTCGGATGACTTATCCAGGTTGTACTGAGTCTGCGGCAGTGGAATGTAAGTCCGTTTCAACAGGACAGTAGCCGCATCAATCTCTCCGATGTAATACTTGTCCATCATTTCTCTGGCATCATCCGAATGACGTACCCACATCTTCAAAATCATTCGTCGCATTTTTTCCTGAAAGTATCCAAACAAAAATCGAGCTCACAAACTATCCCGGCTTAGAATGTTCAACCAAAATCATATATAGTATTCGAATCCTTTACTTGTTGCCGAAAGCAGAACTTCATCACCTCCCGGATGATCCTCCATGAAAGGTGTTACATCATACACCTAAAAAATATCAATCAAGACTCTTTAAGCACAAAACATCATATTAATCTAAAATAATCCTTACTCATTTGTTCAAAGGCAGCTGGTCATTATCTGCATACTGCCCCATCTCTTCCTAAAAATTATAACAGACTCGGTCACAGGGTCAAACAAAGTATTCATATTTACTCTTTTTATCCTAACAGTTCAGGATATACTCTCACCTTCAGCTTATTATACTTTAGCTGAGCCAAGGCCTTGTCCCTTTCAACCTGGTACAAATTTGTGTAGTTGATATTGACATGCTTGATACACAGATTCACTTCCATGTATGAAAAGTAAATTCAAGATTTTAGAAAAAGAAAGATGCACAGCTTAAAAACCACTCACAGATTCCTCTCGTCCCTTATTCAGCGCATCACACTGCTCAACAAGTTCCACATGCCGCTTCTTACTTCCCTGGAGATCTGATTCAAGTCTGTTATACACAGTCCTAAGCTGCCAACAGAAAGCATATTATAGTATGCTTATGAGAAAGCAGTATCCTACATAAAAAACAAATTAAGGTATAACACATTTCTTCAGTATCAGGGTAGCAAACATGCATTAGTTTCATTATTAGGTGATTTAGTTATATAACTAAGATTTATCCATAAACAACACTCTCACCAAACCAGATCTTCAATGAAAGTTTGTGAATATGACTTAAAAAAAACCATCAGACAGTCACTAAATATAGCAAAGGTGATTTTCATTTGGTATAACGACGCCCTTTATTGTCTCACAATTTCAACATCAAGAACATGTTCAAATACCAACTTGCTAAACTAACCGTCAAATGGCAAGTTTAGTGGACTTAAGTTGTAGTCACTACCCCAGCACTAAGTGGTGAGCAGAAACATATTAGACACTAGAAACAATCAGAGGGAGGCAAAAAATCCTAGAGAAAGTTTTGAAGCCATAGATCTGGTAGAGTAGAATAATTGGATAAACTGATAATTAGTATCAAGTTTCAATATAAATGACACAGAACACAAGAACTAGCATAATCTCATATTCATCACTTTTCAGCAAACAAAACACAAAGCAAGGAAAGCCAAACACAAAGTAGTAACAACTTACCAAGAACGGAGAAATGGTTCAGTTAAATAGTTGAACACACTGATAACCAAGTTTTCATTAGTCACAGCCAGTGAAGTCAGTATGACGCCCTCCACCATTTCTTCAATCTTTAAATTGGTGGCTACATAAACAGAAGGTCATCCATTTAAAATTTTGAACACAGATGACAACTGATCAAGAGATAAAAGATTTTTCAATGTCTTACCTTAAACCCATAGCCCCTCTAGTTGAGTGACCAAAGAGGAAGCATGGTACTCCAGGGTTCTCTAATCTAATCTTTTCCAAGAAATCCCCCTATTAAAGAAAAATCACATAACTGTCAACTTAGAAGTTATCTCATATATAGTCGAATGACATTGCGTTCATTAGCAATCACAAATAATCTAATGGCTAAGAACCTAAGATAAACGATATATCAAAGTCATTTTATATATGCATGTTTCATGAAAAACTAGAAGAAGTCCTTGAACTTACAGTATCAGTAACAACATGGTCAAGCGAAGGAACGTAGTCGTGCAATCCATCGCTTCCACCATGACCTGCCATAGGTGAGCAAGACAAATACTATTAACAACAATTCTCAATTCTCACAACACATGAATCCTCCATATAATATATAAACTCATGAAAAGTAACACTCAGTGTTATAAGTATCCACAGTTTTGTATCATCTTCTCCTAGTATACCAATTATTTGCCAAGTAATAAGTTCTATGCTGTTTCTATGTTCCTAAGCCAGAATTGCTTAAAACAAACTATATAAAATATAAAATAGCTGAAATGAACACAATAGAGCTACCTATCCAGTCCATTGCATATACTCCAAAACTACACGAGGCTAGCTGCCTTGCGAATTCGGCATATCTTCTACTGTGCTAATTCATCCCATGTACGATGACCAAAATACCCTTGTAATAATAGATTTAAGACCATAATTTCAGATACATCATATACATCATCAATAAACTTTTCGTATATATACACGACATGGAATGAAAATAAGACCTTGTCCAAAGAATTCAAGTAATCCATAGTTCTTTCTCTATTGACCATGAAAGTCTGCTCATCCATTTGAATGTGGTGAACCCTTCAGATCAAAAACACCAAATTTCAATCAGACTATATATGAATTTTACTATTAGTAGTTCCTTTACTAATAGTGAGTCAAAAAAGTGAAAGAAAAATGGATTGTGGGTAGCACCGACTGAAACAACTTCACTTGATTATGCAAAAACAGCTTCGTCTCTTCCGAATCAGGATCGGTAAGCCCATACAAATCAAACGAATATCATAATTCAATTCCATCAAAACCTTAACATTCTCGAATTAAACATTCACATCAAATTGAGAGGGTTTTGGAACCATTACCTCAATATGGATCAACGATCTTGAGGCCGTGGTAGTCGTCGACGATGGAATCGTCTCTGGTGACACTTGGGTAACCCAACGGGAGGTCCAAACCCAACTCCTCCAAAACCCTAACCTAGATTTTAGAATCCACAACATTTAGACCTTGTAATTTCCTCCAGACATGAAGTCCGCCAAGGTTGGGGTTGACCTCGCCAGCTTCTTCAATGGCGAGGTTGATCCTCTGGTTGTTATCGAGGATCGACTACGAGATTTGGGGAATCTGGCTTGGTAGGTGCGTTTTGTGATCGGAACGCCGACAATATTGGTGAGGTGGCTGGAGGAAGTAGAGCTTGGAGACGATGAAGGCGGCGGTAGAGCCGATGCCGAGGTCGAGGACTATCTTGACGACGCGTCGCGGTTTGGAGAGAGAGAGAGAGAGAGAGAGAGAGAGAGAGAGAGAGAGAGAGAGAGAGAGAGAGAGAGAGAGAGAGTAACAAGCGGTCGCGTGTTTTCAACTTGAATGCAAATTAGGTTCCTGCACAGACAAAAATTTAATTTTAGTTATTTCACATTTTTTTAAACTTTTTAAAAAAATTATAGACATCGGTTGAACATATTAATCGATGTCTATATAACACAAAGATATTAATATTTGAGCAACTGATGTTAAAGAAGATATTTGACATCGGAGGTTTTTCTAATTAATGTCTAAGAGACAATATCTATGAACTTTTTTCTGGTAGTGGTGGTTTACAAATGTCTTGACATTTACACCATCCTAGGCTAGTTTGCTAGGCCTTCAGGGAATTTATGGAAAGATAGAATTCATCTTTCTTCTTTGTTGTTAACTTGCTATTGCTTTTCTGAAAACACGAGGGAATTGGGGCAACCGTGCAGGCCCCAGGATAAAATCATGTCAAAGTCACTCAATTTTTTTCTTTTATACGTTCAGCGTGTATATGTGTCTGGAGACAAAAAAACACACCAGTCTACAGCGTGCACGAATTAGTCCACGAAAACGATTTGCTGCTTTTGTTTAAGTAGCTTGGATATGCTCTCACTATATATATTGTTCTCAACTCAAATCTATTGGTGGTTGAACAAATTTTATTTGTCAATTGAATCTTTGTATATTCGGTGAGTAAAATTGCTTGGAAGATGTTTTGAGCTACGTACATCGACTTCAGTACCGTGCTAGTTTAATTCCTTTAGTACTGTATATGCATGTGAACAGAATTCTTGTTTATTTTGGGTTGATGCGGGTGTGGAATTGCATTCTGCTACAGATGTTTAAGCAAGAATCATGGCCACTTTTGTCCCAGATGTAAGGCATAACATGTAGTTTCTTTGTAATGTTGGTTTAGAACCTTAATCTAAAGATCTTAACTCAAGATTCTTAGCTAGAAACTCTCAAATTCATAATTGGCTCTTATCTTCGTTGCCTTCAAATTGACCCGTAACTTCAATGATTTAGAAGCTGTTTGTTCAAAATAATTTCCTCGCCATCGGATTTGCGCAAATGCGTCAAGGATCTCCATCAGCTATTACGTTATTACAACAAAAGTGGATTGTCTGCTATCAAACAGAAATGTAGTCAACATGAGTACAAGCGTGTTGCTAAGAAGTACTGCCCGCCAACTATCCCTAGAAAGTACCTAGTATAGTTATACAATAATATTGAATCTGTTTAATCTACTTTTCCGTTCGGTTCTTATTTTTCTGGTGACTTTTTCCAATCATAGAACGACAAAATTGTCAGAATGTCTATTAAATTGAGTTGTAATTATCAATTTACACTATAAACTATCAATTTCAAATTTTTGTCTTTTCAACTTGGAAACAATCCGTCAATTTTGTCTCTCTATGATGGGTATAGTTGTATTTTTATATATTTAAATTATATTTTACATACTTTTAAAAAATTTAATTTTTTTAGTTATTTTCTATTTTCTTTAATAAAATATTTTTTGTGCTCTAAATCTTCACTTTTAATATTTTAGATTTTTTGTTGTTTTAGGCATAGAAGTAGTGATTCGGAGAACATTAATCTATTGAATATATATATATATATTTGTGTAATTAAGATTAAATTTTTTTTGAATTTAGAATTTTTTTTCCCATTTTGAAATATATAACTTTGAAAAATTGGTTCATAAGTATTAAATTTTGATTTAATAAATAATATTAATGCATACTTTTAAAAAATAATTTCTTATTTTATAGTATTGTCTATTTTCTTTAATAAAAAAAACTTTTGTGCTCTTAATATTAAGGTTTTTGTTGTTTTAGGCATAGAAATAGTGAGTCGACGAGCACTAAGTCACTAATATATTGAATATATATATATATTCGTGGAATAATAATAATAATATCTTATAAATTTAGTATTTTTTTCTCCCTCGTGTCTGGAATATATAACTTTGAAAAATTAGTTCATAAAGATTGAATTTTGATTTAATAAATAATATTAAAATTTCATTATACGAAAAAATACAATTATATCCATCATGTGCTGGCACATGATAACATTTGGATGAAATCCGTCAAAATTTACGGAGATGGTGCAAATCAGCAATTATTTCTAAGTTAAGGAGAAAGTTCGTAATTGATAGTCTACAGTATAAATTGACAATTACATCCAAATTTAGAAGACATTTCAACAATTTTGCGAAGAGATAGAAAGCACAATGCTTGTAAGCATGCATATTTTCATAGTCTTCATGTAATTGGCAAAACTAAAGAAAAGCTCAATTCCTATATCATGTGCTTAAAAAATTCAAATTTGCTTGATGTAATTGGTGGATGTAAACATACATGACTATCCAACCAATAACTTTTAGGATATGCCACAGAAATATAGTATCGCAGAGGAAAAAATCATCACGTTTAGTTGGACTAGACTACAAAATATTTGTCTTATAATTACTGAACTATTTGGTCACACAACTCACACCCTTTGTTTTGATGTGACAAACTAATTGATATCAATAATTTCAGCACGTGCATTATAGGGACTTTGCCCCTGGTATCACCAAATGATGGACCTTAAATTAATATCAAATGTATAAAAGTTTAATCATACAAGAAATCCACATTTAGTGCACAGTGTATGGTATATACCTGAGATTGCCGCTACCCAAATAGTATATACGAACAAATGAAAGGTATATATTTACGAAAAATACCACTCCCTCAATTATTGAGCTGAGCTAGGCTGCTTGAGTTATTTGGGGTCGACTTCTCCATTCATGTATGGAACACGTTTTAATGTGACTTGTATTTGGTATTTTTTCTTAAGAAAAGACCAAGATGATGAATGTGAACCCAGAAATGAGGGATGTGAACGTGGGTGCAACTGCAGCTGATCTAGTCAAGTATGAAATATGGACGGTATGATTTTGTGACTGCATTGCACATCAACTGAAGCTATATATATGATTTGATACATTATAAGACCAGGCTAGCTAGGTATGAATGATTTTATGTGTATTTTTGTTGCCATCAACAAACCGACCAAACCAATTTCGGGGCAGTTAAGCTATTTTTTTTTGTTGGGTGGCCATATAGCAGTTAAGTTATTCAAATGATAGATAGATTTCACAATCTAGTTTCTGGTACGGCCCGCCCATTGAAGTCAAAATCCATTCTTATTCATGCTAAGGTTTTTATATAGAAAAAAAAATGGATCAAGTAATTGTATTTTTTTGACATTTCTTATTTCAAGAATCATTGACTGAGATGATAAATTTCTTTTATAGCTATAACCCAGAGATTGAAGTTCCTCGGCAAATAAATTCGTTGGTTATGGATTCTACCTATTGAGTGTCATAAATTTGATTTCTAACTCATAGAGGAGTTAACTTTGTAGCCGATAACTTAAATTATTTTAACTCTTCAATAACAAATTTGTCCATCTATACTAATTCACTTCATACTCACGTAATCACTACTCTTTTGCTATGTTTTTTGTTTACATTGCTATGTTCCCATATCATCGTCTTCGTGTTGTTCTAGGAATTGTTTATTTGTTTTTTGATACATATGAATTGTTTGTGATTTGGTTATCTTCAAAAACAAAAAATTCTTCTATAACTAGGTTGATAAAGAGATCTGGGCAATTGGCTATGATCTGATACTAATTTATGAATTTATGAATTTTTATTCTCATTAACATATGTAATACAGTTTAGTATATGAGCTGAAAATTAAGGCTAGAAAGTTTCGAGCATAGAACTCCTCACAATCTTATATGGGTTAGAATCTTGTCAATATTGAGTTCATTAGTGTATTATGATGGTTGTTATTTATGCATTATAATAATTGTGTGGTATACAGCGGCTAGAAAGATCAAACAATTTCTCGTCGAAAAAACGATGCGTTAGATCCGTATTTTAGTACTATACACAATACCTAAAGTAAATTAAAAAAAAACTAAGAATAATTAAGATCATCGAGCACAAAGCACAAAGGATTTTCAATTCATGAAATTTACAATTGAATAACAACACAATTATTGGTATTTGCACCTGCTAATCATTGATCGTTTTAAGATAAATACCAATCAAGGTCAGCTGAAGAACATTACCTGATTTCAAAGAAATAAAAAAACAAAAAAAAGACTTCCAACAAAATTTGCAAATACAAAAAAAGAAACGAAAAGAAAAGAAGCTAATAATGTGTGGACTGGCTCCGCTGTTGAACCCAAGATCTGTGGTTTTCTCTCGGTCTGTTCTCACTCTTGTCATCTGGTGTGTGTATCGTACAAACAACATCATCAATAATTAGGTCTCTCTTTTTCTTCTCGAACCTCCCAACTATTTTTCTTAATTTCTCCCCTAAATATTATTCACATTTTCTTTCATTTATTTCCTCGACTCCCACCGTATATATAAAATTTATGCAATTTATTGTGTAGCTTTTCCCTTCCATATAAAGCTTCCATTTTCAAACCCCCATCTTCCTTCTCAATCTCTCTCTCTCTCTCTCTCTCTCTCTCTCAAATTTACGTGGTTATATATCTCAATTTTTAACAATTATTCGATCCCCAGAAAAATTTATATTCTTCCTTCGTCTCCTTTATTCGATTTTCGCTTGATTGGAGATCACTGATTCACAAGAAAGCGGATACGTCTTCGTCTCTATCTCTATCTCTATCTCTATCTCCTTCGGGGCTTCGTCAAATCGGGACCAAGATTTTGAGGGGAGGGAGCTGAAATATAGGGGGCTTAGGTCAAAGAGTCTCTGCTAGCTGCTGCTGGCGCTGAGTTTGGCGATTGCGAATTTTGGCTGTGAAATGTTGTATTTGATTGCGCCGACCAGTTTTGTGGTTCGGAGAAGATTGGATTGGGTTTTCAAGGGGTTGGTTGTTGCTCAGTGAATGCCGTTCTGGTAGAGCCCTGAG
The DNA here is from genome assembly GCA_946800695.1 of Geum urbanum. Classification (NCBI taxonomy): domain Eukaryota; kingdom Viridiplantae; phylum Streptophyta; class Magnoliopsida; order Rosales; family Rosaceae; genus Geum; species Geum urbanum. Next base: position 8,045,416 of record OX326997.1, read on the forward strand.
CTTTTGTGGCTCGGGGATCTGAAATTTTAGCTGGGAAAATAATGGCGTCGTCGGATTTTGAGCCGGAGCTGTCGTCTCACCGCAGCGGAGACGAACAAGAAGCTGCAACTCCTCCTCCTACTCAACACGTAGATATGCAGAAGTTCAGGCTTTACGAAACTCAATCGGTAATTTCTCAATCAGCTTAATTTTTGGTTTGATTATGAAACTAGTAAGCATATATCGAATTTAAAGTGTTTTGGTTTTGATTTGATTGCCAATTTGTGCATTGTTGTTTTTGCTGGTGCAGAACTTTTACATGATTGGAAGGGATAAGAGTAGAACTTATTGGAGAGTACTAAAGATTGATCGGTTGGATCCTTGTGAGCTCAATGTTCTTGAGGATTCAACTACTTATACTGAACGTGAATGTTCGGACCTCTTGAGGCGGATACATGAAGGGAACAAAATCACTGGCGGATTGAAGTTTGTCACTACTTGTTACGGCATTATTGGTGAGTAGGTTTTACTCAGTTCCCAGAGGTTTGTGCATTTTAAGGGGAAATCAATGTGGTTCTGATACTCACTGAGTCTTGGTTTTTGTAGGCTTTATTAAGTTTCTGGGGCCCTATTATATGCTTCTTATAACAAAAAGAAGAAAGATAGGTGTCATTCATGGCCACGCGGTGTATGGCATTTCCAAAAGCGAAATGATCCCACTTCCAAATTCTTCTGTTCAGACCAATGTTGCTGATTCCACAGTTGAAAACAGGTACATGGTCCATTTTGCCTATAAATTTACTTTTTCCATGTCTCACTAGTGATTATCGATCAATGAGATATGTGGGAAAATAGGATTTTGATGGGTCATTTTTAGTAAATTTCATCCTCATATAACATATAAGATGTCTTGAAAAATTGCATTGTGTGCCGTGAAGTATTCTAGAATACATTACGGGCATCTTAACAACCTGGATAAGCCGTCCTCCAGTTGTATTAGTCCTTCTTAGAGTTATACAGGAGTCAGAATTGCTCGGCTACTTGGTAAGTTGAGATTGTTTGTACTTATCTAGGATATATATACAAGAAACAAGCCCAAGCATTTAGTCAGCACTTTTTTCCTCTTTACTTCGAAAAAGTGTATAATCAAGATTTATCTGGTACCCTTTTCTTATTCACTGCCAAGTTATTTCGATAATTTCACTAATTTTCTGTACAACTTCTTATCTCTATCTTGTTTACTGGTTTCATCTTTAATATGTTTTCTTTTTCATTGATGGCTTTAGATACAAGAAGCTGCTGTGCACACTGGATCTTACAAAGGACTTCTTTTTCAGCTACTCATACAATGTTATGCGCAGTCTTCAGAAAAACATCTGTGATAGTAAGACAGGACATATTGTATATGAAACCATGTTTGTCTGGAATGAGTTTTTAACTCGGGGAATAAGGAATGACCTTCAAAACACTATTTGGACCGTTGCATTGGTGTATGGTTTCTTTAAACAGGTGAGGATGATTGATTCATTAACAGCTTTTCGGTTGTAGAAATTGCTATACAAGTTTTTACCCACAATTACTTTTCATGTTTAAGCTTCATCTTTGGAATTTGGACTAACGACTTAATGGGTTCATTGCAGGCCACTCTCTGTGTATCTGGACGTGACTTCAAATTGACCCTCATTGCAAGGCGTTCACGTCACTATGCAGGCACCAGGTGAGGGTGTATTCAGTTAGCTAGATATGATTCTATTGCATATTTGCAGATAGTAATTAGAAAATTGATTGTCATCCATGTGTTGCATGTGATCTGGAACCCAATTTGATAATGCACTATGGATTTTGCTTGTGCTGCATATGATTCTTCTGAGAAATATAACGGTGGGATGCTTTGGTGCATGATAAATATAGTATCTTGGCTCCCTTGGTTGTAGCTGCCAGATGGTTATATTTATAACTGTCTTTATTTCTCTCTGTGTGTGCAGAATCTTCTTTTGGTACAGATGTTAACATATACTAGCTAACATGCTCACAATCTTACTAGCATACAATATGTTTATGCGCGTATGTCTCACTAGTTTCTTTACTGATTCAGGTATCTAAAACGTGGTGTTAATGAGAAGGGCAGAGTAGCTAATGATGTTGAAACAGAACAGATAGTCTTTGAGGATGTTCCCGAGGAATTTCCAATGCAAATAAGTTCAGTTGTACAGAATCGGGGATCAATCCCTCTTTTTTGGTCCCAAGAGACTTCACGTTTAAATATCAAACCAGATATAATATGTATGTTCTTTTATAATATGTAGCTCTCACAGACTCACACTTATGCTCTTAATGCCGGCAACTAACTTAAGTTTTCCTTTCCAGTGTCAAGGAAGGATGAAAATTATGAAGCCACTAGGCTTCATTTTGAAAATCTTGTCAAGAGATATGGGAACCCCATAATTATTTTAAATCTCATCAAGGTAATTTCTTTAGTGACGGTGCTGATGCTAGTAGTGATATTGATATTGGTTTCTCCTCCCACCTCTTTTTTGATTCGTCTGAATGTAGTCAAATATCCATTAATTTACATTAGGGCTCGTCTGGTGTTTACTCCTGCTTTATCCTCGTCTTGACTGAGTGTCTATCAACAATATCTTGAATTGTATAATTAATCTATTTTTGTACTTGTTTATGTACATTTATAATTGACAGACAAAGGAGAAGAGGCCTCGGGAGTCCATTCTGCGCACGGAGTTTGCAAATGCAATTGATTTTATTAATAAAGACCTATCTGAGGAGAACCGTCTCAGATTCCTGCACTGGGATTTGCACAAACATTCTCGGAGGTATATATTAGGATTGATTACCAGCATTTTCTCTTTATTGTTTTCTTTTCAAATATTTATACTCTGATGTGAAATTTACATTGTTTTCTCCCTCGTCCAGCAAAGCTGTCAATGCTTTACTACTCTTGGGTAAGGTGGCTACATATGCCTTAACGTTAACTGGGTTCTTCTATTGTCAAATTACACCAGCACTGGGATCTGAGGGATCGATCAAGTGGCATTCATCTGAGTAAGTTATCATCTCATTTACTAGTTTAAGGTTTCAACGATCTGTTTGAATTTATAGAAATGAGATTGAGTTTAAATTTTTTTTAAAAAATTCAGTTTTTGATATTTCATTGACAATAAGTAACATGAACTTTGACAACAAAAACTTGTCTTCCCACAGGCATAATGGTAATGGTGATGAGGCTGTTGATAACACGGAGGAGAAACCAAGTGGAGGCAACAATAGTGCAAATGGATATCACTCTCCCAAACCATCCACGTTCCAGAGGGGGGTGCTTAGGACTAATTGCATTGACTGCTTGGATAGAACAAATGTTGCTCAATATGCTTATGGGTTGGCTGCTCTAGGACACCAGCTTCATGCTTTGGGATTTTTAGACAATCCAAAGATAGACCTTGACGATCCCTTGGCTGATAATCTGATGGGATTTTATGAAAGGATGGGTGACACACTGGCACACCAGTATGGTGGTTCAGCTGCTCACAATAAGGTAAGAAATATGATTTAGAATGTAATTCATGTCAAATAATTTCTGTGTTGGAGGATTGACTAATGTATGACCTGCTTGTCGATTTTACCTATCTGGTAGTGGGTCTTATACCTTCTTTGAAACTAATTGAAATATACTGCTTTACAGATATTTTCTGAGAGAAGAGGTCAGTGGAAAGCGGCAACGCAGTCTCAGGAATTCTTCAGAACTCTTCAGCGATATTACAGCAACGCATACATGGATGCGGAGAAGCAAAATGCAATTAATGTGTAAGTTCATTGAGCCTGAGTCTTACTTGACCTTCTTGGGAAACCAAAGACAAACGAAAGCTGTTTGCTTATGCATATCAATGCTCTGTCTGACTTTGTCAATAAAATATTTGGAGCAGATTTCTCGGGTATTTTCAACCACAGAAAGATAAGCCTGCTCTCTGGGAATTAGATTCAGACCAGTATTACCATGATTCGAGGCATGTGTCAAAAGAAAAGGATGAAGATGGATGGTATGTTGTAAGACAATCTAGTACCTTGAGATTTCGATTATTTGTTGTATAGGATGTTCTGGTAGTTAATATTATGCAAGTGTTTCTGGTGATCTGTTATCATGAAAATATAGCAATTCAATTAGTGTGGGATGTTTGCTTTATCTCTGAGTTGTTATTTTCAATTATTTACCACTGTTGCTTCCCTCCGGTTTTATTGTGGAACTACTTCCTAACTGGTTGCTTCTCTTGTATCTAGGTCCGTTTTCAAAAGATCTTATTCCGATGGAAATATACTTCGTCAAAGTAGCTCACCTATGTCAGCACCAAGTGTTAGGCAGGAGAAATATTCTAACTCGGATTTACCTGATCAAACATCACAACAAAGCAAGATACTCTCAGAATCATCACCTGAAATTTCAACTTGCGAAAGCGATGTTGCATACTCAAGGTTTGCAAATTACTGTTCCTGTGTTCGTTATTTTTGTTTAGTTGTACTGTTCTCACTTGTCAAAGGAAGGAGACCTTTCCAACAAACTGTTATCAGTTCGTTATTTTGAATACACTTTTGGGTGAAAAGATGAAGAATGGGGGGTGTGGTTTGTACAAAAGGGGGTGCCAATTTCACCTCCCTAAATTAAAGACATAAGTTTTGGCTATTAGCAATGCTTAATTTGTACACTTGATATGTAATCATAATGGGACGGAAGGAAAAGAAAATTGGGGACAGTGAAACTGTAAGTGAACATATACATATCAATCCTCCCAATTGACTCTGAATCATACTATGTGCTTAAATTTTTTCTCTCTAGGTACACTCCCTCGATGCCTGGTAGGCAACTATTCAGAGAGTTGCAAAGACACCGGTGTCTTGAGAGTGATCAAATTTACTATTCTGAACATGGAGATGGGTACAACTTCTCAAACTTTGTGGATCTAGACTGGCTATCTTCCTCTGGGAATTCATGTGAGGAGGAGCCATTTGAGAGGTACTTATTCTTTTACGGGAAAAAACATTCTATTGTTAGTGATGGCATCCCCAAAGTTATTCATCCCCAGAATGATACACCTCTTTTTTTGGGTACTAAATTGAGTTCCATTTAAACATAAGGAAAGTTTGTTTCCCTGTATAAGTTTATTACCAAACAGGATCTGTTTTATTTTAATGATAAGAATAAATAGATTAAATAGCCATTACTTTACCATTTAGAATAGGAGAAGGACAGATAAATGAGAAAAGATAACCAAACTGTGACCTGAAACTTGAGATGTAATGGTTGTAGATCGTCAATGCTTACCAACTCGCCACTTGAGGGGCTATCGTCAGAGAATGTTGTCAGCGGAATAATGGGAGATTCAACACCCTCCACAAGTGAATATGGATCCATGTCAAAGGTCAGTAACCCTCCCACTTTGTAGTTTACTTTTCTTGTTTCCTTAGTCTGAAACTCAGTTCAGTTGATTTTACGAATTACAAGTACTTTCATGAAAAACACTGAAGTAGTTAATATTTTTTAGCACTGTTATTTCAGCTTGGATGTTCATTCGTTTGTCTGGCAAAATATAACATTTCTTTTGCAATAAAGTGTCACAAAAGAATTTTTTTTCTTTCTGCTTGTAGGTTGTCATGTCTTGATGTTTATTTTCTGTCTTTGCCTAATAATTTTTTAGGGGAAGGAACAAACAGGAACAGGACTTTCCTTTAGTCATGGGGAGAGTTCCAATGTTCCCGAAGATTTTCCAGATAGCTTCGCGAACTGGGTCAATTATGGAGAGACGCTCTGCCACTGAAGTTTGGATCATCTTCCCCCGTAATACAATTTTGGCTCAGTGTAGCTGGCACGCTAGCCGTGGACAAGAAAAGATAGATGACTTGGTAGCCATATTGGGAACGAGGAACAAACAAAAGCTGTGGAAGCCCAGGGTTCATGTATGAACAGCATTCATTTGGTCATAAAAAAAATATCTGAGTCGGGAACCTACACCAAATTAGAGAGTAAATAGTCAACAGTTGAGATTCTTTAGGAGCTCTTCCTCCTCGGTACATGGACTTGAGACCTGATTCTTGTAAATATTTCCTCTGCTCATTGATGCCTCCACTCTAGAGTTGCAGGTCATTGATTCTTTATATACCTTGATATTAATTTATGGATAAGCATAAAACTAACAATGTGGATATATGTTAGTTTAGAATTTGAATCTGGACCTGGGATCCGGGTGGTAGTTTAGTATTTGTTTAGAATTTGTTCCAATGCTCCGGTATGGGTCTAAAACAGTATTGGTTCTAGTTTGTTGAGGCTTGGTTGGTCTGCTCGCTTCGATAATGTCTCTTAATCATAGTCACATGGTTCTTTTGCGCTTCATCTCAGAGGTTTTATTTTAATCTAAGTTCTGTTAAATCGCATAGATTCTTTAGGAATGTTAGTGTTCTCCAGGTCGTGTCCTTAATCATTGTTTTAATGTGATGAACACTTGCTTAAAAAAAACAATGTGGATATATGTCTCTGAAAATCGTAATGTTGCTGAAGTGATGATCGGCCTTTTAGCACAATAAGTGGGTCATGTTGCAGGTAGAGAGATGTTCAGAAATAGAAACAAGTTGTGTCCGTAATGTCAAGTCTTAATCTCGTTCTGTGCATTGCGACTCATGAGTGGTGGTCTTGTACTAAACAATTGAACTTCCAGCTCCTTTGTTCGGTAACAATTGAACTTCCGACTCCTTTGTTCAGTCCTGCTGCGGGTGGAATCAATCCAGCAGGGGGAGAAAAAAATCAGACTCGGGCTAAAGGTCCCAAGCTTTTCCGGAAGTCTGGTGCAATTTTCTGGTTCACCGGTTCCGCCAAGCAAGTAAACCGATGACTTGTCTTTTGCACTCTTAAGCCAAAAACATAAAGGAATGGATTATAGGAGCAATAATCATGACATAAACTTAAATTATGGTCATGCCACCGCTTGAGCGTATCTAATTTTCAGCATAAACTCAATGTGAAAACAAAATAAAAGAAAGTTACTAAGCCATAATGAACCACCTAAGCCATGTGATCGAACAAGTAGTCTTAGAACCCAAAGCTGGCTGATGGATATGAGAATAAATTCCACAAAAATCAGCAGGAAATGTGATCAACCAAGGATGGGGAAGATGCGAGCAACATGGTCTAATGGAATTCCATCGTCTGTGTTTTTCTTCAGCTCGGGATGATTAAATTCATTTGAAGGTAGGACAATGAGTTGGCCCCTGCCATGACTTTTCTCAAGAACCCAACCACTATTGGCTACGTGATGCTCAATGAATTTGTCCAAGGATAGACTTTCGAGGTTGATTGCCTGTGGCATACAGGAACATATTACAAGTTTTCAGACACATGCACACAAAGCTGCAGATAAGCTACAACCTCTCAACTTAAAATATGGGTTGGAACAAGTACATAATATCCAAGCATATACCTCAGCCAGCACTGATCTGGGAACCTTTTGGTAAGTCAGTGAAAGAACATGAACTGCAAAGGCTTGGATTGCTTGCTCAAACCCTGCAATCAATTTTCTTGTAAGCCAAACTATAATCATGTGGATAACATAAAAGAATACAGTATATAAAGAACAACAATGGCAATATGACCAGCAGCCACACCCCATCTGAATAAAATGCAATGGCAAATGATGCATCCAAAAATACCTGGAACAACTTCAAGTAAGTGACGGTTCTTAGACGCTTCATCCCAGAATTGAGCGAATCTTCCGGTCTGCAACACAGGAATGTGGAGTATAAAAACTGCATAGCAGAAAAACATACACGAATCTACATCTCAAGAGAACCAGTTGTAGTTGTACCTCCAGATAGTGAGATAGGACAATCAGTGTCTTGAACTGCTCCTCCATTTGCTGAGATAAAAGAATGACAGAAACAACCGAAAGGATTAAAAAGTCATGTCTGTCTCTTGGTTACAAGAACAATCCAAATGTATATCAGTCAAGTCACAAACTCAGCAGAGAATAGTACCACTCTCTCAGGAATTAAAAAGAGACAGAGGCTGAAATCCGGTGCAGGCATTGCCATCAGTGCCTACATAAACAATACTTAAAACAGTTGAAAAATATTTCTTACTTGGCAACTTAAACGATAAGAATCGAAATAGAAAACTATTAAGATACAAATATCAAACTCAGACCTTGACCAAGATGCGAGCCACAATTTGGGTACTCATACGCTCCGGCTCAAACTGCATCACACAAGTTAAGTTGAGCACACTTCAACACTGAAACTAAGAATCCAAACATATAGCAAAAACCCTAATTTAAAACTTACCTGATAGAGACGAAGAAGGCACAGATTCGCATCGAGGCTGTAGGTTTGAGACGAAACCTAAACATCGAAACACATAATACAACGCTCTAATTCAAGCAATCATCGACCGACCAACAAAAAATTCAATCAATTGAAAAAATCGAAATAGAAGCCTGACCTGCTCGTTGACGTAGTTTTCGAGATCGGGGAGGATATCAGGGTTGTACGGATTGACGGCGACCAACTGCTCCACCGTGAACGACACTTTCTCCTGCGTCGTTGGCTGTTGTTGCACCACTCTTCCCATCTCTTGTTTTCTCCTCTTCAAATTTCGGAGAAGAGAAAAACGAAAATTAATTAAACCCTAAGCTCTGCAGGGTTTTGAGAGGTCGATCTTACTCTTCTTCTCAGACAAAGCAAAGCAGCGACTGAGAGAGGTCTCAGGTTAAAACGATTGAAGCCAGCCGTGTCAAATTACCTATATACCCTCCCCCCCTTAAGGATACTTACTTTTATCCGACCAGTAAATCCGAACCCGCCAAAATTGATAGAAGAGCGCGGTCTTCAAAGTTTCGAACGCCTCAATAGCAAAGATGAAATCTCCCAAATGCAAAACCCTAGAGGCCGCCGTGATGCCGTACCTACCCGACGATGTGGTCGAGCGAATCATCTCGTCGCTTCCGATCAAGCTCGCCGCCGTGTCGAAGCAGTGGGCCGCCAAACACGCACGCTTCGTCGGATTCTTGATCAATTGTCTCCAAAGCTGCCGCGAACAGAAGCTTCTGGTCAAGCTCAGCCTCCAGATCCGTCGCAATGACGCGGTGGATGATTGGATCAGCTTCGCGATTGGGACACGTGTCAAGGAGTTGCACCTCCGCGCAACGGTAAGTCGGTCTTTGTACCTCTTACCTGAAGCAGTTTTCTCTTCAGAATGGTTAACTAGTCTGAGATTGGAGGGATTGCAAGTCCCTTACTTGTATTCTGATTCTGCTGATGAGACCCTAAACCTACCTTTGTTGAAAACCATGTCCCTAAAAAATGTGCGGTTCTGAGATGTTAATGGTAATGGTAATAATGATCATGGTAATAGGACGCTCCAGTCCTACATTTATGGGTGCCCTCGGCGACAAGAGGGGCATCTCCGCTTTTTAATATCTAGTTCAACTCTCAAATACTTGGAGATTGTGAACTGCTATTGCGGTTGTGGTTTGCTTGTTCAATCTTCCAATCTTTGCATCATCAAATACGTTTTGAATAGCTACCGGGGTGATCCTACTGTGCCCGGGGCGACCACATTGTGGCATTGTCTCATGCTGGGTGCTTGAAAAGTATCGACATATATAGTGTGGGAATGAGACAGCTATGGTTGAGCGGATGCAAAAAGAGTATCTGGCTCAATTGTCTCTGAATGGGTGAACAAGTCCAGCTTTCATTTCGTGGAAGCCCCTTTGAAATTGTTTAAGGTGGAAATTAATTTGGACACAATAGACAAGTATTCCTTGAAGTTTTATGATCATCTCAGGTCAGTTCTCAACACTTTTGATTGTGCCAGAGAAGTGCTGATAACATGCGTTGATCCCGAGGTATTATATACACAAGTTGTATTTTAATTCAGCCTACTGTTTGATCCAATGTGCTATTACTAATCCTTGTATGTTGATTCCTTGTAGGCACTCATGATACCAGAACAGTGCAGAATGAAATGGTCTTCACCATTACCTAGTATCAAGCTACTGCAGCTAAGTTCTCCTCGTAGGAATGAGGACACATACCATTTGCTAACTTCTTCATTGACCTGGATAGCACCATCCGCAGACATCGTACCTTCCGTCTATTCCTAAGCTAAGGTTTCTACCAGAAGTCACTGAGACAAATGGTTGATTAGCTGCATGATATATTATATTCTCTTGTGATTCATGTGTACTGTCTGACACTGACTGAGTCCTTTAGGTTCATATGTGGAAATGCATCTTTCTTGACCCAAAAAACAAACAAAACAAAACCACCGCGAATACATTTTTCTTGAGAATGATTTCAGGTAGGTACCAATAAGCTCTCCAGGATGGTTGAAATTTTAAATTGCAGTGTCAAACACTTGGGATTATTTGTATCGTGAAGCCCTAAGTGCAGCAATTCAAAATTTATGCATGGTGTCTTATTTTTCAGTTCATATTTGTTTGAATGTTGAAATGTCCGGGACTTGAAGCGTACATCCTTTATAATGACCAGCCGAAAGACATTCAGTTACATGTTCCAAATCAGTGTAGAGGCCTCCTCAAAGTTTATTTTACATTCAATATCTTTTGCTTTTCTGGATTTAAGAAGGCTCAACTGCTCAAGCATGCAACTTTGTGATGACTTTTCATCATTGTTAATATACAGATGCCACAGCACAAACAATTCTGACTTCTCACTTTCCGTTTTCATCGAACTTTGCAAATGCAACATCCCATGAAACTGGCCATGGTACCAGTTTTTTTCTTTCAGATAGTACATGTAGAACCTTGTTTGTTGACAGTTGTCCTATATACATACTCATGATTTACATAGTTTGTTTGATTGCTGAATCATTGCAAGTACACATGAGCTCTAATGTGCTGACTTTCTTGTTTATAGTAAACACTCTGGATGATGATGCTGCAGGGTCTCGTATTTCCAGTACATAGTTTAAAGCCATGTTATCACTATTTTCAACCATCACTATTTTCAAGCCAGAGATATTCTGAGATGGGAAATCAGATTCATCCTTGTTTATAAGTATATGGTTTGGGATTACTTCTTTTTTATTGAAATCTTGTAATCAGGCTCATACGGATGATTCAGACATGTTTATTGAGATTCCCTGCTTATCTTTAGCCCGATTACTTTGGCTTCATCTAGACTATGAAGATGCCACTACTTCGGTCAGTTTCCCCGTTTCCTCTTCAGTTGTAATGGTTTGTTGTTTAGTGCTACTGAAAAAACCATGGTTGATTTAGTGAAGCTTTATGTTCGATTCCGAACCTTTTGGACCTCTTCGATAGCTTAATTGAAAGTTTATAATTTAAGCTTCATTTGTCTTAAATGTATTCTTGTATCCCTTGCTTTGGTGGTTCTGGTTTCATTCCGATACAACGAATTTCAATGGTACAGGTGATCAGTATCATTAGGCCCAGTAGAGAGTAGAGACTGTTGAAGCATAATGTTAGTCTAGCTTTTGTGATTACATTATTAGTACGTACTAACAGAAGTTAACACGAATTTACAAGTACGTTAAAGTATAAAATTTATAGCCTACGTATAAGTAGATTCAGGTGATGATCCCCTAGCGTCTTCGTCCTCCGAGTTTGAAGCAAATCTCAGCCAGGAGAGCAAAGAGAGAAGCAATCAAGCACATAATCCAGGATAACAAGACCAATGCCCAGTCCTCGTGTGTTCTCTTTGGTAAATGGGTCGTGTCCGATATGAGCAACGCCCTGTACACCGCCTCTGCGACGGCATAAGCCGAAATCGGGTCTGATTCTTCTGCAAGATATCCATACTCTGTAAGGCAGACAATGTCGTAAACTCCGGTCATCTCTGATACGCCCACATCTTCACAAATTTTGAGACGACCTTCAATCCTTTCTTCAGTGGATAACATGTCACCATGTGTCAAGATCAAGATAGGCTTCTCATCATCTGCAAGCACAATAAGTAAGCAAGAATAGGCTTTAGATAGTTCAGCTTCGGCGCTATGAAATATATGAAACATTAAATCATGTATGCGTAGCTATATATGATCGACTTACTGCAGTTTCTGAAAGAACTTGAGCAGAAGAGCTGTCTTGTGGCCTCCAGTGGCTTGGAATCGCCCGCTTTGAATGCCTTGTAGATCTCTGCCATGTTAGCCACCACCAAAACACTATTCACCGTCCTCCTCACGAACTTTGAGGTCCAACTATACTTGGACATGGTTACAAAATCGTCATGCCTATCCTCACCGCCTACAGCATCCTTCATAAGCATATTATGATCATCCCCAGATCTTATGCATTCTTGGTTCTGGTGAACTCCATCGTTCATCCAGCTTGACAATTCCTCACCAACAGTATATTCACCCATTTCATTGTAATCAAACCCCCTTGAGTCGTACACACAGAACCCATTTCGTAGAGATCTCACCACATTGTGCTCTCTCAAAAGCATAGTCGTTGTACCACTTCCTGTTAATTTCACAGTAAATATCACTAACCACCAGAACATTAAGAACATAGTCCTAACACAAATAGGAGTACATACGTACCTGAGGATGAAGATGAGGATGTTTGAGCAAAAGGGATGAGTCCAGAGCGACCCAAAACCGAGTACATGAGGTTAACAAGGGAACTCTTGCCGGAACCAGAGAAGCCGACGAGGAGAATTGTGGCCACCGGAGGAATGTCCATTTTGTCCTTACTGATTCCTCCGGTAGGTATCCAGAAATCACCTGATTTATAAGTGAAGAGCTTGTGCCGGAGCTCGTTGATCTGACTCCTCGCAACCAAAGCCAATCTCTCCAGCTCTTTGAACACTCTCGTCTTTGCTGTCAGCCTTGACACGTCTGGCAGGCCTCCCTCGAGCTTCAGCTTAACGTACTCATCGTACTCTGTGGCCGATCTCCACCAGCAGAAAGGAGCTATTGATGATCCGGACGACTCGTGATCACTAATTATGAACTTCTCGTCGTCGCTGCAACTCGATTTGCGTACATGCATACTGGTCTTAATCATAATGTTAGCAAATGAATAGAGAATAATACTCGAACTGATATATATTGTAAAACCATGTTTCTTGACTTCTTCTACTTCTTACGTACTCTTATATCTGCAGTATCTACCGAAGATGATCGATATATCATATATATGTGTGTGTGTGTATATATACACGTACATATCGACAGTTGAGATCGACTTGCAAGGAGCTTTCCTTTGGAGTCTGGCCACAGTAGGGATCGAGCTTAGCTCATATATATGTGGACAAAGTGTCCTATGAATGAGGGCCATATGGCTCACGGGTCCATATATATCCGTTTAGACTACAACTGCTCCTTCCTATCTCTTTCCTGCACTAGCTGCCAGGATAAGCTGCCAGGATAATCCTGATGTGCCCAGCAAATCTCAACGTATATATCCCAAAAAAATAAGGCACAACGTGTTCCCAAAATTCTACATGTACAATTACAATGCTCCCATATTCTAAATTTTTATTGCTTCCACACCCGAACAAGTATATTACACTCAATTTACACCGGTTAAAATATATACACGCATGAAAGGACATGGGTGAGTGTGAGGGGTGAAATCTTTATGCCTTCGTTAGGACTAAAGTTCGAATTATTTGAGCCCCTACTTTATAGGGGGTGAAAGTCGGACCTTGACTTAGCCTGGTCAAAATTTGGTTTGAATTGTTATGTGCAGGAAAAAGCGCGCGTAGTGGAAAAGTGGAAGTTCATTCGTGGAGTAATGGGGGTTGTGGAACAATGGGAGCCCATTAGAGATGCAGAAGATTATAGGGGATGTGGAATTGAGGGCCTGTGAGCTCATGAGCAAAGTGGGGATAGTGGTTGAATCATGCGCCACCTCTATAAATGTTTATTTGTTATAAATAGACGATTACACTTGAGATTGAGAGAGATCATATCTGAGAGTTCACTTTATGATTACAATTAAGAGATAAAAATACCCTGGTGCACATTACTCATTGAGGCATTCGAGTGTTTTTTTGCAGGTACCCCCCTCCCCCCCCACTGTTGTGCTCACAAAGAAAATTCTCCAAATCAAAGCCTAGCATAAGCCGAAAATCTTGTGGGTCAAAGAAGTCAACAACGAACTTTTTTGCATCAACAAGTAGGCACCGTATGTGGGAAACATCCCCCCGCCCCCCACTGTTGTGCTCACAAAGCCTAGCATAAGTTCCGATCCGAAAATCTTATGGGTCAAAGAAGTCAACAACGAACTTTTTTGCATCAACAAGTAGGCACCGTATGTGGGAAACATCCCCCCCCCCCCCCCCCCCACTGTTGTGCTCACAAAGCCTAGCATAAGTTCCGATCCGAAAATCTTATGGGTCAAAGAAGTCAACAACGAACTTTTTTGCATCAACGAGTATGTACCGTATGTGGGAAACGATGGCAAATGTTGGGCCTGGAGAGTTCAACTTTCTGTCACTCGGACTCGGGGGTGATATAGAAGCATGTAACGAGGGGGTAACGAAATACCAAACACCAGGAGGGCTCTTAAAATAGTAGAGAACCCCAACCAGGCCAATGGGCTAGGAAACATTCAGATCCAAGATATTAATTGGGGACAAGATGTTCGCGGGGCCATGGATCTCAACTTTCCAACTTTAGACGATGTCATCCTATCTATGATGACTGAATTGGCAAAGCTTAAAAGCAAGGAAGAAGCTAGAGCAAAAGAAGGCTCGAGTGAGGTGCGTTCAGCTAGGAATCCTCATAATATGAACCAGAAATGCCACCCCATGCGAACAATGCAAGATGAAGGACCAGTGGAGAGGAAAACAACAACAGGGTTATGGCAAGGAATACATCACATGAAAGTTGGGGAGAGAAGCTACAACAATTCATTTGGCAAACTACTAGAACCAAGTCTAAAAGTACTTTAATAAGGGAGTCAGAACAAGATCGTTCGTGGTAGGAGAATAAGTATTGAAAATACCAGTATAGGCCATTATAGCTCACGGTGTAGCAAAATTCCAATCAGTGTAGGAAGGGCCTTACGAGATAATGGAGGCCTATAACAAAGGCACTTACAGGTTGCGAGAAGTGAAAACAGGGCATACTCTGCCAAGGCCTTGGAATGCGATCTATCTCAAAAATAATATGTCTAGCAAGGAGGCGTAAGATATATTTTGGTAATTTCATTTCAATCATTGTTTTCATTTAAGTATGTTTATTGTTTTTGGTTAAGTATGTTTGTACGTTTGGATTCCATGCTTGAATGCATTATGTTGAATTTTGAATTGAACATTATTTTCGTGACCTGCATTTTTTCAGAAACATGTGTCAATTTTGTTGCAGGCACAAAGTAGCTTCTTTAAAGAATTTTTCCTAAGTTAGTATTTTTCCCAAGTCTTCGGACAAGGGGCACCAAAGGCATAAGGGCTTAAGGTCAATATATTTCCCAAGTCATTGGACAAAGGGAATCACAGGCCCGAGGCCCTAACGTTAGTATTTTTCCCAAGTCATTGAACAAGGGGCATCACTGGCTCGAGGGCTTGGGGTCAGAATTTTCCCCAAGTCTTCGAACAAGGGGCATTAAAGGCCTGAGGGCTTAAGGTCAGTATATTTCCCAAGTCTTCGGATGAGGGGCACCACATGCCCGAGGGCCTAAGGTCAGTATTTTCCCCAAGTCATTGGACAAAGGGCACCAAACGCTCAAGGGTTTGGGGTCAGTATTTTCTCCAAGTCTACGGATGAGGGGCATAGGGAGCCCGAGGGCTTAAGATCAGAATTTCCTTGAATTTCTGAATTCAAGGCATTAAGAGTTTGAGGACTTGAACTCAGATATTTTCTAAGAATCTTCTGATTTCAGGCAACAAGTGGCAAATGACAAAGAAACAAAAGGCTACAAAATACAAGAGGCCTATGTATATCGTGATCGACAAAGCTTGGATGGGAAAAATTTCAGATACGGCTTGTTTAAAGTCAAATGTGTTATTACGCTTCCAAAAATTATGTTGAGTAATGTTTTCTTATCCCACAATGATGTAATAATTAAACAGTATGGAAGATGATTATATAGAATGTATATTGCATAAAATAATGTTGTAGGGACTAAGGGCCGAAATGCTTTATTTTGAGAATATAACTTCAAGTACATAAAACAAGATGGAAACTTGAATAAATATTGAACACAAAGAAATGGAATTCATACTTGAGCATCTAATATTGTCCTGGGGGCTTGTGAGGGCGGTTGGTGCCAGCATATTCGAGGAAGTTGTGATGGGAAAAATGAGGATGAGTTCGGAGTTCTTAGCGATAATTCTACAACGCCCTAAATCATCCTAAGATAAAACCTGTGAGTCGAGACTTCAGCAACGTTCTTTTCATAGAAGAAGAGATCTCAAAGCTCTTCGGTCAAGTGTCGAATCCTCTTGGTTGAATTGTATAAGTCAATCTGCAAGCGGAGATTTTCATTTTTCAAGGCTCAAATTTGACATTTGAATGTTCATACATTTCATATAAAAGCTTAAAAGCCCCAGGGGTGAAGGAATCTGGAGAGCCAAGGCGGCCAATCCCGATATTTGGGGCTCGATTGACAAAGATCCCACTATTTTATGATTGCAGTGGAGAAAATTGCTGGTACTGAAAAATTGAGAGGCAGAGTCTCCTGTATGAAGTAGGGGCAAAGCAAGGCATCACATAATTATGTCGAGCCTTCTTTGCAATAAGGTACAAATTGTCATGACTGTATAATACAAATGTTAGTCAATACAATATGAAAAACATTTAATATATTTTCTTTGGCTAGTCGTGATTACCTCTCATCTGATCCATCTGATATCTGGATGGGAGATTTAGAGCTAGTTGGGGTAGGAGAGGCAATCTTTTTCCCTTTGCACTCAAGGGGGTGGAAAGGTGAGCTGAATGAAAATTTTCAGAAGTTGAAACCATGTTATCGTTAAGATAGTCACGTTATGTATAAAATTTTCACTTTCAATAGTTACATACAAATCTATATAACATAGAAAAACATGGTGCACGTGACGTGTATGTGTGGGATGAACCAAATCCTCATTAAATTTTATTTTTCCATTAGAAGGTGCTCGTACATGTTCTGCGGTACCCCATGTGAATACTCCACCCGTATGAAAGGTTCTTAATGTTAATTGAATGCCTGATTCTCGAATAGATTGACCCTGCTTAAATCAAATATGAAACTTCATACACCTTAAAGTTCATAAGATAGAATAAAAATAGATTTTTTTTAGGTCCTTATACTCATTAAGCCTAGCATTGAATAGACAGGGAATTTACCTTATCAATATCTCAATTCAATGATGGGTATTAGCATCTAATCAGGCAACCGAATCGGACAAAACCATTTGTCAGACTGTTGTTCTCTTGTTTTGTTTTCTATAAGAGAGAGTAAGATCGACATCAATTTCTCAATAAGATCAAATTGATTTTTTTGAAGGATATTCAGGAAAAGAGTATTCTAAAAAAATTCATAGACTTAGAGAAACTCCTTCGTTTGGAGGAAATGCTAAAAGAATACCCAGAAACGCATTTACAAAAGCGACGTGTCGAAATCTACAAAGAAACAATCCAATTGATCAAGATGCATAATCAGGATCGTATCCATACAATTTTACTTTTCTCAATGAATATAATCTGTTTCGCTATTCTATCAAAAATTTATGACGTTCAAAAATTTATAGATCCAATGTCACATTCATTAAAGATTTATGATACATGTATATGGTGTACTCAATGTGTATGAGCCTGCCCAACCAATGTATTAGAAATGATACCTTGGGATGGATGTAAAGCAAGTAAATCGCTTCTGCTCCAATCTATCAAACTTGATCAACCATTAACGAGTAATCCTAATGTGTGCGGATTTGGTCAAGGAGATGCAGAAGTAGTACTTTAAGATCCATTCCGTGTTCAAGGCCTTTTGCTCTTCTTGGCATATGTTATTTTGACACAAATATTTTTGGTTCTTAATAATATGAGAAATGAAAACTATTAGCCTTGCAGGAGGTTTGTGAATAAGTGATTGTCTGATAATGAGCAAGGAATATCCGCCTTTTTGCTAAATAGGATGTATTGAACTTATAATTCAATAGATACTTTTTATGAATGTCAACTAAGTATCATAAGTAAATTGCTCTCGGTTGTTCAATCATTTGGTAACCAGAGTCATTTTTTGATAAATGATCACTATGAGTCAAACTCAATAAAATTTGATCAATCTTTTTTTTCTTCTGTCGTTAAGGTGAAGAACTGAAACAAGAATTTAAGAAAGTTGTAGGTGTGGTGAGAGGGGTTAATTTTGGTCATATTTATAGAAGGAAGTAAGAATTTGAGAGGGTTAGGAGTAGAGAAAAAAGGGATAGAAGTTGTTAAAATTTCGAGTTTGAACTTGTAATTAACTAAGAGATATAACTTGAAAAGATTCGATTCTGCATCAGAATTTAAAGTTTTGTTGACTAGAAAGGGTGATACGATTTGTTTAAGTCGTTAATTAATTCTTTTGTGGACCGATCTAATTTTAAATGAGGTGAGTTGGTCTGGATTACAAATTTTAGGAGGGTTATTTGTTTGAATGTGAACATAAATTATCCTTGTGAAACTAATAAGTGCAGATAGTGGTGATCATAAGAAAGCTAACTTGTTTAGGCCACAAAATTAAATTACAAAGCCAAAATAGAAGTTGCAAGTTCTACTGATACTGAAATAAAAAGGGAAGAGCGTGAGAGGCGAAATGTGTTGTCAAAAAGGACGATTCAGCAACTTAAAGATGGACATCTAAAACCAATCCTGAGACTCTGCCATGTCACCATCACTCATAGGCTCCTCGGCTTGGTTTTCTCTCGCAAAGGGCACATCTCCAGGGGTCAAGCCAAACAGGGGGCCATAACTATTTAGGCAGCCAAAGTTTTCATCAACATAGTCCAGGTTGAGGTAGCAACGGTCTTGAACAAGAATGAGGAATTGGTTCCATCCCAGGCGAGAGTATTAAGTGAAGGTCTTTTTGATTTAGAGAGTGCACACATTGATTTGTTCAACCCTCAAGTGATCACTCTCTTTGGCGTCTTTCTGCGCTTTTGCAAAACTAGCACGCAACCTCTCCATCTCTTCATCCTTAACCTTAAGCAAGTCGACAGAAACTTGCACTTGTTCTTTGAGGGCATCAATGGAATAATTAAGGCTAATGATCTCTTTTCCCGGTGAATTACTAAAACCTCGGTAGATTTTAGTGAGTCCTCCATTTTAGTCAGCGGTGTGAAGGTCGGATTCAGCTTGGGCAAGATCCTTTTCAAGAGACCCTAATGCAGCATGAGCACATAGCATGGCCTGAAAATAAGAGAGATTAATTACCACAAAAATGAAAAGGAAGTGCAAAATAATTAAGTAAGTGATTTATGTTGGTAAGATATCTAATGGAGCATTTGGCATTCTCGTCATACTCCCTAGACATCAGAACATCAACATCAGCCAGACGAGTCACTAAGGCAATCGCCAAAGCAAGAGCAGCTTCAGGATTGTTATAAATGGACTCCTCAGAACTCATGATGGCACCATTAGGCTTTTGAAGCAACCCCAAGGAGGATCGGTGGATTTTGGTAGCATGAGTTGTAGGGGAGGCCTCATAAAATCTGTGGACCCTTCAAGGGATCACTGGTGCTAAAGCCATAGTCGAGGCTGGGCTGAAGAAACCTTCGACCCATCAACTAGAGAGACCTTGTCGAGGGAACAAGAAGTGTGTTGAGAAAAACGACTAGGCCTTGTAGGGGTCACTTAATCTTGAGGTGTATCAGAAGTTGAGGGCTCATGGAGAAGGTTTCTAGGCTTGGTAGTTCCAGTTTGTGCAATCTTAGTCTTTTTCACCATTTTCGAGGGGTCGTTGGAAAATTATGTAAAAAAGCTAATAAGTAGAAATTTATTCTTGAGGCTTTAAGGGCCCCAAGAAATAAATTTAAGGGCATTGTGAGGGCTGAAATCTTTATGCTCTCGTCAGGACTAAGGTCCGAATTATTCGACCTCCTATTTTATAGGGGTGAAAGTCAGACCTTGACTTAATATGGTCAAAATTGGATTTAAATTGTTATGTGCAGGAAAAAGTACGCATAGTGAAAAAGTGGAAGCCCATTCGTGGTGTAGTGGATTATGGGGGTTGTGGAACAGTGGAAGCCCATTAGTGATGCAGAAGATTATGGGGGACATGGAATTGAGGGCATGTGAGCCCATGAGCAAAGTGAAGATAGTGGCTGAATCATGTGCCACCTCTGTAAGTGTTTATTGGTTATAAATAGACTATTACACTTGAGATTAAGAGAGATCATATCTGAGAGTTCACTTTACGATTACAATTGAGATATAAAAATACGTTCGTACACATTACTCATTGAGGCATCAGAGTATTTTTTGCAGGTACCACCCATTTTTCACAAAGCCCACTATCATGCTCACAAAGAATCGATTCTCTAAATCAAATCCCAGTAGAAGTTCCAATTCAAAAATCTTATGGGTCAAAGAAGTCAACAACGAACTTTTTTGCATCAACAGTGAGTCGTTCTTCAATTTTCTTAAAGTCGTTATTATTGTCGTTATCAATGAGGGATGCTTAAAAATTGGATTGTTCATCCAACTTTTGACAACCCGTAGGATAATATTTGACAATACATTGACAAAGGTTGATATGATATTTATTAGGGTTTTGACAAACAAAAGTACAATATTTGTCAAGGTCCAGATAAACACGAGTGTAGAGTGGTTTGGTAGTGAATGTTTTGTTTGTCAGACTCTTAACAAACATGTTTTTTTTTTGTTTATGTTATGACAAATAGTAATATGTCATTTTTATATCTTTTGAAAAACTAGAGTACATTATTTGCTAATATATTAACGAACAATAGTAAATGCATTTGTTATCGCAGCTTCTTTGCTGACTTCGATATTTTTCCGCGGGGTTTGGATTTTTTTTTTTTGCGACTAATCATATGGTAGAAGAATAGGGTGAGAATAAGAATTAGGATGTAACTTCAATTTTTTCTCTTTTGCAATAAATACACCCAAAAAGAATATTTAAGTAAATAATTGGGGTGTATCTAACATTTTATATTTTTTTTAAAAGATTCTTGTGGGGTGCAAAGAATAATGGGGTGAGGAGAGAAAAATTTGAGGTGTGAATAACCGCAGCATTAATGAAATAGTAAAAATATAGAATACAAGAATAAAGAGGAGGGGGAAGGACATGAAACTTAAATACCCACGAGAATTGACTAACATATTATATTTTAAACTACACCAATAAGCAAATAGTCCATCATCGATTACCTCATTAGCCTTATGATTAAGACATACGATATAATGCCAGATGCGATAGTGAAGTATCAATTCAGTCTAAACAACTTCCCAAATATGCTGCTAGATAAGAATTATGTACAATGAGGAAATATCTCATTTATATGCTTCTTGGGCCGGTGAGGGGCCCATGTGCCATATATTATGTTTAGGCCTTAGAGAAAATTAAGGTTTTCTTTAGGGCTTTAAGTAATATATGAGACCAGGTCCAACTTCTTAGTTTCTTTAGATTTTATGTGGGACCCAGGCGACTTCGTCTATCTCTTCAGTACGACTGATATTGGTATGTCTCTTAGGAATTGGACTACGCTTATTTCAAATTACGCATTCGTTGCAAGGATTCTCTGCCACATCTTAGGTGTTATTATTACGGCACACGATGTGAGATTGGAGACCGAGGAGGTACATCGTGAAGATTAATTCTCCGTGAATAACCGGTTGTAGGAGCACAAAAAATGTAGGACTCTTTCTGCTTCCACAAGACAATTACAACGAACAACAGACAAACCTCATTGATGAAGCTTCTGACGAAGATCTTCAAGATGTTTAAACAAAAGAGGGGGGGGGGTACCTGCAAAAAATACTCCGACGCTCAAGTCAGACAGAGTTTTAGTGCAAGTTTATCAGCAATTTCATCATTTCAAATCTTACTCTACTCCCTAGTATTTATAGAGCTTCGCTTCCCACCAAAATATAGGTGAAGCTTGCCCATCAAGTCCCAAGTTCATAGGAGCCATATTCCCCTATTTTCATGCCACTACTTGCATGACTTATCCCACTGATTAAGTCTACTGACCAGATCAGCTTTTTGATGCTGATCTTCGATGCTCATCCTCGATCCTCAATCCTTGACTGTCGGTTATATTCTTGTGTCTTACTCCTATTCTTGAGTAGCAATCCTCTCATCCACTATTTATAGTTTTCTTTACCCACTAGAATAGAAACTACTTTCTTCTTAGCCAAACGTCGAAGCTCGTTCTAAGAACCTCGAACTTCATCCTTAGAACTTTGATCCTCGATCTTCGGCCTCAAACTCCAATACCCTTCTATTTTGGTTCCACTTCCCTAGGCTTGTGCCCCAATCCACGTTTAGTGCCCCCTTTTTAGGTCTGGGTTATTGGCCTACCAAACCTGATCTAATCCTTACCCTTTACTCTGTTCCTCAAATATGGGCTTAGGCCTTACAATCCATCGATTCGCCAAGATGAATCTCATCTTGGCCATGAATATGGAACTTCGAAACTCATCTCGACCTTCGAAGGTCAGGTTTCATACCTCGAGTAACACTTCTGATGTTGAACATTGAACCTTGAAATACACTTTGAAGGTCTAGCTTCGAAGTACTTATTCTTTTTCCCTTAACCTTCGATCTATCCTCACTTGGCTTCATATCATCGATTCCAAGTTCGAATCCAAAAATTCTTGTTCCCACAATGCCCCAAATTTTATCTTTGGGCCAAAAACTTGAGCCCAACAGAGGAAATTTAGCTTCAAAGTACCATTCGAACTATCATACTTTAACCTTCGATTTTCCTTGAGCTTCACCATTTTGAACCTCATTTTCGACACGCACTTCTTGCGCTTCTTCGAGTTCATGCACCAGAAAACTCATTAACTTCCCACTTCTAACACAACTCTTCCACTACGTGGCATGTGTTGGGATTTTGATGAATCTGATCTTTCATCGAACCAACTTCTCTCGAACCTAGATATCTTGGCAGTTCGAAACCGTCTTTGACTATTCCATCTTTTCCTTGAATATCGTCACCATGATGTCTCCTATACATAAGAAGTATTACACATATTGCTTACGATATCTTCTCAAAATCATCACAACAATGCCCCCGAGTCTGCAAGGATTTCATATTTCATTTGAGATGTCTCCTCTTTGAAGAATATCACGACAATTCTCCCAAACATCGTGAGGCAATACAACTTGATTCCACGTTCTCAACCGAGAAACCAATAACAAGTTTCCACGCTAAATAACCATTCTTTGCAAACCAGTTTCATTTTCCTGCTCAAGCAATCAATCACAGCAACAAAACGTGACTTTCCTACTTTGAGGAATATGTCCTGGTTAGTGCGAAAGACATAATCATATATTCACACTGCTTTCTAACCATATAGCATGTTGCATAGCGAAATCAAAACAAACCATACCAATCGTCACTACAATTATAGCACAACATTTGAAAGAGTCGTACCACTTTGCATGTGGTATAACCAAGAAAGACACATAGCTTTTGCCCAGATTTGGCTCTACTTTCGACCATAGTCACCACTTCGATCTATGTTTCAAGTGACCATACCTTCAATGCTTTTTAGGGTGTTGCACACACGCCTCTCACATATATTTTTCATGTCTCATAGAGGGAACAACATAGACTCATCTTGACCCCATCATTGCCCTTCAATGTCTCATAGCCTCTCTGGATGTTCCATTTTAGCTTCGAGAACATTTTTAAACTTCAACTCTGCTTGGAGACTTCAAGTATATGCCTCGAACTTCAACTTTGCTTTGAGTGTCTATACTCCTAGATCACTCTTTGTTGAAACTTGTGTTGTAACTCATCTGGTGTTGCAACTTTATCTTTTGCAACTAATATCTTCAATAATAGCTATCCTTTAGCTCCACTTTCGAATTCATCGCATCCTACCTTAATGCAATAATATTTCTATTCACATAACAATATTTTTTTATTGCAAAAATATTTACGCTTACCTAAACTTCCTTTGAGGATTTTCAACTTGCTTTGAGATTAAATTCAACTCAACGTTGGATTCCTTCTTCTACCCCATCGTATACTCCAAAACACTGCATCCCAGCTGTGCGTCTTCATACTCTTTCTGAGTTACATACTTCCTCAACTTTTGTAGCACACAAACTCTCTATGCACGCCGTAAGTAATCTTCAAGTGACGTCGATGGACTCTCAAACTTCACATGGCTTTAAACTTGTTCAAAGTCCAACCACCACAAACTTGGTCATTCCTTCTTCTATCTTTGAACGTACCTGTTCACTTGACTATTCTCAAACACCTTTGTTCAATTTCATTCAACCATCTCTTTGGACCCTTTGTCCGGTAGGTTATTCTCAATCTTTTTTGCAAATTTTTTATTCCTTTTCTGAATATTTCTATTGTTTGCACCAAACTTGAAAAGGTCCACCATAGGTTTCAGTTCCACAATAATCTATTTTCGCTATTTGATTTTAACTTGATATCATATATATCATAGATCTTACAAATATATCACAAACTTTCTCCTACACATGCCCCCAATAATTTTTCTCTTTAGATCCTAAAGCTAGAATTATTCTTACAATCTTACCTGAGAAAATTCTACATCATGCTTTCGAAGCTTATCCTTCAAAGCTCATCGTTCGAAGCTGCACCTCGATGATTCGTCCTGCCAAAAGTCCTTCTCAAAGTTTGAACTTGGCATTAACACCTTACGTTTTTAGAGGTTTTACTTCAAGCTTCAAACTTGACACTCGCATTCACATCGTCAGCAATTCGGCTCACCACTCGAACTCGATGTCATACTTTCTTATCAGAGGTTTTACTCAAAGTTTCAAACGTTGTCAGAGGGTCAGCTTACAACTCGAGCTTGACACCCGTTCTTCCTGGTTAGAGGTTTTACACAAAATTTTGATGTTGACACCAACATTTCAGGTCGTCAGCGGCTTAACTTTTCAGCCCTAACTTGATGCTCATGCTTCTCCCCGTCAGAGGTTCTACTTAAAGCTTCAAACTTGACGTCAACACTTCACGTCATCAGTGTCTCAGCTCTTCGGCCCAAACTTGACACTCATACTTTTTCTGCCAAAGGTCCTACTCAAAGTTTCGGACTTGACATTAACACTTCAGTCGTTAAGGGAAAAGAACAAAGCTTTCCAACATGCCCCTTGTCTTATCCTCACATACGTTCTCGATCTGATGAATCGATGTCTTTTTTTACTAACTTTGGTTCTCGCAGCCCTAACACTGAAGGTATAACTCTAGAGAAGAGAGTTACTCGTCTTGAAGAGATGGTGTTCCTTTGTCATCATTGTGACCTTACTGAGTCTAGTCACCGCCGGCTCAACCCTTCTTCTCCTCGCGACCATAGAAGTCGTAGCTTAGACTGCTTCAAGCTTGTCAACATTTTATTCCCGTGATTTTGAGCTCAAACTCGAGACCAGCCAAGCCAAGGCTGATGGTCTAGAGGAGACAATATTCTGGCTCCGACGTGGCCCGTAATGATGACACCATCCACCACTTGTTGAACACTATCTGGGGCCTTAGATTTGACATCAGTGCAGTCTACGCTCGTGGTTTCAACTTTGGAGTCAACTCTTACCGACTCAAACTCATTGAGAAGGACGTTCCTATACATTTTCTCCCTTCTTACCAAGGCTTCCAAGCTCATCGTTGATTGCTTCAAACCTCGTCAAGCTTTAACAAATTTTTGTTTCCCTGCAATTTTCTCATTTTATTTTCCATGGATTTTTATTGTTCCAAACTTTAACAAGTCTAACATAGGTTTTGGTGGTACAATAATTTCCATTTTTTTATTTTATTTCAACATCATAAGTAAATCACAGGTATTCTATATATCTTCATACATACATGCCCCCAATAATTCCACTCTTCCAATTACCATGTTCGAAGAGAGGATTATTTATTCTTGTATGCAAACTTTACCTGTATACCTGCAGTTTCCTCTTCGAAGCTTGTCCTTCGAAGTCCATCATTCAAAGTTCGAGTCTCAAAGCATCGGCTTCGAAGCTTCTTATCAATGGTTCCAATCATAGTCTAAGACTTGACGCTCGCGTCGCCCATAATTATCACTATCAGAGATTTTGTTCATAACCTTCGAACTTAACAAAGTATTCTTTCCCAATTAAAAGTTTTGTACTTAAGCTTTTGGAACTTGACCACATATTCTCTCCCATTCAGATGTTCTGCTCTTAAACCTCGAACTTCACTAACATTCTTTCCTAGTCAGAGGTTCCACTCTTAAGCCTCGAACTTGACTGATATACTTTTCCGGTTAGAGGTTCCGCTCATAAGCTTCGAACTTGACCAATATACTTTCTCGATCAGAGGTCTTACTCGATAATTTTAGACTTGACTAATATACTTCAGCCAGAGGTTCCGCTTATAAGCTTCGAACTTGACTAAGTATTCTCGTTCATCGGGTCTCGCTATAGACGTTTGACCTAACCAACTTCGAGCGCTTGACGTCTAGGCTCTTTTGTCTTGTTCATCACCATTCGTCTTCTGTAACCTTCTATCCATGCTTGATGGATATTCGGGTGATTCAATAGCCTTAATCATATTCACACACATTTTAAGGCCTAACATCAATAAGATGTGTAATTACGCATGCAAACATCAAAGCATGTATTTTAATCACCAAATGTTATTTATAGATAACATGATACTGTTTACCTTAGTCGACACTTAGCCGACAAACGTTTAATCTTCCATTGATGTTCGATGCTAGCTGCTCAATTGTATATCAATCATTTCCAAAACTAAACTAAATCGATATTACCTCTCAAGTTGGCCTAAGACTCTTTCACCATTCTATCTTGAAAGTCTTTCTCGATGATTGGTGAGTCAAACTTAAAATGCACACCATCTCACCGTGCAAAGTCAGCATCGAGGCATGAGAGTTTCCCCCAAGTCTTGATGCACGAACTCGATGCTTTCCCATGTTTCATATGTTCCTACTTGAACGTTTGAACGTAACTCTTTGATGATTGAGCTTGATGCCTCAATTCAAAGATTTGGTCCATTCAATTATTCATTGATCCTACAATCTCGATCTTCAATCTTGCAACCTTAGACCTCGACCATGTCATCTCGAACCTTAGTATTTCAATCGTGAACCTCACATTCGAGCTCGAGCCTCAGCCTCAACTTTGATGAGTTTACTTTCTTTATACCCAGTCCTTCTTTCATTCAGGTCTTGAATATATTGACATCATCAGATAAACCATCACTTTCATAGGTTATTCTGGAATAACAATCTCAAAAATACTCGCAAAATCCAATCGCGTCACTCCCGGTTGATCAATCATTCCAAGTATGAATATATATACATATATATATATCAACTAAAATAAGTATTTAAAATACTACACTTGCATCTCGATGTTGATGACATATTTGATCAATATCATAATATACTTATGCCATGCATAATTAGTGCTTCACATACTTATGAGGCTACACCTTGAAACTCAAATCAGTATCTACATAAGCATTTCAAGCCGACACATCGATCTGTCCATTATATATCAAAGATATGCAATGCCCTCTTTCACTAAGTTGATCAATATGCATATCACACCTTGAAACGTAAAAAAGAAATTTGATAACGCAAATTTATTACCTCTAATCTTCACCATCATGTGATCTCACCTCATATAGCGGGATGTTCCTAATGAACTGATCTCTCAAGTAACTGATTCGATTTTCGACTTCATACCTTGTTGTAGGTTCTAACTTCCCTTAAGCATGTACATCTTTGCACACTTTGCAAGCCCCATTTTCTACAACGCCTCGAGCATTTTCTCTATCCTTTCGGCAGGCTTTTCTCACCAATCTCATTCTTGATTATTGCCAAACCTCCTACCTCGATCTTTATCGAACTTCGAAGTTCGATTTGCTCAAAGCTTCTCGTTCTTTGGTTGTTAGAATACCTTGAATTTTATCATTTCACTTAAACTTTTCCTTGAGAAGTACCTCTTTCTCATTTTTGAAATCTATAAAGTTTTGCAAAAACAATAGATAGTTAAACTTCAATTCATCTCAATGCTGGGTACACAACCGTCTCAAGCTTTCTATTAATCATGCTCTCCTGCAAAGTCTTTCATATGTATCAAAAGATTCACTATTTATTTTGAACCATCAAGCCTTTCTGTATTACACATGCGTCATGTTCATGAATCCTTGATCATCCAAAGCACCGTTGTTGGTCTATTTTCTCAGACCACAAATCAGCCTTGATCCTCAATCCTTAATCCATCGTGGATTCTCCGAGTCTCTTAACATTCTTTGCGCCCTTCCAAGTTTCCCTGAAACATTCTCATTGTAAACATATCCATGTTATAGAATAAGAGACATAACCATATCAAATTCCAAAAACAAAATTAGATTGAATTGCTTGGCTCGAGAGACCATGCTCAATTCCAAAAACATATCCCATGAAACTAGACTCGGGTCGCTTGGTTTCAACTCGGATAATCTAGTTGCTCGTCCAGCTGCAAAGAAGCCTCGATGGCATCGATCTCTGATCGACCTTATTTGGGTGCAGAGGCTAACACCGTTGGTGCCATCTAAGAGCGCAGTACGATTCCAGCAACAATCAGCTTGTGCCGATGACCGTGTCGAGCTCTATCCATTGAAATCTGAGATTTTCTCTGTTCTCTTTTTTTGTCTTCTTCATCTCAGTCAGATCAGTTGCCTTCATTGTAGAGCAACTTTCAGTCATCATTCTTAAGTACATATGTTGCCATCGTTTCCCACAGACGGTGCCACTTGTAGGAGAACAAAAAATGCAAGACTATTTCTGCTTCTACAAGACAATTTCAACGAACAATAAACGAACCTCATTGATGACGCTTCTAACGAAGATCTTCAAGATTTATGAATTGGGGGGGGGGGGGGGGGGGGTGGGGGTACCTACAAAAAAAAATACTCCAACGCTCAAGTCAGACAAAGTTTTAGTGCAAGTTTATCAGCAATTTCATCATTTCAAATCTTACTCTACTCCCTGGTATTTATATTGCTTAGCTTCCCACCAAAATATAGGTGAAGCTTGCCCATCAAGTCTCACGTTCATAGGAGCCATATTTCCCTATTTTTATGCCACTACTCGCATGATTTATCCCACTGATTAAGTCTGCTGACCAGATCATCTTTTTGATGCTGATCTTTGATGCTCGTCCTTGATCCTCAACTACCGGTCATATTCTTGTGTCTTACTCCTACTCTTGCACGTCAAAACCAATTTACCCGGCGAATGAAGATGTTTTGATCCTAATTTTAGGGTATCTTTATCAGCAACCACATTTAGTTCTTTGTATGCTTTTCTTTTCTACGATCTTTATTATCCCCATTGATTTTATTTTAATAAAAATTTACCTTCAGCACAAAATAAATAAATTACGGACAACATGCACGACAGTCGACGGCGTATTTTGTTAATTATGGACATAATAGAGGCCCAAACATGTAGGAGAGGCCCAATTATGAAGCGAGAGGCCAGGCCCAAGCTGAAAAAGAGCAGCATAATTGACGTGCTGCCGCTCGGTTCAAGTGACACTCAGAAACTGGGAAACTGGGAAAGAAAGATAACAAAACTAGCTAAGCCATGGAAGAGAAGAAACAAGAAGAATTGTTCCTATCCAGTGTGGCAAAGAGTATTAGAGCCTCGCCAATTCAGGAACTGTCCCATCTTGCCCAGAAATGCAACGCCATCAACCTCGCTGAAGGTTTTACAGACTTCCCTGCACCTTCCCACATCAAACACGCTGCCATTTCCGCGATCAATTACGACTTTAATCAGTACAGGTTTCCAGCATCCCTTCATTTATACACTCTTATATTGATATATAAACTTGCCGAACCAGTTTTCATTTTATTTCCAAGTGCAATCCTTTAATTATCGACAGAGAAAGCTAGTGTGTTAACATGTGTCATCGCGGTAACTAATTAATATGAAACTATAATGCCAGCAAGGCACACGCAAGGTTTATGTGACCACGTGGCAATCATGATGAAGCAAATGCATGGATTGGAAATCAACCCTGTTACTGATGTAGCTATATGTTGTGGTCAAACTGAAGCTTTTGCTGCAGCAGCCTTTGCAAGTATGTACTTGCTAATTTGCTACCACTCCTCCGATCCCATCTTTGCTTTGCTTCTCTAATCTCTATGTATATATGACTAGCTTGTTTCCCAACAGTAATAGATCGCGGTGATGAGGTTATACTGTTTGATCCTTGTTATGAAACATATGAAGGCTGCATTAAGATGGCTGGTGGAATCCCAGTAAGCCTTTCTGCTTTTAGGCCTTTACTTACTACTGCAGTTCTGTTACTAATTGACCTCACTAGTTATGATTTCAACCTACTTTTCTCAATACAATTCTGATCCAAATGTGCCTCTTGACCCACCTCATTGGAGCTTGGATCCTAACAAATCATCAAGTCTTTTTCTGGGAGAACAAAAGCTGTGGTACTAAACAGGTGATTAGAAACACCTACATAGTATATAATTTGATATTTATCTGAAATGGCTAATGTGAACTGTAATTTCAAAGCAATGATATATCTCATATCTTGATAAAGAGGTTTGATGATGTAACTTTTGCACAGTCCTCACAATCCAACCGGCAAAGTTTTCTCTAAAAATGAACTCGAGCTCATTGCTGGAGAATGTCGCACCAGGAACTGCCTAGCTATAACAGATGAAGTATGATATTTACATGCTTGCAATATGATATTGTAGGCATACTAATTTTATGAATATCAATCAACATTGCATCAGATGTTCTGTCAGCAATCATATAGCTTTCGGCATTTTGACTGCTAAATTTTGGAAACCTGCTTTTGAGAATTTCTGCAGGTTTATGAACATGTAACATTCGACAATGCGAGGCATATTTCCCTTGCCTCGTTCCGAGGAATGCAAGAGCGAACCATTACATCTTCCTTATCTAAAACGTTCAGTGTCACAGGTTATGACCATCTCTTTCTTCCCATACTCTGCTTCTATTACAGCTGAAATTTATTTCTGCTCCGAAGTTTTAATGGAGTCTCATTGTCAAAACCATAAATCTTGTTTATCAGGATGGAGAGTCGGATGGGCAATTGCTCCACCTTCTATTGCCTCTGCAATCAGAAATATTCATGTTAAAGTTACAGATTATGCCCCAGCACCTTCCCAAGAAGCTGCGTTGACTGCTCTTAGAAGCCCCCTTGAATACTTTGAATCATTGAGAAAGGTAGTCTTAGTTTTGTGATTTTCATGGAACATAGTAGCTTTATGCTTATTGATGATGATCTCTATCACAGGATTATGAATCAAGGAGAAACTACATCATCAAGTTGCTAGAGAGGATTGGATTCGAGATTCATTTCAAGCCTCAGGGTGCATTCTTCTTATTCGTGAAGCTACCTAAAAATTGCTCTCTTTCTGATGTATGCCTGTCTTCCAAGTATTCAAGGTTACAGTATTTGCATTTCTTCATGCTTCTAGCATGATGTGCTCATTCTAGTAGTGTGTGTGATCGTGATTGAAAAGTTTCATACATTTTCAGATAGAGTTTGTCAAAAGGTTGATACAACAAGTGGGAGTAGTGGCTGTGCCGGGCTGCAGATTCTTTCACGCAGACTCTTCTGTGGTGAAACTTTGTCAGGGAGGTTATAGCTATCAGGATAGATACATCAGGTTTGCTTTCTGTAAAAGTGATCCTACTTTGGATTCTGCAGCAGAAAGACTTGGTGAGCTTCTGGATGCTGCAGGATATCTCAAGCTACAATGACTAGGAGAAATATTAGATTGTGGTTGTGTACTCAAACATCAAAATGATATTGGAATATCGGTTGCTCATATCTTCTTTGCTAACTTATGTTCGATACTGAAGGATAAAGATGCATAATGCATAACCTACAAAACTGTTCATATTTATAGTCAATATACTATTAGAATTTTCCACTCCTGAAGTAAATTTCAAGTATTATTGGAGCCATAAGATTGGCCATTTCCCAGGAATGGCACGAATATACTGTTTAGGGTACATACATTTAGATCCGCTACACCTTAAACCTTACTCAAGGATATATCACATCACAACAAAAGGAGAGAGCGAAAAAAAAAAATACTACCCAAGGAAATCATCGCTTTCCCTCCAAATCCTTCAGTTTCTTCTTGCCCGAGTCTTTATTATATCTACCAGTAAGACAGAAAGGATGCCCTCACTTGAACAAAGGGCAATGAGCCTCACAATTATCTGATGAGAAGCATAAGGATCTCTTTTCATCCATCATTAGCTATGTTATCCAATGAGGGTTATGCAGCAGACTGCAAGGCTGCCTTTTGAACAAAATCCTTTATGTCGAAAGCATCAGTGCCTTTCTTTGTGACAACACCCTGCTCAGAAGAACATAAGATAATCAGATACTGAAACACTAAACATTGATGTTACTGATCTACACAGGTGTGCATGCTTGTCTTGTTACCTTCTCTGTTATGATACCAGTTATTAAGCTGGCTGGGGTAACGTCAAAGGCTGGATTCCAGACAGAGATTCCAGATGCAGCAACTTGTTCCCCGAGTCCTCCATGTGTGTTCAACAATTCCTTTGCGGATCTTTCCTCTATTATTATCTCTCCTCCAGAAGAGAGAGATAAGTCAACAGAAGTCAGTGGTGCAGCCACAAAAAAAGGAATGTTGTGGTACTTTGCACTGACAGCAAGACTGTAGGTACCGATTTTGTTAGCAGTGTCACCTGATTTAGGATGAAGAGAACTGAGGTTTACAAACACCACAGAATTGGAATGACCATATGATGAGTTGATTTCATTTCAATTACCATTAGCAGCCACACGGTCTGCTCCAACGACAACAGCATTCACATTTCCATCTCGCATTAGTGCAGCTGCAGCCGAATCTGCTATGAGGGTGGCAGGTATATTATCATGCACCAACTCATATGCTGTGAGCCTAGACCCCTGCAATTAAAACAGAAATCAATAACATTCAAAAGTTCTTTCAAATGCATAAGCTAATTGAGTATCTCGATTCACAGACTTATATACCATGTAAAAAAAGAACTTAACACCACAACGAGATTAAAATCATGTTCAGATGCCTCGTAAATCATAAGCATACTATCTTCAATCGAGAATATGCAGCTCAACTCAACTAACTCATCACTTAATGTATGTGAGCACTGTAATTTTTATTTTAATAGAATCCTATATGAGAGAACTATACTCACTTGGTTAAATGGGCGTGTCTCAGTGCAATAGGCTCTTTCCAAAACACCTTCAGTATGAAGCGATCGTATAACACCAAGAGCAGTCCCATAACCAGCCGTTGCAAGACTGAAAGTGGAAGGATAAGTATCAAAGTGAGATAATATATAACTTCTACACGGACTACACCAGAGTTCAGTCTATATATTGTACTCCTCAAGAATTGATTATTGGGAATTCATGCTCAACATATACAAATCCATACATAAATCATGCAATTTGATAAACAGACAAAGAGGATATGCCCACCTGCCGGTGTTGCAATGGGTCAACATAGAAATCTTCATAGAGTTTTCAAGATGGCACTGAATAAAACTTGCTCCATGAGACCCAATCGCCTTGTTTGAGGCAACATCATCCTTGAGCATAATTTCAGAAGCTTCAATGTAAGCCTACAAATCAAATCTAGCATTATTAGCAATGAATCATGCGGCAAGCCATTTTTGTAATATAGTACATTGCAAGCCAAGTAAATAACGCCTAAACGACTAAAGCACCTCAAACACACTCTTGGCTTCGGAACAAGTCTCGGCAACCTTGGCCGCAATCTGCTTCAGTTTCGTAGCAGCATCCGAAAGATTCACCGCAGTTGGCCGGCTGAGATTAAAAAATCATTAAAAAAAAAAACAAACTCAAATCACCACAAGTCCACACCATCACTCGCTCCAATATTCGGCATGACATTACAACGTTCATAAAAAATTAAAAAAATGTTAACCTGGAGACAAGGTATTCCAGCTTCATAATAATGAAGGAAGAAGCTTCATCCGGCGTCCCATCGAAATCTTCCAAATTAAAAATCTCCACAGCCAAAGACAACGCCGCGGCTATAGCAATCGCCGGTGCTCCGCGCACCACCATATCTTTAATCGCATGCCTCAAATTTCAACACGCACCAAAATTTACATTTACAGACCAAAACTTCAACTCAAAAACATTAAAGAAGAAGCAGAGAAATTTAGTACCATCCATCGGTAGAGTCACAGATGTTCAAGTAAGTAGTTTGCAGAGGGAGCTTCGTCTGTTTCAAAAAGCCAAACAGAGCTAGTCAATTTAGAATATTAATTGACAGAAGTAGTACTGAGATGAACGGAAGGAGTAGAAATAGGGAACCTGATCGAGGAGCTGAAGTGAGCCACGGCTGTATCGGATGGCCTGGAGAGAGTGCGATTCCGGTGCCATTGGGAGTAGAAACGACGACGTTTTGAGACTGCTGCTCAGTCTGCTTCAGGCCTTCAGTGGTTTAGATTCTGCTCAGTCCCCCTCTCTCTTTTATTTGGGGAGTGCCGTAAATGGATGCTGACGTGGGGACAGTTGGTGTGTATGAAAACGGCATGTCGTACACGAGTGTCCATGTAGTGAGCTGCATGTTTTTTTGTTGTTGCGGTTTTCTACTTTTCTTTCTTTCTTTCTTTCTTTCTCTCTTTGCTTTCTCCGTGGACTACGTTATGGACTCTCTATTTTTGGAGAAAATTACGACTCCATTATCATCCCCATTGTTCCACTTTTGATGATGTCGTTATATAATTTCCGGAAATTGTTCATGTGCTCGTGTTGCTTGTATAATTATGTAAGTTTAATTCTTATTAGTTCTACGGCACGTATGTTACTAAATTATTTCATATAGAGTGACTTACGTATGTCGTTACTAGATTACTAATGTTAATAGAGACTAATGTCTTCACGTATGATCTTTAAACTTGAGATTGACGTCTCAAATTGAAACAACACCAATAACCACTTCTTTTTCTTTGGTAACAAATGCAGCCTAAAAGGTTCAAGACGAAGAGACAAAACTAAGCCGCTCCAATAATCACTTTTGTTGATTTCATTTCATTTGACTTATTTGCTTAAAATAAAATGCAAGGGAAGCGTAAGGAAAATAAGAAGAAAAGCAAGAAAAGAAGGATAAAAAACGAATTACTTGTATTAGCAATAGTTATTTCTCAAATTTGTTCTTCTTCATGATTAACATAAAGATAGTCGAGATAATGTCTCTCTCTCTTGGGTGAGGGTTTAGCTCCGTTAGCATAAATTCTCTTCTTTTTTTGGACTTTGCCTCCCTGATGTTGGAGATTTGTACCCAACGTCGTCCGGCTAGGATTTTTTGGCGTGTTTTTCCACGTCGGCTTCTCGTTTCATCCTTTCTCTCTCCTGTATCTATTGTTTTTCCCTGTTCTCGACATGCTTGTCACAACACGGTGGTGGAGGTTGCAGCGTCACCCGCTTTGTTCTTGGGCGACAGAGGAATAGCGTAGGTGAAGCTGGATCTCTGGTCGTGGGTTCTGGCGCAATGTATTATGATGGCTTGTTGATCCTACCGGATGAGTTTGACCCAGGCGGCAATACGGGAAGGCGGATGGTCGTCGATGGAAGCTACTGGCCAGCGACGTCATATGCAGATCTCTTTCGGGTTCGCAAAGGCCCTTTCGAGTTTGGGTCTCCAAATATGGTGCAGCGGCGGCGTAGGGGGTAGCCGGTCCCTGAAAAGGTGACGGCGGCCCGAGCGGCGATGGTGGAGCACCAAGTCGGCAGCTGGGATTAGTTTTGATCGGGTCTCGACTAGGTTCTAGAATTAGGCAATGGTGGGCCTGGGGTCTGCTCCCTTTTAGTGGAGTGGGCTTATTGGGCTGGCATGAACCATTCCTAGTGGGCCTAGATGCTGATCTTCTACACATGGGCTGCTGTCTCTCTCCTATGGGCTACTGGTTTGGTGGTTTTTGCTATCGCATGTCCTGTTATCCCTCGGCATGGGGTCCGAGGGACGTAGTCCCTTAGAATGAGGGGGTTCCTAGATAATTAAGAAGTATGGTGCACTCTTAAATTTGACAGTTACTTGCGCTACTCTAGATTATTAGTCTAGGGTTTATGCATCATATAGTTAAACAAGGTGTAGTGGTACGATAAAATTTCTTTCTTTAGCGTGCCGGATAATTTGGT
Source organism: Geum urbanum (assembly GCA_946800695.1). NCBI lineage: Eukaryota > Viridiplantae > Streptophyta > Magnoliopsida > Rosales > Rosaceae > Geum > Geum urbanum. The sequence continues at coordinate 8,081,742 of OX326997.1, forward strand.
GGAATTCTGTATTACTACTGACTTTGTTCCTGTAATGGATAAAATTTTGTGCTCCCTAAAAAAAAGGGATAAAAAACTTGATTGATTTCACACATGCTCCTTCAAGGTTACAACTTCAACTAAATAGTCTGTAGTAGTTAGATGACAAAATAAACTGGGCCTATTACAGGGATAATATGGGCTAACAAAATAGAGCCTAGGTGACTTCTCTTAACAATCACACCCTCTCAAAGCGCTTGTCCTCAAGTGCTAAATTGGGAAAAATGGTTAACCATGTCCTGGGTCTTTTCCCATTTGACTTCTTTTTCTGGTAGTCCAACCCATTTCACCAACCAAACTAGGACATCTCGCTTCTTCCTCTGTTGAACACCCATGTCTAGCACCTGTTCAGGCCGGAGATCTACCACGTCGTGCTCATCGAGTGGAGGCAGTGTATGTGTTGCTATGGTGTTAGTACCCAAACGACGTTTGAGCAAAGAAACATGGAAAACTGGGTGCATCTTGCAAGATTCTGGAAACTGGAGACAATAAGCCACTTTTATCGATGTGTTTAGTGATCAAGAACGGCCCATAGAAACGCAGTGCGAGTTTCTGTGAGGGGCGATTAGCCAGGGAGCGTTGGCGAGAGTGATGTAGCTTGAGGAAAACCCATTCACCTTCCTCGAACTCGCGATCATTGCGCTTAGTGTTAAATTGTTGTTTCATGTGGTTCTAGGCCAGTGCCATTTGGGATTTGAGCTGGACTAACAATTTGTCTCGAGAACGAAGTGACTTATCCAGTGAAGCGAGAGCTTAGGCACCTGGGAGATACTGTTGGATGTGGGGAGAGGGGCGACCATGTAGTGCCTGGAACAAAGACATTTGAATCGAGGAATGAAAAGTAGTGTTGTACCAGTACTCGGCCCAGTGAAGGAGAGAGCTCCATGAGCTAGGATTATCCAAGATGAAGCATCTGAGATAGTGTTCGAGGCAGCTATTGACACGCTCAATTTGACCATCTGATTAGGGGTGGTAGGCAGAGCTCTTGCACAATTTGGTCCCTTGAAGGTAGAAGAATGTCTCCCAGCAATGGTTGATAAACACCGGGTCCCTATCACTTGTTAGATCCATAATCACGTTCTATTTATGTGTCTAACCTTATGCTTAATGCTTGTTTTCTTGGAATAAAGCATCGTTTTTAATACATTTCCTTGTTTTGTTAGGAAATGTGGAGTTGGCTTGGAAATGCATTAAAGATGAAGAATTAGACACTTATTAGAGAAGTCGTATACATTTATGAGATCGCGAGAGAATTTGGAGCAACTTTGGGAAAATGACATAATAGTCTCACCAGAAGTCACCGGAAGTTGCCCGGAAGTCGTTGGAATTCACCATGACCGGCCTAATCACCTGTGCCGGCCCAATCACATGGAGTCCAGCCTAATAGAGGCCCAATCAACCCATTTGTGCTTACCAGTCTGATTTGGAGAAAGAAAAAAAGAAGTTGGACCACATGATATCACTTAATTAAGGCTTTAACCTTACAAAGCCTAAATAAGTGGATCATGGTCTCCCTAATTCAAAGCTAACCTTTAGATTTTCTATCTCACCATTTTTCTATCATCTAAGGGTGCAGATTAGCCTTCCTACTCAGTCCAAATTCGATCTCCCCCTCACACACATATACATCTCACCTCATTTTTATATTTTTCACAATTTTATACTCTCTCTAGACCCCTTATCCTTATCTCAACCCTCTAGCACTCTCTTATACCTCTTCTCCTCCATTTTTAGGCCAAAACACCTCTATAACCACTACCATTAGAGATATAGCTTTTCCCTCTCTTGGGTAGAGCCGAATCTCTCCACTACCACACCATCATTTTGGCATATTTGAGTGTTCCTCCTCTCATCTTTGCCTCTAGGGTTTGGTTTGGTCTTTAAAGTTCAAAGGAGTAGGAAGTAATCCCTCTTCCCCTTGGCTTCTTGGAATCCTAAGGACTACCCTTACCTTCTACACTTGGTGCTAGCTTGGAGTGAAGAAAGTGAAGCTAGAAGCCTTGGAGTCATTTGGTGGAGCTTTGGCTAAGGGAACTCTTGGTTATTTCTTCCTTCTTCTTGTTTTGAGCATGTACCTAGTCTTGTATTTCATTATGTTTAGTAAGTAGTTGTCTTTTAGAAGGCTAGGGCTTAGCCCTAGGCAATTTGATATATATACAACTATCTTTTAAGTAATGGAATTGAATTTAGTTTAGTGTACTACATATTGTGAATGAGTTTGATAGCTTATGATGTGAAGTCTTGAAGTCATTTGGTAGAGCTTTGGCTAAGAGGACTCTTGGTTATTTCTTCCCTCTTCTTGTTTTGAGCACGTATCTAGTCTCGTATTTCATTATGCTTAGTGAGTAGTTGCCTTTTGGAAGGCTAGGGCTAATTTGATGTACATACAACTATGTTTTAAGTTATGGAATTGAATTTAGTTTAGTGTACTATATGTTGTGAATGGGTTTGATAGCTTATGATGTGATTATGGTATGTTTGCATGTTTGTGCTTGATTCATTGTTTTCATATTCATGTCTTATCCATGACTAAGTTGAGACATATTTAGGGAAGCTAAAAATGAACCTAAGTGAACTAGTCACTCACCTAAGGAAGATAAGCATGTAAACATGACTTAGGTTGCATTTGAGAAGATGGGCTTAAGGTTTGGTTTTCATTGGGTTTGAGCATGGACCAAAATCTTCTTGAAGTCCAAATAACTCAAGGAGCTTCAGTCAAGCTTACATTGACTCGAAGGGGCTTTGTAGCTAATCGTTACTTCTTATAATTCATGTTCTAAAAGGTGTGGATTAGGAAAGTCATTAGAACCTACTTTCATGTCCTCTAATAGGGACTTAGAAAGGAAAGTCATTCACATTCATCATAAGTGAATACATATTGAATTCATTAGGCATGTGGTATGATTATGATACAATTCGTAATTGACTTGCATTCTAGTTTCGGTTTCCTTTATATTTGAATATTGGATCAGAACACTTCTAGTGCCCTAATGGCCTAGGAGATTCAGTTTACAACTAATGGTGACTTAAAAGGATCACGAATTGGACAAGCATGTGTGAATCGAACTAAACTCATAACTTGGACATTGTTGGTACATTGAGTTGGCTAGTGGCGACATCTCTAGCCTACCAAACATTTACATTTTGTTTTGCTCTTACTTTATGTTTTCACTTAATGTAGTTAGTAGTAAACATTCAATCAATTTTTCATTTAACCACTCATTGTATTTCAACCATCCCTTGTAATGCTAAGTCTCCAAAGGACTTAATCTTGTGAGACACATTTCCACATTTTACTTTAGCTTTTGTGTCGAGTTTAGTGTCTAGTTAATCCATAATTTCAAGTGCTTAATTGAGTCAAGCTAAGGAATTTAAGTGGTCAATCCTCGTGGGTTCGACACTCGACTTCCTTATAAATACTATGACTTGACCCCGTATACTTGTGGGTAAGAGAAATTTATTTAGCCTTAGACTAATCAATAGTCGAAAGATTTAGGGGATAAATCTCACGAACATTACTCACAATTGATCTCGGCATTCCATGTAAGCGAAAAATTTCTTTCATAAAGACTTCTGCAATAGTAGCTGCTATATAGGGGTTTTGAGTCAGAATAAAATGAGCATATTTTGATTTTTTATCCACCACCACCATGATTGTGTTAAAGGTACCGGAAAGAGGTAATCCCTCCACGAAATTCATGGAGATATCAAACCAGGTATGATCTGGAATGGAGAGAGAGGATCCAAGAGACCTGCAGGGTGAGTATTCTCTGTGTTTTGTCGTTGGCACTGGTCACAGTATTCTATGAAGGTTTTGAGGTCCTTGCGTAGTCCTTGTGTTCTCTGGATTGATCTACTACTACCCCATTTGCAGAGATTACATGACCTAGGTAATCAACACTGTTTTGTGCAAAAGAGTACTTAGACTGCTTAACCCGAAGGGAATTAGCTAGAAGCACTTCAAACACTTGGGTGAGATGTAATATATGCTCTGTAAAATTAGGACTATAAATTAATATGTCATCGAAAAATACAAGAACGAACTTACGAAGCATGAGCTTGAATACATGGTTCATGAGAGCTTGGAACATCGATGAGGCATTTGATAACCCGAAAGGCATGACGACGAACTCAAATTGACCATGGTGTGTATGAAAAGCAATCTTATATATTTCCTCTTCCCATATCCGAATTTGTTGGTAACCCGAGCGAAGGTCGAGCTTCGTAATGAAACAAGCACCGTGCAATTCATCAAGTAGCTCATCCACCATGGGAATGGGGAAGTGATCTTTGATATTGAGCTTGTTAAGTTCCCAGTAATCTATGCAGAACCTCAAAGTAGAATCCTTCTTCTTAACCAAAAGGATCAAGGAAGAAAAAAGACTCTGACTTTTGCATATGTACCCTTTGCTCAACATATCCCGACATGGGCTTCGATCTCATCTTCTTGAGAATGAGGATATTTGTATGACCTGGCATTGACCGGGTTGGCATTGGCTACAAGGAGAATTTTGTGGTCGATGTCTCGGGATGGTGGCAAAGACGTGGGAGACTCAAACACCAAGTGAAATTGGGCTAACAGTTGGATAATTTCGGGAGGTAGTGTTTATGTGGGCTTGGGCTTGGGCTTGGGCTTGGGCTTGGGGTGAAGTAGAAATGGAGGAAGTTGGTTGGGTTGTTCTGAGGTGAGGAGGGAAAGTGAGGCTGAGTTGGTAGGTTGGTGAGGTAACTTAGTGCATCCCTGCAATATATAACATTGATTTTTCACCACAAAAACCATTGTCTTAGCCAAAAGGTGTCATCCAAAAATCCCAAGCGTATCAAGCCATTGGGCGCCCAATACAAGTTCACATCCTTCTACCTTCAATAATAAAAATGAAGTATGAAGTTGGTATCCCTGCATTTCAACAGTAACATCCACGGCCTCTCTCGCCGGAACAATATCCTCGTCGGTAGCACTTTTAAACCACAAGGATGTGGGATGGCGCACCTTAAGCCCCAAGTCGTGGGCCACGTCTGGGTTAAGAAAATTCATGGCAACACCTGAATCAATAAACACCTTGATAGGCCGACCTTGGATATGGCCTGTAAGGCACATCATCTCACCCGCCACTGTGTTGGTGATGGCATGCATTGGGTACGTCTGGGCCGTATCCTCAAACTTGGCATCACAATCATGGAATTCAGGGATCTCCTCTTTGGGCTTTTCCATCTCCAAAATTATCATCACTAGTATTTTACACAAATAGGTTTGGGACCACTGCTCATTGCAGTTATAATAATCACCTCGGGCCTGTTTCTCCCTCTGCTCCTGTAATGTGAGAATTTTAGTGGGCTGGTTCGGATTTTTAAAAGGTGGGTTGGTTTGTGGTGGGCGCTGGGTAGTGGTGAGGGAACCCGGTTGGTGTTGACGACTAGTGGAGGTAGGGGCAAAATTGCTTTTGATTGGGAATGGTCCAAGCTGAGATGGACGTTGTGGTTGGGACCAATCCGGTGGTTTGGTAGTATGGAAGGAGGTCATATCTGAGTCTTTCACCTCACATCGGCGAGAAGTCGTTGAGCTTAGAAGAGGGACGTTGGTTCCAGCAGCAACACTTCGTGTTTGATCTCTGGTCGAAGGCCACCACAGAACATCGGCGACAATTGGTCTTCCGGCCAGTCAGGGGCTCGACATGAGAGCTTGGTGAAGGCAGAGATGAAGTAGTCCACCATGCCAGATTGAGAGAGGTGCGAGAGTTCAGCTTTGTAATCATTTGTGGTGCCGAAACCGAAATGCTCCAAGAAGGCCAAGAAGAATTGTTCCAACTTACTAATTATTCGGTAAACTACTGAGGGCTCATGTTGCCCATGCTGGATTAATTGGTATCTCATTGATGGCTCGGGCCCCCCGAAAGGGTGCCTTCTTTGTCTTCCACCTAAGCTGCGCAGTTTAGGCCCAAAGCCAAGCGTCAAAGCGAGACACCATCAAAATCTGTCACTTTTTGGGCGACGCCACTAAGCGAAACCGGTGGTTTCTTGGTCATGAACAGCTAAAGCTAAAGTTTCATTAAAGAGCGTTTCCACGGGGTAGAACCTCCTCAGGGAATATAAGGTTTTTATGAGACTGATCTTGAGCCGCCATCCAAGCACGAATACCTTCGTTTAAGAGAATAATTTTGGTATAGAAAGTCTCAAATTCAGGATCTTTCGCTGAACGAATTTCCTGAGAAACGAAGTCATAGGCACATAGGTTCAAGGCTAGACCAACTACTCCAAGAGCACTCCTTTTAACATAAACCACGTTAAGTCACAATTTTCATGTGAAATGTAGCAAATAGTTTTAGATTTTGTTTAGTAAAGTACAAGAGAATATGTATGCCTTTTACTACATAACATACACCTCTTTTTCTTTTTGTGTTTGATTCTTTTTGCTGTTGTGATTCATTGCATACTTACATATGATTTGATGATGATGATATTGTTACCTCTCTCATTATATTTGGTTGTGCTGTGTTTACAGAACTATTCATTCGAGTTTTACGTAATTCAACATCTAACCTATCAAAACCAAAGTCTAATTCAGCACACACTAATATTTATCAAAACATGTAGAGTTTATGGCCGTGCATACGCGCGTGCAAAGAGAACCGTACGATCACTTCTCTATTTATACTGTTTTGTATGATTTACTTTATTATACCATGACTTTTTTTATTATACAACTAATATTTTTTTTATGATGGACATTTTTGTTAGTTGAAAATTGGTGAAGCCGATGACCCCATAAAAAAACGCTTCCCTTTATTATAGTAAAGATGTAGACTTATTGTAGATTTATGGTTTCAATCCACACTCCAAAACATGGAGTATTACAGATCAAACTCATCAAAGTTAGAGCACCAAATCACGACAAATGGTTAAGTGGAAGCATTGGGTCTCGCCAAGGGAACGTTTGATATGGAACCCCACGTCATGCGTTTAAACGCTGACGGCATCAAAATGTGTTTGCTGAATTATAAAGGTGGCCGACCATTGTGTTGTAATGCACAGTTGGACCATTTCACGGACTCGGATCCTCTCATAACTGAGAGGTTCCTAACTTCTACTAACCAGTGGATAGCAATTGTTGATCTCGATTCTATGGACACGATCTTATTTAGCTATTATTTTCTTCTACTCATACCTACACTGAATCTTGGTTTTTAATTTACCTCAATTCTTCTTCACTTATCTTCTCTCTATCCCTTACTTTCATATCTGCAAAGGATTTAGTTTTTCCTATCATCATCTACCCCAACATCTATTTTGGGTTTTGGGTTTGATGTTGATCTAAACTGAAAATCGAAATCTTGCATCAGTCTCTCTAACTCTCGTTAATCATCGACGATAGAGAGTGTAAATTCAAAACATTGAATATAAAGATTGAATCTAATTTTTGTGTTCATCTTTCTCGTGTACGTATGTTCATGTTTATGTATTTTCGATCATGTTGCTTATTATTTTCATGTCTCTTCCCTTCATTGTTCATAAACATACATAATCAGTTTCAACTTAACCCAAATTTGGGATTTGACTATGCCCAATATACTGAAGGACGATATAATTTATGGTATAGTTTCAATCAATTTACTTGTGCAAAATGAGAAGATCAAAGCAAGAAAAAAAAAGACATCAAATTCATTGAAGAGCAAAAATTTTGAACTCTGAAAGTTTCGCTTTGTACCATGAATCATTAATAATAGTAGAATTAAAAAATTCTGGGCTCACCAATAAAGAAGATGAAGGAGCAACAAATCTTCAACTGATATTTGAGAGAGAGAAATTGAAAACGAAAAGAAGAAATAGATCAAGAGAGAGAAAGAGACCACCAAATTGTTGTGTCAAGACGAAGAGATTTCTGTTGACCATACGATGTATTGAACGTTTGAGATTAAACGGTTAGATACCTAGCCGTTAGGAGAGGATCCGAGTCTCCATTTTGTATGGGCCAATAAATTTGTCCTAGGCCACCTCAATAAAAAAAATTAAAAAAAAAGGTTAGCAACAAGGAAAAACGGTTAAAACACAATCAACCATTTAATTTGGATTCCTTTGACTAATGAAACATTTATTTTAGAAGGATTAGTTAACAACTTATTAAACACTTCCTTTCCATTATTAGTTTACAAGAAAATTTTCGCTTCTCGACAATTTAATGTCCGAAGGGTAATTGAAGGCATTCTGAATGTTTGACATTAACTTCTTTTGCTAAATGTACTTAGATCATCTCCCTTAATTAATAGAGATTACTACGCAAAAAAGAAGAAGTCAAAGTCATCAATAGAAAACGACGAAACGACATGACATGCGCACGACTCCTCCTCCTCCTGCCAAAACGCGGCATTCTGCACAGCTAAATTAAACTCGTCCTTCCCGACCCTTCATCGCTTCAATCTCCAATTTTAATTTTAAATATATATTTTTTCATCTGATTTTTTTCTTCATCTTCTTCATCTATAGGTCGATGGTTTCCGTTGCTTATTAAAGCGGAGCTCTGATTTTTTTATACAGACATAAATGAAAAATAGTTTCTAAATTTGTCACCAGATTTTTTTGTTTCCGCAACTTTGCTGGAATCGGACTGTTGCTATTTTCAGGTACTCAGATTCTCTTAGATCTCTTTCATTAATTTTTTTTTTGCACATCATAATCACTGTAGCTCAGATTTCGGCCGCCTCTGTGATCTGTGATTTTTTTTTCACGAATGAAACGGTGACGTTTGATTAGATTGTGATTCTGTGTAGTGTGTAGAATCATGAAAGGAGGCTTTAATGGATTGAAAGGTGGATTGAAGGGTAAACAAATCTCGCTTATTACTATAGTGCTGTTGTCAACCACCATTCTTATGTGGGCTTGGGAGAAAACCCCACTGCTCACTACATTGGTCCCTGCTGAATCCGAAACGCGAACACGATTGCAGGTCTCTTCAGGTTTGTTTGTCTCTGATGCCTACATTTGCTTTCGGATTCAACTAGGGATACTGGTGAGTTGTTGTATTGTTACCACTGTTCGAAAAGGCGTCCGCCTAGGCTTTGAAAATGAGAAAAACGCCTAAGTTTAGCCCTAGGCCCCCTTCCTAGGCAGTCGTCCGCCTAATCAATGCTTAAATGGCTGTCTAACTCAAAAGGAGGCAAAACCTAAACATTCGCAACTTATCTTTTGTCTTGCTTCGGATCGGAGATGAATTAAAGATAATAAGAAAAATTAGAAAAACTTAAAACAATATGTTTTAATAACATTCACAACTTATCTTTTGACTTGCTTCGGATCGGAGATGAATTAAAGACAATAATAAAAATTAGAAAAACTTAAAACAATGTGTTTTGATGACATTTTCTTATTATTTTTTCTATATTATTCATAATATATCTTTATATAATGTACTAAATAATTATATAATTAATTAAAAATAATATCCGCCTAGATTTCAATTAATCTTCGCCTAGGCGACTAGGCACTAGGCAGTAACTCCACCGCCTAATACCGCCTGGCGCCTTTTTGAACCTTGATTGTTACTACATGTCTTGCTCATGGTTTTTTTTTTTTTTTTTGTATAATGCAGAACTGAGGAATGTTAATGTAGATAACTCGGTAATGTCGAGGAAAGAACTAAATGATGTAGCGACATTTGCGCAAAAAGATGTGACGAAGGAAGAAATAAGTTCAGGAGTGACAGCTGCACTGGATTCGGGACAAGACTCTCCTGAAAGCGATGAAAGTAGTATTGATCAAGTAACAAACACTAATGAGATGAAAGGTGCGACAACGTGTTTTTCTGTTGTATTCTTGGGATTAGCTCTTTGGTGTAGAGTGCATAATTTGTTCAGGAAAAATTGGTGTTCTATCCGAGTGTCATGGTGTAACTTGGAGTTGATCTTTGTTTGTTATATGGGTGCAGAAATTTCCCTAGTTGTTTCAACAGAAGCTGTTAGTGGAGACGAAGATTCAAACGTAGAAGAAAGGACATCAGGTGATAGAAGAGACAGAGAAAAAGAAGAAGAAGAAGAGAAACCAGATTTACAAAAGCAAAATGTGGTTCCAGTGACACCAACGGATACTGCTCATACAAATACCTCTTTTGGGGAAAATCACAGGAACAAATCAACTAGTATGGATAGTCCAGGTAGTAAATTCTTCTATCATGCAAAAATGTAACATTTTTCTGTGCCCTCTAGGTTTTTTCTTTTTATAGATTGTGGTATAAGTTGTTGAAGACCACGTAAGTACACCAATGTGTCCTAATTCCTTTTATGGAAAACACTACCCTTTCCAGAATTTGAATGTTCTCTTAGGTAGTATTAGTTATTTTGAGAGAACGGTTAATACAAAGTTTAATCCACTAAATGGTCTAGTTGTTTTGAAATAAGTTCTACATACTGGTACTTTTATCTAATTTTATAATCAATTGATCTGAATTGGCAGTGTAGATTGTTTTGCACTGTATTCTAACATGTTTATCCATTGTTCTGGATGTTTTAGTGAATGGATATAGATGTATCTGTGTTTTTTTCTTTTTCACACAACTTTCACATGATATATAAAGTTTCTGCTTACATTACTGATTAGTGATTGCTGTCTTATTTGACATTATTCCAGGTTGCAATTATGCAAAAGGAAAATGGGTTGTTGGTGATACGCAGCCAACTTATTCTGGGTTTGGTTGTAAGCAATGGTTGTCAGGGATGTGGGCTTGCCGCTTGACACAGCGCACAGATTTTGCGTATGAGATGCTTCGTTGGCAGCCAAGAGATTGTCAAATGGAAGAATTTGAAGGGTCTAAGTTCTTAAAAAGGTATCACAATGTTCTCATAAGTCTAATCTGGAGTGAATGTTTCCCCATTGATACAAATCAGTCTTACATTAAGTTAAAATTTTCTTAAACATAGCCTCTGTTACAGTGAAGAATGTCAGAAAATAGTTACATATATTATGGCATGTCAGCAAAGTGTTGATGTTATTTTGGCACTGACACAAACTATTGGTGCTTTAAAGTTGATTAGAAGTTCTAACCTAGACCTTGCTTTCTAGGAATTGCAGAATAATGGCCATATCATGTTCAACGTCAAATGTTTCTCTCTTTTGCTCTCTTGAGTATTTGAAAATCTTAACTTTAACCTCCTTTTGGATGGGTATTGTGCACTATTGTGGTTTACTGTATACCAAGGTTCTGATTTTGGTTCAGCTTTTGCAACTCCTAGAATTTGTATTGCTTTTGGCATTGGCTATAGCCTACATAATCATGCTTATATGTTCATTGTATTTTTGTACTCAGGATGCAAGACAAAACTTTGGCTTTTATTGGGGATTCATTAGGTCGACAGCAGTTTCAATCTTTGATGTGCATGGTTACTGGTGGTATTGAGAGGAATGATGTCATAGATGTGGGGATGGAGTATGGGATAGCCCAAGCACGTGGCGATGTGCGCCCTAGTGGGTGGGCTTATAGGTTTCCGAGCACCAACACTACCATCCTATATTACTGGTCAGCCAGCCTCTGCGATGTGCAGCCTATTAATCCGAGAGACCCACACACTGAATATGCCATGCACCTTGATCGACCACCGACATTCATGGTCCAATATCTTCATAGATTTGATGTTGTGGTCCTCAATACAGGGCACCACTGGAATCGTGGGAAGCTGAAAGCCAATCGCTGGGTAATGTATGTTTGGGGAGAGCCAAACAAGGACAGGAATACAGCAGTGATTTGGAAGGCGAAGAATTTGACAGTGTACAGTGTTGTCAATTGGGTGAACACACAGCTCCCTAAATATCCGAATCTTAAAGTATTCTATCGATCCATCTCACCTAGGCATTTTGTTGGTGGGGAATGGAATACTGGAGGAAGTTGCGACAACACCAATCCTATGTCAGTAGGAAAGGAAGTTTTGCAAGATGAGTCCAGTGATGAATCTGCCGCAGGCGCAGTGAAGGGAACAGGGGTCAAGCTTTTGGACATAACAGCTCTATCCCAGCTTAGGGATGAGGGTCATATTTCCCGGTTCAGCATCACAGCTAAACCAGGCAAGCAAGATTGTCTGCATTGGTGCTTACCCGGTGTTCCAGATACATGGAATGAGATCCTTTTCAACCAAATCTAGTCAAAATTCAATTGATGCTGATGAGGTTCTTGTCAAATGCCTCGAAAGGGTTCCTTGGCCCACAGGTACATTGCCGAATTCTACGATTCTATCTGAATGGTACAGATCTTGTAAATGCAAAATCAAAGGAGAGATGTTACCAACAGAGTTCCACATAGAAGTTAGGTAGTGACACAGAAGTTGCACACTGCGAACCATACAATCTCCACGTTTGCTAGTCTTAGAATCTTGCTGTAGCTTGGGAGACCATTACCTTTCTCCATTTTTGGATGAGAACAAAAGTAATGCACTGTCGAAGTAATTGTGGGGATAATTGAGGATAGTGTATGTTGATATTGTTTCCTTTTATACATTTGGGTAGAGGGAGAGAACTAGACGTTTAGTTGTGAATTTGGTTGCATTATGTACACTGATAATGTCAAATATACAGTGTCTTCCCTATTGCCCTATACATGGTATATATGAGTGCATACCAATGTGCAAGTTTGAATTTATCCCTAGTTAGTAAAAAAGTGTACGTATATAATTTGGTAATTTTATATAAATAAAATTTGTAAAATTTAACCATAATTTTTTTAAATTTTTTTTAGAAAAAGAGTTATAGAGAATTCCAATGAAAATAATAATAAATTTTTTAAAAAATATTTTTTTATTAAAAAAACATAAAATTTGTGAATAATTTGGCTAGGTTAAAAAAACATATTTTTTTTAAAAAAAATTTGAATAATTCGAAAAACGAATATTTTTTGTCAAAAATTCGTCAATTCGCGAATTTATTAACAGAGATTTTATCTTGGCTTGCTTTCTCATGTGCAAGGCTAGCTTACTCTTGACAGGGCGCGGAATATTGTAGAATTTCTATGGTATATACTACTGGACAACATTTGTTACCAAGTTTGTTTAGCTGTAACCAAACAAAATTGGGCATCTTTATTAATCTAAACGTAGGTTAGTGGATGTAACAAGATTTAATCCTAGCAACTTGTCAACTTTGCAAAATTGCGAACATTAGAATCCCTGTTGCACCGAATAAAGTAACAATCTACTATTTATGATATTCCATTATTCTGCTTTTGCTCGTTAAGATGCTGTTCAATGTGTTTTCTAGGCTGTTAAGACAGTGTTCCACTTTGAAAAGAAAGGAGGGATACCATGTGCCACGTGTCGATTTCTAACACCTCCACGTCCTTGTCAAACCAATCGTTTTCTCTAATTAACCACTAAACCCTCCACGCCACGCCGGGCCTTTTTAAAAACAAAACTAACCTAACCTAACCCAACAAGCCCGACGCGTACTTCCCGTGTACCGAGAAGCACCGGATCCGAGCCCCTCCCACGGACAGCACGCGTGGCGCCAAACAATTCCTCGAGGTACGCCAGCTAAGCCCAAAAGTGGCTCACAAACGAATGAAAAGGGGATTTCAAAAAATGGGAAACAAATCGCACATTCCCAACGGTCAAACGCATCTCTCTCTCTCTCTCTGCTTTGGGTTTGGGGTTGTAGATTGATATACGCAAAGCCTCTCTTTCTATTTTTTGATCGATCTCAGATTCCCAGATTGATCGGTCGTCGGAAATGGCCGAGGAGTTCTCCAAAGCCGTCGACGACGGTCTCAAGCTCTCCAAACGCTTATACCTCGGGAAGGATCGACCCGCCGCCGTGTTGCCGCCCAAGCCTCCGCCGTCTATGTCGGCGGAGGACGGGTTGCCTTACTTACCTACGGCTCCGATGGTGTACGCGGTCATACCCGACCCGGCCATCGTCGACAACCCGGACATACCGAGTTACCAGCCGCACGTGCACGGCAGGTGCGACCCGCCGGCGCTCATTCCGCTGCCGATGAACAAGGTTGAGCTCGAGGTCGATTGTGCTATGGACACAGCTTTTATTCAGGTCACCGGGTCGTGGAGGGTCCACTGCGTCAAGAGCTCAAGGAGCTGTGCTTGCCGGATCGCTATTCCTATGGGCGAACAGGTACTTATTAATTAGGGTTTGTTTGTTAGGGTTTCACTTAATTTGATTTTGATTGCAGTGATTATAATTTAATTGAGATTAAGTCTGTGTTGTTGTTTTAAGCGGATATACGTTTTGGCTAACAGGGTTCAATTCTAGGTGTTGAGGTCGACATATACGGTAAATCGTTCTATACTCAACATAAGCAATTGAGAGAAGATGAAAAGGGTTTAGACAAGGTGGAACATGGAGAAGGAGGCTCTCTTAATGTTAAGCCTCATATATTCACTTTGACAACACCGATGGTAATAATAATTTGTACAACTTCAATGTTTACCTATGTTCGGTTTGTTTTTCGAAATTTAAGTTGTTTGATGATGCACTGTTGTTTTTGTTTGTAAAGGTTGATGGAGGAACCAATCTCACTATTAAGATGAGTTGGTCTCAGAAGTTAGTGTACCGAAATGGAGAGTTTTCTTTGAATATACCATTCACGTTTCCGGAGTATGTTATTCCGGCAGGGAAGAAGTATCTGAAGAAGGAAAAGATTCAATTAAACGTGAACTCGGGTCTTGGAACTGAACTTGTGTGCAAGGCAGCTAGTCATCCTTTGAAGGTGTGGATCATGGATCACACAAGTCCTTTTTTAGTTTTCTTGAAAGGCGATTCGTTAACTCCTTTATAAACTTAATTGACTTGACAGGAATTACGGAGCCAAGAAGGAAAACTGGGTTATCAATACGAGGGAGATGTTGTCAATTGGTCAAGTTCCGATTTCATTTTCTCATATGCTGTAAGTCTTTTATGCACTCTCATTTTCACTCCTCTGTATGGATTAGTATTACAGGACGTATCAAAAATAATCAGAGTGCAAAATGAAACGTTAAAGCCAGGGCTAACTCTAGCTCCTACTACTGAGAGCTGATCATTTGAATATATTTATGCAATTCCAGGTCTCCTCGTCCGAAATACATGGTGCTGTTATCTCGCAATCACCTTCTGTGGATGATGTTGATCAAAGAGAGATTTTTTGCGCCTATCTTCTTCCAGGAAACCAGCAAAGTAGAAAGGTTGGTGTTTTATATTTTATGATACATCTTGGGTCTTATAAATTGTTTGAAACTCTCTGATCCTCTTATTTTGGTTTTGCAGGTGTTCAGAAGGGATTTAGTGTTTGTTGTTGATATAAGTGGAAGTATGGAGGGAAAGCCACTGGATGATACTAAGAATGTATTATCTGAAGCCCTCTCTAAACTTAATCCAGAAGATTCATTCTGCATTATAGCTTTCAACGGACAGACTTATGTTTCATCTACATCATTGAAATCGGCTACCAAGGATGCTGTTACATCGGCCATTGAGTGGGTTGGCCTAAACTTTATTGCTGGGGGTGACACAAATATATTGCCTCCCCTTAACCAGGTCATTTTCCCTTCATACTTCTAAACTCTGTACAGTTATGCGAGTGATTTTACCCCTTGCTGTTTCTATTTGATTATTTTATGCATATGCACGTGGTCATGTTCTATTACACATTTAATGCTATAAATCCTTCTCCACTGAGGATCAGTTAGACTAACTAACATCATTGGGATTGAATCATTTTCTTGTGTTTATTGGCCATTACAGGCAATAGATATGCTATCCAACTCTAGGGGTACACTTCCTATAATCTTCCTCGTTACTGATGGGTCAGTTGAAGATGAGAGACAAATTTGTGATCTAATGAAAAAGCGTCTTGCAAATGTAGATGCGATATCTCCACGAATATACACTTTTGGAATAGGTAATAGTATTTTGGGCTATAGATATGATCTCAATGTATATGCTATCTTGTGGTTAACACATTTGTCTATTTTTCAGGTTTGTTCTGCAACCATTATTTCCTGCAGATGCTTGCAACGATCGGAAGGGGCCAATATGATGCTGCTTATGATATAGGTCAGTATATATCACTCAGAAACAAATGTTTACTAGTAAGACTATGTTTTCTACTCCAGCTGATATGAAATATCGGATTTAGATCTTGTCTTTGTCAAAGCTAGGGTTCAAGGTTTAGGGGTTAGGGGTTAGGGTTCAGGGTTTGAAGCTATCATAACCTATATTCCAAAATTACAGCAAAATCAATTAATCAGTGCATCACTCCTTTTATATAAGTGTATGAGAAATTTTATCCCAACTGCTTGTAGCTTTTTACTTATGCCCTTGAATCTTTTCTCATGTTCAGATCTGGTTGAGCCTCGAATGCAGAATTTATTTACCAGAGCTTCATCTGTGATTCTTACAAATGTAACCCTTGACACATTGGTTGTTCTTGATGATGTTGAGGTATGGTTATCCTATGCTTTGGAATTATGTTGAACTACCATGACACAGTTGATACTTATGCTATACTGTATATTCAAGTTGTCCCAAATTCCCATCTCTATCTATTGCTTGCTGATTTACCTCCTTGGTTCTCGCTTCTTTTGTGCTAACAACTTCTCGCATACACATCAACCTAGTGATAATATGTACAAAAGTAGTGTATCTTGTGCCATTTGAGAAGATTCACCATATTCCTTCAATAGTTTGAACATGTCTTGAGAAGATATACCATATTCGTGCCATATTCCTTCAATAGTTGGGACTCGTTGTTGCTGTTTGTTCAACGTTATTTCCTTACTATTTTGATGGGGATCGTATGTAAATAAACCTCAAACATAGACTCAAAGCTTCATTTGGACTTCACATCAAACTAATAGATTATTCTTGACTTATCATGACGTATCTTGAAATTATCCAACAGGTGCTCCCTTCCTATATTTCAGACCTCTCATTTGGTAGTCCATTAACTGTATCAGGCAGATTCCGAGGCAAATTCCCAGAGACATTCAAAGTTAAAGGTCTCTCAGCTGATATGGCTAATATTGAGGTCGATTTGAGAGTACAAGTTGCAAAGGACATACCTCTTGACAGGGTAAGGCATCAGCATTTGAGCTTGAATAGAAGTTGCATTGCTGTTCATTGTTGTCTTTGATAGTGATTTGGTTTACTAGGTATGAATATTTGTCAATTTAGTTAGCAACAGAGTTGGTTATGCTAACTTTTTTTAATGGTCTTCTTTACCTTAGATTGGATGGTACATTTCACTGCTTTCATGGTTGCATATGTTGTTTCATGCAGTCGTATCTACATTGTGTGTGCTTAGCCACACAGCAATATCTTGCATAGTGATTTTGCCTGCTCTGTATCATATATCTTGTTTCTTGACAATTTCCCTCTTCTGTGTAACAGGTATGTGCAAAACGACAGATTGAGCTATTGACTGCTCAGGCATGGCTGTCAGAGGACAATCAGCTTGAGGATAAGGTTAGTTGGCTGCGACTCTTCCATTAACCTGGAGTTTTCCTAGCCTGACACTTAATCTCATATGTTGTCTTTTATCGATGATTCTATTTCTAACATCAACTTTCTAGTTCGTCTTACTCACAATAGTCAATGGTGCTATATTATTTACATTGTCAGGTAGCTAAACTGAGTGCACTTACCAGTGTTGTGAGCGAGTATACACGCTTGGCAATAGTTGAAAATGATATCGCTGCCCAACAGAAGGTATGCACACGTGTAGTTTAATGTTCTCGCCATAAAAATATTATCTAATGTTTGACACAAATTTTAAGCACACAGCCATGTTTGGCACATCTTCCATGATATTGTGAACACGGCTATGTATTCACTTTCTATTTGGTTTTTTAATAAACCTCATGTAGGCCTCAAAGAAAAGCCAGAACAAGAAGAAAGATTTTGAAAACTTGAAAATGATATTGCCACATAGTCTGGGCGTTGGTTTTGGAAGCTTGACTGCAACCATGGACAACATTCCTCCAGGAACCGAAGAACCAAAACTGCCAGAAGCTGCTGAAATATTTGTTAGAGCAGCTTCAAACTGTTGCGGTTCTTGTTGTCGCACGATGTGCAATCACTGCTGCTGCATGGCCTGCATCCGATGTTGCTCTCACGTAAACCCTCAGTGTGCGAATGTACTAACACAGCTCTTTACTGGTTTAGCGTGTGCTGGCTGCCTCAGTTGCTGTGCAGAATTATGTTGCGGCGGTCGTGGAGGTGGTGGATCCTAGATCGAGTAGAGTGTAGTAGAGATGCTCACATATAGACAGCTAGTAACAAGATTGGCCCTTAAGCTTTAGATCTATATTATATATTATATAGAAGGAAGGCGTTGGGCGGCTCTCTCTTTTAAACAGTCCAGCTTAACCCTGTATATTTGCGACAGGAATGAAATATATATATATATATATATATACACTGTTGAACTAAAGATCAGTTACATCATACAGTGTGTTCAAAATTTCAGCCAAAATCTGTACTCTGTATTATGTCAGTGAAAGAGTTGGTTTATTGCTCTGAGAAATTTTTAAACTACGAAGAAATCACAGAATGACGACCAGTAAAACAGTTTCAAAGTCGATCTTGAATCTACTGGGTTCATATGACAGTGCTTGTACGTGTCACAAGTTTGACGAGAAATGTTGCTGTAACAGTACACGTGTCGACTTGAGACCTGACCGTATATGATATAGCGCCTACACGCATGGCTGTTTTTCCTTCCCTTGCACTCAAACTCATCTCTCAGGATTTCGCCCAGGTTTCCCAGAAGCAAATTTCACGTTGATAAGGTTGGTCGTGCATCTCTCACTTTCTCTAATAAGAACAAATTCGATCAGCAATGGCTGACCAAATTTCAGTAAATTCTATGAAGGAGAATGTTCTGTTTTGTACTTGTTACATTCAGTTATGACATCGTTATTGTTTTTTTCTGAACAATTTTAGTCATGGGTTTTTTGGATTACCCACCTAGTTATGACATATTGTGTTTCTGGAGTATACTTTGTTAATAATAGTACTCTGCTTTTGTTGCTGTACAGATTAAATCAGCGAGCATTTTCACTGTGAGTGAACTGCAGTGATAATATACGTTACATTTTCGTACTGGAATTGCGTAGCTTGGAGCGGAAGGAATATGTGCGAGTAGTGTTAATGGAATCATCATCATTATCTTATTATTATTCTGTACAGCCAAACATATATACAGATCTCTACAAACCGGCAGTGATAATTGCTGCTAGTTTTACACTGGTGGCACTCATCCTCTCCCTTCTTCTCATCCGCCGGCATCTCAAATCATACAACAATCCGGCAGTTAGTCTCTTAGTTTGTTTTGCACTCGGAATTAGGTTTATTCTGTTATCATTGTTCTTAAGTGAATGATGAGCCACGTACTAAACTGTGGTGGAAGTGAACACCTTTGGTTATTTTTACAATTTGTAGTAGAATGTGTTCAGCTACCTAATCAACTGATTTTCCTGCAGGAACAAGTATGGGTGGTGGCTGTAGTTTTCATGGTGCCTGTTTATGCTACTGAGTCAGTATGATTCTTACTTTGTCTCTCTGATATTCACGTCACATCATTTCTTTAATCAAGCTTTATCTGTGGTTAACAAGTTAATCAGTTAATGCTATCTCATACATGTCAGAATTTCTGATTTGGTTTCATTCTAGGAGAAGGAACAAGGAACATGAACTTTAGGAACTAACTTCCATTAGAGGATTCATGATCTGTACTTGATCTTTTCTATAGTGATTATGAGATCACACCAAGTTTTGGATTGAGTCGAATTGGCTTTTGAATTTGGCAGATCATATCCTTGTGGAATCAAAATTGTCTTTAGCATGCGACATTCTAAGAAATTGTTATGAAGCATTTGCCTTGTATTCTTTTGGAAGCTATCTGGTTGCTTGTCTGGGTAAGTCACTAGCTTGTTTTTACACATTTGATGTACTATATCTGAATGATAATGTTATTATTTTGCATGGTTATTATGCAGGAGGTGAAAGAAGAGTCATAGAATTACTTGAAGACCAGTCTGGAAAGCTCCTGAATAAAGCATTGGTAGATGGGGAAGATGAGAAGTGCAGGAAGCCACACTGGTCTCTTCGTAACTTCTTCTCGCAACCAACTATTATTGGGAAATATCTGCTCACAATAGTAAAGTTTGGTCTTGTACAATATGTAAGTCACTACTCTTCCCCCGTTATAAATTTCATCCTGTTTGGGTCTTAATATTTGAATGGTGAATACCCCAGATGATTCTAAACACAGTTTGTGCATTCCTAGCAGTTATATTGGAAATCTTTGGTGTTTATGGAAATGGTGAATTCAAGTGGTACTACGGGTATGTCTGTTTGTGTCTAATTAATATGTCTATCGCATAATACTATGCATTATATATTCTTCTAATGAAATTGCAGGTATCCATACATCACGGCAGTACTGAATTTCAGCCAGATGTGGGCACTGTATTGCCTTGTGAAATTTTACAATGTGACCCATGAAAGACTTGCACCAATAAAGCCACTTGCAAAGTTCATCAGTTTTAAGGCGATTGTGTTTGCAACTTGGTGGCAAGGTGTAGGGATTGCTCTATTGTGTGCATTCGGTGTTCTTCCCCATCAAGAGAAGCTACAGACAGGGTTGCAAGATTTCTTGATTTGTATAGAAGTATGTTGCTTTCTGAATACTCTTTAAAGTAAGCCAGAAACAATTTGATGAACTAGCTAGGTTAGAAGTTGAAGTGTGATATGAAGTAAAAGCCTCATTATAATGCAGGTTAATTATGTGTATGGCGCTTCTTGCAGATGGCAATTGCAGCTGTTGCACATGTGTTTGTCTTTTCAGCAGATCCTTATCAGTACATTTCATCACCGTCTGGGTATGAAAAGATCTCTGCCACTGAAACAACCAAGTCGGAAGTAGTGAAGATGGAGGAAGGTGGCAGTACACAAGCTGTGGTCGAAACAAAGGAAACTCAAGATGAGGCTCCTGGAACAAGTGTGAGAGAGAGTGTTCAGGACATAGTCATGGAAGGTGGTCATCATGTAAGCTCCTCTTTCATCAATAGTAAGAATGCACACATTGTACTTGCTAGATCCCTAAATATTCTCATTTTGGACATCATATGTAAACTGCAGGTTGTCCATGATGTTGTGCTAACCATAAACCAAGCAATGGGGCCTGTGGAGAAGGGTGTGACAAAAGGCGTGACGAAGATACAAGAGACCTTCCACCAGAGAACAGATGAGCAAGACGATAAGTCGGACGTAGAGGTAGAGGAGCGTATTGAAGTGACTTTTTCGGATGATGAAACACATACAGAGCACTAAGAAATGTACTTGTATATTATTATTTTTTTGAAGAAATGTAGTCATTCATTAATTGCACTTTTCAGACTTCGATAGAAACACTTTGAGTTGGGGAAATTGCACTGTGCAAAATTTAACCACACACTGAAGTGCCTCAAGCCCTTAAATTGTCTAATCTGCTGCTATAATAATGAAAACAATGGTCCACTATGATGGAAAAAAAAACGTTGTGTTGGAGACTTGGAGGTGTCCTGTAAACAGGACAACGCATATAATTAAATTAAGTTGTTTTATTTGATAAACCAGGGGCAATTAATGGTCTTAGTATCCTCCCAGAAGGGTGTGTACTAGAAAGCTTTTGGAGGGAATGGGAGACATGCACTAATTCGGTAATGTAACAATTTCCCAGGCCATGCAGGAAACATGACGCACTTCTTCTAGGAATGCTTCTCGAGGAGAAGTTATTACTTAGGGCTGTCCTGCCTCATCAAGAACAACCATGGCTGCTTGAGGATTGTAGGGACATGATATCCAAACCAAGGTTACAATTTCCTCATCAAAAAGAGAAGATCCCAGGAAGGCTACCATTTGATTGTTCAGAACACATGATGATCATTACAGCTAATCTGGCGTTTAATCATATATATATGGATTGGTAACAACTTAGTCTTATCAGTCTTATATATGTGAAGCTTTTAATTTATTGATAAGCTTCAAACTAGATTTAACATCAAATTAATATGAAAAGATTAAATAGTGTCTTGCAGCAGGGGAAGGGGGTATATGTTAAGATGCGCTAAGCTACCTGGAATGCTGGAAGCCAGAAGTGATAAAAGTTGTGGTCACATGGTATGTCTGTGTGGAAATTCCCTTTCCAGAAAGCTTTCTTGGAATGCATGCATTTTATCTGTAAACTTCTAATCGATCACTCAAAACTTTGCGCGCATTTCATAAAATCAAGGTCAAAGATTGATGACTGCTTCCTGGAGTGTGCTCATGCACTCAATTCAATGTGATCACAAAGGTTACCTGGTAGGAGATTATAGGCCATTAGAAGGGATTTGGTGTAATTCTAAGCGTCTTCGTGTATAGAAGTAGAAGTAGAAGTAGAAGTTGAGTTGTGTTTAAGAGTTGTGTTCATGTAGTGTTGTGATCTATTTGGTCGAGAAATGATGTGCCAATTGGAATGCATGGAAACATCCTAGTAACTAGCAAGGCCTCAGATTGGACTAGCTAGTAATGCTAATTAAACAGTTCCTTTGAATGATTATACTATTACGTTATATAACCAACTTGTTAGAATTGAGTGATTAAGCGTTACACAAGTAGTTTTAAAATGGATTAGTACATGCTTAGATTAAGGTTTCTTGGTAAGATGAATATATATATAGTAGAAATTAAGGAGTGTACTTAGTACATAGGCAGCGGAAATTAACGTTATCCTCCGACCTCTTTGAGACAGGTGTTGGTCGAATACGGTCCGATGAGTCGTCATGATTGTGTCGTCAGCTGACACTTGTCAAAACAAATCACTAAACCCCAAACTTTGATAGTCAAAAGTTGATCTAAGTTGGATTAGAGCAAAGCAAGGTCGGCCTAACAAGTTAAGAAAAGCAACAGTAGAGCAAAAGCAAAAGCAAAATCAAGGTTTAGGGTTTAGCATGGACACCTTCACGTGTGGCTCAGAAGTCCTGGAACCCTAGATGAAGAGCATGTTGGCCCAGCCATACCTCTATCATGTGAGGTGAGTGAAGGTTTTATTGGATTTATACCAACAAGAATATAAAGCTTGATTCACTACTTGATCTTGCTTATATATAATTACAGAATCAGACAAACCACTGAAACTGGTTCAGTACTAAATACTAACTTCCTCTGGGAAGAAATTTCAGTAATTTCTTACTATATATATTCCTGAATGCAGATATGACTATATTAGGATTTAGGGTCTCTTGGGGAGAGTTATATAGTCTTTACAGTGATGATCCTGGACAGGAAAACCGGGATTTGGTTGTTAGTCAAGTAGGAAAATGAGCAAGTTGGAATATTTATGTTACTGATTGTAACTAGGAAAAGGGTTTAGGGGGTTAACAGAGGTGTGGAATTGTAACTTTTTGTTTGTTTGTACCACATTAATCTTAGCTTTAAGTTGGAAGTTGGGCAGATCGAGCTTATAATTAAAAAGATAGGAGTTGATAATAATGCGGCCAGTAAATGTACATATAATGCTTGGGAACTTGAACCAGTAGCTAGAAACTACAGCATTGGCTATGGAAATTCTCAAGATCAATCACAACTCTATAAAAGCCTTTTTGCAAACTCGGCTCTCAGTGGCTTATGAGATCTGTGCACAGTGCACTACATCGCATTTCTATAAGCCCATCTTTATCCATAACTTCAACATATGAAGGTATGTAAGACTTGTTTTTACGTAATTGGCTGACATTATTGTGTGTTTGGATAGTTTGGAAAGGTCTCTCAACTTGAATAGATTGCAGATATTCAGTTGGATGCAAAGCAAGCTTACTGGGAAACCTCAGAATAAGAAAACAAACCTGAAACTGTTCGAAGGTAAATAATTGTTTTTTCGATTCAATATAAGTGTGTGATTGAACATTCTGTTTGAAAACTAACCACGTTGATGTTATGTAGATGATCACAAGGTACCAAAGCTTCCCAAAGAAGACCAAAAAACCAGTGAGTGGCCACATGGATTGTTGACAATTGGGACATTGGGAAGAAATCATGACTTAAAGGAATGTCTACATGCTAATCCACCACCCTCCCCAATAGATGTTCTGCATGATTTTACACCAGAGGAAGCAACACACATTCAGAATGAGCTGAGCTCATTCTTCAATGAATATTGTGATCAGCCGAATTCTCCTACTGCAGCATTGGATAGGTTTCTTAGCAGGCAATCAAGCTTGAAATTGGTAGAGAGAACAATTAGTAATAATGCTACTGATTATTCTGATGAGCCTAAAGAGAATTTTAATAGCCAATTCCAGCCTAGCGCGAGTGTAGTCCTGAGTCGAGGGAAAGATGTCAATTGCTTGGAGAACACAAACACGGCCATTGGGAAGAAGTCACTGTCTTTTCTCGTGAAGAAAATGTTTGTTTGCAGAAGTGGGTTTTCACCACCTGTTCCTGTTCCTGGTCTAAGAGATCCAATCCCTGAATCAAGAATGGAAAAGGTACATCGATCCATTCATATCATATTAATAATCTAGTATATATAGATTACAACATTAACATTGATATTCCTTCATGTGCTTTATGCATACTATCTTGCTTAAACAGTAGCTAGCTAGATACCCAATAATTAAGCATCAATCTATACCATGCCAGCTTGGTTATAGACTTATATATAGTCCTTTTTCTTTCATTGTACTAATAGCTACTGAGGGCAATACTTCACAAGAAGATCTATCCCCAGCAAAGTTCAACTTCAACACTGTCCAAGAAAATGTACTTAGAGACTAGACGCATAACCAAGTCTGTCACTGTGAACGAGGAGCAACTAAATGATAAGGGAGAGGATTCAGATTCCGACAATGATGGAAGCAAATGGGACAAGTCTGATTCTGAATGTAAGCACTTGCACCTAGTTTTGATCAAGTTTTATTATAGTTACATATATGAATGAAATTTTGAATTTTGATTCATGAAAGTTGCTCACACCATTTGTACGTTTTTTTTTCTTATTGCAGATATCGTTTTAGAGATATAGACTACTACTACATGTTCTGGGATCATATATAAGCATCCAACATGTATCTCATCGCTTCAACAAATAATGCCGGAACAAGTACTGTGATCGATTTCTTCATGCTTTAGGATTTGAGTTGGGACATTTGTGTATAGGACTCAGCTTTGTGGAGAAGTCGAGTGTGGATCACTGCTATGATCTATATATATCACTATATGCTAGCAAATGAGAATCAATTATATACACCTATTTTTTTTTATCATCAAATGAGAGGCACTTTATTAATTAAAAAGAAATATTGTTACACAGCAGATGTCCATAGGGCTCGAGAGAATTGATTACTGTTAAACTAATCTAGAAAATTTAAACTAGTTCACGAACAAATGCTCAGACAATAACCCCAAGTAACCAGAACATGTCTCTCACAGCCAAGACAAACATCAACATGGATAGACCAAGGTAATGTTCGCCTAAAAAAACTTCAACTATTTCTAGGCCTCGCCAGGAGTCTCCACGACCATATTAGCTAGGACCTCACTGTCAGTCTGATTAGAAGTAGACATTGTCGCAGAAACCACAGGAACCAGTTCTGCTTCACTTCTCATAGCAAGTTTCTTACCAACAACTCGCTTCTTGTAGACTTTAGGGGAGCCAGCCACTGTAAGACTTCCCGCATCCTTGTTCCCTGCTGCAGCCTTCTCCTTAGTCTTATTCTTTGATCACACATGGCGACCCCTCTTTCTTTTCAACGGAGAGACTTTGATATGGCCGAACTCATTCGTAAGTGACAAACAAAGTGCAGTGAGTAGTGCCACACCCTCAGAAGGAGGTGATGGGACCTGAGCACGGGTTGCCCTCTGATAAACCTTCACTGATCTTGGCAGAGACTTTGGAGTGTCCTTCACCACCTTCCTTTTCACACCGAGCATCGGTCTAGCTTCCTTCGAGAATCGAACGCTGGGAGTAACCTGTTCCGGAGACTTGAAAGAGAACGCCCATAATTGACGAGCGAGAGTCGAGGATGAGATACCTAGGAAGGCCAGCATGAGACCTGGAGCTGTCAGAGAACTCCTAGAAGATGTCAATGCACTTGTGGAAAGTGGAGTCCTAGTCAAACTGGGACTCTTAGTCAAGCTAGGGTTCTCAAGTTGACCAGGGTTCTCTTGACTCGCCAGCTTGCAAACTGCCCCGATTCCGATATCCTTCTTCCCTTTCGAGTCGGGAAGCTGGTAGGCCATCATCGCTTCCTCTGTCGTTGGCATGTCCGGTGGACCGCTGTAAATTGCATGCTCGAACATCCCATAAGTTAGGCAATAGCCACAAAGTCAATCATACCTATAACAAACCGATATGACGATGTCGTCGAAGTCAAAGACCTCCAGTGGGTAGGCTTGCTTCACCGGCTTCTATATATCATGCCAAATGCGTGCTTGGAATTGTTTGCCCCTTCTGATTCCCGGTTCATCTAGTCAGATGATCTCGCCAAGGGTAGCGACGAATATCCGACGGTGGTGACCGTCTGCAACCGTGGAGGAATCCCCAATACTTCCACCCACATCGGGATCTTGTTCAGCACCACCTTCCCAACATCACCGACTCCATTATGAGGGCTCAAAACCAGGTTTGGTTTGCCATAAAACCATGGACCCTCCTTCAAGATTCGATCTCTCTCTGCTTCGACATCAAAAGCAAGGACAAATTGATCCTTGTGCTGCCTAATTGACAATCGCTTCTTGAGATCCCACACGCCTGCAATCGTGCACATGAATGCCTTAGGGATCAGATCTTTCTTTGCCGCTAACAAATGGCCTACAACATAGTGCTTAGAGTTACTTGCGTCCTTGACGCTAAAGGAGGTTTTGCCTCACTCGGAGACTACAAAGGCAATAGAGAATCTGCGGGATACGCCATCAGAGGAGGCCATGGGGTGCTAGTGCTGCAAGAGAACCGATGGGGAGGCTTGTGACACTATAGGATTTTTTGTGTTAACGAATAAAAGGTGCATTGTTAATTATATACACCTATATATAATGTTTCGATGCCCCCATTATAATACGCAAACAAGAAATTCAAAAGAAAACAAACCAAGTGCTTTACATACCATCACATCATGTTTGTATGAAGAACCTGTCGACAATTACCACACAGTACACGTAACAATTGTTTTGTCTTTTTTTTTTCATAAGAAAATCAATTATATATGAAATCATGTGTCTGTTTGGGATAGATTCTTAAAGTGATTTTTCAATATTAACGTTTTCTCTTATAAGTACTTTCAAGAGGAAACACCTCTCATTTGCTTTCTAAAAAATCACTTTAAGACTTGTATGTGATTTCCTAAATTTTTTCAACGTGATTTCAATTGTGATCAAACACCATGAAGTTGATAAAAGTACTTTTTCAATGTTTGAACTGCTTTCAAAAGTCATACCAATATATTCAAACATGTATCAGCCATAATATTGGTAACTTAAGATTTCACAAAACTAATCCTATATAGTAAGCAAAATATTTCGAAAAAAAAAACAAAAAATTGTCATTAAGTAGAAGAAAATTTAAATACAAATAAGAGTAGCCAAGCTGGTGGAGCATTGGAGTTGCTCTGTTGGTCAAGGTGTTGAACTTAACTACTGACGAACCAGGTTTGAATCTCAGTACTTCCTATATGAAAAGAATTTTCTCTAAAAATAGCCAATTGAGAATTGGGGTTGCTCCATGGCCAATGCGTTGAACTATCCGTTGACGAGCTATGTACAAATACTAATACCCCCTTTTATCGTCCAAATTTTTTAGTGGTTTCAATTAAACAAATAAAATTGTGATTCGAGTTTCACTGTGTGAACATACTCCTTTCCATTGTCCAAATTTTTAGTGTTTTCAATTAAACAAATAAAATTTTGATCCGAGTTTCACGGTGTGGACTCAGTGATTTGTGAGCACCGTCAAGCCTGCTCAATTGGTGTGACTTTCACGATTTTCTTTTGTTTTCTCTTCTCCTCACAGCTCATGGCATCCAGCCAAACCCTAAAGGTTGGCGGCGTCCTTCTATGGTTCTTAGTGTGGGTTATGTTCGTAGGCAACATGGGTGTAACAGGTGCGATGGGGAAGTTCGATGGCGGTTGGGATGGTTTGGTGGATCTCGGCAAGGAATGCAGTGCAGCAACGGCTTAGGATTGTGACATCCAGCCTGGTATTATTGATCCAGGTGGGTGGTGAGGCTCTTGGATCTGTTCGGTTCACGTCGGTTCACGTCGACGTCTAGGATCCGAGTGACGACACCGAATCTCGACTTCAAATTTTCCCGATGGTTCTATGTAGGCAGCATAGTCACCTTCTAATGGCAGTGGACATCCAAACAATGGCTTGGTGATGGCACTATGCATGGGCGAGCCTCCGTCTCGAGCGGGTGACGGCTTCCAGTGGCGGGGTGAAGACCTCAGGTTAAGGCTTGCTGGAGTGGATATGGGTGAACAATAATGTTCTCTGGGCCTTACTCCTCTTGGCCTGGGCTAGGTTAATTAGAAGAAAGATGTTTGGTTTTACTCGGACATCTGAGCCTGTTAGGTTGGGCCTCAGACTAGGGTAGGATGCTTCATAGGGCATCTTATCGATTTCTCTGCCTGGATCTAGGTGACCATTTTGTTTGTATTTGCTTTTTAAGTCGTTCAAGTTTACTGGTATTGGATTTGGGAGATGTTATTTTGAGGTAGAGGAGGTTCCTGGTTAATTAAGGAGTTGTGTGCTAAAAATTTGATAATTACTATCTCTAGTTAGTTTAGAGATTTGTGTTTCACCATGTTATTTAGTGTAATAATGTAATAAAATTTCTCTTTGTCGAGCCGATTAATCCGATAAAAGAATCTATTATTATCATTTTTATTTTCTTTACAGTAAATTTTGATCGACCCTATAAAAAAAAAAATATCCAAGCCGGTGACTTTAATGGTTCCCAACCCAACTCATATCTAGGAGACTAGGACAATATTAAAAATTCGGAATTAGGGTTGGTGGGGCACTTTGATCTACCGGAGAGGAGCGGCAGCGTGTTTTGTGTCCGTGAAAGTTTCAAGCTTTGAGTACTTCTGCTGCTCTGCTTGGAACCTTAATGTCATTGAAGCTTTGACTCTGAGTTTCTACTACAGTTTGGAGCTGCTTTTTCAAGTACCCAATTCGCAGTAGCAAAATTTAGTTTACTTCTTCATCTACTTCATGTCGTGGGCAGGCCCAGAAGACTCTCTTCTCTCCACTTCTCTTGCGAGCTATCTTGACAGTGTGTTACTCTCTCTCTTTCCCAGTTTCTCTTCTTTAAGATCTGCTTTTGAAGCCATTGAAATTGGATTTGTGAATTTAGGACAGTTAGCTGTGGATGCTTTGTAAAGATTTGCTTTTTATGTTTTTATTGGATTGATGTTGAGGGATAAAGGCTGATGCTTTAGTATAGATGGATGTAATTCAGCAAAATCAGTGCCTTGACTTCTCTTTTGGTTTGCTCTTTGTTAACATAAGCGAAAAAAAACACATAAAATTTTGGGGTTTTGTTAAAATATCTACTGATGAATGGTCAATTTTGGTATAGGATGTCCTCCTTTGTAGCCTAATATCATAGAATGGAAGCATGTTATTGATAGACTAACAAAAAGAATATTGTCCAAATGCTATGGTTGCTCAGTAGAGATTGAGGATAGTTGCTTAAGTTATAAGCCATCGGAAGCACTGACAATATGTAATAATTTAAAACCTGCTTTCCTTGAGTTCCCTGCATAATGGTTTGAATTTGGTGCTTTTGTTTCTGCATTTGGATTCCTGCCATTTATACTTTGTTATTGCCCAGCATGGTAGTTTGTGAGAACTGATTGATGTTATTTATTAAAGAGTACTTGGCTTATTATGATCTTGATTCACTTTTTCAGAAAAGCTCCTTGTCTTGTTGCGAGATGGGCGAAAGCTCTTGGGGTTGCTAAGGTCTTTTGATCAGTTTGGTAATATTATTATACTCTCCGCCTCATAATGAGCTCTTATTTCGTAACTGTCTTTTCTCTTTTTTTCTTCTCGGGGAACCTTGATATATGGAAATGTCTTCCTCTGTGCCCAGCAAATGTTGTGCTTGAAGGGGCATGTGAACGAGTTATTGTCGGTGATCTATATTGTGACATCCCGTTAGGGCTGTATGTGATCCGTGGGGAGAACGTTGTCTTAATTGGAGAACTGGTATATTGCATTATCTTCGAATCTGCGAGACTTGTTTATAGATTTTCGTACTGTGTTTTTTCTATCAAAATTATATCACCGCCTTCACAGGAACTAAACAAGGAGGAGCTTCCCCCTCATATGACTCTGGTTCCTGAAGCAGAGATAAAAAGGGTAAGTCCGTGTATGTGTTTGATTATGAATAAACAGAACAGTTCTGTAGGGGCATACTGACTAATAAAAGAGGTAATTTTGAAATAAGGAGTATCTGTCTCGCATAATGTCCTGCCAAGGTTATTTAGGAGCTCCTTTATGCACACAGTTCCCCTATTCTTATTTAGCTAACTTCATAATGCCTGCTATTTTGAGTGGAAATACTAATGTTCTTTAGTTTTTATAAAGTAAGATAGCCTCTTTTATCAGCTGGCCTCATATTTACTTGAATTTTAATCAAATCCTGTTCTCAAACATACTATTTCTTATGTATTTATGACTAGATTTTCCACTGTAAGCCCAAGAACTATTCATCCTTTTTTTATTAGTCCGTTAAGATGTAATCGTTTTAATGGTTTTACTCTTAGTTCAGCTTGTTTCTGGATATAGTGTTTTGCATTTTCAGTAATTTCAGTTCATTTTCTTTTCATTCAGGCTCAGAAGGCAGAGAGGGATGCCACAGACTTAAAAGGCTCCATGAGAAAAAGAATGGAGTTCCTTGATTTCGATTAACTCGTCCTCCCATTTTATCATGGGTTCATGCCATGTCCGCAAATTTTAGTGCGACAGTGGCCCAAGATCTCAAATTGCAGTGCAGAATGGAAGAAGGGAAGAAGAAAGTATAATCAATTCTGAGGAATATTGAAACAAATGGTGTGGAGGAAAGTTTATATTTTGGGTGATATAGAATTGGTCCAGGATTTAGTTAGCGATTGCTTCCATGTTGAACAATAGTTTGATTTTCCATTGTTACTTCCGCACAGTCGGTATATTTTATCTGTAATATGGTAATTCCTTATAAATTCACTTTCCCCTTAAAAAAAATAGAGCTGTGCTTCCATGAATTTTCCTTAAAGACAAAATTAGATTGAGTTTGCAGTAGTTGGTATGCAATGACAGTAGAAACTTATACCAGTTGACGAAACCCTTATTACACACATTCAGTACAAGTTCAAAAATGAAAAGAAAAAAGTTACTCGGAATATCTTCACAATAGGGGATTTCAGGTCACATACACTCAGGTCCATAAACATATATTTCACGTGAAAGAACTCCAGATGGACATAGGGACTACGGCCAGACAAGTTTAGGCGTTTTCTGGAAATGTAAGCAATGTAATAAGAGGCTCACGATCAGGGAAGTGCTTAATGAGCTCCGAGCGTTTTGCCAACTCGAAATCTTGGAACTGAAAGGCAGGTGCGCAGGTGCATCCTACGAGAGAGTAGTGTGTCTCAGGATCCCTTAGAGCAGTTTTGGTCAATGCACCATTTTGTGAAATGCTGAAATCCTTTGTAGGAAATGCACCAAACCAAACATTTGGAGGCACTGTGTACTGAGGTTGCTGATCCTCTTCAATGAAATTGGGTCCAAGGTTTGTTAGCTTGACTTTCCCATCCAACTCATTCAACTCTATTACCTAATAACAAGTAGAAGTGTTAAAAAGGAGAGATCAAATGATGAACCCTTACAGAAGGTAAGCAAGTTTACATTCTCTTCTCTTTATTCCTACAAAAAGCTCTTTAAGTTACTCAAATAAGGCATAATACACAGAAGATGAAAACTTCTAAGAATTATTTATCTGGAGATACAATAAAATGCAAAGCTTAGGCTAATGGACAAGACAAAACAAAAAACCATGTACTCTATTGAAATCTTGTTAAGATAAACAAGAGAAATTCAATCTCTCTACTTGTAATGCAAATTTCCAATGGCAAATGCAGCTTAAGAATTACAGATGAAAATTAGACACATGCACACATATATGTTATGCATACAGTGATACAGATCACTTTATCTCATTTCAGAGAAGTCCATAAGATGCCGCTACTGAACATGAAATTTCACAAGTATTAACAAATATAGCAAAAACAGCCCCGACCATCCTTGCTTAGGCAATGCAACTATCTCTTAGATATTGTAGCGTAGTAAATGCACACTATTTCAAAATTGAATCTTTTGATGGCTAAATCAGGATGGGACATACCGTAAGCGGCTCTCCGAGGTAAAAATGCCAAGTTTCTGCACAAGGGATACGATGAAGGCACGAAACATTCCCAGTCGGCAGCAAGAAGTAAATAGCTGTACTCACAGGGCGCTCAACCTTGTCTGAACATAAACCGCACATACTTGTATTTGGTAAAGGTAAAAGTAAACTTCAAACTCAAAGCACACAAAGCCAACAAACACTTTCAGATATCAATAATCCAATCCAACACAAGAAGAAAACCCAAATCATAGGAAGACAAAACACATGTAGACGACAACGTTAGATGAGAAAGTGAAGTGAGGAGCTTACAATCTGGAGGGAGCTGACACAAGGGTAGGACAATGGAAGTGTCCCTAAAAGTTTCGGAAAAGAAACCACCTTCGGGATGTGGATTCAGTTTCAGTTTCTCCGCAATCTTTGTCGCAGTTACACTGCCCATGATGCGATCTCTTCTCGTCTTCTATCTCCGTTGTCAAACTGAACACTGTTTTATGTGTTGGGTCAGTTCTCAGTTTCTCCCTCACCCTCTCACTTACCGACTATCACCATACGGCACGTCGTATTATTCACTGATTCACACACTCTACATAGACGATGTCGTTTTGGCCTTTTTGGTTGCTCGGTCAGTCGTTTTGAGATTCCGATGGCACACGGCGGAGACCTACCCAACGATCTCGTGTTTAGAATCCTTGCGCGGCTGGCGGTGAAATCACTCCTTCGTATCGCTTGCGTGTGCCGACTATGGTACAACATCTTCATGTACGACCATCTTCAGCTTCAAGCCGCTCGCGAGCCAAAGTGGTGAGAGAGAGGCTGCATTGGCTTAACACTAGTAACACTGACGGCTATGCCAAAGTGGTGGTTGCTTTCGACTTGGCAAAGGAGCAGTTCGTCGAGACAATGCCGCTGCCTGATTTTTGTAAGGAATATGATCGTGTTAAGAGTATTGGCCTCGGCCTTGGGTTTCAGCTGGAGGATGTCTCTGTGTGGTGCGTTTTCCTAATCCTTGGTCGAAGAAGCAGGCTGCTGCTATTGCTGATTGTGATTTGTTTTTCGATATCTGGGTGATGACGGAATATGGAGTGGCTCAGTCGTGGAGGAAGCTCTATAGATACAGTTATTCCAGTGGGGTTTTGCCATCATCTTTTGGTTACGGAAAGTTGTACAGTTGCTTCCCTGGATAAGAAGGAACGTACCAGGTTGAGACGGATTGATTACAAAGACAAAGAAGAGCAGAAGTTTCGCCTTTATACAATTATTGAGGATCTTAATGGCATGCTCGAATATGAAGAGAGCTTACTTAGATTTGACTATGATGACTTTGAATGGAATCTAGAGGGTAATGATGATGAGGGTTGAAGATGAGCTCAAGGAAGAAGACCAAGGCATGCTCACTCTTTTGATGTAGTTATTAGAGTGGAGACATATGGTTTGTTTTGCTAGAGACCAGTGATGTGCTTGAGATACTTGCGATGGTGTGTTGCTCGTGTTGTTGTAACTAAGTTTGTATAAGAGACTAGGATCTGCTTCTTAAAATATTGATGCTTCTATCAAGTGGAAGCAGAGGTATGGAAAGACTTTTTCACTAGGATCACATCTGAATCTAATCTTGAACTGCTCACATTCATGGATTTCGTTGGTACTCATGGTGGTGAATCTTCTTATTTCATGACTGTTACATCTAGTATGTCTTTTAGTATAATGAAATCTTTTCTTTTGATTCTAAATATGTTCTGTTCTAGGTTCACTATGTAGTATGATAAAAATTACTTGCAACCTGCAGCTAGATTTATCAGTTTCTGTGTTTAAAATGGTTCTGTTTTTGGTTATCTTTTACTAATCATATAGCCTTCTGGAAGGCTTTTTAACTTGGGCCGTGTTCGTGCGATAATTTGATATCATAGCTTAAAACAAGGACTTACTTATAAGTCGAGGCTCTTTTGTTTTCTTAGAACTACCTAGATAAGTTCTGTATTAGCCATTGTAATGTGGAGTCAGCAGATTCTTGTGTATCTGTACCATCTTTGGTACTGAATCATGCAACCTTCTTTCGTATTGCTGTTGATGTCCAAATGCATGCAACCTTCTTTCGTATTGCTGTTAGTCTATTATCATCATTCTATTCATAAATCAGTCTGTAACATAAACATATAAACATATTAGAGAAGTTTTACAAGAACAGTTCATACCTTGGTTATTGAGATTCATGGCCATCAAGCTTTCACAAAGACAATCTTCTGAGCAATTCACTAGCATTTACTTTATGTGAGTAATCTATCGATTGTTGTGCTTGTTCTGTGCTTACTTAGGGATCCCCTTTATATACTGGTTTAGGTGATAGAGTTTCATCTCACAAAAACCTCTCTATACACTATAAACCTATATCAACTATGACATCCGATGACTAAGTTTCCTAAGCCATTTGAACTCCTTGTACCAATCATCACATATTAATGAATGAGTATCCAAGTTAAATAATGATTTTGCAATCTCATTCACTTATTTCTCAAGTATGTATAACAGTGTTGGACCTTCATAAGGTTTCCTATGTCCACTAGGAGTACTACTCCAACATTCTCCCACTTGGACTAGGAATACCTTATACAACAACAATCACACTTAATCAGAATATAGCAAATCTTTAGTGCACGTTGAGATCACAAGACATTACAAAAGTTCACAACTTTGATCTACAATTATGCATATGCACTGCAGAATTAAGAACCAGCTGTATCAGATGATACACCCTTTCCAAAACCACTGCAAGTGCATTTATATAAAGTATCAATCAAACCAGATGGTCATCTGTAACCACGTTCAAACTACCTGATGTATCTGCTACAGCTTCAACATGGTTTTGATCCTTCTTTTGGTCCTGTATGCTAGGACCTGATACCATTTCAAAAAAAAATGTCCATATGTATCTTGTATATATATATTCTGTAACCATAACCCTTGTTCATAAGCACAATACAATGAACAATCATAACTTTAAAAGAAAACATGATTCAATAACTGTTTCATGTAATGCAACAGATGCTGAATAATAACTTTCATAATGTTCAACCAATTTCAGCAATCATAAGCACACGAAACATGTCTGTAATTCAAAATAACTGAATCAAACCAGAACAAAATCTAATGAACAGTAAACAACCAAATCTTAAAACAAAATACAGAAATGGATTACTCCCACTGAACTTATGCATCAAGGTATGGCAGCATGCCAATGCCTTTTGCATGAGACTTAAAAACACTTGCTGTCATAGGTTTAGTAAATGGATTTGCTAGCTGAACTAAAGTGCCATTTTTCAACACTTCTAACTCTTTATTTTTGACTCTCTGCCTAATGCTATAATACTTGAGATCTATGTGTTTGGAATTGGTAGACCTCTTGTTGTTTTTACTGAAGAAAACTGTAGCGGAATTGTCTCAGTAAATCTTCATAGGCACTGTAGCAATAGTGTTAACTATACCAGTCTGTATCAGAAAGTTTCTCAGCCATAAACCCTCACAAGCACCCTCATAAATTGCAATGAACTCTGCCTGCATAATGGAAGTAGCTGTGAGTTTTTGTTTCATTGTTTTCCATGCTATAACACCTCCTGCCATCACAAAAACATATCCAGCGGTTGATTTGCTGTTGTGGGGATAACCGGAAGCAAAGTCTGAGTCAGTGTAACCAACCATTTCAAGTTCTTTTTCTCTTCTGTAAACCAAAGAGTGGTTCTTTGTGCCTTGGAGATACCTGAGAACCTTTTTACCTGCTGTCCAATGCTGTATGCCTGGATTGGATTGAAATCTTGACAAAATTCCCACTGCATAAGATAAATCTGGTCTTGTACATACCTATGCATACATAAGGCTCACAATGAGCTGTGCATAAGGTTTATTTCTCATTTGTTCCTTCTGTATATCTGTAGTTGGGCATTGATCTTCGTTGAGCTTATCTCCTTTTGACATAGGAACTGCTCCAGGTGCACAATTCTGCATATCAAATCTCTTAAGCACTTTGTTGATGTAGCTATGCTGTGATAAACCAAGTAGATACCTTGACCTGTCTCTCTTGATCTCTATCCCCAAAACATACTCAGCTTCCCCTAGATCCTTCATGTCAAAATGTTTTGACAAGAAGGCCTTAGTCTTCTTTAATATCTTCATACTTGTACTAGCTAACAGAATATCATCAACATATAGAATTAGGAAAATAAAATCTCCTCCTTCTGATTTCATGTAGACACATTCATCTACAATGTTTTCCTTGAAGCCAAAGTCACTGATCACTGAATCAAATTTCAAATACCATTGTCTTGAAGCCTGTTTCAGCCCATATATTGACTTGTTCAGTTTGCAGACAAGATGCTCACTTCCAGGTGTCACAAATCCCTCTGGTTGCTTCATGAAGATCTCCTCATCTAACTCCCCATTCAAGAATGGTGTTTTTACATCCATTTGGTGTAGCTCCATGTCAAAATGAGCCACCATTGCCATTATGGTTCTGAAAGCATCTTTTGTGGAAACTAGTGAAAAGGTCTCTGTGAAGTCAATTCCCTCTTTCTGTGTAAACCCTTTTGCTACAAGCCTTGCCTTGTATCTCACTGCCATCTGTATGAAGTTTGGTCTTGAACACCCACTTGCATCCAATGGCTTTTTGCTTCTCTGGAGCCTCTACTAATTCCCATACATTGTTCACATGCATAGAGTTCATTTCTGAACTCATTGCTTTCTCCCACTCATGTGAACAATCTCCTGACATGGCTTCCTTGAAGGTTATGAGATCTGCAATGTCACCAAGGTCATAATCTACTTCAACATCATAAATCTGAAATTCACTTGACAATGCATCAAGTGTAGATCTTCTCTCTCTCTGTGATCTTCTCAAAACTTGTTGCTGTGGTACCTGTTACTGTGGCATTTGTTGCTGTTGTATATGTGTATTTAGAAGCTGGTATTGCACATTTATATCATGGTCAACAAAATTAGGCTCTATAATCACAGGTGCTGAAGTAATCGCAGATGTCACCGCTGGAACATTTTCATTAAGCTCTTCAAAAACAAAATCCTCCACAGAATATGCAAGATTAACTTCATTAAAGAACAATGCCTTGTTTGTTTCAATAATTCTCAAGGAATGAGATGGACAATAAAATTTGTACCCCTTGGAATGTTCTGGATAACCAATGAAGAAGGCTGACACTGTCTTGGGATCTAATTTGTTTTCATCTGGATTATAAGGCCTAGCTTCTGCCCTACAGCCCCAGACATGAGTGTGATTAATTCTAGGCTTTCTCTCCTTCCACAATTCAAAAGGTGTTTTAGTTAATGATACAGACTTTGATAGTGTTCTATTAGTCAAGTAGTTAGCTGTTTTCAATGCATCACCCCAAAGAAATCTTGGAAGTCCTGAGGTGCACATCATACTTCTCACCATTGACATGAAGGTTCTATTTCTCCTTTCCGCAACCCCATTCTGCTCAAGTGTTCCAGGTGTAGTGTATTGTGCTGAAATCCCATTTGATTCTAAAAATAATGCAAAGGGACCTTTGTGTTGTCCAGTTTCTGTGTATCTGCCATAATACTCTCCTCCTCTATCACTTCTAACACATTTAATCTCTACACTCAACTCTTTTTCCACCTCAGATTTGTAAATTTTAAACTTCTCTAAGGCTTGACTCTTTTCAGATATTAGATATGTATGACAGAATCTAGAATAGTCATCAATGAAGGTTATAAAATACCTATTTCCACAGATTGTCTGTATGGAAAAAGGTCCACAGATATCAGTGTGAATCAGCTGTAGCAAACCAGTGCTCCTAGTAGCTCCTTTCTTAGATTTGTTTGAAAATTTTCTCCTAACACATTTAACACAGTCTACTAGATCATTGTAATCTAACTCAGGAAGACTTCCTTGTTTAACCAGTAATGTCAATCTCTCCTTGGAGATATGTCCAAGTCTCCTGTGCCAAAGATAAGCTGATTTTTCACTCATCTTTCTCTTTTTCCTAACACCAGAATCTGTAGCTAAGGTATTTTCTATAAGCAAAATTTCCTTGTGGCAAGTATTAGGCAAGGTCCAATCATCATCAATTAATTTAGCAACACCAAGATAAATAGAAGCACGATTTATTTTCATACTAAAAGAGTCAATTACAAACTGATGATTGCTCTTAACTAAAACTGAAACTGAGATTAAGTTCCTGGACATGGTAGGAACATAATATACTTGTTCTAGAAAAAGAAAAAATCCTGGCCTTAAAAACAACTTGACAAAACCTACTGCTTCAATCCCTACTCTCGTGCCTTCTCCCACATGAATCCTGATTTCATTTTCCCTTGGTTTCCTCAGGTTTTGTAGCCCATGTAAAGAGTTTGTAACATGGACAGGTGAGCCAGTATCAAAACTCCAACAATCAGATTGAACTCCTATTAAATTTATCTGAACATGAAAACTAATTAGTTGATGATTATTACCACTTTTTGCCTTCCATGCCTTATACTTACCACAGTCCTTCTTCATGTGTCCTTGAAGTTTGCAAAAGAAACATTTGAAGTTTCCTTTTCCCCCATTTATCTTTATAGACCTATTCTGGATACCCATTTTCTTAGAGGGACTAGTTTTCTTCCCACGTTTTGGCTTGGTTTCCTGAGTTGTGGTTTGAATAAAACTAATGGTTATAGGTTTCAACCTATCATACTTCTGTACACAAACTGCAATCAGCTCATTCAGAGTCCATTTATCCTTCTGTGTGTTGTAAGTGGTTTTTAACTGATCAAATTCTTTAGGTAGAGACTTAAGTACTAACAGAACCACCATGTCATCACCTAGAGGCATATCAAGAGCAGTAAGTTTTGCTGCAATCTCAATCATCTTCAAAATATATTCCCTGATATTCTTTGACATCTCAAATTTCATTCCATGAAGAGCATCAAGCAACAAACTTGTCTCAGCTTTATCACTCACATAAAACCTCTCAGCTATGCCAGTAAGAAGTTCACTAGCTAATTCTTTGTCTGGTATGCCACCTTTGACTGCATAAGATAAGGTTTTAAGAATGGTCAGCTTACAGATTTTATTAGCTCTTATCCATTTTTCTCTAGGTAGGCCTCCCTCTACAGCTGCATCAGGGATCTCAGTGTCCAGACACCAATACACATTCTGCTGAGCTAGATTAAGTTCAATATCTGCCCTCCATTCCTTATAGTTACTACCATTCAAAGGAACAATAGCACCATAGGCAACCGTAGCTGGAAAAATAAAAGAAAATCTAAGTCAAGTGTTTCTGCTTTACTTATATATGTAATTGAAAATTTTCAACCAAATTCACACCAAACAATGATTTCACAGAACACTTGAAGTGTCAAACAATACAAACTAGTTGTTGTTTATCATATCAGAATATATATGTGTGTATATCATACTCCTTATCAATAGTTAGTCTACCTGTATGGCAAAGCACAAACTATTCTTTATTTTAACTGAACTATCACATATCCAAGAATCAAACAACATGATCAATCAATACCTGTGGGCAAATGAAAAAACCATGCTGTACTTTATGATTAGAGAACCTGTAATATTCAGAACCATCTTTAAAACTCAAAACAAGTACAGTTTAAGCCATCTGTGGATGGTACAGTGCTCATGTTGGCCTAAAATGCAATTTTCCAAGTCTGTTACTCAATAGTCTGAGATAAAAACACCTTCAAAATAGTTTGCTGTATGCAACATGTATCTCAAAATTTTATCTCAACTCAGGACTTGTGATTGTAACTTGATGTTATCCCAATAACAAGACTGTCAGATAACCAATCAATTGTTTAACCAAAAATTTCAATTCACACATACAAATCTGGGAGAAAACATGTACATGCTCATCAATCTTTTCAACAGTTATATCAGGGTTCATATCTTTCAATCATAGATTCAAAATATCAATTAGACATTCAGATCATGCATGTAGCTTCAAACAATACTGAAATTAAGTTCCATCTGGGCGGCAACCTATTCCCCAGGAGAGTCTAGTTTTCATATGCATGACCAATCTCACAAATCAAAACTAATATATATAAGTTTATTCTGAAAACGTACTAGGATGCAATCCAGCGTTGCAAAACAAGGTTTAGTAGAACAAAAATAGAACAAATATGTAGTTTTGTTGTTTGATTTGTACTTACGTATGATCTATGAACATCTTTAGACAGCAAAAGACTTCTAAGTTTAACATCCGAAAGAGAATCAAACTCAATTTTTTGCTTTAAGAACCCTTATTCCCAAAGCTGGGTTTTCCATAAATTTGACCGTTTGTTTTGCAACGGTCGACAAGATTTAAAAAAAAAAAACAGGAAAACGGATCGGGTCGATTAGATCCGCGTGTCTTATTTAATGGGTTTCGTTATAAACCGGGCCATATATCAACACTAGGCCTTGTAACAGTCATTAGCCCATTTATGTTCTTAGTGAAATTTCCAGAAAACTAACACACAATTCAACCAATGCTGACGATTTATGAATTATTATGACATGCTCTGATACCAATTGTTAGTCTATTATCATCATTCTATTCATAAATCATTCTGTAACATAAACATATTAGAGAAGTTTTACAAGAACAATTCATACCTTGGTTATTGAGATTCATGGCCATCAAGCTTTCACAAAGACAATCTTCTGAGCAATTAACTAGCATTTACTTTATGTGAGTAATCTATCGATTGTTGTGCTTGTTCTGTGCTTGCTCAGGGATCCCCTTTATATACTGGTTTAGGTGATAGAGTTTCATCTCACAAGAACCTCTCTATACACTATAAACCTATATCAACTATGACAACCGATGACTAAGTTTCCTAAGCCATTTGAACTCCTTGTACCAATCATCACAGATTAATGAATGAGTATCCAAGTTAAGTAATGATTTTGCAATCTCTTTCACTTATTTCTCAAGTATGTATAACAGTGTTAGACCTTCATAAGGTTTCCTATGTCCACTAGGAGTACTACTCCAACAATTGCTACTCCGGCTCTTAAGTTTGCGATTGATGAGGAGGATTGTGGCCTCCATTGGATCTGGTGATTTATGCGAGTATTTTTAGGAGCTGATGGTGGCTTGTGCCATTTGATCATCATGTGTAGCAGAAATAGAGCGTCGATCTGTCCCCAAAGTAGGTAGTTTTTCGTTACCAGTTGTTCAAAGATTCAGGCGATGGTGGTAAGAGAGAGGCTACATTGGCTTGGCAATGGCATGGTTTGCGATAATGAAGAAGAAGAAGAGATTATTGCTTTCGACTTGGTAAAGGAGGAGTTCGAGACTGTGCGGTTACCTGTTTTTCGGGATGATGATGATGATGATGATGATGATGATGATGTTGTATTGTTGTTGTTAATGTTAATAGTCGTATTGGGGTTTCTGCAGGAGGGTGTTTATGTGTAGTGCGTTTTCCTGATACTGCTAATGGTGGCTCGTTTATCGATTTAGGCATTTAGCTATTTCTGTCCGGGGCGGTGCATTGATCTCTTGTTTATGGAAACTTGTACAGTTGTTGGTCTTGTCAGGGACTCCGGCCAGTCCGCGTGATCAATTTGATAAGGATTGAGCATAAAGACAAAGAAGAGCAGCAATTTGGCCTCTTTACCCATATTTTTGGTTTC
The DNA here is from genome assembly GCA_946800695.1 of Geum urbanum. Classification (NCBI taxonomy): domain Eukaryota; kingdom Viridiplantae; phylum Streptophyta; class Magnoliopsida; order Rosales; family Rosaceae; genus Geum; species Geum urbanum. Next base: position 8,123,799 of record OX326997.1, read on the forward strand.
TATACCATGCTCGAATATGAAGAGTCTACGGAGGAGGTTTGACTATGATGATCTCTCAATGAAGTTTAGAGGGCGGTGATTGCACCAGTAAGTTAGCACGTTAATTTACAAGTTTATTCACTCTTTTCTGTGTGGTAATTGTTTTGTTTTTTTTTAAAAGGTGGTAATAGTTTAAGATGTCGATAAGTTTTAATTTGGATGTGCTTGTGGTACTGCGATTGTGTATTAGTGCTCTTATGATGTCCTATTAAACTAGCACTGTAAAAGAGGCTAGAATCTTCTGCTCATAATATCAATGTCTTTGTCGGGTGAGACTAGGGTCACATTTGTTTACTTGAAATTGGAATTACCAAGAATCGGAATCAATAAAAATCTGAATCGGAAGGAATCAGAATGAGAATATATCATTTCTATTGAGTTGTTTACTTACCATCTGAAATTATAACAAGAATCGAAATCAGAACTAGTTTGATTACTGAAATACCCCTACAAAACAATAGCTATATTTTCATTTTCAATAATTTTTTTCTTTTTATGAATTTGAGCAAAGTTTATTGAAAAAATTATTAAAACGATACCAGCATAAGAACAAATCATATGAACTAACTAAATACCAAAAAACGAAAACTAAACGTTAAATCTAGCTAGTTGTATAGCTAGACAAAACTTCAAATTGAACAAAATAATAATCATAATACATTTAGAAAAATTTGAAATATAAGCATTTGTAGTAGCAATCTAGAAAATAAATTGAAATATCAAGTATAAGAAATTGGAGGATTTTAATAATACATAAGTTCTCTTAAAAAAATATACGTAAGGGTATTATTAGTACAAAAGTTGATTATGGGAGGAATGATTTCCAAACTCACCTCCTCCCTTGGAAATCAAATTTCGGGTTTATTCGAGAATCATTTTTGATAAGGAGGTGAGACCCATCTCCATACCAATTCATTTATATGCAAGTAAACACTGAAAGTTATTCTATACGCGGCAGTGCAAGTGCACTGCTTATAAAAATAAGGGTAAAAGAAGAATTTAACATTTTCTTTATTATTTTTTATGTAAATTTTTTAACTTTTTGTTAGCTTTAAGCCAATAAAAATCTGTCACGCAGGCGGTGCAAGTGTACTACTGTGTATGGAATATGTTTCCAATAAACTCTAGAATTGAGGAGAATATGAATAATTCCCCCACTTTTAATTCTCATTCCAGGTAATTAAACATGTCCTAGAGGTATAGGAAATGATGCAGTTATTCACACCCCATTTTTTTACTACACCATTACAGCCCATAAAAAAAAAGGGTTTAGGGTTTAGGCCAAAAACCGAACCGTTCAGCCAAATCTCACCGCTAGCTATTGGTAGCAACACATTGTCATAACATCCAGTTTTGGATCAGGCTGCTCTGCACCTACGGTCTAACCACCCAAGGACTATTTTTCAGAAGTTGACATATGTCGAGTTGTGATTGCTTGCATTAGTCAACATTTTATTTGGATCTTTGAGATTACAATGAGGTAGTTGTGTACTTGTGTTGGATTACCCACTTACAATGAGAAAGCAGTTGGTCCACCATCGGGGAAATCCTCTCCGTCACCGAATTCAACCCTCCTCCTCTCTTTCAGTCTCTCCTCCTCCCTCTCTATCACACAACACTAGCCCTCTCCTTCTTCAGTCTGAACCTCGCTTCTGGACAACCATATTTAATCTAAGCACCTATACGGTTCAACATATAGAACATACGAATACTACAAGATATGTAATTTTGAATTGTAATACTCTGATCACAGAATTTCTTCACTAACAGAGCGAAGGATAGAAGTACCTTTACTAAAATCGAATTGGGTATCGAATGAAAACTCGATCGAGAGAGAGAGAGAGAGAGAGAGGAGGGTGGCATCGGAGAAGAAACAGTCGTGCTATTTTCCGGTAGCGGAAGTGGGTTTTCAGGCTTTATCAGATGTACCGAGCCTAACCTAAGCTCAATCAACTTCCCAAAATGTTGTAATTGTTAACCAATGAGAGATCACCATGTGTTACATTTGAAAATTAGCCTTGAATGCTCAGACTTGGGTGCATTCCAGAATTTTTCTCAATAATTTGGCTGCTCAAAGTCTAAATATAGGAGAAAGTTGAAGATACCAACTCTCAGACCTAGTTGCCCACATTAGCATACGACACGTCGTATCACACTCTGGTGAGTCATATGATAAAATGAAACCTAACTAATTAAGTAGAGAGCAACTATGTATCAAACGGAAACTTAGTTCGCCGCCTCAGTTGAGTCAGTTTCGATGGCAAACGACAGAGACCTACCCAAGGATCTTGTGTTCAAAATCCTCGCTCGGCTACCAGTGAAATCGCTCCTCCATTTCGCTTGCGTGTGCCGACTATGGTACAGCACCTTCATGTACGACCGCAACTTTGCCCGACCTCAGCTTCAAGCTTCTCGTGACCAGCGTCACCGGTGGCTCCTTGTCTCCACCGCTGTCTACGACGACTATGGGTTTCCTCAGACCAGTCCTTTCACTTGGATACGCCGTTGTTTAGGGGCAAAGAAGTAAACTCCCCTCATGGCGAGCAAGTCACACTTTTGGGTGTTTGTCACTCCATTTTGCCGAAGTGAATGGGTTTTGATCTGGAACCCATCAACTTACAATGCCTGTGAGCAATTACCCGACCTGAAATTTGATATGTTAAACACAGCGGCGACGATGTTGATTGGAACAGTTTCTTCGGCGCCGGCTATGTGGCGGCCACCGAAGACTACAAAGTTCTACTTGCCTACTCCGACTACCGGTGTATTAAAGAAGAGGATGATGATGATGATTATGCTTTTTCGATAGTAGTGGAGGTTAAGATGTTCTCAATCAGATCAAATGCTTAGAAAACCATTAAACCCCCTAATGCTGAAATCAATTCTAGTGAGATTCCGACGATGGTGGTAAGAGAGAGGCTGCATTGGCTAAGCATTGGGGTGACTATGCTAAGGAAATGATTGTTTTCGACTTGGAAAGGAGGAGTTCGAGACAATGTTGTTTCCCCCTGATGGTGTCGGGGTTTCTACTGGAGGATGTCTCAGTGTGGTGCGTTTCCCCAATCCGAGGACGGAGATGCAAGCTGCTGTCGTTGCTGATTGTGATTCGTTTTTCGATATTTGGGTGATGATGGAGTAGGTGGCTCAGTCGTGGATGAAACTCTATAGATTTAACGATTCCAGTCCGGGGTTTCGCCGTCATCTTTTCGTTACATAAACATACACAGTTTTTTTTGGAAATAAATCACTTAGTTAAAGCCAATAAAGGCAGAGTTAGAAAAATATCCGCCTATAAAAACAGTATAACAAGCTAAGTAGAAAAATTGTATTTCAAACATAAACTACTAGATCATGACAAATAGAGCAATCCTAAACAAAATAAAAGGAAAGTATTCAAAATCTAAACTACTTTTGCCCTTATTATTGTATCGCACTACATCGAACCGCGCAATGAACAACGAAGATATCTTCAGAAGAGTCAACTCCATGGGGAACAATCCAGGAAGCCGACGTCCAACATATCTCAAGACAAAAATCAATAAATAAGCAACCACAACAACATTGCTCTCTCTACCACCGAGATCAAGGAGAACCCATGATTGCCAATCAAGATCAAAGATCCTAATCATAGGATGCAAACAATAAGAGAAAAAATAAAATCAATATAGTTGGATCATGGGGGTGATAAACCCATGCCTAAGCTCCCAAAATCGCAGTGGTGAGTGACTTGCACTAATAAGGGGTAACCATAAGCACCCTTGATCAACTCTCTCATTTCATTGAGGTTGGTAGTGGACAGATGTGAACTATTGTGGTGACAAATTATTGAAATGAAAACATATGAGATAGTGTGGGGGAAACTAAACCTACACCTGGACATAACCAGTACAACAACCATAAGGGTACAAGGTCTGGAGAGAGCTAGCAAAGACACCACAAAGAGTGTACACCAATTGGTTATGCAAAGTATATCCAATAGAGCAAAACAAAAAATGCAGTACATAATCCGGCGATACCAACAAAAGAAAACAAGGAATCTAAACCAAGACCCAGTACCTAAATCAAAAGAAATCAGGCCTAAAATTAGAAAAAAATAAACTCAGAGAAAGTTGACCTGCGCCGTCAAACCAAGAGCACCACTGTCGCCAAAAAATTACTTGTTTGCGGCGCCAACACCTACCAAAGGAGGAGAGATCCATCCCCCCCCCCCCACTGTCGATGCAAGCCCCGATATGGAAACAAATCTCCAGAGAATGAACCTCAACAAGACTGAAGCATCCTTGTAGCCGGAGAGAAGACGTTGTCGTCCGTCCTCCGCCGCGTTGAACAAGCCACTCCCAACAACCATAGCTTCCAAAGCCATCGACTTAGCCACCAACTCGAGTTTGAAGCTAATATTTTACTTATTCATATGCTTCAATCATCAGAAATAAAGGTGAGTGACCCGTCCAGCAGCACCACAACCACGGCTTGGCAAGAAGCCGCCAAGTGTGGGCCGCCGGACGAGATTGGATATCTTTCTGGAGAAAAACTTTCGAGCGCATACAAGTGCGTTCTATTTTTAGAGAGGGGTTAGATAGACAAGAAATTTCAACAAAAAAAAACACGAGGAAACTTGTACAATTGCTGCTTTAGATGAGAGGCATTGCGTCAGGTTGAGAAGGATTGAGTACAAAGACAAAGAAGAGCAACAGTTTGGCATTTATACAAGTATGGATGGTCTTGGTAGCATGTTTGAATGTGAGGAGAGCCTACTTAGGTTGACTATGATGACTTCAAATAGAGGTTCCATGGAGGTTGAAGATGAGCTTGAGGAATTACATCAAGATATGATTACTCTTCTGATGTAGTTACTAGAGACCTATGATTCTGTTTTTCTAGAGACCATTGATATTAATTTGGATGTGCTTGTGATATTGCGATGGAATGTTGCTCGTGTCGTTGTAAGTTGTAACTAAGTTTGTTTTAGAGGCTAGGATATGATTTTTCAAATATTGGAACCAGAGATATGGAAAGACTTGTTTATTAGGATCTAAATCTAATCTTGAACCGCTCACATTCATGAAATACTCATGGTAGTGAATACTCCCTTTGTGTCACGATCCTGTTGTATGATGCATAACATATTGGCTTACTAAAAACTTTGCCAAGCAAACAAAAAATATCTTAGGTAAAAATAAAAACTTGGTCTAAGGGAAAAAGATTACAACGCATCAATTACGAATGCGACCACATGTGATGTAGACTCCCACTGATGTCTACGAAATGAACTCCCCTTATTAGTAACTCAATCTTGGAGTTCAGACAATCTTCGCATTTCAATGCGTCTCACATGCTTTACAAATGTAGATTTGGGCAATGATTTGGTAAACAAGTCTGCAGCATTATCTGTCGAACAAACTTGATTCACATGAATGTTCAATAATTGTTGATGTTTCTTATTAAAAAGAGCTTAGGTTATATATGCTTTGTATGATCACCCTTGATATATCCAAACTTCATTTCACTACTAGAAAAACGCACTTAGGCGATTTCATCGCCTAGGTTTCCGGCTGAGGTTGCCACCCCATCGACTCGAGGTACTTAAAGACAGCACTCATCAGAATGTTGGTCATGTGAAGCTAATCTCGGGTCGACCTTGCCTCTTCCCAGGCCAATCTAGCCTCCTCCCAGGCTGATCGAGCCTCGTCTTCCGCCGTTCGGACCAATTCCTCGGTAGTTGTTGTACTGCACATACTCGTCGATGCGGATGATTGGATCAAATCTCTCTAGATTGCCCATCTTAGCCCATAAATCTCCTTGCCAGCTTGGCAGTTGAAAACAACATCGGCAATACTGATCTGACTCTCCTTAGATAGAGGAAGCAATTGTTCAGGTGTCATCTCCGATTTTTTCAACTGTGCGTTCACCAATTCCTTCTGGGCCATTTGTATCAACCTCTCCTAAAATTAATCATGTGAAAATATATGAATATTTATTTCTAAATTTTTTTTGTCATAGTTTCCCCTAAAATTGGAGGAAACTAAAAACCTGCAAGAAAGAAAACACTTCAAATAACCATTTCCAATATAACAAACTCACCGTGGGCACCAGATTTCTCAAATTTAGAATTATAATTTAACCAACTAAAGAAAATTCCAAGAGCACAACCTAATTAAACGTTCTAATCATAAGTTCAATTTCTTCAAACTAATTAAATTCAATAAATTTTGAAAGTACAATTAAATTCAATTAATTTTAGAAAAATAGTTACTTACGCCACATTCACTCGCGATATTGACTTGTCCGGGCTTGACATAAGCAGACATGCTGACATCTAGGAAACAATGTTTCGAACCTGCATCTCTGCGCTCCTTTGCCATGTTGATGAACCCTCGTGAGCCCGAAACATGGTGGTCGGTCTTCTTCTCACGATTTGCATTGTCGGCCTGCGACCTTATCTATTTCACAACAAAGAATACTAAATAATAAATAAATGTTTAAAATTAAGAAATTATTCATTTTTATTACATTAAAGAAAATGAAGACGAACCTTAAACTTGTCAGACTCAAAGTGTCCGACCAACCATTGCCACTCGTCTTCCATTTTCGTCTGCAACTTTTGTGGAGTAGGTGAGGTGCCATGTTGCTAGTAGTACTTGTAGATGTCGTACTTCCAATCCTTGAAAATGCGGGTTGTCGTGTGCTCTTCGTATTCCCACATCTCCAGTCGGCCTTCATAGTCAAAATGTACCTAGGAAAAAATAAATAAAAAATTAAATTCCTAGACCTTATGCATTTGTGTTTTGTAATTAATTATGAATTAAATTAAATTAAATAGACCCTATTACCGAGAGTTTGCGGTACACCTGAACTTTTCGGATTAGAGCAGATTGTTCTAAGAAGGGGCAATCATACGTATGTTGTTCCATATGATTGAGTCAATGTTGTGCGAGCATGGATTGCTGAGCTCCTTGGTCGTAGAGCCTCGGGTGAACTCGTCAAACAACACCTCGATCTTCTTCTCCATTGACTTCAGTAGGCGCTCGCCTTTAGCATCCTTCCCAAGTCCCCGAGTGCATTTCAGAACTGGGTATGAAGGCTCTCTCCTGGTCTTGCATCGGGCGCTATTGTGAATAGAATCGCCGACGGATTCTTGGGGACCTGGTGAAGCCGCCACCGAAGCGGAAATGTCTGGCTTGTCTGTATAGGCTGTAGCCGCCTCATTTGGAGCATTCAGTATCGGTTGTTGATCCTGAGGAGGCGAAAGAGCCGTAACAATGTCCTTTGAGGTTTGACCCCAACCCATTTGTCATCCAATGGATTGGAATTCGACAACCTTCTTTGTTACCGTGCGTCTTCCTACCGCCAGACATCTTGGTTAAGTTGTACAAAATTGAATATTCACAATATAATATATATATACATTATATATTCATCGATCGACATCATAATTTACAAATTCATCCAAAATTCATCCAATATATATATTCATTTCACATGTTCAACAAAATCACAAATTCAACAAATATTAATTCATTCGATCAACAAATTATATGTAATCTTATACACACACACACACACACACACTCCTATATAGTTATATATATATACACACGCGCACGCGCGTACGTGAGAGAGAGAGAGAGAGAGAGAGAGAGAGAGAGAGCAATGCCAAAATAAGTCGGTGAGGGTGGTGGAGGGGACGGTGGCCGGAGGTGACATGGAGAGAGAGACGAGCGAGAGGAGAGAGGAATTGGCCGAAGACAAGCTAGAGGAGAGAGACGAGCGAGAGGAGACAGAGAGGAGAGCCACGGGTCCAGGAAAAGCGAAGAGAGAGAGGGAGGAGAGGCCACGGGGCCGTTTCCAGCGAGAGGAGAGAAACGTTTTTGGCGAGAGAGAGATATAGATTAGAGAATAGAGAGATATTAGGGATTTATGGATTTATCAATCTGATTTAATGACTTAAACGACGAAATATAGGTATTTCGTCACCTATGTCTTTTTTTAAAAATTCCCCAAAATATTTGGCAAAAAAAAGAACCCGTCAAATATTTGGTGTTAGACGACGATATTACATGATGTCGTCGTCTAAGAATGAACCTAGTCGACGAAATACATAGGTTTCGTCATCTAAGCGATAATTTATAAAAAAAATGTTTCCATTGTCTTTAAAAAAAAATTATTACCTCACTAAAAATATGAAGAAATCAACGGTCAGATATATTCATTATGTCTATATAATATTTTAGAAAAAATTGAATCCAATTCGGTGGATTTTAGTATTCGAATGATACAGCTTTATGAATATCCACTAAACTTTAAAAGACGAAAACAATCGTATATATTAATACTCGTAAAACCGTTTTCGACGTGACGAGCATTTACACTTACGTCAAAAATTTATATATCAATTAATTATATATAAATTAATTGAAATTTGACATAAAAACTAGATTGACGAGTTAATACTTTTTATCCATCTACTAATGTTGAATAATTTAAATGTTCGTATGTTTGTCTATACTCTACATCCATATTAACGAAATTGAATTTGGAGAAAATAACCGTTAGATATATTCATCACTATTTAATATATATAAGTAAATAAATTTTCATTCAATACAAAGTTTGTTAAAGGTTTGATCGGTGTAGTCAACTATAAAACCAAAATTTCAACGAAACGGAAACGTTGATATACGAATCTTCGTAACTCTGATTTTCGAACCGTCAACACCCACAGTCCAAGAATTATTTACTCTATGCCCTCGATGAATATAATCCGCAATCTAACATGGTACATATGATCGTACTCATGAAGGTCATATTGTGAAAATCTACTTAGACGACGAAAGTGTTCATTTTCGTCGTCTATGATCGACTTAAACGATGAAACTCTGCCACTTTCGTCGTCTAAGTGAGACTTAGACAATGAAACATACTACTTTCGTCGTCTAAGTCTTTTTAGGGTTTAGAAAAAAAGGATTAGGGTTAGGGTTTAGGGTTTCATATGTTCTTACGTCTAAGTAGTTCTTTTACGATAAATATATGTTCGTCGTCTAAGATGTCATCTTTATACCAAAAAATGATATTGCATTTGTCGATTCTAAATTATTCCTGTAAGACATAACTAATGAAAACGTATGTACGTACACTCTTAATAAACCTCTTTTAACACCTTAATTAATTAATTATGTATTATTAAATAATTAACTAATTATGATTGAGTATTTCTTATATTTAATTTAAAAAATCATATCACTCCTCATCCTCATAATCATTATCATTTGAATCATCCTCTTCACTATTAACTGAATGCTCCTCATCATCATAATCTACATCGTCTGAATAGTATCTAACGTCGTCATCGTCATCCTCCAGCTCCTCTTCGGGGGCATTCTTCTCTAACTCTTTAATCTCCTCTTGAGTAAGATCTGTGGCGCCATCAGGCATGGGTAAGTGTTCGTTAGACCGAATCAGTTCCCTTATGTCAGGGATGATAGAAGTAATAGGCTCTTGATATGCATTGTCATTATGCCCTTCAATGTCAGTCGCTGACGTCCCTTCAAGTGTTGTGGCACTCCATATTCCTCGGTGAGACATATGGTTTACTATTTTCCAACTTTCACTAACTTTTGGATCAACTAGATAGAACACGTGGCTAACTAAGGTGGTAAGAGTCAATGACTCATCCTCATACCAGCTTGAGTTTGTATCGACTGATAAAAGGCCTAAATCTTCATTCGTATGCTTGAACCATTTACACTTGAATAGAAAAACTTTGATATCATTCCTGTAAAGTAGTTGCACGACATTAACAAGAACCCCGTAATATACATCAAAGCCTTCTTTAACCGTGATTCCATTATTTTGTGTTCTTCTTCCTTCATCTTGGTCCAATGAATGAAACTTTAAACTACTGACTAAACATCTGGGGTAAATATAGTATTGAACCGGCTTATGGGCCAACAAGTGTTTTTCCCATGACCTCCACCCCTCGTGATTACCGAATTTTTCTAGATCAATCACCTGCACAAATGTAAAGAAGATATATGAATGTGTATTTAATTTTTACCGAAAATTTGACATAATTTCCCCTAAAAATAAAGGAAACCAAAAACATGTATGCACAAACTAAGATAAAACACTTCGCATAAGCAAACACCAAATGTCATTTGAATTTACCGTGGGCACCTATTCCCATCCGGATTTCTCGATTTCAAAAAAAAAATAATCGCAAACCTATATACATGCATGGTGAAAATTAATTAAATATACATACTAATTGGAGGAAATAATCAAGGAACTTCTTCTTAAGCACTTTTGCAACCCAATTATGACTCTTATCTGGTTTGGCTCTCTGAATTTTCTCCTTGTAAGCTTGCATGTACAAGTCGACCTCGTCACAGTCTCGCAACGCTACCCAATGTGCTTCAACAAGTTCTTCTTTAGTTAATCTTTTGTTTAATATTCTTCTAAAGGGTCGTACAACATATGTGACGACTGAAAGATTGTTGCGGGCATTTGGATTAGAGGCGGTATTCTGGACTGGATTTTTGAGGTATCTGTTGCAGTATGTAACACACTCATGCATTAGGTATGTCTCTGCTATGGAGCCATCTAGGACAGATTTTTTTTGACAAATCCTTTATATTGTCCAAGTTGTCTGCAAAATTGTACAAGTAATTATTTGACGAATAGTAGAAACAAAAAAAGATATGTAAATTATGAAAAATCGTTATAAATAATTGTACATTTCTTGAGGATACATCCAAGTGTAGTGGACCAGATCAGAAAACAACATTTGTTCAGGAAGGTGAATCATGAGGTGAATCATGATGTCAAAGAAAGCAGGGGGAAAAATCATCTCTAATTTGGAAAGGATATGTACAATTTCGTATTGTAGTTCGACCACATCTGACTTCTTCAACTCTCTAGCGCATAACCTCTGTCACCATCTACACAATGCTACTATTGGTTTGATGATGTCACGAGGCATATATGGTCGAATTACCACTGGAATCAGACGTTGCAGTATAACGTGATAGTCATAAGTCTTTAGACTAATGAACTTGTGTTGCTCAATGTTGACTGCTCCAAATATATTTGTTGCATAATTAGACGGATAACGAACACTTTTAAACCAGTGGAATACATAACCCCTCAGTGTCGGCTTCACTGTGTAAGGTGCATCTGATATCTTGATGTACACTCCTCTTCTATCTCTCTTTAACCACAAGGGACGGCATAAATTCATAGATTCCAGATATTTAATCGCTTTGGGAGTATCTTTAGTTTTGAACTTAATACCGAGAATTGTTCCCACCACGTTGTCGCACACATTCTTTTCTATATGTATGACATCTAGGTTGTTCCTTAGTTTTAACTTTGACTAGTAAGGCAGTTCAAAGAAAATACTTATGTGATGCCAATAGCTAATATCATGTGGAGGGTGTGGATTAAGTTTCTTTAGATCGGCGTCATTGGTCAATACATTGAAATATAAGCTATTTAACCTCTCAAAAATCTCTTCACCAGACCTCTGTTGAGGTTTATAATTATTCTCAGCTGTCCCGTCGAAATGATTTTTATCCTGTCGCCACGGGTGATCATGAGGAAGCCATCTACAGTGATCCATGTAACACATCTTCCCCGCGTACCAACTAGAGTTGATGTCGTCCAAGCAGACAGGACAAACATTGTATCCTTTGGTTGTGCAAGATGCCAACATCCTATACGCAGAGAAATCACTGATTGTCTACATTACGGCTTCTCTCATCATGAACATTGTGTCAATGAACTTTTCATAAGTTGGGACTCCATTTTCCCACAACAGTTTTAGCTCGTCAATCAATGATCTGAGGTACACATCTAAACATCTTTCCAAGAGATTTAGAACCTAGAATTAGCAGAGTAAGGAAATTAAATTCCTTGTTCATACACATCCACGAAGGCAGGTTGTACGACATGAGAATAATTGGTCAAGTGTTAACGACAACACTATTATTATCCCAAGGATTGAATCCATCTATAAAAAGTCCGAGTCTAATATTTCGAACCTCTGCTACAAAGTCTTGAAATTCCCTATCGAAATGTTTAAAAGTCTCCATATCTTCCACGTGTCTGAGCACATCGTCATATATTCTCTGTCCTACATACCATCTCATCGTCTCTGCTGTATATAGAGACATGTATAGACGCTGTGGTTTGGGAATCAACGAAAAATAGTGAATCACCTTCATAGGAATTTTCTTATTCGAACTCCTCATATTCCCCCTGTTCAAATAATTGCACTAGTTACATACAGGACAGTAGTCCAAATGTGCATACTCTTTGTCAAACAGCACACAATCATTTATGCATGCGTGAATTTTCTTGTACTTTAGACTGAGGTTGCTCAAGATCTTTCTAACCTTATAATGGGTGGCAGGAAGTTTGTGATGATCATGAAGCATCTGACATATATGCTCCTGCATTTCGTCAAAAGCACAGTCTGAAATTTTGTTCCTCACTTTTATCTGAATTTCCTCCATTACATATCGCGACACATTCTCTAGACATCCAGGGTACACCAGGGTCTGAGCTTCAAGTAGCATCCTGTTGTACTTATCCATCTCAGTAGTGTCAGTAGCCAAGGCAGCAGAGATTGTGTCATAATGAGGAGTATCATAACCTCCCTCTTCGTGCTTGTGTCTACCATGACTAAATCCCAGAAAAGCATCATGGACCAAATCCACAGTGGGGTTCCAAGAAGGGGCGCCACTACCGCTGGATGAGGCACCTTAGTAACTGTACCCTGAGCTAAAGTCTGGTCCTGAGCTGAAGTCTACTACTTCACCGTGCTTACTCCATGTAGTGTAACTCCACATCATACCGTGGTCATACAAGTGTTAAGACATAATATTAATCTCCACAATCTGATGGTTAAGACATTTTCTGCACGTATACCGGTAACGCTTCTTTCCTTAACCATGTTTCATCGCAAACAACATAAACTTTCTGATTCCGTCCATATGCCTCACATCACTTCCATTCGCCAATTGTATCCAACTCTCGTCTATATTTTTATGCAAGTTAATTATCATATTATATAATTTTTCAAATATTAATTAATAAATCTAATATATTATATTATCAAATTACATAACACAATTAAGTTAATATGCTATAATCTAATGGATTCTAATATACAATAATTAATCTAGCTAATATTATATTATTAACGTAATATATATGCATTCACATATTATATATAATTTTTCTACTAATTATTCTAACATATATTAAACAACTAGCTTAACGATTAATTAATTATATAATTAGTGTAATTAAACAATTAGCTTAATTAACAATTAAACATACATGCAATTAATTAAGCTTAACAATTAAAAAACTAATTAGCTTAATCTAACATTTTTTTAACTAATTAATCAAATTAAACATACAATTAGCTTAACCTATACAATTATATTAACAATGCAATCAAACAAGTAATTAAGGTCATTGGAAACTATATATTCGCCGAAATATTTCACCGAAAAACTCCATCACCGTATATATAATTACATACGTAATTAAATTAAAAAAAATTAATCAAAAGAAATGAGTTAATACTTTCGCCGATAAGGAGTAAGTGGGTAAACTAGAACTCTAGGGGTTGAAAAATCGATGACTTGAATTGTGGCTGGTCGGAGGTGGGTGTTGAGTGAGAGAGAGAGAAAAGTTGAGAGAGGAATGAGAAATGCCCGATCTAGAAAAAAAATCTGATCTAAATAATTGAGTTTTCTTATACGACGAAATAAGTCGTTGTCTAAGTATAAAGTTTCGTCGTCTAGGTACATACCTAGATGATGAAACTTTTTTCATCGTTTAAGTGATCACTTAGACGACAAATAATATTATTCGTTGTCTAAGTTATCTTTTAGAAAACGGATAGTGTTTTCGTCTAAGTGATCCTTTATACGACGAAGTGTGTTTCGTCATTTAGGTATGTCAAACTTAGACGAACGACTTATGTAATTCGTCGTCTTAGTGTAAATCTTAGATGACAAATATCATGTTTCGTTGTCTAAGTTTGACTTAGACGACGAAAAATATTTTTTGGAGACGAAAAAAAATTTCATCGTGTAAGTGAGTTTTTCTAGTAGTGTTTGTTCAATGTAAACCGCATTGTCCTCAAAAATACAAGTTGGTGTTGTAGTAGTGGATTGTAATCCACTGGATCCTCTAATGGTAAGCCAGACACATTCCTTAATTACTGCATGTAAAACAATAATCTCATAATGATTCGAGGAAGTAGCAACAAAGGTTTGTTTGGCTGATCTCCAAGAAATTGCCTTGTTTCTCATGGTGAACACATAACCAATCTGGGAACGTCATTTATGTGGGTCAGAGAGATACCCAGCATCAACAAAACCAACCAAGACATCACAATGTGTCTTTAAATTGGGGAGCACATTCAATTGAGGTTCAAAGCTTGCAACTGGATCACTGGTCGATGGGTCGAGCATTTCACTTGACGGGTCGAATGAATGATTTTGATTCGTCCAGGGCGCAACCTACGATGGGTTGAAATTTCTGGAACTTGCATGTTGCGATTCAACCTTCCCTTTTTCGGAAATTTCAAATTTCTTTCTATATTCTTTGTAAGGAAAGAACAAGTCTAAGTCTATAAAACCCTAGCCTTCAGGCACCTGAATAAAAGGACTCAAACTTTTGTTTAGTTAGTAAACCAGATAGTTTATCTAGCAAAGCAGAATTAAATCCTAAGTGAACACTTCTAAACCTGCTTTGATATCTGTTTTGCAATTCATTGTGTTTTACGGAGTTCTTAACACACACTACTCGGTTCTTGGCTTCTTGCAACGGCCTCGTGTTCGTCACTCCTTTGTGCTCGTGTGAATGGGTTTGCATTTGGAACTCATCAACCTACAATTCCTGTTAGAAATTACCCGACCCGAAATTCGATATGGTCAAACAAGGCGGCGACGATGTTGATTGGCACGTTTTCTTCGGCGCCGGCCACGTGGCGGCCACCGACGACTACAAGCTTCTCGTCGCCCACTCTTCCGCTTCTTATGAATATGAAAATGAAGATGATGATGACGGCGAGGATTGTTTGGTGGTGGAGGTTAAGATGTTCTCTATGAGATCGAAAGCTTGGAAAACGATCAAACCGCCGAAGGCGACATTTAGTTGTGAAAAGATTCCGGCCACGGTGGTGAGAGAGAGGCTGCATTGGTTGGACATCGACGACAATGCTGACGAAATGGTGGCTTTCGACTTGGAGAAGGAGGAGTTCCAGACTGTGCCGCTGCCTAATTTCAGTGACGAAATGGATGATCACGTCAAAGTTATTCGTCTCGGGATTTCGGCCGGAGGATGCCTCTGTGTGATGCGTTTCTCCAATCTGAGCGCGAAAGAGCAGGCTGCTGCTGCTGATTGTGATTCCTTTGTCGATTTCTGGGTCATGGCGGAGTAGGGTGTAGCTGGGTCGTGGAAGAAGCTATATATATTCATCTATTGGAGTACGGGATGGTGCAATGAGATGTTGGTTACGGAAAAATGTACAGTTGCTACCCTGCCCAAGGACGAGGAGGAAGACACCAGGTTGATACGGATTGATCACAAAGAAAAACATGAGCAGCAGTTTATACAACTCTTGAATATGGTATTGATAGCATGCTTAATATAAAGATAGCCTGATTACTTTGAATGGAATCTAGAGGGTGGTCATGAGGATGATCGCATGGAGGATTAAGATGAAGACCCAAGGTATATGCTCACTCTTTTGATGCCGTTGCTAGAGAACAGTGAGTTTTATTTTCTTTTGCTAGAGACCAGTGAATTGTTTTTCGTTTTTATCAGCATAGGATTGTTTATCTTCCAGATGTGAGTATGCTTTCGAAGTTTTAATGTGGATGTGCTTCTGATGTCTATTGCTATTATGGTGTTTCAACTAACTAGCTTTGAATAAGAGGCTAGGATCTGCTGCTTATAATATTGATGTCTCTATCAAGTAGGATAGAGGTATGTTTAAACATGTTTATTTCGTAAGCATACTCCATCCGACTAGGCTATCAACTCCCATCACGCTTTATATTTGGCCTCACCTGCAAACAATTCATATTGTTACTATTAGGTTTATCATCTATAATCATGATACCCTGTGTAGAGTGTGTAATTTATACATAGGTAGCCTATAAAGATTGTTAAGGCCTGTGTTTATATGCACTGTAGATTTCTGCATGTCAACAAAGATTTATAAAGAAATGTTTGCAAGAACCATACCATGTTTTTGAGAGTTATATCCATTGAATTCTTGGGTGTCAGTCTTCCAAATCCTGAGGTCTCTTTAAGTAGAAACCGCGAAGTCGGTTTCTTTTCTTTTTCTTCAAAAGTGGCTGCTTTTGATCTTGCATTCATGACTCTCTGTACCATCCTACTCCCCAAGATTTGTGTCCCATTACCCTTAGGACTACTTGTTATGATCCATTTGCCTTCATTGATGGAGGAGTTGATATCCAGCTTGTAGCTTTCATTGCTATTGATATTCTGGTCCTTCGAAATGTTTGCAATTGATGAGGATGATTGTGGTCTCCTTGATTCAGCTGATCTCTGCAGGCGAGTATTTTCAGAAGCTGATGGTTTGGCTTGAGTCGTTCGATCACATGTAGTAGAATTAGAGCGTTTATCTGTCCTCAGATTAGCTGGTGTCAGATTAGAAAAGCCATCTGGAAGTGGGGAGATGGCACCAGTTCTACTTTTTGTAGTAGCCTTCGTTTTCATAGTTTCATTATGTTCTGCAGTAGCTGATTTGACTGGTGCTTTCTGTTGGTTCTTAAATGGTACCTCTGTTTTAACTGCAACAGAAGCAGCTTTGGTGTTTTTCGTTTGCTTTGATAAACTTGATACATTGGTTCGTCTTTGGGTACTCGGTGTGACAGACCTTATTGGAAGTTTTGATTTTGGATTTCCAGAGGTTGGCTTCCCAATTGCATCTGACTTGCAATTGGCAGCTGCAAACTGTCGTAATGTTCAGTATTAGTTGGTTAATTTCATGCATCAATTGGTTATTTTCTCATAACATAAAATATAGATGTAAATTGTGCATGCTTACATACCCTTGAAAGAGGTTGGAGGATTGGTATCTCCCTTTGGATAATGAGATCAGGGTCGTTCCCTTCCATTTCAAGAGACGGAAATAGTGGCGTTGCTGGTGGTGTTTTTAACCTTGATATACATAGATATGTAAGCCTTGACATGTTGAACAGAATTAAAAGTCTTTTGAAATTTTATGAATAATTGCAGTGAAACTTTATAGGCAATGGAGTTACCAATCATAATCGTTCTTGTCCTTGTTTTCAGCAAGGAATTCAAATCCCCTGGATCCTTTCTTGGCAGATGCAATTCTGTAAAGCTGGTTATTTCCTGTACAGATCATAGTTCTGTGTAAAATGTTGATGCGGCAAGCATATAACATGAAAATGAAAAATGAAAGTAGGTCTGTGGGTACCATTTGGCTCAAACTCTTCAGAAACAGGCTGGAGGAGAGTAAGAATGTTGCGGTCCTTTTCGCGCTTGTGCAGCTCCTGAAAGAGGACGAGGTCTTGATCATGACAAGGATGATCTTTGTCCTTTCTTCCGGCAGGGACTTTCCTCCGGCTTGAGTTCTTCATAGTAACTTAGAACGTCCTCGATAACTAATGGATTCTGGCTAGCGAGAAATAGTTCAGTGGCATGGATTCGTATAGCTAGCTGCAAAGAAAGAGGAGGAGGAACGGATAGTTGATAAACTACAGATGCTTGCTATGGCCTGCCTGCAGGCAAATGAGTAGGTTTGCCTTGTGGAAACTTGGCCGGCAGTTTCTGAGTGCCGAGCCTGGCCAAAGCAAACGGACAAAAGTTGCTAATGTACTATGTGAGGAAGACCTTGATTTAAAATATTAGATAAACCGTCTGAAAATTGGAAGAATGAGATCAAAGAATGAAAAGAGGCAGGAGTCTGACACTGACTGTGTCAAAGGAATTATATGAAAATCGATCTTGACCGGATTTCATCTTCTTCGCCGGAGGAAAACCTTTCTAGTAATTTCAATGTCCTTTTTTATCTTTTGTTAGACTTGTAAATTATGATAGAACAGAAGAAATTTCTTGACAAGGATAAAAGAAAAAGCAATTAATTAAAGAAGTCATTCTTTACATGTATGTACATGAAGTTATTAAATTAGAAAGAATCATATGAGCTTAAGGTTCCTATGTACAACTATATAAAGAAAAGGCTGTCACTCTCATCAGGTCATCAAAGAACTAAGGACCAATACTTCCATTCCTCCAGAGTAGAAAAATGGCCTAGTTTATTCAGTATTTTCACTAAATTCCGTTTGCTTCCCTTGTTCGTTCCAACCTTCACCTTCTCTTTTCTCTTCATCACCTATACAGGCAAACAAACCTCCTCACTTGGTGTAGTATTTTCACTCAAGATTATCATTTTTGTTCCTCTGGCCTTCAAAGTTTTTCACCTGAATGGCCATTTGTATCTATGTAACCACCACATATGCCTCTTATCAAACTTGTAGCTCAACTATCCTCCTATTGGCTTCCCTTATATCAGGTCTCCGATCAGGGTTACTGTCAGCGCAGTCAGCTCCGATTTGAAGAAGCTGCTGCATCTGACTCACCGATTCTGGACTGCTTGCTACTTCAGGGTCTAGCAATTCTTGCTCTCCCTGCTCAGCCATTGCTGACTGCACCCATTGCACCACATCTATCCCACCTTTGCCATTGCTTAGATATTGACATGGGAACTTCCCAGTTAGGATTTCAAGAATGACTATTCCAAGACAGTAGACATCAGATTTTGGAGACACTTGCTGGGAGTCTATGAACTCTGGAGTTTTAAAAGCAATCATTGATTGTGAGGCATTGTTGGGATTTATCAGTGGGTGACAAGCATAGTCATTCAGAACTGGCTCATAATCGTCTTGTAGAAGAATATTGCTAGACTTTAGATTTCCATGGGGTAAATCATAGGTGGCAAACTCTGTATGCAGAAACTCCATCCCACTCGCAACTCCCCGGATAATCTTCAAACGCATAGGCCAATTCAACTCTGAGTGAGCGATTCCACGATCACCTGAAAAACACAAATTGAAATCAAGGTTGTCTGATTAAATGTCAAACATACATAGTTTCCTAGTACCGCTAGGAGAAACAAATTCTAATAACAAAAGCTGAAAATGAAACAAGAAAAAGCAAACATGAAACAGTCTCTTACCATGCAAAACATACAACAAGCTGCCTTTAGGAATGTACTCAGAGATCAAGAGCTTCTCTTCTCTCCTATAATGGTAAGCCAAAGGAGTCAAGATGTTCTTATGCCTCAATCTTCCAAACCTTTTCATTTCAGCATCAAACCCTTCTTTCCCCAATCTATTCATCTCCCTCATCCTCTTCACCACCACAGACAACCCATTAACCATCACAGCTTTGTAAGCCGACCCCAACCCTCCATTCCCCAAAACCTCCGCCGCGGCCTTCATCAAATCCGGCAACCCGAACGTGCCCTTCTGGTCATTCACCATCAACAACTCGTTGGGCGACGATGATCCACCACCACTCTTCCCACCACTCGAACCCTTCTTGGAATCACCACCTTTCTTACTACTCCCCGCCCTTGAAGACGGCACCGCCTCCATATTATTAGCATTTTTTTCAACACTTCTACTACTATTTGCCTCCACATTATTATTATTAGTAGTAGTAGCAGTACTTGCAACGCTTCTGCTACCGTAGGTCGGTGGTACATGAACCTCAACGACCTCATCATGGCGCTGTTGATGAGGTAAATGTTCGTTCATCTTTTCCTTGCCAAGCACGCTAAACTCGTCCTCCCTCCGCCGCTGGCTCCTCTGCCTTATTATCACCACCACCATAAGCAGAATGATCACGCCGACAACGACCCCGATTATTATCTTGATTGTATTTGACGACGACTTCTTCTCATTCGCCGGCGGCGGTGCTGATGGTGGAGGAGGACTAGTTTTATCATCACATGACTTGAACGGTCCGCCACAGAGTCCTTCATTTCCGGCAAACGACTTCTCATTGTATCTAGACATGTCATTAGGGATTGGACCTTCCAGCTTGTTGTTTGACAAATCGAGCTCCGTCAGCCCTTTTTGTTTAAACTCCGGAATGGCCCCGGAGAATTGGTTCCCCTCAAGACGAAGCACCATGAGGTTTTTCAATTGGGTTAAAGATTCCGGGATTTTCCCGGTGAATTTGTTGCCGGCGAGGTAAATTTTCTTTAACGAAGTCATCCCGGAAAAATACTCGCTGGGGATTTCGCCGGAGAAACCATTTCCCGTTAGCCCTAGACCTTTTAAAGAGCCAAGCATATGGAAATCCGGGATCTTTCCGGAAAAGTTGTCATTGACGAAGCTGATAGTTCGAAGGCCTTTGAGTTCTCTCAATGCTTCAACGTCTATGGTACCGGAGAGGCCCATTTCACCGAGAAGAAGACCGTTGACGATGCCGTTTTCACAGCGAACACCGGACCAGTTACATATGGAAGATCCGGGTTCGGGGACCCAGTTATTCAAGGCGGTTGTGTTGGTGAATGATTTCTTGAGCTTGAGCAAGGTTTCCTGCTCGGACAAGGAAAAGGCGAGGTACGGAAGTAAAGAGAAGAAGAGGAGGAGGAAGAGATGGCAGCGAACAGCGACCATTGCGGAAGTGGCACCACAATGAGAGCCGATGTTGCTGATCGGGGGAGGAGAGGGAATTGTACGGTGGTGGTAGTGGTGGTGGTTGCTGAATTTTGTTGACCATGAAATTTTTGGTGTAGGAAGAAGGAAGAGAGAGTAGGGAGATTTGTCATTTTGGGGGGAGGAGTCGTACGTGTGGCTTTGAAAACCAGATTTTACATGACAAACTCTAAGAATAGGAGACAATGGGGCTGTGTTTGAGCTGTTGGATTGAGAGGAAGAGATTTAGAGCTAGCTAGAGGTTTGGGACTTGAGGTTGACCTGGTCAATCTCTATCCATTCTATACTATTTTCAGTACTTTGGTACTGCTTAAAAATAGTGTTGGGTTTACGTTATCCTTTGATCAATACAAAAACTTCAAAACGAAATTCGAGTTCTGCTTAGCCTTAATTTTGGTTGATCAATTTCACATCATGTACATAGTTTCTTTCTTAATCACAGTACTAAAGACTTTTGTGGCAGTGGCCTCGATATTGGTCGGTACACTTGCTTAAACCTGGGCGCTATAACAGAGAACCAATTGGTTGTTTGGTTTTGCACCAAGCCTTCGTGCTCAGAAGTGAACAATACCTTGTGATCGAGTAAGGAAAGCTCAAACTACAGAGGTGGCCGGCTTCTTGGTAATGTACTATTTCATGGTCAGTAGTCACACTCCTCAAGTCCAAAAGCTAGTACTAGTATTGTGAAGTGAAAGCCTGCAAAGAACAGATGAGAAATTTCAGTGAATAATGATGCTACTTAATTTAACTGATGGAGATCGAAAATGAAGTATATAACACCATTTGTATGCACTATTACCGAAAATATGTTAACGTGACCAGGATCAGCCATATGATCCATCAAATTCTCAATAGGATCTTTCCCAGTGTATATGGCTTGGAACAAGAACCCTGCAAAAGCCAGCATTGCTAGACGGCCATTCTTGATCTCCTTGGTTCTCAACACCATCACAGGCTCAGGAGACCCTCTACCCCACATGATCGGGTCGAAAAACAGCCCACCGGGGTACCCTACATCTGCCTTGGGGATCTTCTTATGAGGAAACTTAGGCTCAATGGAAACACTCCCAGGATTAATCATATCTGCCTATCTTCTACCTTCAACCCAACCCATTAGTGCCATTTGCACTACAAACAAGGTCACCGGGTCTGCAAAGTATTCTTTTTCGCCTGCCTCAAACCATGAATAGTTCTCTAGAATGCCTAGTCTCTCAAACCACTCAGGTATCAGAATTCCGGCTACTGCAAGCATTGCCCATCTTCCATGCACCAGCTCAGCTTGTGCAAACCATTTTAGTGTCTCAGGATCAGACCCTGATGAAATCATCGTCAATGTATATAACTGTATATGTATTAAGCTCAAATCAAAATGGCATCCCTAGCTTCATGGGTGTGTTACAAGTACTTCCTGAGATTGCAATCTATAGCTTAAGAAATTACTGACATACACATACCTAGTCCAAGGGGGTCGAAGCCAAAATCACCAGGAAGACTACAGATTAACAAAGAAACCACATTGAAATAACCAAAATTTTCAAATGCTGAAATATATATAAGAGAGGTGTTCTGAAATCAATATTAGTACCTGCCGTGAAGCCACTCGGGAGGTGAACTACCAGGAAACCATAATGGTCTATCTGGAGGCAGTGGTTCACAAACACTTAACACTCCTTTGCCTGCATCGACTCGTATACTACTTCTTCTCCCAAGCATACATGTTGTCACTTTCAATCCAGGAGAGAATTTCCCAGGCACTTCCCCGCTTCAACCAGAAAATTGCGGAAAATGGACATGAAAATTTACGCTAGACTGTGTCATAATCAGTGTTGAACCCATATAATGAATACTAGTGTTAAGAAATCTGAAGGTTGAGAGTTTACCTTATTGGGAAGCTTGAGAATGCAGAAGATGCAATGGCCAGGGCCATAACAGATTGCTTCACTCTGAGACTATGTCGCACTGGTTTCTACTCGTCCTGTGAAGATGGTGGATAATCCTCCATAATAACTCAAATGGCACAGAATAGAGAATAAGAGCCAGTAGCAACTCGCCACGTGTTATGGATATGAACTCCTCCTACTCTTGTGACTCTCAACAGAGTTGCATAATGTTTAGCCAAAATAACATTTTGGGTACTTTAGCCATTGGTCACTGCCTTTGTTACAAGATCATTTCCTTGTCAACCCCATACTCATTTCCTTCCGGCCGGTACTAGGTAGCTATTGAAGTAATGATTGAAGAAAAAGTTCCCTAGCAAATGGGTTGGTCTTGTCTTTCACCCAATCAAATTCTTAATGTTTAACCAAATGGATCCAACCTGAGTGATTGAGCCCTTATTTGAGTTATTTCTATATGAACAAGTCACTTGAGTTATTTCTATATGAACAAGTCCTCGAGTTACAAGAGGTGTTGGAGTGAATCACACTCCTTGTATATATAGGAAGTATATATTCTACAATTAAGTAGAATTCTGTAATTTATTAGGTTTCTTTCTTGATCTGCAAGTATGCTTGTATATATACCAAATTCGAGATTTATCAATATATCAAAAAATTTCTCAAACATTTGTGTTCTATTTGACTTGGTATCAAAGCCTAAGTTGATCATGGCAATCTGACCTGACCTGAAATTTCGCTGCCTGACCTGCACTACAACATTTTTACACATTGCCGGCGACTTTTAAGTCGCCGGTAATGTCCAAAAACAAGGCCGGCGATTTTTGGACATTACCGGCGACTTAAGTCGCCGGTAATGTAATTTTTTTTTTTTTTTTTTTTACATTGCCGGCGACATGAATTTATGTCGCCGGTAATGTCTCGAAGCTAAAGACATTGCCGGCGACATAAATTTATGTCGCCGGTAATGTAAAAAAAAAAAAAAAAAAAAAGACATTACCGGCGACATAAATAAAGTCGCCGGTAATGTCTTTTTTTTTTTTTTTTTTTACATTACCATCGAGGGATTGCCGGCGACGGACATTACCGGCGACAAAAATCGCCGGTAATGTTAAAAAAAAAAAAAAAAAAAAGACATTACCGGCGATTTTCCGGCGAAAATCGCCGGTAATGTCTAAAGACATTGCCGGCGACTTAAAAGTCGCCGGCAATGTCTCCAAATGTTGTAGTGCTGAACCTGAACCTGAACCTGAACCTGAAATCTGACACTGAACCTGTTCTTCTATCTGATCTAATATCTGAAACATGTCTGGAATGGATCTTGCACTCTTTGAA
The DNA here is from genome assembly GCA_946800695.1 of Geum urbanum. NCBI lineage: Eukaryota > Viridiplantae > Streptophyta > Magnoliopsida > Rosales > Rosaceae > Geum > Geum urbanum. The sequence continues at coordinate 8,147,815 of OX326997.1, forward strand.
CAATCTAAAGTTACTCGTGAACAATTCATGACTCTTCAAGCTGGGAACATCGGATGTGGAGTACAACTGGATGACACAAATTATCAGTTATGGAGGAGATTGATGAAGATGCATCTCGGTGGTGCCGGAAAGTGACCATATGTGGAGGTTTCTCTACCACGACCTGCAGAAGCTGGAAAAGAACAAACCTTGTGGGATACTATAAATTCCAATACAATGATAACTCTCTTGAAATCTATGACGAGACCTGTGATGATGTTGTTTTTTGGTTATTCATCTCTAAAGGCCATCTGGGATGCTGCTGCAACCACATATTATGATGGGAATGACTTTACCAGAATACATGAGTTGACTTGCTAAGCATATGCAACTATACATAATGGCCAACCTCTTGCAGAATACTACGCAAACCTGAAGGCTATTTGGCAGGAACTGGATGAAAGGGATCCGAATCCTATGGTGTGTGATCTTGATATCGCTACACACAATAGGACCAATGATAAGATGTGTGTCCACATCTTTCTGAAAAGACTGGATTCAAGATTTTCTACTGCTAAAGGAGAGCTGCTGCGATAGGCCACACCACCGACTCTGGAAAAAGCATATGCTTACGTTTGCAAAGACGAATCCAACCAATCCAAGGAGGTCCACACAGAGGTATCCAGTCTTATAGTGCAATCGAAACCTCAATAAGGTTGGAAGCCCAAGAACCAAGATAATCAGTTGAAAATTCAACCTGCTCGTGGTTTCGATCTGATTAAAGTGCAGTGTTTCTATTGCAAGGAGTTTGGCCACTACAAGAACTCATGTCCTCAGAAAGGAAGTCAGGGTGGTACCTATGACAAGAATCGTAATAGCAAGGTTGTAGTTCAACTGGTTGAAGCACCTGATTTCTATAGAGTAGAGGGGCAAGATCTTACTACAGGTATTTATGCTCGTAAGAGCAGAGGTAAAATTGGTATTGCATTAAAAGTCTCTGGTTTTATTGGTAGTGATACATGAATAATTGATTTTGGTGCATCTGACCATATGACCTTTGATAAATCTTTGTTTTCGTGTCTATCTTCCTCTCCCATATCTGAAATGTCTAATGCAAATGGTGTTTCTTTCTCGGTGTTAGGAATATGGTCCATTTAAGTTACTCCCACCATTGTGTTACATAATGTCCTCTATGTTCCTTCTCTATCTCATAACTTATTATCTGTCTCTGAATTGAACTCACAAAACAAATGCTCTGTAACCTTTTTTTCCATGTATACCATCTTTCAGGATCTGTCATCTCAGGCGATAATAGTCAAAGGAGATCTGAGGGGGAGACTTTTTCACTTGGATTGCATGTACAGCGGGGAGACAAGAGTGTCATCACCAACCGTTGCCCTGACATTGAATTCTGATCAAGTGAAGGAGATTTGGCTATGGCATCATCGATTGGGTCATCCATCTTTTGGGGTCATGAAGGAATCTATGCCATCCTTATTTGTGGGAATAAAGGAGTCAAACCTCCATTGTGAAACTTGTGTTTTTGCTAAGACTCATAATTCTAGTTATTCTCCTAGTCTGTCTTCTAGTTTTGCACCGTTTGAATTTATTCATTCTGATGTATTGGGGACTTCAAAGAATTTGACACTGTCATGAATGAAATACTTTATTTTGTTTATTGATGACTTTACAAGATTAACATGGATTGTGTTGCTGAAAAAGAAAGAAGTTGTGTTTTCTGTATTCACTACGTTTCATATTCTCATCTGAACTCAATATGATGCATGTGTGAAGATATTTCGATCTGACAATGGAGGAGAGTTTGACAACTACTCTTTTATAGACTATTTTCAGCAACATGGCATTATTCATTAAACTACTTATCCTCAGACATCGGAGCAGAATGGGGTTTCAGAAAGGAAAAATCGACATCTCTTAGACATGGTACGTGCTCTTTTACTCAGTGCCAACATGCCCAAGTATTTATGGGGAGAAGCTGTGTTATGTGCCTCTCATCTTCTCAATCGTCTGTCATCTGCTGCTCTTCAGAATTGGTTTCCTTTTGAGGTATTGTCTCAATTCGTTACCATACCATCCCTTAATAAACTTCCTGCTCGTGTTTTTGGGTGTGTGGCATATGTTCATCTTCATAAGAATCAGAGGTCTAAGTTTGAGGCTCGTGCTCTTAAGTGTGTATTTGTTGGCTATGGTACTCAACAAAAAGGATACAAGTGTTATCATCCTCTATCTCAGAGGTTCTATGTCACCATGCATGTCACTTTTAGTGAAGACTTGTGTTATTTCTCTCATTCCGTAACTCTTCGTAAGGAGGAGAAAAATGTGTTTTATAAAGATCAGTTTAGAGACTCTGCAGATTGTGTCTTAGATGATAGTGTCTCAGCCGGAGACAATTTTTGACCCATCGAAAATGTATCTCGACCGGTCGAAAATGGGACCCCAGACCTGACAGAAGCATAACCTCGATCGTTCGAGCCACATCCTCAACCTGTCGAGAATTGGAACCCGGAACTGGTAGTTTCAGATCATCGATGACCGGTTGAGAAAAGGCCTCGACCCGTCGAAAATTCCCAGGCAGCTGTGGCTGATCTGACTCCTAAATGTGTTCGACATGCTGAACTAGTGTCTGAGACGTCGAAAGGAGGAGAATTAGTCAGTAATCAGCCACTAGTTTTTGAAGATATGCATGCAAGTCCTATCTCTCCCCCTCCACCAATGATCTCTCCTAGCCTGTCATCACCTGAGGTATGTAGTAGTGTCCTTATGTCTAGTTTTAGTGTTCCTGAAAAGGTTTTACCTCTAGGTCAACACGTGGTCAAACTCTGAAAAGATATGAACCCTTTTTATCAGCTAAAGCTACATATCCTGTAGCTAATTATGTGTTAACCTATAGATTGTCTAAACCCTATGTAGCATTTGTGAATCAATTATCTGTTGTATCTCTTCCCAGTAAAGTGCAAGATTCAATCAAGGAGGAGAAGTGGGCCAAGACAATGGAGGTTGAGATGAATGCTCTTAACAAGAATGGTACTTGGGACTTTGTACCATTACCACCTGAGAAGAAGACTGTTGGGTATAAATGGGTGTATGCTGTGAAGCATAATACAGATGGATTGGTTGACAGGTATAAGGCGAGGTTGGTTGCAAAAGAATACACTCAGAAGTATAGAGTGGATTATGATGAGACATTTGCACCAATAGTAAAGATCAATACTATTCGTGTTCTTATGTCTTTGGCAGCTAATATGGACTGGCCCTTACAAGAGTTTGATGTAAAGAATATCTTTCTTCATGGAGATTTGAATGAAGAAATTTACATGGATCTCCCTCTAAGATATGATACTTCTATAGATGAGAAGGTGGTGTGCAGATTAAAGAAGTCCTTGTATCGATTGAAACAATCTCCAAGAGCATGGTTTGGAAGGTTCACAACTTTCATGAAGAAGATTAGATATTGGCAGAGCAATTCAGACCACATGTTGTTATTGAAGCATCGCCAAGGAAAGTTGACAGCGTTGATTATTTATGTAGATGACATGGTTGTGACGGGTGATGACCTTGATGAGATTAAGATATTACATGTCACACCCCCAAATCCAGAGCCAATATTATACTGAAATATGGTGTAAAGATTTGTGATGTGAATAAGAAACCCAAATAATTTCAAAAATTAAGATGTCTGAATAGTACATTTATTGAAAAGTGAAAATGATAAGATTACAATACCGAAGTTTTTGAAAATAATAGTCATTACATTTATTCAATTCAAAATGCAAATAGAAAATAATTCGTTTATTTAGTATGCGACGTATCCCATTTTCCCTAAGCATTCTACTCATCACCTGAAAAGAGAAAGATGTAGTATCATGAGTCACAGTGACCCAGTAAGTACAGTTTACAAGTATATACTAAATTATCTCTAAGAAACATCAAACCGAACAACCAATTCAAAAAGGTGAAATATTCAAACCGGTTATTCTCCCATACTTATACTTGCATCTTTGTAATATATACATATAGGTACCTAATATACGTATTTGCACAACTTCACATCTACACACAAACACGCCAATACTTCCAAAGTGAATTCTTTTAGATTAATTGGTAATTACTCTAAAAATCATGTGCTTAGTCTCACAATACCAACACACATATAAAGCCACAGCATCCTAAGGCCACCTGCCAAAACATGTATACTCCCGGTTTGATACAATTCATTCCTTAGAGTATAATAGTGCACTATCTGTAAGGGACTAGGGCCCTCAGCTAACTCCCATAATAACAAAATAATTTACTAGCAATTCACTTAAGCACGAGTTAATTCGTACTATACACCCGACTTCACACCTCAACCATAACGATCACAAACAAGTCTTTTATTAAGACTATGTATATAGAGAGCATAAAGTATATATTTACATCATAATTTTGTAATAGATATATACATAATAGAATTTGTAAATGAAGAAAGATTAAACTAAACGTATTTCATTAATTAACAATTTTGGTCAAAACGTTTCATTCAGCGGTAGTCCGCTCGAAATCCTCCATTTGTTCCGAATTATACTTGAAAGTAAATAGATAGAGCGATTAAGTAGATAAACTTGAAATAAAAATTAGTTATCATCAGTCCAAAAGTTTCATTCGGTAGTAGTCCATCTGAAATCCTCCATTAGTACCAAATCAAACTTAAGAAGTAAATAAAGCTAGTAAGTAAATGAAAACAAAGCACAAACACAAAAAATAAAGTTATTAATCCTTGGACCAAAAGTATCATTCAGCGGTAGTCGGTCCAAAATCCTCTATTTGATCCGTTTAATAATTAATCCATATTATGTCCAAATCAAAGAAGTGAGTACACCATCTTTAAGTATTTTTCGAGACACTACCACATTTCTTCCCATTGCCCACGAAATGGGAAAACAAAGGCCAACGATATCATATATCGTCGGCTATAATAAGTATCACCGACGACATGGTCACTCGCCGGCAATTTTTGTTCCTCATCGCCGGCAATAATATTCGTCGGCAATAACGTCCTCGTCGCCGGCAATAATGTTTAGTATGGCCGACGATGGTTTGGCCGGAATACCGACGAGATAATCTCTCTATAGCCGACGATTTAATGAATCGTCGGCTATAACTCTTATATCAGATCTACTCTGCATCAGCTCATTCATTTTACAAAAATCCAGTGAGAAAGAAGGAAAACACTCTGAAATCGTTGGGTATTGTCAAAAGGCGTCCAAAACCCGCTCGTGAAGCTATATAGCTAGGTACGTATATATATATATATATATATATATATATATGGATGTATATGTGTGTTGATTTAGATATATGTGTGTTGATTTAGAGTTTAGATAAATGGTTTGATATGCAAATAGAGTTGATATATTGTTGATTTTGAGTGATTGACTGTTAATTTTGAGTTGATTTGAGATGATTTCGATGAAAATATGCTTGTGTATATATATATATGTATATAAATTTATTTTGTGATTAATTGTTAATATGTATATATATATACATGTAAATTTGTAATTGAGAATTGTTGGTATATATATATATATTTATATGCATGGGTCAACTTTTGTTTAGGGAGATATATATATATATAGACGAAGAATGAATTAAATTAGTGTAGCTAGTTTAATGATAGATATATATATATATAGATGCATGTAATGATGATTTTTTAATTAATTAGTAGTGAATGTATATACATAAATATATAGTACTGTTAGAATTTTCAGGATGGACAAGAGTTGGATGAGCCTTGAAAGATGGGATGTGAGATATCACCATGGAATTAGGAGTTTTGTGGATTTTGCGAAGGCTAATTGTGGAGACACTACACTTCATTATTACCCGTGTAAAGAATGAAGTGTCGCATCGATCAATTTCCCATTGATAAAGTTCAGAAGCACCTGAGTAAATACAGGTTTTGAGATAAGTACACTTGTTGGATTTATCACGGTGAAACATCGTTAGCGGGTCCGCATGATCATGGACAATTTGTTGAGAGGGCCAGTCCATCCTATGATCCAACAACGATGTTGATCAATGATATGTTTCCTCATGAGAGCGGTGTATTTGTTGATCAAGCACCAAATGTCCCTCCCGTCGTTGAGGGTTTCCCCCATATTGAGCCAGTCGAGCCATTACCTGGAGCTCATATCAACACAAGCGGTATAGACAAGTACAACAACCTGATTGCATTGCAACAGACTCCGTTGTACGACGGTTGTAGTAAGACTGTTCTTGGAAGTGTCATGGGAGTGGACTGCTTCGCTACTGCCACCCGATCATCGTCTTCCTACCACTCATCATAAGGTGCGACATATCCTGAAAGATCTTGGGCTTTCCTACATCAAAATCCATACATGCAGATATGATTGTATTCTCTTCTGGGGGAAAGATCTTGAAGACCTTGAAGTCTGCCCTATGTTTTACAGAAAGGTATAAGTTGACTCCTGCAGGCAATAAGAAAGCTGTGAAGATACTTCGATATTTCCCGCTGATTGATTGGCTGGAGCGGTTGTTCAAGTGTGCTTTCACGGCCGAAGCTATGAGATGGTGGACTGAGAGGAATTTGCCTGACGATGACACCCTTATACACCCTGCCGATGGAGAGGCTTGGAAGCACATGGTCAAGGAGTTTGATCATTTTGCAGCAGAGGTCCGAAATGTTTGGCTAGGGCTCTCATCTGACGGATTCAACCCTTTTGGCAACATGAGTCTTCAATACAATATATGACCAGTTATTTTGGTACCGTACAACCTTTCACCATGGATGTGCATGAAGAAGGAATACAATATGCTCACTCTGTTAATTTCAGTCCCGAGTTATCCAGGAAAGTATCTCGATGTGTATTTGAGGCCTTTGATTAATGAGCTTAAGTACCTGAGTGAGTGTGGCCACCCCACTTACGATAGGTTCAAAAATGAGATGTTCCGGATGCATGTCATGCTTGTTGGCACCATCAGTGATTTTCCTACCCGCGGTATGTTGTCGGGCAACGTTACCAGGGGTTACAGGGCTTGTTCAGAGTGCATGACTGTTGATTTTTGCAGTCCTCATTGCAGTAAAATTGTTCAGATGCGTCGCTGTTGTTGACTTTCAAATGATCACCCATTTAGTCAGGATGAAGACGCTTTTGATGAGACTGTGAAAACGGGTGTGGCACCCAGGCGATGGACAGGGGATGAAATTTTGGAAGTGTTGAATGAATATGATTTTGGCCAGCTGAGCAATCATCCTGAGATAGTGTCGTCAATTCCAGACAAGCCCGAAAGGTATAAGTTTTAGACACACAAGAGCATATTCTGGGAACTCCCGTACTAGCCCAGGTTGCCTATCAGACACTACCTAGATGTCATGCACATAGAGAAGAATGTATGTGAAAGTGTGGTGGGCACAGTTTTGAATTGGGAGGGGAAAACAAACGGCATCCCTAAGGCACGCATTGATCAGAAAGCTATGGGACTGCGAAAACATTTGTGGTTGAGAGATGGTAAGAAAAAAATGCCCCAAGCTCCTTACACCGTCAAGCCGAACCAGAAACATAAATTTTTTGGGTGGATGAGTAATGTCAGGCATTCTTATGGCTATGCAGGAAATTAATATAATTGTTGCTTATGGCTATATGCAAGAAATATAATTGTTGCTTATGGCTATATATGCAGGTATCCTTATAGCTATGCAGGAAATATAAGCAAGTATGTTAACTTTCGGGACAATAAGATGTACGGATTAAAGAGTCATGTCTGCCATGTACTGCTTCAACGCCTTTTTCCTGTTTTCATTCGAGGGTACCTGCCCAAAGAGGTGGTGGAGCCGTTGGTGGCCTTGTCAAGATTCTTTCAGAAGTTATGCACCAAAGAAGTTAAAAAATCAGACCTCAGGGAGATGCAAGATGACATCATTTTTATCATATGCAAGCTTGAGAGGATATTTCTCCCAAATTTTTTCGACATCATGCCTCACCTGATGATCCATCTTCCCGAACAATTGTTGCTTACCGGTCCGATACACTACACTTGGATGTATCCCATGGAAAGGTACAAATGATTCATACATTTGTGTTTGCCTCTGTTTTTATATGTAAATTCTTATTTTTTAAGTATCATAACATGCACTTGTTAACTTGTAGACAATTAGGAGACTACAAGAACTATGTGAAGAATAAATTTGCACCTGAAGGGTGTATCGCTGAAGCATATCTTGCGCACGAGTGTGTAACGTACACCAACTTGTATTTGGGAGCGCTGGAGGACCCCCAACAACATATGCCGATAGATGAACCCAAGTTCAACATTTCTATCATCTCCAATGACGTGGTAGTACATGGAAGCTTGCCAAAGTCGTACAAGTTGGATGGAAATGAGGTAGCCATTGCCCACTGGTCGATACTGATTAACTGTCCAGAAGTTCAATATTGGAAAAACTATCATCTTCACTGCCCTGCTATTGCCGGTGATGTTGACTACCACAACAGGACGTTTGCAAACTACTTTAGTCAATGGGTAAGGGTATACGTGTATATATATATATATATTTTATATCCTTATATAGCATGTGTGTACGTGATTTTCTTTTTCTATGTTCATAATTTCTTGTGTGGTTTCTTATCTTTTTCAGATGAACCATGTAGTAAACGATGGTTACCCAGAGTAGTCAAACGAATTGAGGCTCTTGGTGATGAAACCGATAGCTTCAAAAGTTTACTCGATGTGCCAGGTTAATGGCGTGAAATTTATATGTGAAAATAGAGACGACCGACTGAAAACACAGAATTGTGGGGTGATGGTCCATAGTGGGCAGGATGGCGCTGACTATTACGATATCCTTCATTCAGTTGTTGAACTAATTTATGGGAACCGCATGAAAGTGCACTTGTTCAAGTGTAGATGGTTTGATACTAGCCCGGAGAACACAAGGAACGATCAGTACAGAATATTTTCGGTGAATACTGCTACAAGCTGGTATAAAGAAGACCCTTTCGTTCTTGCCACATCAGTAAAACAAGTGTTTTACCTTGAAGATCTTATGAACAAAGTCCCGTGGAAGGTGGTTAACCATGTTGCTCATAGAAACATATACAATGCTGCCACACTTGGTGAGACTGCAGATGATGAAGAAGTTACTGCATACCAAGAGCCAAACGCTTTTGACATTCCGGAATCCTCTACGATTTGCCTTAATAATGTGAGATCAGGGAGTGTGGTTTGAATTACTGGAGCAGAACTTCTTGATGTTAATCCAAATGAAGTAGACGATGATTCAGATGACGAGGAGCGACACATATTGCCAGAGGTTACCTATGAAACCGAGTCAGACTCAAGTGATGAAGATGATTATGATTATCATCCTTAGTACGTTAATAATGTACGTATTTTAGTATATATAAACGTGCATGTATGTTTGTTATGACCGACGAGTTGGTAAGAAACTCGTCGGAAATAGTATATATCACCGAAATAGAAGAACTCGCACAGCTTCGTAAATTACAAAAAGGTGGCCTACGTCATATCGATCAGGCACATCAGTGTTTATACTACATTAGACTTGAAATGGAAAATGAACACAGAGACTTCGATAATGGCGTTATTTGTTGAGAAAATTTGGGAATCAAATTATCACCGACGAGTTGCTTATTAACTCGTCGGTGATACTCCTGTCCATATATCCCAGCCCAATGGGGTAGGGAGCCATTTCTTCAAACACCCAAAAAACCCTAGAATCACCCCCTCCGCCTCTCACCACCGACCCTGCCGAAATCATTCCCCTTCGCCTCCCCTCTCCTCCTCCCCTCTCGCCTCTCCCCTCTCCCCTCTCCCCCCAAAAAAACCCCAAATCTCCTCTCCTCCTCCCCTCCTCCCTCCGGCCGCCGGAATTCGAGCACCACCGCTGCCCTCCCTCTCAACCCGAAGAATGACAGGTCCCCTCTCTCTCTATCAATTTGATTTTATCATCTTCAATTTTAATTACATGAAATTCTCCTAATTATTGTGTATGCATTTTAATTAAGTTGGTGTAAATTTGTATAAGTTGGTGTTGGTATAATTTTTTGACTAGAAAATATTTTGTAGAATATATTTTGTGTAGAATATGATTTTGTGTAGGATATTTTCGTGTATATATGTAGAATATATGTATGATATTTTGTGTATATACGTAGAATATATTTTGGTATAATTATTTTTGTGTTGGTTAATTAAGATTTTGGTTAATTGATATTTTTGATATTGGTAATGATATTTTTGATATTTTAGTTAATTGATATTTTTAATAATGATATTGGTAATGATATTTTTGATAATGATTTTGGTAATGATATTTTTGATATTTTGGTTCATTGATATTTTGGTAATGATATGTAGGATATTTTGTGTATATATTTTTGTGTTGGTTATTTTTGGCATATAGAATATATTTTTTGCTGTTCTGTTTAATTGTTGGATGTGCAGGAGGTTTTGCGGCAAATTGGCTTGGGGGCAACAAACGGAGAGCGACTAGATCCAATGGAGGGAGCAGTAGTCAAGAATCCTCATCCGCAATCAGCAACACGCGCAGCGGCCCTATTATGAATGCTCGCACACAAATTTTGCTACGTGCGCGAGAACAGGAGGAAGCTGCACGATGCGGATCCTTGCAACCCTCAGTCCAGCCTCGACCCTCAGACAGTAGACACTCAGGCGAGCGACCCTCAACAGGCGCATCAGAAACTCTCTCCATCCGAATGCCCCATATTGGCCCGGTGCCTACTCCCCTTTCACGGGAATCATCTGAGGCAGATGGTGCAGGCTCCTCATCGTCCAGGCCTCGTCTATCTCCGTCGTCCGGTCTCTTCGTGCCCGACGAGATTCCTGTCATCCTTCAATTCGATGCTAGGGGGAGGGTTATTTTTATTAAAGGACAGCCGGAGTTCCTGACCGTGGATGAAGCGTACGTGTTCAAGCCGTTTGACCCCGTGTATCTTTGGAGTGCGAGGTGCATGAACCAGCAAACGGACGATGCATGTAAATTTTATTTAACAAGATTGATTACTTAATTATTACTTAAGACTATAAATAGTGTCAATTAATAATTTCGATTTTTTGACATTGTATTATTAGGCAATCTCGTTGATGCCAGTGGAAAACGAAAGACTAGATGCCCCTGCACCGGGAAGAATCTTGAGCAGGTCACCGGGGGAAAGAAAACGATCATTATAGCCAATGAGTGTGGTGAGGTGATCGAGACAGAAAACACCACGTGAAAGTATGCCAGCATGTCCGGGGCCGTCCTGCGGGACAAGGTCCCAATGTTGTGGCCAGATTGGGGTGCTGTGCCTCGCTACGTGAAGTTGCAAGTGCATAATGCACTGACTGTGAGTTAAATCGTATTTTCATTACGTAAATTTTACATTTATTAATTAAGTCCGAAGAAATATATAATTTTACCATTTATATATTCATCTTGCAGTTGTGGTTTGACGTGGATGAATGCCTTATTGGGACGTGTGCAGAGCGTCAATTACATATCAGGTGATGTGATTCGAGTTATTTGAGTATATATCGAGTTAGATTTTTGTTTATCAAGTGTTTTAATATCTCTAACATTTGTTTCTGGTGTTAATATAGGTATAAAGAGTGGAAGAACGAGCTTTCAAAACATTACACAAAGTACGAGGATCTAGGCCGAGGTGCTACCACTAGCGAACTCCGGTTTAGGGAGTACGAGTGGCTGTGGCTGGTAGCCCACTTCGAGCACCCCAAAGTGAAGGTATGCATCCTGAATATATTTTACAACCCTAATGTATCGTATCACATTGAAATAGTTAGTTACTAATTTTTTGACATATGTTTATCCAACAAGGCGATTTCCAACACGAACAGCGAGAATAGATTGAAAAACACCAAGTCCCATCATGCAGGTTCACTCAACTTTTTGGGTTGGTCGGGTAGGGCGCAGAAACAACAAGAAGTCAACCCGTTGGTGTTTGTTCATCAGAAGTTCTATTCGCAGTGCCCTGAAGAAGCGGTAAGTCTTTGGCCTCATTATTTTGTAGTTCACATATGCATGTGTTAATAAAACTATTTTTCTCTATTAATTTATTTTGTTTAATAATACGTTATTCATATTCGCTTTTCAATTAGGTGAAAGTGAAGGATGCGATCACAGAGGTCACCATTAATATAGCTCGAAACGACCATCTTGGCTGCTCGGAGGAGGAAGTGACCCAGTATGCTTCTCAAATCGATACGCTTGATTGCCCTATAACGGCTTAGATCATGGCAAAAGTGTGTGGGACTGGGAGGAATATCCACTACTGCAGGGTAATGGGCTCGGCGGGCGAAGGAGTATTGAAGGACACTTCGGAATACTCTAACGGGTCAAGAACTTCTTCTAGGAACTCTAACCTAGCAGCGGAGCTCTAGAGGACACAGAGGGAGTTGGAGGAGCAAAGGAGGGTGGTGGAGGAGATGCGGCAATTGGCCGAGCAGCAGGCAACCAGAGAGGCCGAGCACCAGACAATGGTCGAGCAACACCGAGTTATGGTCGAGCAGCAGACACAAATTATGACATGGATGCAGACGATGTACGAGTGCCAGACTACCGGACACCCACTCTCCACACCTCCACCGATGCCTGTGTTCCACAGTGTTCCACAACCGCAGCCGTCGCAGCAAGACCAGGGTAGCCGCCGGAATTCAAATGATTTCGTCAACATGGATTTCGTCGACTCTTAGTGTAGTTGTATTTTATTTTTGTATTGTTGCTGTTTGTACTGTTGGATGTGTATTTGTACGGTTTGTGTTTTTCACTGCAGGTTCTGGAATTGGGACCAATCCAGAACCTGTTTTTTTTTGTAAAATGTCACCGGGTATTGCCGACGAGATGCACCTATCTCGTCGGCAATAACTCCCAATTTACGGTGAGATTCTTGCTTATCACTGACGAATTTTTGAAGAATGTCGTCGGCAATAAATGTGGCGGTCCCCGGCGGAGCTTCATCACTGACGAGTTACGTCGTCGGTGATGCTCTTTCCCATTGTCGGCGACGAGATATCGTCGGTGATACCTTTGAAGTATCACCGACGATATCATCAATATCTTGTCGGTGATAGTATCACCGACGGGTTGCTTCCGGCGACCTTATAACCGGCGATATATGGAGAAAGGCCGACGACTTTAAGTCGTCGGCAATGCTAAGAAATGTGGTAGTGAGAGGAATCCAATGGTAATAATCACAAAGTTCGATAGGGATTTCTTAAGTCCAGAAACAAAGATGTTTAGTAACTGTTTATAAATGGTTACGCTTGATATTAAGTTCATTTGCACAAATTAATTAGTTAGTAAGTATTAACCAATGCCTTTCAAACTTTTCATATTGATATTTGAACTCCTAAGCTTCATTTGGATATAAAGAACATTAAATTTGGTTAAGAAATGAGTGAGATATGAATATTTCAAGTTAAGAGCATGTTAAGAGTTTTCTAACAAGATTTAGAGAAAGATTAGCAAAAATTATTTTAGCCATAACTTTCTCAGTACTTACCCTTTTTGAGTGATTAAAAATTCAAAGTTGAATAAATTTTTGTGTAAAATCTAAATATGTAAAAATGTTTGATTAATTAAAACTTTAACAGAAACGAAAATATTAAATTTACACTAAGGCTCATTATTTCCCTTTTATTCTTAACCATGCACTTTGATGTAATCTTAAAAATAAAGAAGTATATGAATGTACTCATGTACTTACTCAAGAATTCAAGTGGGTGATTGATGTATTTGATTAACTCAAGTGACCCTCTTGAAGCAAATGAATTAACTACTAAAGTACTTGGAAGAAAGATAGCTTGGTATGGGATTTTAGGGGAGTTGTATTGCAACTTTGGGAGAACTTCAAATCAGTACGTAAGGGGAAGATTGAAGTGGTGCAAAAATCAGATTGAACTCAAGGGTGATTTATATAGACATGGGAAGAGACATAAGAAATAAATTCATAACTATTTTTATTGACTTTTGTAGACAAGTTGATAATGAAATAATTGGGCTACTAGTTCTATGGTTAAAATGCACTTGTAAAAGCAATAATAATGTGGTTGAAAATCTGATTGAAATGTTGAAATGTGATTATGCATGCATGTGAATACAATACGTAATGTGATGTGTGAAGAAAATATGTGGTTTTACTAATAAAGTGTAATGTGGTGTAAAAAATATATATATATATATATCAACCAATAATAATTAGCACCAAATTGATATCTGAGCATGACCTCTAAAAGTATGAATTGTAATCTTAAAATACAAAGTTTGATTCGGAGAAGAGATTCGAACATGGAAAATTTGGTCGTTTTTGCTAAAATTCCATTTTTGAAAATCGGCTAATTGGTATTAGGGTTTCTTACTGTTTCTAACTGGAGTAAAAATGTTTTTATTATTTTTACTAACCTATAAAATGGAATGTTTCACGATTCCAGCTTGTGGCCTCGAACCCAAGACCAGGGAGTATCTGACTTGAACTTGAGTATCCACTGGACTATTTCACTCCGTTAATATTTCTCTAAAGCTCGTTTTTATACATTGTCTTCCCCAGACAATTTGTTACCTCATTTTTGAAGGTTATCATGTTAAATTAAATTATGGTGATTTCTAAGTTTAACGAGTCATATAATAATCTAAACTATTATACTAATTTTCGGGGTATTACATTACAAGTTCAGTTATCCTTTGAATTTGAGATGAATGACTTTGGGAACTTGAAGTATTTCTTGGGTATTGAGGTAGCTCGAAGCAAGGGTTGTATTATGCTGAGTCAAAGGAAATATGTTTTAGATCTGTTGGCAGAAACTGATATGCTTGACTGTAAACCGATTGATACACCTATTAAGGAGAATCATTGGCTTGCAGAATGTCTTGATCAAATTCCTATAGACAAATTCTGATACCAAAGGTTAGTTGGAATGTTGATTTATTTGTCACATACTAGACCTGATCTTGCTTATGCTATTAGTGTGGTGAGTCAATATATGCACAATCATAGTGAAGATCATATGAATGTTGTGACAAGGATCTTGAGGTACATGAAGTCTGCACCTGGTAAATGGCTTATGTTTCGTAAGCATAAAGATTTGGAAACTAGTGGGTACACTGATGCAGACTGGGCAAGTAATATCACTGATAGATGTTTTACTTCTTGCTACTTTACATTTGTTGGTGGAAATTTAGATACTTGGATGAGCAAGAAGCAGAATGTGGTGGCTCGTTCTAGTGTAGAAATTGAGTACAGAGGCATGGCTCAAGGTGTCTGTGAGCTGTTGTGGTTGAAGTATTTGCTTAGTGATTTGGGTTTCAAGCAAAAGCAGTCAATGCCTCTTTATTGTGACAACACTGTTGCAGTAGAGATTGCACATAATCCTGTTCAACATGATAGGACGAAGCATGTGGAAATTGATAGACACTTTATCAAGGAGAAGCTAGATGCTCGTATTATCTCATTCCTATTTGTTCATTCCGAGGAGCAGTTAGCTGACATCCTTACTAAAGCAGTTTCGTCTAAAACTTTCAGTGACTCACTTAACAAGTTGGGCATTCGAGACTTGTATGCTTCAACTTGAGGAGGAGTGTTAGAGTGAGTCACACTCCTTGTATATATAGGAAGTATATATTATGTAATTAAGTAAGATTCTCTAATTAATTATGTTTCATTTTTGACCAATAAGTATGTTTGTATATATACCTAATTTAAGATTTATCAATATATCAAAAAAAAATTCAAACACTTGCGTTCTATTCAACTTAATATAGCTCATCCATTGCTTTCTCAAACTCACAAACTGGTCATCATCATATTAATATTGTAACCCTGCACATCATACTTCATTATACAGCAAAAGAGACGGTCTATTTGTTTTCATTCTTAAGCTAGATTAGTGAATGAGAAGACGAGGGAAGAAAAGTAATGCAATCATAGTACCAACTGAAGAATCAATACTTCAATAGACAATAGTGTTCATTTGGTATTTGACTACTATAGATGTAGAATTATAGATTTAATGTAGGAAAACAAAATAACTCAAGATTGATAAAATCATTTCCACCATGGGATCAGACAAAAATGAACTAGTGATTAGAAAGTATTTTAGGTTTTTGGACACGTGGCCTGATCCAACACAAAGCAGCACCGAAGTTCCATGAAACCGTCTGTTGAACAGTCACTTGCATCACTGACCCAGAAAACAGAATAGAACAGAACTCAAATCAGAATCCCCCAAAGTTTCGAACTTTTATTTTCAGCTTTGCTCAGAGCTTCAACAAAAAATTAACAACCTTCCCTTGAAATACACTCAAACATCACAATTTCATAAACCAAATCCCACCCGACAACTCTGCTCACCAACATTAACATCTCACCCAATTCTGAGCACACCCCCATTTTAGACTACAGATCTTCCTCCTCACCAGAAATCAACACCGACGCAGAAACTCCCATGTCCTCAAAACCAAACCCAGTTGCTCAATTCTCACAAAGATCATAGCTTTAACGTTTTCGGGTGTGTCAGAATTCTAAGAGACCATGGTGGAGACCTCACCCTTGGGGCGGTTCCACTACCAGAGGCTCGACCTGAAGCGATGGTTGCCTTCGTTCTTATCCTCCCACAAAACCCTCTTAACTGCTCTCTGGATCGCGGCGTTCGTCTCTGTTTTCGTGTGGCAGAAGAACATTGTAGATGGGTTCTCGTTTTTAAAGCGAGCTCCTCCGGCGAGAGCTATGCCGAGGCTGAGGCCGGTAGCGTTTAATTTAACGGAGTTTGGTGCCGTTGGAGATGGTGTTACGTTAAATACTGAGGCGTTTGAGAGAGCTGTGTTGGCTATTTCGAAGCTGGGGAAGAAGGGCGGTGGTCAGCTTAATGTGCCGCCTGGGAAGTGGCTAACGGCGCCGTTTAACCTCACTAGTCATATGACTCTGTTTCTTGCTGAAGATGCTGAGATACTTGGGATGCAGGTAAGCTCTTTTTGATTGTGTCTGTATTATTATTTTTGGAAATGTGAATACTCTGCTAGTTGGGACATTGTGATCCTAGTTGTAGCTGTTTGATTTAGCTTATGAAGATTGAGTATATGTATAGAACTTAGCAATTGAGATGAGGCCTAATCCAAGTTGGATTTATTGGTGATATAGATAGCTTGGTTTTAGAAGAAATTGGGGTTTGATCACGTTGTGTTTAGTTTGCTTTGTGACTTGTAAAGGTAACATCTGTTTAGGGACCTGCAATTTGATCGTAATGATGGAACTCATTTTAATGCAAACTCTACTTGAACCGTTGAAGTTTCCGGGCATGTGATGAAGATTATAGTTCCAAATAATTAATGGCTTACAAAAGAGAAGGAAGTGATGATGAAGAACTAGATTTGGAATCTTCCTCTGGTTTATATACTTTTAGAATAAAACATGGAAATGCCCACAAGCTGCTGCAGTTTGATTCAAAAATAATTTGATAAATTTGGTTAAGCGTAATCCAGAATCTTGTAGCAAACATAGGATTGTGAAAGGAAGGGTCATATGATAGTCACTTTTATCATAGACTGGCCTAAATATATATACTGGTTAGACTGTTAGACTCATGGATCCCTATTTTTAGGCTAAATTTAGCAATGCCCCTCAAAAGTTTCTTTTGCTGAATTAATTGGCACTGGTTGGAGGAATAATTAATGTTTGTGGGATCTTGCCGAATCTATTGCTCCATATTTATGTAGTTTTTCTTTTATGTAGCTTTTGTGAAAATCCCCTAGAGTACAATGGGCCTGAATCGCTGCTTCTGTGCTTTTGAGCAGTGAGCACTAAGCAATATAGAACCTAGAGGTTGTGGGCTTTGGTTCAGGTATACACTTATCGTTGAGGGTTGACAAGCTGGAAATCACCACATGCTAACGTATGGATGCTTATCTTACTGCTCGAACTCTAGAATGCCTGTCTTAAGTAGCACATCAGCTGACTATATGAGTACCATAAGATGCTAGCAATCCAGCATTTTTACGCTTTCACCAAAGTACCTATTTGAAGTTTGTTTGATGTATCTTTTTGACATCATTTATGATTGATACAGATTAGTGCGTCAATGATACTGCAGTTTACATATCTTTGTTAATTTTTTGGCCCATCAAGTATGGTCAAGCAACAAGGACGAATCTTACATAAAACAAAGTATAAAATTTTGTCCAATCTCTGATCCTGCATTTTCACTCTTTTTGCATTGCAGGATGAGAAGTATTGGCCATTGATGCCTCCACTGCCTTCGTATGGGTATGGAAGAGAACACCCTGGGCCTCGGTACGGGAGCTTGATTCATGGTCAAAATCTTAAGGATATTGTTATAACAGGTTATACATTTGATCACTTTATGTATTGATGGTTTCACTTCATACTTCATAGTAATGCTGTATGTAGTTTAAACTTGGGTTCATAATTCGGCATACCCTTCAAGACTTAAACCTTTCTTGATAGCAGTCATGCTTATCTTGCTGCACAAATACATTTTATGTTGGATTTTGAAATCTACAAAATTTTATAGTAAATCAAGAAGAGGGTGTGTGGAGTAAAAATTTGTAGGCATTATCACTCTAAGGCTAAATTGGGAACCTATCTTATCTTATTTTTCCAAATGCATAGCAACTTACAAATGCTATTATGTGTTCACAATCAACAGGGCATAATGGTACCATTAATGGTCAAGGTATTACATGGTGGAAGAAGTATCGCCAAAAGCTTCTCAATCATACTCGGGGTCCACTTGTTCAGATTATGTGGTCAAGCGACATTGTAATCTCTAATATAACATTACGCGATTCTCCTTTTTGGACACTTCATCCATATGACTGCAAGAATATTACAATTAGAAATGTTACGATCCTGGCTCCCATATTTGGAGCTCCAAATACTGATGGAATAGATCCCGGTAAGTGTATCCGACTATGAAACTTTTTGTTCTTCAACTTCTTGTCTGATTTAATTAGGATCAGAGATCTTCATTTATACATCAGACTTGTAAATATCTTTGACAAATGACAAGTGACTGTACTGCTAAGATTAGGAAAATACATGGAGGAATGCTTCCATTAAAAGGAAAGTCCCATATGTATTTGAGGGGATGGTGCTTGAAAAGGCTGGCCATGTTTTTGGTTTTGATTGACCTGGATGGTTAACGGTTGCTTGAGAGTAAAAGACAGTCACTTGGTGAAACATAATCTTGTATTTCATGTACCATCATGCTAAGTTCCTATTTGTGGTTTGTACTGAGTTTGTCTTTATGTTTGTATATGCTTTATCTCTACGATTATTGAATAGCTTTGGTTTTGGTGTACAACAGATTCATGCGAGGATATGCTGATCGAGGACTGTTACATTAGTGTGGGGGACGACGGAATTGCAATAAAGAGTGGTTGGGATCAGTACGGAATTGCTTACGGACGCCCATCAAAAAATATACTCATCCGTAACCTTGTGGTCCGTTCTATGGTCAGGTGAATCTTACGCTTGTATTGACTTCCAAAGAAAGGTCGTCCTTGATCTTTAATAGTTTTTGTTCAAATCGACATGTGTGGTTTTGCACCGGTGTTGGATGCCATATAGCAAGAACTCAATTAGTAAGAGGTTTCTTATTTTAAGTAGTGAGAGGAAGCTTTTATCTTCAGTTGAACTTTAGCATGCAATATCTTAGTATTGTCAGCTGGCTTTGCTTCGCCTCTATTTAATTGTTCATAAGGGACTAACTAAAAGTTATCCTTGGTTGAAATGCAACAGTGCTGGTGTATCAATAGGCAGTGAGATGTCGGGTGGGGTTTCAAATGTCACGGTGGAGAACCTAGTTGTGTGGAGCTCAAGGCGTGCTGTTCGGATCAAGACCGCCCCTGGAAGAGGTGGATATGTGCGTCACATTACCTACAGGAACTTGACGTTTGACAATGTCCGAGTTGGAATTGTTATCAAGACAGACTACAATGAGCACCCTGACGGGGGCTTTGATCCAAAGGCTCTTCCAGTGCTTAGGGACATAAGCTTCACAGGCGTCCATGGACAGGGAGTTCGTGTCCCTGTCCGTATCCATGGAAGCGAAGAGATTCCAATAAGAAATGTGACTTTTCGTGATATGTCAGTGGGGATTACATACAAAAAGAAGCACATTTTCCAGTGTGCCTTTGTTCAAGGTCGCGTAATAGGGACCATCTTCCCTGCTCCTTGCGAAAATCTTGATCGGTACGATGAGCAAGAAAAGCTGGTAAAGCACTCTGTCGCCCAGAACATGACAGACATAGATTATGATTTTTGAGAAGGTAAGAGAAGTTTTCCATGTCAGTGGCTCATAATTTTAAAGGTCCTCGGACAACTTCAACTCCGGCTTGATAGGCAAGTCAGAACAACGAAGATGGAGCGCTGTTTGAGTTATTTCTCGCTCCCATCTTATAGCTTTCTTCTTCTTTTTTAATTACATGGAGTTGTATATACCAAAAAAGTTCAGTTCATCAAGAAAGGTTTGATGTTGTATACCACTCGAATTTGCTCACAATTAACAAAGTTTCCATTTCACTTTCCATACTGCCAGTTAGTACAAATGGAGTGAACTGTGAATTATTGGAGCAAAAATGCAAAATTGTTTCGTTAACTTTAAACTTGTCGATGAAGTTGATGAAATATCCCTTTGCATTCCATTTTAAGGGACCAATTGGCCTCAATTGTCAACAAAATTCATAAAGAAGTTGGTGTAGATCTTTTTTGGTGACAAAGAAATTGGTATAGTTGAGCCAGTTTCCTTGATTAGTAATCTGATCTAAACCATCAATTACTAAAAGCAAGAGACTTTGAACACATTTTAAGAGATAGAAACGGATGAACACATTCAATCGTTGTGATTAAAAGTAATTCACCCGGCTCCAACATAGTCTTTGTGTCTTTTAATCACAATAGTTGTATGTGTTCATCTTTTTTTATCATTTACAATGTATCCCCTAGGAGATCAAACTTGCTAAAATGAAAGCAAAATCTATGATTTTGTTGGCCAATGTTATCCTGAATGCGAAATGGACTGTCTAGTTAGCATTGCCTTTCCATCGATCAGCTCTCTCTTTGCAGCAAAAATTGCTTAAATGAAACTGAGCACATTATCCTCAAAGTTAACCTAAACAATATGTTTAAATGTCTAGAAAAAAAAGGACGGGATGATTTGATAAAAAAAATTGAATGTAACGAATTTGTAAACCAGTGTATCTATTTTATTTTTATTTTTATACAAAATTAATAGATCTATTCATGTCATCAAACTTCATTGTATAGTAGGTGGTGGATCGGTAGACGGTACGTACTAGCTAGAGAGAGTAGATATACGAAGCCGAAAAAAAAATCCACACAGAATACAAATAGGTGGAGAACATTAATCAATGAGACGTCCCACCAGCCATCCTTTTTCATTTGAAAGAATAAAATGCCACAAGAGCACTAGAGCAGTACCTTCATTTCTAGCTAGGAATTAACATGTTATTTCATTGTGCTTCTTCAGATGACAATTTGAATCAAATCGTGTATTTGCACTGTATTTCTGAATGATCTAAAGCTCGTCTCTACTAAGCACTGTACAGTAAAGTTTTAAAAACGAAAAGGTACACATATAGAAATGACATTATTGTTAGAACAACATTGTTAGGTGGGTTTTTTTTTGACAAAAATTGTTAGGTGGATTATGTACATTTGTGTACATGTGTAATAATAACGGATTCAGTGTAAAGTCCCAAATGATGTGGATCGAGCTTACTTTCTACCATTTTGTACGGCACAACCTATTTCATAACCACCTTATAAATCTTATTGTTGAAAAATCGAAATATTTGAGATCAGAGCACCAAGTATACATTATATCTCATATACAGTGGCGGATTTAGTGTCAAAAGTTTAGATGAGCAAAAAAAAAATCACAAGAAATTTTTTTAGGGCTATGTACTATATATAGCAATGTAAGGAAAAAAAATGAAAAAACGAGTCTAAAACATATTAGACTTCTAAAAAATTAAGGGAAAGTGAAGTAGGAAATAGTAGAAAGAACAAAAATCACAAGATTATAGTGGATTATTTTGTTTAGACTTACTGAGTTAAAAAATTTCTACCTAACAGTCTTCTTTTTTTTCCTTAACATTTAGAAATCTTGCCCATATAAGTTTACCTTTAGATCCGCCGCCTCTGCCCATATAAGTTTAATGCATAAAGTTTCTGTTTAATATGGTCTAGACCTCTTGACTACATATAGCCGCATTTAGCAAACAACCAAGCGGAGAGTGACAAAAATTATAGTGTGCACAAGTTCTCCATCAATTTCTGGTTTTAATAGAAGAAGGACCAGATCAGACCCTACCTATCCTCTTCAATAGATTTGCCTACAGTCAATTGAAATTTACACATCTTGTAACCAAAAAAGAAGTTTACATATCAAATAGAGTGGTAGCTTGGGTGGGGCACAAATTTGGCAAAAAATCAATTCTAATCTGTCCTAATTCGTCCTTGTGCAGAATGTGACGGGATTCACAATGAAGTTTACACAGTTTCATCAACGGAAAACTGAATAAAGTTTACACTATTTTGTTCCATTTCATCGAGTAGCTAGCTAGCTATAGCTACCATCCTGAATTAATCTTACTTACAATATGTTGGGACCTCCCATTCCACGCACTCTATATAAATATGCATGATAGAATCACTAGCTAGCTTTAATTTCTACGTACCTGGCCAGCCAGCCTCACCAACATAAAACCACACTGGTCCTAGCTCGATCCCTGCTCTCAACTTTGGGCCAGTATTAGAGGACCCAGGGCCCGCTAGATGTCGACGGCGCGGGTTTTATACTGCCAGATAGAGATAGAGAGCAACCACGAACATCACGTGGTGCAAACGAATCGAGTATAACTACTGTATAATTGTGCCACTGCGATCGGCATATACGCCCGTGAACTGGTTGCATGCAAATATCCAATTATCACATTTACATATACTTCAAATGAAAGGAAGCTAGCTAACTCAATTGGTGGTGACAAACTGAGAGGTCGACCACCTATCACCGTCGCCATCACGAGCAAACCGTGCTACCTCCGACATAATTTCCTAATCACATCCAGCCACGCGTCGGGGAGATAGAAGGCGGTGCGTGGTCGGCCCCACTCGCCGTCGTGATCCTCTTCTCATCCCTATCGATCTCGATCATCTCCGCGTTTCCCACACGGGGTTTTACTGCACGCACCGCATGGTCCCCGACTGCCCCCATTGGGAACTTATCCTTTTAGTATCTTAACTACAAAAACTGAACACCATCAAGAATAAGAGAATCTTAAGCTTTGCACTCGTCTCTATATGTTGTTGCAGTGCAAAAAAGTATAGTATCGCGGAAAAGGTAGGTGGCTACATGATGTGTTGAACTGTTGATCGAGAATCATATGGAGCTAGTTAGTTGGTCACTGTTCCAAAGCCTCACCTCAGTCGGAGAACAAACGTTGTCCTCCGTTGGTTGTGTTATTCGAATCGTATCAGTGAGTCTAATCAGATTCCTAATCCAATTGCTAATCATGCTGTTTTTCGCGTACATGCATGCGAAGTTGTGAACATTCTCATTCCATGCTTTATGACCTTAAGCACCATTTATCAGCTCTCAACTCTTGAAACGGATGTTTGGTCAGAAACGAATTCTCTCCACCTGTTTTTATCGGATTACGCGGGACGTAATCTTCTTTTCTTGTTCGAACGTTCGGGCTGTTCGGATGATCGGGTACCTTCTCTCTTCGGATGTTCGGGTTATCGGGTATGCGGGTTTGCGCGTTCGGCTTCAGCTATTAGAAGAATACAACAAACTGGCGGTCAGATAGTCAAGACAGGGTCGGCCTGCCTTCAACCCTCTGATGCCTAAGTTAGAAAATGTATTGGATATAACAGTCAAGCGAACGTGTAAGAAAGTGGGTTGGAATATTTAAGATTGGAATTGATTGCTGGTGGGTTGAATTGAATGCCCTTACCTGTAGTAAATGCCTTACCTATATAGGTGGGTGAGATTGTTGTTTACTTGTACTCTTCGATGTGGGATAGGGCTGCACTTGGTGTCATGTGAGCCGAGTATGCGGATGTGTGCTTATCGGGCGTGCCCGATCGAATGGGCTCGGTCTTGCGAGTGAAGTTGTAGTCCGCTTGGTGGTCTTTCGGGTGGTCGGGTAGGTGTTGATTACCTGCTTAAGTGGGTAAGTATGTTTAATCAATGAACTAATGGTGCTATACTAACAAGTCCCCCAAGTCCCCAAGTCAAAGAGACCTTTCTTGATTGGGGAGTTGAAAAAGGGTTCGTCCGATTAAACAAATACTTATCTGATTGAGCAATGATGCGTGGTCCTGTGACCCCCAAGTCCCCCAACTCTCCGGTCAACAAAGAGCTCGCTTGACGGAGTGGGTACCTGTGCGTCCGATCGTGTACCTGTGTACCCGACTCCCAAACGAATCTTGTTGTTTGGAGCCGTGTGTCCGGTCGTGTGCCTGTGAAGCCATGTGAACGAATATGTATGTGTATGCGGATGTATGTCAGTATGTAGGAGTGAATATGTAGGTGTATGCGGTATAGATATAAGTGTATACGGTACAGATACAAGTAGGTATGAGTGAATGAGTATGTGAATGTATGCGGATGTATGTATGATCATGTGATGCGATTGAGTGATGATGCGATTTGAGTGAATGAGTGTTGATGTATGCGTGTATGTGGATGCATGGATGGTTCCGAGCCACTTATCAGGCCCCGCAACGAATATTGCTGTCCGGAGTCCGCCAAGGATAGGCCTATGGAACAGCCTTTCTTGAGATGCATGGATGGTTCCAAGCCACTTACCCGGTCCCGCGACGAATGTTGTTGTCCGGAGTCCGCCAAGGATAGGCCTTCGGAATGGCCTTTCTTGATGCATGAATGGTTCTGAGCCGCTTGCACGGCACTCCTGAACGAATCTCGTTGTTCGGAGCCCGTCAAGAATAGGCCTCGGAACTGCCGTGCTTAGGTGCCCGAGAGAAGATCCTCACTCTCGGCGCCGACCTATCGTAGCGTCAACGATGGGGCCCCGACCGTTACGTACATGAGTTACAGCGCGCACGGAGGGACGGACAGCATGCCCGTGCCGCTATTCAGTTTAGCACGCGCAATAAAGGAAACCTGCCGCTATCGTGCCACCTAATTTGGCTAATGGTAGCGTTACGCCCTCGGAAGAAATGGGGCCACTCCCTAGTCGCCCATCATTCGGCGCGCGCGTGCTGCCCGAATGGTCATGCGGTTTGCGCGCCCCGGAAAGTAACGCGTGACGTTAGCCACTTCCGTGCCGCGTAACCCGAACGGTGGGTCACCTCTTACTGGGTGTCTAGGCGCGGACTGCACAAGCGGCCGCTTGTGATCCGGCTTCGCCAACAGAGCCAGGGAGACGATACCACTCGCCGCCTACTATTCATTTAGCGCGCGCACGCCGAAAGGAAACGCCAACGTTAGCCTCTTTCGGGACGCCTAAATGGTCTTGCTTTGAGCGCGAGTGAAGTAGTGGTTGGTCGATCCGCCCAACTCGTCGACTTCTTGGCGTATGATCAGTTGCCTGGTGGGAGGTGACTGAGTGTTTAGCGCCTTCCGTCCTGAGTTTGTGGCTAACGCGCACTGTATTGATCGAGTCCCCGAGCGCTTCCACCCTCTCAATACGAACGAGTACCCGATGTCGCCTGTGGAGGAGGCCATGGTTGCTCGCCTGAAGTTTGTCTTTAACCCGGCGCCCGAGGCGAGACACTTTTGTGTAGCGTGCCACTAGGACTTAATCAAGCGCACGTGTCTGGCCCGAGCACCTGGTCTGTTCAGGCGTCTGATACCTGTTTCATTTTACATGTTTACGTATTTTTGATAACTGTTACTAACCTTTCGTTCGTGTTTGTTTGCAGCAAAAATGACCAAGTCCAAAGCCACCGAGAAGGATTATGCCCTCCAGCGCCGCATAGAGTTGCTGCTATTGAGCCCTGAGACTGTGCGTCGGGTGGTCGATGATGGGCATGATGGTTGGTCGTGGGGGATACGGTCCAGGCGAGGATCCCGGCGCCGAATATTGCTGACCACGCTCCTGCCATGCGTGCTGCTGTCGTCATCGTCCCTCAGGTGCGGGTGGCTGTTGCGGATGCTGAGGGATCCGGGCTTCCTCCGCACGCGGGTTTCTCTGCTGCTCGGGGTCAGGACCGAGCTGAACGGGATTGTTCTCCCGTAAGAAGGAGCAGCGGCAGACGGAGCGCGACCAGAGGCGCGTAGAGCAGAGGGATCGGCGAGAGGCCTCCCTGAACTCGGGCTTGCGGGTCCGGGCCTCTCAGTCGTCTAGTGGTGCAGATCTCTCCTCTTGTTCGCCTGCTCCTGAAGGTGGGGCCGGTCGTCCCTTCAAGAGCTTTCAGACGGATGCTGCTGGCGCGGCGGTGGAAGGTGGGGAGGTGACTTGTGCCCTTCTTGAGAGTCTCCGCCAGTCCCTGGGCGATGGTGTGGGGTCTCTCCAAAGCCTGCTGCAACCAGGTTCCGCGCCTGTTCCTGACGGCTTGGATCGGGCCTTCAACGCATGCGCCAAGCTGCAGTATCAATTTTTCTGCTTGCGCGCGCGTGAGAACTTGGAAGAGATGACACGGTTAAGGGCCGAGTCCCGCAAGACTGCCGCGGCTCACGAGAAGCTTCAGGCCGGACTCTCCAAGGCAAATGAGCTGGCCGAGCGGAAGGCTACCCGGGTGAACGAGCTGACTCGGGAGCTTCGGGAGAGCACCGAGCGAGAGACCGTTTTGAAGGCCGAGCGCGACAGTGCTTTGGCTGAGGTGGAGCGAGTTCATGCTGAGGCTGACAACCGTGTGGCCGAGATGGAGTCGCGCCTGATGGAGGCCGAGCGTCATGCTTGGACGGAGGATCGAGTCTAGCGCACCCAAGCGGAGGCTGTTGCTGCTTTTAGGGAGTCGGATGAATTCCAGGAGTTGGTGACGGCCGAGGCAGAGGAGCAGGTAACTGCTTTTCGGGTGGCTGTGGCTCCCTTCATTGAGGTCGAGCGCTACCGGAAGCACTTGCAGGCGCAAGCGGCTGAGGCGGCTGGCCCTTCCACCGAGAATGCTGAGGAGCAGCTGAAGCAGGCGGACGCTGCGGTGGAGGTGGCGGAAGCGAATGCGGAGGAAGCGAATGCGGAGGCAGTGGTAGAAGTAGTGCAGTAGTTGTAGATTTTTTTTTTTAGCTTGTAGATAGGATTTTGTAATGGGCCGTTCGTGCCTTTAAAGTAATGAAGTCTCTTTTCTTTTCCGTACGCATGTGCTTGTTTTTTGTTTTTGTTTTTTGCTCTCTTTTTTTTGAATAGTATCTTCACCAAGTATTGCATCAACGCAGACAGTGTATCCCCAGTCCCCGAGTATCGGGTGGACGGACCAAGAAAATAAATAACGTAATAATAAAAAAAAAGACTTAATGAAAGTACTTCCGCAAGGGCTGGATGTTCCACGAGTGTCGTAGTCGTTGGCCTTGCATATCCCTTAGGTAAAAGGTGTTGGGGCTTACAACCTCGTCAATGACATACGAGCCTTCCCACGATGGACGGAGTGCCTTGACCTTCTGTTGTATTGCCTTCATGACCCAGTCCCCCTGTTGGATCGGTCGATTCCGAATGTGCTAGTTGTACAATCAGGCGATTCTCTGTTTGTTTGCGGCATTGTGGAGATGTGCTGTGTCCCTTCTCTCTTCCAGTAGATCGTTGTTGAGTCGTAGCCATTCCTCGTTCGTGCTCAGATCGTACCCCTCGATCCGCTGGCTCTAGTGGGTGATTTCTAGAGGTAGCACAGCCTCGGTTCCGAACGTCAGACTGAATGGGGTTTCGCCCGTGGCCGTATTGGCGGTTGTTCGGATAAACCATAGGATCTCTGGGATGATCTCGGACCAGCGCCCGTATCCTGCCTCCCCGGGCTCGATGTCTTCGATCTTCTTCTTAATGCCTGCCTTGATTATTTTGTTTGCCGCTTCTACCTGCCCGTTCGTCTGAGGGTGCGCTGGTGATGCGAATACGAGCTATGTTCCCTGCCGTTTGCAAAAGGCCCCGAGTCGAGGGTTGTTGAACTGTAGCCCGTTGTCCGTGATGATGCTGATCGAGGTCCCGTAGCGACAGAAGAGGAACTGCAAAAGGAAGCGTTCGACCTTTTTTGTCGTTATCTTTATCATTAGTTGAGCGTCGATAAACTTGGTGTGATAGTCGATGATGACGATCAGGTGCTTGTACTGACCCTTGGACTTTGGGAGTTCCCCGATCAAGTCCAGTCCCCACTGTACGAATGGTACGGGCGATAGGAGGATCGAGAGCGGGACGGCGGGCGCATGGTAGTGGTGTGCGTGCAGCTGGCACTGGTGGCACTTGCTCGTCAGTGTCGTGGCATCTGCATGGATGGTGGGCCACCAGAATTCGCACCAGAGGGCCTTGTGCGCAATTGATCTCGCTCCCGCGTGGTGGCTGCATGTGCCCGAGTGGATTTCTTGTAGAATTGCATTGCCCCTCGTCGGGGTGACGCACTTGAGGCTCGCCCAAGTCTTTCCTCACCGATAAAGCATGCCATCCCGTATGTTGAAGTTTGCCGCTCGTGCGACGACGGTCCTGGCCTCTCGCTTGTCTTCTGGTAATTCCCCCCTTGTTTTGTATGTGACGAGTACATCCATGTAACTGCATTCTTGCGGTTTGATCGCCAGGATCTGTTCTTCTCCCGAAATGCTTGGTCGTCGCAGTACTTCGACAATCCGCTGTCCTGGTCCGGAGTGGATGGGCACCGTAGCCAATCGGGCCAGCTTGTCCGCCTTCGCATTGAGTCCCCGATGTATGTGGTTGATGTTAACGTAGTTAAACCTGTTGATCAGCGCTCTCACGTGCCTGAGGTAGGCGATTATAAACTCTTCTTTCGCCTGAAATTCTCCCTCGACCTGGCTCACCACCAGCTGTGAGTCGCTGAATATGTTTAGGTCGGGTGCCTCCGAGTTTTTGGCCAGCTGTAGGCCAGCGATAAGCGCCTCATACTCGGCTTCGTTGTTAGTTGTCTTGAATTCAAATTTGAGGCCGTACTCTGCGTTTACCCCTCCTAGCCCGGTTAGGATGATCCCGGTGCGGCTTGCCTTCTTTATGCATGATCAGTCGACGTAGAGGTTCCACTCCGACAGTGGTCTTGCTTTGATTTCTGGCTTCTCGGATGCGCCGGTCGGTGTCGCCTCTGCTTCCGTGTATTTGGCGATGAAGTCTGCCACTGCCTGCCCTTTTATTACTGTTCAGGGCTTGTACTAGAGGTCGAATTCGCTAAGGTCGATTACCCATTTCACTAGGCGGCCGCTGTGATCGGGCGATTGGAGGATCAGGCGCAGGGGCGCATTTGTGAGGATGTGGATGCTGTGGGCCTGGAAGTATGAGTGGCGTCGAACGGCGGTGATGAGTGCGAGCGCCATCTTCTCGATCATGGGGTATCGGGTTTCAGCCTCTGTCATGCCCTTCCCCAAAAAGAAAACGGGCAGTTTCGTGCAGTCTTCCCTGCGGATGAGGGCCGAGCTGACCGCTGTAAAGGAGGCCACCAAGTAGATATACAGTACCTCCCCTCGGATGGGCCTGGATAAGAGGGGGATTGAGGCCAAATATTCCTTGATCTGGAGGAATGATGCCTCGCATTCGGGCCTCCACACGACCTCTTGCTTGTTCGTCGTTTGGAGGGCCTTGAAAAATGGGGCGCACTTGTCCGAGTAGCGAAATATGAATCTGTTCAGCGATGCGAGTTTGCCGGTGAGGCTCTGTAGGTCCGCCTTTTTAACTGGCGGCTTCATGTCGATGATTGCCCTCACCTTGGCGGGCGAAGCCTCGATTCCCCTCTGGCTTACGATGTACCCCAGGAATTTGCTGTTTGTGACCCCGAATGTGCATTTGGTCGGATTCAACCTCATGTCGTTCTTGATTAGGACATCGAGCACAGTCCCCAAGTTTTGGACATGGTCGACCGCCTGGTCGCTTTTCACGAGTATGTCGTCCACGTAGACGTCCACGATGTTTCCTATCATGCCATGAAACATCGCGTTCATGAGCCTCTGATATGTGGAGCATGTGTTCTTCAGTCCGAAAGGCATGACGACGTAGCAGTACAAGCCTTTGTCCGTGACAAAGCACGTCGCCTCTTGATCTTCGGGGTCTATGAAGATTTGGTTGTATCCCGAGTATGCGTCCATCATTGATAGGAGTTCGTGCCTGGCTGTCGCGTCCGCCAGCTGGTCGATCCTTGGTAGGGGGAAGCTGTCCTTGGGGCACGCCTTGTTGAGGTCGCTGTAATCGATGCACATCCTCCATTTCTTATTGCTCTTCTGCACCATCACAGCATTGGAGATCCACTTCGGATAATCCACTTTTCGGATAAACCTGATGCTCAACAGCCGGTTCACCTCCTCGTGCATTGCTGTGTAGTGTTCTGCCTTGTACTCCCTTCACTTTTTCTTCACCGCCCTCGTGCCGGCGTTGACGCTCAGTTTGTGGGATATGACGCTCGTATTGATCCCAGGCATGTCCTTGTACGACTATGCGAACACTTCATGCTTCTCCTTTAACAGTGCGACCAACCGTTCGGCTATTGCGGGCGCCAATCTGGATCGTCCTCTCCGGATGCTCGGAAGATAGCTGAATCGTCCTCAGCTCGTCGCGTTCGGGGACGGAGGACACTACCGTTATCCCATCTCGCGGGTCGTCCAGTGTTTTTGCCTCTAGCGCCAGTTCCTCCAGAGCCAGGATTTCCTGCCTGTTCCTGGGTTTTGCTGCCTCCTCGTAGTTGTAGCCCCGGACGTGCCCTACTCCGTGCTCCGTCGGGAATCGGCCCAGCAGCATGTGTCCTGCGATGATCAGTTTTAGCCTGCTGATCCCCGGTCTCCCGAGTATTGCATTGTATGGGGAGGGTGTGTCCATGATGATGAAGTCCATTCGGACCTCGCTGATCCTGATCCGAATGTTGTCGCTTCCGGTGGGGTATGACGTCTCACCCGTGAAGCTTGCAACGCACTCATGGTCTTGTGTCATTTTGTGCGAGGGCCTACCCAGTGCCGTGTACGCGTCCAGGTAGAACACGTTCACGGACGCCCCGTTGTCTACCAGCACTCTCTTTACGAGATATCGGTCTATGATTACGTCGATCATAAACGGCAGGGTGCTGTTCTTTAGGCTCCTCTCCTCGTCTTCCGCCGTGAAGTTGATGATCGCCGGCTCCCTTTTTCCTGTCTTGTTCGTCCTCCCTGTCCCGATCGTCAATACCTCTCTGCTCGGACGGTCGGGCGACGAAGTCCCCTCCTTGAGCTTCCCTTCGGATATCGTGTTGATCGTCCCTCGGGTTTCGACGTTCGTCCCGCGCGGCCGTTCCTCGGCATTGGGAAGGGTGATCCGGCCATCCCTCTGCATTTCCCTGAGTACCTTCTTCAGTATCATGCAGCCGTTGGTGTGGTGGGTGGCGGTGTGGTGGTATTCGCACCACCTTTTCTTTGACACGTTGTTTGGCGGTTGGATCTGGTGTCGGTGTTGGCGGAGTAGCTGTTCGTTCGACGGTCGGTCGATCGCGTAGACCTTCTGCTCGGCCGATCGGTACCGGGGGGCTTCTCGGGAACAGATTCCCTGTGGTGTTGGTGCCTTCGCCCGGTCGTGTCGGATTCTTTGGTAGCCACGGGAGGACGGCCTCTGGTTATTCTGTCCATGCGCATCTCGGCTTCGCTTGTAGCCTCCGCCCGATTCCCCTATATCGTCGGCGGATTGTCGCGATTGATCGTCCGCGCTCTTCGGTCGGTCGGTGTTGGATTTGGAGGTGGTCCCGTACACTCGCGTCTTTACCAACGCCTTCTGTACGATCAAATCCATTATCTCGTCGTAGTCGAGTTGCTCCTTTCGCACGAGTTTTTCTACGAATGGTGTTGCGAGCATGTTATCCATTAGGGCGACCTTAGCCACCTGCTTGTCGAGGCTCCTGCATGTGCTCGCCAGCGATCTCCACCTGTTGATGTAGCTGGATAGGCTCTCGTCTGCCCCCTGGCAAACCTTGAGGAGGATGCCCGTGGTGTTGTACTTGCCTTGGAGCCTATAACGTCTTTGAAAGTTTCCGCCAGTTCTAGGAACGAATGGATAGAGTTTGGTGGAATCTCGTAGAACCAGCTCCTCGCCTCCTCGGACAGCGTCTCCTAGAATAGAAAGCACAAAGTTGAGTCCGAGTACCTGGTTCCGTCCGTAGCGGACCGAAACTCGTCGATGTGCGTGCGGGGGTCTTCGCTTCCGTCGAACCGGGTGACCTTTGTTGTTTTTGCGTTGAGGTCTCTGCCTCTCTCCAGTATATGTGCCGAGAACGAACTGACTCGGGGGGTGAACATCCCACCTTGCCCAGCGTGCTTGTCCTTCCGCAGGCGCGACACCTCCGCCGACAACTCTTCCATCCTCTAGAGGAGCAGGGTGCTGCCCATTGGGGGCGTGCCCCTTGGGCACGAGTTCCTCCATTGGTGTGGGTGTTCAGGTCACCCGAGGGTCGGCCCTGCCTAACGGAAGCCGGAGATCCTCAGTGTTGGTGTCTTCTCGGACGGGAGCTCGCCCGTGTTGTATCTGCTGCTGGTTGACGAGTGCGTCCAGCCGTTCTTCCAACCTTTGCCGGACCTGGCGCTCATGGTGTCTTTCGAACGCTACCTCTCGCAGCTCTTGGAGCAGGCAGTCGGCTTGTTCCTCGCCGCTCAGTCCGGGGCTGCTGCTTATTCCCAGCTTCATCACCTGTCGCGCCCGTGCGCTCGGGGGTGTTTCCCCGACAGGCGTGTCGCTGACGTTTGTCTCTTGGGTATTCATGTGGGCTTTTGGTTAGTGGTGTTTTTACGAGGTTTGCAATTTGTAAGTTTCCCACATATGGCGCCAACTGTTTCTACCGGATTACGCGGAACGTAATCAGCAGAAGCAATACGAGTAATCTTCTCTTCTTGTTCGAACGTTCGGGCTGTTCGGATGATCGAGTACCTTCTCTCTCTTCGGGTGTTCGGGTTATCGGGTATGCGGGCTTACGCGTTCGGCTTCAGCTGTTAGAAGAATACAACAAACTGGAGGTCAGATGGTCAAGACAGGGTCGGCCTGCCTTCAACGCTCTGATGCCTAAGTTAGAAGATGTATTGGATATAACAGTCAAGCGAACGTGTAAGAAAGTGGGTTGAAGTATTTAAGATTGGAATTGATTGCTGGTGGGTTGAATTGAATGCCCTTACCTATAGTAAATGCCTTACCTATATAGGTGGGTGAGATTGTTGCTTGTTTGTGCTCTTCGATGTGGAATAGGGCTGCACTTGTTGTCATGTGGGCCGAGTATTCGGATGTGCGCTTATTGGGTGTGTACCCGATCGGATGGGTTCGATCTTGCGAGTGAAGTTGTAGTCCGCTTGGTGGTCTTTCAGGTGATCGAGTAGGTATTGATTACCTACTTAAGTAGGTAAGTATGTTTAATCAATGAACTAATGGTGATATACTAACACCACCGGTTATTAGAGTTCACCTGCGAGATTGTAGTGCACAACCCGTTTGATTGATTTAAGTCAGTTGACTTTATCATGTCATATTTTGATGAATTATGCTTTCCAATTTTGACCTTTGTTGGAAAAATGACCCAAACAACTAAAAAAATTTCAACGCCGGGAATTATCGCCGCCAATCCGATAAAGGCACCCACCTCGCCGCCCCCTTCGTCTCTTGTCGCTGACCATGGCGAAAAAACATATCAAAAAAAGACGATCGACGATTATGCACACCTACCTCGCCGCGCTCCTCGCCTCCCTAGATGTCAGCAGTCAGCGCAAAGTTCCTCGAGGAAAACCTTGAGTGCTACTCCACCTGCAATCCTCCCTCCTAGTCACCGTCGAGTCCGATTCTGACGTCGTCACCTTCATTCTCGACGCCAAACTCAAATAGGTAAGGGAATCGAAATTGAGTTTTGAATTTGTTTTTGAATTCCAAGCCCTTCCTTTATTGCTTGGAATCGTCGTCGTGCCCGAGCTTGATGTCCACAACATCAACGAAATTGGATCTAAAATTGAGGTTGGAAATGAGCAGAGACGACTCGTCGTCATCTTCGACTGACGACACGGCCTCGCTGGCGTTGGGGTCGACGAAGGTGGCGTTGGATTTGTCGATAGCAGAGAGGAAGGCTCGAAGGGGATGTGTTCGGAGGAAGGTAGATGACGCAGAGGGCAGCGGCGGCGAGGGTAGGTACCCAGGTACCCTGATCTAAATCGGAGAGAAATATACCGACAGTATAAAATAATATTTTCTACCAATTGTATTTACTGTAAAAAATTACTGCTCATTAATAGTAATAAACCTTTTGAGGGCACATAAGATATTATGTGCAAAGTGAAGTAATTAGGAGGTGGAGGAAAGCCGCTCCGTGTTTGGTCACCCACAAAGATAAAAGAACAAGTCAACATCACATTACTTTATTCTACCGTCAAGAATACATATTTTGTAAAATGAGAATTCATGTCGATATCATAATTTACCGTGATGAGTCTACATTTTTTTATATATATTTGTTTTTTTGGTAAAAGTGATGAGTCTAAATTTAAGATTTTTTTTTTAAACAGAGATCGTTACATTAAAGCAAATAAAGGGTTACATTATTCATAGACTCATCCTACGGATTCGACGTGGGGAGCACCAAGGCTCCTAAAGAATTTATGAGATCGAACATGACATCGATCAACAATGGAACCACTAGAATGAAGCACCAGAACAAGAACCATGTGACCATGATAGAGAACTATTGTCGAGGCAGGCAAACAAATCAGGCCTCGACAATCTAGAACAAAAATTGTTTTAGCCCCATACCAAAGTGGGCACAGGACCGCCAAACCCCAGTAGGAGAGTAAAACAAATTTTAGACTACCTTCCGGATCCCAGGTCCATGTCCAAAAAGGATCTGAAACCAAGCCCTCAGGCCTAACAATCAGCCCAAGCCCACATCCCAAACTTCGCAGCCTGCCATGAGATGCACAGCCGTCGTACAACGGCCAGCACAGGAACCCCACCCAAGCCCGTCACTGGCAATTGCCACGCCGACCGATACCGGACCTGCCGCCGACGAACTCCAACCGCCTGCACCTCCTTTAGGGACTCGCCGACAAAGCATAGCTTCTGAAAGACCATCTTCGATCGCCGATTAGTCTCCCTGCAAAAGACCCACGCCATGTCGAAAACAACCCTTCTTTTATGATCGACCGACACTGCAAGCCGTCGCTGCTAGCCCGCACACAACCACTCCTTAAGTCGTACTCTTGGTAGACGCCGAGCAACAGGATCGTATTCCCTGATCAAGGACATGGGTTATGGCAACCACCTGCGAAATGAAGAGAAGCAAAGCAAGGGGCAAACCCCTTTTCCATCGCTTAGCGCAAGCAATCTGGAGGCCACGCCGGTGAGGGAGGCCGTGTTGCTCGGCTGTAGCCAGGATTTAGCAATCTCAGCCGCCGCCGCATAGAGGTTTCTAGGGTTTGAGAGAAAACTCTCTCTCAGCCCTCTTATTTTTTTTCCACATGCCTCTTAAAATTTAAGAGTTATACATTCTTGTTTAACAATTTTAGTTTAGATAAACATTCTTGTTTAACAATTTTAGTTTAGATAATTTTATGATGAAGTTCGTGTATCATATGCACTTGAAATCGGTATATATTTACAATTTAAATATTAAAATCACACAATATATATCTTCACTATTTTTATTTTTATTTTGAAGTATGGGCTTGCGGCTACCCTTAAGTCTCGATTAATGAAATGATAGAATACAAGAGAGGGGGAGGGGGGGGGGGGGGGGGGAGAGAGACATGAGGCCTAAACCCTATATGAAGAGAAACACACGAAATACTATCAGGCGACTCAACTGATACATTGCATTATAAACATCATTTAGCAAATAGTGCATCATTGGCTACTCCATTTGCTTTACAAATAAGGCGACACAGTACTGGAAAGACAACACGACAACATCGACGCATAAATTCACTTTGAACATCTTTCTAATTATGTTGCCGACATATATCTTATCTTGCCACTAGGAGGGTGCGCACACAATAAACCAATGAACGTCATGACCTAGAGCATATACGGCACCAAGGGTGCACAACCCGGGACGAAACCCGATATTGCCTACCTCACATGAGTATAGGCTTATTTTTAAAATAACTACTAGTAACATAAAATAAAAGATAATTCAACTTAAACTATTAAGATAAACATAAACCTGGCCAGGGATTTAACCCATACCCACTCTTGAAGCTCACCAAGCAGCAAAGAAGTTGCCCAGCCCTTCTTCACTTCAGGAACAGCTGCCAACCTCTCTTTTCCTTCCGTCACTCCTCCGCCTTTCTCGCTGTCGATTCTTAGCCGTGTGCTACTGGACAAGCCAAAACGGAATCGCGCCTCTTGTCAACCCGCTATCATCCCCCGGCCACTCGATCTAATCTGGACAAGTATCCAACACTACCGAGTCATCAAACCATTCGATCAACACACTCCAAACCACATAGGAGTAAATTGCGTCGTTGGTGACGCTTGACCTGAGAAGACGGTCTGATTCATCCAATCAGAACACAACCCCATCCGTCCACTAACCTCTCGCCCTCTTTTCTCCCCACTGTCGTCGAACCCACGTGAATGCGAGTGTCGCTGCACCTCGCCACCTGATAGGCTTCTTCTTTCACCACCGCCCATTACTAGGTCGGGGACAAAACCCATCCAACTGCACCATTGATCGCCGACAAGGCCAGAGGCTACTGCTGATGAGGCCCAGGGCCGTTGGACGAGCACGATGAACGAAAGGGGTATTGGTATCCCGAGCGCCCTTTCCTCTGCTAGGTTTTTCTTTTTTTGTCAATTTTATATCTTCACTTTCTTGTTTAAGCTTCATACGATCAATTTAATATTTTCCATCCAAGTCACACATACCTTGGTGGTAATGGGTAACTGCGAATTGGAATTTCAGAAGTCCAAGACATACAGGAAGTTAGGAACTACATTTCTTTGCAAAAGGGTCTGTACGTACGGCATACCATATCTTCATAGTAGTTGGGGCTGTTGGGCCATGGAGCAACATGAACTTGCAGCCTACTTTTATTTTATGGGAAAAAGAAATACAAATACGTAATCTCTGGTGGGGCCCACATGGGTTCCGTAGCGCTACAGGATGGCTCATAATAAGACCGACGACGTACCGAACCGCGTTGTTACTGTACCTAACGGCAAAGGCAAGGCGCCGTTTGAGACAAGTTTTTCTTTCTCACCCCCGAACCTAAATTTACCAAAATGTCCACCCGAACCAATTCATCATCCCATGTGTTTAGGCAATTCATCAATTGGTTCAAAAAAAAAAAAGAAGGCAATTCATCAAGTTGGGAATTGGAAGTGGATGGGGGCCAGTAATTGTGGATGGGTTGGTGGGGGGACCATTCGTGTTGTGTTGACTATTTGACTCTTTTTAAGTTTAGCGTAGCTGTGCATCACATGATCTATTGTCTAAACGTCACTCTCTCTCTCTAGCGACTACTTTCTACCATATGTTTCATGACTTTCATCTCTATGCAGTAAAACAAACAAAAAAGAGTTGTTTACCTTTTTTTTTAACGGGAGATGTGAGGCTTCGAGTTTGAGAAATGAGAAATAAATATTTGTCTTTAAAAGAGTCATGAATATAATTATAAGCATACATAACATACACATCGCTATATAAGAAATCTAATTTTTTGTATTTTTATGATTATTTTATAATGGATGACAATTAATTAATGTAAGATTAGATTTGAACACCTCACTTAATTGATTACAGTATAAATGTTTACATTTGAATTACAACTCACTAATATTTACAACATAATCTTTGTTGAAGGATAAGATAACTCAAGACAATTAACGAGATAAAAGTACTTAAAACATAAAAATAAAAAAAATCACCATACATCATGTTGCTGACTTGCGTGACCGTTGATATCAGAACAATAAATATTAGTTTTGTCTCTTAATACATTATATTTTCAGAGATATATCAAATTAGAGATAGATCAAAAATTAGTGAATTCAATTCTTAGAGTATCCCCAATAATAAATATAAAGTCATAGCTATTTTTAATTTAAAAAGTTAAATGTGGATCATCATTTTTTGATTTCAATTTTAACAATAATAACTATTTTAAAGTTAAAACTAAATATATAATATTAAATATCTAACTTTTAGTCATTTTCTCTTTTCTTAATAGGTAAACAAAATCATATGAGATTGCTAGATTTTCACTAGCATTTACTCTAAAAATGGCATAAAAAAAACCGAAAAAAACCCACTCCCAAGTCCCAACACCATTTGAAGAAGAGAAGCATGGAAATAAGATGATTTAGTATAAATTCTCGTTATAATTTACAGTAAATATTGTATAGCCTACCAAATGTTGGGCTCAATCACAAAATAAACCTGGCCATATTTTATTTTACAAAGATATAAGAAGAGAAATATATAGTCCTATAGTTTCAGTGTATAACGTGCACGGAAAGAAATATGGCATAAGATTTTTTTATAAAATTAAAAACATGTAATAAAAAAAGCACAAGAACATGCACATTATCATACCCAAAATGAGAGTGAGGCAATACTGTAAAATAATACCATTACAGTGGGCAAACCAAAACTAGCAATGAGTCGTGTAAGGTGACGCAAAGAACACGTGTTTGAAAGGGGCATACTGACGGCGACTGCTGCCAGAAACCACACACAAAAAAAACATATCTCCCGTAGTCGACCTGGGAAGTTGCTAAAAAACACGCATTTATTCCTCGTGCTTTAACTCATACACCACCCGAAACAAATCTTAAAAAATTTAATATTAAAAAAAATTAGGTGAATAAAATAAATGAATAATAAAGAAACAAAGATAAACCTCTTCCTCCTGGGCCGCCTGAGACAGAGAGGAAGAAGAAGTTTGTAGATAAAGCCATAAAGCTGAGCCAGAAGGGGTGGGTATTTAGAGAGAGAGACTCAACTCAACCCAGCCAACAAAGAAAAAAAAGGACAGAAACTTTCTCACTCCTGCGCGAAGATCAAGACAGAGAGAGTCTTTGCTTTGTGTCTTCTTAACTGTTGTGTGTGTACTAATGCCGAGCTCATCGGAAACAATGATGAAAGCACCGCCGAGTTTCACTCAGACTTGTAGCTTGCTCGGCCAATACCTCAAGAAGAATAGCCTCAGCCTCGACATGCAGCACCACCAGCAACCTAATACTAATGGTCAGTCAATTAACTCCCCGATCTCAAATTCTCAGTCAAGTTTTGAATTGGTGGAGAATTTTGGTTGTGAAATCTCCCCGGTTTAATTTTATATATATTTAAAAAAAATTGGTTTGGTGATGCTTAATTGCTATGGATGCAGTAGGAGGTGGTGAGATGTTTCGTCAGAAACAGCCAATGAATTTGTTTCCGGTTTTGGAGAAACCAAGGAGCTTCAAATCCATGGATTTGTTTCCTCAACAAGCTGGATTTGGGCCTTGTCTCCCCAAGATGACTGATTCTTCTAGGTACGTCCCAAATCCGCTACCTTCCAATCCAAGCCAATTTTTCTTTTTGCGGATGGTTTTGTTGCACATAGGCTCATGACAGATGTTGTTGTTGATTTATGATGTCACAGTGTGAAGAAGTCAGCCCCGGCTGAGCCACAGAAGGCCCAGATGACTATCTTCTATAACGGTCAAGTCATAGTGTTTGATGACTTTCCAGCTGAGAAGGCAAAGGAGGTGATGCTCTTAGCAAGCAAGCAAAGCTCCAACACCAACACTCCCTTCCCAACATCTCAGTTGGGCAAGATTCCGGCCAATTCCGGCACCGCCTCAATCCCTGACCTTTTCCCGAAGATGGCTAATCAAATGATTCAGCAACCGGAGACCATCAAGCCAACCGCCACTCGGCCTATCATTTCTGGTAAGTTTTTTTCAAGACTAGTGACATATATGTGAACAAGTCTTAGTTCATTGATGCTCATATGTTATATGTTTGTTCATTTCAGACATACCAATGCAGAGGAAGGCTTCACTTCAACGCTTCCTGGCTAAAAGGAAGGATAGGTAAGCTTAAAAAAATCTTAAACCATTCCGGTTTGGTTTGGTTTTGTTTTGTTGAGGATTCATGTTGGTCTAATTGGATCATTTTAATTTTGGAAATTATAGGCTCAACACCATGGCTCCGTACCAAATGAGCAGCAGCCCTGGTGGTTCAGGCCCTGCAAAGCCGGCAGCTGACAGTAAGTCATGGTTAGGCTTGGCGGCCGCTCAGCCAACACAGTAATCTGATGGAGCTGCTGCGATTAAATTACATGAAGCATACTTTTAGCTATTGTATTTCTTCAATTTTGGTGGCTTTAAAAGCCCGGAAATTTCACTAGTTGTACGTTGTTCTTTCTCTACCCTAACTGTCCATTACATATCCATTTCGGTTTCTGTAATTAAGCTCCTATATGAATTATGAAAGGAAGGAATTCGAAATCAATGAAAAAATTTGGCAATTTGGTTTGGTTATATTGGTATATGTCAAATTTGGATTTCTGTTTCTCGTGGTGGCTGTTGAGATGAGGAAGCATGGTTTTTCTTTAGGCATGTTAACGTTCATCGAACGTGTGTGTGGTGTTCAAAATCTCTCTATCTTGCTTCCAATTGATTTCATGTGGCCCATTATGACGATTATGTTCCTCCTTGTGGTCAATTTTAAAAGCAAGGTGCCAAAGGACAAC
The DNA here is from genome assembly GCA_946800695.1 of Geum urbanum. NCBI lineage: Eukaryota > Viridiplantae > Streptophyta > Magnoliopsida > Rosales > Rosaceae > Geum > Geum urbanum. The sequence goes on from OX326997.1 coordinate 8,188,651, forward strand.
GGTGCATTTGCGAATACACATGCTTTGATGGGACTAAATCCGGGTTTGTAAATTTCATGTGCATAAAGTAGTTGCTGAAAATGGCCTAGCATATCTCTATATATTTGTAATACAATAATGCAACGCGCTCTGATATTTTCCTCTTGCAGTGATAACACGTTACTTTGGTCAGGTTAATTCGTTATTTTCCTCACATAGATGTTTGGGTTTTCTCTATTTTTTCGCTATTGTATAATTTGGTTGTGAAGATAGTGTATGAGTTGGGAACCTACCCAAAAAAAAGTACAGTATAAGAGTTGGGTCATTCAGCTGACCATTATGATTTGTGCCATGCAAATAAGATAAAAGTGTTACGAGCAGTCAATACATTTTGTGGTGGTCAATTAGATCTCTATTCAACAACTAATAATAAATTATCTTTCAACAATTTTTTAATCACTTAGATATATATCTAACAGCAGTTGATCACAACTCACCACATAATTTATTGATCACCAGATCAGGACTGGTGTTACAAGTATCAAATAACATAACACTATGTTTGATTGACATGATATTTCTTATTCGAGAATATTAGTTTCAAACTTGTCCATGTAGTACAAGTAATGACATTTTTTTTGGATTAAGGTAGTGTTGAGAAATTGGTGGATTGGGCTGGCCATGGCCATTTTCTAAACTTTTTAATGATGAATATAATCAATATATTCATGCATTGATCTAGATCTTTGTTGCTTTAGTGGTTTGCTATACTAATTCAAATGGTCGATTTCCCACGAAACTTCTTCAATTGCCCAAGATGTTGACATTCAGATCACACATTCAAAGGAGTCTCCATTCACTTGTAGCAAGATCATATAGTTAATTCAAAGTGTCAAAATCTTGAGAAAAAAATATTTCAATCCCAACAAGAACAATCGTTTCCGCAGCTGCAATAGTCCAATTTGACTCGGAGCTTGCCCATACTGCTCCTTTGAATAATGGGGTTCTGCAAATCGTCATAGACAAATTAAGATAAAGGAGTGCCAAAATAGTTATCTTGGAAGACTTGGACTAGTTCACGCGGATTCAAACGTGAACGATGAAATAGCCATCTTTGCTTTTGCTGGAAGGAAAGTATGCAGGTGAAATTAACTAAAATTTTATAATGGCAGACATATACTTTACGAGTTTACATATTTTAATAAGTAGAAAAACGTTTTGGTGCATATTGGCAAGCACTCAGAGTCTTGTGGATTTGTATATAGAGGTTTGATTTTGATATTCTGTCACGTTGTTCACGTCTGTGTGAGTGCCTTTGCAAGTATGCATTATTAGTTTTCTTCCGCAGGGGAAGAAAGGGGAGAGATCGATGCACCTAATATGAGCGAGCATGATGGAGATAAGTAAAGAGTAAAATATGGACCGTTTAAAATATAGATATTTTAACGAAATATCGATTTAATAAAAAGTTGACAGAAATTGAGATAAATACATGAAAATTTGTATTTAAATTTTATGAAATTTTTATATGATCAATATGTGTTTTGTTGATTATCTATAGAGATTATTTGATTGAACTTTTAGATTATTAACGTGGAGGATTTTGTGCTTTTGATTTAGTGCGATTAGCATACATGTAAAGTCAAAATCTTGGATAAATTCGAAAATATCGAGGATTTCGGTAATATATCAGAAAATATTGAATATTTCGAGAAATATCGGACAAAAAATATTAATATATATGATTAATATTACGAAATTCAAAAAAAAGATATCACAAAAAATATCGAGAATATTATCAATATTATTTTATTCCTCAAAGATAGGTACATATTTGCCATTTGTCGATCTCAATTGATTGGGCATCACATGCTAATGTTCATGTTGGTTGGCACGAAGGGACGTTCGTACGGGTTTCTTTTTTGACCCAATCTGGAGTATCAATTTCGGACTTTCAATGTTAATGTATCAGTTTCTTTTTCAGCCAATATGGAGTATAGACGTATAGTCTTGGGACTTCCGGTAGTAATGTATCATAGGATTCTCCCACAATGTTCGGGCTACTGATAGCTAGTCTAATAATTAGATCGATATTTGTATGAGTTGAAGAGGGAAGTAGAAAATAACTTACCAGTGAATGAATCATACTTAATATTAATTAAGATTTTTTGAATAAAATTCAATATTTTACAGGTGATTCATTAATTCTTTCTTGTTCTCGTTTTGATCCGAGAGGATCATCTGAATTTGTTGGAGGTGCAAGGTTGTAAGTTAGGTCCTAATGGTGCTCCCTTTTCACCTCTTCTTGTTTGCTAAAATGAACACCAGAGATTCGTAGGCGAATCAAATGTGCTAAACAAGATTGCTTTGAAGCAAGTGATGTAAGCAAAATGAACCAAAAAATTGGCAATGCCTACCTTTATAAGATATTTGGAACTTCTTTGACAGTAGTGTTAGCTAGGTAAGACGATTGCAAAACAAAATCATATATATATATATAATTAAGTGATATTGTCTGAAGTTTCAAGTATATTATGCATTAGTAAGAGCAACTCTGAATCATGTATACTATATATGAAACAATTCAAAAACTTAAAGGAAATTTCAGACCGGCCAGCATCTCATGCCTCAGTCATGGATGTCGCAATGTACGTACATAAACGCTAGCTAACCATGGAGTCTTCACGAAAACAATGCAATCCTCGAAACAAGACAAGATTACGGCAGAAACCCCGAAGCATCTGAGATCAATGAGACAACCACCATCAGCATCCTTGTAACTAATTTCGGACAACCATAGCAAATTAAACACTAGTGTCAACTGTCAACTGTCAACACTCTCAATTCTCAAGGACTCGATCAACAAACAAAGAAACAAACGTATAGAACTCAAACTCACCCTCATATATACAAGTTTGTTTATAACAACCTGATCAACATTGACCCACTTTAGTGTTAGCCTAGTGTGTTTGGGCTTGAGGCCCATGTAGCAATACTAAACGAAATTACGGCCCAAAACGAGCATTAAATCCAAGTTAATCATGTACTTGCGAATATAAAACTGATAGAGAGATATTTAAAGACTAGTGTTCCTTCACTCACTCTGATCGCTCGATTTCAGTTGCGCTCTTTTCCCTTCTTTCTTTCCCTCCTCTTCGCCAGGGTGTTTTTTTTTTTTAAAAAATTATAATATTTTTCATCATCATCTTCTTCATCCTCTAGTTCTCTATTCGGTGAAACCCTAACCTGAAATTCTGTCATCGATTTAGTACAAATCAGTGTACGACTTGTCGTCGTGATGCAACACCAGCAAGCCATGATGCAGCAGTCGCTTTACCAGCACCCAGCTCTCTTAGCCCCTCCTCAGGTTTTTATCTCCTCCGATTCAATTTTCCGTTTTATTTTTAGGTTGATTTCACAGTTTTTTTTAGATATATGTGGTTTAGTGTGGTAAACTATACTATCAGGATTAGCATTAAGCTAAATTAGTATTAGTTTGATAATACATTGGCTATTCTGTCAAAGATTGTAGTGTCTTCAACCATTGTGTTTCGTTGTATTTAACCGAGTGTTGTGAGAAGTGTAATTTTCGTAGTCATAGTTTTTTTTGTTTTTCTGTTTTTTTTTCTTTACATTTTTATTTTGCAGATAGAGCCTATCATGAGTGGAAATCTCCCTCCTGGGTTTGATTCAAGTACATGCCGCAGTGTGTGAGTGTCTAATAGATAATTTTCCTATTTTTATTTAGTTTCTATTTCGGCATTTAAAGGGTTTTGGAATTGGCGGAGATAGATTGTTTTTTTCTTGCCTAATAAACCATCATGCTGTTACAATACTGAATACATGTTTACTCTGTATGAAGATTATGTATACATACAGGTTTGTGTGTATGTGAATGTATTGGTATTATCTGTTAGATTGGTAAAGTGTGACCTGCAATTTGTATGATATTAATCATATATATTATGTTCTTAATCCTTGGAAATTGTAGGTATGTGGGAAATATTCATCCTCAGGTTACTGAAACCCTTCTTCAAGAAGTTTTTGCAAGTACTGGCCCACTTGAGGGATGCAAGCTTATAAGGAAAGACAAGGTGGGGATCCTTTTTCACCTATGCTATATGTTTTATAAGGGTCGGGGTGGTCAGTATTCTTAGGGAATACTCTTTGGCTCTGTGAATTCTTTGATGTGTTTTGTTTACTTTAAGGATTATATTGTAATTTATCTGTTTAACTAAGGTGTTTCAATGTCTTCTATATGCAGTCATCCTATGGATTTGTTGATTACTATGATCGCCATTCGGCCGCCCTTGCTATTGTTTCTCTCAATGGAAGGCATCTGTAAGTAGAAATCCTCACAGAATCATGATTAACTCTTTCGTTCTCGATTCTTTGTCTTAGTTTGCTGTTTGTTCAGGTTCGGACAGCCAATTAAAGTTAATTGGGCATATCAAAGTAGTCAGAGAGAGGATACTTCAGGTTCATATATGCTTCAGTGTGTTTGCAGTGAATGTTTATTTTTCTCTATTTTTCATATATTTTTTTGCCGATACTTTTTAATGTGTGGATGCAGGTCATTTCAATATCTTTGTTGGTGATCTTAGTGCTGAGGTTACTGATACTACATTGTTTGCATGCTTTTCTGTTTATGCCAGTTGCTCGTAAGCTTCCATAACTCTGTTGTTGACATTTGATTTTCTGGGATATTAATGTCGGATTCCAGAATCCTTTCTATTTGAAAGCACATTCAGAGATAATAACTAGAATGGGCCTGACTTCTGTTCACAGAGATGCAAGGGTTATGTGGGATGCTAAAAGTATGCGCTCAAGGGGCTTCGGGTTTGTTTCATTCAGGAATCAGCAGGTACTATATATTTTGTATATTTGCATGTTTAGCTTTTATACTTGCATTTTCCACTCTCCTGTTTACATTTCAATGTTCTTGTGTCACTTATTTTGGTACAGGACGCCCAAAGTGCCATAAATGAGTTAAATGGTAAGGCCAATAACATTCCTTTGATGGCGTTTGTTTTCTTTCATAAGTATGGAGTGGTTTTACACTTTTACTACTACATTATTACATTGCTTGGTTTTTTAGCTAACTGTTTAGATGCTCTTCAGGAAAGTGGCTTGGAAGTAGACAAATTCGATGCAACTGGGCTGCAAAAGGTGCTACTTCAAATGATGATAAACAGAATTTTGATTCGAAAAGTGTGGTAGAGCTGACAAATGGAACATCAGGTTTTTTTCTCTGTCAATGCAACATGTCTGTTGTTTTTATAAAATTTGTCCCGGCATCTTTTACTTTTTTTATACAAGGATATTTGTTTAGCAAATTTTATTTTTTGGGTCCTATGGTTTGGTTTGTAAATGTCTGGTCATCCTTGAAATTGAGTATAGGCCCAAATAATTTAGACAGAATTTATATTGTATTGCAATTGTTCGACTGTTATTGCTTGAGATATGATATATATATACTTTCTCTCTTCTTTTTGTCACCCTATTGTCATAATTATTTAATTGCACCCTGCTTCATCTTGCAGAAGATTGTTTGGAGAAGCCTATTGAAGAAGCTCCAGAGAACAATCCAATGTGTACCACAGTTTATGTCGGCAATCTGGCTCCAGAGGCAAAGGCTCTAACTCTTGCTATTACATTTTTGGTGCTTTGTCAACCTAACCGATTTGAATATTAACCATCTGTTTTCACAACCACTTTATCCTTATCTATGGGTTTGAGCAGAATGAGGATAATTTGGTTGGTTTGATACTAGAACTAACAAGTTATTCTGTCCACAGTTAAAACACTTGAAACATGTTAAACAATAAGCGTGTTTGTCAAATAAAGTTAATAGAAATCAAGAACTTTGAAAATTTAATGTCAAATAAGTTTGATTTACATCTAATATGTGACCAATTTGCGTGCAGGTCACTCAAGCTGAACTCCATCGTCATTTCCATGCCCTTGGTGCTGGAAATATCGAAAATGTTAGGGTACAGCGAGATAAAGGTTTTGGGTTTGTGAGATACAGTACTCATTCTGAAGCAGCTGCAGCTATCAAGATGGGGAGTGCTGGGTTTTTATGTGGAAAACCAATCAAGGTACATTCTTGTTTGGTCATAATTCCAGCATTTTTATTTCGACGAATGACTTTTAGTTGTTATTAGTACATGTACATGCACAGGTAGTTCATGCTTGTTGTGAAATAGTCATTGGCTTGGCCATCTAATCTTTTTAGTTATTTCATAACAGTGTTCATGGGGTAACAAGCCTACTCCACCTGGAACCACCTCAAGCCCTCTTCCTCCCCCAGCTGCAGCTTATATGCCAGTTTTTTCAGCCACCGACATGGCGGCATATGAACGACAAATGGCATATAGCAAAATGGGTGGTCCACATGCCCTCATGCTTCCCCAGGGTCAGCATGCTCTGAAGCCACCCATCGGAATGGGCGCTGGAGCTAGTCAGGCGATATATGATGGTGGTTTCCAGAATGTAGCAACTTCCCAGCCGCTCATGTACTACCACTAAATTGTCTGAATTGGAGTACGCCTAATATGGCTCAGCAGTGAGGAATAATGGTCCGGAGAACCTATGTGATTTGTAGTGTTTTTCAAGCTTCTTTTTGGTTTTTGTTTAGATCGCTCTATCGTTTACCTGCTGTTTGTATGGACAGTTTGTTTCTCTGTGTTACTTCGGGGGTTTTACCTGACTTGTTTGTTTACGAATACTTTTTTATGGAGCAAATATAATTTGGAATCTTCTCTAGCCCTCGAGTTCTTTCGCCATTTGTACATTTTTGTTCTGAATCATTTGCCAGCATTTTAAATATCATGTGCTGCTCATCTTCATAGTTTACTACATGAAACAGTAGAATCTTTTCTGTTCACAATCCATCTGAAACTGAATTCAGAGTTTATACTTTGTCCCTTTTATCTCAAAAATTTCAAGATTGTAATCACGTACATCAAGTAAGTTCGATCTGATACATCAAAACTTTCCCATACCTCCTTTTGTTCTTGGGGTGCTTAATGGGTCAAAATAAAAGCTGCTGAAAAATTCTCATATTCGTATACATGGATAGTAATATTAGCCGACTATGTACTCTGCTGATGCCATTGTTTACCACGGTTTGCTGCTAAATCGCAAGAATACCAGTAGAGAAGAAGATCTCATCTCTGGAATAGGACGAACTCGATACATCTGCAGTTCTTCTTGAACTTTCCAATCTGCACCGTTCTTTGCGTTCATCGTTGGTTATCTGTGTTGATCTACACTCTGCGCTACAAAATGCCTTCTCTCCCCTATAAGAAACAAAACCACAATATTAGTCACAAGATCAGTAACAAAAGACTTGGGGCACCATTACTGTATTGAACACAAAAGAAAGAAAAGCAAAATGGTTCGCACCTGTACATGTATATGTCTTTGCCATGAAGCTCTTTGCTGCACAAATGGCATGAGCTGAGAAAATCCGATGTGCGATACAGAGGAGCTTTGTTATAGTTGTGAGTACGTGGTGAAGTTTCAAAACGACCAACATGGTGCTCAGCAGTAGTACTTGTTGTGTAGTCACCTCCATCATAGTATACCTTAGTGACGGACTTGTTTCTTCCGTGGCAAGTCACAAAAGTATAATTCTCCTCACTATCTTCTTCCCCCTCGTGAAGAAACTCATCGGAGTTGTTTTGGCCGGAACTCATCGGAATCGGGTCGGACCGATTCGAGTTGTGACCACAGACAGCGTACTTGGCCAGAATCTCACGTCCATTATGGCTCGTCTTTTCCAAGGCAGCCACTATTCCCAAGCCAACGCCACCAACGTCATAGTTCTTCAAGCCTGCTTTGGGACTCTGCATCTTGAGGTCTAGTGGGCCTCTAGGGCTCGATCCGGCGTCGAAAAACCCGGCTCGGTTGCCGGAAACTAACATTTCCGGTAACTTTCCGATCATTGGGAGAGGTTTCTTGCCCAACTTCAACATAAAGTGGTAATATATTAAGAAGAAGAAGAAGAAGAAGAAGGGGAGAAGCCAAACGGAAGAAATGTTGGTAGGAATTGTTTGGAAATGTTGGGAGGTGTCGAGGTTTTGTACAAAAATCTATGATAGGCTCACCAATTTATGATGGAGTGGGTGGACTTAGCCCATGGTTTGGTTTGGAATTATATGGGTGATGATTGTTTCCCCAGGCTCCAGTAATTTATTTATTTTTTGGCGCAATGAAGAAATCTTCAATGATTTGATTCATTTTAGTTGATTGATTTATTTACTATAGAGATTTTTCTAAAAACTAATTGATTTGATTCCCAAATAAAGGTCACTTGACCAAAAGAAAGTCTCTTATTTATCAGGAAAGATGTCCTTTTCTGAATGTGGGACACCTATGCCGGGCCCACCAAAAGATTCCTTTGTGGCAGCATTGTCATTAGACTCACGGCACGTGTGAATGATCTGAGAGAGCAATTATTAGAAAACCATTCAAGGAAGAGCTGTTTTGGAAGAGAGGGAAGCGAGCCCACTGGAAAAATTGGATGGTAACCACCAAGGGCCTGTTTATGTGGCACTGAAAGCGATGCACGGCTTTGGTTTCTTGCTATCTAACTTCAATGACAATAGTGCCCTTAAATGATGATATTCCCCACATAGGCGACAAATCTTATTCCACTTTCATTCTCTCTGTGATGATTCTAGCATAAAAAATAAAAAAAAATTCTCTACATGATTTTCTTTATGGCTATACAGTTCCAAACTTTCCAATTGAATTATTACTCGGATGTGCGTAGATCTATAATCTTCCCGCACACGATCTTTTTCCCTTAGTTTAGAGCAACTCTAATAACTTTTATATTGTATAGATTTATGTATTTATTATAGTTATATTTTTTTATTATAATAATAAAAAATTATTAAAACTTATAAAAATGTGTTTGAGAGAGCTTTGAGAGATATTGATGTTAGAGTATATAGGCTTGTTATCCTGGTCTAGGCCTAGCCATAGATGATCTTACCTTGTACAAAGTTTGTTACCTTGCACTACCACGTGTATGGCTGTGATGTGTGCATTGCTCGTTCTGTTGAGTCACAATAGCTAGACGTAGTCCATATAAGGCTGTAGCCACATATGACTTATAAATTAAGAAGGAATGAGAAGATTGAGACAGAGAGAACATCAGAGAGAAGAGAATAGAGATTCTGAGAGACTATAGAATTGATCTCTAAGATTTGTATACAGATTATGTCGAGAAATATAATATATATGAGTGTTTGATTCCTCTTACTGTGTTTGTTACCATGATTTTTATCATGGTATCAGAGCATTAAGCTCACGCTTTCGATTCTGGTGCTTCCGCAAAGATTAGAGCTTTGACGATTTGGGGCTTTTGTGTTCAACACACAATTCTACTTGATCGATCGTCAAGAGTTTATGCGGTCATCATCAATAGCTTCAACATTTTGATTTTCAGCAATGCACACATCACATCCATACACGTGGTAGGGCAAGGTAATAGGCTTTGTACAAGGTAAAGATCCTATACGGCTAGACCAGGATAACAAGCCTATATACTCTAACATCCCCCCTCAATCTGAACCACGTCAAGATGACAAGTTCAGATTGGTACAATGTTGAAGAAATAAACTAGAATCGAGGCCTTTGGTGAGGATATCAACGATCTGTTCAATGGTAGTCACAAATTGAAGAGAGAGATCTTTCTATTATGGTTTTACTAGAATTTAGGAAATAAAAGAAGTTACTGAATCAACCTTTTACAAAGTTGCTTGCGGTATACCTTAGTGGGAGAAGGCTACGCAAGAAGAGATTAGTGCTTTAAATGATCAAGGAACATGGTGTTTGCTGCCTCATCCAGCTCATAGCAACATTGTGGGCGGAAATGGGTCTACAAAGTTAAGAAAAATCTTGATGGGACAGTGTCAAGGTATAAAGCAAGATTAGTAGCTCAAGGATTCAGTCAGCAACAAGGAATAGACTTTGAAGAGACATTTAGTCCTGTAGTTAGACATACTATAGTGAGAATGGTGTTGGCTTTAGCAGCTTCTAACAAATGGTAATTGAGACAATTGGATGTCAAGAATGCATTTTTACATGGGGAGTTGAAGGAAGAAGTCTATATGCAACAACCAAAAGGTTTTGTAAATTCATCATGTCCTTCTTTTGTTTGCAAACTTCATAAATCCCTTTATGGTCTCAAATAGGCACCATGGGCCTGGAATGAGAAATTTACCAGCTTTTTGCCTGTTATTGGATTCAACTCAAGTCATTCAGATCCTAGTCTTTTTGTTAGAAGCCATGAGTCCTTAGTTGTGATCTTATTGCTATATGTTGATGATATTATTCTTACCGAGAATAATGATGCCAACTTACAAATGGTTATTGATGAGCTGAGTGCTGTATTTAAGCTTAAGGATATGGGTACTTTAACTTACGTCCTGGGATTACAGATTCATTATCATGGGAATGGAATGTTTGTAACATAGTCTAAATATGCCACATATCTCAAAACTAAAGCTAGAATGACTATCTGTAAGCCTTGCTCTACTCCTTCTTTGCCTAACTCTCATATGCTTCCTACATATGGTACTCCTCTCTCTGATCCAACAGAGTATACAAGTATTGTTTGTGGGTTACAATATCTCACATTCACTAGACCAGATTTAGCTTATGCAGTAAATACTGCCTGCCAGTTTATGAAAGCACCTTCTGATGTGCACATGAGTACTGTAAATAGGATTATGAGATATCTTCAAGGCACTCTTCACAAAGGTTTGTATTACTCACCTTGACCAATTGATGTAGTGGCTTCTAATGATGTAGATTGGGAAGGAGATCCAAGTACTCGCAGATCTACAACTGGTTTTGTTGTGTTTCTTGACCATAATGCTATTTCTTGGAAATCTAAGAAATAACCAACTGTTTCCAAGAGTTCTACTGAAGCTGAGTAGGGCCTTAGCTTACACTATTGCTGATATCTACTGGATTACACAAGTTCTTTGTGCATTACATGTGAGACTTCCACATCCTCTTCTCATTTGTTGTGTTAATATGTCAATTATAGCTCTTAGTTCCAATGCAGTCTTTCACTCACGCATCAAACATTTGGATATTGACTATTACTTTTTCAGAGAAAAGGTTCAACAAAAAGATATCTCTCTCTCTCTCTCTCTCTCTCTCTCTCTCTTCAGTTTCTGACTACCACTGAACAGATTGCTGATATCCTCGCCAATGCCTCAATTCTAGTTTGTTTCTTCAACATTTTACCAATATAAACTTGTCGTCTCGACATGGTTCAGATTGAGGGGGGATGTTAGAGTATATAAGCTTGTTATTCTGGTCTAGCCATAGATGATCTTTATCTTGTACAAAGTCTGTTACCTTGCATTACCATGTGTATGGCTGTGATGTGTGCATTGTTGGTTTTGTTGAGCCACAATAGCTAGACGTAGTCCATATAAGGCTGTAGCCACATACATATGGCTTATCAATTAAGAAGGAAAGAGAAGATTGAGACAGAGAGAAGAGAATAGAGATTCTGAGAGACTATAGAATTGATCTCTGAGATTTGTATACAGATTGTGTTGAGAAATATAATAGATATGAGTGCTTGATTCCTCTTATTATGTTTGTTACTATGATTTTTATCAATTGAGACTCACAAAATATTAATGATAGCCCATTCTTTAAATTTTTGAAGGTTATTGTAAATTTGGGGAATATTTTATTCTCTCTCATGTCTTTCTCTATTTTGAAAAATGGGATAGAAAAGTTGTCGGAGTAAAAAATGTTCAATATTCTCTAATAGTTTATATATTTTTTATTTTAAAAAAGTTATTTGAGTTGCTCTTAGTCTCTATTTTTATTAAAAACATAATTACGTCGACAATCGATAAAAATCAAATGAGCAAATATAAAACATGGAACTAAAGAAGTAATCGGTTTTGTCAAATTCTGTAGGCTATATTAAAGTTGTTCTAGATACATCCCAAACTCAATGCAGGTGTCATAATCCATCAACATAGAAAAAAAAGCTCCATTTCAGAAAAATAGAAAGGCCAAAAATGGAGTTGGCAGTACAGTAGGGGCATGTTGGTCTTGTGATTATTCGCATTAGTTGCCTGTCGCCAAAACATTCATATCAGCATTGAAGAATGGTCCAAAACACAATAAACCCACACGGGCCAATGGAACCATCAGGTGGCGGCCCACGATTGGACAGAGGCCATGTGAAGGGTGAAGTAGCTGTGGAGGCGGAGGAGTCCACTCAAGCGACAGTGACCCTCCTCTCTTTCTTGGAAGGGAATCAATTTTACGCGGAAGGAAAAGGCTCAAGGCGTCAAGATAGTGACAACGTTTTTTCAAATATTATTATTCAATTTATTACAAAGCAACAATATTACAAAATGCCAATAATATATAAAGTCAAAAAATATAAAATATAAAGTAGAATAAGTAGAAACAAGAAGAAGTAGACGTAGCCATCAAATATCAACTTCAATTATTTGGTTTTTTTTCTCAATTAGAGGGTTTTAGTAGATGTCATGTTTTGACGATCCAATTTATTCCTTTACTTTACTTTAATGGGTTTTGATAGCGATCCCAATGTTGTCTTTCTAGGAGACTTGGGCTTGTGGTTAGTACTCTTGTTTATTAGATGTCATGTTTTGACGATCCAATTTATTTCTTTACTTTAATGGGCTTGTGATAGTGATCCTAGTGTGGTCAGTACTCTTGTTTACTACGTTTTTTTGGCTCCTAGACAAGTCATTTGCTCAAATTGAGTTTTGCACAACTGTTTCAGGATACATATTCTTGGTATTTTGGTGTATCTTGTTCTAATTAGAGTAGAAGTAAATTTTCTCTCAATGTCTGATTTATAGGGATAATAATTGTAACAATTGTAATGCCTATATTTAAGCCATCTATCAATGAATAAAGTATATTTTTAGTCTACATTGATTACGTATCTATTTTCTCCTTCAACACATTATCAACAACTCTTGAGTTGATAGCCATCACCTCAAACTCAAAATAGAAAACACCCTAAAACACCTTTATCACCGCACATTCCACCACTGATTTACCATATTTTATCTATTGTCGCCGGATTTTGTGGTTCATTCCTCCATGTTTTACAAGTTTTTTATATCGAGCATAATACCCTCGAGGTAAATTTTCTTACTATTTTCGATTTAAAAATTAGGTTGCAAAACTTAATTGCCGCAACACCGTAAATCTAGCTCTACATTTAGGTTGATTTATTACCATGATTTACTTTTTATGCCCTAGTTCTGTGACGACCCGACCCTTGTCAAAAATCGTCAAAATTAATAAATAGGTAAGTCGAGGAAGTACTTGTTGTGTTTTGGCTCGTTAATCCAGTCTAGGAAAAGATTAAGGATACAAGTCCTTGTCTAGCAAGGAATGGAGTTAGCTTCGCTTTTCTATAAGTTCTAGAAGAGTTAGTTTATCCTTGTTTGATTAGGATTTGTGTATAGACTTAAGGTTAAGTCTATTAGGATTAGGATTCCATTTCCTATGATGTATTGACGGCTTCTATATCTATATATAGAACTGTTTGAGGGGGGGGGGGGGTGTGGTTCTAAAGCAGAAGGAAGAAAACAAGAGCTAAGAGTGATAGAGAGATAATAACTAGATTGGAAGGTTTGAGAGATCTACAATAAGTACTTGTAATCAGTTAATTTTTCATAGTGCTAGTGAATCTCTCAAGAGAGATCACAAAGTGGACGTAAGCTATAGTTTTAGCTGAACCACTCTAAATTGTTGTGTTTATTTCTGTTTTCGGTATTCATCTGTTTTAGCTGAACCACTCTATAGGGTAATCTTTCCTTCTCTATCTTACATGTCTCTTCCTACAGTTCCTTTTTCTTCCTTATCTAACATATTTTTTTTACCTTTATTTGTTGTCTTCATGCCATAACTCATGAGGTAGACAAAAGGGTAGAGGCCGAGAAGAAGGCCAAGGAGTCTGCCTCCAATATTGTCGAGTTGGATGGCGAGATCAACAAGCTCAGGGATGCCCAAGCTCATGTTTACCGTATTATCAACCAGAGGGAGAGAACCCTTGAGGACGAACGTTCCTTGCACGAGGGCAAGGTAAAGGCCATGAAATCTAAGCTGGAGAAAGCCCAGTCTTAGACGAGGGAGGCAGCTGAGGTGGCCAAGGCAAAGCTCAAAGAAGCTCTGGATGCCAAGGACCGAGAGTGTGAAAATCGTATATCTGCTTTGGAGGAGGCTCATGGGCTCCAACTCGAATCTCAGAGGGTGGATTGGGAGCAGGAACGTAAGGAGCTCATCCATGCCTATAACCCTTCTGCTGTGTGTGAGACCGAATTAGAGTGAAGCTCCATTCTTGTCTTTAGGGGTGTATTCATGTAATAGTTTTTAGGACCCCCTTATCGAACAATGTTTAACTTTACAACTTGTATGTTTTTGCTAACCCTGGCCTGAGCCTAAGTTTAGATAACTTGTGCCAGAGGTAAATATCAATATCGTGCTTTGTCATTGGTGCTTTCTCTTCGTTCATACTCTTCTGCTTTCTTATTGAATCTATGGGATTTTCCTCTGAGTGCATGTGGCATCAGTGCGACTCTTAAATCCCTAATATTCTAAGCTATTACTCTTGGAAGAGGCTTAAGGAGAGCCTTGGTAATTTTAAGGTCTCCTAGGAGGTGCTCGCGGTTTTGAGACTGCCTCCCCATCAAGGGTTTTACATGCTTAGCCCTGGGTCTGTATAAAGACCACCGTTATCTGGACCCTTCCCATGACCAAGTCTCTAACTAGTTAGATGTCCCCTTACCTTCGTAGGGCTTCTGATACTATCACAAAGGCCACGTCAGAACTACCCTCCAGCTTAGGTTCTCCCTAGAGGACTTGTCTGCAGTGTCGTGTTAGGGTCCCCAATCTCTTTGGTAGTCAAATTTGGCTTATCCCTAAGGCATCACCAAGTGTAAATGCTTGGGACTTAGGATGCCTAAAGTGCCAGGATATGGCTGAATCACCCCTGGGGTGTTTTGTAATCTGACCACATACATAATCTGACCTCGAGGCCCTACTAACCCAAGATTACTTTGAGCTCTCGTAGAATTTTTTCTCTGAGTGTTTTGGTCTATTTATGGATGTCCTTCTCGATTCCCTAACCTTCTTCCCTTAGGATGTCTTACCTTTGGGAGGGTTGGTTAGCTCGCAGTGTGAAAGTCATTCCCATGGGGACCAACGTCATCTGCCCCACTCAAGCTCGTTACCTTTCTTGGGCGTTAAGCTCCTCTTGATCATACACATCACACCTTGAGACTATTTTACACAAATCCAATGCTTTGCAAAGACTATTCGAACAAAAAACACAATGAAAAGCATAGTTACTGAAAACAGAACCTTTTATTGAATGATTGTATAAATCGTACAATGTTTATCAAATAAGCAATGAAGTATCTGACACACCTTGTTAAACCTGCCAACTTGTAAAACAATCGAATTAAAAACCAAGCTAGTTAGGAAGAGTATGTTCCCCTTCTAGACACTTGCTAGCTATTGCCTTAAGGCCTTCAGCTCTGCTCCAAAGCGATATTCCTTCAGGTAGAGAGAATTCCATTGTTTGTCCACCAAGGCTCTTGTTCTCGGATTCTCCAGTTCATACGATCCATTTTAGCCCTCTCTAACGATCATGTAGGGTCCTTCCTAGTTTGCCCCCAGTTATCGGAAGGCCCACGTTCTGCAGCTTGTTGAGAGGAACTGCCCGAGATGCTCTCGACGAAACCGAAACATCCTCAAGTCTTACGCCGCGAATATCTCAACGACTGTGACTTCGCCGTGCTCATGATCAGCCTTCTCTCATAAACCTTTAGGCAAAAAATTATTTCCTCGTCGAGCTTTACTCACTTTCAAATCTTCTCGTTCACATTTCATCCAAGTGATCTGAGACCTCATCTTTCCTTGAGAATCATTTCTAGCTCATCAACGTGGAGAAAATATTTCTCCCCTACAATGAGCGATAAAAAAGTTTGGGGTTATGGTTTTTTGTCTTAGCTTGTCCGATGGCTCGCCTTAGTGGTGTCGGCTTATGGTTGCGTCGCTGCCTCATGAGTGCAGTTGAAGAGACGGTGGCAGGGTTGTGTTCTTGAACTAGTGGCATTGAGATTGATCTATTGGCCTCTGAAAATTGATCGCTACAGGTGGGCTCATGCAGAGGATGATACCATGGTCATTGTGAAGTTGCATAGATGCGTTGGTTCGGGTCGTCTGGTCCTAGATGATAACCAGAGGCAGTGGATCTATGGATTCCACTCGGGGTTAGTGGGCTTTTCTGGATCTAGTTTAGACGAGCTCGATTGTAGCCTCTCGAGGCTTGTGGGCGGACTGGCCATTGCAATGGATGGGGGTCATAGTGGCGGGCGTAAGAGTGCATCGCCGACAGGCGAAAGTGCGGCAAAGAATATTGGTCAACGACACCTTTGAGGTTGGTCAGCTGGTGTTGTTGTTGGGCCAGGTCGTAGTTGGGCCTTGGGCTTAAACCTAGGCCGAAATTGTTTTAAGTTTTTGTTTTATTGGTTTTCGTTTATTTGTTTCTTGCTGAAAATAAATCCTCATGTAGCGAGGTATGTTGGGCGGTCGAGTCGATATGTCCGTGTGTGCACTCTTTGCACTTTGTCGATCCTAGTTTGGGGGCGAACTATTTTCAAATGGTTGCTCCCTTCTAGTGGTCGGATGAGAGGAAGTGTCAACGTTTTCCGACAACATATTGTGAAAGTTGTTCCAGACAGGGTATTGATACATTGCTTTTGCCGAAGTTGTTTTCTGAATTGCCGGAAAAAATGTTTGTTCTTTCCAATTTGCCGCTATTACTTAAAAACAAATAGAATGGTCGTTGAGGAGTTATTCGTTGTTAATTGATGTATGTTTGTCTACATAGTTGTTGTATGGTGCTTTATTATTATTCGAGATGTTCTATGAGAATTCATTGTAACATGAAGTTCAAGTTTTATATCCCCATCTATGTATTCAACGCTCTTATTAATAAGGTCTTCACAGCTGTCACACCGCCACTTTTTCAACAACAAAAAAATAGTTCTGAAAATTATTTTTACTATCCCCATCAACCGTCTATTGATAGACGACTGACGTGACTTAAACCTTGAACTATTCTATTATTAAAAAAATATCTACAACCCCGTCACTCCAAAAAAACAAAAACAAAAACAAAACAGTTTCTGTGCCCTTCAACCCAAGCCATATATTGTATGGGCTTGCAAAATCCAAATTTAACAGGAACAAATAGTAGCAAATTGATGGGCTTTAAGGCGTATCCAATAACCGCTGGCCAGTCATTACTGAACGGATGACTGCATTTAGTCCGTGGATTCAGTTGTTCAGATGGGCTTTAAGGCGTACGTGTGATAACTGCTAAGAAAGTAAGAACAATTTGTAGAGAACAGAGAAGCCTAGATTCAATATTTTTCCAAGAATAACTTGGTTCTTTAATAGAACATCTGCTGACTTGCTACCTTGCATTATCCAACGTACTGTCATCTCATCTGAGATGCAAATCAACCTACTTAACTCTACCGATACAAACTCCTGCTCCTGCTATACAATATTAATGGGATATAATTTTGGGTTATTTTGCGTACGTACGTCTTTCAGTATTTTATTCTTTTTGGCAATTAACTTACTTTTACAAGCGAGGTGTAGTAGCTACCAGTAATTTAGTGTCGATTTTGTAGTAGCAGCAGCTTGTTGATCGATCAGTTGATACCCGTACGTAAAGTAATTTGTCTAGTTCCTTTGTTAGTATATACTACTGTATCACCTAATTAATGCTCACTTAGTCACTAAAAGAATCAACACTGCTAGAACTAAACGCAATACAATAACACAGACTGCAACTTCGAACAAGGACTCGGCCTGATCCGAATAGTCATGCGCCCGATAAAGGCAATATCAAGTATCGGACCCAACATTGACAGATCCCACATCGATAAGGAACATCAAGCAACATCCTCAACCACTTTTATAAGAAACTCATTTATGAATAAGGCAAGATATGCCATTACTCCACTCTTACTATCACTGTTATATTCGATACATATTTTTATATAAGCATCAAAGTGTTGAAGGCGGGAAAATTCTGTCAAGACCTCTAACACCCTTTTGTGTATTGTCCCTAACAGAGACGAAGAGGAGCAGTATTCGAGCGAACATCATTGTCACCACCCCAAAAAGCCTCATCCGCGCTTCTACTAAATACCCTAGTGGAATTCGGTAGAAACATTTGGCGCCGTTTGTGGGAAACGAATAATCGCAAACCATGTATAAACACCACCATCCAAAAGCTCGTAAGCAGAAAATCCAGGTAGCAGCAACCCATGACAAGAGAAGTCGGTGACAGATCGACATTCACTACCCTGTCAATTCGTCGATCGAGAGTAATGAACTCAGGAGTGTTCGATTTTTTCATTGAGGACATTACGGAGGAAGAAAATGCACAGACCCGTCTTATCGGCAAGCTAGAAAAAATGCGACGCAAGAGGGATAAAGAGTGAATGGCTCGAGAAAGACTCGAGGAGAAACTCAACGCGATCATCAAGAGAGCCCCAGTCAAGGGAAGAATTGGAGGGAGGAAGGGAAGATAATATCAGCAGGATCAATCCAATCAGAGGTCTATGTAACCCGCACTTGCAAGGACCATCTCCCCCACCCAAAAGAGGACAGGAATATGACAACAAAACCATCGTGGCAAATGACAACACGGCAATGCTTCGCCGAATAGAGGAATTGGCAGCCAAAATTTCGACACTCAAAAAAGGAAGGCATCTCGAGCAAAATGGGATGTACACCCCTTGAGTGAGTCCATTTTCAGAGGCAATTCAGGTGCAAGGAAGAGATCCGCTCGCAAAAACCGTCAAAATCAAGCGATTCAACGGAAGTAGAGATCCCAGAGTCCACATTGATGAACATCAATCCGCGACAGTAGGGACCCGATACTCGAATGTAACCCTCTGTTTCTTATTCCTAGAAATGATAACCGAGGAAGCAAGAAATTGGTTCTATGAAATACCATAAGGGTAGATAGACTCATTCAACAAGCTCACGGAATGCTTCCTCAAACGATACCGAGTGTAGGGAAAATACAACACCTCGAGTATCCTCTTTAAAGTACGCCAGGGGGAGACCGAAAGCTTATCAAGCTTCATCAATCGTTAGAGAGCTCTGGAAAACACCTGCCAAAATCTTGATAAGAATGTAGCCAAAACGAGTTTGTTGGAAAACATGAGCGGGACACCATTTGTGGAGAAGCTTGTCAATAAAGACCACCTCGAGTACGACAAGGTCATTGATTAAATCGTACAGAAGGTGTTAGTAGAAACTAGAGTCTACGGGGAATCCAGATCCACCACCAACGCACTTCCAACTCCAAAAAAACATTAAACACCACCCACAATCATCTAACCCACCCCCGCCTGCAATCACCACCCCACTAGACAAAGAAACGCAACCCAGATACATTCCAAAAAACGTGGCGGCAATCATTACCACGAACAACAAAATCACAAACCATATCAACAGCAACTGAATCACCACCTAAGCAATCCACCACAACAAACTCAAAGGTGGCCCATAGCACCACAAAACAACCAAGCCTGAAACACCAACCCACATCGTCGAGAGATTTTCTCAATCACTCAGGACTCGAATGAAAAAAATACTCCAGAACAACAAGGGCCAAATCCGCCTACCAATACCGAGATTACCATGGGCAATCCCGATGCGAATTGACAAGGGAATTTGGTGCATGTAATACGAATTCAATACCCACAACACCAATAACTACAGAATCCTAGCAAGGGAAATACAAATTCTACATAAGGTAGGAAAGATCATCTTCCAAAAATTGAATGCGACACGCTAGGTGTCGACCATTGAAACAAGATGAATGATTTATACAATCTCTAGGGGAAAGAGAAAGTCGGAGGCCCCATGAGAAGGGTCGAATTCTACTACAAGGGATGTTTTCACAGTACACTCAGACAAACCCGTTAAGATGGGGAGGAAGGAATGGCCATCCATCACCTTCTCATGTAGTGAAGAAGAGGGCCACCAAAACAACACACTGTCATTCGTCATTGATGGAGTGGTGGACCGATACCTCATGAAGCAAATCTTGATTAACAACGAAGCTTCGATTAACATCATCTTTCAGAAAGCATATGAGGGACTCAGGCGACCTATTAACAAGATGACATAGAACCATGAAAGCATTGCAAGTTTCTCAGGGGAAACAACATACCCGCTCAGAAGCGACTATATGCGATTCAAAATCGGGAGCACATGGCACCCCCCAGAACGAGATAAGGACGGATTTCGTTATCGTGGACCTCCCCACATCTTACAACATGACTCTCGGGAGACCTAGAATTAGCAAGCTAAAGATAATAATCGTAAGTCACATGCTCATGGAAAAATTCCCAACTAACTACGGTACTGGCATTATCCGAGGATATGACTTTATAGAGAAGGTAGCTCAATCTAATAGGGATGTCACACGTATGGAGGGTTTGGCAGTCATAGAAACACAGGCCAAAGAAGAAAAACCCGACGATTCATAAGAGGGCTACACGTTGTTCAGCCGGTCACTGAACGCTATGAGCTATATACTATACAGCTCTCAGCCGAACACCTAGAGCAAACAGTATGCATTGGCGCATAGTTAGATCCCGAGATTGTGGGATAGCTAATTCAAATATTGACGGATCGTCAGTAGGTATTCGCATGGTCATACGCGGACTTGTCAAGAATTTCCACTGATCTCATTTCCCGCAAGTTGAGCATCACTCCAGGTGTGAAACTTGTCAAGCAGAAGCAATGAGCATACAATCAAGAGTGTTACACCGCCATGCACATAGAGGTCGATCGACTGCAGAAAATTGGATTCGTCCGAAAGGTCGACTATCTGAAATGGATCTCCAACGCCGTAATGGTAAAGAATAGCAATGGAACAAGGAAAATGTGTGTCGACTATAGAACCTAAATAAGGCATGCCCCAAGGATAGATTTCTGTTTTCGAGAATCGATCAGTTGGTTGACGTAACGGTAAGGCACAAATTGCTATCCATGATGGATGCATATTCAAAATTCAATTAGATATTCATGAACCCCAAAGATCAAGAGGCAACTTGTTTCAAAACCGACAAGGGTTTGTATTGTTATATAGTCATGTCGTTCGGACTCAAGAATTTCGGATCCACTTACCAGCGCGTAATGAACATCATCTTCTATGGCTTAACAGGCAAGATTATTGAGGTTTACGTAGATGACAAACTCGTAAAAAGCGTCAAGGATGCAGATCACGCTGAAAATCTGAAAATCGTGATGAGATTACTCATCAAAAAAGGGCATGCAATTAAACCCAGCCAAATGCCCGTTCAGGTGTCTCCGCCAGCAAGTTCTTGGTTATATCGTAAGTCAGCAAGGCATCGAGGCTTCACCCGCCAAGGTAAAGGAAATCTTCAAAATGAAACCTCCCACCACCAAAGCCAAACTTCAGAGCCTAACGGGGAAGCTAACATCTTTGAACCGCTTCATCTCCCGTTATTCTGATAAGTGCGTACCATTCTTCAAAACCCTCCGAACAACCAACAAGTGGGCTATCATTTGGATGCCCGATTGCGAGGTAGCCTTTTCATCCATCAAACACTATCTAGCTTCAATCCCTCTCCTATCTAGACCCCTAAAAGGCAAAACTTCTATACATATATCTAGCTATTTCACTAACGACTGTAAGTTCCGCCCTTGTTCAGAGGGAAAAAGATTCAGAATTACCTGTTTTCTTTTCAGGAAAAGGCATGACGGATCTCGAAACCCATTACCTAACGATGAAGAAAATAGCACTCACACTCGTCATTACAGCCAGGCGATTGAGCCATACTTCCAAGTAGGTCTCATCATTTAGCCCTTCGGCCTCGAGCCTCATTCTAACCCCCCCAGCCTTTAAGGCTGAGGCCCAGCCTAGCCTTAACTAAGGCCAGGTCGGCCCAACCTCTTTTGAAAAGGGTGATGCCTAGGTAATACATTTGAAGCCCAGCCCAACCTTTTGGTCCAACCCATTTGAGCCTCTTCGGCCTAACCCAACATCGGCCTTATAAGCCTCGTCAAGCTCAGCCTCTTTTCAAATAATGATATTAATTAATATATAAATATATTTATATCATTTTAAAGGCCTAGAGGCCAAGCCAATCTGACTCATTTTGGCCATTTTATGAGAAAACATAATATAATATATGATTATTATCATGTTTTTTCTTTTTACTTTTATTTTCTCGTCTTATTCACCTCGATGTTCTCTCCATGCAAAAACATATATTCAAAATAAATATCACACATCAATAATAACAATACATTGAACTTTTTATTTATTAATTTTCTCAATTTAAGGCCCATAAAGGTCGGGCCGGCCTCATTGGCCTAGCCTTAATGGGCAGGCTAAGGCTTCTAAATTGTGGCATCGGCCTAACCCAGCCTAGCCTTGTTATGTTTGACCGTTGACCAAGCTCATCCCTAAGCCTTAAATTTAGGGTCAAGGCCGGTCCATCCTAGCCCATGATGAACCCTACTTTCATGCACACAACATCCACGTTCTCACAAACATTCGACTCCGACAGGTGCTGTAATAAACTGATCACAATGGACATCTGGTAAAATGGGCTATTAAGCTGAGTGAATTCATCATACACTATAATCCCCGAGCAACGTGAAAAGGATAAGTCGCGGCAGACTTCATTGCCAAATACACTGAAGCAGAGACCATAACAGTACTAGACCCAAGTAAGACAGTCGGAACGATCGCTATCACTAAGACACCTGGCCCGAGTTAAGAAGCAAGCAAACCTTAGTCAACATGGTACTTATACATGGACAACTCATGCACGAACAAAACAAATGGAGCAGAAGTCATCCTAACTGGACCAAGGGGATTTCACGCCGAGTATGCCCTAAAGTTCGAATTCAAGGCCATGAACAACGAAGCCGAGTACGAAGCCCTCATATCTGGCATGCAACTGGCCAGCAATTCGGAAGCACCTAACATCAACATCTTTAACGACTCATAACTCGTCGCCAGCCAGATCAGGGGTGACTTCAAAGCTAAGGGCGACACAATGGAAACTTATCTCGAGTACGTTAACACTCTTCTGAGTAAAATCAAATTTTACAACATCACCCACATTCTTATGGGAAAGAACACCAAAGCAGATGTGTTAGCCCACCTGGCCACCGCACCCGTTTACACATCATCATGACACAAGGTTATTGAGGTCCTGAAGTAGCCAAGCATTTCAAAAACCACCAGCCGGATGGACCTGATCATCAAATAGAAAATCAAAGGGGACTCTCAACAGAAAAAGAAGAAGCCTGAAACGGCGCCATATCCATTATACACAAGGCACTACTTTTTGGATTATGATGGCCCACCATACACGTTGACGCAACCACAGTCGCTAGCATGTGTCACCAATGCTAGTTATATGCACACAAAAACCATATGCCAGCAGTGCCTCTCTCAATTCTCACATTACCAATACCGTTCACACAATGGGAACTAGATCTCATCGGAAAGCTTCCGAAATTCAAAAGAAAATACTGTTTCCTCATCATGATGATCAACTACTATACCAAATTCATTGAAGCCAAATCGATGGTCAAGATCATAAGTTAAAAGGTCAAAAAATTTCTATGGCGTTTTCTCTATTATCGTTACGGTACACTAATTAACATCATTACGGATAACAGACCTCAATTCGACAACGACGAGCTGAAGGCATTCTGCAGAAGACAAGGCATGAACCTGATATTCGCATCACCAGTGCACCCTCACACCAACGAGTAGGTCGAAGCAATGAACAAGATCATCAAAGAAGGAATAAAGAAGAAGATTGAGGACATCAAAAAGGGAGACATGTGGTAAGGACGATGGCCCGAATTCATCCTTGAAATTCTCTGGTCTATCTGAACAATAGACAAGATAGCAATTTGTGAAACACCATTCATGTTGACATTAGGAACAGAAGCAGTACTCCCGCTGGAGGTTACCCACCAGACCCCAACAATAAAGAGATGCAACACACCTCCATAACACAGCCAACAAGCAGAGAATTGCACGATTAGGTCATGAAGGCAATTTAATAGAAAGTCAAAAGTCTTCGGCCATCATGGGAGGGGTTGTTCATCATCAACGAAGTCGTCAGCCCGGGTACATTTTATCTTAAGGACATGGAGGGAGGACGACTCCTTCACCCATAGAATACCCAACACTTGCGCAAGTATTTTCATTAAGTTGTATATGTTTACCATTATCCATGTCTTAAAAGCCTTTTCACCTAAACCACTCCAAAAGACTGGGGACTTGGGAGAAAATCCATAGCTCACAATCGTAAGATATTTTTGTACGGATACGTTTCATGCTTTGACTTAATGAGATAGAGAATTTTTTCAAAAACATCAGCTATATTCGAATACATAAAGTAACATGTATGCACGATAAGATGATAAGCTTGAATAAATTCCCAAAAGAACTTCTCATTAAGCAAGTCATGCGAAATGGAAACTAGGTGCCCTTACTAGCACCATTCTCGCCCACATCAAAATAATTGTTTCATTCAGGCTCCAAGAACGCAAAAATCGCATGAAAGCGTTAAAGTACAAACCCTAAAAAAAAGTAGTAAAAAGAAAGCAAGTACATCTGCCTCTCGCCCGGCCAAGCATCCCTAGCATTGGCACCCTCCTCATTCGCATCCGGCCCCTTGAGCGAAAGCCTCAGCTTCTCGGCCTCTGCCACCTAAAAAACTTTGAATTCATCCACCTTTAGGAAAGGGGTCACAAAAGCAAAAAACTCATCACATTGGGCTGCACACTCTACGTTCAGCATCTCCTCGAACTCCTTCGACTCCTTGAAAGCTTCAATGACATCGGTCTTGACCTTTTCGAACTCAGGTGAGGACTTGAAGGCAGCCATGACATTCTCCTCAGTCTTATGATGAAGCTCGTCCACCCGGGCACGCCTCTCTGCCTCTGTTAACCTTAGTTCGAGCTCAACAATACGGTCATCAGACGAGGCCCTCAATTCATCAAAGCTGCTCGTTGTGGCTGAAAGCTGATTGAGCTTCCTCCAACTCTTTCTTTGCATCTGCCAGTTCGCGGTTCCCTCAGGCGATCTTCTTGTTGGATAACTCATTGGCCTTCATAATGCCCGACTTTAGTTAGATCACCTCAGGTGTGAGCTTTCGGTTCTTAGCTTTGACCTTCGAGAGTTCTATTGTTTGGAGCAAGGACCCCTCTAAACCTTTCAACATGTAGAGCTTATACTGGAGCTGGGTGTACATGTTACGGGCTTAATCCAGGCTCTCACTTAGAGATGCCCCAAGTTGACTACACTTTTAATGGGACTCGATGCTCACGTTCATCGAATGATGAATCCGAGCAAGGAATTCGAAGGAAAGTGTTGTTTCACAAACTACCGCAACACTCACTTTGGAAGGAGTCGGGCTAAAAAAGGTCTTTTGCCGCTTGGCTAGAGGAATTGAACCTGTTTCTTTCTCACGATGAATGCCTAGGAACTTGTTCATCTAGCTCTGGCTGGCATCACCACCTGACCTGAGAGGGGAGAGATCAAATAAGTCGGGGAGGATGTGGACTTGGAGGGGGAGCCCAACTTACTCCGCGAACCCGAACGGGTCTTCCTGGTAGCCTCTCTCTTGTCATTTTTCTCGAGACGCCTCTAACCTCTCTCGAACTTCCTAACTTATTTCTCACGATAAAGTTGGTTCTCTCTCTCTCTCTCTCTCTCTCTCTATCTCTCTCTCTCACAACCTCTTCTGCTCGGCGAGTATCGAGGAGGACATCATCAATGCTCGAATGCTCTCCAGATGTCCCAACAACGACCGTCTCCACATTTTCTTGATCGTCTGAGAGGATATGATCCTCATAGTCCTTGACATTCACCGGTTGCACATTGGGCTGCACAACATCACCAGCGACCAGGTTACCATGGACGTCATCGGTCAACTTCCACATAGCCATGGCCTTGCTCATCAAGTCGAGCATACACTTGTGCGCATGATCTTGTTTCGCGATCATCCTGAACTTGGTCATCTTTGCTGTTTTTTTTAGTAGCATAAATCAGCACACACTATGAAAGAGCACATAACACAAACGCAAGTTATAATGAACCAGGTGGGAGTGAAAAATCGCAACGCTCTGTTAAGTCCCAGGGATTGGCAGCCTAAAAGTTCGTGCATCAGAAGCTGGGTCAAACATGAACTTAAGATGTTCAAGCCTCCTCTCTTCAGTTCACGTCAACGAAAACAATCGAGTATCTGCATCATAAAACAAACTTTAGTATGCACCCCATCATGAACAAACAAGCACGTTAGTGCAACATAATTAACAAACACACAGTAAACAAACCTAGGAGTTGAAACCATTCAGGGACTTGGTCAATCTTGTCCCGGTTACACGCCAGGGCGCTATTGCTATTATCGAACTCCCACTCCCCTCCGACAAGACAGTGAAATCTACGCCAGGCCGTTCAGGACATGGGGGGTTTCGTTAACCACCATCTGATACGGGGCTCAACCGTCATAGTCCCATGCCACGAGTCGCGTACTTCAACCTAAATAAATGAAGAATATTTGCACGCGTCGGGTACTCCAGCCCACTAAGAAACTAGATGTTGTATAGTGCAACAAGCACCCGCGTCAATGTCAGACCGCATTGTCCGAGAGTGATGTTCAGCAGCGACAGAGAATAATGGAAGAACGGGTGCAAATGAAGCTTCTAACCAGATTTCAAATGGAACTCGCTCATGCACACGTGGCCTGGAGAGGCCCGGCTAAACATCTCTCTTTTTCCTAGGGCTCTCAGGCTAATAGTTCAGGGTATGTGGTAATCTCTATACCATCTCTCGATCTCCTTCGGAGACGGAGACCCTTCGGGCTTCTGAACGGGATCCCCATCTGAAAACCGCCAGTCAACGGGTCCACCCCCCCCCCCCCCCTTTCGAGAAAACAAGAAGAGCAACACTAAATTCCTCAAGCGAAGAGCTAGAAGTTCCAGTAGCAGAATCACGATCTAGCTCTCGTGATGCATTGGACTCTGAACTCGACATAACATCCGGAGTTCGCTTTTCAGGGTGACTCATCTGCTCATGGAGCTCCATTGTCAACAAGAATAACCTACAACAAGCACTGTCAGCATTAATGAATATTGGGGAGACGCTTAGCACACTATCAGACAAGGAGTCCGACACACTACTGGTAGAGCTACAGCTAAATGATCCTATCTCGAGCAGATGTATACGCTGAAGGGACTCATCGCTCGAAATCGATATAGGGTCCATTTTTCCTTTAAAACAATGAAGAGAGAGAGGGAGTGTGAGCTAACAGAATATCCCAACAGTTAGTCTATTTTTTGCTCAACCCAAGACAAACACCTATCGACCCCTCCTCACAACCTCAAGCAGATCAAAAAGTGCCTAACTCAAGAACACAAGGTTGTTCTTCCTCCAAACCTAGAAATTAAACCCAAGCCCAGAAATATAACCCAACGTGCACACAAAACCCCACTACCTCATTCAAACATCTTCAAAAGCAACACCTATCTACACATTTAAACAGTACCCCAAAACCCATTCTAGTAACGCAACAATACCATAAATCAGAATCATATAAACCAAACTACACAAAACTTACTCTACTCACAAGCAAAAGCGGAGGCAAGAACAAATGCAAGAACACATGAATATACACTCAGAAATACTTCAAGATCAATACAAAAGCTTGTGCAACATATGCTTAGACAGATCAGAGAAAATAGATCGATTTTACCTTAGCAAGAAGAAGAGAGAGATCCACAAGCAATGTCGCTCCAAAACCTTGAAGAAAAGTGCTCTGGCAGTTTCAGCAGAGTTTTGACAGGGAAGCGAGAGTGTAAAAAGAAGAAGAAAGTGAAAATGAGCAATTTATAGTGAAACGATTTAACCATACAAAGATCTTCAACTGTCTATATCAAGCGTTTTACACCGTTAAATGGTGACATGTGTCCAACGCGCTGCACGTGCTCCCGTCCAAAATTATTACCCTTACATGGTTCGAATTCTGTGGGATACGCGTCAGGCATACAAGAAGTAACCATTACACACGTCTTGGCAAGTGCCCTTCACACAATAAGTAATTGTTGCACCTCTGAAAGGACGAAATGTGAACAGGCTTAAACCTCGATAAATGTGAAGGTTATCCAAAACACACAAGTCTATTTCGGAAGCCATTCAAAAAGTGAGTAGCACAAATGCTTGCACTATCATGGTTAAACCAGCAACATCAGGTTTAAGCCATCTCAGGTTGTCCGAAGCAAGCAAGTTCATTTCAACAATAATCTGAGAGACGAACGACAAGAATGTTCGCGCTATCATGGTTAAATCAGCAACATCAGGTTTAAGCCATCTCAGGTTGTCCGAAGCAAGCAAGTCCATTTCGACAACAATCTGATCGACAAATGGCAAGAACGTTCGTGCTATCATAGTAAAACCAGCGATACCAGGTTTAAGCCATTTTGAGTTATTTGAAACAAGCAAGTCTGTTTCGGAAGCCATCTGATAAGTGAGTGGCACGAATGTTCGCGCTTTCATGGTTAAACTAGCAACATCAGGTTTAAGCCGTTTTTGGTTATCCAAAACAAGCAAGTCCATTTCAAAAATCATATGTTAGGCGAGTAGCACGAATGCTCGCACTATCATGGTTAAACTAGCAACATTAGGTTTAAGCCATTTTGGGTTATCTGAAACAAGCAAGTCTGTTTCAAAAACCATTCGCTAGGCAAGTGGCATGAATATCACGATCAAAGCAGCAACATCAGGCTTAAAACATATTCAACCCGAACATAAGCTTCATATTCAACATCCGCTCTAATGCTCCAGTTGCTCACCAAAGTTCGGATCAGCTCTCAATCAGAGAGTTAGGGGACTTGGGGTAACGGGGCATTCGCCTAGCCATAGTATGGCTAAGTGTGCATAATTAGGCGAAAGCCTTTCAACTCCCCAATCAAGAGCTGATCCCCTTGACTTGGGGGAACTTCTTGGTATATGCTACTGTACCACCTAATTAATGCCCACTTAGCCACTAAACGAATTTGCACCGCCAAAACTAAACGTAAGACAACAACACATACTACAAATTTGAACAAGGACTCGGCCTCATCCAAATAGTCAAACGCCCGATAAATGCAATATATTGAGCCAAATATTGACATATCTCACATTGATAAAGAATAACAAGCAACATCCTCAACCACCTTTATAAGCAACTCATTTATGACTAAGGCAAGGTACGCCATTACTCTACTCTTACTATCACTGTTATATTCGATACATATTCTGACTTAGGCATCAGAGTGTTGAAGGCGGGTAAACCTCGTCAACACCTCTAACGCCCAATTATGTATTTTCCCTAACAGAGATGAAGCAGAGCTGTATTCGAGCGAACATCACTGTCACCACCCCAAAAGGGCCTAATCCATGCTTCTACTAAATACCCCAATGAAATTCGGTAGAAACATCTTCTCAAATTGTTTATAGATGAATTCCTTGCTATGTATTGTGACACTTTGATCCATCTTGTTGCAACGAACAAGCTAGAACTAAGTTGTATATTCATGGGATGAATGCTAGCTCTGTCGTCGGCTATAGTTCTAGAACCGGTCCTGAAAAATTTAAGGCCTTGGGCGAGAATTTAACTTGGACCTTGACGAGAAAAAAAATAATAAATTTTAGACAAAAAAATGGCTGCTAACAACTCAAATATATAGTAGTATCAATATCGTAATATTATGCCTCTAAATAAGTTTTTTCACTGAGCTATTTAGCAACTTGATAATAGCAAATAAGAATGTCATATGAAGAATAATTGTTGCAAACATATCAAATATACAAGAATATAAATAAACAATGAAGAGACAAAGAAAATTATCATTTCTCCACTAAATATTGTTGACTTGCTCAAGTTAACGCACATAAAAGATGGACATTCTCAACACATTTCATCATCTTGTTCTTCTCCTTTTTAAGCAAGGTAAAATGAGTTAGAGTCTCATAGGAGTCATAGGCATTATATCAAACACTTGGTGGGCATCTTCGTTTCGACTCACGAGTAAGCTAAAATCTTTCTAAGAAATTGAAGGAAAGAAGACAAATGATTTCTCAATTGCGCAAATTACAACAACAATATAACAATAGTGAGACTAACTGATCGAGTACAAACTGAACTTGTAAAATTACCTGATTTTGTACCAGTACAGTACCTGTACTTGTAGCCCATACACCCAATCGACTGAGAGATGAGGTTAACTCAGAGGAATTGATGGCCTTATTTATATGGAGATTGACGGATAAAAGAATCAAATGATTGTGGGGAAGATGAATCATCTTCTCCATTTATTTGTAATGAGTATATGGGCTGTGTTCTCCATAATCAATGATAGAACTTGAAAAATTGGATGAGTTAATATTGAAGAGGGGAAGAAATTGAGAAACGCCGAGAGAAATGCTTCCAAAATGTATGTAAATGAGATTTTTTTTTTTTTTACTTTTTATATAGTAAAAAAATTAGGCCCCTGAGTGGTTTCACCACAGGCAGATGCCCTGCCTGCCCTCCCTCAACGTCAGCCCTGTATAGTTCCATGAAAAACTAGTAGTGAAACGCTGAGAGAAAAGGTTCCAAAATGTATGTAAAAGAGATTTTTTTTTTTTTACTTTTTATACAGTAAAAAAAATTAGGTCCTTTAGTGGTTTCACCCTGCCCTGCCCTGCCCGCCTCCCTCAACGCGGGCCCTGTATAGTTCCATGAAAAACTAGTAGTGACTAGTGAGATGAAAGAGACTCGTGCTTTAGATAAGAGGATGAGGATCAATCGGTAGGGTTGTTGCGGGCCTTTATATTTGGATTGAAAGCATGCACGTTGTTAATTGATAGAAAGTGGCTTCTTGTGGACCAAGTCGATCTCGATCGGGATATTATCATTTTCTGTAAAAGCTTTGCCCTGTTTAACACGTGAAGAAATTAAAATATTGTACATCTTCTACAAAGCAATCCATTGATGATTGATGCTCCTTTTTCGTTTTTGAGAGAAACATCCATGCTGCTTAATTAAGAGCTTACAAAGTGCTGATTATGGAAATGAAAAGCCAATGGTGCATATGAAAGTTACCAACCCATTAGCAATTTGAAATCAACGCGCACCAATCGGTCTTGATAAATAAGTTTTGTTCGATGTAAAGAATCATACGTATGAACTAAGTTATTTTTTTTTTCAGGTAAGATAATTAGAATATTAAGGAAAACAAAATATTTTCACTCCATATATAACTTCAATATGGGTACAAGACCGAACGAATAATGGGTGGTAGTAAGGATGGCCGCACAAAAACTGGTTCATCCATAACCGGAATATGATAAAGCTCCGGAAACTAAAACTCTCCGAGCGAGGCTTAATCGTCTCCGGCCAAAAAATATGTATGCAATTCAATGTAACTCCAACTTAATTAGCTAGCCCCTTTTAAGTTAGCTAATTAATTAGAACTAATTAATTATGTGTTGCATGGGATGGGGTCTTTAGAAATTCCAGAGGAACGACTCTTGATGAAATGCATTCTCCTCCGGGTAATCAACGGCCGGCGTTTGCGGCGCTGGACTGAAAAATTGTCCGTTGAGATCATCGAATCCCGGGAACAACCCGTACTCCGACGCATAGTTACCCGAACCGAAAGTCCTATACAAATCCGAAAACGAATCGTTGCTTTGGTTCACCGTTACGCTAAAGTCGTCGTAACTACAACTGTCCGTCGCAAGGGTCCCACTCTCCTCCGACTCCTCCTCCGTCTGCTCCTCCGACTGACTCCTAATAGTCTGCGGCGGCGGAGTAATATTATTTGCCTCGTCGTTGGCGAACCTGGCGGCCTCGGCTTGAATCTCGGCGGGGGAGAGGGACCGGCCTCCGGAGATATCGGGAGGGTTGTCGGGGAAGTTGAACTGCGAGGTGTGGCCGCGGAGGCAGAAGAGAGCCGCGTCGAAGGCACGCGCCGCCTTCTCGGGTGTGTCGTATGATCCGAGCCAAATACGTTCGCGGCTGTTGGGTAGGCGGATTTCGGAGACCCATTTGCCCCACTTGCGTTTGCGTACGCCTTTGTACTTGGCTTCGCTGCACTCTGAGGGTTTCCCTATCGATTGCTTCACCATGTAATTAAATATGTGATCGAAAACAAAAGAAACTGGCCGATTTAGAGCAATTGATTGATCGAGTTGTGTGATCGATATACGTACTGTAAGAGACTGATTGATTGACTTTGTTTGATGATATGAGATCGAGTAAGTGTGATCTGATGATCGATGGAGTTAGGGTGATGATGTGTGTGGGTTTGCAGCAGTGGGAATTATATATACGTGTGTGTTTCGGGGGTGGAGGAGTGTGTTTTGACTGGGAGGGGGGACTGTGAGGGAAGGTCAACACTGTAGAGGCGCGTAAGGACGATTGGTCTGAGAGTACACTTGGCTAGCTGAGGGAAGATGAGTTTTGTGATTACGCGGGGAGGGGAATAGACTGGACTCTTCAGACTCAAAGAGTGACAAAGGTTTTGGAAGCACGTGTGTTTTGGAATTTTCATCATGCCCCAATTTGGTTCCATCTCTTTTTGTTTGTTGTATATATAATTTGGAGGGATTGAGACTTGGCTATCTGGCTTGGTAAGGGCTATTTATGGTTAATTAAAATTTGACATATAACGTTTTTGAGTTAATTATAAGAAGAAGAAGAAAATGGATTAAAGTCAAAAACCTAAAGAGATTAACTCAAAAACGTCATATATCAAATTTTAATTCATTGTGGGTAGTCCTTGTTACCAATGATTGGATAGCCAAGTCTCATCCTATCAAATAGACCTCAATATTCATGTAAACTAGCTAGGTAACAACAAAACATACATCAAAGGATTCAAAGCCATATAAAGCCTAGTTATTACTTCTATTTCAGTCACACACACATATATATATATATCAAAATTTGATTTACTAAAAGTTGAATGTAATAGCTGAAAATCTGATAAATATGTACGTAAGCGCCTAGCTTAAAATACCCACAACTAACTAAAAAGAGTAAAGCCATGCCTTTCATTACAAATATTATCATACTATGCAACGTACCTACGAACCTTTCAACCCTTATTATTCTGAGTGCATAAAGATACGATATACGTATTTTGAACGATTACTTAAACCAAAAAGCAATGGAAGTAAATGTATTAAGTATACTAAGAACAAGGATTCTGTCCCCAACAGCGGGTCGGGAAATTACCAAAAAACCAAATTGATGGATTTTACAGTTCATTTTCACAAAGGCTGCTGGCTTCACTAAAATACAATTCAAGTAGACGAATAAATATATGTCAATGCAAGACGTGTTTCTTACTTTAGTTATTTCTCATATACATATACTCCTAAACAAATAGGGCATGTTGAAATCCAAAACCGTGATCTATACGAAGACAGACTCTCCGATGTCTGAACCATGTCATCCATCTCCAGCTCCAATGCTCAACAACCGTACCTTGCTTGCTAGGTAGTTGCCCGACTGCCTTCAGTCAGCTTCGATACCTATAATTATATATCTTCTCTATCTTTTTCAGCATGCATGGTCATACATATAGTAATCGACGACGACGGTCAATTAAAATGCGTCGTGGATTCTAGACGGTCAGCCTATATACACATTCCTTATTGAAAAATCATTACAAAGATGGACTTTATATCTCGATTGCTAGATAGTTTGGTTTTCTCGCTCGATTATATATATATATAATAAAAAAAATTGAAACCCCACATTCTTTATATCACTCTTAGACGATTACGATTTTTATATCACTCTTAGACGATTACGCTTATAAAAAATCAGTACAATCAGAAATGATTTGACCATTTGATTATTGCATAAAACTTTTAAACTATATCGGATGAACTGTATTCATCAAAAATTAAATGTGATGCTCAATTAAATGTTCAAATCATCTTCGATTTGGCTGATTTTTTGCAAGCGTGATCCTCTGGTGATAATTTAAAGGATGATTGGTTTCAATAATCGTATAATTTTTCAATTTTTTGGAAATCAAAACTTCACTCCATTTTTTCAAAGCAGAGCTCCACTCTTAATACACTACTAGAAAAACACACTTAGGCGACGAAGCATTTTCTTCGCCTCAGTGGTGATTTTTGTCGCCTAAGTACCTGGGCAACAACAGTTTCGTTGTCTAAGGTTCGTCGCATAACAATCGTAACTCAAGTACTTAGGCGACGAAACTTTTTTGTTTCATCGCCTAAGTAGCTTCTTAGGCGACGAAAGATGGTTCGTCGTTTAAAATCTTAGACATCGAAACAATCTTCCTCTAAATGACGACAGTGGTCGTTGTCTAAGAATCATCTTAGGCGACGAACATCTAGAGTCATCGTCTAAGTGTTGCCACTTAGACGACGACTTGGTTTCGCCATCTAAGTGCTCTCATTTAGACGATGATAATTGGTCGCCGTCTAAGTGATGCACCAAAATGACGACCTATTTGTCGTCGTCTAAGCGTAGACTTAGGTGACGAACGATCCGTCGTCTTAGTTATTCACTTGGACAACGAAACGAAGAGTGTTCGTCGCCCTAGTTGAATTTTTTATATTTTTTTATTATCTAAATTATAAAAAATATATATAAAAATTTATTAATTAAATTAATAAAATATTCATTAAATATAAAATGTGTACGAACATCGATATAAATAATTATAAAATAACAACAGCAAAAACTACAAAACTAAACCGAGGTAGACATGTTGTCAATTCCCCCGCCACCACTCGGATCGTCGTCGCTGGAGCCAAAAGTGGGGTCGGGGGGATTACACTCGTCATCAAAATCAGAAACGCGCAACCTCATTTGCCTGCATGCCTCGTAGAAGGCGGTCATCTTATGGTTATGAGCTACAGACCGCACCTCCACTAACCTCGAATGTTCTCAAGCACAATCGGCTGACTCCTGTGGCAATCGAAGGTCGGCTCGGAGCGCCTCGGTATCCTCCCTGCCGCGAACAGTTGACAAAGCGGTTAAGGCGGACAAATCTCTCTGCACCATCCATCCAAACCCATGAACCTCCTTACCAGGTCGGTGACCGTAAACAGCATCGGCAATAGCAATCTGACTTTCCATCGACAGGGGAGACACCTGTTCAAGCGTCATCTCTAGGTTGGCCAGCCGGGTGTCGGCCAATTCCTCTCTGACTATTTGTATCAACCTCTTTTGAAATTAATCAAGTGATGAATACATAAATATAATATTAATTTCTAACAAAAATTTGGCATTATTTTCCCTAAAATTTGTCGAAAATCAAAAAACTTACAGGCAAGATTACACTTCAAAAAAATAATTACAACAACACAATTACACCGTGGGCACCGATTTCCATCCGGATTTCTCAAGTTGAAAATCATAATTTAACCAACTCAACTAAAGCATAACCAAATTTAAGTTCAAAATCATATTGCAATAGTACAACCTAACTAAATCATGCACTAATCATAATTCAATTTCTTAAAAATACAATTAGAGTTATACTAAATCTCGATATGCTTTGAAATAAAGTACGAGTAAATTCAATTGATTTTAGAAATGTGAGTTACTTACTCCTTGTTGACTCACTTCATTGACGACCCCGAGTTTCACATAAGCTTGGACGCTGGCATCCAAGAAGCAGTGCTTCGAACTCGCATCTTTATGCTCCTTCGCGATGTAAATGAACTTTCACGAGCCCACAGGTAGAGGCGAGGTGCCGTGTCGCTGGTAGTACTTGTTGAGGTCGTACTTCCAGTCCTTGTAAATGCGGTCAGCCGTACCCTCTATATCATCCATCATCTCCGCTGAGCCGGAGATTTCAAAATGGTTCTAGAAATATAAATAACAAATTAAAATTAATTATAGAAATAATGCATTTATGTTTTGTAATTACTTAAAAAATATAAAAATAAATAGTATTACTGATAGTTCGTGGTACACTATAAACTTTTCAGATCGAAGCAGCTCCTTCCACGAAGAAGCAACCATACGGATGTTGTTCCATATGATTGAGCCGATGGAGTGCAAGGTCAGACTCCCGAGCTGCGCGGTCAGAGGGCCTCAGGTGAACTCGTCGTACAAGAGGTCGATCTTCCTCCCCGTCGACTTCACTATGCGCTCTCTTTTGGCGCTCTTTCCAAGTCCCCGAGTCCTTCTCGCAGGCGCGTCTGATGGTTGCCTCTTGATCTTACGCCGGGGCTGTAGAGAATCGAGTCATCGACTAACTCAGCTGGACCGTCTGATGGCGCAGTCGATCAGGCCCCACCCGGCTCGTCCGTAAAGGCTGAGGCCTCCTCATGTGGAGCATGAGGGATTTGGCCTGTCGCTGTAGCTGAATTTTGCTGCGGAGGATTCGAAACGGTTTCTTCCAAATCTTGTCTCCAACCCATTGCTCGTGCAATGGCTTCGCGTTCGGCCTCCTTCTCGGCAGCCATGCGCCTCTTCCATGGTGTCATAATTCAGCTGAAAAAATGAAATACTAACAATATAATATTCATCGAATATTAACAAAATTAATCAAATTAACATTAATATATCCAATTTAGTCTATACATCAAATAATCCATTTTTTCATACTTATATATTATCAAATATTATACAATTACGTCCATATATTATCCAAATTATTTATATATTCATAAATATATATAATACCAAATATATATAATATATAAATATAATACCAAATATTCATAAATATAAATATATATATATCCAAATTATTTATATATTCATAAATATATATCCATATATTATCCTAATTATCCATAAGTATATATTATCCATAAAATTCATATATAAATTCATATATTATCCATAAATATATATAAATCCATATATTATCCATAAATATATAAAAATTAATATATAATACCAAATATATATATATACACGAATCGAATTGGATCAGAGCGAGAGTTATACCGTCGAGGGGGGGGGGGATAGAGATTACGGCGAGGGAGAGAGAATTCGGGAGAGGAGAGATGGCGGCGGCCGTAGGCGACGGGGGGAAAGCAGGGGGGATGTGGTGATCCGAGAGAGATAGAAATCGAGGGAGGGGACCAGAGAGAGAGAGGAATTTGGGGGATAAAAATTGAAATAAGAGCAAGGTCGATCCGGTCTGGGATATAATGATCAACTTAGGCGACGAAATCAATGGTTTCATTGCTTAAGTCGATCATTAAGTCAACTTAGGCGACGAAATGAACAACTTTCGTCACCTAAGTTATATTTAAATTGGCCAAAAAAATTGGAGCAAAAATTATTGAACCGCCAAAAATTTGGCCTTAGGCGACGAAACTACATGATTTCGTCGCCTAAGTTATGACTTAGACAACGAAGACATGTTTAGCGTCGTCTAAGTATATATTTTTTTAAAAAAATATGAGAACTAATGTTGGGTAGTTGTTTAAAAATTATCAAAAATCAACCGTCAGAT
Source organism: Geum urbanum (assembly GCA_946800695.1). NCBI lineage: Eukaryota > Viridiplantae > Streptophyta > Magnoliopsida > Rosales > Rosaceae > Geum > Geum urbanum. Next base: position 8,226,271 of record OX326997.1, read on the forward strand.
GTAATCATCAGATTTATACAATATTGTAAAAAAAAATTCAACCTAATTTGGATAAGTATATGATTCGATCGAATCAATTTAGTGATTTTCAAAAAATAGTTAAAAGACGAAAATTATTGTAAAAAATAATTCGTGCCACCAGTTTCCGAAGTTACGGGTGTTTGTCATGTTGTAAAAACTTAATTTGTCAATTAAATATAAATTGATTTAATTTTGAAAAAAAAAATTTATTTAAGAATAAAAACTTGTTATATATCTACTAATGTTGTATTACTTAAGTGTTCGTATATCTTTATTCACTCCACATCAATATTAGAAAAATTGAATTTGGACAAAGCAACCGTTGGATATATTTATCATAACATTATTCGTAAGTGGATGAATTTTCATTTAAAACGAAGTAAATTAAGGGTTTGATCGGCATAATCAAACATAAAACTGAAATTTCAACGAAACGGAAACGTTGATATGCGAATATTCATAACTCTAATTTTCAAACCTTCGACACTCACAGTCCAAGAATTGTTTACTTTATGTCCTAGATGAAAAAATTATGTATTTTAAGATGGCATACATGGTCGTGCTCTTAGAGGTCAGATTTTGAATCTCTACTTATACGACGAAACTTAAAGTTTTCGTCGTCTAACACTTTCAGAGCTCAGGGGAAAGGGTGTAGGGCTTAGAGTTAAGGGTAAGCTCTTAAACGACAAAATAAAAGTGTTTGTCGTCTAAGTTCACTTTAGACGAAGAAATTATCCATTTTCGTCGGCCAAGTGTAATTTTTTTTTTCAATTTCAAACATAATTTAAATTCAAGCATAATTAACCAAGCATCTAGCCCAGCCTTTTTCATTCATGGCAGTCGAGTCTTTCTGATAATTTGATCATAATTAATAATTAATCATATCAATCTTAATTAATGAATTAATTATATATATAGAATTCAAAATCTAATTAAATTGCTAATTCCGGTATCTGGGTCTTATATATGATCCCAGCCTCTCTATAGACGTTTTGGGGTTCCGAGAGAGGAGAAAGCCGCGACGACATTTTTGGGTTCCAGGACGATCGAGAGAGATCGAGAGAGAAATTAGAGAAAAATAGATCAAAGATATATATAAACCTCTTTACATATATATATATATATATAGTACGTGAGTTCAATTAATTAATTTGTACTACTAATATATAGTAATCCGACCTCATATCAATCCTCATAATCATCATCATTATCATCTGAATCATCTTCCTCACTATCATATGATTGCTCATCATCACCATACTTTACATCGTCTGAATTGTATCCGACATTGTCGTCATCCTCAGGCTTCTAGACTTTTGGGTCATTCTGCGCTAACTCTCTAATCTCCTCAGGAGTAAGATATGTGGTGCCATAAATCGGGGGTAAGCGCTCGTTATGCTGAACCAGTTCCACTACCTCGGGGATGACTGAAGTATTAGACTCTTGATAGGCATTGTCTCTATGCGCTTTAATATCGGGTGTCGACGTCCCATCAAGTGTCATTGCACTCCATATTCCTTGATGTGACATATGATTTACTATTTTCTAGCCTTTACCAGCTTTCGGATCATCCAGATAGAACACCTGCCTAACTAAGGTAACAAGAGCGAATGGCTCATCCTCACACCAGCTTGAGTTTGTATCGACTAATATTAGCTCCATATCTTCCTTGGTACACTTGAACCATTTGCACTTGAACAGAAAAACGTTGATATCATTCCTATATATCAGCTCAAGGACATGTTCAAGAACTCCGTAATAGACAGCATCGCCTTCCCCAACTATGATCTCACTGTTTTGTGTGCTTCTTCTTTCATCTCGAGTTAATGAATGAAACTTTACACCGTTCACAAAATAGCCGGAGTAAATATAGTGCTTAACCAGCTTATGGGCCAACATATACTTTTCCCACGACCACCACCCCTCCTAGTTATCAGATTTTTATAGATCATCCATCTGCAAAAATGTGAATAATATATATGAATGTGTAATTTTATTTCTACATAAAATTTGACATAATTGCTCTTAAAAATAAAGGAAACCAAAAAACTTCGTCCACAAATTAAGGCAAAATAGTTTGCTTAAACAAACACCAAATGTCATACGTACTATATATGTGAAAAGAGTTTTGGGGAACTTCTTCTTAAACATTTTTTCAACCCAAGCTGGAGTCTTGTCCGGTTTAATCGTCTGAATGTACTCCCTGTAGTACTTCATGTAACGGTAAACCTCGTCACAGTCTCATAATACTATCCAATGCGCTTGTTCAAGTTCTTCTTTAGTTGATCTTTCCTTTAATACCCCTTTAAACGGCCGTACAACATTTGTGACGACTGAAAGATTGTGGCGAACATTTTGGATTGGCCTGGACTAGATCCTTGAGGCACATATTGCAGTAGGTAACACACTCATGCATTAGGTATGTCTCTGGTATGGAGCCATCTGGCGCAGATTTATTTTTCACAAATCCTTTATACTGTCCAAGTGTCTAAAAATTCATACAATTAATAATTTGAATAATAGTATAAACACAAGAAAAAGAAATATAAAAATTATGAACAACCGTTATAAATAATTGTACGTACCTTTCTTGGGGATACGTCCAAGTGTAGTGGACCGGACCAGAAATGAGTACCTGTTGGGGCAGGTGGATCATGAGGTGAATCATGATGTCAAAGAAAGCAGGGGGAAATTTTTTCTCTAATTTGCAAAAGATGTACACTATTTCTTATTGAATTTTGAGGACATCTGACTTCTGCAACTCTCTGGCGCATTACCTCTGTCACCATTTACACAATGCTACTATTGGTTCAACAACATAACGAGGAAAATATGATCGAATTACCACTGGGATCAAACGTTGCAGCATAACATGATAGTCATGAGTTCTTAGACTAATGAACTTGTGTTGCACCTCGTCAACTGCTCCTATAATATTCACTGCATAAGTTGATGGATAATGAACAGTCTTGAACCAGCTGAATACATAACCCCTCTGTGTCGGCTTCACCGTGTATGGTGCATCTGGTATCTTGTTGTACACTCCACTTTTATCCCTCCTCAACCACAAGTGACGGCGCAAATTCATATATTCCAGATCTTTGCGGCTTTGGGAATATCTTTGGTTTTCAACTTAATACCCAAAATTGTTCCCACCATGCTGTCACACACATTCTTTTCTATGTACATAACATCAAGGTTGTTCCGGAGTTTCAACTTGGACCAGTAGGGGAGTTCAAAGAAAATACTCTTGTGATGCCTGTGAGAGCATATTTATCCCGCTTCAGCTTAGATCTTCGTGAACCTGCAAAAATAAGTCAGAGCACGGTGTGGTATCGTTCTTAGACCCTCTGACACTCAAGTCAGTACTTATCTTGGAAATCGAACAATAAATAGGACAGAGTAACGTTACCTTGGACCATGTAGAGATGGTCTATATATAGTGATTGAGTTAGGTCTAAGCATAATTCATATCGAATAGGATTACTTTAGTTTTGGATAGGAGGAATCCATTAAGGAATAGATCTCCATATCCAGGGCCAATCAAATCTCATGATTACCACAGACCTTTTGTCATAATCCTATTAGGAAGCGCACAAATCTTTCATTTTCCTCCTCGGATTCTGTAAACCCCCAAAGGTCCGATCGAACAGCCCCTTGAGGTCAGATTGCCCAGTCTCCTTGAGGTCCGATCTTACTTAGGACTGTCATGCCTATCAAATATTCCAGAAGACTCTACATCATTCCAGAGACTGCTAGAAACCTTCAAATGATTCGACCCTTAGTCGAGCCCATAATCGTCCGAGCTCAGGCCCATATCGGGCCTCATCGAACCTCATCCAGAATCGTTCTACCCGAGCTCATCCTTCCTCAGCTTGGGTGGCCAAAACTGACTCCCATATATACCTCCACAGTAGTGTGAGGCTTGACACGTGTTGACCTTGCGCTGCTGTTTGCTCAAGATATTTGGTCTTCGAGATACATCCTTTTTTCTCAACAAGTAACGCGCAAAACCCCAAGCACGTGCTTGTACTGCTCCACCTTCATCATGACCTGTGTGTCATCACACCTCATCAGCCATTACGTCTCTCCCCATCGAACGCAACCTTTCCCACTTCCAACTTTTTTGAAAAGATCAATCTTATCCCTTGAAATCTGAAGCAGCTTATCTCCTCAAACTGTTACTTCGTATCACTTTACACCCCTTCGCAGTATATAAATCGAAGGCCTTCTCCCTTTTCATTTTTTACATCTGCAAAAATTCTCTCATTGAACCCAGAAAGCTCGTCCCTGCAACTATTCTGCCCTTAAAGTTCCTTATAGAAGAAACCTAGAAAACCATCAATACTTTTTCCAACAACCTAGAAGAATTCAATGGCTTCCAACAACACTTCTTCTTCCACCCTGATCGAAATCACCGTCCTTCAAGATCCCAGCGCCATCGACTTGATTTATCGTTCCAAGACGCTCGCCTCCGCTGGACCTCTCCTGCAACCGCAGTCTACTGCCGCCGAATCAGCCCCTGAGCCCCTCACAAAAGGCCATCCAAAATCCTCCATCTCCCATTACTTTTAAGGTGGATAAGATTGAAGTCACCAAAACCCCCATTCTAGAAGTTGAAGCTAACCCCACCTTCATGCAACTCTAGCCGCGTACCACCAAGGTCGTTCCTATGAAAGCCCGTGAGGAACTCTACCCTTCCGCCATGAAGGTAGATTCTGCTGAAGCCTTTGCTTCATTCATCCAAACTTTCCACCAAGGGGACAACGATAACTTCCGGTTTGCCCTCGTCCAAGACAAAGCGAGAGTGTCGGAGCTTGACAAAGCTTATGGCCCGGGCCTACTCATTCATCCTTTCCATATCGTCTACGGGCTTTCCTTCCCGATCCCTGCCTTTATCTGCTCCGCCCTTAAGTTCCACGGCATTGCTGTGGAACAATGGTGCCCAGATAGCTTCCGCTATCTGGCCTGCTTTGACAGGCTTAATCAATGGTTTGACTGCCGTATGGGTCTGTCGGAGTTCATGCTTCTTGTCCAAGTCAAGTCTACCCCGGTTAATCAGTAATACCTCTCGCAAAGGATCGTGTATGTCAAGGAATCTCTATTGATCGACCCACCGTACTCTCCAAAGGACTGGAAGAAGACCCCTATCCTCATCTTCAGGGACTGGGAGAAACTCACCCGAGAAGCCGGCTTCAAGGTCCCTACTGTCATCAACCGTCTTCCTATGCTTCCAGAGGATCTGACCAGGGTCGTCGAGGATCTGGCCAAGTATTGCAAATGTCGATGGCTATGGAGCAAGGAACGCCTCAGACTTGGATGCTTAGAGAGCATCGTGGCCCTCCAACATGAGAGCTGCCAAGAGGTGATCGAGGTCTCTCGAGCCCCGCAGGTCCACAAGAAAGGAGCCCATTCCCCCAAGCCCGTACATGTCCAAGCTCTTACGGAGCAAGAGAGGGTTCCAAGCCTCAGAAGCGGAGGCTGGTGAAGGCTTCCGAACTCGTTAAGGATAATGGTCAAGCTACGGAACTACAGGAGTCTCAGGATCTGGTTTACCCCGCTGCTACTACTACTACTACCAATATTGCTGCTGCTGCTGCTACCACCGTTCTTCCAACGTGCTCTCCTCTCAAGAAGATGAAGACCTAGCCAGAGGTTCCCCGGCCCAAGGACTTTTCTCTTGGTAAGCTTGTGTTATTTCATACTCTAAATACCATCAATCTTACCTCGTTCTTCTCCTATTGTCTTACATACCTTTATAATCTTGTTTGTCTGTGTTGTGCTTGCTAAATATATGAGATTTGCTATGTCGCTAATCGTACATGTCCCCTTGGCAATGTGGTAGAAGGGATCTTGCCCGACCACCCCGGGTCTATTTCAAGAGGTCCCAACCAAGCCAGGGCTACATCGTTCAACCCCCTCACGATCTTATTGAGAGGAGGTAGAGGCCCTCGGCAAAGGTACTATGCTCCCTCATGTGGGGGAGCTCATCCCCTCCCAATTCTGCTCGGGTTTGGCTCGTGCTGAGATCGCTTGCCCATCCCTAGTTTCTATGATCCTCGAGCAAAATGTCGAGGACCTTGGATCGTTGGAAAATGGGGATCTGATGACAGCGTTCTGGACTTCGCTCTACTGAGTAATATTTCCTTTCATGCATCTAACATCTTTTTCTATTTTTTTCACTCAATCTCTATCTTTGTATCTGACACATCGTTCTTTTCTCTATTCCAGTCTTCCTCTACCCTCACCGTAGCCTTTAGACGCCTACATGCTAAGACTAGGGAGGCCAAAGACAAGGTCAAAGAGCTTGAGGATCACGTAAAGGGGATTGGGGAAGCCCAAGTGATAGGTAACGAAACCTTAATGGTTTTGTCACCTAAATGAAGTTTTCTGGTAGTGATAAGATCTTATATATATATATATAAATATATATATTCTTCATGAATAATGATTAATTTTCCAATTCCTAATCAACGAGCTATATATATTTATAATTTATATGTATAGCACCCTTCCACTCAAGTATACATTTTTGGGGTTATTTTTCAAGTATAGGGCATTACCAACGGCGGATCCATATAGGGGCGAGGTTGGGCAGTTGCCCAACCTGAGTTTTTGACTTTCCCTTTGATTATATGGGTTTGGTATTGCTCATATGGCAAAAAAAAAAGACAGAAAATGGACAAAATGTCAGAATTTCAGTAAACTGGGAAGAAGATGATGAAAAGTAAGATTTTCATGTTGAAGAAGATGGGGTCAATGTCGTTTCTCACTTAAAAATTGAACCAAACAACGTCGTTGGTTATAAGAGAAGTGTCTACACTCTACTAATTAGTGCAATTACAATAGCCAATTACAATTGTGGACAAGGTCCTACTGTTCTACATCTGTTAAGTGTTGGTTTAGTTCTTTATTTCATGGATGGTTTTTTTCAAGGATACTTCTTTTTATTATTTTCTAGATTACAAGATTTATCCTTTTAAGAATAGTTGAAATTTGAAGACTAACTACAAAGTCTTTAAAAAATGCTCTTACTTTTTCTAGCGAAAAACAAAATTTGGATTACAATGAATTTTGAATACTTGATTTTTTATGGTTATGAATATGTATTACTTATAAAGTTTGAAGTAACTTTCTAAAAATAATTTTACTTTTTTTAAGGAAAAATAATCTTACTTTGTATTTATTACTTTGATTTTTTTTTTCGCTTAAATTTAATCTTGCCCAACTTGAATTTTTTTTCTGGATCCGCCACTGGGCATTACACCAACTTTTCGATCATATTTTACTATCTTCATCGTTCAGATCTTAGGTCTCAATGTGTAGATCAAGCCTGTAAATTTTTAGCCAAAATAGTAATCGTTAAGGTATTCAAAACTGCAATTGAAGTTTATAAGTATGAACGATTCAGGTTTGGTAGATTCGGTCCGTCCCTTGATTTAACCTAGCTCGATACCTGAACGGTCACTATTTTGGCTAAAAATTTACAGAAATGATCTACTCATATAGACCTAATAATTGGACGGTGGAGATATTAAAATATGATAAAAAAATTTTATGTAATGCTATATACCTGAAAATGACCAAAAATAGGTATACCTAAGTAGAATTGCCCTATTTATGTGCATGTATATATAATCTCAGCGTAGTTGTGTTTTATTTTGTTTTGCATTGTTGCGTGCGTCAGCGCAAACATCAGCTTTTTTCCATGAAAAAGTGCATGCAGGTCAACTGGTAATGATCGATCTCATTCTCGCTGTGTACTGTGTAGATTGACTAGAACATCAGGTCGTCATCGATCAAATATTCAACACCGGACCACCAACGCGTCTTCAAAGTATCAGTGTGGTGACTGCAGAGTACAAGATCACCAGCACTGACGCAATCTTATGTATGAGATCAGATAATTAACGTAACCTAAATTATATATTGCGTCAGATCCACCGAGCTTGTCACATACGCACGGATCAGTTCCATTTCTTCATATCCGGTCCTGTTCTATTCGAGCTAGTGTTTTTGAGGGGAACATAAATTCGTGCGATTGAATAATCAATTAAAAATCTAACAAGAGAAAGCTTTTAAAAGACAAAAGAATGTAAAACCAACAGACCACACAACTACGATATTTCTCGAGATAGTACTCCAAAAGTCGGGACCGGATTTTTTTAACCATTGAAAACGTTAAATCACCTCATGACCTCATTGCCGAATCCGTTGGTGACATGTCATCCCTTATTTTTTTTGTTTTTTGTTTAAATAAGAGTGGTGCGCCACAGTACTCAAATCTTAATTAATGAGAGTATTGAGTGCATATAAGGGACATAACACGTGAACCCCATTACAATGAGCACATATAGAACATCTAGACTAATAACAAGACTTCCTATAATAATTATGTAGTCAAACACGCACCAAATAACAGAGAACGGCTCATTAACGACCATTCTATCTGTTTTTACTTTTTAGATAATGATGACATATCAAAAAGAACGAACAGTTTTTCCGGCCATTACGTAAATAATTTCTCTGGCAAAAGCAATGCATCAGTACCCGATCTAAAACAAATTTCTCGATCCGCTGCGACAAACGTCGACACTTTCTCTCATCCGATCACCAAGTGTGAGTGACCATTTAATCATGACACGACACCAAACTAGAATATGCAGGGCACAAAGAGTGCACACACTGACATATCGTCTCGATTGCCACGGCAAAAACTCATGTTACATAAGGACTTATTTGCAATAAATAAAAACAAGCAAAAACACAAAACTAAATAAAACAAAACAATTTAGGCCTAGGTTAACACCCTAGGCCCAACAACGATCCTGCCCACCAGCCACACTAGCAGTCTAGTCCCAATACCATTGATGATGACTCATCTTCGACTTCATCTTGTTGCCCGTTGCTGATATCCAATTCCATCCACCACCAAGATTTCATCACACCACACTGGTCTACTCACCCAGAACCCATGGCAAGAAGGGCTTGACAACCCAACAAAAGAGACATAAGTAACCAAATCGGAAAGAGACAGATCTAATTACACCCAAACTCCATAGATGGTCGTCGACACTACCCAATCAGACCCAACCAGAACACCAGCAATCCTTTTCGACGACATCAGCCTCCACTTGCAGACACGACCTTCAGCCTGACCATAAATGGAGAAAGAGTGAATCAAAGGAAACAATTTTGGAACCCGAACACTGTCGTTGCCTAAAACCCAATTGATGACCCCCAAACAAGACACCGTGTTTGGACAAAATCGTTCGTCCGACTACCCTCATGCCGCTGCGACCCAACCAAACGCCATCGCCAATGGGGAGGCAAGCCACCGAACGAAGGAACATTGTAAAATCTTACCCCAAAGCTTGTTTAGTCGCGTGTGAGGCGCTTTCTAGACAATACGTGAGGTGCGCTGCTATCCCTTCTTACTTATTTGTCGAGAAAATGGTTAGAATAGTGATAGTCACATAAATATACAACTTTTGTGTGTTTAATTGTTTCCAATACTTAAGGGGGTGTATTTAATTTGGATTTTTAAGGATTTTAAAGATTATTTATAATCTGTGGATTATTTTAATTCCACATCGATTTGAAAGGATTCTTTTGTATTATTTATAAAGATTTGGTTAGATTTATAAGGATTGCCTCAATCAATTAAAGTCTAATAATAAACTCAAATGTTAAAATACATTATCACATATACAAAGATGAAATGCACTATTCTTGATCTTTTCAACATAATGATCACACTCTTGAATTGTTACAGTCACCGTATTCTAATTCACTTCCTCATTATCTTGATTCTCTTCAACATTCATTGTTCAATTATCAAGTAATATAGTCATTTTCGTAAAAGATGAAATTCTTCATTATTTGAAAATAAGAACTACTAACACTTATATATGAGGCAATTTGTATGTATTATAATAGATCACTCAATAGTTTAAATTAGAAGACACCATTAGAATCTGGAGATATATCATTGCTATAAAATAAGATTTTGATGTACCATTTATATCATATTTATAAAGTAATAGTATTCCTTAATATACCTTATAGAAGTTCACTATTGAAAGTATAGTAGTTAAGGAAGTGGTAGGAAAGTGATAAGCACGTTATCTTTGTTGTGACACCAAGGTTTTAAGGATGTATGTGAAGAGAGAGAGAGAGAGAGAAAGAGAGAGAGAGAGAGAGAGAGAGAGAGAGAGAGAGAGAGAGAGAGATAGCTCACTACCAAAAAACTGCACTCAGGTGACGAAACACAAGTCGTCGCCTAAGTGTGCACTTAGGCGATAAAACATGTCGTTTCGTCGCCTAAGATGTAGACTTAAACAATGACAAAAATTACTCGTCATCTGAGTGTGCAGCTTAGGCGATGAAACACAAGTCGTCGCCTAAGTGTGCACTTAGACGACAAAGTCTTTTCGTCGCCTAAGATACACACTCAGACAACGGTCATTTTTTGTCGTCGTCTAAGTATTACACACTTAGATGACAATACAAATTTCATCGCTTAACTGATCACTTAGGCGATAGAAACAGTTTCATCGAGTAGGTGGTAACCTATGCGACGAAACATGCAATTTAGGAGACGAAATGTTTCGTCGTCTAAGAAAAGTCAATTATTAGATCTCTCGATCAAATTTCTTTATCTCCTCATCACTTCTCTATCTCTCACTCCCTCTCAGCTAGCTCTCTCTTTCTCTCTCCTCAATCAAAAAAATCCACCGTCGGTGCCTCCGAAAAATATCTGGCAAAAATTCTTCAAAACTCAATTTTTCAATTCCCAGAGTTCTAGTTTTATCCACTTATCTCCTTATCGGTGAATGTATTAACTCGTTTCTCTCGATTAATTTCTTTAATATTGTATGTAATTACGTACGGCGATTGATTTTTTCGGCGAATATATAGTACTTTCTAGTGACCTTAATTAGTATTACTTCCATTGTTGTACGTATTGCATTGTTAAGCTAATTATAAGCTATATATATCCTAATTGGTTAATTAATTAATTGGTATATATGTTTTAATTTGATTAATTAGTTAATTAAAACATGTGTGTGCTAGGTAATATATATAGTTAATATATATATATATATGTTAGAATAATTAGTTGAAATATACATATATAATTAATTAATGCATGTATTTATATAAAGTTAATAATATAATATATATAATTAATATATATTAGCTAGATTAATTATAGTATAAGATTAATTAATTCATTACAAGTATATACGTGTTATGTGCGATATTTGATAATATATATACAAAGTATATTAGATTAATGAATTATTGGTTGTAGAACCATATAATTAATTAATTAATAGAGCTACTGTCCTATATGCAACCAGTGCAGATATGTGAATCAGAATAGGAGGAGTTCGAAGAAGAAAATTCTTGTGCAGGTACTTCGCTATTTTCCATTGATTCCTAGATTGTAGTGTCTATATATGTCTCTATATACAGCAGAGGTGATGAGTTGGTACATGGAACAACGAGTAGATGAGGATGTGCTCCGACACGTAGCAGATGATGAGACTTTTAAACATTTCAACAGGGAATTCGAAGACTTTGCAGCAAAGGTTCGAAATGTTAGACTTGACCTATCTACAGATGGATTTAATCCTTGGGGTAGTAATAGCGCTTCCATCAGCACTTGGCCAGTTATTCTCTTGTCGTACAACCTGCCTCCGTGGATATGCATGAACAAGGAATTTAATTTCCTTACTCTGTTAATTTCAAGTCCTAAATCTCCGAGAAAGTGATTAGATGTCTACCTCAGACCATTGATCGACGAGCTCAAAATTTTGTGGGAACATGGAGTTCCAACTTATGACAAGTTCACTAACACAATGTTCATGATGAGAGCAGCCATCATGTAGACAATCGGCGATTTTCCTGCATATGAGATGTTGGCATCTTGCACAACCAGAGGATACAATGTTTTCCCTGTCTATTTAGATGACGTCAACTCCAGTTGGCATGCGGGGACGGTATGTTACCTGTGTCACTATAGATGGCTTCCTCACGATCGCCCATGGCAACAAGATGAGGCTCATTTCGACGGGACGGAATAATCCTAAGCCCTAATAGTGGTCTGGCAAAGAGATTTTAGAGAGGTTGAACAACTTATATTTTGGTGTGTTGACCAATGACAAAGAAGTGAAGAAACTCAATCCACACCCTCCACACGATCTCAGCTATTGGCATCACAAAAGTATTTTCTTTGAACTAACCTACTGGTCCAAGTTGAAACTCCAGAACAACCTTGATGTTATGCATATAGAAAAGAATGTGTGCGACAACGTGATGGGAACAATTTTGGGTATTAAGTTGAAGACCAAAGATACTCTCAAAGCGCGCAAAGATCTGGAATCTATGAATTTGCGTCTTCATTTGTAATTGAGGAGGGATAAAAGAGGAGTGTACAATAAAATGTCAGATACACCTTACACAGTGAAGCCGACATAGAGAGGTTCTATATTCAGCTAGTTCAAGATTGTTCGTTATCCATCTACTTGTGCAGCGAATACTATAGAAGTAGTTGATGAAGTGCAGCATAAGTTCATTGGTCTAAAGACTCATGACTATCACGTTATGTTGAAATGTTTGATCCCAGTGGTAATTCGACCATATTTGCCTCGTGACGTTGTCAAACCAATAGTAGTATTGTGTAGATGGTGGCAGAGGTTATGTGCCAGAGAGTTGCAGAAGATGACATTTCCTCGAATTTCAATACGAAATAGTGCACATCTTTTGCAAATTAGAGAAGATGTTTCCCCCTGGTTTCTTTGATATCATGATTTACTTCATGATCCACGTACCCCAACAGGTGCTCCTTTCTGGTCTGGTCCACTATACTTGGATGTATCCTCAAGAAATGTACGTACAATTATCTGTACATTTTTTTTTGTGTTTCTATTATTCTTTAAATTGTTAATTGTATGATTTTGCAGACAAATCAGACAGTATAAAAGATTTATGAAAAATAAATCTACCCCGGATGGCTCCATAACAGAGACATACCGAATGCATGAGTGTGTTATCTACTATAATAGGTACCTCAAAGATCCAGTTCAGGCCAATCCAAATGTCCGCCACAATCTTTCAATTGTCACAAATGTTGTAAGATCATTTAAAGGAGTGTTAAATGAAAGATCAACTAAAGAAGAACTTGAACAAGCGCATTGTATAGTATTGCGAGACTGTGATGAGGTTGACCGTTACATAAAGTACTACAAGGAGTACATTCAGACGATTAAACTGGGCAAGACTCCTGCTTGGGTTGAAAACATGCTTAAGAAGAAGTTCTCTGATTATTTTTGACAATGGGTACGTATCTTTAATTATTTTAAAACTTTTTTCTCATATATAGTACGTAGGGAATTTGGTGTTTGCAATTGTTTATGCAAAGTGTTTTGCCTTAATTACTTTGTGTATGTAGGTTTTTGGTTTCCTTTATTTTTAGGGAAAACTATGTCAAATTTTCGGTAAAAATTAAATTACACATTCATATATATTCTTCACATTTTGCAGATAGAGAAACTACAAAAATCTGATAACCATGAGGGGTGGTGGTCGTGGGAAAAGCATATGTTGGCCCATAAGCTGGTTAAGCACTATATTTACTCCGGCTATTTTATGAACGGTGTAAAGTTTCATTCATTGACTCAAGATGAAGGAAGAAGCACACAAATTAGTGGGATCGCAGATGGAGAAGGCGATGATGTCTATTATGGAGTTCTTGAACATGTCGTTGAGCTGCAGTACGGGAATGATTTCAGCAATTTTCTGTTTGAGTGAAAATGGTTCAAGCATACCAAGGAAGATATGAGACTTTTATCAGTCGATACAAACTTAAGCTAATATGAGGATGAGTCATTCTCTCTTACCATCTTAGTTAGGCAGGTGTTCTACCTGGATGATCCGAAAGCTGGCGAAGGCTGGAAAATAGTAAATCATATGTCACACTGAGGAATATGGAGTGCAACTACACTTGTATGAGACATCGGCGACTGATAATTGAAACGCATAGAGACAATGCATATCAATAGCCTAATACTTCAGTCATCCCCGACGTAATGAAACTAGTTCGGCATAATGAAAGCTTACTCCCGATGGATGGCACCACAAATCTTACTACAGAAGAGATTAGAGAGTTAGCACAGAATGCCTCAGAAGTCGAGGAGCCTGAGGACGACGATGACGTCGGACACAATTCAGATGATGTAGAGTATGATGATGAGGAGCAATCAGATGATAGTGAAGAAGATGATTCAGATGATGATGATTATGAGGATGAGGATTGAAATGAGGTTGGATTAGTACGTAGTTAATTATTATATCAGATGAATAAGTTAAATTAATTAATTATAGACCAGGGTATAAAATTATGAATCACAAGAATGAAAATGAAATTGGAAAAGCCAGATAGTGATGCTTGAAATAAAAATATGTTTCGAATTGGAAAAAAATTTAAAGTAAATAAAATTTACTTTTGGCCGACAAAAATGCACTATTTCGTCGTCTAAGGTTCACTTAGACAATGAAAACATGCATTTCGTCGTCTAGGTGAACCCTAACCCTAAACCCTAATAGTAATCCCTTAACCCTAAACCCAAAACCTTACGCGTCAAAACTACACGGTTCGTTGTCTAAGTGAGTACTTAGGCGATGAAACGAATGGATTAGCGTATCCACTTGTTTCGTCACCTAAGCCCAATTTTTTTGGGCGGTTCATTTTTTCCGCCCAATTTTTTGAGTCCCATTTAAAAATTACTTAGGCAACGAAAATTAATTTTTTTCGTTACCTAACGAACCCACTTGTTTTGTCGCCTAAGCCCAAGTTTTTTAGGCGATTCATTTTTTCTGTCCAATTTTTCGGGTCCCAAATAAAACTACTTAGGTGACGAAAAAATTATTTTCGTCGCCTAAGTCGATTGATTTATCCCAAAAATTGGATCGACTTCGATCCAGTTCTCTCTCTCTCTCTCTCTCTCTCTCTCTCTCTCTCTCTCTCTCTCTCTCTCTCTCTCTCCCTCCCTCCCTCCCTCCCTCCCTCCCTCCCTCCCTCCCTCCTCTTCTCCGCCGCCTACCCAACGCCGGCCCGGATTCTCTCTCTCTCATTCTCACTCATCCCCGCCAGATTCTCTCTCTCTCCACTCCTCTTCGTCCCTTCCTCTCTCTCCCGTCGATCTCGATCCCCCCGAGGTATATCTCTCATCTCCTCTCTCGTTTATATATATATATATATATATATATGTATATGAATTATATTAATGCATATATATAATTAGATATATATATATATAGGAATTAGATTAATATATATGATATATGTATATGAATTAGATTAATATATTTGATATATATATTTGAATTAGATTAATATATATCAATCGATTAGTATATTATATAAATTTTATATATATATTTGATATAAAAATGGTTTAATTATATATAGTAGATTTGGGTTAATATATTATATGTGAATTAATATATTAGATGTGAATTAATTTTGGTATATTGTATTTGAAAAATAATTTGTGAATTAATATATTAGATGTGTACATATTTGGATTAATTTTAGTATATTTGGATATATTAGATGTGAATTAATTTGGGTATATTGTATTTGGATTAATTTAATTTGATTTGAGTACACATATTGTGATTAATATATTAAATTTTTGTATATTTGGATTAATATATTATATGTGAATTAATTTAGATATATTGTATTTGGATTAATTTAATTGATATACGTAATGTATTTTAATTAATTTGGGTATAATGATATATATAATATTAATTGATTAATTTGGGTAAATTTATTCAGTTTAATTATGACTCTAAGGAAGAGGCGCACGGCTGCGGACAAGGAGGATGAACGCGAAGCCATTGCGCAAGCATTGGGTTAGAGGCAGGATTAGAAGGAAATAGTTACAAATTCTCCGCAACAATCTTCGGCTTCAGCAGCAAGCCAAACCCCTCATGCTCCATGTCAGGAGGCCTCAATCTTACAGACGAGCTGGACGGGGCGCGATCGACTGCACCGTCAGACGGGGCCAGATCGTCTACTCCGTTAGACGGTCCGGATGAGTCAATCGATGACTTAGTTCTCTACAGCGCCCGACGTACGGTCAGGAGGTAGCCATCAGACGAGCCTGCGAAAAGGACTTAGGGACTTGAAAGGGCACCAAAGGTGAGCGCATAGTAAAGTTGACGGGGCAGAAGATCGACCTCCTGTACGACGATTTCACCCAAGACCCTCCGATCGAGCAGCTTAGGAGTCTAACCTCGCACTCCATCGGCTCAATCATACGGAACAACATCCGTATGGTTGCCCCTTCGTGGAACGAGCAGCCCCGATCTGAAAAGTTGAGAGTGTACCGCAAACTATCGGTAATACTATTTATTATTATTTATTTATTTAAGTAATTAAAAAACATAAAATTCATTATTTCTATAATTAATTTTAATTTGTTATTTATATTTGTAGACACATTTTGACCCGGATCAGCAGAGATGATGGAGGATATAGAGGAGACAGCATGGCCACATTTACAAGGACGGGAAGTACGACCTCTACAAGTACTACCAGCGACACGGCGCCTCGCCCCCGCCTATGGAGCTCCGGAACTATAGAGAAGATGAGTGGCAATGGTTGGTCGGACACTTTTAGTCCGACAAGTATAATGTTCGTCTTCATTTCTTTAATGTAATGAAAATTGCATAATTTATTATTTTTAACTATTATTTTATTATTTTATTATCTTTGTTGTCTACGTAACAGACAATGTCGGAGGCCAACAAGACAAATTGGGACAAGAATGGCAAACACCATATATCGGGATCGCGAAAGTTCATTTACATCACGAAGGAGCACAAAGATGCGGGTTCGAATCATTGCTTCTTGAATGCTAGCGTCCATGCTTATGTGAAGCCCGGGGTCGTCAACGAAGCAAGTCAACAAGGGGTAAGTAACTCACATTTCTAAAATCAATTGAATTTACTCATACTTTCAAAGCATATCGAGATTTAGTATAACGCTAATTGCATTTTGAAGAAATTGAATTATGATTAGTGCATGATTTAGATAGGTTGTACGATTGCAATATGATTTTGAACTTAAATTTGGTTATGTTTTAGTTTAGTTGGTTAAATTATGATTTTCAACTTGAGAAATCCAGATGGGAATCGGTGCCCACGGTGTAATTGTGTTGTTGTAATTGGTTATTCAAAGTGTAATCTTGTCTGCAGGTTTTTTGGTTTTCGATAAATTTTAGGGAAAATTATGCCAAATTTTTGTTAGAAATTAATATTATATTTATGTATTCTTCACTTGATTAATTTCAAGAAAGGTTGATACAAATGGTCGGGGAGAAATTGGCCGCAACCCAGTTGGCCAACCCGGAGATGACGCCTGAACAGGTGCCTCCCTTGTCAATGGAGAGTCAGATCACTATTGCCAATGCTGTTTACGGTAGCCGACCTGGCAAGGAGATTCATGGGTTTAGATGGATGGTGTAGAGAGATTTGTCCACCTTATCCGCTTTGTCAACTTTTCGCGGTAGGGAGGATACCGAGCCACTCCGAGCCAACCTTCAATTGGCACAGGAGTCGGCCGATCGTGCCTGGGAACATTCGAGGTCAGTGGAGGCTTGGTTTGTCGGTCACAACCGTAAGATGGCCACCTTCTACGAGGCATGCAGGAAAATGGGGTTGCACGTTCCTTATTTTGACGAAGAGTGTGGTCCCCAAACAACAATGATCCGAGCGACGGCGGGGGAATTGACAACATGTCTACCCCCGGTTTAGATTCGTAGTGTTTCTTCATTATTTTATTGTTATTTGTTTCGATGTACGTATACTTTTTATATTTTATGAATATTTTTATTAATTTATTTAATAGATTTTTATATATTTCAAATTTATTTTATAATTCAGATAAAAAATTCAACTTAGGCGACGAACACTCTTTGTTTTGTCGTCCAAGTGAATTACTTAGACGACAAATAGGTCGTCGTGTAGGTGCATCATTAAGACAACAAACAGGTTGTCGTGTAGGTGCATCACTTAGACGACGATAATTGTGCTCTCACTTAAATGCTGAAATCAAGTCGTCGTCTAAGAGACAACACTTAGATGATGACTCGAGCTGTTCGTCGCCTAAGATGATTCTTAGACGACCACCATTGTCATCATTTAGAGGAAGATTGGTTTGACATCTAAGTGGTTAAATGAAAAACTGTCTTGCATCGCTTAAGAAGTACTTAGGCGGCGAACATTTTTTGTTTCGTCGCCTAAGTACTTGGGCTACAATTGTTACACGACGAATGTTAGGGGACGAAATTTTCGTCGTCTAAGTACTTGGTCGACGAAAATTCTTCGTCGCCTAAGTGTGTTTTCTGGTAGTGGTGAGAGAGAGATAAAGATTCTATTTTGAAATATATTGCATATTTTTTGGAATGAGGTTTCTTTCTCTTTGATTCAGTGATGAATTTCTTGTATGTTTACTTTGGTGCGCAACTTAGTATGAATATTAGGATTCTATTGTCATGAGATACGGATGACTGAAAATAATTTCTTCCACCAGATTTTCTACAGTGATACACCAGATAGATTATTTTGTCGGGTGATTGAAACCCTAGGTCTAGCAGAGCACACACATAGTGTACCTATGAACCCTTATAGCTTCTCAAACCTTTTCTAGAACTTAATGCTTTCTTCTTTGTAAACCTTAGGGTCCATGACTATGGGTTCATAGAGGGATAGATGTAGGGGACATCCATGACAAACCTACATAGGTATAAATATTAGGTAATAGGATGTGGTTGTAACGATCAACCCTTCTTGGGAACTTTCATTCATTGAATATGTGCATTAGGTAAAGTCTGTGTTATAATAAGGGAATGGTAATGGTGGATTGCATTCCTCTTAATTCATTCATTCATTGATTTAAACCCTTTACATTTATACATATATATACTTTTCAGCATTTAATTTCTGCACGTAGTTGTAGTTCACCGAATTATTTCGATAACCAAATCATCTCAGAAAATTCTCAAATTTTGTTTGGTAGTCCAAAACTGTGTTTGTTGTTTTTGTTAAATTTTCGTGGCATTCGAAGTAGTGTAGCTTAGGTTAGTACTTGTGTCTTTCTGTGCTGGTCGAATCTATCAGCATGCTGAGATTTGCATCTAAAGGTTTAGTTTCACAAATCCTCAGAGGGTAATGACTCATATTTACCAATTACTACATTGATATATTTACTCAAGAATAGAGTTATCGTTGAGGGTAATTTTTCACCTATCAAATTTTGGCACCGTGTCGCTGGAGATTGTTTAATTTTAAGTCTTAATTGTGTTTTTTGTTTCTAGTTTTTTTTTAGTCTTACAATCTTCATGGTGTGCAGGAAAGTGTATGCAAATCTGAAGATCATGAAGTGTTGAACCATTAGTGCCTTTAAACTTGAAAATTGAAAAATTAGCAAGTCAAAATAGGAAACATCAGAGGCAACTGAAGATAGGCGCAGATAGTGGTGGAGATATTACGGATCCAGGGCTACATTCTAGTTTAGAATCTAAGCAAGAGAAGCGAGAAGTTTCGTCACCACCACCACCATCACCAATGGCAAACAACACAAAGCTAATGGAATCTTTTATCTCAGGCACAGGTGCAGCAGATTCATCGATCGTACTACCAGAAAACTTGGGATCTTATGTTATTCCTCCATCTCTTA
This sequence comes from Geum urbanum, assembly GCA_946800695.1. Lineage (NCBI taxonomy): Eukaryota > Viridiplantae > Streptophyta > Magnoliopsida > Rosales > Rosaceae > Geum > Geum urbanum. The sequence goes on from OX326997.1 coordinate 8,246,051, forward strand.
TATTAAATCTTCCACACTTTAGAGGCACTACTTCTGAAGACCCTCATGATCATCTCAATGAATTTGCAGCGTTGTGCAGAATTCAAAAGTCAATAAATGTGGATGAAGACACTGTCAAACTCATTATGTTCTGTTTTTCTCTGAAGAAGCAAGCAAATGCATGGTACAACTCTTTAGCTCCTTTATCTATTGACACATGGGAGAAGATGTGTGTGGCATTCATGAATGACTTCTATTATCCTTCCAGCACCAAGAACTTGAAGAAGCAAATCAGTACATTCAGGCAGAAAGATAGGGATGAACTATATGAAGCCTGGAGTCAATTTAAGGGTTTACTTCGACAATGTTCTTATCACAAGTTTGATCTCAACACTCAGATGAAGTTTTTTTATGAAGGACTTGATTCTTTTAATAGGTCAAAACTTGATTCTGCTTGTAGGGTAAATTGGTGGAACATGACTGGAATTGAAGCCAAGAAAATTATGGAGAATCGAGCAGAGAATTCAAGGCAATTTCAGTCAAGAGGCAGATCCATGGGTGTAAGTAGAATATCCCTCAATGCAGTCACAATTGCTGGAGCCATGGAGAAGAGATTGAGTTCTATGGAGAACGATATTGCTTTGATTGCTAGTGCTTTGATGGTAAGTAAGAAGACAACAGTTGTTGCAGCTTAGGTAGTATGCACAATATACTCAGCTACAAATAATCTAGCAGAGGATTTTTCCAAGTTCAGAGTAGAGGAGGAAGACAACTAAGAAGATGATGTGAGTTTCATGCAAAGGCAGCCCAACACATATGGTGGGAATAAAGATCATCCATTTCTTAGCTATATAATCAACAATGTGCTTAACCCTCCAGCTACTTCACCTGAATTTCAACAAAGACAACCTGCAGGGGATGGGTAACAATTTGGCCAAAGGCGTGTTTCTCAATAGCAACAATCTTGAGCTCAAATATCAACATGAACTTCAACTTTGGAAGCTATGATGCATCAAATAATGTTTGACAATAAAAAGGAACGAGAGAAAAGTAGTGCCTTTCGCCAAGAAATCAAGGCCATTACTCAAGAACTCAAGGTCGCATCTCAACAACAAGGAAACGAAATTGACTTGCTAGAGCGTCAAGTGAGCCAAATTCAGCAAACAGTCACTCAAGTCAACCATGCTGGTCTTCCTAGCAACACTCTCACTAGTCCCAATGGAAAATATGAAGCTCATGCTATGGTTTTAAAGAGGGGAAATGTGTTGGGTGAAGTCCCAACAACCAAAAATCCAAGAAGGAAGTGGGAGGAGCCCATACTTGAACAAATTATGTCCGAAAACTTGTCAAAAGATTATGCAGGAACCCCAATTCGATCCGTCGAAAATGCACCTGAAACGAAAAATCTGACAAATCCAAAATCAGCTCAGGTATCTCCCGAACTCTTATTTTTAGTTACCCCTAATGTGTCTTTCCTAGCAGGTTGAAGAAGTAGGTAAAAGATGACAAAGACAAGGAGATCTTAGATATCTTCAAGAAGGTTGGGGTGAACATCCCATTGTTGGATGCGATCAAACAAATTCCACAATATGTGAAATTCCTCAAACACTTATGCACTACAAAGAGGAAGTTCAAAGGAACCGAGATGGTTGCTTTAAGTGAGAGAGTGTTCGCTACTCTTCAAAGAAAAATACCACCAAAGCTAGGTGATCTCGGTCGTTTCGCTATTCTTTGCACCATTGGTGATCACAGGTTTGCTGGTGTTCTTCTTGACTTAGTTGTTTCTATAAATTTGATGCCATATGTTGTGTATGATAGAATGAATATGGGAGAACTTATACCTACTGGGATAACTATTAAACTTGCTGATAGATCTAACTGTTACTTAAGAGGTATTATTGAGGATGTGCTAGTGTAGGTGGGTGATTTAATCTTCCAAGCAAATTTCATTATTGGAGATGGAAGGTGAAGAAGTTCCCTCTGAGATACCATTGATTCTTGGTAGAGCATTCTTGAGAATGGCTCGAACAAGATTGATTGTTATGAAGGTTCACTTAGCATGGAAGTAGCTGGGGAGAAGATCCAATTCAACATCTTTGAATCCCTTAACCACTCTAATGGTGATGATATGTACTCTTGTTTTTCTATTGATGTGTTTGAGAATTTTGTATAGGAGTTCATTCAATATTCATTAGAGAAGGATCCCTTGCAAAAAGTCATCGAAGTGGCTGGCAAAAAGTGATTTTCAGACGTCCATTTTCGATCCATCGAGGAAAATCCTCTACATATCGAAGTTTAGCCTAATTTTAAGAGTGCTTCAGCTGAAGATCTTGAGATGGAGAAGAAGTATTATGCAATGGAAGAGGCATTTGAATCATTGCCAAGATGAAAGGTAAGCCTTCTAAACCTATCCATATTCCAGTTTCAACTGAAATTTTTGCTCCATCTATTCAAACAGTGCCTGAACTAGAGTTTAAACCTTTACCCGAGTATTTGAAATATGTTTTTCTTGGTAACAGTGAAACTTTACCGGTTATAATTTCTTCAAAGTTCTCAAACTTGCCAGAGGAGAAGCTACTGATTGTTCTTAGGGAGTACAAGTAAGCAATTGGATGGATAGTTAGGACATCAAGGGAATTTGCCCTACTTTGTGTACTCACATGATACATCTAGAGGACGGAGCTAAACCAACAAGAGAAGCTCAACGTCGACTCAATCTTTCCATACTGGAAATTGTCAAGAAAGAAGTGATCAAACTCTGCGATATATGTACAATTTATGTTATTTCTGACAGCAAGTGGGTTAGTCCTGTGCAGGTAGTTCCAAAATGTTCAGGCATTACAAATGGTTAAAAATGATGAGAATGTGTTGGTGTGTTGACGTGTACAAACGGGATGGAGAGTGTGTATTGACTATCGCAAGCTCAATGCCATAACACACAATGATCACTTTCCACTCCTATTCATTGATTAGATGTTGGAAAGGTTGGAAGGTTATGCATATTATTGTTTGTTGAATGGTTATTCAGGGTACAATCAGATAGCCATACATAAGGATGATTAGGAGAAGACCACTTTTACATGCCTATATGGCACATTTTCTTATCGTAGAATGCCATTTGGCTTGTACAATGCACCAGCTACGTTTCAGAGATGCATGATGAGTATCTTTTCATACATGGTCGAAAAAATCATTGAGATATTTATGAATGATTTTTCGGTATTTGGCGATTCTTTTGACACCATAAAGTGGCATTTACCCCAATTAAGCACAAGATTAGTTGTCACACAACATTCTAAAATCAGACGGTAGGGCCAACCCAGAAATATTGGAGCCAATGCCTTGATGAAGCATCGTAGGCTTACAGAACAATGTATAAAACATCTATTGAGATGTCTCCTTATAGGTTGGTTTATAGAAAAGCATATCATCTTCCGGTGAAATTTAAGCATAAGGCTTATTAGGCTGTCAAGAAGTTCGACTGTGACATGGATGAAGCGGGCTTGCATAGGAAGTTGCAGCTTAATGAGTTTGATGAGATTAGACACAATACATATGAGTCCAGCAGAATAAAGGAAAAGACTAAAGCTTTTCATGACCATAATATCAAGATGAAGGAATTTTTTATTGGTCAGAAAGTTTTACTCTTCAATAGTCATCTACACTTGTTTCCAAGTAAGCTTAAAAGTAGATGGACTGGACCTTATGTTATCACTAATGTTTTTCCTCATAGTGCTATAGAGATTGTGAGTTCAAAAACAGGAAAGACATTCAAAGTGAATGGACATCGACTCAAACCCTTCTATGAGTCATTTGTGGAGTCTGTTTTTGAAGATGCAAACCTTGAAGACGCGCCTCCTATTGTGGATTGATTGAATTTTCCGTCTGGCTGAAGACGTTAAACTTAGCGCTACTTGGGAGGCAACCTATGTTGATGGAGAAGCTTGGAAACCAGATTTTCTCTCTTATCCCTTCTCATTTACTTTATTTTCTCTACATAATGTGTTTAGTATATGATATGTGTTCTTTTTCATACTTGTTTGATGTATTGCTTGCCTTAGTTTTGTTTTACATTGAGGACAATGCAACTTTCAAGTGTGGGGTGGGCAGGGCCGGTCCTAAGATGCAAGGGGATCTAGGCGAAAAGAAAAATGGGGCTCTCTACTGTTTTTTAGCTTAAATTAACCAAATATATTGAAAACAAAAGCAAAAACAAAAGAAGAAATTCTACGTGTATAAAAGGCATTGAAAAATAAGTAGAGCAAAAATAATTATTTGAAGAGAACATGAACAATCTTAATGAGATGAGTCTAAAAAAGAACGTCGAGAAACGAGAGTAGATAGTTATGTGAGTTATAGATCATGACAGAATGACCCAAACATGAGAATTGAAGTTTAGATTTATACAACAATTATCCAGATAAAGCATTTTATTTTTCAATTTTGATAAATAAAAATTAAACTTAATAAAAAAATTAATGACAAATTACAAATTTTGGGGCCCCTTACGAGTAGGGGCTTTATGCTTCTGCCTGGTCTGCCTACCCTCAGGGCCGGCCTTGGAGGTGGGGCTATATCATATACATAGCGTCTAGATATAGATTTTCTTTAAATTTTTCATTTTTGGGTGTTAATTCGGAGCTATGCAATATACTGTCTAGTGTGACTTATCTGATATAGTTACTGGTGTCGAAAAATTCTGAAAATTTGAGGAAATGTTTGTACAGTTTTTTAGTTTAGGCTCATTAAATTTCAGCTAATTTGGATACATAATGAATTCTTTATGAATTATGAAAGTAGGTATGCTCAGTTTTTTCATTTTCGAGTCTTTCTTAGAATTTTCAGAGACGACCCTTCGATCCATCAAGGAATATCCTCAACCCATTGAAGGGTTATTTCAGAATGAGACCTGAGAGCATGCTTCGATGTATCAAGGGGTATCCTTGATCCATCGAAGCTTAGTGTCAGTTTTTGATATTTTTCTTTATTTTTGTGTGTGTTTTTGAGTCCTATTTAAATATATGTATATATATAAGTAGAAAGTGTCAAGAAAAAAAAGATTCTTATTATTTTGAGTCTTGGGTGCCCTTAATTAGTCAGTGATGTGTTTATATTTTCCTACTTTATGACTAAAAGATTATTATGTGACTTGAGTTTCTTTGGTTAATCTTGATGTATGATGCATATGAGAATGTGTAGTGGATGTAAAAACAAATTAATATGGTACAGATATTGAGCATGCTTAGACGTTATTGAGATTCATTTAACTTGTGAGCTTTTGAGCCTAAATGTGATATATATACATGCTTTCATTGTTCAGTGTCCATTGCTTGCCACAAATTAAGGTAATGGACTCTCGAGATTACTAGAACTTGTTCTTGTGCTTTTCAAACCTTTTAGTCAATACATGTTTTGATTGAGGAAGTGATAAAGGCATTCAGGATCTGCGACTATGGTCATATGAAGCCTTCATGTATACAAAATGTGCACCCCTTAGTTATCCCCTTTGAGCCTACATGTTTAAACTTTTATCATCAACCGCATAATCTTAACATTGAACTTTAGAATAGCTATATCTCTTTCTTTGTTCTAGGACTTAGTAAAGTTACACATGAGATAGGTACAAGAAAACCAAGGTGACAACTTATGAAGGTGATACCAAGGAATAAGTGTGGGGTATCAAGCTAGTGTGTTGTAAAAAAAAATAGTTCGGAAAGAAAATAATATATATATAGTTTGTTTATGATGTCTAGCTTGATACCCCAGGCTAACTATTAATGAAAAGAATGATGTGAAGGCCCAACAAGATGAAATCCGGCCACAAAGGTGACACTAATGATGAAGATGTTTCAACGGTTGTAAAAGTTCGAGGAAAGTCTCTTTACATTGGTGCTCTACTAGGTTTTAGAACTATTGCTTGAATTCCATGCCATTTTGTTCTATTAACCCATGAGCCTAGCCTCATTACAACCTTTGAAAGTCTTTTTTGATCATCAAGATGGCAGCCTTTGATCTGTGGACATTAGTCACAAGAATTGAGTATATGGTTCAGTCCATTTGACAAGTATTAAGTTGAGTGAATTATACATATGTTGAGTAAAACACTTATGAAAGCATACATATGTGAGTTTGAATCTTAACTTATTGATTTCATGCTACAACTTTTATTCACCATGATTATGTCTGTGTTCTACATGTTACATGTGTGTCATGCATTGAGATTAACTTTCGAAACTTGGTGGAATGAAAATGTGGATTTATACTAATCTTGGTGTTACGTTGTGGAAGATTGCTACGATAACATGTTGAGGGCTTTAGAGTCATGTAATTAGTATTTTGTTGAGTCTTTCTAGAGTCTTAGTTTAGTATTTTTCTCGAGGACTAGCAAATTTAAGTGTGGGGTATTTTGATAGTCACATAAATATGTTACTTTTGTGTGTTTAATTGTTCTCAATATTTAGTATATTTGTGTTGTTGTTGTTGTTGTTGTTGTTGTTGATTAATGTTATTATTTTTAGGTATTTTCGAGAGAATTAAAGAATAAGAAGATATAATTAAGCATTGGAGCAAAGGTTGTGCGTTGACAAGGTGTTAATCCTCATGCAAGAAGGATTTGGTTTGTGGTGCATCACGTGGGTTTCATGTGCTAGGTTAATTAACCTAGCTTAAGAAGGAGAAATATATAGCTAAGGAAATAAGCCGCAGCTCAGAGCTTTGGACGGGAAGAAAAAAGAAAAGAACATAACAGGAAGAGAAGGTAAAAGGAGAGGTGCACACGTAGAAGCCAAGTTCTGATGCGTCAAGTAAAATATTACGATTCCGACGATTAGAGTTCATTCTTCTCCATCATTTAGTTTATCTCTCATATATTCTTTGATATTATTATCCAAGATTATGAGTAAATAAATATTTTGTTAAGAGGTTGCTTGAAGTCCCGTATCTGAAAGTATTTCTAATCCATACACTTTGAACTAATTTTGCATATTCTTTTTAATGAGGTTTCTTTCTCTGTGATTCAGTGATGAATTTCTTGTATGTTTATTTTGGTGTGCAATTTAGTATGCATGTTAGGATTCTATTTTCATGAGATACGGGCAACTAGAGATAACACTATCAGGAAAATTCACTTATGATTTCGTCGCCTAAGACAAAAATTTAGTCATCTAAGTGTACTTCGACAATGAATTATAAAGCGTTGTCTAACAGAGAGAAAATTCGTCATCTAAGTAACACTTAGACAACGAAAACAAATGTCGTCTAAGAGAGAAAAAATTTGTCGTCTAAGAAACACTTAGACGACGAAATCCATAATTCGTTGTCTAAGTGAAACTTAAAACGAAATGGTTACCAATTCATCGTCTAAGTCTATACCCTAACACTAACCCCTAAACACTTAGACAATGAAATGGGTAACATTCGTCGTCTGAGTACCACTCAGATGACGAATGTTACCCAATTCGTCGTCTAAGATGAATTTCATTGTCTCCGATCAAATATCACAACGATGTATACCATCTGAAAATTACATATTTTTTTCATCGAGGACATAGAGTAAACAATTTGTGGACTGTAAGTGTCGACGGTTCAAAAATCGGAGTTACGAAGATTCGTATATCAACGTTCCGTTTCGTTGAAATTTCGGTTTTATGTTTGATTACGCTGATCAAACCCTTAACGAACTTCGTACTTACTGAAAATTCATCCACTTACATATTATGTTATGATGAATATATCCAAGGGTTGTTTTGTCCAAATTCAATTTCGTTAATATTGATGTGGAGTGAATATAGACATACGAACACTTAAGTTATACAACATTAGTAAATATATAACAAGTTTTTAGTCGTAAATCAATTTTTTATGTCAAATTTCAATTAATTTCTATTTAGTTGATAAATTAAGTTTTTACAATAAGATAAACATCTGTATCTTCGAAAACGGGTTTACGAATTATTTTTTACAATAGTTTTCGTCTTTTAACCTTTTTTTTTATAATCACTTAATTCATTTGATCGAATCCTAAACTAATCCGAATTAGGCTGAATTTTTTTCTATGATATTATATAAATGTAATGTTTACATTTGGCGGTTGATTTTTGATGATTTTTAAGCAACTACCCAAAATTAGTTTTCATATTTTTTTTTCTAAAAAAAAAAATCACTTATGCGACAAAAATATATAATTTCGTCACCTATGTGAATTTTTTAATTTTATTTTTAATTTTTAAAAAAAAATCACTTAGGCAATGAAAATATATAGTTTCGTCGCCTAAGTGAACTTTTTTTTAATTTAAAATATCTAAAAATAATTCACTTAGGCGATACAACTGTAAACTGGGTTTGCGAACAAGGACCTCAATATAAGTGATCATTAAACCAAACATGAAGAACAATTTTCCAGATATAGAAGGAAGAGGTAGGTTGAGAATAAATCATAGAGCTGAAAAACAAGGAGGGCAGCCAAGCTGGTTCTGAACAAAGACAATAACAAATTGGTGTTTCTTGAGAGACAAACGGAAACAAATCAGAGAATGCGAGACGACAAAGCAGAATGGGTTAAGGGAATTTTTGGAATCATAAAGAAGACTTAGCTGACAAGTATAAGAAAAATCAAAAGAGGGTGAGTGGGAATGCAGAAGTTAAAATCACTGCCTTTATAGATTGTCTTACTTGAGAGACTATTTGATAGGTGGAAAACCACCCTCAAAGATATCCTATTATTGAGTAAATATATCAACGTAGTAATTGGTAAATAGGAGTCATTACCCGCTGAGGATTGGTGAAACTAAATCTTAAAACACTAGTTAGACGCAAATGTTACCAAGCTGACAGATTCAACCAGCACACAAAGACACAACTACTAACCTAAACTAGACTACTCTAAATACCACGAAAATTTTAAAAAATATATATACTAGATACAGTGGCAGACTACCATACAAAATTTTAGAGTTTTCTAAGATGATTTGGTTACAGAAATAATTCGGTGAACTATAGTTACGTGCAGAAATTAAATGTTGAAAAGTATATATATATATATATATATGAATGCAAATGGTTTAAACCAATGGATAAATGAGTTAAGAAGAATGCAATCCACCACCGTCATTCCCTCTTTCTAACACATACTTAACATAATGCACATATTCAATGAATGAAAGTTCCCAGGAAGGGTTGATCATTACAACCACATCATATTACCTAATTCTTATGCCTATGTAGGTTTGTCATGTACCTCCCCTACATCTATCCCTCTATGAACCCATAGTCATGGAGCCCAAGGTTTACAAAAATGAAAATATTAAGTTCTAGAAAAAGTTTGAAAAGCTATAAGGGTTCACAGGCAGTGGGGAATTCAGAAAATTTTATCAGGTTGGGCAAGACTCTATGTACTCTAATTTTTAGAAGAAAAAAAAAATATTACCAGAATGTTAGTTAATACCTTACAACAAGTTAGTAGGAGTCTTTATCAAAAATAAAACACAACTTTTAGAGTCTCTCGTTTCTCTAAAGCTAAAAAAAATCCTATATAATAATTGGTAGACTTAAAGCTTAAAAGAGTTCCTTTTTTATTACGAGGCCTAAAAGAGTTTATTAAGAAAAAAATAAAATAAAAATAGAGGGGGAATGTCAAATCAATGAAATCATAAAAGGAACAAATTATTACCAACAACGGAAAATATGAAAGAAAATAAAAAGAAGTCTAAACATAGTAGGCCAGTAGGGGTAGTAGGTACGTAAAATTTCAGGAGACACTCCTACCCCAATACTATCTAACACGTGTATGGCAGCAAAATCAGACTACGTAGAAAAAGTTTTATATATTGAACAATCCCAAAACGACATCGTTCAAATTAAGATAGTCTACCTAAATGACATTGCTTCTTTGTCATGTTTGTGTGAGGCATTGTTCATCTTCTTCCTTCCTCAGTTTCTACCTTTTATGCCTGGATTTTATCTTTTTTGCCCAAATTTATAATACATGACCTATGAAACTCAAGTCAATCTTTAAATCTGAGGTTGAGTAGCTGCCCACCCTTGCCTATACGTGGATCTGCCACTATTTATAGGTACACTATGGGCGTGTCCTGCCAGACCTAGAATTTTAAACACCCGACGAAATAACCTATCTAGTGTATCAAAAATTTGGTGGAAGAAATTACACTACCAGAAAAATATACTTAGGTGATGAAGCAGTTTTGTCGCCTAAGGTTCGTCATCTAAGTGTCATAGTCTAAATACTTAGGCGACGAAATTTTTTTGTCTTATTGTCTAAGTAACAACTTAGGCGACGAAACAAATTTCGTCGTCTAAAAGTTTAGACAACAAAAAATTACTGAAAAAATGATGAAAATTTTCATCGTTTTAGTGAACACTTGGATGACGAAACCAACAATTTGTCGCATAAGTTAAACCACTTAGATGAAGAAATTTTAGGTGATTCGTTACCTAAGTGTCAAATTTTTTTTAAAAATAAATAATTCATTTAGACGACAAAGATTTTTCGCCGTCTAAGTGGTTGATTTTAATATAAAAATATAAATAAATAAATAAACAACTTAGACGACGAAACTATTGGTTTCGTCGTCCGAGTGGTTTTTTTTTGAAATTAAAAATTAATTAAATCCTAATTAAATTATTAATTAATTTAAAATTTGTAATTAATAAATAATTTTATGATGGTGGTGGTGACGGCGGCGGTGGCAACGTTGGTGTGGTGGTGGTGATGTCGAGGTAATGGTGGTGCTGAGATAGTGGTGGTGTCGTGGTGCCCAGGTGGTGGTGGTGGTGTGTAAGGTTTGAGAGATTGAGAGCGAGAGAGAGAGAGAGAGAGAGAGAGAGAGAGAGAGAGAGAGAGAGAGAGAGAGAGAGAGAGAGAGAGAGAGAGAGAGAGAGAGAGAGAGAGAGAGAGAGAGAGAGAGAGATGAATAGATAGATATATTGTGAAAAATAGTGGATGAAATGTGTTTTATAGGCGACGAAACTAACAAGTTTCGTAAGTGATTTGAATTTTTGGAAAAAAAAAATTTGGCAAAAAAAATAACTACCAAAATTTTGAACTTAGTGTTTGTTTCGTCACTTAAGTGATTTTGAATTTTTAGTAAAAAATTTGGCGGAAAAAATGCCTAAATAATATGTTTCGTCGCCTAAGTGGTTTTTTTAAAATAAATTTCACTTAGGTGACGATACTATATATTTATCTCAAAAGAATACTTCATGATGCTATCAGGGCAGAAGCAGCATGTTAATTAAAGAGTGGGACTCAAGTTCCATCCAAAATTTTAAAAGGAAAAAAATATTTATATATATACTAACTAGAAAAATTACAATATAGAGAAGTCCAACAAAAAATCTAGCCCAAACCTAATCTCGAGATCATAACATAATTCGCAACCTAGTCTTGATCTCTTTAGTAGTTTGCCTTAGTGAATTTTAAGCGAATAGTGTGATGAAGTTTTAATATTTCTTCTTTCCTTCACCTAATCTATGGGTACGTAGTTCAATTTTGTTCAATTATAATCAATCGATGAAATTGGGCCAGGACTTAAGTCTGATAGTTAGTATTTGCAAGTTTGGTTAAATTCGATGATATTTTATGTTATTGACTCTTAGTTTTTCTTGGATTGATTTTTAGTTTTTTAATATTTTTACTTTGTTGGATATCTAGGCATAGTTTTTTGAATTTTCTAATTGTTTCTTGTATTTTTAGGTGGTTGTTTGCTACAGCTTGCAATTCTGTAAGTATTCATCAGCTTTTTTCATATGTAGCTTATTTTATGTTACATCTAAAGAACTTTATCAATTATATTTTGTATAGTTCGAGATGTAGCATTTTTTAATTTATAAATTCCTCACATCGTCGAATTTTTGTTCTAAAGTCAAAAATCTAAGTCTCACCCTATTTTAAATCCTGAATCCGCCCCTGAATATTATTGACTAAATTTCAAATGAGATAAGAGCAGATGGATACTAAACCATGCATGTTATCAATGTGTCGCTTTTTTCATCTATTATATATCTATATTATTATTTAAATAAAGAGGGTTTATTTTTCCAATTTATCCAAATCTTCCAATTTTAACCTTTTGTTTTGTAATAGGTGAAGTTAAATAACTTGGGGTGATTATTGTAATTAGCAAATTACATTAAAAAATTGAAAAGAATTTTATATCCTTCTTTTTCTCCCACGTACTCTCTCTAATAAAAACTTTTATAACCGCCCTTTCAAAAAAAAAAAACTTTTATAACTGTACAGTTCTAAATAATATATATATATACACACACACAGAAATCTTATCAAGTACGAAGTTTTGCATTGAAATTTTGGTGTGAAATTCCATTTTACGCAAAATCGATAAAATAATTCGAAGATTGAAACTACTCATTCTTTAGATACACATGCAAGGATCGTGCTTGCAAAAATTCAGCTCAATCAGAGATGTTTTGACCATTTGATCACCACATTAACTTTTGAGTTAAATTGGACAATTTGTGTGCAATGTTAAACAATGCGACAATCCAATAGTCAAAACATCTCCGATTGAGCTAAAATTTTACAAGCACGATCCTTACATGTGTATCCAAATGATGAGTTATTTCAATCTTCGAATTATTTTGTCAATTCGCGTAAAATGAAACTTCACACCAAAGTTGCAATGCGAAGCTTCGCACTTGATAGGATCTGTGTGTGTGTGTGTGTGTGTGTGATAACACTCTACACTTCCTCCACCTCCATTTATATGTTTTCTATATTCTCTCTATATCTTCTCTCCCCAATTTATAACAACAGTACAAAAAATCACACACTCTACACTTCCTCCACCTCCATTTATATGTTTTCTATATTCTCTCTATATCTTCTCTCCCCAATTTATAACAACAGTACAAAAAAATGATTTCTTTTTCCGCTTTTCAACTTCTTCCAACTGATTTTTTCTCAAGGAAAAAAAAATAGTTAACTGATTAAAAAAAATTGTTTCATGTATTAATTATAAATATATTTTTTAAAATTAAAACTATACACACGTAGTATGCGCACTTTAATCTAGTATTATATAACATGAGAATAATCGATTAGATGATAACCATTTGTAATCAACTATGTAGAGTTATAGACCAGGATTGAAGATTGGCACCGCCATATCATATTCCATAGTTTTGGGGGAGAAATAAAAAATATTGGAAAGATTGAATTATGAGATCGTAGAAATTCATCGACCAAGAGATCGAAACTAAGGAATTTTAAAGAAAGAAGAAAGGGAAAAGGCGGAAGTGAAGGAAAAAGAGAAGAACAAGTGGGTTCTGTTAAAAAACTCAAACTCAGATAAGATTTGTTATCATCACATATCATACAGCTTATCATTTGCCAGGAAGAGAAGAAGAAAAGCGTTGCTGGAGAAGGAAACTTGGATTTGTTTGACATTAGACACTACTAGAAAAAATACTTAGACAACGAAACAACTTCGTCATCTAAGATGCAGTTTTTGTCGTATAAGACAAAAGTTTCGACGGCTAAGTGTCCTAGTGTAAGTACTTAGACGACGAAACAAAAAAGTTTCGTCATCTAAGGTACATCTTTGATGACGAAACCTACTTCGTCATCTAAGTTTTTAGACGACAAAAATTTATTGAAAAAAATGACAAAAATTATTTTCGTCATCTTAATGAATTACCCTAGACAACGAATCTTGATATTTCGTCGTCTAAAGTACAATTCCATTCGAGACAACAAAAGTTTTCCTATGGTCTGAATGTTCTTGCTAGACGAAAAAATATTAACATATTCATCTAACATGTCCCACTTAGATGACAAAATCTTCAATTTTGTCATCTAAGTTGTATATTTTTTATTTTTTTAATAATTATTTCAGAAATATAAATTAAATTAAAAATTAAATAGTAAATTAAGAAAATACTCATTGAGTATTTTAAATATAAAATTTGTATAGAAATATTGTACCGTTCCGATTGAAATATAAACTAAATATGAAACTAAACATAAATGTCGAAATCGGCGAAGTTTGGACCCCGCCGATTCTCTCTGTGCTCGGATCATCGTCATCATGTCTAGTATATATACCAAGGCATGACATTCGGATGACAAACGGAATCAAGATTCATGCCTAGTTTAGTCTTGAAGAGCTTGAGTATATGACCCATATGAGTCTGTAACGTATCAGTCTAAGTCTAGGCCGCTCGAGCCTCCTCCCTGGTCGCTCGGACCCGTTCCTCCATAGCCGCCGCACTTGAACGCCTATTCGATGAAACCAAAGGCTAGTTCAAATCTCGCTTAACTGCCTGTCTAAGGCTAAGAACCTCCTTCCCAATTCGGCGGCCAAAAACTATATCTGCAATATTGATCTAAGTCTCCTTCGATATAGGAGGTAGCTTTTCAGGCATCATCTTCGGGTTCTGAAAATGTGCACACGCCAGATCCTCTTCGGTCAATTGTATTGTGAACAATATATGAATGTCGATTTCTAAAGAAAATTTGACAAAGTTTCCCCTAAAAATGGAGGAAACCAAAAACTTGCAGGAAAAAAAACACTTTGAATAACCAATTCCAAAATAACAAACTGTGGGCACCGATTCTCATATGGATTTCTCAAGTTCATAATAATGTTTAATTTAGCTAACTAAACCAAATTTCAATAACACAACCTAATAAATGTCCTAATCATGATTCATTTTCTTCAAACCAACCGTAAGATTAAACTCAATCAATTTTGGAAAAAAAGTTACTTACGCCACATTGTCTCACAATATCTTCTTACTCGGGCTTGATGTAAGAAGACATGTTGGCATCAAGAAAATAGTGCTTCGAACCCACATCTCTGTGAGCCTTTGCAATGTTGATCATCCTTTTGGAGCCCGACTTATGGTGCATCGTCTTCTCGTCACGATTAGCAGTGTTGGCTTCCGACTTTCTCTATTTCACAATAAGGGAAATTAAGTAATAAATAAATATTTAGAAGTAAGAAATGATTCATTTTCATTACATCAAATAAAAGGAAGGAAGACAAACTTTAAGCTTGTCAGACTCAAAGTGCCCGACCAACCATTCCTACTCGTCTTCTATTTTTGTCAACAACTCCCTTGGGACATTCGAGGCGCCGTGCTTCTTGTAGTGCTTTTGTAGGTTGTGCTTCCAATCCTTGTAAATACCTGTAGCTATCTTCTCTATGGTTTCCCACATCTCTGGTTTGGCTTCATAGTCAAAATGTATCTTGGAAAAAATATTTAAAAATTAAGTTCCTAAACCCTATGCTTTGTAATTAATTATGAAATGAAATAAAATTAAATATACCCTATTACCGAGAGTTCGTGGTACACCATGAACTTGTAGACTTGGAGCGGCTCATCCAAAAAGGGGTCTTCGTACGTATGTTGTTCCGTATAATAGATTTGATGTTGTGTGAGTACAAACTTCTTAACTTCGGCTTCGGAGGGCCTCTGGTGAAATCGTCGTACAGAACCTCAATCTTCTTCCCGGTTGACTTTACTATATTCTCGACTTTAGCTCCCTTCACAAGTTCCCAAGTGCATTTGCGGGCCAAGGCTGAGGGGTCCATCGTGTTCACTTTGCATCGGACACTAAAGTAAACAGAAATGTCGATGGATGATTCAAGATATTGTGATGATGCGGTGTCTGAAGCGAAAATCCTTGGCTCAACTATATCATTTTTTTACGCTTCATTGGGAGCATTGGGTATCATTTGTGACCTATCAAGAGTCGCAGAAGCTTTGGATCCATAACGGTCTCCTCTGAGCTTTGACCCTAACCCAATTGTCATCCTATAGATTGAAATTTGGCATTCTTCTCTTGTACAGTGTGTCTCTTCCTCTTCTAGGCAACTTAAGCTCTGCGGCATCGGAAATTAACAATATTTACTCAACAAAATTATATTAATCAAAACACAGCCATACCAAAAACAACAAATTCATCCAATCCGGTACATATTCAACACAACCTCATTACATGCCTAAATCCATCCAACACAACCTAAATTCATCAAACACAAACTAAATTTGACATGCTTCTCCCTATTCATTCATGCTTTATCCATTTTTCTTCAACACAGCACATAAAGGATCCATCAGCAACAATTCTACATGAACTCCATAATCGGAACATAATCACCATAATCTCCATAATTGGAACATAATTCTACATAAACTCCACAATCAACAAAATTCTACATAATCTACATCAACAACAGTACATAAATCCTAAATTCATTCAATCCATAATCTCCATCAATAATCCACAATCCAAAAGTCCATAATCCTAAACTTACTACAGTAGAGAGAGAGAGAGAGAGAGAGAGAGAGAGAGAGAGAGAGAGAGAGTGACCAAAGTGCTCTCGCCCAGTGCGGTGAGGTGGCGGATTGGAGAGAGGGTCGAGAAGAGAGGAGGAGAAGAGAGGTGAAGGGGGATGGAGAGGATGAGAGGATGAGGAGGCAACAACATCGGTGTTGCAGAGAGAGACGGTGTGTCAGAGGAGAGGAGGAGAGAGGTGGGAGGAGGTGGGTCGTCAGATTTAGGTGGGATGAGGAGGAAGATTGATGTGTTTGGGGATTTAGGAATTTAGGTGGGAGGAGGAGGAAGAAGATTGATTAAGTCGATCTCATTTATCGACTTAGACAACGAAAGTGTTTCGTCATATAAGTCGTTTTAAAAAAATTCCCCAAAAATTTAGCGGAAAAATAACCCACCAAATATTTAGGGTTAGGCAACGAAATAACATGATTTCGTGGTCTAAGAAGGAACCTAGACAAAGAATCATACGTGTTTCATTGTCTAAATCATAATTTATTTAAAAAAAAATTGAGCTATATGAAGAAAAAAATGGGTACATGGCTAAAACTACGAAGAAATCAAACGTCATATGTAATCATTACGTTTATATAATATTATAAAAAAAATTGACGCAAATTCGATATAGTTTGGTATTCAATCGATTTAGTTTTGTGAATACGACAAAATTTTAAAAGACGGAAACGTTCGTAAATTTGTAAAACCACTTTACGAACATTTCCACTTACGTCAAAACTTTATATATCAATTAGATATAAATTAATTGAAATTTGACTTGAAAAATAGATTGACGAGTTAATACTTGTTACACATCTACTAATGTTGTAGAACTTAAGTGTTTATATGCTTGTATTCACTCCACATCCATATTAATGAAATTGAATTTAGACAAAACAATCGTTTGATATATTCATCACAACATTCTTACGTAAGTAGATGAATTTTCATTCAATACGAAGTTCGTTAAGAGTTTGATCAACGTAGTCAACCATAAAACCGAAACTTCAACGAAATGGAAACGTTCATATACGAATCTTCGTAACTGCATTTTTCAAACCGTCGAAACTCACAGTCTAAGAATTGTTTACTCTATGCCCTCAAAAAATATAATCTGCAATCAAATATGGTACACATGTTCATGCTCTTAGAGGTCAGATTGTAAAAATCTACTTAGACTAAAAAAGTGGTTTAAGTTTGTCGTGTAAGTAGCACTTAGACGATGAAACTTAAGGTTTTTGTCGTCTAACACTTTCAGGGTTTAGGGTTTATAAATGTACTTAAACGACAAAATGAATATATATTTATCATCTAAGTAGTTCTTAGATGATGAAACAATATTCATCGTCTAAGGCGCACCTTAGACAATAAAATTTTATGATTTTGTCGTCTAAGATGTCCTCTTTAACAGAAAAGCATCTCCCATTCATTTATTCGAAAATCATTCCTTTAAGAAATAAAAAATATTACAGACACTATTTCCATTAATGCCTTATAATGCATGCATTCAAATTTGTACGTGTACGTACAAATTAAGATCGAATTCTCCCCATCTATTATTAAATATAATTAAGTATTACATATATTTATATATTAATCATTTTCATCATCATAATTTTCATTGTTTGAATCATCCCCCTCACTCTCAATTGAATGATCATTATCATCATAATCTCCATCGTCTAAATCGTATACAACGCTGTCGTCGTCGTTATCCCCCAGGTCCTCTTCAGAGGCATTCTTCTTTAGGTCATTGATCTCCTTTTGAGTAAAATCCATGGCATGATCAGGTATGGGTAAGTGTTTGTTATACCGAATGAGTAGCCTTATGTCGAGGATGATAGAATTATTAGGCTCTTGATATGCATTGTTATTATTCGCTTCAGTGTCAGTCGCCAACGTCCATTCAAGTGTTGTGGCACTCCATATTCCTCAGTGAGACATATGATTAACTATTTTCTAACCTTTACAGTTTTCGGATCATCCTGATAGAACTCCTGTCTAACTAAGGTGGCAAGAGCGAATGACTTGTCCTCATACGAGGTTGAGTTTGTATTGACTGATAAAAGGCTAAGATCTTTCTTCATACGCTTGAACCATTTACACTCGAATAGAAAAACGGTTATATGATTCTCATAAAGTAGTTGAACAACATTAACAAGAACCCCGTAATATACATCGGTGCCTTCCCTAACCGCGATCCCACTATTTTGTGTTCTTCTTCCTTCATCTAGGTCCAATGAATGAAAATTTACACCATTTGACAAAACATCCAGGGTAAATATAGTGTTGGAAAGGCTTATGGGTACTTTTCCCATCACCACCACCCCTCGTGATTACCAAATTTTTCTAGACCGATCATCTGCAAAATTGTGAAGAAGATATATGAATGTGTATTTAATTTCTACCAAAAATTTGACATAGTTTAATTTTCTCTAAAACAAAAGAAAACCAAAAACTTGCATGCACAAATTAAGAAAAAACACTTCGAATAAACAAACACCAAAAACAAAATTAATTTACTGTGGGCACCTATTCCCATCTAGATTTCTCAATTTCAAAATAAAGAAATCTCAAACCTATATAGTTTGAACATACCCATTGGAGGAAATAATCAAGGAACTTCTTCTTAAGTACTTTTTCAACCTAGTTATGGCTTTTATCTGGTTTGGCTATCTGAATTTTCTTCCTGTAAGCTTGCATGTATGAGTTGACCTTGTCACAGTCTCGCAACACTACCCAATGCGCTTCAATAAGTTCTTCTTCATTTAATCTTTCATTTGATACTCCTCTGAACGGTCATATAACATCTGCGATAACTTAATACCGAGAATTGTTCCCACCACGCTGTCGCACACATTCTTTTCTATGTTTATGACATCTAGGTTGTTTATGAGTTTCAACTTCGACCAGTAAGGCAGTTCAAAGAAAATACCCATGTGATTCCAATATCTAAGATGATGGGGAGGGTGTGGATTTAGCTTTTTCACACGATCGTCATTGCCCAACACACCGAAATAAAAGCCATTTAACCTTTCAAAAATCTCTTCATCAGACCACTGTCGAGGTTTAGGACTATTCTCTATGGTCTCGTCGAAATTCTCCTTATCATGTCGCCATTGGTGATCATGAGGAAGCCATCTATGGTGACCCATGTAACACACCTTCCCTGCGTGCCAATTGACGTTGACCTCATCTAAGTAGACAGAACAAGCATTATACCATTTGGTTGAGCAAGATGCCAACATCTCATACACAGAAAAATCGATGATGGTCCACATTATGGCTTCTCTCATCATAACATTGTTTTAGTGAACTTATCATAAGTTGGGACTCCATTTTTTCCACAAGTGTTTCAGCTCATCAATCAATGGTCTGAGGTACACATCAAAACACTTTCCAGGAGACTTAAGACTTGGAATTAGCAGAGTAAGGAAATCAAATTCCTTGTTCATACATATCCATAAAGGCAGGTTGTACGACATAACAATAACTGGCCAAGTACTGACAGAATTCATCTGTAGAAAGTCCGAGTCTAACATTTCGAACATCTACTACAAAGTTTAGAAATTCCCTGTCAAAATGTTTAAAAGCCTCCCCATTTGCTACGTGTCTGAGCACATCATCTTCTATCTTTTCTATTCTACGTACCATGTCATCGTCTTTGTTGTGTATAGAGACATGTACAAACGCTGCAGTCTAGGAATCAACGAAAAATAGCAAAACACCTTCACAAGAATTTTCTTCTTTGAAATCCTCATATTAGGGTGTAAATATCTGCACTGGTTGCATACAGGACAGTAGTCCAAATGTGCATACTCTTTCTAAAACAACACATAATTGTTTCTACACGCGTGAATTTTCTTGTACTTTAGGCTGAGGCTGCTCAAGATCTTTCTAACCTTATAATGGATTTTGGGAAGTTTGTGATGATCTGGAAGAAACTTACATATATGCTCTTACATTTCGTCAAAAGCACGGTCTGGAATTTTGTTCTTCACTTTTATCTGAATTTCCTCCATTACATGTCACAACACATTATCTAGACATCTAGGGTACACCGGAGTCTTAGCTTCAAATAGCATCTTGTTGTACTTATTCCTCTCAGTAGTGTCAGTGGTTAAGGCTATAGGGACTGTGTCATAATGAGGAGTATCATAATTAACCTCCATCTTCATGTTGGTGTCTAACGTGACTAAATTCTGGAAAAACATCATGGACCAAATCCACAGTGGGGTCCGATTCCAAGAAGGGGCACCACTACCGCTGGATGAGGCACCCTAGTAACTGTATCCTGAGTTGAATTCTATTACTTAACTGTGCTCACTCCATGTAGTATAACTCTACATCATACCATGGTTATACAAGTGTTGAGACATAACATTAACCTCCACAAACTGATGGTTAAGATATTTTCTGCACGGACACCTGTAACGTTTCTTTTCTTGATCATGTTGCATCGCAAACAATATAAACTCTCTGATTCCGTCCATATACCTCTCATCACTTCTATTCACCAACTGTATGCAACTCTTATTCATATTTCTGCGTAAGATAATTATCATATTATATAATTTTTTAACAAATTAATCTAATATACTATATAATTAAATTACATAACACAATAATATGCATTTACATATTATATATAATTTTTCAACTAATTAATATAACATATTTAATCATATATATAATTAATCAGCACATGCATGCAATTATCTTAACAATTAAACAACTAATTATGCAATATGCAAACATGTAAGGTCACCAAAATTATTTGTCGAAATATTTCACTGGAGAACTCCATCCCCGTACGTTATCACGTACATAATTAGATTCAAAAAATTAATCGAGAGAAACGAGTTAATACCTTCACTGATAAGGAGATATGGGTAAACTAAAACTCCGAAGGTGGAAAAATCATATAAATTGAAATTCTTGCCGGCTTTGTTAGTAAATTCGCGAATTGATGAATTTTTGAAAAACACGTTTGTTTCCCAAATTATCCGAAAGATTTGAAAAAAACGCGTTTTTTTAACCCGGCCAAATCATTCGTGAATTATTCACGAATTTTATGTTTTTTCAATAAAAATTTATTTTATTATTTTTATTGGAGTTCCCTAGAACTCTTCTTCTAAAAAAATTTAAAAAAATTGTGGCCAAATTTTTAGGAATTTTATTAATATAAAACTACTGAATTATACACGTACATATTTTTAACGTATAATTTGTATACCGTTTTTTACTAACTAGTGTGGCCAGAAGTGGTGTTGAGGTCTTGAGAGATGTTGAGAGATGAGAGAGAGATGAATGCTCGATCTTGAAATGGAATCAGATCTAAATAATTGAGTTTTCTTAGACTACAAAATAATTTATCGTCTAAGTGTAACACTTCGTCGTCTAGATTAGCTCTTAGATGACGAATTTTGTATTTCGTCGTCTAAGTTGAGCTTTTAGACGACGAATAATATTTTCGTCATCTACGAAGTTGTACTTAGATGACAGAACTTTTATTCGACGTCTAAGTTTTTCCTTAGACGAAAAAACGTTCGACGAATACATATTTCTTTGTCTAAGAGAATTCTTAAACGACAAAACTTGGTGTTCATCGTCTAAGCTGAATCTTAGGCGTCGAAACTGAAAATTCGTTGTCTAAGTCCAACCTAGACGACGAAATATATTCTTGCACGACGAATTATTTTTTCGTCGTCTAATACTTATTAAGTGCGTATTTCTGGTAGTGAGAGACAAAGTTTTGCCACGGATAATATTAAAAAAATCAAAAGGGAAGTGCATAATGTAAATATGGGAGTGTTAAAATCACTGTCTTTATAAACTTTAGTACCTCATCTACGTATGACATATATCACTTTGATCTTTGAAGTGTACATTCCGATATCAGTTTGATCACTCAAGTATGACATATATCACTTTGGTCACTCAATAGGGATGACATTGGGTAGGATACGGTACGAATATCTAAATATCGTACTCATACCCGAGTTCATATTCTATACTCGTACCCGACCCGATACCCGTAACATTATATTGGGTATTACCTGTCCCAGTATCTGTTTGATACTAAGATATTCGTACCCACCCGTTATCCATAAATAAAATACATGTTAATAAATAAAATATTATAAGCAAATCCATCGATCCAAAGAATATAAATTATTTTCGTGCAATAGTTTTCTAAATATTAGTAACACAAATCCAACTTATTTAAAATTTATAGCAAACATAAATAATTTAGGGTACCAAGTAAATAAATGATTGATTACCTCAAAAATATATATATATATATAAAAATTTATTAGACATAATATAAGTTCTATAATAAATAAATATGTGATATTTTTATATTTAATATTCTTATTGGATGAGTATGGGTACAAATATTGAAATATCATACCCGCTTTGTACTCATTCTAAAAAACTGGGCATTGGATACACCCGTATCTGTTACCTGTTTTTACCCCTCGTTGTCATTCGTTAGGGCTGAATACCCGGTGGATACCTTACTCATGGGTGTTATTGCCATCCCTATCACTTAAATATGACATACTCACGAGTGACAAACGTGACTTTTGTCGTCAATAATTTTGTCACTAAAGGATAAAAATTTTGTACTGCGATTATTTTTATTTTTTAACATATTTTTTTACAGGTAACAAATTAATACGAAATCCTTGTATCTAACAGATATGGACACAAATAATACCCAATATACTATCACCAATGTCAAAGAAAATACGGGTACATAATATAGATGCAAATATAAGTATAATATTTTAATATTCGTACTCTATCTTACTAATTTTTATCCCAACTCATCCTCATGTCATATGCCCGACTCGAGAACCGCATATTCCAGATTTTGCTCTATAGGAGTTGGAACGGTAAGGCTTCGAATTCACGTGATTGAGTATTGGGTTCTTTTACGGATGAATAAATGTATTGCCTGATTGGTAGTATTGGGGGCTTCGATCTGGGTTCCTGCGTACGTGGATGACTAAACTATACTGACATATGGTCTCTGTGTTTTTGTGATGAACTGGACCAGGGAACAATAAAGATAGAATATATTGGGCTTCACAAGCCCATGTTTTAAGAATTCTCAAGGTTCTGAACAGCAGGCCCAACCCACCCCATGATTGCGTCAGAAAACAAAAGAAAAAGCTGTTCTAGAAGCGTCGTTCATTATCTCATAAAACCTCTCTCGCCTGCAAAGAGTGTCCAAAGCTGCTTAGGGTTTTATCTTGTTCACTCTCACAAGGCCACTAAAAGCTCTCTTCTTTCTTCTCCTATCTCATCTTCACTCAATTCCTCAAACCCATAAGGTAAACCTCTCTTTCACTTCGTCGTTTCGTCCATATACTCCTGCGTTTTGTGTTCAATTAGCGATTTGTATTTTGCCCCTTTCTCAATTTTTATGTGCTGAATTTGAATTGGGATTTGTTTTTTTGTTTCTTTGCAGAAATGGCCACAGCTCAGTTAACAGCCTCATCAATCTCGGCGAGGAGCTTGGCCTCATTTGAAGGTCTCAGACCTTCAATTGCCAAGTTCGGGTCTCCAGCTGCAGTCTCAGTTGTGGGCCACAGGTCCTTCCGTGGCTTCGTCGTCAAGGCTGCCACCACCGTCGCTCCAAAGGTTGTTATCGAACTGAGCCTAATTCATTTCTCTTGTATATGCGTTATTGGGTCTTGTATAGATTAAGTCTCTCTTGATAAAGTTTGTTGCTTTGGACCATTTTTCATTTTATACTTGGTGTGCTGTATTTGTTTGTGGTAATATCGAGTCGAATCGAGTGAAATGGGTTATCCAATTGCTTAGTGTTGACTTTGGTAGTGTCACTAGTGTGGTTGTGGTGTGACATTTTGAGACACTGATATTTAAACCTTTTGACAATGATAGCTGTATGTAAATTGTAGACCATCGCGTACAGTGATGTAATTTCAAGTGACCAAGTGAATTTTTTTTATAGGAGACTTTGTTTGGGCTTCTCCATAGCTTTATCTTCTGAACTTTTCATTGTTTTGAGTCTACTTCTTGATCATTCTGTCATCTCTTTTTTTGTGCTATTAGACTTTATTCAGGGTACTTGTTATTGTTTGGTCTATGAGTGTAATTTGTTAGCAAAGGGGAAGTTTTAGTTTTTATCAGTTGTTTATTTGCATGAGTGTTTCATTTTGGGGTGTGCCTTTATGGCTATTTATTGTTTACCTGATGTGGTGTTCTGGTTCTGATTCTGCAGTACACTTCGATCAAGCCTTTGGGCGACAGAGTGCTTGTGAAGATCAGCACCGTTGAAGAGAAAAGTACTGGTGGAATTTTGCTTCCAACCACAGCTCAGACCAAGCCTCAAGGAGGTGAAGTGGTTGCCGTCGGTGAGGGTAAAACAATTGGGAAGACAAAAGTTGGCATCAGTGTGGAGGTGCGGTGATTTTCACATATTCCTGTTTACCTCTGATGAATGTCATTGAATTTGGTTCCTGTTCACTAAACAGTTTGTTTCCTTTTATAGACTGGTGCCCAAGTTGTGTATTCCAAGTATGCTGGGACAGAGGTGGAGTTCAATGGTACTAAGCATCTTATTTTGAAGGATGATGACATTGTTGGTATTCTTGAGACAGATGATGTGAAGGATCTCAAACCCCTAAATGACAGAGTCCTAATCAAGGTTTGTTTCTTTCCACACTTTAAACACATCTAAAATTACCTTACTGCAAGTGCATCCGAAAGGTGTATATGAATGATTTGATTTAGTTTGGACTTTTATTTATAATTCACTGAGTGCTTCTCTCCCTCTCTTTCTGGTGAAAGTGGAATGATATGCATATTATGCACGTCCTTTTCTGCCACACCTTTAACCCAAGGATTCTGATAGCGTTACACGTTATATGCAACAAATGCAGGTTGCTGAGGCCGAGCAAAAGACTGCTGGAGGTTTGTTGCTGACAGAGGCTAGCAAGGAGAAACCTTCCATTGGCGAGGTAAGAACACAAGATACAAGATATGTTTGATTTTGGCCTTGTGGGTTTCTAAGATTTCGATGCTGAATGCTTGCTTCATGATATGACCAGGTGATTGCTGTTGGACCCGGTACTATTGATGAGGAAGGTATCAAGAAACCCCTGAGCATCAGCAAAGGGAGCACAGTTTTGTACTCGAAATACGCAGGGAATGACTTCAAGGGCAAAGATGGTTCTGAATACATAGCCTTGAGGGCTTCAGATGTCATTGCAATCCTTTCCTAGGTTTCCAACCGGATCTTGTATTTTTGACATGTCTCGCTGAGTTTCATCTAGACATTGCTGATTACATAGCATTTAAGTCCCTTAAGGGCTTCAGGTGTCATTTCTGTACTTTTAATGTAATAACATTGGGAATATAATGATTGCAGTCAAAGCATATTCGTAGTCTAATTTGGGTGGAAGATTCAATTCTGTCCCAAACACAGATCTAGTTGACGTTGATCTCACGTGTGAGAACAACATATCTAAGAACAATTGGATAAATCACTCCTCTATGAACAATAGAGAAAATGTTATGATGGAAGCCTTGCAAGGAATGAATGGAAGTTAGAAACGGCTCAAACCTTGTTCATTACACTAGCCGCAAGTCAAAATTAAAGCTATGTTCTGCTCCTTGATCTCTGTATAGAATTTACACATTACTCTCAAATTACAAATTAGTAAGCAATTACTGTCAATTCTGCCTCAGAAAAGGAAAAAGATCATTATAAACACCATTCTACCCCCGCTGTATGGTACAAAATATCCAACTTCGGAGCTGGTCATAAACACTATACGCTAGAAATCATGTGTCAAGCATCTGCTTAAGCTCTCTGTTATCCTCTTAATCCGCAGAACCAGCATCTTTTATACTGGTTAAGGAGTAATTATCCCCTCCACGGTTTCGGGAAGCCTGTGTGGTTCGGTTCTGCTGTATATATCTCCTGTGAGGGATTTCGTTCACCTCAGTTGTAGCCTTTACTTGAGAATGAATGTTGTTTGTCTTTTCTTAACCTTTAACGATTGAATGAGGCTGCAGAGTTATCATCATATGGAGCCTTCCATGCATTTCCACTGTCGGTTCCACTGCATGCTTGGTTGGGGACTGGAACATTTCCCAGATCTCCATCCAAGCTCATCTGTTGTACTTCTACAGATGACAGTATCTTTATACTCTGAACACAGCTCACAAATTCCCTGAGAAAGGCGATTAGAACAAAAATTATTACTTGGAAAAGGAAAAACAAACAAAACTATATCTAGTGCGATTGAAGGGTTCCTTGACTCACTCCCATGGATCATCACCAACGAGAAGTATGTCATTTTCATGATCGACATAAACAAGCTTCCAGTCAGTTCTATGTGGATCTTCTAGTTGCCCTTCAATCCCAAACATGCGGGCTAGATCATGCCTGAGCTCATCATAGCCTTTATACCGAGTGACATCAATACACCTTCCTACTGATCCACGCTTTTGAACCTGTAAAAGGTTGAAGCTTTATCACGCCAAGGAATTTTATTGAAGAAATGAAATCATATCATATACCATGACATCTTGACCCTAAGTTCTTAATTTGACATGTTATGCAGTAAAGAATATAAGGACGATACAGTTATAAAAGCAGGTATATTGGTTTACCAATTACACAAATAAATATGCACCTCACATCAATAGGATTAGAGTAAAGAGGTCTTAGTAGAGTAACACACCTTTGTGTATGTTCTCATGCGTTGGGCTTGTGATCCCCACAAACCATTGTTTAAAACTCCAGCTTCATTG
Organism: Geum urbanum; assembly: GCA_946800695.1. Taxonomy (NCBI): domain Eukaryota; kingdom Viridiplantae; phylum Streptophyta; class Magnoliopsida; order Rosales; family Rosaceae; genus Geum; species Geum urbanum. The sequence goes on from OX326997.1 coordinate 8,273,142, forward strand.
AGGCCAACATCACTAGAGCACCCAGGCTTGAATGGTAAGTTAGGCGCCCCAAATGACTGAGAGCTGATTGCAGCAGTAGACAATTCTGTCTCAATATCTCTTGGTGTCCCACCATAATTAGCCAGTAAGTTTTGCAGATCTTTCTGAGAGTCATATCCTCTTGACAACAAGGTGTCAGGTGCCAATGAGTCGATATTAGCTGAAAACGGAAGATTGTTCCGTGGATGTGACTGAACATCACCATCTAAACAGAAGGATGGAAGTATGTAATTCTGCTGCATTGTGCTAGCATCCATACAGTATGATGTTCCAGAAGAGGAAGCTTCCAATGGATAAGTGATGGCACCTTTATATTTAATTTGGTCCGGTGCTTTTGAGATGGGCAACTCTTGTTTGATTCTGATATCTGATTTGCTCTGAAAGTCATGAACCAAGTTGCCAGAAGGTTCTGCAACTGAATCCCCTAGAAACATGGCTGTACCTTGTTGATTCCTGTTCAGTAGGTTTGCTGATGACACCTGGCAATTATTTGTAGAAGGGGAGGTTGAACATGATGGACCATCCCCTTCTGTAAGATTGGAATGGCTCCGGATTCCTGTGACTGGCTTGTGCTGGCTCTGTGGTTGGATGGACGAAACGTGGTGGGGCTGCATCAGTGGGGAAGCCGAGAAGTTGTTGCTGTTGAGAAGCTTGTCTGCTGAGAAGCCGTTACTGTTCAGCTGTTGCTGATGATGCTGAGACAGAGGCAACTGTAACTGTTGTAACTGCTGGTTTTGCTGATGGGCCAGCTGCTGTTGTAGCGTTTGCGGCTGCAAAAGTGGGCTTGAAGGGGAGAATAATTGTTGTTGTTGTTGTTGTTGTTGTTGTTGTTGCTGCTGCTGCTGCTGCTGCTGCAACTTCTGAAGTAACTGTAAGTGAAGTTGTTGATCAGAGAGGCCCTGTTGTGAGGATTGTTGTATTTGTGGCTGCTGCTGTGCTTTCTGTGACTGTTGCAACAACTGCAATGGGGACTGTTGTAACTGTGCTTGCTGTTGCCTTTGTAACAAACTCGGTTGTGGTTCCAATTGTTGCTGGATCTGCGAGTCTTGTGTCCCCGATGCCAACTGAAATGAGTTCTTACTAGAAGTCTGAACTGGTTGCTGGGATTGGCTACTGCTTGTTAGGGAATGCTGTTGTTGAAGCTGAGTGAACATTAGTGGTTGCTGTGAATTTTGGCTTGAGATCTGGTTTGAAGTAATGAGGCCATTACTTACAGGAGCCAGTTGAGCCAACTGTTGTTGTTGTTGCTGTTGCTGCTGCTGCTGTTGTTGCTGTTGTGGTTGTGGTTGTGGTTGTTGCTGGGCCTGCTGTTGAAATAGCTGATGATGTTGCTGGAGCTGTTGATGAACCTGAGGTTCTTGATGTTGCTGCTGCTCCCTTTGTTGTTGTTGTTGTTGTTGCTGTTGCTGTTGCGAGTAATTCTGCAGCTGCTGGTTCACAGGACTCTGCATTAATTGCTGCAGCTGCTGCTGTTGGGGATGATTTTGCTGCTGCTGGTTCAGAGGAGTATGCAGTAATTGCTGTAGCTGTTGCTGTTGTGAATGACTTTGCTGCTGTTGGTTCATAGGATTCTGCATCAATTGCTGCAACTGTTGCTGTTGAGGCCATGAAACATTTGGCTGTTGCACTTGACTAACCTGATTTTGCCGAGCTGCTTTATTTAACTGGAGACCTGCTGCAGATAGACTGGGAGCTTGAAAGTTCAGTAACTTGGATGGATCATCAGTACCGTTATGCAGACCATTTGAAGGAACCATGGATGGGAAAAATCCAGACTGAGCAGCTGAAAACTGATTATTTTGTTGCATATTCATCCACTGCACTAAACTCAAACCAGGGAAAACTGAGGTCGGGGAATTTTTCATGCCAAACTCATCTCCAAGCCAAGGCATGGCTCTTTTGAATGCATTCTCAATGTCAGAATCATCATCTGTAAAAGCACACAAATGTTGTTTATATAATCCCAAAGTTACTATACAGTGAAGATTTCAGTCTAAAGGATCTAACTAACTAGTAGTTTGGTTTACCTGGCATCCCTGGTTGTTTGGGAAACTTGGGTCTAAAGAATGGAGGTGGGCATATGTAAAAAGGTGTTACAACCGGCTCAATTTCCCAAATTGAAACTCGGCTAGGCCGGTCACCGGCTGTTGATTCATCCCATCCAACCTATCAATAAAAATCGAGAGCTAGTTAAGCTTAAGTGTATATAACGAATGCCTCAAGGTTCAAGAATATCAACTGAAATGTCTACCAGGTATCTGTCTCTATGAGGATGAATCAAGGTTGGCTAGATATACCTGAAGATTCCGCCACTGCGAATTTTTCCAACGAACAGCGTCCAATTCGCTAATGCCAGTGATTGTACCCATGTATCTGCGAACTCCGGACTCTTCAGTCTCAAACATCATTCTGAATCGCATGCCAAGTGAAACTTGGGTGTACATTGCTTTATTGTACTTGGCCAAAGGTACCACAAACTCAGAAGGACTAGCCCTATTAGGATCATATAAATGCAGTCAGAACCTAATAAATAAGTCTACAAGATGACATTTATTACACAGCAAATAAAGAAGCACTCTATACCATCTTACCTTGGGTTGTAATATATCGTAAACGGTGTGTTATTTGCAGCAGCATGAGCGGCAGCTGCAAGAATGCCAATATGCATGCTATCGCTGGAAATGACAGAAGAAGAGAGAGCTGGTGGCTGCCTATTAGAACGCCTTATACCCAAGAGAAGCTGAGATTTTTCATCTCTGCATATATAAAACCAAATTGTCCTATATCAAAAAACTGATTATACTCTAAAAAACAATCATCTAATTCAACATGTTTATCATTTCTTACCTTATAAAAAGAACAGCATCTCCAGCAAAGAGTCTTTTTGTACTCACAAATACGCTCCAACCAGTAGTCAGCAGATGCCTTTTTGGTTGGCCTGGAATAAATATGCCACAAAATTTGGCTCATGATATATTCATATCACATTAACTTTCAATCACTGGTGGTAAAACGAAAGACAAGAATATGTGGCAATACCTCGATAAATGTGTCTGAATGTCCATGCACTATCATGCAAATCTTTTGCCATAAGCTCCTGAGCTGGGGGTTGCATTGAAAAATCCTACATAGACATATTCGTTTAGTTACTAGAAAAAAAAATGGGAAACTGAATGTGCTACATAGTTTCCTGTGATATCTTGCAATAAAATATAAACTTCAGTTGTACATACTAGAGGTGGGAAGATCTTCTCAGCTGCTCGACGAGGTACAGAGAATCCACCATGAGTGCTCGTGTCACTAGCTGTTAGCGTTTTGCAGAAAAACTCTGAAGGCTGCCTGCTTTGCTTGAGGCCCATATCAGAAGCCAGTATTGCTTCCTTGTCATACTGCAGAGGCAATGAATCAAACCAATATTGCCTATTAGATTTCATAACTTACGAGTTAAAGAAGCAAATTTGCAAGTACTTCTTAGTTCTCCCAATGAATGGCTGACCTACTTTGTTTACCGGTTGGAGAGTCATCTGTGCATAGACCTCGTCTGTTTCGGTATCAGCCTGATTAAGAAAAATCAAACAAAGGATAAGCATGTAAATGATGTAACATTTCAACGTTTCAAACGAAAGTGAAACTTTCATACATGTAATGTGACATTGTGAAGCATGCAAATCAATTTCGATGGAAGATTGGGGTAGTTCGGTATGAAATCCGTCTCCTTTTGCATCGAAGCCGCAACCTGGAAAATTCAAAAGACTCCATATCAGAAGGCAGACTGAATCAAGAAACTTTGCCTCTTCACATCGAAATCGAAATACTCACTTGCTCGCTGTGGCCTTGAGGGAAATAAACCACAAGGCTTCCATCTGGAGGCAAAGAGACCAATGGCCCAGCACAAGCATGCCATAACTCTGAATTGATATTCTTCTGTTCTCCTGTTCGACACCCACCACAGCTTTGTCAATTTTAAAGAGAACTAGTAATTCTAGTTGGGATTTCATCTACCCCCAGGATCTATAAACTCCTTCAATGAAGAAAAAGTTTACCCCAAAAGTGATACATGAATTAATTGCCATAAAAAGAAAAAACATGGTATGAAATCAAAATACAAACAAATGGGGGAAGTTTAGGAAACCTCACCTTCAACTGAAGTTGGCAAGAACCCATTTGAAGGAGCCTTCATGGTTAACACTTGAACAAAATGTTCTCCCACAAATCTAAACCAAAGAGGGTTCTAGCTGCAGCCCATTAAAACCCAGAAATTGCAGCACTACTACTTTCTCAAAAACTATATAGCTTTCAAAAGAAACCAACTTGATGCTCTCAATAAAAAGCTTCCTTCAATTCACATTGAACTCAGGCTATAAAGCCCTTCACCAATCCCCAAAATGCAACAAAGAAACTGACTTTGCTTCCAAAAACACAGCTTAAGAAACCATCATTGCATTCCAAACATCTAAAAACTCCAATGATGTTACTAAGTTGCAGTTGAATCAGCAAAGTGACAAGTCCTCCAAGACTGAATCTTTGAAGCTGCTATTTCCCAACACCCAACAGCCAAAGACAAAGAACAACACCAACAACAAAAGTAGAAATAAAATCCCAAACAAGAGAGAATAAAAAGAAACAGAAAACGAGGGAGTGACTATGTGTTTTCTTTTCGTTGGTTTGAAGCTTTTGTTTGGTTTGGAGCTCCAACTTTGAGCTTAGCGTTGCTGCAAAGTTGGCTTGTGTTTCCTATTTTTGTGAAGAAGGTGGGAATTGTTTGAGAGGATCGAAAGTGGAACTAACTTGTCGCCGGAAAAGCAGAAGGCCAAAGAGAAAACAGAGCTCAGACAGCTTTTTCTACTTTAATGGATCCATAGTCCCCGACATGAAATAGACTCCAGACTCCAGACTCCAGAGCAAAGAAAATACTAGTTGCAATAATAATAATAATAATACCATTTTCTCACACAGATGCAACCCTCCTGATTTTTTTAATCTTTTTTTTGGATGAAACACTCCTGGAGTCCTGGTTATATATAAATTAAGAATATGAGAAACAAGATTAAAAGAAAAATGACAGAGTTTAATTGATGTAGCGTATTCACTAGCGTGTGCTATGTTCTCCGCAGACATTGATAATAATATTCCTTCCCGGTCCCCACCGACCTCATATTTTGTTTAAATCTAATTTCTGCCCAATTTTGCTCACATTCTTCTTAAAATTACTTTTTCTTTTAATTTATAAAGACGGGGAAGAATGAGCTAATACTTTTAGCCGGACTCGTTTGGAACTAAATCATTTATAAGATGTTTCTCATAAAAAGATAGGTCGAAGACTAGCCATCTTAAAGTATTCAGCTCACATTTATGAAAAAAATTGATCGCATTTATTGTTTGATTTTAATAGAATAGTGTATTTCTCAAACATATAAAACTTTCTACCAACTTGCTGTATGTTATATTGAAAAATATCACCACGATGAAAAAATGTAGTGTTTAAAACGTTTTGTTTCCGGCAAAAGCTTATGTGAGTTGTGAGGGTGATATGGAGGAGAGATTAGGTTGGAGTTGCCGTGATCTCATTCGGGGAAAAAAGAAGCTTCCTTTTTATATGTGCTTGATGATGTGGCAACGCACTTGGTGTTTGACCGTGTTGGCTGTTTTTCTTAGTTTTTATTATTATTTTCGTGCTGCATCCAACTGTTTTTTCCCTTTTATTTGGGTCTCTCTTTTTTTTTGGAGTTTTGGACCCACCAAAGCCATCAACTATGCATTCAAAGCTGGAATTATTATGAATCATTATCATCTAAATGATTCTCTTGTTTTTGTAATTATATTGGTATAATCAGTTTGACTTAAATCTTAGTATCTTACTAGTGATTTGAGTCATATAATTGAAAAATGAAAATTTTTATAGGTAGATAATTCAAAATTTATTATTATTATTTCGTGATTCATCGTCAATATCAAAAAGAGAAAAGTCTTAAAATATATGTAAGATATAACAATGAACACTGAAAATTTCTACAAAATTTATTTTCATTAAGTAGTTTTTGTTATATAAAGAATTTGACAAATTTTAATTTTAAACAAAATTCTTTCGTTTTTTTTTCTCTCGTCCAAATACAACCAAAGCTTTCTGACTAATAAGCTTCTCACAATTTATTAACTTAATTTGGACAAAGCTACGAATGATCATGACCCACCTAAAAGTGATATAGAACTTTTTTTCTTTTTAAAGTGATATAGAACTTAATATAGCATCATGTCCAACTTCAAATATAATTTAAATTTCTTTGGATCTTGTAAGATAATTAAAAGTTATGTATGTTGTTGCAGAAAAGTATGTAGACTGAAAATTGTATCTCTTTCATTGATAGAATGTCTTAAATATAAGCCGATATAGTCTATTACAATAACTGTCTCGATATAATAGAGATTCTCTGTATCTATATTTATACTAATCCGTATCTAATTAGGACAAGACACACACCGAGAATTATGGAGAATTAATCTCCTTAAACACTCCCCCTTATGTCGATGGCCTAAAGAATGATGCATAACTTGTTGCCTCACTAAAAACCTCGCCAAGCAAACAAAAACCTCATGGGTAAAATAAAAGCTTGAGCTAAGGAAAAAAAAAGTACAACACATCAACTACAAAAGCTACTACATGTGTCGTAGACTCCCTCTGATATCTATAGAAATGTAACTCCCCCTGATTGTAAACTCAGTTTTGGAGTTCAAATAACTTGCGCATATCAACGCGTCTCACATGTTTCACAAATGTAGATTTCGGTAATGACTTGGTAAACAAGTCCGCAACATTATCAACCGAACAAAACAAGTTTACATAGATAATCAATAACCGCTGTTATTGCTGATTATAGGAGTACTATGGCGAAAAGAGTTAAGTATGACACCCTTAATGTAAACCAATTTTATATGTTCAGTGTAAATCACATTATCCAGAAGGATGCAAGTTGGTGCTGTCATAGTAGATGGTAGTTCACTAGACCATCGAATGTGGTGTATTATTGTCCTAAACCAGACACACTCATCAACAGCTTCATAGAAAGCTTTAATCTTAAAATAGTTCGAGGAAGTAGCAACAAGGGTTTACTTTGTTGTTCCCCCAAAAAATGACATGTTTCCCTTGATGAATAACATGTATGGGAACATCGGTTGTGTGGGTTAGAGAGATACCCAACATAAGCAAATCCGACCAACACATCAATCGGTGTCTCGATATAAGGGGATTACAGTAAAACTGCTCGCAGTAAGAGAGGAATTCGACGGGTCGAAATTCTCACTCGACGGATCGAACAGATGGTTCTGTCCGATCCAGGACATCGGCTTCGACGGGTCGAAGCCATTTCTCAACAGGTCAAAGGACCCTTTCGGGTTATCACAGTTCATTGCATTCGACGGGTCGAGAGATATGCTCGACTGGTCAAAATGCCTAGAACTTGAATGTTGCGATTCAACTATCCCTTGACCAGGATTTTCATGTTTCTCTCTGTATCCTTTGTAAGGGAAGAATAAGCTCAAGTCAATGGATCACTTCAAGTACCTGGAGATTTGTTTTACTCCATTCAAATGACTTTGCGTTGGCGCATACTGAAAAGGCATGTCTGGATATGTATACTGAGTTGAATTCAACCAAGCTCTAAATTGTACTAAGAAATAGAATCTCAGTTGTTCCTTACCATCATCTTTTCAGAAGAAATGGATCCTTTCGGGTTTCAGACTGCAAACAACCATTGGTGTACTAATAGGGTATGCTTTGTCTATTGCCTGATTTAAACATAAGCAAACTGGTGAATAAGAATTCAACCAACTCGATGTACCATCTTTAAACCAAGACTTAATCGAATCCTACCAAGATCTATCATCTCAAACTCAGATTTCAAGTAGTTAACCGTCTCATTGATCTCATTAAGAGTTCCGATGATGTTCATATCATCAACATAGACTGCTACTATAGTAAAACCTAAACTTGTTCTTTTAATGAACATGCAAGGGCATAAGTCATCATTCTTGTATCATTTCCCAATCAAGTAGTCACTAAGACGTGTATACCGCATTCTACTGGATTATTTCAATCCATATAGTGAACGTCTCATTCTAATCACATGAGCACTCAGTGGTTTAGAGTTACTTGAATTGTATAACCATGTTATTCGACACTGTCATGTATATCTCTAAATTAAGATCCCCAACAAGATATACAGTAACCACATCTATAAGCTGCATACTCAGTATTTTGGACACTACCAAACTGATAAGGTAGCAGAAAGTAATGATGTCCACGACCAGAGAATACATCTCCTCATAATCAATACTAGGGCATTGAGAGAATCCTTGCACCACAAGTTCTTCTCATCTTGCTTCCAAACATAGACTCATTTGTGTCTAACCGGCATACTATTTGATGGTTATATTACTACCATACAGAAAACTTACCATTTGTAAGAGAGTCTAGTTCAGCCTAGATTACAACTTTCCATATCGATCAATTTGCTCTACATTAACTGCTGATAATCTGCAACAGAGCAATGTTCCACTTCATCGTCGTCAATTACTGAGCGACGGAATAAGTAAACACATCATCAACGAATATGGAAGAACTATCCATAATAACGCTATCATTTATTTCACTTTGTGAGATTTCTTTGTTTACTGACATCGTCATTGACTCTGAGACGTCCCCCAATATTTGTCAATGTCGACTTTAGACACAATTGTTGTCAGAAACAATCTCATGTATTGATGTTGAACAGTTGTACCTTGATAGTTTGCCTTTTCACCGGCAACTCATCAGTGGATTTTGACCGATACTAGACCCCCACTGTGGGCAGGAGAAAACACTACATTGCTTGGGTGTTCCGTTTAACTTGCCCAATATCAGGGACTTTCAACCTTGCAGGATTAGCAACATGTATAAACGATCTCGTCACTCTCATGATATCAGTAAAGAAGGCAGGCATAAAGTCTGTTACTTTCTGAAGATCAAGAATACATTGCGCTTCAATCTCAAACTGAGATGTGCGGGGATCATGATGAGCCATATCCCTATCCCCAAGCAAATACGGGTAAATGAACATACATTACCATAGTTCTGGCCACAAGCTTGAACCGCTTGATTAATGCCTATGCTTAACCCGTTCTTATGAAAGAACATGGGAAACAGGGATATTCAACAATAAACACAATCAATATGCAATAATCAACAAAATATTTTGATGTAGACTCTCCTATATTAAACAAATCTGAATGACCAAATCGAAATGTTCGGGTGGATAGCAAAGAGGTGTGGCTGATGCATCGATGCAGCTATCAGAACCATATATAAATAGTCCGTATATCGGTTTGATTTATCCACAAATAGATTCTTGGAATCTATAGAGAAAGAAAGATGTATCTTTAACAAAATATTTTCATGCATGTAAATAGCATTACAACATTACAGACATAAACAAACTTTGCAAAATGAGCAATGTGCGTCAAAGATTATAACACATGAATCTTGTGGGATAATGCACAACGCCTCAGCGATATATTGCCGGGATGGTGCTACACTCGTCTTGGAGACCGAGCCTGAACCAAGTGGAGTAATTTTAGTTCCCCCATCTAAACTGATGGTTTTAAACATTCCAACATGCTTCTTTTCTCTTAAGAACAAATGACCATGAGAATTTCTCGATAGTTTGATCATCAAAATGCAAAAGCTTATATGAGGCTAAGTCGTGCATAGTAATATAAGTGACTGCATTAGATTCAATGATCCAAACCGTAGTAAGATATAAACAACTACAATATATGCCTCATAAACTTCTCCATATTGCTCCGTTGGCAACAGTCTATGAAGATTAGACACAAAACTCTCTTTCATTCTCACAATGTTAAGTGAAGAACGTTGGCACAAAAATTTTCAAATTTGAGTAAGGTTCGAATGGTAACACTCAATCTCGCCATCATACATCAACAAAACAATCTCGATCAAACAGTCTTTGAATCAAGACATGGCGAACACTTTAAGTGAATACTTAAAGATTTCAAAAATATTTAACCCTTGTTGATTGTCGATATGGTATTATAATACCTAAATACAGCCGATGTATAATAACATCTAACCGATCGAAAAAATCGTTGTATTTTAAGTTTCAATAGTATGGCATAAACGGATGTAACACCACATCTAGTGCTGAAATCCATGTTGGTCGATTAGACCAATAATTTTCCAACAGAAAATTTTGAATTTTTTTCTTCATCTTTTTCCAATAAAACCGATGTATAAACAACATCATAAGCCAATGAAACAGATGAAAAACTCATCTAAAAATATCACACCCAGATAGGATTTTTGACGGGCCGAAGAAAATCCTCGACGGGTCGAAAATAAACCCAAAATAAACTTGTGATTTTTCGATACCAGAAATTCGACGGGTCGAATTTGGACCAATTTTGGGACAGAAGCATGGCTTCGACGGGTTAAAAATTGTGTAGTTCAATTTTTTGACAGGTCGAATTTGAACCAATTTCGGAACAGAAGCATGGCTTTGACGGGTCGAAAATTCTATAGTGCAATTTTTTTACGGGTCAAATTTTCTCTGTGAACTGCTTCAATTTTTTTTTCAACGTTTTTTTCTCTTTTTCAAAATGTATCTTGGCTTGCTTTTGCAATATATATGTAAAACATCGAACCATACATAAGAATTGTATGAAAATATAACATTCTCAACACTTTCATATACCGAAAGATAGAGAAATATTCATTACTCGCCAACAAATAAAATTTACATCATAGATGTCTTATTCCATATCGACTAAAAATAAAGTCTCAAAACATGACTAAAACCAAGTCAAAACAAAACTTGATTACGTAGAAAAGACATGAGCCTAATACATAGACTACTCAAAAAACCAGTCTCCAGACTTGTTTTTGTATTATCTGCTATTATTAGATTTGCTTCACCACAATCTTCTATCTCATAAACTTCATTGAAGTTAAGTCTCATGTGTCATATATTTCATGCACTTCATGTAGGCATGTTGAATATACTGGGGTGTACAACATTGTTTGTGTATGTGCTTGGTAGAACCACATCTATAGCAAGATGACAAGCATAAAGTGGAAGCATAATGTGAAAAAATTCCCACCATTCCTAAAACCAAAATTGGAATGATTCTTATTAGAGTTGTAGTAAATGTTGTCATGGCGAGTCCAAGTCAACTTTCGACTATGCTTTCCTTTACCATGACCATTGCCACATCCTCCATGTCCACCATGATTATTGTAAGGCTTGGAACGATCGTTCCTCCTATCCTTACATGCCTTCCCACCAGTATTGTACGAATCATGGATATTTTTAGTAACGGTTGGCCGAACATTATTGATGAGAAAAATATCGCGAATTCGCTCGTTCTTAGCCAGAATACTTGTGAGATCACATAATGATTTGAGTCGTCCTTGGTCATAATCTATGCGGTATTTGTGCGCAAGGATGTTCATAGAGGTAGGAAAAGTACTTAAAGACTTTTTGATCATAGCCTGATCAGTCTTGATAATTTCACATACACTCAACTTAGATTGAGGCTCTAACATAGTTTGATTACAAGCATAAATATTTGGATAATCCAATAACCAGATGAAATCACACCCTTCTCTCAGTTCATGAAGTTATGCATTATACACATTATTGAACATGTCTTGTAAAGTCACCCACAAAACTGCGGGGTCATTCTTTAGCAAATACTATTCTTTAGAACTGGACGTATATCCCGCATCAAAAACATGAGGGCTTGATCTTTACAAGTTAGAGTTGGTGGCTCATTACCAGGTAGTAGTGGTGGTTGGATTATATCCGTCAGATTCATAATAAAAAGCACGTTCTCAACGACTGACACCCAACAATAATATTCTGCTCCTTGAGGATTAATGATATCAAATTCAGGCCGTTCCGGCTCAATTGATGTCATCCACAAGCGAGACACGAGATATAATTAGTTTAACGATCAAAAAACCACGATCACTAATATCAAGTGTAAGGAATAAGAACGTGATCCATGATGTATGGTCATAAAAATCGATTTATAAACGGTGGTTCAAAACCACACCCAACAACCGTGACAAAACCGTCACATAGTATCGGTTTTCCTTTCTTTTCTTTTCTTTTGTTTCTTTTCTAAATCGTGACTCCCCCCCCCCCCAGCACCGTCACTTATATTATATGGATATAGGTCCATAGGAACTAGGGCAAACATTCAATATATATGCAACTCATATCGCAATTATCATCAATTTAGATCTAGAGTTTTGCAGTAAGTAAGTTTGATCCTAGATCTATAGATTGACGATTTAGAAATTTACCTCGAGGGTGTTATGCTCGGTATGAAAATTTCGCTATGAAATAAGTTTGAAGAAAAGAAAGCATGTCCTTGAAACTTCTAGCAGGAGGAGGATTCTTTCTTCTTTTCTGCTTTTTAGGTAGGTTGACCTTCATGCACTCAATTGATCATAACTTTTGCTAGACACATCTGAATTGAGATTTTCTGGATTTTCTAGAAACTAGACATCTGGAGCTTTCCGTGTATATAAAGATCGCCCTTTGGTTCATTTTGAACTACTCGCAATCTTCTGTGGAAGTTGACTGTTCTGTACATGCTCGATTTTGGCCGAAAATTTATAGATTCCAGGAGAAGGAGACGCCGATTGGTGGTGATCGTCGGTGATGAAGGGGCTGCCGGTGGTAGAAGTTTTTGTATTTTAGGGGTTAGGATTTTTTTTATCTTTGGTGATGATGACTATCAACCTAAAGAGCGTGCTGATAACGTGTTGTTGGAGAAAAAATATGTAGACTGAAAGCTGTAACTCTTTCATTGATAGAATGTCTTAAATATAGGTTGATACAATCTATTACAATAACTGTCCTGATATAATAAAGATTCTCTGTATCTATATCTATACTAATTCGTATCTAATTAAAACAAGACACACACTGAAAATTATGAAAAATTAATCTCCTTAAACAATGTACATATTCAAAGAACTTAACATTTTTAGAAAACCAGGACACGTCAATTGTGAACACAAAATTATCAAAATGCTGACCAAAAACTAAAACTAAACACTAGATATTTTGTCTTTTAATTTGATTCCTCGAGCTCTTTTGAGAAGAAAAAGCAACCAAAACACAAAGGAACGAAAAGGAAATGAGTCATTTTTATATAGCAAAGTAGGAACAGCAGCAGCCGCAAAAGCAGGAGATCTTCACATGTCACAACAATTCGGTGGACTCGTCACCAACTTCCTCCCACTGCAATTTTCATCTTTCCCCAGAAATTTTACAGTAAGCGACAAAAATGGCACAATATGGAGATCCCCATTTTGAGGTTCTGAATTTATATTTAACTCGATCTTCCCTATTGTCCATTGCGTCTGCTTCATGAAATCGATCATAGACAAGCTACGTAGCAGCACCCTTTTGCCCTAACCCCACTACCACACAATATAAATGATCATAGGAAAACTAGCCATGATGATCACACATTTTCTACCGTGGGCAATGAGATGGAGTCGACAATATGTACCTGGTCACTAACTATCACAAAGTTTCTCATAAAAAAAAAACTATCACCAAGTTGGGATCTAATGGTGAAAAGTGACCAATTTTCGTTATGACCTTTTTTTTTCTCAAGGAAATAAAGGCGATATCACAGTCCTTAAATTTTGATTAATGAGAATGTTGAGAATATATAGGATGAGACATAAAACCTGAATCTTATATTACAAAAAATTTTGATAGAGGAAATAATAATAACACTTTATAAAAATTATGTAAACAAACACGCACCAAATAACAGATAACAACTCCTCAACGATTGTTTTATCTGTTTCGAAAAAATGACAATACATCGAAAAAGACAACCAGCTTTCCCATCGAAAGTTATACATCAAAAACTTGCTTCAAAACAACTTTTTTAATATGTTGCCAACATCCCACGTCAACATTGACTCTCATCCAACTACTAAGAGCCAACATCCATTTGATCATGGCTCCCTGCCACCTTAGAGTCAACAAAGCACAAAAAATGCATACACAAACATATCACCCTACAAATCCCGCTACATAGAGATTTATTTTCAACATAAAAACTATAAACAAAATACAAAAACTAAATAAATGTAAACATTTTGGGCACAGGGTTAAGCCCAAGTCTCAACTACAACCTGATCCAGCAACCATGATAATCCTCCAGCCTCCAACCTGATGGCCATGAACCAATATCGTCGCCGGCACTCCTGCCGCCGTTGATGCACTTCCCCGACCACTATTGAGATCCCAATCCACCATCATGTTTCGCCCTCTCTGAACCCACGAGAAACAATAGCCCCACGCGTGGCAGCGAACAGATCTGAGCACCCCACATTTATGTTGCAGGCTACCGACTAGCCGGTCCCAGAGGGAAACCATGCGTGCATTCGGGCCGACCTCGACCCCAACCTCCGTCGTAGCACACCACCACCGGCCCGAACCCAGAAGGCTATCAGTAGAACCCAAACCGACCTTGCCAGAAACGAAGAACCATTGCCTGCCGAAAACAGATCGACTAACCCCGAACAACTCACCTTGTCCAGACAACACATCCCGTCCGGCTGCACTCAAGACGCAGCGACGAGGCCATAGGCCAACGACGCCACGGCGCGCTACCGGACAAACGAAGATTTCAAACCCTAATGACAAAACATTTGCTGCGCGTTCTCTTTGAAAAAAAATTACAGCGAACTCCTACGTTTTTGGTCGGTTACTCGGTTTGTCCAGAGGCAAACGATTACCTTTTGCTTTTCTTGATTAGGTCTGTATTCCAACAATAGCTTAAACATAATTCTTTTAATTACATGATGTAATGCTTTTCATAATTCATGATTGATGATTCTAAGGAAATACTCTTGTGATTTATCTTGATATCTTCTTTTCCATGTGCTATTTGGGGTGAAAAAACGGACCACGTATTTTAGATTATGGACCACTAGTATACTACTGTGTTGTTCCCACATTTTGGTTATGAAGTCATATTGTTTTCGAGACTATTTCTAGTCTTCTTAGTTAGTTTGTCTTTAGGCACATCGTCATAAGTTATATACACCGATATATTATTATTCTAGTTTTCTAATTAAATCAAAATATCTTTCTAGAATCGGCCCTTTTTAATTTTCGGAGAAGGTTGGTGCCATGCAATTGCATTCGTGTAGTGTTTTATTCGACCAAGCAGACAAATTTTTGTGGTGCAAATATTTTACGTATCTTGTAGATCATTTTCGGAAGAAAAAGAAGAAAATGTACACTCTCTTAAATGGTACTATAAAATAAAAAAATTAGGGCTTCCCTCACATTTCTTCTTTTGTAACTTATACTAGTTATGGATAATTCTTATCATTGTCGGACAACATAAATAAAGGCTGGGCTCATAAAATATCAAAAGGATACCAAAAATGACAATCTCTAACTAAGTTGATCAGTTGATGAAAGGTCCTTCAAAAAAAAAAGAGTGAAGGAAAATATATAGCAAAAATTTTAACTTTACAATTAGGGCGTGGACAACGACTGGATTATCATACTAGCTACCAAGTACCAAACAACCATCGACAAAACAGTTTCTATTTTCTTTTCTATTTTCAAACATGGAAAAGAGCTCGAACAAATACTTATTTTTTCATTTTTTCTTCAAACTGAAAAAGTTTTGACGTGTGAAATACAGAAAAATTATTAATCAGAAGCAAAAAAAATTCTAGTGTTAAAGCTGACGAGGATGGCAGAGAAGAGAAGAGAATAGAAGACAACGCAGCCGAGCATGTGAAACGCTGCAGCTTTTGTCGGCCCATCCACCTCCACACTCGACCCGATCGACTTGACTTGATTTCACTCTCCAAATACGGGTCGGACCCTCTAGCTAGAGATTATTAATATTAATTCATTAAATTATTATTAAGTAGTTCTTAATCGCTCCACTATCTATCAGCCAACGGAGGACTCCGTACGGAAGGCTCTATGGATTTATTGCGTCACTTTTTTACAGTTTAATTAAGCTTTCCTTTGTTTGCTTGCTTGCTTCAGAAGTAAAATATAAAGAGTGCATGCATGCACTGCAGCAATAGCACTATCTGTAGCAGATGGAGCACCCAGTCTCTGACCAGATTTATAAACAGTGCTCGCTTCGACCACATCTATATATGCGTACGTACTGCATACATGATACACGTACACATAAATTCAGAAATAATGTAGCCAGATTTGCAATTATGTTTTTGCCAGAAGTGTAGCCGTACGTGGAGTTCGTATATATGTCTATTCTGTATGTAGCTAGGGTTTCGATCTCCGCCCAGATTCGAAATCACCTCCCAATATAATGCATGGTAATTAATTAAGGTATTCCAGTATAACAAACTAAATCCTACGAGGATCTAGTATATCGATCATATATAATAAACTAGAAGGACAACATGGAAATCTAAGCTTAAATCCTCATGGTAACATGCGCCTACGTCATTACATCACTTAATTAACAGACACTTAATTACTAAACGGGTCAACATCCCTTTGACTAGTAACAAGACCGCAACTAGGGCTCCAAATTCACAAAAGGAACCATGTTCATTCAAGAAACTACGCACCTGAACAAGCACTTTGAATATTCGGACCCGAAACAAGAAATTTCACATCAAAGGACAACAACCAACTATATGCTCAACCACCAATATAATCAACTCATTTATTACAAGTATAAGGATTCCGAACTCTCAATTCTTACAATTGTTGTTATACTCAATACATTATCTGACTTAGGCATCAGAGTGGTCAAGGTGGGCAAACCCCGTCTAAGCTATGAAGTTTGTTCATTCTTGTATTATTTCTAACAACGAGGAAGCGGAGTAGCGTTCGGAGGCAAGGTCCGAACAGATAAATACAATCACCACTCAAACACTCTTTACTCGTTCCTATTAATCTCTCTCTGCGGAATTCGGTAGCAACAATTGGCGCAGTCTCTGGGAACCGGGACGTCAAGTTCAAACAGTGTACAAATACCACCAAACCAAAAGCCCGAACTAGCAAAACCTTAGAGCAAGAATGGCACACGAAGCCAGAGACACGTCCACAATGACACCGCCCTAGAGTGCGAGAACCCGACAATTCCTCTCGACCATGGCTGGAAACAACACCCACGACATGACCGAGGATGATCAATGCAGAAGGCACAGAACCAAACATGACCGTCGACACCACAATCAATTTTGAAACACCAATCAACACCGAAGACAGGTCTTCTCTATTGCCCACGCTTCGAACGAAGAGCTCCCCGAGAGCACCAGGCATACCTCCAATGCTCAATAACAGAAACAAGTGGTGCATGTACCATGAGTCGAACACCCATCACTCCAATGACTGTGAAATACTCGCCAAGGAAATACAACAGCTACATAAGAATGAGAAGATCATCCTTCTTGAGACTCGCCAGGTCACGAATACCGAACCTAGGGGTTTAATTAACACTTTCTCGGGAAGGAAGCGGAAGAAGAAGATGCTAGGGGAGGAAATTGGATGCCCGATAAGGGAGGTCTATGCGATCAGTTTGAAGAGGCCTATGAGGGCAAGAAAGAAGGAGCGACCTCCCATTGTCTTCTCGTTCAACGAAGAGGACATCTAACACAGCATCACCTTGTTGTTCGTCATCGATGGTATCGTGGATCACTACTCCATCAAGAGGATATTGGTAGATAATGGGGCCTCAATGAATGTCATATTCTTGGATGCATACGTGACATTGGGCAGACCAAAGCACAAGATGACTCAAGATCACGAGTGCATTGCCATCTTCACAGACGAAACATCATATCCGATCGACAGTGATAACATGCAATTCGGAATCGGGGCACACGATTCTCCACACAGCGAGATTCGAACGGATTTCACAGTCTTGGATATCCACTCCCAGTACAACATGATCCTCAGGATGCCAGAAATCAGGAAGTTGGGGCTCGCAATAGCATGACATATGCTGCTAGGCAAATTCCCAACCGATCAAGGAACAAGGTATGTGCGGTGATATAGTTTTGTGGAGACATCCGCCCGCCCAACCGAAGATAACACCCGATTGGAGGTCTTGAAGGTTGGGGAAGCATCACTTAGAGCAGAAATGCCGGACGACCCACAGAATGGACTGACTACCGTACATCCAATGGCCGAGCATGACAAGCATCGAACCATCCACCTTTCGAAAGAGTATCCTGAACAAATTGTGCAGATAATTGGTGCCCAATTGGCACCCGAGCTTTCCGAGCAACTGGTCCAGATATTGAGAGAAAGGCAAGAAATGTTCATATGGTCGTACGCGGACATGCCTGAAATTTCTACAGACATTATATCACACAGACTCAGTGTCACCCTGGGAACGAGGTCGATCAAGTAGAAGAGGAGAGCGTACAAAGAAGAACATTATACCACCATGCATATAGAATTTGACATATTGCTAAAGATCGGGTTCGTTAGAAAGGTCGACTATCTGAGTTGGATCTCCAATGAGGTCATGGTGGAGAAGAGCAACGGTAAGTGGCAAATGTGCATCGACTACAACAACCTAAATAAAACTTGCCCCAAGGATAGCTTCCCGCTATCAAGGATAGATTAATTGGTCGACGAGATAGCCGGGCACGAACTTATTTCAATAATGGATTCTTACTCGGGGTACAATAAGATCTGTATGAACCTCGAGGACCAAGAGATGACTTGCTTCACGATCGACAAAGGCCTATACTGCTATGTTGTGATGCCATTCGGCTTGAAGAATGTTGGGGCCACCTACCAACGCCTTATGAATCTCATCTTTGATGGTTTAATAGGCAAGATCGTTGAGGTCTATGTTAATGATATACTCGTAAAAAGTGTCAAGGATGTGGATCACGCCGAAAACCTAAAAACCATATTCGACCTCTTCATCAAGAGCAGCATGAGGCTAAACCCGGCCAAATGCACATTCAGTGTTACCACGAGCAAGTTCCTCGGTTATATCGTAAGTCAGAGGGGTATCGAGGCCTCGCCCACAAAGGTAAAAGCCATCATTAACATGAGGCCTCCCACCAAGAAAGCCGACCTTCAAAGACTCACGGGGAAACTGGCTTCACTGAACCGCTTCATCTCCTGTTATTCTGATAAGTGTGCACCCTTCTTCAAAGCCCTCCGAACAACCTAAAAACGGGCAGCTGTTTGGATTCCCCAATGTGAGGCATCATTCTCCAACATCAAGCAATATCTAGCCTCTATTCCCCTCCTATCCAGACCCTTGAAATGAGAAACTTTATACATGTACTTGTCTATTTTGCTAACAGCCGTAAGCTTTGCCCTTGTTCGTAAGGAGGAGAGTTCGGAGTTGCCTGTTTTCTTTTCAGGAAAATGCATGACAGATGCAGAAACCTATTATCCAATGATCGAGAAAATGGCACTCACTTTAGTCACTGCAGCTAGACGATTGAGACCATACTTTCAGGCTCACAACATCTACGTTCTTACGAACGTACCCTTTCAACAGGTCCTTCAATTTCTCGATCATAGTGGTCATCTTGCGAAATGGGCAATTGAATTGAGCGAGTTTGATGTATATTGTCTTCCCTGAACAACAATGAAAGGACAAGTAGTGGCTGACTTCATAGCCGAGTATATGGAAGCTGAAACACCAGCCCCAACTGAAGCCAGCATCCCGAGCGTGGCCATCGCACCCGAAAAACCACCTACGCCACAGTCTCGCTAGAATCTCTATGTGGATGGATCATGCACGAATTAGATGAGTGGACTTAGATTTATATTAACCGGGCCCGTGGGATTGAACACTGAATATGCCTTCAAGTTCGAGTTCAAAGCCACAAATAATGAAGCTGAGTATGAAGCCCTCATTGTCAGGTTACAATTGGCCAAGAACTCGGAAGCCCTGGACATCAACATCTTTAGTGACTGACAATTCATGGTCAACCAGGTAGAGGGGGATTTCCATACAAAGGGAGAGACCATGGCCGCTTACCTCGGTTATGTAAAAGCTTTGTTGAGCAGATTCAGATTCTTCAACATTACTCATATCCCCAAGGGAAGGAATGTGAATGAAGACAAGCTCACCTGTCTGGTTACGGCACCCGTGCACTCAGAGTACGAACAAAGGGTGGTTGAAGTTCTGAAGAGCCCGAGCATCCCCAAATCACTGGAGGAGATATTCGCCAACGAGCCGTACAAAGATAGTTACATAGACTCGCTCACCGCGTACAAGATGAGGGGAAAACTATCGGCAGACAAGGCAGAAGCTCACAACATCATTGCTAAGGCAGCAAACTTTAGTGTATGAGATAACTGCCTATACTAACAAGGGAAGACCTGAGTAAACCTCAAATGTGTGATACCAGAAAAAGGAGAAAACATCTTAAGAGAGATACATTCGGGAGTGTGTGGACATCATGCGGGAGCTAGGACTATTTCCCACAAGGCTCTTCGGAGTAGATTTTGGTGGCCACGATACACGGAGATGTTGTCGAACTTACAGGCAAGTGTCTTCAGTGCCAACTGCATGGACACGAGGGCCAAGCACCTGTCGTACCTCTCTCAATCCTCCTATCCCTCATACCATTCACACAATGAGAACTGGACCTGATTGAAAAACTCCCGAAATCCAAAGGACAATATCGCTTCCTCATCGTGATTATCGATTATCACACCAAGTTCATCGAGGCTCAGCCATTAGTGAGAATCACAACCGAGAAAATAAAAAGATTTCTATGGCGATTCTTATACTGTCGCTATAGAACACCGCTCAAAATCATCACGGATAACAGGCCCCAGTTCAACAATGATGAGCTGAGGACATTTAGCAAACGATAGGGCACTAACCTCATCTTTGCATCACCAGCACATCCCCAAACTAACGGGTAAGTCGAAGTAGCAAACAAGATCATCAAGTAAGGCATAAAGAAGAAGATCGAAGACAGCAAGCTCGGTGACACCTGGTATGGGCGATGTCCCGAGCTTGTGCCTGAGATACAATGGTCAATCTGAACAACAGAAATAATGGCCACAGGAGAGACTATTTGTAGTTTGACGTTTATAACAGAAGCGGTGCTACCTCTAGAGCTCACTCACCAGCCCGAGGATAGAGAATTATGATCCGGTCATGAACGAGGAGGGTTTACGACTAGACAACGACCTGCTCGAAGAAAAGAGAGATACAACACATCTGCACAACATGGCGAACAAGTATCAAGTTGCTCCACTTTATAATTAGCCTGTCCGGGCCCGCCCCTTGCAACTCGGGGATTGGGTTATAAAGGCAATACAAAAGAAAGTGAAGAGCCCTCGACCATCCTGGGAAGGCCCGTACGTCATCGACGAGATCGCCCGTCCGGGTATGTTTTTTCTTAGAGATATGGAGGGACGAAGATTTCATCTCCCATGGAACACTCAGCACTTGCACAAATAATTTCATTAATTATTATCCGTTTCTCTTTTGCTGTTCTTCGCCCAAGTCACTGAATACTCGGGGGACTTAGGGGAAGCCCATTATTCGCACTCTTAAGCTCTATTGTATGGAACTACTAGCAACTTAATGAGAATGAGATTGTTCAGAAACATCATTTATGTCTGACAGTAAAAAACAATACGAATTTACGACAGGAATAAATGGATATACTCGAATAGATTCCAAAACAAAAACCGGGTACTTACGGAGCACCATTCTTGGCCCCACCAAAAAATATATGCTCATTCTCGGAACGAGAACACAAAATTCACACGAAGGTGTTAATGTACTTTACAACCAAGAAAAGCAAAGAAAAAAACTCCTAACTAAAAAGCAAGTAAAAACAGACACCACGAACACTTTCAAGCTTGAGCACCACCCCCACCCTCCTTGTTCGCATCCTGCTCCCCCTCAAATGCCGAGTTGATCGCCCCTTGCTCAATCGAGGTATGTAGATTCCTCGCTTGCTCATCTTGCCAGGCGATGAACTTCTCCAAATCAAGGAAGGGATTGATGATCTCGGCATAGTTGTCCACGTGACTCTGCCCTTCTTCGTTAACCATCTCCTCAAATTTGACACTCCCTTTGAAAGTAGCAATAGCCTCAGCCCTTACCTTGTCCATCATCTGCTCGAACTCGGGGGAGCATTTGAAGTTTGTCACGGCCTCCTCCTCGATCTGGTTGTGACTTTCGGAGGTGAGAAGCTCGCTTTCCATCTTGGACATTCAGCCCTGCAAGTCAGACACTTGCTTCTCAACTACCTCCTTTTCCGCCTTCACCATCACCAGCTCGTCTTGGGCCTCCATCAAATCCTTCTGCGAGTCCGACAACTCAATATTGAGTTGCTTGACCCGCTCGCCATTTTTTGTCGCAAGCTCATTGACCTTGGCGATAGCGGTCTTGGCCTTGGCGAGATCAGATTCAAGAGCCCGCTTCTCGGACTTGACCTTTGCGAGCTCGGTCGTCTGGAGGAGATATCCTTCCAAGCCCCGCATAAGGTAGAGCTGATGTCGGAGCTGGGTGCACGTCTCGAAGGCCTTGTCGAGACTCTCAGACGGAGTAGCTCCGAGCTGGCGACACTTATGCAGGGCCTCTATACCCACGTCCATCGACTTCCAAACCTTGGCCAGGTAGTCAGAGGCATAGCTCGTGGTACCCTTCACGGCAACACTAACACCTAGGGTGGAGCCAGGCCCAAGTGCAAGCTTTTGGCACTTCGAGGGAGGAGAGGTTCCGGTGTTCGACCTGTTAGGATTTGCCTTGGTCTTGCCCTTAGATTGAGAGGACTCATCTCATCGTCGGAAGAGGTGGACTTACCCCCAGTTTGGCAAGTATGCTCGTTAGCCTCATGATCATCATTCGATGCCTTCAGCTTCTGGGCCTTGATAACATTGCGAGAATTTTTCTCCCGCCTCTTCGAATTTTTCTCGCCCTCTCAACCTCCAGGGCCACATTGTCGACCCTCTCGAGAGTTGGTGTATCTCCAAGGGTATCCTCGGTTAGGTTGATTTTTTTGGACTCCACCGCATCCATGTGCACTGCATCCATGTGCACCACATCTTCGACGGGAGCCTCCACCTCGATCAGATCTACATACTCAAAAACTGAAGGAGGTCGGATGGGCAGCTGAAACTCCTCACCAACCCTAAAGTTCCCATTCTCATCCTCGGGAACAAGCTTTTGCACTGACGAAGCAACACTGAGGGTTTTCAGCATCCGTTCATATGCAAGTTGTTGTTTGTCGGATGGGCAGTGAGACTTGGCCATTTTTTCTGCGCAAACAAACAAAATGTTAATACAACTTCTGAACAAGAGCAATACAAGTTATGTCTGAACCTACAAGGAGCTTTTGCAAGGCCCGTTCGCTCGATTATCTCCCAACGAATGCAAGCCCAGAAATTCTGAGCTTCTGGTTGCAGATCGAACACGTGCTTGATACGTGCAACCCGGTGATGTTCCAAGGGAGTAAGGGGATAACATTGTCGATCTGCATAAAAAAAAACTAAGTACGAAAACCTATACAAGCATGAACAGACAAACACATAACACTAAACCAAAGGCTGGAACGATTCAGGGACTTGGTCAATCTTATCTCGATTAAGTGCTAACACACTATTTGGATTCTCAAACTCCCACTCCCCGATCACTAAGCACCGGTATCGATGCCACGATGTCGATGACGTTGGCGGCTTCGTGAACCACCAATTCCTTCAGGGCTCTAAGGTCATCGTGCCTTACTCGAGGAGAGTACTTCAATCAGAAGAAGTAGAAAATCTCTGCTCGAGTGGGATGATCCAGCCTACTTAACCGCCAAATGTTGAACATGGCGATGAGCACCCAGGTCATGGTAGGCCCGCATTGCCCTAGTGTCACCCCGAGCAACGAGAGGGCATATTGGAAGAACGACTTCAATGGGAGTTGAATTCGGCTCTCTAGTGAAACTCGTAAACACAAACATGTCCGGGAGGGGGCTGACTAAATCTCTCGTTCGGTCCCAGAACCCAAAGACCTACTCTACCCGGGATGTTGTACATCTTCCGCCATCTCGCTATCTTTTTCACCGAGGGTGAACCCATAGGCTCTTGAATGGCCTGATTATGTGGGAACCTATAAAAGCAAGGCCTGCCAGATCCATACACGAGCAACGCAATACTTGGGCCACCAGGGTTAGAAGGATGAAGAGCCTGATAATCTTCCGCTTCTGAACTCGAGGAGTCCGAACAGTGCCCTATCTCTGTCGACATTCTCTTGATGAATGGACCCCCGAAAACTTGCCTACACTCCACGTTCGAAAGAATGGACCTTAGAATAGCACCACCAGTGTTAGTGGATATGGGGGACACACTGAGCACACTATCGGACGAAGTGTCTGAATCACTAGAGGCAATCCTAGGGTTAATTGATCCTACGACGGACATTTGGTCGAGATGACTATCGCCACTCGAGATCGCAATAGCTTCCATAGTCCTAGCGAGTACAAAATTTGGACCGTGTGAATGTTCGGATTATCCTTAACAGTTGCACTACTCTAGGTCAACAAAAACAACAAAAACCACCCTATGATCAGCAAAATGTATCAAACAACCCAAATCTCAAGAACACGAGGTTGTTCTTCAGCAAAAACCCAGAAATTCGAGCGAAATTCCAAAAAACCCAGAAATCACTTAGCTTTCAACTACACATACTACCCTATTCTCCTCTCATTTCCCTAACAAACAACACATGCAACAAATTACCTAGAAAACCCTAATTAACAAACAAAACCAGAAAAAATAGTACCCAAAACAACAACACTGCAAATCCATCAAATTCACAAAAAATAACACAAAGCAAGGAAAGAAACGAGAGAATCAAGATTTTTACCTTTTTTCAGGGGGACTTTAAAGATCCACAAGTGTAGCTTCAAAGAATCTCGATCAACGCAAGATAGCAATCCGGTAGCATTTCGGTAGAGGAGGTGAAGAAGTGAAGAAGTGAAAAAGTGAAACAAGGTTATTTATAGAAAACCGGTTTAACCTTTCGAGCAACCCCAACCGTCCACAAAACAAACTACGAGCCATCGGATAGGCAACACGTGTTCAGCGTCCCACACAGTCCCACCCATTATTTTTACTCTAATTCATTTCGAATTCCGAGGGACACACGTCAGACATGCAAGGAGTAACCATTTCACACATCTGGATGCGTGCCCACACGCAAGGAATAACTGTTGCAAATTCCAAACTCGGAATGCAAAATGTCCCTTTAAAACACGCGAACACGAAAGGCCAAGAATGTTTGGACTTCTAAACTAACCTGTGATAGCTGAACAACAAAGATGTTCGAACTATCAGTATCTCAGTCAAACCAGCAACATCAGGTTTAAGCCAGATGGGTGATTCTAAAATTAGTGACATCAGGTTTAAGCCATATGTGTGCCTTCATCGCTGTTCTAGGCCTGTACTCAATATCATGTTGTGCCAGTTTAATGGCCCATTTAGTCACCCTGCTCGAGGAGTCCGGGGTGTGGAGGATCGTTCTTAGTGGATATTCAGTCATGATGATGACTTTGAAGGCTTGAAAGTACAGTCGAAGCTTACACGATGACACGACGAGGGCCACTACCAGCCTCTCCAACTTGGAGTAGCGGGTCGAGGAGAGCTTTAGATACGTAGTATACAGGTAGCTTCCCCCCTGTATCTTCTCGAACCAGTACCCCGCTCACTGCTACATCGTAAACCGCCAAGTACAGGTACAGATTTTTCCCCAGCATGGGCTTACTTAGCACAGGGGGAGAGACGAAATATTGCTTAAGTGCCTGGAATGCCCTCTCGTATTCTCCAGTTCAGAGCTTGCCCTTGGTTCTTTTGAGTGCCTTAAATAACAGCTTATATTTTTCGGTCGATCTAGATAAGAATATGCCCAGGGCCGCCAGTTTTCCATTCAAGCTCTGGATTTCCTTCATTGTGGATAGGGATTTCATCTTGACAATCAATGCGACCTGATCCGGGTTCATTTCTATTCCTCGCTGCGTCACCAAGTAGCCCAAGAACATTCCAGATCCTACCCCGAAGGTACACTTCTCGGGGTTCAACTTCATGATGTGCTGGCGCTGGAGGTTGAAGCATCCTCTTAGGTTGGACACGTGGTACTGCCTACTCTTGCTTTTGACCAGCATATCATCCACGTATACCTCCATCATGTCCCCAATCAAAGGCTTGAATAGCTTGTATACCAGCCTTTGATACGTCGCCCCCGCATTTTTCAACCCAAAGGGCATTACCTCGTAAGCGTAGACTCCTTTCTCTGTCACAAATGCTGTCTTTGTCACATCATCCTCTGCCATCTTTATTTGGTTATAACCATTGTAGGAATCCATGAAGCTGAGGAAATTATGACTTACTGTGGAGTCTACCTGCTGATTGATCCTGGGGAGGGGGAAGCCGTCCTTGGGGCATGCCTAGTTGAGGTCTGTGAAGTCGATACAGACCCTTGGCTTCCCATTTTTCTTCTTGATAAGAACCACGTTAGAGAGCCACTCAGAGTGTGGGACTTCCCTAACGAACTCCGCTGCGAGTAGCTTTTCCACTTCCTGTTCGATTACCCTGTTACGTTCCTCCACAAACGTTCTCTCCCTTTGTGCTACAGGCCTGAACTTGGGGTCCACGTGGAGCCGGTGCTCAATCACTTGCCTGTCAATCCCCAGCATGTCTCGTGCCAACCACGCGAACACATCCTTGTACTCCCTCAACAAGCCCATCAGATTCTGACGTTCGACTCCACTTAGGCCCGATCCAACTCTTGCACATCGATTTGGTCAGTCTTGATCGAAGGGTTCCAGCACCACATCTTCCTCTGCCTTCTCCTCGAAGGGCAGTTCCTAAGGGTCAAGTTCTATATCTAACTCATCGTTATTGGCAACCCGACCCCCGCTCTGTGATTGCTACGTCGACAGAAATGGGGCAACCATGCCCCAAGTTTCACCCACTGGTAGGTTGATGCCACTGCTCCCATCCGATCGAGTTGGAGCTGTTCCCAACTTTGGGTACTTTTCCATCGGGGCGTCCCTGGAGTTGTAAGTCCTCATGTCCTCTACCCGAGCGTAATCCAGGGCCTCATGATAGACCGGGGATAAGTCCTTGGTCTTTTTCCTGATCAACTTGCTAGCTAGCTCTGAATCCATGTCAAGCCCGTTGTTGAACGTCGTGGCCGCTACGGTGTCATCTTTGCAGTCGACCGTCACGTATTCCCTTCGGAACCTCATGACCCAATCCCTTAGGACTTCCCTCTCATCATCTTGAGGGATGTGAGGTAAGTCACGTCTTTCGTTCCCTCAGCATTGGTTTCATATCTTTTGACGAAAGCCGCCTTCAGACTTCGCCAATCCTCGATCGATTCAGAGGGGAGCGTCTCATACCACTGCAAGGCGTGGTCCTTCAGGCTAGCCTAGAACATTTTCCACATCTAAGCGTCATTCGATTGGCTAATGGCTATGGAAGACTGTTAGTTTCTGACATACTGGTATGGGTATGAATCCCCTGAGTACCTATCAAACCTGGGGTGACTCCACTTCCTGGGAGCTCAGCGTCCTGGATGAACTGAGCCAGAGGATTCTAAGACATCCTCCGAGCCCTTTGTTCCATTCCAATTCCTTCTTGGAAACCCCTTCCTTCTTCAGCCTCTCTATTTCTTGGTTAGCCCTGACATTATGGGCACGCTGCGTTTCTATAAACTCCTCCATCAAGTTCCAGAGAATGGCTACCTCCTGGGTCTCTGGTTCGGGCATTACCTCCTGCTGGTCGTTCTGCTCAGCCGCTAGGACCTTTTGCACCTCCGGCACTGGTGGGTCAGGTGGGACCAACCCCTGGTTTCTCAATAGCTCTACCAGATTTAGCAGGGCGGTCTACATGGCAGCTACAATGTATGCCAACTCATTTGTGTTCTTAGCGGACTCTTTAGTAGATTGCTGCAATGCAGCCATGTTAACTCTCAAGTTCGTGTATTGTTTCTCGGCCCGGTGGAGGTCTTGATCGACGTTGGCCCTCCATCCCCTAGCCCCTTCATTTTCCTGGTTAGAATCGTCTTCGTCACTCACGTGCCCTTCTTCCGCGAGGTTCCTTGGCTGAACCTGATGCGTGAGGGCACTTCCGCGTCTCGATGCCTCCGAGTCAGGGGTGATCTGGTTGTTTCCCGTCGGTGGGGTTGGTTCCTTATCGTGCTCATTACCTGCGCTGGTGTTGTCTTCAACAATTCTTCCGTTCACAGGAGTTAGCCTAGGGTTTCGCTCTCAACGAGAGCACCAATTTGTGAGATTAGATTTATCCCGCTTCAGCTTAGATCTCCGTGAACCTGCAAAATAAGTCGGAGCACGGTGTGGTACCATACTTAGACCCTCCAACGCTCAAGTCAATTCTTATCTCAAGAATCGAATAGTAAATAGGGCAGAGTTTCGTTACCTTGGACCATGCTAAGATGGTCTATATATAGCGATCGAGTTAGGTCTAAGCATAATCCAAATCGAATAGGATTAATTTACTTTTGGATATGAGGAATCCATTAAGAAATGGATCTCCATATCCAGGGCCAATCAAATCTCATGATTACCATAGGCCATTTGGTGTAATCCCCTTAGGATTCGTATAAATTTTACTCTTATCCCCTAGGATTTCTGTCAATCCCTCGAGGTCTGACTCTGCCAATCCTTTGAGGTCTAATCGTACTGTTCCTCGAGGTCCAATCGTACTTTGGGATTGTCACACCATCTTACAAACATTTTAGAGGCTTCTACATCGTTCCAAAGACTTCTAGAAATCCCCCAAATCGTTCATTCTTTGATCAAGCCCTTAATCATTTGAGCCCAGGCCCATATCTGACCTCATTAGACCCCATCCAAAATCATCCTACCCGAGCTTATCTTTCCTCAGCTTGGGTGGCCAAAACTGACTCCTACAATGCCAACTGAAGAAGGCATGAGTTAGACGAACGGCTGGAATTGTTTGGACTTTCTCGACCATGATCGAACAAGCTCCATGGTTCAGTACATGAATGCGCTTTTGAGACAGGCAATGTCAACTCGAGAAGGCATGGATTAGAAGAATGGCAGGAATTATTTGGACTTTCTCGACCATGATCGAACAAACCCCATGGTTCGGTACATGAATGCACTTCTGAGACAGACAATTTCAACTCAAGAAGGCATGTGATTGACGAATGGTAGGAATGTTCATACTTTCATAGCATGATCGAACAAAACACTTTTGTTTGATACATGGGGATGCTTTCAAAACTAGGCAAGTACATTTTTGAAAGAGCATTCAGCTCCGAACGACAATAGTGTTCGAAGTACGAGGGTCAAACCAGCAACACCAGGTTTGAACTAATCAAAGCGGCTCAAAGCAGCAACATCGTTTCGGAGTCCACCCGACAAACAAAACAATACGTAACAAATATCGTTTCGGAGTCTACCCAACAAACAAAGCAATACCGAACAAACAAAATCGTTTCGGAGTCTACCCGAAAAACAAAGCAATACCGAACAAACAACATCGTTTCAGAGTCCACCTGACAAACAAAGAACTACCGAACAAACAACATCGTTTCGGAGTCCACCCGAACATGCAAGACCGCCTCAAGGAGCATACGAATTACAAACATCGAGAACGTTCGGACAAATCTAGAGCATTAAAATTACTTCAAACACCTGAAGCATTAGCTCAACATCGTCCCAAAGCAATCTACACTAAAAGAGCATTCGACTCCGAACAGCAACAATGTTCAGGTTACAAAGCATAACCAGTAGCACCAGGAATGAATCATCTGAATAGCAACACATCCAGCAATAGCCATTCCAGCATCCAGACCAGCTCTTGATCGGAGAGTTGGGAGAGTTGGGATGACGGGGCGTTAGCCCCGCCCTTTGGTTATGGTTAATTAGGCGAAAAAACATTTGTTAACTCCCTAATCAAGAGTTGTTCCCCTTGACTTGGGGGACTTGGTTGTATAGGTGATTACATCACCTAATTAACGGACATTTAACCACTAAATGGGTCAACACCCCTTTGACTAGTGACAAGACCGCAACCAGGGTTCCAAATTCACACAAGGAATCATCTTCATCCGAGCAACCACGTGCCCAAACAAGCACTTCGAATATTCGGACCCGAAACAGAAAATCCCATATCGAAGGACAACAACCAACTACATGCTCAACCACCAATATAATCAACTCATTTATTACAGGTATAAGGATCCCAAACTCTCAACTCTTACTATTGTTGTTATACTCAATGCATTATTTGACTTAGGCATCAGAGTGGTCAAGACGGACAAACCCCGTCTAAGCTTTGACGTTTGTTCATTCTTGTATCTTTCTAACAACGAAGAAGCGGAACAACGCTTAGAGGCAAGATCCGAATAGATAAATACAATCACCACTCAAAGATCATTTATTCGTTCCTAGTAATCTCCCTCTGAGGAATTCGATAGCAACAAAGACCATAAATATTCGAGATCGATCGAGGGGTGAGGGACAGGGAAAAGGAGACTAGACATAACTAACTCTACAATCACTAAGCACATATGCATGTTTCGCATCACCTAATTGTTCGATCACCAATGTAGCTAGCTACCTAGTTTATCTTGTTACGTTTGCTCCATTCGTTTGGCTGATGCACACACCCATGTACTCGACGCATTCCCTAGCTCTAGCTACGTACATAATTCCATATATATTCTTAGGATCTCAAATAAGAAGGCAAGCATTGCATTGTGTTGCTTGTTGGCATTGCACTAAGTTACATATCGATCATACATGCGTGCGTGCGTAAATTTTCACATAAAGAGAAAGAGGTTGAGATACTTTCAAGCACAAAGGCTACTGTCTGCCAACACAATACCATGTCCATCCGTGACTCCATGTATAACATCAGGAATGCATGGCAAGTACCCAGAACCTTCATATTCCATGTGCCTAAAATTTCATTTGCCCCTGACGTGGTTTAATTAAACTAAACCGATCGATCAGAGATTATTTTCATATGGGTCTCAAAACAAGTTTAATTAATTTACTAAGGCATGGATTGGAGGCAAAACCTAATGATGCCGTTGCCCGTGCCGCTTGGCGTGCATGCGAATAGTTTAGAATAAGACCTACCTATTCTCAAACCATGTTACCCTGCACATGGCTTTTGCTAATTAATATTAGCAAAGCGAGCGTACAAAGAACAAGGTGGACAAATTAATTAAGCTAATTTAAGCAAAGCTAGCTTAATCGATCGAGTAGTAGTGTTTTGATTGATTGCCCTAATCATACGAGATTATTCCCTTGCCACTAAACCTCACTTTGGCTTGTATCTATTTGTCCCAGTCGATTGATCAAAATTAATCGATTTCCCATTTAAGGAGAGCTAAATAACTAATTAATTAGCATATGTAAGATCCATCATGTTAGTTTTTACTGTAATCTAACTAATTAAAGACAATGACATGACAAATCTATCTTGATCGATGCGTTACCCGGCAACCGTTAAACATGATTAGGCAATATCCCTATCTTCCACTGTGCTGCCAGAATTTAGTGCTCTAACTATCTTAATTATGGTCCAAGATAATCGCGTGTGTGCCATTTGCTCGTATGCTTAATTCCTTTCTCAATTTGCTCAAATTAAGTATTTGAAGTCTGATCGAGTGGTAGAGGATACATATATTGAAGATGTATACATCGATCATATCATAAACAAAGACACCCGTGAATCGAAAGTCTTGATCGACTATAGGAGGATCTCAAATTTGAAAGTTATAAGTTTTAGTCTTCTGTAGGCATTGTCACCATTGTGGTGTTGGTCGCTTGGTTAAGATACCGTGTGATTTGAATGAAGCTAGGATTGAGCCAAGACAATATCGATAGCAATATAGCATATAGAAAAGAGAGCTTGAGATGGAGAAAGACAATGTGGTGATAACAAAGGGACATACACTAAGGTCAATTGATGTAGATAAGCGAACCACTAATGTCACTATCCAGGTGATTCAACCATATAGCTCCGATCGATCTAGATATATGTACAGCTAAAATGCTATAATTTGAATAGATTCAATATAGTGTTGGATGTTTTTGTATTATCCTATCCACTCAGAAAAGAGTAGCCACATGATATGATATTCTCTTTCCCTTTTCTTCTTATTTGAGTGGGCTAATTGGTTGCTCGGTATTGTATGAGGTGGGGTTCAATCAATCAAGTCTCCATGATCTTCCAAATCTTGATCAATGCGATGCAGATTGGTGTTATTTGTTACGATGCAAACGATCGACGTGATGCCTATATTGTCCAAAGAAACTAAGAAATGGGTTTGTTCTAGATCGATCTATAAGATTACGAGCTAATTAGTTACCTTATCTAGTTATTTATGGATTGTAACCATCTTTGTATTATAAGCAATTTGGTCGAACCGCATTATTAAGTACATTGATGAAAAGCTTAAATTTCGATTCATATATAATTTGACACATGATCGACTTACATACATATACACAAATGTATAGGTCTATTGGACTGAAGCTGTTTCTTTTCATACTATCTATATTGCATTTTGTATAAGTGTATACATAACTTATTTATCCATATTGCATTTTGTACCATGCAAAATATATAAATAATGTACATACATTCATTGAGTTGAAAGCAAACGAAGATAAAACCCTAGAGAGCAAGCAAAAGAGCGCGATTGACGGAAGCAGAGAGTGTGCGAGGGAACCAGCTTCCTTCACGTCCAAGTGTTCCAGGTTTAATATATATCATTGCTTCTGTCTGCTACATTTGCCACACTACACGCCTCTTTCCTCTTATATTCTCAACATCATGCATACATATCCAGGTTTAATCTAACTTTAATTTAACCGATTAACTTAATTAAACCTCCCGTTAATCAATCCCGCAGGGGCAAACAAAATACATTAATAAAAGTTCGGCTTCCGAATTGATGGCATCGCCGACAACGTACTCGTTAAATATAGTTGCAGATCAAAGTTGCAGTACGTAATAATCCAAGTTCTGTGGCTTAAATATATGCAGTAGAATTTACTACCTTACATACTTACTATGAACTTAAATTTTTCAGTCTCTTCTGGTGAGGAGAGGGAGCTAATGTTTAATATATACTTGATGTTCTAGCTATAATTAAGCCTCTTTAATTTTTCTGGTGAATCTTGAATTATTGCTGCTGCACTTCTTTTGTGATTCATTTCACCGTACATAAGTATGTCTACCATAAATATATGGTCTAATTAGCTGCTTATATCATTTCATTTAATATGAGAAGCTAGCTAGCTGGTAGTCTGGTATATAAATCGATTATTTGCTACTAATTCTCCATATAGATGTTACAAAGCGTTGCATACACGCATGAACAAAAATAGAGAAACAGGTTCTTGGTTTGGAAAAGCATCCGCTTACATTGATCAGTTCAATGAGGAAGTTATTGTTAGTATGGTTGATTACATCACCTAATTAAAGGACACTTAACCACTAAATGGGTCAACACTCCTTTGATAAGTAATAAGACCGCAACCAGGGCTCCAACTTCACACAAGGAACCATCTTCATCTGAGCAACCACGCGCCCGAACAAGCACTTCAAATATTATTAAAGCACTTCATCCGAAACAAGAAATCCCCCATCGAAAGACAACAACCAACTATATGCTCAACTACCAATATAATCAACTCATTTATTAAAGGTATAAGGATCCCCGAGCATTCAACTCTTACTATTGTTGTTATATTTGACTTAAGCATCAGAGTGTTGAAGGCGGGCAATCCCCGTCTAAGCCTTTGACGTTTTTTCGTTTTGTATTCTTTCTAACAACGAGGAAGCAGAGCAACGTCCGGAAGCCAGGTTCAAACAAATAAATACCATCATCACCAAACTACCCTATACTTGCTTCTACTCATTTTCTCTGCGGAATTCAGTAGAAACAGTTGGTGCCGTCTGTGGGAAACGAGACGTTAATTTTAAACCACTTACAGATACCACCAAACCAAAAACCCAAACTAGCAAAACCCTAGAGCAATAATGGTGCACGAAGATGGAGACACATCCGCAATGACGCCGCCTCAGAGTGCGAAAACCCAGCAATTTCTCTCGTGCATGGCTGAAAACGACACGCACGACATGACCGAGGATGAGGCAGCTGACCAAGTTTTTCAAGAGTTGCGAAAGGCCAGAGCCAAATACGATCAGGAATGACAGGCTCGACAAAGGTTGGAAGACTGACTCGATGCATTCATTCGGAGGCAAGAGGCCCAAAATGTGGAAGACCCACGGTTCCAGACGAGAGGAGAGATAGAGCATAATGTGGAGGTTGTTCGCGTCCATCCGCTCAGGGGACTCAACCCTCAGCTACCCAGGCCACTCCCATTACCCGAAAGGGATCAACAAGACGAGGAGACCCCTTCAGTCAACGACAACTCTGCAATGCTCCGAAGGATGGAGGAGTTCGCACCAAAAATCTCATAGCTCTGAAAGGATAAGTTGCTCGGGAAGGGTGGGATGTTCACCCCTCGAATCAGTCCATTCTAGTTGCAGATACTGGAATACGGCAGAGACACGAATGCAAAGACTATTAAGATCAATTGGTTAAATGGGAAGGGAGATCCGAGGATCCACATCGATGAATACCAATCCGCCACCGCTAGACCTGATATTCGGATCTGACCCTGTGTTTCTTGTTCCAGGAAACTCTGATCGAGATGCCAGGGGAGAAGATTGGATGCCCGAAAAGGAAGGTCTATGCGATCAGTTCCAAGAAACCCATGAAGGCAGGAAAGAAGGAGAGACCACCCAGTATCTTCTCATTCGATGAAGGGGACATCCAACACAACAACACCTTGTCGTTTGTCATCGATGGTATCGTGGATCATTACCTCGTCAAGAGGATATTGGTAGATAATGGGGCCTCAGTGAACGTCATATTCCTGGATGCATACATGGCATTGGGACAACCCAAGCACAAGATGACTCAAGATCATGAGTGCATTGCCAACTTCACAGGCGAAACATCATATTCGATTGATAGTGATTATATGCGATTTAGAATCGGGGCACATGATTCGCCACACAGCGAGATCCAAATGGATTTCGTAGTCCTAGATGTCCACTCCCCGTACAACATGATCCTCGGGAGGCCAGGAATCAACAAGCTGAGGCTCATAATAGTAGGGCATATGCTGCTAGGCAAATAAATTCCCAACCGATTTCGGAAAAGGATATGTGTGGAGATATAATTTTGTGGAGACATTTGCCCACCTGAACTAAGATAACACCCGATTGGAGGTATTAACGGTTGAGAAAGCATCACCCAGGGAAGAAATGTCGGACGACCCACGGGATGGACTGACTTCCGTGCATCCAGTGGCCAAGCATAATGAGCTTCGAACCATCCAGCTTTCGGAGGAGTATCCTAAACGCAGTGTGCATATTGGTGCCCAAATGGCACCCAAGCTCTCTGAGCAACTGGTCCAGATATTGAGAGAGGCAAGAGGTGTTCGCATGGTCCTACGCGGACATGCTCAGAATTTCTATAAACATTATATCACATAGGCTCAGTGTCACCATGAGAATGGGGCCGATCAAGCAGAAGAGGAGAGCGTACAAAGAAGAACACTATGCCGCCATGCACGCGGAAGTTGACAGACTGCTGAAGATTGGGTTCGTTAGAAAGGTTGACTATCTGAGTTGGATCTCCAATGCAGTCATGGTGGAGA
The DNA here is from genome assembly GCA_946800695.1 of Geum urbanum. Classification (NCBI taxonomy): domain Eukaryota; kingdom Viridiplantae; phylum Streptophyta; class Magnoliopsida; order Rosales; family Rosaceae; genus Geum; species Geum urbanum. Next base: position 8,308,954 of record OX326997.1, read on the forward strand.
AGAGCAACAGGAAGTGGCAAATGTGCATCGACTACAACAACCTAAATAAAACTTTCCCCAAGGATAACTTCCCGATACCAAGGATCGATCAATTGGTCAAGGCGACAGCTGGGCACGAAATGTTGTCAATAATGGATGCCTACTTAGGGTACAATCAGATCTTTATGAACCTCGAGAACCAAGAGGTGACTTGCTTCATGATCGACAAAGGTCTATACTGCTATGTTGTGATGTCGTTTGGCTTGAAGAATGTTGGGGCTACCTACCAACGCCTCATGAATCTCATCTTCGATAGTTTAACGGGCAGGATTGTTGAGGTCTACGTCGATGATATTCTCGCAAAAAGTGTCAAGGTTGTGGATCACGCCCAAAATCTAAAAACCGTGCTCGGCCTCCTTATCAAGAGCGGCATAAGGCTAAATCCGGCCAAATGCACATTCGGTGTTACCACTAGCAAGTTCCTCGGGTACATCATAAGTCACAAGGGTATCAAGGCCTCGCCCACAATGGTAAAAACCATTATTAACATGAAGCCTCCCATCAAGAAGGCTGACCTTCAGAACCTCACGGGGAAGCTGGCTTCGTCGAACTGCTTCATCTCCCGTTATTCTACTAAGTGTGCACCCTTCTTCAAAGACCTCCAAACAACCAACAAACGGGATGTCGTTTGGACGCCCGAATGTGAGGCATCATTCTCAAACATCAAGCAATATCTAGCCTCTATTCCTCTCCTATTCAGACCCTTGAAAGGAGAAACTTTATACTTATACTTGGCTATTTCGCTAACAGCTGTAAGCTCTGCCCTTGTTCGCAAGGAGGAGAGTTCGGAGTTGCCTATTTTTTTCTTCAAGAAAAGGCATGACAGATGCAGAAACCCGTTATCCGACGATCGAGAAAATGGCACTTGCGTTAGTCACTGCGGCCAGGCGATTAAGACCGTACTTCTAGGCTCATAGCATCCACCTTCTTATGAACGTGCCCCTTGGACAGGTCCTTCAATCGCCTGATCATAGCGGTCGTCTTGAAAAATGGGCAATTGAATTGAACGAGTTTGACGTACATTATCTTCCCTGAACAACAATGAAAGGACAGGCAGTGGCTGACTTCATAGCCGAATATACGGAAGCTGAAACACCAGCCCCAATAGAAGCCAACGTCCCGAGTGCGGCTGTCGCACCTTAAAAACCACATATGCCCCAGTCTCGTTGGAATCTCTATGTGGAAGGATCATGCACGAAGAAGACGAGTGAAGCCGGAGTTATATTACCCGGTCCCTGGGGGGTGGGGTGAACACCGAATATGCCTTCAAGTTCGAGTTCAAGGCCACGAATAACAAAGCCAAGTATGAAGTCCTCATTGCCGGTTTACAATTGACCAAGAACTCGGGAGCCCCAGACATCAACATCTTCAGTGAATCACAGCTCGTGGTCAACCAGGTAGAAGGGGACTTCCAGGCAAAGGGAGAAACCATGGCCGCTTACCTTGGTTACGTAAAAGCCTTACTAAGCAGATTCAGATTCTTATCAACATTACCCATATCCCCAGGGGAAAGAATTTTAATGCAGACAAGCTCGCCTAACTGGCTACGGCACCTGTTCACTCAGAGTATGGACAGAGGGTGGTCGAAGTTTTGAAAAGTTCGAGTATCCCAAAATCATTGGAAGAGATATTTGCCATCGAGCCACACAAGGATAGTTACATAGACATGCACATCGCGTACAAGATAAGGGATGAACTACCAGTAGACAAGGCAGAAGCTCGCAACATCATCGCCAAGGCATCGAACTTTAGTGTCTGAGGCAACTGCCTATACCGACAAGGGAAGACCTGGCCAAACCTCAAATGTGTGATACTAGAAAAAGGAGAGAACATCGAGAGAGAGATACACTCGGGAGTGTGTGGACATCACGTGCGCACCAGATCTATTGCCGACGAGGCTCTTCAAAGTGGATTTTGGTGGCCCACGATACACAGAGATGCTGTCGAAATTATGGGCAAGTGTCATTAGTGCCATTTACGCAAACACAAGGACCAAGAACCTGTTGTACCATCTCGATCCTCCTGTCCCCTGTGCAGTTCGCACAATGGGGACTTAACCTGATCAAAAAAGTCCCGAAATCCAAAGGACAATATAGCTTCCTCATCGTGATTATCGACTATCACACCAAGTTCATCGAGGCCCAACCATTGGTGAGAATCACGATCGAGAAAGTAAAAATATTCTTGTGCCGATTCTTGTATTGTCGTTATGGAACACCGCTCAGCATCATCACGGATAACGGGACCCAGTTCAACAATGACAAGCTGAAGACATTCTGCAAATGATAGGGCATTAACCTCATCTTTGCATCACCAGCGCATCCCCAAACTAACTAGCAAGTCGAAGCAGTGAACAAGATCGTCAAGCAAGGCATAAAGAAGAAGATCGAAGACATCGAGCTCGGTGACACCTGGTATGGGCGATGTCTCGAGCTTGTGCCTAAGATACTATGGTCAATTTGAACAACAGCAACAACAGCCACATGAGAGACGCCTTTTAGTTTAACATTCAGAACAGAAGCGATGCTGCCTCTAGAATTTACCCACCGGAGCCCAAGGATAGAGAACTACGATCTGGTCATGAATGAAGGGGGGTTACGACTAGACAATGACCTGCTCGAAGAAAAGAGAGATACAACACATCTGCACAACACGGTGAACAAGAAGCGAGTCGCTCAACTTTATAATCAGCGTGTCTAGGCCCACCTCTTGTAACTCGGGGACTGGGTTATGAAGGAAATACAAAAGAAAGTGAAGAGTCTTCGACCATCCTGGGAAGGCCCGTATGTCATCGACGAGGTCTCCCGTCCGAGTATATTTTTCCTTAGAGATATGGAGGGACGAAGACTTCATTTCCCATGGAAAACTCAGCATTTGCGCAAATATTTTCATTAAATATTATCTGTTTTTACTCTTTTGCTTATATTCTCCCAAGTCACCGAATACTCTGGGGACTTAGGGGAAGCCCATTATTTGCACTCGCGAGCTCTGTTGTACGGAACTACTAGCAACTTAATGAGAATGAGATTATTTATAAACATCATTTATGTCCGACAATAAAAAAACCAATACGAATTTACGACAGGAATAAATGGATATACTTGACTAGATTCCAAAACAACCTCTCGTTGGGCATGGCTATGCAAAGCGACAGCCGGATATACTTACAGAGCACCATTCTTGGCCCCACAAAAAACAATATGCTCGTTCTCGAGACGAGAACGCAAAAATCACACGAAGGTTTTAGTGTACTTTACAACCAAGAAAAGCAAAGAAAAAACTCCTAACTAAAAATCAAGTAAAAAAACATACACCATGAACACCTTCAAGCTTGAGCACCACCCCCACCCTCCGCGTTCGCATCTTGTTCCCCCTCAAATGTCGAATCGATTGCCCCTTGCTCGATCAAGACCTGCAGATTTCTCGCTTGCTCATCTTGCCAGGCATTGAACTTCTCCAGACTCGAGGAAGGTCTTCATGATCTCGACATAGTCATCCACCTGATTCTTCCCTTCTTTGTTAACCATCTCCTTAAATTCGGCACTCCCTTTGAACGGAGCAACCGCCTCAGCCCTCACCTTGTCCATCTGCTCGAACTCGGGGGAACATTTAAAGTTGGTCATGGCCTCCTCCTCGATCTAGACGCGACATTCGGACGTGAGAAGCTTGCCTTCCATCTTGGACATTTGACCCTGCAAGTCAGACATTTTCTTCTCAACCGCCCCATTTTCCGCCTTCACCATCATCAGCTTGTCTTGGGCCTCCTTCAAATCCTTCTGCGAGTCCGACAACTCAATATTGTGTTGCTTGACCCGTTCCCCTTTCTTTGTTGCATGCTCATTGGGCTTGGCGATATCGGTCTTGGCCTTGGCCTTTGCCAGCTTGGTTGTCTGAAGGAGACATCCTTTCAAGCCACGCATAAGGTAGAGCTGGTGTTAGAACTGAGTGCACGCCTCGAAGGCCTTGTCGAGACTCTCAGCCAGGGTAACTCCGAGTTGACGACACTTCTGCAAGGCTTCTATGCCCACATCCATCGACTTTCTAACCTTGGCCAGGTAGTCAGAGGCATAACTCGTGGTACCCTTCATGGCAACACTAACACCAGGGGTGGAGCCAGGCCTAAGCGCAAGCTTTTGGCGCTTCGAGAGAAGAGAACTTTCGGTGTTCAACCCATCAGGATATGCCTTGCTCTTGCCCTTGGATTGAAGGGACTCAACCTCTTCGTCAGGAAACAATTATTACCTAATTTTAGATTGGATATTGGATCCATATTCCTAAACCTAATTCTAGAACTATATATATGTATTATGCCTCAAAAGGTTGAATCCATGACTCGTGATCGATATTCTCTTTAGAGGGAGATTTTGGTCCAACTTTTGGGGTCGATCGTGGTTGTTCTCATACAACTCATAAACATTCATTGTAGTTGCTTTCAATCAAATATCCGATTTGACTTTTAACAAAGCGCAATTATGTGGCTTGCGGAGTGAGGGGATTTTGGTATGTTTTGCTTATATATAACAACCACGCTTAGGGCTTAATCAATGATAACTATCGTTAGATCTTTCCCCTTCCCACTTTCCCATGCGTAAGCCTAATGTAATAGAAAACGCAGTTTTGGAGTGACACTTGATTTATCATCTAACGTACCCTCCAAAGTTATGCATAACTTGCATTATTATTCTTGCCGACGTACGAGTGATACAATTAAATTAAATTAAGTTGATTAACGAACATTGATCCTCCTCGTTTAGTATTATTATTCTCGAAAACGATTTTAATCATTGAACTACATGATGCTTTAACCCTACAATCCCTACATAAGTCACGGAATTGAGACGTACCGTAGCTAAAGACCAGAAAAATGTAAGAAGCTAAGGTTGATCGGGTTGATCCATCGACCCGACAATAGGGACGTTAAGGTGGGCCAAAACGACAAGTACTGGGCCTGAACTGAATTTAATGATGGGCCTACTCTTGTCTCGCAATTTGGCCCCGGTCGTGGGACCAAACCGAAACCCCAACCAAGTGATGCTAAATTCCCACCTGACGTGGTTGTTCATGGTCCTCAGTCCTCACTTCGTCAACGCGTCTCATCTTTTTTTCAGGAATGAATGAATCTCTTTCCGGTGTGAGTGTATATATGGAATTGGTTCCCTTCTTCTTCGCAGGCCTCGGTGCATGTGCTTCTGATTTTGACCCTTTATCTAACACAGTATTTGACTTGACTTCTTTTTTATGTACGTGGTGTCCAGTTGTCCATGTCTGCTATCCATTCTCGTTCTCTGTACAAATGGGACTCCTTTTACCCCAAGAAAATCTGTATGGTTGGTCTCTACTACTTACCTTGACATCCAATGATGGAGCTCGGAGCTTCTTCTGTTTGTGACATTTTCTCTACACATAAACACAACTCTAATGATTTACTGAACCGCTGAGGCGAATATTGGACACCATCACATGCTCGACTTTGCGATTATGGAAATTGGCTTCACATTCAGACCTTTTTGTTTTTATCCATTTTACTGGGTAGGCAAACTTGGATCATCAACTCTTGGAGCAGAAGAGTTTGGCATATAGTATGAACATGGTGTACACAATTTCGTGGAGTTGCTGCATCTGATATAGTTTCTCAAATCTTCCATTGTCAATTAAATCATAATGCGAGGACATGTGACATGAAAGAGGACGGTCGATTTGGTCGGAATCATAAAAATTATAACCAAGAATGATTCGGATTCAGTCACATCGTCGTCAATAGTTTCAGACAGCTGGTGAATGCAGATACCTCACATAATTGATCCTATTACAACATATCATTGTTTGACTGCATATGTCAGACATTACACACGAAATTGCCATATTTAGCAAGGTAAAGGTACAGCATCTGTTATACACCATTAAAGAACAAAGTTTCAACAGCATCACCATCTGCCCAGGACAAGAGTCACAGGAATGGAACGGAAAACATGTAAACCAAAATGAAGACCATATGCCCCAAACCCTCCAACTGTTTGTATCAGCTAAATGTGGGATATGGATGGCACTCAGGACTAGTAAGAAATGCGTATAAAGTGGTATAACATAGTAACTTGACTAAGAGTGAATAACGTTGTCCTTCACCAAAATAAATACTTAATTGATTTGAGAGAACAAAACTTGTGGCCCAGCGACCAAAATGTTTGACACGAGAAGGAAAACAGTGGCCCAATTGTGTTAACGGGGCTACATTCTAACCTATGTATGCTACGCCCATGTGCCAGCCTATTCCAAAAATCAGCTTGAGCATTGAGATTAAGCTTACAACATTACATGATGTCGAGATCAACCAACGCCAATGATCATCACTCTGAAACATGCCTACAGCAGTGCAAGCCTTGTTAAGAGTATACATACGGTATGATGATAACAAACCAAGCTTCACTCATCAGCATCCCCAGTATCTATGCTTTAGTATCAAAACTCTGCAGTCTAAGTTTTTCGGTTAAACTTCCTCCTTTTCATTCCTCCTTTTTGCCTCTCGTCCCTCTTCCTCTTCTGTTCTTGCTTGTGGAATGACTTCCCAACCAAAGAAGGTTGCTCTTTTAATGCAAAGGATTTTGCAACATGGCCCAAGTGAAGTTTCTTTGCTACAAAAATTCTTTTCAGCTCACCACGATGGGCAGTGTATGCACGAATCCAAGAGCAAAATGCATCCTTGGCCAGAGGCTTTATGTTTTGCTGTGAAATGAAATGAAGGCAATATGTTAAATTTTCACAACTATAATAAATCCTTAAAAGCAACAACTCTCCATAATATTAGGTCCGTATCAGATCTGTTCAGGTTTGAATATTAATGAAGCTAACAAAGGTTATTCTCAATTTGCAAGAAAACATCTAAACATGTATGGCATTTAATGGGCACATTCACATTTATTTTAAGACTCATGAAGAAAACTTGAGAGATATGAACTACCTGTTCTGTAAATGATTCAAGTGCCTTTTGCAGTGCCAGCACCCAAGGATGTGCATCAATCGAAACAAACTTTCTGACATGCGGTTGACCATATAGTGGGAAACTATCTAATACTTTGAGGAGTGGATACTCTGCTAGAGAAACGCCATGCTTCTCCAATTCTTTCAAATAATCAATTTCAATAGGTTGCAAAAATAATAATGAATCTCCTTTTTCACCCAGCCGAGCAGTTCTTCCAACCCTACAGCAATGATACAATTGACATCATGTCTGCCGTAGTTTAATATCAACATTACACAGAAGATTCAATGCTCAAAACCTACTTCTTCCAACAAATCACTTCAAGTAAACAATAATACTACACTTCATAGATAAAGTTCAATTCGTTAGCAAAGTTTATTTGAATAATGAATAAGTAACTTGCCAATTTGTTTGTCCATCTCATGATGTATAATCATGTAATGTTGCACAAGACAAGTTATAATGATCCTTTACACAATTATATGGTAAAGTCTGGCATTCAAAAATATACAGGGTGAAGTGCAATACAGGCTGAAGTCCAACATACCTATGCACATATTCAGTAGCCTCGCCTGGAGAATCATACTGTATGATACATCTAACTTTTGGGAAATCCAAACCTCTAGCAGAAACATCTGTGGACAAAAGAAGACCTGATTTTTCTGTTTTGAAGGTCTCAAATGCTGTTCTTCGATCTACTTGCTCCATATTCCCATGTAACCGGAAGATCTTGCATCTAAGGAATTTCTCCTTAAGTTCTGATCCTGGTCCTGAACTAGGTTTGAACTGGAACTCACTTAACAAGGAGTAGTGAAAATCCACTGCATCACATGTTGAAAAGAATAGCACAATCTGAAAAATGAGCGCGTGTTAGTGGCCTTAACAAGGAAAGAACATAATATAATGAAGCCGAGCACTAGGTCAAAGTATAAAACTAAGCTTAACCAAAGGAAATTAATGTGAGGAACTTAGATTGTGAGAAATAAGATCAATGAGACATAAGAGTAGACTATGGAAAATGTGTCCCATCATATGAACTCATTAGCAATATCAACTGTTCAATAACACACACCCTAAGTTGAGCTAAAACTATAAAGCTTAAGATCAAGTTTTCATATCAGTGACCACTTGTAATATGAAATTGATAAGTTGAGAAGTAGGTTTACTTTTTCAGAAGTTTCACGCTCAAAAAGATGCTTCAGAATGGAAAGAAGTACAGCAAGCCGCGCATTGCATGGTACTGCAAAGAAAATTAATCAGAACACTTGCAGTGCATCACCAAATATACTATGATAAATCCTCCACCAAAAATGGAATAAAAAAACAATTGACACACACCTGTAACATATCTCTGAATCAATTGAGCTGGAAGTTTATAATCTTCATTACTCGATGCTGCTACTTTCACGGAAAATTGTGATTCCTCATCAGATCCCGACTCCTCTAAAGCTTCAAATTTCGTAACTGACCACTTATTCTTCTCAGGCATACCAATCAAGACCGGTTTCTCTAAGCTCATATTTGCAAGGCGATTGACCTTTTCATTCAAAGTCGCAGACAACAGCAAATTCTGCCTCTGAAACTCATTTTTACTCAAAACACCACTACCCTTAGCATCAGCCCTATCTTTCCTCGACCCCAATTGATCCAGTATTTCCTCTATCTCTTTCCCAAATCCCAATTCCAAAATTCTATAAAAAATAAATAAAAAATGCACATTTTCAAAACTAGGCAAAACCGCATCCTCAACACAAACAAAACATCAAAAAGGGTATATTGCATTAGTGATATCAGTACCTATCCGCTTCATCGAAGATTATCCAACGCAAATTCGTATGCAAAAACGATGACGTATTCTTCAAATGATCCAACAGCCTCCCAGGTGTTGCAACAAGTATAGAAATGCCTTAAAAAAATGGCAAATACATAAAGCTCAGGGTTTAGGGTTTATCTAGAAAAAGATCAAATCATTGAAAAATGACAAACCAAAGTTGAGTTCTTTAGTTACCTTTACGTAACCTGGGCTTCTCTTTCTCCCTCTTTTCACCTCCCATTACATAACCAGGTACAATCCAGTGAAAACGGTGCAGTAACTTGTGTAAAATCTCATAAACCTGCAGACACAGCTCTCTAGTCGGCACAATAACCAAAGCGAAAGTCCCATCGGAGCGTTGAATCCTAGGTTCTTGTAAGCTCAGGTGGTGTATCACCGGAGCCAAATACGCCACCGTCTTCCCCGTCCCCGTCGCCGCATTCACCAACACGTGGCGGCCGGCCAGAATAACCGGGATGGCTTGGGCTTGCACCAAAGTTGGACCCTTGAAGCTCAATCTCTCTGTCAAAAAATTCAAACTTGGATTGAGTTTCTGGTTACGCAAAAAACAAAAAATTAGAACCTAGGTTTTTACTTTTACTCTTTTACCTTGGAGCTGGTCGCATAGTTTGGGATGAAGGCCGAGACTTGAGAAGGACGAAGCTGAGAAAATCTCACCGTCTTCTTCTTCTGCTTGTGTTGCTTTCCCGCTTTTCTTGACGGCCACCATTGCCGCACTCGACCTAAACCTTATTTCTCAAAAGCGTTCTTATTCAAACAGCACAGATTACCCGACCCGACTCTCACTGGGCCGGTCTTTATTTAAATTCAGGCCCAGCCCAATTTGAAAAGAACTGAAAAACTGACACACGAGAACGAAGCTTTGCTCGTCGTCAACGATGAAAAAGCAATTGCCCTTTTTGTAGATTAGGGTCTGTATTCAATCACGAAATTGGTAGAGTTATGTTATATTTTAAAAATTCTTTAAAATCTTAATGTATTTGATCTGAATTCTAAATAATCTTTAAAAATTTTGATGTGTTCATTCTGAATTTTAAACAATCCATAAAAATCTTGTGGTATTCAACAATAGAACATATATTTCTCTCACAATTTTTTTCTACATAAGTCTTTAAAGCGTCCTCCCTCCCTCAATTTTTTTTCTACATACGTCTTTAAAGTGTTTACTTTAGTGTCACAACAAAGATAACGTCTTTAACCTTTGCTTTCATTACCATTTCCTCATGGTTTGATTTCATTAATGACTTCCACTACTATACTTTCAATAATTAATTTCTATATGGTATAAACTTTAGTCTAATTACTACGATTTTATAAATATTATTAAAATAGTTCTCAAAATCTTATTTTATAGCAATGATCTTCGTCATTTATCGGTTTATTCTAATTTAAAATATCGAGTGATCCATTATAGTACATACAATTTTTCTAATATAAAAGTGTTTATAATTTTTGTTTTCAAATAATAAAGAACTTCATTTTCAACGGAAATGACAATAGTACTTAATAATGGAACAATGAATGTTAAAGAGAATCAAGATAATGAGAACATGAATTAGAAATACGATAACGGTGCCAATTCAAGACTCAAAAGTGTGATCATAATATAGAAAAAATCAAAAATAATGCATTTTATTTTTAAATATATGATAATGTATTCTGATATTTGAATTTTTTCTTAAACTTTAATTATTCGAACAATTCTTAAAAAAACAAACTAAATTCTTATAAAATAATACAAAAAATCTTTTCAAATTCATGCGAATTTATGTGGATTTAAAATCACAACAATCTACGCATTATAAATAACTAGCAGTATGCACGCGCATACGCGCTTGAGATTTTTATGTAGAGTAATTTTTATGCACGTGATTTGTACATAGTGCAGTTATAGTTTACTTTTTTGCCATTAAACATATTAATTGATAACTAAAGAGATTAATTATCCCAAGACAATTGACGGGTTTTTGAAAATTTAACCATAAGTACTTTTTGCTTAATTAATTAAGATCCTTTAAAATTCAAATTAAAGGACGAAGTTGGGGCAGATGGGGTCGGACGACGTCGTTCAGTTGGAGAAAGGTTTTCTGTCCGGAGAGGTTGATGAAGACGAGTCGTCGTTGGCGGTGATTCATGCGGTGTCGTTTCGAGAAGTGGAGGAGAATTTCGTGAAGTATCAAATGTTACGAACTGAGGAATAAAAGCAGGAACACACAGTTTTAGCTCGTAAGCTTCTTATCCTTATTGACTGCAACTTCTAGGCATCATATAGCCTTTTACAAAACAGAATTCAAAACAGAATGTAAACCACGTTTACACCACCTACAACGTGGACTAGATAAGGGAAATACCAATTCAAAGCAGATCTGCAACCCTACAAGTCAGGGTTGTTATTAACTAAACTAAACAAACTCAACTACTAAGAGACTTTCTAGGAAGACATAGTCAGCAAATCATATCCAACAAATCCTCCCTTGAACTGACTTTGCATAAATGCAGTCAGTTCACATCTGAGCTCCGACACAAACCAATCTCCTCCCTTAATCTCAAGAACACTTCTAACTTCAAAGGTTTAGTCATGATGTCTGCCAATTGATCTTTAGTACCACAGTAAGCTAATTTCACCACTCCATCATTGTTTAAGTTCCGAAGAAAATGAAACCGAACATCTATATGTTTACTTCGACCATGAAAAACAGGATCCTTTGAAAGCCTAATTGTTGAACAATTGTCACAAAGAATCTGAGTACACTTACTTGGCTTGAAGCCGAGGTTCTCAATAATCATTTGCATCCAGATGCATTGAGTAGCACAGGAGGCTGCTGCTATGTATTCAGCTTCCGTTGTTGAGAGACTCACCATAGGTTGCTTCTTGGAGCTCCAAGCAACTGCCCCAGAACTCAACTTAAAAACATAACCTGGAGTGCTCTTTCTATCTCCGAGATCCCCTGCATAATCACTGTCACTATATCCCACCAATTGTTCACCTCCTCCTCTTTGATAGAAAATCCCCAACTCAGCAGTGCCTTTTAGATATCGAAAAACTCTCTTTACAGCTTGATGATGCATCACTGTAGGCTTCTCCATGAAACGACTCACCAAGCTTACAACATACATGAGATCTGGTCTGGTGGCGGTTAGGTACATAAGGCTGCCTACCATTTGCTTGTAGTCAGTAGCATCAACTCTCTCCCCTTCCTCGTTTTTTATCAGCTTACTGCCAGGAATAATTGGATTCCTCACCGGATTGCACTGCTCCATTCCAAACCTTTCCAGTACTTCATTTGCATACTTCCTTTGATTAATAAAAATTCCAGCTGTGCTTTGTATTACTTCCACACCGAGAAAGTACTTCATTCTTCCAAGATCGGACATGTCAAACTCCTTCTTCATTGAGCTCTTGAAGTTTTCTAACATCACTTCATCATTTCCTGTAAAAATAAGATCGTCAACGTATAGGCTCACAATAAGTACCTTCCCACTTGCTCCTTTCTTTGTGAATAAAGTATGTTCACTCAAGCTTCTCTCAAAACCTTCCTTCACAAAATACCCCTCTATTCTACTGAACCAAGCTCGTGGAGCTTGTTTTAGTCCATATAGAGCTTTTTTTAGTTTATAGACTTTATCCTCTTCTCCTTTGACCTCATATCCTCTTGGCTGCTCAACAAAAACATCTTCAGTAAGTTCACCATGCAGAAACGCACTTTTCACATCAAGTTGATACACAACCCATTCTTTGTGAGCCGCAAGTGCTAGGATAATTATGATGGTATCCCAACGAGCAACAGGAGCAAATACTTCGTTGTAATCAATCCCAGCTTGTTGTGCATATCCTTTCGCAACAAGTCTAGCTTTGCACTTGTCTGTTTCTCCTTTCTCATTCAATTTCGTCTTGTAAATCCACTTTACTCCGATCTTCTTAGCTCCTTTTGGTAGCTCTGTCAATTCCCAAGTTCCATTTCTCTCAATGGCTTCCATTTCCAGGTCCATAGCTTGCTTCCAAGTTGGACTATTAACTGCTTCTTCGAACCCCTTTGGATCATTTGCTGCTGTGTACATCACAAGTTGTTGCAACGCTTCTTCCTCTTCTGATAACCCTTCTCCACTTGTATAATCCTCCATCCAAACAGGTTCCCTCCGTTGCCTCCTTATAACACGACTAGGTAAAGAATTGTTTGGTAAAGAGCTGGAATCATCGGCAGCTTCAACTTCATGTTGTGCATCATTTTCTTCTGCTACCTCTTCTTCTTCTTCTTCTTCTTCTTCTTCTTCTTCTTCATCATTTGTATTCTCTTCTTCATCATCTTCCCACATTAGTACATCAGCTTTTATTTCTTTTTCTGACTTCCCCCAGTCCCACTTCTCGTCTTCTTCGAAAACCATGTCTCTACTCACAACAACCTTTTTTGTCTTTGGATCAAACAACCTGTATGCTTTAGATTCTTCACTGGTGCCAAGGAATACACATTTAAAGCTCTTGTCATCAAGCTTTTTCCTCTTGTTGTCTGGTATGTGAACATTTCCTATACAACCAAAGATTTTGAAGTAGTCTACTGAAGGTTTTACTCCGCTCCACTCCTCCTCTGGTGTCTTACCCTTCACTGCTTGTGTTGGGCATCGGTTGAGAACATGTGTAGCCTATCTTACTGCTTCCGGCCAAAACTCTTTAGGAACATCCTTGTCATTCAACATGCAGCGAACTGTGTTCATAATGGTACGGTTCCTTCTCTCTGCTACCCCGTTCTGTTGTGGGGTGTAGGTAGCAGTGAGTTGTCTCCGAATTCCATGTGAACTGCAAAAATCATTAAATTCCAACGAAGTATACTCTCCACCCCGATCAGTTCGAAGACAAGTAATATAACTTCCAGTTTCCTTTTCTACCAAACTCTTGAACTTCTTAAAAGCAATGAGTGCTTCAGACTTGGCATGCAAGAAATATGTCCATACTTTCCGACTATAATCATCTATGAAAGTAATCATGTACCTTTTGTGACTATTCGATTCCGGAGTGATAGGTCCACAAATGTCGGAATGTACAAGTTGCAATAGATGTGTAGCTCTCCAACTGCTTTGTTTTGGAATAAAGTCTCTGTGCTGCTTCCCAACTAAACACCCTCCACAAACTTTCGATGAAGCTCTTAATAATGGCAATCCCTTCACCATCTTTTGGTACTGCAAAGTTCGAAGGCCCTTGAAGTTGAGATGGCAAAAACGGCGATGCCACAAGTCTGTTTGGTCTTCGGTGACTGCTTTAAAACAAGTTGGCTCTTCTGAACAACCAGACTGTTTTGGTGGTATCATCTTGGCCAGTAGTACAAACATTCTATTCGCCGTCATCCCTGTTTGCATAATCAGCCCTCTGCTAGAGTGATACACTTTGCACATATCATCTTTAATAAGTACAGCCAAATTCTTCTCCTGTAACTGACCTATACTCAACAGGTTGTTGTTTAATTCAGGAATATAATACACATGTGTAATGACTTGTGTAAACCCTCCAACCTGCATTCGAATGTTTCCCACACCCAACACATTCATTCTAGCATTATTACCGAGCTTCACCGTCTGCCAATATCCCTCATCTAGACTCAAAAACCATGACTTGTTTCCCGTCATGTGATTCGAACAAGCAGAGTCTAAGAACCATACCTCTTCAAGTTTTGCTTCATGAAGCTCTACATATGACATCAACAGCAGCTCCTCACTCTCATCAAGCTCTGCGTAATTGGCTCCATTTCCCCAGTTAGGACACTCATATTGAAAGTGTCCTAACTTGTGACACTTGAAACACTCTATGAAGGCTTTGTTGCCTCTTCCACCACGTCAACTTCCACTTCCTCTGCCTCGGAAGCTACCTTGAGATCCCCCACGTCCTCTGCCTCTTGTAGTTCTATCATCATATGCCACTTTCAAAGCTTGCTCTTCTTCAGTATTCTTCCTTTTATGAAACTTTGATTCATGAACTAGCAATGAACTTCTGAGTTGATTTACCGAAAGAGATTTGATATCTTTCGATTCATCTATCGAGCACACAACAAAATTCCAGCTGTCCGGAAGAGTGCGCAATATCTTCTCCACAATTTTGGCATCCTCCATGCCTTCTCCAAGATTACTCATATTATTTGAGACTAAAACCACTCTTGAGAAATAGTCTGTAATAGATTCACCAATTTTCATCTCAAGTATCTCAAATTCCCTCCGAAGTGTCTGCAGTTGCGCATTCTTCACCTTTTCATCTCCATGAAACCTTGTCTTCATGGAATCCCAGAGTTGTTTGGCAGTGTCCTTCTCGGTGATTGTCTTCAAAGTTGTCTTATCGATGACTTGGAACAGATAATTCTTCACCTTCAGGTCTTTTAGCCTCAAGCCTGCCAGCTCCTCCCTCTGTGGTCCATTCAAAATTTCCCCTCTTGCTGGTTCATTGAAACCTGGATCCACTAGATGCCACCATTCATTTGAACGCAGTAGATTCTCCATGAGCATTGCCCAATGCTCATAGTCTCCATCAAAACGAGGAATAGTCAGCATTGTATCTCTCTCTGCCATTTTTTTCACACTCTGTTTTCTCACTATTCTCTCGTGTTTGAGCTCTCACACACACTCAGATCAGGCCCCTGTTGGGGCTCTGATACCACTGTTACGAACTGAGGAATAAAAGCAGGAACACACAGTTTTAGCTCGTAAGCTTCTTATCCTTATTGACTGCAACTTCTAGGCATTATATAGCCTTTTACAAAACAGAATTCAAAACAGAATGTAAACCACGTTTACACCACCTACAACGTGGACTAGATAAGGGAAATACCAATTCAAAGCAGATCTGCAACCCTACAAGTCAGGGTTGTTATTAACTGAACTAAACAAACTCAACTAGTAAGAGACTTTCTTGGAAGACATAGTCAGCAAATCATATCCAACATCAAACAGCGCAGTGGGTGTTGTACTCGGCGTTGTTGATATTGGCATGGGGGATCGGCTTCATCATGTTGCTATATCTTCCGGTGAGGAGGTATGTTCTTCGCAGGGATATTCGGTCCAGGAAGCTCTACCTCACTTCCAATGCCATTGTCTACAAAGTAAGTTCAGAATTTAATTGAATTGGGTTTTGTTAATTAGGTCTTGAATAATTTGCATTGAGTGATGATGGGTTTACTTGTTTTGAAGCTCAGGTTACGAGGCCCGTTCCGGTGCCGTTTTTCGGGGTGTTGAAGAAGGAGAAGCATGTTTTGTTAGCTTCAGTAGCTGATGTTGTGATTGAGCAAGGTCAGCATATATAAAATTTTGTTCTTGGTAATTAATAGGGATAGTCTGTGTTATCTTGCTAACAATGTATATACTGTTGTCTTAGGATACCTGCAGTCTCTGTTTGGTGTCTACTCACTTAGGATAGAGCATCTTGGTGTCAGAAGGCCACCAAGCGATGATGTACGAATTCATGGCATTGCCAATCCAAGTGCTTTTAGAAAGGTTTTGATGAGTTTTAATCACCGTATTCTGTGATTTATATTTATATTCGAGTTAAGAGATGTGAGTTTCTTTGGTTTGTAAAATTTGCAGGCTGTTCTGATGAGGCTGTCAAGCATGACGAGTGAGGTTTTTACCAGACAGGTTTCATCGCTTGATGTCGGTCCAAATTTGAGGGTATGGTCTTATGTCAGATGATTAGTGTGCTACATAATCACTGAACTAATCCAAGACTTGCTGAATGGAACTAAAATTAATTACACTCAGGCTTGATCAGGGGATATGACTTAGTACGTTGATACCAGCTAATGGTGTTATATATGCCAGCGGGATGTTTTTCTCAAGTTTCATCCTCATCTCTCTGTTGGTTTACTTATTTACTTAACACCTCTTGGTACTTTATTTTTATTTTCAGCTTCAAGTGTCCCCTTCTAAATCGCTGAGGCATGATTCATTTTCATATCCTGGGGATCTAACATTACTGCAGAAGCTCGCGGAAGTTGGAAGTTCTGTAAAAGTAGAATACTATATATTGCCTTTTTGTCTGTGAAGCTGAGTATGCCATTGTTTCTTATGATGGTCCATCTGAGGTATGTTACAGAGGGTTCAAAGTTTAATTGAAGAGCAACAGTCTCAAGCACCAGAACCTGAAGGAAGTTAATTCTAATACAATGGGAATATAAGTATACTAGTTCTTGATTTCGGGTATTTATCTCAACTACTGATCCTGAACTTCCAGAAAGCACCAGATCATATATTTCTGCTTCGTACCCACAGAGTGCTTTGTTTGTCACTTTGATGTATCCTGTCATTTGCAAATATAGAAATAGAGTCATGTAAAACTATGTAGGATTTTCTTTTTGTAGTTTGTTATCTGGCTGTTAACTCCACATGAACAATCTCAACATGTTTTAATCTATTTGTTTCGCTCCCATGACCACAAAACTATAAATTTTGCTTTGTTGGTTCAATCAGTTTTGAGTACAAGGAATAAAATAGCAGTGAATTCATTAAAAAAAAATTTAAGAGAGAAGATCTTCATACGTGCATGCTTGCTTGATGATGATCAACTGTTACAATTACATGTTGTAGACACATTAATTGCGTCTGCTAACTGATTGCATAAATTTTATGAATTCAGGGTATCTGCCCCAGTAAATTTGTATTTTCACTTCCTATTGTTAGATTGGACATTTTCATGTCGAAGGCATGCCTCATACATTCATGAATTATGGCATATTACATTCTACATAACGGATCAAACTATTATGATGATGCGAGAATCCGATATCAAGCATTTGTACATCAATCTGTGTATTGATCGATCGCTCGGTTAAACATTAGATATTGTTGGAAACTAAAAGTGGGAACATGATCATCAGTTCTCTACCTCGCTCCAAATACGATTTCTACTTCTAATGGTGGTTCAACGTCGGAAAACCAACTTCGTTTTATCATTGAACAGTGAATTGTTATTTATATTACATGTGTGGACGGTGTTATTTGCACCGAAGAGTTCACTGGGTAAGAGAGAGTAGTCAAACGACTTCATGGGAATCATATTGGTGAATCCCTCGAAACTTTTTGTTTCCTACATGCAAAAAAATTAAAAAAAATCTTAGTTTCCTAAAGTGGACGCTCTCGATCAACTGAAGTAGAACTCTTTTAGAAAAGCTTTTCCCAAACACTACAAATTCAGTTTTTAATTAAATTCAGTTAGCAGAAAGCCATCACACTAAATGACTAGAGTTAAGTACTCTTAGGGCATGTTTGTTGCCTAGATTGGACTATATCAACAAATAATACTTATCCTATATTTGGTGTGCACACGGAATTATTTCAAGTTTCTTATTCAATCCCAAAATGAAAAATTCGAGCCCATCAACCTTCTTACAGAAGGAGACCAAAAATCTGGTCCTTCCATAAGCGGCTCTTGCATAACGAAAGAACGGGATTGTCGAAGAAAGATGACACAAACTTCAAATCCGATCCGTGCTCGCTCGCGATTCAGTGGGTCGTAAACTTCCATTCCTCTTCTCATCTTTGACTGAGTGAATCAGGTTCTTCTTCTTCTTCTCCCTTCTTCTCTGTTAGAATTCTAGATTCATTCATCAAATTTAGTTGTGTTGGTGCTTAAACGAATCTAACGTAGATATCTATTCAAATGAAAAGGATGAATCATATGTGTGCATCGATGTTGGTTTGGGTGACTTGATAATGTGGGAATTAATTTGAACGTCTAGTATAAGTAAGCATTTCCTCCCAGTAATTGATAGAGGTTTTCAGATTTTATGATACTTGATAACTACAGTGAAGTATACATGGTCTCTAATTATGAATAGATATGATTGTTTGAATGAGCCAGAGATCGTTGTTTAATGATATTTTGTAGTCACTGTTTTCTGTGTTGTGCAATCCTTTTGTGTTTGAAATTTTTTGAGTATTAATTCTATGTTTTGTGAAATGTTAGATATGGATTGAAGACATATTTTGGTGTTCCTGCTGTTGGAGTTGTACCATTTAGAGACAATAATTTTCTGCACAATTATAGCGCTAATGATCTCAAAACTAAGACGAAGACATGCTGAAATACGTGCTCTAGATAACCGTTCATTTGTTAGGTGTGCGACTCGTTTGAGTTATTTAGATAGTATTATAGGTAATAGTGATAGAGAGTGCATTAGTGAGTAGAGAATGGATAGGAGAACCTTTGGTTTATTATGTGAATTGCTCCGTACCGCTGAAAATGTTAAGAATGATGGCTTGGTGTCGGTAAAGGAGCAAGTGTGCATATTTTTACATATACTTGCACATCATGTCAAGAATCGTACAATTAGAGGTAGATTACAAGGAGTTCTAAGATTGCAAGGTAATTTATTGAGGGTGCCTGATTCAGTTCCTGATGATTGCACGGATAGTAGATGGAGATGTTTCAAGGTATTTTTATGCATGATCTATGTTAAGTTAGGTTGGTTGATAAATAATTTATGCATGCACTTCGTAACTAAATTAAAAGTCATGGTTGACATTATAAGAACTGCTTGGGGGCGTTAGATGGAACTTATATTAGAGTGTGTGCTGACAATTGATACTCCAAGATATTGTGCAAGAAATGGCAAGGTTGCGACGAATGTGCTAGCTGTTTGTTCTCGTGACCTACAATTCATATTCATATTATCAGGTTGGGAAGGGTCTTCTTCTGACTCTAGAGTGCTTCGCGATGCAGTTACTAGGCTGAATGGTCTAAGAGTTCCCACTGGTAATATGATTAGCCTGAAGATTTTAGTACACTTGAGCAAAAAAAATTATTTATCACACATTAATAGGATTTATCATATGGGTTGTTAGGTTATTATTACTTTGTGGATGGTGAATACACAAATGGTGAATGATTCCTTGCACCATATATAGGAAGGAGATACAAGTTACAATAATGGGGAGAAGGAAACTCGTTGCCTAGAGATCATGAGGGATTCTTTAACATGAAGCATTTGAAGGCACAAAATGTCATTGAACGTTGTTTTGGCTTGTTAAAAGGCAGGTGGGATATACTAAGGAGTTCTTCCTTTTATCCAATTAGGACACAATGCAGGGTGATTACAGCTTGTTGTTTTCTACATAACTTTATTAGGCGAGAAATGTCGACAGATCCAATGGAGCAAGAGATTGGTGAAGAATTGATTGGCACTGTCGAAGCATCCAATCAATGGACTGCATGGAGGAATATTTTGGCAACTAAAATGCATGAAGAATGGAAGCAAAGAAGGATTGCTAGAGGCCTATATGTGCCACCAAATGTCGTTCCTTAATGGATTATAATTCAATAGGGAAATATGTTGTGGTGTTTTTGTTTCTGTATTTTGGTGAATTTGTAATGAAAATAACAGTGAATTCAGATGATTTGGTTAGTTGGCTGGTTATGATACTTTGATGTTTTAATTCAATTTCTTAGTACATTTCCATAAAGTTAATCAAAGCATTTAATATATTGTGGTTTAAAAATGTGTGAGGATTACTTTCTCTCGGAGTTTTCTTCTTCCTAGATATGGTTAGCTTTTGATAAATCTTCTGGTTAGCATTTATGGAAAGTACTGCATTGTTGACATCCTATCAACTTATATTCTAATTGTTCTTGCAATTTTTAAGTCTTTGTTTGCTACTACTCCTACTAGGTTGACCAGGGTACTTATTTTGTAAAAGAATGGGATTTGTAAGACCTTTATTATTGACTACCATGCTAGAGTTTGCTCATTTTCATAATGTTGTTGTTGTACAATATAGAAAAAGGTTAGGAGTCCTTTTCTTAATACTGTTTGTATATGTAAGACCATGCGTGTCCATTATCTAATTTTTCTGCTTTAGTCTCATTTTATTGTTAGAATAGAGCATAAATATGGTTTTGTTGATGTTGCATTACAATCTGCCACTTTCATGCTATATTGTTGTTCTTTACAGTTCTACAGAACTTGATGAAATGTTGAAGGCCATGTTTGCGAATTACAGTAATCAGTGAGATTATTTATCATTTTGGTATACTCATCTATTATATTATTCTTTGATGGGTCCACCGCAGCCCATATCTGCTACTCGGCGATCAAGTCAATACCGGAAGCTGTCGAGCAGCAATTCCTAGCTTCTTTAGTCCCCAAAAATTTCAAAGGCAATCCTTCATGTTTACATATAACAGCGTAAACCTAGAGACTGCCGACGATGTTCATCAAACTATAAGGGGAGAATCCGAAAATGGTGTCTGCACCGACCACATCAAGTCCTCTTTCTTCTCCATCTCTTTGAATAAGAGATCTTCGAGAGTGTAGTAGAAATTCAAGACGGGCAAGCGGGGCAGATCCTCTGTGAAAGGCGAGTCGTGCGGCTCGATCTTACCCTACGTGTCGAACGGACTGAGGTAGTGCTTAGCTTCGGTTTGGAGATAGATGTGCTTTAGATTCGGTGTGTTGGGAACTATTGCAACCAACCCCATCCAACCCATTCAACCCAACTCAATAGAACCAAGCCCAGCTCAACTAAGTACCAATGCCTCTGTAGAATCTCAATCTACAACCACTTCACCTCCAGGAAGCTTGGTCCCCAACTCATCTCTGATTATGTAGTATTATTGTCTCTGCTTCTAGTTGTTGTAGTTGTCTTTACCTTCTCTTATATTGGAGCTAGGACCATCTGTTTTGAACTACATATAGGTTGTATTGGAATTACTGGAGCATAATGAAAATTTGAAAGCTTTTTCTTCTCTCTCTTTCTCCCAATTTCTCTCCACTCTTTGGTACCAAACATTTGGTATCAGAGCCAATTCCCCATGGCTGGTGGTACAAGCGTCAAAACCAGAGCCACTGCTTCCGGCACGGAGCCTCCAACAAAGAGTGACACCACCAAAGGAGCTTCCTCTGGCCCCTCCTTATCTATCCTTGCCAATCAACAACGGAAGTTACATAACGCTGTCGATACCCTACAATCGAGCCAGAGCTCCTTTCAGTAAACATTTGAGCAAATCATATAGCTCCAGCTCTCCTTCATGGAAGAAGTACGAGGATTGCATCCCTCTTAACTCGAAATGTTGATTTCTAGTATGGTAGCGATAACGGATTCTGTTTAACCACCACTTGTTTCTGTTAACCCACACACCATCACCCTCAACCATCCCCTGTCATTCACGCCTCTATCCCAAGATGACACAGTCACCCCATCCTCACCTTCTCAATTTGCTTTTTCCTTCTCCTAAATTTCCTTACCTATGCCAAACAGCCCACTCACACCTATTCCCTTCAACAACTCCCATACACCTTTTCACCCTACCCCAAAAATTGATCTCCCAAGATTCACTGGCAAGGAAACATTGGGGTGGATAGCCATGGCAAAACGATAATTGAACTACAATTGTGTTCCGTCTGAGGAGAGAGTCAGCATAGCTGCTTGTGTGTTCGACGAAGTTACCTCCCCGTGGATGACATGGTACGAGCAGAGGTTCCTGACGAATGACAAGAATTTCTTCGTGGACGTGCTTATTCAGTCCTTCGGTGTTGGAGACAACTCAGCACATGTGGAGTCGACACTATCTCACATCCAACAAGTTAGGTTAGTGGATGAGTACCGCGAGCAATTTACACTCCTCTCTTGCCGAGTGAAAAATTGGTCCGACCAATAACTTAAGAATATGTTCATTGGCGGTCTGAAAGAGTAGCTTAAGCACCATGTACTTTTACTAGAACTGGATTCGTTACTCGCAGCGATTCGAATGGCACGAAATGTGGAAAACAAGGTGAAGTCGCATCATGCCTTCAACATGGCAAACCAAGCACCGCGACACCCACAAGCTTCGATATCTTCTCACTAGTCCTTGGTGCTTCCCGCACCGCTAAGGGTCGTGCCACCACATGTCTCTTTGTCAACCATGGTCACTGGACCTTTCCACAAACTCACGCGGGCACAACTGGATGAGAAGAGGGCAAAGGGAAAGTGTTACTACTGTGACCAGCTCTACTCACCCACCGATAAATGCTTGAGACCCATAGCTTTGATTATTGAAGCTGATACCTCCGATGAGGAATTTCATGATTGTGGAGTAGCACGGAGGCGATAATGGTGATGATTCTGGTGAGCATCTCACGTTACACGCACTAACTGGCTCAAAGACGGCCCAAACCATGCGTCTGCGTGGTAAGATTAGGAATTATCCAATCCGAGTTTTTGTAGACTTTGGCACAATAGCGAATTTCTTGAGCCCCCTCATCATTGAGAAATTACAACTGGAGGTGGACATTACACACCCGCTGGCTTTCACAAATGCAAAAGGGAAACCCATGGTTGCGTCGGCCAGTCACTGTGAGGATTCAAGGGTATGAATTCACATATTCGATTCGTTTGCTTCAAGTTGTAGTGTGTGATCTTGTGTTAGGTGCCGAGTGGTTAGAGACATTGGCTTTCTTCGGATGGCATTTCAAGAGTAAAATCATGGTCTTCACAATTGAAGGGCAACCTCAAATACTCCAGGGATTGCAGCCACTACACATTCCACCACCATAAACTATTCCCTCCACCACCTTCACTCAATCCTTTCCCTACCTGAACCCATATCCAACCGGACCCCACAACACCACTAGAAGCCTCACCCACTACTCAATCCCCTTCTCCACAAGTTTTTTTCATTATTTGAAGCACCAGCGTCGTTGCCACCTCCCCGAAACTGTGACCACCAGATTCCTCTTATCATAGGCTCGCGTCCAGTAGTAACTAGGCCTTACAGACAAAGCTCAAAGCAAAAGGATGAGGTGGATAGGCAGATTAAAGAGATTTTGGGCCGAGGTGAGATCATACCAAGTAACAGCCTATTTTGTTCCCCTATTTTGCTAGTTCCGAAGAAGGATAATACCCAAAGGCTTTGCGTTGACTACCGGTCACTGAACGTCATCACTATCAAAGATAAATTCCCTATTCCCTTGGTTGATGAGTTGCTCGGCGAGCTCCATGGTGCCATTCACTTCACAAAGCTAGATCTCCGATCCAGATATCATCAAATCTGCATGTGTGATGAAGATGTGCACAAGACAGCATTCTGTACCCATGACGGCTACTTCGAGTTTGTTGTAATGCCCTTTGGTCTTACTAACGCACCATCTACTTTTCAAAGCCTTATGAATGCACTCTTTAAGCCATTTTTGAGAAAGTTCGTACTTGTATTCTTTGATGATATATTGGTGTATAGTTATAGTATTGAACAACATGTGGAACACTTACACCAAGTGCTAACAGTTTTGCAAGCCAATTCATTGAAACTCAAAGAATCCAAGTGTTCATTCGGGCAACCTAGCGTAGGATATTTGGGCCACATTGTCTCAGCCCAGGGAGTGCAAGTTAACCCAAGAAAGATGGAAGTCATTGTCAACTGGCCCAAGCCCAAGACACTAAAAGGTCTCAGAGGGTTCCTTGGCCTCACATGCTATTATCAGCGGTTTGTTAAGAATTTCGGGATCCTGACTCGTTCGTTGATTGTGCTCACCAAGAAGGCCAACTTTGTTTGGAACGACACAGCGTCCTCTGCCTTTGAAGCGTTGAAGATCGCACTCACTCAAACCCCTGTTCCTCCCTACCCAACTTCGACAAGCAATATGTGATTGAAGCAGACACCTCCGGAGGCAAAATCGGTGCCGTTCTCCAGCAATACGGTCATCCAATTGCATATTAATCGTGCTCTTTCAGGACGAAATCTAGCCACGTTCGTATACGACAAGGAAATGCTCGCGGTCATCACTGTCGTTCACACTTGGCGCTCTTACCTTTTGGGTCAGAAGTTTAAGATCATCACCAATCAAAAAACCTTGAAATTCTTCACAAATCAGCATATCACAACGCCAACACAACAGTAGTGGTTGTTGAAGTTGCTCGGTTACGGCTTCGAGATAAAGCATTGATCGGCTGCCTCAATGGAGCATGGGATGCACTATCACGTCGGCACGAGATTTGCTCTCTAATGGGCATTACGGTATCAGTCTTTGACTGTGTTGGAGACATCCAAAAAGCTTGTGAGACAAAGCTGGAGGCGACTCAATGGATTGGTAAGCTTCTCTCTGATCCTACATCTTCAAGGGTCTTCGCAGTGAGTTAGGCGTAATTGTTCTATGGGGGACATGCGTTTGTTCCTGCTACTTTGGATTGGAGAACTAAGTTGTTGTAGGTGTTCCAGTCATCGCCCACAACAAGCCATTCTGGCTTCCTTCCTATGTTCAAGCGCTTAAGTCGCAGCTTCATGTGGCCCAGAATGCATAGGGATATCAAAAGGTTCGTGACTAAATATGGAGAATGTCAGCGCTAGAATTATGAGTCCATCAAACCATCGGGATTGCTGCAACCCTTACCAATTCCGGACGGCGCCTGGATGTCTATGTCAATGGACTTTATCGAGGGTTTGTCAATATCCAAAGAAAAGAATGTTATAATGGTAGTAGTGGATAGATTTGCGAAGTTTGGGCCTTTTGTGGCCATCTCCCATCCCTATATAGTGGCAACGATTGCTGACATCTTCACCAAGGAGTTCTTTAAACTCCATGCGATGCCGTCGGCTTTGATTTCTGATCGTGATCTGGTGTTCACTTACAATTTTTAGGAGGCTCATTTCCAAGCTCATGGAACTCGTCTGTGCCACAGTATGGCCTACCATCCTCAAAGGGATAGACAAATGAAGGTATTGAATCGCACATTGGAGAATTATTGCGTTATTACGTGGCCGATAAGCCACAAGATTGGGTGGAACATTTGCATTGGACGTAGTACTGATACAACACGAGCTTTCACTCGTCAATCAAGATGAGCCCTTACCACGCCCTCTATGGCAGGCCTCCTCCACCAGTCCTCAGTTACACCCCAGTGTCTACTTCTGCAGTTACAGTTGATGAGGCCCTTACTGCTTGGAAAAAATTGAACCACCAACTCAAGCAGCACCTTCACACTGCTCGAAATTACATGAGGCAACAGGCTAACAAGCATCAGACAAACCGTGAGTATCAAGTTTCAGACTAGGTCTACTTGAAGCTAGCTCCCTACAGGCAAAGCACCGTTGCCACTTCCAACAATCGAAAGTTGGCACCGCGTTTCTACGGCCCTTTCCAAATCCTGGCCAAGATAGGAAAAGTGGCATATAAGCTCAAGCTTCTGGCTGGCTCCCGAGTCCATCCAGTGTTTCACATTTCTCTTCTAAAGAAACATATGGTTCCCACGTTCCTGTCTCATCTGAACTACATGTGCTTGCTAATGCTAGTCAGCTCAATTGGTCACCAAAAAGCATATTAGAGCGCAGCATCTATAAGAAAGGAAACGTTGCTGGAGTGCGTTGGCTCGTCAAATGGTCTGGTCTACCCATTGAAGATGCAACATGGATGGACGCCTATGAACTTGAGGAGAGTTTCCCTAATTTCCGGCTTGAGGACTAGCCGAGTTCTAAGGGGCCGTGAGTTGTTGCAACCAACCCCATCCAGCCCCTTCAGCCCAACTCAATATAACCAAGCCCAGCTCAACTAAGTGCCAAGGCCTCTGCAGAATCTCAATCTCCAACCACTTCACCTCTAGGAAGCTTGGTCCCCAACTCATCTTTGATTATGTAGTACCGTACGTTGTCTCTACTTCTAATTGTTGTAGTTGTCTTTACCTTCTCTTGTATTGGAGCTATGACTATTTGTTTTGAACTACATATAGGCTGTATTGGAAGTACTGGAGCATAATAAAAACTTGAAATTTTTTTATTCTCTCTTTCTCCCAACAGGGACCACCGAGCTGAGGACGTTACGGAGCATCGTGGTGTTGACGGCGCAATTCTCGGCCTCGATGGGATTATTTATTATTTTGGTATACTCCTTGTTATATAATTATTTTATTATATATTAACTGTTCACCTTCACATTTGTTGTTTGTTTTGTGCTGTTTTGTTTAAACCTCTACAAAATAGCCAGAGAAAATAAAAATAAGGAATAGTGACACGCGATGATTCAATTGAGTTCGAAACTGCTTTCGATCTTGATTAACTCTAATATTGTGATTCCTCATCAGTTCCCGACTCTTATCAGTCTATAATCTATAGCTAAGAAGGACTCATTCTTAAACTCTGTCTCCTGTTCGCTGAGTTAGATATAATTAAACTAGAGGGTTTAACTGCGCATGTGGGTTTCAGATTCGAATACATATTTGTTTTTCGAATTACCATGTTCGTAGTTCAGTTGGTATACATAGTTATGAGTTTAATTAATTTGTTCTCTCTCTCTCTCTCTCCCTTGTATCCCCGTTTTGTTCTTGTGGCCGCTATTATACCTGGATTGTAAACCCTAAAAGGGGTTTTAGAGTCTTAGAGTTCTGTTGTTGTAGACATGAAAAGACCAATGTGCAACAATGCAAACACGGATAACAAAAGGCTCAGAGAGCAAGATCAAACAAAGGAAGATAGAGATGAAGATGAGCTTGATAAAAAGCCCGTGGCAGTACGTGGACACATTGCTGCCTCACCTTCCAGACATTGTTCTTGACAAGATTTTCTGGGGCTAGGATCTAGGATCGGTACGGATCGCTTCTGAATTAGGTCGGAATCCGTATCGTACCGTAGTAAATTATTCGGTTCGAGTTTTATTTGGTTCAGTTTTTTGACAAATCCGTCTCACGGCTTTCAAATCAATATATTTCAGTTTTAGATCTGTTTTTCGATAAAATTTTCTCGGCCCAAATAATTGTTTAAGTTAATTATTATTTGAGGGATTAATTATAAATTACCCCTCAAACTATAGGTTCACTTTCAATATCATACCCAAGCTAGTATCAAATTCTTACATTTTCATACCCCAAATTTGTATATGTTAGCATATTAGTACCACATCGTTAATTGGTCGGAACCAGTACCGTACCGTAATAAAATTTTCGGTTCGAGTTCTATTCGGTTCATTTTTTTGGCAAGCCCGTCCCACAGGGTTCAGATCAATATATTTCAGTTTCAGATCAATTTTTCGCTAAAAATTTCTAGGCCCAAACAATTGTTTAAGTTAATTATTATTTAAGGAATTAATTACAAATTAATTACCCCCCGAACTGTAGGTTCACTTTCAATATCATACGGTGACAACGTGACAGAAAGAACAAAAGTATTTTCGTCCATCCGACTATCCTAGAAAAATCAAATCTAAAAGCTCCCCCCTCATCAAGACTCGAACTGCCAACCTTTCAATATCATGTACTGCCTGTTATGTAATGCTCTTTGTTACTTTAAATAAAAGAAGCTATATGATTTTATAATGAGCTGGTATTGCCTGTTATATAATATTCTCTAAAGAAAAATTAAGCTACCACCGTTGGACTACCAGTTCATTATAAAAAATATATAGCTTTCTTTTATTTAAAATAACAAAGAGCATTAGATAACAGGCAGTACATGCATTTAACGTTATTAATTTTAATTCCTATAATCTTTCAAAGGGAATTCAATCATATATATTTTAGTTTAGAAAACTATCCATACAAAATGAAAGCTTAATGAGAATTAATTTTTTTTTATAAAGTTTTAATTAGATAAAGAAAATTTGAATTTCAAAATAAATTTTAATAATGAGAATCATAGTTTTAGTATATCAATTTTCTCATGTTTGAGTACGTACGATAAGCAAAAATTGTGAAAAATAATTAAATTTTTAAATGATACCTATATGGGTAATTTAAAGTCGAAATTTATGTTTTTAAAGTAAAAATGATACCTAATCAGTATTTTTTTTTCTTCTTTTTTTAATCTTTTTTGTGCATTTTATTCATTTATCTCGCTCAATGGCTCAATATAGTGACTTAATAAAAATAAATTTTCATCATGATTTTATATTGCATGGAAAATCCCTTCCGACACCATAATTATTTTTGACAACGACCCGGTTCAACATTATATATAGGGCCTTATATATAATTATTATATATTAACCTATGCTACAAAATAGAAAACAATTGTGAAAAGAGAATATAAAAAAAAATTAAGTGGGTGTGTTAAATATGGCATAATTTCTTCTAACAAAAGGAAACAAAAAAATTTAAGGCATAAGTTCTTTTTATAAAAGAAAAGAAACAAATTATATTAAGGCCATGTGAAATTTTTGCTTGTTGCTAGTAATGGTTTGATTCATTGTCTTATATAAAATATATAGCATCTCTATTAGTATCAAGGTTCTGTCCCATTGGTAAGTTGTATGGTTATATTGGAGGAAATCATTGGTTCGAAACGTGGGTTTGTGAACATGGAGCAAATATATTTTTCTTTCATGGTTTTGGCTCAATCGACGAAAATACCCATGCAAAACTTCAGAAATTAAGAGATAACAGATGGACTTAGCGGCTAGGTATGTAAGTGTTAACGGAATCAAACTTAAGGTATGAAAATATGAAAAATTAATAGATGGGTATGACATTGAAAGTGACCCCATAGTTGGGGAGAGTTTATGTAATTAATCCAAATTTGAGAAAGGCAAAACCGTAGAAAGATAGAAGAAATGTGAGAGTATCTTTTGTAAGTGTTTTTTATATATATGTCCAAAAAAGATTCAACATAGGTGAATGTATATTCATTTATGTAAAGAAATAAACACAATTTTGACACGTATATGAGGTATATCATTTAGGAACGGTTCGGTTTATTTTAATTTTCGGTTCAGTTTTTGAGTAAAACATCCCACTCCTAAAATTTTCCTACTCGTCTCTACTAAAATCGCCGTCCGTTCAAGTTTTGTATCCAAACAATGGCAAAGCGTGTGGTCTCTGGGAGTTCCATTCTTAGACTTGGACGAGGGAGACCTTGGTGATCATGATGATGACAGGAGCCTCATGTTCATCGACTTTGTCGAAAATTGTTTGATACGTTGCAAGACAAACAAGCTCTTGGATCAGTTGGACAGTTTCAGGCTTCGAATGAGATATGATTCTAAGGTGACAGATCCTACTAGGATAGACAAGTGATTCACTTTTGTGGTTGAGAGATGCGTCAAAGAGTTGGACATAAGTATTCGATCAAAAGAAACATGGCACATACTACTGCATGCCCAAAACCATTCTCGATTCCTTACTAGTCTAAATTTAGAGCACCTGAGGATAAAGGAGGGTGCTGATGATTCTTTAAGCCTTCCTTTGTTGAAAACATTGTCCCTTAAAGCTGTGATCTTTGATAACTACTTGGCTGCAAAAAGATCACTCTGGAGCGCATGCCCTATCATCGAGCTTTTGTCACTAGCTTTGTGTTCTTTTAGACCAGAGTCACCGGCCGTATGGGTGCCATATCCACGTATTTAACTCCAGTCTCAAATCCTTGCAGGTAATGGACAGCAAGTGTAAGTCTTTACTAGTTGACGCCAAGATTTTTTTTTTCTCTTACGTTCACTTCAGAACATTCTCAACCTCACTCAGCGCGTTTGCGTCAAGTTGAAATATATCAAGATACACGCTCAGTGTCTGGCCAGTATCGAATTTCATGGAAAAAGCCGTAACGATGTGCATGCCACTATTGATATTGGAAATCTCAACATATTCACTTATGAAGGTTTTCTGCTGCCTAAGGATGTTATATCACTGAAAGTTAGAAATCGGCCGGCGTTTGCACAGCTCAGCCTGGATTGGAATTATAAAGAACAAGTATCGGAAAGCGAATTTGTCCCCCTGTCGCCGCAATTTTCTGGAAAGTATATTCCTTTAGTAATTATAACCAATTCTTGTAAATATGAAATAATTTTATAAATACCTTTTCTTACTAGAAACTACTCGTAAAGTTTTATTTGTTGAAGGAAAAAAATAAATACGTAAGAGATAGACCTGAAACTGTCATTTATTTATTGATAGATGACATTAAATAAGCATTACAATCGGATACAATTAATATCCATATAAATATGGGATTGAGAGAATATTTACTTCTATGCTAATTAGGACAAGACACACACCAGGATCCAGGAATATTATTTCTTTAAACACTTCCCCTTGTGTCACGATCCTAATGGATTATGCATAACATGTTGCCTCACTAAAAACTCTGCCAAGCAAACAAAAACCTTATGGGTAAAACAAAAACTTTGTCGAAGGAAAAAAATGTGCAACGCATCAACTACATAAGCGACCACATGTAATGTAGACTCCCCCTAATGTCTACGAAATGAACTCCTCCTGATCAGTAACTCAATCTCGAAGTTCAAATAACCTTTGCATTTCAATGCGTCTCACATGATTCACAAATGTAGATTTTGGTAAAGACTTGGTAAACAAGTCTGCAGTATTATCCACCGAACTAAACCCAGTTCACATGGGTATTTAATGACCATTGTTGTTGCTGATTGTAGGAGTACTTTGGCGAGATGAGTTTAATATGACCACCATTAACGTAACCCAACTTCATTTGTTCAATGAATGCCGCATTATCCTCAAACATGCAAGTTGATATTTTCGTAGTAGATGATGATCCACTAAACCCTCGAATGTGGAGTATTACTGTCCTAAATCAGACACACTCTTTAACTGCTTCATGCAAAGCTATAATCTCAGAATGATTAAAGGAAGTAGCAATAAGAGTTTTCTTTGTAGATCTCCAAGAAATGACCATGTTTCCTATGGTGAATACATAACCAGTTTGGAAACGTCCTTTGTGTGGGTGAGAGAGATACCCAACATCAGCAAAACCAACCAAGACATTACAAGGTATCTTTGAATAGGGGACCACATTGAGTAGGTACAATGCTTGCAGCCTATGTAACCTTCGACAGGTCGAAGGACATGTTCTGTCCGATTTAAGGAGCTATCATTCGACGGGTCAAGCTCTACGTTTGACGGGTCGAACTGGATAGAAATAAAAAGATGTGTTTCAACCATTCCTTTTTCCGAAATTTCAAGTTTCTCTCTTGTTTCTTTGTAGGGAAAGAATAGGCCCAAGTCAATGGTTTCCTTCAAATACCAGAAGGTATGCTATACTACATTCCAATGACTCTGTGTAGGCGTAGACCGAGAAAAAAAATGTTTGAATGTGAGCATTGAGCTACATTCAACCAAGCTATAACTGCACTAAGATATGAAATTTCAGTTCCAAAAGTTCATCACCATCATCTTTTCAGATGACATTGATCCTTTTGGGTTCCATAATATATGCAAACGGTTTGGTGTGTTAAAAAGGTTGTGCTTTGTCCATTGCCTGATTTAGACATAAGCAGACTGGTGAATAAGAATTCAACTAACTCGATGTTCCATGTCTAACACCAAGACAAAATTGAGTCATACCAAGGTCTATCATCTCAAACAACTTGTTCATCTAATGAATACGCATGGGCATAACTTATCATTCTTGCATCCATTCCCAATCAAGTAGTCACTTAGAATAGCAAACATCTCAATTTGAACACATGAGCACTCTGTGGTTTAGAGTTACTTGAATTTGGTATAACCATGTCAATTGACACTCTCATGTATATCTTTAAATTAAGATCCTCATAAAGATATATAACCACATCCATTGGTTACATACTCAGTTTTTCGGACACTACTAAACTGATAAGGTAGCGGAAAATAATAGTGTTCACATATCTCCTCATAATCAATACTAGAACGTTGAGAAAATCCTTGCACCATAAGCTCTTATCATTGTGCTTTCAAAAAGATACTCATTTATGTCTAACTGGCTTACCATTCGGTGGTCATAGCACTACTATACCAAAAATATGCTATTTGTAAGAGAGTCTAGTTTAGCCTAGATTGTAACTTTTCATATTGATCAATTTGCTCTACATTGACAATCCACAACTAACCAAGGTTCCATTTCTTCGTCATCAATTTCTGAGTGACGAAATAAGTAAATGTATCATCAACAAACCTAGAAGAACTATCCATAATACCACTAGCATTTGTTCAACTTAGTGAGATTTCTTTGTTTACTTACATCATTATTGAATCTGAGCCGTCCCCCAGTATTTTTCAATGTCGACTTTTGGACACATTTCAGTCAGAAACAATCTCATATATTGATGATGAACAGTTGTGCCTTGATGGCTTGTCTTTTTCACTGACAACTCATTAGTGGATCTTGACTGACGCTACACCCCCACTATGAGCAGAAGAAACACTACCTTGACCGGGTGTTGCGTTAACTTGCCCATTTCTAGGGACTTTCATCCTTGTAGGATTTGCAGCATATATAACCGATCTCGTCACTTTCATGTTATCAGTAAAAGAGTCGGGCATTGAATCTGCTACTTTCTGAAGATCAAGAATATATTGCACTTCAATCTCACACTGAGATGTGTGAGGATCATAATGAGACATAGTAGGGACATACCACGTCAATTTTTTATATTTAACCAGAATAAAACCATTCATATCTCCCCTTAACAGTGAGAAGTATATCTCATCAAACTGACATTCTGCAAAACAAGTAGTAAAGAGATTTTATGTCAAAGGTTCTAAATAGCGGACAATCGTTGGAGAATCATAACTAACATAAATTCATAATCGTCGTTGATGACTCATTCTTATACACGGTAGAAGCGTAGTAGGCACATGTATCACACAACCATAGATGCGTAGATGTGAGATATCAGACTCATATCTACTTACTAACTGGTACACATTGCATGGTTGGAGGGTTACAGGTCTCAAGCGAATACGTAGCTGCATATAACATTGCATATCCCCAAGAAGATACCGGTAAAATAATATGCATTACCATTGTGCTAGCCACAAGCTGTAATCGTTTGATTTGTCTTTGCTAGACCGTTATGTGAATGAACATGAGAGACGAGATGTTCAACTTCAATCCCAATTGACATGCAATAATCATCAAAAGATTTTGATTTAAACTCTCCTACATGATCCAATCTAAGAGACCTGATTAGATTATCTGGGTGGTGAGCTTGAAGCTTAATAAAATATGCTATAATTTTTGTAAATACAACGTACCATGTGGATTGCAGGGACGTGTGACCTATGCGTCAATGTAGGAATCAAAACCATATATAAACAGTCTGCATACCGGTTTTATTAGTCCATAAATATATTCTTTGGAATCTTTGGAGGAATGAAAGTCGTGTCTATAACAAAAGACCGTCATGCATGTAAACAGCATTACAGACATGAACAAGTTTTGCAAACCGAGCGATATGCATTGGATTTTGTTATAAAGGCATCCGGTGGTAAAAATGTACAAGATTGTGTTGTGATAATCTTGGAGACCAAGCCTAGATCAAGTGGATTAATCTCACTCCCCCTCATCTCAACCAATGATCGATTGTAATATAGCCACATGCTTCTTGGCTCTTAAAAGCCGATGACCATGAGAATTTCTCAATATCTTGATCATCATAATGCAAAATCTCATATGAGGCAGAGTTACATACATAGTAATATAAGTAACTGCATTGGATTCAATGATCCAAACTATAGTAAGATATAAACCACTACAAATCCTCATAGACCTCTCCAGGTTCCGCCGTTGGCAGCATTCTATGGAGATTACACACAAAATTATTTTTCGTTCTCACAATATTGTTCCAAGTGAAAATCATTGGCACAAATATTTTCAAAACTTAGCATGGTTTGATTAAAGTGTTTATCATAATATCATCAAATAACCGATGTATAACAACATTTGAGCGGTCGAAATGACCTTTGTAGATTAAGTTCTATGGCATGACAAAAACTAATGTAAAACCACATCTGGTGCATAATTTCAGGTTGGTTGAAAAAAATTTGAACCTTTATTTGTTGGTAAAACTGATGTAAAACACATCAAAAATACCAGTTCCGGGTTAGATTTTCGACAGGTCGAAAGACCCACTTGACAGGTCGAATAAACCCAAAAACTAATATGAATTTCCGATACCAATTTTCCACTAGTCGAGGCAAGCCTTCGATGGGTCTAAAATCAACAAATTTTGAGACAGTAGGTTACCTTCGGCGGGTCGAAACCTAAAAAAATTTGATTTTTTGATAACTGTTTCAACGGGTCAAGATAAACCTTCGACGGGTCAAAAATTCCTAGGATCAAACTATCCTCTTATGTTTGTCTTATTTCATGATATTTTGGTGTCATAGTGCCATAAAGCTATGTATAATTCGAATCATTCAAGCACTATGCAGTTTTATAACCATTATTAATACTTTCAAATACCAAAAGGAAGAAATTTATTACTTTGCCAACATAAAAACTTACATACAAGATTGTCTTATTCGAAAACCGACTAAAAGTCTCAAATCATGACTAAAACCAAGTCAAAAGTAAAGCTAAACTTGATTACACAGTAAGAATATGAGTCTAATACATAGACTACTCAAAAACTGCAGTCTTCAGACTTACTTTTGTGTCATCTGCTACAATAAGATTTACTTCACCGCAATTTTCTATCTCATAGTCTTCAGCATAGTTGATCTCATGTGCCAAGTACTGTTGACACTTCTTGTAGGCATTTATAACATCCTTGGGTGCACGACACTTTTTTTGTGCATATGCTTGGTAGAACCATACCTATAACAAGGTGACAAGCTAGAATGAACAGACCAATAAGTACCTGCATCATTCCTGGGACCAGAATTATGCATATTTTGGCTATTGTCTTAGCGAATCCAAGTCAAGTTCCAACTTTGTCCTCCTCTACTATGACATTTGCCACGTCCTCTTCTACCACCACGATTGTTGTAAGGCTCATAATGACCGTTCTGCCTTTTCTTACGTGTTTTTCCACCAGTTTTATAAGTTTCATGGTCTTTCTTTGTACCGGCTGGCCTAGCATTATTGTGGAGAAGGATCTTGTGATGCCTCTCTTTCTTGGCCAGCACACTCATGAGATCACTGAATGATCTAAGTCTTCTTTTCTCATAATCAATGCAATATTTATGTGCAATGGTGTCCATAGAAGTTAGGACGGTACTCAAAGACTTCTCGACTATCGCTTGGTCGGTCTTTAGAATGTCACAAATGACAAGCTCAGACTGTAGTTCTAACATATCCTGATAGAAATCATTGATCTTAGGATAATCCAATAACTGGATTATATCTCATCTTTCTTTGAGCTCTGGAAGTTGTGCATCATGCACATTGTTAAACCGTTCTTGTAAAGTTACCCACAAATCCGCAGGGTTATCCTTGAACAAGTACTGTTTTCTTAGAGAAGTATAAATGTATCTCCTGAGAAACATGAGATATTGAGTTTTTCGATCTAGGATATCCTCGTTGGCTTCAGTTCCAGGTGGTAAGGGTTGGATGGTTCGGTTAGATGTTTACCGAGGAGAGTATTCCTCATGTCATATACCTATCGGTGGTATTCTGCTCCTTGAATGTCAAGGATATCAAACTCTGGCCTTGCTGACTCAGTCATCTACAAAAGATAAGAGATGTAATTAGTTTACCTATTGAGAAATCACGATTAACTAATATCAAGTTTAGGGAATAAGAAGTTGTGATCAATGATGTGTGGTCACAAAGATCAATGCAAAACCGGTGGCTTCATACCATTCCCCATAAAATTGTGACTATCAAATAGTCATAAATATTGACTTCCATTTTTTTTCAATGTGAAATCACAATTAACTGTGATATACACTAATAACCGTGATTTTTCCAAGACCATCACTAAGTTTAAACTTTGAGGAAGGGATGATTAAATCATCTTCACGCATACTTGCATTAATCTATAAGAACTAGAGGCATATAATAATTCACGATATTTAAACCTAAATGTAGACCTAGATCTAGGGTGTGGCGGTAATTGAGTTTTTGCAACATAATTTTAAATCGAAGAGGGTTAGTAAATTTACCTCGAGAGTATTATGCTTGAAATGAAAACTTTGCTGAAAAAAGTTTGAAGTAAGGAGCAAAAATCCATAAACTCCGGCGGTGGAAGAATTCCAGTGATGATTATCGGTGGTGATGAAGATTCCATCAAGGTAGGGGAGGCCGACAATGGAGTCTTTAGGTGTTTTAGGGGTTAGGTTTTTTTCTTTTCTTTTTAGGGTTTGAGTTGGCTATCAACTCAAGAGTTGTTGATAACATGTTGAATGAGAAAAGTAAATACGCAAAAGATAGATCTGAAATTGTCCCTTATTCATTGATAGATGGCATTAAATAGGCATTACAATCTGATACAATCAGTATTCCTATAAATCATAGATTGAGAGAATATTTAATTTTATGCTAATTAGGACAAGACATACACCGGGATACCAGGAATATTATTTTCAAACAATATTAACCCCAAAATTTGGATGAATGAAATTATTGAATTCTCCTTCAAATATTTCTACTTGGCATCAGAGTCGAATTCCTAGAATTTGAAAACCCTAAATTGAATTGAATTGAAAAACTTTAAATCACCACTACCAATTTTTTTTCTTCCGCTATACCTAGACTTTGAAAACTTGAAGAGATGGAGAATGAAGATGTACTTGTCAACAAGGAAGAAGCAATCGTCGAAAATAATGGAGGAGTAGTCGAACAACCCCTCCATAATCACTTCCACAACACCATCGAAGACAATTTTTCTTTTCCAACCGGCAGCCTCTTAACCGAGTCCAACTATTCTAGTTGGGCTCCCCTCATAAAGATCTATATTGAAGAACGAAAAAAGTTTGAAATCCTCACTAAAGATGCACCTAAACTCGCCTCGGCTGGATACAAATCATGGGCCACTGACAATGAAAAAGTAAAGTGTTATCTTGTTGAAAACATGTCCTCAAGATTGAGGAATCAATACCTCCGATTTCCAACTGCCAAGGCAATTTGGAATATCTTGTGCAAGACATATTATGATGAATCAGATGAAACCCAAATTTTTGAACTTCATCGCCTATGTTTTTGGGTGAAACAGAATGGAAGACATCTTTTAGCCTACTACAATGAAATTGTAGAATAGCTGGATGAGATGGATCATCACCTAACATATTATCATGTTGTTGTTGATGGCATTATGCATGAATCCTCAGATATGGCCCGACAAAGAGTTCACATGTTTTTAAGTGGACTTGATTCTGAATTTAATCAGGTTCATAAAGAGCTTTTGAGGAAAGAACAGAAGTTGGATCTGGAGCAAACATATGCACATGTCAAAAGTTTCCACAACAACTGAATCATGCACTCTGCAGCTCCACTTGAGGCCTCTATCATGGCCACATAGACTCCACCACCACCACCCCCCAGCGAAGCCAATGTTGCCAACTCTCAGCGTCGCCAAGGCCCACCTCCTCTCTGGTCCTCCTCGATCTGGTAGAAAGCCCCAAGTGAAATTCCCCAATCTTACTTGTAGTCATTGCAAGAAGGTTTGTCATACAAATGAGTGATATTATGAGATTGTTAGATAACCTGAATGATGGAATTTCTCGAGGAAGCCACGCAAGAACATCCCTAAATCAGTTGTAGCTACCACAGAATCATCTGGACAACCACCTACAGTCATTGTTGAAACATGTAAAAAGGGTAAGGTATATTCTCTCACCACATTATTCTATGGATAGATCTTGGATAATTGATACTGGTGCAACTGATCATATGAAAAATAATCCTAGTGTTGTTGGTACCCTTAAAACTCTCATGAACATGTTGTTTCTACTATTAATGGTTCCCCTATTCCCCTATTCTTAGTGAATGATCTGTGTGAATTAAATCTTGATTATGTCTTTGTTATTCCCTCTATAACATATAACCTATTATCTGTACGTGAGTCAAATTACTAAAGCCCTCTCTTGCTCTATAACTTTGTATCCTGTTTTTTGTATGTTTCAGGATATTTTGACAAGGAGGACACTTGGTTATAGTGTTAGAATGAGAAAATTGTACTACTTGGAGTTGACAAACAGTGGATAAGAGCAGTTGAGTTTGGTCAGTCAAGTAAACAGTACCAGTAGTCTGAATAAAGCCAAAGAAACGGTGTGGTTATGTTATCGTCGCTTAGGCCATTTGAATTTCAGATAACTTAGAAAATTACAGTCTCAGTTATTTTCAATTGTTGAAAAGACAAATTTCAAGTGTGATATATGTTAAATGGTCAAGAAAAATCGTATTACTTATTCTCCAAGTTTGAATAAATGTTCAATTCTTTTTATGAAAATTCATTCTGATGGTTGGCGTCCTGCAAGAACTTCTTCTCATTCTGGCTATCACTATTTTGTGAATTTTATTGATGAATGCACCAAAATGACTTAGATTTCTTTGATGTTTGATGAAGTGTAAAAATGAAGTGTTTGCTAGATTTACTGAATTTTACTAGATGGTGGTGACCCAGTACCAGCAGCAAATTCGGGTACTTCAATCGGATAATGGTGGAGAATATGTGAATGAAGAGATCTCAGCTTACTTGGGCCCTCATGGGATTCAACACTAGGCTTCTATTGTTTACACTCCTCAACATAATGGATTGGTTGAACAAAAGAACAGACATTTGATGGAAGTTGTTCGTGCTTCCTTGTTCGGTATGAATGTGCTTCACAATTTATGGGGAGAAGTTGTATGTTCTGCTGCATATTTGATTAATCGCATACCCTCTTGTGTCATTGAGTTTCAGAATCCTTATCAGAAGTTGCATGTGTTGCTGAATGTGTCATTTGTGCCAAATTTGGAGCTAAGTGTTTTTGGGTGTACTGTGTGTGTTCCCATCAACAAACAACTGAGAGGCAAGTTTGATCTATGTGTTGTGAAATGTGTCTTTATTGGATATGTTGAGTTCCAAAAAAATCTTGTTGTTATGATCCAGTTTTGAACAAAATGTATGGTTCTTTCCGTGAATCTAAACCTTATTACTCGGGGGAGAGTTTCAGAGTCTTTCATTCAGGGGAGAGAAGTGTATGTGAAAGCAATCCTCTGAATTGGATGGAATTTGAAGAATTAGAGGATTTAGAAAGGAGATTTGAAGCTGGAACTCTGATAGAAAGGGCAGGAAGTCAGTTCGACCAGTTGAGAATAATTCTCGACCTGTCAAACACTGAATACGAAATGAGACAGAAGGATGCATTGACCCGTCGAGAATCCCTCTAAACTCGTCGAAAAATGGACCTAAACCAAGACAAAGTGATGCAATTGATGATTTTTCGACCCATCGAAAAACTGACCAGGAACGGGACAGAGTGTGTACATCGACCCGTCGAGAAGCAGTCTTGACCTGTTGAGTAATGAACATGGAACTTCGACACTAGAAAATCAACCTGAAGCTTAACTTTCTTCTACTAAAGTGACCACACCTGAAGGCCCCCCTTCTACTCCGTCAACTAAAGTGTCTGCCCAAAATGTCTTACCAGAGGTACGTACTGATAACATAGAATCGGGTAATATAGAAACCATTCCTAGGAGGTCTTAATGGGAAACAAAAGGGGTTCTAAGAAAACAATATGAACCAACCATAGAAGCCAAAGCCAAAAACTTTATTGTTAGTTTTGTATCTCACCATAGGTTGTCTGGATCACATGAACTTGTTGTTAATCGATTATCTACATTATCTATTCCTCAGTAATGTGCAGGATGCCTTGGCGGATCCAAAGTGGAAGCAAACTATGAATGAAGAACTGTAGGCTTTACAAGGAATAGAACATAGGAGACTGTTCCTACACTACCTGGAAGGGAGACGGTTAGATGTATATGGGTATTTATAGTGAAGCTGAAGGCAGATGGAAGCATTAATGGATATAAAGCTTGTCTTGTTTTTAAAAGCAATATGCAGTTGATTATCAAGAGACATTTTCCCTGGTACGTATCAAAGATCAGTGTTGTATGCATTCTCATTGTCTTAGTAGCTCAACATGATTGGCCAATACCACAATTTGATGCGAAGAATGCTTTCCTGAATGGAGATTTGGAAGAAGAAGTGTACATGGATATTCCTCCGGGTGTCAACTATATTCAGTGTGATTTTGGAAAATTTTGTCGATTAAAGAAGTCTTTGTATGGTTTGAAGCAATCTCCAAGAGCTTGGTTTGAGAGGTTTTCTGGAGCTATGAAGAAGTTTGGATATCAACAGAGCAATTCTGATCATGCCTTGTTCATCAAACGCAAGGATGGTAAGATTACTACTCTGATTGTGTATGTGGATGATATGGTTGTCATATGTTATGATGCGGTTGAGAAGAAAGATTTGAAGAAGCGTTTATCCCAAGAATTTGAGATGAAGGACTTGGATCCATTGAAGTATTTCTTTGGAATTGAAGTGGCAAGATCCAAGTTGGGAATCACTTTGTCACAACGAAAGTATGTACTTGTTCTTCTTGCTGAATCGGAGAATGTTGGATTGTAAACATACTAATACTTCTATTGAGATTAATCACAAGTTAGAATTGTGTCATGGTCAAGTTCCAACAAGCAAGGGCAGAGGTATCAGAAGTTAGTAGGAAGATTGATCTATTTGTCACATACTAGACATATTAGACCTAATATTGTAGATATTGTAAGTGTTGTTAGTCAGTTTATGCATGATCCAAGTGAAGAGTATATGGACGTTGTGATGTGCATTCTCAGATATTTAAAGTCTACACCTGATAAAAGCTTACTGTTTTCAAAAAATGTGAGTTTAGAGTTATAGGCTATACTGATGCAGATTTGACGGGTGATAAAACTAATAGGGCATTTATTTCAGAATACTTCATCTTCATTAGAGATAATTTAATAACTTGATGCAATAAGAAACAGAATGTGATTATCCATTTTAGTGCTAAATCTGAATACCGTAGAATGTCACGAACTATTATAGCAAACGTGAAAAAAGATCAATTTATATTCACCCAATTCAAAAAGATTATCCGACTTTTATACCTTATCAAATTGTGTAAATAACACGGCTTAAAATAGATCAAAATTGTAATTGTAATCAAAATATGTACTTTTGTAGTTGGAAATAGCTTCCAACTTAAGGTTACAATACATGAAGTACTACCGAAATACAAAGTCGCGCAACTGCCAACTCAAATTTCATTACAGTAATTTATCTAATAATAAGCAACTACTTGTACATGAAAACCAAAATCAACTACTGCCTTTACTAAAGTTCAGTGACTGCCGCCACATAAGATCAAACCCTACTGTGGCTATTAATGACATCGGGATTTTCTAAATAAGCAGATGCATTTCTTGATCGTTGAGTGAGATTTTAATTTTCTTCTCCGGGTACACTTCAACAGTTTTCTCCCAAGTTATCAGTTTTACAACCAATTAACAGTTTCATGGCCACAGTTCACCCAATCAAGCAGAGCAGCGAATACAAAACTTCATCCGTGTTCACTGCAAAGTAGAATAATCCCATAAACATGATGTACAAGATCTCTCAGTAAGCAAGCAGGATAACAGAAGCACTGGTTTGTATTTTTGTATTTTTTATTTTTTTTGGTTCTTTCCAGAAGAGCATTCTAC
Organism: Geum urbanum; assembly: GCA_946800695.1. Lineage (NCBI taxonomy): Eukaryota > Viridiplantae > Streptophyta > Magnoliopsida > Rosales > Rosaceae > Geum > Geum urbanum. The sequence goes on from OX326997.1 coordinate 8,351,125, forward strand.
ATTAAGATGGCAATTCTCAAAATATGATATCTAGCATTGACCATAAAACTTGCCATCTCTTTTTCGATGATCTCAAATAGAATGCAGTCACGGGATTTAGATTATGAGTTGCTATTCATTACAGAGAGGAACCCTGACAGTAAACTTGGTTTGTTTTTATATAATAAAAGGCAAAAGGTAACTGGTAACACACCTTCAGCGATATTGAAGCTAAAGTTGGATAAGGCACTAAATCTGTCACTTGTAAGGAGCAAACAAAACTGCCGAGTTGTGGCCACCAAACCCAAACGAATTAGATAATGCCACCTTAATGTCCAGTCTTTCTTTCTTTGGGCCTACTAGCACTCTCATATCCTGAAAATTACAGTTATAGAGTTAGATAGAAGCTATATTGATGTTAATTCTACATTACAAATCGAAAAGAACAAAAACAAGAAAAGTGACAAGGCATTGGAAAGACAACGTACCACCCCCTCATCTGGATTTTCCAAATTGATATTTGGATGAACCCATCCAGTTCGTATTGCCTACATGAAGAAAGAAAATAAAAGCTGAAAGAAAGCAAACACAACAGAAAAAAGAAAAAAGGTAGAAAAGTACATAACTTATAGGTTTTACCATCTACTTCAGCAAGGCAAGAAAAGTACTACACAGATAACATGTTACCTGTACTGCTGCAACGGCCTCGACAGCACCAGCTGCTCCTAGCAGGTGACCAATCATGGATTTTGTAGAGTTGACTCTCAACTATAAAAAGTAACGATCTTCAATCATATGCCAAAAGTAAAATGAAAACAGTAGAAGCATAAGATTTGAGATACCTCAGGATTGTGGCCAAAACAGTGAAGCAGAGCATTATACTCTTTAAGATCTCCAGCTGGCGTGGATGTGGCATGTGCATTAATGTAATTGACATCTTCTTTAGACACGCCTGACTGCGCTAACGCCTTCTCTATGCATTGAATAACTCCAGCCCCTGTTTCAAATTGATATCAAAGAACATCGATACCACATTTAGATTCTAGAATGCAATCTATGTCAAGGGAATGAATTGCATTGTAATTCAACACAACTCAGGACTATAACTGAACTCTCTGATCTCTAAGAGCAGTATATAACGTAAAGTACAAAATATAATAATCAACAAAGAGGGCCCAAAAGGTACCGTTAACAAAATATTTGCAATTAACGGTTTTCAATAATGCAGTAACTGCTAACCTTACCATGTTTCAGCAACAACACCAAAGGAAAGGATATAGAAAGAAAGAAAATAAAACGGACAAACCATTTATAACAAGGAAAAATCAAAATTGTATTTTGGTCAAGTACGTAACAGCTTGAACTGAGTAAAACACAAAGGATGTATATAATAAAACCATATATCAGCAGAAGCTACTTAATATATATATATATATATTCTTGTTATTTTAGAGAGAGAGAGAGTTCCATTGTCTAGGAAAATATTACCATCAGGGCGCGGCTCGGTCATGTGGTAAGCATCACAAGTGAAGCTTCCACCAAGAAACTCTGCATAGATGGTGGCACCTCTTTTCTACAAAATCAAAATTACTAATGAAACAAAAGGATATAAGCAACATGTACACACATATTATCTAGCACTATATTAATAGCACGCAAGAAAATTAGAAGCAGAAAATGGGTACATGAGCTAGCAGCAATAGAACAGAGTACAAGTCATGCTTGTTGTCAAACTCAAGTGGAAACAAAAGGCATGACCAGTACTTCGTAGTGGGAAATACAAAATGTACTTGACACATTAAGGGGGGTGTACTCAATTAAGGATTTTAAAGGATTTCTTATAATCCTCGGATTGTTTTGGATTCATGGATTGTTTTGGATTCACATGAATTAGGAGGGATTCTTCTGTATAAGTGAGATAAACTACAAGATGAGGTAAATGTTATATGGATGTACAAGAATTACAGAATATACTTGACCAAATAGGGGAGTTAAACTACAGATGACGTGAATCTTACATACTTGTACACTTGTGTTGACCATGCTTAATATGGACAAAGGAAAAGGCAAAATATATAGACACCCAAGTACCAAGGCCATGCACAAAAATTTGGAGTCTTAATACCTTCGCATGTTCTAACTCTTCTAGGAGTAACACGCCAGCTCCTTCCCCCATAACAAATCCATCACGGTTCTGTCCAATAACCAAAACCACATCTTGTGAGAAACCAAAGTACAAAAGATAAGCAAGTCCACAAAAACAAGCAGGACTAAAGTTGCAAGATTTCTTCTCTGGATGCATTCACTTGCCAAATTTTTAACACTTGAATAGCGAATAAACTCAAATTTCAAGCTTACAACACATGATTAGAGTAGGTATAGTTGTAAATAATAAGATATATACTCTTGATATTGAGGAGATTATACTTTGCCAATTAAAAAAATTCTGAAGTAACAGGATTTTTCATGACCTTAAACCATATTTTATTAACATAAGTTTCTTGTCTCAACCAATAGCCATGACAAAAATTAAAGAAGACAGAAGTAAATAGGTTATTTAACATTACAATATCCCAAGGCCGCGATGCTTTAGTTGGATCACTGTTCCTTTGTGAAAGTGCTCTGCATGCCACAAACCCTCCTAAGCCTGCATTGATGAAATGAAAACAATCCTATCATGAAAAAATCCTCTCTTTTTTTAAATAAAGATAAAATTTTGAAAAGAAAAGAAAAAACAATAAATTTAGGTGATGAATGCAAGAAATACCAATAGGTATCATCACTGAATCTGAACCACCACAGAGCATAACATCCTGCACAGAATTTAACAGAATGTGCAACAAGATTAGATGCTGTTTTGGAGGAATGATAAATCATCAAATCTATCTATCTATTTTCTCTACTTTGTTTTAAAGGCTCAAAATATTATCGTTATATCACTTGTGAGAATTTTATAGACAAATTTAGTAAACTTATTGATGTAGCCTACATCACTTAAATAGACTTCACTACTCTCATTGGGGTACTAGAGAAGAGCACTTACAGCTTCACCTCTAATGATATGATTTGCAGAATTCAGAATGCAGAAGTTGCTTGTAGCACAAGCAGTAGAGATTGAATAATTTGGGCCCATCCAGCCCTGCAATTGAAGGGGAATAAGCAGTTAATACAATATTAGACTGGCCACTACGAAACACTGAATGTACCATGTCAACATAAACATAAGCTCACCAGGTCCATTGCGAGCATGGCAGATCCCATATTTGTAGTTGCAAAAGGCACACAGAACGGATTCATCTTCTTATACGAAACACGTAAAGCTTCAATAGCATCATTGAAGATCTGTTCAATACCAAAACACCAAATCAATCATCTGCGACAATGAAGAACGAATCAGGTTCTTCATCCCAGTTACATGACTTTATGTTCCATGTGGGGCTTTGCATGGGATTCCACTCAATCCACTGGATATTTTACCATTACCAAACTATCTCAATAAGGGAGTGAAAAAGATGTGTATACATTGTTTCCCTTTAAAAACAAAATATGTAATCAAGTTCGGAAAGCAAACTTTTACAGCACTAGCATTATCACCGGTCAAATTGTCACACTCGTTACAAACTAAGCATTTACGAAACATAACTTGAAAACCAAGATGTTTATATAGCTCTTAATTTTACCTTCATTCCTCCCATTGCAGAACCAATCAACACTCCACATTTAGTTTTATCTATCTTCTCCATGACTTCTTCTGTTATTCCACCATCTGCCAAAGCTTTCTTTCCAGCAGTAAGCAAGTAAAGCATGAACTTATCCATTCTTCTGGAGAACTTCGGTGCTACCCATCCATCAGTCGAAAATGACTTGATTTCTCCACCAATTCTCTAAAGACAAGAAAACTTACTCAACGCAAGAATATAGAAAAAGTAACAAATAACAAGAAGGTCAGCCAATTACCGTAGGAAACTGAGCACAATCGAAAGCTTCTATCTCACTAATGCCACTAACACCTTCAAGCAGATTATTGTAGAAAACATCAGCATCATGACCCAGTGGGGTCACCACACTCATTCCCGTCACAACCACTCGCCTCTGTCTTGTTATTGGTTTCTTCTGTTGCGTTAATTCTTCAGTAGGTTGCACAGCAACAGCCATGGTTTCCCCTATATTGTAGAACAACAGCAATATAGAATTAGGTAGAGATGGCATGCACGGCATGGAACTGGGAATCCTAAAATAGATATATACTACAAGTGCCAAGTTTCTTGTCCAATCTGATTTTCACACCCAACTATTGTTACAACAGAACGGAAAATGAACATTGCATGCAAGTTTCTCATCCCTCCTTTCAACAACATTGGTTCACAAACGGTAGTCAACTTTCGGCAAAACCAAAACTACATCTAAACTCAGTTGCATAGGTTTATAATCAAGATTACACAACCTAAAACAATGATTCACTAAAACTCTAAATCCCACCGTTGCCAGAAAACCACTCAGTAAAAATCCAAACTTTCAGATGCAAACACGCAAAACACACCCTTATAGATAAAAACAAGAGTCCCCCAAATTCCGAAATAAACAAAAGGAAACCTCAACACAACACAATAAGCATGAATCCATCATGATATTACTGATTCAAACACACACTCATCTCCTTAATAATAAGTAACATAACTGAGTTTACCAGAATGTGCGGGACGCCTCCTGCTCCGATTCGTCGACCCGGTTTTGGATCCAAAAATGGACGAGAGCCCACTGGAGCCCAAAGAAGATAAACCCTGAGAGCTATAGTAGTCATCGCAAGGCTGAAAAGGCAAGCAAGAGGTCATCAGACCCTGAATGCTGGATCCAGTACTGAAGCTGCTACAAGTACTAACACTACTAGTACTACTATTGCTACTGCATTTGAGCCGCCTCCTCCGGCCGCCGAGCTTGGCACGTGAGGAGGGTGAGTCCCCGTCGCACGTGACCGACATGCAAGCGGCGACGAGCCACGTGCAGAGTGGGGATGCGGCGGTGACCATGGTCGGAGGAGAAGGAGAAGATTGAGAATGAGGGGGGAGGGGCCCAGTGGTGAAATCAAAAACCCAGATGGGGATGAGGTCGGAGCGATGCGAATTGAAAAGGGTAACCTACGGCGATGAAAATGAGGAACGGTGGTGAGAGCATTCGATTGCTTCTTTTTTTTTTCTCTTTCTTTTATTTTCTGTGCGTGAGTTTGAAACGGTTGGAGAGGAGACGCCAAGTATTGGGTGGGGAAAAGGAGTCAGAATAACAAAGAAAAGTGCTATAACTCTCTCTGACTCTCTCGCTCTCGCTCACTGTGCTTCTCTTTAAGCTTCTGAAGAGGAGAGGAAAGAGAGGGCTCACACTCACTGGAAATATGTTGTACATTTGATTTGACATATATGCAGTATCATCTCCAAAATACCAAAGCATCTACCGCAGAGATTTCTTTCTTTAATCCAATTACTCCATTTTCTCTCTATTTAAAAAATTAATTATTTTTTGTCTTACTAAACTTGTATGTATATGTTTTAGCTAGTGTGACTAGACTAACTGACTAGGAGTACATAATATACTATGTTGGGTGCATTTACTCGATCTATTGGCCTTAAAATATTGCAGGCTTGCAGATCATTTTTCTACGTCTTTTAACTATTTTGGCTATAGTTCAAGCGTTATATTTCCATCTCATGTTAATGTAGGCGTGAAGGTCAAGATGAGCTGATTAGTGAAGGTTTGCTTGCTACGGTCAATAATCATTCATTTGCTATTAATAATGACAGCATCTCTCAATTTTGAATTATATAGGTTTAACGTCGTAATACATATTTTCAATGCTCATTTGATGTATTTACGAATAAGAAAACAAAAACAAAAAAATGGAGTAATGGGCCATCCTTTGGTCACAAATTGTTAATCAAATAACCAAAATGGCTATGGCAAGAGGTATGTAGATCTAAGATTGTGGGTTTAGATTGACGATTGTATACATGGTTTGGAGTTTGGAGGGGAAGATACCATCTAAATTAGATAGGAATGAGGAATATGTCCTCAATGAAGTACTGTGAGGCCTGTCACCATGTATTTGGAATAAAAATTAAATGTTGGATTTCATTTGTTTTGTTTTTGTCCCTTCATCATCACAATAATTCATGCAACATTGATTTGGAGATCGATCATGTAATTTGGTTCCTTTGTCTTACTATTCATGCCACTATACATTAGGGTACCAAATAGGATTGCCCTTTTTCTTTATTAATTAACAAAGGGTACATACCCAGTTAGTACAACATCCACTTCAAACAAGTGTCATTTCCTTTCATGTGTATTTTTCATAATGTTGTGGGAATGCCAATGTTGTGACCCTGTACCGAGTTCTCCGTTTTAATTTGGCACTTTTTCTTAGAAAGTTTGGTAAATCAAATTATTATAGTTGTACATTTATATACCAATTAACACGGCATTAAGCTTAGGAATTACCAATTTTCTCTGCATACATGTAATGCCATTATTGTATATGTACACAAAGTTATATACCCTAGTAGGAGATTTTCAAAGTAGCCATCATACATAGAGCGAACTACCACGAACACCAAACTACTCACAATGAAAGGGGATGGTCTCTTTCTAGCTAATTAAAGGTATTTAGTATGAAATGAAGGGCGGAGTTCCATATGTGCATGTTCATACAAATAATGAAATAAATGTATGTATGCTATATATAATGCAAATGAATCAAAGTTCTACGTCAAAAGTTAACATAATACTTGTACTTGTCATTTCGTCGTATATTAGCTTCATACATTAGGCTAAATGACGTATAATACGTTTCATTTCTATCAAAATTATCATTTCATTAATCAAAGCTTGAGTAATTAAATCATAAATGTGATGTTAGTAAGTGTCAAAGATTAGCAGCAAACCACAATTTTCATATATATACGTATATTGCATAGTAGCTAGTCAAAAAGTGATTCGTGTCTACGTAGCCGACCTGCTCGATCAAGCACAGAGACATAGGAACGTTTGGTTTGTAATTAAGCATCATAGCTATATGTGTGGCAACACTCGCATGCATATAATGCATTGCTGCAAGTCTAAGCATGCAAACAATTCCAATACACGCACCAGTTTCTTTCACACGCTTTCCAGAAGACCAAAATACTAATTTCCGCTGTCATTGATTTTTCTTCAAAAACCACATAAATTACATGATTATGCATTACATAAGTGAAAATCGAACCAATGACTTTTACAGTGTCGTTACTAACAGGTCACACTTCACCACACCACGCATGTATATAATGTTATCTCGTATGCTTGCCTGCTTGGTATTATTTCAGTATTAAGTCAAAAACTAAAAACTACTCGATTTATAATACCTTAATTACAAGAGAAGCTGTAGAGTCTAGATTGCAGATCGAGTGAACGTTGGTAAGCCAAACATGCACCCTCTTCTCGACCAAACTCCAACCCTCTAATCTATACATAAACAAAGCAAAGAGCTTTAGCCAGCGACTGACAACCAACTCTCAACCATGTCTCCGCTACGATCCGAGTTTCCTGAGCACGCTGAAAAGTGAAAACCTTCTGGCTTTCTCTTTTTAGGCTCAATTAATAATCCGATACAGAACAAGGCCCACTCCAAAACTATTCGGCTCTCATAAAGTCATAACCATCTCCCCAACTCCCTCCACAACTCGTAACCATAAATAACCATTCATGAAATGTGAACCAAAAAAGAATGCAACCTGAAAACTGCGTATTCATGGAAGATGAGCTACACCTTCGAGGCTTCAATCTCATACTTTCCATAACTTTGATAATACAAGAGAAACAAAACTGTGGTCTCATCAGCGTTACGTATTGGAGACAAAACTTTTAGTACACATTTCCCTTTGATGCGCTGATCAAATTACTCGGTTCTTCACTTGCTTTTTCTCTTGCCGCCTTTCTTCTGAGTCCTCTTGAACTTGAGGCCTTTGCCGGATAATATACTCGAGGCACTCTTCCCTTCAAGCTTCTTTGTCATCCTTACTACACTTGATATGCCTTTTCTTGCAGCAGCTCTATGCTCAGGTCTACAGCTCATCATCTTGCGATCAAGTGGCCAATATACATATGGTTCAAGCTTGCCCTTTTTCTTCAAATCCCCACCCGCCCTTTTGCTGGCATACTCGTTGCCAGTTGCAGCCCATCCAGATTCTGATGTCTTCCTTCGCTTTTGTACTTTCTTTGTGTTCACAGACATGTGACTACCTACTTCACTCCTTGCATCTGAATCCTGAGATGGCTTTTTGTTGTACGAGTTTGACTCTTCACGAATAATAAGACGCCCTTCAGGGTCTATCTCTGGCCCTTCATCAGACTCCATCTTACGCTTGAGATTCTCTGATGAACGAAGAGCGGACCTCGTTTTTTGCCGATCAAGTAAGTCGAGAGGCTCATCTTCTAGTTGATCCAATAAGTGGTCAGGCACATTCTTCTTTGTTCTATTTTTTGTCCTGTCATATTGAAAACAATTGAATGTTAGAGCAAACTGACTACCAGATATAACAAACAAAAACACCAAATAAGCTACAGATCGAAACTTTCTCTTCTGCAACATAAAATTGGGTTAGTGCAGACCACCATCGAGTATCAAATCAAAATTAAGTTGTGAAGAACTAACCGTAATGAAGATGTTTTGGATTTGAGCTTTGAAGCTTTGCCCCCACTCTGGTCAGTGATTGTTTCGGAATCCATATAATCTGTCTCACTATCATCGGTTTCATCATCACCGAAATCTGAAAATACTTTGGAGTGGTTCCATCTGCTTAGCCTGCAAAACGATAAGAAAAACAAAGAAAAGAAGTTAAAGGAAGTAGGAAGTATAAATTGATTGAGCTACACGATACAAAATTATAACCCAATGGCCACATAAGATTCCAACATGATCAAAAGTAATGAGAAAATTTTTAAACGGATTTGATGTTGTAATAAATCAGAATTGGACGCAAGAGTTCCAAAGCAAATTTCACTAGAGGGCGCTCTTCTATGCCATCGAAGTACTTCAGGGCTTATGCAGGGGTGGAAATTATGGAGGATTCTATCCTTTGAAATAAAAGCTTTTAGTTTTTGATACAAAATTGATACTTTTATTATTTCTGGCTTTTGGTAGTCGAGGGAATCCTCTCATAAAAAGCTTAGTGGTACTTGGGACATCCTCTCCTATCAAACATCGAGATGTAACTTCATGCTATACACATTCCATAACTGAAAACTCATGTATCCACAAGGCACGAGGGAAAAGTACTTCACATGCATAGGTTCTATATATTCCGCCATTTCATAAGCTGTAGGCAGGAAAAACACCTCAAAAGTAGACTTAGTAGAGCATTAATCACATCTAAGCTTCAAATGATGCGTAGTCATATGCATATAATTATTGGTGAAAAAGTGAGACCTGGCTGTAGTTGCTTTGGATGCATGAGATTTAGCTTCCTCAGATCTAGAAGCCAGATGTTTCCTCTCTTTTCGTTCTCTGATCTGTGCTCAACAAGAATATAAAGATAAGCAATGAGTAGTAAAAACCAGCTTGATCTATCTAATATAAGGTCTTTCTGAACAGACCTTCCGAATGTTGGTAAGTAGTTTCATGTGTTCTTGAGGCATAACAGCTTTAACAGCATCCAGTCCACATTTCTTGACAAGCATTTCTAGTAGAAGCTTAATCTGAAAACAATGACACCAGTATGAGAAAAGAGATTGCAGCTAGTGTATCAAACAACAGCTACTTATGACATACAGCAGTCATATATCAAATCACGGACAAGTTAACTAAAGCACCAACCTTGGATTTAAAATGAGTTTTGGTATCATCTTGCCACTTCAGCAGGGCTTCCACCATGCTTTTCAAGTGCAACTGCAACCCCTCAGCTTGTGATTTGGCTACTAATACCTTCAGCAAGCCTAAATTAGCCTGCAATGAAGGTAAATTTAATTTCGGAATCAAAAGCAAAATGACTGTATTTCATGTAAGAACAAATAAGAGAACTCAAGTAGTTTGCTCAAATATCTAAATATGACCATCAAATGCTGGAGTAAAAAGAAAGAGAACTAACTTTAATTATTTCTCTGTTCTTCCTCTGGAGGAGCAGGAATGTCGATGGAAGCAAATTGCTAGCAATTGACACAAGGTCAGAAAACTCATAAGCCAACCTAGCCAAACCTCTCATGGCAGCACTGATTATAACAGGGGTTTCACCAGCCAGACTTCCAGCGACCTGCGGGCATTAGATAAGCTTAATCTTTAGAATAGCCCTCTTCAGCTGAAGATCAGTTAGAGAAATATTGCAGCCAAGGAATAAGGAACCATAAAAGGCCTGATCCACAAACTTAACATAATAGCACTGTCTCCCAATCTATAGACTAATCAATAAAATTGGCAGCAGTAAAGCAGTAGCCTGAAACAAAGTCGAGTACCAAGTTGAAGAATTGATGCAGGTTTTCTTTATTGTCACCATTCTCCTCATCCCCACAAGCATGGCCAATCTGGACAAGGATATCATATGCTTTGTTTCTTGTTTTTTTGTTGGCCTGCATTAAAAGACATGTCTATCAGCAAAACCGATATAACAAAAAAAGACAACATATACATATAAAGATCTCCATCCATATTCCACACAGCAACCACTTCAAAGAGCAACCAACTATCATAGTTTAATCCTTAAAGTAACTATAGAGTTGGACTTCTTCATGAAAGATGGGTGCTCTACATTTAGTGTCATCTGCAAATCGTTTGGCATACTTTTTAAGTTCTCTAATATGGCGAATCAACAATCCGGTTGATTACAAAAAAGGGGCACAAATGCACATATATATGGGAATTGGATTAAGTAGGGTGAAGCATAGACTAAAGTACAAGTTCACTGAGGTAATATTAAAGCGAAAAATGTAGCTAAAATACAATCTTACCTCCTTAAGCCCAAGAATAATTTCCGTTAGGAAAGAACTTATGATGTTATGCCACCTATGCTCTGGCTCGCTCTACATAAAGATTCAAATTGTAGATAACACACAAGTAAAAACACAAATTGATGAAATAGCTGCCTAGGATTGATATAATGATGAGTATATATTTACATTTACCTTTGAAACATGGACTATTAGGAGGTACAAGCAGTCAAGTCTATGGCGTCTGGCTGAAAAATGACATGAAGGCAGCAATTCGACCATCAATTTAAGCAACTCTTCAAGCTTTGAAGACATAAACCCATCAAAGTCCTGAATACAAACAGCAAACAGATTTATAAAATGTACAAATGACTTTTGTTTAATAAAAACACTATTGCGAAATATGGCCCATCAAAAGCACATAATTCAATATTAGTTCTTTTCATGTCAGATATGTCTGGGGTTATTGCTTGAATAAGACAACAGTCATATACAAAATAGATTCAAACCAGAATACTAAGTTCCTGCTTATTCCACCAAACCAGATAAATGAATAACTAGAACCAGTAAAGTATTCCGGTGACCCAGAAGGAGATTCATCAACAGCAAGAAGCAATAAAGATTTATAGGTATACTGACGATATATGACCTTCAACATAAACTTTTAGCTTTTGCATACCCTAGTGATGATAGAAAGAACTTTGTATGCCTTCTTTTGTATCAAACCTTCATCATCCTGAAGTCAGGAAACCCTTCGTTAGTTTAATATTTTCTTTCAGTCGAAAGTAGCAGGAAACAAAGTAGATGAGCAAATGGCAGGAGGAGTTTCAGACCTGTAACGCAGGCTTTATTGCAGAGAACAATGTGTCAACCTCGGCAGCATTTAAACCAGGTAAAAATGAAACTACCAAGTCAAATAGTAGTGCCCTGAAGTTCGGATAAATGAATGAATAAAATGTAAGATCTCACACAAACACATATAAATAGTACTGTTAGAGTCAATACTCAAGCAAGCATTTCAAATAAGCAAAAGGAGAATGACATACCTCTGCATGGAATTAGAATCTCTAGAACTTGCTGCTGCGCTAGCCTCTTTAGTGACTTTTAAAAGCTTTTGCATATTACTTAAAAACAGCATTGACACAACTTTTTTATCTGATATTGAAGCAAACTCACGAATTGTGGACTGCAAATGGTGTAGCATTATTATTTTCGGTGTCACAAAACAAAAGTAAAAAGAGTTGAAGCAATACTTACATTAAAATTCAAAAGGAGAAAATACAAATCAATTCAATATGACAAGATTGTTTTAGCCATTGGTTTATCCCTTGATTCCCTTGTGCCTATTCTCTATAGCTTGATTTGTTCCTGAAATCTCATCTATGTTTAAAAACTGACACACTACCTACTTAGATATTTTAACAACTACATAATTTTGGATATCACAAGGGCATGCTTATATATAAACATATAGACCAATTCCAAATCAGTTTCCAAAGCCAGTATTTTGCAAACCTAAACAGAAAATCTCTGACATATGATATACCTGCAAACAACCTCCACCATATTTTGTGGTATTCAAAAATACACCAGAAAGAACAGTCAAGATCTCTCGCGCGCTTGCTTTCAGGACTCTTAAGTTATCTGCTATGACCTGAGTGGTATAATTAGCCATTGCTCTCTGTCTAGCACTACGTACTTCACTATCAAACAAACCATTCACTTCTTCTGCAGTTTTCTTATTCTGTTGAACAAGAATTTGCAAGCTCAAGCATATTATTCCACGAATCTCAGAATCATCACGAAGAGTAGTGCACAAAGCTTGCTTCAGATCAGTGAAACTCTCAGCAGTATCAGAAGAGTAGTTGCAAAATGAAGGTAGCAATGACCATAAAGAGTATATCAGTGCGTCAGTACTCCTTGACGAAAAAACTCGCCCTTGTGACTCAAGCTGTAAAATATAAGAAAGTTCAAAGATTGCCGAACAGAACAAACAGCTATCACATCATCATTAAATGTCTATTACCTGTTGAGACTTCTTCCTTATTACTTCAACCATACACAAAATTGAGTCTGTAAAATAGCTCAATCGTGCACCAATAGTATACTGCTTCAGTATTGGAAAAAGCCAAACATTCACCTCACTAAGGTCCTCAGCCTCCAAATTAAGTGGCAGAAAGCCTAAAAATGTTTCAGGTCCCACTGCAACAAGAACCGTTCCAAGGCATTCATGCAGCTACATGTTAATGAAGACATTATGTTAGAATGCAGTACAGTTGAGAGTAGACTAACCAGTTTTTTTTTTCTCATAAAAATAGACTAATAAGTTTACCCTCAGGATTCATAAGAACAAGAACAGGAAAAAGTTCTAAATAGATCAAAAGTTTATGACATGCAAAAGACCTGTTTTCTGAAAGGGAAGTCTTCATCAGGCAGCTTTTCCATGTCTGCTAAGCTCTTGAGCGTTCCCCTCATGAAATAAGAATATACCCCTGCATGTAACAGCTGTCCTCTTATGGAAAAATAAATACACGGAAAGGGGGAAGTAATCAGACATATTTTTAAAAGAGACAAAGTTCAATACAGAGACAAAAAAAAATACCTAGTTTTTCAAACATCGCAGAAACAACTTGGAATGAAAGGTCCAATACAGGTGTGTAGTGGTAGTCTACTAGATTTTCAATAGTAGAGCACAATTTTTCAATTATAGTTGGCCCAGACTTCCTTTTATCTATATTTCCGTTCACCACAATCTGGTCGACTCCCTGTTTGATCAAAGTTTCATCGAGGCAAGCATGAATGAGACTCTTAAATGTGTTCACTGCTGCATGAATGGCCTCTTCATGTTCAGATCCCATAATATCTGCCAAATGCATAGAAAAATACACTTTTTGAGTCTTGGCTTTCGAAATGGAATTGGATGCATCCAATAAGCTCTATACATATGCAACTAAAGTTAAATACCAAGAAAATTAGTATGTACCTCGGAGTGCAACAAACACAGTAGGAAGTTTAATCACGCACATCTGCCTGTTCAGTGAATAAACCTTGGTCATTCCAATATCAAGCAAACGAGCCGTAAATGTCATGTCATCCCCAGATGTCTCATTGTTGGAGACAGAAAGAGACAATGAGCATAACAGATCAACCAAAATCTGGGAAGAAACGTCTGAACATGGGTTGAGACATAGCCTATACAAACCATCCGTTATGCGCCTTGTAACAAGTGGATGCTGCATTGCCAACAAAGGCTTTCTAAACAGCTCCAGGATTTCGTTTTTGTTCTTAAATGACATCAAACCAAGACATTCTTTAAAAGCATCCAAAAGATACAAAGTCTCGAGGCTTCCCTTTGACCCTTCGCTAGCCTCTGGTTTCGATCCACCAGCAAGCAGAAGAAACCTCTTGAACGAATCGGTAATCCCTTGGCTCGCCGGAGCGAGCTGCGACTTTCCTTGAAACCTTTGCAGCACATCACGTAATCGCAAATGTGATTGCCTTCTCACCTGTTTCTTATTACATCTCCGGTCAAATATCAAGCCTACATTACTCTAAAACACCTAAAAACTTAACATTCAAAATGTCACAGCTCTAAATATAATAGCTAAAATTTCTTCAAAGCTATTTGAATTGAGTGATTTACCTTGGGGCGGGAATCAGTGGCGAAGCTCAGTAAGAAGCTGTAGAGCTGAGAAACGGCATCCCAATTGTTGTCGTTGGAGACGATGAGCAAATATGACACACATTTCAACCCGGAGACGGCGCCGGCGACGGTGAGAGAGTTACACTGTAGAGCACGAACAAGGATTCCGGTGAGGAGCTCGGTCTTCTTGACGAGAATCTCCGGCGAGACTTTACGCATCGCCATGGAGAGAATGGTGAGGAGAGCGTCGATGGTGTGGCCGGAAGGTTCGGGCTCCGACAAGAGTTTGTCAAGTGAGGAGCACGCGGCGCCGAAGTAGGTCACCGGAGACGAAGGGACGCTCTGGTCTTTGAAACCCTGGGCCATAGCGCCGATGACGGCGCAGAGTTGCTGGTGGTCATCGCGCGTGGATTTGCCGAAGCGCGTGAGGATTGAAGTGCAGATGTCGGCGTCGACGTCGAAGGCGGTGGTGGGGGTTAGCGGTTGCTCTTCCATTTCGATGCCTTCCATGGTTGGCGTAATTTGGGAGTTGCGGAAAAAGAAAAACCCTAGCGGTTAACCAATGTAAACAGCAAGGGTTTAGCAACGAAGATCGCTGAACAGCTGAAGAAGTGAAGAGAGCGGCAGGTCACAGACGGGTGAGTTTAGGAGGCGGGTCAACAAATAGGTTATGTGAGGCCGACCCGAGTCCTTAACCTCAATCCTTAGGTTCTGGGCTTCAAGTAGGTCATATGGTCATGGAAAGTGGAGAGAAATTTGAGGGAGAATACACGAGAAGAGACGAGAGTGGAGAGAAGACGCGGGAAATAACGAAATTGGAGAGAAAATACGCAAGTGGACAAAATTCAATTTAAAAAAAATAATAATAAGATAATATTTATTTATCATGTATAAGAATAATTTATAAATATAAATTATTATTAATTACAACACAAAATAAAGAAAAATTAAATATATAAAATTAAGACTTTGACTTAAAACCCCTATCATTGGAGATGGTTGAAGTGTTATATGAATAGTGTCTATATGAGGTCTCAAAATAGGTATAAGACCCCATTATAAGACTTTATGATTGGAGATGCCATTAGCCTCCCTTTTGGGCCAGTAGCACCATATTGTCTCATTTTTACCTCCCTTGACACCTTTTATTAATTTATTTTTTAAGGTGTTAAAGGTAACTCAAATTATTCTTAGGTCCAGGACAAAATTTCCGACCATGTGAAAAAAATCTAATTATGCATTGCAACACAGTATCTGATCACGTTTATAATTCAATAAACACATTTTGACGTCATCACCGTTCGAACGCATGTTGTGGGGGTTCTATATCAAACGTTTCTTAGTTAAAAATTAATTAAAAACGTGCACCCTTTTTCAATTTCCATAATAATCACAAAATATAGAGAAAAAAAACCTATGTCACAACCTCCCCCACTAAATCAACTGTCAGTAGTGCAGCGATTAGATTAGCCTCAGTGATATTACATATCATAAGTCAAAAGTCAGAGGTTCAATTCACCAAAAAATAATTTTTAGTGAATTCATTTTATTTATTTTTTTAAAAAAAACCTCCCCGCCTCCATCCATACGACTATTACACTAAATAGGCATGGAAGAGACAAAGTGCCTAGATCTGGCTAAACTATCGACAAAGAAAGTTGTTCCTGGAGAATTCCTAAAAAAGAACTAAACATGATGTAAATATCCTTTTATTAAAGTTATGTTTCAGGATAATAATATGATAGACTGAAAACTGTAACTCTTTCATTGATAGAATGTCATATATACAGGCTCATACAATCTGTTACAATAAATATCCTGAAATAACAAGGATTCTTTGTATCTCTATCTATACTAATCTGTATCTAATTAGGACAAGACACACACCGGAGATTACAGAGAATAAATCTCCTTAAACACTTCCCATGTGTCGATGGCCTAATGAATGGTGCATAACCTGTTGCCTCACTAAAAACATTGTCAAGCAAACAAAAATCTCATGGGTAAAACAAAAGTTTGGTCTAAGGGAAAAAGAGTAACAACGCATCAACTACAAATGCTACTGCATGTGATGTAGACTCCCTCTGAAGTCTACAAAAATGTAACTCCTCCTGACTCTAAACTCAGTCATGGAGTTTAGATAACTTGCGCATACCAATACGTCTCACATGTTTCACAAATGTAGATTTGGGTAATGACTTGGTAAACAAGTCCGCAACATTATCCACTGAACCAACCTGGTTCGCATGGATAATCAATAACCACTGTTATTGCTGATTGTAGGAGTACTTTGGCGAAATAAGTTAAATATGACACCCTTAATGTAACTCAAATTCATTTGTTCAATGCAAACCGCATTACTCTCAAAGATGTAAGTTGGAGTTATCGTAGTAGATGGTAATCCACTAGACCCTCGAATATGATGAATGACTGACCTAAGTCAAACACATTCTCTAACTGCTTCATGCAAAACAATGATTTTTGAATGATTCGAGGAAGTAGCAACAAGGGTTTGCTTAGTTTATCTCCAAGAAATTGCCATGTTCCCCATGGTGAATACATAACCTGTTTGGGAACGTCCTTTATGTGGGTCAAAGAGGTACCCAACATTAGTAAATCTGACCAGCACATCAATCGATGTTTTAGAATAGGGGACAGCAGTAAAACTGCTCGCAGTAGGTTTAACCTTCGATAGATCGAAGACATGATTCTGGTCCGACCCGTGAGCATCTTTCAATGGATCGAGAGAAATTCTTGATGGATCGAAGGCTCTGGAATCTGCATGCTACGATTCAACCATCTCTTTTCTGGGACTTTTAAGCTTCTCTTTGTGCTCTTTGTAAGGGAAAAATAAACCCAAGTCAATAGAACCCTTCAAGTACCTGAAGATTTATTTTACTCAATTTCAATGACTTTGCGTTGGCGCATACCGATAGGGCAATGTCTGGACATGTGCTCCAAGCTATATATTTACCAAGTTCTAACCGCACCAAGATATAGAACCTCAGCTCTAAAAGATCTTTACCATCATTATTCTGATGAAACTAATCCTTTTGGGTTCCAGATTGCAAATAATCATTGGTGTGCTTAAGAGGGTATGCTTTGTCCAATGCCTGATCTAGACATAAGCAGACTGGTGAATAAGAATTCAACCAACTCGATGTTCTAGCTCTAAACCGAGACATAATCGAGTCCTACCAAGGTCTATCATCTCAAATAACTTGTTCACCTATCGAATACGCATGGCATAACTTTTTTTTCTCTTATCCCTTCCAATCAAGTAGTCACTAAAACGTGTATACCACAACCTACCTGATTGTTTCAATCCATATAGTGAACGTCTCAATTCAATTACATGAGCACTCTGTGCTTTAAAGTTACTTGAATTGGGTAGAACCATGCCAACTGGCACTCTCATGTATATCTCTGAATTAAGAACCCCGTAGAGATATACTATAAATATATCTATAAGCTGTATACTTAGTATTTTTGGACACTACCCAACTGATAAAGTAGCGAAAAGTGATGATGTCTATGACCTGAGAATACATCTCCTCATAATCAATACTAGGGCGTTACGAGAATCATTGCGCCACAAGTTCTACTTAATGTGCTTTCCAAACATAGACTCATTTGTGTTTAACCGGTTTACCATTCGGTGGTCATAACACCATCATACCGAAAACTTATCATTTGTAAAAGTTTAGTTCATCCTATATTGCAACTTTTCATATTGGTCAGTTTGCTCTACATTAATTGTTGACAAACCGCAATAGACCAATGTTCTACTTCATCGTCGTCAATTCCTGAGTGACATAATAAGTAAATGTATCATCAATGAACATGGAAGAACCATCCATAATACCGTTAGCATTTGTTTAACTTGGTGAAATTTCTTTATTTACTAACATCGTCATTGACTCTGAGGCGTCCCCCAGCGTTTTTCAATGTCGATTGTTAGACATAATTGGAGTCAAAAACAATCTCATATGTTGATGATGAACAATTGTACATTGATGGCTTGACTTTTCACCGGCAACTCATCAATGGATTTTGACTGATGCTACAACCCTATTATGAGCAGAAGAAACACTACCTCGCCCAGGTGTTGCATTAACCTTCCCAATGATAGGGACTTTTAACCTTGTAGAATTTGCAACATGTATAACCGATCTCGTCACTTTCATGATATCAGTAAAGAAGTCAAACATTAAATCTTCTACTTTCTAAAGATCAAGAATACATTGCACTTCAATCTCACACTGAGATGTGCGATGATCATTATGAGACATAGTGGGGACATACCACGTCAATTTCTAACGTGTAGCCGAATGGAACCATTCATATCTCCCCCTAACGATGGAAAGTATGTCTCATCACAGTGACTATCTGCAAAAATTAGCAGTAAAGAGATCTCATGTCAAATGTTCGAAATAGTGGACAATCATTAGAGAATCATAACCAACATAAATACATAATCGTCATTGATGACCCATTTTTATACATAGTGGAAGCGTAGTAGGCACATGTACCACACAACCACAGATGCGTAGGTGTGAGATATCAGGCTCATATCCAGTTACCAACTGGTACGCACTATATGGTTGGCAGTTTATGAGTATCAACTGAATAAGCATAGTTGCATGTAATATTGCATATCCCCAAGCAGAAACTGGTAAATCAATATGCATTACCATAGCTCTGGCCACAAGCTATAAACACTTGATTTCTGCCTCTGCTAAACCGTTTCTATGAATGAACATGGAGAACCGAGATGCTCAACTTCAATCCCAATCAACATGCAATAATCTACAAAAAAAATTTTATGTAAACTCTCCTACGTTATCCAATCTAATGGACATGATTGGGTTGTTCGGGTGGTGAGCCCGAAACTTAATAATATATGCTAGGAGTTTTGAAAATGCAGTGTACCATGTGGATTGTAAAGACGTGTGACATATGCATCGATGCATCAATCAAAACCATATATAAACAATCTGCATACCGGTTTGATTGATCCACAAATATATTCTTGGAATCTGTGGAGGAATGAAAGTTGTGTCAACAACAAAAGACCGTTATGAATGTAAATAACATTATAAACATAAACAAGTTTTGCAAAACGAGCAATGTGCATCAGAGATTGCAACATATGAATCTGGTGGGATAACACAAGACGCTACAACGGTATGTTGCCGGGATTGTGTTGCACTTTTCTTGGAGACCGAGCCTGAACTGAGTGGAGTAATCTCAGTTCCCCCATCTAAACCGATTTTTTTAGATAATCCCACATCTTTCTTTGCTCTTAAGAATAGATGACCATGAGAATTACTCGATAGCTTGATCATCAAAATGCAAAAGCTCATATGAGGCTAAGTCACACATAGTAATATAAGTGACTGCATTAGATTCAATGATCCAAACCATAGTAAGATATAAACCACTACAAATCCTCATAAACTTCTCCATATTGTGCCGTTGGCAGCATTCTACGGAGATTGCACACAAAACTCTGTTTCATACTCACAATATTATTCCAAGTGAAAATCATTGGCACAAATATTTGTAAATCTGAGAATGGTTCGAAAATGGCGATTAGGCACGTATAACACTAAATCTCGCAATCATATATCAAGAAAATAATGTCAAATCAATCCGTCTTTGAACTCAAAATATGGCAAACACTTTAAGTGAACACTAAAAGATTCAAAAGTGTGTAACCCTTATAGAGTGTTGATATGATATGATAATATATAAAATTAACCGATGTATAATAACATCTGACCGGTTGAAATCACCGTTGTATATTAAGTTCCATGACATGAATGTAAAACCACATTTGGTGCTGAAATTTAGGTTGGTCGAAATTTTTTTAATAATTTTTCAATAAAATCGATGTAAAATACATCAAAAACATACAATCCGAGTATAATCTTCGAAGGATCGAAGTACACTATTTCGATGGATCGAAAAACTTCACAAACCAAACTCGAGGGATACCTTCGATAGAATGAAGAATAAACCCTTGATGGATTGAAGAAACCTAAAATAAACTTGATTTTTCGATACTGATTTTCGATGGGTCGAAGAATTAGGCTTTGAAGGGTCGAAGCACTTGACCTGAGACATGCCTTCAATGGATTGAGGAAGGAATCCTCGATGGATCGAAAATGGCAGTGTAAGGACCCGAGGATGACCTTCGATGGATCGAAGTACAAATTTTCAATGGATCAAAAAATATCAGAAACCAAACCGTGAGATACCTTCGATGGATCGAAGAACAAATCCTCGATTAATTAAGGACCCCCGAGATCAAAACAACATCCTCTCCTTTATGTCTCATTTTTTACTGTATCGTTGTGTCATTATGTCATATGTTCATGTAAACATCGAACCATACTCTGAATTGGTATAAAAATAACATTTCTCAACATTTTCATATACCGAAAAATAGAGAAAATTCCATTACTCGCCAACAATTAAAAGTTGCATCATAGATGTCTTATTCCATAACCGACTAAAACAAAGTCTCAAACCATGACTAAAACGAAGTCAAAAAGAAAATATGACTAAAACCAAGTCAAAAATAAAGCTAAACTTGATTACATATGAAAAACTTGAGCCTAATACTTAGACTACACAAAAATCCGCACTCTCTAGACTTGTTTTTGTATTGTTTGTTATTATAAGTTTGAGTTTACCACAATCTTCCATCTCATAGTCTTCAAATGAAGTTAGTCTCATGTGCCAAGTATCATGTATACTTTTTGTAGGCATTTTGAATATCCTTGGGTGCACAACATTGTTTATATATATTCTTGGTAGAACCACATATATAGCAAAATGACAAGCGCGAATTAGAAGAAAAATTTGAAGAATTTTTCCCATTTCTAGAACCAGAATGATTCTTATTGGAATTATGGCTATTGCCTTTGTGAGTCCAAATCAAGTTTCGACTATATCCTCTATCACGAGATTTGCCTCGTCCTCCTTTTCCACCAAGGTTATTGTAAGGCTTAGAATGACCGTTCCTCCTATCCTTATGTGTCTTCCCACCAGTCTTGTATGACTCATTAGTACTAGCTGGCCGAGCATTATTGTGGAGAAGAATCTCGCGATACTGTTCTTTCTTGGCCAGCACATTCATGAGATCACTGAATGATCCTAGTTTTCTTTGCTCATACTCTATGCAATATTGACTAGCAAGTGTGTCCATGAAAGTAGGGAATGTGCTTAAAGACTTCTCAATTATAGTCAGATCAGTCTTTACAATGCCACAAACATTCAACTCTGATTGTAGCTCCAACATAGATTAATTGAATGCATCAATCTTTGGATAATCCAATAACCGGATTGAATCCCATCTTTCTTGCAGTTCTCAAAGTTATGCATTATGTACATTATTGAATTTATCTTGTAAAGTCACCAACAAAATTGTAGGGTGATTCTTTAACAAATATTATTTTTATAGAACTGGATGCATATATCGCCTAAAAAATATGAGAGCTTGAGCTTTGTGAGCTAGAGTTGGTGGCTCAGTACTAGATGATGGTAGTGGTTGGATTGCATTCGTCAAATTTATACCTAGAAAGTTATTCTCAACATCTGACACCCAACAATGGTATTCTGCTCTTTGAGGATCAATGATATAAAATTCAGGCCGTTCTGGCTCAATTGATGTCATCTACAAGAGATGTAATTAACTTACCGATCAAAAAATTACGATCACTAATATCAAGTTTTAGGGAATAAGAATCGTGATCAATGATGTTTGGTAACAGAAATCGATTATCAATAATCGATGGCTCAAGAAACCGTGATGAATCATCACACATGATCGATTTTCCTTTCTTTTCTTTTCTTTTTCTAAACCGTGACTCCTCTAGGACCATCACTCATACTCTATGGATACAATGTCATAAGAACTAGGGCAAAAACATGCAATATTCACAATATCACAATGATCACAAACCTAGATCTAAGGTTTTGCAGGAAGTAACTTTTATTCCTAGATCTATAGATTGATGATTTAGAAAGGTTTACCTCGAGGGTGTTATGTTCAGTATAAAAATTTTGCAATGAAAGAAGAATGAAGAAAGGAAACACGTCCACGAAACTTCCAGTAGAAGGAGGATTCCTTCTTCTTTTCTTCTTTTCGGGCAGACTGACCTTCATGCACTCAATCGACTATAACTTTCTCTGGACACATCCGAATTGAGATTTTTAGGATATTCTGGAAACTAGACATCTGGAGCTTTCCGTGAATATAAAGATCTCTCTCTAGTTCGTTCTGAGTTGCTCGAAACCCTCTGTCAAAGTTAGTTGTTCTACACAAGCTCAATTTTGGCCGGAAAATCAGGGATTCCGGGAGAAGTAAACACCGATTAGTGAAGATCTGCGGTGAAGGAGGAGCTGCCGGCAGTGGGAGTTTAGTGTTTTGGGGTTAGGATTTTTTTTTTCTATTGTGATGGTTGGCTATCAACTCAAAGCGTGCTGATAACGTGTTTCAGGAGAATAATATGATAAAGTGAAACTGTAACTTTTTCATTGATAGAATGTCATATATATAAGCTGATACAACTTGTAACAATAAATGTCCCGATATAACAGAAATTCTCTTTATCTCTATCCATACTAATTTACATCTAATTAGAATAAGAAAGACACACACCGCAGATTACGGAAAATAAATCTTTTTAAACAAATTATATTTTTTTAATTTTCTTTTTAACTCGAATTATAAAAATCGATAGACTCAAATTTACTTTTCATTATGAGATTTTTGAGATTGAAAATACAATAGAGCATTGTGCTGTTTGTGAAAAAATGAACCCTCATGAGTTTTAGTCTTTTAGACTTCAGTTCGTCTCATTGTGAATTTGCTTATGTATTTGATTTTAAGGCTTGTTTTAAATCGTCTTACATTAACATACAATAAGCAAATAATCGAGTAAGACGATTATTTATGAGTTCAATAAAAACATACATTCGACTCTTGATGTTACTCGTAACGTTGGAACGGTGGCGACGTTTTTCGATCTTCTAACATAAAAACAAAACAAATCTACCTTACAACATTTACTGCAAGTTTGTCAACCGGCCGTTAATTGCTATGCTTACCAACTCAGAACTTTGCGGTAATCACCGATCTACACTGCCATGCTAAACTACAACCACCAACCATATCACCATTCATGACAAGATCTGGATAGTAGTCGCATAGTATTATACTTGACATACAAGCTTGAAGAACAACTAGCAGTAAAATAGTAAAACCTAGACTGTAAGCACGCACAGCACACGAATCACAACGGCTACGTGTTAAACAGAATCATACACCGTTCATTCTTCAAGGCCTAGATCTGGGCCGTCCGCGGCTCTCGTCGAGCCGGTTGATCATGTACAGCGCGTTACTAGTAACCCTGGCCGCATTCGTAATCTTCCTCTTCACCTCCGCCTTCACGCCGCCGTCCACCTCCTGAAACCCATCGAGACAAGTGTCGTCGTTCGTGAGCGCCGCGCTGACCCACGTCTGCGCGTTGCTCATCTGCCACCGGAACGTCTCCTCGTGGAGGTGTCGGAGCTCCTCGAGCGTCCGGCTGAGCTCGTCGACGGAGTCGGAGACCTGCTCCACGCAGTCGCCGACGGCCACGCGCTGTCTTTTAGGGGAGGAGAAGACGGCGGAGGAGTGGGAGAGCTGGGAGAGGTAGTCGGAGACTTTTTTGGCGCGTGAGAGGGAGAGGCCGACGGCGGCCTGGGCCAGGTCGCGTGGAGTTTGGGCGGGGGAGGCGGAGAGAGTGTGGAGGCAGAGATTGGGGTAGCTGGCGTGCCGGCAAGATGTGCGGACGAGATGCGACGATGAGGAGGAGGCGGTTGAGTTGTGGGAGCTTGGCTTGCGTGCGGTGGCGGAGTAGGGTAAGAGGAAGAGGAGGAGGAGTAGAGTGAAACGCATCGTTTTGGGTTTTTCGGGGGTGGGGGATCTGAGTGGGGAAGAGTGGAGGAGTAGAGTGTGCAGTGAGTGAGATTTAAATGAGGGTGGTGCGCCAAAGGACGATGGGTATGGGCTGGTTTTATAGCCGAGGAAGGATATGCAAAAGGATTGGGCAAGTCTAATCGATATGCCAAAAGTCTATCTGGCAGTGAACGGTAATTTTTGACAGTGAAAATTTGATGTCAAATTTGACAGCCTTTTCGTCTGCCAAACCAAATGCATCCTTCATCTTTCTCTCCTCTCTTCCATCTGTTAATCAAGTATTGCCTCAATTTTGTTGCACCTCGGTCTGATCGAAGCAGCACCTCGTCGCAACTCCCTCGCGCCTTAGTCGGCATCAGGTCGAGCAAATCTCAATCGAGCCATCAACGGCTGAATTTTTCGACGCCATCAATCATTGTAGACGAGATGTGAGCATTGTCGCCAACCGATCATCTACAACTTCCACTCTCCAGAAAACAATATTTCAGGGTTCTGGAAATCAGTGAGGAAGAACATCAATTTCTGGGTTTTTTTCCTCTCTGTGTGGCTTATGTGTGTATGATTATAATTTTGCAGTGCAAATTGGGCAGCTGAGAGATCACGATATGAAAACATATCTCAGTCAATTGTAGATTTCCCTTTAACGTGATGTGTTGCATTTGTTGATTGTATGTCGGTTGTTTCTATATTTTTTTTCTGGGCAGCTTCTTGTTTGTTCAGAGCCTTGGATTGATTATACTCAAGTCAGGCAACAACATAGTGTGCTGTAATTATCCTATGAAATTAGCCTCTCATTGTCGTCTGTAAATAGTGTAAAACAAAGTTAATTCCAAGGACTTCAGTATGAACAATCCCACAACAGAACTTCTATCAAACAGACCCTTCAAATAGGTCACTATGAAGAACAATCTCTGCTCATATGAAGAGCATGAACTAATAGATGTCAACTATAGAAAGCTAGAAATTTTTGACATATCCATTAGAGTTGAAATTGGCCAAAATAGTCTATGTCGTGTCAGCCTTCAAATTTATATTTGACAAATTTGGTTTGACAAAACCATTAGACTTACTTTTAAGTGTGGAAGTGTGTCAAATATACACGGGGCGATGTTGATTGGTGAGAGGAAAATATCAAAACAAAAACCAATTATTACATTTTGTAATGGCAAAAATTCCACTCACGTGACACTTTTGTCACGTGACACTTTTGTCACTTAACTTATAAAACTATGGGACATATTGGCCACTCGACTTTTGAAATTATAACTTTTGTCACTTAATTTTATGGGGTGAGAAGTAAGGGTGGGCACAAATCTCGTAAATCCCTAACCCAAGAAGGAGTAAGTGTCCCGACCTATCCTGTTTTATATGGACAGGATCGGGTCTTGATATTGAAATCTCGATAGACCCATCTCGCCGCACATAATATATTTTGTATATGTTATCATTTGTTTTTATTAAGAGTTGGGAAAATTTTAGGGTGGAGTGATTCTACTGTAGATTTTATTCACTAATTTTGTTGTTAGTATTGTAAAATGAGATTATTTTTTAGTAATTTCATTCAATTTGTTGTAAATATTCAAACAAGCATATTTTTACAAATTTGAGAATCAATTGTAGTCAATATTGTATTTTATTTTAATTGTTGTAAATGATAAAAAAAATGGTTGTAATTTTGTTCTAAATATAGTAATTTTTAGTTCAAAAAGTTATAATTTTATTCAATTCATTGTAAGCAAATGTTTAAGGTAAATGTTGATATAATAAACAAACAAAACAAGCTATATGCCTTTTCTCTCTAGCCCTAGGCGATCAACAATGGCATAAACCCTCCTTCAACCTTGCCGCCAGATCAATGTGACGCTTGACTCCCTTGATGTCGTCCTTAGGACGCTTTTGTTCGATGTCGTTTCTCGATCTGCTTTCCGACGTGTTCTAGTTGTTGTATTGAGACGTTTCTCTGGTGTTGTTGCAGAGAGGAGTGGACGTTTGCTATGGGAGGCAAGCTCCGCCTTGCTTGATTACGGTTTGGTCGGCCGGGGTCACGCCCTGCCCGGATCTAGCATTTCCATGTTTGGTATCGAGGGAAGAGGAATGATTTTGGATCTGGTGGTCGAGGAGCGGATGGGGTTCATCGTCGACGTTACAATAGCTTTGCTACTTCTAGTGGACTTTTGTCCAGATCTAGGATTTCTTGGGCAGCTTGCGGGGAGTGCGACAATGCTAAAAAGCGGTACTAGGAGGCGAGTGTTTCGAGTACAGGGTTGATTACCTTGGGCCGAATGAGACTTTGGAAACTCTTTGGGCTTGATCTCAAACCTTGTGCCAATAGGTTTTGTTCTTGGATGACTTGGTTTCTCTGGGCCACTACTTGCAGTCAATTATTGATTTTATTATACATGGCTTACTCATGTCTCATATAGATTGTGTGTTTCATTAGGGTTATCATACCTACCACAATTGAGTGCTTAAGGGTATGTGTATCTCTATTTATCAATGATTCTCGTGATCCCGGTGAGATACAAGTAAGCTTACATTTGTTGAGTCTTACGAATATAAAGATTAGTGCTAGTACCTATAATAGTGTAGCACACATATTTGTTAATGATTGTGACATTCTTTATGAATGGTTCACTTCTGATCCAGAGTCTGTTCTGAATGCCATGTATTACGACCCTAGTCGTATTCCTTAATAACATTACGACCCTGGTCATTTTCCTCGGAAAAAAATGTTTAAGGTAGGTCTCCCCTACCATAGCCCTACTATAAGAGTTGACACAATAAAATATCAAACAATTTGTAATATTTAACCAAAAAATAAAATTACCCTACGATGATCATAGTATTGCACTATTTGTAATATGAACCAAATGTATCAATTAAACATGAAATAAAATTGTTTGTAGTTTCACTTTTTTTAATTAAACATTAAGTGAAACGGTATTACTTTTTGTAATTATAGACTTTTAACTCTTATCAAACTATGTTTATTTAATATTGAACCCTAAATTTGATTCGTTTCGTCTCATTCGAATTTTTGTTGTTACATACTCTAATAAATATTTATTTTAAATTGGGCCCAAAATTAGACTTGTCTTGTCTGTTTAGGTTTCGGGACGATCGGGGCAAACTTTTAAAATGCACAATCTCGTCCTGTCCCGTTAGGGACATGGATAGGGACGGGCCAAAAATTGACCCGACCCGTCCCATTCCCTGTTATATTGAGAGGAGTGACCAAAGTTATACTTTTAAAAATTAAGTGACCAAAGTGTCAAATACACCAAATTTAAGGGACTATTTTAAGTTTTTTTGTCTTTTGTAAATAACGATAATTTTGTGTTGAAATTTGAAAAGAAAATGCTAATTGTAAAAAATTTCCTCGTAGAGAAAATATTGTAAAGATTTTGTATCAAATTTTGGGATTAAGTTGATGTCTGGTAAGTATTTTGGACTACTTAGAGTAATCATAGTATAAGGTTAATCTTTTTTGTTTTGATACAGAATTAAAGAACAACAAAAAAATTACAAAATAAAACCTCGTTCACAATATAAGGTTAGTTGTGATTTGAGAAGAACAAGAAAAATTAAGCTATAACTAAACGACGCTGTATATTATGAAAGTTAGATTAATTAACATCGATGATTATGAAATAATAGATTGTCAATAATGCGTTTTCTCTCTAACCCTACCTGACCCATATTGGCGGCGGCCCTTATTCGGCCTTGTCGCGTATTTCATGTGACGCTTGGTTCTCTTGACGTCGTCTCTAGGACGTCCTCTATCACTTGATGTCGTTATTCGGACCTCTTCCTGACGAGGTTTTTGTTTGGATCCTCGTCACTTTGTGTCCGAACCTTTTTTTTCAACTCATGCGCGTATCAAGGATGTCGATCTAGATTTGAAGTAAAAAATGAAGGTGGAGATGAAGGTCGGAGAGCGGCGATGGTTTCAGGCTACGCCGACAGTTGTCACCCGGCGGTGGGGATGCATTTCGATAATGTAGCACAAGATCTTTGCGCTTCATGAAGAGATGGCGGTGATAACAACGTCAGTGCTGATTATAGCGATGCCGACGTCACGTTGTTGGCTGCGCTTTGTTTTGTTTCTTGCGGCGGGGGATCTCATGCTTCAATTTGGGTTGCTGGGGCTAAGGTTGAGCCTTGTGAGATATGGGACCCTGGTGGATCTCATGCTTCAATTTGGGTTGCTGGGTCTAAGGTTGGGCTTGGTGAGATTTGGGACATAGGTGAGATGTTTTCTAGACCTATTACAGGTGTTGACTTGAAAATTGTGTTGGTTTTAATGCTTATAGTTTATTTGCGTCTCATGTGGATTACGAAATTCATTAGGATTGACATGTCTACCACAATTGCGTACTTATGGGCATTGTTATCTCTACTTATATGTGATTCTCAAGATCTTGATGTGATGCAAGTAAATTTACATTTGTCAAATTTTATGAATTTAAAGTGTAGTGCTAGCAACCGTAATATTGTAGCACATAAATTTGTTCATGACCGTGACATTTATCATGAATGGTTCACCTCCACTCCAGAGTATATTCTGGATGCCACAGATTATGACCGTAGTCGTATTATTTAATAAAATTATCTTCCAACCTCTCCAGAAGGTCATTTTACATGACATATCCTACGTTAATCATAACAAAACTGATCATGCATGATTAGACATATTAAAGCTTAAGAGATCGACATATTGGTCTAATATGTAGACATCATGCATGTGGTCTCATAGGTCATTCGATTTTCACATTTATGATGCTAATGTGGGCAATGTATTTGACTGTTTGTTTTCTTGACAAAAAATCATATCATAGCAAAATGGGCACACAGCAAAGTAAGGATTCACACGATCGCGAAGTAATTGCACCACAGGTTCTAGCAACACCACCTGCAGAGTTATGTTCCCTTGTCAACTTATCTCTAACGAGAAATCAAACATCCCATTTAGTTTTCGATATCAAAATTCTCCGAACACAGTGCCGACTACCAACCCTCACCTGTACTCATCAAATGGCCTCCATTGACAGTGGAAATCATCGCTAAAAAGTGAGGGTTGAGTTTAAGGTAGCTATCGTCACCATGTAATATACGTTAAATTTCAGCTTGGTGGAGTTGGGGGGCTTGAGATTTGAATACGCTGCACCAACCGAACCCGATTATGGGTGAGAACCGATCGAAGAACTCAAAAAGCATGTCGTTAATTGCATGCCAGTTTTGAAGCTGGAATATGGAGATCGGAGTTTGATTGATTGGCAAAGATGCATGGGACCCCTGAGCGATAAGGAGAGCATTTTAATTTCATTTTCAGCCAGCTAGAGAGTCCACAATGATCGAGTTCTGAAACAATGCATGTGAAGAGCAGTCTGGAATGGTCGACTACAATTTATGCATGTATTACGTACCCCACAGTCGTACACTAGAACCGGTCACTTTGGTTAATTTTTAACGCACTGGAATCTTTAAACCAGCTAGGTTTAGACCATTCACTTTGGTACGTACTCGATGTGATTGAATGGAAACCAACTGGAGTGATGAAGAAAATTATAAATTGTCTTTTTTAGTTTTGTTGTGTGTGTTTGACGTTATCACTGCCGACAGCAGAATGTAATTTGTTGTGTTTTGTGCTGCAATGTCTTTGTTTCTTTACAAGTGATTGAAACGAGAAGAGCACCAACCTCATTCGTTGAGTTCTACTTACCTAAGTTGTTTCAAGACTTAGGTTTCGTGTCTCTTCGTTGAGCCACAAATGATCGATACTTTTCACGCAGTGTGAGTATAAAGTAGAGCAATCTTTTAGGACAAGTGTTGAGAACACTGGATATGGTGACTTCTTGAATCCTTGGAATCTCCACATTCAGTCAGGTGAACAAGATCCTGAGTTCGTTGTCGCTGGGTAGGGGGACCTCGTAAACCACTGGAATCTCCACGCTCTGTCGGGTGAACTAGACTCATTTGATCGTCGTTGTCGTTGTCTACTCACTGTGAGAGAGTAATGAATTAATTGTACACAAATTCGTGTATGTGTGTGTATCTCTGCTTGGATTGGTCTATTAATAGAGATTGGTGCTCTTCTTTTTCGATCGCTCAAGAAAACATTTTGGACTAGGAAAATAAGGATGTATCTTATGTAAATCTTCCTAGCTTGCCTAAGAATCTCGTATGTAATATTCTTTTTCAGATTCGTAGCAATCTTTCGTGGGCCGCAGAGGTCGGCCTGTATTCTTCTTGACCCATAATATGTAATAAAATGTTTAAATTTATTTTGGGCCCACATTGCCCATCAGACCACGAGATTAACTCATAGGCAATCGAATGGGTCTTTGTTGCGACGTGTCATTCCCAATGGTTCAATAGCCTCGCTTAGGCTACTCGAGTGTGCCCCTTTAGAAAGTCGCGTCCGACGTTTAAAATCCTTATACATTTACTTGTATTTCTGTCTCTCTCAAAGGCTTCTTCTTTACGCTTTGCACTTTCTGAAATTCCTACCGCCATTTCAATCCTCATCTTCCTTTCTACGGCTATGGTATCCTACCAAAAGTTCTACCCAAAATTCTCCCAAACAGATGTTGAAAGCTTTTATGCCCATATGCTCCCGCGCCTCCATCGAGATCAGGGCTTCCCATATGAAAGGCTTGATATTAGCAAGGGTGATGAAGTCATATTGGGTCCGACAATTAATAATACCAAGGCCTCTTTTGCTTTTCGTTGGGTAGTTTGCCGTCCTCCGTTTATTGATCGTGTCGAGGCTGCTGAGCCCATTCAGTGAGATGGTAAGGATTTTGATGTCAAGTTAGGTAAATGGCCCATCAATAAGGAGGAAGACCTCCAGTGGTACAGGGACCGTAAATCCTTGGATAAAGAATTCTGGGTACAAGCTGGAATCCCCCAGGCCTTGGATTTATGTTTCAATCTTCCTTCAGGAGGTGCTCGTGCTCCAGTGGTTGCTGCGCTGTGCTTCTAGGAGACGAGCAGTAACACCTTTGTGTTCCCCTGTGGAAATATGAGTGTGAGCCTGCTGAATGTGGTCACTATTACTGGGCTTCCTACCGCGGCTCGGCCATATATTCTTGGCACCCTCGATGATCAAGTATATATGAAAGGATCCAACCCCGATTTAGTTTCCTAAACCGGAATCAAACCCTTTCTAAAAACCCGAACATTCAAAAACCAAAAATTTCGATAGAGTTTCCTCTATAACACGCGATTACCATTAACCTGCAGCAGAAAATACACTTCACCCTACGCCACAAAAGCCAACTGTGGGTTCCAATCCCATCCGGATTTCTCAAAAACATAGCATAATGTAAAGCAACAAACAAAACTATAGCTTTACAGAAATCTGGGATAATCATTTGAAAATATAAACATATCCAGTATTTAAAGCGACCTCTAGTATATACATCTATACAAATAGTAGGCCAAATTAGGAACCTACCATAAAAGAAATGTAGCTCGAATACTAAGCCTCCAACTGCGACGTGCGACACCAGAATTCAAACTGCAAATTGGGCAAAGAAAACGAAGAGCCCAGGGAAAGACATATAAACCGTTAGAGTGAGTGGATGAAAATAAATGTCTTTCGCCGAATAATATATATGTATAAAACATATGCGAGTCTAAATACATGAAAATAATATGGTACACGAGGGAGACTCTAACTCCTCACGCGTACAGAGCATGCATCGAAAATCTCGCGGGGTCGCTCATGGACACATCCGCGCTAGTACAATATGAATCACGGGATCCCAGACCCACACGTGATTCTAGCCAGAAAGGCCTCAAGTCAGGTTATCTGTTTCCACCTGGAAAATACCTCGGAACAGAGTAACAGTCCCCCCCGGTAAACATCCTCGGGGATCAGCCGGGATGCGAAGTGTATTGATACAACCATATATACTGAGACTGTACTCTATGTAAATCAAATCATAAAGAGTTTCATGTAAGTATACAAAGCATAATGTGAATGCATATTCATAATACATAATTATAAAAGCATATTCGTCGACGCATATTCGTAAATGCATAATCGTAAAGCACATGCTCGTATAAATCATAATCTCATATGCATGCTCAAGCTCGTAAAACGTATAATAAAGGCTCGTAACCAATCAGTGAAAAGAAAGATGTCCACTCACAGATTAGCACAACGTAAAACGCGTTAATCCTGTGATCCGACGAAAAATCCCTCGCCAAACAGACGATCACGATCTCCTGAATAATCATAAATACCACTGTTCAAAATCATAATTCAAAAACCTGAACCACATCTTGAGAATCAACCATTCCCGGAAACATATAACTCGAATATCGACGAAATCGTAAAAAATCCAATAAACACACTATAGAACCTCGCCACAAATTTTGATGCTTAATTCAAAATATAAAGTTTACCACTGAGATCGGTGCGCGATTCCGAGCAAAACGACATATAACTTGTCGAAAATCACCTCGGCTGGAAAACCGCCGCACACGGGCGCCGAAAAATTTCATCGGCCCAAAAAATTGCAACCTACACATTTATTTGAAGATGTCGACATTTCCAAAAATTTTGTAGTTCAAAGCTAAGCCTAATTTTGACCGGAAAACACCCAAAACTCACCTTGAAGTCGAAAACCCTCGCCGGAATTCATTAACTCCGATCGGCCACCACCGGCCACGGCAAGGTGCAAGACCACTTGGGTTAAAATCACCTCTCCATGGACTTCAAAACCTCTATAGGGTCGACCCCCAACTCGGCCGCCACCGCCGTCGCCGAATCTCGCCGGAAATCTCCTATCTTTGCCGCGCCGTTTCTCCCTCCTCCGGCCACCATAGAAAGCCATCCACCTACCAAACTGAAGAGGAGCACGAGCCCAACAGTTTTTGTCAAGGGACCACGGTCAACCGTGGCCGGAATCCGGCACATCGAAGGCAAGAACCACTCGGTCTCAAAACGGGTCAAACCCACTCGCGGTCAACAACCCTGTTTCCCAATTTGGAAAGTTTCCAAAATCGTCACGTATTCACCCTGTATTTATACTGTACATGTATCGTCCAAATCGTATCGAAACCAAGCGGATAAACACGACTAAATCTAACGGCCGAAAATATTCATAATTTATTTCTCGTAACTCGAAATAATCATCCGAAAATTCTCACAAATTCGAAATTAAATTCTCTACAACTTTCGTGAAGGAACTCAAATCAAATTCTTGCCTGATAATTTAGTCGTTAACAAGTCCACCATATCAACCAATTACGACAAAACCGCGACTAATCACGCAACTCGCAAATCAAGCCAATTAACTACTATTTCCAGTTCGGATTGTCATAATATACATTTCATGCAGACCCCCAATGTCTTACCGGTGCTGCATACTCCACCACTGCTACCTCAGGTCTGCTTTGTTCTCTTCATGACCTCTATTTGTGATTGGTGGCAGGCAATTCTTAATGCTAACCTTCTTTGTGTAGGTGTTCTCTCATAAAGACCTCAACTCAGAAGAGTTTTCTTTTGATATGGGTAGTCACGCACTTGGGCACTTTGCGAATGTCATTCAAGGCTGTGATGGAGCTACTACCAACCACGCCGCAATTTCTGAAATACTGTCTCCTAGTCCCTCTGCTGGCTCTCCTAAAGATGGAGACTTCATGGTTAATACTTTAGAGGAGGCCCACAAGCTCTTTGAAGAGTTGGTTTTTCCTGAACAAGAGCTCCTGCTGGTACAGATCGTTGCTGCCAATCTTCGTGACCTCTGGATTCTAGGCCTTGAGAGTGATGAGGTTCGAAATGCAATACTGGAGAACATTTGCATTGCTCGCTGTGCTACTCCAGCTCCCCGAGCTGCAAAAGACTATATGTTGCAAAAGACTATATCTGCTGCAAATTTTGAGAAGGAGAAAGCTGTTTCCCTCCGTAAAGAACATAATTGTAAGTGGAAGCAAAATGAGACCCATATTGCATCTCTTGGCAAGGACTACTATGGTGAGTGGGAGAAGATTAAAAACAAACGAGCTAAAATCACTCATCTGCAAATAGAGTTGCGAGAGATAGAAGACAACTTCAATGGGAGAAAGCAGCTAGCAGCGGAAATCCTTGCAACTGAGAAAGCCTTTCTACAGAATGTGACTGTAATTCAGACTTTCGCAGCTGATGCTGAGGCCAAATGGTCAACTGCTAATGCCAACTATCTGCAGGCAAAAACTACTCTGCGAGAACTAAGTAGCTTCGTTGCCCATCTTCCTGAGAAATTTTGTACTGATCATGGACGAAGTTCCAATTAATGGGCTTTAATTTTGTAATGTTTATTTATTCAAATCTTCTGGCCCAAATCCCTTAATTTATTTTTGTGTATCTCTACTTAGTCTTTAATTCTGCGCCCCCAAAGATCACGCCGAATGCAGAATAACTGTCCGCTTTGAATGCTTAATTAATTTGTTTCTCGAAATGGCCAATCTTCAGTCTTTAAGAGATTCGCAAATCATCAGGGAGTGTGGACTTCCTTAACTATTATATTGAATCAATGCAACACTTCCCACTCCGCTCGTTAAAGCCTCTAGGGTTAGGCCACTATATATAGCATATTACTTCTACCTTCATTTTCGAAAAATACTCTCCCATCATCCAAAAAGATCATGTTTCCCATGTATGGCTTCTTTCTTTTCTGCTTTAAGGCAATCCTTCCAAATTTCTTGTTCTACTAATGATCTTCTAGGTAGAAGTACACAAGCTCAATCTTGTCTAAGGTAGAAGTACCGAAGCTCAGGCTCTCCACTTGCATTCTTGTTATCAAGTCTTTGAGAATTAGCTGGAAGCTCTATAGGTTGTCCCTCACTCACTCCATCCATAAAGATCTCTGTTCCAGTCCTTCGAATGATCCAACCTACTCCCCGCAAGTTTCTATTACAAGTAAGGGTGGAGTGTCGAAGATCAGGTCTGATGAAGGGAAGGCTCGTTGGGATTTATTAGGGGAAAACTCTGAGTTGCCAAAGCCTAATGCAAATGAAGATAGATCTAGCCCTTGGTCAGTGACCACCCACCTGGTGTTTGTTGCGACTAAGAGCTCGATTGACCACTTTCACCAATTTGGCTACTATGTTTGGTCATTTTTCTATAGAGTTTCCATCACTTGATTAGTGGTATCAGAGATAGCAAAGCCTCAAAAAATGTATTTTCCCTTCATCAAATGAAAGATTTACTTTACTGCTTTGTATATATCTTGTTTCTGCAGTGAAAGTAGTTTCTAAAGCAATGGTAAACCACTAAAAGTAGCTTTGAATACAAATGTAAATAGAACCCCTTTGATAGGTTCTGAATCAAAATGGAAAACAACCAAAGTTGTAAAAAATTTGAAATTTTGGCCACGAAAGTTGGCCTATATTGTCCTAGATGTGTATACTGGTTGCTCCCCTAGTTTTTCCTGAAGAGAGAGCCTTACTTATAGGCTGCAAGAAAGTACAAAACTAAGTGGCTGGCTCTGCGGGTGCTTCATATTCCTAGCCTGGTTGTCTATACTTCTTTAGAAATTGGTCGTTGATAGGGTTACGATGTGCTGTTCCATCTATATCTCACCGTTGGATAGCCCATTTGCCTTTGATTTTGTCAATCACAAAAGGTCCTTCCCACTTTGCAGACCATTTACCTTGTCCATCATATTTTTCACCAAGAGGGAGAACCGCCTTCCATACCTAGTGCGTTTGAATAAGCATTATAATATGCTTACAGTCGATGACCGTTCACAGGTCAGAAGTTTTTAGATGGAGATCGACATATGGTTGGAAAGCACTTTGAGTTTTCTTTCCAACGAGCCAAAATTCATAACTTTTGGAGGTCTACAACTTTGGGAAAGTGTTATTCTTTGCAAGCTGTCAGATTTACCCGGGTAGAGTAGGAAAATCTAATTTCATGAGGACATATCAAATTACTCATTAGGTATCACTTATTCTACAGCCTAAGCTCTGCCAAAATCTCCTCTCCTTCCCACAAACCAAGCCTTCATCCTCAAGAGTGCCGACTACACCACCAAACCACCGCACCACCACCTCCATCGACGTATAGGGGATCCCAAGCGTCCTCCATCAAAGAAGTCTAGTTCTCTTGAGCATCTATAGGAAATCCTGAGGATACAAAATTGTAACAATGACCTCTTTACTCTGTAGTCCTCTTTTGTTTGTGAATCATATTTGTGTGTTTTGGATGATTATGTTTTGGTTTTATTACATATATAAATTTCAATATCTATCCATGTGTTCTAGTATTCTAATTTTCGATATGCATGTGTATTTGATTCTTGATACTTTGATTTTAGATATAGGAGATCCCAAGTTTAGGTCAAAAGGTGTATAAGGGATCCCGAGCACAAAATATGATAATATGCATGTTTAAATCGGAAATTAGGGTTATAGGATTTCATAAGTGTAAATATTTTTATGTGTTCATAAAAGAGTTAGGTAAAGGATTAAGTTGATCACTTGTAAATAATAATTTGGTTTATTTTCGTCTTAAGCATTATTTAGAGTTCTAGGGGTCTTTTGTGTGTTTGCTTGTCTATGAATCGATGCATGTTAGGGTCCTAGGATTCTTGTTATGTTTATGACGTTTTTAAAATCAACTTTTGTACCCCTTTATTTACACAATTATTGCATGCACCATTTAATCCCCGATTAGAACGATCCCTACTTGTTTAATATACTGCATCTATAAGGTTTTTGATTGTGCGTTTAGATTAGGTATTAAGTATTTATTTTAATGCTTAGTTTTAGTGTATCATAAGGCTCGACCAAGACTTGGATCAACACTCAACCATTAATGAAAGAAGGCTTTGCCGGGGTTTCCATGTCGAAGGTGAGAGCAACGGGTGTTGGAGTGTGTCACACTCCTTGTATATGTATGAGGTGTATATTCTGTATTTACGTTGGATTCTGTAATTGATTAAGTTTTCCTTTATGACTGTAAGTATGCTTGAATATATACTCAATTTGGGATTGATCAATATATCAAAAAATTTCTAAACACTTGTGTTTTGTTTGACTTGGTATTAGAGCCTAAGTTGATCTTGACAATCTGACATAACCTGAATTCTATTGCCTGACCTGAACTTATTTGACACGTCGAAATATGTCCTCGACCCATCGAAGCCTGACAACCTGAAACTGTTATATCTGACTGTTTTTTTTCTAATGATCTAATTGCATTAATTTGTTTAAAGATCTGCTCGTGTTCCTTGTTCAAGACTGTCTTGTTCTGAAATCCTTGTCCTTATCAAAAGACCCGTTAATTTTTTGATCTGTATGTTGCTTGTCTTGTTTACTTGTGAAGCTTTTGTCATGACTTTGGATATTTTGCTGTTTAAGGAACCTGTTTTCTGTGGTATGGAGAGTCAAGATCACATGAAGGGTAATGTTTCTCTAATTGAGAAACATCAAGGTAAAATTGGTATTGCTTTGAAAGTTTCTAACTTTACTAGTGGTGATACATGGATAATTGATTCGAGTGCATCTGATCACATGACATTTGATAAGTCCTTGTTTTCAAGTCTTTCATCTTCTCATATACCTGAAGTGTCTAATGCAAATGGTGTGTCTTTTCCAGTCTTAAGTATTGGGTTAATCCAAGTTACTCCATCTCTTGTGTTACATAATTATGTTCCCTCTCTATCCCATCATCTGTTGTCAGTATCTGAGTTGAATTTACAAAACAAATGCTCTATTACTTTTTATCCTATGTATGTGGTATTTCAAGATCCATGTACTCAGACAATAATATGCAAAGGAGATCGGAGGGGGAGTCTGTTTCACTTGGATTGCATGTATAGCAGGGAGACACAAGCGCCATCAAGACCTGTTGCTTTGACATTTAATTGCGATCGAGTTAAAGAAATTTGGTTATAGCATTGCCGGTTAGGTCATTCGTCCTTTGGTGTTATGAAGAAGTCTATGCCATCCTTGTTTCTGGGAATAAAAGAATCTAGTCTCCATTGTGAAGCCTGTGTGTTTTCTAAAAGTTATATGTCCAGTTACTCTCCTAGTACTCATTCTAGTTCAACACCATTTGAGTTGATCCATTCTGACGTTTGGGGGCATTCAAAGAATCCAACCTTGACAAGAATGAAATAGGTTGTTCTGTTTATTGATGATTTTACAAGACTGACATCGGTTGTGTTAATGAAAAAGAAGGATGCTATGTTTTTTGCCTTTACTGCATTTCATAATCCGATTCGTACTCAGTATGAGGCTTATATGAAAGTATTTTGGTCTGACAGTGGAGATGAGTTTGTCAATCATTCTTTCCAAGATTATTTTCAGTAGCATGGAATTGTTTACCAGACTACCTATCCTCAGACACTGGAGCAGAATTGAGTTTTTGAGAGAAAAAATTGTCATCTCCTAGACATGGGAAGAACTCTCTTACTTAGTGCCAACATGCCAAAATATCTTTGGGAAAAAGCTGTACTATGTGCCTATTATGTCATCAATCGCCTACCATTTGTAGCTCTTCAGAATAGGATTCCATTTGAGGTATTGTCTAAACATGTTGTCATCCCATCTCTCAACAGACTTCCTGCCTGAGTCTTTGGTTGTGTGGTGTATGCTCATCTTTTTAAGAACCAGAGGTCTAAGTTGGATCCTTGAGCCCTCAGATGTATGTTTGTTGGTTATGGTACCCATCAGAAAGGTTACAAGTACTACCATGCATTCTCCTTCTCAGTGTTTCTATGTCACCATGGATGTCACCTGTAGTGAAGACTTATGCCATTTTTCTCCTACGGCGTCTCAGAGTGAGAAGGAGAAGAATGTGTTTTATGAAGACTAGTTTGAAGAGCCAGAAGTCACTGTTACAGTTGAAAGTGCCCCACCTGAAGCACATGCTCGACTAGTCGAGACAGACACTCAACCCGTCAAAAACCTTGTCCAGAATAAGACAGAAGGAGACGTTTGACTTGTCGAACAAGAAGTTTAACCCATCAAAGAAGGCACTCTGGACCCTCCCGTAGCAGTTATTTGACCCGTCGAAAATACCCAGGCAGAAAATGACGGGTCAATTCTAAGTTCTGAAAGTGTTCGGCATGTCAAACAAGTGTCCGACACGTCAAAAGGAGGAAAATTAGTCAGTGATCAGCCACCGGTGATTGAAGAGGTACATGCAAATCCAATCTCTCCCTTTCCTGGTCTGGCATCAAATGATGTATGTAGTAGTATTCCTTTGTGAAATTCTAGTATACCTGAGTCTGGTAGAGTTTTGCCTATTAGGTCAACCCATGGTCAATATTCAAAGAAATGTGACCCTCTCTTGTCAGCCAAAGCCAAGTACCCTGTAGTTAACTATGTGTCAACACATAGACTGTCTAAGCCCTATGTAGCCTTTGTGAATCAATTATATACCGTGTCTCTTGCTAGCAAAGTGCAGGATGCAATCATTGAGGAGAAGTGGGCTAAGGGAATAAAAGTTGAGATGGAGGCTCTCAACAAGAATGGTACTTGGGATTTGGTAGCTTTGCCACCTAGAAAGAAGGCTGTTAGATGTAAATGAGTTTATACTGTGAAACATAATACATATGGCTCAATTGACATGTATAATGCAAGGTTGGTTGCAAAAGGTTATACTCAGAGATATGGAGATAATGAGACGTTTACACTAGTGGCAAAGATCAATACCATTGGAATTCTTACATTTTTGGCAGCTAATCTGAATTGGCCTTTGCAATAGTTTGATGTGAAGAATGTCTATCTTTATGGAGACTTGAATGAAGAAATTTACATGGACCTTCCTCCAAGATATGGTATTTCTACATGTGAGAAGGTGGTGTGCATATTGAAGAAGTCTTTGTATGGTTTGAAACAGTCTCCAAGAGCTTGGTTTGGAAGATTAACAACTTTCATGAAGAAGATTGGATATAGACAAAGCAACTCAGACCACATTTTATTCCTGAAGCATCGACAGGGTAGGCTGTCAGCTTTGATTATTTATGTGGATGACATGGTTCTGGCAAGTGATGACTTTGATGAGATCAAAAGATTACAAGTTTCGTTATCTTCTGAATTTGAGATGAAGGACCTTGGGAACTTGAAGTATTTCTTGGATATTGAGGTGGCTCGGAACAAGGACTGTATCATGTTGAGTCAAAGGAAATATGTTCTAGATCTATTAGATGAAACTCGTATGCTTGATTGGGAACCGGTTGTTATACCTATTGAGCAGAACCATCAGATTGCAGAGTATCCTGATCAAGTTTCTATAGACAAAGCTCGATATCAGAGGTTAGTTTGGAGGTTAATTTACTTATCACATTAGACCTGATCTTGCTTATGTTGTTAGTGTGGTGAGTCAGTACATGCACAATCCTAGTGAGGATCACATGAATGCTGTGATAAGAATCTTGAAGTACTTAAAGTCTACTCCTAGTAAAGGTCTTGAATTTTGTAAGCATGGAGAATTGGAGACTAGTGGGTACATTGATGCAGACTGGGCATGTAACATTACTAACAAGCGTTCTACTTCTTGCTACGTACTTTACGTTTGTTGGTGAAAATCTAGTTACATGGAGGAGCAAGAAGAAAAATGTGGTAGCTCGTTCTAGTGTAGAGGCATGGCTTTAGGGGTTTGTGAGTTGTTATAGTTGAAGTATTTGTTGGGAGATTTTGGTTTCAAGCAGAAGCGACCAATGCCTCTTTATTGTGATAACAATAAAGACTTACAATATTGGGGGGGGGGGATCTTGGTTGGACTGGGCTTGCAATATAGACTTGTGTGTGCCTGCGGACACGAATGTCGCTCCAATTTGGCTGCACTACTACAAAACTGTAGATAGACAACACCACTACAACAACAGATGCGTTGTTTTTTGTTGTGTGACATGAAAATTGAATTTTTTTGATAGAAACAACAAATAGTTCTACTGACTGTCGTTATAAGACCATTTAAACTACAAAACTTTGTTATCGAAAATGACTCTATCGAGTGACACATTATAACAACAGAAATTATTTTGATCTATTGTTTATGTTTTGGTATTTTTGATTCACAGAATAGAAAAAAAAAGATATGTTGTGTGATAAGGTGGTCTAATTTGGATCATGTAATACTCAGACAACTAATTTCTATGTTATGTTGTGTGATGAATAGTATAAAAATTTGTACATTTTTGTAAAACAACATATTAAAATGTATCTATTGTTTGTTTGCCGAGCTTATATATTAGAGTTTGATACTTTTGAATGAAAAATGGGTGCGCAAACCTCTCCTAAAAAGTCAAACACGTGCTAACTTCCCTTCAATTTTCATGTATTTACACTACTGCCATTATATATATATTACTTCACTCTCACTTTTTCATACTCATCTCAGTCTGCGAAACGAGGTCGCGCCGTTCAGTTTCAGACTCTCGTCTCCTCTATTGCTGCTACTTCTTCTTCAGTAGAACAGCTCTGACCATTTACTTGAAAGTTAGAAAGAAATGGCATCCAAAACCCTAATTCAAACCGGAGCTTCTCTGATGAACCGGTTCCTCCTATCGAAACCGCTCCTTCAACCAAATCCGAATTCGAATCAAGCCCAGATTGTAGTATCTCACGACCTCGAAATTGCTCCCAAGCGATTCCGGTCTCTTACCTCTCTCCGTTTCCCCCAAAACGACGCCGAATCGATCACCAGGGTTTTCAATGAGAGATTCGTCCACCCGTGCGGCCTCCCTTATCTTCCGCTCACATGTCGTCTTCGTTTATGAGCTTCGTTTCCAAGGTATATAGTTGATTTGTGCTGCAGCTATTACTGTTCAAAAGTTTGATAGAGAAAAATATCTGATATTGTGTATGTTTGATTGATGCAGAGATCGGTGGCTAAGCTTCCTCTAGTTGGCCTGATCAGGTGTGTCAAATTTGTATAAGCATGTGATTGATTTTGCCGATGATTGTGTGAAACTGTAGATTATTGTGTATTATATGTTACAATTTTGTTTTGCTTGTGGGGATGAAGGGAGTTCAATGTTTGTTTTTATTGTTGACAGCAAGTGCCCAGTAACTGAAGAGGAAATGGGGGAAGTCGTTATCTAGCAGAAAAGGAAAAGGAGATAAAGAACAGCGAGAGTTTCAGACGGAAGAAAAGAAGAGTACAGAGAGATCAACAACAAGTTCAATAGAGGGATTGTGGCTTAATGGTCTGAGCATGTTAGGGAGTCCAGTTTGGGAGTCGAAGGTATGTTTAATTTGAAACCTTGTTAGGTAATGCTGATTAGAATCTAGCCTATGTACAAATTATAGATTTTGATCATTAGCGACATGATTTTTGTTTGTATAGGCATTCTTGGCAATTTGTAAGATTTTGTCAGCATATTATGTATGTTTATTAACACTCTTAAGACCAATGTTAATTTGCTGTACTTTTCTGGTTTTGTGTTGATGAAAAGAATTGAAATTCCAATTTAGAAGGAGCTGTTTATGCAATGGTTGAGTAGGCATAATTTCTGGTGTAACTTTATTTCCAGGATTCATATGTATATTCTCAAGGAACATACAACATTAAAGTGGTCGAATTCAAGTTTGGTAGAATCGCATATTAATGTGGCATGCTCGTGTGTTTATATGGTTACATTGATGTATTAGTGTAAGATGTAATTGGAAATATACAAGATTATATCATTCATTATAGAGATGATAAAACACGAAGTTGTGCTTTCACAAATGAGAGTAATTTCACTTTGGTCCGACAGAAGTTTGATATTTGAATTAACTGCAATGACTGATGAGCTATATTGATCTAGTTATGCATGGTTTTCTCGGACTAGTATCTGGTTTCTAACATTTTATGCCATATGACAGTACTCCTTGATAACTGGACCTATGAGGTTACGTATTAGCTTATGACAATATCTCATTCTTGTCTCAACTTGCCAATGAGAGCCTTATTTTTCATTTGTGAGATGAAGCTTGGCAAGTTGCTGGTAAAACTTATATGTATAATAGATATGTATATATATTTATGTCCCATATCGTGGTCATGTCATTAAAAAATACGCATTTCATGTATTGAAGTTAATGCATATCTTTGTGGTGGAATGTGGATGCATTTCCTTTTTTTTCCTTATCCTATCTACAATTTGGTGTACTAATATTTTAATTCTTCAACAGTAATAGGGTACATTTAGTGACGACTGGAATTACCAATGGATGGAGTACCCAGCTTATGTAAGAGCTTCGAGACATCCCAATGATCAGTTATTGGCTACATTTAGAGACCATTTAGTCTTGTGCACTTTAATTCATTGTTACTTTTCTCTGGCATATAGGTAACTTAAAGTGTTATATTATGGTCCTCTCTTTTGAACTTGGCTTAACATGTGTGCAAATTGCCAAAAGGCTCAAGTAATTCTTGCTGGAGTTTGGACAGAACAAAGGACATTGTTAAATCTAGAGTCCACGTTGTCATTACTGAGCTCTGAAGTCAGAGCTAATTATATCTGGACTCCAGCACTAGGTG
Source organism: Geum urbanum (assembly GCA_946800695.1). Lineage (NCBI taxonomy): Eukaryota > Viridiplantae > Streptophyta > Magnoliopsida > Rosales > Rosaceae > Geum > Geum urbanum. Next base: position 8,395,138 of record OX326997.1, read on the forward strand.
TAGGTTTCTTTCATGCTTGAGAAACACTGTTTGGGTTTCCGTTCACTTTTATGTTATTCAACTAAGTCCATTGGGTTAGTATGTCAGTTCTTGGGAGATTGGCCTATCACAACAGCTAGTTTCCATTATCCCGCAATCTTGTCAAGTTTTGGTTATAAGGCATCATTTTCATCTGAAGATGTGCAGGACATAACTTGTGTCTTGTCAATTGTATATAGGCGTATTAGATAAGTTTCTCACTTTTCTTCCTGCTTATTACAGCACTGGAAAAAAAATACATCTACACTGGATCTAGTAATCATTCGGTCTACATATATGATATGGTACGTTACACATATTTCTTACAATTCTGACCATGAAGATATGTTCTTTTCACTTGTAATTTCCGTGAAAGCGCATATAATGAGATGGTCAGCTGTCATCTCTTAATACTCATCTGTGCATCCATGCACATATACAATTTGGGTTCAAATTTTTGAATGTCATCTCTTAATACTCATCTGTGCATCTATGCACATATACACTTTGGGTTCAAAATTTTGAGTTTAATTAGCATAGTGGAAACATGATTTCAGCATAATAGACAGACAGTCCTTTGTGGCAAATGAAGAATTATAGTTGTTTTTTCTTTCTTGTTCTTATTCTCTGTTGAAAAGACACTGCCATGAAATTGGCCCCTATATTGTTCAATTCAAGCAAATCTTTTCATGCTACCATGATGCATGTGATGGTAATTTTTACTTTGATGTAGGTGACTGGTACTCAAGTAGCGAAACTGGTCCATCACGAGGGACCTGTAAGAGGCTGTAACTGGCATCCTACCCTATGTATCCAGATTTGGGATTCAAAGTAGCTATCTCTTTCGAAAAATTAACATCATATATTTTTTCTAAACAATGATGCTTGATCCATCAGTATGTATAGCATTTTAAATTTGTCGATTATGTGAATGTGTTAAGCTATAGAACAGTTCACTTTGAAGCTAGCTACCTATTGTATGTTCTTTTTTGTACAAATAGATGCTCATGAATTGTGATGAATGACCCTATTGTATGTGCACCCTTTTGGTAGCAAATTAATTGATGAATGACCAGATACTTGCTCTTGTCTATTGTTGTTTTGATTTTCACACTTCAAAATATACACAAAAGCTGCAGTTCATTCATACCTCTTACAATAGAATTCCACATTTTATGTTGTTTCTTGCACCACAAAACTTCATAAACAAATAGACAATTGTAAGTTTAGAAACTTTCCAACAACAAAAATATAATAGTTATGTTGTACATGAGAACTCTTATAAAACTACACACACTAGAAATTATATAAACATTGTGTTTTAGTAAATAAGGGACTTCAGAAAATAAAAGGTAATTGTTAGTTGAAGACATACGACACAACAGAAGATAAAATATATGTTATTGTCCTTGGTGGTCACTGACAAATTTTAACTTCAGACATGATTAATATATGTGGTCTGAACAGACTTGAACTAACATATAAGGCCCAAAATGCATAATATTTGGTTACTCACAGACAACATAAATTATAAGTCGCTGCTGTTGGAAACAGTTTACCCTAACAGTCAGCAATGCAATAAATAACAGATATGAGCCTATCCAACAACAGAATAGTTCTATTGTCTATCGACCCTTTTGGTGTAGTGCTGGGTCGCATAAGTTTCATTTTGCACTCAGGAAAATGTGGCAAGACCTTTCACTTTCCTCAAAGACTTTGACCTTTCAACTTCTCCGGTTACACACCTTTTATTGGCCAGTTTATGGTGAATTTTTACCCATTATTGGCCGATTTTATGGTAGTTTTTTTTTTTCGAATTTATGTTGCTCGGTTAATGGTCCGTAACTCTCAACCTTTCGGCTAGCCAACAATTATGATGGACTTATTCTCCAACATGTATAAATAGATGCCTTCCTCATCCTCATTTCTTATCCCATCAGAAAACAATCTTCTATTCTGATCTCTTCTCTCCCTCTTCAAGCGAGTTCATTTCCAGTGATAGAGTAAAGTACTTTTCAGTTCGACGAGAAGTTCTTGTGTTGTGGTACAAAACTTTGAAATTGTTTTATCCTGGGAGAACAATGTTATACAAGCCTGTGGGCAGCGTAAAAGTTCTTAAGGAGAGTGTGTGATACACGTGACTCAATTTAGTTCATCTTCTTTCCCAGAATTTAAACTTGGGTTCATATGTTTATATTTTATTAATTAAATAATTAGTATTTTTTACAATTTATTTAGTTTAATATTACTATTTTTCCTACAGGTTGCTCATACAATGACATCTACTATCAAGTTTGTCGGTCACAAAATTAACTTCTCTGAACACATGGTTGAAACTAACCTCGTCAAAGAATATAACGACTCTATGCCACTATCAAAATGTCGGGATGTCAATATAATGCCATGCCAATGGCATATTCTTTTCCTATCCGGAACCCATCAGGCATCCGAAATGCAACCACAAATAATAAAACTACAGTACAAAATATCGATGCATCGAATATACAGTACAGTATATGGTGACAAATCTATATACTACGTACATCGATCTTGAATTTCGAGCAGATTTAATTTGAATTTTGGCGCACCTACTTGTTTGCCTATATCTGTGGTACGTAATTGGTTATACATCGACCTTCTATCTACGTGTACGTATATTGAGCATACCTGACTAACGTACCAATTTTCACAATGTACTATTGTTCAATATATATTAGACTGTTGTCCAAATTAAACTCTAGCTTATATCCTCGTTGAGAAATTTATTAGTGCCTAAATCTTCATATGATGGGAGTAGAAGAAGTGGATGCTTTGCATAGTCTTCGCATTAAAGCATCGCATTTATATGTCTACTACTGTATATATAAACTTAATCCTCTTTCTCTAAATGATGTATTTAATTGCACCCATGAATTCAATCAGTGCTTCTTTTACACAGACCGGCCTTGGGCATGGGCTCAGAGGGTGTGCCTAGAATCCCCGGGGCAAAGAGACTTAAAAATTAAGCTTGTGTGTAAAATTATACTTGTAAATTGTCCTATTTTTTTATATTATCTAGAACACCATGAGTTATTTCCAAACTCAGGATCTAGACTCCTGCTTTTACAATTCTCTTTTGTTGTTGTTGGATATGCATGATTGATGATCCTTTGCAGTTAGTTTAGACTTTCTTGTCGGGGACATCTCAACAACAACAAATGTACATTAATATTATGGCCGGTACCGTGACTTAACAATTGTATGAGACGAACTTTAACAAAATAACACTAGGAAAAAATGATGTCTAGGACGGTGTACGTTGGACATAATCACTGTTTGCTTTCATCATCAAAATTCCTGTATTTTTGTTGTTGTTGTTCCATGTTCACACACCATTTTCTCCAAGCAAGTAAATAATAACCACTCATATTCACATTTATATTATGTTAATGAGCTATATATACTGTGAAATTTCAATATCTTATGTCTTGCTAGTATTGCTAGTTTAGATGCCTATTAGGTTGATGAGACTCCGGAGATTATCCTAGATGTCCCTTTTGAGGATGGTTGTATGATTATGCGAGGTTCATGCTCTATGTTCTCCTTGTTATATGTTTTCTCTTTGAAGAATATCAATTCAGGGTGTGGGGATGAACCCCCTAATTTCGACTAGGTCCAACCTCATTTTCAAAAATAATAATAATGAATTTGTCTCATTCGATATTTTTTTAACAACGTACTCTTCTTTATTAGTTAATGTAATATATGTGACATCATAGTATAATTATATAATATAATTATAGTACAAATTAATAGATCGAGTGGAGTTTTTCTTCGATTAATAAAGAGCTAGTTTAAAACAACCCGGCCTTGTGAAAATATACAAGTTCTTGAATTTTTATATATCCGAGTCAAGTCAAGCGAGGAATCGAAGTAAAACTTTTATACATTTTTTTTTAGAAAAGAAGAGCAGTGCGGCTCAAGTTTTGACTAATAAAATTGTTGAGTACATATGAGACATAAAATCTGAACCCCATATTACAATGAGCACATATAGAACATCCCGGATAATCAAAGAACATCCTACAACAACTATGCAGTCAAACATGCACCAATTAGTAGAGAAAACCCTGTAAGCTGTTATATCTGTTCTACAAATATGGCGACATACTGGAAAGATCGTATTGCTTCCCCCGCGAAAGCATTCTATCCATACCCATTTTTGAATAGCTTCCCTAGTATGTTGCCAAACGACAATCACGTCGTCAGCACTACGTTTTATCCTACCACTCGGAGGGTGAAACCTTCTTTACCATAATCCACACTCTCACTAGGATAGACAAGGCACAAAAAGTGCACACACCGACAAATTCCTTGATTGCCAGATTAGCCCTATTGTATATAGATAGAGCCTTATTATCGACCTAAATACGAAAAAATACCTACATAAAACCATAAAGCAAAACATAATAATCACTAAATATTTCGGGCCAAGGCTAATAAACCTGGCTCAACTACCACAAAAGCTAGTTTGTAGGCCACAACCCCATCCCAACATTGGTGAAAAACCTGCCACCACCTCTAACCTCTAACCTCCCCATATCTGCTCGTCGTCGCTCCCTTGCCACCAACCTCTGATCTTCCCAGACCAGCACCGTGTTGCACCTAAGCCCACTAAAAAACACTAGCCATCCAAGAGTAAAACACACCAATACTTAAAATTCGGATCCGTCGAACCCCAGAGTTGCAAACATCTGGCCGATCGATCATGTAGCACGCCTCCAAAAATTCCCAACCAAAGCTAATGGTTGATCAGAGATCACCAAGCCATCCCACGAAGCCACATAACTAGTCCCCTTGCATACCCAAACCACGACAACCTCTCCAACAACGTCGAACCAAACCACTAATTGCCGCCAAACTGACCTTTGTGCAAAGCCTCACCTATAACCGAGCACTAAGTTCCGTCCAGACGCACCTAGAGATGTCGATAAGACCAGAGGCCACCGCTAACCCTATGCGCTGGACGAAACCACAGAAAAACAAAAGGGTCTTTACAAAGCGCGTAGAGGGGAGGCACAAATTATTTTTATGCAAAGAAACCAAGATTTAATATGAAAAGAAAAATAAATCGAGTCTTCGTTATGAGATGTGATGTTTTAAAATCATCATATAAGTAGACTTGAATATTTTTATACATTGAAAAGATTGAGCCCTAAACACCTAGTTGAATCTTGATTTTCACATACGCCTCTCTCACCGTTTGAGCCTAAAATAAACAATCTTTATTTTTAATGGGTTTCATTATATTGGATCAATGCCTACGGCCCGCATAGAACAATGAATTTTCCTAAGGAGGAAATGACTCCCTAGACATGTTATCATCAAGTCTTAGATTTTGATTGAAATATCTAGGAAGTAAGATCTCGAGTAACTAGAGTCATTAAGTGAGTCTAAATGTCAAGAATCTTAAGATACAACAATAAGTCATGCTATTTTCCTATATATAGAGGAAATCTTCACAGAATCAGGGCATCAACATTATACACAGCCTTTGCTCTCGGAAAACAATCATTCTGATCTCGAGAAACCCTAAGAACTTGTCATCAAATGATCTTCACCAGAAGGAGCGTGAATATCTGGCTGATTCAAGGAAGCACTCTTATGTTCTTAACACTAGTCAAGGAGATTGCTTTTCCTTACATCGAAGGAGCTGTAGGGTATCGATTTGCGTGGTTCAGTGACAGACACGAAAATCACAAGTCTTAAGTCATTTAGGCAAAAAGGATTCATCGGACGGGGTTGGTGCTCTCCCTGTCCCAATTAATTTTTAGAAGTCAGGTAATTGCGAGACTATGTTCAATGTTCTGCCCCACGGTAGTGGCACACCAAACATATACACACACACACGGTTGAGAAAAGAGACAGTTTGAGACTTCTCAGCACCCTAGGATTTCTTGAGCCAAATATTTTGGCACGCCCATGAGGACTACTTTTTGTGTCTCTAAGCGACAATAGAAGACCTTTATAAAAGGGCATACCCTCAGTGTCGCAAACATCCTCAACCGACGTACCGAGAGCATACCTATGCTGAGTGTCACTCACTCACCGCGAATCTAGTAGAGTTGGTTTTTGGAACCACGCATCGCTTAGCAATGGCATTTGAGTTCCTATCCAAAGATGAGATCAAGGGCTTGATATACGAAAACTACCAGTCGTACGCCACCAAGCGTGACCAGCACCAGGCAAAACAACTTTCTCTCATTAACTGACGATTAGCCGATCAAGTGGCTATACCGCCACTAATGATGAGAAGAGTGAGGCCATGAAGGTTGAAATGCTCACCTTAAGGGCTAAATTCGCTAAAGGACTGGAGGAACAATTGACCCAAAGCCATTTTCATTTTCAAGTAGTCGATCGATTACGTATTAATCAATATTCGCATCTCGCGACCCTAGGTGATGGCCAAAATAAAATGTGTGTCGAGCTTGCAAGCTTTGGAGACCGCACGGGAACAACAAAATAGGGACATACTCGATTTGCTCAAAGGGGAAGATAGGGACATTGGACAGCTCCGTCTGAAAGCCTAGTGACTTTCTTGTGCCTTTTTAGGTCAGAATATACCTTATGCAAGACTCCTTTGGTGAAACAGGTTGTCATAGACATGGCAATCAATGGCCTGAAAGACCAATATTACCGCATATTTTTCAGTACTAAGCACCCATCGTAGAATGAGTTTATTGCTACAATGACGAAAGCTTACAATTTCATGCAAGAAAGGGATAATAGGTGCAATGCCTTTAAAGGAACATGCACACCCATGTTATCGTATGCACCAGAAAGGAACAAGCCAACTACTATGGCTTATATTGAAGACTCTGCTGAGTAAGGATATGATTCTGAGAAGGAACATGTTCGCGCTGTAGAGCTAACCTTTAAAACAGTGTTAAAACCCCGGAAACTATAGTAGAGCAGGGGACTAGTAAAGCTCTCTACAGTAGCCTTTACTAAGCCAGACTTCGAGATATATACTTATGACGCCAACTTGGTTCACAAAATTTTGGACAAGTTGATCAGTCAACGAGTAGCAAAGACAGACTTCAGGCCGATCCCTAGTGCAGAGCAGCTAAAATGGAAGAAGTATTGCAAGTTTCATGGTATGTGGAACCACACCGACTAAAGACTGCGTCAAGCTTAAAGATTAGATCCAAAAGTGGATCAACGAAGGTAACCTTGCTCTAGAGGCGTCACCGAAGATGGTCTTGATGGTAGATTCCTAACTATTTCCTGATCCATAGATCAATATGGTTGAGATACAGGGAATACCAGAGGGAGGTAGAAAAGGCCAAGCGAAGGTCAGGAGAGTTCATAAGAAGTCAGTCGACAAGGACATCCAGGCCACTTAGGCAGTATACCTTTAGAAATGAGCGAATGAATAAGATCCTTGACAAGATGATCATGGAAGACCTTATCAACTATAGGCCTATGACGAGGCTTGAAGACCTGGCCTACATGAGGTCGGGTGAGTACTTCTGTAGGTATCATAACAAGTTTGGACATGTTACTTCCTCTTACGTCGGTTTAAAGAATACTGTCCAAAGCTTACATGATTACCAGGTAATCAGCTTCGGCCAGGAAGAGTGGTCAAACAACAATCTTAGGAATTTGCCACCATTCCACAAGAAACTCAGGCAAGAAGTGCCAGTGTCAAAAGTGGAGTCGGTAAAGAAGCCAAAATCGGCAAGGAGAGCCTAAACGACAGTTTACTTATGATGTGTCGCTGGTGGCGGAAATCCTGGATTACCTGATTCAAGCAAGAGTCGCTTAAGTGCCGAACGGGCCTGCGCCAGACCGAACAAGTGTGGAAGGTCTCCCCTACTATCGTTTCCATCATGCTTGGACCTATACGACTGAACAATACACCAGTTTGAAGTTCTGGATTCAGCGGTGGATAGACAAGGGTGAGATAGCCATCGAGCAGCAAGGTGAGAACGCGGCTCAGGATGTCAACGTTGGCTATGACCTCGTCGTCAGTATGGTCGATGTGTAATGGAGCAACCATAACAAGAGGAAATATATCGTGGACCTACACACTAATGGGAAGGCAATTAAGGTAGCACAACCAGCACTTTCCATGAATGGTAAGGAGAAAGTTGTTCTGAAAGCAGAGTCGCTAGTAGCGTTGTGCTCTCGCTGTAAAATCCATTGCGGTTTGAAGATATCATTGGAAGAGCTGATAGAAGCAGTCAAGGTGTGCCCAGAATTGGTTAGCCCACTTGAGCATTACTAGCTTACTAGTCTGCAGGAGCAGAACCTGAGGATTTGCAGGTACACAAGCAAATTCAAGCAGCAGAGAAGTTTCCGAAACCAGCAGTAGCAGAATCAAGTGTGGATGACCAACTCGCTAAACCATATATTCCGCCAGAATCTAGGAACATTACCAAGGTAAACGTGTGGTATTTCAAAGAAAAGGGGAAAACAATTGAGGTAATCTCTAGTAGACGAAGGAACTTACAACATCGGTTTGAAGTAGCCAATAAGGCATTGAAGGCTTTGGATATGGGCATTATCCAACCAAAGAAACTGGCTTATATACCTGAATAGCTGCAAAGACGGCTGAATGCAGTGGCAACAAACCCCATCATGGTCTTTGGAAAAAAGTCTCATGAGTCTAAGGTCCGAACAACTAGACCCAACGTCTTTTCTCGGAACCCCGACTTTCTCTCTAAGGCTAATATTCCAGAACCTATCCATGAGGTTCAATAAGCTCATAGGAAACCTAGAAGCAGTAAGCATGCCTTCAACGACAACAAGGACCCAAAGCTTATCGCGATGAAAAATCTTCATCGAGCAACCGAGTGAAGTACAAATTACTTCAAGTGAGGCACGAGGACTTAGGTGGAGGCCAAAGCCATTAGTGGAATAAGAGCGAAAGGAAGCTGTGACTCAGAGCCGGGCAACTTCCTCCTGAGAAGGAAAATGCAACGGCATATTCTGTCTTGTGAGTATAAAACCTACATCTGAGGTTTCATTTGAAGATAGACTCGTGGCGGATGTGGAAGCAATGGCTCATGTAAATCATGAAATGGTAGAGGCCAAACCACAGGAGAAGAGAACATGGCTGAACAAAGAGGAAGTTGAGGATGATGAGCTATTAGATTATGGCAAGGACGAGGAACTGGAGACACAAGTATATGGTGAAGAGTTTGACGTAAACATGGTATTCATTTTACCCTCCAAAGTTGCAGGTTATTCAGTCAAATTAGCAAGCTTGGTACCTTCCCTTACCAGAGAAGTAGTAGTGGATCAGACCAGCACAGTGAACAACTTGGCAATGTCAACTCGCGAAGAATATAGAATAGAGCAATAGTTGTTATCCGTGCAACCAAAGATCAACCTGTCATTAAGGAAGGCATACATGTTGTTCAGTAAGCCAACTTTAAATATGTCTATGCACATGAGACCCCTCTACATCACTACCAAGGTTCATGGGGTACATCTCAACAAAATGCTGGTGGACTCGGGGGCAACAATCAATATCATTACTATCAAGACAATGGTACTACTGGGCATTCCTAAATCCGCCATCCAAGAGACAGCTCTCAATGTTCGGAACTTTCAAGATAGAATATCCAAAACCTTGCACATTGTTGTCCTTCATGTGAAAGTTGGACCAACAGCTGGGACACACACTTTCTTCGTGGAAGAATACACGACACCATATAGTGGAATACTAGTTCGGGACTAGATTCATCGCAGTTATTGTGTATCATCGTCTCTGCATCAACAAATGATGTTATGGAATATGGAGTCAGATGAAACAGAGGTAATCGATGCGGATCCCTGTCCATACTAAGTGTTAGCAAATGCTTTAGATGCTAGCTATTACAATGGAGACCTAAGGCCATTGGAGGTGTGTGGTGTTGATAAGAAGGGCCGCCCTGTATGGGTGACGACTTCTCAATTAGCGCAATGGGGAATCATGCAGGCAAGCAAAGACAATCGCCACCCTTATACCGTTGAGCTACCCCTAAAATAATCTCAATGATAGAACCTCTATAAAATATAGAGGTGAAGGCTTGCTTCTCTCTCCATGATCGCGTACACCATTACTTAATGGAGAAACATGCCTATGAGCAAGTGTGACGACCCAACCTTTGTCAAAAGTCATCAAAATAATAAATAAACATGTAAATTGAGGAATGTACTCGATCAGAAAATAATTTCAACTAATCTAGTCGAAGAACATATCAAACAAACTTGTTACGATGAAACGGCCGTAACGATATAAAACAAAATTAATTAATTTATCGGCCACACCGCCACTAGTGGCAAACTCAGTCACCACTGCCCACCCACTGGATCGACGAAACCTAAATGGTAATTTAACCTCACGACTATGTTCATATCGATGATATGAACCTATTGACATATAACTCGAAATGATTTGGAAAATAATTTTTTGGTCACACGCTACCACCGGGGACCACCGTTAGCGACAATGATCGACAGACCACTGGAACGCTCTCTATGAGCCCAATAACCTGTCTAACTACACCAAAGTCCAATTCTCACATCTAGATGTCCAAATTTACCTCGACAACTCCAAAATCACAAACTCGCCAGAATTTTTTTTCGATGAGGCAGCGACATTGTCGAGCCACGGCTGGGCTCGCGGCTGGTCCAAACGACTTAGGAGGTAGAGCGAAACAAAACCCCTCTACCCTCACCGGCCAAATCACTAGGAACCGCCGTTTCCAGCGGAGTCAAAATGGCATTCGATGGAAATCAATTCAATTCCATCGAAAAATACCTGCAACCAAACGAATCAACACACATAAATCATCCAAACATCACTAGGGATCGATTCTCACTTATTCATTGTCGAAAACGTTGTCGACGGCAACAACCGAAATTCGCCAGAAAACCCTAAAATTCTCACCGATTCAAACAACTCTCCTCAGGCAAAAAATATTAAATTTAAAGACATAATTAGAGAGAGGAGAGGGAGACTGATCGAACCCAACCAATTTTGAGATTGGAGGTCACCGGACGGCGCCATGCCATCGGCCGACGTGATTTAACCCCAAATGGGTCGAACCGAATTCTCTCTCACTTGAGAGAGAAGAGTTGACCTAAGTCAACTTGGATTACTTCCCAAAAAGGGTAACCTTCCCTTTAATTACCTTATCTATTTACGGAAAGTAATTTCCGATAAACTTGCATTAGTCGTAACTTTTACATCGTAACTCTGATTTCGACGATTCTTGCGTCTACGAACTCATCTCGACAAATTCTACGATTTTCACCCGAAGTCAACTAACTTCGATAATTAAATAAAAGTCAACATTTAACCTCACAGTATTTATCGATTATAAAATTATTTACCACGCCCAATAAATCGAAATCAGAAATATCCATAAATAGTAGAAATTATATGAAAAGGTCGGGGTATCATAGCATGTTCCAATGGTTGCAGCGTTGAAATATGTGGATGACGATGTACTACACGAATCAAAAGAGGAAGAGATTATTCAATTGGCCCTAGCAGCCTCGGATGATACTCCAACTAAAGTCAAGGATCTCGTGGAGATAATTAACCTCGGGACTCCGGAAGAGCCAATGACTGTGGCTATTAGTACCTTCTTAGAGCCTCAGGAACGAAAGAGGCTTATCAAATTGTTATATGAGCATGTAGAAGAGTGTGAGGATATGCTAGGGCTGTCGCCAAACTTAGTATGTCACAATCTTCCTATCATATAAGGTAAGAAACCGGTGAAGCAAGAGATGTGTCGAATGAACACCGAGACAACAATTCTAGTTAAATAAGAGATTGAGAAGATGCTTAAGTCAGGCATCATTAGAGTGACTAAGTACAACGAGTGGCTATCTAATGTCGTCCCAGTCAAGAAAAAGAATGGGAAGTTGAGAGTTTATGTCGACTACTGCGACCTCAATAACGCTACACCAAAGGATGCTTACCCCATGCCCTTTGCAGACTTATTGGTTGATTCAGTTGCTCACCGTGAAATGTTTTCATTCATGGATGGCACAGAAGGGTATCACCAGATCCTTGTGGCGGAAGCTGATAGGCACAAGACGACATTTTGGTGTTTTGGTTTTGTTGGCATTTTTTAGTATGTAGATATGTCATTTGAACTCAAGAATGTGGGGGCAACTTATCAGCGGGCTATGAATTTAATCTTCCACAACCTCATAGAAAAAACTATGGAGGTTTACATTGATAATGTGGTAGTTAAAACAAAGCACTGGACATACCACATAGATGACTTGAGGAGAGTATTCGACCATATGAGACTGCACTAGTTAAAGATGAACCCTACCAAATGTGTCTTTGGTATCCAAGCAAGAGATTTCCTGGGTTTCCTGGTCCACTAATGAGGGATTGAAGTTCCCGATGATAAGAAAGAACAAGTGCTTAATGTTAGCCTACCATGGAACAAGAAAGAGCTCCAACGCTTGCTAGGCAAGATCAATTTTCTAAGATGATTCATTGCTAATGCGGTAGGAAAGGTTCAACCCTTCTCACCACTACTTAAGCTTTAGAATCAGAAAGATTTTGCGTGAGAGTTTGTCCATTAAGAGGCTTTTGACGCCATCAAGGTGTATCTTACCAACCCACCAGTATTGGTCCCACCGAGATTGGGAGTGCCTCTCAAGCTGTATATTTCAGCTACTGAAAATTCTATCGGAAGCTTGTTGGCACAAGATGATCCTACCAGCATCGAGCGCGCCATTTTCTACTTTAGTCGAATGTTAACAGATTGTGAGACAAGGTACTCACCCATGGAGAAGTTATGCCTGACTCTGTATTTTTCAGGGTGCAAACTGAGGCATTATATGTTGTCATTTACCACATGTGTTATTGCTCAGACAAATCTGGTAAAATACATGCTTTCACGACCTATACTATGAGGCCGAATTAGGAAGTGGATTCTAGCACTCTCAGAGTTTTCATTACAGTATGTTCCACATAAGGCAGTTAAAGGCCTGACGGTGGCCGATTTCTTAGCCCATCATCTGATGCTCGACGTTTACGAGGGCAAGGACTTGGAGTTGGCCCGCATTTTGCTCACTCCTTGGTTCTTATATTTTGGTGGTTTGAGTACTAGTACTATGGCTGGGGCAGGAATAGCCTTGGTTGACCCAGACGGAGGAAGTTTTTCCTATTCATTCATGTTGGACTTTTACTGCACTAACAACCAGGCTAAATATGAAGTCCTTATCATTGGCTTGGAAATTTTGTTTGACTTGGAGGTCACCGATGTCCACATTCATGGAGATTCGTTGCTCATAATCCGGAAAATGGAAACCAAGCACAAAGCAGGTGCAGTACTAGAGTCATATGCTAAAAAGGCAGCTGAGCTGTTGAGGTTATTCACTGAGGTCACATTGGAGTACATCCCTCGTGACCAGAACCAGGCAGCAAATGAATTAGCACAGCTCGCCATAGGTGTCAGTCTGTAGGATGGAGTTCGTGAGCACATTCTAAAGGTAGAGGCGCCGCATGCTGCCTTCCTTCCATGTCAGGAAATAGGACAACAATGAGTGGTATGTAGTGACACTTAACCATCTCGATATCGATTAGAGGCAACCTCTTATTTCATACCTCCAAGATCCCAATGTTGCAACTGATAAGCTCATCTGTTTCCTCGCTCGTAATTACGTGTTAAGGTACATGAGTTGTTTAGATGAGGAGAAGAAGGTGTTTTGCTTCGGTGTATTTATGGACGAGACGCTAAATGATTGATGTGAGAAGTACACCTAGGGGCAACAGAGACACATCAAGTGAGTCCCAAAATGCGATGGTTATTACGGCGTTATGGTTATTATTGGCCCACAATCCTTAAAGACTATATTACTTTCGCCAATAGGTGTGAGGACTGTCAAGCTCACGACCCAATTAGTCATTTATGTAACATCCCTATGTAGCCAATCATAAAGCCTTGGCTTTCCCGAGGTTGGGCGTTGGACTTGATTGAGATAATTCACCCCTATTCTTCCGAGGGGCACACGTTCATCATTGTGGCTATGGATTTCTTCACTAAGTGGGTGGAGGCTAGGCCTTTGAAAGTGGCCTCGGCAGGTACCATTTGTATATTTTTATTTGAAGATATTATTTGCAGGTTTGGTATCCCCGAAGGCTTCATTTCAGATAGAGGGGCAGCGTTTATGTCTGGGGAAGTCAACACACTTATGAAAGATTTAGGCATTCACTTCCTTCGCTCTACTCCTTATTACGCTCAATCCAATAGTTAGGCCGAGGTTAGTAACAAGCTCATTTTACATATTCTCAGGCGTATGCTCGCTAGCAACGCTCGCTTATAGCATGTTTACTTGTTCAATACACTTTGGGCATACCGTACGAGCAAAGATAATCCCACATAAACAACTTCTTACCCTTTTATGTTTGGGCATGATGAATTCCTACCTCTGGAGCCTAACGTTCAGTCTATGTGGATTATGGAACAACACGACTTGATTGGGGAAGACAATGTCCAAGAAATGTGGCAGGAGCATGAAGAATTGGATGAGCAGCATTTAGAGGCCGGCCTATAAAAATTTGTGTGCCGAGAAGCGAAAAGTGGCTCGGTCCTATGACAACTGTACAAGGGGAAAAAGTTCTGCAGAAGGTGAGTTCGTCTAGAAGGCGGTGTTACCTATTGCGTAAAGCTCGAAGGAAACGGAAAATGGTCCAGGAAGTGGGAAGGACCGTAAGTAATTGATCACATCTTGGGACGCGGTGCCGTTCATCTTCACGACCGCGATGATACAATCCACGTGAACCAAATCAACGACCATTTACTTAAGAAATACATCAGTCTGGTATGGGAATATGATGACCTGCTTAATGCGGTGTAATTGAGTTTACTCATGCTCGTCTTTTCTTGCTCGCTTGATCAAACTCAAGAGGGAACCCATAAAGTATATTGTAAAAGCCAATCTCTGTGGAAAAGTTTTAAACTTTTTACTTGTAAAACTTGCTTTTTAATTAAGTGATCGCCAATTCCTATGGCCAAACATCTTGAAACTTGAGAATGTTTGTATTTCATTTTATGTTGCAAAGCCAAGGCATATGGTTATGTTTATCAGTAATATGACCCCACTCTATTTTGCTGAAGTGTTCAAGGTTTTATCTGCATGCCAAGGCAGATTTAATAACAATTACAGAACAAACACAACAAGTACATGGAATCAAGTTTATTAGAAATAAAAAAACTATTACAAAAGATTTGCAGCCTTGAGCTCTGATACCATGGAAAGTAAAAAGGCATGCAAGCCAAAACCAGAAGGTCTACTAAAAGAAGAGTAAGCTCACAACAAAAAGCAGAGATGGTGGACTGGAACAACAGGCTAAAGACCACCAAAAGGGGGCAGAAGATAGCTACTTGGTCTTTTATCATTGGTGCTGATGAGGCAGCTCCAACCTTGGCGTTTCCTTAGGAACGGTCTAATTGTCTTCAACTTTTCGCTAGAACCTACCCGGACCCACCATTTGCGTAAATAGGGAGTGGTAGGATAACACCTCCATTTTTTTCCTGCAAGATAAGCTTGGGCACGAAGTGCCTCTAACTCCCTTGAAAGGCAACTACAAAGCTGATGCTAGTGAGGCAGACGACACGGAGTCCTCCCTGGTATTGAGACTCGGCTACCCCTAAAAAATCTAAGGGCAGCTTTACCAAGGTTGAACCTAAGCATAGATATCACTACCTAGTCCAGATTTGGGAATATATATCACTATCTAAGGCTTAAGGCATGAAGCGTGGAATCAGGTGGAAATGATTTTGGGAAGAACCAGAGGAAATAATATGAAGAAAACATCTTTGCTCTGACTAAGTAGAGGGGATGAATGTTTTGTGTGTGGGCTAAAAAGGGTATTTATAGAAGCTTAATCCTATAGGCTCTGCATGGAAACAAAATGATGAGATAATCGATTCAACGCACCGATTGATATATTTACTCCGGGATTATAACCACTTTAATGACGGTTAATCATTTCTGAGAAAGGTTGGTAACTGTCATTTATTCCTAAATGGTTGGGGAGACGAGGCGTGATTCTTGGAAATTAGAGAGAGACGTAGTGTGATTTGATGGAATGGTTTCGAATTCAAAATTTGAAGTTACTTGATCAAATGGGCTAAGCTCATTGATCGGTTTTTGTGCAAATCACGTTTAGAATCCAAGTATCAAATAAGGCCTATACCCGAGTCCCATTTAAATATATCCAAGTCGCCCATGGGCCTATGCTAGAGGCCTGTGTACATTTGTATGGTTCAATATAAGTTAATATTTGTTTAAGTACGAAAATGGGCATAATAACCAAAATGCCCAATAAATGTTAATGAGTACTAAGTTACAAGAGAAGCCCAAGTCTATATACGGATGGTTTTCCTTTTAAGCTCCACTTTGCCATGTTCGTACTTGGTCTATGCTTCCAAAAATTCTTGAAGGGTCGAGGAGACTTCTTTCTCAGCTTCTCTTAGATCATCAACGTGGACAGAGCTCTCTTGTAGAAATTTCTTAGTGGTTACACGAGCGGGGACGGACGCAACACGCATGACAACTACCTCTACTTGGAGCTTGGCTAGCTCTGCCTCCTTCTCTACCAAACCATTATTTTGTTTCTCGACGCTCATAAGGAATTCTTGGAGTTGGCGATGGTCAGAGTGTACGAGTCCCGCTCTCTCTTTCCTAGTCTCAATGTGTTGTTCTAGGCGACGGGACAAGTCATCTTTGCAAGTTTTCATCTCCTAGAGTTGTTGGAGGTCTTGCTTGTACTGAGTCAGCAAAAAGAGGATATGCGCTCACTAGGGGCAATCTTCAGCAACTCCGTAACTTCATCCAGTGTGACCTTGAGGATTTCAGGGTCATCGAGGTCCATCTTGAAGATGCTCCGAATAGTGTTCTTAGCAAAGTCAATTTCTGCTGGGTCAGAGGCCGCCGATATGAACTTGGCGAACAATGCTTCAAGTTCATGAGCCTAAACATAGATGTTCATTGCATTGGTCCAAGGTTTGGATAAGCCTGAAGCTTGGGAAAGCTCAAGTCCAAGGTCATACAGGTCCACGTTGCCTAAGTTATGCGCTTTGAGGGCGTCCTGAATGGCAGCTGCAAGGTTGTCACACTCAACAGTTGATGGCACTTAGGCGCTAGCGAGAGTGCTAATTGGTGGAAAGGGAGGTTGATCAATGTCTTCTCTCTCTTGAGTGCTTTCCAAGGTCATCTCAGGATCAACCTTGTTCAGAATCGAGAAGGAATGAGGCTTAGAACTCTGGTGGGACAAAGAGGATGGTAAAAACGGAGGTCTATGCAATAAAGAAGGATATTTAAACTTCTTAAAATATTTCTTGCTACTTACCTTTTTGTCACCAAGGAATTTTTAAACAGGCGAGGACGAGATGATTGGCGAGCGATTCTCCAAAAGCTCGTGATATCTGTCGTCCACGTCCGTTTGTGGTCCATCACTGGGGCTCTTTGTTCTCTCTGGTTGGCGAGGATCAGAAACATGTGCTTTCTCAGTGCCCTCGGCCATAGAAATCTACTATTCAGGAGGGTAAAACATGGTGTGCAAGCTGAAAGGAACATCTGCAAACGTGAAAGTGTTTTCCTAGTTGCCATCGTTGAGAGTGTCATTGATGAATTCCGTAGCTTGGGAAGCCACTTGCTTAGTTTCAAGTGCATATGTATCTACGACCCCTTTAGAAGGTGCGTTGACTGAGGGGCTAGCCTCAGGTTGAGTTTCCTCATGATCCATAGCCTACAGATGTAAGTCAATTGGAAGAAATGTAAAAATGACCAGAGTCTATATATCATGTAAAGGATAGAGTCGAGTTACCTTGTAAGCTGGGTCAGTGGAGGGCTTGATTAGATCCAGTCGATGTTGCTCGTTGATGTAGTGCAGGTCCACGTTGCATGACGGTGAGCAGACATGAGAAGTTTGGGGATTTCCAAACTGAATGGACATCCCTTGTCATTGATTAACCCAGTGTTGGGGCTGTTCTTGTTTTTTGAACTACTACTTAATTTCATCGGCTACCTCGAAGTCTTGACCAAGGTGGGCTAGGGGTGTAGAGGTGGAGCAGTTACGAAGGCTACGGCTTTGTTTCGTCCATTAGAGGTTGTTGGCGGTACCTCTTGGGGAAAAAGTCTGAGCTCGCTTGCGAGGAGTTTGAGATGGAACATATAGATTATGCATTGCAAATTTCACATGGATTCAATCCCAAATTTGGAATGAACAGTGACTTACAAGTTGTGGGGGTTAAGCTACCTCGTTTTCAGCGTCATCCATCTCACGATCAGAATCTAAAGAGATGGTACGCTTGGAGTGGCGAGAGCGTCGCCTGCTATGCGAAGGACCTGCATCGAGACTGCTCGTAGGGTTGCGTTTCTTTGAGCGTTGAACCTGGAAAAATTCATAATAGATTAAAATTGCCAATATCAGTGGCAAGAATACAAAGTCAAGAGATTGGAAAACTTACTGTGGTCCAAGGTGTCGGTGCATCAGGGTAGTCCAATGTATCTTATTGAAGAGCTTATTTTTCGTGCGAAGAAGTGAAAAAGCGGTTGAAGTATTTGAAGATGGTTACAAAGAGGGTCATGGGCTACACAGTTAAGATCCTATCCCATAACTGAGCTCCCCAAGCTCGATAATGAGATGTCACACGAAAGGATATCGTGAGAGAAATGTCAAAGGCTTCGTTTGGTAACACCATAATAGGGAAACCAAAGTGAGGGTCTTCCATGTCGCTCGCCACAGGATGCGTGTATGCTTGCCAAGTGATATAGTGGTTGACAGAATTAACCAGAAGTAAGGGGGCGTCTTGGGTTAGTCCAAGTTACCTGGAAAAGTGGTTTGGAGCATATAGCTCGTAATAGAGCTTGGTGCCATCAGGGACTCTCAAATCTCTACAGGTGTGGCTCTGGATGAAGATGATCCTCACCGAGTTATCTTGATCAGACGAGGGAAGAAAGACAGTTGCTAAGTCCTCGGGAAAGTGACGTCGGATGACTAGGTCAGCAGTGTCTAAGGGGAAGCCATTAAGGGAGCAGAGAGTGACGAAGTTGTTCTGATATGTCAACGAGTCGTCGTGGAGAGGTCGCGTGAGTGTCTTTCCAAGGAGCACTTTATCTGGTTGAATGTTCGGGTGGCGGATCACTGAAAAAAAGACCCATAACCAAAGTTCTACCATCCAAAGGGGGTCAGGAAAATCAAACCTCATCGGTTCCAAGGAAATCCATCTCAAGCTGCAATAGATGCAGGCGAGGATGGAATGGGCGAGGCCGATCTTGGTGCCTTCGTATAAGGCTTCGGCGAATTTGGTCTAGATTTTGTTGACCTTGCTGGAGGCTGTGCAAAACACATTGTTGGACAACCAATATTCAAGGAAAACAATACCTCCATGAGGTTGGGCATTGTTTTTGAAGTTGGTAACCCAAGCAGAGTAAGAGCTAGGACAAATGTGGTTGGTTGTTTCCTTGGAGGAATATGGGTCGCCTTGTTTCCACGGTGAGTAGGTTACCAGAATTCCGAAGATGGTTGCCAAAACAAGCAGGGTGATACTCATGTCTCTTCAAGGAAGACACAAGCAATTGCAGCTCGCATCCTAGAAACACATAGCGGTGATGAACGGTGCTCGATTTCCTCCTTTGGGTAAAGAGAAGCATAACTCCAGGAAGTGGGAGATGCCGGCAAGTTGCCATCGTTCTTGGTCAATGGATTTACGAGCATTGTACCAGGCTTTTTCTTCTGTAGAAGTTTACGGCCATTTCCCAATTGGTAGGACAAGGCTCTGTAATTCCACCCATTCGGTGCAGCTTGTTCTCCTCGGAAGATTAAAGCGGAGTGGTAGATGCCGTAGTGGAGAGTCTGGAAGAATGCTGGATTGAACGACGCTTGGATAAACCGACCCAATCGACCGGTGAAGTTGTTCAGACAAGGTCAGGGTGATGGTAGACCTGGGTTTTTTTTTCCGTTCAGAGCGCACTGTGTCTGCAAAAGAGTTTGCAACCTTTTTGCAGATATGGGGTTATGGGTTTTCATGGCAAAGATGCATGGTGTTTAATCGGAGAATTGACTAGAGAAGAAGGAGAAATCTTCGAAAGGAAGTTTAGACGATTGAGGAGACTGAGGGCAGAAGAGTGTTTGGAGAAGTGGGTTTCTGACAAATTGTGTGCGCTTAAATAACGTCGTATCATTAGGGCGCGACTTTTCATAAATGAATTGAAGTAGCGTCACGAACAGAAAGTTACCGTTTGATCCTGAGTAACGTGTTGCAGTTACAAACCTCTTCGAGTGCACTTGAGATTTATTTCGAGGCTTGAAGGGCAATGTTTGGGCCCAAAATAAACAGTCTTTATTTTTAATGGGTTTCATTATATTGGGCCGATGTCTACAGCTTGCGTAGAACAATGACTTTTCCTAAGGAGGAAAGGATTCCCTGGCGATTTGATCATCAAGTTTTAGATTTTGATTGAAAGACTTAAGAAGTAAGATCTCGAGCAATTAGAGTCATTAAGTGAGTTTAAACGTTAAAAAATTTAAGTTAACTACAATAAGTCATGATATTTTCCTATATATAGAGGAAATCTTCACAGAATTAGGGCATCAACATCATACATAACATTTGCTCTCGGCAAACAAACCTTCTTATCTCTAGAAACCCTAACAACCTGCGATCAAAAGATCTTCACCTGAACGAGCGTGAATATCCGGCGATTCAAGGAAGCACTCTTGTGTTCTCAACACTCGTCAAGGAGATTGCTTTGCCTTACACCGAATGAGTTGTAGGGTATCGATTTCCGTGGCTCAACGAGAGACATGAAAACGACAAGTCATAAGTCATTTAGGCAAAAAGGATTCATCGGACGATGTTAGTGCTCTTCTCGTCCCAATCGCTTCTTAGAAGTCAGGTGACGACGAACCTACGTTCAACATTCTGCCCCACGACAATAACACGCCAAGCATATTTACGCACAATAAAAAAGAAGATAATTTGAGACTTCTCAACACCTTAAAACTTCTGCAGCCAAACACTCGCCCGATTCAATGGACATTGAATTGTATGATATGGCCATATATATGTATAGTTACCAACCAGATCATATATATATGGCTTATTGCACTAATCATTTTAATTGCACAAATAGTCAGATAAACTTGTAAAAAGTATTAATGTTAGTGAATTGTCCATTAGTACGTGGTACCAAACACAAAGACCATCATATATCTTTTAATCGAAAAAAAGAAAAGAAAGACCATATCTTAATTAATCAGTCTTATTATTAAATTGATGCCCGCGTTTGCACAAAAAAAAAAAAAAATTGCCCGCGCGCTGCATAATGTTTGGTGCACCAGAAAGCAATAGCCAGGACAAAGACGTAAATTAAGGTTCAGACTTCTTTTGATTAATTTCACATATGGGCCCGTACTATATGGTAATTAAATTAACCGCAACACTGAGAATGACATGGTGATCATCGAGAAGAAGAGGAAGAACAAGCTAGAACGCAACAGTGAGTAGCAGACTAATTAACAGTGCCTTGATTCAATGAAGGATATTGAACCCAACAAAAATTTATGTACAATTTTACAATTCGATCATCCTCCTCTTCCGAGAGGAAACCCTATATATCCCATTCCCTTATTAAGCTTAAGCCCTGTATCATACCACTAGCTCATACGAAACTACCAAACGACACAGCGTTTAGATAATCTAGCTTGCTCGGCTACTATCCCATAACCTAACGACGTCGCCGTTAAACACCGTCATATCCTGGTACCTGTACCAGCTCTTCTCCTCCGTCCTCATCCTCAAACCACTCTCCCACCAATTCTCGCCACCACTCTCCTCCTCTTCCGCCGCCGTCAAGTCACCTTCACCGGCAACGCCGTCTCCATTAGTATCCTTGTCAAAGTACAATGTGAACTTGACGCCTTTTACCAAACCTCCGTCGTCTTCGAATTTAGCTGACGATGAACGCACAGCTACGGAGGCAGCAACCGAGCTCGGTGGTTTCTCCTCCGTGATCGGCGGCGACGTTTCGGGAAATGAGGAGCACCCATTTGAGCTCTTGACGACGTCGTTCGAGGGTACTACTGTCGCGATCGAGTTATTAAATCTGGATCCCCCGTCGACCGCTCTAGGTCTGAGCCTCCAGAAGCTAACGGCGGCGGTGACGACAGCAATCCAAGTCCAGAGACTATTGACGATGGTGATCAAGCCGAAGCTGACATAGTCGAAAGCGAGAGCTTCGAGTGGAGAATCCAACACGCTGCTCATGTTTGATCGAAACAGGTGAAATCTGCTAAAGCTTTTTTTGAGGTTGTTGTGAGTTTGAGGAAGCTTCAAGCTATATATGGTGAAGCTTACGAGGTTCGGTGTGTTTTTGTAGGTCTATTTGGTTTGTGGTGATGATTATATTGAGATGGGCGAGGCAATGTGAGCCGTGAGATTTTTGGTTACAATGGCCAAGTTGTTTTGGATTATTGGATCTGGTATAAGAGATGCCGAGGATCGAGACTAAGATGCGAATTGATAAGGTAGATCCTTTGTTTTATACCCTTTTAGCATTTTTTCTCACTTAACCCATGAACATGCGGTGACTCGTGTAAGGCCAGGAGAGCGAGTGTCGTCTCTTTCGTACCGTAGCCTCCAGAGTATGATTAGTCCATCCTCGTCATTGCTGACCACGAAAAATATTGTGGTCCGAACCTAAAGTTAGCTACAAGTGAAATCTAGAAAAACAGACTCATACATTCATACTACATTGTGTAAAAGTAAATGAGAGTTTCAACGTGAGTTTAACACATTAACCATTTAACCTTACCACATCAATCTCGATCAATTTTAAGAAGAAAATGTACAATTCTATAATTGTGGTCCAAGTCACTCGGAATCTTTAATGCAAGACCATAAACGATAGAATATATAATACAATGGCAAAATAAATTGATAAAGTATTCTTACGACTGCTCAATTGACTTGATTGTTTCAATATACGTATAAATTGTGTAATTTATATGTAAATAACTCATTAATTAATTTGGTCTAGCTTACAAAGTAAAACCTCCTCAAGATTTACACGGTAAATTTGATGTTAACTGGCTCTAGACTCTCGTAGAAAGCTTATCCGGAAAATGAAGAAAAGAAAAAGTTTCCATGAGCTAAATGTGTAAAGCAAAGCAATCAAGCAAGCATTAAGCCATTAAGCATGGAGAGTTAAACAACACGGGTCTCTCCTGCTATGACTTGCAATTCATGAGTTATGAGTGAGATTAAAATGTATCTGTAGTACCTAGATTCTTGGTATTAAACCAAAAAAAGTTCTGAACTTTAAAATTTATCAGAATGGTACACAAACTTTAAAATTATATTACCATAGTACATGTAGCGTTTTTCTGTCAGCGGCTCATTTAGTTCCGTTGAAATTGATGACTTGGCAACTTCGATTTTGAAATCGAATGGTAAAATGGTAATCTCATCACACAAAACGATTAAAACCCAAAATCTCGTCTAACCTCGATCAAAATCAAACCGATTCCCAAAACACCGAAAGACCCAAAATCCCCAAAACTTTGTCCTACGAAACCCTAAAATTGAAATCCTAGTTTGCTTTTCTCTGAAGCCCGATTCTTTAGCAAGCTCAAGCAACCATGGCCGAATATTGGAGGATGTTCAGATTGAAAAGACCACGGACTCCAAGAAGTAAGTTATCTCTATCTTGTATTTCTGGGTTGCACATGTGTTATCTGAAAAATGAATCTTGCACAGTGCTGAAATCATATTTATTGATAGTTACAAAGTAGGTGTGGGGTTTATAGTGGGTTCAATGTTGCTAATGGTTATGGTTATGCGTTGATGAGAAATTAAAAACTTTTTGAGTTGTTAGAGTGGAAGGATTTGTTTATAGTTGCGTGTTTAGACTATAGTTGACTGGGTAAAGAATTCACATTCATTGCTTTCTTTTCATTTGCTTTAGCATCCTTTGCTTTATTTTGCTTTTCATTTGATATAAGGACTCTTGTTCTATAAAGTAGTAAGTTTATAAGTCAAAGTGACTGTGTACAAGATTAGAACTTGATATAGGAAGCATACTCTTCTTTGCTTTGCAGTGCTAGAAGATTGTTACAGTTTCAAGACCCATTATAGAGGCTATTTTGAGAAGCAGTTGGATGGTATTAACATGAAGTACAAGGTGGCAAAGTTTAACAAAAAGGGTGGAAGTGTTTCATTGATGGCCTTGATCCAGACCAAATTTCATGGCTGGAGCTACATAACATAGCATGGGACCTTGGATACAGGGAACGCCCCATTTGTTGCTATTTTAATCCCCCTGGAATTTCTGTTAGTGAAGGCTGGGTTAAGGTTGCCAATGATAGAGATGTTGTGAAGATTGTGAAGTTGTTACCCAAGAACAGGATTGTTGGACTATATATAGTGTGGGGAGGTGAAGCGTTTAATGATTTGAATGGAGAGAAGCTATAGCGAAATAATCCATTGACGTTGTCCACACTTGATGAGTTGGCAACTGCGTTTGAAGATGCAAACCTTGCTACTACCATCTTAAATAGACATAGACTAGAGATAGATATTGGTAGTGCAAGTGTGGGTGGAGGAGGTAGTTCTGGGGCCTTAAATAGTGGAGCAGAAGGTCAACCAAGTCAATCAACATTTGCAAACTTAGATGACATTGTGCTTGACTTTTTCACACAACCTACACAAGAAAGCCCTTAAATATTTGAAGTTGAAGTATGTGATGGTGATATTCACCAGTTTGGGCTTGGGTATACTCCCCAGACCAAGAAAGGTGAAACATTTTGGTATAGATAGGCCCATAGTGTATGAGCCAATGAGTGATGATGTGGATTCAGACAAAGAAGAGGAGACTAATAAGGGGTAACCAACAACTAAAAATAAATAAGGTGAAGAGGGGAGACAACAGGCTGAAGAGGAGAGAAAAAAAGCTGAAGAGGATAGGCTGAGCTTACTTTGGAGGCAACATGAGGCAGATTTGAAGAGGAGGGTTTATGAACTCAATTTGAACAAGAGAGATGTAAGTGAGAAAGATAAAGCACATCATAAGGAGGCTGATTTGCAGAAGAAGGCTGCTGTAAAGGAAAAACTAAGTGCATCTGAGAATGAGAAGTTTAAATCGTGTGAGGTGTAGCGACCAAGCTTAAGGGAGATGAGAGAGAAACCTCCAAGATACAACACCAGAAAGAGGGGTAATCAAAATCCAGTTGCAGAGCCAGCAGATTCTGAGGAAGAAGCATTTGAATCTGAAGAAGAGTCATGGGCTGAAGATTCTAATAGGAGTCATATGGAACCATTTTATGGACACTCAAATTATGAAGGTGGTGTAGAAGAAGATAATGCAACTTTTACACATCATGTCTCAGATCCACAAGATGTTGAAGAATTTTTTGAAATGGGATATAGGGAAGAGGTGATTCAGATGACCTAAATAGTTTAGATGAGTCAGAATCTGAGCAGGAAGAAAGTGGAAATCCAGAAGGTGTGAATCCAAGAGAAGAGGTGGGTGCAGATCTAAGAGAAGAGGTGGGTGAAGATCCAGGAAGGCAAAAAACTTAAGAGAGGTTTTACACCTATATCTTGGCATAGAAAAGTAGATATGAAGAATCCTATTATCAAGTTGGGTGGTTATGCTTTTCCAAACACAGATTAATTGAAGGAAGCTATAAGAGAGTGGGCTATACGCAACTAAAAAAGGTTGTGGTTGCAGAAGAAAACTAAGAAGAAGATTGAGGTGAGATGTTAGTTGGGATGTCCTTAGCTTATTGGTTATATGCATCAACAATCAGAGGGCAAGGTGATACAATATTCATCAAGTCTTTGAATCAGTTCCATAATTGCCCTCCCATCACCAAATGTCATTGGTTTACTTATAATAGAGTAGCAAATGAGGTTAGGGAAGACTTGATGGTTGATCCAGATTGGGCCAAGATTGGAATGCAAAACCAAATTAAGAAAAATTACAAGCTGGACATTGGAATTCAAGTTGTAGGTAGAGGAAGGGATAAGGCCAAAATGATGAATGAAGGTCACTTCATTGCTCAGTATAATAGCTTAGGTATCTATATGAATGAGTTATTGAAAAGAATCATGATTCTACAGTGGAGATTAAGACATATATGGATGGTGATATCAGAAGATTTCAGAGGATGTATGTATGCTTTGCTGCAACCAAAGAGGGCTGGATCAATGGATGTAGACCTCTGATGGGACTGGATGAAACTCACATAACTAATAGATACCACAAGGGAGTAATCGTAACTACATTTGGTGTAGATCCCAATAATGGTATATATCTCATAGCTTTTTCCATTTGTGAGATTGAGGACCAAGATGTATGGATGTGGTTTTTAAAGATGCTTAAATGGGATATGAAGATAGAGAGGGAGAGTAGCTATGCATTCATTTCCCATGAAGTATCATTTTCCAGGAGTTGAACCCAAACATTGTGTGAGACACCTATACAACAATTTCAAGGACAAACATCTAGGAGAAGGACTAAAACAAAGTATGTGGAATGCATCAAGGTCAACCACAATGCCCTGGTTTAACAAGCACATGCTTGATCTGAAGATGCAGAAGTCAACCGCATATGATTGGTTTCATGAAAAAGAAGACAAACACTCAAAATATTGGTGTATGACATTTTTTAATGAAGATATCAAGTGTGATATTTTGTTGAATAATCTTTGTGAAAGCTAGAATGATGTACTGAAAGAGGTAAGAGACAAACCAATTATCACATTGGTTGAGAAGATCAGAATGGACATCATGATAAGGCTGGCTAATAGAAGTGTAGCTATCACCAGATGAAAACAACCAGTTGGGCCTAGGATAGTGAACTTGGTCAACAAGGAGATTAATTTCTCTTCCAATTACAAATGCTTCAGTGCTGGTTTCCATGAATTTCGAGTCCTTGGAACAAGATAAAATGGGAGTCAGCATGTTGTTGATTTGGACAGGCATGAGTGCATTTGCAAGAGGTGGCAAGGTAGTGGAGTTGTGTGCCATCTTGTTGTATGTTTCTTGAGGAGTAAACATTTGGTTCCATACTTCTTCTGTGATGATGCACTAAAACATACCAAGTATGAGGAAGCATACAGTCCTGTTCTCCATCCAATTGTTGGCCAAGAGTATTGGGATGTAGTTGATTTTCCAATGGCACCACCAAGATTCAAAAAACAAGCAGGCAAACCTCCAAAGAAGAGGAGACTTGAGCTTGGAAATAAAGTTGCACAACCATCAAAGAAGGGATATGATCAGCTGAAAAAAGACTTACACCAGTATGACCTGCCAAAGATGCTTCAAATAAGGTCATAACAGATTGGGATGTCCACTCACTAAAGCATAGAAGGCTACTGCAGCTGCAGTAGCTGCTGTAAGTGGTAACGCGTAAAACATGCATAAAATATTAACACAAAGTAGATACTCAACACATATCTCACACGTATGCAATTTAAAACCCTTCTTTGTAGATGTAGCATTGATAAGTAGGGATCGTTCTTAACCGGGGATTGATGGTACTAATGCATGACAACGTTTGTAAACATAAAATAAAAGGTATGGGGGGGTTTGAAAGTTGGTTTGTTTAACTAATTTCCTACGAAATATAAGAACAAAACGTGGCAACCATACACAAATAGGAACCTTAGAATTCTAACATGCTTCACTCATAGACAAGCAAACAATCAAGAACCCTAAAAACCCTAAACATGCATAGTTGTCAAAAATCAATCTATTTCTAATATTTACAAGATCAACTTATCAATTTACCTATCCTTTAATAACCTAACCAATTTCATGCAACCTATTTGGTCTCCAAGTCATTAGCTACGTTTTACATGCATATCTCATAATTAAGTGCCAAACTCGGGAATTGCCCGATATTCAACACATCATAACTTAAACCGGGAATTGCCCTGCATTCAAATTAAGCGTTAGGAACAAATATGCATGGATAACTAATTTCGAAGAACACCAAACAAGTCATACAAAACTAATTAGAATTATCTAACCAAAAGACTTCAAGAAACCAATCCATAGTAATTGTAAATTTACACAAGGAAGAATAAAGAGAAGAAGTCATGGTACACTTTTTAAGTAAGGGAATTGCCCTATACTAATCCGTGCTTGATGCTCCTTCGATGGATGGAGGATGAAGATACCTTGGGATTTCCAAGCTATGCCTCCGGCCTTTGGAGAGTGGTGGAGACGGTTTTGTGGAGGAGAGGCGGCTTCCTTGGAGGTCTATGACTTTTTGGAGAGGTTGAGATGACTCTTGGACAGGGGTTTGGCTCTTTGATAAGTGATAATGATGAATGAGTCGAGCTCCCCAATTTATAGAAGAAGATTAAGTCTTTTTCCTACCAAAATAAGACTTTCCATATTTACCCGGGTAAATCTGACAGTCTGTCTTCAAACGCGTTTTCCTGGAGTTTCAGATCTTGGAAAATTCTGATTCTTGTTTCATTGGAAAGCTTATTCAAAGGGCTATAAAATACATATAAGTAACGCCATATTTGGAATTTAATTGGATTTACTACGGATTTTAGAAGTTAAGTGATCTGGCTGCCCTGTTTTCTTCTTCTTCAAGGAAAAGGAAATCTTCATATCTTCAAATCTTGCATTCCTTATTCCCTAATAATTCTTGGCCGAGTATACCATATTCTTGCACATATTTTGGCCCTCAAATAAGGTATTTATCTTCATGGAATATCCTCCCAAAATTCGTCCATTATATGCTCCATATATTCCGCCATATTTGCTCTTTCCTGGGTTGCGCGGGAGAAATGTCTTCATCTTTTTGTGCACCATATTGGTATCCATTTCATTTGGCATTTGGTTTCCAATTCTTGACACCATATGGGAATGCATTTTAGTAACCATTTGAAGACCATTTCTTCTCCGGAATTAAGAACTTCCTCCTTAGCACGCTTTTCACTCCGAATCGCCTCCTTTATTGATCTCCTTTATTCAAAACCTAAAAACAACAAAGTAAGTAAGAAATGATAATACTAAGGTCAAAACAAAGCTAAATTTAAAGAGAAGGACGTTAAGAATCAAACATAAAATGCGTAGATCAGTAAGTACTTTTCCATTTTTAATGTGTTGATTACAATTGTCATGTGATTATGAATTTTCATGTGATTGACAATATTTTTTCAGCCTCAGACTCAAGAAATCTCCAGCGAAAGTGGCAGAAAACCAAGATAGTCAAGACCAAAGAGGCAAGAGACCCCTAAGGAGGGTAAACCTAACCATATAATCTCCAAATGCACTTATAAGTTGGCTAAGGAAGTTGCTACCAAGGAAGATGCTGCGGCCAATTAAGCTGCTGAGCATGTGGCAACACAATCCAGCCAAAACCAGGCACCAAGGGAGGTAGAGAAGGAGTTATGTGTTGTTAAGATGTTGTAACTTTTGTGCTGTTGTTGATGTATGTGGCACATGTGTTGTACTTCTGCTGTATTTTGTGTTGTTGAACAATATTTGTGACCTATTTTTTTGTTGAACAATATTTGTGTTGTTGATGTTTTGATGGATTAGAACTTGATAAGTAAGTCTCCATGTTGTAACAGATTTGATCTTCAAAACAGAGTGTTTAGAAGGAGTATGTTTTGTTAATTTGATACCTAATTTCTTCAGATGTTATGTGTGTGATGTAAATATGTAACAGATGTGACCTTCAAATTGTGTTGTCAACATGTTAATTTGTCACTTGGATTATATTGCTATTTTGTCATTATGAACTCTTAAAAATATATCAAAGAGGTACTCAAACTTTACATATGATAACAACGAGGTACCCAAACTTATGGGATGATATCAAGAAAGTTCCTGCACTTTTAAAGGATATTAGCGTTGTTCCTACACTATGTTGTACAAAACCAGAACCTAAAGTCACTATAAACTGAAGCTGGGTACAAATCCAACTTGTACAAATCTAGTAGCATAATCAACATATCCATTGCAATAACCATAACAACAACATAAACCAGAGCAGATACATAAAAACCATAGATAAAGATTAAAAAGTAGAAAATTAAAATAATTACAAGCATAAAAACCCTAAGAAGAACCAGATTTCGAGCTTGAATCTACCTCCACAACCACTATAGTTCTGGTTCCCTCATGTCCAGACCCGGCCCCAACAGGCGCAGTAGCTCGAGCAGCCACTGCAACCGCCACATCCATCGGAACCGAAGGCTGATCCTTCAACATCGGAGCAGTTTCCAGAAAAACCCTCAGGTTCTCCAGAACCTCATAAGCCGATTTGATCCAGAACTTAAGATTGGATATTTCATTTCACACGTGGCGCTCCATGGATCCGATTCAATCTAGGATCCGGTCGGTATCGGAAGGGTGGCCATAGGCAGAAGTATTTATCTACAGTGACCTTGGTAGCCAAGGGACATGCCGAGCGCTGAGGAGTTGGGGTGGTCAGCCGTGCCGAGGGCATGGGCCTGTCAGAGTCTTCTTTATTGGAGCCATGACAAGAGCAGGAGCGGGAGAATTTGAAGAGGGTGAGTCGCTACAGTTATTTTGCAGAGTAAAGAGGTATTGAAGGAGGAGAAGGTTAATTTGTGCACGTGTGTGAGTGGGGGTGATTTTTTGGGGTATTAAATAGTTGGAAGCGTGTGTGGATCAGAACGACGCATGTGTAAATGAAAGGACGCGTGGGGAAGCAAAAGGACACATGAGTAAATGAAAGGAAGCGGGTTGGGATTTTACGGTCTGGGATTTTGTTGTGGCTATAACTGTGATACCCAAATAATTTCACAAACTAAACCCTAATACCCAAATCTCATCTCTTCTGACAAGATCTGCATGATACCCAGAAAACATGTGCACAAAGCTGAAGAATACCCAGATATTAAGGAAGGAATTTCAACTTCATTACACGCAAAACATGTTAGTACACATCAATTACACCTTCCTTACACCATTAGGACATACAATAATATGCTTATCAATACAAATAGAGCAATCCATAATTTTTTCTCTCTTCCTTTCATTACATTCAATTCACTGTCAACTTCATACACTCTTTTCTTGTAGCTGCATATTTACTTGGGCATCTCCATAGGACAATCAAATCAACTTCTTCAATGTGCAACAGTTGAATCCATAACACAACTATAATAGCCCAAATCTTCAGGTTCATCTCTTTCATCTTTAAATCACTTTCCTTCGTTTTTCCAGTTTGTTTCTCCAAGCTTTGTATTGCTAACAACAAATTGGGAATCACCTCTTTGGATTGATCATTGTGTGGTGGGTCAATCCAGAAAAACATACCACAGTGCTTCTACATGAACATTCAAATAACAAATTTCAATTTGATACATATTCATACTTTTGTTGCCTAAAAAAAACACCAAATTCATACTGGGTTGCGCCTCCACCATAGCCTTAGTAGTGCCTACCATAATCAACACCCAATCTTGAATACATGAACATCTTAGCCTTCTTTCCACAAGAATAGTAAATTCCTGAATTTCGGTTCCATCTCAACATCTCTCTAATTATCCCTGCTTCTGTCTCTCTCTCACTCTGTATAAACCAGATCTACAAAGGGGAAAACATACTGGAGGGAATAGTAAGGGCCTTTTAATAACTTTGAGTGTTTTAGCGGGCATATTATGGCGCCAAAATCTAAGGTTGGCGGTACTGGGGTAAGTAGGGGTCAATAAGGACATTTACCCTTCGATTTCAAAATCAAGGTTGCCACATAATCAGTTTCGACGAAACTAAATGGGTCGCTGACGGAAAAACACTCCAAGTACTATGATAATACGATTTTAAAATTTGGGTATCATTCTGATAAATTTTAAAGTTCAAAACCCTTTTTAAGTATGATACAAAAAATTTGGATACCACAGATGAACCTTTTTTGATATAACACTAAAAATCTAAATACTATAGATGAATTTAATCTTTGAGTGTGATTAAGGGCGAGAAGTAGTTCAGCACCACAAAAATGAAAAATGCAATGGTTATGCACAGTGGCCACGTTTGCTTTTCGTCTGTTTTTTACAACTATTTTGTTACCAGTAGCGGCTGTCACGGGTTAAATCATCCGACTCCTGAGTCTTGACGTTACCCTAGAGTCGTTGCCCAACCGGCACACCTTAAGCTAAAAAGCTTTACGTTAAGAAATCGAGGGTTGCAAAGATAATTTACCGTTGATCGTATATGGACTGTTGGTCTAGAGTCATCACGTATTGTATACGTACAAGGCTTATTCTATGCGCGATTTAGTAGTAGTTGAAGTAGGTTTCGTTTTGGTAGATCCATGATGAACGTCAGACTTGTGGTACCGTACCCGTAAGTTATGCTAAAAGCCTAAAGCAAATAACTAATGGGCTTGCTAAGCAAAACCAGATGGGCTTGTGCCAGTATACATTAAGGTGACTTTCAAATTAAGATCCCAAAGGCCATAACGAAATGAACGGTTATTACTTATTAGCATCTTTTGTCAGCTCAAGCCCTAAAGCAATACCACAGGAGTGACAAGACCTTTTATCGTAGGACATTCATACATGCATTTCAAGAGATATATGATCCTAAGGTGCATTAATATTGTGCAAGATATAAACGTGTACCGTGAACAAGACCATTTTTTTTGGCTAAGAAAAGAAGAAAAAATTACAAGAAAGATCTTCTATGGTTTTCCGTCCCAGTTATCAAACAATTGGAGGTGAGCAGCAGCTGTAAGCAGAGAGCTACTCCATGTGTTGATGCTACCAGTCCCATGTCTAATATTTGCAAGGTTATCAACAACAAATTTGGCCTCTCTAAAGATGTGTTTGAACCTGGTGTTGTTGATGCTATTAACCAAGCCTTGAATGTCTCTGATGATTGAGGAGACTCTCCAAGGAGGATTTCATATATTGAGGACACAATTGATGA
Source organism: Geum urbanum (assembly GCA_946800695.1). Taxonomy (NCBI): domain Eukaryota; kingdom Viridiplantae; phylum Streptophyta; class Magnoliopsida; order Rosales; family Rosaceae; genus Geum; species Geum urbanum. The sequence continues at coordinate 8,428,098 of OX326997.1, forward strand.
TGAGTAAAGAGTCCCCTTCTACCTAAATGTTGTCAATTCCTACTTGTTTGGCATGAAGGAGGCTTTGTTTAAGAGCTTGAGCTTCGGCCATAGGTACTGTTGAGTTGTCAAAGTCACAAGACCCTGCCATAATAGATACACCACTAGAATTCCTGATCACATACCCTCCAATAGCTGAAGAGTGAGGAGTGTTCATAATAAAACCATCAAAATTAATTTTGTTGAAACTTGGCTCAGGGGGAGACCATCTGGTAGTAGTAGCTTCTTTCCTAGTTGCAGTAGGAGTAGTGTTGCTTGAGGTGTAGTTGTTCCAGTATGCAACAACAATGCTAGTCACTATTCTGGGATTGAAAGTTTCATTCTTGAAGATCAAGTTATTTCTTGCATGCCAAATATGCCAACAGATATTTAAAATCATAGACCATTCTCTAGGATCATGCTTTTTAGCATCAGATAGATTATTCATGCTTGAGATTTGATTAATAGAGCTTGAAAGGCTTGATAAATTTGATAATTTCCAAATTTCTCTTACCATGGAGCACAAATATTGTTAGCAACTAGTTTCATTTTCAACAACCTGTCTCGAGTTTTTAATCTTCCTCTTAGAAGGACCCAACTATTTTTTATTTTATTTTAGGGGGTAAATCTAACTTCCACATTTTGTTCAATAAATCAGCATGCTTATGTTTTGTGCAGTCAGAAAATTGTAAGCTTGAAGCAGTGTTAATGGAAATCTAACCTCAATTTGAAGGCCCCTAGACAAAAGCATCTTGATGCGGAGTCACAGGGGTGAGAATTCCACAAATAGTGCTAACTATGCTATGATCAAGCAGATGTAGAAGTTTTGTTTTGTTCCAAGAACCATTATCAATATAATCAGCACCACATTCATCTAAATTCACTTGCATTCTCAATCTGTTATCAATAAGATGGTAAATACGGAGAGGGAAAACCCAATTGTAGGTCCAAAAAATTATGTCTTTACCATTTTCAACAATCCATCTCATATCTTCAGTGATTAGTTGTCTGCTTTCCAAAATACCTTTCCAAATATAAGAGTTACCTGATTTATAATTGACAGTGAAAAATGATTCCTCAGACATATACTTCTTCCACATAATGCTTGTCCACCAATTGGAAGACTCAATTAGGATTTTTCAGCCTAATTTCGCAAGGGCAGAATTATTATAAGCTTTAACCTTCTTAATGCCAAGATCACCATACAGTTTAAGTTTACAGGCATTATTTCAGGCAACAGGGTTAGCTTTGTTAAATCCCCAGAAGAAATTTTTGGCTTCAGCATCAATTTTCTTGGCTAGCTGTAGCCTTAGAGAATTTCTCAAGAACTTTCTTAACATTATTGGCTGCTTTTAGAGTTGCATTTGATTTGGTCTAGTGGCATTAGTGCTTTTAAGCGGCATGCCTGAGTTTGACTCACGACATCTGGTTAGTGCTTAAGCTATTTAACATGGAAAGACATCTGGTTAGTGCTTAAGTTATTTAATGTGGAAAATTATTTAGTACACAGCAGTATACTTTAGGGCTGTGACTTCTGAATCGAAAACCGGAAAAAAAATCGAGCCGAAAAAATAAATAAATCGAAATCGAATAAAAACCGAACCGAACCAGATAAATTCAGTTCGGTTTCAGTTTTCTAGTCTAAACCGAACCGAACATACCGAATCGAATCTATTTTTACAAAACAACGTCGTTTAGTTTAGTTTTGTGCGTTTTGGTGCGCACTGCGCAGCCTCCTCGCTTCCTCATACTTCACTCACCTCAGTCTCACACTCTAACTCGTTGCTCTCCCCTGATCCCCTCAGAATAAGACAATCATCATCCCAACAAGGCAACAACGACATCATGCCTCAGTGCCTCATGGCTCACGCCTCACACCTCACGACCTCATGAGTCACGGATCACGCCCTTAGCCGAGTCAGCCCTCCCAAGTCCCAAGTCCCAACAACGTTAACTCGTCACCTTGTCGTTTGATCAAGACCAAGTCGGATTCGGTTTCTCAATCCTGATTCCATCAGTCGCCGTTTGGCCTCAGCGCTCACTCCCATCAGACAAATCGAAATACCCATATGTTCAGGAGACCAGATTGAAAATTTGAAATCCCTAACTTCAGTAACTTTTTCTAAACTCTTTCTAGAATCTTTGGCTCTGTGTACTATTGAAAATTAGGAGTTCGTATACAATATTCACTGTATTGGTAGTGTTGATTGTTGAATGACTTGAATCTGTTTCTCTGTTTCTCTCTATTGGATCACAACAAGCCCCAGCACTAGTTCATCTCTCTGTTGTCATAGTTTTGAAGTAAGCTACCAAGTAGTTATTTCAGTGTGCTTTACATGCATAGCTTATGTCGTTTAATAGTTTCTCGTTACACTTGTTTGCTTAAAGCATACTCATTTTACAGAAAGATGTTTGTAGCTGCTCAGCTTGAATTCCAATCCTGTTCCATCTTCATTACCCCTGAATACACACAATCCTTTGTTTGTAAAACCCAACTCATCACCTCATATGGTCTGTCTATTGGTTCTGTTGTGTTCCTTGGTTGAGTTTTGATGATGATAAATATATAAAATGCAGCTAGGTCAAGGCACGCTTCTCTACCACTCTATCATAGCAGGGTAATAATAATCGGAATGAAATGTATACACAAGGACAACGACAAAATGTGAGAAAAATAATAAAAACTTAGAACTTTCAAGTTGCAGTAGCAGTGTGTTGTTTAATGCTGAGTTTTGAGCTTTAATACATTGTTTCTGATTGTACTCATTGTAGATTTGTATGGCTGTGAGTTCTGTGACTTGTTGATGTAATGATGTTTATAAATTGAGAACGGTGCATAAGTTGAGGAGTGTTTGAGAATAGAGTGTTTTTATGTGATATTTGGATTGTATTTTTTTTATGGACTGTAAACTATTTTAAACCTGGACTGTGGACTTTTGGTTATGTTTGAAACTTTGAATTTGTGATGTAAACTTTCAGTAAGTATTTGCTATGGTTTGAAACTTTGAATAAATGTGTGACTAGTTAAGTAGTTATATTTGGCAAATATTTTGGAAAGAAAAAAAAATGTAGTTTCGATCACTTTTAAAAGTGAATAAAGCAACAGTTTTGATTGTAAAAATTAAAAAATGCTGTTTTTTTATCAAAAAAATCAAAAAAATATCGAACCGAACCGAATTGAACCGATTCTAATTGATTTTTTTGAAAAAAAAATGAGATAACCGAATCGAACCTAATCAATAAAAAAATTCAGTTCAATTTTCGATTCGGCCCAATAATCAAACCAAATGTACCGATTAACAGCCTTAATATAGTTGTACTATTACACGGAACAATCATTCATCAACACAAATTAAGTCAGAGTTATATGATTAAAATATTTAAAACAAGCTATCTCTCCCTTTTGCTCTCCTCTCATCACAACTGTAAGTCCTGCGCCATATACACAAAAGCGTGTAGCGCCACCCACCGGAGGTCCCGCACACTTCTCTCTCCCTCGACCTCACTATCGTGAGCGTCTTCGCTCCCTCGCTCCAGATCGTTTTGTTGCCCGACCGAGTTGCTCTCCCTCGCCCAATCATGTTGCACGCATCTACCCTCATCCATCCGACTCGTGCTCGCTCTCTCTCTCTCTCTCTCTCTCTCTCTCTCTCTCTCTCTCTCTCTCTCTCTCTCTCTCTCTCTCGTGTGAGGTGCGAGATAATGAAGTGCAAATAGGTGGTGGAGCAAGGTGCGATTTGTAGGGGACAAAATTCGACTCGATGATTTTGGCGGCAGGGGGGGGGGGGGATGGATGGATGGATGGTGTGAGTACCAAGGATCAATCACCAGTGAGGAGGTGAAAGTGCAGCTAACTAAACTTGATCTGAGATTGAAAGTAGATAGTGAAGAAGATGAGGACAAAACTGGAAAAGCCTATCTTTTAAAAAAAAAATTATGATATAAACACCACGTACTAAATTTCGGGATTACTCGTGTACACCAAGCCATTTCACCGCCAAATTTTAGAAGGCACTGTTTCGGTTACCTTTTGTTACCTCCCGTTAAGATCCATGCCAAAGTTACTGTATGCCACGTTGTCTGGGCAGATTGGGGAACAGTATACCCGGGCAGATACAAATACTGGTTGAGTAAGGCAAAGACGAGACTTGTGTGATTTCCGTTCGTTTCAGACACTGATGGCAAAGGTTTATGTATTTCAATTCATCCTAGTTGCATAGTCTACTGTAATTGAATTGGTCCCTGGGTTATGGATCTGACCATTCCTTATTCTGTTTCAATCCACGTGGGTAGGAGTAATAAACTGGTGGCTCTGGTTCGTCATCGATCTCGTGGCTTACTGTATTCAGAGCCTTCTTGATGAGTATGCCGCTCTTCGCACTCGGATGACAATTGGAGCGGATGATTAACTTCTTTTTATGGCCATCATCGGCCTACTACAATACGATTCTTTTGGTTTGTGCTCATGCCTGTTTGTTCGTGGTGAGGATTCTCTGAAGGCCATGTCTTATGCTCAATCCGATTAAGTAGTACTAGTACTCATCCGGTGACCTCTTTGAAGAACACAATGGAGAATCCACGCACCAAGAGAACAACCTCCGGAGCAATCGAAGAGAACATATTGGCAATCCTCGACTCCACCGAAGCGGACGACGACAGTAAGCCCCCATTTTCTCTCTCTCCGATTTTCGTCGCTGAACTCTGTCGCCGATAAATATAGCAATTGAAGTTTTAGATGACCTGAATTGTGGCTTTCACAGTCGTGAAACGACGTCGTTTTGTGTTGGATATGTGTTTTATAGTTAGTGATTGATTCTACAGGAGCTGCTTTCCTTGACGTTGTTCGTGCTGCGTCGTTTGTACCTGAAAATGGAACTCCGGCTACTTAGTAAGGGATTAAAGCTTTCTCTCAAAAATTTCGAAACTTTTGGATGTATTCTGTTTTCTCATTTCGTAATTTGTGTTGATTTTTTTTTATACAGTAAATGGTTCGACTCGATATTTGGCATATTGAGAATTGGGAAGTCATTAGAGCTGACTATGTCAAGTTTCAAGCTTTTGGTTGAGTTGGATAAGGTAATGGATTGCTAGTCTTAAGTGGTGGGTTATGTTTGATACAATATTCGTGTGTAAACATTTCTCATGACTTTGTTTGGATTTCTTTGTTAGCGGTTTCCTCGGGTGCATTTGCCTGTTGTTGATGAATCAAAGTCATCGAGTGAGCCCACGTTGATTGTGGAGAATGAGGTACAAGAGGGTTTTATTAGGTTCAGTTTTGGTATAAATATGATAGATGCGTTATCATAATTGGTTTTGATCTGTGTTTTTGTTAGGCATGGTCACCATTTGTTTTCAGCTCTGATGGTAGCGAGAGGAAAACTAGTAATAACCCTGGTGGATCTATTGACTCAGCTGTGAGTTGGACTTGGTTAAAGCTACATTTCAAAGTTCATTGCCATTTCTTTCTGTAACATTCGCTACATTTTTTTGCTCATCTTTCCTGACAACTTTTTCATCTATACTTTTTATATTGCATAAGGCATTATTCATATTCAACTAGGTTTTAATCCATATCCTTGTGAAGCATATATCTTTTAATTGATACCATTCTTAATTTTGTGTTCCTGTCTATTATCATCAGAAGCTCTTCTTTCTCAAACTTTATGTTGAGTAGCTTAATTGTTGTCATTCTACCTTGATTGAAGTATCTCTTGCCAAATGCAGGGTTTCCAACTTTTGATACAAGATCTTGTTGTCTCGACTTCTGAACCAAGCATCCATGGCTCAGAAACTAAGGTTAATTTACTTGTAATGTGCTTGACAGCATGGCTCAGTTGTTATTTATGTGCCCACCAGACCTTCTGTACTAGTTAAGCATCGTCTGCTACTTTTTTTCAGTAATCTTGTTTTCTTGCAGCCCCTCGGAAATATGTTGTTGTTGATCATGAAAAAAAATTAGTGAATTAGTGATTATAAAGAAAACAATTTATCGAAGAAGACTCTGGTGTTAATTGGTATCTGTCGACATACTTATGCGTGAGTTGAACTTGAACAAGTATTACTACTGTTAGTGTGTTGCAAAAGATTATGTCATCTCTAATTGTGCCATTGTTACAGGACAAAGCACTCAATTGGACTACGGAATTTATGGCTGGATCGCAGCCGTCGAGCTCGAGCTATAAGGCTTGCTCTATCTGCATTCCTTACTTTTATGCTCAACTATTACTTGTGGTTTGAACTTTTGTTCTTGATTATGTGATCAGAATTTAGACTTCAGTACTTGCATTGTTATCTAGAAAAATCAAGACTAGGTATATTCATTGCTTACTGGTTATTTCATAAAGATGTTGAACTCTGCGGTGTTACACTTAGGTCATGCTGTTTGGTTGATTAGCTGGTGGTAAAATTGTTAATGGTGTGTTTTATATATTGTTACATTACTTTACAAATCAGGCCTTGTGTATAATTGGGATTGTTGTTGTTCAGTTTGGTGATGATCTCATTTTAAGTGTTTGCACTCTCTTTTACGTTCCGTTGGTTGTATAAGTTCTGTAGAAAATTGCTGTAACAGTAGTTCATACATGGTAATGGTAATGACCAACACTATATTTTGCATTTCATTTCTTACCAACACAATATAAACGGTTCATACTTACCACGACGCAATCTCTGATTTTCATCTGAACAGATGGATAGCGATCCTCGTTGACATCTGATAATGGGAATACGATAAGTGTCGCTGGTTGTGGCCGTACTGTGCTACATGCGCATCAGGCTGATCCAGGAAATCACGACAATTGTAAAACTTCAATTGCAGTTGTTTTTGACAATGCTCTTCCAATTGTGCATGAGGCTGGTTCCTCTGCTTACGACGATTTGGGTAATGCAACGGGGCTTAAAGGTTGTTCCTTTGCTAATTACCCGTCTTGCAATTTGGTTGTTAATTCGCGCGCCACTGAGGTACGGGCGAATAGTTATTGAGATGTGTCCAGTATGCTGTAATGAAGACAATAATTTTTTTAACTATTATGTGTATCTCTTTGTTTGTCTATGCAGGGTACACCAGCAGACTTTGCCGCATTATATCTGAAGAGGAACAAAGCTTACAAGTTCTATTTTAACCAGGTTTTTGGAGATCTATGGATAGTTTGGACTGTACGCGGGTGCACGGTTAATTTTTACAAAGGATTTGCCACTTTCAGAGCCGCCAACATGATACATACAGAACAACTATGGAAATTTATTCTGGTGGACGATGATACCGTCGTTGTTCGGTCTACAGACCCTAAACTTCTTTTGCCGTGAACTTCTCTTGTTGTAATTATTTTGGTACATTTACTTGTTTGAGTGTAGAACATATATAAGTGGTATTTATTTAGTGTCTGTATTTATTCCAACTGTTTTTCCATTTTATTAAAAAAGTTCATAAGCTTTGTCTCAAAACACAATCGTGATAAACTGAAGTTGCAAACACAAGTTGTCTCAAGCACAATCGTGATAAACTGAAGTTGCTTGTTTCTCTAATCAAGAAACCTTGAATCTTAATCAACAATCAGAAATTCAGATTAGATAGCAAAAATGATATTAAAACTGATGCACAGAAGCAGCTGAAGATTACTCATTTCACATCTCATTTGATGAAATTCGTTAATATCATCTTCTTTCTTTCCAAGCTCAGGTTTGCTGGGTTAAAACCTATACTCCTACTACAGAATTGTCCCTAATCAGTTCTTCAATTTGTTGCTTCAATAGCATATTTTCCTGCACATCATAAAACCATTATCGGATCCTTCAGAAAAAGAAAAAAAATAAACATTATCAGAATCCTTACCAAGATAAAAGAGTATAAAACAAAAAAAAAAGTGATTTCTATCATCCTCACAACTTTTTTCTTCTTTGGAACTTCAATCGGTTGCTGCTCTGCTTCATCTCCATCTTCTTTTTCTTCTAAATCTTCTTCTCCTTGTATATGATGCAGCTCATTCACACAGCTCTTTAACGATTTCTTCTAGTGTTCCCTAGTTGTCCCTTCTTTTGAACAAGTCCATCTCAGTCTCCTGGTTATAGATTTGTCAACCTTGTCCCGTTCGTGTTTATGTCGCCTAATGCTGAAACCTTTCACAAAAGAGTAATACGTTTAAAAAATTTCGGCTGCGTCAATGTTTGGAAAGTACATAATCTCCATGTCAACCATCTTGATGTTTGTGAACTGCTCCCATGTCATATGCCCAAATGCAGTCATTTCATACTCAACTTTGCTGCTTGCTTCTTCATCGAAAGTAAAATAACTATTGTCCTTCTCTAGGTTAGAGGAGCTGTCCCTTAAGCCCCAATACAAATGGTCGCTGTAATGCATTGCAGATTCAACTGCATCCTCATCTGAATTCATAATTGCTCAATCGTTCCTGTTAATCAAATTTGTAGCAACAAGTTAACTTTCAGAGCTATTACGACAGTTGTTTCAATCAATCACAGATATTATGCTGGTATTAAGTGTAGTTTCATTATGTTTTAATTTATATAATGTTCTGTGGATATGAGATTCAGACCAACTTGCGTCATGTATAGAATGTCAGATTACTATAATAATGAATCATGGGCATGAATGCATGATATATAGGCTACTTGTTTAATTGCTTATGGGTTACGTAGTCTTTGTTACTGGAACAAGATCGAATAAGATTTAAGGTATGTTGGAATTGAAGCAGAAGAAGATCAGACCTTGTTCGACGATCGGATCCTTGATGACGTTGGTGACGGCAAGAGGCCTCCGGTGGCTCCGGCGAAGCCTCGGATTCCTTAAATTCAAGGTCTTGGCTAACAAAAACTGCGAATTAAAGCAGCTTGATCTTCTGGAGCCGAAATCGATTTTGTAATGCCAAGCAGTCGCCGTCGAGTCGTTGCCGCTCAAAGTTGCAGAGAGAGGGAGAGATGCTTCAGAGAGAGATCTGTGGAGGTTGTGAGAGGGAGAGATGCTTCAGAGAGAGATCCATGGAGGTTGTGTGTGTGAGAGAGAGATACTGAAGTGAGAGACAGAGTAGCATTTGGCACGGGCCGGAGGGAAAAAGACCCAGTTTGCAACAGTAACCAGGCAGAGGTGAACAATTTCTGGTCAGGTTATTTACTGTACTAATTCTTTACCCCCTCTTTCTTTTCCATCTCCTTCCGTTTCTGAAATATTCTCAGTATATGCTCTCTTATCCAATTACAGCTTGTCATGTCACTTATAAAATTTGGTGGACAAATTATCTTGGTGTACACAAGCATGCTCCCTAAATTTCAGTTTAAACTTGACTCAATAGAAATATGTCACGTAAATGCACAGTTGTGCACTCAATATATTTTAATTTGATATTAATCAATTGAGAAAAAAAATAACTTTAATGAAAATTTGTAAATCGTTGAAAGAGAAAAGTAAATAGATATACAATAGATTGAAACTGTATTTTATTCATTGATAAATAACCTTAAATTTCGGCATTACAATATGTTACAATCAATATTCCTATAAATCAAAGATTGAGAGATATCTACTTATACTCTAATTAGGACAAGACACACATCGAGATACCATGAATATTTCTTCTGGAATAATTACCTATATTCTTACTTTTTGGTATAAAAATAAGAGATAAAAATATAATTTTTTAGAGATTTTCTAAATTAGAGAAGGATAGGTAATCTGCTAGAACTGATATTTGATAAAAATCATTATATTACTGATAAAACTCATGTTTAGAGAATCCGTTAAATTTGCTCAAATGTTCCTATATTTAGTATACATAGCAATGGGAAATGAATGACCTAAGTTAGGAAAACATGATCCCTTCGTGTGTTTTTTTTTTACTTCCACCTAGTTTAGTTTTTCTTCTTTTCCCGAAACGTGCTTTCCCTTCTACTTCATTAGTATTATGGTCAATTTTTTGGGCACAAGAGAAATTATTTGCCCTTGCTTTGTTGCCAAAACCTTAGTCTCTTCTGGCGCTTAATATGCATGATGTTGGAATGCACTCCAATACTAAGCACCATAAGGCTGATATCCAAATATGCTATATGGCAGAATCTCAGTCGTCTATTTCATCAACTGTTTTGTTCTTTGACTGAGTTTAAGATAAAACCAACGAATGGGATCTCCTTTATCCCAGAAGAACGACTCTGTAGTCGGATCCTTGCTGCCTCTGTTAGGATAATAATTATGTGCTTAATATGCTTATAAATTTAGGTTTATTTCTATCTTTTCATGAATAAAGCATCGTTCTTATGGCATTTCCTATTCATGTTAGGAAATCATGGTTTGACAAGAAAATGGGTTAAAAGACGATGATTATGAACTTTTTGATGAAGGCGGAGTCATTTTCGGGACCGTGGGAGAAGGTGGAACAATGCTGATAAAAAGATGAAAAGCAGTCGCCGGAGCTTCGCCAAAATATTCCAAGATTCTAGTCACCAGAAGTCAACTCCGATGGTCAATACGATTAACTCTGGCGCTCAACTCTTGGTCAAGTCATCAAGCCACCATGAAGATATTTGAAGCCAAATGAAAATTCAAGTGAGATGAAGAGCACATGCAAGTCACATAAGTTTTGGATGGTGATTCATTTGAGGACCACTTAGGCCTAAACTTTAGGATCATATATTTTACCTTTTCTTTAAATTTCAAATATGAAAATATCTTCCTTGGCCATACATTTTCGAGCTCCCCTCTAACCCTAGTTAACAACTCACCCCATTTTACACTTTTTGTTTTTTATAGTTTTAGCAGTTCTCCTTAGCCCGCATTCTCTCCTAACCCCTCTAGCACTCCATCTTCACCTTTCCACTACCAGAAAGCCTAAAAATTCTCTATAACCACCACTATATTCTCACGTCCTTCCTCTCACCTAAGCCTAAAGTGGTGTTCCTCCTCTTTGGTGGAGCTAGAAGTAAGAAGGGAGTAAGAAGTGAAGGAAGAGCTTGAAGATCTTGGAAGCTTGGCTTTGGGAATTCTTGGGTTATTTATATTCAATTATCTCTCTCCATTCATGTATCTATACTCTATATTAGCTATGTGTAGTGAGTAGTTACCTTTTGGAAGGCTAGGGTTTAGCCCTAACCAATTTGATGTACATACAATGATGCTTTGAGTTATGAAATCAGATTTGTTTTAGTGTACTGCATGCTATTGAAGGAGTTTGTTGTGTGTGTGATATGATTGTGGTATGTTTTCATGTTTAGGCTTGATTCAATGTTTTCATATTCATATCTTAGCCATGACTAAGTTGAGATATGTCTAGAGGAGCCAAAAATGAACTAGTCACTCACCTAAGGAAGTTAAGTATGTAACATGACTTAGGCTTAGACTTAAAAGGTTAAGCTTTGGATTTAGTTTCCTTATGCTTGAACATGAATCGAAACACTTTTGAGGTCCAAGTGACTCAAGGATTTTTGGTTAAGCTTATATTGAATGAAGAGGGTTTGTAGCTTGGTTGATTCTTTCAACTCGTAACCTAATAAGTGCGAGTTGGGAGGTTTCATTAGAACTCATTCCCAAGTGCTCCAATAGAGGCTTGGGAATGGAAGCCATCCACAATCTTCACATGTGTTTGCAATCAAACTCATTATACATGAAATATATTAGGAGTATAGTACCAAAATTTTAGCTTCTAATCTTGGTTTACTTTGGGCTTCATGGATGGACCGAAACCTTGTAGAATCTCAAAAGGCCTAGGATTTTCGGCCCATAACCAAGCGTGGCACGAGAAGCTATGATTTGGACAATGAAATGATTTGTTCTTATAATCTAAAAAATATTTGAGCATGTAAACTAGCCTAAAACTCATAACTTGGACATTATTGGTACATTGAGTTGGCTAGTGGCAACATCTCTAGCCGACCAAATATTTACATTGTTTTATTTTGTTTTACCTCATGATTGCGTTCAGTTAGTTAATCAACTATTGAATCAGACAAGCACTAATTGTAGTTACGCCATCCCTTGCATAGTTAGATTAGCAAAGAACTTAGCTAGGTAAGATACATTTCCGCCTTTTCATTCATTAGTTTTGGGTCACATTGCATGTTCACATAATGCCGTAGTCTAGGACCTAATCGATTCAAGCTTTGGAAATATAGTGGTCAATCCTCATGGGTTTGACAATCGACTTCTATACCAATTATACTACTTGACCTCGTATATTTGCGGGTAAGGGAAACTCACTAAGCCTTAGACTAATTAACAGTCAAAAGGTTAGGAGACATAAATCTCTTAACACCACCCACGGGAAAAATTCATCTATCTATCTATCTATCTATCTATCTATCTATCTATCTATCTATCTATCTATCTATCTATCTATCTATCTATCTATCTTTCTATCTATCTATCTCTCTGACTGACTAGAGAGTCTAGAGAGAGAAAGCTCAGAGGTGGGTAACAGAGGGTAAAGCTAAAATGACAGGCAACGGGTCATCAGGGAGATTACTAATTGGGCTAAGTTTTGGTTGATTTTGGTCTTTGCATTCTTGTGAATAAATTTCTTTATTGAATTACTAATTACACTGTTGGATTTGATGTTGGATGGTCGACTGATTCAACTATTTTTTTTTTGACCCAAAATAAACAGTCTTTATTTTCAAGGGTTTTATATTATAAATGGGCCAATATCGGTGGCCCGCATGCAAAATAGCTTTAATATAAATAGGCCGACACTAGCGGGCTTTGCGAGAGACAAACAACCTTTCCTAAGGAGGGGAGGATTCCTTAGTGATCTTGTCATCAAGTCTTAGATTTTGATTGAAAGACCTAAGAAGTAAGAATCCAGGTAATCAGAGTCATTAAGTGAGTCTAAGTACAAGGAATCTTAGGATTACTACGACAAGGCATCATATTTTCCTATATATTGAGGAAATCTCTACGTAATTGAGATCCATGATTATACAAACTTTGCTCTCGGCAAAACAACTTTCTCGTTTCGAGAAATATTAGCAAGCGACGATCAAAAGATCCTGACCCGAAGGAGTGTGAGTGTCTAAAGATTCAAGGACACACCCCTGTTCTCTCAAAGCTCGTCAAGGAAGTTGCTCTGCTTCACACCGAAGGAGATGTGGAGCATCAATTTCTGTGGCTCATCTAGAGACACGAAAGTTACGAAGTCCTAGGCCTACTAGGCAAAATGGAGCCATTAAACGGGGTTGGTGCTCTCCCCGTCCGTAACATTGCTTCTTAGAATTCAGGCAGTGACATGACGATGCACATCTGCATCACGGTCGAGTAAAAAAGACAGTTTGCGGACTTCTCAGCACCCTGGAAATTTTTGAGCCAAACATTTTGGCACGCCCAATGGGACCCCAACTTTGTGTCTCTAAGTGACAATAGGGGACTCTTACCGAGGGGCCTACCCGCAGTGTCGTAAACATCCTCAACAGACCTACTGGGAGCATACATCTGATGAGTGCCGCGCACTCTCCGTGAACGTAGTAGACTTAATATTTGGGACTGAATAACTCTAACCAATGGAGTCTGCATTCCTATCTAAAGAGGAGATCAGGGCCTTGACATATGTGAATTATCGCCCGTACGCCACCAAGCGCGATTAGTACCAAGCGGCGCAGCTCAATCTCATCAACTAAAGCCTAGTCGATCAAGCAGTTTTGCTTGCCGATAGTGGCGAGAAGACAGAGGCTACCAACACTGAAATAGTCGCTCTAAGGGCCGAGTTTTCCAAAGGCTTGGAAGAGCAAGCAACCTCAAAGGCTTTACTTGCAACCCTACTAGAAGGGCAAGACAGATTGTGGGCCGAGCTTTTGAGTGTTGTCGAGGTCACATTGACGCGACTGAAGAAAGACATGCTAGACATGTTCAAAAGGGCTGATAATGATATCGGGCAGCTCACCAAGTCTGTGTCCGACCTCGTGAGGAGTCAGCTGTAGGCTGAGACTTTCCAAGATGCCTGGCAGAAGAAGTTCGAAGCATTCATGGATTTGTGTCACTTACAGGTCTCCAAGCCTCACCAGCCCTATGTGACCCCTTACCTACTACTGGGGGCTATCAATGCTGGTTGGCAATGGCCTAAGAACTATAAGCCAATCAGTTTCCAGACTTTCAGCGGGGATGGAAGCGGGAGTGCATCCATTCACTTGGCTACTTTCACATTGTAGCTTGGACCATGGGGAGAAGACCCACATTTAAAATTGAGGGTTTTTGACTCTTCCTTTATCGATTCATCCATGATCTGGTATACGGATCTTGACCCACAATCCATAAATGAGTGGGCTGACATGGAGAAGCTGTTCGTCGATCATTTTGGCACGACTTTGCCAGAGACCAACATCAGCAAATTGGTGGCCATGAGCCAGGTGCCTTCTGAGAGCCTGGTGACATTCTTGCATCGCTTCAGATCAGAGTATACTTTGTGCAAGACCCCTCTTACAAAGGATACCATCATTGACATGGTGATTAATGGTCTATTGGGCCATTACCATCGTTTATTCCTCAGCAGTAAGCATCCTTCACTGAACTAGTTCATCGTTGCAGTCATAAAGGCTTACAATACAATGCCAGAGAGGGACAACATCTGGAACTCTTCAAAAGGAACTTATGCTCCCAGGTCATCATACTCGAAGAAAAACAAGCCAACAATCATGGCTTATATTGAAGACTCTACTGATGAGGAATACGAGTCCAAAGGCAAGCACATTCACATCATCGAGCTGACCTCTAAGTCAGTGCTCAGGTCGAGGAAGCTCCAATAGAGCAAATGTGCAGTGAAGCTCTCGACAGTGGCTTTTACAAAGCCAGAGTTCGAGATATACACATATGATGCCAACTTGGCTCACGAGATCTTTGACGAGTGGATCATCTCGCGAGTGGCGAAGACAGACTTCAGACCTCTCTCCAATGTTGAGCAACTCAAAGGAAAAAAGTACTCCAAGTTCCATGGCATGTGGAGTCACTCACTAAAGATTGCGTCAAACTCAAAGACCAAATCAAGAAGTGGATCAATGAGGGCAAGCTTGCTCTAAAGTCATCATCTAAAAAGGTCTCACTAGTTGATTCTCACCCGTTCCCTGACCCACAGGTCAACATGGTAGAAATACAGGGATTTTGAGCTAGGTGAGGGCAAAGAAAAATGAGAAAAGATCGAACGAGCTCAGGAGAGCTCAACCAACAAAAACGCCCAGGCCGTTGCAACGATACACTTTCAATCAGGATCATATGAATGAAATCCTTGATGAACTAATCATGTAGGATCTGATCAACTACAAGCCTATGAAGAGACTAGAAGACCTAGCCTATATAGGGCCAGGTGACTATTTTTGCAGGTACCACAACAAGTTTGGACATACAACCTCGTTGTGCTTCAGTTTGAAGAATTTTGTCCAAAGCCTGTTGGACTACCGAGTGATTGGCTTCGGCGAAGGAGGAGGATCAAGAAATGATCCCAGACCATTACCATCATTCCACAAGAAGCTTAGGTAGGTTGTACCAACCACAAAGGCAGAACCCACTAAGAGGCCTGAGCCCATGAAGAAACCGAAGCAACAGTTCACCTACGATGTTTCGCGAGTGTCAGAAACCCTAGATTACTCGATTTAAGTGAAAATCACTGAAGTACCTAGCAAAACCTCGCCAGACCCTACAAGTATAGAAGGGCTCCTGTATTTTTGTTTCTACCATGCCTAAACCCATACAACTGAGGAAAGCATAAGCCTGAGATTCAATATTCAACGGTGGATAGATGAGAGCGAGATAGCCATCGACCTGCAATGCGACGACTTGGCTGATGACACTGATACTAGCGATGACCTCGTGGTGGGCATGGTAGAGGTGCAAAGGTCCAATCCTAACAAAAGGAAATAGACTCTAGACCTCCAAAATTAGGGGGGGGGGGCATTACTAAGGTGACAAAGCTAAGACCTTTCATGAAGGGTAAGGAAAATATGGACCGAAAGGCAGAATCGCCAGTAGCACTGTGCTTTCGCTGCAAGGTCCATTGTGGGCTGAAGATATCTTATGAGGAACTGACAGAGGAAATCAAGCCCGAGAGTTGAACCTGAGGGACTCGTAAGCCTATATGTGGATGCAAGCAGTGGAACAGTTCCTGAAACCAGCGGCACCAGCGGAGTTCTAGGAAAAAGAGGACCTTATGAAGCCTTACTTACCATTAGCATCAAGGAACATTACCAAGGAGAATGTTTGGTATGTTAAGAAGAATGGCAAGACAAAAGAGGTCACTCCTAGCCAGCGAAGGAACCTACAACGTCGTTTTGGCTAGGTTAGGAGCGCACTGGAAGCCTTAGACATGTGCCTCGTTCAACCAAAGGTTGGCCTATACACTTAGGGAGCTTGAGCAAAGGCTCAACACACTGGCTGCTAACCCCATAGTGGTCTTTGGTAAGAAATCTGAAGAGCCTAAGGATGAAGAATGAGACCCAGCATCTTCTGTCGTAACCCTGAGTTACTTTCCAAGGCTCAGATTAAAGAACTTATCCTTGAGGTTCAGTGAGTCTATAAGAGATCGAGGGGCAACAAGCATGTCGCTAACTCCAAAGATCCAAGGCATGTTGTGCTCAAAAGTCTTCACCGAGTAGCTGAGGCCAACGAAGCATATGTCATTGCAAGTGAAACAAAAGGTCTGAGATCGAGGCCCAAGCCACTAGTGGAAGACGAAAGGAAGAGGGCTTTGGGTCAAACTCAAACCCAGGCCACTTCTTCTTCAGCAAGCCAGAGCAGTGGATTATTTCCTCCTACTAGCGTTGAACCTACATGTGAGGTTCCTTTTGAGGACTGCCTAGTGGCAACTCTAGGAGCCACAAATCCTATCGACCAAGACATGGCAGAATCCAAACTGCATGGTACGACTATAGGTGGGGGTGAAGAAGTTGTTGACGATAAGGAGTTGGTTGACTACGACGAAGATGAGGAGCCAGAAACCCAAGTTTATGGTGAGGAATACAATGTGAATATGGTCTTCATCTTACCCACCAAGTTTGCAGTTTCTACAGTGCTACCACCAAGCTCCATACTTACTCTCGCCAGGGAGGTAGTTTTAGATAAACCAAATGTAGTAAGTAGCCTGGCGACGGCCACCCAGGAAGGGGAAAAAGGAGAGCGATAGCTACTCTCGATGCATATCCTAAGATTGATATATCACTGAGGAAGGCCTACATGTTGCTTAACAAGCTAACCTTGAACATGGTTATCCATATGCGACCCTTTTATGTCACAGCCAAGGTCCAAGGAATATACCTCAACAAAATGTTGGTAGATTTGGGGGCAGCTGTGAACATCGTCACGGTCAAGGCAATGGAACTTTTGGGCATCCCTAAGTCTGCTATTCAAGAAACTGCTCTCAATGTTCGAAATTTTCAAGGTAACATATCTAAAACCCTGAGCATTGTCTTTCTTCACGTGCAGGTTAGACCAGCAGTGGGGACACATATCTTCTTTGCGGCAGAATGCACGGCACCTTACAACGTTATACTTAGACGAGATTGGATTCACAGAAGCTATTGTGTACCATCGTCCCTTTACCAGCAAATGATCTTATGGAACATGGAATCAGGCAAAGCAGAAGTCATTGATGCAGACCCTCGTTCATATTCAGTGTCAGCCAACAACGTAGATGCCAGCTACTACAATGGAGACATGAGGCCATTGGAAGTGTGTGACATTGATTATAAGGGCCGCCCTTTAGGGGTGACGATCTCTCAATTAAGTCAATGGGGAATCATTCAGGCTAGCAAAGATGAACGCTGCCCTTACACCATTGAGCTACCATAAAAGGTGTCCCAATGTTAGAGCCTCTATTAGACATAGAGGCAGAGGCTTGTTTTTCTCTTCATGATCATCTATATGAAAACTTGAAGGAGAAACAAGCCTATGAGCATGTTCCAATGATTCAAGCCTTGGAATATGTGGATGACGATGTGCAACACGAGTAGGAAGAGGATGAGACCATCCAACTAGCTCCAACAGCCTTGGATGATACTGTACCTAGAGTTAAGGATCCCATAGAGAAAATCAATCTGGGAACTATAGAATAGCCAATGAATGTGGCTATTAGTACCTTCTTGGAGCCTGAAGAACATAAAAGGCTCATTGAATTGCTACACAAATATGTTGACTACGTTGCAGAGAAATATGAGATATGTCAGGGCTGTCACCAGACTTGGTGTGTCATAACCTTCCAATCATTGAAGGAAAGAAATTAGTGAAGCAAGAGACGCGTAGAATGAATACCGAGACAAGAATTCTAGTCAAAGAGGAGATTCAAAAAATGCTCATGCCAGGCATCATCAGAGTAGCTAAGTACAATGAGTGGGCTATGTAACGTCGTCCCAATCAAGAAGAAGAATGAGAAGATGCGTGTCTGTGTTGACTACTGGGATCTCAACAATCCCACTCTAAAGGATGCATATCTTATGCCAGTAGTAGACTTGCTGGTGGACTCCGTAGCTCGCCACGAGATGTTGTCCTTCATGGATGGAAAAATGGAGTATCACTAGATTCCGGTTGTCGAGGTTGACATGCACAAGATGACATTTAGATGCCCTCGTTTTACTGGTGGTTTTAAGCATGTGGACATGCCATTTGGACTCAAGAACGTTGGTGCCACTTACCAACGAGCCATGAATTTAATCTTTCATGACCTCATAGGTAAAATCATGGAGGTTTATATTGATGATGTGGTGGTCAAAACCAAACACCGGATAAATCACATAGACGACTTGAGAAAAATGTTCCACCATATGAGGCTTCATTAGTTGAAGATGAACCCCACCAAGTGTGTCTTTGGGTTCCAAGCATGAGACTTTTTGGGTTTCCTGAATCACCAGCGAGGGGTTGAAGTACTTGATGACAAAAAGGAGGTGGTGCTCAATGCTAGCTGATGATGTGGAAAACCACCTCTCAAAAATATCATATTCTCAACTAAGGTATATCATTGTAATAATCAAATTATAGGGGTTATTGAACACAAAAAAGTGGTGAAACTAAATCCTAACACTAAACTACAATGCTGATTGACTTAACTATAATACACTAATGACAGTACGACCATACTTTAAACAGACCCAAATGACACTAAATTTTGATACAATACTATAGACATAGTGATAAATTACTATACAAAATTTTAAAGTATTCGGAGTTAATTTGGGTACCGAACTAAATTGGCTAACTACAGCTAAATGCAATAAAATAAATGCTGAAAGTAAATATGCTAATCAATTCAAGGTGATTTACTATATGATGAATGAGTTAAGAAGAATGCAATCCACTACCATCATTCTATCTACCTAACACATACTTGATCTAATTCACATATGCAATGAATAAAAGTTATAAGTAATGGCTGATCGTTACAACCACATCCTATTAACTAATCCTTATGCCTATGTAGGTTTGTCATGGACCTCCTCCACATCTATCTCTTTATTGAACGTATAGTCATGGACCTCAAGGTTTAAAAAGAAGAAAGCATTAAGATCTAGAAAAGGTTTGAGAAGCTACAAGGGTTCACAAGTACACTATAGGCGTGCCCTGCTAGACCTAGGGTTTCAATCCCCCGACGAACTAATCTATTCAGGGTGTCACTATAGAAAATCCGGTGAAATAAATTATCTTCAGTCACCCTTATCTCATACAATAGAGTCCTAACATGTATATTAAGTTGGCCACCAAAACACACCTACGAGAAATCATCAATGGACCACATAGAGAAAGAGACCTTATTCAAATTGAATATGCGAAACTAGATTAACTATGAATTAGAAAGACTTCATATATGAGGCTTCAAGCAGCCCATTAATAAGATGTTTAGCTACTAAAAGTCATAATGAAAGAATCAAAACAAATCATAGAGTTTACAAATCAAGATGTGATGACGAACAGAAGTTGTTCGTCTAACTTCAATGGATCGAAGCTCAGGCTTCGATGGATCGAATCATGGTTTTGAGTTCCTTGCGGCTGCTCCTCTCTTTTGCTCGAGTTTTTCTCCAAGATTTCTTATTAAACTTTCCAAAAACTCTAAAATAAGTTTACATGGTTCCCCAATGGATCTCATCAAGTCCACATTGGAATAAACTTCTTTATTTGCACAAAACTCCTTCTTAATTTCATAATATGCTAGGAATCCTTCATTTGTTTTCTTTTCCTTTATTCCTCAACAAAACCTATAAAACATTAAATATTAATAAAATACTCAGTTATATAATAATAAACTAAATACATGGAGTGAATTAAACTCTGAATAGACGTATAAATATGCAACTATCAAAATACCCCACACTTAGACATTATTAGTCCTCGAGAAATACATTAAACTAAGACTCTGAAAGACTTAACAAACTTCAAGAATAAACTGTAATGACTTCAACAAATTTCCTCAGTAGTCTTCCACAATATTATAACACCAAGATTAACATGTACCTCTAACTTACCAAAGATAACTCCAACATATAACACACATGTAACATGTAGGATACAAATATAATTAAGGTGTAAAAGAGCTAGAACATGCACAAGACCAATCAAGATTCAACCTCACATCGATATGCTCTCATAAATGTTTCTCTCAAAATATATCTAAGGTATCACTTAATGCAATTACTCGACAAATGGACTAAACCATATGCTCACTCTTGTGACTAATCTCCACAGGTCAAAGGTTGTCATCTTGAGGATCAAAGAGGCTTCATGGGTTGTAATGAGGCTTGGCTCATAGGTTAAATAATAAATGGATATGGATCGCAAACACAATTCTAGAACCTAGTAGGGCACCAAATAAGAAACTTCTTCAAACTTTACAACCATGAACTTTTTCATTATTGTCGTCGGATTTCATCTTGTTGGGCCTTCACATCATTTTTTTTATCAACAGTTAACCCGGGTATTAAGCCAGACATCTCTTTGCCGATTTCTTTTTTTATTTTATTGTGAAGTACACTTTTTTTTTCTTCACACTAGCTTGATACTGAAAGGACCCGACTCCGATTTAGTTGCCTAAACCAAAATCAAACCCCTTCGAAAACATGACCTTAAAAATTGTTTGCCAGAGTTTACTTTGAAACACGTGAACCAATATTAGAACCTGCAAAGAAACACACTTCGAATATTCCACAAAAGCCAAACCGTGGGGCTTCGTTCCCCATCCGGATTTCTCAACATCATATATATAATAAACCACAAGGTTTACAAGAAATCCAAAAACATTTAGGAGTAAACTCAACATAAGTATTCAGAGCGACGCTTATATACATCATATACAACCAGTAGGTCGAACAAAGAACCTACTCGAACTGAAGTGTGATCTGAACTCTAGGCCTTTACCGTCGATGTGCAACCTTGGAACCCAAACTGCAAACTGGGCAAAAGAAACCGAAGAGCCCAGGGAAAGGCAAATGAAATCGTTAGAGTGAGTGGACGAAAATAATAATATGCCTTTCACCAACATAAACATGAAATCATGATGCGAGTCTAAAATCATCAATCACAGGTAAGGTGGTTGTCATAACCTTCCTAGATACCGTATAAAATGTGGAGGCCGTAATTCGAGTACATTTTCATCAAAGTTATAATCATGCTCAACCAAGTTAAGGGGTTTGTCATAACCTTCCAGGGAGCCATATAATCACGGGTCAAGCGTTTGTCATAACCTTCCCGGAGCATCTCGGGGATTAGCCGAGAATCCATGCATCGATGCATCCATATATCCATAATCCATGTAAAACAAATCATACATATGCCTCCAAGTAAAAATACATAACCATAAATACATAATCATAATTGCATACTCGTAAAATGCATAATCAAGACTCGCAAATCAACAGTGAAAATAAAGTGTCCATTCACAGTACGAGGCTAACTCTGAGGTCCGGCGGAAGATCCCTCGCCAAACACTCGATCACGATCACCTGAATAACATGGATACGATCAATACAAATTGAAACACAACATACGGAGCTAATACGTCAAGAACCCCGCATTCTTGAAAAGCGTATCGCTCAAAATATCGACGAGGATAGCAAAATTCCCAAAATACACCCAAACAACCCTCGTCCCAAAATAGAATACTCAAATCAACTCAAAAACCCCACAACTACGATCGGGACGTGATTACGAGTAAAATAGTATAAAAATCTCCAAAATCCCAAAAAGTCAACCTCACCGGAGCTTCACGGACAACGGCGGCGCGGCGCCAATGATGACCATACCTCAAATTCTTCCTCTCCTCAAGCCCAACATCTTTCCCTTCTACCACTAACATCAATTCAACCTACACCGGCCGGAATTCTGGCCGAAAGCTTCGCCGGAACTTCCACTCCGGTCACTGCCCCAAACCACCACAAACCACCTCCAACTCTAAAACAAAGTGCCCAAAATTCATCAATGGGTTGAGGGGAAGCAAACCCCCCACCACACCACCCCGATACCAAAACTTACCGGAATCCGCCACCCGATTCCGGAGAAATCTCCAAACTTCAACACGTTCGTTCTCCCTCAATTCTCAACCACTTTCAACAAATAAATACACAAATCAATAGTACAAGTCAAGAGCTTTCCAACCATACCAAGAACATGGCCGGAGGTGACCGGAAACGCTGGGTTCGACGACGGGAAGAAAACGGGTCAAATCGCCCCAACTCGGTCAACTCGGTCTAAATGTGATTTTTCGACAATTTTACGACTATTCGATATTTCTATGTCGTGAACCGACCAAATTCACAATTCGGATAACTCAAACTCAAACGGGTAAGTACGACTAACTCGACGATAATTTTAAATATTCATTTTATATTATTCGATTATCCGAAAAATCCTCTGAAACCTCCTATGGACTCGAAATCAAATCCTCTACAATTCTCGTGAAGGAACTCAAACCAAATTCTTGCCCAATAATTTAGTCCAAAACAAACCCGCCATATCGACCAATTACAACAAAACCGCTATTAATCGTGAAATGCGCAAATCGAGCCAATTAACATACAATTTTTGGTTTTGGTCGTTACAAATCTACTCCCCTAACAAAAATTTCGTCATCGAAATTTACATACCTGCTAACTGAAGAGTTAAGGATACTGCTCACGCATGTGCTGCTTGGTCTCCCAAGTAGCCTCTTCAACTGAATGATTCTACCACAATACCTTCACAAGACGAATGACTCTGTGTCGCAACTCCTGGACCTTCCGATCAAGAATCTGAACTAGCTCTTCCACATAGGTTAAGTCCTCCCGTATAGGAAGCTGATACAGTGTCAACATATGAGATGGATCGGAAATGTACTTCCGCAATATAAACACATGGAACACATCATGTACCCTGGCCATCTCAAATGGTAATGCCAACCTATACGGCACAACACCGAAGTTTACCACGCTTCCCGAAACGAACAACACCCTTCCAAGGAAAAAGTTTCAGGAAAACCCAATCACCAACCTCAAACTCAAGGTCATTCCGTCTCACGTCAGCATAACTCTTTTGTCGATCATGTGCAGCCTTCAATCTGTCCTGAATAACTTGAACATCTTCCGTGGTACTTTTCACCAAATCAGGACCAAGAAGCCATTTCTCACCAACTTCACTCCAACACAATGGAGTTCGACACTGTTTGCCATACAATGCCTCATAAGGTGCCATACCAATGCTAGCCTGATAATTGTTGTTGTACGCAAACTCAATCAAATGAAGATGCTGATCCTAATTCCCTTTAAACTGCAAAACACAAGATCGCAACATATCCTCTAGAGTCTGAATAGTCCTCTCCGACTGACCATCTGACTGAGGATGAAAAGCTATGTTAAAGTGTAGTCTAGTCCCCATTGCCTTCTGCAATGCTCGCCAAAATTCTGAAGTGAACTGACTATCTCGATTAAAAACTATAGATACAGGTACACCATGCAATCTCACAACCTCTTTCAAGTACAACTTCGCTAATCTGCTCACGGGAAGCTATCCTGGAAGTGCAAGGAAATGAGATGACTTCGTAAGGCGATCCACAATCACCCAAATACCAGTACTAACACCAGAAGTATGAGGTAACTGATACGAAAATTCATTGTGATAGGCTCCCATTTCCACACTGGAATCTCCAAAGGTTGTAGCTTACCTGCCGATTTCTGACGTTCTGCCTTCACTTGCTGACAAATCAGGCATCTGCTCACGTACATTGCTATTTCCCTCTTCATGTTTCGCCACCAATAATGAGCTTTAAGTGTGCGGAACATCTTTGTACTACCCGGATGCATAGCATATGCGGAACAATGAGCTTCATCGAGTATTTCCTTCTTCAAATCTTCATCTCTCGGCACACACAATTTCCGTCTGAACATCAAAGTGCCATTACTCCTCATTCGAAACTCAGTCGGTACATTATTCTGAATCAAATTCTTCTTGCTTAGCAGATATGCATCTGAATCTTGAGCTTCACGAACTTGATAAAGTAACACCAGACGAGCTTGGAAGCTGGCCAACAATGCTCCATCTTTATTCCACTCCAATTCTGCTCCCGTTGCTCGCAACTTTGTCAAAAGTGACACTCTAGCAACACGTACATGGAAGAGAGAAGCACCATGTTTCCGACTAAGAGTATCAGCAACCACGTTAGCCTTTCCTAGTGATACTCGAAAGTACAATCATAATCGTTAATCAGGTCCATTTATCTCCATTGCCTCATATTCAAATCTGGCTGTGTACGTAAGTCGGTAAGACTTTTATGATCGGTGTAAATCTTGCACTGCGCTCCGTACAAGTAGTGTCTCCAACTCTTCAATGCTAACACAATGGCAGCTAACTCCAGATCATGAGTAGGATAATTAACTTCATGTGGTTTCAACTTTCTAGAACCATATGCCACCACATTTCCATGCTGCATCAAGATACAACCCAGACCTAGCTTCGAAGCATTACTGTACACAACATACTCACCCCTATCATCAGGTAAAGTCAACATTGGTGCAGTAGTCAACCTTTCCTTCAAAGTCAAGTAACTTTCCTCACAAGCATCAGACCATTCAAACTTGACTTCTTTCTTCGTCAAACGGGTAAGTAGTGTCGCTATCCCTGAAAAGTCTTATACGAATCGGCGATAGTAGCCTGCTAAGCCCAAGGTCTGCTCCAATTCAGCACTGCATCAATCTTACCAGGATCCACGCTGACTCCCTCAGCTGATATCACATGACCCAAAAACTTTACACTATCTAGCCAAAACTCACACTTGCTAAACTTGGCGTACAACTGGGCGTCTCGCAAAGTCTGCAAAATTGCATGCAAATGTTTCTTGTGCTGCCCCACACTCCTGGAATAAATTAAGATATCGTCGATGAACACAATGACGAACTTGTCCAGATAACGCCTGAAAATCTGATTCATCAGGTCCATAAAAGCAGCTGGCGCATTGGTCAACCCAAACGACATAACAAGGAACTCATAGTGCCCATAACGTGACCGAAACACTGTCTTGTCCACATCGGACTCTCGAATCCGTAGCTGATGGTACCCAGACCTGAGATCAATCTTCGAGAGGACGGAAGCTCATTTCAGCTGATCGAACAAATCATCAATCCGTGGGAGCAGATACTTATTCTTCATCGTAACCTGATTCAACTTCCGATAGTTAATGCATAGCCTCATCGAACCATCCTTTTTCCTTACAAACAACACTGGAGCACCCCAAGGTGAAACACTAGGTCGAATGAAGCCTTTCTCAATCAACTCTTGAAGTTGAATCTGCAACTCCCTCAACTCTACGGGTGCCATACGATAGGGTGTCTGCGAAATAGGTCCTGTACCTGGATGTAACTCGATGGTGAAGTCAATCTCCCTGACTGGAGAAACACCGGGAAGTCCTCGGGAAACACATATGGATACTCACAAACCACCGCAATATCACCAATGTCTAGTACACGAACACTCGTATCAATCACGTGTGCTAGGTAGGCCACACAACCCTTCCTCAACATCTGCTCAACCTTCATTACTGAAATCAAACAAGGCAAGGAAGTATTCTTTTCACCACGAAACAAGATTTCCGGCATGCCTGGACTTCTGAAAATAACCTTCTTCTTATGACAGTCAAGAACAAGCCAATGGTTCTCCAAGAAATCCATGCCCAAAATCACGTCAAAATCCACAATATCCAGCAGCATTAAATCCACGGCTAACCCATAACCTCCAATAAAAATCTGGCAATCTCTATATACCCACCTGATACATACTACCTCGCCAGATGGATACAACACTTGCCACAAACTAGGGAGTAGAGATGCAGGTACAGTAGCCAATGATGCTAATCTATATGATATGAATGAATGCGTAGCCCTTGGATCAAATAAAGTAAGAACTGGATGACGAAAAATGTACAACGTACTGATAATAACCTCTAGAGAAGCTCTGCCCTCACGTAGAGACATGTCATGAACTCATGCATGTCCAGCTAGTCGTCCATGTTGGTTGCGATTCTACTGACCACCCTGTCCAGAAGACTGTGTTGCATGATCAGCAGATGCAGTACCCTGATCTCGACCAGCACTGTGATCCGCAACACCTCTAAAAGTACCAAGTTGAGGACCCTCCCTCACAAAGTGACCCTCCTGGCCACAATGGTAACAACTCATAGTACCCCGGTAACATGAACCATGATGTCGCCCATTACAAAGATTAGATAATGGAACATCCCTCGGTGCAGTTGGTGTGCTGAAGATAGGTAGATGATAACTCGATCCACTGGAACTCCCACTCGACTGCTGCCTCTGTGGTCCATCTATGACTCTGCCTAGTAGTGCCAGTAGGATATGTGTAAGGTCCACTACCCGAAGATGATGCTGATCCAGAAGTACCTGAACTCAACCTCTTCGAAGCACCCTGACTAGGTCCACCCTCTTCAAAGTGACACGTTTGAAACAGCATCTGTCTCTCCCTCTCGATGTCCTCACCTCTGAGTGCAGCACTAACAAACTCATCAAAGTTATCTCGAGGCATAATGGTCAAAGTTCCCTTGATATTCAGATTCAGACTCAACTCAAACCTCCTGCACTTTTCTTCCTCGGATGCCACCATATCACATGCAAACCAAGACAAACGGGTGAACTTATCCCGATACTCAAGCACTGACATATTCCCCTGCTTCAGGTTGGTAAGCTCCTCATATTTCTGCTGCTGAGTAGCTGGATTGAAATACAGACGCATAAACGTTTCTTTGAACATTGGCCAAGGAGTATCAATAAGAACTCTTTCTGTACCAACCTACCAAAAGTAGGCATCTGACTCAAGCAAACCCACTACTGCTATAGTTTTCTGTTCAGGAGTAAAATGCAGGCGCTCACAAACACGCTCAACCTGAACCACCCAAGCTTCACACACCTCAGGATCAGGGGAACCAGAGAAAACAGTTGCTCCCGCTGTCCTAGCCTTAGCCACAGGGTCAATACGTTCCTCCAAATGTAATACTCGCATAAGCAAGTCACGCGTACGTTAATCCTCATCAGGATCCCCAGTCCGTTCAGCACGGACTCCACGTCGAGGAGGCATCCTAAGGATAAAAGATATTAGTCACAGGACATTAAGGATGTAATCATGAAACTTCAAACGTTTGAAAGCATACAACACTCTAGAGCATTGATGATTATCCGCCGGCCGGTCGGGTCATCGCTTCGGAAATGCTGTATATTCTAAAATGTCCTTAGTAACACAACTACAAGAGTCTACAGAACCTAAAACCTAATGCTCTGATACCAACTGAAAGGACCCGACTCCGATTTAGTTGCCTAAACCGAAATCAAACCCCTTCGAAAACATGACCTTAAAAATTGTTTGCCAGAGTTTACTTTGAAACACGTGAACCAATATTAGAACCTGCAAAGAAACACACTTCGAATATTCCACAAAAGCCAAACCGTGGGGCTCTGTTCCCCATCCGAATTTCTCAACATCATATATATAAGAAACCATAAGGTTTACAAGAAATCCAAAAACATTCAGGAGTAAACTCAACTGAAAACACAACATAAGTATTTAGAGCGACGCTTATATACATCATATACAACTAGTAGGTCGAACAAAGAACCTACTCGAAATAAAGTGTGACTTGAACTCTATGCCTTCACCGTCGACGTGCAACCCTGGAACCCAAACTGCAAACTGGGCAAAAGAAACCGAAGAGCCCAGGGAAAGGCAAATGAAATCGTTAGAGTGAGTGGACGAAAATAATAATATGCATTTCACCAACATAAACATGAAATCATGATGCGAGTCTAAAATCATCAATCACAGGTAAGGTGGTTGTCATAACCTTCCTGGATACTGTATAAAATGTGGAGGCCGTAACTTGAGTACATTTTCATCAAAGTTACAATCATGCTCAACCAAGGTAAGGGGTTTGTCATAACCTTCCTAGGAGCCATATAATCACGAGTCAAGCGTTTATCATAACATTCCCGGGGCATCTCGGGGATCAGCCGAGAAGCCATGCATCGATGCATCCATATATCCATAATCCATGTAAAACAAATCATACATATGCCTCCAAGTAAAAATACATAATCATAATTGCATACTCGTAAAATTCATAACATAAAATGCATAATCAAGACTCGCAAATCGACAGTGAAAATAAAGTGTCCATTCACAGTACGAGGCTAACTATGAGGTCCGGCGGAAGATCCCTCACCAAACACTCGATCACGATCACCTGAATAACAAGGATACATCAATACATATTGAAACACAACATATGGAGCTAATACGTCAAGAACCCCGCGTTCTTGAAAAGCGTATCGCTAGAAATATCGACGAGGATAGCAAAATTCCCAAAATACGATTGGGACGCGATTACGAGCAAAACGGTATAAAAATCTCCAAAATCCCAAAAAGTCAACCTCACTAGAGCTCCGCCGTTGACCGCTGCCGACGGCGGCGGCGCCAATGGTGACCAACTCCGGCGACCCATACCTCAAATGCTTCCTCTTCTCAAGCCCAACATCTTTCCCTTCTACCACTAACATTAATTCAATCTACACCAACCGGAATTCTGGCCGAAATGTTTGCCGGAACTTCCACTCCAATCACCGCCCTAAACCACCACAAACCACCTCCAATTCTAAAACAAAGTGCCCAGAATTCATCAATGGGTTGAGGGGAAGCAAACCCCCCACCACCCCGACAACAAAACTCACCAGAATCTGCCACCCTATTCCGGCGAAATCTTCAAACTTCAACACGTTCGTTCTCCCTCAATTCTCAACCAATTTCAACAAATGAATACACAAATGAATAGTACAAGTCAAGACCTTTCCAACCATACCAAGAACGTGGCTGGAGGTGGCCGGAAATGCCGGGTCCGACGATGGGAAGAAAACGGGTCAAATCGCCCCAACTCGGTCAACTCAGTCTAAATGTGATTTTTCGAAAATTTTTCGACTATTCGATATTTATACGTTGTGAACCGACCAAATTCACGATTTGGATAACTCAAACCCAAATGGATAAGTATGACTAACTCGACGATAATTTCAAATATCCATTTTATATTCTCCGATTATTCGAAAAATCCTCCGAAACCTCATACGGACTCGAAATCAAATCGTCTACAATTCCCGTGAAGGAACTTAAACCAAATTCTTGCCTAATAATTTAGTCGTAAACAAACCCGCCATATCGACCAATTACGACAAAACCGCGATTAATCGTGAAATGCGTAAATCGAGCCAATTAACATACAATTTCCGGTTCGGGTCGTTACAAATACCCCACACTTATCTCTTGTTATCACTTTTTGACATTGTCGCCGTCTTCACATGCATGTCTCATGTATATATCTACCAAGTCCTAGAATAAGGGTAGAGATATAACTATTCTACAGTACAAGGTTAGAAATATGTGGGTGATGACATAAAGTTTCACATGTAGGCTTAAAGTGGTTAACTACGAGGTGCACATCTTATGTATACAAAATCAAGACACAGGCTTATATGGCTATGGTGGTGTCTTTATCACTTCCTCAATTAGAACATGTGTTGACTAAAAGCTCCGAATAGTACAAGAGCAAGTTCTAGTAATCTTTAGAGTCCATTAACTTAATCAACGGCAAGCAATTGACACTCAACAAAGAAAGCATGTATATCACGTTTAGGCCTAAAAGCTCACATGTTAAATGAATTTCAATAAAGTCTATGCATGCTCAAAAATCTGTACCATGTTAGCTCGTTTCTACATCCACTACAAATTCACATATGCATCATATATCAACATTATCCAAAGAAACTCGAGTCATATAATTATCTCTTAGTCACAAAATTGGAAGAAATAAGCACATCATTGACTTATTAAGGACTCCAAAGATTCTTCTTTTTTTATTTTTTTTACACTATTTAATTTTTTGTATTTTTTTTCTTTAAATAAGACACTTAAAACACACAAGAAGACTAAGAAAAACTCTAAACTGACACTGACTTTTTGATGGATCGAATATGGTCCTCGATGGATTGAGGACTACTCTTTGGTCTCGCTCTGGAACAACCCTTTGATAGGTCGAAGGATATCCCTCGATTGATTAAAGGGTACACCCTAGACATTCTAAGCAAAATGAAAAAAACTAAAGAGACTGCACACTCTCACTTACATAATTTCTACAGAATTAACCACATGCTCGAATAAGGTGAAATTTGACTAGCATATACTAGACATATATACCAATACGTACTAAAATTTCACAATTTTATGAGATTTCTAGTTATGTTCGAAAAATCACACTACATCAAAAATTCTGACTAAAAAAAAGTAAAAATCTATATCTAGACGCTAAGTATATGATATAACCCCACCCCACACTTGATAGTTGCATTATCCTCTGTTTCTACCAGATTCCGTAAGGATTCTAGCAGAGGTACGGATGGGGTCAATTCTGGTGATCCGAGCTGTCGCGCGTGTATTGTCCTTTACCTGCTGTTAAGAGTAATACACCAAACGGTCGTTAGAAGCCTTGACGGGTTGTTCTCGCCTTCGAATCTCCGACTCTCAAGTTAGTGTATGAAGCGTAACAAACAGTATTGGTAGAGTAACGGGCATGATATGGCGTACCTTGTAACTGTCATAATTGTGTTTTATATATTGGCGGTTGAGTGTGGAGTCTTTTGTTGCTCTTCGATATGGGATCGTGCTTGTTTACTCATGTTCTGTCCTGGTACTTTCCGTTTGTTGTTCCGAGCACGTGGGCTATTGGATGGTGTTAATTCTTTGTTCAAAGTTGAAGCCTGTGCTGCTGTCTTGCGTTTGGTCTAAGCTGTGACGATCCGTTTGAAGTGACTAAGTGTGCGATAATTGTGTTTATGGGATCACTTACTAACAAGTCCCCCAAGTCCCCAAGTCAAGGGAATCAGCTCTTGACTGGGGAGTTGCAAGGCTTTGTCCAGATTTTGCACACGTGGTCACTCGAGAAGGGGGGAGGGGGATCCTGCTAACCCCGAGTCCCCCAACTCTCCGATAAAGAGCTGATTTTGAGGTCGACAGTCGAAGTGTCGTGCCTTGGGTCTTGTTCCGCGATGATGCGGGCGTTTGTTGCTGTTCCGCTATTGGGTTGGACTCTGAAACTTGATGTTGCTGTTTGGAGCCGCTTATATGGCGACAAGTGATGTTGCTACTCGTCCCACGATAGCGTGAACGTTGTTGTTGTTCGGCTATCGGGTTGGACTCTGAAACCTGATGTTGCTATTTGGAGCCGCTTATGTGGCGACAAGTGATGTTGCTACTCGTCCCACGATAGCGCGAACGTTGTTGCTGTTTGGCTATCGGGTTGGACTCTGAAACCTGATGTTGCTGTTTGGAGCCGCTTATGTGTTGGGTATTGCTCTGTTGGGTGGATGCGTAACAAGAGGTCCCAGACCTCAGTCCGTTAGCCCCGAACGATGGCGCAGGTCATGATGGTATCAACCGTGCCCATGATAACGCAAGCATAACTGCCACTTGCCTATCAGGTATTGTTCTATCGGGTGGATGCGTAATGGGAGGTCTTAGACCTTAGTCTGTTAGCCCCGAACGATGGCGCAGGTCATGATGGTATCAACCGTTCCCATGATAGCGCAAGCATAACTGTCACTTGCCTATCGGGTGGACTCTGAAACAGTGTTGCTATTTTTGAAGTGGGCCCCTCTTGTCTTTTCGTATTCCGACCTTTTCGTCTTCGTAACGGTTATCTGTCGCTTGAGGTGATCGTGTGTCAGGCAGTTTATTTTAGTTGTTTGCTGCATGCGTGACGCGTGGCGCGCCGAATTTGAAGCGGTAGGGTAATTAATTTTGGCGGGAGCGCGTGGGGCACGTGAGACACGTGTCGTGATCCTGCGGTTGGAAGCGCTGAAAATAAACGGTAGGCGTTTGCCTAGGGTTAGAATTGTAGCCTATAAATAGTGGTGCTTTCACTTTCACCTTTTTACACTTTGCTTGCTTGAACTGAAACTCTGCGTAAATGTGCTCTTGAATTTGTGTGCTTCGTCAATCTTGGAGTGTTGCTATCTCGTGAATTCTCGTCTTATCTCTTCAAAGGTAGTGTTTTTGTTGCTTTTCGAAAATTGTTTTGTGGTGAATGGCTTTTGTATTTGTTTTGGGTACTATTTTTTGTGTAATTTCTGGGTTTGCGTTGCTTTGTGTTGTAATGTAGAGAGGATTTCTGGGCTTTTTCTGGGTATTGGGAAGAACCGCTTCAAGTTCTTGGGTTTTTGTTGCTTTTTGGCTATTTTGATCGATTTTTGGGTGTTGGGAAGGGTTTGCACTTGTTTTTGCTGGAGGATTAGGGTTGCGACAGTCTACACGTTCGCCCGTTTTGGCTTATCGCCCGTTTGCTTTTCTCTTAGGGTCATGGAATTGGTAGCTGTATCCAGTGATGAGTCACCTCCGTCAACCCCTAGGTTCCGTGTAGGGTCCCGTGTTTCATCCCATAGTGTTTCGGACTCCTTGTCCGATAGCGTACCGAGCGTCACCCCAGTGTCCGTTAATGCCAGTAGTGCTTTGTGTAGATCGTCAGTGCTAAACATGGAGCAGCCTGGGTCAAGTGTTCCGAATTCTGACGCGTCTTCTTCTTCCGGGGGGTCAGATGGGTACGTCGTCCTCCCATGTGGTGAGCGGGCGTCTGGGGCTGCCCTTCCCGTTCTTCCTCGAGGCGGACCAGTATTGTGGCGTTTGGCGGACGGCCAAGTGGTGCAAGAGCCAGATGGGTTCCCATCGGTGCGGGAGATCGAGCGGTGGGTACCAGGACTACCACATCCCGCGTGTTGTGAAGCTGAGGGCACTCCATCTGGGTGAGTCATTCACGCGCCCTCCTCGCGGCTACGTGTGCATGAGCATGTTCCAGCTGAAGGTCGGGCTGAAGCTTCCCCTCCACCCATTCTTCCAGTACGCGCTCGCGCTCTTCAACATCACGTTAGGTCAATGCGGACCAACGTTGACGCGCGTACTGATTGCCTTCCACAATATCTGAAAGCTAAGCGGGCAGCAATTCCCCACACGGTCGGAGATCCGGCATTTCTTCCGTTTGAAGTATTCTCCTCGTATGAAGGACAAGGGTACGATGACGGTCGAGCCCCGAACGAAGTGGTGGCTAATGGAGCCCCTTCCTCCTCCACTGCCTGGCGCTGGTATCACTGCCTTGTCGGAGGCAAGTGGGAATTCGACAAGCCGGATGGCGCTCACTCGCGCGGACGCGATCAGATACATCGAGTCCCCGAGTCCTTAAAACCGCTAGGTGTGATAAGTGTCGACTAGCGGCGTTTTCCCTCTTTGAAGTTTGTATTTTTGTTTGCTAATCCGTTAGTGTTTTTTTTGCAGAACAGAGTTTGTATCCCCTCACTCGTTTGGAGGAGAAACAGTTGGCAAAAATCAAGTTCGCTTTCGACCCCCATCCAGACGCGTGAAACTTCTGGGCAGCCAACCACTGGGAGCTTGTCGAACGTTGTGGTCTTTCACGCCCTTCTGATATGTTTCTTTCCTGTGAAGCACGTTTGATTATTTCGTTTGTGTAGGTTGTCGGGCTAACCCTTTGTTATTTTGGTTGCAGCTAAGATGAAGAAGTCAAGATCCTCGACCAAGCCAAGATGCTGCCCACCAGCGTATGTTGGTACTGATGGAAAGGGCCCGGCATGCCCGCATGGTCGTCGAGGATTCGAGCGGCCAGTTAGTGCAGGGCGATAGTCCTTAGGGTGTCATGCAGCCTCCCAACTGCAATGAGTATTAGGACCCGATACCAGAGGGTGATGAGGAGGTCGAAGCCGTGGGTGCGGCTGTCAGAGCCCCAGCCATCATCCTAGAGGGACGGGCTGAAGAAGTTGCCCCCCAAGCTCAAAGGGGAGAGGGTGAACATGCCCAAAGGGACTGCCTCTGGCAGGAGAAGGAGACGCGCAGCCTAGAGCGCGGCGAGCGTCGCGTCGAACGCGTGGACAGGCGTGTCAGCCAGGGCAAGTCTCCCTCCACCCATACGGGCTCTTCGAGGAGTTCGTTCGAGGTTTCCCCTATCTGTTAGCCTCGAGAGGCGGATGGGCGCCGGTCTCAGACCTCGGCCAGGAGGCCAGATTGCCAAGGCACCTCCAGCCGCCCGCAGCCTCCAGCCGCCCGCAGAAGCACCCTCATCCGTCCAACGAGGCCTCCCATGCCGTGACTGTTGCAGTAGCGGGCGAGACAGCGCTCTCGTCAAAGTTCATTGCTAGTATCCAGAGCTCCATGGGTGCGGGTATTGAGTCTATTCAGAAGTGGCGTCAGCTGGGCGCCAACCCAAGTGAATCCCTCAGTGCAGTGTTTGATACCTGTACGCAGCTCCAGCATCAGCTCTTCCTTATCAAGGGGGTCGAGAGGTCAATGCTGCAGACCACCCTGCTGTCGAAGGCGAAGGCCGAAAATCGGAAGCTTCAGGCTGACGCGGGCAAGTTGCAGCAGGCTCTGACCAAGTCCACCGATATAGCCAATCGGAAGATCACACGGGTAAACGAGCTTGTGTGTGAGGCCGATAAGCTGAAGAAGGACTTGGGGGAGGCGCGGTCCGGGGTGACTATCCTGGAGACCGATCTGGTTGCCCTCTGAACGTCCAGCGGTGCGCGTATAGCGGATCTGGAGCGCGAGCTGGCGGAGGCCCGAGCTCATGCCGTGACGGAGGAGGTCCGTCAAAAGATTGCGGAGGAGGCAGTAGCCGAGTACAAGGCCTCTTCCGAGTTTGAGAAGGTCAGGGCTGACACGGTCCAGGCTTTCTAGGATTCGGAGGAGTTCAAGGACTTGGTTGCTGCTGAGGCCAACGTTCAATGTGAGGACTTCTCCTCACTCGTGCTGCCGTTTGTCAAGGTGGACGAATTTGAGGCATGGCAGGCCGCCGAGGCAGAGAAGCTGAAGCGCTCGCTGGAGGAACTGGAGGTGGAGGCGTCAGTTGGGTGTGACAGGCCAGTGCTTGGGGAGGGTGGAGTTGATGCTACTGCTGGGGCCAGCTAGACTATCTTTTATTTTTGCTTTCTTTTGCTTTTGCCTTGTACTTTCGCACCTGCGTGCGTTTGATGAATTGTACAATTTTTGGATAATATATCTAAGTGCCTTTTGTTCCGTTTACATTGCTTATCTGATTGCGTTTGATGTATACTTATATTGCTACTGGCACATAACAGAACGTACATATGCTAAAGTTTACAATCACTAGATTATCGTGCGTTTAGATTACAATAAGTGCTTAAATGCAGGTAGATGAGTACTTAATGAAAATACTTCCTTATGTGCTGTGTGTTTCAGGGATTGTCTATCCTTCTTCCGAACATATCTTTGATGTAAAACGTACCCGGACTTGTGACTGCGTCGATGACGTAAGGTCCTTCCCATGACGAGCGTAATCCCTTGGGCTTCGTTTGAATTGCTTTCATGACCCAGTCCCCCAGTTGGAGTGGGCGCTCCTTCACACGCTGGTTGAATAGTCGAGCGACTCGTTGCTTGTTCGTAGTGTTGTGAAGGTGTGCCGTGTCTCGCCTTTCTTCGAGGAGATTGTTGTCGAGTCTGAGCCCTTCGCCATTGGTGGTGGGCTCGTAGCTTTCGATTCTTGGGCTTCTGTACGTGAGCTCGAGTGGTAGTACGGCTTCCGTTCCGAATGTGAGGCTAAATAGGGTTTCACCTGTTACTGCCGTTGCCGTAGTTCAGATCGACCATAGTATTTCGGGGAGTAAAGTGGGCCATCATCCGTACAAAACGTCTCCCTTCTTGATGAGTTCAATCTTCTTCTTGATGCCTTCCTTGATGATTTTGTTTGCTGTTTCTACCTGTCAGTTTGTTTGCGGGTGCGCTGGTGATGCGAATATCAGATTGGTACCTTGTCTCTTGCAGAATGCCTTGAGCTCGTCGTTGTGGAATTGTGGACCGTTATCGGTGATGATGTTGAGTGGGATGCCGTAGCGATAGTAGAGGAAATGCCACAGGAATCTCTTCACCTTTTCGGTTGTGATCTTGACCATCGGTTCTGCCTCGATAAACTTGCTGTGGTAGTTAATGATGACTATGATGTATCGGTATTGGCCCTTGGATTTCAGAAGCTCTCCTATGAGATCGAGTCTCCACTGTGCAAACAGAACATGAGAGGTGAGGATCGATAAGGGAACCGCGGGCGCGTGGTTCTTGTGTGCATAGAGTTGGCATTGATGGCATGTCGTAGTGATTGCGGTTGCGTTTGTGTGGATGGTAGGCCACCAGAATCCGCAACGGAGTACCTTTTGTGCTATGGATCGTGCTCCTGCATGGTGGCCGCATACGCCCGAATGGATTTCTTTGAGTATCTTGTCGCCCTGCTCCAGTATAATGCATTTGAGGTTGGCCCACGTCTTCCTTTGCCTGTATAGGCCATCGTGTCGGATGCTGAAGTTGACTGCTCGGGCTATGATGTTTCTGGCATGGGCCCAGCCTGCTGGTAATTCGCCCCTTGTCTTGTACTTGATGATCAGATCCATCTAGCTGGCTGTGTGCGGTTCGATCGTAAAGATCTCTTCTATCGTTTTAGTGTTGCTTGGCTGCCTCAGCACTTCCACTACTCGCTGCCCTGGCTCCGTATGTACGGGCGATGTTGCTAGTCGGGCAAGTGCGTCTGCCTTGGTGTTTCTTCCCTTTGGGATATGGTTGATGTTGAAGTATTTGAGCTTGCTTAACATTGTGCATACGAGGTCATGGTATGTCGTCATCATGTCACCGTTTGTCTTGAAGTTGCCCTGGATTTGGTTGACGACTAGCTGTGAATCGCTAAAGATGTTGATGCTCGGGGCTTCTGAGTTTCGGGCCAGCTGTAGACCGGCGATAATGGCTTTGTATTCGGCCTCATTATTCGTTGCTTTGAATTTGAATCTTAGCGCGTACTCGGCTCATACGCCCCCGGGCCCGGTGAGGATGATCCCAGCCCCACTGGTGTTCTTGGTGCATGACCCGTCCACGTAAAGGTTCCATGGCGATTCGGGTGTTGGGGGTTTTTCCTTGGGAGATGCCATCCTAACGGGCAGCGTCGCTGTTGGCCCTTCGGCCTCCGTGTATTCGGATATGAAGTCTGCGATAGACTGGCCCTTTATTGTTATTCAGGGCGTGTAGTGGATGTCGTATTCGCTTAGCTTAACGGCCCATTTCGCTAGTCGACCACTGTGGTCGGGTGATTGCAATACCTGTCGCAACTGGACGTTGGTGAGGACGTGGATGCTATGGGCCTGGAAGTATGGCCTGAGTTGTCTTGCAGCTGAGACGAGTGCAAGTGTCACTTTCTCGATCGTAGGGTAACGAGTCTCTGGGGGCGTCATGCCCTTTCCGGTGAAGAAGACCGGTAACTCGAATGTCGTTTCTCTTCGGACCAGAGCCGAACTGACGGCCGTTAGGGAAGCAGATAGGTACAGGTAGAGGGCTTCTCCCTTCATGAGTCTGGACAAGAGTGGGATTGAGGCGAGGTATTGCTTGATTGATGTGAATGCTTCTTCACAATCGGTTGTCCAAATGACACTTTGCTTGTTTGCCGTTCGGAGGGCTTTGAAGAACGGCGCACACTTGTCGGAATAACGGGAGATGAAGCAATTGAGGGATGCCAGTTTTCCCGTGAGGCTTTGGAGTACGACCTTGGTCGTAGGGGGTTGCATGTCCAATATTGCCTTGACCTTTGTTGTTGATGCCTTGATGCCCTCCTTGCTGATGATGTATCCAAGAAACTTACTTGTTGTTTCGCCGAACGTGCATTTGACCGGGTTCAATCGCATGTCGTTCTTAATTAGGAGTTCGAGCACGGTTCGTAGGTGTTCGGGATGATCTGCTGCCTTGGTACTCTTGACCAGTATGTCATCGATGTAGACTTCTACAATTTCGCCCGTCAGCCCGTCAAATATGATGTTCATCAATCTTTGGTACGTGGAGCCTACATTCTTCAGACGAAACGGCATGACTACGTAACAGTAGAGCCTCTTGTCCGTTGTGAAGCACGTGGCCTCCTGGTCTTCGGGGTTAATGAGGATCTGGTTGTATCCTGAGTATGCGTCCATCATGGATAGTAGCTTGTGCCCGGCAGTGGCGTCTACGAGCTGATCGATCCGAGGTAACGGGAAACTATCTTTCGGGCAGGCCTTGTTCAAATTGTTGTAGTCTATGTACATGCGCTAAGATCCGTTTTGCTTCTTGACCATAACGGCGTTGGAGATCCATTTCGGGTAGTCAACTTTTCGGATGAAACCGATTTTCTGCAGTCTGTCGACCTCCGCGTGCATAACCACATACCGTACTTGGTCATATGCCCGCCGTTTCTGCCTTACGGGTTTTGCAAGTAAGCTGATGCTGAGTTTGTGGGAGATGATGCTTGGGTCGATTTCGGTCATGTTCATGTAGGACCATGCGAATACCTGTTGGCAGTCCGTCAGGACCTGAGTTAGCCAAGCCGCCATGTCGGGCTCCAATTACACGCCGATGCGGATCATGCGTTCCGGGTGTTCATGGGATAGTTGTATCGTACGTTGCCCCTCCCGTTCTTCGGCGGGTCGGCTAGCGTTTAATCTGCCACGCGGGTCATCGGGTTACTGCTCTTCAGGGGAACACTTCGCCACTGCGAGTACTTCCAATCGCGTGTTGTCTTTGTTTGGTCGAACAGTTTTTTCCATGAAATTATACCCTCTGATCGTGCCGATTTCGTAGTCCGTCGGGAACTTTGCCATGAGCATGTGGCCTGCGATGATCAGCCTCAGCTTCGAGATACCCGGTCGTTCGAAGATCATATTGTAGGACGTGTGGAGGTTTATGATAACGAAGTCTGTTCTGATTTCGCTTTGGGGGGGTTCCTGGTGCACCGATGCCGAATCACATGTAGTCGCTACCGAAGGGGTAAATGGTCTCTCTTGAGAAGCTGGAGATGCTCTCGTGGTCCTGCGTCATCTTGCATCTCGGGCGCTTGAGGCCTTCGTATGCTTCTCGAAAGATGATGTTGACGGAAGCTC
This sequence comes from Geum urbanum, assembly GCA_946800695.1. NCBI lineage: Eukaryota > Viridiplantae > Streptophyta > Magnoliopsida > Rosales > Rosaceae > Geum > Geum urbanum. Next base: position 8,467,533 of record OX326997.1, read on the forward strand.
CGTTATTGATGAGGATGCGCTTGACTAGGTATCGGTTTACCATTCCGTTGATGACGAACGGGAGCGTGCTGTTCTTGCTGCCTTCTTCCTCGTATGTGAAGGTGATTGGGGGCCAATCCTTCTTGACAGCCTTTGGTGGATTTCCGGGATGTACCGCGAGCACGTCCCTTGGTCGGAGTTCTTCCCGTTCCCGTGGGCATTTGGCCTTTCCCTTTCCGCCCGTGATGTTGTTGATGATGCCCCTTATTCGTATGTCTGCTGCCGGGCGTTCGACGTTCTTCATTCGGAAGATCAATGTCCCCTCCATGTGTAATCGTTCAATTTCCTTGGCTAGGATTTCGTAGTCATTAGTGTTGTGGGTGTTTGACTCGTGATACATGAACCACGTTCCCCTATTGTTCGGCGTGGGGACGATGCCGGGCGCCCTAGGCATGGGCGGGCAGATTTGGCGTTTGTTTTGCTTGAGCACTTCCTCGTTTGTGCCCTGGGTGATGGAGAAGACTGCGCGTCGTTGGTGTTGATCTATGGGTGGTGGATTTCGCGGTGGTGAGCGTTCGCGGTGCGTCTGCTGATATTGCTCGTGGTTCCTGTGTTCGTGATAGTGGTCTTTGTGCTTGCGGGACGCGGTGGGCTGTGCTTTCGGAGAAGGATTCTTGGGTGTATGGGGGGATGATGGGCGATCTTGTGTATAGCCATGTGTCTTCGGAGTCTGTGCCGTGCTTGGACCTTGCGCTCCGTACACGTAGGTTTCCACCAGTGCCTTCTGGACGATTAGGTCGATGATCTCATCGTACCCAAGGTAGTCCTTCCTGACCATCTTCTCCACGAACGGGGTTCCCTTTAGGTTCTCTAGCAACTCCGTTTTTGCTACATTCTTATCGAGGTTCCTGCACGTGTTTGCAAGGGCCCTCCATCGGTTGATGAAGCCAGATAGGTTTTTGTTGTCCCCCTGACGGACCTTTAGCAGTGTGCTGGCGGTGTTGTACTTGCCCTGTAGCCGGTATCACTTGAGTAAGCACTCCGTGAGTTCAGCGAAAGAGCGGATGGATCATGTTGGCACCTCGTAGAACCAGTTTTGTGCTTCTTCCGACAGTGTCTCCTAAAACAGGAAATAGAAGGTCGCATCCAAGTATCGGGTACCTACGGTGGCGGATTGATACTCGTCAAAGTGTGTTCGTGGGTTTTCTTTCTCGTTGAACCTGCTGATCTTGACGGTTTTGGAGTATTGATCTCTGCCCTGCACCAGGATGTCGTCCGATAAGGGGCTCACGCGGGGAGTGTACATTCCTTTCGGCCCGGTGTGCGTGCTCTTCTTGAGTGACATGATTTCGGCCTCCATCTCCGCCATCCGCCGGAGCATGGCGCTCCCGGCCGTTGTGGTAGGTTCCTCGTTGTCGTAGCCTCGTATCCTTTCGGGCGGCGGTGGAGGTCCTGGGAGCCAGTTGTTTCGTTGTCCCCACGGTGGGTCTACCCTGATGGCCTGCCCGCTGGTTCCTGGTTCCTGACAACGCTTGGAGGATCGGCTTGATGCGTTGGTCCAGATTCTTCTCGTTGGGTCTCTTGGCTTCGGATAAACGCATCAAGCCGATCCTCCAAGCGTTGTCAGGCTTGGCGTTCCTGGTCTCTCTCTCGGCTCGGGCCATTTGGAGTTCTTTCACGAGGTGGACTGCTGCTTCGTCCTCCGTTAGGTCGTTGATGCTACTGATTGCGTCGACGGACGTGTCCCTCATCTTTCGGCTTTCGGGTGTAACGTGGTCTGTTGCCATCTTCGCTGCTATGGTTTCGGGTGGTTTACGAATTCTCGCTTCCCACAGACGGTGCCAATTGTTTCTACCAGATTCTGTAAGGATTCCAGCAGAAGTACGGATGTGGTCAATCCTGGTGATCCAAGTTGTCGCGTGTGTATCGTCATTTACTTGTTGTTAAGAGTAATACACCAAACGGTCGTTAAAAGCCTTGACGGGTTGTTCCCGCCTTCGACTCTCTGACACTCAACTTAGTGTATGAAGCGTAACAAACAGTATTGGTAGAGTAACGGGCGTGATATGGCGTACCTTGTAACTGTCATAAATGTGTTGTATATATTGGCGGTTGAGTGTGGAGTCTTTTGTTGCTCTTCGATGTGGGATCCTGCTTGTTTACTCATGTTCTGTCCTGGTACTTTCCATTTGTTGTTCCGAGCGCGTGGGCTATCGGATGGGGTTGCTTCTTTGTTCAAAGTTGAAGCATGTGCTGTTGTCTTGCGTTTAGTCTGAGCTGTGTCGATCCGTTTGGAGTGACTAAGTGTGCGATAACTGTGTTTATGGGATCACGTACTAACATCCTCAACATAAAAACTGGAATTAGACTATACAATACACCAACCAAGTATGACACTAAACACTTATCACACACAAAACACACTGTGGAGAAAAATAAAAGAAAAGGGATAAGAAATCAAATTTGGTCGCCAGCTTCTCCATCCACATGACTTGCCTCTAAAGTAGTGCTAAGTTTAACGTCTTCAACCAGACAACAAATCCAATAAATTCATAACAGGAGGTGCGTCTCCAAGGTTTGAATCCTCAAAAATATACTCCACACAGGACTCATAGAAAGGCTGGAGTCGATGTCCATTCATTTAGAATGTCTTCCATGCTATCATGTAGGCCCACAACGCCTCATCATGGCGTTGGCACCACTCTATTGCTCGGATGTTGGGAGCTGTAGTCAACAACTCATCTAGCTTTTTGAACACTTGTAGATATTCCTCAGTGTAAATGAACGCTATGTCTTTCTCAGGTGGTGCACTCAACGGTCTAGGTATCTTGGAGGAATCCGTAATGAACCTGCGATAAAAACTTACAAAACTCTCCAACAAGTGATCAATAAAGGGTAGATAAAAGTGATCCTTACACTTTGTTGCATTCATATTTTGATGTTCCATGTGAATTCCCCCTCTAATTGCTTCCTTGTGCTCCCTATTAGCAGTTAATAATTCCTCTTCCTCCTATTGTGTCAGCTTTGAAGAAACATTAACTAATAAGATACTACCTATTTGTATGAACGGTGGAGATTCTAGCTCATTGATTTCTTTATAGTAGTCTTCCTCCAACCCCACACTTGAAGGTTTGTATCCTAGCTTCAAGTTCATCTAATTCCTCCCTGATTCGGTCATTCTCGACTATTGGTTCCACTTTGAGGGATCGAATGGTCGCTCCTGGAAAAAATTTCGATGGATCGAAAGTTTTCTCGATCCATCGAGGCATGCTCTCTGCCAAATGTGGGTCGGTCCTAGAAAAAATTTTGATGGATCGAAAATTTTCTCAATCCATCGAAGTAAGCTCTCTATGACTAACTTTGATGGATCGAGAATCTCTTCAACCCATTGAGGCGAAGCCCTTGTTCGACTTGTTTCTGCCATCTTTTTCAATGAATTTTCTCAAAGGATTATCGTCCAATGAGAACTGAATAAATTCCTGCATAAAACTCTCAAAAGTGTCAATTGAACAAGAAGAATAAGCATCATCACTATTTGGATATTTGAGAGCTTCATAAATGTTGAAGTGGATCTTCTCCTCTGCCACTTCCATGCTTAATGATCTATCAAAATAATCGATCTTTGTACGCGTTATTCTCAATAATGGTCTCCCAAGAATCAATGGTATTTCTGATGGCATTGGCTCATGCTCCATCTCCAGTACAAAGAAATTTACTGGGAATATCAAATCTCCCACCTACACCAAAACATCCTCAATAATACCTCGAGGGTAACAGTTAGACCGATCTGCAAGTTTAATGGTGACATATGTGGGAATGAGTTCTCCCATCTTCAACCTATCTTACATAGTATAAGGTATTAAGTTTGTTGATGAACCTAAATTAAGTAGAGCACCTGCAAACCTGTGATCACCAATAGTACATGGGATAGTAAAACGTCCTAGATCAGCAAACTTAGGTGGGAGCTTCCTTTGAAGAACAACAAATACTCTCTCTCTCTCTCTCTCTCTCTCTCTCTCTCAAAGCTACATTCTCAGTTCCATAGAACTTTCTTTTTGTTGTGTACAAATCTTTTAGGAGATTTTCATACTGTGGTATTTTTTATTATCACATCCAACAAGGGGATGTTCACTCAAACCTTTTTAAACACACTCAATATCTCCTTCTCTTTGTCAACCTTCACCTACTTCTTCAACCTGCTAGGAAAAGGCACAGTATGAGTAATCAAATGTGAAGGATTAGATAATACCTGGCCTTCTTTAGTCTTTGTCAATGAACTTGTTCTATGTGCATTTTCGACTTGTCAAAATTGGGGTTCCTGGGCTATCCTTCAATGATTTTCTTGATGCAACCGGTTTGGTCACTGGTTCTTCCCACTCTCCTTAGGTTTGCTAACTTGGGCACTTCTTCTAACACCTTCCCACTCTTCAAGGTCAATGCATGAGCTTCATATTTTATGTTGAGATTGGGAAGAGTGTTGTTAGGAAGACTTCCTTCCTTGACTTAGACAAATGTTTGCTAAACTTGACTCATTTGTCGCTCTAGCAAGTCAATTGTCTTCCCTTGCTGCTGAATTGTAGCTTTGATTTCCTGACGAAAGGCACCTATCTCTTAGTGGAATACACTGTTCTCCTGGCGAGATGCACTATTCTCCTCCTTATGTTTCTTATTGTCAAACATCATCTATTGTTTCAGTGCATCCAGAGTTGAAGTTGCAGTTGATGTTTGAGCTGGAGGTTGTTGCTGTTGTGGCACATGTCTTTGGCCAAATTGTTGCCATCTTCTGTATGTTGTCTTTGCTGAAATCCAAGTGGAGTAGCTAGAGGATTGAGCACATTATTGCTCCTATAGCTCAATAGTGGATGGTCCATATTCCTACTATATGTGTTGGGTTTGTTTCTACCAAACTCCGCGAGGATTTCAAGTAGAAGTGCGGATAGGGCTATCTCGGGTAATCTAAGCTGTCGCGCATATATCGTCCTTTACCTGCTGTCAAGAGTAATACACCAAACGGACGTTAGGAGTCTTGACAGGGTGTTCCCGCCTTCGACTCTCCGACGCTCTAGTTAGTGTATGAAGTGTAACAATAGTATTGGTAGAGTAACGGGCGTACCTTGTATTTGTCATAAATGTGTTACTTATATTGGTGGTTGAGTATGGAGTTTTTTGTTACTATTCGATGTGGGATCCTGTCTTTTGTACATAGCCAATCCTGGAATCTTCCGTTTGTCGCACCAAACGCGTGGATGTTCAGATGGTGTAGTTTTCTTGTTTAAAGTTGGAGCCCGTATTGTTGTCATGTGTTTGGTCTGAGCTATGTTGACCTGTTTGTTTAGTGACTAAGTGTGCGATAATTGTGTGTTATGGGATCACACACTAACAAGTCCCCCAAGTTCCCAAGTCAAGGGAATCAGCTCTTGATTGGGGAGTTGCAAAGCTTTTTCTGGTTTGTACACGTGGTCACTCGAGGAGGGGTCCACACCCTAGTAACCCCGAGTCCCCAACTCTCCGATGAAGAGCTGGTTTGAGGTCGAATGTCAAATGTTCGTGCCGTGGGGCTACTTGTCATTTTCACTCGTCCCATGATAGTGCGAACGTTTGTTGCCGTTCCGCTATCAGGGTGGACTCCGAAACTTGATGTTTCTGTTTGGATCCGCTTATGTGGCGACAAGTGATGTTGCTACTCGTCCCAAGATAGCGCAAGCATAATTGCCACTTGCATGTCTATATTGCTCTATCGGGATGATGCGTAACGGGAGGTCCCAGACCTCAGTCCATTAGCCCCGATCAATGGCGCAGGTCATGATGGTATCAACTGTGCCCATGATAGCACCAACATAATTGCCACTTGCCTGTCGGTATTGCTCTATCGGGATGATTCGTAACGGGAGGTCCTAGACCTTAGTCCATTAGCCCCGATCAATGGCGCAGGTCATGATGGTATCAACCGTGCCCATGATAGCCCAAGCATAATTGCCACTTGCCTATCGGTATTGCTCTCTCGGGAGGACTCCGAAACGATGTTGCTGTTTTTGAAGTGGGCCCTTCTTGTCTTTTCGTATCCTAACATTTTCGACTTCGTAACGGTTATCTGCCACTTGACATGCTCGTGTGTCAGACGGCTTTTTCAGTTGTTAGCTGCATGCGTGACGCGTGGCACGCCGAATTCGAAGCGGTATGGTAATTAATTTTGGCGGGAACGCGTGAGACACGTGTCGTAATCCTGCGGTCGGAAGCGCTGAAAATAAACGGTAGGCGTTCGCCTAGGGTTAGTTTCGCTGCCTATAAATAGTTTGGTATTTTTACTTTCACCTTTTACACTTTTGCTGCTCAAACTGAAACTCTGTGAAAACGTTCTCTCAAAGCTGCTTGTTATCAATTTGGAGTGTTTTTGCTTGCTATCTCGTGAATCTTCCTCTTATCTCTTCAAAGGTAATTTCCTTGTTCTTGTTGCTTTTGAAAACTGTTTATGGTGATTTCTGTAGTTTGTGGTTTTGCTATTGTGGAGTACGTTTGGCCGGGTAAGGTATTGCATTACTTTGTGTTTGTGCTTTTAAAAGAATTTCTGGGCTTTTCTGGGTGTGTTGCGAAGAACAACCTCTAGTTCTTGAGGTTTTTGTTGTTTTTTTGGGTTTTTGATCAGTTTTTGGGTGTTGCGAAAAGTGGGTTCTTGTTTTTGCTGAGGGATTGGGGTCGCGGCACTCTACGTGTTCGCCGTTTGGCTTATGCCCCGTTTCTTTTCTCTTAGGACCATGGAATTGGTAGTTGTATCCAGCGATGCGTCCCTTCCGCAAACCCCTAGGTTCCGTATAGGGTCTCGTGGTTCATCCTATAATGTTTCGGACTCTTCGTCCGATAGCGTACTAAGCATCTCCCCACTATCCATTAACACTAGTGGTGTTTTGCGTAGGTCGTCAGTGCCAAATATGGAGCGAAGTGGATCGGTGGTTGGGCGGTCCGAGCGGCCAGGTGCCTCGATTGTTCCGAGTGGTGAAGCGTCCTCTTTTTCTGGGGGGTCGAACGGTTACGTTGTTCTCCCGCGTGGTGAATGGGGGTCTGGGGCTGCCCTTCCTGTGCTTCCCCAGGGCGGGCCCGTGCTGTGGCGACTTGCGGATGGCCAAGTTGTGCAGGAGCCGGAGGGGTCCCCGTCTGTACGCGAGATCGAACGGTGGTACTGGGACTACCATATTCCCTGTACGGTGATGCTGAGGGCCCTCCGTCAAGGCGAGTCATTCACACTCCCTCCGCGCGGCTACGTGTGCGTGAGCGAGTTTCAGCTCAAGGTAAGGTTGAAGCTTCTTCTCCACCCGTTCTTTCAGTATGCGCTCGCCCTCTTCAATATCACTTTAGGCCAATGCGGGCCGACGTTGACGCACGTGCTTATTGCCTTCCACAACATTTGGAAGCTTAGTGGGCTGCAGTTCCCCACACGGGCGGAGATCGGGCATTTCTTCCGTTTAAAGTATTATCCTTGCATGAAGGACAAAGGTACGATAACGGTGGAGCCCCAAATGAAGTGGTGGTTAAAAGAATCCCCTTCCTCTTCCACAGCCTGGCGTATGTATTATTGTCTTGTCGGAGGCGAGTGGGAGTTCGACAAGCTGGATGCTGCCCTATCGCGTGGGCGCGATCAGATACATCGAGTCCCCGAGTCCTTTCAACTGCTAGGTGTGGTGTTGTAGTGTCGGCTAACGGCGTTTTCTTTCTTTGAAGTTTTGTATTCATGCTTGCTAATGCGTTTGTGTTTTTGTAAACCAAAGTTCGAACCCTCTCACCCGTTTGGAGGAAAAGCAGTTGGCGCGGATTAAGTTTGCCTTCGACCCCCACCCGGACGCGCGAAATTTCTGGGCAGCCAATCACTGGGAGATTGTCGAGCGTTGCGGTCTCTCACGCCCCCTGGTATGTTTCTTTCCCGTTTACTGCGTTTGTTCATTTCGTTTGTGTGGGTACTCGGGCTTACCCTTGTATTTTTCTAGTTCCAGCCGAGATGAAAAAGTCCAAATCTTCCACCAAGCAAGATGCCACCCACCAATGTATGTTGGTGCTCATGGAGATGTCCCAGCAGGCCCACATGGTCGTCGAAGATGCGAGCGGCCGTCTTGTGCAGGGCGATACTCCCCAAGGCATGCTGCACCCTCCGGACTGTAATCAGTACCTTGATCCGGTACCAGAGGTGGACGAGGAGGTTCAAGCCGTGGGCGCGGCAGTCGGGGTCTCTGCCGCTACTCTCGAGGTGTGGGGTGAAGAAGTGGCCCTCGACACTCGAAGATGGGAGGAGGGTAAGCAGGCCCGAAAGGATCGTCTCCCCCAGGAGAAGGAGACGCGTAGTAAGTAACGCTCTGAGCGTTGCGTTGAAAGCGGTGATAGGCGCGCGAGCCAAGGCAAGTCCCCCTCCACCAACACGGGCTCCTCCAGGAGTTCCTTCGAGCTCTCCCTCATCCGCCAACCTGGAGAAGCAGATGCGTGCCGGTCTGTGCCCTCGACGAGGAGGTCGGATGGTTAAGGCACCTCTAGCCGTCTATTGAAGCTCTCCAGTGGTCCGTCCACCGAGGCCTCCCCGGCTGTCACTATCGCGGTGGCGGGCGAAACGACGCTCTCCTCGGAGTTCATTGCCCATATCCAGAGCTCCATAGGTATCGAGCCCCTCCAAAAGTGGCGTCAGCTGTGCGCCGATCTGAGCGAGTCCCTCAACGCAGCGTTTGACACCTGCAAGCAGCTCTAGCACCAGCTCTTCCTCAACAAAGGGCTCGACGGGTCGATGCTGCAAACCACGATGCTATCCAAGGCAAAGGCCGAGAACAAGCGTCTGTAGGCCAACGTTGGTAAGCTGCAGCAGGCCCTGACCAAGTCCACCGACATATCCAATCAAAAGATCGCCAAAGTGAACGAGCTTGCACGCGAGGCGGATGAGCTAAGGAAGGACCTTGAGGAGGCGCAATCCGGGGTCGCAATCCTGGAGATTGACCTTGCCACCCTCCGGTCGTCTAGCGGTGCGCGCATTACGGAGCTGGAGTGCGACCTTGCTGAGGCCCAGGCGCATGAGGTAACAGAGGAGGTTCGCATGAGGATTGCGGAGGACGCGGTGGCTGAGTTCAAGGCATCTTCCGAGTTCGAGAAGGTCAGGGCTGATGCAGTCCAGGCTTTCAAGGATTCGGACGAATTCGAGGACTTGGTTGCTGCTGAGACCAACGTCCAATGTGAGGACTTCTCCTTGCTCGTGCTTCTGTTTGTGAAGGTGGATGAGTTCGAGGCATGGCAAGCCGTTGAGGCTGAAAAACTGAAGCGTTCGCTCGAAGAGCCTGAGGTCGCTGCGCCTGCTGATGGGGTGACGAAACAAGATGGTGGGGCTGATGCAGTGGATTGGTACACGCATTTGCAACCATTAAATTAACACTTAACAATCAACAAAAACGTATAAACAATTAAAACCCTTTTGTGTAGATGTAGCATTGATAAGTAGGGTATCGTTCTTAACCGGGGATTGAGGGTGCATGCATGACTATGCTATGGTTAAAGGGGGGTTTATAAGTTGGTTATTTATAGTCTACGAAATTAAAGACAAAAACATGGCATAGCAAACACATCGTGGCTTCTAAGTTCTAACATGCTTAAACTCATAGACAAGCAAAACAAACAAGAACATAGAATCCTAAACATGCTTACTAAACCGAAAATAAAGTCTAATTACATATTTACACATTGATCAACTCATCCACACACCACGTCTTACTAACCTAGTCATGTTATATGCAACCTATTAATATCTAAGTCTTTAATCAAGTTAACATGTATGATCTTTATTAGTGCTCGGGAATTTGCCCTACGACACATACCAACTTGGCAAGGAATTTGCCTTAGCCTCAATTGATTCATTAAGCTCGACATGCTTGACCAAATTCTAAGATAATAATAAGTCACGAAAATAACACAAAGATGACAAGGAAGTGAACCGAAACAAACTTTATTTCAACCATAATAACAAAAGTTTACAAGAAAGAAAATAGAAGGGTTCGAAATACACTTCGCTCGGGAATTTGCCCTACGTCGAGAGTGTGATCCGGCCTTCTAGGATATGGAGAGCCTCTAAAGGAGTTTGCCTTATAGCCGACTTCGGTGGAGGAGTTTCTTTATGGACGGAGGAGCGGCTTCTTGTAGAAATTTGGTATAGTGGTGGAGAGGAATGCTTGGCAGAGCTTTTTGGTGTGTAGAATGAGTGATTAATGAGTTTGAGACCGAGCCCTCTTATTTATAGGTGAAGAAGTCCAACTTTCCTCTCCAAACTAGGGATTCCTAGTCCACCCGGGTAGAATTGACAGCCTGTCTTCAAACGTCTTTTCAGGGAGTTCTACAGCTCAGAAAATTATGATTTTGGATTCGTTGGAAAGCTTATTCAGAGAGCTATAAAATCCATATAATGAACGCCATATTTGGAGTTGATTTGCGACTTCGGTGGCCTCTTGAAGTTACAGGTCTGTACTGAGATTTTCTTTCCTTATTCCACTCTAGATATTCTTTCTTGATCTCCAAGGAATATATCCCTTGCCGAATTTCCTCTTGATATTCAAGATATTTGACCTTCAAATAGGGCAAGAATGATCTCCAATATTTCGGCCATATCTTCCTTTCCAAAAATGCTTGCCGAATTTCTTTCCTGGTTCACTTAGGAGAAATGCATTCGTTCTTCATTTGGGAAACCATTTGTGCACACCATTTTAGTAACTTTTCCGAATACCATTTCTCAATCATTTTGCGCGTCTCGGACATTCCGGCACATCATTCCTAGTTGATTTAGGAAACTTCATTTTTCAGCTCCGCGAAACTTTCCGAGTTGTCGAACCATTTGTATTCCTAACCCGAGTAGGAATCCTAGTCAAAGTAGGAAACACCATTTTCCTAAACGAATTAGGAAACCTCCATTTTCTGTGTTTTAAGCTCCATTTCTCCTCCTTTATTGTACTCCTTTATTTAAAACCTAAAAACAACAAAGTAAGTAAGAAATGATAGTACTAAGGTCAAACCAAAGCTAAATGTAAAGAGAAATACGTTAAGAATCAAGCATAAAATGCGTAGATCAAATTCCCCCACACTTAGACTTTGCTAGTCCCTAGCAAATACTAAATAAAAGAAAGACTAAAAATATAGAACCAACGTTGGAGCTAGCCTCCACGTTGAACAAATTCCATGGACTCAAATAAATAAAAACAACTTCTAAGCCCTTAGCACAATTTGTCTCAGAAATTTCTTAATGTATATGGCAATGGAATTACATAACTTCAAATGATAACCAAGATATGATTCATGCAATGAACAAGTAAGACATGGTGTAAACAATGGTGATGTTAAAGCTGTGCATGTTTCGAATAAAGTTTAAATCAACTCACATGGATGCATTCATCATATTTTCACTCAAAAATGGATAGAAATAATTGAAAACCTCATGAATGAAATACTTGCACAAATGAACCAAACCATATGCTTACTCATGCAACTTACTCAACAGATTAACTGCTACTCATCTTAAGGATCAAAAAGGACTTTCGAAGGGTTGTAATGGGGCAAGGCTAAGGCATTCGAAATTTAGATAAGTGGTGGTGTAAAAACGTTCCAAAGACTTAGTTTAGCACTTAGAATTCTTCAAATTCGTGGCTCATCCTTTCCACACTTCTTCTTGTGTCAAACTTCAAGATCGGGGGCCAATTTTCATCTTTTTGGGCCCTAACTTCATTCTCAACTTCCTTTGAGCTTTATGAACAGGACAAATGTCATATTTCTTCACTTTTGGGCCTTCAATTCGTAGCAATCTCCAAATTCATAAGTATAGGGGACATTAATCCAAACTTATACAATCTAAACACAATGCCTCGAGATCTTTATACTTTTTTTCTTCTTTTTCTTTTTTATCTCGAAAATTTTGGCATTCAAATACAAAATTTGTTGGACAAGTCTATCCCTATACACACATCTTTTCTTCATCTTCACGCCACTTTCATTGTGCTAGCTTTGAAATCCTTCACCAAGTCTTTAGAACAAGGGTAGGAATTCTACACTAGGCTAAGTGTTTAGATATAATGTGGTAATGAAAGAAAGGCTAAACGTGGGCACAAAGGGGTTAATCTAGGGGTGTCGCAACTCGTGCGCACAATGGGACACATGGCTATTTGGTTTAAGTGGTGGTAACCTAATTTGCCTTTAATCATATCCAAAATCAGAGTATATATCAACTTAAAAGCGTTGTAAATCTACATGAGTAAGTTCTAGTAATCTCTAGTTCATTAAAATCTATGGCAAGTAATTAGATGAAGCATGTTTTGTTTTTGAGACACCAAATGCACGAAATTCACTCTCAAATGAAGTAATGTAGGCTCAAAAACTCACTTTTAGGTTTGTATGATTTAAACTTATTCTAACATGCGAAATCTATACCATGTTTAATCAAACCATATCCACTACATGTTATGACAATCAAAATATCTCACTTATCACAAGAAATCAGTTTAGTGCTTATTCACCGCCATATGTATTCTTTTCGGTCCATTTTCATCATAGACTAACTAAGGGCATCCTAAAAATGAAAAAGACTCTTTAAAAACACTTAGTTAAACAAAAAGACACCAACAAAATTTGTTTTTAGGGCATCATCCACCGGAAAGTTCCATTGTCCGCCCGGTTTTAACAATTTATGACTCAAATAAGGTTGTAAACCCCTCCCCCACACTTAAACTCTACATTGTCCTCAATGTATTTAAGGGAATCATAGAATTTCGTGGGAGAAAGGAAGACTACGAAAAATAAAATAAAAAATGAAAAGGTAAGAAAATTTAAAAGATAAGGGAAGAGAAAACAAATCCTTGGCGATTTCCTCCATTGGGTTGCCTCCCAACAAGCGCTTGTTGTTTAACGTCTTACAGCCTAGACGTGTTGCTTTCTTTTATGCTCAATGAACAGCCTGTCTTGGAGGTGCAACTCCTCCATTTTTGCCTTCCACTTTTCAGCTTCCATGTTCTGACCTTCGTGCCTTTGAGCTTTAATTCCCAACAATTTCGAAATCAGAAATTTGTGATCTTTATATGGATGGAAACTAGACGTCCATAGCTTTCCAACCCTATAAAGAACTCCATCTAACTCCAACCGAGCTGAAAGTTATGGCTTTTCGAATTTGACTGTTCTTTTTGGACCGAAGCTGCGAATTTATGAAAACACTTGGAGCACGTTCCTCCATCGTATCCTTCAAAACTCAACAAACATCAAATCCAATGGAAAAATGCATGAAATGTAATGATGAAGATGATGCATGATGATGCAACTATGTAATGAATGACATGATATGCAAAGATGTATATGCATCCTAAATATTACAAAAATCGAGCAGCCTGAGCATGACTCCTTGCATAATTTCTCTAGAGTTAATTACATGTTGGAACTAATTGAAATTTTACGACTGTAAACTAGACACATATACAAACATGTCATAAAAGTTTCAAAATTTTCCGTGACATGAAACTATATCAGATAAATCACACAAAATAGCCTATTACCCAGCTCCGATTTGACTCTCTAAAAATAAAAATTAACATTGTACAAAATATGAAATGGTTAGAGTATGGTTAGTCTTCTTTACAAAGTTCAATTTCGACATGTATGCACAAGTATTGTCTAAACTGAGTGCGCCAATGATTTAAAGAGAGTACACTAGCTTAATCTTTAGGTCGTTCAATGGACGTGCGACCCGCGCGATAAAGTATGAAATTTCAATCAAATGGCCTTGGTTCAATCGAAAAACATGGCCAGTTAGGGATAGAGATAACGCGAGAGGCAGGACTAATTTCGACAATACACCCCGAGGCTAACCGGGCCAATGGTATATACTCTATTGGTGTAAGTCTTTCTTAGATCCAGAACCTGTCACCAGTCATAACCCATTCTAGACACCATGTCCGACATTCAGCCAAAATCTCGAAAATTCACACTCCCTCAAGTCCTTTGTAGACTCCGCCCTCAACCTCATGTCCATAACTTCACTTAGGTTATGGTGTGCGGTGATGAAATCCACACATCATGAGGGGTTAAGGAGATAAACAAGGAAAAGAGGCGCCATCTATTCCAAAGAGTGCGACTTAATCAACCGAACTTGCGTACTCAATGTAAATCGAAGACTTCCTTTAATATGTACCTATTTACATGGCTGCAAAACAAAAGGTTAGAATGGAACGTATTATGAACATGTATAGAAAAATTTCGACACTTTACATATATATATATATACTTATTTACACAATTTCACATATTTACAAGCATAAACACACAATTCTTTACAATCCCCGGCAACGGCGCCAAAATTGGTACACGCATTTGCAACCATTAAATTAACACTTAACAATCAACAAAAACGTATAAACAATTAAAACCCTTTTGTGTAGATGTAGCATTGATAAGTAGGGTATCGTTCTTAACCGGGGATTGAGGGTGCATGCATGACTATGCTATGGTTAAAGGGGGGTTTATAAGTTGGTTATTTATAGTCTACGAAATTAAAGACAAAAACATGGCATAGCAAACACATCGTGGCTTCTAAGTTCTAACATGCTTAAACTCATAGACAAGCAAAACAAACAAGAACATAGAATCCTAAACATGCTTACTAAACCGAAAATAAAGTCTAATTACATATTTACACATTGATCAACTCATCCACACACCACGTCTTACTAACCTAGTCATGTTATATGCAACCTATTAATATCTAAGTCTTTAATCAAGTTAACATGTATGATCTTTATTAGTGCTCGGGAATTTGCCCTACGACACATACCAACTTGGCAAGGAATTTGCCTTAGCCTCAATTGATTCATTAAGCTCGACATGCTTGACCAAATTCTAAGATAATAATAAGTCACGAAAATAACACAAAGATGACAAGGAAGTGAACCGAAACAAACTTTATTTCAACCATAATAACAAAAGTTTACAAGAAAGAAAATAGAAGGGTTCGAAATACACTTCGCTCGGGAATTTGCCCTACGTCGAGAGTGTGATCCGGCCTTCTAGGATATGGAGAGCCTCTAAAGGAGTTTGCCTTATAGCCGACTTCGGTGGAGGAGTTTCTTTATGGACGGAGGAGCGGCTTCTTGTAGAAATTTGGTATAGTGGTGGAGAGGAATGCTTGGCAGAGCTTTTTGGTGTGTAGAATGAGTGATTAATGAGTTTGAGACCGAGCCCTCTTATTTATAGGTGAAGAAGTCCAACTTTCCTCTCCAAACTAGGGATTCCTAGTCCACCCGGGTAGAATTGACAGCCTGTCTTCAAACGTCTTTTCAGGGAGTTCTACAGCTCAGAAAATTATGATTTTGGATTCGTTGGAAAGCTTATTCAGAGAGCTATAAAATCCATATAATGAACGCCATATTTGGAGTTGATTTGCGACTTCGGTGGCCTCTTGAAGTTACAGGTCTGTACTGAGATTTTCTTTCCTTATTCCACTCTAGATATTCTTTCTTGATCTCCAAGGAATATATCCCTTGCCGAATTTCCTCTTGATATTCAAGATATTTGACCTTCAAATAGGGCAAGAATGATCTCCAATATTTCGGCCATATCTTCCTTTCCAAAAATGCTTGCCGAATTTCTTTCCTGGTTCACTTAGGAGAAATGCATTCGTTCTTCATTTGGGAAACCATTTGTGCACACCATTTTAGTAACTTTTCCGAATACCATTTCTCAATCATTTTGCGCGTCTCGGACATTCCGGCACATCATTCCTAGTTGATTTAGGAAACTTCATTTTTCAGCTCCGCGAAACTTTCCGAGTTGTCGAACCATTTGTATTCCTAACCCGAGTAGGAATCCTAGTCAAAGTAGGAAACACCATTTTCCTAAACGAATTAGGAAACCTCCATTTTCTGTGTTTTAAGCTCCATTTCTCCTCCTTTATTGTACTCCTTTATTTAAAACCTAAAAACAACAAAGTAAGTAAGAAATGATAGTACTAAGGTCAAACCAAAGCTAAATGTAAAGAGAAATACGTTAAGAATCAAGCATAAAATGCGTAGATCATGGATGAGGCCAACTGACTGTACTTTATGTTTTCTTGCTTTGTAATTTTTTTGCTCTTGTGCCTGCGTGCGTTTTGCTAGACATGTATAATTTTTTGGAATATATCTAAGTACCTTTGTTTCGTTTACATTGCTTGTCTGAATGCGTTTGATGTATACTTATATTGTTGTCGGTACAAACCAAAAACGTGCGATCGTGCGCATACAAAAGTATACACAATCACTAGATGTACGCACGTTAGAGCCACTCAAACGCAGGTAGATGAACACTTAGTGGAAATATTTTCTCAAGTGCTGCATGTTCCAGGGATTGCCTATCCTCTTTCCGAACATGTCCTTGATATAAAATGTACTCGGGCTTACGACTGCGTTGATGACGTAGGGACATTCCCATGACAGGCGTACGCCCTTTGGATTTGTTTGAATTGCCTTCATGACCAAGTCCTCTAATTGAAGCGGGCGCTCCTTCACACGTTGGTTGAATAGTCGAGCGACTCGCTGCTTGTTTGTGGTGTTGTGAAGATGTGTCGTGTCTCGTCTTTCCTCTAGGAGATCGTTGTCGAGTCTAAGTCCTTCGCCATTGGTGGTGGGGTCGTAGCTTTCAATTCTTGGGCTCCTGTATGTGAGCTCGAGTGGTAGTACGGCCTCTGTTCCGAATGTGAGGCTGAACAAAGTTTCTCTTGTTCCTGTTGTAGCGGTCGTTTGGATTGACCATAGTATCTCGGGGAGTAGGGTGGGCCATCGTCCGTACCAAACGTCTCCTTTTACGATGAGTTCAATCTTCTTCTTGATTCCCTCCGTGATGATTTTGTTTAGCGCTTCGACCTGCCCGTTTGTCTGGGGGTGTGCTGGCGATGCAAATATTAGATTGGTGCCTTGCCTCTTGCAGAATGCCTTGAGCTCGTCGTTGTGAAATTGCGGCCCGTTATCGGTGATGATGTTGAGCGGGGTGCCATGGCGACAGTAGAGGAAATGCCACAGGAATCTCTTCACCTTTTCGGTCGTGATTTTGACCATTGGTTCCGCCTCGATAAACTTGGTATGGTAGTCAATGATCACGATGATGTATCGATATTGACCCTTTGATTTTGGAAGTTCTCCGATGAGATCGAGTCCCCATTGTGCAAACGGAACAGGAGAAGTGAGGATCGATAGGAGAACCGCGGGCGCGTGATTTTTATGTGCGTATAGTTTGCACTGGTGGCAGGTCATAGTGATCGCGGTTGCATCCGCATGGATGGTGGGCCACCAGAATCCACTTCGGAGTGCCTTCTGTGCGATGGATCGTGCTCCCGCGTGGTGGCCACATACGCCGGAATGGATTTCCCTGAGTATCTTGTTGCCTTACTGATACACGCTTTTACTAAGTACTAAATAAACACTTAACACTCAACAAAAACGCATAAGCAATTAAAACCCTTTGTTGTAGATGTAGCATTGGTAAATAGGGTATCGTTCTTAAGCGGGGATTGAGGGTACTAAGCATGACAACGTTTGTAAACAGAAAATAAAAGGTATGGGGGGGTTTGAAAGTTGGTTTATCTAATCTACGAAATTAAAAGACAAAAGATGGCAAGTAAACACACATAGAAATCCTAAGTTCTAACATGTTTCACTCATAGACAAGTAGAAACAATTAAAGAACATAAAATCCTAAACATGCTCACTAGACCGAAAATAAAAGGTTTATATACGTATATACAATGATCAACTCATTCCATACACCACGTCTTACTCACCTAGTCATGTTATATGCAACCTATTAATATCTAAGTCTTTAACCAAGTTAACATGTATGATCTTCATTAGTGCTCGGGAATTTGTCCTACGACACATACCAACTTGACAAGGAATTTGCCTTTGCCTCAATTGATTCATTAAGTTTGACATGCTTGAATAAATTCTAAGATAAGAGTAAGTCACGAAAATAACACAAAGATGACAGGGAAGTGAACCGAAACAAACTTTATTTCAACTACAATATCAAAAGTCTACAAGAATGAAAATAGAAGGGATCGAAATACACTTTGCTCGGGAATTTGCCCTACGTCAAGGATGTAATCCGGCCTTCTAGGAGATGGAGAGCCTCTAAAGGAATTTGCCTTCTAGTCGACTCGGTGGAGGAGTTCTTGATGAATGGAGGGGCGGCTTCTTGTAGGAATTTTGCTAAAGTGGTGGAGATGAGTGTTTGGCAGAGCTTTTGGTGTCTTGAATGAGTGATCAGAATGAATGAGTCGAGCTCCCCTTTATATAGGAGAAGAGTAGGGTTTTTCCTACCAAAACAAGACTTTCCTTATGTACCCGGGTAAATCTAACAGTCTGTCTTCAAACGCGTTTTCCCGGAGTTTCAAATCTTGGAAAATTCTTATTCTTGTTTCATTGGAAAGCTTATTCAAAGGGCTATAAAATACATATAAGGAACGCTATATTTGGAATTGAATTTGATTTACTACGGATTTTAGAAGTTAAGAGACCTGGCTGCCCTGTTTTCTTCTTCTTCAAGGAAAATGAAATCTTCATATCTTCAAATCTTGCCTTCCTTATTCCCTAATAATTCTTGGCCGAATCTATCATATTATTGCACATATTTTGGCCCTCAAATTAGGTCTGAAAATTCATATAATATCTCCCAAAATTCGTCCATTATATGCTCCATATATTCCGCCATATTTGCTCTTTCCTGGGTCGCGCAGGAGAAATGTCTTCATCTTCTTGTCCACCATTTTGGTATCCATTTGCATTTGGCATTTGGTTTCCAATTCTTGACACCGTACCATGTGGGAATGCATCTTCGTAACCATTTTGAAGACCATTTCTTCTTCGGAATTAAGAACTTTTCTCCTTAGCCCGCTTTTAGCTCCAAATCGCCTCCTTTATTATTTTCTCCTTTATTTCTACCTAAAAGTATAAAGTAAGTTAGAAACATATTTACTAAGCATGAAACAAAGTTAAATATAGAGAGTGCGTTAAGAATCAAGTATGAAATGCATTGATCACTTACTCCGGTATGACACATTTGAGGTTCGCCTACGTCTTCCCTTGTCTATACAGGCTGTTGTGTCGGATGCTGAAGTTCACTGCTCTGGCTATGATGTTTCATGCTTGTGCCCGATCTACTGGTAGTTCGCCCTGTGTTTTATATTTGATGATTGGGTCCATCCAGCTGGCTATGTGTGGCTCAAACGTGAAGATTTCTTCTGGTATTTTCCTGATGCTTGGTTTCTTTAGGACTTCCACTACTCATTACCCTGGCTCTGTTTGTACATGCGATGTTGCTAAACGGGCGAGTGTGTCTGCCTTGGTGTTCTTTCCCTTTGGGATATGGTTGATGTTGAAGAACTTGAGCTTGCTTAACATTGTGTGTACGTGGTCAAGGTATGCCGTCATCATATCGCCATTCATCTTGAAGTCACCCCGGATTTGGTTGACGTCCAGTTGTGAATCGCTGAAGATGTTGATGCTTGGGGACTCAGAGTTTCGGGCCAGTTGTAGACCGGCGATAAGAGCTTCGTATTCGGCCTCGTTGTTTGTTATTTTGAATTCAAATCTTAGCGCGTATTCTGCCCGTACACCCTATGGCTCGGTGAGGATGATCCCAGCCCCACTGGTATTCTTAGTGCACGATCCATCCACGTAGAGGTTCCATGGTGATTCGGATTTTGGGGGTTCTTCCTTGGAAGGCTCCGTGCTACCGGGCGGCGTGTCGAGGATAGGCCGTGTTGCCCCTTCGGCCTCTATGTATTCGGCTATAAATTCTGCGATAGCCTGGCCCTTTATTGCTTTTAGGGGCGCATAATGGATGTCGTATTCACTTAGCTCGACAACCCATCTCGCTAAACGGCCACTGTGGTCGGGCGATTGCAATACCTGTCGTAATGGGACATTGGTAAGAACGTGGATGCTGTGGGCCTGGAAGTATGGCCTGAGTCGTCTTGCTGATGTAACGAGTGCGAGTGTCACCTTCTCGATCGTTGGGTAACGGGTCTCGGGAGGTGTCATGCCCTTTCCGGCAAAGAAAACTGGCAGTTCGGAATTTGTTTCTCTCCGAACCAGGGCCGAACTGACGGCCATTAGAGAAGAGGACAGGTATAGATATAGGGTTTCTCCCTTTACGGGTCTGGACAAGAGAGGGATTGAGGTGAGGTATTACTTGTTGGATGTGAATGCGGCTTCACAGTCAGTTGTCCAAACGACGCTTAACTTGTTTGTCGTTAGAGGGCATTGAAAAACGGTGCGTATTTGTCGGAGTAGCGGGAGATGAAGCGATTAAGGGATGCCAGTTTTCCCGTTAGGCTTTGGAGTTCGGCCTTAGTCGTGGGGGGTTGCATATCTAGTATTGCCTTGACCATTGTTGTTGAGGCCTCGATGCCCCCCTTGCTGATGATGTATCCGAGAAACTTGCTTTTTGTTACGCCGAACGTGCATTGGCGGGGTTCAATCGCATGTCGTTCTTGATCAGAAGTTCGAGTACAGTTCGTAGGTGTTCAGGATGATCCGTTGCCTTGGTGCTTTTGACCAGTGTGTCGTCAATGTAGACTTCTACAATTTCGCCCGTTAGCCCGTCAAATATGATGTTCATTAATCTTTGGTAGGTAGAGCCTGCGTTCTTGAGGCCAAACGGCATGACTACATAACAGTAGAGCCCTTTGTCCGTTGTGAAGCATGTGGCCTCCTGGTCTTCAGGGTTCATGAGGATCTAGTTGTACCCCGAGTATGCATCCATCATGGATAGTAGTTCATGCCCAGCAGTGGCGTCTACGAGTTGATCGATCCAGGGTAACGGGAAACTGTCTTTCGGACAGGCCTTGTTCAAATTACTATAATTTATGCACATGCGCCAAGATCCATTATGCGTTCTGACCATGATGGCGTTGGAGATCCATTTTGGGTAGTCGACTTTTCGGATGAAACTGATTTTCTACAGTCTATCTACCTCCGCGTGCATAGCCGTATATCGTTCCTGGTCATACGCCCGCCAATTCTGCTTTATCGGCTTTGCGAGTGAGCTAATGCTGAGTTTGTAGGAGATAATGCTTGGGGCGACTCCGGGCAAGTCTGCGTAAGACCATGCAAATACCTACTGGCAGTCCGTTAGGAGTTGGATTAGTCGAGCCGCTATGTCAGGTTCTAACTGCGCGCCGATGTGAATCGTGCGCTCCGGGTGTTTGCGGGACAGTTGTATCGTGCGTTGGCCTTCTCACTCCATGGCAGGCCGGATAGTGTTCAGTCTGTCACGCGGGTCATCAGGTTGCTTCTCTTTGGGAGAGCACTCCACCACTGCGAGTACCTCCAGTCGCGTGTTGTCTTTGTGTTCGGTCGAACAAATTTTTCCACCAAATCGTACACCCTGACCGTGCTGATTCCGTAATCTGTCGGGAACTTCGCCAGGAGCATATGGCCTACGATGATCAACCTTAGCTTTGAGATACCCGGCCGCTCAAGGATCATATTGTAGGATGTACGGAGGTCTATGATAACGAAGTCTATTTTGATCTCGCTCTGGGGGGTTCCTGGTGCTCCGATGCCGAATCGCATGTAGTCGCTACCGAGAGGATAAGTGGTTTCACCTGAGAAGCTGGCGATGCTATCATAATCCTACATCATCTTGCATTTCGAGCGCTTGAGGACTTCGTATGCCTCCTAAAAGATGATGACGGAGGCTCTGTTATCGATGAGGATGCGCTTGACTAAGTATCGGTCCACCACTCCGTCGATGATGAACGAGAGCGTGCTGTTCCGGTTGCCCTCTTCCTCGTAGGTGAAGGTGATTGGAGGCCAGTCCTTCCTGCCTGCCTTTGGCGGATTTTCGGGATGTACCGCAAATACGTCCCTAGGTCGGGGTTTTTCCCGTTCTTGTAGGTATTCGGCCTTCCGATTCCCTCCCGAGATGTTGTTGATGGTACCCCTCGTTCGTATATCCATGGACGGGCGTTCAGCGTTCGTTGCTCGGAAGATCAATGTGCCCTCTGTGTGCAGTCGTTCGATTTCTCTGGCTAGGATTTCGCAGTCATTGGTGTTGTGGGTATTCAAATCATGATACATGCACTATGTTCCCCTGTTGTTCCACATAGGGGCGATGCCGAGCGCCCTAGGCATGGGCGGGCGGATTTGTCGTTTATTTTGTTTGAGCACTTCCTCATTTGTGGCCCCGGGTAATGGAGAAGACTGTACGTCACTAGTGGGGATCTCTGGGCGATGGGTTTCGTGGTGGTGAACATTCGCGATGCGCTTGCTGATACTGTTTGTTGTTCTTGTGTTCGCGATAATGATCTTCGCGCTTGTGGGATATGGTGGGTTGTGCTTTTGGTGGTGGGTTTTTGGCTATATGGGGAGATGGTGGGTGATCTTATATGTAGCCATGTGTTTTCGAGGTCGGTGTTGCACTTGGGCCTTATGCCCCATACACATAGGTTTCCACCAGTGCCTTTTGGACGATTAGGTCGATGATCTCGTCATACCCGAGGTGGTTCTTTCTAACCAGCTTCTCCACGAACGGGGTTCCCGTCAAGTTTTCTAATAGCGCCGTTTTTGCCACGTTCTTGTCGAGGTTCCTACACGTGTTCACGAGGGTCTTCCACCGATTGATGAAGCCGGATAAGTTTTCACTGTCCCCCTGACGGATCTTTAGAAGCATGCTGGCAGTGTTATACTTGCCCTGTAGCCGGTATCGCTTGAGGAAACACTCCGTAGAACCAGTTTTGTGCTTCTTCCGTCAGCGTCACTTGGAACAGGAAACAGAGGGTTGTGTCCGAATACCGGGTACCTGCGGTGGCGGATTGATACTCGTCGATGTGTGTTCGCGGGTCTCCCTTCCCGTTGAACCTGCTGATCTTGACGGTTTTGGAATACAGATCCATGCCCTGTGCCCAGATATCGTCCGACAAGGGGCTCACACGGGGAGTGTACATTCCTTTTGGCCCGGTGTGCGTGTTTTTCTTAAGTGATATGATTTCGGCCTCCATCTCTGCCATTTGCCGGAGCATGGCGTTATCAATTGTCGCGGTAGGTTCCTCGTCATCGTACTCCCCTATTATTTCGGGCGGTGGTAGAGGTCCCGGGAGTCGATTGTTTCGCAGTCCCCACGGTGGGTCAATTCTGATGACTTGCCTGCTCGTTCCTGGCTCCTCTGTTGGTCCTGATTCCTCTCGTTGGGTCTCCTGGCTCTGGATGAACGCGTCAAGTCGATCCTCCAGGCGCTGTCGGATTTGGCGTTCCTGGTCTCTTTCGGTTCGGGCCGTTTGGAGTTCCTTCGCGAGGTGGGCTGCTGCTTCGTCCTCCGTCAGGTCGTTGATGCTGCTGATCGCGTCTACGGATGCGTCTCTTGTCTTCCGACTTTCGGGTGTAATGTGGTTTGTCGCCATCTTTGCTGTTATGGTTTTGAGTGGTTTACGATTGCTCGTTTCCCACAGACGGCGCCAATTATTTCTACCAAACTCCGTGAGGATTTCTAGTAGAAGTGCGGATGGGGCTATCTCGGGTAATTTGAGATGTCGCGCGTATTTCGTTATTTACCTGCTGTTAAGAGTAATACACCAAACGGACGTTAGGAGTCTTGACGGGGTGTTCCCGTCTTCGACTCTCTGACGCTCTAGTTAGTGTATGAAGTGTAACAGTAGTATTGATAGAGTAAAGGGCGTACCTTGTATCTGTCATAAATGTGTTGCTTATATTGGTGGTTGAGTATGGAGTCTTTTGTTGCTCTTCGATGTGGAATCATGTCTTTTGTATATAGCCAGTCCTGTTATCTTCCGTTTGTCGCACTGAACGCATGGACGTTCGGATGGTGTAGTTTTCTTGTTTAAAGTTGGAGCCTGTATTGTTGTCATGTGTTTGGCCTGAGCTGTGTTGACCCATTTGTTTAGTGACTAAGTGTGCGATAATTGTGTGTTACGGGATCACACACTAACAGGGTTGTCTCCGGAAATAATTTGCTTCCTCCTCTTGATCAACATCCTCATATGCTCTGAACTTGGGATAATCTTCTGCTATATGATTTGTTGCTGAACATAGAAAACACACAACTTGAGCTGCAGCAACTGTCATCTTCTTGGCCACTTTCAAACTACTAGTAATCATAGAAATATCATTCTCCATAGAACTTAATCTTTTGTCCATGGCTCCATCGATTATAACTACATTGAGAGATCTTCTACTTGCTCCCATGGATCTATCTTTTAACTGAAATTGCCTTGAATTTTTGGTTTGGTTCTCAGCAACTTCCTTGGCTTTAGTTCCAGTCAAATTCCACAAATTTCCCCCACAAGCTAAGTCAAGCTTTGACATGTTAAAAGAATTAAGTCCTTCATAGAAAAACTTCATTTGAGTGTTGAGATCAAACTTATGATGAGGACATTGTTGAAGAAGACCCTTAAACTGGCTCCAGGCTTCGTGTAATTCATCTCCATCTTTCTGCCTGAATGTGCTAATTTGCTTCTTCAATTTCTTGGTGCGGGAAGCAGAATAGAACTCTTTCATAAATGCAGCACACATTGTCTCCCATGTGTCAATCGATAGAGGAGATAAAGAGTTGTACCATGCATTTGCTTGCTCATTTAGAGAAAACGAGAACATGGGGAGTTTGACAGTGTCTTCTTCCACATTTGTCGACTTCTGGATTTTGCACAATGCTGTAAATTCATTGAGATGATCCTGAGGGTCTTTAGAAGGCTTTCCTCTGATGTGTGACAGATTCGATAGAAGAGATGGGGGAATGGAATAAGCCCCCAAATTTTCTAGTAGAACGATCGGTGAATCTACTACACCTGTGCCCGGCACGAAGGACTCTCTCAGCTTTGTGGCGTTTTCCATTCGTGGTGGTGATGGTAGTGGAGTTAGAATGTGTTCATATTCCTCAAATTTAGACTCTGTATCAGAACGTATTTCTCTCTCAGATCGATCACCACCATTATTCACACTAATGAACCGTTGTCTTTACTGCTTTCTGGTATGCCTCGCTGAGCGTTCAATCTCCGGATCAAGTAATAATGGCTCAGTGCTTCTAGTGTGCCTAGTATGCATACACAATGTTCCTGCACATGGAAGAAACAATAAGACTCAAAATAAAAAGAAAAATAAACGAAATAAACTGAAATTTAAAGGCTCTATTATGACTTAGAATTAAGCAATTCCCCGACATTGACGCCCAAATTTGATGATGTGGAAAACTATCTCTCAAAGATATCCTATTCTCATCTAAGATATATTATTGTAATAATCAATTTTAGGGGTTATCGAACACAAGAAATTGGTGAAACTAATTCCTAACACTAAACTACAATGCTGACACACTCGACTACAATATACTAATAACACTACGACCCTACTCTAAACAGAATCAAATGAGACTAAATTTTGATACAACAATATAGACACAGTGATGGACTACCATACAAAATTTTAGGGTATTCGGAGTTGATTTGGATACCAAAATAAATTGTCTAACTACAGTTAAATGCAATAAAATAAATATTGAAAGTAAATATGCTAATGAATGCAAGGTGATTTACTATATGATGAATGAGTTAAGAAGAATGCAATCCACCACCGTCATTCTATATACCTAACATATACTTAATCCAATGCATATATCCAATGAATGATAGTTCCCAAAAAGGGTTGGTCATTACAACCACATCTTATTACCTAATCCTTATGCCTATGTAGGTTTGTCGTAGAGCTTCCTCACATCTATCCCTCTATTGAACCCATAGTCATGGACCCCAAGGTTTACAAAGAAGAAAGAATTAAGATCTAGAAAAAGTTTGAGAAGCTACAAGGGTTCACATGTACACTATATATGTGTCCCGCTAGACCTAGAGTTTCAATCCCCCAATGAACTAATCTATTCAGGGTGCCACTATACAGAATCCGGTGGAAGAAATTATCTTCAGTCGCCCATATCTCATAACAATAGAGTCCCAGCATTCATACTACGTTAGCCACCAAAGCACACATACGAGAAATCATTAATGGACCATATAGAGAAAGAAACCTCATTCAAATTGAATATGCGAAATTAGATTAAAGTGTATGAATTAGAAAGAATTCATGTATGGAGTTTCAAGCAGCCCCTTAACAAGATGTTTACCTACAAAAAGTCATAATGAAAGAATCAAAACAAATCAAGACAGGATGAAGAACAGAAGCTATTCATCTAGCTTTGATGGATCGAAGCTCAGACTTTTATGGATCGAATCCTAATTTCGAGTTTCTTGCAGCTGCTCCTCTCTTTTGCTTGAGTTTTTCTCCAAGATTTCTGATTAACCTTTCCAAAAACCCTAAAATAGATTTATATAGTTCCCTAATGGATCTCCTCAAGTCCACGTTGGAATACGCTTCTTTATTTGCACAAAACTCCTTCTTAATTCCATATTATGCTAGGAATCCTTCATTTGTTTCCTTTTATTTTATTCCTCTACAAAACCAATAAAACAATAAATATTAATTAAATACTTAATTAAATAACAATAAACTAAATATATGGAGTGAATTAAACACCGAATAGACTCATAAATATGCGACTATCACCAGCCCACCAAAGAGCAAGAAGGAGCTTCAACGCTTGCTGGGGAAAATTAATTTTCTAAGGAGATTCATTGCAAATGTAGCAGGGAAGGTTGAACCGTTCTCGCTTCTACTCAAACTCTAGAACTAGAAAGATTTTTTATGGGAGCCTGTTCATCAGGAGACTTTTGACACTTGAGAAAGCTACATGCTAGGATCATAGAATTCCTCTGTATCTAGAGCGGGTGCCTTGAGAGCATCCTGAATGGCGGCTGCAAGATTATCCTCCCCAACAGTTGTTGGCTCTACCACGATGACTGGAACGTTGTTTGTATGTGAAGGGGGCTTGGCGATCATTGTTTCCTCTGGGATATCTTCTAGAATAGTCTATGGACCATCCTTAAACAGAATTAAGGCATTAAAAGGCCCATGCTCCTGGAGAATCAAAGTGAAGGGAAAACATTACAGTAAAGAGTGGCCGTTCGGACTTGTAGAAATTTAAATTCTAATTTCTTACCTCAGTATCACTAGCGGTATTATGAACGAGAAATTTTAAAACCTTTGGCGGGCAGTTTTCTGGAGGCTCAGCTTGCATGTCGATAACATCTTCTTGAGGCCCAACACCGGGGCTTTCCACTCACTTCTCTTGGAGAGGGTGAGAAAATGGCACTGTCGCCAGAATGACTTCCGTTTTCCCCTCAAGAGGGTAGAACCGTCCATGCCAGCTGAATTTAACTTTAGCAAAGTTATAAGGTCCATCCTGTTCCCAGTCACGATCATTCATGACATGAGCGGCGGTCCCAATCGCATAAAGAGTTATCTCCTAGTTGTTGATGGCATCTGTGCCAACAGCATTCTCAGGAGGTGTGTTGATCAAGTGACTAGCCTCTGGTTGAGCCTCCTCGTGGTCAATGGCCTACAGATGCAAAATCAAATGAAGATCAAATCAGATGACAACGGAGTATATTTATTCTAAGTACATATGAAAGGAAAAGATTTTCCTCGTGAAGTTACTCAGTAGAGGTCTCTATCAGCGACAACTATTATTAGCGACTTAAGAGACAGGTTGGTGAAGAACCAAGAGCGTCCTCAAAATTTCCAAACGGGATAGATTTCCCCTTCCATCGGTCTGCCCAGTATGGTTGGTCTTGCTGGTCGCCTTGGAAATCAATTTCATCAGACCTCCCAAAGCCTCGTCCAGGTTGGGCCCCAGAGGAAGAGGTGCAGCAAGGGTGAAAACGACGGTTGTGCTGACCCCATTGGAGGTCGCAGACATTCCCTTCAAGAAGAGTGCGTCGAGCCTTCTTGCGAGGAACCTGAGTCAGAGAGTTCAACTTAAATATGGAAAGGTTTCGCATGGAATGGGTGTGATCCAAGATGTGATATGAATGGAGACTTACGGGTTGATCAGGGGAAGCTTCCTCATTCTTTGCGTCGCCTACTTTGCTATCGGACTCAGAAGAAACAGTACGGTTGGCACAACGAGAGTGTTTCTTCTTCTTCTTCGAGGGGCCTGCATCAGGACTAACTATGGCCTTTCGGCCTGCAGGGCCTATGAGCCGTTAGAGTTACCAATACCAATGGCAAGATTAGAGAACTAAAAGCTTTGGGATACGTACCATGGCCATGGCGTCGGTGTGTCAAGATCATTTGACATGTCGTATAGCAAAACTTCTTTATCATAAGGAGAGGTGAAAAGAAACTCGAAGTCCTTGAAAATCATGACAAAAAGAGTCATAGGATGCACGGTATGAATCCGGTCCCAGAATTAAGCTCAGTAATGTTGTGTTACACCAAACGATGGTGTAAGAGGAACGGAAAAGGCCTCATCTGGCAACATCACAATGGGGAAACCAAAATGAGGATCTTCTATGTCAGTGGTGAGGGGATCTGTGTGTGCCTGCCAAATGTTGTAACTGTTGACAGAATTAACTAGGGGCACTAGCGCATCCTGAGTCAGCCCGAGTTGGCGAGAAAATTGATGAGGGGTGTACAACTCGTAGTAAACCTTTGTGGTGTCAGGAACTTTCAAATCCCCATAGGTGAGGCTCTGGATAAAAATAATCCTCGCCGCGTCATCCTGTTCAGGCGAAGGGAGAATGCCAATCGTTAAATCCTAAGGGAAGTGGCACTGGATGATTAGCTTGGCTATGTCCGCTGAGAAACCGCCAAGCGAACAAAACATGATGAAGCTATTCTAGTAGTCTGCAGGTTGTCAAGCTGAAGCTTCACAACTTTCTTTCCCAAGAGCACTCCATCCTTGAACGATCTTATATCTGGGTGGCGAAAGATGGGGAAGTAGACCTGTAACCAGAGGTCAATCATCCAAAGTGGATTGGGAATGTCAAACTTTATTAGGTCCAGGGAAATCCTTCTCAAACTGCAGTAGAGGCAAACGAGGATGGATTAAGCAAGGCCTATCTTGGTGCCTTCAAAGAGAGCCTCGGTGAGGGTTATCCAGCTCTTGTTAAGCTTGCTGGAGGCGGTGTAGAAAACGTACTTCGACACCAGTATTCGAGAAACGAAATACCTCCCTGGGAGGTGTGGTTGTTCTTGAAGCTTTTAAGCTAGGCCAGGTAGGAACCAGGTCGAAGAGAGCTGGATGTGTCCTTAATAAGGTAAGGGTCCCATTGTTTCCATACTGGGTCCGCAACAGGAACGCCACAGATGGCTACTAAGTCAAGAAGTGTGATGCTCATGTCCCTACAAGGGAAGTGGAAGCAGTTGCAGCTTGCTTCCCAGAAGCACATCGTGACCGTGAATCATGCCTGATTACCTCCTTTAGGTAAAGAGAAGCAAAGATCAAGGAAGTGAGATATACTAGTGATTTCCCAGCATTGATGATCAGATTTTTTACGAGCCTAGTACCAAGACCTCTTGTCTGGGGAAGTCACCAGCCATTTACCCAATTGGCAGAGGACGTCTTTATGGTTCCATCCTGTTGGCGCTGTTGAGGTTCCCCGAAAAATCAGGGTGAAGTTGCAGTGGTCGAAGTGGAGGGCTTGGAAGAAGGCAAGGTTGATCAACATCTGAATGAAGGGACCCAATCAACCAATCACGGTGTCGGATAGCTTCAGGGTAATAGTGGAGCCAGGATTTTTTCTCTCCTTGGTGGAGAGCACTACAGTCTCAAGAACCTCAGCGGATCCCTGCGAGATGTAAACTTGTGTTTTTTCTTGGCAATGAGGCTGCATGGTGTTGATTGGAATAATCGGCTGAGACAGAAAAGTTAAAAGCTTCGAAATGAAGTTTAGTCAATCCTAGAAACTGAAGGTAGAAGAGTGTTTTGGGATATGAGATTCTGAAAAATCGTGTACGCTTAAATAGTGTTGCATCATTAAGGACGTGGCTTTTTGGAAATGAAACGAGCTGAAGTGGCATTGTGAACGGGAATTACCGTTTGACCCCAGCCAACGTGTCCCAGTTACAAATCTTTTCGATTGCATCTGGGTTTTATCTCAAGGCTTGATGGGCAATGTTTAGAACCAAAATAAACAGTCTTTATTTTCAAGGATTTTATATTATAAATGAGCAGATATCGGTGGCCCGCATGTGAAATAGCTTTTATATAAATGGGTCGACACCAGTGGGTTTCGCGAGAGACAAACAGCATTTCCTAAGGAGGGAAGGCTTCCTTAATGATCTTGTCATCAAGTCTTAGATTTTGATTGAAAGACCAAAGAAGTAAGGATCCAGGTAATTATAGTCATTAAGTGAGTCTAAGTGCAAGAAATCTTAGGATTACTACGACAAGCCATCATATTTTCCTATATATATTGAGGAAATCCATACGTAATCGAGATCCACGATCATACAAACTTTGTTCTCTGTAAAATAACCTTCTCGTCTCGAGAAACCCTAGTAATCGGCAATCAAAAGATCCTCACCCGAAAGAGCATGAGTGTCTGGAGATTCAAGGACCCACCCCTGTGCTCTCAAAGCTCGTTAAGGAAGTTGCTTTGGTTCACACCGAAGGATATGTGGAGTATCGATTTCCATGGCTCGTCTAGAGATACGAAAGTTAGGAATTCCTAGGCTTACTAGGAAAAAATGATCCACCAGACGGGGTTGGTTCTCTCCCTGTCCATAACATCGTTTCTTAGAAGTCAGGTAGCAGTCCACGCTATGCTTAGCACCCTTCTGCCTCAGGGCAGTGGCACGCCGACGCACATCTACATCATGGTCGAGTAAAAGAAACAGTTTGCGGATTTCTCAGCACCCTGGGAATTTCTGAGCCAAACAAGTTTTGTCTGAAATCTTGCAATAAATTAAAAATTATTATTGATTATCTTTTGGAACAAAATATCAATTCCTCTGTTCTGGATGTTACTCAGGATCTGGACTGTGTCTCCAACGGTCTCTTTGTGGATTGTATTAGAAATCCATATTCATAACTTTTGGTAACAAATTGATGAGAAGGATGAGAATTGTTCATGCTTTTTTTTTTCGCATTGTTGAGCGTTCTATATGAGTCTTAGTTAAGTCAAAGTGTATTAAATTGCTAAAATCAACAGCGAAGGAGGCGAGATCGAGGAGTATCTTGACGAAGGCCAGAGAGAGCAACAACATGAGGCACTAGGAAGTGACAGTGGTGAGGCTGACCAAGGAGCTCGATGTGCACTGTTACAGTGTGCACCCAAGTTCGAATCGAAGCCTTGGTGCCCAGAGTAAATCTGGGTCCAAAGGCGAGGAGGGAAGGGTGAGCACGACGGAGAGGGAGGAGCAATGACTGAGTGAGATGAGGGTTGTCATGATGGCGATGGTGGCAGTCGGTGGTGGGTTTCTGTATAAGGTGGTGTAATCCACCCTAATTACCCCATTGTAAGATCAGTTCTCATAATAAACTGTTGACAATTATAACCGATGATAACGTGACACATGTTCTCTTTTAAAAAAATTAACTCTGAGATGTTTAAACCCTGAATGCACAGCAACATAACATGATCCGCTTAATATATCCGAGTTAGAAGGCCTTTTAGCCATACGTACTTACACTCGTGGACTCGCCCAATTATGACCACTACTATTCAAGGAATGAAATATCGATAATATCATCGATATTTCCGCGATATTTTCGTTTTTTGGACTTCTTGATATTAATCCTACATATCAATATCTTTTGTCCGATATTTTCCGATATATCGCCAAAATCTTCGATATTTACGAATTTATCCGAGATTTTGACTTTACATATATGTTGATTGCACTAAATCAAAAGTTCAAAACCCTCCACCCTAACAACTCAAAAGCTCAATCAAATAATCAACAAAACACAACTTATAAGTTTCAAAACACATATTAATCATATAAGAATCTCATAAAGTTCAAATACAATTTTTCATATATTTCCCACAATTTTCGTCAATTTTTTATTAAACTGGTATTTCATCGATATTTTTGTTAAAATACCTGTATTTTAATCAATCAATATATCTTGAAATATTCGATATTTTATTCATTGTTACTATTATATAGCAGCAGGTATACTATAACTCGTGCAGACGTACTTCACACTACTTTCATTGCTACCTACATAGTGAATTAATGATATTATTTTAATTCACTTTCGATTGAAAATAGCATTATGCGATATGCTTGTATGACTAAACAATCTCCCATTTGGTCTCTAGCTACATCAGACAAGTAATGTCAAAGGTGATTTGGATACTGTTCAAAGTTCATTATATATTCTGTAATGGTCGTGGAGAAATCGTATTGGATCGGAAACTAGTGCGGGGATTAATTGGACTATTTCCTCATCAGGCATGACGAGAGTCAAAGAGATCGTGGAATGTGTGATCAACCTATCCATACACTATCGGAAGAATTACTATGACCGACGAAGCCAACGATGGTTTATCGTCGGTCATAGTTTAAAATATAACCGACGATGTCATCGTCGGATATAGTTTTCTCCATGGTCAAAATGGTTGACTGTGGAGAAAACTATAACCGACGATGTTGACACATATCGTCGGTTATAGTTAAAAATATTTAATTTTTTTTGCAGGTTTTAGGTTTTATCCCAAAACCTGCATTCACAAAAAATCACGCTATCTATATATTGTTCAAATTGAAAATCAACAACCATTGAAACTATAGTACGTAGTAAATAAATAAATTAATAAATTAAAACCGAAATCGTTCAAATCTGTATACATATGCGTAGTAAATAATGAAAATAAAAATTAAACCGACAATTGTTCAACACCTAAGGGGGTCCTGGTCCTAAGTCTATGTGGTCAAACGGATTGGAGAAAGTTGGTTGGTCCTGGTCTGGCTGAGGCGGCGGCTGAGGCTGAGGCTGTGGCTGAGGCTGAGGCTGAGGCTGTGGCGCACCGAAAATGGGCGGGGGAGCTATCTGGATTCCAGATGCTTGCAACTGTGCATAACAATGCTGCATCCATGTCCCCATTTGCTGCTGCTGTTCGGCCAACCGATTCTGCTCTGCAGCTTGCGCTTGCTCCATCTCCTCTATCCGACGCCGTTGAGCTTCCATCTCAATTGATTGCCTATGAAGCTGGTCGTGTAGCTCATTAGTCCTCGAAGATGATGATGATCCCGATCCGCGAGAGAATTCAGGGGTATGCTTCAGCAGCCCTTGACCCCATTTCCCGGAACCCCTGCAGTAGAATGTGTTCTTCCCTGGAGGGATCGCAGTTGACGTAATCTTGGCCCTGACGATCTGATCAGATCGATCAATCTGATCAATCGGGAGTTCCGCATCGGGGGTGTTGGGATAGAGCTCTCTCGCCACTTGAGTCAACACCTCCGGAATCGCATCCTGAATTCTCGCCTAATTGACAAAGAACAATAAAATATTAATTAAAAAAACAATCTAAATAAATAAGAAATAAGTTTATTTTGTTATAAGGACACTTACAGCATATTCGGGGGACTGCGGATACGCGTGCTGCATCATATAGACAAGGGGATCCTCTTCTGGGTGGTTAGCCGCCTCCTCGATCCAACCCGAGTATGATCTGGTACCGGCATGATGATTTTTGGTGTTTTGGCCCGGTTCCTTGTGTTGACTTCAGAAAGAGCCTGCGCGATTAATTCAACATAAAAAAAACACTCATTAGCCAAATAATTTAAGGGAAGTACAATAAAACAAAAATTAAATCGATTGAAGGTTGCGTACCTTCAATTTCGGGTTGTTGAAGTGAACCACAAGCCATCGCCACTCGTACTCCCTATAACGAAACTCGCTAGGGTACCCTCACGATCGTCCCCGTACTTTTTTCAATGCTTCTTCAGCTCGGCCTTCCACTCCTTATACCTATATATACCCATAAAATCAAGCGTTAGTAACTAACAACATTGTATGAACATAATCAAAAGAAACGAAAAAATTGAAACAAATGGCCGTCTGCAAACCTGCTCCCATGCACTTCATCCGCCCACGTGGGTCTAATATCTTCATCCACGCGGAACCACCTCTGCAATGCATATATTTATATATATATATCAATAATATTAAAAATTTATTATTGAAAATTTTCATAATGAATATACAATTCAACTCACCGACAACGCATTATTCAGCTGATGTTTGACGGCTTGCGGCACTGAATTCCAATCTTGCCACAACATTGGGACTCTATCCCGTATGAGGCTGCCCGCCATCCCCGAGTACTTTCGAGTGACCTTTCCCTCGATCACCTGCCCTCTATTCCTGGTCGGAATCATAAGTTGGCCACCACCGTTAGCCTGAATGGCTTCATCCAGTAACTTGCCGACGACGGGGCCTCTGGTTCTCTTCTGTTTGGCACCGGGCACGATCTCGCCTATCACATATATATGTAGACGATTTTTTAAACATCAACACCTAATTGAATTTAAATATTAGGCAGTAAAAAGATATCACTAATTAATATTTACCTGATTCGTCGGTGCGTTATCCCGGAATCCTCGCACTCTAGAGAGGTGCCGGGAAGGGTATATACGCATATGCCTGCTCCGGGGTAATGAACCCTAGCTATCCCGGAATAGGCATCCCGTCGGAATCGACGTGAGGTATCGTCGGGATTTCCAACGGTAAGAATAATGTAGGCGGCGGGCATAGTCGCATCCTCGCCGAGGACTGAGTGGATCCACCAGCCTCCTCGGAAGAATGAGGAGCTGTTTGGTGGATGACGGGGGAATGGTCCTCGCAATGAATGTTCGGCATTCGGACCGAGGATTGAGTCGCACTATCCGTTTCCGGCGTGCGACTGACCTGATGAACCCTCCTCGCGCCTGAGGATCGAGCAGGCTCGAGCTGATGCTGCTGAGGTTGTCCCGCGCCCATCAGTGTACGATGTCGAGAGGTCTGCGGAAGACTGTAAGTGTTGGGGACGCTGGTGGATCCTGATGCGGACCGACTTCCGGTGCCCTCATCCCTAGGTCCCGAACCCTCATCCCCACGTCCCGATCTCCCTCTCCCTCTGGACCTCCCCCTCGAACTCGACCCGGCCCCTCGGGAAGGTCCGAAATTAAACCAATTCATCGTTGCTATAAAATTATAAAAATTCAAAATAATTCCTAATTCATCCAAAAATAATCCAATATATATTCCAATATATAAATATTCCACAAAAATCAACAATAATTCCATAAAATCCACAATAATTACAATATATATAATCCACAATAATTACAATATATATATAATCCAATATAATTCATCCAATACATATATATATATATAATCCAATAATTTAACTATATATATTCCAATATATATATATATCAATAATTCCAATAATCCAAATTCAACAATAATTCCAAATCCAATTAACCAAAAATTTAATCAAATTTAACCAAAAATTCTAAATCCAAATTTAACCAATTTAACAAAAAATCCAATATATTCCATCAAAAATCCAATATAATCCAATATAATTGATCAAAAAATTCCAAATCCAAATCCAAATCCAAATTTAACCGAAATTTAACCGAAATTCAACCTAAAATTCAAAATTATTCTAATATATATCAATACATTCATAAAATTAACAAATTCCACAACTATACATATACATGCATCCACATTATCGATCAACACATTCCACAACTTCAAATCTAACCTAAATTAAAAAAATTCGAAAATTTGAAATTAGGGATTTCAAACCTGTTTTTTCACTAATTGACGAGGGATTTGGCTTGCGGATCGATGGAATACCACTTGAGCTTCGATTGGTTGCTTGTAGCACGAAGGAAACAGAGATTTTCGATCGGAGGCGGCTGTTCCGGTTTGGGGCATTTTCGTTTCTGCCCCAAAACGTACCCAGATCCGTCAATTAAACAGAACTATATCCGACGAGATAAGTAATCTCGTCGGATATAGTTGAACCGAAACTATATCCGACGAGATTTCATATGCATGTCGTCGGATATAGTTTCGGTTCAACTATATCCGACGATATTACTTATGCATATCGTCGGATATAGTTCTGCTATTTATTTTTCATTTATGCCGGTAAACTAATTAAATATGTAGTGTATTAATATATATATTTATTAATAGTTAATACGAAATTATTAATAGTTAATACGAAATATTAAAATTATTATTTAATAATACGATATTATTAATCGATCGGTTGTATTTTTTTTTCGATCGATCTCTCGATCTCTCTCATTTATGATGGGGATCGATATATATATAGCAATTTCATCGATCGACACAATTTTGTCCATAATATGAATAAAATTCATTTTACATTGCACGTTCTAAGTCGAAATAACATACATATATATACACTAATTAAGGCGCATAATCAGAATCATCGCTTGAGTCTGACTCTGTTTCCGAGTTAATTTCAGGTAAGATGTGTATGTCCTCGTCACTTGAGTCTTCATTGTCTTCATTTTGATTAACATCAATAAGATTCGGTTGAGGAATTCGTACCACACTGCCCTGTCTCACATTATTAAGGCGAATTGTTGAGGTTTCAGGAATACCAGTTGCGTTCGCCTCTTGGTATGCACTGACTTCTTCATTATCCGAGGTCACAGTACCAAGGGTTGAGGCACTGTATATGTTTCGTGGAAGAACATGGTTAACCATTTTCCACGCGCCTTTATGCACAAGATCATCAAGATAGAACAATTGTTTCACCGCCGTGGCCAACACAAACGGATCATCTTCATACCAGCTTGTGGCAGTATTCACCGAAAAAATCCCGTATTGATCGGTCCTTGTGTTCTGAGGGTCGGTATCAAACCATCTACACTTAAACAAGTGCACGGTCATGCCTTCCCCATATATTAATTCGACAACTGAATGGAGAACACCGTAATAGTCAACTCTATTCTGCCCACCATGCACCATTACCCCAGAATTCTGTGTTTTTCGTCTGACATCTCTATGTTCACAAATAAATAGCACGCCATTTACCTTACACATAGGATAAACTCTGGAAGTTACCGGTTTCTGCGCCAAGAGCCTCAATTCGTGTGACCACTGAGGGATACCATCATCTTGTACATGATTCATCTGAAAATAATCATTTATTAACTTAACTATAAATAGGATGCGAGACATGCATTTAACATCGATCATATACAGGTCAATTTAAGTATCAACTTACCCAGTTGCCAAAATAGTTTGTGAACGTCTTGTTGTGGTACTCAACATCACCGGAAATAGTAGGGCAGTAAAGGTGCAAATTTTTCCAATATTGAACTTCTGGACAGTTAATCAATACCGACCAATGGGCAATGACTAGCTCATAAGGTTCCAACTTGTACGAGTTGGGCAACTTTCCAGAAACTTCAACATCATCGGAGATGATCGAAAGGTTGAACTGCCCTCCATCTACGGGCATATGTTGTGGAGGGTCCTCCAACGCTCCCAAATACAACTTGGTGTACGTTACGCACTCATGCGCAATATATGCTTCAGCGATACACCCTTCAGGTGCAGATTTGTTCATCACATAGTCTTTGTAGTACCCTAATTGTCTGTAAATTGGTAATTACAGATCGAGCATGTTATGCTTATTGCAACAATATATAAGTGAATAAATAATATTAAAGATCGACATATATATAGCCAGATTCAGAGATGCATTACGTACCTTTCCATAGGATACATCCATGTGTAGTGTACTGGACCAGTAAGCAACAATTATTCCGGAAGATGGAGCATCAGGTGAGGCATGATGTCGAAAAAGTTTGGAGGAAATATCCTTTCGAATTTGGACATGATAAAAATGATGTCCTGTTGCATTTCCAACAAGTCCGATTTCTTCACTTCTCTCGTGCATAACTTCTGAAAGAATCTTGACAAAGCCACTAACAGCTCCACCACCTCTTTGGGCAGGTACCCTCGAATGAAAACAGGGAAGAGGCGTTGGAGCAGTATATGACAGTCATGACTCTTTAGTCCGTACATCTTGTTGTCTTTGAAGTTAACACATCGACTTATATTTCCGGCATAACCTGAAGGATACCTGACATTACCCATCCAGCCAAAAATTTCACTCTTCTGGGCAGGCTTCACGGTATAAGGAGCTTGTGGCATTTTTTTCTTCACATCACTCAACCACAAATGTTTTCGCAGTCCCATCCTTTTAAGATCAATGCGTGCCTTCGGGCCGTCTTTAGTTTTTCCCTCCCAATTCAACACTGTGTCGAGCACACTCTCGCACACATTTTTCTCTATGTGCATGACATCTAAGTAGTGTCTGATCAGCAACTTGGACCAATAAGAAAGTTCCCAAAAAATACTTTTGTGTGTCCAGAATTTATACCTGTCGGGTTTGTCAGGAATTGACGCCACTATCTCAGGATGATTGCTTAGCTTCCCAAAATCGTATTCATTTAGCACTTCTAAGATTTCATCCCCCGTCCATCTCCTCGGCTGCTCACCTGTTTCCACAGTCCCATCAAATGCCTCCATATCCTCCCGAAATGGGTGATCATGTGGAAGCCAACAACGATGTCGCATCTGTACAATCTTCCTGCAATGAGGTCTGCAACACTCAACCGTCATGCACTCTGGACAAGCCATGTATCCCCTGGTAACGTTGCCCGACAACATCCCGCGTGCAGGAAAATCGCTAATGGTGCCAACAAGCATGGCATGCATCTAGAACATCTCATTTTTGAACTTGTCATAAGTGGGATGACCATGCTCACTCAAGTACTTAAGCTCCTCAATCAAGGGTCTCAGATACACATCGAGACACTTTCCTGGATAACCCGGCCCTGGAATGATCATAGTGAGCATATTGTATTCTTTCTTCATGCACATCCATGGAGGAAGGTTGTACGGTACCAAAATAACTGGCCATATACTGTATTGAAGACTCATGTTGCCAAAAGGGTTGAATCCGTCAGATGAAAGCCCCAGCCAAACATTTCGAACCTCTGATGCAAAATAAGAAAACTCATTCACCATGTGCTTCCAAACCTCTCCGTCAGCAGGGTGTATAAGCGTATCACCGTCGGGAAAATTTCTCTCGGCCCACCATCTCATAGCTTCAGCCGTGTGTGCAGACATGAACAACCTTTCTAGCCTATCTATCAGGGGAAAATACCGAAGTATCTTCACAGCTTTCTTGTTTCCGGCAGGAGTCAACTTATACCTATCTGTACCACATACCGGGCATTCATCAAGGGATTCAAGATCATTCCCATAAGCATCTTCACCCCAGAAGAGAACACAATCATATCTACAAGCATGGATTTTGATGTAGGAAAGGCCAAGATGTTTAAGGATCTATTGCACCTTACTATGAGTGGTAGGAAGACGATGACCGGGGGGCAACAACGAACCAGACCACTTCAGCCAATCATCAACAGCCTTCACACTCATTTTGTTCTCCACTTTGAGCTTCATTACTCCCATAACACTTTCGAGAACAGTCTTATTACACCCGTTGTACAACGAGGTCTGTTGGAAGGCAATGAGGTTGTTGTACTTGTCCATACCAGCAGTGTTGACAGCTGTAGGTAATTGCTGGACTGACTCAATATGAGGGAAGTCTCCAACGGCGGGAGGGATATCGATATCCGGTGCTTGAGCAAATATATCGCTCTCATGAGGAAACATATCGTTGATCAACCTTGTTGTTGGATCATTGGATGTACTGCCACTCTCAAAAAATTGTCCGTGATCATGTTGACCAACTGTTGAGCTCTCACCGTGATAAATCCAACATGTGTACTTATCCCAAAACCCGTTTTTCTTCAAGTGCTCCAATACTTTATCGATGTGAAAACGATATCGCTCGCTGCGACACTGACATTTCGTACACGGACAATAATGAATTGTCATCCCTCCACAATTAACCTTCACATATTCTACAAAACTTCTAATTCCACGGTGATATCTTACATCCCATCTTGGAAGACATATCCAACTCTTGTCCATCCTGAAAATTATAACTGCATGTATATATACCCATGATCTTATTAATTCAAATTTCATAGCTAGATATAAATATTTATTATTTTAATTCCCATAATTTTAATATATATATATATACACACACACGTACACCCTAACTATATATATATAATCGATCACAAAAATCTAAATATATATATATAACGTTAACCATGCACGTACGTCCACGTACGTACTAGCTAGCTAGCTAGTGTACATTTAATCCTATATATATAATAATAATCACAATATATATAATGTAATATATTAATTAAATAAATTAATCACCCAAGCTAGCTAGCTAGTTATTGCTATATATATATTCACAATAATCAAATTAAAATTAACAACAAATAATATATATTTACGATCAATCACGCGTACGTACTCAAAATCAACCATCGATCAATTACTCAAACTCAAGAATCAATTAATTAACTCGATCGATCGATCAATATATATATATATATATATATATTCAAAATCAATTAATATCGATCGATCTATATATTCAACAAATTAAGCATTAATACATGCATGCACAACACACACATATATATATATATATATTAATTAAGCACGACCACTACAACATTTTTACCCATTGCCGGCGACTTTTATGTCGCCGGCAATGTTTTTGACATTACCGGCGATTTTTGCCGGAAAAATCGCCGGTAATGTCTTTTTTTTTTTTTTTTTTACATTACCGGCGATTTTTGTCGCCGGTAATGTCCGTCGCCGGCAATGTCTCGATGGTAATGTAAAAAAAAAAAAAAAAAAAAAAGACATTACCGGCGACATAATTAATGTCGCCGGTAATGTCTTTTTTTTTTTTTTTTTTTTACATTACCGGCGACATACATTTATGTCGCCGGTAATGTCGTTTTTTTTTTTTTTTTTTTTACATTACCATCGAGGCATTGCCGGCGACGGACATTACCGGCGATTTTTTGTCGCCGGTAATGTAAAAAAAAAAAAGACATTACCGGCGATTTTTCCGGCAAAAATCGCCGGTAATGTCCAAAAACATTGCCGGCGACTTAAAAGTCGCCGGCAATGGGTAAAAATGTTGTAGTGGACGTACCTATATATATAATGCGCATGAATCGTCACGAACTCATTCTCGACATCACCCAAAGATCGATTTCAGAGCATTTTCATAAAAAATGGAAAGTTTTTTGAATGACAGATCGAGCTGCTGCCCAGATCTGAAATAAGAAACTATAACCGACGATATTGAAAAATCGTTGGTAATAGTCAAAAAAAATCGTCGGACATAGTCGAAAACTATGACCGACGAGTTTCCGGCGACTATAACCGACGACAAGAAAATCTCGACGGTCAAAAAACTATAACCAACGAGATTATCCTGTCGTCGGTTATAGTTTACTATAACCGACGAGATCCCTTCTCGTCGGTCGTTTTTTAAGGACCTCGTCGGATATAGTACTTCTTCTGGTAGTGATAATTCCAGAGGTGCATGCAACGCGGGCACGTACTCCAGGAAGCTCAGGAATAAATCCATCCATATATAGCTGTGGGATTGGCCTTCAAGGAAACAAATCGAATATGTGGATTGTACGTGTGTTCTCACCTTCTCGATCAGTACTTTGTAGGACTACGTTACCAATTTATTAGCCACGGCAGTCCTTGTAGAAAGACGCCTAAATCATTTTTTTTTGATGGAAAAGACGCCTAAATCATAGAGAGGTAGCCTTGGAAGTTTGAAAAGTCGGGTCACAATTATTCTGGAATGGTCACGATCCATAATAGTGCTATTATGCCTGACTGGCTACTATCAGTCTATCATGATACTGGAAAGTGGAAACCTCAACTTACCAATTAGCTCCGTAGAAACCTCCATCTCACTGCGAGGCGCCGTGCCAGCTTTGGCTAGTTAATTAGCTCGAATGAAATTTTGTTTTCCGACAAATAGACAACTTAATTAGTTAGACTCTTCTAAGCTTCCATCTGATTGCCATACAAACAGCCAAACACAGTAACAAAGACGTACGTTGTCGATTATTGATCATGCATGCATGTGGATGCATATATAAATCGAGTAAATCATTGGTCGATCAGCTTGCAGTTGTTTGAGGCAACCTAGCTAAAACGTATTTCTTTCGCATGCCTTATGTTAGGAAACCATGATTTATTATTCAAGAAAATGTAGAAAACTAAGAAACAACAGTAAAAAAAATGTTGGAGAGATTTGTGATTACATTGTGTTCATTGATAGTGAAGAATAATGATACAACAATTACATATAGGATTATATTTGTAGAATGACATAAATGCCTGATATATTGCTATATGAAACTGATATTTGGGATTTCCCTATTTGCTCTAAACTATTACTTGCACTCCCTTTTTGGTTTAAATGATTTTCAGCTAATGCAATATCTTATATTCCGTTTTCACCCCTTTTACCAATTTCTCTTTTCTTTTCCCTACACATGCATGCATGGTCCAACGCCGACAATAGACCATCTCTCCGCCCTCCAAAACTTCACCATACGCGGCGAGCTCGACCAGATCGTCCGGGTCAACGACGAGTTTTGTTTTGGGTCGGCCTTCACCTTCCATTGCTTCACCGAGACCGCCTACCGCTCCAAGCAAGGCAGTCTCTACACCCTCGAAACTCTAGTCCACTACATCATCCGATCCACCACCGCCACGTCAAGCACATCGAGTACATCCAGAGCGCCCGAACCCAGGGAATCCCCTCGATCGGAAACCCTTACTCGATTACCTCAACGACAAGATTTGCTCCTTCGACTCCATTGAATTCGTCATTCCTCAGAACCATGAATTCCTGGATTCGCCCCAAAACAACGTGGCTGAAGCCGCTCCCAATAGCTACAAGCCTACAACAACAATGTCGACCTTTGCCTCATGAAGATTGCAAAAAATGAGGAGAC
Organism: Geum urbanum; assembly: GCA_946800695.1. Lineage (NCBI taxonomy): Eukaryota > Viridiplantae > Streptophyta > Magnoliopsida > Rosales > Rosaceae > Geum > Geum urbanum. The sequence continues at coordinate 8,510,366 of OX326997.1, forward strand.
TGCGGCACTGGTGGACTACATGTCGCTAATCTACGCCGCCGGGAGGCCGCTGAAGTGCCGCGAGGATTTGCTGGAATTTGAAGAGGAGGATTTTTTTTTTTTGACGAAAAATAAATTACAACTTCCAGACTCTGTTACAAGGGGAGGAACTTATACGACGTAGCAAAGAAAAGAAAAAATATGTAAAGAAAGGGAAAAGAAAAGAAAATAAGGGTAGAAATGGAATATAAATGATTATATAAATTGAAAATCATTTAAAATCAAAAAGGAAGTGCAAGTAATAGTTTAGAGCAAATAGCTGGAGGAGTCCCAGTATCATCAGCTCCCTTGCTATAATCCTAACACCTTCTTCTTTGTTTTACCTGGATTAGGTTACACCACCCGGCCAACAACAAAGGGATGTGTTTAGGAATGAGGAATAGGCGTTGGTGATTGGTGAGCGTTTAAAGCATCATATCACATCCATGGATTATTAGTCAACCTATATGTACGTGTATATACCCAAGTTAAACTTCTCAGTCGCAAGAATATCCCTATGAAGTACCCATAAAAAAACCCCTAGCTAGGAATTAAAAAACTGTAACCCTAACCAAATCCGGCGTACGTACTAATCCTATATCTTATCATCCCCTCATTTGAAATACGTACGTAAAAATGCTGAAATGCGCAAGTTATTTTTATCGAGATCAGATTAAACTTCGTCGTTTATTGTAATTAGATAATGATCGAAGTACCTGCGCAGATTACATCTAGGTATATTTCTTTAGTCAATCATGCATGCATGAGCAATTTCCTCACATTGTTTCAGACTTAAATTTCAATCCGGCCAGATTGTCAACTCTAACATTCCACGTGTGTAACTGACTGGTCGTTTTGGAACAAAGTAAGGTACTTAAATACAGAAATCAAGCTAGCTCCTCAGTTCCTTAAACTTTCCCTTTTGACATTTCTATATACACACTTTTTTCTTGACGTGACAGAGATGGTCGACATTTATAAGTGGAAAATTAGAAAATTAATTTTCTACTAGATTTTGAGAAAATCAAACAAACGGACCAAGCGTAAGAATAATTAAAGCCATTTGAATATGTATGCATGGAAGCTTGTATAGAGAACAGTACGTGGTTTTATTCAATAGATACCAGAAACCATTATATGAAATTCAAACCCAGTGATCTGTATACGTACACCATCTGGAAAGAAAACCTTGCATGCATTAATTTGACTCATGTCCAGTGTTCTGCTGGGTACGTAAAACGACTTTGAACAACTTCAAGAAACATATATATTAGAGTTTTCGATTACACACTGTCGGCCAAAGTAATGACCATGCATATTTTCTGGTTGGGTTCTAGTTAAGTTCTCGGAGGCTTCCTAGCTTTACATTTATAGTGTATATTTATGGGAGAATCTCCGGATCTGGACTTTTAAATGGAGAATTCGTGAGGGTTCTTGAATTACTAGTTAGTTGAGTATTTTAATATATGCATGTCCTAGTGAAACATTCTTTAACATACATATATATAGTTTCTTGGGAAGCAGTCTTCACAGTGATATCATAGTAAATCATAAAACATATAACAATCTGGATCGATCAGCGCATGCATATATTCATTTGTATAATATGTCAAACTGTCATAGGACACAAGTTAGACTCTTTAGCTAGAAAGCTCTTGAAATTGAAATCAGTGTTCTCAAAAGACTTTCAATTTAGCTTGAATTTCCATCATGCATGCTCAGGGAAAAGCGAATTTGCCCCCAAATGAACCAATATATATTATATAATGCATGAAGTGCATATACATGCCCAACAGGCTTAATTGGCGAGCTAGCTAGGGGGTTCCGTACGAGTATAATCTTATTAATTCAAAGGGTTTCATCAATTTACAAGCAATTATAGGGTTCTTGTACTGGATTTTCTAAGAAAATGTTTGCTATGGCCGGCAAATTAAGATTTTAAAAACTTAAATCATACCACTAATTAAGTACGTGTTTGAAGGGCACAAAGCAAAGGAGTTCCACTATTATTCATACGCAAGGGAAAGTAATTAACCACGACGTGAAGGAAGCTTTTACCCTGCTTTTACACGTACGTACTGATAGAGAAATGGTCATGATCCAGTATATATGATTCATTTCTTTCTTTTACAGTTTTACCATACAGAAAATTAATCTACCTTTCTTTGATCTCAAAATGTAAAATTCTATTTGGTCTCGTGCTTCTTTATGCATTATCAATCTAAGACCAATTAGTTTTCTAGCTTAAAAAAAAAATTAATCCAAGACTAAGTACTCGTGCAAGAGTCCTCTCCAGCCTATAAATACCTCATCTTTCTCATAGTTTCAGCAAACCAATTCAAGCCTATCGGGCATATATATATACCACTTTCTTACCAAAACCAGCTTATAATCCCACCCCAAGCTTTGAAACACATCAAGCTAGCTAGCCTGCAATAACATGGCTCGTGTTGTTTCAAAAGTTGGGATTATTGGTGCCGGAGTGAGCGGCATAGCTGCTGCGAAACACCTAGTCCATCACAATCCTGTTGTCCTGGAAGCCACTGATTCCATTGGGGGGGTTTGGAGGAGTTGCTCTTACAACTCCACAAAGCTTCAGTCTCATCGACGCGATTACGAGTTCTCTGACTTCCCGTGGAATGATAGAGACAATCCAGAATACCCTTCTTATTTAGAGATATTGGACTACTTGAACTCTTACGCAGAGCACTTTGATTTGCTCAAGTTCGTGAGGTTCAATTCCAAGGTCGTCGAGGTTCGATTTGTTGGTGACCGAGAAACCATTGATGTTGGTTTCAAACCACCGGCTGGTCAGCCTGTTTGGGAAGTTGCTGTGCAGACCAGTGGTGAAGATCGTATTCAGGTTAGAAATTTATCATTTCATATCCAATAACTGGTATATATAAACCCTGCTCTTCTTTTTAACTTTTCCTTTTCAGCAATGCTAATTTGGTGTGTGTGTTCACTACAGTGGTACGCCTTCGAGTTTCTCATCGTCTGCATTGGGAAATATGGTGACATACCTAAAATTCCAGAGTTTCCACAAAACAAAGGCCCTCAAGTGTTTCAAGGTCAAGTTATGCATTCTCTTGATTACTGCAAACTAGACCAGGATGCCGCCTCTCAGTTACTCAAAGATAAGAAGGTCGTCGTAGTTGGATACAAAAAATCAGCTCTTGATTTAGCTGTGGAGTGTGCCGAGGCAAATCAAGGTATATAAATACCTACATGCATGGCTCAATAACTTTATCTTCAACGTATGAATGCATGCTTTCGTAGATCATTTAGTAAACAAATTTAGCTGTGTCTTCTCGGTTATTGCAACTGTTTAAAAATTTCAAACTGTAGAATGATTCAAGATGAAAAATAAAGAAAGAAAGGTGATCTGAACTTTGAAGTATTATGTAATGAATTAAGTGATTTAGCTCTTAATTTCCACGTTATGGGGTTGGAATTTGCATGGCTATTGTTAGAGGCAAATCACAGTGTGTACAGAAAAGAATAATTTAAAAGGGGCATTCAACCATCAATTTAAGATGATCTCAACTGTTTGACTTGAACACGTTTTTTCGACAATTCTTAACCTGAATTGAATTGTTCAATCATGGTTTTGACTTAACCATGAAATTGTATTTCCACGATCTTACTGTTTTGACTATAATAGTCTGGGTGTTTTTATTTCAATTAATGCATCATCTGGTTAATTTTCATGATTGAAGGACCAAAAGGGCAGTCGTGCACAATGGTGGTGAGGACTTTACACTGGACAGTTCCCCATTACTGGGTTTGGGGTTTGCCATTTTTCTTGTTCTATTCAACAAGATCTTCACAGTTTCTCCATCCAAGACCTAATCAAGGCTTGCTCAGAACCCTCCTTTGCCTCCTAGTTACATCCCCACTGGTATTTAATTAATTTACTAACCAAACCAACCTTGCTTATTTGGTTTTTATAAACATGCATGCAGTCCTTATATATTATATTTTGTTCAGAGGCATGCAATCTCAAAGTTCATCGAAACTTACATTCTGTGGAAGCTTCCATTGGAGAAGTATGGACTGAAACCAGAACACTCTTTCGAGGAAGATTACGCTTCATGCCAGATGGCTATCACGCCAGACAACTTATTCTCAGAGGCTGATAAAGGAAAGATTGTGTTCAAGAGAACACAAGGAAAATGGTGGTTCAATAAAGATGGAATTGAACTCGATGACAACACTAAGATCAAAGCTGATGTTGTGGTATTTGCAACTGGTTATGATGGGAAGAAGAAACTCACAGCCATCTTACCAGACCCTTTCAGAAGCTTGTTGGAATACCCTTCTGGTATCATGCCCTTATACAGGTAATGCTGCATTACAAGAAACATGCTTGGTACTATGGTTAGGTGCAATCGTGTCTTTAACGTCTCCTAGATAGTTTATCAACATTGATGGCCTGACAACAAAGCATGTCACATATATGACCAAAAAAGGCGAAAATGTACATCTATTTTAAAGTATTGACTCCTAGTTTCTGTTTATGCAGGGGAACCATACATCCTTTGATCCCGAACATGGCTTTTGTGGGTTATCTTGAGAGTGTTTCAAACCTCCATTCATCTGAGTTGCGCAGCATATGGTTGGCTAGACTAATAGATAATAAGTTTAAGCTACCAAGTGTGGAGAAAATGCTTGAGCAGACATCTAAAGAACTGGAAGTGATGAAAGACACCACCAGGTTCTATAAGAGATTCTGTATCTCTACTTTCAGCATCAACCACAGCGATGAAATCTGCGAGGAGATGGGATGGACATCTTGGAGGAAGAACACCTGGTTGGCAGAGGCATTTAGCCCCTATGGCAGTCAAGACTATCTGCAGAAATACTGAACCTTAAGTTTATTTTCAAGCTAATTATTTCTTTAATTATATGAAGAAGTTCAATAAAGATAACCCAGTTACATAAGAATATATAGGAAGCAATATACACTGTATTCATGATTTATTCATCTCAATACAGAATTTTTCCATTAGTTCTGAACTTTCCACAGATTCATTGTGTCATAATCAACATTGGAGTAGGCAGGGAAGAAAGATATAAACGTGGGCTGCTTGATACAGTCACAATGCATAGATTTTTCATCACACTTTTGACCTAAAATTTCCACACTGAAAATGACATCCCACTTGCAGAGTTGCAGCCAAGGCCATACTTGATTTTCATTGTCAACAATAGTTTTGTTTACAATAGTTTGGCTTCATATATAAGGCATAACACCGCTGCTTTTATACTTGTCAAGAGTCCAATAGAGACCAACAGCATCAGAATCTTTCAATATACAAAACTAAGTACTTGTGTAGCTCTATGTAGAGATATAGAATGAACAGAGGGATACGGACAGAAAATTAGAAACTAAGCCAGGGAGAGATTTAAAGGCTTTGAAGTAGCTTGAGCGTTTCATCGATATGTTTCTCAGGTTGGAACTGGTTGTTGTAGATGAGCTGAACCACCCCATTCTTGTCCATAACATAGGTCTGTCTTCCGGGCAAAGTCCCAAACAGATCTGATGGCACTCCCCATTCTTTCCTCACCTTGTTGCCTTCATCACTCAGTAATGTGAATGGAAGCTTGTATTTCTTTGCAAAAGCCTACATATGAATATTTCATATTTGCAATCAGGTAACCAACTATTGAAGTCTTCAAACATGGATCGAGTCCATTATTAGATAAATTTCCAGCAATTATACCTTATGTGATGCCGAGTCATCACCACTAATCCCTACAACTTGAGCTCCAGCTTTTTTGAACTTCTCATAAGAATCTCTGAAAGCACAAGCCTAATATAGTATCAATTTGTTAGTGTCTGCATTAACCAAAGGTCCATTATTTATCTGAGTGATGCCAATTCCTATGTGAATTGCATCCCATAAGTCATAAAGATCCACACTTTCAACCATCTTATCATAGGTACAAATTGATATAGGATAAGCATAACTACAATGTCATTTAAGAATCAAGCTTCCTGAAACCAACATGCAAATAGGAAATCTATAATTTTCGATAGCCCAATATTTATCTAACCTAAAATGAGAACTAAAACAGTAAAACATGCCAAAATTAATCCTGTTCTTTGGAGAAAGGCAAAACCTGTTTGGTGCAGCCAGGGGTCTCATCCGCTGGGTAGAAATAGAGAACCAAAGGCTTTCCTTTGAACTTGGAGAAGCTCACTGGTTTACCATCTTGATCCTTCAGAGTGAAATTTGGGGGAGCCTTGCCTTTCTCTACCTGTCAAAACAACACGAATTCATAACCAACTCAATAAATTAACTTACAACTACCATTAAGTCACAGAACATGTGAGAAGCAATGTACCTTGCCACAAATGGTGTTCATCCCAGAAGACGTAGATGGGATTGGCGAAAAGGTTGAAATGGAGAGCTTGACGCCATAGAGTTGAGAATGTGATGATTTGGAGACTATTTGAGAAGATGGGTAGTAGTGTTTGGGAGTTTGAATGGGGAGTAGAGAGGTGAAGGTGTACTTGGGAAGAGAGAGGGAAGCCATGAGTGAGAACCAGAGAGATGCTAGATGAGGAACTCAAGTGCGTGGTGGATATGACTTCTTTGTTTTTATGAACTAGTGATTTGAAGCAGTGGTTTTGTGGGTTCTTGACATTTGTGGGGGAGGCAGATAAGGGAGCACATTGGCTATGTGTGAAACTTGGGATAGACTCTGGCTTTGAGCATGGACGATTGCTGACCCCAACATTCTGTTACAAAATTACTCGGTGTGAAAAGTTAAGGTGCGGCGGCTATTTGAATCCAATCTTCACAATGGCTCAAAGATGGAAAAAATTCATCATCGTGCTCTGAATTTTTATAAAATTTTCAATAAAATATCCATATTTTAAAAATTATCAAAATGTTGATTAAACTTATAAAATCATATATTTGTGGAGCCTAGACCAATTTTTTCGATGACGTGATAATATTTTTTTTTTTCGAAAGACAGAGCCGAAAAAACTTTAATCTCCTTGCTTTAAAAATATATAAAAAAAAAAACTCCTCTCTCTCTCCGACTCAAGATATAGATCGTGCTTGCCTGGACCTCCTCCTCATCGTAGCATTCAAATGTCTCCGATCACCTTCATCTCCTCCAATCGAAGCTCGCCTGGATCTCTCAGAGATCGGATATTGAAGCTCGCCTGGACTTTTCCTCCACCTCCTTGATGTTAGCTCTGCTTCCCGCCAAACCACAACCTCGTCACGCCGGTGAAATCTCAACCCGCACACTTCTAAGAAGTCACCATGTAAATCCAAATTAGTTGGGTTCTCAAACCCTCGGTAGCGCGGGAAAGAGGAGAAGTATTTGGATGTAGAAGGGATTTGACTTAGGGTTTGGATGTTATTAGGGGAAAGACGATGAAGAAGAGCTGGCTTGGTTTGATTGGCGTCATCAGAAACGTTATGGTTCCGGTTAAGGAGCTGTTGGGGAATTAAGGGAAAGAAGAGGAGGTGCGATTAAGGCAGTGGAATAGAGGAAGGAGGGTTGGATTTCATTGGCTCTTAAAGTTTGGAATAGAGGTAGGAGGCGATGGAGATGTGAAGGACGTCAAATCGTGTCGGAAGAGAGAGAGAGAGAGAGAGAGAGAGAGAGAGCTCAGATCGTGCGCGGTGGAGAGGGGTGTGCGCGACTGATGGTGTGACGTAGAAGTGAAGCAGGGCGTTTTGATTTGGGCCAATGAGAACAAGCACCATAAATATATGGTTTTGTAAGTCTGGGCATCACGTTGATAATTTTCAAAGTGTAGGCATTACATTGAGGACTTTGCAAAGTCTCAGACCCTGATGATGATAATTTTCCTAAAGATATTGAGTTCGGAAAAGGGAGTTCAGTTCACCCACTAACCAGGAGTGAGTCGGTCAAGCATGGTTGTTTGGACCATAAATAAATATTATTTGGACGATTCATGCATATTATTTAGCAAGCATACTTTGGGAAGGAAATCGCTCGCTGTAATCTTTGTTGAATAAATGAAACGTAATCTAGCGAATCTGGTATTCATAATCCTTCAAAGATTTAGATTTCTTACTCTTTTCAGCAAGAAATACGCTTGAGCGGTCACTATAAATAGAGGGTTCATGACAAGATCAAAAGACACATCTACACACACACAAGCAAATTTGCTCTCAGCAAACAAGCTCTCTCTCAGGAGAAACAATCGACAGCTGCGGACTACGAGTTTTCATCAAACATGGCGTGACAAATTTGATAGTTTACTCTTATCAGACAATAGCAACCAAAGAAGGTTTCAGCAGACATGGCGTGAAGGTTTCGGCGGTCACAGAAGTTACAACCGGTGTTCTCAACACTCACCAAGAAAATTTCTCTGTTTTATACCGGACATGGTGTATGAAACATCGATTTTCATGGTTCTACAACGAGATCAATAAACCAGTCCTAACTAATTAGGCATAAGTCCTAGGTCACCTAGGAAAAAAGAACTCATCGGGTGATTTTGGTTCTCTCCTCGCTTCAATCGCTTGTGTAGAAACAAAATTAGCGGAGCAACGTAAATCAACATTCTGCCTTTAACAGTGGCATGCCCAACGTACATCTGTGCTGAAAAATTGAGCGAAACAATGGTATAAAACCTAAAATGTGACTTCATAAAAGTCAAAGTACACATATGAGGTGCACATAGAAAATCGGAAGTTAGATCAAATAAACAAATAATGTAAATAATGTAAGGGCGTTGCTGGAGTTCTTAGTTTCGTGCCATAATGTGTCATGAACTTTTTATTTTAATTTTGTATGTGGTTTGTTACTTTAGATGGTAGGTTATCTAACATCTAGATGTTATAGCAACTCTAACAGTTTCCTCATATTTGAGTTTTTCATCATTTTAAGGAATATGTTGGTTGTTTAGCTCTAACAGATTCTCTAAACACATTTCTTATTTTAAAGAATACGATTAGAGAGAAAGTAACATTCTCTAAATTTACAACATTCTCTAAATTTTTAGAGAATAAAATGAGGGAAAAAATAAAATCTGCAAAATGGGGAATCTGTTGGAGTTGAAACATAAAATATATCGTAAACTGTATTTTTTACTCCCTTATAATAGAAAAAATATGGAGAAACTGCTGAAGATGCTCCTAAGTAATGACTTAAATTTGTTGACTTGAGCAAGTTTTTCTAGATTCTTTAGTTAATAAATTGACACCCCCTCAATTTTCTTAAAAATAAAAAATAAAAAAATTATATAATTTAGTTAATATCAACTTGTTTAAGAAAGTAGTATTTTGGTATCTCGGTGTGTGTCTTGTTCTAATTAGTATAAAAGTAGATATTCTCTCAATTCTTGATTTATAAGGATATTGATTGTAATGCATATTTAAAGGTCATTTATCAATTAATAAAGAACAATTTCAATCCATTGTGTATCCATTTACTTTTCTCATTCAACACGTTATCAACAACTCTTGAGTTGATAACCAACTCAAACTCTAAACAAAAAAATACCCTAAGCCCTAAACACAACAAACTCCACCGCTGGAATACTTCTCCATAGCCGGAGCATGCCACGAGAGTTCGTGGTACTTTTCTTCAAAACTTTTAAGTTTTTCATACCAAGCATAACACCCTCGAGGTAAATTTTAGAATTAGGTTGTAAAACTTAATTACCACAACATCCTGGATCTAGGTTTAGATTTAGGTTGAGTTTTATTACCGTGATTTATTTTTTATGCCCTAGTTCCTATAGCACTACAAAAAAAATGCATTTTGCAACGACAGCTTGCCGTCGCAAATAGTGAAAATATCGTAGTAAATACTCTTTTGCAACGACAAAATGAGTATTTGCGATGACATCGTTTCCGTCACAATAAGTGATGACGCAATTGCTAATAGCGATGGTTTTTACTATCGTTTGTACCTATTTTCCATGGCACAAATTTTCCATGGTAATTTTTTTTTTTGCGACGGTAAACTTGTCGTCACAAAAAATTTGGTCAACTGTGGCGTTGTTTGGTTTTTGAGATGGTAAATCACCGTCGCACAAAAACAACTTTTGCAACGGCACAATTGTCATCGCCAACAGTTATTTTTCCGTCACCCACCAAACTTGTTGAGGGAATTTTAGACTTTTACCAAAGGTGTTCCCGTCGCAAATGAATAAATTATTAATAAAAAAATGATTATGATATGCACATCTTCAGTACTAGAATCATTTTTTCTCCTGTTGTTCAGTACGTACAGTGATACAAGTAACACCATGAAACAATTCTGAAAATTTAGTACTTAACTAACTTGAAGAAAACTTAAAAATGAATAAAGATCCAGGTGAAAAATTCACCAATACATAACTATTTCAAGAAATCAACAATCCCTAGCTGCAACTTTTCTAAGTTTCTCTAACAATGGTTCACTTTGAAAGCCTGATGTGTTCCTCAACTCTTTCACGTTCGTTTGAGGTTGTCATCACTCGGCTCAGCTCAGCACTCTTTTGCTGTACAATTCATATTTGACATCAGTATACATTATTGAGTATAGGGCACTGACACACCCATCCTATACATATTCAATCCAGTAAGCAAAAAATGAATTAATTCAAATGTTATGACCAAAATATAGTGAAAGAACTCAACCCCGATTTAGTTGTCTAAATTGAAATTAGACCCTAGCGACACCACAACTTACAAAAAATTTGCCAGAGTTTACTTTATAAAATGTATATAAACCAAGAACCTGCAAGAAGACTACACTTCACAGATAAATTCTCAGACACACCGTGGACCTCCAATATCTATCTGGATGTCTCAAAATCCAAATATAAAACTAAACTCAAGGTTTACAAGAAATCCAGAAAATATTCAGGAGTATAACTCAAACTGAATAACACAACACAAGTATTCAGAACGACTTCTAATTACAAAATATACAAGACTAGCAGATTACATCAGGAACCTACTTGAAGGAAAGTGTGATTTGAACTCTAGGCATCCTGCGATGACGTGCAACCACGGGAAAGAAACTGCAATCTGGGCGACGAAAACTGAAAAACCCAGAGAAAAGCATATAAATAATAAAATTGTTAGAGTGAATAGACGTCAATCATAATATGCCGCATAAATAAATCCAACATGCTTTTCACAATAAATGCACATAAAATCATGCGAGTCAAAATAAGCAAATTCAGGTCAAGTGCTCATAAAGACGTAACTCTCCTGGATACTGTGTGTGTGTGGGGGGGGGGGGGGGGGGGGGGGGGGGCGCAGTAACTTGAGTACATTTTCCTCAAAGTTACAACACCCCCGGGTCAAGTGCTCATAATGACGTAACTCTCCCGAGTACTGTGAATCACGGGTCAAGTGCTCATATAGACGTAACCCTCCCGAAGCATCTCGGGGATCAGCCGAAAGGCCATAGCATCGATGCATTCCATATATCCATACTCGATGTAAAAACTAATCACATGTGCCTCCAAACCAATGTATGCTCATAAAATACATAATTATAAATGCACACTCATAAATGTATAATCGTAAAACATACTCATAGACTCGCAAATCTACTGTGAAAATCAAAGTGTCCACTCATAGATAACAGCTAGCCCTGAGGTCCGGCGGAAGATCTTTCGCCAAAAACTCTCTCACGATCACCTGAATAACAACGATACGATCAATAAATAATGAATTTCGTCATACGGAGCAAATACGTCAAGAACTCCGCGTTCTCGAAAATCGTATCGCTCAAAATATCGACGAGGATAACAAAATTCTCAAAATATACCCAAACATTCCTCGTCCCAAATTAAAACACTCAATTCAACTCGAAAACCTCATGAATACGATCGGGACGCGATTACAAGCAAAACGACATAAAAATCTCTGAAAACCCCCAAAAACAGACAATCGCAGGAGCTCCGCCGTAAACCACCGCCGCGGTGCCAACAGTGACATTCCCCAGCAAGCCATACATCAAAATGATCATTTCCTTAAGCCCAACCAAAATCCCAAACCATAATCACCGTGGCCGGAATTAAGCCCAAAAGCCACGGCCCAAAACTCCCTCTCCGACGACCACCACAAGCTCCACAAAACCTCCTCCTTGTCCCAAATTGATCACCCAGAAAGCATCAAGAGGATGAGGGAAACCAAACCCCCATCACCCGCGACACCACAACTCGCCGGAAACTGCCACCTGATCCCGGTGAAAACCAACAAAATCTCACAAACTCAAGCATGAATCAATAGAGGAACTCGAGAGCTTCTAACCATACTAAGATTGTGGCCGGAGGTGGCCGAAAAATCCGGGTCAGACGGCGAACTCAAACTAGGTCGGTGGAGGAAAATTGGTCAACTTGGTCAAACTCAGTCCAAATGTGTGATTTTCTGATTTTTACGACTATTCGATATTTATACGTCGCGAACCGACCAAACCAATGGCTCGGATAACTTCAACACAATCGAATAAGTACGACTAACTCGAAGATAATTTCAAATATTCATTTTCTATTCCCTGATTATCCGAAAAATCCTCTGAAACCTCCTTCGAGCTCGAAATCAAATCTTCTACAATTTCCACGAAAAAACTCAAACTAAATTCTTGCACGATAGATTAGTCGTTAACAAACTCAAATGTACAACCAACTCGCGATAAACACAATTCGTGCCGATAATCACATGACTCAAAATTCGGGTCGTTACATATAGTTCCTAAATAATAGCTCAACTCAATTGATTCACGTCATTAATGAATGCTTCAATCTGCAAGAATGTATGTGCTTATCAATACTTAAAGTCTATACCTATCAACATGATATGCATTGTAATAGGCACAAATGACTGACTCAAACATGAGATTTCAATATCAATATCAATATCTCTGCAACCCTAAATATAACTCTACAACTCTCTGAACAAGGGACAACCTCTAAGTCACGAAGAGATAAATTAAGCAAAATAAAAACCTAAAAACTGAAATCTTTGATCAAAGCAACATGAAGGAAACATGACACAAAAAAACACTAGTAACCTGAAAAGAGGCAATAATATCAGCTTTCTCAGTTGTACATTTTGACTGTGCATCGGGTTAGAAAGAGCCAAAAGGAGAGGTTTCTACGTCATTTGTATCTTTAATCGTGTTTGTCATTAGCTTCACACACATTTCTTTCAACGAGACTTCATCATCTCTGTTACTGGGTACTATCTCTCTCTAACTATTGCTAGACATGAAGATTGAAACATAACAAGCCAATTCAATGGTACTGCAAAAGATTCTGCACTACATATGAAAATATTGCAATGAGCAACATTATTCAGAATGTTACTCATAAACTTCCTAGGACAACCAACTCATAAAACTAGCTAGATCATTCTCTAAACAGCTAAATCAGTTTCTACTTCCCATAGCAACACCTACGTCAATTTCTTCAGGCCAAAATCATTCAAAAGAAAATGATGCTTTTTCACATGCCATAAAAGCTTACCCCTTTTTAATATTCCAAGTAGTTGGGTACATAGTTAGGAATCACATACCTTGATCATTTTAGATCAAGCATCTCTGTGACCCAGCCATCATATGTAAGTTGCATCATACTGTTATCAGAACATTTCGAGACGAACTTTTACATTTGAGGCTCCCGCAAAGGGATACGGGTGATCTTCTTGAGCTTCTAAACCAACAGAACTTTTACCTTGATGCATTATTCTAAAGAGAGGAATCTCATAATCTACTTCCGTGAACCAATGAATTTGTTGTCTAGTGACCACCAATATCCATTCTTCGATCCATTTCTTCCTGCAATCAGTAAAATGCAGTAAATGTAAGAATCCTATTAACTAAATACAACATCATTTGATATAATTGGGGTATTCTGCCTCTTGCTTCTAAAATACAAATGAGTTTCTCACCTAAGCTATATATTTTGTAAGGCCATGAGTCTGCAATACACAAAACCACAAGATTCATATAAACCAAGAGTACCAAAATGCAAGATAATTAACTATCCTAGACTTTAAACCACAATGTTCTTCCAAAATCATTTACAGGCACAATCATTTCTAAAATCATGTACTGACATAGCTTCAGCTTCTTTGGTGACCAGTCAATATACACCAGGGCGTTCTAGTATTATGAAGATCATAGAAATATATGTTGTAGTCTACATACCCAAAGTCCAGCAAGTTGCTAAAGTGAGTAGAGAACTGTACACTACATACATTAGCAATATTTTTGTTTCTGATGATGCCTACACAATTTTTCTGCATATAAAGAAAGAAAAAAGTTCAGAAGAATTACACAGCACACATTTGCACTGTAATAACAAAGTGCTGAAATAACAAAATTCATGCCGTGACTACAGCTTGTCATCTTATTCAGTAAAAATGACAAGAAGGCATGTTCCTTCTTGTTCACTTGGAAGAACTTTAACTACTCATGTATTAGAAACACACTGGCAGTGAAAGAGACTCAAGGGAATAATGAACAAATTATTCTTCAACTTTGACTATAATATGACGAAGCATCAACCCTCTAATACTGGTATATCTGTGCTCGAGAAAATGATAGGAGAGTGCCTCACTAATGTTCCAGACATCCACTACATGCTGGAAGCAGGAAGTAGTGGAAAACTGAGGTCATTGCCTAACTAATCTAGTGTTCTGGCTGCTCTTTTGATTCGTTGCAGATGAATCAACAGAGAAAAACTCATGCGCCCCTGATATTTTTCTCATTGAGCTATTTTCTAGATGAGAAAATCCTCCATCCATTGGACTTTGTAACATCTCTTTCAGGATAGGCAAACTCACATACTTTACTACATCACATGATAGAGTTATGAATGAACTGTGAACCACCGTGACATTCTATTCCATTCCAATAAAACTAGCACATAATTTCAGAAAAGGAAACATGAAACGACAATTGAATAACATAAATTTTACATCTAGCTAACAACAAATATGCTACTTAATCACAGCCACCACACAAATCAACTACATAAAAAAACTGACTGAATTATCAAAAACACGTACAAAACAATAAGCTCCACCTATAGCAAATCAACAAAAATGTAAACTACAAAACTGAGTCAACAGGTTTCTCAAGAACACCACTAGGCAATGGATTATAATAATCACTGCGGAAAGGAAACTCACCAGCAATGGAATTGATTCGACTTCAAGCACGACACTCTAGATATGAACACCACCGTGACAAGGGGATTGTCGACGCCGGGGACTACACCATGACAACCAATTTGCTACCACTTCTATCCTTCATGAAATCTCCAGCTGCGGCAACATCAACTCTAGATATGAGCTACCCAGTCCATGACCGCGAGAGCTTCGCTCCATAATGACCTAGGCGAGGACCTCGACCTTCGCGACATTCACTATCTGCAACTTCCAATCTACGGCGTTCATCTCCCACAATGACCCACTGCTCCAATCAACCGCGGCATACACTTCAGCCTCCACGACGTTCATCTCGACATCCGCGATATTCACTACTTCGGGTGACCCATTCCGCGACGACTTTCTGCCCCGAATCACCGCTCTGCAACCACGTCCGATTGCCTCGACCTCCATGATCTCCTCCATAGCCTCTAAACGAAATGCCTAGTGCCGACTCTAGCCGACGGTCTCCGCCTCCGCCGCCTATCACCCTGAATAAGAACACGAAGAGACAGCGAGGTGAATAAGCGAATCGATCGAGAGAGAGAGAGAGAATGAAGCGGCAAGTGTTTATGAGAGAGTGAGAGACTAAGAGAGGTGAGCTCAACAAAGCGTAAACCTAACAAAGTAAACAAATGATTTTTTTTCTTTTAATTTATATTAAGGGTTTAGAGATTAGTGTTTAGGGTTTTTGGTTTTGTTCATTTTTTTACATAGTGAAATAGATATAAACCCCACGATAACGTGTATGAGGTATTTGTGATTAAATTATTTTTGACGAAACGGCAAATCGCATTTTATTCTTAATTAAGGGCAATATGGTCACGATTTGATGCACAGATCGACGTTAAATGCAATTCGGAAACTTCTAATTTTATGTCCTAAAATCACAAATGGCATATCTGAAGGACACTTCAGACTCATATGTGATATCAGAGAACGGTGAAATCTCACTAACTAACAATGAGATGCACACATTATTATGTATAGATCATCCAATGTACTTAATGATGTTTTTGCTTATTCCGTCGCTCAAGAGATTATTGATGATGATGAAGTGGAACCTCGCTTGGTTAGTGAATGTTAGCGGAGAGCAGATTGGCCAAAGTAGAAAGAAGCAATGTAGGCTGAACTAGACTCTCTGAAGAAAAAAAATTCAAGTTTTTGGTCCAGTAGTGCTATGCCCACCTAATGTGAAGCCGATAGGACATAAATGGATATTTGTTCGGAAGCATAATGAGAAGACACTGCCGGATTAAGAGACATTGCCGGCGCCGGCAATGTTTTTTATCATTACCGGCGATTTTTCCGGGAAAAATCGCCGGTAATGTCTTCTTTTTTTTAACATTACCGACGACTTAAATGTAAGTCGCCGGCAATGTTTCGATGGTAATGTAAAAAAAAAAAAAGACATTGCCGGCGACTTCATTTATGTCGCCGGCAATGTTTTTTTTTTTTTTAAACATTACCGGCGACATAAATGTATGTCGTCGGCAATGTCTTTTTTTTTTTTACATTACCATCGAAACATTGCCGGCGACTTAAATGTAAGTCGCCGGTAATGTTAAAAAAAAAAAAACATTACTGGCGATTTTTCCGGCAAAAATCGCCGGTAATGATAAAAAACATTGCCGGCGATTTAAAAATCGCCGGCAATGGTTAAATATGTGGTAGTGAGAATGAAGTCATGCAGTATAAAAGATAGACTTGTGGTGCAAAGATTCTCTCAACGCCCTAGCATTGATTATGAGGAGACATATTCTCTAATCATGGAAATCATTACTTTCTGCTACCTTGTCAATTTGGGAGTATCCAAAAAACTAAATATGCAGCTGATGGATGTGGTGACAACGTATCTCTATAAAAACCTTGATTCAGAGATATACATGAAAGTTCTGGAAGGCATGGTCATACCAAATTCAAGTAACTCTATACCACGAAGTCCTCATGTAATTAGATTGAATCAATCCGGTAGGATGTGGTACACATGTCTAAGTGACTACTTGATTGGGAAGGGATACAAGAACAATGATTTGTGCCCAGGATTTGCCATAGTAGCGGTCTAAGTTGATAATATGAATATCATTGGGTCTCTTAATGAAATCAATTAGATGGTTGGCTACTTGAAATCCGAGTTTGAGATGAAAGAGGTAGGACTCAATTTTGTCTTGGTTTAGAGTTGGAACATAGAGTTGGTGGAATACTTATTCACCAGTTTACTTATGTCCAAAAGATGCTCAGGCAATTTAATATAGACAAAGCACACCCTTATAGCACACTAATAGTTGTTCACAGTCTGAAACCTAATAAGGATCTGTACTGTCCAAAAGATAATGATAAGGAACTTTTTGGAGCTGAGGTATCATACATTAGTACTATTAGAGTTTTGTTGTATTTATCTCAATACATTAGACCAAATATTTCGTTCTCTGTTAACTTGTTAGCTCGGTTTAGTTCTACGCCAACACAACGTTATTGGAATAGTGTAAAACATATCTTCATGTATTTGAATGGTTCCATTGACTTAGACTTGTTCTTTCACTACAAAGAATATAGAGAGAAGCTTGAAATTCTTGAAAAATTGATGGTTGAATCGCAACATGCAGATCATAGGATTTTCGACCAGTGGAAAAATTGTACTCTGGACGGACCTGAAGGTGTCAATCGACCTGTCAAGAGGACTTCTCGACCTGTCGAAGAATGCACCCTAGATGGACCCGAAGCAATTATTCCACTCGTCGAGTGAAAGCTTTGACCCGTCGAGATCCCCTTCAGTTGCGAGCACTGTACCTCTATTCAGTGCGGTCCCCTACTCATATACGCCTTATGATGTTTTGGTTGCTTTTGCTGATGTTGGGTATCTCTCTAACCCACACAAAAGATGTTCCCAAACAGGTTATGTATTTACTATGGGGAACACGGCGATTTCTTGGAAATCAACAAAGCAAACCCTTGTCGCTACTTCCTCAAATCATTATGAGATTATTGCTTTACATCAAGCGGTTAAAGAGTGTGTCTGGCTTAGGTCAATTATACACCACATTAGAGGATCTAGTGGATTACCATCAACTACGATAGCACCAACTTGTATCTTTGAGGACAATGCAGCTTGCATTGAACAAATGAAGT
The DNA here is from genome assembly GCA_946800695.1 of Geum urbanum. Taxonomy (NCBI): domain Eukaryota; kingdom Viridiplantae; phylum Streptophyta; class Magnoliopsida; order Rosales; family Rosaceae; genus Geum; species Geum urbanum. Next base: position 8,528,671 of record OX326997.1, read on the forward strand.
TAGGATATATCAAGGGTGATCACACGAAACACATTTCGCCGAAGTTTTTCTTCAATCAGCAACAACAGTAGCTATTGAACATTCATATGTGTCAAGTATGTTTGGCTGATAATGTTGCAGACTTGTTTATCAAGTCCTAACCCAAATCTACATTTGTAAAACATGTGAAAAAAATTAGAATGCAGAGATTGTCTGAACTCTAAGATTTAGTTACTGATCAGGGTGAGTTCATTCAGTAGACATCAGGGAGAGTCTACATCACACGTGGTCGCTTCTGTAGTTGATGCGTTATACTCTTTTTCTCTTCGACCAAGCTTTTGTTTTTACCCAAGAGGTTTTTATTTGCTTGACAAGATTTTTAGTGAGGCAACGGATTATGCATCATTTATTCTCTTCGACCAAGCTTTTGTTTTTACCTAAGAGGTTTTTATTTGCTTGACAAGGTTTTTAGTGAGGCAACGGATTATGCATCATTTATTAGGATCGCGACACAAAAGGGAGTGTTTAAGGAAGTAATATTCTTGGTATCACGGTGTGTGTCTTGTTCTAATTAGTATAGAAGTGAATATTATGTTAATCCCTAATTTATAGAAATATTGATTGTAATAAATTGTAATATATAGTTAAAAGTCAATGAATAAATAACAGTTTGAGTCTATTGCATATCCATTTATTTTTCTCCTTCAATACAACTTATTTTTAATTTCATCGAAAAAAAACTTATTTTTTTTATATACTTTTGCGTCAAGTAAAGAAAAAGAATAGAGCGTTGTCCTTCTTCAAGATTAAAGCGTGATCTCTAATCTAAACCGGCCTGAAGAGGCCGAACCGGGCGACCGGTTATATAATAAAACCCTCGTAAAACCCCAAAGTCCAGTAGCGAGCAAACACCAAGTACTACGCTTTGAGCTTGAGAAAGAAAAAAGTTTTTAACTATGGAGGGATTTCAGAAATGGATCGGCAAAATCTCAAAAGAGGCAGAAGCGGCCTCTTCTAAATCATTACCTTCTTCTTCTTCCTTTGAAGGTCATCGCTCTACTGAGGGTCTCTCCGCCGCTTTGTCCGACCAGTCTCGTATTATAGTCACCAGACCCGTCAGGTACATAACCAACTAGCTCTACCCTTTTCAAAATTATAGAGATTTCTTATTGTTTATGTTAATTTGGGCTTGGATTCGTTAGAAAAGTCTCACTTGGTAATATGCTTACAAAGTTTGGTTCTTTGGTCAATTTTTCCCAAAACTGATTGTGGGTTTTGGCAATTGAGCATGTATTGTCTTGAAGAGAAGTTGTTCTATATATGTATTCATTTAGGCAGATTGGTAGTTGGACTGAACTTGCAAGATTTGTACTGGTTGAATGGACTGTCAAGTTTGAATGAGATTGAATGATTGGATTCAAGTCGTGATTTTTATTTTGATGCAGAGGAGTGGTATCACTGTGGACGTGCTCAAAGTTCTGTGCCCTTGCCTTTATTGCTGGGATCATTGTTGGCTATACCTTGAAGCAACGAGTCAAACTCTGGGCAAACAAGCTTCTCAGGAAAATCAGAGATGATTGATTGCAGCTGGACCTCATTCTGTTACATCCCATTTGTGTTATAGATGAGTGATTCACTAACGGTAGTTGTGTCTAGAAAGAGTGAAAGTTTGAGAAGTTTTCAGCTTCTAATATTAGCCGGATGAATATTACCTTTTTAACAGAAAGCTTTTATCTTTTCTAAATTGTGTGTACGGTAAACGTATTAAGCTGGTTGTAAAGGCTGAGTTGCAGGTAGTTTTCGTGCTCAGTTTTCTTTCTTTTTGGTGGGATTGAATTCTTAGATCTGCCATTATCAATATGATTTAAGTCAGAGGAACACTATAAGCAAAAAGCTGCCTAGTTTGCTCTTGCAGCAGGCCCCGGTAAGAATATTTGTTGATTCAGTTCTTCATCTTCTTATGCAGTTACTTTTTACATCATCTCTGAACTTCGGAAATTAATAGCATGATAAATCAATACTAATCTCTTTTTATCTGTTTTATTGAGTCTATATATGATATTGGACTATATTTCTTTTGTGGTAAACAATTGCATTTACATATTTCTGAGCTACGATCATTGTACATATATGATTATTTTTTTCTATGTATAATCAGAATGATTACAAAAGAATAGCTGTCATTTGTGTAAGTCCCTAGTGTTAGAAATACTCCTTGTGGAATTCAAAGCGTGTGGATGTCCTGTGAGTGAGCTCATGTGATAGCGTCTTCAGCTCCTTTCCTAACATTGGCATCCCACAGTAGAATACCCCTGCAAAATAGCAGATAGTTTTAGTTGGATCTTAGATCCAGTTGATTTTGGATTCTTCATTTGATGGTTGGTACTGCTGTTGAAACAGATTAGTTCTGGTAGAATATCTTACCTACTGTCGAAAAGGGATGCTTGGAAGCTATCTTGGCAAAAACTTCTTTCCAATTAGGTCTTGCAAAGTGAGTCCTTACCTACAAAGCATCAATCAAAGGTCAATAAATGCTTACGAGTAGAACTGCCCTGATAATGTCTATTGAAGGCAGTGGTTATGAGGGATCATACTCGAGTGCCAGATAGAATGTCAACGCCATGTTTGGCATGGTTGAGAGCTTGGACCATGGTGATTAAAGTTGACCTTGCATCACCTTCTTCGTAGACACTAGTAAGGTAATTGTGAAGTTCAATCTGACCCTGTTATAAGAGAGATAGATGTCACTAGGAAGCTCATCCTTGAATTAGTATAATCATGATATAGAAAGATTATTGAGGCATGCTTTACTTTGCGATCCATTTCTGCCACTTCATCCATGACTCCTTTAAACCACTCAAGAGACCCAGGTTCTCTGGTGACCCAATAGAAGTGAGCATTTGTAGTCCTGTGAAATTTTTTCTTGTCATTGGGTGTCTGATTCGAAGATGTAAAACTGTTTAGGCTGTCTGATGATGTACTAGTTTCTGTATTTGAGTCCTATATCATGATGCGTATAAACTTTATTAGTAAGAAGAGACTTGGAAAAGAGAATTATTGTTCGTATAGGTTATGATCGTACCAATTGTTCTTCTGATATTCTTGTGCTGTTAAGAAGATCTTTAACTAAGCTTACAAAAGGTGTAGCTCCAATTCCAAGACCCACGAGAAGCAAAACATCGTAGTTGCGGTAGTCCTGTGCCGGTGCACCATATGGACCATCAACAAACAGTTTTGGTTGGCTGTATAACCTTCTATGATCCAGATCATGCAGCTGAGCAAGATTAGCTTGATGAACCAGAGATACTGAATGAACTCCCTCAGAAATTGCTCGTTTCAGTTCTTGTGTCCAGTCTCCAACTGTCCGGATGTGAACGCTGAGATTCTCATCTCCAGGTGCTGAGGTGATTGAAAATGGATGCCTGAAGATGATCACATTCATGAAATAAGAAAGGGGGTGAGAATGGAAGGTGAAGTTCGGTCACTTCCGGATCACACTTACCATTCAAATGGTGAGATTGTTGGACATTGTAGAAATATGTACTGTCCACTTCTGTACTTAAATCCAGGTGGCTTGGACATGATTAAGCTGATGACATTTCCTGGCAGGGTTGATTCCTGTTAGAGAACCAGAACCAACTTAATTAGTATAACAACGATCTCTTAGAGTCTTAGGTATACACAAGCTTAGGTTTGAATGAAGTTCTGGTACCTTTATTATCTTCACTGAATAGTGCGTTGACCTACATGTTCGGATACTGCGTTCTACCATATACAGCAGGAATGGAACAGAGATGTACATCCATGTCTGGGAGATTGGAAAAGGTTTGCATGAGAATTTCTAGTAACAGTTCATATATGAGTGATGGTTAAGCATTTTGAATGCTTACCGTCTTTTGATACCATTTGTGGACAAAGTACAAACAGCTTCCATGGATGAGTAACAAGACGTAAACGAGACCTAGCAGATGATGAGAGTACCAGAATGCATTAAACCCAGTCAATTTGTTGAATGGAGCAGGAAGCCTCACCATGTTCCTCCGAAACCGACGTGCAGCTAGTGTGAATGAAATGGCAATAAAAAGAACCATCAAAATTCCAGTCAAGCCTTCTGCTCCGGTGAATAAGAACTTGTACGTTGGCTTTTTGCCATGGAAATTGGAGGACAACAGTGCAAATTTTTCTGGAGATGAGTTTATCAGACGAGGAAAGTCACATGCTATATGGTTCCCAGCATGAACAAGTATTCCAACTGTTATAGCAAACGCAATCATCTATAGGAAAAACTCAAAGCACTTGTTCAGCAAAAAACAGAACCTGAATAGTTGAAAATGTGTGACCACTGACTATAGCACTTTACCTTGTGGAAATTTATGTTGTCATCAAAGGGGATGAAGAATCGAGCTCGAGTGGATCGAAGCCATGTAAGCATGTTTCGACAAACAGGTAAAAGGATGAGAGCCATGTTAAGCTTCAGAGTTTCTGCTGCCCCTTTGGCTACTGGCAAACAATAGCCGATGACTTCGAATGCTGCTTTGTTTTTGTACTGGTAAAATTTCCAGGCATAAAGTGCAGCCATTGTGAAAATCCACAACAATAAAATCCAACCACTCTGCCAATTTTCGAGTATGAAACACTGAAGTGAACAATTTAGCTTGCGAAACACATTCTTGGGCCTGAAGGAACTCAGGTTCTGACTCCAAGCTACACTTGCTGTGCTCAATGGTCTACTGTAGTTTATGTATATGTCTCTTTGTAGTAGCAGTGCTTCCAATTGCCATAACTGAATAGAGAGTAGACCAACATGAGCTACAAAGACTACAACAGTGCATCATTAACCAACATGATACTTACTAGTTTAGTTCAAAGACTCTACTTTACCTCTATGTAACCAAAACTTTCGGGGTCTAGTTCTTCCATGATTAATGAAGCGTATTCTTCAGCTTGTTCTTTCAGCTTTGATAGCTTGTTTGCAGAAGCACTCAGCATTATAAGCTGTAGTTTTGATTCACAGTCAAATCATGGTTAGTTACTAAAGTGTTTTAAACATACTGTATATACCTATCACCAAGAAAACCATTACCTTACTAGTTACTACGAGATTATGGATTTTTAAAATTAACCAGTTACTAAACACATGTTTTGTACCTCTTGCACGCCCTCCTTTGTGATTCTTCCATCCTCATTGCTATCTGCCCTGTCAACATTTAAAAGGAAAATGATAAAACCAAAAAGGAAAGACCTTGTAGGCTTGTACCAACTAAACAACTATATTAGTTTGGCGCATGGTCTTCATGGGTAAGAAAATCATGAACTACTTGGTGGGTAAGAAAGGCATGAACTACTTTACTAATCTGCAAAGTTCATACACTCAGGGAAAGGCAAAGGTTGCACACAGTTTCAAATGCAATTAGCCTAAAACTTATATTGGTCTTCAATCTTGATATGGACTATGGAGGCTCATCTATTCAAGTAGATAGAACACACAAAGACAACCCGCACGCAATAAACACTCCAAACATAACTCACCCAAATAGAAAAAATTAAAACAGTTCAATTCTGGCGGGTAATAACGTAAACATCAAATAAAAAGCCAGAAAATAACAATTGAAGGGTAAATTCTGGCCGTTGATTTGTTAGAGACTGGACTCATCTCTGAAAGTCAAAGCTAATGGACGGTTGAGAAAACATACATGTCGAAAAAAATTTGAAGGCGCGCGTCGAAGCTCTGGTCTGAAATTTGTAACCAAAAATCTCGAAGCTCTTGTTTGTCCATCTTTGTGATCTTCTGCCGCCTCCTCCTCGCCAAAGCATCAAATATCCCTTCCGCAAACTCCTCCGAGTCCGCCATCCCTGTCATCAATCAATTTTCCCCATTAGTTTCTTCCGAAACGAGCAAAGGTGTTTCTACAGTGCATTAACGCATCGATACCTAATAAGGGCTAGCTCTCATACAATGACTGATAATGATCTTCAAATGGTACGTACTAGAGTGGATGAAAGTTAAAGATTACCTATACATTGACCAAAGTCTGCTCTGGCGAGCAATCCGTCGACGGCCAGAGTCTCGAACCTGGCCTCGACTCTCTTCCAAAGCTCCTCGGCGTCGCTAGCTCCGGTGGTCTTGCTGATGAACCTCAGGCCGTTGAGAGCTCGTTGCGCGGTCGATCTCGACCTTGCAAGCTTGGCCTTCAGCCTCCTCGCCTCGCGCGGCGGGAGAGCTAAGTCGACTGAGTAGTCCGACGACGCGGCCGTCCTAGTGGACGTTGATCGGATCAGCTTCCCCAGTGTACGATGAATGCTCCTCGATGTCGCCGAGAGACTCCTTCCTAAGATTCCAGGACCAGCCAGCTCCTCTCCCTCCTCCGACGCGTCGTTCGCCACCGGAGCGACGCTGTAGACGACAATGTCGTCGTCGTCGTCGTCGAGCTCCAACGTGACCTCGACCAAGTCTTGGTTGTTAGTAGTGTCGTGGTTGTTGTTGACATGCCTGGTGAGGTCGTTGAGAAACATAGGCAGCATTGCGCCGCCAACTAACCCGTGTCTGCTGGTGTTGTCTTCAGGCAAACTGTAACGTTTGGAACCAAACGGCGCCGTCGCCGGCGACGTCATTAGAATTGTATGTATATATGTTCGATCTTCACTTAGTATTTGTGTTGGTGTGCGTGTTTGTTTGGGTGTAGAGAGACTCAAAGAGCTAGCTAGTACAAAACGATGGAAGAGGTGGAAGGGTTAATTGGGTCACACGTTTTGTGAAGTCTTGGATTCGAATGCTTAGCTAGCCAAGCTCTGAGGAAACAAGACAAACACCTTCCAACCGATCAATCCTATACAATTTCAACGCTTTGTTGTGCTTGGCCTGCTCTCTCTCTCTCTCTAAGGCAGAGTTGGAGTGGTTGAGATTTTGCTCATGTAGCAGCCAAATGTGTACGAGAGATAATTCCACTTGTACAAACTTATATAAGAAATCTACCTTCCCCAAGACAAGAGAATAAGCTTATATATTGCATGTGTTTTCTCTTTCTCACATGGTAATTTTTCCGCCGAGTCTTTTTATCCTTTGAGACTTTGTGTGAATATATGAAAAGTAAGATGAAATTGACACTCCATTTGACAAACCACACTCTTAAGAAAAATTACATTTCTTGCAATGCATAACGTATCTTGTGTTGTCGCAATTATGTTTAGTCGACGAATTGTGTATATGACTACTTCCAATTAGTTTACGTATATACAGTTATCCACCATATACTCATAATTAGTACATATGTATTGTCTTGATTTTCATACACTTTTAATGATACATCAACTATGCCTCTTATTTTAAACAACAAACGTAATCATAATATCATGCACTCATTAGTTATTTCACAGCCTCTCCATACTATTAAAGCCTTAACATGTACACTGAACTTTGTCGTCTTCTTAGCTTATAGAGTTATAGTTATTGTTCATTATATATACAGTAAAACTTCTATATAGTCATATTATTAGGACGATGAGCATAATTTATTATATATATAATTTATTCTTTAATGGAGATTCAATAAAATTTATGGTCCAAAAACTAAATCATAAACTGAAGTAAATATTATATTTATAACAGCAACTAATCCAACCTATAAAACATAAAGTATAATCCTGAGTTATTATGTACCCTCAAATTTTAACACATATATATAACAACGATAAAACTTAAATTAATGTCTCAGAATATTATAAAAAATTTATTTTAGTTCTTCGTAAATTATATTATATTTTAAAATTATTAGCAATTATTACTTTAAAGATGTAGCATTTCTATATATGTGACCAAAAAATGTTATAACTTATTACAATGGAGGTTATTCCTATTTATAACTGGTGATAGTTTCATAAATGTGCAACTTTCTTGTGTATAATTGTGTGAAAATACTTAGCTTAATTTTCTAGTTTTCGGTATTTATTTAATTATGTATTTGTTTACGCGGGTCATTTGGAGAAATTTACGAAAAAGAGCAATAAAAGGGAAATTATATTGGCAATTGGATTAAGGATTTGGAAGCCTACATGGAAAGAAGTCCAAGCCTTATTTAGAGAGGAAAAGGCCCAAGAATTCATCCTTATATAAAGGAATTTTCAGAAAATAATCAGGGTTGAAGATTTTAGAGAGAAAAATATCTAGAGAGAGATATGCGCAACCTTTGAAGGAAGAAGCTGTCAAAAGAATTCGACGGGTCGAATTTACCCTGCCGAGTTTTCTAGGGTTCTTGGTTCTTCTTCTCTTTTCTATCATGTTTTGCTATTATATAATTTTGACTATGAGTAGCTATACTCCCTTAGTTAGGGGTTGATCGAAACCCTAGATATGCTTAATTACAATTTTGAACCCCTTTTGAGTTTAACAACTATTTGGATGAGTTTTGTTTCACTGTTTCGATCTTCACATTGATGATTTCTATATTCATGTTTCTTTGAGTGCACGCTTAGATGCATGACGTAGGATCTAGAGTCTTAATTGTGTATATCACCACCTTATTATTGCATATTCATTAGAGACAAACATGTACCTGTGTGAAATGTTCCTTAGTAACGTAAGGGTGACCACCGAATCAACCCGTGAAGATTTGTTATTCTTCAAACATTCTTAAAATATAATGACTTCAGTTTTCTAGACTTATATCGCCATATGTATAAATTGGTTAATTAAGGATCAAGATTGAACGGATTGTAACTCCTTCTTTCATGCCAAATAAAGAGTGTAATATGCAAAATGACTTAACCATAGCTCTTATATGAGGAATATTCATCTATGGTTAGTTGAATTGAATTTGGGGATCGTAAGTAGTCTAGGGTGAAGAAAAGTCCTTAACATTCATCTCTCATTGCTTTCTTCAACTATTTACTTTCTGAAATTTATATATTTTTGTAGTAGCTGTAACTTAGCCGATTTAGTTCGGTACTCAAAACATCTCTGAATACCCTAAAATTTTATGTGGTAGTCTGCCATTGTGTCTAGATTATTTTGTTAAAATTTCGTGTCATTTGAGTCTGTCTAGAGTAAGATCGTAGTGTTGTTAGTGTATTGTGGTCGAATCTGTCAGCATTGTGATTTAGTGTTAGGATTTAGTTTCACTAATTTTTTGTGTTCGATAATCTCTATAATTGATTATTACAATGATATATCTTAGTTGAGAATATGGTATCTTTGAGAGGTGGTTCTCCACTCATCAACGGGTCTCGATCGAGTTGAGACCGCGATATTTTATCACTATAAAGAGATTATTCTTATATAAAATATTATTAAATCGAGGTTCTACTTATTGTGTTATACGCCAAATTTGATAATAAAGATATAAACTTGAAACATGTATTCGGAAATCACGTATTTTCTTTGTAGCCTAATATAAGCGTAATAATATTGGCCCTTATCCAATAGCTAGAAATGAAGTTGTCATTTTGAGATCTATATCTCATTAAATAGTCATGCATATGCAGATATGAAAATTTAGCAGATCACAGAGTACGAATTCGAAACAGCTAATTAACAACAGTTGGGTGTAACGTTGTAGTAGTGGTGGAACGTAGATATACAAATACATATACGTTGCTCAGCCGTCTAACTCGATATTGAGTATTGAGACAGATATATGATGGATGATCTGCATATATATTCCATTTAAGTACCCTAGCCACCTACCTTTACCTTCAAGTCTTCAACAAATTTGTTCTAAAACAAGATTTATTAAGCTTCTTTTCCTCAATATTTCACAAATATCCCGTCGCTTAGTTAGGGTCTTTACTAATAAGAATTTGTTTTAATTAATGAGTCTCTTTCTCACACTAATGTTCGAGGAATGGACCTTAGAAAGTTATTTCACTTATTTGTACTCGAAAACCTTCTTTAAATCCTCTTTAATTTTTTTATTATTAAAACTTCTTTAATTAGACGACCAATTCTTACATGATTATTAATTGTAAGCTAGCTAACTACCAATTCTACGTATCACTTGGTGTTTAATATTACACACATGACGCATGCAATGTTTGCAAACCCTGAAATTGAAAATCAGCTAGTACAAGCCCTGTTGTCACTTGTTTTTATAGAATTAATGATGAGAACTGGAGAAGTAATTTCATATTAAAATTCAATCCAAAACATCCACTTCCCGGATATGACCAATAGTTAATCATGCATTGACTTAATTTGGTGATCGATATATATTAGTGCTGTTAATACTGAACCGAAAATTGGAGAAAAAAAAATCGAACCGAAAACGAACTGTAACAAAAAAAATTGAAATCGAACAAATACTAAATCGAAAAACAAAAAAACCGAACCGAATCGAAAAATTTGGTTTGGTTTTGATTTTTGGCTCCAAAAGAACTGAACCGAATTGTTTGAACCAAAATAAATAAAACGACGTCGTTTTACAAGTGTCAATCAAGTTTGATGTTGTTTGGTATGTTGTTGAGTATCTCTCTTTGTCTTATATGAAAGTAGTATTTGGTATGTGTCATAGTTTGATACTTAACAATGATTATTGAGGTTCTTGTAAGTTTAAGAAAAGAAATGCTAAGTTGCCAAAGAAAAACCCCATAACTGAGAAAATGAGAATGGTGGACAAGTTGAATATAGTTTGAGAATGGATTCAATTGAGTGTTTCTATGTGATATTTGGATTGTATTTTTATTTGGATTGATTGTAGATTATTTTAAATTTGAACTATGAAGTGTGGACTTTAGTTTATGTTTGTTGATATTTGAAACTTTAAATTTGTGATGTAAACTTTCGGTAAACATTTGGCCATTTGCTATGGTTTGAAACTTTGAATGTGTGATTTGTGATTAATTATATTTGTTGTAGTTTGGTTCGATTTGACATAAATTATGTTTCAAATTTTCACAAAGTTATTAAAAAAAGTAGCTAATAAAAATCTTCGAATTTTCGAAACTAATAAAAAGAAATTTTTTTAGAAAGTTTTTATTTATTTATTAAAAAACAAACCGAACCATTCGATTTTTTGTAAAAAAAATCAGGAAAACCGAATCGAACCGAACCGATTAAAAAACACGATTCAATTTTCAGTTCGGCCTAATAACCGAACCGTTTGTACTGATTAACAACTCTAGTCCCCTGCTTTATGAGTATCTCAGCGTCCTGTATTATAAGCAGAGAGCAATTGTAGTTGTTGCATCAATATTAAAAGAAATTTGATACTCTTCGTTAAATTTCTATATATTTCTCTCGGTCTATTTGGACCTCAACTGTTGAATCAAATTTTAATTATATGTATATGGCATACGTAGAATGGACTTTTGATACGTATCAACGTACCGAGGTACTGTTTATAAGAGGTATGTGAAATATATTCACGTATACGTGCATAAGTATACTTACATATATAAACGCTTAAATTTGTCGTAATGCAACTTTGGATGACCTTAGTTGGTGTAAGTGTAACATTTCTTACATAACTATCTATCGGTGAATTGACCTCCTTCCTTTCAGAAAAAAAATATATATGTGTGTGTATGTGTTTGTGGCAGAAGGCCATGGACAGAAAACAATTAGCTAGCTAGCTAGCTAGATATCAAGGGAATGACATGTATGATTCGCCTCGGCTTTGGCATGTATAGTTAAGTAGTCGACATATTAAGTTGTTTAATGTTCGTGTCTCCCACTCCTCCTAGACTTCACATCGTCAATACTCAATACTCGATCGAGGGAGATCAACACAGATAACACTGGTGATTTGGTGGTGGTCTAGGCCGAGATCCTTACCCGTATATATTGAACATATATGTTTTATGGTATATATAGTTAGCCGATTAGCCATAGTAGGTTCCAGATTCCTATATATAAGTTATATAACCTCATTAATCTATACGTGAGACTGTGAGAGTCCAGAAATCAAATAGATTCCTTTGATATATTTTTAAAACTTTATTTTATTTTGCTAGCTATCAACTAAGGCTATATTTTCTTCTGATAAGAAAACTATGTGCCAGATGAGGCTGCCTAACAGAGGAAGAACATGGTTTTATCTTTCTTTGGCTGTTAGTAATTTGTCGCTCAGAAATTGACTACGTACGTACTGTGTTTTTCTTTCTTTCTTTAATTAATGAAAGTAACAATTAATGTTTGATCGATTATTATATATACATGAGACTCGATCTTAGAGTTAGCTAGGATTACTATACTCGATCCGGTTCATTATTTGATCGATCGAGTTGGTAGACTGGCTTTATTATAACTAGGTATATGCATGCATGCTTCTAATGGAATGAGGCAGAAACAATGAACAACCTGAAGGTATTGGACTATTGATTGATCTGGATTGAGGACGAACGAGGGTTTCAGAATTCTACATTATATTTAGTCTAGGCCTAGCTACATATGGCATGGTGGAAGGCAAAATGTGGTGGCAACATAAATATATATCGCCTTCACCCGCGATATAACCTTCTAAATCGATTTTGTTAATGCAACTCTTAAGGTTTACAAAGACGAACGCCGACCATGCATGCATCCATCTAGAACGAAAATGGAAGTTAAGCAGCGGCTACTGGGTACATATAGCAGTTATCACTACTGGAGGAGAGGTTAGGAGCGATGAAGTTACGTTTCTTCGTCACCCCAATCTAAATAAAACGACGAATAATGAAATGGTAGCCTCAGAAATAGATTACGTCACCTCAACTCACTGAGACGACGAATATTGATCTTGGTCGCTTCAATATCATGAGGCGACCACTTTTTTCATTCCAAGCGACGAAGATAGTATTGGTTGCCTCGAAGAAAATTGGGGCGACGAACATTAATCAATCTTCGTCGCCCCAATTTTTTTAAATCTGAATCTGCTCTCCTTCTTAAAGTCAAACCCTTCATAAAGTTGATATTTTGAGAAAACAGTTCATTCGCGTTTTGGAGTTATTCTTGTGCGATTTTGGGAGAAATTTGAAGAAATTGAGAAAGAATGTTGTTATTGCCATTCATTTGATTCTTAAATAAGGTTAGTTTGATTTGTATCTCTTTAACCCTCTTTATGACCATAATACATGTTAATTTAGAAGTGAAAATGAAGTTTATGTGAAATTTTTGAAGTTGAATTGAATTTGGTCTTATGTTGTAGTTTTAGTGTTTGAATCATTGAATTGTGATAAATCATGTTATGGGTTCATGAATAATGTTTGAAGTTTGGTTAAATTTAGTGAAATTTTTTATGATTAGTGTAGATTAGGTGTATTGGTCTCAATTAGTAGTGTTATTAGGGTTAATCATGAAATTGAGTGTGGTTAAATATAATTGTGGTGTTTATCAACTTAGAACTCCCGTTTGAGAATCAATAACTCATGTAGTTGATCGAGTTGAGTTGTTGATTCTCGAATTGTCCCATTTTTGGACACTTTAGGTGAACATGACTTTGTTGATCCTTTTGCTATTCATGTGATTTCAGTTTCAGTTTTGGGATATGGTTTCGACAGTGTCTCCTTTCAATGTTCCCCGAGTGCAAATTAGGTTGTTTAGATATGTGTGCACTGGGAAAACTATAGGGAGATGCTGCCAAAATTTCCCTAAACTGGAGCTGAAACGTATGGGTGCAAGAGGGTTGACAAATGTCATGTTCCCCTAAAGGGGATAGGACCCAACCCGGAGGCATAAGCCGAAGAAGTGTGGGGTTTTGGTTGAATCGTAACTGTGGCGTGGTAACTTTGTTCATATTGATTGTTTATGTTGACAGGAAACATGGAAGGACACCCAGACAAAACTTGGATGACATATCATCATGCTGATCCAAGGTACATCACAGGCATATTCGAGTTTATGAATTTTGCCCGGCGACATAGTAACGAAGCCGATTATCACTTCTGCCCGTGCAAACGTTGTAAGAACGGTCCGTTCAAGGTTACTATGGATACCATGTATCATCACTTGTCACACAGTGGTTTGAGTCCGGATTATACTGTCCGGTACCTTCACGGGGAAGTTTCTAGTGAACTGGCAATTCTCAGTCAACGAAGACAGTGGCTTCAAGACAGAGTCGGTCATTCTAGTGGTGCTGGTCCTTCAGTGAACTCACAGTTGGAGATTCTACATGATGCATATCCGTATTATCCTGGATACCATGCAGATGCACCCCAAAAATTAGTGGAAGATAATTCTGGCATGAACTTCAATGACATGGTAGACGATGATTATGAAAAGTACGATAGATTATTGAAGGAGTCATAGACCCCATTATATGAAGGCAGTGAGGAAACTGTTTTGAGTGCCATATTAGATGTAATGGAAATGAAAAATGAAAATGGATGGTCGGACACAAGTGTTGATCTTTATGTATTTACATTAATAAACTTCTTCCTAAAGGGCACACATTCCCCTGTTCATACTCGAGAATTAAAAAAATCTTGAGTGATCTTTCACTCGGTTACGAAAGAATTGATGCGTGTGAGTTTAACTGTGTGTTGTTCAGAGGGGCGCTTGTAAACGAGAGCATTTGTCCAGTGTGTAATTCTGAAAGATATAAGCCATATATGAATGATATTCCCAAAAAAATAATTCGTAACATCCCTCTAACACCAAGGTTGAAGCGTTTGTTTATGTCCCCACACACTGCCAAGCATATGTGATGGCTGAGGGAGCAGATATGCGTGGCTGGTATCCTCAGCCACCCAACTGATGGAGAAGCGTTTCAACATTTTGAAAAAACTTTTTCAGGTTTCGCACGGGACTGCAGGAATGTGCGCCTTGGAGTTGCAACAGACGGTTTCAATCCATTCGGAACAATGGGAACTTTGCATAGTACATGGCCAATTGTTGTGATGCCGTACAATCTACCACCGTCAATGTGCATGAAGAAGGAATATAACATGTTATCAGTGTTGATTCCAGGCTCTAAATCTCCCGGAAAGTGCCTTAGTGTACTCATTGAGCCAATGATCGAGGAGCTAATACATTTATGGGTCGTTGGAGTCCATACTTTTGATCGAGTAGACAATGAGGTATTCTTGATGAAGGCAGCGGTGATGTGGACTATCAGCTACTTTCCTGGTTTAGGATTGCTTGCGGGGTCAACGGTGAAAGGGTACAAGGCATGTCCAATTTGTCTAGATGAGCTAACTTCAGAGCATATATGTGGGAGGATAGTTTATGAAGGTCATCGAAAATGGCTCCACCAAAACCACCTTTGGCGATTGAGTAAGGCATTTAACGGGAAGGTGGATTTTGGCGGAAGACCCTATCAGAAGAGTGGAGATGAAATTTTGGAGGACGTTAGGTCACACATTTATCCTATTCTTAGCCACCATGACGACTTGAAGGTGCCGTACAATCCGAATAACAGACAGTGTTGGACTCACGAAAGCATATTTTGGAAGCTGCCTTATTGGTCATCATTGAAGATCAGACATTGCTTAGATGTCATGCATATTGAAAAAAAATGTGTGTGACAACATCCTTGGAACCATTTTTACAATTGATAAGAAGTCTAAGGATGGTCCAAAAGCTCGCGCTGCTTTGAAGAAGAGGAATATGCGAAAAAATCAGTGGCAAAGAGAGGGTGACGAGGGGAGGGCGAAGGTTCCTCATGTACCCTTTTTAGTTAAAAAGGATGCTCTAGAAGATGTGTTCCAGTGGTTCAGGGATGTTAAGTATCCTCTTGGTTATGCAGGTAGTTTGAGAAGTAAGGTGAAAGTAAGTTCCCCGTCACAGTTTTATGGATTGAAGACGCATGATTGCCATGTATTGCTTCAACGTCTTCTTCCAGTGGTTATCATAGGGTTCCTGCCAGAAAACGTTGTGAAGCCATTGATAACACTGTCAAATTGGTTTCGTCAACTATGCAGTAGGGAGCTTAAGAATGAGGTTGTGCGTGACATGGAAACTGAGATTGTGATGATTCTCTGCAATTTGGAGCTCATTTTTCCTCCACATTTTTTTACATCTATGGTTCATCTCATGGTTCATCTGCCCGAACAAGTATTCCTTACAGGTCCAGTATACTATACATGGATGTATCCAATTGAAAGGCAAAATATTTTTCATTGCTAATATTATGTTAGTTATGTAATATGTAGGCAATTAGGAAAATATTGTACTAACCTTCTATGTGTTTTTGCAGGCAATTAGGAAAATATAAAAAGTCAATGAGGAATACACGTTACTCGGAAGGTAGTATTGCTAAACAGTACCTCGTACATGAGTCGGTGACGTATTGTAAGTCTTATCTCAGACGGAAAGACCACGAAGATATCGACACTTCCCCAGAGTGGAATATCAGCTGTGTTTCACTCTTAGTAAGACCAGATATTATGGAGACTCGTTGCCAGTTCAGGTTGACTGAGGCAGAGACTGCTGAGGCTCACTGGCAAGTCTTGGTGGAAACAGACGAAGTCAAACCTTATCTAGAAGAACATCTCAGAAGGTTTAAGGCTAAAAATGGTGAAAATTTCGACGATCTTCGTCGTCGGAGGAGTTTTCTTCGATGGTTATTAACATGGGTACATCCAACTATTAATTGTTGTAAGGTTCTTTGAGGGTTTATAATACTTATCTTTCACTTATCTAACACTTATCTCTCAGATGTTCCTTAAGGAAAAAAACTTGGACCCGAGCTTGGTTGCAAGAATAAAGTCATTAGCTCAACGACCTCAGCAATTCTGGGTTTATAAGTCGTGTTATGTGAACGGTGTCAAGTTCACCTCGTTTGATAGGGATCAAAGAACCGTGACTCAAAACAGCGGTGTCATGATAAACATGGGTTCATCCAAGTTCTACGGCCATGTTAACTATGTGGTCGAAGTATTATATGCAGGCCGTATGCCAGTGGTGTTGTTTAAGTGCACATGGCACAACTCCGACGACGAGGAAGATCTTGACACCGTTATAACAGACCATGGACTAATATCAGTGGATACAAACAACATTTACTATGAGGATTCACCCATCATAATTGCAACCAAAGCAAAACAAGTATTCTACATAGACGATCTAAATGCCGGTGGTACTTGGAAGGTAGTACAAGAAATGTCGCACCGTAATGTCTACAGCGCCGAAGTACTTGCCATAGATAAAAACATATCGCGTACATGAGATCATATATTCGAGCCTTACCAAGAGGACACTCCCATGGTGATACAGTTTTACCAAGATGATGTTGATTTGCTACGGTCGAACTTAATTTGCATGTCACTCTCTGGTCCTCAAATCCTCAATTCGCAGTCTAAGATTTCTTTACTTTTAGATTATGCTCGCAAACTAGCTAGTTCAAATTAAATTTACGTACTGCTATTTTAGTAATTAGTGCTGTCTTTTCTGAAAGCCATAGCTCACGGGTTCTTTCTTTTTCTTTTTTCTGAAAGCCATAGCTAAAATACATATGCACCACAGATGTTAATCATGTTATAACACTACGAAGATCGCTCAGCTTAACTAGAGAAGAGAAGTGAACCGATGAACTAACTCCTTGACTTTTGAAGCACATATATATAATTACATACTAAACTTTCAAATGCAACTTCTTCATACAATCATACTTATATATAGAAAAATAAATAAAAAATAATACTTCTTCTTACTCTTTCTTGTCGTTGAGTACTACTGTACTAGCTGACTAACCTGAGCTAGTACTAGCTTCGATTCGAAGTTCAAATGGAAAAGTCAAAAAGCTGTACTGCTTCAATTGCTATTGGCCGGTAACAAGAAACCTCAGAAGCTCATGTATTAAGATATAAATAGTACGTACCTAATTAGCTCAGTCTAAGCTGTACCATCTTATTTACTCACATTCTCGTACTGAGAGTTTGTCAATTATGAATGTAATACGCAATAAGGAGTACAAGCAACTAAAGCAAGCAGGCTATAGGGTTTGGCACTTTAGCCAATTAGGTGTAACAGACTAATCGCAACCCAGAAATAAACCAGATCGATCCAAAATGTCTTAATCGATCTATACGAAAGACATATAGTTTGATGGTGATAGTATTATGATGCATGGCCTGTATTAGGAGCAAAGACAGTGACACAGAATCTATAGCCTATCAGCTTAGTTAAGATGAGTCGTCTATAATAGACACCATTTTGAGCTCACTACGTAAGTCCTTAATTGGAGTTGAAGCAATTAACTGAAAGGGCAACAATATATCCGGGTAGCTTGTTTCATTCAGGGTCCTTTTCCAAGTTTCTATCTCTAAATTAAAACTTGCTGGAAAACAAAGTAAACGAAACGAACGTTCTTATGCATGCAAAGATAAAAAAAACGATAACAGAGAAGTAATTAACCATCCTATAGGCATGCAAGTCGTCCTGCTTACTAGTCTTACCTTAGGTGACTTTATCCATCTTCTAGAGGATTGGTCCGCTTGTCCGAACATCATTAGAGCATCTCCAACAGTAAAGTTATAAGTTATAGCTATTCTAAGCTAAAAAGCTAAATATAACTCACCCAAATTTGACTTTAGTTGTAGCAGTGAAAGTTATAGTTAAATAGGACCATTAGAAAAATATAGCTTTTGAGTCATTTTCTCTCTCCTTCCAAGTTAAATATAACTACTCAAAATAGGTTTAGCTACATTTAGCTTTAGTTTTAGCTATTCTGTTAGAAGGCATAAAAGTTATAATTTTTGAAAATTATAGCTTTTAGCTATTCTGTTGGAGATGCTCTTACAGCGCGAGAATATATCATCAAAAATGAACTCATCAAGTAAAAATGTAAATAGGCAGGAGAGGCTCTAATTAGTATCTTTAATTATGGTGAAACCACATTTCAAAAAAATTAACTGTTAAATATTTAGATATATAAGTAGATCAATTATTTCATTATATTTGAAATTCATTAAGGCATCAAATAAGATCAAATCAATGAACGTATCAAATTTGTTAAAGTTGAACCATTTATGTTCATACTTGATAAATCAAATCATGATTATGAATCCTTTAACGAGTTCAATTTGGTTAAGTGATAGTTGCCTAAATATGCAATTCTCTTGTGCTTAATTAATTATTCCAAAAATACTTGATTTATTTGTTTATTTTTCAGTAAGTAATTCTGTTTTTGTTTATTTAGGTTATTTGGAAGAAAATACAAAAAAGAGCAATAAAATGAGAATTCTATTGGAGTAAGGATTGGTGACATGGACAGTCCAAGTGGCGATGACTCAACCCTACGTTGATGAGGAGAGGCCTAAGATCATACATATATATAAGTCTAACTTGTTGATTGAGCAATGGTTGTTAAACTTTCAGAGAGAGAAAGCTAAGAATAAAGAAGCGTCGCTGCCTTGGGATTTCCTGTTGTCCAACTTCGACCCATCGAGATCATCATCTCGACCCGTTGAACTGAAGCTGTCGAGAATTCTAGGGTTTTGGTTTATTCTTCCTTCTCCATTTTGTTTTGCTATTTTGTAATCTTAACTATGAGATAATTAAACTTTCCTAATCAGGGGCTGATCAAAGCCCTAGATATGCTTACGATTTTGAACACCTTGTGATTTATTTAACTATGTGGATGAGTTTTACTTCACTATAATTTCATTGATGATTTCTACTATGTGTTTCTTTCGTGGGCAACTTAGTTGCATGTTGTAAAGTCCAGTATCTTGAACGTGTGCATAGCCAACATATTATCACATGTTCTAAATAGATAAGTAAGCCCGTTGTGATAACTTGTGTGAGGTAAATCCTTAGTGAGGAAAGGGTGACCACCATATCAATCCTTGAAACTTTGTTGTTCCTCAAACATTCTTAGAATGTACTAACTCTAATTTTCTAGGCTTACACCATCATATGTATAATTCGGTCAATTAGGGATCAAGTTAGAGCGGATGACCACTCTCACTTTCATACCAAGTAAGAGAGTGTAGCGCGTATGATGACTTAATCAGAGCTCAAGCGTAGGGAATATTCATCCATAGTTAGGTAAATTGGGTTGAGGTAATTGTAAGGTGTCTAGGTGGAGAGAATTTCCTAACATTCATTTCTATTTGATTTCATCAACATATTTACTTTTCTTAAAGTTATATTTTTCTGCATTAGCTGTAATTTGGCCGAATTATCTCGGCATCCAAAAAAACTCCGAATACTCTGAATTTTTATGTGGTAGTCCGTCACTGAGTCTAGTGTCTTGTGTTAAATTTTTCGTGATTTTTGGTTTAGTGAAAGTATGATTCGTAGTCCACTTTGTATTCAATGGTCAAGTCTGTCAGGTTTCTGACTTTCGCGTCTTTTGTGTTTCTTGCGTTTTTAATTTTAGTTTCACCAATCATATGTGGTTAATGACACATATTTGTCATTTATTACATTGATATATTTTCTCAAGAATAGTGTTATCTTTGAGGATAATTTTTCACTTATCATTGAAATTCTGTAGAAATGATTTACTTATATATAACTAAATATCTACCCGTTGATTTGTCAAGTTAGGATAAAAAAAATTGAGACTTATAAGTTATTATAGGTTATTGATTAGAAATTATTCACCGAGTACTCACAAATCACAGTAAAAAGTACTAATTAGAGTCTCTTCCAAAATAACCAACTGGGTCCGGGTGCCAGCGGCCCCACTATTTGGAAGATGAACAGTTTAACTGCGTGCCAGTGCAAATTCTAACGAAGCCCAAATGGGAAGAAAGCTGAAAAGCCCAATTGGATCATCTGATCTTGTGCCAATGCTTAATGCCTTAATTCATAGATTATTCCATGCTGTTTTGTTGAGCCAACTCAGCCGAGGCATGCAAGTAAACAGCGTGGACAGATTAATCTGAAAATAGGATAGCCTTATTATCCTAATTATGATCATCTTGATGAAATGTTTTGGGTCACAAGATGATCATAATTAGGATAATAAGGCTATCCTATTTTCATATTAAACTGTCCACGCTGTTTACTTGCATGCCTCGACTGAGTTGGCTCAACAAAACAGCATATTATCCCCTTTAGTATAAGTAAAGGAAGTTAATTACAACAATTGCCTTGGTAAAAATGTTTCAATGTTGCAATATTTAACCGTATATCAACAAATGAAAATTGAAAGATCGAGTACGCTCATAGAAACAAGAGGATTTTGATAAGATATTTTGTTGCGGTAGTTTAACTAAATTAAAGATGATATCTGAAATTGCATCACCGCGTCGTTTACCAAAATTTATACACAGAGTCAATATGCAATAGCAATGAACACAGTTCTAGCTAGGAAAACTGTGGGAAGAGATTTTTGGTCAAATATGGGCCGTTGATTTTCGATTTTGGGAAGCCCGAAGCATTGTGCAGGGCCGGTGGGTCAAATGACGTGGCATGAATGGTAGTTGCTGGAAATTAGTGTGCGAAACTTGTAGGAGTGCTTGGACTAAGTCACTATGATTGATGAAATTTTGGCAGGTACTCTGTTGGGCTCGAGAGAAATTCGGAATGGTTCAGCAGCAACGGCGTGGAGAGAATCTCCGGTTGTTCTCAAATTCACGAATTTGTTCATGATTTGGAGGGAAATCAACCCTATATATCCCGGTTCGCGGTAGATTACATTTACACATTTTTTTTTACAAAAATATTCTGCTCAACTAGTGTTATTAGTGACTTGAGCGTCAGAGTATTATTTGTAGGCGTTGAAGTCAACATCCGACGTGTCAAAAATTTGATCCAATTGATGCTCGTTGATTCTTTCTTGTGGAGGTATTAAGTCCTGGACGATTTTCTACTCTCCCATAGAAACCACAACTAGTAAAGCGTCGACGTAGAGACTGCATGCTAAGAAATATCGATAGCTTATAGCTTTTGCTTGGTCGAGGTAATTTCTAGCAAGTGTAGGAGAACAAACTAAACGAGATAGGACACAACTACTCATGTATAGCAACTTTCTCTTGATTCCTAATGCTAAATATGGCTAATTAATTCATTAATGATCATTGCCTGCAACACATTAGTGACAAAGTCAAATTGTCAATAGCCGAAAACAGTTTCTGACAAGCGCATCATGATCAACGGTTCAACGCAAGCATGAATGGAGAGGAGACACCAAGGAGAATAGTTAGGCCATATTCAGCAAGAGGGTCTAAAGGGATATAAGCTAAATTATAGTCATATTTTGATCTCTAACCAGAAATAAAGGTCACAAAAGGGCCAAAGAAAGAGCCAATTATAGCCCTTTAGCTATCCCATGCCAAATAATTAGGGGTCACTCATGCATGTGGGTTGATGAGAAAATAATAAAGGGGAGTGATAAGCTCAAACTCACCATGAGGGTGAGTGAGCCAAACTTAGCCATGTGTCCAGTAAAACTTACTTCTTCTGCTGGCACGTGTTGGTGCATTTGTTATTTACCTTTTTGTTAGATAAATCATTTGCAATATCTCTTTTCCCAATTTGCCCCCATCTTCTCCCGTTGAAACTTTTTCTTAGAGAAATATTCTCTCCCGACTTGATTTTTCTATTAATTATATCTACATAGGAGCCAAATCTGATTCATATCGGAATAACATCATAACATATATGGGTCCAAGAAATTTACTTCATCCCTTCTATTTTCTGGGTTAAACTGGAAAGTGTGGCCCTTTTTATTAACCTCTACGTCAAAATTCATATATACGGGCGATTGAATCAAAGACTGGAAGCCCAGAAATATAGAGAAATATCTAATTTAAGAGATTGAGATATAACTTCGGAATAGAGAAATCCAGAAGCCTGAAAATTTATTCTATTCAATTTCATCATTAGCAAAATTTGGAAGAGACTTCAAGGAGGAACATACACCAAAAAATTATTCTCTCTTCTTTAATTATCTGGGCAACAATAATTTTTTTTCCTCCTACTTGTATTTATTATACATTATTCCTTAGACATATAGTGGAGTAGTTTTCTCTCTCGCCGGATGAACATGTTAGGCAACTAAAGTGATAGGGGTACTTATTGGAAGAAAAATGTATAATACATGTGCCTCAGTTATTAATCAAAAAATTATTCTAAATTTGAGAACAAGCTAAGAGACATGGATGAGTTTGACTCACCCACCCTCATGATGAGTTTGAGCTTATCACTCTCAAATACTAAAATGTTGACAAGTGTCAAGTTGTTATATGTTCATTCATATTAAATTTGACCATTTGGTCCTCCCTTGGTGGAGATGATTCACTATTTGACAGTATAAAAATAATATTTATGCGGCTATATAATGGTCTGCCTCCAGTTTGACCCTTCTTTGTTGAAGATAACATTATGATCTGGGAGTCAGGTCGTGATCGAACTTCTTCTATAGTGGTCAACACTTCATGTATGTGCAATATATATATATATATTATGGTATTTTGGTGTCATATTTTCATAGGCTATTGTATAATTCAAACCATTCATGCATAATGGTTTACCTCGACCCATCGAAGAACACCTACTAGATTGGCTTTGGCATTATTTCGACCCGTCAAATTTTTTTGCACTATTTCTTTTGATCCATTAAAAGATGGTCATCGGTCATCTATTTTGCACCTTCTACCCATCAAAGCACCATCTCCACTTGTCGAAGGCTAGCCTTTGTCTCTAAAATTGTCCAAATTCGAGTCGTCGATGGAAATTTTCTACCCGTCAAAAAAGATATCGGAAAATTGATACCAATTTTAAGTTTTTTTCGACCCGTCGAGACATTCTTCTAGACCCGTCGAAGAGGTCTCTCTGGACACAATTTTTTCTGATTTTCGACTCATTGAAAATTGGTATTGGAAATTCATATTGGTCTTTGGATTTATTTTGACCGGTCGAGTGAATTTCTCTACTCGTCAAAAATCTAATCCGGATTTGGTGTTTTTAATGTGTTTTATATCGGTTTTATCAACAACAAAAAAGACTCGGAAAAAAAAAAACTCGTGTCTTAAGACCAATAGCTACTTCTGCGCCTGATAGTCTACATCATATGTGGTTTTACATTGGTTTTTTCATGCCATGAAAAGCAATCTACAAGGATCATTTCGACCGATTAGATGTTGTTTTACATCAATTTTTGGATGTTGCTATGATCAATACTCTAATCGAACCTTGCTAAGTTTTGAAAGTATTTGTGCCAACAGTTTTTAATTGGAACATATTGTGAAAATAGAAAGAAAAGAAAAAATTGTGCGCAATCTTCATTGAATGCAGCCAACAACGCAACCTAGAGACGTTTATAAGGACTTGTAGTGATTTAGATCTTACTATAGTTCAGATCATTTAATTTAACCCCAATAAAGTCATTCATACTATTGTATGTAACTTTGCCTCATATAAGCTTTAACATAATGATGATCAAGATATTAAAAAATTCTCATAGTCATATGTTATTAAGAGCAAAGAAGCATGGGGGAACACCTAAAAGGATTGGTTTAGAATGGAGGGGAGAGAACTGAGATTAATCCACTCGGTCTAGGCTTGGTTTCCAAGATTAGCGCAACACAATCCCGTGTGATTTTTCCCACCGGTTGACTTTATAACAAAGTCCAATGCACATCACTCGGTTTGCTAAGCTTGTTCATTGCATATAATGTTGTTTACATGCATGACTTTCTTTTATTGTAGACAGAACTTACATTCCTCTACAGATTTCAAGAATATATTTGTGGACCAATCAAACCGATATGTAGACTATGTTATGGTTGTGGTTGCTACATCGACGAATTGGTCACACGTCACTTTGTTATTCACATGGTATACTGCATTTGTAAAACTCCTAGAACAAATTACTAAGCTTTTGCCTCACCACCCACACCATCCAATCAGGTCTACTAGATTGGATAATGCAGAAAAGTTTACATCAAAATCTTTTGTTGAATATTGCATGTTGATTAGGATTGAAGTTGAACATCCTGGTTCCCTATGTTCATTCATAGAACGGTTTTGCAGAGACATAAATCAAGTGGTTATAGCTTGTGGCCAGCACAATGGTAATACATACTAATTTATCGGTATTTGTTTGGGGATATGTAATGTTACATACAACTATGCTTATTCGCTTGGTACACGTAACCCGTCAACTATTCAGTCTGTACCAGTTGGTAACTGGATATGAGCTAGATATCTCACATCTACGCATCTCTAACTGGGCAGTACATGTGCCTACTACGCTTCCACTGTGTATGAAAATGGGTCATCAATGGCAGTTAAGAATTTATGTTGGTTATGATTTTCCATAGATTGTCTGCTATCTAGTACCTTTGACAAGAGATCTCTTTACTTCTTGTTTTGCAGAATATCACTTTGATCAGACATACTTGTCGCCATTAGGGGGAGGTAGAAATGGTTTCATTCCAATTAAATGTCAAAAATTGATATGGTATGTCCTCATTATGTCTCATCATGATCCTTGCACATTTCAGTATGAGATTGAAGTGCAATGTATTCTTGATCTTCATAAAGTAGCAGATTCAATGCCTGATTCCTTTACTGATATCGAGAAAATAACGAGATCGGTTATACCTGTTGCAAATCCTACAAGGTTGAAAGTTCTTGAAATTGAGAAAGTTAATGCAACACCCAGAAAATGTAGCATCGGTCAAAATCCACTTATAAGGTACCAGTAAAGAAATCAAATCATTAAGGCACAATCGTTCATCATCAACACATGAGATTATTTTTTTACTACAATAGGGTATAGAAGTATACATTGACAAACATTGAGGAACGCTTCAGATTCAATGACGGTGTCAATAAACAAAAAAATCTCACCAAGTTAAACAAATGCGAGCGCTATTATAGATGACTCCTGCGAGCGCTATTATAGATGACTCCTTCAGATTTGTTGATAATGCATATATTTATTTTGTCGCTCAAGAATTGACGATGATGAAGTGGAACCTTGCTTTGTTGCGGATTGTCAACATATAGTAAATTATCAATATGGAAAGTTGCAATCTAGGTTAACTAGACTCTCTTACAAATGGAAAATTTTCGGTATGATAGTGTTATATGTAACAACTCAAACCTAAACTAGCCAGTTAATCTTTATTTGTCGAGTTTATTTTTGAACTAATCCAAGTTTAATGTATTTATAGAGATTATTAATTTTGTCGCGATTTGAAAATAAATTTTTTTAAGTAGTGATTCTCAATTCACTTTCTTCACGAAAGTTATAGAGGAAATTATTAAGAGCTTGAGCGTATTTTGATTTTATTTTTCGGAAGTCTGAGCTAATTGTTACAAATTTTTGAAGTTTACAGTATTTAAATGATTATTTTAAAAGGCTACAGTGGTCAAAAAATTTGAACCGTTAAGTCTTTAGTAGATCAGATCTAGGTCGTTGATTCTTTTCAACCCTAAGGTATAAATTTGAATTTTCTACCCGGCTGGGTAGAACCCTTTCCGCTCGACTCGAATTAAGACCCGACGGCGTGATCTGACCCGGATTCTTGATCCAGTCAGATCCTTGCCGTCTGGCCACCACTGGACGACACTCCAGTCGAAAAACTCCCCTCTCGTCCTCTCCCACCTCCCTCTGCCCTCAAAATTTTCATGAACCATCGAATCGAGACCGGGAAGCTTTTCAGTTTCCCTGATTTGGCTCGTCGTTGACGACGCCGTTCCGACCAATTTTAGGTGGTGAAACCATATGGGTTTTAATTCCTGGCCTCCCAGGAGTCGAATGTGACCACCCATGCCGCGCAATTGGGCCGGAGGGCGGTGGCTGATCAGTTGCTGACTCTGACAAAATTTTCGAGGTTTGGAGGTTGATTTCGACTGCTTTGGATTGGTTTTTGGTCTTGTGATAGTTGGAAATGTTGTTGTACACATTTAGAGTTTTCCGTTGATGTGAAGATTGGTCAGATCGGAGTAGAACGATCTTGGTCGCCGACTGTGATGGTGCGTGGGTATCATGCACCCCCGTCCGTGGCGAAGCTCCGGTGTCAGAATGTCCCTCTTTCTACAGGAAGTTCCTAGGCCCTTTTCGTAATCATTTTTGTGTAGTTTAATATAGTTCAGAAAATTTTGTAACGTATTGTCTCGTGCACAGGATTTGAGGCAACTCGGCACGTGACCCCTACAGTGGTTATCAACTAGTTTTGACGAGGTGACATGATTATTGATATTGAACGTGAGTATTCTTGATGGCCATTTGGTATAAGTTTTACTTTTCTACGTCAATCGTTAAATTGTTGTACTTAGATAAATCGTTTTCTGACATACAGTGTTATTAGATCATCGTGGAAGGAATTTTGAGCCAAGTGAATGATGGGTAACGTTTCTAGCAATCGATGTGACTAGACTTTTGCTTTTGACTGTTGTGTATGCGAGTAGTATATGTTGATATTTATCGTCAACATTAGTTCTTTAACTAATTATATTTTATGAGTTCCTTTATGTTTGCTAGAAACTTTATTGGAATTATGTTTCTTTTTCATTTCCATCGTATTAGCTTGAAGTTTAGATCAGCTAGTTAATACTTTTCATGTTTATGGTTTATGCTCAACGCTTCCAGTTTGGTTAGTGCTTCCACTTGGCATGTCAGTTTAGTAGTTCTTATCTTGTGTCTTATTGAGAGATGAATCAGTATTCACGAAGGCTAAATATTTAATATTTTTATATATGCGCATATATACTTTCTGACTCACCCTCAGGTAGCCATTCCAGGGTTGTAGTTCACTACTTATACATTATCTGGGGTTGTAGTTCACTACTAGATAATAGGGGTGACTAGGGTTGTAGTTCACTACCAGTCATCATTGCCTCCTTATTTCTATGAGTCACAATTGTCACATGTCCTCCTGGATGTTAGGCTTCTAAACAACATTCAATGACTAGAGATGTCAGATACCTCACTCTTTCCCTTCTAATTATTTCATTGTATTATCAGTTCTCAGTCAGTTGACTTTAGTTCCAAAGGCTAGAGATATAAATACCTCAGTCATTGTATTTGTTTTATATTAAAATTCAAACTATCAAGCTAGATTCATCTCTCAGTCAATTGATTATGTATTCTACTGTTAGCCTTTTCAGTTCAGAGTTAGTCTCGTGATTGATTCTCCGCTATTCAGTTTCGCCGCATGATTTTAGAACTCGCGTACTAGTGTTCACCGAAATTCAGTGGAAGGACATAAAAGTAATGTTCCATATTTCTTACCTTATATTGTTTTGTCCACTCGCTCTAAGAGTTTTATGTTTTTGAGATGTCCTTTCCGGAGCCCTTTGGTTTCAAATGCCCAGGTTGAAGAGTGTTAGTAGAGGTCGGGCCTGCGCATAGTTTAAGGCATAACAATTCTCTTTGATAAGATCCACTGTTGATCCTACAAGTGGTAGCTAGTTAGTCTAGATGTTTTAGAGGTATTTAGTTGCTCTGATGTCAGGAAATTGATTTACCTGAGCATATTATTGGTTATAGATTAAATGATTTTTGTAACTTGTGTTTTTGTGCCACATTTTCTTACTTATTCTTAGTGAACTTCTCAATTAGTAGTGTCGTTAAGGCCTAATCCCAGTTTAACTAGTTAAGTCGAGGTTGGGTTGTCACATTATAACGACCGAATAGTAAGCCGGTTAGACATAAATGTGTCTTTGTTTGGAAGCACAATAAGAAGAATTTGTGGCGCAAAGATTTTCTCAATGCCCTAGTATTGATTATGAGGAGATGTATTATCTGATTATAGACATCATTACTCTCATGTATTATCTTATCAGTTTGGTAGTGTCTGAAAATATTGAGTATGCAGCTTATGGATGTGGTTACATCATATCTCTATAGGGATATTGATTCAGAGATATATATATGAGAGTGGCAGTTGGTATGGTTATACTCACTTCAAGTAACTCTAAACTATGGAGTGTTCATGTGTTCAAATTGAGATGTTCACTATTCTAAGTGACTACTTGATTGAGAAGGGATACAAGAATGATAAGTTATGCCCATGCGTGTTCAGTAAACGAACAAGTTGTTTGAGATGATAGACCTTGGTAAGATTCGATTTTGTCTTGATTTAGAGATGGAACATTGATTTGGTGGAATTCTTATTCACCAGTCTTCTTATGTCTAAATTAGGCAATTGATAAAGTACACCCTCTTAGCACACCAATGAATGTTTGCAGTCTAAAACCCAAAATGATCCGTTTGATCTGAATGATGATGTTCAGGAACTCTTGGAGTTGAGACTCTATATCTTAGTGCAGTTTGAGCATGGTTATATATAGCTTGGTGCACACATCTAGACATTGTCCTCTTGGTATGCGCCTACGCAACGTAATTGGATTGGAGTAGAACACAACTTCATGTATTTGAAGAGATACATTGAATTGGGCGTGTTCTTTCCTTAAAAATAATATAGAAAAAATCTTGAAATTCTCAAAAAATTGATGGTTGAATCACAACATGCAGGTCTTCAGATTTTTGACCCGTCGAATGGATCTTTTGACTCGTCAAAGGTTGCACCCTGGATCGACTTGAAGCTATCATTTGACCCATCGAGTGAAAGCTTTGATCTGTCAAATTTCCCTCCGATTGCGAGCACTGTATCTCAATTTAATGCAGTTTCCTACTTAGAGATACCATGTGATGTCTCGGTTGATTTTGCTGATGCTGAGTATCTTTCTGACCCACATAAAGGACGTTCTCAAACAGGTTATATATTCACCATGGGGAACACTGCGATTTCTTGGAGATCAACAAATTAAACCCCTGTTACTACTTCCTTGAATTATTATGAAATTATAACTTTGTATGAAGTGGTTAAAAGGTGTGTCTAGTTTAGGATAGTAATATACCATTTTCGAGAATCTAGTAGATTACCATCTACTACGACAATACTAACTTGTATCCTTGAGGATAATGCGGCTTGCATTGAACAAATGAAGTTGGTTTACATTAAGGGTGGTCATACTAAACACATTTCATCGAAGAACTCCTATAATCTGCAACAACATCTGGTATTGAACTTGAATACTGGATTGGTTCGGTGGATAATGTTGTAGACTTTTTCATCAAGTCTTTACCAAAATCTATATTTGTGAAACATGTGAGGCCCATTGGAATGCTAAGGTTATCTGAACTACGAAATTGAATTCTTGATCAGGGGGAGTTCATTTCATACATATCAGAGAGAGTCTACATCACATGTAGTCGCTTATGTAGTTAGTGCGTTGTACTCTTTTTGCCTAAGACAAAACTTTTGTTTTTACCCAAGAGATTTTTTTGTTTGCTTAGCAACGTTTTTAGTGAGGTAACATTTTATGCATCAGACATTAGGATCGAGGCACAAGGGGGAGTGTTCCAGGAGAAGTATTTCTGGTATCTCGGTGTGTGTCTTGTCCTAATTAAAGTAGAAAATTCTCTCAATCCCTAATTTATAGGGATATTGATTGTAACAGATTGTAATGTCTATATTTAAGGTCATCTATCAATAAATTAAGTACAGTTTTAGATCATATCTTCTGCGTATCTATTTTCTCCTTGAACAAGACTTTATTTTTCTCATTTTGTGCTTATTTATAATCACTGTGATATTTTATGTTCATGGACAAAGTATGTACAAAAAATTTATCGCTTTAAGAAAATAAATAAATAATAATAATGAAATACTTCAAATGTGAAACATAATAGGGCATGTTTGACATAACTTTTAAAAGCACTTCCAATCTTAAAAAAATACTAAATTTTATCGATTTCATGATGTATGGTTATAATTACGGAGAATTTAGGGAATCATTTATAAGCCTTAAGACCTTCATAATTGCTCAGTTGACCTCTTACTAAATTGATATCTTAATATTTCATATTTATCCTTAATAAGAAATAAGAAAATAATAATTGAAAAGTTACCAGACCCCAGCTTCAATGCTTCACGATCCCACTCATCACTCATGTCTTGTATATTCTACTGAAAATCAACGACTTAGAAATGGAGGAAACTTTTTCCTCAAAATTGCACTTGTTCATCATTATCTCCCACCTTAGTTAACATGTATATCTTCAATTTTCACAGCACAATTGCTTCATGGCCTGCCATGGGTCTAATACTTCCCTCGTTTAGAATCAGGTCTAAAAGTTCAAACGCTTAGGGAGAATCTCCAATATATAGGATCATGCTAGAATGCACCCCAAAACTAAGCACCTAAAAGTCTAAATTTTTTAAATGCCACATGTCGCAATGTAATAAGTCAATAATGTCAACCTTTATTAAGCTTGACTAAGCTTATAATAAGATCAATCCATGTGATTGGCCACCACCCCACACTACGCCACTTAAATTTTAGTCGCATTCCAAGCCCACCGCATGCTTGCTTCGATCAACACTCATTTTGAGGTGAGGCGCGGCAAGAGGCCAAGCTCCTCAAACTTCTTGGAGAGAGAGAACTTGACCGCGGTGAGCCTGGCCTTTTTTGGCGTTAATAGTCTCGTGGTCGGGTGAGGTTGACTTGGTAGTGGATCTCGGACACCGACCTGATTAGGTTGGCTGGCGAGACTACCGAAAGTTGATATGGTGAATAAGAGGACGGGGACGTGGAGGGAGGGAGGAGAGAGGACGAAGGCGAGCGATGTTCGATAGAATATGAATTGCTTCGTCACGAGTATGTGCTCTGCCACCGATTTCTACTGCATATATATATATATATATAGAGAGAGAGAGAGAGAGAGAGAGGGGGGGGAATTATCGCAATGGCTGCGGCGATATCTTGTGGCAGAGGGCGACTGTCTTAGTGCAAAGAATATGATCACATAGGGTTGGTTTGTGATAAGTTTAGACAACATAGAAAAGATTTGACCGAAACAACTATTCATATGGTGACACGTGGCATAGTTCTAAAAATTCTAAGGGGTGCTTAGATTTTGGGTGCATAGTAGAATTTTCCCGATCTTTAATGAGTGGTGATTGAATTGAAGTATCTATAAGAAGGTTTGACCATAAATTCAAGGTGCTTAAGTAACACAGTTTTGGGCACAAAATGAATTGATCATCTTCATTCCCTTGACTTCAAACCTACCATGCATCGGGTTCTGCTCACAAGCTAGAAGCTATACAAACTCTCTTTCA
This sequence comes from Geum urbanum, assembly GCA_946800695.1. Taxonomy (NCBI): domain Eukaryota; kingdom Viridiplantae; phylum Streptophyta; class Magnoliopsida; order Rosales; family Rosaceae; genus Geum; species Geum urbanum. The sequence goes on from OX326997.1 coordinate 8,560,594, forward strand.
AATTTATTTATTTTTGGATCAATTACTAGCTGTTGGGTTGTGTCGTTCTTGCTCGATTGATTCATCTTCTATTTTTTTTTCTTCAACTTTTTCTTTTTTGAGTTCAAGGGTGATATTGAAAATTCTGGAAAAAATATTAAAGAGGAGTGTCATGAGTAAACTTGGAGGTTTGAATAGAAGTTCTCTTTTAAAAAACACACATAGAAGGTACTTTCTCTGGAACATTCTCCTAAAAGCACCAGTAGTAATTACTTTAAAATCTAGCCGAGCACTAAATTGGGAAACTTGAAAATCACATTTTATGTCAAGTGTCTGTATATTAGATAGCTTATCATAAATGTAAAGTTTACGTACACATGCATGAATTGAAATGTGCGGTGGCAATCACATGCACAAAATGCTTTTGGTCGATAAAGAAGATTAAAGGATTGCGAAGTCGAAGTATTTTAATTTGTCAAACCATTCTTAATAGTTAACCACTTAACATTGTCCATCCCCTCAACCAACAGTGTCTGAAACCTTTTTGGAGACATTTCATTTCGGTCAACTTTGTAGTAATGTTGTGGGTAAAAATTAAATCAAAAAGTAAAATATCGAATATTAAAAAAATATTGATGTTTTAAAATATGAATATTTTAATATAAATATAAGTAAAATATTGATTCATTAATTTTTTTACAAAAACAACGAAAGTTAAAAGAAATAGTGAAATACATGAAAATTTATATTGAAATTTTATGAGGTTGTTATATGATATATTATCCATCTTATATCAAAAAAATATTGATAAAATCAAAAAGATATCAATTTGTTACAATGTTATATGAATTCCTACGTGTTGAGTGTTGATATATTTATTTAAATATGTTTTAATAGTTCTTAATTTTTTTTATGGTCGAAACCCAAAGTGAGGCTAAACTATCACATTTTTTGTACATTATTTACATATTATACATCACAAAATCAACTGCATGAGTTTTTTAGAATCTCGTAGAAAACTGATGAGGTTAGAAATTCACGTTGCTTTCTTCATCTCCTTGTGTAGAGTCATAGGTGTATTGCGAAAAATATTCATTAACCAAGTATTTTTTCTCATTTACCAAATATATACATTCTATTAGATATGTCTAGAAATAGATAACAACTATTAGCAAGCTCGATGATGCATGCAAATGAACATCGAACAAATCCGACATTTAGAAGGATTCCATGCCTATTTATATAGAAATTTTGGAGAAAAAGATGAAGTATTTTCTCTATAAATTTGTGTTGGGTATAGATTTATGATTAATACCGACACTTAGGAAGAAGAGAATATTTTGGCAAAAAGAAAAAAAAAGGAGAAGAGAAATGAACGAACACGAGTGGAGACTTTCTAGGTTTCTGTTTTTATTTTATTTTCACAAATAAAAGTATAAAGAAGTAAAAAAAATTTCGGATCCCCTGAAATTTTTGGGTCATGGGTTGTCGCCTTGCCCGCCCTCCATCAGGGTCGAACCTGTGGACTAGAAATAGCTTACAACTTACCTGCAAGTCAAGGTACAATTTTGTTTAATATAACTCAAGATCCAGAACTTTTTTGAGGTTGGGCAAAATTAAATGTAAACTTTCCTATAATCTCTACTGTAATAAAAGGAAGCCCCCACTTGGTGTCATCAGACATACCAAAATATAGAAACCCTCAAATATCCCCATGAGAAAATCAAAGCAGTCTGTAAGAAAGAGAAAAAAAAGAATATATAGATGGAGGGCATTGTTGCAAATGCACCAGAAAAGAAAAACATGCAAGAGAGAAAAAAAAGACGATAAGAAAGCAAACAAGCCGAGCGGGAGAAGAAAAAAACCAAACAACAGTTTGACATATGAACCGAGAAAAACTGTCATAATAGTGGATCAGTTTTGATCAGTAGTAGTTGATCAGTAGTAGTTGATCAGTAGTAGTGGATCAGTAGTAGTTGATCAGTTTTGAGTACACACGTGTGTACACACGGGTACTGAAGCTAGTATTTATAAAAGGAGTATGCCATATTTTTATCTGTAGTTATTCGTTAATTTGTAAGACTAATAATTGAGTGGAGTTTAAAGATAAAAATTCTGAGAATCTAAGAAATTTGGGTATTCATAATCAAATATTGACAAGACGGGTTAATATAGTCGTATTTGATAAAAACTTTCGTTTGAATTTAGCTACAGCATGCAGTCCGTAATTAACCTCCTAGGAGTCCTATACTCTTTAATCAATAGCAATTGGGCCATATATACAAGCCAAGATATATAGAGAGGAGACAAGGGTTATATTGACCAATAATCAATACATTCGTGTTAAAGTGTCTTCATTCCGGGGTGATTGATTACGGATGACAAACTAGAGGCTAATAAAATTGCACACTATTTGTGCACCAAGAGTCGAGGGAATTCGAGGCAAATGGCTCTTAAACTCGATGTTAGCAAAATTTATGATCAGCCGGAATGGAGTTTTCTTAAGGCGGTTATAGTGAGACTTTGTTTTCTAGAATAATGAATTAACCTCATCATGACTTGTGCTACCACATTTAAGTATGCTTTTATGATTAATGGTTCCCCAAGAGGTTATATGACCCCTTCCAGAGGGATACGACAGGGGAATTCCATTTCACCATACCTATTCATTCTCTATACCTCTGGATTGTCAGCTCTTATTAGATGAGTGCATGCTGCTAAGGATGTGCATGAGATCCAAATTTGTTGAAGAGCTCCTGTCTTACATCATTTGCTCTTCGTTGATAATAGTTTATTATTCTTGACTACTTCAAGATCAGCTTGTGAAAAGATCAAGGAGGTGTTGCGGGTATACGAGGCGGTGTCCAATCAATCAATAAACTACACTAAAAGCAGTATTTATTTTACCCAGAATATAGAGTTGGGTAGTCAGGAGGACCTAGCTCGATTATTGGGCATGGAGCTTGTTATGTTTCATGACAAATATCTAAGTCTGCCCACGCATGTGGGTCGTAATAAGAAGACCACATTCACATACATCAAAGATAAAGTCCGTGACAAGTTGGCAGGTTGAAAATGTTCACTTTTGAGTGCGATAGGACGTGAGGTATGGGTAAATGTAGTCGCGCAATCCCTTTTAAACTATGTAGTGAACTGTTTCCTACTTCCCAAGGGCTTCTGTGAAGATTTATAACAGATGTGTGCTGATTTCTTCTGAGGAGCTATGGCAGACAACAAAAAAATTCACTGGTGCTCATGGAAAAATATGTGCAAACCAAAGGCCCAAGGTGGATTAGGCTTTCACAACCTATATACCTTTAATTTAGCAATTCTCACAAAGTAGCTGTGGCGTATACTGAAGTTCCCTGAATCCCTCATCAGTCAAATTTACAGGGCTAGATACTTTCACTCGTGTTCATTTTTGGATGCAACCACAAGCGGCGCTCCTTCCTATACATGGCGTAGTCTATTAGCAGCTAGGCCGGTATTGGACGGTGAAACTTGTTGGTAGGTAGGAGATGATTTCTCTATTGCTGTTTAGGAAGACATGTAACTGTTTATCCCACCCTGGTCAGTTTAAGTCAGAATCACTGTTGAGGTACCCAACTACTATCCGTTATGTATCCCAGTTTATTCAGCTTGACCGTACTTGGAGTGTCCTACTGGAAAGATATTTTTCTGCATCAGATGTGGATTTAGTGAAATCTATTCCACTTAGCAGGAGAGTTAGTAAGGATCAGTTGATCTGACATCATACCTTTCGTGGAGACTTTAAAGTTAGTAGTGCTTATCTTACTACTCATGATTTTGTTTCTCAATTACTTTAGATAGCCCTTGTCTCTCCAGCTGTATCAAAATGCTGAAAACTAGTATGGCATCAACAGGTCGCTCCTGCCACCCAGATGTGTGCATGGAAAGTTTTTAATGGGTACTACCTCTGAGAGTACAACTTCGCTCCCATATGGTGGATGTACCACCAAAATGTGTACTTTGTGAGGATGCACCGAAAACAGAACTACACTTGTTTAAGGACTGTGATCGCACATCACAATTGCTCTTGTCTATCACGGCCGGCACTAGTGACAATGAAAGCTCCTTCAAGTATTTGTTTCAATCTTGCGAAGCAAATCTGTCTTCTGACCTCTTTGGGCAGAAGATTTCCCTCATCTAGTTTCTTTGGAAAGCACAGAATGATAAGTACTAGAATCGTGCTGAATTATTGGGAGACACAATTAGGTTACATGCATTGGCTTGGCATGAGCACTCTGTTTATGTAAATTACAAGCCACCCAAACCGGGAGGCCTTAAACAGAGTTGGATAGCTCCTCCGTTGGGTAGATATTGTATCTGCATGGATGATCTTTTTGACAAAATTTTGGCCCTAGGTGGAATTAGTATTGTGGTTCGAGATTGGTTTGGGAACTTCATTATGGGGTTTAAAAACGAATAGAGGGTTGTTACTCGCCACTGTCCGGATTATGGCTGCCATTGTAGCTTGTCAGATAAATATGAGCTATGGTTTCTCGCTTGCAAGATTTAGCTCTGACTCTTTGATCCTAGTCAAAGCTCAAAAAGACCTTGATAGTGTTCCCTCTGAATTTCAGGATACCTGTGAAGATGTAATTGACCTTCTGGACCAGTTTCCAACAGCTTCCTTCGGGCAAATTTAAAGAGAAGCCAATAAAGTATCTCATTTGTTAGCTAGATGGGCCTTCCTTAATTCCAACTATCCCACTGTATTCCATGTAGCCCCTTCCTTCATAGCAGATGCCCTACATGCCGATTGTACTTGATCTCTTTTAATAATAAAAATTGTTGACTTATAAAAAAAAAATAGGGGAACTAAGAGAAGAAAAGTGACCTGGTTTGGTCGACTTTGAGACAAAACAAAGGCACAAAGCAACATATGGGTTTTTATCGTGGACTACAGTTATTTCTACTTTTTTTTACCTAGCCCTAAACGACGCCGTAGGGCCAAGCTCATTTTATTTAATCGACGTCGTTTATAGATCTGTACGTGGAAAGACATTAAATAGCCACTCTAGGATCGTCTTCTTCGCTGGGTTATACCTTTTTCACTCTATTTCTGCCATATTTGCCAACCTTAATGATGCTCTATTCATATGGGCTAAAACTAAGCTTTAAATCAGTTAGTCAACCTCACCTATACGTAGATCCGCCACTGTATATACTCTCATCTTGTAGTTTAAAAATTGAAAGTCATTTGATTTTGTAGCACTATTCTTAACCATTGCCAAAAAAGGCATATAATATTGTAATTTTCAAGTTATATATTATATTCTTTTAAAAAAAACTTATTTATTTATTTTTAAAGAGGATTATAAAATTTCACTTATATCTTCTCATGACTCCAACTAGGTCCTATTAACCTACTTCCTAAGTAGTAGTGCTTATACTACTTGAGCCAAAAAAGAACTTCAAATCTTGAAATCGGTATTAGATTTTATTTGATTTTTGATACATTGAAATCAGTATTAGATGATTTGTGGACTCCTGACATTTTGTTTGGAAATGATATTAGTTAACTAAGATACCAGTACACGCAATAGAAATAATTAGAAGAATACTACTCTAAGATTCAAATACATTTATATTAAATATATACATTCATAATTTAAGATTATAATAGCTCGTCTAAATTTAATTAAAATTTTGAATTCAATTCCTGAGTCATATATCCAATCATGCTTCATTATAACATGTCAATATGCCAATGTAAGTTTTACTTTTGGTGAAATATAAACAAAAGCAATTAACTAAAAAATGGTAAAGGAATTAAAATACACAAAAGGATCTTCCTTATAAAGCAAGAAATGAACAAATAATACTGCAAAAAAAGTGTGATGACTTGGCAAAAGAGGACGTGGGCTGTGGAGATTGCAAGAAAGTAAGGCCCACGACGCGTAAATTGAAACTTTCCAGATTTATTTTAGTTGAGATGTCGAAGCTTGAAAAGCCCTCGCTCTATGAATACTCTTCTCTGTTCTTCATCTCTTCTCTTCCTCCGATCCTCCACCTCACCCGAATCTTCATTTGCTACTTGGGTGAATCCCATTATGGATTTTTGGGTCTCACAAACTCAGGCTCTGATTTGAAGGCCGTTGGTTTTGCTTGGCTGCCAGCGAAAACCGAAGAAACAGAGAGAGAGGGAGCTCCGATAATTTATGAGAGATAACGGAAGTCAAAAATATCAACAACAACACCTTTCATCTCTCTCTCTCTCTCTCTCTCTCTCTCTCTCTCTCTCTCTCTGGGAAAGGTGAGCTCCATCGCTCTGAATTCTCCTCCGAAGCTCCTTCCATGGCGTTCCTTGTTCGGGTTTGCTGCTGATGTCCTCCTCCTCTTCAATCCTCAGGTACCCTTTATTCTAATTCACCATATATATGTATTTCTCGATTGAACTCTCAGATTTGTATCCTCCTTGCTCTGTGTTGCATGGTACTATTTGATATTCTAGATCGATGGGATTTATGAAAATGTACATACTTGTTAATGCCACATATATATTCCCCTTGATTCGATTCTATGTTAATCTCAACAGTCGCATGTTCGATGGTTCTGTATAATTTCTGAATTAGTTTAGAGGTTGTGGAAGTTGAGAACTTGGGTCCTAAATTTGAGTTGATGTATCATTGTGTAGTGGAAGAAGATCTGATGAGACAACTGAATTCTGGCTTTGGATTGTTTTAAATACTGTGATCAATCTAGCAGCAGCGGCAGCAGCAGCAATGGATGACCGTCCTCAGTCTCAGGGTAGCAGCAAAGTGACCGGTATAAGGCAGATTGTTAAGTTCAAAGAGATCATTCAGAAATGGCAATCTGTCACACTTGCCTCCAAGGGTAATAGTCCCCGAGGCAGCCCTCGTTCTTCTGATCGAAGGGTGCCTGCCACCTCGGGAAACATCAGCCCCCGAGTGGCTAGAGACTGCCCCCGTAGCCATTCGGATAGAATGGCTTCAGGAGGCAGCCCGAGCCACTTGTCTGGGGCAAGTAGTCCCCTATCTAGCCGCGGGAGGATTTCACCCGTGAGTAGTAAGAGGATGACACATGTTATTTACTTTGATTCGGACGAGGACACTTGTGAGAGTCCCGAACCCCCGCATGATGTCCCGGAAGGGTATTTGGCGGTTTATGTCGGACCGGAGCTTCGGAGGTTCATCATTCCGACAAGCTACCTTAGTCACAACCTTTTCAAAGTGTTGTTGGAGAAGGCTGAAGAGGAGTTTGGGTTTGATCACAGCGGCGGGCTCACAATTCCTTGTGAGACTGAGACCTTCAAGTACCTATTGAACTGCATGGAGAACCATCAGAAAGCTCACCCTGATGACACCCCAGGTAGCTAATTAAATCATTGCATATCACCATATTTTGTCACGCATTTTCATTCGACATCTATGTCACAATTGTTGTTCACTAGTTTTCGTTAAAATGTAAATTTCATTGTTGTTTTTGCAGCTGGAGCGTGGAAGCTCGTTCAATGAAGAAGAAGAAGAAGAAGATCGAGTTAGTAATTATGCCGATGTTGGTTTTTAGTGGTCCATAATGTAGGGCTGGATTTCTGGGTGTAAAGCAGGGTTTCTAGCGTCATGTGTGCAGACATCTCTTTGTTCTCTCTTTTTTGGTTTCTCATCGTTAACAAAACAATAGGAAAAGCTTTTAGGTAGAGAGCTTTCAGGTGTGTCCATGCACTTTACGTGTTGCCTACAAATCGGTGATACAGAGTGACCGAAAACTCTATAGTGTTTCGGAGTACAAATTTTTTTTTTCAGTTTTATAGCGTTATATAACTACTGCGGTCCTCATTTTTAGAAAAATAAAGTGATCCAACGCTCTAAAACTGAAATTTTTTAGTACTTCGAAGTAATGTAGAACACTCCAGAGTTATTGGTATTGTTATATATGTTAACCCCATCTCTCTATTTTTCTCCGAATTGAATGTGATATTGTGATGAACTCCATTTGGCTGTGAGGATGCCGTGTGAAACATATCTCTCTCTAGCAATACTGTTTGTATATTAATTTATGGTTCTGACCATAATATTGAAGTCTTTGCTGATAAGGAATAATCCGTAGCAGGAATGCAGAATGATATCTTCGATATATATATGCAGCAGATTAGTTTTCAGTTTGTTATTTAATGGCACATGCTTAAGCTTCAAGTCCCTTATATAATGACCTTCAAATACACGATATATTCTTGCACATGGTTCCAACTTCCAAGATCACAATCACTAATTTTAGATATAGCTTTGTTCTTTCGGCAAATGTATTCGTACGTTTATATAAAACTATATAGAAACTCTGGCAGTTAGTTTTATATAAGATCATGTGGAAGACCAAATCTAAAGGCAGACGATTGTTTTTGATCCCCTTAGGTTGGCACTGATCCCAAATTATGCATAGCCTTGAGCATCAATATAATACCAGTAGGAATGTGTCCCCGAGTGACACTGAAATCACTCTCCACACTCTCCATTACCGAACCGGGCAGAGCTATAAGCATCATGTTCAAGTGAGGCTCTTCATCAACAAGATATGTACATATATGACTAATATGAGTTATGATACGACAACAAACGCAATACGGTAGGCTACCGGCTGTAGTCCGGCATATTTTTAGCCCAATATAAAAAAGTTAGAGATATAAAAAAAGAAAAATTAAGAAAGAAAATTATGTTAGTCTTGTGATTGTTTCTCTAAGTCCCAGCTCATGTATTTATTAACCCTTATACTACTCAGTCGACGTTTTTATAGAACTCGTTTCTACAGAACTCTTCCACGGCTTCACTTCTCACTAGACTGCTTTGCATTAGCCCTGACAGTTCTACTCAGCTTCATTCGACAAGCTCATCAATCTCTTCTCATTTTTCTTTTAGGTATTCCTATTTTTTTGAATATACGGGTTAATGGATTATATTATATGGGATAAATTTGGGTGTATTATTATATTTTACCAAATCACAGACCATCTTCTTGACGAAATTTGAAATTGTAATTTGTGAAAGAGAGTATGTCGAAAGCATTGATAATAATTCATCTGTCGAGGAGTTTGAAGTTAGCGGACCTCTCAGGTATAGTTAGTTATTTACAATGTAGAATTTCTATTCACAGTACTGCCCTCTCAGATTTTGAAATCCTGGATCCGCCCTGTGTATATATTATTTTCTATGATTATTTTTGTCGTAGATTTGTTCGATGCAAAAAATATCTCTCGCGGAGAGATCCTTTCCGCGAAGCAGTCTCTTTTATGATTCCGGATGTTTTAACCGCTTGAGCCGGTCTATCCTGTTTGTGCTTCGTATGCTGGCGTGCCACCGTCTCTCGACGGAATATGGACTGATTAAAGCCGCTTGACTTCTATATTAAGCGATTAGAACATGGAGAGCACCAACCCTGCTCGAATAGGTCCTTTTTGCCTAGTGACCTAGGACTTGATATGTATCTCTAGCTTAGTCTTTGAAATCGATACTCCACACGTCCTTACTCGTGCAAAGCAGAGCAATCTCGCTAACAGAGTGTTGAGAACACTACTTCCTTCGTGTGCCCGAACTCTCACTCAATAGGTGACAAGCTCTTCGACCGTCCGGTTGTAATCTGCTTCCTTGGAGTCGCAATACTTTCACTCAACAGGTGACAAGCACTTTGACCTTCTGGTTGCAAAGAAGATAGAAATCTCGAGGACGAGACGTCTGTCTAGGTTTGTTTGCGTATAGCAAGTTTGTATGTTTGATCGGGGACCTTTCTCACAAAGTTCTTACTCTCCTTATATACTCGCTTAAGCAACAGTCATTTACTCTGTTTCAAACTCTTCCTGCTCTTGTAATCACAGTCTGAATCCATCTCCAGCATACGTGTTATATCACTCATAGATCTCCAATACCATCATAACTCTTCTAAGAGTTCTATCTAAAATAAAACTAGTTATGATAGAATCAAAGCCGCATGGAACCGGCTAATTAATAGACACAGTCCTTATAGAACTCAAAGCCTGTCTCTGGCGAACGCTCGCCAGACGTTGTCTTCACTTGACCCTTCGCCAAGCACTGTTCTTATAGTGGGCCGCTCGTATAAGCTTCGACCATCCAAGCCCAAAATAAAATACTTTATTTTAGGCCCAAACATTGCCCCTCAGGTCTTGAACTTGGAACTTCCTGAACAAGCGAAAATACTTGAATATACCTTGACTAATGTGCCCCTTGAATTTGAAACGGTATCCCATAACTCGAATGCCACGTTACCCAACCTTTCAAAAAAGTTGCGACGCTCGACTGACACATTATAAAAACACCAGTCCTGCTCAGATCCTGCACTTTCTAACCCTCTCAGTCAAAAAGTTCAAAACCTCTCCTTCTCACCGCCGTCAATCCTCATTTTCCAGAAAAATGCCTCCTCGCAAAGACATTCCCAGCCTTTATGAATCCCATGATGCCAAGAAATTCTCCAAACAACTCAAGGCCGTCGCTAGACGACACAACCCAGACGCTGTTTGCACCCTCTCTATAGACCCTGTTGAAAACACAGGTCTCCTTGGTCCATTTCGGGACATTCTAATTAATCCAGAGCTTTTCAAAAATCTCCGCCAACCCATATGCAGCTCATCCCTTATACTCCAAGAAAACCCCAGGACAGACCCAAAGGAATGGACCCAAAAAGACACTCTCTGTCTGATTGGAAAGTGGCCACACTCAAGTGTAGAAGATCTCGCCTGGTACCAGCACCGCCGTGTGCAAGATATCAAACGGTGGGAGACAACCGGAATAGCCCAACTCATCGATTTGTGCTTTTCTCTTCCAGCTGGAGGCAACAGAGCCCCATTTGCCACAACCATGTGCTTCTGGGACTGCACAGCAAACTGCTTCCGTCTTCCTTGTGGTGATGTGAGCATCACAATGCTCGACCTGTATACTATGTTTGGAGTTCCTGCTTTTGAAGAAACCTGGGCTCCTCAGTAAAACCACGAAACGCCCAATCAAGCCTCCCCAGAACGCCCTTCTTCCTACTCCTCCTGGGTAAAACATTTCGCTCGCGAGGAAAAAGACACACCACAAGGAGGAATAGCCTTTCTGGAGTATTGGCTAGTGAAGTACCTCTTTTGTTCAACCTCTGCCAAGGTCACAAAAAACTGGACCAACCTTGCTAAACGCCTCTTCAATGGTGAACAAGTAAGCTTGGTTGAATCCGTCCTCGCCTACATCTATTATGGCTTAAGGCGAGTCACATTATCGAAGCTTGACCTGAACCAGCCAGGACCACTTTGGATGGTAGAACTCTGGCTGCAGCTCTACTTCCCCTTCTTCTGCCCCTCAGCACCCCCTGTCCACGAAGAACACAAGCTGCTGGGCCAGACATTGGTTTCAACAATGCCTAGGACCAAACAATGGTCCTATCTCCAGTGCTTCAAGCACCTTTGCTCACACAAAGACTTCCCAACTTCAACAGTTGAGAACATTCTGAGTCGTCGCCACCTTGGCCTCCTCGCAAGTGGATTTATACCCTCACCAGAACAAGATGTTCTCGCGAGGAAACTCTTCACTCGATTCAACACTTGTCAGGACATGCCAATCTCAGACTCAACCAGCTCCGGGTATGAGCTCTATACCCCAAACCACTTCTGTAGACAGTTTGGGCTCAGCTAGGATGCTCCCATGCCCCTCGCCTGCTCTATCAACAAATACACCCTCTGGCGAGGAAACAAACATCCTCTCGCATCAGAAGAACGAGATGAACACTTTGGCTTTCCAACAGTAATGCTTCCACCCGTAACAAAACCACTAGTGATTTCTCAGTCGGTCACCCAGTCGTACCTCGCATGGTACTCCCAGCTCTGGGAAGAAAAACGACACCAGGGACCGCTTCTATGTTTTGCCGCCATCTTTCATGACTTCAGCCACAGATTCTCAAACAAAGAAGACTTGGCTGCATTAGATGGATCATACATGAGCACCAGCTCTACCTCATGGCCACAGGTATGCCCCTATCATTCTAAAAAATTGCCACACGTATTAGCAACTCTTCATATCGTAACTGACCATTTTTTCTTTAACTTCCCTTGCACAACACACCCCTGAACCAGATGTGACTGTGGCCATACAATCCTTCAGGAAGAAAAGATCAAACCCTTCTGGATCCTCTGTAAGTATTTGAAATTGCTGCTTCCAGAACAATCTGATTTTGCTACTAACTTTGTAACTAACCCCAATCCTTTGACAGTCTCCAAAACGTAGGAAGGTTATATTGAAGAAAAAAGGGCCTCAAAGTGGAGCTTGGTTAGACTCAAAAGTCATTAGCAGAGATAAACGAGCAAAGCTCCAAGCTCGAGTCTTCCTTGCCTCATTTGACCAGAGGAGTGAGAAAGCCTCAGGATCCAGTGCTTGCTCAACCGTAGCTTTTACCATTGCACACTGGTTATGTGCAAATCCAAACAGCACGCCCACGCTCTCCTAGTTCGATGACCTCCTGATTCAAGGTTCAAGGGAGTGGCAGGAGCTATGCAAAGACGAAACTCTTGCGAGCAAGTACCCAGACCAACACTTTGATCTGGACACCATCTTGAAGGCGAACATCAGACCACTACAGTTCTCATCTGATGACTCCTTCATTGGGTACTTCGACCCAGAGAAGTTTACAGCTCTAAATGGCCTCCCCTCTTTTGATGCTTTATGGGAGCAAATCCAAAACGGCCAAAAGCCACAAGTATTCATAGTGAGTTGGAATGACCACTTCTTCATCCTCAAAGCTGAAGACGACGCCTACTACATAATAGACTCACTGAGAGAAAGGTTTTCTGAAGGATGCCGTAAAGCCTTAATTCTGAAGTTCGATGAATCCTGCATCATACTTGATAATGAAGATAGTGATGCAGGCCCTGAAATCATCAACAGCGCCAAAGAATGCTGTAAAGATTTCATAGCCAGATTTCTAGCTGGCATCCATCGAGCAGAACTTGAGGAAGGAGAAAAAATAAAGCCTGTTGATTCTGCCATTTTGTTTAGGCGTCTGCAAATTGAAATCCAATCTTGCTTCATTCCTTCCTCCTCTGGCGAGGACACTAACACCCAGAATAAGCAAATCATTCCAGAGCCTGATCTTCAAATCATCTCCTCACCAGAGCACTTGGTTACACAACCACTAATTCTGGTTGAGAGTAATCCAGAAGGCAAAGAACCGAGTCCTTCCTCGCCAGAGCCCTCAGTTCAAGCAGTTGAAGGAACACAGTCATTGTCTCCCCAACAAGTAAGAACTATCCTCACTTACTTCTGGATTAATGATTTCTTAAATTGGTCCTGACATTCTATTATCCATATTGTAGTCCAAACATGTTCCTGTGGACCTGAACGTTCGCGAGACAATTCCTAACAGTTCCAGGCACCAAACAAACTCATCAGGCCAACCTCTTATAATGGTCGCTGAAGACCAGCCCAGCAGTCCTTCAGGTGTCAACGATGAAGGTTCTGTTCCTCAAATCCAAGAAAATCTTACAGCAACTTCATCGCGAGAAAGCAACCCTCAGCTACCCAGTGTTCAAGAATCAACCACCAAGTTACAAGAACTTGTAAGCAAACTGGGTACACTGAGCACTCCTTCTGACACCAGGGTCATGCTTAGAAAAATTCTCTCTGGGCCCCTAGATTCTCCAATAGACATTCAAGCTATCCTCAAACAAGTGAAAACCTTGAAGGCCACTGCCCCAGCAGACTTCCTCCTTCGCCTAGATGAAATTGAGGGGAATCTCTCTCAACTCCTGAGTCAAAATGAAGCCTATCATCGTCTAACACTCGATGCTGAGCGTAAGAACGAAGCAGCAGAGACTTTGGAGCGACAAACCCAAGAAGAGAAAGAGAGAATCCAGAAAATATTGGAGGATGACTCTTCCCAGGAGGAACATCTAGCAGCTAAACGTGCTAGAATAACTGCTCTTAAAGCTGAACTCGCATCCCTTGAAGCTGAAGTAAATGCATTGGAAACTGACATCCCAAAGCGTCAGGACAAAATGCATCAAGTTGTGATGGAAGGCGAGAACCAGGCTCTACTCCTACAAGAAGCACGCGATGAAGCCAACAATGCTCGCCAAGCAGCTTACGAGGCCTGGGTGGCCTCAGAGATGGCTAAAATCTCAGTGAAGAAATTGATCCTCCTATTGTAAATCTTTTGGGCCTCAGATGTAGGTCCTATTTGATTGTCCATTCACTATTAAACCATTTATGTATTCAAATCGTTCTGAGGACAAAGTAAGAATTGGGTCCAAAGACCATATTGGGCTTCTCCAATAAGCCCCTTTTTATCTTCGATCCAGCCTCGTTTTAAGCTGTAACTAATTTGACTATTCTGACCGTTCAATAATAAATGGAATTGAATTCTAAGCTTGGAATCCGTATCGCGTCAAACAATCAAAATCTTTTGAAATACGTTTTACCTGCCCCAGAAATCTCCTCATTTATCATGCACTTCTTGCGGGTAGATAAAGCGTCTTCACGGTCCACTTCCATTTGGACACGTGTTATCTATTTTTGGGAGTAATTACTCTCGCGAAGCCAAACCGTTGTGACTTCTGGCTATAAAAGGTTTCCCTTCCTTTGTGTTATGAAACAACCCTTTCGCAAGAATGAATTACCTCTTTGTTTATTTGCTCTGGTCTTCCTATCTAAAGAAACCCCCAGATAAATCCTTCCATGTTGTGTTCCTTAGATAGCAATATCCACGTCCAAACCTGGACTAGATAGCAATATCTACGTCCAGGCGTTGCCTTGGCCCGCCCAGCTTGAGTCAGTAGAAGAAGGGAGAAGCCACAATCCCGAGGTGAAGACTCCCTCACCTTTCCCCAGTGCACCCGCTCGGTGTCGATAAGCATTGGAGGTGGTAGGCCTCTTCAATGTGGCCTGTAAAGATGGGGAAAGATGGGGGAATCACCCTGGGAAGAAGGCAATAAACACCAAGGCAAGTGTAAAGGGTCTTTTGATCTGATGCACCTTCTACCTTGGCATTTCAAATCCTCTCTATCCCCTCACAGAGGTCGATCTCCATGTGTACATATTTGATACATCGACCCCAGGGGATGGCCATCAAATAAGAGGATTTATGAGAAACAAACTATTTTATCTTTTTTTCTCTGTTGCTGATTCAGAGTTTGTTTTTCATATGGTATCAGATCTTGAGGCCGCAAAGCCTTTGTATTCTTCCATTTATTGAATGTAATGTTTTATTTGAAGTGCAAAATTTCCTTATATTGATAAACTCAGATACAGTTTGCTCAAAACTTAGGCCACAGAAACTGACTAACATGAACTTTGACTTGGAAGAAAAACACAAAAAATTTGGCCTCGGGTATAGGCCCTAGCTATTTAACCCCATGAATAGGCTGTTATAATGTACATGATTCTCGGTATGTGTTACCCTTGTAGTTGGAGGATCTTCATACTCCCATACTGGTTGTATAATTTTTTTTAGGAAACGACCATTTATTGGGTTCGCGTGTATTGTACCATCTCGATCTCGCAAACGAACTGCTCCTTTTCCCAACAGTCGATCGATAATGTACGGTCCTTCCCATTTCTCTGACCATTTTCTTCGTCCTTCAATCTTCTCGCCAACAGGCAAAATGACTCGCCAAACAAGTTCTCCTTCTGCAAAACTCATGCCCCTGGTTCGTTGGTCATAGGCACGAGCCACCTTTTGTTTCTCAGCACGTAGACTATCATAAGCTTGTATACGTTTCTCATCTAAGTCCTCATGCTCTTGCCACATTGCTTGTACATAGTCTTCACCGATCAGGTTATGTTGCTCCATCACACGTAAAGACTGAACATTGATTTCTAAAGGCAAAACTGCATCGTGCCCAAACATTAGTGCATAAGGAGTCGTACCTGTGGGTGTCCTCTTACTAGTCCTATAAGCCCACAAGGTGTTAAAAAGTTCTTCATGCCACAGTCTGTCATTGCTCGCAAGAATCCGTTTAAGGATATGGATAATGATTTTATTGCTTGCTTCAGCTTGGCCATTGGATTGGGCATAATATGGAGAAGAATGAAGAATGTGAATCCCAAGATCCTTCATTAGAGTGCCCACATCTCCAGACATAAATGCTGCCCCACGGTCTGAGATAAAACTCTCAGGAATGCCAAACCGACATATGATATCTTCAAATAGGAACTGGCGGATGGCCTTTGCAGACGATACCCTGAGAGGTCGAGCTTCGATCCATTTTGTGAAGAAATCAGTAGCCACTATGATAAACTTGTGCCCTTCAGATGAATGAGGATGAATCATTCCTATTAGGTCCAAAGCCCATCCTCGAGCTGGCCAAGGCTTGATTATTGGCTGTAATGATATTTTGGGCATATGGTTGACCAGACCATGTTTCTGGAAGTCTTCACAACCTTTTGCGAACGTGATGCAATCTCTGAGCATTCCTGGCCAATAAAAGCCATGTCTTCTGATTAACCACCTCATCTTGGGACCAGCCTGATGTGCTCCTGCAATCCCATGGTGGACTTCTCTCATTAACCGCTTAGCTTCACGTCCAAAGACACACCGTAACAGTATGCCTTCCTCTCCCCTTCTATATAACTCAACATCTTTGAGCACATAGTTAGGAGCTAAAAATCGAATCCGCTTGTCTACCGGACTATTGGGATCCTGGAGATAAGAAATGATTTCCTGTCTCCAGTCCACGTCAATGTGATCAAATGTAGCAACGTACCATTCATTTTTGTCTTCTTGTCGTGTAAGGAAAGATGGTAGAGTTCTTCTCTCAACCTTTAATATTCGTTCGCGTACTCCATCTTGCAAACTTACACCCGTTGCTAGTTGAGCCAGCTCATTGGCTGCATAGTTCTTCTGGCGAGGAACGTGACTCAACTCCACTTCTGTAAACAACTTGCGCAGGTCACAGGCCCTTTTAGCATAAGGTTCTAATACTGGGCCTGCCTTATACTTTGTTTCAAGTTGTCTGATCACTAGTTGGGAATCTCCAAAAATATGCACATCTGTGATCTTCATATCCAACAGCATTTCTAATCCAATGATTAAAGCTTCGTATTCTGCTTGATTATTTGTGCATCTGAAGTCCAACCTGAAGGAATAAGAAAAAGTTTGGCCGCGTGGAGAGATTAAAGCTACTCCTGCCCCAGCCATGGTACTCGTACTGGACCCATCAAAGTACAGACACCAAGGAGCCAAATCAATACGAGCAAGGTCCAGTTTTGGCCCCTCAACAACCTCTTCCATTGGATGATGAGCCAAAAAATCAGCCACTGCTTGGCCTTTTACCGCCTTCTGGGGAACATATTACAAAGAAAATTCTGACAAAGCCAGGATCCACTTCCCAATGCGTCCCCGGAGAATCGGTCTGGACAACATGTACTTCACTAAATCGGTTTGTGCAATGACACATGTAGTGAAGGACAGCATATAGTGCCTCAATTTACACCCTGAAAAGTATAACGCTACGCATAATCTTTCCATTGGAGAGTATCTCGTTTCACAATCGTTCAGGGTACGACTTAGATAGAAAATAGCACGTTCAACTCCTGATGTGTCACCCTGAGCTAATAGACTTCCAATGGAGAGCTCGGTAGCTGATATATACAGCTTAAGAGGAACCCTAGGTCTTGGGGGCACCAAGACGGGCGGGTTCGTTAAGTAGGCTTTAATGGTATCGAAAGCCTCTTGATGTATAGGCTCCCATACAAAGTCCTTTTGATTTTGAAGCTTGAGCAAAGTTGAGAATGGTTGTGTCTTCCCAGCAGCATTGGCAATAAACCGTCGTAAGAAATTGATCTTTCCTAATAAACGCTATAGTTCTTTCTTACTCTTTGGTGGGACTGCATTAAGAACTGTTTGTTTCTTGTTATCCGGTATCTCAATCCCATGCTGATGAACCAAAAAACCCAGGAAATCTCCTGCCTGGACGCCAAACACACACTTGGCTGGATTCATCTTCAGTTGATGTTGCCTCATTCTGAGAAACACTTGCCTTAAGTCTTCAAAATGATCACTTCTGCGTTTCATTTTGACTACCACATCATCTATATATACTTCCATGGTCCTGCCAATAAGATCATGGAAAATTAAATTCATTGCTCGTTGGTAGGTCGCCCCTGCATTCTTAAGTCTAAATGGCATATCCACGTACTCAAAAACACCTGCAAATCCTGGGCACCGAAACGCTGTTTTATGTCTATCTGCTTCAGCCACTGGAATTTGATGATACACAGCAGTGCCATCCATAAATGTCAACATTTCATGGCGGGCAACTGAGTCTATCAACAAATCAGCTACTGGCATTAGGTATGCATCCTTTGGGGTTGCATTGTTCAAGTCTCTGTAGTCAACGCACACTCGCATCTTTCCATTCTTTTTCTTGACTGGGACTATGTTGGAAAGCCACTCATTATATTTGGCTACACGCATAATCCCTGACTTGAGCATTTTCTCGACCTCTTCCTTGACTAGAATTGCTGTTTTTGTATTCATGCGACGCATCTCTTGTTTCACAGGTTTCTTCCCTTCTATGATGGGCAAATTGTGACAAACCAGATCTGGTGACAGGCCAGGCATGTCGTCGTACTTTTCTGCAAAACAATCTGCATATTTTTGTTGCAATTCAATAAGCTTGAGTCTCTCCTTAGGCTCCAGGAAGGTACTAATGGCCACAGAGATTGGCTCTTCATGTGTCCTAATATTGATGTGTTCAATGGGATCCTTGACTTTAGGAGGTAAATCATCTAAAGCTACTGGAGCTAATTGAATCTCATCCTCCTCCTCGAAGTCTTGCAAAACGTCTTCATCCACGTATTCCAAGGCTGCAACCATTGGAACCTTCTCAAAGACTTGGCTCTCTAACAGAAAATTATGAAAGCGTTCATGTAGAGAGTGACAAGCCTCAGCCTCTATACTTGATAGAGACCCATTCATGAAGAACGTTTGGATGGTAGCTCAATGGTGTAGGGTCTTTTGCTATCTTGATTTGCTTGAATTATACCCAACTGAGCTAGTTCAGAGGCCGTAACACCAACTGGGCGGCCTTTACTATCGACGCCACATACCTCCAATGGCCTAAGGTCACTGTGGTAATATCTGGCTTCTAATGTGTTAGCAGAAACGGAATATGGATGAGGGTCAACATTGATAAGTTCTGCTTCACCTGACTCCATATTCCAGAGTAACATCTGCTGATGGAGTGAAGAAGGTACATAATAGCTCCGATGTATCCAGTCACGTCCCAGAATTGCACTGTATGGAGATGTGCATTATACTACGAAGAATATGTAAGTGCTTGAGGCTAGACCGATGTGTACCTGTAAGAAAACAATGCCCAAAGTCTTGGTTATGCTACCCTGAAAATTTCTGACGCTCAACGAGGTTTCTTGGATAGCAGACTTGGGGACGGCTATTAAGGCCATTGCTTTGATTGTGATGATGTTCACCGCTGCCCCTGAGTCCACTAGGAGTTTGTTCAACTGAATCCCTTGGACTTGTCCTGTGACATATAACGGCCTCATGTGCATGGCCATGTCTATAGTGGGTTTGGAGAACATCATCTATCCTTTTGTGTGTGATGAATCCCTCTCTGGTATCTCAATTGATGTTGAGCCACTTGTTAGCTCTGGTTCTTGTTCTGGTAATACCAAGTTGTTGATGCTCTTGGATTCATCCATCGATGTTGACAGAGATAAAGCGTATTTGGAGGATAAGACGTACACCATGTTAATGGTGAGATCGTCTTCCTCAATGCAGTCGACTGCTTCTTCATCCTCGTCCTCACCGTAATCCACCAATTGCTCATCATCGTCGTAGTTTTTAGCTCCAGCCTGATGTCCCTCCTTGTTCGAAGTTGTAGTGACCTCAAGATGAGCTACTTGTTGTAACTGATCCTCAAGAACAGGATCAAGTGCTGCTGGTGGTAGCACTGGTGGATTTTTCCCTTTGGGAACAGGAGACAGTTGTAGGGCCTTCTCTTGTTCATCTACAATTAAAGGCCTAGGTTTCCATCGCAAGACTGGGGGCTTGCTTAGAACGTTCTGTTTCTGCATGTCCTGTTTTCCCTGAGGGGGTGTTTGTAGCCCTACTGTTTTCATCGTGTCCTCCTCAAAAGTGAGGCGTCTCCTCACTGGCTTCCGTTGTGTAGGCTCACGATGAATCTCAGGAGTAGATTCGGGCTCTTTGCCTTTAAATCCTAACTCTGGGTTTCGTTCAAAAACTCCTGGTCGTTGGGTTCTCACTTTAGGATCGCGAGACTTTTTCCCAAAAACCACCAGTGGGTTTGCTGCAAGGGTGTTCAGTCGCCTTTGCAACACTTCTGGAGGAAACTCCAGATCTTCTTCTTTGATCAGGCCAGCTTCATAAGCCTCTAGTGCTCTCTTGGCTCTGCCAAAGCATCGTTGAAGGTTTCTCCTCCTGCTTGGAGTCACTTCAATGGTTTTTCCTTTCTCCCTTACGTACCAGACATCCTCATTTGTAATATTTCTTGAAGCTGGAGGTATATATGGTTTCGCGAGCATACTTGCAACCTGGGACTCGGTTGTTTTAGCCAAACTGGCTTTGTCTGTTGCTCGCGAGCGCTTGGGAGCTGGAGAATCCCTTTGTCTTGCTTGCTGGGGATGATGATCTGTATTCGAGAACAATTCTGGGAAGAACTTGGCTGCATCAGCCAGTTCTTCATAAGAGATCTTCAACCGGCTTCTCAGTTTGCAATGTGCACAAAGGGCTACTGGCGATTCCGCCTTGGGGTCCACCTTTTCTTTTCCTTTATTCGTTGGTATGTATGATGGACTTTCGCCAGTAGTTGGATGATCTTTGGATTGTTTTCTTTTGTTTGACTTGTTACGTGTCAGCTCCAACATTCCAACCATCATTGGTATGGAGGTTGCCAAGCCCTGCGAGGGTTCTTGTTCTATCATTATTACTCCCTCGTTAATCCACTGCTGTATCTTGAACTTTAAATCTCGACAAGCATTTGTGGTGTGACGGCCCAATTTATGGTGGTATCGACAATAGGGCAAACCCCTAACATCCTCAGGATGTGGGTCAGGTGCTCCCCAATTGCCAGGAACCACAGCTATTCCCACGTGGCATAGCTCATTGAATATCTCCTCTCGCCTGGACGCGTCGTATGTGATTTGAGTTCGCTTAGGTCGAACAAATTCTATATTTCATCCAGACCTCCGTCTTGACCTCTTCTTCACATAGGTTGGCTTAGTTTGACTACCCCTTGAAGAAGTGCCATTGGTAGGACAAGTTGTGACTGGAGGAGGTGATGGCCTGTGAAGATATTGTGGGTGAAAATCCACCTCGCTCCTGTCGTTGATTTCAATCACTTCCCAATTGATCAAACCTTGGATTTCATCTCTCAAGGTGGAACACATTGCTGTTCGATGACCAAAGTGATTATGAAACATGCAGAAGTGATGGGCTGGCTCTTTGTACCGTAATTGTCTGAGTTCATTAACTGGATAAAAAGAGATCAGCCCTATGTCCTTTAGCCTATCAAAGAATTCTTCTATCATATCAAGTCTAAATGAGTAGGCTGAAAAGGATGGTCGATTCCAGGCCTCCAAACATTCGAGGTACCTATTAGGTGATGTCCAATTCACCTAAACCATATTCACCTGTGCAGCAGGGAAAGGCTCAAAATCGACTAATGCAGCTGTTTTGGACGTTTCTTCTAACTCTAATCTTCCTTCATTGATCCATCGCTGGATTTGGTCTTTAAGCTTGATGCAGTCTTTAGTGGAGTGGTTCCATGCTCCATGGAACTTGCAGTATTTTTTACCCTTTAACTGCTCAGCTGTAGGAAGTGGTCCAAAGTCTGCTTTGACGGCACGCAGACTATACAGCTCGTCCAAAATTTCATGAGCCATATTGGCGTCATAGGTGTATGTCTCAAACTCTGGCTTAGTGAAAGCCACTGTTGAGAGCTTGATTGGGCCCTTACTCTTTTGAAGCTTGCGGGGTTTTAGAACTTTGTTTGTTGACAAGTCAACAGCACCCACTTGCTCGCAATCAGAGTCTGACTCTTGATCATCTACACCTTCAATATAAGCCACTGTCTTTGGCTTTAACCTATCATAGGTTTTGTTACTGTACGTCCCCTTGGATGCATTCCTTCTGTTGTCCCTCTCCTGCATGTTACTATGAGCCTTAGTCACAGCCGTGATGAACTCATTCAAGGAGAAGTACTTGCTGTTTAAGAATAGCTAATGGAACGTGTCCTCCAGACCATTCTTGGCCATCTCGACCACCTCTTCCTTACTCAGAGGGGTCTTACATAGATTATACTCTGACCGGAAACGGTGCAGAAAGGTAACCGGGCTTTCTGTCACCGATTGGCTTAAGGAAGCCAGCTTTCCTACGCCAGTTTCTGGTCTTGCTGTTCCGAAGTGATCTATGAATAAGGCCTCCATATCCTTCCATTCACTGACCGAGCCCTTCTCTATTCCAGTATACCATACAAGGGCTGATCCTGACAACGATGATCCGAAGACTCTTAACTTGAGCCCCTCATCTTCAGCAAACTGCCCCAATTGGAGAGTAAAATAGGTCAGGTGAGTTGCTGCATTTGCATCGTCGTCGCCAGAGAAAGTCTGGAAGGTCTGGTGCTTGTAGAATTTTGGCCATCGCCACTCATTAGGATCGTCTTTCATTGGAGGAAATGGTGTCTCGTAGGTTTCATGCATCTTGGATAATTGTATGTTACAATCATCTAAGAATCTATTTAACCGTTGCTCCCAAGCAAGAGGAAAAGACTCCGCTTGCCTAGTTTTCCTGGCCAAGTCTGATATGGACTTGGTTAAAGACGCTATGTCTCTGTCTACCCTTTGTGATAGAGTCGCCGCGTACTGACGGTATTCCTCCAAACCTTTTTCCATTTGGTGAAGGATTTCTATCCGTAGCCTATCTTGACCTTCCACCAAACTAGTTACCTGGGATCTTATGGCCTCTCTCTCCTCTCGATCTTGATTTAAGTCCACCCGCATAGATTGGATTCCAGCTGCCGTTGCATCTATTATATTGCTCTGGGTGGTGAGAAGAGCTGCTTGTTGCTCAATCCTCTCCTCGAGGGCCAAATGGTAATTAGCCTGGTAGTCATCTAGCCTAGCCGCGTAAGCCAGGTATTGTTCGATCGTTAGTTCGGCTATTTCCGCTGCATTCAAAGATTTGAACGTCATGGTGTCGAAATTACTAGCGAAAATAACTTCAACCGCTTGATTACTCAATGAACGACACTGATTAAATGTATGTTCACGGTAAGCCGGTTGTGGATGTTTGCGACACTGAGGATAAACCCTTCGATAAGGATCTCCTATTGTCGCTTAGAGATGCTAAGAGATATTGGTCCCACTGGGCGTGCCAAAATGTTCGATGCAAAAAATATCTCTCGCGGAGAGATCCTTTCCGCGAAGCAGTCTCTTTTATGATTCCGGATGTTTTAACCGCGTGAGCCGGTCTATCCTGTTTGTGCTTCGTATGCTGGCGTGCCACCGTCTCTCGACGGAATATGGACTGATTAAAGCCGCCTGACTTCTATATTAAGCGATTAGAACAGGGAGAGCACCAACCCTGCTCGAATAGGTCCTTTTTGCCTAGTGACCTAGGACTTGATATGTATCTCTAGCTTAGTCTTTGAAATCGATACTCCACACGTCCTTACTCGTGCAAAGCAGAGCAATCTCGCTAACAGAGTGTTGAGAACACTACTTCCTTCGTGTGCCCGAACTCTCACTCAATAGGTGACAAGCTCTTCGACCGTCCGGTTGTAATCTGCTTCCTTGGAGTCGCAATACTTTCACTCGACAGGTGACAAGCACTTTGACCTTCTGGTTGCAAAGAAGATAGAAATCTCGAGGACGAGACGTCTGTCTAGGTTTGTTTGCGTATAGCAAGTTTGTATGTTTGATCGGGGACCTTTCTCACAAAGTTCTTACTCTCCTTATATACTCGTTTAAACAACAGTCATTTACTCTGTTTCAAACTCTTCCTGCTCTTGTAATCACAGTCCGAATCCATCTCCAGCATACGTGTTATATCACTCATAGATCTCCAATACCATCATAACTCTTCTAAGAGTTCTATCTAAAATAAAACTAGTTATGATAGAATCAAAGCCGCATGTAACCGGCAAATTAATAGACACAGTCCTTATAGAACTCAAAGCCTGTCTCTGGCGAACGCTCGCCAGACGTTGTCTTCACTTGACCCTTCGCCAAGCACTGTTCTTATAGTGGGCCGCTCGCATAAGCTTCGACCATCCAAGTCCAAAATAAAATACTTTATTTTAGGCCCAAACAAGATTATAGCTGATCCTTTCAGGTATCAATAGGGTGCGCTTCCTCCGGTGGATATGTTTTTGTTGTACTTGTAGCCACAAAAGCTTTCAATTCGAAATTCTTCAACTATTATTATTATTATTTGTCGGAGTTTTTCCTTAGTCAACATGTCGCCTGAAAACTTCGAACCAAAACCCCATTTATAAAAAGTTCTAGATATATACATAAAAAACTTCAACACAAAATCCCATTTGTAATAATAGTAGAATTAAACTCTGGGGTTAAATGATCTACGCATTTTATGCTTGATTATTAATCACTTTCTCTCTATATTTAGTTTTGTTTTGTGCTTAGTAAATATGTTTTTAACTTACTTTATGTTTGTAGGTAGAAATAAAGGAGGAATCCGTAAAGGAGGCAGAAATGAGCTCAAAACCTACTAAGGAGGAAGTTCCTAAAATGAGGAGGAAAGATGAAGAAGAATGGACCACGATTTATAAAAAATAGATCAAAGATCACTAAGATGGGTCAAGACCATGCTCATGTGTCCAAGAGGGTCCAAGATCATATCAAGATTCACCCACAAAGAAGCCCAAAAGAAGAAAATGGATCAAAAGCTAGAAATCAGGAAATCTGCCTGTGCAGATCAGCCCACTTCAACAGGCCACCAAAATCAATTGAAAACGAATTTGGACACATGCAAGGCATGCTTAGAAAGATATGGAGGTCTAGTTTCCAACCCCACTGGAATCATGCCGTTATAATGTGTGGATATTCAGAAATTCCGGATTTAGTGGGTACAGGTCATTCTGCCTAACAGCCAACTTTAAATGGGCAGTGAAGGCGCGTTAGGAGGAATTATGGCACAATTAATACATAGCTGGAAATCCCTGGAAGTCTATTTTCTAGTGCCGAAAGAATCACGCCTTTTGAAGTTGTAAAACGTCCGAAACGTAGCTTTTAATACAGAAGGGTCAGATTTGACAACTTTCAGAAGGTGGGAAGTTTCCTAATCTTCTTCTATATAAAGGGAAGCTCGACTCTTTCAAGGGGGATCACACATTTAGAGGGCCGAACCCCTGTCTCTACATCACCTCCTCTCACACTTAGCCAAGAGAATTCTCAAGAAACCGAAACACCATCTCCACCACCTTCCAAATAAACCTACCTTCACCCGCGGCCTCTCTTGCTCGATTTGGCTTTGAGTTCGTGCGACTTCATCAACCATCAAGGAGCTGCTACACTTGGAGATTGCGGAGCGAATATCCCTCGGATCAAAAAGTGTAACAATGTCTTGTAATTTGTTTCGGTTTTGTAAGGAATTTTCCAAACTTTGTGTAGTGAGATTATGTTTTGTTGTAAGATGTTTATTTTCATATTTGTTTGAAACCTTCCATGTGTTCATAGCCTTAGGTTCGAATATGCATGCTAGTATACCAACACTTAATGCGTTAGAGCTTGTTAGGATGATACTCGAATATCCAGTTCACCCTCGCATGTTTTAATGAACTAATCAAAGATAAAATTGGATTTAGGTGGTTAACTCGATTTGGTTGCTCCCTACTTTCGATGTATACATGTGCGTATGTTTTAACTTGAGCTATGAATTTCGTTGGGATCAAATAAGGATGAGGTAAACGGCTAGGTTGAATAAATGTGATGATCACTTGTAAATAATAGAATTAGGGTTTTTCGGTGTAGAAACATGTTTAGGGTTATGTGTTCTTGATTGTTTGCTTGTCTATGAGTTTAAACATGTTAGAACTTGTGATTTCTCGATGTGTTTCTAACCATTTTTCTTGTTTAATTTCGTAGATTATAGAAAACAAACCAACTTTGCACCCCCCTATATAACCTAGCATAGTTATGCATGCACCCTCAATCCCCGGTTAAGAACGATCCCTACTTACCAATGCTACATCTACAAAGAAGGGTTTTAATTGTATTCGTGTTTGATTGAGTGTTTAAATTAAGTACTTGAAAAGACGTGAATCAATTTTGGCGCCGCTGCCGGGGATTGAAAAGAATTGTGTGATTATGCTTGTACATTATGTTAATAACTTTCTGTTTTGCAGGGCTGTGCACTTCCCAGTTTTGGGTAAATTGTTTGACGTAGCTAGATTGCTCAATAAATTATGAAATTTTGCAGGATTGTTTGGTTATGTGTCTAGTTTTTGCCTGTAAAATTTCAGCCCCATCGGATTAACCAATAATTCTGCAGAAAATCGACAAGCAGCTGCGCGCAATTTGCGCGATTCTGGAATTTGTATATGTCCTGTGTGAATATGTGAAATTTTGTGCATATATACTTGTAAATTTTCGAGATTTTTTTTTTTACTAACACTTGTGCGTTAAAGGAAGCTTGGATTTGCATTAAGTACATGAGCTTGGTTGATTAAGTCGCACTCATTGTTGAATAGTTGGCGCCTCTTTTCCATGTTTATCTCCTTAACCCCTCGTGATGTATGGATTTCATCACTATACACCATAACCTAAGTGAAGTTATGGACATGAGGTTGAGGGCGGAGTCTACATTAGACTTGAGGGAGTTGTACATTTTCGAAAGATTGGTTGAATGTCGGACATGGTGTCTAGAAACGGGTTATGACTGGTGACAGGTTTTGGATCTAAGAAAGACTTACACCATTGGAGTATATACCATTGGCCCGGTTAGCCTCGGGGTGTATTGTCAAAATTAGTCCTACCTCTCGCGTTATCTCTATCCCTAACTGGCCATGTTTTTCGATTGAACCAAGACCATTCGATTGAAAGTGTACACTTTATCGCGCGGGTCGCACGTCCTTTGAACGACCTAAAAATCAAGCAAATGTACTCTCTCCAAATCTAAAGCGCAACACAATGAACCCTACTTGTGCATAAAACCAACGTGTTGTATGTAACCAACGTGTTGTTTGTAACCAACGTGTAAAGGACTTAACCACTTGCATTTGTAGCTTGCATAACGTTTTCTCTTATGCATTCACTCCATCTTTCACTTAGGTTCTTGCTTGATGCACTTTGAATGAAAGTTTGAATGAATTCTTGCATGAATTTCGTGGACTATGGTGTGCTTGCATTTTTTGAGTGACAATTTATGTATATGACGTTTTTGACTTAGTAATTATACAACTAATCCCTGCAGGAACTAAGTACATGAGGTAACCACACTTTACTTTTTATTTTTAGTTTTAGAGAGTCAAATCGGAGCTGGGCAATGGGCTGTTTGTGTGATTTTTCTGACGTAGTTACATGTATCGAAAAATTCTGAAAATTTGAGGAAGTGTTTTTTTATGTGTCTAGTCCTCGCTCGCAAATTGTCAGCTTGTTTCAACGTGTGATTAATTCTAGAGAAATTATGCAAGTAGTCATGCTCAGGCTGCTCGATTTTTGTTTAGAATAGTTTCGCATCTTTGCATATCTTTGCATAACAATTTCTTGCATTACATAAGTGCATCATTTTGCATCATATTCATAATACATTTCATGCAACCTCATAATACATTTCATGCATTTGCATTGGATTTGATGTTTGTTGAGTTTTGAAGGATACGTTGGAGGAACGTGCTCCAAATATTTGGATAAATTCGCAGCTTCTGTCCAAACAGAATAGTCAACTTCTGAAGGCCATAACTTTCAGCTCGTTTGGAGTTAGATCAAGTTCTTTATATGGTTGGAAAGCTCGAGACGTCTAGTTTTCATCCATATAAAGATCACAAATTTTTGAGCTCTACATCGTTGGTAATTCAAGCTTAAAGGTATAGAGGTCAGAACAAGGAAGCTGAAAAATGGAAAGAAGAAATGGAGGCGATGCACCTCCAAGTTCAGGCTGTTCATTGAGCATAAAAGAAAGCATCACGTCTAGGCTGAAAGACGTTCAACAACAAGCGCTTGTTGGGAGGCAACCCAATGGAGGAGTCTACAACAGATTTGCATTCTCTTCCCTTATCTTTTTAATTTTCGTAACTTTTGTTTAATTAGTTAGATCTTCGTGAGTTCCTTCTTTCATGTTTGAATTCTATGACTTTACTTTGGTACATTGAGGACAATGTAGAGTTTAAGTGTGGGGGAAGGGGTTTACAACTTTATTGAGTCATAAATTATAAAATCGGGCGGACAATGGAACTTTCCGACGGATGATGCCCTAAAAAAAAAAAAAAATTTGTTTTGAGTCATACTTAGTGTATTTTGAGTCTTTTTGTTTAACTTAGTGTTTTAAAGAGTCTTAGGATGCCCTTAGTTAGTCTATGATGAAAATGGACTGAATTTGAACATACATATGGCACTACATTCATGATTTCTTGTGTTAATTGAGTTATTTTGAGTGTCATGACATGTAGTAGATATGGATAGTTAAACATGGTACAGATTTCGCATGTGAGAATAAGTTTAAGTCATATGAACCCTAAACGTGAGTTTTGAGCCTATACATTTCTTTTGAGTGAATTTCGTGCATATTAGTCTCAAAACTATGCATGTGCATCATTTGGTTACTTGCCATAGATCTTAATGAACTAGAGATTACTAGAACTTACTCATGTGAATTTGCAAAGCTTATAATTGACATATACTCTGATTTTGGATATGATAAGAGGCACTTAGGTTTACCACCACTAGCCAAATTGCCATGAGTCCCTTATGGGCGCACGAGTTGCGACACCCTTAGATGAACCCATTTGAGCCTACATTATGCCTTTCTTTCATTGCCATATGAATCTAAACACTTTAACTTAGTGTAGATTATCCATACCCTTGTTCAAAAGACTTGGTGGGATTTTTGAAACTAAAACAAAGAAGATGGCGTGAAGATGTTAAGGGATGTATGTATGGGGATAGACTTGTCCAAATGACTTGTAATATGTGTGATTGCCGAATGAAACAGAAGAAAATTTAGAGAGCAAGAACAAAAGAAAGATCAAAAAGCTCTCCGGCAATAGGTTCTAAGTGTCTAAGTTTGGATTAATGTCCCCCGTACTTGTGAGTTTGGAGTTTGTTTTGAATTGAAGGCCCAAAAAAAATAAAGAAATATGGCCTTTGTCCTGTTCACAAAGCTCAATGGGAGTTTAGAATGAAGTTAGGGTCCAACAAAATGAAATTTGGCCCTTGTTTATAGAAGATTGACCATGGAGGCGTGGAAAAGATGAAGGAGTCTGGTTTTACAAAGTTTGTGATATTTCGACTAAGTCTTTGGAACGTTTTTAACCACCACTTATCTAAATTTTCGAATGCCTTAGCCTTGCCCCATTACAACCCTTCGAAAGTCCTTTTTGATCCTTAAGATGAGTAGCAGTTAATCTGTTGAGTAAGTTGCATGAGTAAGCATATGGTTTGGTTCATTTGTGCAAGTTTTTCATTCATGAGGTTTTCAATTATTTCTATCCATTTTTGAGTGAAAATATGATGAGTGCATCCATGTGAGTTGATTTGAACTTTATTCGAAACATGCACAGCTTTAACATCACCATTGTTTACACCACGTCTTACTTGTTCATTGCATGAATCATATCTTGGTTATCATTTGAAGTTATGTAATTCCATTGCCATATACATAAAGAAATTTCTGAGACAAATTTTCACTAAGGGCTTAGTGTTGTTTTACTTAGTATCTCTTACGTTTTCAAACATGATAACATGAAAATTTGCGGCTTTGAAACATTGAGACTTCTAAGTATTTTGTACATAAAGTGTGACGTTTTCTATTTTCCCTTTATTTTTCTTTTATCGAGTCCGTTGCTTTGATTTGTATTTGCTAGGGACTAGCAAAGTTTAAGTGTGGGGGAATTTGATCTACGCATTTTATGCTTGATTATTAATCACTTTCTCTCTATATTTAGTTTTGTTTTGTGCTTAGTAAATATGTTTTTAACTTACTTTATGTTTGTAGGTAGAAATAAAGGAGGAATCCGTAAAGGAGGCAGAAATGAGCTCAAAACCTACTAAGGAGGAAGTTCCTAAAATGAGGAGGAAAGATGAAGAAGAATGGACCACGATTTATAAAAAATAGATCAAAGATCACTAAGATGGGTCAAGACCATGCTCATGTGTCCAAGAGGGTCCAAGATCATATCAAGATTCACCCACAAAGAAGCCCAAAAGAAGAAAATGGATCAAAAGCTAGAAATCAGGAAATCTGCCTGTGCAGATCAGCCCACTTCAACAGGCCACCAAAATCAATTGAAAACGAATTTGGACACATGCAAGGCATGCTTAGAAAGATATGGAGGTCTAGTTTCCAACCCCACTGGAATCATGCCGTTATAATGTGTGGATATTCAGAAATTCCGGATTTAGTGGGTACAGGTCATTCTGCCTAACAGCCAACTTTAAATGGGCAGTGAAGGCGCGTTAGGAGGAATTATGGCACAATTAATACATAGCTGGAAATCCCTGGAAGTCTATTTTCTAGTGCCGAAAGAATCACGCCTTTTGAAGTTGTAAAACGTCCGAAACGTAGCTTTTAATACAGAAGGGTCAGATTTGACAACTTTCAGAAGGTGGGAAGTTTCCTAATCTTCTTCTATATAAAGGGAAGCTCGACTCTTTCAAGGGGGATCACACATTTAGAGGGCCGAACCCCTGTCTCTACATCACCTCCTCTCACACTTAGCCAAGAGAATTCTCAAGAAACCGAAACACCATCTCCACCACCTTCCAAATAAACCTACCTTCACCCGCGGCCTCTCTTGCTCGATTTGGCTTTGAGTTCGTGCGACTTCATCAACCATCAAGGAGCTGCTACACTTGGAGATTGCGGAGCGAATATCCCTCGGATCAAAAAGTGTAACAATGTCTTGTAATTTGTTTCGGTTTTGTAAGGAATTTTCCAAACTTTGTGTAGTGAGATTATGTTTTGTTGTAAGATGTTTATTTTCATATTTGTTTGAAACCTTCCATGTGTTCATAGCCTTAGGTTCGAATATGCATGCTAGTATACCAACACTTAATGCGTTAGAGCTTGTTAGGATGATACTCGAATATCCAGTTCACCCTCGCATGTTTTAATGAACTAATCAAAGATAAAATTGGATTTAGGTGGTTAACTCGATTTGGTTGCTCCCTACTTTCGATGTATACATGTGCGTATGTTTTAACTTGAGCTATGAATTTCGTTGGGATCAAATAAGGATGAGGTAAACGGCTAGGTTGAATAAATGTGATGATCACTTGTAAATAATAGAATTAGGGTTTTTCGGTGTAGAAACATGTTTAGGGTTATGTGTTCTTGATTGTTTGCTTGTCTATGAGTTTAAACATGTTAGAACTTGTGATTTCTCGATGTGTTTCTAACCATTTTTCTTGTTTAATTTCGTAGATTATAGAAAACAAACCAACTTTGCACCCCCCTATATAACCTAGCATAGTTATGCATGCACCCTCAATCCCCGGTTAAGAACGATCCCTACTTACCAATGCTACATCTACAAAGAAGGGTTTTAATTGTATTCGTGTTTGATTGAGTGTTTAAATTAAGTACTTGAAAAGACGTGAATCATTAAACGAGTAGAGTAGACCGGCCAATAAGTACAAATACAATAAGGGGCAACCTGTTGGCTGAAAACTTCAACCGGAAACTCGGGGCCCATCTATATAGTTACTATCATATACAGGAATGTGCATTAGTGTAATAGTGTTACGATGGAACTCATAGAAGTGATGATCCGACATAGAAACTATATTGTTTAGTTTATAAGGAATTTGATCAATTTGATCAATTGGTTTTGCAGATTTTGCGGGTAATTGTCATATAAGTGATAATGTGATATGACCTTACCATAGTATCACGATTAATTAGCTCATGTGTGAGGCCCAAACGGCAATACGTTCCCTATCGTACAAAATATGTTGTCTTACAAGTTTAGCTTGAAAATTCATTATACTTACGAACGAAGCGTATCGAGAATATGGAATTTAGTTTTGAGAATTGAATTAAAAAACAAAATAAATCAAGAACTAATATAGGTTACCCAAACCCATTTCGAAGTTTCAATTTATGAATTTATGAGTGAAACCCAAGCGCATGTAGGTGAGGTATATACAACATGTGAACCCAACTTTCAGTCTTTCACTACGCAGAACAGGCCTTCCCCACAAATTTACAAACTTAAACTACATACAATGATACAAGCATGATACATTCAATTAAAGAGAATGAAAGATGCTAGCAATTTTATGCATCCATATATATTCCTTCTTGGTTTTTAGCTACTTCTGTAACCGCTTATTACGACGCGATGCGGCCGGCCGGCCAGCCGAGATTGATGCAGTACGTAGTAGTGCATGACTAGAGAGTAGGAGGAGGAAGAACCCACTTGGTTCCTTGGATGAAAGTCAAGCGGAGGAATGGTTTCATTGGTTTGGCTTCTATATATTTAGCATCCTCGCATACTTGACTCGATGCGTTAAGCTTGAACCCGTTCCAGAACACGTACTCTCCATAGTACACAGTGCTACATATGCAAAAACAACGTACACGAGATGATGATCAATCATTTTAATTTAAAGACACTAAATTGTAATGTTAATGTTTGGACCCGAGATAAATATCTTATATTGGGTTTAAAGGGCTGAATTCAGCGAGCGACCCGAGTGAGATAACATGGTCTATTTCCGTGTTGGGTTAAGACTATAAATCAAGATGGCTGATCCATGCGGCTTAATGATAATTCAAACCTTTCCCGCATCAGTTAGGTTTCCTTTGTGAAATGAATTGGGATAGCATTGAACTATATAAAGATAAGACCTTGTGCTGGTGAACATTTAGAGTTATATTGAGAATCAAAAAGCTGAAGACATACAAGTGAACCGAAAGACGACTACTGTGCATTATATAAGAAGAACGATAGCGATAGTGAAAGATCCTCCTTGATCAAATACAATTTTGCTATACGCAAATATATCTCCTCAGAGAAACTTTATAACCAGACGATCAAAGTGCTTGTCACCTATTGAGTGAGAGTATTGAGATCAAAGGAAGCAATGCGACTAGAAAATTGAAGAGCTTGTCACATATCAAATGAGAGTTTGGAAATCCAAGGAAGCAACACCCCAGTGTTCTCAACACATCATCAAGGAGATTTCTCTGCTTTGCACTTACAGAGAGAGTGTAGAGTATCAATTTCCGTGGCTTTGCTAGAGACACGAAAAAACCCAAAGTCCTAGGACACTAGGCAAGAAGGATCCATTCGGGAAAGGTTGGTGTTGTCCTCGCCTAAATCGCTTAGTCAAGAAGTCAGGCGACATAGCTATGCATTCACATTCCGTCGTGAGACGGTGGCACACCAGCGTACGAAACACATCAGGATAAAACAGATACCTGTGGTTATATTATCCAAATTCCATAAAAGAGATAGTTTCCAAGAGGCTCTCTATGCGTTCCTTGCTAGGGAGATTTTGGTGTCAAACATTTTGGCACGCCCAGTAGGACATTCTTTTTGTTTCTTTAAGCGACGATAGGGGATCCTTACAAAAGGGAATACCCTCAGTGTCGTAAACATCCACAACCGGTATACCGTGAACACACCTCCACTAGGTATCGTTCATTGAGCAAGCAAGCGGTTGAAATCATTTTCGCCAAAGAATACCACTCAACGATGTCATTCAAATCTTTGAGCGAAGCAGAGATCCTGGAGCTCACACTCCAGGAATACCTAGCCTACGCGGCTAGGAGTGATGATCATCAAACGAACTACTATACAGCTTTTGATCAACAAATCGAACAACAAGCAGACCTCCTCACTACTCAGGGAGAGAAGGTTGA
Organism: Geum urbanum; assembly: GCA_946800695.1. Classification (NCBI taxonomy): domain Eukaryota; kingdom Viridiplantae; phylum Streptophyta; class Magnoliopsida; order Rosales; family Rosaceae; genus Geum; species Geum urbanum. The sequence goes on from OX326997.1 coordinate 8,594,611, forward strand.
CTCGGCGTTGGCCGAAATCCAAGCTCTAAGGGTAGAGCTCCACAGAGATCAGGTGGAGCGAGAAGTGATCGGAGCCCAAGTAGCAAGCCTTGCGGAAGGTCAAGACAAACTACGGGCTAACATCATGCAAAACTTGGAAACAAGTTAGCTGAATATCATTGACAAGCGGCTACACTGTCTTAGAGGACAGACAAAGATATAACATCTTTAATAAAATTCGTCTCTGACCTCACCAGGAAGACCAGACAAGCATAGTCATTCCCACTAGCATGGGAGCAGAGACTAAACAGGTTTATGAATGACTGTGACATACACCTCACTAAGATGTATGAATCATACGAGACTCTATTCCCTCCCATGCTGAAAGACGACCCAGAGGCTTGACAATGGCCAAGATATTATCGACATCATACCTTCCAGACTTTCTCTAGTGATGATGATTCTAATGCGACAACTCACTTAGAGTACTTTACTCTGCAACTGGGGTAGTTCACCGATAATGAAGGACTCAAACTGAGAGTCTTTGGATAATCTCTGTTAGGATCAGCCATCGTTTAGTATACGGGGTTGGAAAAGGACTCGATCACAGAGGGGAAGGACATGGATGCCTTGTTTATCGATCACTTTGGAACTGCAATACCAGAAACCAGTGTTGGAAAGCTAGCTTTTTTGAGTCAATCAACTACAGAAAGCCCAGTTACCTTCCTACACTGTTTCTGGTCAGAGTATAATCTATGCAAGACCCCATTGGGCAAAGAAGAGGTCGTTGAAATGGCCAAGAATGGCTTGGAGGATATGTACCACCAACTATTCCTTAACAGAAAATACTTATTCTTGAATGAGCTTATTACAGCTGTAACTAGAGCCTACAGTACCATGCAAGAACGAGACAATAGAAGAACTGCGTCCAAAGGGACTTATACTGCTAGGTCTTATGACAGACTTAAGCCAAGAACCGTGGCTTATATAGAAGAAGTGGAAAATAACCAGGATTCAGATTCTAAAGGAGAACAAGTATGGGCAGTAGACTTGTCAACAAACAAGGTTATAAAACCCCGTAAACTTCAGAAAAGCAAAGGTCCAATTAAGATTTTGACAGTGGCTTTTACTAAGCCAGAGTTCGATGCATATACATATGATGCTAATATGGCTCATGAGATCCTGGATGAGCTCTACAATATGCGAGTCATCAAAGTAGACTTTGGAGCTCTCCCCACTGCCGAGCATTTGAAAGGAAAAAAGTATTGTAAGTTCCATGGGGCATGGAACCATGTAACGAAAGACTGCATCAAGCTAAAGGATCAGATCCAGAAGTGGATCAATAAAGGTAAGTTGGAAGTGGAGGGAACATTCAAAACAGCAGCATTAGTAGACTCTCAACCTTTCCCAGCACCTTAAGTCAATATGGTCAGTATCGGTTGGTCGCCAGCCGTTAGCTGTGCAATGGGAGCTGAGGAAGAAAACTCATTGGTCCTACCACGTTATACTTTTCCGCAGGATAAGTTGGAAGAGATTGTGGACAAACTGCAAGAGATAAAGTTTATCGTTTATTGGCCAGTGTTCAAACTGAAGCATCTAAAGTATAAACGGCCAGGTGAACATTTTTGTAGGTTCTACAACGTGTTCGAACATCAAACAACAATGTGTTCAACCCTGAAAGACAAAATTTAGGGTTTGATTAATTGGGAAGTGATAATAGTTAGCCAAGAAGGAGTGGTAGAGTGACATCCTCAAACATCACCACCTTCCATGACAATCCCAAAAAGTTTCCTTTCTCGCAATGAATCTGGGTCCACACAAAGACGGAAAAGATCAAGGCGAAGGCCTAAACACAATATCGCATTCATTTGACCCAGGCGAAGGCCTAAACACAATATCGCATTCATTTGACCCAGGCGAGCTGAAATCACATATGATGCATCTAGGCGAGAAGAAATTTTTGAAGAACTACTTCGAGCAGGGATAGCAATGGTCCCCGATAATTAGGGAACTCCATATCTAAATCCTAAAGATGTAAAAGGTCTACCTTACTGCCAATACCATAATAAATAGGGTCATCATTCCACTAATGAATGCATTAAATTAATGTATAGAATTCAACAGTGGATAGACGAGGGGGAAGTACGGATACAAGCGCCCTTGCAAAATCTGGCGATCGAAGAAGTATTGACTGTTGGGATGCTAGAACTGACTAGGGACAACCCAGGCAAGAGAAAGCAGATTGTCAATATTTATACCATTGGTGAGAGTCTGCCAAAGAAGAAACCAACGAGATCAGTTAAAGGAAAAGAGAAGGTAGATCCAAAGGCAGAGTCGCCAGTGGCTCTTTGTGCTCGTTGCAAGTTCCAGTGCGGGTTGAAGATCTCCTACGAGGAATTGGCGGAAGCAGCCAAGATCTTCTTGGAATTGTTTTCAAGTCCAAAACATTATTAGCCGCATAGTCCAATGGATTTAAATCAAAGGGACTCCTAAGCATTCAAACGAGTGCGATCGACAGAGAAGGTCAGTGGGGCAAAGAGGTCTGAAGTAGGGATAGCTGATACGCTCGCCAAGCCATATGTTCCACCAGCTTCAAGAAACATTACTAAAGAGAACATATGGTATGTGAAGGAGAAAAGAAAGACCATGGAGGTAACTCCAAGTAGGAGACGTAATCTTCAGTGACAATTTTGAGAAGCTAAGAGGGCATTGGAAGCTTATGAGATGGGCATCATCAAGGAAGAACAGTTGAACTATTGCTGAGAAAAGCTACAAAGACGGTTGAATGCAATTGCAGTAAACCTTTTGTTGGTCTTTGGGAAGAAGTCTCACGAGACTAAAGTACGAGCAGAAAGACCGAGCGTCTTTGATCGTAACCCAGAATTATGGACCAGAGACAAGACACCAGAACCTATACCTACGGTTCATCATGACATACGAAAGCATAAATCAACAAAACAACTTCTTAGGTTCGACGATGAAGCAATGCAAATGGTGGGGTTGAAAAGTCCATAGAGGAAGAGAGAACATGTCAGAGGGCATGTCACTATGAGCGAGACCAAAGGCCTACAATGGAGACCCAAGCCTTTGATCGAAGAGAAGAAGAAGGTCAGTTTAGACAAAGCTTTTCCCCCACTTCAGAAGCAAATCTATGGCTTATTTACGCCAACAACCATAGAACCTACATTTGAGGTTCAGATACAGAAGGTCGCTTCCTTAGAGGTCACAGCAGACATAGATGTAGAAGATGGGAAGCTTAAAGATGACATCAATGAGGATGATGAAGAGCTACTGGACTACAGTGAAGATGATGTAGATGACATACCCGAGTATGAAGACGAGGTAGATACTAACATTAATATGGTATTTGTCTTATCCTCTAAATACGCAGGACCTTCACGGGAGACAACAGTGTTTGAAGCAATCCCAAGTAGGGATGTCACTAACCTGACAATGCCAGAAGATGAAACAAAACCTTCGAAATAGCAGGCGCCCGTCAAACAGTCAGAGGTTGACTTACCATTAACCAAGGGACACATGACGTTCATGAAGCCCACTCTGAACATGGCCATGCACATGTGACCGTCGTATGTGATATGGACGATCCAGGGGGTCCAAATTAACAAGTTATTAGTAGACTCTGGGGCAGCAGTGAACAATATCATAGTAAAAGCAATGACACTACTAGGCATTCCCAAGTCTGCCATCCAAGACACAACCCTAAATGTCAAAAACTTTCAGGGCAGCATATCCAAGACTTTGGGAATCATCTTTCTACAGATGCACAAAGGTCCAGCCTTCAGAACATACACATTCTTTGTAGTAGAATGCACAGCTCCATACAGTGCAATTCTTGGACGTGATTGGATCCACATGAGCTATTGTGTGCCTTCATCCCTCCACTAGCAGATGGTACTATGGAACATGGAGTTTGGCGAGGCAGAACTTGTTGATATAGATCCTCATCCATACTCTATGTCTGCCAATTCTTTGGAGGCCAGCTATTGCAACAATGACCTCAGACCACTGGAAGTACTTGGCGTAGATAACAAAGGCCGCCTAATTTGTGTAACGGCCTTTGAACTAGCTCAATGGGGTATTATTTAGGTAGACCATGATAGTAGCAGAACTTATACTATTGAGCTATCATATAAATCATCTCAATGATAGAGCCTCTATCGAGCATAGAGGCCGAGACTTGTTACTCTCTGTACGAGCACTTCCACAACTTTTTAATAGAGAGTCAAGCCTACGAGAATGTCCCAATGATTGCGGCATTGGAATATGTGGATGAGGACGTACTGAATGAATCAGGCGAGGAAGAAGAGATTAGACTAGCACTAGCTGCCTTAGACGATACACCTCATAAAGTTAAGGATCACATTGAAAAGGTTAATCTTGGGAGTTCGGAAGAGCCAATATCTGTGGCTATTAGTACCTTCCTAGAGCCCGAAGAATGAATGGGGCTCATGGAGTTGTTAAAGGAATATGTTGGTTTTTTTGTAGAAAAATACGACGACATGCCAGGACTGTCACCAGAATTGGTTTTTCACATTATGCCTATTATAGAAGGAAAGAAGCCAGTAAAACAAGAGATGCGTCAAATGAACACAGAAACATCAATCCTAGTAAAGGAAGAAGTTGAAAAGATGCTCAAGTCGGGAATAATACGAGTGGCCAAATACAATGAGTGGCTATCAAACATAGTCTCAGTCAAGGAGAAGAATGGCAAGATGTGATTCTGTGTTGACTACAGAGACTTGAATAATGCAACCCCAAATGATGCATACCCAATTACAGTAGCAGATTTGTTGGTAAACTCAGTGGCTCGTCACGAAATGTTATCATTTATGGATGGGATAGCTGGCTTTCATTAAATACCAGTGGTAGAAGTAGACAGACACAAGACCGCATTTTGATGCCCAGGTTTTGTAGGAGTATTTGAGTACATGGACAAGCCGTTTGGACTCAAGAACGCAGGGGCCACCTACCAACGAGCGATGAACTTGATCTTCCATGACCTCATTGGCAAGTCCATGGAGGTATACAATGATGATGTGGTAGTTAAAAAGAAATGCAGAGCAGATCACAATGAAGGAAGAGGAAAGTGGTCAGAAAAGTAGGAAGGGCCATATGTCATTGATCGACTCTTAGGCAAAGAAGCTGTTCGTTTATGAGATCGGGATGGAACAATTCATACCAATCCTATCAATGGTCGTTTCCTTAAGAATATGTACAGCCAGCTTGAGAATATGAAGACCCGCCAGCAATAACTTAATTCAGTCCATTCACGCTCATCAACGACTCTCTCTTGATTGAACTGAATGGGCAACACATCAGGATTTAGCTATAGTTAGCCAATACCTGTGGTTAAATTTTAACCATTATTTTTAAAGTCATTTTTGGTCAACCAATACCTATGGCTAAATTTTTATTGTGGCTAAATAGGCTAAAATTTTATTTTATCCATTATGAATAAAGAATTCATACTTGCCAACCTCTGTGGCCAAATTCATATACAAACAATGTTTGAGTTTATCAATACTAACGATGTTTGCATAAGGAAAATCTTTGCTTTGAATATAAACAGATTACATTGAAACACAAGAGTATAAAGGCTTGGCGGCCTAAAGCTTTGAAGCCATATGAAGATAGGCTATGATTAGCAACAGAAACAAAAAAGGAAAAATATAGTTTGTCTCTCCAAATCCTCGAACAGTTGATAACCAATCCCTGGGTACACGCATCAAATATGCATACATGGAGAAGGACCTCAAGAGACAAAAAAGAGAGGATTTGAAGTGCCAAGGAAGCTAGTTCAATAGCCAAAACGACCGCTGGAAGCAAGTTGTCGTATGATTCCTTACCCTGGGTTGAACTCTCTGTCGTTCCTCTCCAGAACGTCCGCATTCATGGGATTTGCAGCATCCATGCATAGAAAAACTGAGCAGTTGCTGGTGAAGAAGACAATGCAAGGTCATCCTCGGCGTTTTGACTTTGTCATCCTGTAGATACTTAGGGTGACTTTGTCAAGGAATCAACTGAACATAGATATCACTATCTAGTCCAAGTTTGGACATGGATATCACTATCTAAAGCCTGTAGTATGGAAGAATTTTATCTGAAGGTTTCCCCCGATAAGAGAGCTAGAGCAAACATAGAGAAAGAGATTTCATCTCGTGAAGAGGCTTGGAAGATATGAACAGCAACAGAGAATGAGGATGCCCTTTATAGGAGGAATACTACATTGAACCGTAGCAGTAAAGCTTCTCGAGATTAATCGTATCCGTTAATAAAGGACACGCGTCTAATGGAGTTTGAGCTACAGAACGGTTTATCTACCCCGAGATGAAGGCGTGATAAGTAAAGATATTTGGGCAGGTAAACGTATATTGAATATTTGATTGATGGGACAACGCGTTACGGATTCCATGTTTGAAATTAAAGACCATTAAAGTTGAATAACAATGGTAGGTGGGAAGTTAGTTTCTATAACAGGCCCAATACTGTTAGGATGATCCACGGCAGGTCTATGTCTGAGGCCCAGCAGTATGTTCAATGCCTAAATGAAGCGCAACAATACCAAAATATTAAAATTAACATTTTGGTCCAATAAAAGTACTAAAGCCAATAGAAGTGTTCTGAAAACATCACGATATAGAAAGAAGGAGATGGCTTAGTCTCTAAGGCCCAATAATTACAACGAGAAAGCTTTGTCCTTTAGACACGATTTCAAAAGTTCAAAATCTCATCGAGCTTGGTTATATAAGTGTAAAGTGCTCGCGACTTCTTCCTCAGCGTCCTGCAACAGCTGTGCTTAGTTTTCTCCTTCGTCCAAGAGTTGTCAAACAGTGGCCTAATTGGAGTGAGCTTTTGAACGTAAGCGGACCACTTCAGCTTGGATGGTGACCAACTTAGCCTCCTTGGCATTCAGAGTTTCTAGCTAAGATAAAGTGTCCTTCAGAAGTGCTTGGACTCGGCTATTATCTTCCTACGTCTGGTGAGCCAACATCTCAATTTCTTCGTTCTTGCCGTCTACTTCATATTTCAGACGTTGATGAGCCTCATATTAATCTTGGAGTTGGCAAAGTCCTTCCTCAAAGTCAGACATGGTCTGGGAAAGTTCAGCATGGGTCGTAGCCTTTAGTTTTTTGACCTATTCTTGAGTCTGATTGATACTTTAAGGGGAATCTAGGCTGGTAGAGAAGAGCTTTTAGTGAACAACAGAGGTAGGAATGGCAATGGCCGAAGGGGAGCTCAGAGAACTTAGCTTAGTCCAAATCTCCTGCAAAATCAAAATTTGATCTTGGAAAGTGGGTACTTGACTGGAAGGCCCCGATGATGAAGGAGGAGCAGTAGTTTCTCCATGGAAAATATTTTGTTCTTCATCAACACAATTTGGCGAGTTTCAGGGCTGCTCTATCGTCACCATTGACACGGGCTCAGGAGATCGAGAAGGAATGAACGTTTGTAGCCGATCTTGAGAGGTACCTTCTGAGTAAGCATGCTATTCAAGAAGGACTAGGTCACTACTCAGAAAAGTAGGTGTAGACTAGAAGGAATCATGAGGCGTCAGGATTTAATCAAAGAGTTAACATACAGAAGGTGTAAATAAGTTGAGGTTTTACCTGAGGTAGAAGCAAGTTATCAAACACAACCAATTGCTATGGTTCCTCGACTACATTGACCTTTAACTAGTGTGAAGGCAGAGCATGAGTTTCTGGTTTTGGAATGACTTCAACTAGCTGCGATGGTTCCTTAACTATTTTAACTTGGAACTCTGGCGAGGGCGGAGCATGAGGTTTTTGTTCTAAGATGACTTCGTCATTTTAGAAATCGTTGTCCTCACCAGAGGGGGAAGAAAGATAGCAGGATTAGAGCTCGATCTGTAAACGTAGAAAGAAGGTTAGATGATCAACTACTTCTTTCCTTTCTGCCACTTCAAGCTCTCTGAGTTTTATTCTAGCTATAAATCTTGTGATAAAATCTTTACAGCACTCTTTCCCACTGTTTATAATTTCTGGCCCCATCTCATTGTCCTTGCCTTCATACATTATACTATAATCATCAAATTTCAGTATGTAGGCTTGGTTGCACCCTTCGAATAACCTTTCCCCCAGTGAGTCAATGATGTAGTAAGCATCGGCTTCGGCTTTGAGGACAAAAAAATGATCATTCCAGCTCACCAGATATACTCGAGGCTCTATGCTTTTGTTGATGTTATCCCATGCGTGATCAAATGACTCAGGATCTTTTATGTTCGCAAACTTCTCTGGATTACAGTATCCAATGAATGAGTCATCAGAATAGATCTTTATTGACCTGATGCCTGCTTTCAAAATCGTCTCAAGATCAAAATGGTTGTTAGGGAAGGAATTGGCGAGGGCTTCGTTCTTGTAGAGTTTCTGCCATTCCAAAGACCCTTGAATAATAAGGTCGTCGAATTCAGATATTGTTGGCATATCATTCGGATGTGAGTGCAGTGAGTGAGCAATGGTGAAGACTAGTCCTGAACATGCACTTGTCCCAGATGCTTTCTCGCTTCTTTGATCGAATGAGGCAAAGACATTAGCTCAGAGTTTATCCTGTCCATCTCTGCTCAATACCTCTGTCGCTTCCCAGCTAGCACTCGGGGAGGCTTCCAAGGCCAAGAGGGATTGAGAGTCATCTTTGCGGGCGGATTTGGAACCTCGGATTCTTGAAGGATCTCCAAAAGAGGAGTCAATCCTTGTACGCTTTTGTGACTGGTAAAGAATAAGCAAGACAGGTGTAAATAAGTGAGATAGCGATGGCGATGAATGTTGGTAAAAGATTTCGATACTTACAAATTGGCCAGTGGTGTTGGACTTTTTCTTCTTTGGAACTTTTAAGCTGGCGGCAACGCTTGTTTCTAAGGCATGTTGTTGATTGCAATAAGGAAATTGGTCAAACACTATCAAAGAGTTGCCAATGCATGTGGCTAAGTTACAGGGTTTTATGAATAGGGAAAGAAGTATACCTATGGTCAGGGAGTGTATTTGCTGTTTTTGTATAGCTTGCCTATGATGGTCAAATCTTCTTTATCCATGAATTATTTGTCATAGTCGTAGAAGATGGTGGCAAAAAGAGCAAGCGGTCCAACCCGTCGTATGTTTTCCCAAATCTGGGAACGCCAGACCAAGTACGTCTCCATGGCTGATAGAGAAAAGGCGAGTGACTTCGTCAAGTTAGGGATTATTACGGCTGGGAAGCCAATATGTGCATTCTGTAGATCATGCAATGAAGGATGGCCAGATCCTCACCAAAGGTTGTATCTGTTCAGAGAACAGACGAGAGGCATGGAAGCATGCTGGGTTAACCCAAGTTGTCTGGAGAAGTGGTTGGGAGCGCATAGCTCATACCCGGGGCTTGAAGATCAGAGACAAGTAAGGCCTTGCAGGTGTGGCTATGAAGAAAAATGTTCCTCGCACAGTCATCTTGTCCTAGCTTAAGCATAAATCCATTGGCGAGGTTGCAAGGGTGGCAACGATTCAAAATAAATCCAACTGCTGTGATTGGGGAGTTTGTTTGCTAGTAGAGGTGTGCAAAGCATGCTTGATATGACCATTTTCTGGCTCTGGAGGATGCGGTCGCAAAGGTTTGACCCAGAAGTTTGTCTTCATCAAAAGAAGGGACTTTAGAAGGTATGAAGAAAGGGAAATACATTCGCAACCAGAACTCTACCATCCAGAGTGGTTTTGGTTGATTGAGGTTGAGTCTCAAAATTACAACTCGTCGCAAGTCGTAGTAGATGTACGCAAGGACAGATTTTAGCAAGCCCAATTTTTCACAGTTGAAGAGGCGTTCGGCAAGGTTGGTCTAACATTTGTTAACTTTGGCAGAGGTGGGGCAAAATATATATTTGGATAGCCAGTATTCTAGGAACTCTATGCCACCTTGATCGGTGGTGCCTTCGTTCTTCGCAAAGTGGTCAATCCAAGCAGAGTAAGACGGGGGTCGATCCTCAGAGGCTCGAACTTCAATTCCGCGTGTACAGTTATGGAACCAGATATTGCTAGACACAGGTACTCCGAACAGAGCATAGAGGTCAAGGATGGCAATGCTTACGTCGCCGCAATGAAGGCAGAAGCAGTTGACTGAGCAATCCCAGAAGCACATAGCGGCGGCAAACGGGGCTCGATTTCGTCCGGTGGGAGGCGAAAAACATAGGTCAATAAGTTGAACAATAACGGCCGCTTCCCATCAATTAATATCTTTTTCGCGACAAAGCTTGTACCAGGCGAGGTCTTCCTTATTTGGGTGCAGCCATATACCAATAAGACAAAGGGTGTCTTTAGTGGTACGTTCTTTGGGTTCTCCCTTTGGGTTTTTCTAGAAATAAGGGCTGAGTTACAAAGGGGATGGAAAAGAATAGGATAGAGCTCTGGGTTTATCAAAGTTTCGAGAAAGGGACTGAGCAAGCCAGTGTCGTTGCTTGGGTTGATTTTTAGATGGCTGGATCTTGTCGTTTGGCGACGGCCTTGATGTTTCTAGTGAAATTTTCGACATCTTGTTCTGAGTAACAGATAGGTATGTCTTTTGGAGGAAGCATGGTGTTTGATTGGAAGGGATGGTCTGCAGTGAGGATGGAAAGTTTAGTTTTTGGAGAGGTTGAAAGATTGAAAGTGAGGCAAGTGAAAGAGTTCTGTTGGGAGGTGGAGATTGATTGATGTGGACATGGACTTTTATATTACATCGGCCGAAGTGGCGCAGCTTTTTAGAAGGGTTATGTAACGTGGCGCTTGCGTATGATGTTACTGTTTGGAGTAACAGTGCATCGTTCGGTAAGATTCAAGCCTTTTTGCTTGCAAAGGTAATTTAAGCTCAACGCTTGAGGGGCAATGTTTGGGCCTGAGATAAATATCTCATATTGGGCTTAGAGGGTTGAATTTGTCGAGCGACCCAAGTAAGATAACAGGGTCTATTTTCGTGTTGGGTTAAGACTATAAATCAAGATGGCTGATCCATGCGGCTTAATGATTATTCAAACCTTTCCTGCATCGGTTAGGTTTCCTTTTGTGAAATGAATTGAGATAGCATTGAACTATATAAAGATAAGACCGTGTGCTGGTGAACATTTAGAGTTATATTGAGAATCAAAGAGCTGAAGACATACAATTGAACCGAAAGACGACTACTGTGCATTATATAAGGAGAACGATAGCGATAGTGAAAGATCCTCCTTGATCAAATACAATTTTGCTATACGCAAATACATCTCGTTAGAGAAACTTTGTAACCAGGCGATCAAAGTGTTTGTCACCTATTGAGGGAGAGTATTGAGATCAAAAGAAGCAACGCGACTAGAAGATTGAAGAGCTTGTCACATATCGAGTGAGAGTTTGGAAATCCAAAGAAGCAACACCCCAGTGTTCTCAACACATCGTCAAGGAGATTGCTCTGCTTTGCACTTACAAAGAGAGTGTGGAGTATCGATTTCCGTGGTTCTACTAGAGACACGAAAAAATCCAAAGTCCTAGGACACTAGGCAAGAATGATCCATTCAGGCGAGGTTGGTGTTCTCCCCGCCTAAATCGCTTAGTCAAGAAGTCAGGCGGCATAGCTATACATTCACATTCCATCGCAAGACGGTGGCATGTCAGCATACGAAGCACATCAGGATAAAACTGATACCTGTAGTTATATTATCCAAATTCCATAAAAGACACAGTTTGTAAGAGGCTCTCTACGCGTTCCACGTTAGAGAGATTTTGGTGTCAAATAATTAATAAGCAAACGAAATCTAAGTTAAAGTCATTTACGTACTTGGCACGGGCACGGTCATTGTAGTCGGACCACCCTTTGCGGCTGACAAGGTTTCCCATGTACGTGTAGGAAAACACCACTCTTGCTCTCCCCCTCCATGCACGCCCTAGCGCAGTCTCACCTGTTCCCGTTATATTGCAATACACAAACAAAAATCCGCTATCGTCTTGCGAGTTTTCCCTTCCGTGTGTCGTGATCACCCCTTGTCCATTTGCAGCTGAGTTTAAGGTACTCGTCTCAAAAACCAGGCCAGTAGTAGTATACATTATGTTAAAGTTAAAGCATCCAATTCAAGCTAGGATTAAAAGATCAAATTAAAATACACAAAAAGCAGGAGACATAACGAGGAAAGGGATTTAATTTGGAGGAATTATGTGTATACCAAGTAGAGGGATTTTCCATTGCCAAAGATGAAATCCACGGTGCCTTGAATGAAGCAATCCTTGAAGAAATACCTCTCCCCGTCATCACATAATTAAGGTGTCCTAGAATCCAATGAACTTGCAGTTGTGAAAGGCTGTCTTGTCCCCGGATATTCTCATCGCCACCGCCTGTGCTCCCTTTATTATGTCGTCCGGCTTAGGAGCTTAATTCTACACAAACAACGAATCCATTAAAAAATGAAATTTAGTTCAATGATATATTTCCTCTGCCTTTTAACTTAATCTTAACCATTCGAAGCTGTAGAGGTACGCGAATAGCAATCAAACATTGAGAAACAAACTGTAGTAGATTGAGACCGGTAAGTTATGGTATGAATAAGATTGATGGAACTAGACAGAATCAAAGTTGATGGAGATGATTGAGGCGATTGATGGGATCGATTGACTACAGAAACATTTGTTAACCGGTCATAACATTGATCGTTGACTATTGGCTTTTATATACGAGCTGGTGATAGCTTGTCACTGAGATAGCAAGATATTTTGGTTAGCCATCAAAGACTATAGATAGTAGCAGTTTTCTCTTCTCTGTATGCTTTTGATCTCTATAGCAAAGCTATGTCAATTACATAATGTTCAATACTATTCTGAGATTTTCCCTCTGTGATTGTCTCTTTGTTTGAGTCTGGTACCATGGTTAACATGGTATTAGAGCTCACAACGATCTTGAGCTACTGATTCAAGCTTCCACATCAATCGATTCTCGTTTCAATTGGAATTGGAAACCCTAGAGTTTTGATTCTCATTAATCTCCTCTCTATAGTTCGTCAATCAGATCTATGGTGCTTCACTCGCTGGAGATTGACCTCTTCATGAGCTTGTGGTCAAATTTCACTTTGAAGTCTTCAAGTTTTTTTGTTCGTGTTGAATTACTACAATCTGGACCTTCGCTTTTCATCAATGGCTTCAGAGAGCAAAACCTCATTTTCGATTGCATTATTTTGGTGCTTCGCAACCTTGCAGTCAGACTCGATATGCAGAACCTTGCACTCGATACTCTGTTTGGAGCAATTCTGAGCTCTTTGTGGTTTAGAGCTTGTTCTCTGCTTCGACGATCTTCTGGTATAACTTTTCTGACTCTTTTCGAGTGAATCATTTGCCATGATTACAATTGAAGGTGTAGTGTTGATCATGTAGTTGTTATGAAGCTAGAGAACAATGTTGATATGCTAGAATGGTGGTGAGATTGTTATGATGTGATAATTGTAGATAACAAAAAAAATGACGAAAAAAATTTGTTGCATCTAAATTTGGTGATATTGTGGTGCTTTGAATTGTTCAGTAGCTGAAATTGGTTAAATTTGGTTTGTGAAGTGGTTTGTAGTTTCAATTTTGTGATAATTGGTGATATTCTGGTGTCTTTAAGTGTTGAGGTGTCAAATCGGGAGAGATATTGTGGTGGTGTATTGCTGTCAATATGTGAAGATAATTGAAGTGGTTGTTGTTTTGAAGAGAGAAAAAAATAGAAGAAAGAAAAAAAAAATTATGGAGAAATGTGTGGTGTACTGGTGTTACGTTGTTGACAAAATTCGGAGATGTTGAAGTTGTTGATTTGCAGTAGTAAAAAATTGTTATAGTAGTAAAAAATTGTTATTGCTGTGACTGATATTCGTTAGTGTGGTTGCAAATTAAAGGACATTGGAGAAATTTAGAAAATCTGTAGATGGTTTCTGGTACAAATCTGAGAAAGGTGGAGTTGATTGTTGTTGCTGTGCTATTTTGGTGGTTGTTTCACAATGGTTGCATGTGATTCTCATACTATTGTCGCACCTGGTTTGAGTCTGCTTGATATCAGCTCACTTTTGCATTTGAGTACTGTCTGTCTTGGTGACAATAATTTCGTTCGATAGAATTATCAGTTTAAATATGTTCTTGAAGCATATGATTCAACCACCGCCATGCTATGCTTCTAATGCTGATGAGGGTGTTATGAATCAAGTTATTGAGGCCTATAGAGTGTGGAGGAAGACTGATAAAGCTTTGTTGAGTCTCCTTATGGCAACAGTTGAATATGATATACTACATATCATTATTGGAAGTAAAATTTCGAGAGACGCTTGTTATTGTGTGTCACCCTTCCAGATCTGTTATTGTCTCCTGATGATCACCCTTCCAGATCTGTTATTGTGTGTCGAATATGTGGATTGAAGGGTCGCGGTGCTTTTGTCTGTCAAGCCCGATTAGTACTCACCACGAACGCTATATTCACGGCCACAAAATAGTCCACTTCCACGGCTACCTTGACACTGTTGAAGGTCCCGTACATGGCGGCTGTGCAGTCATAGGTAATAGACGGCATGTTGTTCTGGTCCCCGTAAAAACTCACGTAGGGCTTTGTCACGTCCTCCAGGACCTTCTCCCTGTACTCTCCCCCGCCTATCCACACCACCACGCGCCTTCTATTCCCTGCGGGGATGCTGTTCACGGCCATCGTCACCGTCCTAAAGTTTCCGATGCCGTCCTTTTTCACCCTGATGACCGTCCTGGCGTCCTTGGCGCCGGCGAGTCCGGTGTCGAAATGCGTCCCCGGGGCGTTCCTCTGGCTCTTTAAGTTGACCTTGCGCTCATCGTACTCCCTCATATTGGTGAGGAGCCGTCGAGATCGGACATGCGGCCTGGGATGAGGTTAGGGCGGCTCAACACAACTAGAGGCTGCAGCGCGACAAATGCCGCCAATATCATTACATGCGCCGAAGCCATTAATTAGTGAATTCTACGTAGAAAACTGGACGGCAGAGGAAGTTAGGGCAATGATCGTGTGTGTGGTCTATATGGGGAGGAGGAAAGAGAAGAACAAGAAGAGCGTACGGACAGATTGGCCGGGAAATGTGACTGGATTAGGTTCAGTGGGATGTGATGGGTTTATTTTGATTCTTGTTCGAGAAGACATAACTGTTAGGAATCTGAGAGGTTTAATAATTTGTTTGTGTAGAAGAGATTTTTTAGAGAGGAAAACAAAGAGACCTGTGTACGTTGTTATTGACAGAGATAGTTAGAGAGGAGGATCGGAAGAGGATTCGTGGGAGCAGTTTTTTGGACATGCCCCGATATGGTAAACTAGGAGTTGCTAGTCAACTAACTTCTTGGGAAACGGAGGTTGTATCGTTGGACTTGATTCTCATATAAAACTGTGATTTGGGCCTCTTTCGGCCACAAATTGGATTTGTAAAACATAAATCACGGCCCAACATTAATCATGGTTCAATACTTGAATTAATGAGCAACCGCATCCAGTCATTGGATCTGTTTGTGATAGTGGTTGTTTGGGATGGATTTTCAAAGTTATTTTTGCTATTAGCACTTTCAAAATGAGACACTTCTAAGTAGGGCTAGGCACGTGATAGGAGGGAACGAGCATCGTCAAAGCCCGGTCTGTCCCATTAAATTATTACAGGACGGAACGGGATTCATGGTTAGAAAACTCGAACCCATTGAGGCCAGATTGGTTTAAGTAAAAACGAATGTTTAAAGCAAAAATCCAACCCGAATCGGTCGGTTCTGGTTCGATCTGGTCCGATTTTCTGGGTTTTCTGCCCAGGCCTAATCTGAATCCCAAATTCCCAATCTTATAGATTCTTCCATCAAGATTACATTCAATCAAAGACAAAAATACATCAAAATCACGTCACAAATTAAGCAGAACAAAACATTATGCTTTCACAAGATAACCCTCATAATCGTAAGATAACCTTCATAATCGCAAGCATGAAGCACATAACCACAACAAAGAACGTCACAAAATCCTTAGTATACCATTTCTTGACCTCCTTGTTCTCCACCCTCATACTCTTAGCCCTCCTCAACGCATTCACCTCCTCAAGCAGATCAAACTCCAAAACCTTCTTCTTCAACTCCTTGATACACTTCCCGAGAAGCTTCCTGTCTTCCTTCTCCCACTCCATCAACTTCATTAGCAGTGCCTCTATCTTGCACTTGTACCGAATCGCCCAAATGATGCCCAATGAGAAGCAGAGAGAATAAAGCGAAGGGATCCATGATCGGCGGCACGTGAGAGAGCTCCAGAAGGAATCGAAGAGGAGGATGAGGGAGATGGAATGGAAGAGGAAGAAGAAGACGGAGAGGGGTGTGATTTCTTAGCAGACATAATCGAAAGCTATCCAAAGGGTAAAATTTGTAAGTAAAAAAAAAATCAGAACGATCTTAATTAAGATAAAAAGTGTCTGTGACCTAAATAGAAAAATTAGGCATCTAAGTAACCTTTTGGGTAAGTTTCTATTAAGTAACAAGGCCGTTCCATGCCTTCAAAGCTTCAACCCTTAATCATGTATGCATTTCTAATTAATCACTTCTTTCTTTGAGTCAAGCCAAAGCCAGATGGGCTTGTGTCATTGGGCTACAAAATTAAAAGTTCAAAAACGCGGTGACGTAACCATGTCCAATTGTCCAATTAGGATGGATACAAATGGGCGGATGTAAAGCCCCTATTCCATTTAGATTGGACGCACGGACGGCTATGATTGATTGATGGCAGATTTTTGTCGCTTAAGAAGATGCGTGCAATGCTGAAACATTCTCCGACTTCGATCATCATCCGCGCGCTGGCCGACCAAACCTAAATGCAGTATTGTGATGACTGGTTGATGCGCTGGCCAAGCAGCACCAGAGGGAGCACTGCACATATGGCTAGGGTTCTCCCAGGCTCGGCCCTAGGGTAGGACAAGTAGGGCACTGGCTCAGGGCCCAAAAAATTTAGAGACTCATTTTTTTTCTTTATCATCGGCTGTATATAAAGAAAAAAACAATGGAAGAGTCTGCGAGTCGCAAAGAACTGAGAAGAACGATTCATCTTCTCTTCACGCACAAGTTGCAAAACTTGTGATTTATTTTCTCTTCTCAATTCCTGAGTCTCACTATTAATTATACATATTTATACTATAAATTGAGCTCACATTTCTAGCTATTTCCTCATATTTTTCATCGTCTCCAATACTCCAACTCTTTCTCAATCTATATCTCTCTCCCTTAATTGTGTTCAATTTGGTTGTTTGTTGGTGTTGGGGTTGACGCCAATTCAAGAGACCAAGAGTTCCTTCGACGAATCGAGAGACACCATATAACTCCTGAAATTCAGCATTTTAGTTTATCGAATTGCCGAAATCAGCAACCAATTGTGCAATTGATTGCTGACCGGTTGTGCAATGCAGAAATATTCAATGACCACTAAATTCTCATCTTTGATAGCTTTCTCCTTTTGGGTTTGTTTTCAGCTATCCTTAATCCTTATTTTCCTTTTCTTTTTGTTCAGTTAACTAATTCAGTGATTTGTGGGCGAGCTATTTGGTAGAAGATCATCTATATATGAAAGCATCACCTCGTAACTTTTTGCAAAATGGTATGAAGTGATGATTGAATGATTCATTCAGTAAACATGACCATCATGGGAGAATCCTTTGCCTTATTTGCATGCCTTAACTATTTGGTTAATTACTGTAAAGAATGATGGAATGGATAAACTAAAGTTGCAACTCCCTTAGTTCATGTTAATAGGAAGAAAAAAAAAACTTCAATGGTGCTTGCAGAAAATTTTATTACTACACCCATCCAAGATTATTGACATGCATTAGGTCCGATTTTATTCTTTTGTCACAAAATATATGAAAATTTTGATTTTTTCATATGTATAAGGGGTCCTATTTAATTTGTCGCCTCGGTCCCCGAGTTTGCCAGGGTCGGGCCTGAGTTCTCTAGCAATGACTAGCCACATGTATACGTACTACCACACTATCTATACTATTATTTAAAGAAAGAGAGATTGTTTCCCCACTTTGGAAATTTTTTCCAAATATGTCATTTTCACTTAGATTATAAATTATGTTTTGAAGGTTTTATTGTAATTAACAAATCTTACTATTATTTAAAGAAATAGTGGTTGTTCCCCATTTTGGCCAATTTTTCCAAATATGTCCTTTTCACTTAGATTAAAAATTAATTTTTTAGAGTTTCATTGTAATTAACAAACAGTGGTGTAGTAAGAATTCTTGTTTAGCCGTATCAATTTTTATAAAAGATGTACAACGTACGTACTCTTATTTTCAACAAAACTATTTACGAGAATAAAACATTCATAATTCATAATCCGAACTTAATAGATATAGAAGTATATTTTATTTTGATCTGACTTACTAAACAAAAAGATAAAATAAAAAGATAAATTATGGTTACCAATCAAATACTAAATGTTGTAAAGTTAAAACGTTATCAAATCATTGATTCAATGTATAGCAATAATACCAGTATTTTTCACATGAAGAGTTTTAAAAATTTATTTGATTGACTAAGGTGAAATAATTAGTTTAAAACAAATTAAGTTTCTTATATATATATAAAGTTTCTCTTTTCTTTTTGAAATAGTCAGTAGTGTCAAAATAAGTTTTATTGTATTAAAGTTTTGATAATAAGTGAAATTATGTCTTTGATTAACAATAATTCAAAACCTAAGAAGTGTCATTTGACACCCCTCATTATATGGCGGTTACGCCACTGTTAACAAATTAAATAAATATATAAAAAAGAAATCAAATCTCAACTTTTTCTCCATTTTTTCTCTCTCCAACTATTTCGTGCAAAAATTACCTTTTTGAATTGGGCTCTTAATTACATTTGAAATAACTATCCTCTATTAAATTGGGTTTATTTTTCAATAAAAATTATATTTACCAGCTTATTATGCACACACATAGTCTGTGCTGTTTATCTAGTATATATAAGGAAGGATATAGTGAAGGCTTTCTTAAACTCTTAAAGTGTAGACTTTTTTAGTTTTAGCATATATTTTAACACTATCAAAAATACATACTTAGGTGACAAATTTTTTTTCGTTCCCAAAAAATAAATTTCATCAAGAAAATCTCACATAGGCGACGAACACTATAACAAAAAATCCAATTTGCTAAATTTTTCTGCAATGGCATTTAATGCCGTCGCAAATACCGACCAATAGCGACGACAAAACCACCGTCGCGAATATGAAGACTTTTTGTGACGGCAAACCGACGCCGTCGCAAAAGATTTCATCAATTGCGACTGCAATTTTACGCCGTCGCAAAAGTTTTTATCAATTGCTACTGAAAAGAATCACCGTCGCAAAATCAAATTTGCCGACGAATAACTTTTTACCCAAAAATGACCATTACATGAGACCATTAGAATATTCTAAGTATGCTATTAAAAACTTATAATCGTGTGACTTGAATTTGACCTCGATCGGTTTGTTAGAAGGTTGTCACCCTATGGTGCTTTAGAGGAAAATTCTATTTGTCACGACGTAAAAATTAATTTGAAACCAAGTTTTGCATATGCATTCTCATGAAGTTCATATCTCTCTTACCATGTCAAAAAAATGACAAAATTAGTCTACACAGCTACTTCCCCCATAGGGGAATGAGTAAAATCCTTCAAAAATGTTATTTAGTCTTTTGGTCCTATTAGATCTCATTGGTCGCGGTCTAAACGAAGTCCGACAAGACTAATTTTTTTGTAAGGATTTTACTGTGATGTTAATGTATGTGTATGGACAAATTTCTTATTAGACCACTTTAGTTTTTTTATTTCTTAAATTCTACATAAAACTAGTAATGTTACTTATATTGTAACTATTATGAAACTAAATCACTAACAAATAATCATTTTGCAAATGTAACCATTAGATAAGACGATCAGATTGATCTAAGCATGTCGTAAAAAAATTAGGACTATCTAATTTGAATTTGACCTCGATCCATGCGTCGAACATTGTGATCATATTGTTCTTAAGAGTAAAACGTTATTTTCCGCTCCATCAAAACAAAGTTGAAACCAAGTACTCATATAAATTATCGTGGAGTTCATATCTATCTTACCATGCAAAAAAAAAAAACCAAAACCCTATACACTATTTTCTAAACCCTAATCCCTAAATCTTAAACCCTAGAAAAAAACAGAGAGAAAGAAATGGCATATTAATAAAGTATTTGATGGAGTTGACCTAATAAGTTTATACTAGGTGATTTAGTAAGGAAAAGTTGAACACTCACTCTCTTTCAAGAAAAGACACTCGACTCTCTCCAACATAGCCTTCCGGTTGCATCTTATCGCCGCGACCTTTAGCCGTGAGCGAGTGGGTTGCGCCACACAGCCTAGCCCAATACACCGTCTCTCTAGCTTTAACACCTCCTCCCTTATCCCTCAATCTTTAACTGTGCGCCCTCAGCCGCAGTGCTCCTGCCTCAATCCACATCGCTGTGACGACCCGGACCAGAATCAGCAGTATAATCAGCTTGATTCGTGAGTTACTGCGTAGTCGCTGATGTTCGACAATTATGTGAATAGCCGGATTTGTTAACGACTAAATTATTGGCCGAGAATTGGAGCTGGATCTCTTCTCGAGAGTCGTTCTATGTATGATTTTGAGTTCGTGGGCGGCTCCAGATCGTTATTTGGACGACCAAGGAATTAATTATGAATATTTGAAAAGTTTCGACGGAAACAGATTTAAATGGCAGGCTTGTTAGCGACTAAATTACCGGACGAGAATTTGATTTCGGTTCCTTCACGGAAGTTGTTTAGAATTTAATTTTGAGTCCGTGGGAACTTGTGGAACATGATTTTGAGTTACGAAGATTTAGTTGTGATTATTTCCGTTTGTGGATTGTTTAGTCGAATTAAATGTGTGTTTGGTTGAACAGTTGACTTTTTATCCATTTGGCCGATGTTTTTGACTTCGGGTGATAATTGAAGAACATGTCGAGACGAGTTTGTGGCCGCGAAAATTTTCGGAATTGGAATTTCGACGCGGAAGTTACGGGTATTCAAAATTCGTCGGAAAGTTAATTAAGGAAGTTGCTATTTTGGGAAAGTATAAATAGGGGTTTCCATTTATGGTAAGTCAAACATGCATTATGGGAGTTGACCCGGTCAACTCGTGTTGACCGAGTTGGTGTGATCGGCGTTTGACGGTGGCGATGGCTCACGGCGGTGAGCTGCCGTCCGACCACCACGGAGCTCGGCTCCGGTCCGGTTCACCTCGCCCCGACCTCCCGAATCTACCCTCGGCCACCACGCATGGCGTGGCTCGCCGGAGGAGCTTGTTTTTCCGGTAAGAAAGTGAAGGTATTTTGGTGAATTCGGGTTCATAGTTTTTGGCCGAATTGAACTACAAAATTGACTGGGTTTTGTAGCTCTCCTCTCAAGGATTCTAACCATGTAAGTATGAAGCTTTAATTCGATTTGTGGAAGGAGAATTTTGGAATTGAAATTTGTGGAACAATTCGGTTTTTCGTGAAATTGGATGAGTTAGAGTTTGAATTGGACTTTGTTGCAGTTATGAAAGTTGCTCAGTGGGTGATTTTGAGTGGAATTGAGGTAGCTCCGCCGTGAAATTCTCCGGTCGGCGGCGGCGCCGCCATGGGCGGTGGTCAACGGTCAACGGTTTGATTTTTTGGATTTTCGACAAGTTGCATGTCATTTTACTCGAAATCGCGCTCCGATCGCAGTGGGGAGGTTCGTTTTTCGAGTTGAGGGTCCGAATGTAAAGCGAGGTATTGAGGTGTTATATATGGATTTTCGACGATTCGTCGTGTTCGAATTACGTGTTTCCGAGAACAGTGGTTTCTCGTGATTTGATTTGTATTGTCGAGTTATGACTTTGAGAAATTGATTTTGTGATTATTCAGGAGTTCGTGATCGTTCGTTTGGCGATGGACTTTCCGCCGGATCACGGGTTAACGCGTATCGCGTTACGCAAGTCTGTGAGTGGACAGTTCTTTTCACGGATTGTTTGTGAGTCTTTTATAAATGATTTACGAACTTGAGCATGCGGATTGATTATGATTTTACGAGCATGTGTTTTACGTTTATGCTTATACGAATATACGTATACGAATATATACATATACGTACATATTGTGTTTTATGCATGTGCATGGAAAGGATTTATGATTTAGTTTACACAGAGTACAGTCTCAGTATATGTTGTGGTATCGATACACATTGGCTTCTCGGCTGATCCCCGAGTACGCTCCGACGGGGACAGATATCCTGACCCGAGGCCTTTCTGGCTAGGATCACGTGTGGGTCTGGGATCCCGTGATTCAGACTGTGCTATCGCATGGAAGCCCACGAGAGTCTCCGCGATATATTTTACGTTGCATGCTCTGTACGCGTGAGGAGTTAGAGTCTCCCTCGTGTACCATTTGATTTTATGTGCATTTGACTCGCATATGTCTTAATAATATATATTACTTGGCGAAAGACATTTATTTTCGTCCACTCACTCTAACGTGTTTATTGTCTTTCCCCTGGGCTTTTCGGTTTCCGTGCCCAGTTTGCAGTTCAGGCTCTGGTGTCGCACGTCGTGGTCGGAGGCATAGTGCTCGAGCTACCTTGTTTCTTCCAGTAGGTTTATTGTTCTACATACTGTGGTATACGTATATGATTATGTATTAGTAGTCGCTCTGAGCTTTATGTTATTTATGTTACGCGATTTTACACCGGATTTCAGTAAAGTACTATTATATTTATTGTTTTACTTTACTGTTGATATATTGAGAAATCCGGATGGGATTGGTGCCCACGGTTTGCTTTTTGTGGCATAGGATGAAGTGTATTTTCCGCGTGCAGGTAATGATAATTCTACGTTAGTAGCGAAACTCTGCCAAAATTTCTGCGGTTTTTGTTGGTTCGTGTTTTCGAAGGGGTTTGATTCCGGTTTAGACAACTAAACCGGGGTTGGGTCCTTTCAATCGCTCCGCCTTCTTCGACCTTAGATTTCGTCAATCTCGAGCTTCGCCTCCCTCAGCTATCGAGCTCATTCAATTTTGTCCGTTAAACCCCAAATCGTAGTCTTCAGTTCATATTCAACACCTCCATGGAGGCCGCTCCATTTGGCCCAACGTCTTCACTGTCCTTGTCTGGCTCTTCATGTGAGAAGTGTGTAGGTTTGCTTACTCGATCCGACTTATCACATGAGTTGTGTACTAAATTCTATTTTTCGAATCACTTTGTAATTAGGGTCGAAGGTAAATCACATATGCCAGTAAGCTTATTTGTTTACTTTTTATTATAACCTTACATAACTAAACAATTGAATTATATAATTGGGAATTTGGGATGTAGGAATTGGAAGATATTTGAGTTCCGGGTATCTAATGCTCAATTGGGTTCTTCTACTTTGAATCTGGGTTATAAATTTAATATATGAGCTATATCCTCCTGTATGGATGTTAATTCTTTTTGAGTTGTATCTTTATTTAGTCCTACAGTAATTGAAATTCAAGGTGAAGTTACTGTTTTCAAGGGAACGGAGAATTGAGACTGTTGAGTACACTTAATTAGCTCTTCATAATTATTCTTTGAATACGTGATCTTGATACAGGGATTAGATAATAGAATATAATAACTGTGAATTTTGTTTAGAATATTAAGTAGATGAGATCTGTTTTGCATTTAAATACCATAGACATACATCTTAATCTTTGTTTTTGATACAGCTGATTTCTCATCAAAAGGTGATTCCAAGGAAGTCATTGTTGGATGGTAAACTTCATCATATCTTCTCTTTTCATAGTTGTAGTAAGTGCCGTTATCAAGTGCTTTAACATCATAGTTTTGAATAAAGTTTTATTCCTTAGATTTCCTTGATGTTGCTTGTGTATAATAATTTCTTTGATTGTTGTTTCAAGTACTAGCATGTTGACTTTGGTCATTTAGGAATTCGATTAGTTCCATACAGTTATGATATTTATTTAAAATGTGTTGTGATTTGTAGGTCAAGAATATGATTGATAAGCCTTATGATGATGAACTACTATTCTGTACTCATACCACTACTAACGTTGATATTAGCTCCATTTTTACTAACGTCATTATATTTTAGAATGTTAGTTCCCTTATTAATTTCAATAATACTATAGCCAAACATGTATTTATTTGAAGTGTAAGAACATGTATATGATATCCTAAGCATTTGGTGTAGTCAAGTCCAATATTTTTATTTATTATAGATGGCTATAATCTAGTCTCTTATTTGGGAAGTAATGGAAAGTGGATTGTTGATTTTTTATTTTTTTACGTATTTATATTGCAGCCCTCCTCTCAATTTGATTGATTTATCCAGATCTTTGCTCGATGGTATAGAGCACCTGCCCTGTTTTTCGGAACCAAAAATTCTAGACCTGGGGTGGATGTTTGGGCTGCAACTCGTATATATATTCGCTGAGCATCTCTTACGACAACCATTTTTTGTAGGTATAATCTATTCGCATAAACTACTATTCTTCATTACGTATAATCTTTTGTTTTAGATCCATTTTGACTCATGCATGGTCACTTTGTTAATTGTGTTTTCGTCGATTCATGTTTGGCACATATCTCAACGTTTTCAAGTGTTAGATCACTATGAATATTGAGTGTTAGAGGACTATGAATATTGTTAATAATATATTTCTTATTGGGTAAGAATGACTGGTCTTCGTCACTACCAGGGTCTTCGTGTGAGTGGACAGCTCACAACTGGCTATATAGGATGCTATGTTGCTCTTTTTTCTTTTACTTTTGAAAATTCTAGTTTTAGCATCTCAGTTAAGTCGATCATGTGAACTTGAATGACTATGTAGATGTATACTTTATTAATGATCAGTGGGTTAATGTACAAGTAGATTTACACAAGATCAGCTCCATTTCCTTGCGATGGTCAAGTTGCCGTCACAAGGAATTGAGTTTTTTTGTTGCGGGAACGGATATTCGCAAGGCCAACTGTGCCATTGCAAAAGTGCTTATGTGACGGTAAATTACCGTACGTAGAAAACATTGAAAATAATACTACGGCCAACTAATTTTGCAACGGTAATATTGCCATCGCAAAAAGAATGTATTTGCTACGGCAAAAAAATTCCGTCGCAAAAGGATGCATATGGTGGTAAATACCATCGCTATTAGCGATTGCATCGCCACCAATTGCGACGGAAATGATGCCGTCACAAATACTCATTTTTCCGTCGCAAATACTCCATTTTGCCGTTGCAAATGAGTATTTGCGACGGCGTTTCTATCTTTTGCAACGGCAACCTGCCATCACAAATTGAATTTTTGTTTTAGTGGAAACATGATCTTCGTCGCCTAATAAATTCCTTGGAAAATGATTCACATAAATCATCGCCTAAGTGTGTACTTAGACGATGACAATTACATTTTTTGCCTAAGATACACACTAAGACGACGTAAATTTATTTTTGTCGGCTAAGTACGACACACTTAGACAACAACACTATTTTTGTCGTCTAAGTGATCACTAAGACGATGAAATATATAAATCGTCGCCTTAGATTTAATAATCTAGACGACGAAAACGTAAGTCATCGCCTAGGTATACACTTAGTCGACAAAATATGTCTTTCATCGGCTAAGTGAGCACTTAGGCGACGAAAACGGTTTCGTCGCCTATGTGAAAATCTAGGCGACGAAAAATTACACTTAGGCGAAGAATAATTTTGTCATCTAAGAAAACTCAATTATTAGATCAGATTCATTCTCTCTCTCTCTCTCTCTCTCTCTCTCTCTCTCTCTCGCTCTCTCTCTCTCTCTCTCTCTCTCTCTCTCTCTCGCTCTCTCTCTCTCTCTCTCTCTCTCTCTCTCTCTCTCTCTCTCTCTCTCTCTCTCTCTCTCTCTCTCTCCCCCCTCCCTCAACACCTACTGAATTGCACATCCAGTCCCGGCCAGCCAAAATTCACGAAATATCAATTTTTTAACCCCTGGAGTTCTAGTTTACCCACTTATCTCCTTATCAGTGAAGGTATTAACTCGTTTCTCTTGAATATATTTTTTTGAATTTAATACCATACATAATTACATACAGTGATTTATTTTTTCGGTGAAATATTCCAGCGAATATATAGTTTCCGACGACCATAGCTTAATTAATTGTTTGATTGCATTGTTAATCTAATTGTAAGTTAATTTGTTAGTTAATTAATTAGTATATTTAATTTGATTAATTAGTTAATACATGTTAGCTTAAGCTAAAAGGTTCTTTAGGAGTGATGTGCGGAATTAGAGACTTTGTGGTTTTTGGGATCAAACATGGTCAGGGAAAGAAGAGTTTCAGGTATCCATGCAGAAAATGTCTTAATCATCAGTTTGTGGAGGCTAATGTTATGTCGCAACACTTGTACGACCACAGTATGATGTGGAGTTACACTACGTGGAGCGATCACGGTGAAGTAGTAGACTTTAGCTCGGGACCAGACTTCAGCTTAGGGTACAGTTATCATGGCGCCTCATCCAGCGGTAGTGGCACCTCTGCTTGGAACCCAACTGTGGATTTGGTCCATGATGCTTTTCTAGGATTTAGTCATGGTGGACACCAACACCAAGAGCGAGGTTACGATACCACTCATGATGACACGTTCCCCGCTGCCATCTTGGTCTGTGACACTACTGAGATGGATAAGTACAACATGATACTACTCAAAGCCCAGACCGCGGTGTACCCTGGATGTCTTGAGAATATGTTGCGATATATAATGGAGAAAGTTCAGATAAAAGTGAAGAACAAAATTTCAGACCGTGCTTTTGATGAAATATAGGAGCATATATGTAAGTTGCTTCCTAATCATCACAAACTTCCAGAAACTCATTATAAGGTTAGAAAGATCTTTAGCAACCTTGGCCTAAACAACAAGAAAATTAAAGCCTGCATAAATGATTGTTTACCGTTTTACAAAGAGTATGCACGTACATCTAGACTACTGTCCTGTATGCAACCAGTGCCAATATGTGAACAAGAATATGATGAGTTCGAAGACGCGAATTCCTGTGAAGCTACTTCGCTATTTTCTATTGATTCTCAGATTACAGCGTCTGTACATGTCTCTACACAAAACAAAGACGATGAGATGGTACGCGGAATAACGAGTAGATAATGATGTGCTCTGACACGCGGGACATGGGAAGGCTTTTAAATATTTTTGACAGAGAATTTCAAGATTTTGCAGCAGAGGTTTGAAATGTTAGACTCAGACTTTCTATTGATGGATTCAATCATTGGGGTTACAATAGCGTTGCCATCAGCATTTGACCAGTTATTCTCATGTCGTACAACCTGCCTCTGTGGATGTGGATGAACAAGGAATTTAATTTCCTTACTCTGCTAATTGCAGGTCCTAAATCTCCTGGAAAGTGTTTAGATGTGTACCTTAGACCATTGATCGATGAGCTGAAACTGTTGTGGAAAAATGGAGTCTCAACTTATGACAAGTTCACTGACACGATGTTCACAATGAGAGCAGCCGTAATGTGGACAATCATTAATTTTTCTACATATGGGATGTTGACATCTTGCACAACTAAAAGATACGATGGTTGTCATGTTTATTTGGATGACGTCAACTCCAGTTGGCACGCGAGGAATGTGTGTTACCTGAGTCACCGCAGATGGCTTCCTCATGATCACCTATGACGAGAGGATAATGATCATTTTGACGGGACTGTAGAGAATAATCCTAAATCCCGACAGTGGTCTGGCGACGAGATTTTGAGAGGTAGAACAACTTCTATTTCAATGTGTTGACCAATGACAAAGATGTGAAGAAACTCAATCCACACCCTCCACACGATCTCAGCTACTGGTATCACATGAGTATATTCTTTAAACTGCCTTACTAGTCCATGTTGAAACTTAAGAACAACCTAGATACCATGCACATAGAAAAGAATATGTGTCATAATGCGGTGGGATCAATTCTCAGTATTAAGTTGAAGACTAAAGATACTCTCAAAGTATGAAAAGAACTGGAATCTATGAATTTACGTCGCCCCTTGTGATTAAGGAGGGATAGAACATGAGTTTACAACAAGATTCTAAATACACCTTACACAGTGAAGCCGAGACTGAGGGGTTCTGTATTCAATGGGTTTAAAAGTGTTCGTTATCCGTCTACTTATGTAGCGACTATATTTGAAGCAGTCAACGTTGAGCAGCACAAGTTTATTGGTCTAAAGACTCATGACTATCACGTTATACTGCAACGTCTGATTCCAGTGGTAATTCAACCATATTTGCCTCGTGGCGTCATTGAACCAATAATAACATTGAGTAGATAGTGACAAAGGTTATGCGCTAGAAAGTTGACGAAGTAAGATGTGGTCGAACTACAATACGAAATTGTACACATCCTTCGCAAATTGGAGATGATTTTCTCCATGCTTTCTTTGACATCATGATTCATCTCATGATCCACATTCTCGAACAAGTGCTGCTTTTTGGTCATGTCCACTACACTTGGATGTATCATCAAGAAAGGTACAATTAATTATAACAATTTTTCATCGTTTACATATATTTTTTTGTTTCTACTATTCGTCAAATAATTAATTGTATTGTTTTGCAGACAACTCAGACAGTATAAAGAATTCGTCAAAAATAAATCTGTTATGGACGGCTCCATAGTAAAGACATACCTAATGCATGATTATGTTACCTACTACAACATGTACCTCAAGGATCCTATCCAGACCAACACCTCCAATCCAAATGTCTGCAACAATCTTTCAGTTGTCACAAATATTGTACGACCATTTAGAGGAGTATTAAATAAAACATTAACTAAAAAAGAACTTGCTAAAGCGAATTGGGTAGTGTTGCGAGACTGTGCAAGATCGACCCGTATATGCAAGCTTACAAGGAGAACATTCAGAGAGCCAAACCATAGATGCACCTTACATGGTGAAGCCGACACTGAGGGGTTCTGTATTCAACTGGTTTAAGAGTGTTCGTTATCCGTCTCCGTATGCAGCGAATATATTTGGAGCAGTCGACGAGGTGCAACACAAGTTCATTGGTCTAAAAACTCATGACTATCATGTTATACTACAACGTCTGATTCCAGTGGTAATTCAGCCATATTTGTCTTGTGACGTCGTCGAACCAATAGTAGCTTTGTGTAGATGGTGGCAGAGGTTATGCGCCAGAGAGTTGACGAAGTCAGATGTAGTCGAATTGCAATATGAAATTGTGCACATCCTTTGAAAACTAGAGAGGATGTTTCCCCTACTTTCTTTGACATCATGATTCACCTCATGATCCACCTACCCGAGCAGGGACTCCTTTCTTATCCGGTCTACTACACTTTGATGTATTCTCAAGAAAGGTAAGTATAATTATTTATAACGGTTTTTCATCATTTACATATATTTTTTTTTGTTTCTACTATTTGTCAAATAATTAATATATTGTATGATTTTGCATACAATTCGGACAATATAAAGGATTTGTGAAATGGCTTCATAGCAGAGATATACTAAATACATGAGTATGTTACCTACTGCAACAAGTACCTCAAGGATCTTGTCCAGACCACCGCCTCCAATCCAAATGCCCACATCAATCTTTAAGTCGTCACAGATGTTGTACGATCTTTTAGAGGAGTATTAAAGGAAAGATTTACTAGAGAAGAACTTATCAAAGTGCATTGGATAATTTTGTGAGACTGTGATGAGATCGAGGATTACATGAAGGTCTACAAGGCAAACATTCAGGCAGCGAAACCGGACAAGAGTCCTGCCTGGGTTGAAAAAGTGCTTAGGAAGAAGATCCTCGATTATTTCCTTTAATGTGTACGTATGTTTAATTAATTTAAACCATGCATGCACATGGGTATGTGATTAGTTATTTTTTAAATTGAGATATCCAGATGGGAATAGGTGCACACGGTAAATTGGAATGACATTTGGTGTTTGCTTATACTAACTGTTGTGCCTTACTTTGTGCATCTAGGTTTTTGGTCTCTTTTATTTTTAGGGGAAATTATGTCAAATTTTTGGTAGAAATTAAATACATATTCATATAGGCGATGAAATTTCTTATAGGCGATCAAATGGCGAAAACAATTACTGCCAAAAATTTGAACTTAGGCGATGAAACCAACAAGTTTCGTCGCCCAAGTGATTCTAAACTTTTGGTAAAAGAAATTTGGCAGAAAAAAAACCGCCAAATTTTTTGACTTCGGCGACGAAAATGTACAATTTTGTTGCCTAAGTGATTTTTTTTTTTTAAAATTAAATTTAAAAAAAAATCACTTAGGTGACGAAACCATACATTTTCATCGCCTAAGTGAAATTTTTTAATTTTATTTTAATATTATTTTAAAAAATAAAATTAATTTCACTTAGTCGACGAAACGTAAGTGAAATTAATTTTAGGTAGTTGCTTAAAAATTATCAAAAATCAACCGTCAGATGTAACTATTACATTTATACAATATTGTATAAAAAATTGAACTCAATTCGGATTAGTTTAGATTGTGATCCAATGAATTTAGTGATTATCGAAAAATAGTTAAAAATTGGAAACGATCATAAAAAATTATTTGTAAACCCATTTCTGAAGTTACAAGTGTTTATCTTGTCGTAAAAACTAAATTTATCAATTAAATATAAATTAATTAAAATTTGACATAAAAATTTATTTAAAACTAAAACCGTGTTATATATCTACTAATGTTGTATAACTTAAGTGTTCGTATGTCTCTATTCACT
Organism: Geum urbanum; assembly: GCA_946800695.1. Classification (NCBI taxonomy): domain Eukaryota; kingdom Viridiplantae; phylum Streptophyta; class Magnoliopsida; order Rosales; family Rosaceae; genus Geum; species Geum urbanum. The sequence continues at coordinate 8,625,345 of OX326997.1, forward strand.
CCACATAAACATTAACAAAATTGAATTTGTATAAAACAATTGTTTGATATATTCATCATAACATAAAATGTAAGTGGATGAATTTTCATTCAAAATGAAGTTCGTTAAGGGTTTAATCGACGTAGTCAACTATAGAACAGAAATTTCAACGAAACGGAAACAACGATATTAGAATCTTCGTAACTTCGAGTTTCAAACCATCGACACTAACAGTCCAAGAATTGTTTATTCTATGCCCTCGACGAAAAAAAATATACATTTTTAGATGGTATACATGGCCGTGCTCTTTGATCGGAGGCAATGAAATTCATTTTAGATGACGAAACATGAGTTTCGTCGCCTAAGACTTTCCGGGTTTAGGTTTAGGATATGTTCTTAGACGATGAAATGAAAATTTTCGTCGTCTAAGGAAAAACTTAGATGAAAAATTATGTTTTTCGTCGTCTAAGTAATATCTTAGACAACGAAAACAAATGTTTCAAAGTCTATGATCTTACTTAGGCGATGAAAATCAGTTTCGTCGTCTAAAGTCAGCCTAGCCGACGAAATTTTCTCTTAGCCGACGAATTTTTTTTCTAAGTCGCCTAAGTTCAATTTTCTGAGAGTGAACATTAATTGCATTTTTAAGAAATTAAATTATTAATTAGGTTGCATAGTTCGGTTGTGCTATTGAAGTATGATTTTGAACTTGAGGTAGATTATGCTTCAGTTTGTTAAATTATGATTTTGAACTTAAGAACTTCGGATGGGAGTCGGTGCCCACGGTGAATGTGTGATGTTGGAATTGGTTATTCGAAGTGTCTTCTTTCCTGCAGGTTTTTAGTTCCCTCCAATATTAGGAGAAATTATGGCGAATTTTTTTTATGAATTAATATTTATGTATTGCTTACATGATAAGTTTCAGGCGAGGTTGATATAAATGGCCCATGAGTAATTGGCGAATACTAAGCTGCAAAACCCGGACATGATGCTTGAAGAGTTGCTTCCTCTATCAATGAAGAGCCAGATCTCTATTGCGAATGCCGTTTATGGTCGCCGAGCTGGCAAGGAGGTTCGTGGGCTTGGACCGGCGGTCTAGAGAGATTTGTCCCAGTCATCCACCTCGTCGATTAGCCGCGGTAGGGAGGATGCAGAAGTGCTCCGAGCCGCCCATGAGCAAGCTCGATTGCCACAGAAGTCGGCCGATCAGGCCTAGGAGCAGATGAGATTGATGCAGGGACAGCTTGACGCGCAAAACAGTAAGATGGTCGTCTTGTTCGCGATGTGCAGGAGCATGGGGTTGCCCGTTCCTGATGACGAGTGTCGTCCACCCTCAGGCCCACTCCTGCGCCCAACAACGACGATCCAATTGGCGGAGGGGGACTCGGCGGCGTGTCTACCTCTAGTTTTGTTTCGTAGTTTCTTTTGTTTGTATTATTTCGATCGATGTACATACACTTTTGCTATTTAATGAATATTTTATTAAATTAATTAATTTTAATTTTTAAATTTTATTTATAATTTAGAAACAAAAAATAAATAAATTTGAACTTAGACGACAAAACATCATAGTTTCGTCGTTTAGGTCATTCACTAAGACGACGAGCGCTTTTTCGTCCAAGTTTAAACCTTAGACGACGAACATTGATCTTTGTTGTCTAAGTGGTTAGACCTAGACGACGAAGAATATGTCATCGTGTAAGTGGATCACTTAGATGACGACCACTAGTCGTCGTCTACGTCGTGATACTTAGACTACCATTATAGATTTTCGTCAGCTAAGATGACTCTTAGACGACGAATGCTGCCGTCGTTTAGAGAAATATTTTTTCGACGTCTAAGTACTTAGACGATGATTGTTAGACGACAAACCTTAAGTGACGATCTTACTCATTATAATGATTTAAATCACTCGTTCGCTAGATATATACGCACATATAAATCATACAAAAAAATTAACCGAATCAAAAAATATTTAATCATTCGATTAACACCTTTTTTGTTTTTTTTTACATCTAACGATCTACATTTGTTTACTCTAATTTAAATGACTAAATGATTGTGGATTGTTCAACCATATCCTCCAGGAAGCTAATTTTTTTGCTGACCGTGTTGCTCACCTTGGTCACGCTGCTAATTCGACTCAAGTTCGGTATCACTCCCTTCCCATTGAACCTGCAGATCTTGATGGTTTTGGAATATGGGTCCTTGCCCTGTGCTATGATATCGTCTGATAATGGACTTACACGGGGAGTGTATATCCCCTATGGTCCCATGTGCGTGCTTTTCTTGAGTGATATGATTTCGGCCTCCATTTCTTCCATCCGTCGAAGCATGGTATCCTCGATTATCACAACTAGTTCCTCGTCATCGTATTCTTCTATTTCTTTCGGGTGGTGGAGGTGGTCCCGGTAGATGGTTGTTTCACAGTCCCCATGGTGGGTTAATTCTAATGACCTGTCTGCCCGCCCTTGGTTCCTCTGTCGCTCTTGGCTCCTCGCGTTGGGTCTCCAGGCTTCGGATGAACGCGTTAAGTCAGTCCTTAAATCACTGTCGGGCCTGGCATTCTTGATCTGTAACAACCCGAACTTTGAGTTATGTGATTATCGGCACGACATGTGATTATTGTGAATTAGTCGTACTCTCGGGTTTGTTCACGACTTGGTTATCGGTCATGCATTTAATTTACGTTCCTTCACGGAAGTTGTCAAATACTTGATTTCGAGTTCATGGGCGTTTTCAAATAATTGTTTCGATAACCGAGGAATATGTTATGAATATTCGAAGCCGATTGATTTAGTCGTAGTTATCCGTTTGGATTTGGTTTGATCTGGGCCGTCGATCGAATCATTTCGCGGAGTATATATACGAAATTGTCGTAAAAATGTGGAAAAATTGATTTTGGGCCGAGTTGACCAGCTTTGACCCGCGTTGACTTGGGTTGACCGGAGCTCCATCACGACCCATTTCAGGTTTGCCATCCAACCCGCTGTTTCCAGCCACAATCTTGGTATGGCTAGAATCCTCTTGTGATTCTCTATTGATTTTTGCTTGATTTTTTGGGAATTGGTTGAGATTTGGGAGAGTTTGAGCTCGCAAACACCATACAGGCAAAATACCTGTGGGGGAAAGAAAGCATTTAATTTCCTTTTCTAGTTAGAGACCAACGTTTTGGGGCTAACATGGGATCCGCTCAAGGACCTACTTGGTTTAGGTAAATATCTCATGACTGGAGAAGGTCATTCCGGCGAGCTTTGGTGTTGCGGATGAGGGGGGTTAGGTTCCCCTCATCCCCTTGATGCTTTCTGGGTGGATGAATTTGTACAAGGAAAAATTTTGGAAGGAGCCGTGGTGGTCGCCGAAGGAGATTTTGGCCGTGAGATTTTGAGCTCAATTTTGGCCGATTGGGTTATGGTTTGGACTTGAGGTTTTGGGAGTTTGGTTGGGCTTGAAGAGAGGAACATTTTGAGGTATGGTTCGCCAAAGTTGGTCACCGTTGGCGTCGCGCCGCCGCCGGTCAACGGCGGAACTCTGGTGAAAGTTGACTTTTTGGGATTTTTGGAGATTTTTATACCGTTTTCCTTGTAATCGCGCCCCGATTGTAGTCGTGAGGTTTTTGAGTTGATTTGTGTGTTGTAATTTGGGTCGAGGGTTGTTTGGGTGTATTTTGAGAATTTTTTTATCCTCGTCGATATTTCGAGCGATACATCTTTCGAGAACGCGAGGTTCTTGACGTATTAGCTCCGTATGTTGTGTTTCAATATGTATTGATCATATCCATGTTATTCTGGTGATCGTGATCGAGTGTTTGGCGAGGGATCTTCCGCCGGACCTCAGAGTTAGCTTCGTACTGTGAGTGGACACTTTATTTTCACAGTTGATTTGCGAGTCCTGATTATGCATTTACAATTATGCATTGTATTAGTAAGCATTTACAATTATGCACATACAAGTATGCATTTTATGATTATGCATTTACGATTATGCATATGCATGGAAGTATTTATGATTTGGTTTACACAGAGTACAGTCTCAAATATAGAGGTAGCATCGATGCTTTGTCTTCTCGGCTGATCCCCAAGATGCTCCGGCGGGGGACAGATATCCTGACCCAAGGTCTTTCAAACTTATAATCACCAGGGGGTCTGGGATCCCGTGATTAGACTGTACTATGCGGAGGAGTCCGTGAGTGATCCCATATGATTTTATGTGCATCTTTATGGATCAGGAAAAATGTACCTGGTCGAGATTTTCATGTGCATTGACTCGCATTATGTTTTTATGAGCATATATACTTTTATGTTGGGAAATGCATATTATTATTTTCATCTACTCATTCTAACGATTTCATTTTCCTTCCCCTGGGCTTTTCTGTTTCTTTTGCCCAGTTTGCAGTTTGGGTTCCAGGTTGCACGTTGACGGTGGGGGCGTAGAGTTCAAGTCACACTCTAGTTCGTGTAGGTTCTCAGTTCGACCTACTGGTTGTATATGATGTGTATAGGCGTTGCTCTGAATACTTATGTTATGTTTTCAGTTGAGTTTACTCCTGAATGTTTTTCTGGATTTCTTGTAAACTTTGTGGTCTATTATATATGATGTTGAGAAATCCAGATGGGGAACGGAGCCCCACAGTTTGGTTTTTGTGGAATATTCGAAGTGTCATTCTCTTTGCAGGTTCTAATATTGGCTCACGTATTTCAAAGTAAACTCTGGCAACATTTTCTTAGGTCATGTTTTTGAAGGGGTTTGATTTCGGTTTAGACAACTAAATCGGAGTCGGGTCCTTTCAGTTGGTATTAGAGCATTAGGTTTTAGGTTCTGTAGACTCTTGTAGTTGTGTTAGTAAGGACATTTGAGAATGTACAGCATTTCCAGAGAGATGACCCGACCGGCCGGCAGATAATCATCAATGCTCTACAGTGTTGTATGCTTTCAAACGTTTGAAGTTTCATGATTACTTCCTTTATGTCCTATGACTAATATCTTTTATCCTCAGGATGCCTCCTCAACGTGAAGTCCGAGCTGAACTGACTGGGGATCATGATGAGGATCAACGTATGCGTGACTTACTTATGCGAGTATTGCGTTTAGAAGAACGTATTGACCCTGTAGCGAAGGCTAGGATAGCGGGAGCAACTGTCTTCTTTGGTTCCCCTGATCTTGAGGTGTGTGAAGCTTGGGTGGTTCAGGTTGAGCGTGTTTGTGAGCGCCTGCATTTTACTTCTGAACAGAAAACTGTAGCAGCAGTGGGTTTGCTTGAGTCAGATGCCTACTTTTGGTGGATTGGTACAGACAGAGTTCCTATTGATATTATTTGGCCGATGTTCAAAGAGATGTTCATGCGTCGATATTTCAATCCAACTACTCAGCAGCGGAAATATGAGGAGTTTACTAACCTGAAGCAGGGGAATATGTCAGTGCTAGAGTATCAGGATAAGTTCACCCGTTTGTCTCGGTTTGCACGTGATATGGTGGCATCAGAGGAAGCAAAGTACAGAAGGTTTGAATTGGGTTTGAATCTGAATATCAAGGGGACTTTGACCACTATGCCTCGAGATAACTTTGATGAGTTTGTTAGTGCTACACTCAGAGGTGAAGAAATTGAGCGGGAGAGACAGATATGGTTTCAGACACGTCGCTTTGAAGATGGTGGACCTAGTCAGGGTGCTTCGAAGAGGTTGAGTTCAGGTACTTCTAGATCAACATCATCTTCTGGTAGTGGAACTTACAGATATCCTACTAGCACTGCTAGGCAGAGTCATAGATGGAGGAGGAGTCGACCACAGAGGCAGCAGTCGAGTAGGAGTTCCAGTGGATCGAGTTATCCTCGACTTTTCTTCAGCATACCAGCTACACTGAGGGAATATCCATTGTGCAACAACTGCCACAGACATCACTCTGGTCAGTGCCAGTATGTCACCTATACTTATTACCGTTGTGGCCAGGTAGGTCACTTTGCGAGGGATTGTCCTAAGGGTGGTACATTTGGAGGTGTTGCAGCTCAGAGTAGCGGTCATGATCATGGTACTGCTTCTGGTGATCGTGCAACATAGTCTTCTGGATAGGGTGGTCAGCAGAATCGCAGGCAACGTGAACGACTAGCTGGACAGACTCGAGTTCATGCCATATCTCTACGTGAGGGCAGAGCTTCCCTAGAGGTTATCATCGGTACGTTGTACATTTTTGGTCATCCAGTTCTTACTTTGCTAGATCCAGAGGCTACGCTTTCATTCATGTCATATAGATTACCATCATTGGCTACTATATCTGCATCTCCACTTCCTAGTTTGTGGCGAGTGTTGTATCCATCTAGCGAGGTAGTGTGTGTCGGGTGGGTATTTAGAGATTGTGAGATTTTCATTGGAGGTTATGGGTTAGCCGCAGATTTGATGCTGCTGGATATTGCGGATTTTGATGTGATTTTGGGTATGGATTTCTTGGAGAACCATTGGGCTGTTCTTGACTGTCACAAGAAAGAGGTTGTTTTCAGGAGTCCAGCTATGCCGAAAATCTTGTTTCGGGGTGAAAAGAATACTTCTTTGCCTTGTTTGATTTCAGCAATGAAGGTTAAGCAGATGTTGAGGAAGGGTTGTGTGGCTTACCTAGCACATGTGATTGATACGAGTGTTTGTGTATCAGACATTTGTGATATTGCAGTGGTTTGTGAGTATCCAGATGTATTTCCCGAGGGCTTACCCGGTGTTCCTCCAGTCAGAGAGATTGACTTCACCATCGAGTTACTTCTAAATACTAGACCTATTTCGCAGACACCCTATCATATGGCACCAGCAGAGTTGAGGGAGTTGCAGATTCAACTTCAGGAATTGATTGAGAAAGGCTTCATTCGACCTAGTATTTCACCTTAGGGTGCTCCAGTGTTGTTTGTGAGGAAAAAAGATGGTTCGATAAGGCTATGCATTGACTATCAGATGTTGAATCGGGTTACGGTGAAAAATAAGTCTCCACTCTCACGGATTGATGATTTGTTCGATCAGCTGAAATGAGCTTCACTCTTCTCAAAGATTGATCTCAAGTCTGGGTACCATCAGCTACAGATTCAGGAGTCCGATGTGGACAAGACGGCGTTTCGATCACGTTATGGGCATTATGAGTTCTTTATTATGTCATTTGGTTTGACCAATGTACCAACTGCTTTCATGGACCTGATGAATTGGATTTTCAGGCGTTATCTGGACAAGTTTGTCATTATGTTCATCGACGACATCCTGATTTATTCCAGGAGCGTGGGACAACACAAGAAGCATTTGCATGCAGTTTTCAGAATTTGCGAGACGCTCAGTTGTACGCCAAGTTTAGCAAGTGTGAGTTTTGGCTAGACAGTGTAAAGTGTTTAGGTCACGTGATATCAGCTGAGGGAGTCAGCATGGATCCTGATAAGATTGATGTAGTGCTGAATTGGAGCAGACCTACCAACGTGACAGAGATACGGAGTTTCTTGGGCTTAGCAGACTACTATCGCCGATTGGTGCTCCGACGAGCTTTGGTGTCGCGGATGAGGGGGGTTAGGTTCCCCTCATCCCCTTGATATTTTCTGGGTGGATGAATTTGTACAAGGAAGAGTTTTGGGAGGAGCCGTGGTGGTCGTCGGAGGAGATTTTGGCTGTGAGCTTTCGAGCTCAATTTCGGCCGATTGGGTTATGGTTTGGACTTGAGGTTTTGGGGTTTTGGTTGGGCTTGAGGAGAGGAACATTTTGAGGTATGGTTCACCGGAGTTGGTCACCGTTAGCGTCGATCGTAGTCGTGAGGTTTTTGAGTTGATTTGTGTGTTGTAATTTGGGTTGAGGGTTGTTTGAGTGTATTTTGAGAATTTTTTTATCCTCGTCGATATTTCGAGCGATACGTCTTTCAATAATGCGGGGTTCTTGACGTATTAGCTCCGTATGTTGTGTTTCAATATGTATTGATCGTATCCCTGTTATTCAGGTGATCGTGATCGAGTGTTTGACAAGGGATCTTCCGCCGGACCTCAGAGTTAGCTTCGTACTGTGAGTGGACACTTTATTTTCACAGTTGATTTGCGAGTCCTGATTATGCATTTACGTTATGCATTTATGATTATACACTTTACGATTATGCATTGTATTAGTAAGCATTTACAATTATGCACATACAAGTATGCATTTTATGATTATGCATTTTACGATTATACATGTGCATGGAAAGTATTTATGAGTTGGTTTACATAGAGTACAGTCTCAGATATAGAGGTAGCATCAATGCTTTGGCTTCTCGACTGATCCCCGAAATGCTCCGGCGGGAGACAGATATCCTGATCCGAGGTCTTTCAGACTTATAATCACCAGGGGGTCTGGGATCCCGTGATTAGACCGTGAGTGACCCCACATGATTTTATGTGCATCTTTATGGATCGGGAAAAATGTACCTGGTCGGGATTTTCATGTGCATTGACTCGCATTATGTTTTTATGAGCATATATACTTTTATGTTGGGAAATGCATATTATTATTTTCATCTACTCATTCTAACGATTTCATTTTCCTTCCCCTGGGCTTTTCTGTTTCTTTTGCCCAATTTGCAGTTTGGGTTCCAGGTTGCACGTTGACAGTGGAGGCGTAGAGTTCAAGTCACACTTCAGTTCGTGTAGATTCTCAGTTCGACCTACTAGTTGTATATGATGTGTATATGCGTCGCTCTGAATACTTATGTTATGTTTTCAGTTGAGTTTACTCCTGAATGTTTTTCTGGATTTCTTGTAAACTTTTGTGGTCTGTTATATATGATGTTGAGAAATCCGGATGGGGAACGGAGCCCCACGGTTTGGCTTTTGTGGAATATTCGAAGTGTGATTCTCTTTGCAGGTTCTCATATTGGCTCACGTATTTCAAAGTAAATTCTTGAATTTTTTTTTTAAAAGTCATGTTTTCGAAGGGGTTTGATTTCGGTTTAGTCAACTAAATCAGAGTCGGGTCCTTTCATGATCTCTTTCGATTCTGGCTGTTTTTAAAGTCATGAATAATTTTTTTTGTCAAATTTCAATTAATTTATATTTAGCTGAGAAATTAAGTTTTTACTACACGATAATCACCCGTGAATTCGGAAACGGGTTTACAAATTATTTTTTACAATACTTTTCGTCTTTTATTTATTTTTCGATAATCACTAAATTGATTCGATCAAAACCGAAACTAATCCGAATTAGATTGAATTTTTTTCTACAATACTGTATAAGTGTAATTGTTACATCTTAAGGTTAAGTTTTGATAATTTTTAAGCAACTATCCAAAATTAATTTTCATATTAATTTACATATTTTTTAAAATTAAATTAAATTTCACAGTGAAAATAATTTTTTTATTTTATTTTTAAAAAAATTAGAAAAATTAATTAACTTCACTTAGGCGACGAAATCAGTAGGTTTCGTCGCCTAAATCCAAAATTTGGCTGGTTAACTGTTTTCCGCCAAATTCTTTTACCAAAAATCGAAAATCACTTAGGTGACGAAAATATATAATTTCGTCGCCTATGTTCAAAATTTTGGTTGTAATTGTTATCTGCCAAATTTTTTAACCAAAATTTTAAACCACTTAGGCGATGAAACCTACTAAGTTCGTCGCCTAAATGAACGCTTATAAAAAAATTCATCCCATTATTTTCACAATCTGTCCAACTCTCTCTCTCTCTCTCTCTCTCTAAAACCACCACCACCATGCCACGCCACCACCACCACCATCACCACCTCAGCCCCACATCCACTGCATCATCTCCACCTCGGCACCACCACCACGCCACAACCACCACCACCACCACCACGCCACCACTGTCACCACACCACCTCCACCACGACACCATCACCACCACCTCAACACCACCTCGGCACCACCACCACCTCCACCGTACCACCACCACGACACCACCACCACCACCCTTATCAATAAATTATTTCCTAATTAATTATAATTTTTTCATTAATTAATAATTAATATTTAATTAATAAATAAAAAATTATTAATTAATTACGATTTAATTAATCTTCATTAATTTTTATTTTTTTAGAAAAAACCACTTAGACGACGAAATATTGATTTCGTCGTCTGAGATGTTTTTATTTTTTTTATTTTTTTATTTTTTAAATTTGACACTAAGGCGACGAATCTAGTAAATTTCGTCATCAAAGTTCTCACTTAAATGATGAAAAATTGCGTCGTTTTTCATAAATTTTGCGTCGTCTAAATGGCCACTTAGGCGACGAAAAATAAAAAATTTGTCATCTAAGTACTTATGCCACGATTGTTACGCGGCAAACTTTAGGCGACAAAAATGCTTCGTCGTCCAAGTGTGCTTTTCTGGTAGTGAACTCGCATAGTTAGAATGTCCTGAAAAATACAAAAATCTGGATAGAAAGTTACAGAACATGGAAGTGCCGAAGTTATTTGGCTAACATATAAGAGATTATAGGCAAGAGAGGGAACAACAAGAACAAAATCAATTGATAGATTATCAGAGAATTTTACAAAACCTTCACCAAGAATAAGAGATGGAGAGCCATCACCAACAGTCACAACATGTTGAGGGGATAGTTTAATGGTTTGTACTAGACCAGGAGTATTTTTCATATGATTAGTTGCACCAGTATCAATTATCCAAGTATTATTCACAAATAATGCAGAGAAAGATGATGCCTTACCCTTCGTACCTGCTTAAACTATTTTAGCGGAGGCAATGGTTGAATGTTCTTCCTCTGAAATAGTAACAACTCTAAGTGACATCTTCAAGTAGTAAGGATTTCAAGAGTATACTTCAGGATTATGTGTCTTCAAATTCAAGAATTCAGGTTTCAAGTGCAGCGGAAGAAATAATTTAGTGGTGGTAATTTAGGGTTTCAATTCAATTCAGGGTTTCAAGTTCCAGGAATTTGGCTCTGATACCAAGTGAAATTATGTTTCAGGGAGAATTCAATGATTTCATTTATCCCAATTTGGGGTTAATAAAGATGTACAATTGGCTTCCTAATAGGAAAGAATATTTACATTCCTATCACATCTATACAACTTTAATTCTAATTACAAAATAATATTTACTATAATACTTTCCAGAGAGAGAGAGAGAGAGAGAGAGAGAGAGAGAGGGGGGGGGAGGGAGAGATGGACTGATTTGCTTGTCTCTGGCACCATTTGAATTTGAATTGAGGTAATTCGATATCTCTGGCAATGTGTGAATTCTAATTAGATTAACTTTGTTGTGGAGCTTGTTGTTGTTTATAAGTTCTAAGGACAAGAATTAGGCTAGCTTTATTGTGGACTATTGTTTTCAGTTTTGAATTTGAATTGATAATCCGTTGAAGCTAAGTGAATATATCATTTTGAGTTGTTGTGTTGTTGTTTTTCAATATCAATTGAAGACAATCGATGGTCTTTCTTGCAAGGTTATGGCCACATTTTTATGTAGGTGTACATATGAAGGGAACAATCTTGTCATCCAACTCACCAATGCGATGAACTTCAAGGATTTATTGGATGAGATTGGCAAGAGATTTAAAATCCCAAAAATAAGTGATGTGGATCTCAGTTTTGCACTTCCTACATACAAATCGTATTTTCTTCAATCCGATGGCGATTTGCAAAGCATGTTTTTTGTACATGGGATTTAATACATTTACATTGAGGACTTGGTACCTTTATACAAGGGACTTGATACTTTTACATATTAGATTTAGTGGTACATTTACATGATAGATATTAGACTTTGTGGTACCTTTTCACAAAAGACATGGTATATTTATATTGAGAAACTTAGTACATTTACGTAATAGACTTGGTGATACATTTACATGAATGACTTGGTACACTTACTTTGTGGACTTAGTACATTTACTTTGAGGACTTGGTACATTTATATGAATGACTTGGTACATTTACTTTGAGTACTTAGTACATTTACATGAATGACTTGGTACATTTACTTTGAGTACTTAGTACATTTATGCAAGGGACTTGGTACATTTAAGCAAGGGACTTGGTATTCTTCAACAATGTAAAAATAGAACATAGCTCCTTCATATTAATTTGGTTCAAGAGCAACATTCAAAGAGTTCCTGCATTCAAAATGAGAATTCATCCTTAAAACACCTTACTTTGTACAAAAAATTCCATCAAAATAGATATCCAAGCAGTCATACTACATTACACTAAACAACAACCTAAAACTACTAAGTCCCTATGCTTTCGTCTTCCTCTTTTGCTTTTTCGGCTCCTCATTCTTCTTCGTTGGCTCCTCCTTCTCTTTCCTCTTCTTTAGCTCCTCATTTTCCTTCTCGACTCCTAAATCTGTGATCACCTTTTACTTTCTTTCTTTCTTCTTGACCATCGCTCACAAACAAATGTACCATCGCTCAAAAATAAATGTACCATCCCTCAAAAATAAATGTACCATCACTCAAAAATAAATGTATCATCACTCACACACAAATGTACCATCGCTCAAAAACAAATGTACCATCGCTCACAAACAAATGTACCATCGCTCACAGCACTATGATGGTATACTTTGGATGCTATGATGATATGCTTCTAACATAAGGGTACCATCACACTTGCATAAGTATACTAAGCTTCCAAAATAAGCATACCATCACAATTGCATAAGTATACCAAGCATCCAAAATAAGCATACTATCACAATTGCATAAACATACCAAGCTTCCAAAACAAGCATCCCATCACAGTTACACAAATGTACCAATACTCATAAATGAATATACCATCAGACTTACACAAATATACCAATATTATAAATTACGACTATGACACTGTTGCATGGATACCATCACTACATCTTAAAAATACCAACACATATGCATAATTATACTAATATTCTTACATAAGTATACGTATTAAACCATAATTATTTGCGTTAAAAAACATTTTGCAACAACAACAAAAAAAGACAAAACCTTTTTTTAAAAAAAAGACAGAAAATGTTGTGGGCACCCGAATCCGTAGCCGAGGAGTGTCGGCATCGTTGCAGCTACGATGACGGCGCGTCTGGAGTAAGGACGAGGCTCGTGGCTTCGAAGAATCAGGGAGGTCGAGCTTGTCTTTTCCAGGCGAGGACGCCAGAGAGAGAGAGAGAGAGCGAGAGAGAGAGAGAGAATCCGGCGAGGTTGATTGGGTTGGATCCGGCGAGATCGAGAAGATACAGTGCAGCGAGGTAAAGGCCGGAGGTGGGCGAGGCGCGCGGAGGGCATCGCGGCGAAGGCGAGGCGTGATTCTTGAAGGATGGCGTCGCGGCGTGGGAAAGGACGACCAGCGTCGTCGTCATCTGGTTCGCGTAGAACCAATGGCATAAAATGTAATATTAGTAAAGTTTTGTGCAGTGGCATGTTATAATTTATTTAAATTCAGTGACATTTTGCGCGTGTTTCCAAATAATGTGACTTTTGAGTCAATTTTAAAACTGGGCGACTTTTTAGTTCAATTTGAAACTGCAACAACAAAAAGTCCAATGTTTAACCCCGGCCCGACTCGGTTCATTGTGATAGTGCTTTGGGCCTTAAGTTGAAGCAGAGCTTTCCTCCACTACTAAAATAACTATTGGACCTACTCCAAGAAATGCAACTACGCAAGGCCTCTACTACACTTGATCTTAGCAAGGCCTCGGTCAAATTGAAGTCTAAATTTAAGCACCCAGTAGTCCAGTACTATAGAATCGAAGTATGAGCTGATGAGCGTGGAGATTATGATGATGATTATTATTATCAGAATTTCATAGCACCAGAAATTTCTGTATGGGTACATGGACAACATGTAGCAACTATCAAAATACATTGCTTTAATTTATCCAAATATACAGAATCTCCCCATGTGCAACTGAGGAAGCAAGAAAGTAAACAAGAGCTAGCCAAGAGGAAACAGGAAGGGAACTTTCTGTTTTGTTCACTCTCTTTTACATAATTAAAAAAAAAAATCTTTAATTGCTTCACTCCCTTTAAGAAGGCAAGGCACGCCAACTGAGGAATATGATTGTGTTTTCTTATAACAAAAACTAATCAACCGTGAAATCCATCAATATAATAATACTTCTGGACGGGCTTGAACACACACACATATATTTCGCTTTTATTTTCATCCCCGGCCCAGTTAATCTTCAAATTGCATTCAGTTTTCTAAAAAGAAATGCTCACACAATAGACTACTGCGTGTAGATAAAACCCCATCCTGATGATCATGATCCACATCACATAATGTTGGCTCCCTAGCAAAAACAGCATGCTAAGTAATTGTGACATGTATGTGGAATGTGGTAGTGGAAATTGGACCAACCTCATATATCACGGTGACTTTATAAGGCACTAGGCTTGAAGTTCAAGGGCATTCGTATTCATGCATGAAATGGCTGCAGCCTTTTTGCCTTAAGATATGTAAAACTTTTCCCACTCGAATAATAAAAAACTTAATTGCTGGGTTTTCTTCAAGTGTCCACTCCCCAGTCATTGTAGCTTGTACAATTGGAATGGACAGTAGCCAAAAGATTCAGCTTGATCTTTACCAAGCTAACAAACAAGAGGCCGGCACTACATATGAAGAAGTGGGGGAAAAGATTGATCGAAGCTTTTAGATACGCACAAGGTGTTGGAGAATATGCGTAAATGAAAGTTGTTCCGCAATTGAGGTACTTACTGTAGGAAATGGACCTTCCCTTCATCCCCTCCCTGTCAATCCAGTATTCCTCTCTAGCTAGCTTGCTAGTTCTATAATCTATAACATATCCAATTATTCAAGAACGGGAATTACAGAACAATGGCTAGTGGGTGGGGCAAGTTCTATTCCCTCAGTCCAATTCAAAAGTTCCATCAAAGATTTGAATGAAAACTCCATTTCGCCTAACAAATTAAGGCGCATGTGAGCTGCTTCGTATTCGTTGGTGATGAGGTTATGGTCTTATGGATGTCACAGGCTCTAATCCATCTTCCATATTTGGAGTTAAAAAGGATGTACCAAAGAAAGTGTCTTTGTGAATGCTGTCCTTCAAATCTTCATCATATGAAGAAAGATCCAACTTTAATCCATTTTGGTTTCTTGCCAAAACCCTATAGAACACTGCAAATATTGCAAATTATATCGGTAAGAAGGTAGTCGATCAAGCCGTCGTATCACGTGTCAGTAGGACTGGGCTAATAGGAGAGTGGACAAATGGTATTTTTGAGTTTGGTCGCTCGCTAACAAGGACATGCAATATGACTTATATCAGTATATATGAGTATGAATTTTTCAAAAAAAATAAATATTTGATCGACTGAGTACGTACTTGTAAGTTATGCTTGCCTTTTTCTTTTCTTTTTTGAGAGGGGAACGTTAGAATTTTATTCCAAAGGGGACTTCAAATACAAAAGTTCAAGGCTATAAGCTGGATTTGGTCAGGCAAAGGCCTTCCCAAACAAAAGAGAGTTTTGAAAGCAAAGTGAAACGAACAAGAGGATGAGCTGCAATGTTTCCGTCACGGAAAACATGTGTGATCCTTACTTCCTGGATCTTGAGAAGAAGCTCCTTGATATCTTCAATAACCTGGCCAGTAGAGGAATCGTCGTCCATATCAGTTTCTATTGCTCTAGCAAGACCGACGCTATCCATTTCCAACTCAAGCCTTGCCTTACTGCATATTGACAAGCCAAACGTGCTGCTTCGATTAGCTTCCACTAGAGACGGAGAAGACCCTGGATCTAGGTACCTACCTAAACCAACAACCTCACCAACATGATTCCGAAAAATACAGGCCGCAGCCCCTAGTTTAGAATTCCAATCAAAAGCTCCATCACAATTGACTTTAATCCATTCCAAGTCCGGCTTCTTCCAAACCTGAGGCAACCTCACTTGTTTCCTAACCTTTACAGGTTGAACTTGCAAGTAACATGTATAATCCGATAAGGCCAGAAAGCTTACCCTAGAGGCTGGCAAGAATTCGTTGCTCCATCGCCTTCTATTTCTTTCTTTCCACACCGACCACACAACAAAGGCTAATGTAGCGTATTCCGAAGAATTAAGAAGAAGCAAGCAATCCGCCCACCAGGTCCGAACAACTCCTATCGCTAACCCCAACAATTTCGAACTCACAGTAGGTATCGATATGACAACCTCCTTAACAAAGGGGCAGTCTCGAGTAATATGCTCGATGGTTTCCACAACACCACTTTCACACAAAGAACATTCCATAGGGACACTAACTCTTTTAGAAATCAGTGAGGAAGCAGTAGGAAGGATACTATTACATACCTTCCAAAAGTGGATTTTTATTTTTTTGCTGTAGAGGCAAACTCCACAATTTTTTTCTACGGCATTGTAGTCCCCTGAGAGCTACTCAGTGGCTCCACATAGTTCAAAACTTCCTTTGCAGCTACCTTGTAGGCACTCGAGTCTGTGAATCTACCCGAGGGGGTGAAAAACCACACCATCTTATCTGTACCTGGGCGGCAACTCAATGGTAAAACACTGCTCAATCAGCTTTTTGTTCCACCCTCCTGTATCCGTGGTCAAGTCAGAGACTATTAATCCCATTCACGCTAGGAGAGCTTGGAACAAAACAGCATGATCTAGGAATCCACGGATTCGTCCACACCTGTACTTCTTTTCCTGTACCTATCCTTCATATCGATCCTCATATATCCCTCGCCAACACTGAGAAGGTGAGGACGCTAAGGTAGCATCCCAAAGATTACCACTTGTAAAATACTTAGCTTTGTAAATTCTTGCGATAAAAGATGTAGGGTTTTTTAATAATCTCCAACCTTGTTTCGCAAGAAGAGCAATGTTATATGCATACAAGTGCTTGAAACCCATCCCTCCTTCCTCCTTTGACAAACAAAGCTTTTCCTATGACAACCAATGAATCTTCTTTTTATCCTGTGTTGAACCCCGCCAAAATCTCGCACACATTTGATGAAGTGCTTCACAGAAATCTTTTGGCAAAAGAAAACAACTCATTATATAAGCCGGAAGAGCGTGGGCCACTACACGAATTAACAGCTCCTTACTTATAGAGCTTAACAGTTTACCTTGCCAACCTTCCAATTTTTTCAACAGTTTCCTCCCTATGTAGGCTGGTAACCCCAAATACTTCTCGTGTTTATCCACTACAGTGACTCCCAAAATTGAAGCTAGCTCTTCTCTTTTTATTTCTGGGACACCTTTACTAAAGGCAATACTTCTTTTTTCAAAATTGATCTTCTGTACCGAGGCCATCTCATAATCAAGCAGAGCTTGCCGGATGCTCGTACATTCTTCCATAGATGCATTACCAAAAACCAGACTATTGTCAGCAAATAGCAAGTGATGAATAACAGGAGCATTGTCACAAACCTAGATAGCCCGTAGAAAGCCCTCGACTACCCTGTGTTCCAGAATGGCAGTGAAAGCTTCAGTTTCCAGCAAAAATAAGAAAGGAGATAGAGGATCTCCTTGTCAAATTCCTCTTGTCGGAGCCATATACCCTTTAGTTCGACCATTCAATAGAAAAGAGTAGTGTCAACAAATAGCAAGTGATGAATAATAGGAGCATTGTCACAAACCTGGATACCCCGTAGAAAGCCCTCGACTACCCTATGTTCCAGAATGGCAGTGAAAGCTTCAGTTTCCAGAAAAAATAAGAAAGGAGATAGAGGATCTCCTTGTCAAATTCCTCTTGTCGGAGCCATATACCCTTTAGTTCGACCATTCACTAGAAAAGAGTAGTGTACTGTCGTAATACATTGCATCACCATCCTTATCCATGCCTCGGCAAACCCGAGACTGTGCAAAATTGCCTCCAAAAAATACCACTCGTGTGAATGCATCAAACACTTTGCTCATGTCTAACTTCAAGGAGAAAACCCCTTCTGACTTCGAGACATTTGTGTGAATAAAGTGAGACAACTCGTTAGTCACAAGAGTGTTATCCAATATTATCTACCCGAGACAAACACACATTGGAAAGGTGAGATCACCTTGTCTAGTATCTTTTTCAACATGTTCACTATCACCTTCGAACACAGCTTATAAACAACATTGCAGAGGGAAATAGGTCTCAGATCCGTCATTTTTTGAGACCGTGGTATTTTCAGGATCAGACAAATGTGGGTATAGTTTATCTCACCTAGCAGCTTTCCTGTACTTAAGAAGTCCTTCGCCTCTTCCACCACCTTGGCCCCTATGGAGTCCCAGTGAGTTTAGAAGAATAGTGGCGGCATTCCATCCGGCCCCGAACTCTTGGTTGGATACATTTGGAAAAGAGCTTGTCGTACTTCTTCTGCAGTGACAACTTCCAGTAGCTTCACATTCATACCCTCAGTGACCTTAGGTTGAATAAGATTAACCATTTTTCTCATATGTATATGATCTATTTCCCCTGTAGAATACACCGAGTCAAAGTACCCTAACATAATATTCTCCATATCCTCCTCCGACTCATGTAGAGCACCATTATCATCAACCAACCTGGAAATCCGATTCTTAGCTTTCCTATTAGATGTCTTCCTGTGAAAAAACTTCGTATTTTTGTCTCCTTCTGTAAGCCATTGTAACTTAGCTCGTTGTTTCCAATATTTGTGTTCTGCCCGAAGCAATGTCCTCAGCTAGTTGGTGAGCTCCACATGCTCCGTTTTGTTCACCTCACTAAATGGAAGAGCCCTCAAAGCTTCCAGTCTATTTCGAGGCCCATTAATCTCTTTACCTCGGTTACCAAAGATCGATTTTTGCCAGTTATTCAGCTTCATCCCTGTCTTTGTAATGCACTGTTTTACCTCTTGTATAGGAGAACCCCTACGTGATTTTTTCCGACCCTTTTCCACAACTTCTACACATTGAGTATGAGTCACCCAAAGAGCCTCAAAATAGAACCGCTTATGAGCCCTAGGCATTTTTTGATCCACCACACTATGAATCTCAACAAGGATCACAACATGATCATCATGTATTGGTTTCAAATTGGTAACTTTCATAGATGGAAAGATATCCATCCACGAAGTTGATGCCACTTCTCTGTTTAATCGACAACGTACTCCATTACCCTCCCAAGTGTACTGAATTCCATAGCAACCTAAGTCATAAGCCTCGCAATATGTTAAAGCCGATCTGAATAGTTGCATTTGCCCATCATCACACCAAGCACCTCCATCATTCTCCCTATTATAAATAATCTCGTTAAAATCTCCAGCAATCAACCAAGGCATCGAATAACGATCGGCCAATTCCTTGAGTAGTTCCCATGTGCAATGTCACTCTGCCGTACAGGGACCGTAGAAACCCGTAAATCTCCCAGGGATCGTAGAAACCCGTAAATCTCCACTTCTCTTATCCATCCCGTGGTGTAACCAGGACATCGATGTGGTTTAAGTATTTAGTCAGAAACTCCACCTAAACTTCATCTCTCCAGAACAGCGCCACTCCTCCAAATTAATCTTCTCCACTCCCATCACTTGCCACATTATAAACAGCCTCGCAATTGAGAAAACCAAGTTTGAGCCGAAGAGAGTTCATGTAATTAGGGTTTGAAACCTTCGTCTCCGTGAAAAATATCATTGCCGGTTTGTTTTGCCTAATCATAGTTTTTAGGACTTCCACCGTAATATCATTACAAATCCCACGAAAATTCCACGCAAAAAAATTCAAGGCCGACACCCTTGCGTTTGATGCTGAGCAAACCCTAAGGTTTAGAGGCGGCTCACTCGAGATTCACTATTTTCTGCACTTCTACGACTTGAATAGTTTGAAATTGCTGTTAGTTAGATTACAAAATTGAATTTAAACTAATAAGTTATGCTTGCCTTTAGGAGTCACTGGATTTTTTATATTTGCTAGCTAGCTGTTTCTTCATTATGTAAATCCATCGATCTTTGACTACCTGCTAATGGTACGTACGTTTAGCTTGCTTACCTAAACCTATTTAAAATAATAGCCGCTTAATTATTATCCACTATCTGAGATATGAAGGATGTTGATGATAATGTCTTGCAAATGATCAGTATTGGAAGGAGGATGGCCATAGAGCATCCACACCGACGTGTGTTTTGCTCGACAAAGGCATGGGGCCGACCGGAAAACACTCAAACAAAATTGGGGGAGAGACGCAACGGTGTGATCGGCCGGAAAAAAACTCGAGCAAGTCCGGTGACGAGCAATCGCTCGAGCAAATTATGCTCGGCCGTTGGTTACAGCACATGGCGGAGTCCACTGCACGTGGATGACGTCAGGCTTGCTTCTAGTTTTTTTTTTCTTTTCTGTTTAGCGTGTGGAGTGCACGCGCCAGTAAAAGATAAAAAAAATAATTTTAACTCATGAATGGGCTTGTGACACGTGTCCGGCCCAGTAAGAAATTTTACCTGCAACGGTCAAATGGATCTGGGTCTTTGATTTTGGATCTGAAATTTGATCCAATGGTCTAGATTTAATCCAAATGACTATTTTTAATATACTAAAATTGAAATTAAAATATCTAAAAATCATAATAAATAATTCGAGAGTCTGAAAAAATTATACGAAAATTCCTACGAACTCACAATAAAATACTTTATAATTCTCATGAATAAAGTGTAGTCGTATTCATTTATGAAAAATAGTCGATTTTAAAAGTTCGTGTTTATGACAAATTAAATATATTTATTTAGTCAATAACGACACGTGTCACATTATTATTGATTATAAATCTTACCGATAAATAATTTAATAATATTTTACAACATGATGAATTAGAATTACTCTTGTATTTTGTGTATGGGTGTATCCAAAATTTAATTTACTCTAACGAAAGAGGAATTTGGTTTGCTTGATTTAGAACACTTGCTCTAACAATTGGTAGAGCAACCGGTGTAAATACTCTTACCACGCATTGTTATATATTGGACCTCATCATAAGCATAATGAGATTGCCCACTACTACTACTCGCTTTGGCCTAAAAAACAACTATAGTGAGTCCCTTAAAAACATTGCACGTATGAATTAATTGAATCATCCTCACCTCATATGTTCATCACAATCTCCTCCACCGATTCAATTATGAATTCCAAACAAACATCATAACTAAAAAATGCAAACAAAGAGGTTGTTCGGGAATTGAAAGTGTTACTCTAAGAGTTCTTTATATCTTATGTATGCTATGTCACATCATAATTAGACGTCCATGCTCTAAATACGTATTGATATTAATCATAAAACAATTATAAAGGGTTACCGCATCACTTCATAAACATGGAGTGCCGCACTTCCCCAAGTACGTACAAGTAAATGGCCTTCCTTCAACGATTTCGACCACAAAGGATACATAGATAGGCCGGCTAGTTATTAAACGAATTGAAACTTCTTATATATTGGAGATGGATCACGCAAAGCAAAACAAAACTAAGCACATGGATCATGCACAGTAGTTTATGAAAACTAAGCTATGGAGAATTAGTGCGCGTGGACTGTCGAATCTTAAAGCTTTGCTGCATCACCTGCAAGCGATGTTTCTTGGGGACGAAGCATGCAGCTCATAGTTTAGCCTCGTTTGTAGTCGGTGAGAAAATAAGGAGATTAAAAAGAGGATTAGCTCAGTGGCATAAACAGCGGGGATATTATTGATAGAGTCATTCACCACCAAGTCACTTTACACTCTAAAATGTATCAAAAAAGTCACCCCCACTTAAAAATTTATTCAAAAGTCATGTATTAACAAATACACGCAAAATACCCTTGAACTTTGCAGTAATTACGTGTTGCCACTCTTTAATTTTTGCAATAATTACATTTTATGTCATTTAACAAAGTTTGAGTTATTTACGAAATTTGCCACTGACATATTTCGTTTTCACAGTCGATGAAATTTACTGCCGGACGACGGCAAGCTTGTCGTTGCGCCTCGCCCTCGGTAAACTTTTTGTCGGCCTCTCCCTGCCGTGACCACCACCGTCCTCCGCCCTTGCCGCCACGATGACCTAATCGCAGCCTCACCATGCATAATAGATCTCGGCCTCGATCCCCACACCGTCGACGTCGCTAATCTCGGCTCCGCGCCGTCTCTCCTTGCCTCGACAGACGTCGATCTCATCAGTCCCACGCCGTTCTATCGGAGTTCGATTTCGCTGTTCTTAGAGGTCCAAGCAACAATTCATTTTCGCACCATTTTTTTTATTCTATCAAAGCGTAGATATTTTTTTTAAGTAATAGTATCTTTGATAGTTTAACTTAGTATCTTTATACACGATGGATGGTATTTTTATGATCTTCGGTTTGTATTGTTAGTGACCAATGTTAATAGTATTCTTTGATTGTATATTTGTTTGTGACCGATGATATATTTATTTTCATGCGATGGTATATTTGTCTGTGAGCGATGATATATTTATTTTCATGCGATGGCATATCTATTTTTATGTGATGGTATATTTGCTTGTGAGCGATGCTACATTTATTTGTGAGCGATGCTACATTTGTTTGTGAGCGATAGTATATTTGTTTGTTAGTGATGGTACATTTATTTGTGAGTGATAGTATGTTTGTTCTCTCTCTCTCTCTCTCTCTCTCTCTCTCTCTCTCTCTCTCTCTCTCTCTCTCTCTCTCTCTCTCTCTCTCTCTCTCTCTCTCTCTCATTTCATGTATCTCATGAAAGTGACAAAGTATCGTTGTTGATTGAATTTGTGTTTACTTATGAAGAAAAAAATAGAAAATAAGTTATGGTATCTTTACGAACTTTAGATGGTATATTTATGAACTATGGTTGGTATACTTATGGAAAATAAGTCATGGTATCTTTACGAACTTGATATGGTATATTTATGAACTACGGTTTGTATATTTATTTTTTGAGTTTGTGTTGAGTCGTGAAATACAAAATAGAAACAATTTTTTTTGAAAAAAAAAAGTTTTTTTTCTAAGAAAAAGAAATTGGACGAAAAAAATGAGAGTAAAATTTTTTTTTTCAGAAAAAAATAGTTTTTTTGTTTGGAAAAAAAATTGGGCAAAAACAGAAAGGGTAAAATGGTCCATACAGAAAAAGACTTATTTCAATTTTAGGTTAAAAAGTGGCTTTTAAAACTATAGTTTGGTGATTTATGAATTTTTTTTTTTAAATATGGTGACTTTTAGGTCACATGATGAGTTTATGTGACTTTTGGGTAATTACCCTATTATTGATATTTATATTTTTTGTTTTGGTTTTGATTTTTTATTATTTATATTTATATTTTTGCGAAGGAAATCAAGGAGGGAAAGCATGCGGAATTTTGTGTACCTTTTTAAAAAGGAAGAGAGTGAGAGAGGCTGGATTGGCGCCACTATATGCGGTTAGAGTGGAGTGGGGCCACAGTAGATGGTGGCACTCTAACAAGATTGGGCATGTGCTTTACCAGCCCATCATCAATATATATTCACACCTTATGCTTCATGCTAAGCTCTACTCAAAATCATTGGGACCTTCTTTCATTGTCTGCTATAGTTTTTCCATACTTGCACATGTAAGTAGGTGACTTTCAGTCTTTTCATTTTTCTATCATTTATACGAAGAAAATTATTGACTTCAGGTTATTTTTTTATTTCATGATAAAATGGAAAAGGCGTCCCTTCTTGTTTACTTCTTAGAAAATGCTAACTGATTTTAATTGAAAACATTATGTATTACTTGGTCACATGGTTATAGTTATGCTCATTTTAATTTCTTTTATCGAGTTGTTTTACTGATCAATGTGACATATAATATAGTGTTTTTTATTATTTGTCACATGGTTATATTTTTTATTATTGTAACAAAACAACAATTACAATTGTATCTCTATACAACTACGGAAAGATGAATAATGAAAGGCAAAGACAGAGGTCTAACTCGATTGACTACAATTTGCAACAAGTCTTTACCCAACTAAACTAAACCAAACCAAAATGACGATTGATGCAATTTTAATCAATTCTATTTTTCGATTTAACAAGACTTAGTTACTTACTACTAAATAAGTATGTGCAGCAACCAACAAAAACTACTTACCCTCGTAAATTACAAGAGACAAAAACAAACTATACTGTCGTTATCAAATGATTGACCCCCCAAAACAGATTCAAGCAGCTTATTTTAAAAATAAAAGGAAGGAAATGAAATGCTACAAAAGGAAAGAGCGCGTGAGACATAGAAGAAGGTAGACGAAGAAGAAGGAGTATATTACCTCCGCGTGAAGGACATGCACTCCTAAAGAAAGAAGTAAAGAGTCTACCATGTACAGTCTCACTACTCACAGTCAAAAAGAACCAGACGACCCAACGGAGATGACGAAACTCTTTAGTCGTTGTTTGTTTTTTTGCTTGTTCCGATTAAAAAAACCCTAAAGCAAACACATTCTATTTTTCCACGATAATTTAGTAAAAGACAAAATTATACCGCATAATTTGCATTGAGCACGACTCTCTTTCTCAGTTTCTTTTTTCTTTCTGTTTCTTTTTCTCGACTCGCGTGCCATAATGTCTCTCGATTCATGTCTTCACTGTGAAGGTAAACTCACTTCTTTGAAGTCATTAATCCTATAGAACATTAACCGTGCTCCATCCCAAGATCAGTTACTTTTCTAATCTAAAAAATATCGGCTCGGTCGTATATGATATTTTGATTTGTTTTTTCTAGGTAAACAAATTCTTTAGAAGTTGATAAGTTATAAGGGAGTTCATCGGTGTCCGACACGAAAAAAGTAATTTCTCAAAAACAACATACACGAAAACTCTGGTACACAACAATCACAGCTAAACGAAATAGGTGTAGAACAAAAACTTAAAAAATTGGGGATCCCACACTTTATTAAGCTTTGCTACCCCAAAAAACACTACATCACTACTATCTGACGCTCCTCAGCATTGGCTTTCGGGAGTGCAGTCAGACTCTTTTGCGTGGAGTGACGCTAAAATGTCCCTTAGACGATGCATGGATCCCAAATTCAGTAGTCAAATGGCTCAAAGAGGAAAGCCCAATCGCCCATAGGATATATGAGTAGTCCACCAATGGATAAGCCCAAAGTTTGACATGGGGCCCACATTCTCAAACCAACGGGCAAGCCCAAAATTCACTACTGCCCCAAATCGGTAGCAGCCAAATCTCGCCGGCCCATGATCATCCACTACCAGAAAAAAAAATTAGGCAACGAAGCAATTTTTTCGTGTAAGAGGCATTTTTCGTCGCCTAGGTACTTAGGTGACGAAACTCTCGTCGTCTAAGTGCCATAGTGCAAGTACTTGGGTGACGAAACACTATGTAACATCTTAGGTGACGAAAAAAATTTTGTTGTCTAATGTCATAGATGACAAACTTTTACTGAAAAAGGCAACGAAAATTTTTACTGCGTAACTTATCTTGGACAACGAAACAGTTTAGTCGCTTAAGTGTCACAACTTAGACGACGAACAAAATGTATTCGTCATCTAAGTTGTTGCCCCTGGACGACGAATAGAGTAGCTACTTCGTCGTCTTAGTGTATTAACCTAGAAGAGGAAATCTTCAAGTTTCATCGTGATATATTTTTTTAATTTTTTAATAATTATTTTAGAAATATAAATTGAATTAAAACTTAAATAGTAAATTAAGAAAATACTCATTGAATATATATTAAATATAAAAAAAATTGTACCGTTCCGATCGAAATATAAACTACGAACATACGAAATTAAAGAAAAATATCGACATTGGCGGGAGTTTGAACCCCGATAATTCCCCGGTATTCAGATCGTTATCATCGGGTCCAGAAGGATCCTGAGGTAGGACATTCGGCTAACAGAAGGGCGGAGGGGCCATGCCTTGCGACCTGAGGTACTCCATCATGAAGGACACCTGCACCTTTAACGTACCAGTCTGCTCCTAGGCTGATCGAATCTACTCCTTGACCAATCTAACCTCCTCCTAGGCCAATCGAGTCTGCTCCTTGGTCGCTCGAGCCTCATCCTCGACTGCTTGGACTCGCTCTTCAGCAGTCGCCACACTCGATCATCTAGTTGTCGAAACATGACTCAAATCTCGTTGGACCGCCCTTCCAAGGTCAAAAACCTTCTTCCCAGCTTGACGGCCGAAAACTATATCTACAATAGCGATCTGAGTCTCCAAGGATAGAGGAGATAGATATTCAGGTGCCATTTCCGGGTTCAGCGATTGTACATGGGCCACTTTCTTAGCGGCTATTTGTTTCACCGATACCTAAAAAAATGTCTTAAACAATATATGATTGTCGTTTTCTAAAAAAAAATTGACATAGTTTCCCTAAAATTGAGGAAACCAAAAACCTGCATGGAAGAAAACACTTCGAATAACCAATTTCCAAAAGAACAAACCGCGGGCACCGATTCTCATCTGGATTTCTTAAGTTCATAATCATGTTTAATATAGCCAACTAAACCAAAATTTAAGAGCACAACCTAATTATATATTCTAATCATGATTCAATTTCTTCAAACTAACTATAAAATTACACTCATTGACTCGCGATATCTTCTTCTTTCCCGGGCCTATAGTAACCAGACATAGAGGCATCAAGATGTGGGTGTTACGAACCCGCATCTCTGTGAGCCTTTGCGTTGTTGATCATCTTGCATGAGTCTGAACCGTGGTGGTACTTCTTCATCTCATGATTAGTTTTGTTCGCCTTCGACTTTCTCTGTTTCATAACAATGAAAATTAATTAATAATTAAAATTTTAAAATAATTATATCATTAATTACACTAAAGCAAAGAAAGATGAACCTTATACTGGTCGGACTCAAAGTGTTTGACCAACAAATCTCACTCGTCTTTCCATTTGTTGAACTCCTATGGGACACTAGAGGCGTTGTGTTCCTCGTAGTGCTTGAGTAGGCTGTGCTTCCATCTCTTGTAAGTATCCGAGGTCGTCTTCTGTACGGCTTCCAACATCTCTGTACTTTGCTCTAAGTCAAAGTGTACCTAAAAAAATATAAATTAAATTAAATTCCTAAACCCTATATTTTGTAATTATTTATGAAATAAAATAAAATAAAATAGAACATATTACCAAGAGTTCGCGGACAACACTGAACTTCTCAGCATCCTTCAGATCATCCCAAATAGGGGCCACCAAGCGTACATTGTCCCGTACAATTTTTCCAATTTGAGACAAGGTCAAACTGGAGAGCTCCTCTTGATCGGTGCATAAATATATACCTCTATACTATTTATTGATATTCATTTACTTATTCTTTTGTTATTTATTCTGAAATAATAGTTTACTTTATTATTTTATATGTATTTTGAGTCAATAAGGGAAAAAAGAAGTAAAAAAAAGGTTTAAAGCTTAATTTGAAAAATCTGCATGTGCAAGTCATTCAAAATTATATTTATGTCTAGTGATATCTTCCTATAACAAGATAGTACACAAGATATATCCCTTAGAATTCAAGTTTTACTCTTAACCATATATGTCAAGAGTCGGAACCTAAGGATTTTCCAATCCTTATCTCAGTTCTTTGGTTCTGAAGATCACCACTTATTATACTTAATGTGAAAGCACAACATTGATTACCACATAATCATCTTTGTGTTAATGACTTTTAACTCGTCTGTTACATGCATTCATTCAATGCTTTATAAGTCTTTAAATTGCTCATTAACTAACCATTAGATGGTTATTCCAAATGTTTTGCATGGATGATTATTTAGTGATTGTTACAAGCCACCAATTTAGCTGTTACAATCCATCACTAATAATAAGTTGGGTAATTTACTCGAAAATATATCTTCAACGAATAATGCAATTTTCATAGTTCTTTATCATGTCTTGTGTTTATTTAATTTGCACACAAGAGATTGTACAATTATGTGCATATCAAATGCAATTAATTGTTTCTACATGTTTTCCCTTTTAGGTTGGAGTACTACTACCTTGGCTAGACATCCTCACACTCGCAAGTATTTATAGGATGACTTTCTCCATTTCCATATATCATATAAAGTTGTTCTCTTCTTTCTTTTTAGGTATCTTATATAAAAATAATTAGCTAATAAAATGGCATATCCCCACATGCTTGGTGGAAACCCAAAGCTAAACAATATT
Source organism: Geum urbanum (assembly GCA_946800695.1). Classification (NCBI taxonomy): domain Eukaryota; kingdom Viridiplantae; phylum Streptophyta; class Magnoliopsida; order Rosales; family Rosaceae; genus Geum; species Geum urbanum. The sequence continues at coordinate 8,653,331 of OX326997.1, forward strand.
GCATTCATCATATCATTTAAGGTATGATTCTTTCTTTCACCCACACCATTTGATTGTGGTGAATAAGGTGTTGTTTTTTCGTGTATTTTCCCATACGGAGCCCAATCAACAGATAGTGATTCATATTTACCTCCGCGGTCACTTCTTATGACCTTAATTTTCTTGTTGAGTTGATTCTCAACCTTGGTTCTATAAAGAATGAGTTTCTCTATAATCTCATCTTTACTCTTCATGAGGTACACATAGAATTATTTTGTGTTATCATCGATAAAGGTAATAAAATATTTATTACCATATTTTGTTTGTATTGATTTTAAATCACATATATCATTATGGATAAATCAAGAAGTCTATTGTTTCATCCAACGCTTTTGAAAAATTATTTCGTTTGGTTTGTCTCAACATAAGACCCACATTTATGCTTGAAGTATTAGTAAACTTTCCAAGTTAATTAGCCTCTGCAGAGTATCATAATTAACTTGTCCTTGCTTACTATATCATACATTGTTAGACACAAAGGTGGAAGCACAAGCTTTATTCATATCATTGACCATTGTCATCACATTTTAATTTAAAATTTCCACCACTTGTGGCTTTATTACCAATATACATTCTATGTTACAAAACTGAAATTTATTTTTCTTTAATCAATAAACGAAAATCATCTTCACTAAGCCTCGACTCACTCCTTAGAAACATAAAATACGTTGTTTAGTTCCTTTCTAGAGATCAATATTTGAACCTTCTTACTTGACTCTTGATTGTTCATCCAACTTGGCATGGTTATACAACTGCTTCAAGTCTTCTATCCCCCAATCATAATCTTTGACTGCTTCCATGCTTTGTCCGTCGTCTATGACATCATTTGTCACGGTACAGTCCTCATACCAAGATATTAGATGCTTTGGGCCAATCGTTCACAGTTTTACTTTTGGGCCTCACCCTAAAACACGTCTTTGCTACAGGAAGGTGACTCTCCACATATAAAGCATTTCACCTCATCTCCCCATGAGATGTGCGATCTCGCATCATTAAGTACAAGCCACTCATAATTTTCATTGATCAACACTCATTATCACATCCTCATTTCCAACCAAAAGATTTGATGCGACATCTAGCACTTTTTGTGTCTTTACACCTTCCGTTGCCTTTTTAGAAAATACACACAACGTTTTATTTTCCTAATCAATTATACTCAATATACAATATTTCATATTATTTATCTATTAATTATTTGGTCAAATTCACAAGGAATTTTTGATTGAATATCTTAATATTCAATCAATTGAATTTGGCATATAACCAAATCATCGTGCTTCCTTATTTCAAGAAAAAAAACTTCATTATCCTTTAAGAACCTTCATTAGCATAAGTTACTAATTGGTAATTCCTTTGGAGTCTAAAATTTGTAGGCAACATTTCGTGTTTCGCAACACAACTCCAAAGGAAACTCTTTCCTTAAGGCAACCATTTTCCGAAGGCAACGTAATTTTTGTGTCGGCAACCAATTCTTTAAGGCAACAATCATTTAGGCAACCACTTTATCTGAACAACCACGTTAGTCAAATATCACAAATGAAAGTTCTTAAGAATGTAGAAAAGTAATGTGATATTAAATAAAATCATAAATTACTAATTTAAATAATTAGTGAATATAAATAAAATGGGAAGAAAAAAATCTGAAACTTTGAATTTGTTACCCAAGTGGTTGATATCGATGAATAATGAATAAAGTTGAGTCACGTGTATCACACACTCTCCTTAAGAACGTTCACGCCGCCCACAGGCTTGTATGGCGTTGCTCTCACAGGATAAAACAACTTGAAAGTTTTTGTACCGCAACACAAGATTTTCTCGTCGAACTGACGAGTACCATACTTTATCATCGAAACTGAACTCGAAAGCTTGAGAGGGAGAGAGGAGATCAGAAGAGAAGATTACTTTCTGATGGGGTGAAGAATCAGAAAGAGGAAGCCTCTATTTATACATGGAGGAACGAGGAGGAACATAAATGTCGGTCACTCCAAAGATCTTTGGTTTTGTAACAATTAACTAGCCAAATTTGTTCCGGTAACTTATTGCCAAAATTTATTCCAACAATAAGTTTGTAACCGGAGTAATTTGAAAAGCTAAAAGTTTTGTAACCAAAAGGAATGTGGAAAGCCAAAAGTCACGTCAGTTTTTATGAGTGCAAAAGAAAATTTGTGCGACTTGGGCTCAGAACACACACAAATCCATATCGCAAGCCCAATTCCAGCAAGAGAGAGCTTCTCTACTTGCTCACTCAAAGCATAGTAGAGTGAAATCATATTTAAAGACCTTCACGTTTCTAGTTTTTTCTATGTGGGAAAAGCTTTCTACATTTTGTTTCAAGTGGCCAACTTTGGTTGACAATTTTACATTCACCTGTTAACTAATTTAAACAAGTGAATACATAATCTTTATGTACTCTTGTAGGAGAATACAAATTCATGTTTCTCATCCATTATTATTAAGTGCATCACACTTAATTAATTTTTTAAAATTGTCCAACCAAAATGGTGGAAAACCACCATTTTTCTAACAGTGAATAGCATTCCTCTTAAATCATTCATACATAATTTTGCACACCTTATATTCATAAGCATATTTACTTTCAGCATTTATTTTTTGCATTAGCTGTAGCTTGGACGATTTTTTTGTGTGGTAGTCCACCACTGAGTCTAGTATATTGTGTTAAATTTTCGTGGAATTTAAAATAATGTAGATTAGGTTCGTTGTTGTGTTTGTGTATGTTGGTCGAATCTGTCAGCTTGCTGACATTTGAGTCTAATTAGTGTTTAAGCATTTAGGTCTCATCAGTCCTATGTGAGAATGACCCATACTTACATTTGCTACAATTGACAATATTAGGAGTAAAGTAGGGACTTATCTTTTGCATGTGATTTTCTGCCTATTAAATTTTGGCATCATTGCCGGGGATTGATCAAGACTCTATAATTGCTTTAACTTGTATTTTGTATTATTTAAATTTTGTATATAATGTATTCTGACTTTGTGGTTTGTTCTACATGTTCAAAGGCAGATCATTCAACTGAAGAATGTGCATATATGCCATATCAAAGTTATTCCACCATGCAGAGCGATTACTATACACCTCCTTACGCTCCTATATGGGATTATCACTTTTGCTATGCCTCAGCAATCAAATGATTCAGAGCAGAGATTGATGTGCATGTGACAACAATTGATGCTCAACAAACAAGAAGAAAGAGAGGAGATGAGTGCTTTTCGACAGGAGTTGACGAAGACACTTAGGGAGTATGGTAAAGCTATTAAGATGTTGGAACATCAGATAAGCCAAATTCAGCAAGTTGTTGTGCATCGATACATTTGGAATCTGAAGTGCGAGGATGACATTGCAATAGAAGAAGGGGATGCCTTATTTGATGATGATGAGATGGGTGAATTTCTTGAGAAGGAGTCCATCGAAATTCCTGATGTTGGGATGTCGCTGCCACTACCTCAACAACCACATGAGCTATCAATGCCAAACTCAAATTCCATACGTGTTTGATGCACCAAAGAAACACTTGAGTTTGAGGATTCACCTACAGAGTCCCCTTATTTTTTAGAGCATATTGAGATGGTGATACCTGATCACCATGTGTCTAACAAGGAGATTTTCTTTGCCTTGTTTGTTAGACTCAAGAAGATGAGGCTTTGGAAGAAGAGGAAGAAATGAAGAAGATACCTAGGGTTTTGTGTGTGGGGGATTCCAAGGGTGCTCAAATTTCTTGGAAGAGCTCATCTAGCATCATTGTTAATGACCAAGCACTTGATCGAGCCATGACCACAACCACCTTATTGGTCTTGAGAGATTCAATGTCTGACTGAAGACGTTAAACTTAGCGTTGCTTGGGAGACAACCCATGTTGATGGAGAAGCATGGCTACCATATTTGCTCTCTTATCCCTTCTTATTTACTTTATTTTTCTTCACATAGTGTGTTTTGTTGTGATATGGATTCTTTGTCATACTTATTTGATGTATTGCATGGTTTTGTTCAAATTTTACATTGATTACAATGCAACATTCAAGTGTTGGGTATACTTGGCATCTAGATATAGATTTTCTTTTCAATTTTTTGTTTTTGGGTGTTAAATCAGAATTGTGCAATATGCTTCTTTATGTGACTTATCTAATATAGTTACAGGTCTTGGAAAATTCTAAAAATTTGAGAGAATGTTTATTTATGTGTTTAGTTTATCCTCATAAAGGTTTAGCTAATTACGGTCTGTAATTAATTATGTATAAATTCTGTAAGTGGATATGCTTAGTTTTTCCGAATTCTTTCAAGTTTTTCTTAGTCGTCCAGGGAATGTATTTCGACCCGTCGAGACAATCGCTCGACCTGTCGAAGTTTAGTGTCAATTTTTGGTGTTTTTCTTCATTTTCTTATGTGTTTTAGTGTCTTATATAAAAAATCAAATACAAAAGTAAAAAGTGTCAAGAAAAGTAACACAAAAAGTTTTTTTGTTTATTCTTTGAGTCTTAAGAGCCCTTAATTAGTTGGTGATATGTTTATATCTTTCGAAATTGTGACTAAGAGTGAACATGCGACTAAGTTATTCGAATTTTTTTGGTTAATCTTGATGTATGGTGTATGTGCGAATGTGTAGTGGATGTAGAAACTAATTAACATGGTACAGAATATGAACATGCTTAGACAATATTCGGATTCATTTAACCTGTGAGATTTTGAGCCTTATATATGTTATATACATGCTTTCTTTGTGGAGTGTCAATTTCTTGTCATAGATTAAAGATAATGGACTCTAGAGATTACTAGAACTTGCTTTTGTGTTTTTCAAAGCTTATAGTCAATACATGTTCTGATTGAGGAGATGATAAAGACAATTAGGATGTACCACCTCTTTGCCAAATTGTCATGTGTCCCTATTTTTGCACACAAGTTGCGACCCCTTAGAGTAACCACTTTGAGCCTATGTTTAACCTTTCTTTCATCACCAATTAAATCTAAACACTTAGCCTAGTGTATGACTTCTTTACCCTATGTTTTTGGTCAGGACTTAGTGTGAAGTATTGTTGATAAAAGGTGATGTGTTTCTTTGTTTTGCGGAGTTAGAAAATGGTTTGATTGATGTATTTGTATAGGGATAGACTTATTCAGAATACATAGAGTTCAATTGCTGAAGAAAAAGAAAAAAACGAAAGCAAAAAGAAAAAGAATTCGAGAGATGAAAATAAAAAGAAAAATGTGCTCTCGACGACAATATATATGTTTGTACATATCAAATGTCTGGATTAATGTCTCCTATATTTGTAAATTTGAAGTTTGACTTGAATTTAAGGCCTAACAATGAAAAATTGGCTTTTGTCTTGTTTGCAAAGCTCAAGGATGTGTGAAAAAAAGACCATGGTGACTATGAAGAAGATGGTGGAGTTTTGGCGAAGTCTTTGGAGAACTGTTCCATCACTACTTATCTTAAATATTTCCAATGCTTTATGACTAGCCCCATTACAACCTTGAAAAGTTCTTTTTGATCCTTAAGATGAGCAGCTTTTGATCTGTGGAAATTAGTTACAAGAGTTGAGCATATGGTTTGGTCTATTTGGAAAGTAATTGAATTGAGTGAAAACTTTAGACATACTTTGAGTGAAACACTTATGAGAGCATATCTGTGTGAGGTTGAATCTTAACTTCTTCTTTTTATCAAGTTAGTCACTGCATAGATAAAAGCATGAGCAAGATGGAAAATCCTCCTTTTCCAAATTATATCAAAAGAACTAGATCACTCTACCTAAACAACAAATCAAGGCAAAGAGTGATCCAGTTGACAATCAAAAACAAAAACTTCTACCCTATTCCCCTAGGACAAGAACATCCATCCAAACAAAGAGCATTAACAACAAATGATGGTGGTCGAGAGACCCATCTAGACCCATCACCCTTTTCGCAAGCGATGTCATACAATGTGCAATAAGATTCGCTTTTCTAGGGACCCAAGCCCAAATACCATTGTCAAAAAGTTGAACTTTACCTCTAATTGTATCCAAGAGAGGAGCCACCTCCCAGAACTCTGGGCTATGTCGATCAAGTGCATAGATGATCCCCTAAACATCCGCTTCCACAATAATGTTCCTTATCCCTCTTTCGACTGCCCAATCCATTCCAAGACCAAAGCATGTGCCTCCCCAACAGCAGAAGAAGTACCAACGGTGCCAACAACAAGGCACTCAATCATAACCTCACCCATATTACGTGCCACATTACTAATGCCAATGTGATCAGTGGTGATGTCGACACCAGCATCAACATTAACCTTGATATAATCATATTGTGGTCTAGTCCAGAAGGCCTCATTCCTTGTAGTGTTTGGAATCGCAGCCTTAGTAGTAGGGGACCCCTTGACTTGTGCCCGTAAAAACTCATATGCTTCCATACTAGCAACCACAATAGTGGCATGGACTGAAGGATTAGAACGTTGAAAGAAAAAGTGACAAAGGAGCCACTCACATTGGTCCTTAATTTCCATAGATCTAATCAGCTGTTCTAGCCAATCCACCAAGGTAGAGACATTACTCAAATTTATTCGAACACCCATAGAGGATCCAAACCAAACCATTGTAACTCAGGGGCATAACAACAAAATGTGCTCTATGGACTTCTCATCAGCATCACATAGACGACAACAAGTAGAGTTAGCAATATGTCTTCTATGTAAATTGAGTGTAGTGGGAATGGGACCAGTAATACACTTCCAAAGGAAGCATCTGATTTTTGGATGGACTTTTCAATTCCACAGAATCCTCCAAAACTCAAGGCGAATACTCATAGAAGTATGATTATGCATAGGAAGATTAGTGTTGCCTGCTTCACGTATTCGATAGTATCCAGACTTAAACATAATATCTTCCATTTCGGTTCCAAGGCCACACAACTCGATCAGAAAAACTCTCATTCCCCAAAGGGATAGTCAATATTCTTCTTTTAATACTTGGGGAAATAATGTGGAGGATAGAAGAGAGATCCCAGCAAAGTCTGTCCCAATTGATGATTTGGTCTACATGAACAGGTACAATTGCATTCACCCCATGCACACCAATATGACTGATACGTGTTGCATGTTCTCCCTTAGTCAAGTTAGGGATCCAAATATCATCCCAAAACTTAATGCTTTTCCTATTACCAACTTCCCATTGCATACCACTGGTAAGCACATCCCGAGCTTGAATGAGGCTCAACCATCCCCACGAGGCGCGGTGGCCTTTATTCGCACTAATGAAGTCACTCTTAGGAAAATATCGCGTCTTCATTACCATTGCCCACAATAATTGGGGTTCCTTAATCAATCTCCAAACTTGTTTTGCAACAAGTGCCAGATTAAAGGAGGCAAGATCACGAAAACCCAATCCCCCATTCACCTTGGCTTGTCCCATATACTCCTAGGACTTCCAATACATCTTGTTGCCAGATTCCGAGTTGCCCCACCAAAAATTGCTCAATATCCCATTTAACTCATCACAAAAACCAATTGGGAAAATAAAGTAGGTCATTGGATACATAGGAACAACAAGTGCAACAAATTTAATGAGAACCTCCCGTCCAGACGATGATAAAGCTTCATGTCTCCATCTTGCTACCCGTTTCAACATACTGTCTTCAACAAATGATAGGGCCGCCTTTTTAGATCTCCCCTAAAAGGTTGGTAGTCCAGGATACTTACCCGGGTCATCTGATGCTATAATTCCAATCAGCTCACTCATAAGGGTTTTCATATGATCATCATTATTGGGTGAGAAATATAAACTAGACTTAGCATAGTTTATCGCTTGCCCAGACGCAATACAATACTCCTCAAGTATCATCAAGAACCTGCTCAAATTCCCCAAATTAGCTATAAGGAAATAGAACACATCATCCGCGAAAAATAAGTGGGATAAAATTGGACTGCTACGACTAAGACTGATACCAGTCAACAACCCATAAGTAATGTCCATCTTCACCCTCAGTGATAATGCTTCTCTAACAAGAAGAAAAAGATAAGGTGATAGCGGATCACTCTGTCTAAGCCCCAGTGAGGTTTAAAAAACTTTCCCGGACACCCATTTAACACCACTGAGTAAGACACAGTCGTGATGCATAACACGGTCAGCTTAACCCATTTCACATCAAAACCAAAAGCCAGCAAGACTTCACGGAAAAAGTCTCATTCCACTTGGTCGTAGGCCTTCACCATATCAAGTTTTAAACCCAACTCTGTCTTATCACCATATTTCTTCAGCTTTAGGTAATGGAAAGTTTCATGAGCCAACAAGATGTTATCTTGGATCAACCTGTTAGGGATGAAGGCATTCTGGTTGATAATGATAAGCTCAGGTAGTAACTTTTTCAGCCTATTAACCAATAGCTTCGAAAGGATCTTATAAGAAGAATTGTATAAGCTAATAGGCCAAAATGAGAAGTGGATTCGAGGTTGGGCACCTTAGGGATCAAAGCAATGTGTGTACGATTCATTAGTTCCAAAAGTACCTCTCCATGAAGAAAATTCTGTGATGTAGCAGCCACAGTACCCCCAATAATATCCCAAAATTTATGGTAAAAAAACCCAAGAAATCCATCCGGTTCGGGTGCTTTAAGAGCTCATAACTGTAGTGTTGCTTCGTGTACCTCCAAATTCGAAAAATTAGCACATAAAGCCTCATTCATGGTATTCATAACAGAGTGGGACACTCCAGCCAAAGCACTTTCACATTCACGTTGACCACTAACCTTGTACACCAAAGCAAAGTGCCTTTCAAACTCAGCCATAATATCCTTATCACCTCAATCCAGACACCCTGCTGATTTGTAACCTTGAGGATTCTATTTTTGTGTCGACGATGAATGGTAGTGAGATGAAAGAACCTAGAATTCTTGTCTCCCATCGTGGGCCATTGTAATCTTGATCTTTGTTGCCAGTATAGTTCCTCTCTAGACCAGAGACGATCAAGTGTGCACATTACCTCAACTTATCTAGGGCATCTACCCACAGTAGCATCCGCCTGTAGAGCTCATAGTTCCTCAAAATTTCTTTCAATCTCAGCTTTATTGTTTGGGAAAGTAGCTTTGCTCCAAGATTTAAGATTCGTCATGCAGCATTCCAAAATGGATTGCCACTTACGTTGATTAGTGATAATCCGAGAACATGTCCAACTATCCCTTACCACCACAGCGCACTCCTCCTCTTCAACCCAATAAGATTCAAACTTCAAGGTTTTTGTTCTCCTAGTAATGCTAGGGCAAGACTCCACAAGTACAAGGCAAGGACCCAATACGACAGAGATTGGTCACTTTCATATCTGGCCATCTGAGCAACCAATCATCATTGATCAAAGTTCGATCCAATCGTTCTCGTATTACCACCTCCCTATCCTCCATTTTGACCCATGTGAATCGAGGGCCAACATACCCTGCATCCAACAGACCATTAGTGTCAATGTACTCTTTAAGCCGCATATGCCGACTTGGGATCCACCTAGTCCTACCCAGCTTCTCAAAATCCCATAGTAGCTCATTTAGGTCTCCCATAGTAATCTACAAAGTATCCTTATCCCTCCTTTTAATCTCCTGAGATCGCCAAAAACTCATCCTTATCCTCCCCTTAAGGGGGACCATAGATACAAGTAACCCGTACTTTAGTGTTAGTACTAACAGTACACACCATAGTATTGATAAAGTATTTAGAATAATTTACCACTTCAACCTCCATCATAGCTCTCCACCATAAGCTAAGTCCACCCGTCGTACCACCAAGGACAAGATCAACATTAAAACCTTTGAAGAACCCTAGCTTCTTTTGAATCTTGTTAACATAAAAACTATTATTATGTGTTTTAGAGAGAAACACCAAATCTGGGGAATATGAGCATACATTCTCCTTCAAAGATTGAATTGTCAAGGGCTGCTCCAGAACCTGACAATTCTAGGAGATGTAACTCATTGGGAACTTGCGGCTTTATCTGGCAAGTCGCCACTACCACTACCACTTTGTTGTTCCAGATCACCCTTCTCAACTTGCTTAGTCCTCCTTTTATAGTTGATGCTACCTCTAGTTTTGGGACTTGTGTTCTGTATTCCCTTTATCGCAGACATCACACTTGCATCATTTTTTTTCCTTAGTTGGCAGCTTGGACTTGGATAATCGCAAGCCAAGAGATGGGTTCTTCTTCCCCCGCTTGGATTTCTCACCCTTGCCTGCTTCCACAGATGACTTACGCTTCTTTGTTAGTGAGGAAGTTGTGGAAGAGTACTCAGAGGCTATCCTAATCTATACTATAGTTGGTTTTGACACCGATATGATCGGAGAAATCTCTTGTTCCACAAAGTTGGGTATACGATATAGATAATTTGTAAAAGCCCAGGGTGGGATAACCTCAAGGTCATCCCAATCTCATTCTAAATTGAGCCCATCAAAAGCTCGAACAATATTGCCATTGTGATACATTGACCCATTACATTATGAGTCCCAGTCACAGTGATATCCAGGACGTTGTACATTAAATCCACATATGGGCACATATGCCAACATGGGGTCAACCTCAATCACACCACTCTTGGTCACCCCTACTTAGCCATCTTTACTTACTATAGATGCTAAGTCACTACGGGTGGCACACAAATCAAAGGAGTTTTCAAATATTTCTTTTGGTGAAGTTTCCCGCTTGTACTCCTTGAAACATGTCTTCGTCACGTACGAGAATTCCACCGGAATATTGGTCTGGGTATAGGCAGCATGATGTGGCGCCTCTACTACTAAACTTAGATCATACTTTACTCCCAACTTCAGAACTATTGGATTAACAACAGAATGACAGTCATCCATCCTGTGCCCCAGTCAACCACACTTAAAACAGAACCTTTTTAGTCCTTCATATTTGAGCTTCACCTTCGTAATCTCACCATTTCTAGCCGAAAAATTAGGTGAAGTAGCCAAAGGTCTACCTTTCTCAAACTCCACCTTTATACACAGATAGCTTTTGAAAGCACTTTTTAGGTCCTTCACATCCAATACCGCACCCAACATCTGACCCAACCTCCTGCCGTTAGTTCGCGTTATGAACTCGTTGGGTATCCCATGCCCCTGAATCCAGTATATGGCCCTGTTTGGAACTATCTCATCCACTGCAAGGAAAGGTGTCCAATGTCGAATCAAGAAGCATTATCCCCTAACATTCCATGGACATCCATCAATAAGTCGTTTCGCCAAATTCGTCAATCCAACAGTGATCACAAAGGTATTCTTCTGATAAGGAATGATATGAATATGGCCAAAAGCCTTCCACATGCCAATGAAAGTACCTTTGATAGCTTCATCACTCTGACCATTGTCTGCGATAAGATATCTCAGAAGGTTGATCCCGTTCTCGAGGTCAACCAGCTCCACAACATGCTCAAAGTTGCAAGTCATTGCTTCACTCATACCTTCACAATGATAAGGAGTTTCCTCCTCATCCAGAGCCCTAGAAGATCTAGGCATACTAACCACAAGTATAGTAACAAGAAGCACAAGGCTTTATAGACTCAACACGGTGAGTAAATGACTATCACAAGCAGTATAGATATAGATAGTACAGAGAAACAGATGCAGATACTATAGTACGATGAGCACAGAAATATACTGGTAATAACACTTGTAATAACTCCTTCACCAATCAGAGGTAAAGTTCATACCAACCTTAAATCCAGTGGCGAGAATAAAGTCAGAGATCACTTCTAATGATTGGTAAACATATCTGGTGTTTCGCGAAATATCTAAAGGGGTGGTTCAGTATTGTTTATGGCTAAGAGTACATAAAGTGATTCTAGTGAGAGGGAGGACGTTCTCTCTCTATAGTTTCTCATTGTTAATCATCAATGAATATTAACTTTTTTATTGCATGCTACAGCTTGATATTCACCATGATTATGTCTGTGTCCTATGTGTTACATGTGTGTCATGCATTGAAATTAACCTTTGAAATTCTATGTTTTGAAATTGTAATAACATGTGAGCTTGGTGTTGCAATGTTAGGGAGATTGCTGAGACATGTTAAAGGTATTAGAGTTTTGTTAGTTTTGTTCATATTGACTCTTGAGTCATAATTTAGTATTTTGCTCGAGGACTAGCAAAAGATAAGTGTGGGGTTCTTGATCGGTGCATAAATATGTACCTCTATACTATTTATTGATGTTCATATACTTATTCTTTTATTATTTATTCAACAATAATAGTTTACATTGTTGTTTTATAGGTATTTTGAGTCAATAAGGGAGAAAATAAGTAAAAAGGGGTTTAAAGCTTCATTTGGGAAATCTGCATGTGCAAGTCAGTCAATTTCGACAGAGAACTAGGAACAGCTCGAGAGGAACAAAATGTTGATCTTTTTATGAATGGAAATCCCCCCATGTCTAGTTTCTATAACATCTTTCAAATCATGATTCGGATGTCTCTAGAAGAAGTTATGGCCGATTTAGTAAAGGGAGGTCAGTCTGCTCGAGAATTTGACTTTGGACGGAAATTCATGTTTTGAGTCCCAAATCACACCAAGAAACCTGTGGACGAATTTGTGGTTGATATTTGTATTTAATATAGATGTAGCTGGTGAAATAAGTCTTAAAAGTCAAAAGAAAATAGAAGAGTCAAGAATATGACTTTTCTTCCAAGACAAGGAGTCTTAAACCTACATGAAAAGAGGATTCAAGAGCAATATAAAAAAGCTATGTAATATCTACTGTAGTCTCTCTCTCTCTCTCTCTCTCTCTCTCTCTCTCTCTCTCTATGTAATATCTACTGTAGTCTCTCTCTCTCTTCCTCCACCCATCTTCTATTTCTTCTTCTCCATTCTTTCTTTATGTTTAGTTAGGTTTTCTCTTGTTAAAGAGCTGCTTAAAGTCCCGTACATGAAGTCTTTTTAATGCATACATTTTAAATTAATTTTGCATATTCTTTTGAATGAGGTTTCTTTTTCTATATGATTCACTGAATGAATTCTTGTATATTTTCTTTGGTGGCCAACTTAGTATGCATGCTAGTATTCTATTGCCATGAGATACGAGAGCGAGTGATGATAATTTCTTCCACCAGATTCTCTACAGTGATACACCAATTTCGTCAGGTGATTGAAATCCTAGGCTTAGCAGAACACGCCCACAGCGTACTTGTGAACACTTGAAGCTTCTCAAATATTTTTTAGAACTTAATGCTTTCTTCTTTATAAACCTTGGGATCCATGACTATGATTTCATAGAGTGATGGATGTAGGGGAGGTCCATAACAAACCTAAATAGGCATAATGATTAGGTAATAGGATGTGATTGTAACGATCAACTCTTCCTGGGAACTTTCATTCATTGAATATGTGCATTAGATTAAGTATGTGTTAGAGAGATGAATTGGTGGTGGTGAATATCATTCCTCTTAACTCATTCATACATAAGTTTGCATACCTTACATTCATAAACATATTTACGTTTAGCATTTGTTTTCTACATTAGCTGTAGCTTAGCTGAATTGTTTCGGTAACCAAACCAACTTCAAAAACTCCCAAATTTTGTGTGGTAGTCCACCACTGAGTCTAGTATATTGTATTAAATTTTTGTGGCATTTAGAATAGTTTAGATTAGGTTCGATGTTGTGTTTGTGTGTATTGGTCGAATCTGTCAGCTTGCTGATATTTGTGTCTAATTAGTGTTTAAGCATTTAGGTCTCATCAGTCATTTGCATTTAGGTAGTTTTTTGCCAATTACCTTTGACTGAGGGCTTTTAGTGAAATTATCATATTGCACGCCGATCCAATTCCCCATTTTCTTGTATAGTTTCTCGACTTTCCTTCCATTTATAATTCCCCGAGTACGTTTGGGGGCTGAGGATGAGGGGTCCCTACTGGTTGCTTTGCGTTGGACGCTATAACAACAAGAATTTTCGAAAGACTAGGGATTTTGTGAGGATGTCCCAACACCCGAACCTGGATTCGTTGGCTCATCGTCTGTCGACTAGATATGAGGAGCATTAGGAATGGTCGGTGATCTGGAGGGAGCCACGGGAGCCGTAACCCTACTTTGACCGTTGACCCTAACCCAACTGTTTGAATGCCGATTGCAATGAGGCCCTCTACTCCTGTTCGGTGTGCCTTCTCCTCTTGCCAGGCATCTTAAGTGCTACAACCGAAACCATATATGCAATATTTACTCAACAAAACCAACCATATTCTTCAAAACATAGACAAATTCACTCAATCTAGTACCTATTCAACACAGCCTAATTACATGCCTAAATTCATCAAACACAACCGATACCTAAATCATCAAACACAACCTAAATTTTACATGCTCATCCCTATTCAGCCTTATCCATTTTCATACAACACAGTACATAAAAGATCCATCAACAAAAATTCTACACAAACTCCATAATTAGAACATATATAAACCTCTATAATCTCAAAAATCTCCATCAATAATCAATCATCAATCAACACCCACCTTTCATCATCAATCAACACACTTGCATAAAGATTCAACACAGTACTGTAACACAATCTAACATTAACTTAAAGCATGAAACTTTTATATCACCGATCACATAATCACTAACCAACACACAATAGCACAATTCTATAGTAGCACCCACATTAGAAAGTCCACATATTGATCAACACACAGTACAGTACAGCAAAAATTGACACCAAAATCCTAAAATTGGGATTGAATTAATGAGAGAGAGAGACCTCGTGGTTTAGAGGTGGTGTTGGAGTGAACCTGGAGGTACTGTGGGAGTGAACCCAGAGGAAAAACGAAGTGATCCCGGAGGTGGTGTGGGTCGAACGACGAGACGGTACCGGGTTCGGAGAGGAAATAAAAAGTGAAGGAGTTTGTCAGAAGGTGTCGACGGAGAGTCGATTTGAGAGAGAGAGAGAGAGAGAGAGAGAGAGAGAGAGAGAGAGAGAGAGAGAGAGAGAGAGATATTTTGGATTAAGGATTTGGGGTTTATGGGGAAGGATATCGACATAGTCGATATTATTGAAGGATTAGACGACGAAGTCATCTACTTCATCGTCTAAGTGGTTTAAAAATTATTTAGACGACGAAACATTATGATTTCGTCGTCTATGTCGTTTTTAAAATTTCGCTAAAATATTTGGCATGTAGGAAAACTGCCAATTAATTTACTTTGGACGACAAAATTATATACTTTTTTCGCCTAAGAATTCACCTAGACGACGAATCCATGCTATTTCGTCGCCTAAGTTATAATTTATTTATTTATTTAAATACATCATAAATAATAATTTAGGGTACTTACATGAACCTAATAAGAAAGCAACCTTCAAATGTAACCGTTTGATTCATATGACATTGAAAAAAAAAATTGAAGCCAATTTGAAAAGTGTTCGTATTCAAACGAAATAATCTTGTGAATATCGACAAAAGCTTAAATAAAAAACAGAAACGATCGTTAATTATTAATCGTAAAGCTATTTTCGACGTTACGAGTATTTCCACTTACGGTCAAAACTTTATATATCAATTAAATTAAAATTTAACATAAAAAGTAGATTAACAAGTTAATACTTATTATACATCTACTAATGTTGTATAACTTAAGTGTTCGTATGTATGTATTTACTCTACGTCAATATTAACGAAATTGAATTTAGAAAAAATAATCATTGGATATATTCATCATATCATACTATGTAAGTAGACAAACTTTAAGTCAATACAAAGTTCGTTAAGGGTTTGATCAGGTAGTCAACCATAAAACGAAATTTTGACAAAACGGAAACGTTGATATACGAAGCTTCGTAACTCTGATTTTCGAACCGTCGACACTCACTGTCCAAAAACTACTTACTCTATATTCTCAAGGAATATAATCTGTAATCTAACATGGTACACATATTTATACTCTTACAATATGTCATATTGTGAAACTCTACTTAGACGACGAAAATGGTTGAATTTCGTCATCTAAGCAGAATTTAGACGACGAAACACTATAATTTCGTCGTCTAATATTATCAAGGTTTAGAGTTTAGGGATTAGGGTTAGGTATAGGGTTTAGGAATGACTTAGATGACGAAATGATAAAGTTTTATCTTCTAAGTAGTGTTTACACAACGAAACGCTCACTTTTTTGTCGTCTAGATATGTTCTTAGACGACGAAATTTTACCACTTCGTTGTCTAAGTTCATTTTAAATAGAAAAGCATCCTCCTTTTGTTTATTATAAACTCATTCCTGTAAGACATAACAGTATTACAAACACTCCACTTGAATCTCTTTTTATTAGTGTCTTGTAATTCGATCGATCATCGATCAAATCTTTGTACGCGTACAAATTACTTAATAAATTATTAAGTTCGAATTCAATCAAACTTGATGGATCAATCACTTTTGTTATCATTATCTTCATCACCATCTTCCTCCTCACTCTTAATTGATGACTAATCCTCATCATCATAATCTCCATCATCATCATCATCATCATCATCATCATCATCATCATCATCATAATATACGACGTCGTCTTCATCCTCCAGCTCCTCTTTAGAGGCATTATTATTTTATAGGTCCTTGATCTTCTTTTCAGTAAGATCTGTTTCCTGATCAGGTATGGGTAAGCGTTCGTTATAGAGAATCAGTTGCCTTATCTCTAGGATGACAGAAGTATCAGGTTCTTGATATGCATTGACATTATTTCATTGAGTGTTAATCGCTGATGTCCCTTCTAGTATTGCGGCACTCCATATTTCTCGGTAAGATATATGGATAACTACTTCCAGCCAGTACCCTCTTTTGGATCATCCAAATAAAATACCTGCCTGACTAAGGTGGCAAGAGCGAATGGCTCAATTTCATACCAGCTTAAATTTGTATCGACTGATAAAAAGGCTGAGATCTTCCTTCGTACACTTGAATAGAAAAATGTTGATACCATTCCCATATAGTAGTTGAAGAACATTAACAAGAACCTCATAATATACATCAGCACCTTGTCCAACCGCGATCCCACTATTTTGTGTTCTATTTCCTTCATCTCGGTCCACTGAATTGAGAAAAAACGCTACGAATCCATTAAACACCAAAATAACTAATTACTTTACCTAAACCATATTCCTATCCAGATTTTTTTAACATCAAATAAAGGAAGCACAAAACTTATATGGTTTAAACATATCCATTGGAAGAAATAATTAGGGAATCTCTTCTTAACCACTTTTTCAACCCATTTATGACTCTTGTCCGATTTGTCTGTTTGAATTTTCTCTCTGTAAACTTTCATGAACTCCTCGACCTCATTATAGTCTCGCAACACTACTCAATGAGCTTCATTAAGCTCTACCTAAGTTAATCATTCATAGTGGACTGGACCAGAAAGTAGCACTTCTTCAGGAAGGTAGACCATTAGGTGAATCATGATGTCAAAGAAATCAGGATGGGAGAGGGGGGCGGGGGGGTAGAATGTGAACAATTTCGTATTGAAGTTCGACCACATCCGACTTCTTCAACTTTCTGGCGCATATCCCCTGCAACCATCTGCACAATGCAACTATTGGTTCAATGACATCTTTAGGCAAATAAGATCGAATTACCACTGGAATCAGACGTTGCAACATAACGTGACAGTCATGAGTCTTTAGACCAATGAACTTGTGTTTCTCTACTTTGACACATCGATATATATTCACTGCATAATTAGATGGAAATCGAACACTTTTAAACCAGTTAAATACAACATCCAATAGATTTAAGACCTGAAATTAGCAGAGTAAGGAAATTAAATTCATTGTTCATACACATCCATGAAGACATGTTGTATGGCATGAGAATAATTAGCCAAGTACTGACGACAACACTATTATTACCCCAAGGATTGAATCCATCTTTAGAAATTTCAAGTCTGACATTTCAAACCTCTGTTATAAAGTCTTGAAATTCTCTATCGAAATGTTTAAAAGCTTCCCCATATGTCACGTTTCGAAGCCCATCGCCATCTATTCTATGTTTTGAATACCCCATCTCATCGCCTCTACTGTGGATAGAGACATGTACAAATGTTGCAGTATAGGAATCAACGAAACATAGTGAAGCACCTTCATAGGAATCTTCTTCTTCAAACTCTCGCTGTTAGGGTACTTCCATCTGGAATGGTTGCAAACAAGAGAGTAGTCCAAATCTACATACTCCTTGTAAAACAACACACAATTGTTTCTACATGCATGAATTTTCTTGTACTTTAGACCGAGTTTGCTCAAGATCTTTTTTACCTTGTAATGGAAATCTAGAAGCTTGTGATGGTTAGGAAGGAAATCACATATGAGTGTCTAGATTTTGTTAAAACTATCATCCGATATTTTGTGCTTCACTTTGTACTCCATTTCAATCATTATGGCGTGCAAGACATTTTGTGTGCATCCATCGTACATTGGGGTCTGGGCTTGAAGTAGCATGTTGTACCTATCCATTTCGGTAGTGTCAATGCCCAAGAAGATTGCAGGGACTTTGTTATAATGAAGAGTATCATAACCTCCCTCTTCGTGTTGGTGTCTGACATGACTAAATTTGGGAAAAGCATCATGGACCAAATCCATAGTGGGGTTCCAAGAAGGGGCACCACTACCATTGGATGAGGCACCCTGGTAACGGTACCCTGAGCTGAAGTCTACTACTTTACCGTGCTCACTCCATGTAGTGTAACTCCACATCATACCGTGGTTATACAAGTGGTCAGACATAACATTAACCTCCACCTATTGATTTTTAAGACATTTTCTATACGGACACCTGTAACGCTTCTTTTTTTGACTATGTTGCATCGTAAACATCATAAACTGACTAATTTCGTCCATATACCTCTCATCACTTTTATTTTTCAAATGTATCCAACTCTTGCCCATAGTTATGCGTAAGTTAAGTGAAACATAAATTTATTAAATAAGCCATAATTAGTAAGCAAAAAATTGTCATTCTAACAACATTCCATTGATCTTATCATTCTTAACTTATATTAATTAATATTCATCATAGATAATTAATTACATAACACAATAAAATACATTTACATATTAAATCTACATATTAATATATAATTATCAATTAATTAATCAAATATTTAATCATATATATACATATATATATATATATTTAATCAACACATGCATGCAATTAGCTAACAACTAATTAATGCGCTATATATATATATATGCAAACAAGGTCGTTGGAAAGATTCGCCCGAGTATTTCATCGGAGAACTCCATCACCGTACGTAATTAAATTCAAAATAATTAATCGAGAAAAACTAGTTAATACCTTCACCGATAAGGAGAAAGGAGGGTAAACTAAAACTCCGGAAGTGGGAAAACCATATAAATCGAAATTGTGGCCGGAGGTGGTGTTGAGAGGTTTTAAGAGATGTTGAGAGATGAGAGAGAGAGAAATTAATGCTTGTTCTAGAAATACAATATGATCTAAATAATTGAGTTTGACTTAGATGACAAAATAATTTGTCGTTTAAGTGTACAAATTCGTCGTTTAAGTACCTACTTCTACGACGATAAATGATTCGTCGCCTAAGTCATCACTTAGGCGACAAAAACAATGATTCATCATCTAAGTACTACTTTTAAGACGACAAAAATATAATTTGTCGTCTAACTGGTACTTTAATATGGCGAAAATATTTTTTGTCATATGAGATTTTGTACTTAGGCAACGAATTATAGTTTCGTCATCTTGAAGTAGTACTTAGACGATGAATCACTATTTTCGTCGCGTAAGTGATGACTTAGGCGACGAATGTATGTTTTGTCATCTAAGTGTTATCTTAAATGACAAAAGAAAATTTTGTCACCTAAGTGCAACGTAGACAACGAAAGGTTTTTCTAGGTGACAAATAATTTTTTCGTCGTCTAACTTTAACTTAGGCGACGAAACCTTAATTCTTTCGTCGCATAAGTACGTATTTATGGTAGTGGTCGGCAATGACTTCCGACCCAAAATCTTCGGCTGGGGCCTCATGCCTCCACCTCCTGATCGTTGGCAGCCCTGGTCCTTCAGTGGCACGAACAAAGGGCTACCACTCTGATCTGGACTCTCTTGGCCTAGTCATCCCAAGCCACCCCCTTTGTCGAGTCATCGCCAACACAGGACCGTCGACACCATATCTCCGTCGCCCAAGCTGATCCTGACCACCCTTAATAAGAGGAGCGGTCAACCTTGGCCTTGAGGCGACCTGGTTTCAGCCTCCTTCTCCTTCCATCATTGCTTAATCCGATGCGAGTGTGCCCTCACCACCACAGCCTCCTGCGGCCACAAAGATTTGCAAGAGAATTCAACAAGAGCCATAGCCGCCCTCCCGATCCACAACAACAATGCAATCAATAGTGGCCTTAGCAATATACCCCACCGTCGTGGCCATCTCTCAACCAGATCTCTTAAGAACCCGGCAGACGGAGACTGACGCCGCCAAATCTCAACCGGAACTCTCGACAGCGCGGTCGTCGAAGTTCAACTCCACAAATCAAACCTAGCAACGGTAGGGTTTTTTCTCTTGCTCTGAAAGAAGCGGAGCACTCTACTCTACTACTCATCCTTTTTGGTATGGACACTGCATTTATTTAGAAAAGGCACTGTCTACATATGGTATTTTGATTTACAAATATGGCCACACATATTTTACGATCCCACTTCTTTATCATGTCCCACTACAAGACAAAAATGCATATAAGAACTCTGAAAAAGAGTCCTAAAAGACATATATAAGAACTCTTGGGGAATGAGTCCTCTATTTGGGTGTCATGGTAGGTATGATACAAAGATACTTAAAATGTGTCCTCTTTTCTCTAAAATGACTTATTTTCAGTGTCTTAAAAGCTACAAAAATTGTGTCCTTAAAGACAAGAAAGAGGACACATATATTGTGTCTTAAAAACTACGATTTTAGTGTCCTTAAAGACAAAAGAGGACATATATATTGTGTCCTAAAAGCTACGATTTTAGTGTCCTTGATGACAATAAAGGACACATATATTGTGACCTAAAAGCGTGCTGCAATATTTGTGCCCTTAAAGACAATATATGACACTTTTTGTATCCTAAAATCTACAAAATTTGTGTCCTTCAATACATTAGATCACACTTTTTCTCTGCTTAATTACATCAAATTGTCCATGCTTGCAATCTGATATATGAAGACTAGCAAATTGAAAAAAAATATAACAAAACATGAAAAAAGAATTCATGAAGGAAGTGAACGACAATATATGTATTATGTTTGCAATATCATTCTCATCCATCAAATTAGACAAATTAGAAGTTGAAGCTGGACTAATTGGCAGACAATCCAAAGACAATTTTGATGTTTGTTAATAGTAACTATCTGATATTAGAAAGAGACTATGCGAGTATAGTCAATGGCAGTCTGTAAATTTGTTGAAATTTGAAGCTGTTTTGACTGCGTTTTTTATGTTCAGAAGAGTTTGCACAAAATCGTTTTTGTTTGAATGACTCTGCAAAACACATATAGACTTTGCCCTTCAATTTTAAAATTTATGGTGTCTTGAAGAGCTTAAAGACAATTAATTATACATCCTTAAAGCATCCACACCGGTGAGCAAAATTTGCTCAAGCAAATGGTGGAGTCCACCACAAATTGCTTGCTCAAGCAAAATTTTGCTCTTGCTCAATCAAGAGCTCAAGTAAATTTTCTCAAGCAAATTTTGCTTGAGCTCTTGCTCAAGCAAGAGCAAAATTTTGCTTGAGCAAGCAATTTGTGGTGGACTCCACCATTTACTTGAGCAAATTTTGTTCACCGGTGCGGATGCTCTTATATCTTAAAATATGATCTCATTATATGTTATTTTTCTAGTATTGTCCCTTGTATGTTGATGAGTTCGATCACAGTTTTCATAAGTTTAGGCTGTTTAGCCCAAATCCATGTGTGTGAACCAGAAGGTTGGACATAGCAATAGTTAGGAAAGCCGGAGAGGTGGCGACAATTCCCCATCAAATCTGTTTAGGATTGAGAAGACGAGATTGGGAACTTTCTCTCATAGCTTTGGCCATGCTCGTTCCAAGGCTGTGGACGCGTCGGCTCCAGCTGTGTAGTTTCTTCTATGTTCGTCGAAGACAAACCCAATTAAGCTTGCAGATGAAACAATGCAACTCCACGCATGCATGCAGTAACATCGATCTGCAGCAAAAATACAAAGACGCGTTTATACCATATAGGTCGACGTCGTCACAGATTGAAGATCTAGGGCATGCATACCCGTGATCCGTGAATCCATGAAAATAATTTTGGTGAAATTAATAATTAGTCATGACTCATATATATATATGGTGCTGTTGTAAAATGACTAAAATCTAGCTAAGCCAGGGAATATGGCCAAGATAACCAGAAATCCAAATGCGCAGCCTTTTCATCGTCCCTCATTCTTGTTATAACGTACTCGATCATAACGAATTAGGAAGAAAAAAATAATCATGGAGGTAATTAAACTGGTAAAGACACGAAAGTACTAGATATCCGTTAATGCTGTTTATTAGCTTAGCTTAAAGAAGTCGCTGCATGCATGTGGTTTTGTTATAGACTCTCATCAACCACGTACCATTTATAAATTATAATCCTTAAAGGATGTGATACCTAACATATTACATAAATTACACTCGTTATATATATACATATATATATAACGAACAACGACCTGTTGAATCAACCCTATAAAAGCTTGAATTATATGAGTCCTAGCATACGCCCATTCACACCAATTAGCAGCTCCCAAATTTTGTAAAAGCCATTAGGGCAGCATAAGATCGATCACTAGCTGTGTAAAATATCAACCACATTAGAGGAGATTGTGTTTAAAACGTAATTCTGGGAGTGTTTACTTCAAGCTTACTTTACATGCATCCCCGAGGTTAATTTATACAAATTTCACAAATATTGAGGACCATGGTAACGGGAAATTTGACCAGAGTGTGAGGATGATGGCATTGGAAGTAATAAGAAGTAAACGAATGTCTGATTTAATACCCGAACCTCGTTATAAACCCGACACGAGTCTCTCTCGTCTTCTACCTTCCTTCTATTATCCCACTCTGACACTAGTCGCACACCTCAGCGACTGTACTGTCTTCTCCCACACTACTCAATCCATCTCTTATTCCATCTTCTTCCTCATTCATGCGAAAGTACCAAGCTTTTGAAATCACAATGGGCTCATCGGCCCAGTTCGAGCTTCTAGTAGCTCTGTTCATCTTAGTATCATGTCTATCAGTAGCTGCCAAACAGACCTACATAGTTCAGATGAAACACCACTCCATGCCCTCCTCATTTTCAACCCGCTCAGATTGGTACTCAGCCCACCTTCAATCTTTAGACTCTGATTCCGATTCGCTTCTCTACACCTACGACGCCGCCTACCACGGTTTCGCTGCTTCGCTAGATCCCGAACAGGCCGAGGCCCTCCGCCAGTCCGACGCCGTCATCGGAGTCTACGAGGATTCTATCTACAATCTCCACACAACTCGGACACCCGAGTTTCTCGGACTGGAAACCGCAAACGGTTTCTGGGCGGGGTACTCCACCCAGGACTTGAACCAAGCATCCAACGACGTCATCGTCGGAGTGTTGGATACAGGTGTCTGGCCGGAGTCGAAGAGCTTCAACGACGCCGGAATGCCCGAGATCCCGTCGCGGTGGCGTGGGCAGTGCGAGTCCAGCGTCGACTTCAGCCCGTCACTCTGCAACAAGAAGCTGATCGGAGCCCGGAGCTTCTCCAAAGGCTTCCACATGGCCTCCGGCCGAAGCTTCAGGAAGTCCAAAGAACCCGACTCGCCGCGTGACCAAGACGGTCACGGGACCCACACTTCCAGCACCGCCGCGGGGTCCTTAGTCTCCAACGCCAGCCTCCTCGGCTACGCTACCGGGACGGCGCGTGGGATGGCACCCCACGCGCGGGTGGCGACGTACAAGGTGTGCTGGAGCTCGGGCTGTTTCGGGTCCGACATACTCGCGGGTCTGGATCGAGCCATCCTCGACGGCGTCGATGTGCTTTCGCTTTCCTTAGGCGGTGGGTCCGCTCCGTACTTTAGGGACACGATCGCAATCGGAGCCTTCACTGCTATGGAGAGGGGCATTTTCGTCTCTTGCTCGGCGGGGAATAGCGGGCCGAGTAGAGCCTCGTTGGCCAATACGGCTCCTTGGATCATGACGGTTGGGGCCGGAACGCTGGACCGAGACTTCCCGGCCTACGCGGTTCTCGGTAACAAAGCCCGGTTCGGCGGCGTGTCGCTCTACAGCGGAGCCGGAATGGGGACAAGACAAGTCAGTTTAGTCTACAACAAAGGAACCAACACTTCGAGCAACCTCTGTCTCCCCGGTTCGCTCCAACCGGAGCTCGTACGTGGGAAAGTGGTCGTGTGCGATCGAGGAGTTAACGCGCGTGTGGAGAAGGGGGCAGTCGTACGCGCCGCGGGTGGAGTTGGGATGATAATCGCCAACACCGCCGCGAGCGGAGAGGAGTTGGTGGCGGACAGTCACTTACTTCCAGCCGTGGCCGTCGGGAGGAAGGTCGGTGACTTGATAAGGCAGTACGCGCAGTCTGATCCGAATCCGACGGCTGTGATTAGCTTCGGAGGGACGGTGCTGAATGTGCGGCCTTCGCCAGTTGTGGCGGCGTTCAGCTCCCGTGGACCCAATCTGGTGACTCCCCAGATCTTGAAGCCCGATGTGATTGGTCCAGGTGTCAACATCTTGGCTGGGTGGTCCGAGGCTATTGGGCCCACTGGACTTGCCGACGACACCAGAAAGAGTCGGTTCAACATCATGTCAGGTATGCATGTCATTCCCTAACGGCTAGATTTTGTGCCCATTTTTGCTGACCAGAATTTATGGAAGTGACCGGAAATTAATGACGCATCGGAGGCTTGAAATATGTGTGTGTTCTTTTTTTGTAGGTACATCTATGTCGTGCCCACACATTAGTGGGCTTGCAGCATTGCTGAAAGCGGCCCATCCCAATTGGAGCCCAAGTGCAATCAAATCCGCACTCATGACTACAGCCTACACGCATGACAACACCAAGTCTCCACTCCGTGACGCTGCCGGAGGCACATTTTCCAACCCCTGGGCTCACGGCTCCGGTCATGTCGACCCCTCCAAAGCCGTCTCGCCGGGTCTAGTATACGACATTACTAGCGATGACTATGTTGCGTTTTTGTGCTCGTTGGACTACACCATTGAACATGTTCAAGTCATTGCAAAGCGTAATGTGACTTGCTCAAGGAAGTACTCTGATCCTGGACAACTTAACTACCCGTCTTTCTCGGTTGTGTTTGGGAACAAGAGGGTTGTGAGATACACTCGTGAATTGACCAATGTAGGGGCTGCAGGCTCCTTATATAAGGTCATTGTGAGCGGACCACCAGCGGTGAAGACTATTGTGAAGCCCTCAATACTTTTCTTCAAAAATGTAGGGGAGAAGAAGAGGTACACAGTCACCTTTGTGTCTACCAAGGGAAGCGATAGAACAATGAGGTCCGATTTTGGTTCGATAGTGTGGGCAAACACCCTGCACCTAGTTAAGAGCCCAGTTTCTTTTGCATGGACGCTGTTGTAGGTTGTATGTTGAAGAGTGCTGCTTATTCTTGTGTTTTTCTGGAAATAGCTTGGCCAACAAAAAGAACAGAAATGTGGAGGATAAACAAAAATGTTAGGGGAGCTTGTGTTCTTTGACTTTGCTTGCCTAAATGGAGGAAGGCAGTTAAAAAACCTGTAAGAGTAGGGTTGGTGGGAGCCTTGTATGCAAATGCCTTGGCTAGGAAACTAATGTAAAAGAATGACACAACTATGTTCTTTGCATAGTTCATATAATATAGTTCTGTTTGTATCATTTGCTTCTATTTTCTTATAAAGAGTTTGGAGCAAAACAAAGCCTAGTACGTATGCCCCAGTTTGCAATGTTTAGCTCAACTGGAGCACACAATTAACCTGGGGTATATTGGTGGGGCTTTTCAAATTCAGATTTGAGATAATACATTGCAGATGATATCTCACCAATTTGGAAATGTGAGAATTACCAGAGAACCAACAATCAGGAGGCCAATACTATAAAATTTTATTTCATAACTCACAGTTTAATGAAACCTGAATATTTGCAGCATATCTAGACTAATTAAATTGAAGGGCTATGATGCATAGCTTCCATAAGAAATGTCACGAATACTACAAGCATATACTGCAAGGGTTACAGCAGGTTATTCTACAACAGCAACAAGACCGTACCTTCGGACATTTAGGACAAGAGCATTTCCAGCATTTCCATTTGAAACAATTCAAACAAGAGCAATCGGGACATGGACATGAACATAAACATGAACATGACAGTAAACTGCAACAACTTTTGATGCATGAACATGAAGTATTTTTGCAGCAACGGGATCGGGGGCATGGGCAGCAACATTGCCACTTTGGGAGTGAAGGACAACTGAAACATGAACTACATTTACAGTTGCATGGGCTACAGCACGAGCAGCGTGGCATTTCTAGTTTAAGAGAGCATCCATCACAACAGCAGCAACAACAGATTGATGACAAGCTAAAACACGGCATTCCACTGTACCAAAAATAAACTTATGTCATATTAGGAAGGAACGCATTGTTCAATTGATGGATTCCGTATCCACAGAGAAAAAAGAGGCTGTAAAGATCACTAATGGTATTTTAGGAACGGAGCACACAATGTTTTCTCATTAAATATACTGCTTATTCCATCAATCATCGTAAGGTTAAACTTCAGAAAATACTCTTTAGTGTTTTACAATGTTGTACAAAGACATTTGGATAAGTGATAACTCAAATTATCAGAAAAATAAACTAAGGACCAGGAAGAATTGATTGACATTTGGATAAGTGATGACTCAAATTATCAGAAAAATAAACTAAGGACCAGGAAGAATTGATTGATATTGTTATTGATAGAAATAATCTACATGCTTCATGTTCTATAGCAAAGCAAAGCTAGAACACAAGAGTAATCAGTTCAATAAGGCTGTAATATTGCCTCAGTCATTCCAATATTTGACCAACTGATAACACAGAAATAGAAAAAATTAAGAATGAGAAGATGGTACCAGAGCCATTTCCAAAAGCGACACGATCGGCGTTTCTTTCGGTTCCTGCAAGACAAAATAAAAAGCAATGATCATAATGTACATAGTGCAAAATAGACTTTCCAAAGGAGACAAGTGACATTCTTACGTTGGAATTAACGGATCTGGGTTAGAAGTTACAAAATCGACAATCCTGCAAAATACTCATATTCAATCTACAAAAGGTTGACTATTAAACGGTGTGATTAAGTAACTGAAAAAAAAAAACTAACATACTCTTTGCAGGAACGAGAAGCAGGTTGAAGGCATTCAACAGATTTTAGTTCCTCCTGCATACAGATAGATCAATGAATTCTTAGCTATATGCCAAAGCTAAAGATGGACAAATTAACAGCCTGCAAGCTTGATTAGGAAGCATATTTACAGTGGAACATTCAGTAAATATAAGTAACTAAAACACTAAAGAGCTTTCAGCTCTTCCAGCTCTTTACTATTACTACAGCTTAAATTATGCAGCCGAGCTACGCCACAACATTCCAATAACAGGAATCTAGTTATCACAGACGGTTTGAGGTGGAGATTAAGACGGGAAAATTAATTTCCTTGTTAAGAAGCCGGTGGGAACTTATAAGCTGAACACCAGACCACCACCAGTAGTCCACTATGGCAAAAAGGTGGCATCCAGTTAATAATCTGAATTATTGTCCTCAGCAAGAATCCATGAACAAAGAATTATTAGTCAACAAAATTTATCATTTCTATTACTTGACAAATCCATGGAAGTAATGGAACTGTTCATGAAGTCAATCAGATCCTGACGAACACGTTTAAATGTACTGATCGACAGGAGAAAAGACACCAGTTATGATAAAACCAAAACACAATCATGCACTTGGCCTACATTTCTATTATAATTCAACACCAGCTATATGAAGATTAGAGATTTAGAGATCGCAGGTAGCAATAATACAGAGATTCCAATCTCCATGTCGTCTGCTACAGTTTTGTGGAGCTTGTGATGCTAAAACAAAGCTAACCACTGTTCTGATGCTTACCAACAAGACAAACAAAAGCTAACTATTATCCATCGGATCAACCTGTAAGATCACTCTCAAAAGACCATCAGACTATTAAGAAGTTTCAAAGCAATTATAAGTAATATCCTACACAGTTGGTTAACTTTTCATACTCAATGCTAAGGCAGCTAAGCCAACTTGGTTTTTCTAGCTTTATGAACACACCATTTTTGATGAAGGAATATCATAGTCATGGAAGTCAGTCACATATCTTTTCAGTTTCTCACATGGTTAAGCTAATCAAAATCAAAAAGGTCAAATCTTTGTTGTGTTCCAATTGAAGAAACAGAAAAAGCTTTCTCATTTTCTAGCGGACAAACTCATGTGCCCTCTTTTGTTTAGTTTTCTTGGCCAAGAGTCATGGAAAGTGACTACTCATTCTCTCTTTCTCTAGCTAGTTTTCACGTACATATAATATCTGCTCGCTTCAATTTGGAAAAAAGACAAACCAAACAAAAACAACAGACTCGAAATCTCACAATCACATTCTACAAATCCAAAACATAACCAAATTCCTAATCTCATTTTTTCATACTACAACTACACAAGAGATTTCACTACCCAACTCAAAACTGAATCTAAAGTTCAAACCTTTTCCACAGACACAGATGGAGTAGTAGTGCAAGTTCAAAACTTGAAACTCAGCAATTAAGTATAGTACCTCAAGAAAGCCAATTTCTCTCTCGAGCAGCTGAACCCTGGCGGTCTCTCTGCGCTTGCCGTACAAATCTGGGTACTGCGGCGGCGACTTAGGACTCGGCGGCAGCAGCGACGGCACCACCGGCGCAGAACTACCCGACTGAGCTGCAGCCATTTTTTTGGGTGAAGCACTATGTACAGAATAGGACCCAAAACCCAATTGCTGAAACACCAGAGAGCTCAGGCCACAAATGAAGCAAAGACGATGAGAAAAATTTCAGAGTGCCAGTAATGGCTACTAGTAGTGAAGCAGAGCAGAAGTAGCAGAGAGAGAGAGAGAGTAATGGTGAGTGAATGAGTAAACTAAGAAGCGGCAAATGATGGTAGGTGTGAAAATGGTATACAAAAGGACTCTGAAAATTACAGTCTCTGACAGGGATAATTACGACCCAGCACAACAACTTAGAAACAATATTGAAGAAAGAAGAAGAGAAAATTTTGAAAACAAAAACAAACAAAGACTCGTGCAAATGATACTGTAATTTGCAGAAACAGGGTTTAATAGAGAGAGAGAGGGAATAGCTAAGGAGGGTGGTTTAATACTTCAAAACGGTAAATATAGACAGAGAGAGAGTTTTTGTTTTCCAATTTTTCGAGGCTTTGTGCATGGTTGGTAGTAGCAGCAGTATTAATAACACTAATAATGGTGGTCGTAACAGTAAAGACGGCTATGAAAAATAGAGATAAAAATAAAAAGAGAGTGATAAAAAAGCCTGCAACTGTGAGTTCTGTACGAACCCCATTTGGCCAAAGTTGAGAAATTTGCTGGGTTTTGGAGTTTTTGGTTATAATAGAGTAGAAGGCCAATTAATCCCTTTAGTGTGTACTAGTGTCTATATATTTTAAAGTTACCTCCCATTATAAAAATTGTGCAGAAATAGCAGAAATTTGCAGAGAGGATGCCTCACGTGATCGCACGTGACCTCTGTGCAGGAGGGAGAGAAACTGAGAAACAAAGAAGAAAGAAGCAGAGGAAGCTCGTTGGTTGTGTCACTTGTGTGGGTTGGGCAAAAGAGAGCTTTGGAGACAAAAATCAGCCCTGAATTTGAGAATATAACTACCACCAATCTATCTGATCATCCTCGTCTATCAAATCGATCAGTGGAATCCCATATCCTTCTTCCTCTGGTAAAAAAGAAACTCACTTTTGCCCAGAATGGTGAAAGAGAACACTGAAGATTTCTACTTTTTCTTCTTCTTTTTTTACTGCAAAGCTTCTTACTTTTGTTTTCTCTTCTGGATGAGGGTTCAGGCCGGCCTTACTACCCAGTCAGCTGAAGCACTGAATATTCACTGTAGCTCACAGAAATGACAGTAGTAGTCTGGAGCTTGCTTATATTATGTGCATTCTTTGTCCGAGTTCTCTGTGCATTTACCCTGAGGTACTTTTTGATGCCATTGCAGGCATGGTGTTTCTTTCTATGATATTATTTCTCTCCGGGGCCAAAGTATGGTCTGTTGATCTGCATTGTCAGGTACGGGCAGAGAAAATTTAAGCTGGATTTTACTGTATGAGCTGTATTTTTGTAGCTTGGAGTTGGAGCTTCAAATTTTTAAGCTACCCTTTTTATGAATTATAATGCTGGCATCAGTGACAGTTACAAAGGGTTAAAACGGCATGAAAATTCAAAATTTGACATATTTTTTGAAATATTTCAGTAAATTTCAGTGTTCTTGTGTAATTCTTTTTTTTTCTTATACAATCTTGTGTAATTCTGTATGGATAAACTTTTTAAGGTAATGTGAGACAAAATTGAATAAATTTTTTTATCTTTCGAACATTCAAGTATAATCGTATTTCGAATTGGAAGCAAAGTGGTTATCCAGTAAAAAAAAAATCTCTTCCTTTTTCCTCGTTTTCAACCCTAACCAACTAAACATAGCCGCCTAGGTTTCTTCTTCGCCCAAACAATCACCACTCGCCACGTTCCTACTTTTCATCACGCAGCCTGGTTTGCATTCACCAACCATTGGCCCTTATACCATTTGTTTCTTCTTGTTTGTTCCTCTTTTTTCTTACTAAACTGGTTTAGGGTTTGTTCATCATGACACCAAACCCTACACATTCCCCACCTTTGGCTTTTGATCTCTCGTTGAGGGAGGAAGAGGAAGCCAATGAATTTGATTTTGCCGTGATGAGGGTTTTTTCTCCGACATTCTTATCGGAGGAGGAGGCGAAATCCCTTAAGTTTTGGATGCTTCGGCTGTAGAGTGGCTTCAAAGGTACGAGTGTGATTATCATTCGGCAAAAGACTCAAGATCACTTTGTGACTACTTTCACGGATCGAAGCGCCTTTAGGAGAGTTATAGATCGATGACCTTGGTTCTTCAAAGATACTGTAGTTGTAGTCGAGGAATTTGACGAATTTGCACATGTTGAATCGGTCATAGAAGCCAAATCTAGGGTCTGGGCGAAGCTTGAGATCATCGGTGGTGATCTGCATGATGAGTAACCAACAACGGATTGGTGGATAACCCTAGGTAATCACCTAGGTAAATATGTGGATTATGATAGGTAGCATTTGGAGGAAGAGGACGAGGTCTGGCTCTTAATTTGTAAAGGTGGATCTAAGGAATCCTCTGATCACTCGCTTGAGGGTTCCGTTGGGGAGTAAGGCCTGACTGGAGTGCAAAGATGAGTATCTGACGCTGAAAGGTTACTGCATCGGGTGTGGTACCTATGATCATTTGCAGAGTGGTTGCCCCATCCAATGTGCTTGGTTGAAAGCCGAGCATAAGGCAAAAGAACAGCAACGGGTAGCAGAAAGGATGTGGACGTTGAGGGATGAGATTTTGGTAATGTCTGGATCGAGAGAAGGAGTAGGCAACCAACGGGAGGAGGTTGCGGATACATGGAGCAGTAACATTGTGAAGTTGTATCAGGAGGGAGCTCGCAAGAGGAGGAAAGTGGTTCCTAAAGGACCAAGGCCCAAAAAGACATTCTTTCTAGGCGTAAACTAGTGTTTATCAACTGGGAATACATCAGGAATGTTAGGGGATGCATCTTCGACCACGGCGTCTGTGGTGCAGCTGGACGATCCCGGAGCTCTAGTAGTCATGTAGAGAGGGCGCATAGCTAACTAAGAAGTGGTATACCTCAAATTTGATAGTCACTCGTGCTACTCTGGTTTTTAGACTATGATTGTTTATGTGTCACATTGTTATCTTAGAATAGATGTACTTTAAAACTTCTCTTTGTCGAGCCGGGTAATCCGGTGGAGTTCTGTATTTCTATCATATTTTTCGAGTGGATATAAAATGACCGCCCTCTGAAAAAAAGAAGAAGTATAGTCGTATATATATATATATATATATATATGATATACCGGTTATAATGCACTTTTTTTTATTCAAACATCAACTCATCATAGTTTCAAAAAAAAACATCAACTCATTCATTGATTAGTAATCATACTCATAACACTTTATCCAGGAGAGACTGAAAAAAGAAACGTTACCAAAATAATACTACCTTTTTACTCGAAAATAGACTATTAGCGAGCACTACTAGTTTAACTTCGATGAAACTCATCCAACCCTCTAGCAACTGCCCCAAACAAATAAGGTATATAGAAAAGTAGTCACTAGATAATTGAAGATGTAAATCAAATATCTATCGGCAACTCCATAACAAGATCCTCTAAAGTTGCCGTACTCGCCACCCAAACAAGATATCAATCCTCTGATGTTGCTTTCTCAATCTCTGGAACAGGATCCTTGGGCACTCCAAAATCCACCTCCAACAAGGATGAAGCCATCAATACTAAGTCAAAAAGTCAAATTGACCATCCCAGACATAGGCCCATACTAGAGCCCAAAAACCAAATCTAGCTCCAGTAGCCAAAAGACTACTGCCCTTCTTGAAGCCTTTGCCACCCATTACTCTGATCGGTGCAACACCATCCCGCCTTGCCACAGGACTGACGAGCTCGAGAATTGCCACCGCCCCACTGTCGACGCCCAACCATGTCGCTATGGAGGAGCAACGCAACATGAACACCTTCACCCATGGAGGAGCAAGGCCAAACCTTTAAGATCGCGCATGTTTGCGGCTCTGCCTCCCAACCTCAACTCCCTCTAGTCTCTCCAAAGAGGCCAATAGGAAAAAAAAAACTAGCTATCATGGGCGGATCCAGAATTTTGAGATTAGGGACGAGGGTTTAGGTTTTAAATCACTGTAATGTGTAATTTTGAAAGAGATTATTTTTTGCCCCATACACTATACTAAATCAGAGCACTACCACAAAAAGTCACTTAGGCGACGAAACAGTTCTCTCGCCTAAGTAGGCTTTTCTGTTGTCTAAGTACTTACACGACGGAATCTCCGTCGTCTAAGTGTCATCGTGTAAGCACCGTAATTTAGGTACTTAGACGACGACATATCCAATTTGCGTCGTCTAAGGCATACTACAATGACAAATTAAGAAGCGTCGTCTAAGTCCCACTTAGATGATGCATTTTTTCGTGGTCTAAGTGTAACCTTTAACGATGCAAGTTTCCGTCGTCTAGGTGATCTTACTTAGATGACGGCAACTTTAACTCCGTCATCTAAGTAGGAAATATATATATTTTTTAAATATAATAAATATAATATATTAAATATTAAATTAATTTAAAATTTAATTAACTAATAATAATCAAAAATATATTAAATATAAAATTCGTACAAAATTAATTAAATATTGTTCGATTCTTATCAAGATCACAAAAGTACATAAAAAACCTAGCTAGCGACAGCAGAAGGCGTATGGGCCCACCGATCTCACCCCCGCTCGGATAGTCGTCGTCGGGTCCTAAAGGATACTGAGAGTCAAACGGGTGACAAATAGCATCGGGATCTAGGCCTAGCTTAATCGACATGATGCACGTTAATTGATCCATATGATCTATCCGAGTTTAAGCTGCTTGACTCTCCTCCCGAGCCTTACGAGCATCTTCTTGAGCCCTACGAGCGTCCTCCTAGGCAGCTAAAGCGTTGTCGTTGGCTACTCGAGCTTGCTCCCGAAAAACTTGTATTTGGTCTCGTCCTACCGCATTCAAGCGTCAACTCGATGCTGTGGACTGGCTCATATCTCGCTCAACTCCCCGTCCAAGACCACGAACCTCTTTACCAGGTCGACAGCCAAAGATTGCATCTTCCATTTCTATCTGAGACTCTGTCGAAAGAGTAGGCAGCTTCTCAAGCGTGATCTCTAGACTCTGGGACTGCATATCCGCAATTCTCTCGTCGGCCAATTGTTGCAACCTCTCTTGAAATGAACATGAACAATATCTATATAAATGTCCCCAAAAAAATTGACATAATTTCCCCTAAAAATTGAGGAAACCAAAATCCTGCACGAAAACTAAAATACTTCCAATAACATCAAAACTAAATCTCATTCACGTTTCTCAAGTTCACCATATGTATCCCACATGGACCTATGTACCACACATGCATATAATCAATTATCTATGTATCACACAAATAATATCCTCATTTATCAAGTTTATCTCTTTATGCACAAGTGAAGAAGCAACAATAAAATTAAATATTATTACTTTGGGACAAAATGTTACTTACGGTGTGTTGAGTGCCGAGATGTTCGATCTGCCCGGGCCTATTGTAAGCAGAAATGCTGCTTGCGATGAGCGGGTATTTCGAACCCTTTTGTAAGTGTTCATGCGCCAGATTGAGCATTTTGCAAGAGCTCGATCCGTGGTGCAACAACTTCTTCTCCCGATTAGTTCTGTTCCTCTGTGATTGCGCCTGTTACACAACAATTTAAATTATTAGGCAATTAATCATTATTCAACTGAATTTTTCCCAAAAAACAACACGAATGTGGAGAAATATGAATTACGAACCTTATACGGTTCGGACTCAAAGTGGGCTTTCAACCACTCCCACTCATATTCTCTTCCTTTTTAAACTCCTTCGGAGTCTCTCCGAGGTTAGCCTTGTACGTCTTGTGCAATGCGCACTTCCAATCCTTGAAGATCTGGTGAGTAGTTTTGTTGATGTAGTTCACCATCTCCGGAGTTTGTTCATAATTAAAATTGTTCTAACAAAAAAAATTAAACAATTAGAAACAATAAACACTAGAATTTGTAATCAATTATGAAAAAAACTATAATATTAATTTTTTTTTACCGTGAGTCCGCGGAACATGTTCATTTTGTCCTCGTCGGGGAGCTCTTCTCAAGTATGGGATATCCTACGTACGTGAGAACACACGTAGTTTCCGATCTGGTTAGCTGTCAAACTAGTCAGCCTCCTTCCTTTAGGACATCGGGTGAATGCGTTTAGAGACACATCGATCCTCCCTCCTACCGATGTCATTGCTACGCTCTCGGCTTTGCTTCCATTGTAAATTTCCCGAATGCGTTTAGGGAGTGGAAGTGAGGGGTCCCTCCTGTTTTTCCGTCTCGCACTAACGACAACTGAATTTTCATCGGAAGATTAGGGCGCTTGTGACGTCGACCGTGAACCGCCCTGATCAGCTGCAATGTCGTCAATAAGAGGAGCGTGTGGAATCTCCCCTCCACGCGCCGAACTCATACCCGACTCATTGAAGGCTTGATTCCTCCAACCTATCTGTCGTAAGACAGATTGATGCCACTATTCTATGTCTTTTTTCGTGCGCCTTTTTGGCATCTTATATTTCTATATATTAACACATTTATATTTATTTCACATATAATTATAAACATAAATAAAATAACACACACACACACACATATATATATTAACACATATAAATTAACATATCTATATATTAATTAACACGGGAATTCAATATACGTACATATCCATATATATATATATATATCAATTATCCAATATATTATACACATGCATATAAATTATCGAATTATGAAATTATCCAATTATACATATCTAAATATATCAATTATCCAATATTATACGCACATATCCAAATATATACACATATATACAAATACACACAATACATATATACATAATATTATACGTAGTATTATACACATTATATATAATATGTATATACATAGTATATATATATATGGCCTGCCGGCCGGAATATATACATGCATGCATATATATCGATCGAGAGGGAGAGGGACGTACTGGAGAGGGATTGGTGAGGGAGAGGGAGACCAGAGAGGTGAGGAGGACCCGGTCGAAATCGTCGGCCGGTGAGGGACGTGGGATCGGTGAGGGAGAGGGAGGACCCGAGGTGAGGGGGGCGGCGCCTGTGAGGGAGAGGGAGCCCGGAGAGACACCGTGAGGGGCGGGGGAGAGATTTTGGCCGGTAGGGGTGAGGGAGAGAGAGAAGGAATCGAAGTGAGAGAGAGGGAGAGAGAAAAACTGATCCATTTTTTTATACCCAGTTTTCCACTTAGATGACACAACCTTATTTTGCGTTGTCTAAGTGATTTTCGAAAGCCACTCAAAAAACATGGGCCGTTACTTATCACCCGCCATTATTTTTAGCTTAGACGACGAAACATAGGGTTTTGTCGTCTAAGTGGACACTTGACGACGGAACCCTATGTTTTCGTTGGCTAGGATAGTGTTTTTAAATTACTCACCAAATTTATCGACGTCTAGGGTATCGTCAAATTCGATTGGTCTCCAATTTGTCCATAATTAAATTAATTATTTAATCGATTGTCGATGTATATATACACGCACGCGCGTCGAAAGTTTGCATTAATTAATTAATAATATACATCGGTTTTATATATTCAACCAAGCATTCATCAAAATTA
The DNA here is from genome assembly GCA_946800695.1 of Geum urbanum. Lineage (NCBI taxonomy): Eukaryota > Viridiplantae > Streptophyta > Magnoliopsida > Rosales > Rosaceae > Geum > Geum urbanum. The sequence continues at coordinate 8,689,979 of OX326997.1, forward strand.
CAAATGCACCGAACTCGATCGATCAATTAATCACTTTCGTCATCATAGTCTTTATCAACATCTTCCTCTTCACTACTCTCAACTGACGGCTGGTCCTCATCATCATAGTCTCCATCATTATCATCATATCTGAGATCGTCTTCATCCTCCAGCTCCTCATCTTCAGATGCATTATCAACTATAAGGTCCGTGATTTCCTTTTCAGTAAGATCTGTTTCCCGATCAGGTATGGGTAAGCTTTCGATAAGACGAATGAGTTCCCTTGTGTCTAGGATGACAGAAGTATCAGATTCTTGATACGCACTAACATTATCTCGTTGAGTGTGAATCAATGACAACCATTCGAGTGTTGTGGCACTCCATATTTCTCGGTAAGACATACGGTTTACTATTTTCTAACCTGCACCAGTTTTTGAATCATCCAGATAGAACACCTGCCTAACTAATGTGGCAAGAGCGAAAGGTTCATCCTCATATCAGCTTGAGTTTGTATCGAATGATAAAAGACCCAGATCTTCCTTCGTACGCTTGAACCATTTACACTTGAATAGAAAAACGTTGATATGATTCTCATAAAGTAACTGAACAACATTGACAAGAACTCTATAATATACATCGTCGCCTTGTCCAACCGTGATCCCACTATTTTGTGTTCTTCTTCCTTCATCTCAGTCCACCGAATGAAACTTTACACCGTTAACAAATATCCGGGATATATATATATATATATATATATATATATCGTTGAACCATCTTACAGGCCAACATGTGTTTTTCGCATGACCACCACCCATTGTGGTTAGAGGATTTCTGTAGATCCTCCATCTGCAAAAAATGTGAATGCACAAGATGTAATTAAGAATATATATATATATATGTATCTACCAAAACTTTGTCATAGTTTTCCTTAAAACTAAAGGAAACCACAAATAAACCTACATCCAAAATTTGACCAAAAACACTACGAATCCATAAATTAAACACCAAATCAAATAACAAATTACTTAACTAATTAATCCCTAATCCGGTTCCAGATATATATATATATATATATATATATATATCAACATCAAATTTAAAAAAGGAAGTACAAAGCCTATATTCATGGTTTAATAATTTAAACATACATACCTATTAGAAGAAATAATCAGAGAACTTCTTTTTAAGCATTTTTTCAACCCAGTTAGGACTCTTGTCCGGTTTGGCTGTCTGAATTTTAGTTCTGTAAGTTTGCATGTAACCAATAACCTCGTCACAGTCTCGCAACACTACCCAATATGCTTCAATAAGTTCCTCATGACTTAATCTTTCGGTTAATACTCCTTTAAACGGTTGTACAAGATCTGTGACAATTGAAAGATTGTAGGTAACATGTATATTGGAGGCGGTCTGGACCAAATCATTGAAGTACTTGTTGTAGTAAACAACATACTCAAGCATTAGATATGTTTCCGCGATGGAGCCATCCGGAGTAGACCTATTTTTGACAAATCCTTTATACTGTCCGAGTTGTCTACAAAATAGGCATTATATTATTAATTTGCAGTGATCTTTGTAAGAAAACAGATATATAAATGATGGAAAACGTCTTTAAAAAAAATTTCATACTACTCCATATTTTACCTTTCCTGAGGATACATCCACGTGTACTGGACCAGACCAGAAATCAGGACTTGTTCGGAAAGGTGGACCATGAGGTGAATCATGATGTCGAAGAAATCAGGGAGAAAATCCTCTCTAATTTGTAGAGAATATGGACAATTTCGTATTGAAGTTCAACCACATCCGACTTCTTCAAATCCCTGGTGCATATCATCAGCCACCATCTGCACAATGTAACTATTAGTTCGACGACGTCTTTAGGCAAATAAGGTAGAATCACCATTGAAATCAGACGTTACAGCATAACGTGACCGTCATGAGTCTTTAAACCAATGAACTTGTGTTCCCCTACTTTGACACAGTCATATATGTTGGATGCATAGATGGATACCGAACACGCTGAAACCAGTTGAATACAGCATCCCTCATGTCGGCTTCACTGTGTAAGGTGCAACAGGTATCTTGTTGTAAACACCTCTCCTATCCCTCTTTAACCACAAGGGACGGCGTATATTCATAGATTCTATATCTTTTTGTTCTTTGGGAGTATCCTTAATCTTGAACTTAATACAGAGAATGGTTTCTACTACGCTGTCACATACATTCTTCTCTATGTGGATGACATCTAGGTTATTCTTCAGCTTCAATTTTGACCAGTAAGACAGTTCAAAAAAAATACTCACGTGGTACTAATATGCCAGATATTGTGGAGGGTGTGGATTGAGTTTCTTCACATCATCGTCATTGGTCAACACACTGAAATTGAAGCTATTTAACCTTTTAAAAAATCTCTTTGCCGGACTATTGTCGGGGTTTAGGACCATTCGCTACTGTCCCATCGAAATAGTCCTTATCATGTCGCCACTGGTGATCATGAGGAAGCCATCTACGGTTACCCAAGTAACACACCTTCCCTGTGTGCCAACTAGAGTTGACGTCGTCCAAGCATACAGGACAAGTATTGTATCCTCTGGTTGTGCAAGATGCCAACATCTCATACTCAGTAAAATCTCTGATGATCCACATTACTGTGGCTCTCATTAAGAACATTGTGTTACTGAACTTTTCATACGTTGGAACTCTAGTTTCCCACAACAGTTTCAGCTCGTCAATCAACGGTTTGAGGTACACATCTAAACACTTTCCAGGAGACTTAGGCCCTGGAATTAGCAGAGTAAGAAAATTAAATTCCTTGTTCATACATATCCAGGGAGGCAGCTTGTACGACATGAGGATAACTGGCCAAGCGTTGTACAATGCCATCGTTAAACGGATTAAACCCGTCTGTAAAAATTTCTAGTCTGACATTTCGAATCTCCGCTGCAAAGTCTAGAAATTTCCTGTCGAAATGTTTAAAAGCCTCCCCATCTGCCACGTGTCTGAGCATATCGTCATATATTCTCTTTTCCGCTTACCATCTCATTAGCTCTGTTGTGTATAGAGACATGAACAAACGCTGCAGTCTGGGAATCAACAGAAAATATCGAAGCACATTCACAGGAATCTTCTTCTTCGAACTCCTCCTATCACGGTACTTCCATCTGGAGTGGTTACAAACATGACAGTAGTCCAACTCTACATACTCCTTATAAAACAGCATGCAATCATTTCTGTAGGTGTGGATTTGCTCATACTTCAGACCGAGTTTGCTTAAGACACTTTTTACCTTGTAATGGGAACCTGGAAGCTTGTGATTTTTAGGAAGTAAATCACATATGTATTTTTGGATTTCGTCAAAACATGCATCCTATATTTTGTGCTTCACTTTGTACTCAATTTCGGTCATTATGGCATGCAACATAGTCTGTGGACATTCATAGTACACCGGGGTTTGGGCTTCAAGTAGTATGCTATTGTACCTATCAAATTCAGTAGTGTCAATCTTCGAGAATACGGCAGGGACTGGGCCAACATTAGGAGTATTAGATCCTCCTCATTCATGTTGATGTCTACCATGTCAACTAATTCCGGAAAAGCATCATGAACCAAATCCACAGTGGGGTTCCAAGAATGGGCGCCACAACCGCTGGATGAGGCACCCTGGTAACTGTACTCTGAGCTGAAGTCTGAGCCTGAGCTGAAGTCTACTACTTCACCGTGCTCACTCCATTTAGTGTAACTCCACATCATACCTTGCTCATACAAGTGATGAGCCATAACATGAGACTCCACAAACTGATGGTTAAGACATTTTCTGCACGGACATCTTAAACGCTTCTTTCCTTGGCCATGTTGCATCGCAAATGTTACAAACTCTCTGATTCCGTCCATGTACCTCTCATCACTTCTATTCGCCAATTGTATCCAACTCTTGTTCATATTCCTGTATAAGTAAACGAAACTTTAAAATTATCAAATAAAGCATTGTTAGAAGTTAACGAAAAATTGTCGTTCAATTCATACAATTCCTAATTAATTAACAACTAATTTATTTATTTATCTCTAATTAACATTATTTAATTATAAGATTAATATATTGATCAACACACACACATATATATATGCATTTTAAGCACAATATTGTTAAACAATAATTAGTTAGCTAGCACACAATTAATTAAACAAAATAGCTAGCTAGCTAGGTTCACATTATGGAATAATATTTATATATATATGCAAACAAATCAAAACCATTGGAATGATCGATTTACAGATCAAAATTATTAGTACCGACCAAATCGAATATACGTACGTACCTTAATTCGTCGATAATTATTAGTCGGCCGGTCGACGTCGTGTTGATCGAAATGAAGTGATCGAGCTACCTAGAGGTAGGCCAGCTAGGCGCATATATATATATATATATATATTATTTTATTTGAGAGAGGTAACTAGAGAGATTGATGAAGAGAGCTAGATGAAGAATTCGAAACTAAGAATTGAGAGAATGATGAAGAGATGAATAAGAAGTTGATTGATATATATAGTTGGACTTCTTTACTTAGACGACGCAAGTATTAATTTTTCGTCGTCTAAGATAGCACTTAGACTACGCAATTAAGTAAAGATCCTTCGTCTAAGTGATTTCTTATACGATGCCTAAAAATTGTGTCGATCTGTCGTCTAAGACTCCACTTAGACGACGCAAGTCTATATGTCGTTGTCTAAGTGTTGTCTTAGACGATGCAAATCCATTATGTCGTCTAAGACAACACTTAGACGACGTAATAGATTTGCGTCATCTAAGAACTTTTAGACGACGGAGCTGGTAAGTTTCCGTCGTCTAAGAGGCTTTTTCTGGTAGTGGAATTATCTGAACTTGAATCGGCCTAAACTTACAACATACTATTTCTAGAATACAAGAATACAGAAGACCAAACCAAAAACTCCATACAACATAAAAACAAGAAATAAGAACAGACAATGCAACAAACTATAGATTATATATAAGTCATAAACAAAAGTAATCGATCAAATGACTATCATTTTATTAACATATATAATACTAGCAAAATAACTTCAACGTAGAAAACAGAAAAGCAAAGCATAACAAACAAAAAGATAACCTCAATACACAAAATTCTTCACACTTATGCCTAGTTTCTCTAAAACATCCAACCAAATGTCTTACATATTTAATTAATATAACACCCATTTCACAATTCAAATCCAATGTTTAGGTTAAATAGACAAAGTAGAAAATAATATTAATTTCGAATTTCGAATTACGTAGTCGCGGATTAAGCAATAGATATCTCGCTGATATTTGTTGTATATAAATATATGCATATATTAATTTTTATGTGAAATTACAAGACATCTCTATACTCATACTTGTGATTATTTACCCAAATTTCATGCTGGGCTGCAGCCGGAGCAGCCTACAAGGAGTACAAGCTGCATCTGACCATGCTGGCCATACCATTCGCCCCAAAATACTTCGATCATTTCTCTAACAAACTCCCCAAAGTGAGGTTTGATGACCATCGAGCCTTGGAAAAGTGTTTGCTCCGATCTTCCGGACTCAAAACTGGTTATAGAACAAGAAAAAATAAATCTACGTCGTTGTGGCGGCTGCAAAACCCTGGAAGACGATTTTCTCCGCTCATGACATCATCAGTTATAAGGCACTTGATCACATTAGAGTTTTGAAATTAAGTTGTACTATTACTCTTCGTATAGTACGGGCTTTCTTCATATTATTCCGGAAAAAAATTAACCATTAAGAATTTGAATTCCCATAAAAATGAATCTGGTGATTTGAGTTTTTCCTTTCCTGAAGACTGTATGAAAAATAGGCGAAATACAAATAACTTTACCTAATTAATCTCATTTATGCCTCATCTATCTCATAGGTAGTCATTACGTAACATAACTTTACAATCGTTGTTGATGATGATATTTATGTTATGATTCAATCATTTCTACAAAATTATGGTCAAAATGAATATTCTTTATTGAAAATGAACATTATAATAATATTCAAATAGTTGTTAGATAAGTTCCGTGTATGAATGATAAAAACAAAAATGAGTTACTATAGAAATACATAAAATGGGTATTCTCCACGGAACTTATGTTGTATTATTGTAAATAGGTCTACGATCCAATCTACATAGATACACACATACATCACACTCAATTTAATCACTAAACCAAAAAGGCGAAAATCCTCACATGATCACTCAAGTTAGGTGAATTTGACACTTTGGTCACTTAATTTTACAAACTACAATTTTGGTCACTCGAGTTTGGTTAAATAAACATTTTAGTCATTCAACTCTTGAAAATATAACTTTGATCACTCATTTTTGTAAGGTGAGAGGAATGACCAAAGTTACACTTTTAAAAATTGAATGACCAGAGTGTACTTCGCCAAACTTGAGTGACCAAAATTATAATTTTAAAAGTTGAGTGATTAAAGTATCTATTTTGTTAAATTTGAGTTACTATTTTAAAGTTTTTGCCATCAAAAATGAAGGAAACTATTCTAATGAGACTCTTATAATTAGGACTTGATGAGTAGCTTTCATGAAATTGTCGTAAGAGTCAATTTTCGATAATATTTTTACAAAGTTAACCATTAAATGTTTAAGTATTGATGAGTAGATCATTTCTACAAATTTTCATCTAAATTGAAAATTGTTAAGGTATCGAACAAGATTAAATCAATGGACGAACAAAAACTGTCAAACATACATCATTCATGTTCATAAGTGATAAATTTTAATTATGAATAACTTAACGATTTTCAATTTTTGTGAAATTTTGCATGAGTGATTTACTCATCATTATCTATCTAACCAATGATGAATTTGTCAAAATATAAAGAAAAAATGGGTTTAATGAGAATGTACTCACCAAGTCCTCATTATAAGAGCACCCGTACCAGTGTTGCTTTTCAGCACGAGCAGGGCAGAGTCAGTGGGCCCAGTCGGTCGGATAGCACAAGCAGCTCTAAATCTACGTGCAGCGGTGATGGATGTCGTCGGCGACTGCTCGTTGACGAGCTCGGTGAGCGATTGCTCGAGTAGTCGTTGCTCAATCTGCAGCACGAGCAGCTTGGTGGAGCCTACGCACATGGGTGATGCCAAGCTGACTCAATTTTTTTTTACGTCTGGCGCGTGTGTTAAAGTAAATAAAAAAAACTTATGCACCAAATAGTATGGGGCCACATGGCCTTACCGGGTGGATTAAAAGTCCAACGGTCAAGTGGTTGTGGACCGTCCATTTTGAATCCAAAAATTTGATTGGACGGCTGAGATTCAACCGAAACGGCTATTTTAGGTATAATGGTCAGATTAGTATATTTTGCAAAATAAACCCTAAAAAATTGAAAGAAAAAAAACAAAAAAAATCACAAAATTTACAATTAACACCCTACAATTTTTCTATAAATACTATATCAATTTTATTCATCTCTCACACCAATTTGTGCACAATAAATTTATCATTTCAGTCCTCATCTCCTTCCTTCTCCTCTCTCATCCCTTTTTATTTTAGTTCCAAAAAAATGTCCAATTGGCTTGATTCCAAAGATTTACAACTTTGTATTTCTTATTGTCGTATTAGTGTTTGTTCTATTACCGGCAACATGCAAAAGTCTGACAAATTGTGGAAAAAAGTCTATGCATGCCGGTTATAAGAAAAATTGGGAGATTGCACATGATGAATCAAGGCAGGAGCATAGGACCCAAACTGCGGTTTCTTCTCATTTTACAAAGTTGAAGCCGGATTTTAGCACTTGATGTGCCACTCTTGCTTATGCACGAAGGAATGCACAATCCAGCTCAAATTTGCAAGATGAGGTAAGTGTTTATAATTTTGTCATTTCTTTTTTATTACATTTATTTAAATAAATGTTGACATCTCTATTTTCTATATATTATTTTGACATATAATTTTTTTTTATAGATAAGAAAAGCTCAATCATGGTATGTGGCACAAAACAAGAAAGAGTTTACGAAGTTTGATTGTTGGGAAGTGATGAAAAACCATCCAAAATTTTGACATGTCGAACCTAGTATACCACCTCCTTTATATTCCAACTCCATAACTACTCCTCCCTTTACCTCAATGCCTCGTTGCAACATCACAAAGCAACGAAGAAGAAGTGTACTCGAGTCCGGTTAGACCAATCGGAGTAAAGACAGCTAAGGAAGCTAAAAGAATGGGAAAAAAGGCAATGACTCCTACAAATGAAGTAAGAGATGAGGTTTTGAAAAGCATAGTGGAAAATCAAAGATTGCATCTCGTCGGGCAAAAAGCAAGTGATGCCACTGAGCTAGCTTTATACGAAAAGCAACTCGCCCTTAAGGAGAAGAACTATAAATTGAGAACTTTAGCCGAGAAATCAAGGATTATGGCAATAGATACGGAGGCTATGACCCCAAAATCGAAGAGGTATTTTTCAAAGAAAAAAGCGAATATCCTGGAGCAAATGGAGGACGAGGAAAGAGATGGTAGCGATGAAGTATTTTCAAATTGTTATCGCCCATTTTTTCAATAGTTTGGTATTTGTTTTCCATTATGACGTTATGTACTTTAAATTTTCAATAAATCTAGGCTTTGATTGATATTGTGTACTTTAAATTTTCAAGTAATAAAAACACATTTTTTTTATTCCATCAAAGCTCACGCACATTACAATAAAACATAGTGACTTCAAATCAGACACATGTCATTCAAACACCCAAAAGGAAAAACAAATAAAGCAAACATAGTTGATTAAAATTAAACACACACATCATTTAAAATCGTTGCTTAACTAAGTCCTTCTGTAACTCTCAATGGATGTCCACAGATTTGAGACCTACAACACGGTCGTGAAGTCGTTGTTCATTTTGTCCATCCATTCGAACTGGCTCAAAAGGAATGTGATTACCTTGTTCATCCACTGGTCCATCATAAACTGTGAAAGCACTTGATGAGTTCTGTAGATCTTCTTCTTTGTTCTCCTCAAACTCCTCCTTCACAAATTCTTCCTCAACAATCATGTTATGCATTATGATGCTCTTCAATGTCAATTGGTGGTGACACCTAGCTGCATGCCGAATAATTCCCCAACGAGATTGCAAAATGCCAAAGCACCTCTCTACATATTTGCAGTATGCCTCTTGTTTCTTTGCGAACAACTTCTGTGGTAGCTCCTGAGGATTGGACAAACGAGGAGTACCTGAGATTTATTCCGTTAGCTAGATAATAATTGTTGTGGTACGTCATACCATTGACTTTATAAGTCGCATTCAGACTATTTCCAGTAAGGAGCAAATCGAAGATGTCTAATTGGTGGAGCACGTTGATATCATTTTGTGATCTGGGTACCTCAAAGAAGCTGTGTCATATCCACGTGTTATATGAGGCCACTGTCTCTAAAATAATAGTGGGACGCTTCTTCTGCTCCGAGAATGCCTCTTGTCAAGCTATGGGGCAGTTCTTCCATTCCCAGTGCATGCAGTCAATGCTTCCGATCATACCAGAAAATCTGCGATGCCTTGCTCTCCTTAGAAGTCGGGTTATGTCTATTGCATTTGGAGCGCGGAGATAGAGGTCACCGTAAAACTCGTATTCTTGGATACACCACTTCTTCATGAATTTTAGTGTTGTAGATTCATCCATCCTTGTGATTTCAACACACTGATCTGCGAATGAGCCATACACCAACATACGAAAAGCGTCGATCATCTTTTGTTGTGGAAGAAGTCCAACCAGTCCAGTGACATCTGCTCTTTGAGGTCAAACGATACGTGGTGCTGACACGTGTTATCTCATGATTGGTCGGAATTCTTATCAGAAATTGTGTACAATTATTTACAAGATAGTGTTCTGTCGGTGTGACACGTGTCAACTCGTCATTGGTCGGAAATCTTACCCAAAATCTTATTCAATTATTTATACGACAACAACACGTGTCGTTTATGTATTAGTCGAAAATTAATCGGAAAATTTTTTTAATTAAAAAATTAATTTATGAACAGTAATAGAATGTGTTATTTTTATGCATCGCTGCGCGAAAACAAGAACTGCATCTCCTATTTGATGAATAGTGTCTGATTCACCTCAAATAGTATCTGCTCCTCCTTAAATAGGAAGAGCAAGGCAATCACACCGGTGCATATGCTCTAAGAGTCTTTAATGAAGAATTTCCCCTAAAATAAAATACCAAAAATTAATTGAAATGCTGCCGTACGGGATTTATTAGGAGTGAAGTGAGCACCGGTTCATCGGCGGGACCCCCACCCCTCCGGAGTTGATTGATTTGGATTGAGGGTTTCACTTCCGTCCGGGATCCGCCGAGTGTGGGCCCCACTCGGAAGCGACATATTCATGTAAGCAAGGGTCTATAACTCTATATATATGTGAAATAGGCCTGCTCTTTCCAAAGGGAGTACTATGGCAAAAAGGAGAGGTGACTGTCAACTGGTCGAAGTGGGCCGCCGGGCCCAGTCTGGTACTCTCTGTCTTTAGCGAAGCCCAAGGTCCATGCCTCGTCTCTCCTAGCGAGCTAGAAACGCTAACGTGAGCCGGTGGTGTGATCGGTCGGCTACGCTTTGTTGTTATAATGATGATTGTGGTTTGGTCTCTGGGTGCCTGCCCGTGTGAAACAGACAACAGTGACGTGGTGGTGTTTGCTATAGTTGGCCGCGCAAGGCTACACACGTGTGATGGTTCTCAGTGGCCCTGTAGCGAGCTAATGAGTAATGACCCTTTTTTGAGCAAAAAAAGAAAAAGAAAAAGAAAATGCCCAAAAGCTCAAAAGCTCTTACTCTCACGGTTACAATATCTTACTCTCACAGGCCTATTCTTAGCCTCTTACTCTCACGGTTACAATGTCAGAGGAAAAGCCCAAAAGCTCACTCTTTTTTGTGTTATTGGAAGGCAGAGAGTCTTTTGTATTTTACACTTCTTTTTTGGGCTGAAAAACTCCAACTAATCAGAAGGAATCAGTGTTTTTAGGAAGGGATTCAGTCATCTTCTTGGATTAAATTTAAAAAGTGATGCAAAAAAATTGGGACGAGGAATATTAAGAGTGTAGGTATATGTATATTCGTTTGTCTTGAATGATATACAATTAATAGACTTGAACATGCGTTACGACACTGTCAAAGTTAATTTGTCCGTTGTTTTAAAAAAAAAATATCAAAATCAAACAAACCGATAAATCATTTTTTCAACGCAAATAAACATTCATCATTTTGTCAAACTGAACTTATGACATGGCCTTCGCTATGTAAAGGAATTAGAGAGATTGAAAGTGAGGAAGCTTTGCTGGATTTGCAATCTGTAGCGAGCTAGGAAGCTTCACTACACGAGTCATTTTAGTCCTCTCCAACCTTAACCATTTGAACTCTTTCCAAAACTTCAAAAGTAGTAAATAAGCATGAATCATTGAACTTGGTCCGATTTGACTCGTCGAAGATGCTTACAACAACCCAGCGGAATCAAGAACATTCTGCACATGCAAATGAAAAAGCCTCCTGGGTTGTAAAAGAGTGATGAAAACAAACCGATATTATTCTCTCTTTAAGACATTTCAGGCTGCCAAACTCAAAAAGGAAGATTTCTTCACCAGTTTTCAGCAAATCAGGAAGTTTGGTATATCTCTTAAATTGAAGAATTAAAACCAGAAAGAAGCCAATGTCCATTAATCGGGAAAATTCTTCATTCCACGTCACCTTTCTCTGTTTTGATTGGCACTATGGGGCACTTGCAGTTAATAACCACATTGAACTCATATATATTCCTCCACATCTTGTCCGTATTGTGCATAGCACATCTGGTCAAAATTTGCCTAACATTTAAACGTGGGCAATCACCAAACAAGCTTTCACAGTTCTCTTTAAGTCTATCTATCATCTTCTGTATAAAAACAGCAATCTTTGCTGGTTCTAAAGCGCTAGAAAACTTGACTATAGCAGAGAGATAAAAGATGGGTGCAAATGCCAACATGGTGCCTATAATCAGCAAGATGTATTGCTCTTCTGCTCAGGGTGTGTTTGTAGTCAGGAGGAGGCCGCATGCGATAAACGGAGGTGGTTTTGTAGTCACAGATTCTAATCAGAAGGTTGCTTTCAGGGTTGATGGATGTGGAATTCTGGGGAAAAAGGATGAGCTGATTCTGAGAGATGGCGATGGAGACGCCTTGCTTCTCATTTGTCGAAAGGTAAGCTCCCCATATATATAAATAATCTGGAGATACAAATAGAGAGTCCATGAGACATACATGTCTCATATGATTAAACACATAATTTTCCTGGCATATATATTCTGATGTGCATACATGAATGTTATACCTATCCAGAAACCATTTAAATCATTCTCAATCAGGGAGCGATGGTTGAAGCGCTAAGCATTTATAGGAAATGGAAGGGCTACAGTTTGGACTACGAAAGATCACAAGAGTTGGTTTTCAGTTTGAAAGAGCCAAACTCATGTTTGGCAAGGACTCAAGCAGTCAGAATCTCGGTAAACAGAACACAAAACAAAGATTGGGACTTCGAGATCAAGGGTTATTTCCCTGACAAGGCTTGTAGCATTGTCAACTCTAGAGGCAACATAGTGGCACAGGTAAATCACACAGCTCAAATTCCTTACCATTCTGGACTGCTATTCTGCTAACTTATTGAATTGCTACTGACATGTTTAATGTGTGGAACTCGTTTCTGATTGCAACGAAGTACAGATAGGAGTGAAGGAGTTGGAGAAGGTGATGGTTAGTAAGGATCTGTATCGTGTTGTGGTGACACCAGGCATAGATCAAGCATTTGTATTCGGAGTCATTGCCGTTCTTGATTACATCTACGGTGAATCTACCAGGTGCTGACTATGAGCCTATGACACAGCAAACAACGCTTTCCTTTCTGTGACATACACAGAACTGAGCAGTTAAATTTCTGCATTTGGATTATGCTTCTCGTTTTTTTTCCTTCTTTCCCTTACTGTTTATTGGATAATTTTTGAGATGTCCCAACTCCCGGCTTGTACGAATTGGGATAAGCTCATCTGATAAAAGGATTTGAAGGTATCTTTGTAATTGATTGATTTGTAAATAAATATATACATTATTTTGTGCAAATAAGACTACCTCAATCTTTTCCATATCACCAACACACCATTACTAATTGGCTAGACTGGATGAGGAACACAAATAAGACTACATTAACTTTTTCCCTAGTCTTTGGCACTCTATATTCAAAAAAGAGAGCTTATTTCACCTTAATTAGGGTAACTAGTACTGTGCAAAACTATTGACTATAGTAGTATCTTCATCTTTTTATTATTTACTATGTAATAAACACTTGCCAATATGTCACTTTGACGAAACAGGCGATAAGCTAGAGCAGTTTTAATGCAGATAATAATAAGTGAAATCAATGTCACAATGTAAAGGTAATGGAAAACAAACAGGGCATCTTACTTGGCTACAATATTAACAGCTTTGTCGTGCTAGCTTCACCACAGTATAAGGAAGACTTTCAGTTCTCCGAAATGTCAGTTGGAAGTTCTCAGAAACCATAATACCAGCACAGCTTTACGCCATGGTATAAGGAGGATATCCGGTTTCCTTGCTCTCCAATTAAGACTACAAGGCTTTGATAAGAAGTTAGGAACATAAGTTTTAACAAAAAAAATTAAAAGTGGAAATTTTGCATCTCTTAAATGAGCAATGTAGAGTTTTTTAAGCTAGAACTACTAGTATTTGCCAAGTTGTGTCCACTGATCTGCAAAGATCTCAGCTTTATTCTATTAGCATCTTCAAGCATCAAAATGTGCTAGTATCTCTAAACATGAATTTAGAGACCTGCTTTGTGAACTAAATCAGATACATGCAATATCTAAGCAGCAAGTAAGCAACATAAATCTATACAAATAAATCAAAGGTTGTTATCAATTTTCAGAAACCCATACCTTGTTTGAGTTGAAAGGTGGGATCCTGAGACTGAGAACAGCATATTCATCGTGGTAACTAGCCACATTTTCTGTTATCTTTTGCGAAGGAAAAGGGAGGGTACATACACTTAAATGATGCAACTAAACCAAGATTATAGAACAACCACATATGTGAAACCCAAGGAAGTCATCAGTTTGAAGAGTAAAGAGGCAGCTAAATAGGCAGGAGAAAACTAAGTACAAAAGTCTTCTTCCATCAACAGATGACAATAATAAATGGAGTCGATCTGATTTCAGGAAAACAAAATCTGTTTTAGATTAACATGAAGATTGTGATACATTATCATGGACAACAACTCAATATCAGTTACTACTGAAGCACATCTTATGGCAGCAAGACTATGCCATTCCAACTCAACACTGTACAATATACAACTTTCCTAGTGACAAATGTGATGCATCTTTAAAGATCTAACAGTGACAGTGCACCCATTGATGTACCTATCCTAAGGGAAAGAAATATCATATAGATTGTTATAAGCCCGACTCCTAAGATCTTGTTGGGGCGCATATCATTCCTGGGTAGCACTGCAAGTGACCAAAGAAGCCCTGTCACTAAGAATCCCATAGTAAAAAACAAGCTACTATCTTTGGGTATTACAAAAGAAGATGGTCTCTTAGCCAAAGCCGCAAGCAGCATTGAGATCCCCAACCCGGCAAGTGTATTGAACATAGGGCCGGCATAACATCCTGACATTGCAATTTGTACACCATCACCACCATGAATCGCCAGTGCAACATTTGACGTCAAATCACCCATTGAGTTGCCCCATGCTAATACAGTCAATCCGAGAATTGATGGATTTATTCCAAATATCACACCCAGTGCCATCAGTAATGCAACAAGCTCATTTGCAACAATGTAGAACCAGATAATACTCATGAAAAATCCTCCCAACACCCATGGAAATAAAAATTTGCGAGGAGGCTGGTCAGCTCTGGTGTAAAGATATGCAAGAACACCCAAAATACCACCACAGCAAATGCCTATGAAATAACCAATCTTGACACTGGTAGATGCCTCATCATCTTTAGTGCTCCATAAAAATACCAGCAGGATAGGAGCTAACACAGCACTGGAAACTGCATAACCTTTGGACCACCTGTCCTCCTCAATGATGGGAATTGTCAATCTTCTAGGCAGAGTTAATGGAATCTCTAGCATTGATAAAACTTTCGAAGAGGAAGAGTTATCAGCGATTGGTTCCTCCTCATTCCAACCCCACAATGATTTTGGGCTATCCACACTATTCTTTGCACTCTGATTTGAATAAATTGCCACATTTGAAGCCCACATCCACTGCGGCAGCTTACTTTGAAGCTGAGGCACATCATTCGACTCTTCAGACTCAAGTAACCCAGCATATATGGACTCATCCTCCTCATTTCCCTGTGAAAACATACTTCCTCTAACTGGAAGCATCGGTGTTACAACATCCAACCTCAACTTCCGAGCATGCTTCCTCAAAAGCTCATTTGCAGCAACCACAAATCCATAAACCACGTATATCAACACAAATGCAATGGCACCCCCGACAGTAACATTCCCAATTATCAACATCATCGCAAGTGAAAATATAGTAAACAAGAAAAAACATATATCTCTGATAAAGCACTTCCTATCAATCTGAACCCCCTTATCAGCCACACACAGAGATATAATACCCACAACAACACAAGTAACGAAAACAGCTCCACCTAAAACACTATTCAAACCCACTTCCCCTGCATCCTTACCCACAAAAGCAGCAATACTGGCAAACACATCCGGAGCACCATTCCCAAGTGGAAGTAGAGACACACCCGCCACCGTGGCTGGCAAGTTCAACAGACTCGAGAGCTTCTCAAGAGAACAGCAGAAGTAATCCGCGGCAGTATTCCCCAACAGATAGAACAATGCCGCCAACCAAACCATCAACGCCGCATAGCCCAGAAAGTTAAAGCTCTCACAGTCACAGTAGAGAAACTTAATGTAATTGAAATACCCGCCGGGAGTACATTCCGGGTGGGCAATCAAGTACTCACATTTGCTAGCATAACCTTGATGTGTAAACAGCCCTGTACACATTTTGGGGTCAGCCGCTGTTACTTGATTGGCATCGGACCCATTAACACTAATACTAGTCTGATTAACCTGGACCATTCTCCGACGGATAATCCCAACCCGATTGCCCATAAAGGCATCGACTTTGGAGCTGAAACGAACCGAAAAGCCCGAATTCGAAGCGCCCAGAATAGGGTTTTCAATAAAACTCTTCTGGGTGTAGAACATGAAGAACAGCACCAAAGCACAAATCGTATTGAACCCCCCACGAAATCGGGAGTTGGGTCCCGCCATGATCGATCAAACCCTAAACTTTCCGATGAACCCTAAATCGAGAAATTGGGCAATCTAGGGTTCCGAATCGTTTGAATTGAATAAAGGGTCTGAATTGTAAGTATCAGAAGCAATAAAGATTGGGTCTTTCTTAAGAATTGAAGAGAATGGGAGATAGAGGGTTACCTTAATGGATAGGGGTTTAGCACTCTTCCTGTGTGAATGGGGTATTACCAGAAAGAGTGCTTAAAGAGAAGGAAGGGGCAGCTTCGGCGTAGCTTCTTCGGATGGCTCTATCGATGACTCAATCCAATTCAATTCAATTCAATTCAATTTGGGTGAAGGAGACCAACAGATGGTGCCGTAATTTCACATTTCAATTTACTCGCGCGTAGCACAGCAATTGGAGAATGAGAATGACTACGACGACGACTTCTCTTCATTTCCAATTTTTGGCTTGGTAAGCTTAATTTTTTTTTTACTGAGGGCCAGGATTCACACATAATCCCATGCTCATTTTTCTTGCGTTGGAAACGTTTTTACATACGGTGCCCGCCTACATGTATGAGGGCTACATATACTAAACTTTAGTAGTATAAGTACATTACAATGACAATATAGTGCTTAACATTTGAATTTGGGAGAAAAGAGTAACACATAAATCCGGTCAAGAGCATAAGCGTTGGTCCCCGAGGAGAGTTTAGAATGTGCTACAAGGAAAGTAGTGTCACATGATGAATTAGATAAGAACAAATGATAAAACTTATTATATGGTTCATCCGGGGGAGAGATCTAGCTTCAAGAAATGTTTAAGCAAATAATATTTTTGATATTTCGGGTGTGTCTTGTCTTAATTAGTATAGTTATAGAAAATCTCTCAATCCCTGATTCACCAAAAGATTTATTGTATCAGATTGTAATCTATAAATGAAGAAAAAATTGATCGGATGATCACTCAAGTATGACACGTTCTAAATTTTGCTCACTCATGTATGGCAAATATCAATTTTTCCACTATCGAATTACACTTTTACTCACTTTGCTCACTCCGAATTCTACAAAATTAGGGGTTTTGAATTCGAGTTATAATCGGCCAAGGAAACCTATTGGGCATTGTAGCTCTTTTCCTTGTGAGTCTTTTCATACCAAAGTCGAGTCTCAATTCAACCTGAAGAGGGAGAATCAAAAATTTGAAGTTTTTGATGTTCTTGAATTCAAAGGCCAAATTCAACCACTTCCATGATGAATTGGACTTAGATGTATTTGAGAAAATTGTTGTTCGGTTGATTTCGTACAGATTTAGCTCCAGTTCGCCAGAAATTGGAGTGGCGCCGCCAATTTCTCCGGTTCAGAGTGATCAAAGTGAGTAAAAGTGTAATTCGATAGTGAGCAAAGTAATATTTGCCATATATGAGTGGGCAAAGTTTAGAAAGTGCTATACTTGAGTGATCATCCGAGCAATTTTCCTATAAATAAATAAAGTACAGTTTCAGATCTATGTACTTGCGTATTTACATTTATCATTCAACACGTTATCAGCAGCTCTTGAGTTGATAGCAACCTATCCCAACCCCTAAACAAAAAAAATACCCTATATACTATAATCCTCCACTGTCGAAATTACCCTCACTATCGGAGCACCACCGTCCGTCGCCGGAGTTTGTCACCATCGCCGGATTTCGAGAATCTTTGCTTCAAACTTTTACTACAAAGTTTTCATTCCGAGCATAATACCTTCAAGGTAAATTTTCTTTCTTCTTCGATTTAAAATTAGGATGTAAAACTTTATTACCGCAACACCCTAGATCTAGGTCTAGATTTAGGTTTCAATATCATGATTTTTTATATTGCCTCTAATTCCTATGGATTATTGCAGATATGAGTGAAGAGAATTTAATCACCTCTTTCTCAAAGTTTAAACAACAGTGATGATCCTGAGGGAGTCACAGTATATATGAAAAAAAAAAGTCGATATTTTGTAACTCTGAGTCAGTCACGGTGTTATGGGGTGTGGTATGAAACCAACTGTTATTGCATCAATATTTGTGACCATACATCATGGATCATGTCTCTTCTTCCCTAAACTTGATTAGTGATCATAGTTTTTTCGATCGGTAAACTAATTTCATCTCTTGTCTTTTGTAGATGATTGAGCCAGCAAGACCAGAGTTTGACAGCCTTGATCTTCAAGGAGCAGAATACCACAGATGGGTCTCAGATGTGAGGAACACTCTCATCGATAAAGGATTCACATATATTATCCAACCACTACCACCAAGCCCTGAAGCCAGCAATGACACTATAGCTTGAAAAGCTCAAGCTCTAATGTTTCTCAGGAGACACATTCCTCCTGCTCTGAGAAAACAGTACTTGCTAAAGGATGACTTCGCAGATTTGTGGGTAACTTTGCAAGAACAGTTCAACAATGTGCATAACGCACAACTTCCAGAGTTCACAGAAAGATGTGATCAAATCTGGTTATTAGATTACCCTAAAATCAATGATTTTTATCAGGATATGTTAGAGCTTCAGTCCGAACTTTCCATTTGTGGCGTCGTTAAGACCGACCAAGCTATGGCCGAAAAGTCTTTGACTACATTTCCTACCTTTATGGACATACTTGCTCATCAGTATCACATTGATTATGAGCAAGGGAGACTGAGATCATTCAGTGATCTTATATGAGTGTGTTGGCTAAGAAAGAATGGCACTAGGAGATTCTTTTCCATAATAACACTAGGTCAGCCGGTACAAAGAACGTCCATGAGGCTCATCATACTGAAAATGTATGAAAGGATAAGAAGAACAATTGTTTGGAACCTTATCAAACTCGTGGTGGTAGAGGAGGACATGGCAGAGGTCGTGGCAGATGAGGAAATAGTTGGAATTTGACTTGGACTCGCCAAGGCAACAGCCACAATAACTCTAACTAGAATTCATCAAGTTCTAGTTCCAGGAACAATAGAAATTCTTCAAGATCTGCTTCTTCAACGTCTAGCTTGGCACCTTGCTATAAGCATATGCACAAGCAATATCATGCACCTAAGGATGTTTAGAATACCTACAAAAAATGCAAGTAGTACGTGGCACATGAGACCAACTACACTACGGATCAAGAGATGAAAGATGGCAGTAAAACCAATCTAATTGTAGTAGATATCCCCAATGTAAACCTAGCGATTGCAGATTTTGCTTAGTCTATGTATTAGACTACATGGCTTCATTTTTGAGACTTGTAGCACGTCAACCATTCAGTGCGTACCAGTTGGTAACTGAATATGAGCTTGACATTTTGTTTCTATGCATATTTGGTTATGCAGTGTATATGCCAATTGTGCCACTACAACGCATTAAAATGGGTTATCAACGTCGATTAGGCATATATGTTGGTTATAAATCTCCAACAATTGTCCGTTACTTAGAACTTTCGACAAGAGATCTTTTTACTGCAAAATTTGCATATTGTCACTTTGAATAAACATACTTCCTGACGTTAGGAGAGATTGAAATGCCTTGTTTCTGATTGAACGTCAGGAAATGTGTCTCTTGCCCATGTGGATGGAGTAGCATCGGCATCAACTCTCACCAGGAAGAGGGGGAGACCAAGAAAATCAATCTACAGATGAGCTGCCGACGAAAAGGATGTCATCCAGACACAAAATGATCATTTCATCATCAACATTGTGAATCTCATACATGAGATTGTTCCTGACTACATTTATGTTCTAGAATCACAAATGGCTTCTCTGGAGGACGCTTCAGATCCATATGTGATGTTAGAGAACAGTGGAATCTCACTAACTCACAATGATGTGCGCATTGTTATGGATAGATCATCCAAAGTAGTTGATGATGCTTTTGCTTATTCCATCGCTCAGGAGATTATTGGCAATAATAAAGTGGAACCTCGCTCGATTTTTGAATGTCAGCGAAGAGCAGATTTTCCGAAATGGAAAGAAGCAATACATACCAAACTAGACTCTCTAAACAAAAGGCAGATTTTTGGTTTAGTAGTGCTATGCCCACCAAATGTGAAGCCGGCTGGACATAAATGAGTCTTTGTTCGGAAGTGTAATGAGAAGAATGAAGTCATACGGTATAAAACTAAACTTGTGTCGCAAAGATTCTCTCAACGCCCTGACATTGATTATGAAGAAACATATTCTTAGGTTATTGACACCATTACTTTTTGCTACCTTGTCAGTTTGGTAGTGTCTGAAAAACTGAACATATAGCCGATGGATGTGGTGACAACATATCTCTATGGAAACCTTGATTCAGAGATATAAATGAAAGTGCCGAAAGACATGGTCATACCCAGTTCAAGTAACTCTACACCACAGAGTGCTCATGTGATTAGATTGAAGCATTCACTATATGGATTGAAACAATCCAGTAGGATGTGGTACACACGTCTCACTGAATACTTCATTGGGAAAGGATACAAGAACGATGATCTATGTCCATGTATGTTCATTAAGAGAATAAGTTCAGGATTTTCCAATATAGCGGTCTATGTTAATGATATGAATATCATTGGGTCTCTTAATGAAATCAATGAGACGGTTAGCTATTAGAAATCCGAGTTTGAGATGAAAGACCTTGGTAGGACTCGATTTTGTCTTGGTTTGGAATTAGAACATCAATTTTGTGGAATACTTATTCACTAGTGTGCTTATGTCCAAAAGATGCTTAGACGATTTAACATGGACAAAGCACACGCTTTTAGCACACCAATGGTCGTACACAGTCTAGAACCTAATAAGGATCTGTACCATCCAAAAGATGATGATGATGAATTATTGGGAGCTGAGATACTATACCTTAGTGCTATTGGAATTTTTTTTGTATTTAGCCCAATGCACAAGACCAGACATTGCATTCTCTGTGAACTTGTTAGTTCGGTTCAGTTCTGTGCCTACACAACATTATTGGAATGGTTTGAAACACATATTTAGGTACTTGAAGGG
Organism: Geum urbanum; assembly: GCA_946800695.1. Classification (NCBI taxonomy): domain Eukaryota; kingdom Viridiplantae; phylum Streptophyta; class Magnoliopsida; order Rosales; family Rosaceae; genus Geum; species Geum urbanum. The sequence continues at coordinate 8,711,258 of OX326997.1, forward strand.
TTCCATAGACTTGGTCTTATTCTTCCTATACACATAATACATAGAGAAGCATGAAATTCCTAGAAAATGGATGGTTGAATCACAACATTGGTTACAGAGCCTTCGACTCGTTGAATGTTGCACTCTGGACGGACCAGAGCCATACCTACGACCTGTCGAAAGTTGATCCGGCTTCAAGCATTATGCCTTATTTTAGTGCAGTACCTTATTCAGAGACACCTTGTGATGTCTTGGTTAGTTTTGCTGATGTTGTGTACCTCTCAGCCTCACATAAAGGACGTTCCCAGACCGATTATGTGTTTACCATGGGGAACACAACGATTTCTTGGAGATCAACTAAGCAGACCCTGATTGCTACTTCCTCAAATCATTCTGAGATCATTGCTTTACACAAAGTTGTTAAGAAGTGTGTTTGGCTTAGGTCAATCATACACCACATTCGAGGAACTAGTGGATTATCATCCACTACTGCAGCACCATCTTGTATCTTCAAGGGCAATACAACTTGCATTGAATAAATGAAGTTAAGATACATCAATGGTGATCATACATAACATATATCGTCGAATTTTTTCTTCAATCAACAACAACAACAGCTATTGAACATTCATGTGAATCAGGTATGTTCGGCCGATAATGTTGCAGATTTGTTTACTAGTCATTGCCAAAATCTACATTTGAAAAGCGTGTGAGACACATTAGTATGCAAAGATTGTCTAAACTCCAAGATTGAGTTACTGATCAGGGAGAATTCATTTCGTAGACATCAGGGGGAGTCTACATCATATGTGATCGTTTATGTAATTGATGCGTTGTACTTTTTTTTCTTCCTTCGGCCAAGTTTTTGTTTTTACCCAAGAAATTTTTGTTTGTTTGACAGGGTTTTTAGTGAGGCAACATGTTATGCATCATACATTAGGATCGCGACATAAGGGGGGGGGGAGTGTTTAAGAAAATAATATTCCTGATATCTTGGTTTGTGTCTTATCCTAATTAATATAGAGAATATCTTAATCTCTGATTTACCGGGAGATTTATTATATCAGATTGTAATGTATATTTAAGGTCATCTATCAATAAATAAAGTACAATTTCAAATCTATCTACTAGGCGTATTTATATTTATCGTTCAACAACTATGTTTTTATTTTATTTTTCAATTTTTAAAATTGACGACAATTGGTTGTCTAATGTCGACTCAACATAAAAACTTATTATGTTGAAAATAAAATCAGTACATCTTCCAAATGTCTTGATGGACAGTGGAAGAGCCAGGTTTTACAATGAGGGGACCCAAGATTTTTGTTTTAAGTCCAAAATTAAAGAGAGAGAAAAAACTGCAAAAAATAGTGTTCTACTAGGTTTAGGAGTCGAACCTCAGCACATATGTATGCACAATATTTACTTTACCACCAAACTAAATTAGCATCTCGTTTTATGTTAGAAACTCAGAATACTTATTCAAAAATCAGGCTCCCCCTGGCTCCCCTGTTGATGAGTAGACTTTATAATAATTTTCTATGTACGATGATGGATCATTCTGATCTTTCGATAAAAGCACTCATCAAAGTTAGCGACAAATAATTATTAATCTCTCAGTCAATCATTATTTATGAAGTGTGAATCAAAATTTGTGATTTTCGTGAAGCAAAATAAGAAAGAAAAACAAACTATATCATCGGTAATTCGTTGCTTATATTGTATTTGTAGCTGTTATTTTTATATTTGTTGTTCGTAATATCCACCGGAAACCATGCATTTGATCCGTAAGACCCTCAAAATCTCGTCCACATCACACTTCAAAACCCCAAACTAAACTACACCATTTGGCAGAGAAAGAGATCCCCAGTAATTGAGAACACTTCCATAGCTGGCTTGTGCTGCCAAAACTTGCCCATCTCTCTCTCTCTCACTGATCATATCTCATCACTCTTTAGGTTGGCTGGCCCGTTTCGTCTTTTCACCAACTCCTCCACACTGTCGTCGTCATTACCCGCGTGTCGCTCCAATCCGATCGATAATTCGATATACTAAACTAACACGCACTCCAGACCCAAAAGAGAGAGCAATCACCACACTCATTAAGTCATCATCACACTTGGAACTACTTATAAAAGCAACAAACTTTAGGCAATCCACATCCGTCACGGCATTACCCATCTTCTCATTTCTCTTATCTGATCGGTTTTCAGTAAGTGATCGTAATCTCTGTCTGTCTTTGTGCATTTGATATTGCTTTTGGCTTTTTTATTTGGTTTTGATGTTCGAGTGTTTTGATGTGTTGCAGAGATGAGTTTCGGCACAGAAAAAGACTATGAATTTCTGGGGAAGATTGGCCTGGCTACAGAGAATCCTGGTGGGTTCATCAATGGAAAGTGGAAGGCTTCTGGCCCAATTATCTCTACTTTCAACCCAGCAGACAATCAGGTCTGTGTGTCTCTTTTACTAAAGTTTTGATCTTTTTGTGAAAAATTTATGTTTTGGTTTCAATAGAATCATGACTGGTATTTGTGTCTTGTGCATTGGGATGTGTCAGGAAATTGCTAAGGTCCAGGAAGTGTCTATTGAAGATTATGAGGAGGGCATTCGTGCTTGTAGTGAGGCAACCAAGACATGGAAGAGTGTGAGTTCTCTTTTTTTCTGTGTTAGCTACTGAATCTTGATGTTGTTTGTAACTCAGAATTTGCTTTAAGTTTTCATTTTCATTCAAGTTTTAGATGGTTGGTGTATGTGTTTATTTGTTTACTTTTTTGTGTGCAGCTGCCAGCACCAAAGAGAGGTGAGATTGTTAGACAAATTGGCGACGCTTTAAGGGCAAAATTGGATTATCTGGGCAGGCTTGTGTCGCTTGAGATGGGAAAAATACTTCCAGAAGGAATTGGGGAAGTTCAGGTATGAAAATTCAGTTGTTGTTCAGTGATTAAGTTGGTGCATTCTTTGGTAATTCATGTGCATAGTTTGAAGATATGACTTCTATGCCTATAAACAGTGTGGTATATAGTGTTTCTTATGCATCTGTTTGCTTTTGCTGTATATTGAGTGTGTGAGACGGAATATAATGACCTTTTTAAGTAATTCCCATATGATAATGAATGCAGGAAGTTATTGATATGTGTGACTTCTGCGTTGGATTGAGCCGACAACTTAATGGATCTATCATACCTTCAGAACGTAAGTTCCAACTTAACATTTATTCTCTCATCCTGTTTTCAATTGCTAATGTGAATAACTTAGTAAAACTTTAAAGGCTCTAGACTGAGTATAAGCCTCACGTTGTTCAGCCAATTTATTGTTATATTGTCTTTAATTAACATCTCGCTTCTCTTGTTCAGGTCCAAATCATATGATGTTTGAGGTACATTACTGGATCCAGTATCAAACATTTATATCTGTATATTGTTCAAATATCATTAATTTCCTTTACATATCTGATGTTGATCATGCAATATTTGACAGTGTTATTCATTTTATTTACCACAGGTTTGGAACCCATTGGGAATAGTTGGTGTCATCACTGCTTTCAATTTTCCATGTGCTGTTCTTGGTGAGTTGGGCAACTGTTGATTTCCGTTAAGTCTTTCTTCTTATCTGTGTTGTCTTGGCAATCTTGCAACTTAGGTTAAACAAATCTCTTTCTTATGCACAAGAAGTCATGGCATGATGTTGGCTCTAGTTATTCTCCTACCTTTTCTATATTAAGTGTTAAGAGGCCTCCACTATCAAATGGGTTGATTGACAACTAATAATCCAGTTATTATATGAATTTAAATTTGCCGCCCACTCTGATATCTTTGTAATCTCAATGGTGGTCTAGGATGGAATGCCTGCATTGCGCTTGTCTGTGGTAACTGTGTTGTCTGGTAAGTTAATAGACTGATTTCAGAATTGGAATTTTGACAGTTTATTTGTAAATTTTTAAGTTTCATTCTTAAAGTATTTTAAATTAGTTACTTTCTTAAACATATGAAATTTTAACCGATTAATATATAAAAATGATCGGTTGTATATTAATTACACATGCTGCTATGTATTGTAGGAAGGGTGCTCCAACAACTCCGTTGGTAACTATTGCTGTAACGAAGCTAATTGCTGAGGTTCTTGAGAAAAATGACTTGCCTAGTGCTATATTTACTGCTTTCTGTGGTGGAGCTGAAGTTGGTGAAGCAATAGCAAAAGACAAACGTATACCTCTTGTCTCATTCACTGGAAGTTCAAAGGTACTGGTTGCATACTTGTGCCTTTCAACATTCTTTCTCTTTTTCCATCACCATGATGCTAAATTGCTAACCATAGCCACCACATTACCATATATAGGTGGGTCAAAAGGTGCAACGCATTGTCAGTGAAAGGTTTGGTAAATGCTTACTTGAATTGAGTGGGAACAACGCCCTAATAGTTATGGATGATGCTGACATTGACCTGGCAGTGCGTTCTATTTTGTTTGCGGCTGTTGGTACTGCTGGTCAGCGCTGCACTTCGTGCCGCAGATTGGTAAGTATTTGTTTTTACCAAGTCATCTGTTTGCAAATTCATGGTAGCTGTAGGAGTTGAACTTTCTTTCACCAATATTTTGCACCTTGAAATTGAATTGTTCAAAATTGTCTGCATGTATGGCTTCACTGGAATGCAGTTTCTTCATGAAAGTATTTATCAGAATGTATTAGACAAATTAGTTGGACTTTACAAACAAGTCAAAATTGGGAACCCGTTGGAGAAAGGAACTCTAGTTGGGCCATTGCATACTCACCATTCAAAAGAGAATTTTGAGAAGGGGATTTCGGCCATAAAATCTCAGGCATGTTCTACATCTTCAAGATAATTTTATAGAAATGCAGTAACAATGATTCTTTTGTCTTACAGATTATACTGTACTTTTTCAGGGAGGAAAAATTGCTGTTGGTGGATCATCTGTTGAGGCAGATGGCAATTATGTACAGCCAACAATTGTTGAGATTTCTCCTACTGCAGCTGTGGTCAAAGAGGAGTTGTTTGGTCCCGTTCTGTATGCTATGAAATTCAAGGTAGTCTCACTTGTGGAAATTTGCTTTTTAATGATGGTTCCTATGAGTTTGTTCTAAGATTAAAACTTGTGACTTGTTGTTTGAAATCTGCAGACTCTTGATGAAGCAATTGAAATGAACAATTCTGTACCACAGGGATTGAGCAGTTCAATCTTCACAAGAAAGCCAGAAATTCTCTTTAAATGGATTGGGTCAGTTTTCAAAGATGGTCACTAACAGACTTTCAAAACTAATTATATGTCTTTTGCTCTTGTTCTTGATGCTATTCTTTTTATGTAGTCTCATTTTTCGTATAACATCAGTCATGTGACAATTAGAGATTTTAACTTACAGTGTGCTATATTCGGCATACGGTGCAGGCCACAGGGCAGTGATTGTGGTATAGTGAATGTGAATATTCCTACTAATGGCGCTGAGATTGGCGGTGCTTTTGGTGGAGAAAAGGCAACTGGTGGCGGCCGTGAAGCAGGGAGCGACTCCTGGAAGCAATACATGAGACGCTCAACATGGTAATATTGCATGACACTCACTCTACTAACTTGCTTGGATTCGTCTTACTTTCTCGATCAATTGTATGATAAGTTGACCAATATCTTGAACAACTTGTATATTTGACAGTACAATCAACTACGGGAGCGAACTACCACTTGCTCAGGGTATCAATTTCGGCTAAGCAGACTTCATGGAAGAGATCGGTAGTCTCTCGATCACTTCATATCAGAGAACTACATTCTGCAGAAACTGCTGCAGGTCTAACAAAAACCCTACCGCATATGTTCAATGAAGCCTAAACTGAGCTTCCTGGTGAAGTTTAGTGCAAGACTCATGTTTACATTCCTAGTCTTCAAAAATAAGAAGCAGAATGTTTTAATAGCATCCTCTTCTGTGACTCATTTTCTTCCCTAAAGGCTTCAGTTGGGATCAGACACATCAATGAAATGAAAAATGGACCCGAATATATGATTAGTGTGGTCCAAGTTCATAACATTGTTCTTTAGATAAACGACAACCTTAAAACCTTTTATGTCAGACATGACACCTACAGAAGCGCTTTCATGAAAAGCACTCATCATTCTAATATGCTTTTAGCAGACGCGTTTTCCTACAGAAGCAAAAGCAAAAGCAAAAGCAAAAGCTATAATAAATTGGAGATGTATAAGTGAGAGCATGGACTGGTATCAATGAGCCAGTAACTTCTCTGTTTCTATATTGTTGACTCCTTTATTGTCACAATATGGGGCCAAACGAGCTTTACATAAATTAAAGTGTCTGAATTCTCTAATAGAGGTTTAGGTAACCTACTTATGAAAAATTGCATGACGGAAAAAGTCTTGGCCTTTTTTACTCAACAGTTAAGTGCCTATACATAGGATTCATAACCAATTTTCCACGTAGCATGAATCTATGGAAATGTTGATCTCATTTGACCAATACAAAATATGAAATTTGGCTCCAAAAAGAACAGGAATCCGTTACGTAATCAATCTCATCGCCTGTTATTTAAGTCACGAGACAAAAGATAGGCACATAATATACGATCAAGAGAAAAATCTAGAGAATTTGAAACAAGTGATTAATGATAAACATTACAACTCGCCCGGCAAAGCTGTACCTGTCCCCCAAATTCTTTCGGTTTCTTTTGTCAGATACTAGTGATTTCATGCCTCAGAAAAACAAATAATATGCCAGAGCGTTATCTACAAAAACTTGTTGCCTGAATGAAGATTACTCACAAAACTAGAGCACTGCATTAGTGCATTTCTCTCAGGGATACTTCTCAGCAATTTCATTGTTGTGTTTCAAATGTACCATAATGAAACCATAACCGTAAAGAATCTAAACGCTATTATGATATCAGTCAAAGACAGCAATCCAAATTCAATCGGCTTCGCTGTTTTCCCCCAGAAATTAAAAACTTTCCTATACAGAATTTCACTTTCTAAATTATTTGAATTGCTCTCATGACCACAAATCCAACCCTATACAAAATCATAGCTAGAAATGCCCAATTCTCTCTCTCTCTCTCTCTACACACACACTCATTTCCAATTTCAAAGACACAATGATGCAACAAAAACACATCTCCATATGATCATTTCTCAAGAATCCCAATACAAGATGGAACAAAAAATCTCTGAAGAAACTAAAGAAAGGGAGACTCATATATATATATACACATTGAATCCAGAGCCATGAACATATCAGTCTTAGTCTCTTAGATATTAATCTCCGCAAAAAAAAAAAAAAAGAAGAAGAAGAAGTTCAACATTTCCATGGATGAAATAATCTAAACAAAAACAGAGTCTAGAAACAGAGGTTGCTCTGTTTTTGTGACACATGCTATTACCTCAACTATTGAGAACCGGAAAGCAGCTATCGGAGCGAACCAGCGGTGGCCCACTAACCCACCGGACCTCATCGCCGAGAGAAGAGCTGGAGTTTGACCGGCGGGCCCTCTTCGGAGTATGCAAGCTCCGACGGAATACCCGGCCCATGGCGAGAATTGGGTGCTCTGTTTTGGAGTCAAAGGGGGATGATCTGAAGTCTCGGCAGACGGTGATGTGGCGGTTGAGAGCTTCCTCGGTGGATATGAGGCTGTTTGATCGGAGAGCCTCATCTTTGACGGCTTCGGAGCAGAGGCCACATATCCAACGGCCTTGGTAGCGCTCGCGGACGCGTGTGATGTACGCGGTGGTGCAGTCCTCTGTGAAGCCGCACGAGTCACATTTGACGGAGTAAACTTCGAGTGGAGAAGGAGGAGGAGGACATGGAGGTTTGGTGGTGGTGTGCTGAGACTCAGTGATGGCCATTGTTGTTGTTATTACAGAGTTGAAAGCTCTGTCTTTGGTCTCACTCTCTCTCTCTCTGTTTTTATGTTCTCCAGAGAGACTAGACTCTGTTTTGTAATTTTATTTTTTTACACTGTTTGTTTTGTAATTAAAATCGGCTGTAAATAAGGGCTCTCCTGTCATGGATTTTCTTACGTATTGGCCTGGCCTAAATTTGAGTCTTTGATTTTTCTTTATTTTAAATTTTAAATTATTTTTCTTAGAGGGAGTGTGGATTCGTATATGGCAAAATGATTTTCATTTGGCAATTTGGCTTTGAAAGGGACCATTCTGGCATTTTAATTTTCAAAGTATTTGGAGTAAATTTCCATTTTTGTTTTTGTTAAAAAAATAAGGAAAAGAAACGTACTGCCGTGTGACTCCTGTGAGGTTTTTGTTTTAGACCATGTTTTTGGTATATTATCAAAACATATGTCCCATGAAGCTGAGTGAAGTAGCTAAAGGTTATCCTAGGAAGAAAGGGAATAGAATCTTATCTAATCCATTTGAAAGAGGAAAATATATGGAGATGGGTAGAAATAGTACACTCTTGCATCCGCTTTGGTGTAATTGTCTCAAAAGCTGATAACTGGATCTGGATGTCTATATTTAATTTGGTGTTGTAAAATGCGACTGACGACCAAAATTTATAGAAGGGGTGTGTTACTATCACATATTAGTAGCTATCTCGCTTTGTACAGCCGTGAATTGCTTCAATTTCTGTTTAGATGAAACCAAATTCGACTGATAAGTAATGAGTGGTAACATATATTGGTAGCGTGAGAGTACTTGCGTGTTAGCTTGTTCTATCTCTAACATTATCTTGATTCCAACAGCGACCAGACAGCACCGTGTTTGTAGATGTTTGTCTCCACTCTCCATCTCAAGCCAAATATTATGGACTCTTCTGTTCATTGCCATGACATGAAGTCATGAACAATGATGAATCTCTACCACACACGTACTCACTTCATCCTTGCCAAAGTCTACTAGCTTCGATCTTCCTTATGGCTCTGAAGCACTTGCTAACTTCAATCTCAGGCTTTGTGTTAGCTTGTTTGCTAGCTTTCACAGTTCAAATCTACTTGTTCTCGCCAATATCCCCAGTCTTACTTAAACTGCCTCCACCATCTGCTTCACTCCTTCCTGAAAACAACATATTACAGGTGAAGATCGATTTTCGGAGATTATTTTCAGCTTTTCCAGTTGTGACTTAATTTGTGCTTGTTGTGTTTCACTTTGTTGTTTGTGTTTGGATGCAGAGAGTGATTAAGCTCGGAGATGGACTACTCCTGAAACCAGAAGATATTGCTTTTGATAAAGAAGCTGGCACACTCTACACGGCTACTCGAGACGGTTGGATCACAAGGCTACACAGAGACGGGTCCTGGCAGAATTGGAAGATGTTGAATAGTCAAACACTTCTTGGAATTACTATCACAAACCAAGGTGATCTTGTTGCATGTGATGTTCATCAGGTAACTCAGACTACTTTCCTTTCATCCTAATTCAAGAATATGATGCATTGGACTATTGGGCACGAGGGATGCTAGCAATGAAGCAATCTTCTTTTGTTTTCAGTTTGTAACACATTTCCAGCTAGGGATAAAACCACCGTTTACGAAGAATGCATGTCTACTAAACTTAACCAAACTGTTCATCATGTGATTCGCAGGGTTTGCTGAAGGTTACTGAAAATGGAGTCACGGTTCTTGCTTCACACGTTAATGGGTCCAAAATTAGGTAAGAGTACGTCTGCTTTATACGGTAGTTTTATTGTGCCAAAATACACGTTCTTACATACTTTGGAGAAGAACACATCAATCTATGTCTTGAAATGTGCAAGAAAATTGTATGATTCCAGAGACCTCAGTTTACCCAGACAAGAATTTTACCTCCAATATTACTCACGTACAAGATCTTATTATGCAAGTAATGCAACTGTAACAACTTCTTTGCTACTTGAACAAATAATAATTCGTGTTCAATCGATGTGCTTTGACTGCTTTCACAGCCTTGTTATAATCAAATATTTGCCATTCTGTTAATCTGTTCTCTTAGAGATTTGGCCATGCATGCCACGTGCCAACAATATATATATGCATGTGTTCTCTCTCATAAACGAGGGTCGTGCATGCAAAGCCTTGGCAATCCTTCTGATGCGACACAAACAAAACAAGAAGATCATCTTGTATATATTGTGAGGTGTGCATGGCAGTTTCCCTCTCCTACAAAAAAAGAGATAGGGAATTGTAGTAATGCTTAGATATACAGCACAGAATCTTTAATTTTATATATTCTTCTGGGATCGCTGCTCATAGTTTCATACACATCATGGTCGTGTTGGTGTATAACATAACGCCATGACTGTTACTATCAAAGCTTCAATTACTTTTGCTTCTGGGATTTTTCTAGGGTTTTAGTGTCCACAGCTATTGGCAAAGTAGCAACGGGAAGCATGTGCTTCTTACTATCCCAGAATAGACCACTGAACTTGTAGATGATCGAGAACTTGTGGATGTTAACTTCTTCATTTGCATGTTGTTCACACCAGATTTGCAGATGATGTGATTGAAGCTTCAGATGGGAGTCTCTACTTTAGTGTAGCCAGCACCAAATTTGGTCTCCATAATTGGTATCTGGATGTGCTCGAGGCAAAACCACATGGGCAGCTGCTCAAGTTTGACCCTTCATCAAATGAGACTTCTGTTTTACTTGAGGGTCTGGGCTTTGCTAATGGAGTTGCAGTTGCAAAGGACCAGGATTATCTGGTTGTCTGTGAATCATGGAAGTAAGTTTGATTTGATGCAATAACAAACACTAGTAGCAAGCTAGCTTGTTAAAAAAATGAGCGCATTACTAATAGCGTTTTGCATGGGGGCAGATTTAGGTGCCTAAGGTATTGGCTGAAGGGAGAGAAGACAGGGAAGACGGAGATCTTTGTTGAGAACCTTCCCGGTGCACCGGACAACATCAATCTTGCTCCAGATGGGTCTTTCTGGATTGCTCTGATTCAGGTTATACAATATATGCTTCAAATTGTTCATCTTTCTCGGTAATGAACTATCCATAAGACCAGTTACTAAGTGGAAAGATATGAATGCTGCAGTTGACTACAGAAGGGCTGGAGTTTGTGCACAGCTCCAGAGCAGCCAAACAATTGATAGCGACATCTAGCAAATTAGTAGAACTAGTTGGTGGAATGCACAAGAAAGCTACGGTGGTGAATGTGGGAGCCGACGGCAAAATAATCAAGAAGCTCGAAGATCCTGATGGAAGCATCATGTCGTTTGTGACATCTGTTGTGGAATTTGAGGACCATCTTTACTTTGGGAGCTTGCATAACAACTTCATTGGCAAGTTGCCACTGAATGTTACTTGATGCTCAAATGCTAGCATGAGCATGAATATAGGTTTGCTTATCTCAGGTCTAAGAAAATATGAAAAAACTAAGAATATCTCCGTAAGATATGTATCACTTGGACCGTCTCTGTCTAGTGTAGAGAACAAAACTATGAGCTACTAAAGATACTTAGAAATTAGACCTACTGCAACCTCATTCTCTTCTCTGGATTCTTCTTAACGTCCTTAGGTGATTGCTTCTCCAATGCACTCGATCTGTTGTCTCTGTTGTCTTTTGTCCTTTTGCTGTTGATGAACTCGGAGAAGGATGGAATTGGTGGCAGCGTTGTACTCGGGGAATCACTATGTGTTGGTGACACAGCTACTGAGGCATCCAAGCTAACCCTGTCATGGGATCCCTCCACCAATGGTGATTGTGTTGCAGAAGGTTCAGTTTTGAGTGACAGGGAAATGGTAGCAAGACAATCAGTCAAGTCACTAGAATTTACAGTAGATAACCACCTCACTGTACTTGCCACTTGAGAATAATAGAATGATTTCCCGGTTTTCCCGTACTTCCTGTAACATTCATTTTCAAGGAGAGAGGTTGAACTTTCCACATCAATCCTGCATAGGATATTCTTAAATAAATGAGAACCCCATAGCTGCGAGAAACCTAAAGTCAAGCAATTAACTGGTCTGGTGCACATTACAATGAGATATCAGTTAAAGAACCTCTAATACGTCTGGCTGTCATGAGATCAAATATTTCAATGCATTTCAAATAAAAACTCTCTGGAAACATCAATTGAGGGTAAAAAAACAGAGCTTACTTTAAGTTTTGAAGGCATTGCTGAGCCTGATTAACAGCATTTTCTAATCTCTGCTTGCTTGCTTCCCTAAATGTATCAGATATAGCATCTGTGTTGAGTTTATCCGGCTGTCATCAAATTAGGCAAAAGAATAGTTGTTCAAGGGTAATGATCTCTGTGCATTTTATATTTAACAGTATATCTATGAGCAATAGTACTTGAGCAGAAACATTCAATATGATAGATGGAACCTTCTTATCAGAGGATTTATTGCAATATTTTTCTTCTGTGCGTTGCAAGGCTTCCAACTTTTCATCGATCAACTTTGATTTGGTAAGGCTCTTGATGGCCGCAAGGTCCGCAACATCATCTGAGATGTGAAGGGGATTATGAGTAAGTGAGGACATACAGTTGTTAAAATTGCCGTGTCTTTTATCACCCAAAAGAAACAAAGATTTCTGGTGAATTTAAAATACCATCAGAATCAGATATGTCCTCCTCAGAGCAACTTGCATCATCGTCGCGGTTCCACAATTCAGAGGACTGATGTTCATTAACCTTATTGGAGGAGCTGAAAATAAAAGACATCAATGAATAAGCAAGCTCCTATTTAGATAAACCTTTGAAGGATAATGAGTAACTAGGTCCAATTGACAATAGGACTTTAGTCAACAAATAAGTGAGCCTAACTATGGGCCTGATTTCATTAACTGCAGTTGTGCTAAAGCCCAAGGCCAATGAAACCACTGCTTTATGTAATACTTAATGCTAGATCCAAACTTCCTTTCTGGAGAAATACTGACATAAAAATTTACAATCCATGGTGCCTTATAGTCATAAAAGCCTTTAAATAACTAAAGCACCACATAGAAAAGAGCACCTGCTCATAAAAATTTGAGATGAACCAGCTCTCTGCTTTACAGTCCAAGCAGTTGCAATCTCTTCCAAGTTTTTGGCTACTAGGTTTGGATGTTTGCATGCATCACATGTCTTGCTACATAGTGATGCAGGTACCTGTTTCAAACTATGTCAGTATTCTAGCTACTTAAGCATTGATACTGAACTCAAATACATGTGTCCCTCTTCCCTACTACCTTTTCACCAAAATTCTCGAGGATCTTTTTCCTCCTGCATCCAGAGCCCTCACAATACTCAACCATCTGCAAGTTTTGAATTCCAATCCAATATAAAGCATCAACAAACTATACTTCATTCAGACACTAATCAAATTATAGAACTTACTAAAGTTACCTGTTGAAAGTCGGCCATGGATTTTTTCGACAACTCTTCCTGTGAGTTTGAGACTTTTAATTTCTTGTTCTGAGCATTACTTAGAATAAATTTCTGCATTAAATGACCAACTGAAGAACCTCAGCCAAACAAGGAATAAGAGCATGAAAGGATACGTAGGCATGGTAATAAAGAGTATTACTGAACCAACCATTCTCTTGCAATCTTCAATTCCGTAGTACAACAGGCTTCTGGAGGGTAATTGATCACGACCAGCTCTACCCGACTCTTGGTAGAAGCCTTCCGTTGACTTCGGGATATTAAAATGGCAAATGATTCTGACATCTTTTCTATCTATACCCTTGAAAATCATCATAAAGACCATTAGAGGTCATAACAACTGCTAAACATATCCCAATTTAGTAAGAACAAAATTCTCAAAAGTTTTGTGTAGTAATTCAGTTCATACCATCCTGGAGATAGAGACACCAAAAGCTCAATTATAGCTGCATGTACCAAGACAAGCTCCAAGTGCAAATATTGAAAGAAGAAGAAACAAGGACATCACGATCCCAATCATGAGCTGGAAGTATCAAAAATGAAAGTACAGCCTTATCTATATTATCATACCCAAAAGCCACTGTTGCAACGACAACTTTTATATTAGATGAAATCCAATCATCCAAAACAGAACTCCATAATTTATCATTCAATCCTGCGTGATAAGCTGAAAGCAGGAGAACGAGAATCACATTGAAGATAATTAAAAGACAATCGAAGCCAAATAATAATCAATTGCCATAATTGATAAACATATTCCTTTTTCTATCAAGGAGGGAAAATGAAAGAGGCTGGGAAGAAAAATGAGAAGAGATGAGAGAGCTGAAGAAGAGAGAGGAATAACAGAATATAACAATGGAGTAAAGAAAACAAAAGGTGTGATTATAATGAAACAAGCGGTGGAAGGTTGAGTGAAAAAAAAAAGTAACTTACCAGCACATGAAATCCCGTTTTGTGATAGATGAACAGAGAAGTCATCACACATTGTTTGTTCAAGGCAGTAAACAATTGCACAGATATCTCCACTAGATTTTAGTACGTCAGACAAGTCAGCATACACATCATCTAAAAGATCTTTGTATCGAACTGCAATAAAAAAAATCTAGTCAGATGTGTCTATTGTAAATTAAGGTTGAGTCTGCTCTTCACTTAAATTCATGCAGTATGTACACCACAGTAATGATACAAAGAATAACTTTGTCCAAGCTTGAAACTGATTAGCAAAGAGATAGACTGTAAACAGGACATGCAACAAGTTAAAGGCACAGGACACACCTTCATAATGTATATTAGGACGATTGAAGAAGATTTTAGGACTAAAGGGTTCTGGAGGCATAAGGACTCTATCACATCCCTCTGAACTCTGCAGAAAAAAGAAATGAATGGTGATTGAATAGTTAGTTCTTCTCATTCAAGAAGAAGAAGTATTCCCCTTTACTTAAGAAGAATGCAAATTTTAAAAGGAGCAGACACAGAGAGACCTATCTACAGACATGTTAAGTTTCTGTCAAAGCCAATGTTGGTACACCTGGGAGGTGGCTCCTCAAAGACGATAGCTTGCGATAGCTAGGCCTGTTTCAAAATGAAGGATTATAACCACACTTCCCTCTGGCTTTCACTACCATATAATAAGGTTCAAAGCAAGTATTATTTAGATGATAAAAAGTTCTCACAATCTTTGTATAAATCGTATCTGTAAAATAATGAATTGTGCTTGAACGTATTGGCATTACAAACCTAAAATCATGGCCCCATGAAGAGATGCAGTGCGCCTGAAATTGAAAAAATGAAAGGTAAACTTATCATGTCCATAAAGGCATACCGTTCACAAGTGAAAAAAAAAAACAATGTAGCTTCACACCTCATCTATGGCAATGAGATTCAACAGCCCCCTCGAGTGAATCTTCATCGGCTTTGCCATAAATCCAGCTGTAGCAATCAACTCGGGTGTCACATACAGCAGCTTCAAAGACGGTCTCCCAGAATCAAGGTCTTCGTGTATCTAAACTCGCCAAAGAGAAAGCCATCAATATTCTCGTAATCTCATCCATAACAAACAACTAGTCATTTTCTCCATTATAAGCAGGAAATTGCTATACAAAGCCGAACTCTACCTTGTTTTTGACTTGGTCTGTCTGCATGGAGGACAGATACTCAGCAGCAATTCCTTTCTGCTTCAAATCCATCACTTGGTTTTCCTGGTCAAATATGCCACAACACATCTCATGATCTCAACACATTTACCTCCGAATACCGAAAACTCGAAAACTGGTCCACTAATCACATGGAGAGGCCTACTTACCATCAGAGCTGCAAACAAAAAATGCATAAGCTAAGAAACAAACACTTCCATATTTCGAAACAATTTCAAATATCAATTACGATCAATTCAGCTACAGATATATAAATAGCTACAGAAATTCAATTCTGACCTATTAAAGGAGAAACAACGAGGACGATTCCGGTGCTGTTGGCCAGCGCCGGAATCTGATAACACATGGACTTCCCGCCACCGGTCGGCATCAAACAGAAACAGTCTCGTCCTAAGATTATTGCACAGAAACGACAGCGTTTTAGTGGTTTATAGCGAAGACGAAGCAAAACAGCAATGGCGGTGTGCGTGTTTTTTTTTGTACCTGATAGAACGGCTTCGATGGCCTCTAATTGCTTTCCTCTGAAATCGGGATGACCGAAATGCCATCGGAGAAGCTTCACCAGACCTTCCTTTCCGAGCTTCCGATGATGCTTCACAACGCCGCCTGCATTTTGCAACGGCAAACTCGATTTCTTCATTTTTGCGAGCCAAAAAGTACCAAGTAGAAGTGTTGTGAGAGAGCCAAAGAGAGCCCAGAAGCTTTCGAGAAATTTTGAAAAATACCCTATTTTGGGTCATTAAGATGACTTTTACCCTCATCTTTGATAGCTATTCAATAATATCCAAAAAGAGTTAAAAAGCCTCAGTAATTGATTGAATTACATAACACAGCTTAGAACTCCAGCTCTTCCATTCACAAACTCATAAAAATCAGTTGAAAATCATGTCTCCATCGCTAATCGACTACACAGATTCTCACACCTTTCAATCCATGACTCTTAAATCATACCCAACAAATCGATCACATCGATTCAGATGTCGTAGATGAAAAAAAAAAAAACTCAAATTCTCCGAATTGATTCCGTAGGTCAATGCGACGTAAATCCAAATGGTGATGTACTTGATCAGGTTGTGACTGTTGAGCCGTTGAGGTGTTTTTGATAAAAAAAAAAATCTTATTCAAATTCTTCGGTTCCATTTTTGCGTAATTATGTCTGCTTCATATTCGTTATTCATCAATTCAGAAATTGACAATTCATTGCGAACATCCTTTGGTTCTAAAGCTCTCACATGAGAATTTTTTTTTTAGCTAAAAACGATATTTCAAGAGTCAAATATTGGCCATAACAAACCCATCACTAATAAAAAGCAAAACTTGAAAGAAACCAAGATAATACAAATTGGGTTTACAAGCAGAGACCAGGTCTCCTCTTGATGGGTTTTAATGGGTTCATGAGGGTTAGTTGTGGGAGACGAGAAAAAACGGAATAGTTGTTGATGTTGCCTCCATACAACAATAGTGGATACTGAATTATTAATGAACTTGTAAAAAAAAAATATTGATGAACTGATGATACAGTAGTAGAAGAGAAGAGAAGAGAAGAGAAGAAAAGAAAATCGCATATGGCAAAATTCTGCTCGAGTAAACATAAGATTGGAAAAATAAGTCTTTTGAACTATGTGGGCAATCCATATCATACTAGTGCTACATAAGTCTTTTGAACTTCTGATGTGGGCATTTTTCAATGAACTACAAAAATTTGGTCAAAAATTATTTTAAAAGCGTAAAAGAGGGTACTCATCAAAATTTCTCAAAGCTTTCATATGTACCTAGATTGTTTTTTTTTTTCAAATTTATAATTTATAATTTATTTTAACTTATATATAGGGTGGTGAAATTGGCATTCTTTTTTTACAAACTACACCCCTCTTCTTCACAATTTAAAGCAAAAGTGAATAAAAAATACATACAAAATATATAGAAGGGGGGGGGGGGGGGGGGGTGTGGTTTGTAAAAACATAGGTGTCAATTTCACCTCCCTGTATATATATGCGTATAATTTTTATTTTTATTTTTGCTGTGTTTTCATGTTTTGATTTTAAACAAGAAAGTACACTTTTTTTATATGTCCAAAATTTTAAAACATGGCTCTACTAGGGTTTTCTCTTCCATTTTCTTCCTCTCCGAGAAAGATCCCCGTCGGCTTTCTCTTCGGAGTTGAGGCACCAGAGACGGATCTCCATCATCTCGCCCTTTTCTTATGGATCTTGTTCGCCTTTGCTCGAGAAGAACTTCTTCCCATAGAACTTCTGTTTTCGGTCTCGTCTCTGCGGTTGGGGAGAATCAGAGGGCTTTCATGCTTTAAATAAGAAAGTACACTATTTTTAGAGGCAAAACTTTACAGAATCTACTATCGAAACAAGAACATTATTTGTGATCGAGTCACCTCTTTCTCTTTGAGGGTTGTTGATACAACGCATTTGCAACCATTAAATTAACACTTAACAATCAACAAAAACGCGTAAGCAATTAAAACCCTTTGTTGTAGATGTAGCATTGGTAAATAGGGTATCGTTCTTAACCGGGGATTGAGGGTGCATGCATATTTACGCTAAGGTTTGAAAGGGGGTTTGAAAGTTGGTTATTTATAATCTACGAAAATAAAGAAAGAAAATGGTTAGTAAACATATAGAGAAATCCTAGGTTCTATCATGCTTCACTCATAGACAAGTAGAAAACAAACAAGAACAAAGAACCCTAAACATGCTTACTAAACCGAAAATAAACACTAAACTATTATATACATGTGATCGACTCATTCTTTCATCCTTTGCCGTTTTATACCTAGACTTCCTAAGTGTCAACGAAATTCTTAACTCTAATCAAAACACACACACATGCTTATAATTGAACAAGACAGCAACCAAAGCGAGCTAACTCTCTAATCCAATTTTATCTTTGTTATTAGTTCGTGAAACATGCTTAAAAGAGAACCAAAGCGAGTATCTACTTAAAAACAGTTTCAAGCATTAAGAACATATAAGCACACACATGTATTCGAATCAAAGTTAAAAACACATGGAAGAAACTTAGAAGAATTTAGAAATATAAAGCCTCTTATCAAAACTTGTTCTCAAAATACAAACAAAGGAAATCCAAACAAAAACCGAAACAAAATAAAAAGGGGTCATGTTACACTTTTAGATTCCGTGAAAGCGCACCGCAAATCTTCAAGTGTAGCTACTCCTTAGTTGATGACGAGCCCAAGAATTCCCAGCCAAAGCGAGCAAAGTCCTTCTTGAGGTGGAGGAGAGTGTTTACGGGATGAAGTTTGGTGGTGTTTCGGGTTTTGAGGGGATGGCCGAGTGTTTGGAGGTTGAGGAGCTGATCTTTGGCAAGCTTAGAAGTCTAGAATGAGTGATGAGAATGAATGAGTCGAGCTCCCCTTTATATAGGAGAAGAGTAGGGCTTTTCCTACCAAAACAAGACTTTCCTTATGTACCCGGGCAAATCTGACAGTCTATCTTCAAACGCGTTTTCCCGGAGTTTCAGATCTTGGAAAATTCCGATTCTTGTTTCATTGGAAAGCTTATTCAAAGGGCTATAAAATCCATATAAGGAACGCCATATTTGGAATTGAATTGGATTTACTACGGATTTTAGAAGTTAAGTGACCTGGCTGCCCTGTTTTCTTCTTCTTCAAGGAAAAGGAAATCTTCATATCTTCAAATCTTGCATTCCTTATTCCCTAATAATTCTTGGCCGAATATACCATATTCTTGCACATATTTTGGCCCTCAAATCAGGTATTTATCTTCATGGAATATCCTCCAAAATTCGTCCATTATATGCTCCATATATTCCGCCATATTTGCTCTTTCCTGGGTCGCGCAGGAGAAATGTCTTCATCTTTTTGTCCACCATTTTGGTATCCATTTCTTTTGGCATTTGGTCTTCAATTCTTGACACCATATGGGAATGCATTTTAGTAACCATTTGAAGACCATTCCTCGGACCATTTCTTCTCCGGATTTGAGAACTTCCTCCTTAATACGCTTTTAGCTCCAAAACTCCTCCTTTATTATTTTCTCCTTTATTTCTACCTAAAAGCATAAAGTAAATTAGAAACATATTTATTAAGCATAAAACAAAGTTAAATGTAGAGAGAATTGCGTTAAGAATCAAGTATGAAATGCGTTGATCAAAATCCCCCACACTTAAACTTTGCTAGTCCCTAGCAAAAACTTAAAATAAAGGAAACGAGAAGGCAAGCAACAAAATTCCAACGATGAGGCTAGCCTTTACGTTGAACATAATTCATGGACTCAAATAAAATAAAAACAACTTCTAAGCCCTTAGCAAAATTTGTCTCAGAAATTTTCTTAAGTATATGGCGATGGAATCACAAGATTTCATAGTGAAAAGTTCAACAATTTTCAAGAGATAAGAGAAATATGATCATGTCATGAACAAGTAGGACTTGGAGTAAACGATGGTGAAGTCAAAGCTGTGCATGTTTCGAAAAAATTTAAATCAATCTCACATGGATGCACTCATCATATTTTCACTCATGAAAAGAGGTTCATTCAAAATGTATATGTATTGCATCGAAATACCTCATAATTACTTGCACAAATGAACCAAACCATATGCTTACTCATGTAACTTACTCAACCAATTGAAGGCTACTCATCTTAAGGATCATAAAGGACTTTAGAAAGGTTGTAATGAGGCTAAGGCTAAGACATTCGAAATTTAGATAAGTGGTGGTGTAAAAACGTTTCAAAGACTTAGTCTAGCACTTAAAACTTCTCAAATTCGTGGCTCATCCTTTCTACACTTTTTTTTTTGTGTCAAACTTCAAGATCGGGGGCCAATTTTCATCTTTTTGGGCCCTAACTTCATTTTCAACTTCACTTGTCCA
The DNA here is from genome assembly GCA_946800695.1 of Geum urbanum. NCBI lineage: Eukaryota > Viridiplantae > Streptophyta > Magnoliopsida > Rosales > Rosaceae > Geum > Geum urbanum. Next base: position 8,731,571 of record OX326997.1, read on the forward strand.
AACTTTTACATTTAGAACTTTTGCCGGAGAGCTATTACACACATATTTTTTTCTTTTCTTTTCTTTTGCTCTCGATATTTTCTTCTTCTTTTTTTTTTTCTTTGTATTTTCGGCATTCATCTTTTGGACAAGTCTTCCCTTCTTTGTATTCTTTCATCTCTTTTTCGCCACTTCTTTATGCTAGCTTCGAAACTTCTTCACCAAGTCTTTAAAACAAGGGTAGGAACTCTACACTAGGCTAAGTGCTTAGATATGTATGTGGTAAATGAAAGAAAAGGCTTAACGTAGGCACAAAGGGGTAATCTAAGGGTGTCGCAACTCGTGCGCACAATGGGACACAAGGCCATTTGGTTTAGTGGTGGTAACCTAATTTGCCTTTAATCATATCCAAAATCAGAGCATATATCAACTTAAAAGCGTTGTAAATCTACATGAGTAAGTTCTAGTAATCTCTAGTTCATTAAAATCTATGGCAAGCAATTAGATGAAGCATGTTTTGTTTTTGAGACACCATATGCACGAAATTCACTCTCAAATGAAGTAATGTAGGCTCAAAAACTCACTTTTAGGTTTGTATGATTTAAAACTTCTTCTAACATGCGAAATCTATACCATGTTTAATCAAACCATATCCACTACATGTTATGACAATCAAAATATCTCACTTATCACAAGAAAATCAGTTTAGTGCTTATTCACCGCCATATGTATTCTTTTCGGTCCATTTTCATCATAGACTAACTAAGGGCATCCTAAAAACGAAAAAGACTCTTTAAAAACCCTAAGTTAAATAGAAAGACACAAAATAATTTTTTTTAGGGCATCATCCACCGGAAAGTTCCATTGTCCGCCCGGTTTTAACAATTTATGACTCAAATAAGGTTGTAAACCCCTCCCCCACACTTAAACTCTACATTGTCCTCAATGTATTTAAGGGAATCATAGAATTTCGTATGAAGGGAGAGACCCACGAAAATTTTAGCTAAGGAAAGTAAATAAGCAATGAAATTAAAAAGATAAGGGAGGAGAGAACAAATCCTTGACGATTTCCTCCATTGGGTTGCCTCCCAACAAGCGCTTGTTTTTTAATGTCTTACAGCCTAGACATGATGCTTCATTTATGCTCTTGGAACAGCCTGATCTTGAAGGTGCATCTCCTCCATTTGTTCTTTCCACTTTGCAGCTTAATGTTCTGACCTCCGTGTCTTTAAACTAGAATTCCGAACGATTTAGAGCTCAGAAATTCGTGATCTTTGTATGACTGAAAACTAGACATCTCGAGCTTTCCATTCATATAAAGAATTCGTGCTAACTCCAAACGAGCTGAAAGTTATGACTTTTCAAAGTTGACTGTTCTGTTTTGGACAGAAGCTGCGAATTATGAAAACACTTGGAGCACGTTCCTCCTTCGTATCCTTCAAAACTCAACAATCATCAAATCCAATGTAAATGCATGATATGCATTAAATGTATGATGAATACGATGCAAGATGATGCAATTATGTAATGCATGATTGAATGAATGATATGCAAAAGCTAAGTTAGAATTGTTTCACACATTTTCTGCAAATTTAGACATATATACAACGCAAGACTTATAAACAAGTTAAGATACACACATATGTACACGGAAATTATGCAAGTATAACATTAATCACGATGGATGCACTTAGAAGGATTTTAAATGCAGACATAAGGGATCCTACGTGAAAAATGGTATGAATGCATAAGAGAAAACGTTAGAAACCTGCGGAAAACACACAAAGTTACGTGCTAAATACATGATGCAACGTGACCATACGTTTGGCCTCATGTCCCTAACTTCACTTAGGTTAGGGTACCCGGTGGTGAAATCCGAGCATCACAAAGCCGCCGGCAGGTTATGCAAGCTAATGCAACGTGGTTAATTCTTTACAAGTTTTAATGCACACGAAATTTACAAGTAATATGCACAAGTATTTTGTTCATTGAGTTTCGCCTTCAATTTAAAGAAAATACGTTCATTTAGCCTTTAGGTCTTTCATTGGACGTGCGACCCGCGCGATAAAATGTACATTCTCAATCAATCGGCCTTGGTTCAATCGAAAAACATGGCCAGTTGGGGATAGAGATAACGCGAGAGGCAGGACTAATTTCGACGATGCATCCCGAGGCTTACCGATCATGGAAAGTAGATTTAGTCCTTGTCTTCTTTGGGCAACTTTAATAAGCTTGGCCAGTTGGCAAGAGAGACCACGAGAGGCAGGACCGATTTGAGATCTCGGATCCAGAACCCGTCATAGAAACCGTCACCTTCTAGACACCAAGTTACCAAAGATTTCTTACTAAAAGACAAGTATTCATCCACTCACCGGATCATTGGTATATACTCCATTGATGCAAGTCTTTCTTAGATCCAGAACCTGTCACCAGTCATAACCCGTTCTAGACACCATGTCCGACATTCAGCCAAAATTTCGAGAAAGACATTCCCTCAAGTTCTTTGCAAACTCCGCCCTCAACCTCATGTCCATAACTTCACTTAGGTTATGGTGTGCGGTGATGAAATCCACACATCACGAGGGGTTAAGGAGATAAACAAGAAAAAGAGGCGCCATCTATTCCAATGAGTGAGACTTAATCAACCAAACTTGCGTACTCAATGTAAATCGAAGACTTCCTTTAATATGTACCTATTTACATGGCTGCAAAAACAAAAAGTTAGAATGGAACGTATTATGAACATGTATAAAAATTTCGCCACTTTACATATATATACACTTATTTACACAAATTCACATATTTACAAGCATAAACACACAATTCTTTACAATCCCCGGCAACGGCGCCAAAATTGATACAACGCATTTGCAACCATTAAATTAACACTTAACAATCAACAAAAACGCGTAAGCAATTAAAACCCTTTGTTGTAGATGTAGCATTGGTAAATAGGGTATCGTTCTTAACCGGGGATTGAGGGTGCATGCATATTTACGCTAAGGTTTGAAAGGGGGTTTGAAAGTTGGTTATTTATAATCTACGAAAATAAAGAAAGAAAATGGTTAGTAAACATATAGAGAAATCCTAGGTTCTATCATGCTTCACTCATAGACAAGTAGAAAACAAACAAGAACAAAGAACCCTAAACATGCTTACTAAACCGAAAATAAACACTAAACTATTATATACATGTGATCGACTCATTCTTTCATCCTTTGCCGTTTTATACCTAGACTTCCTAAGTGTCAACGAAATTCTTAACTCTAATCAAAACACACACACATGCTTATAATTGAACAAGACAGCAACCAAAGCGAGCTAACTCTCTAATCCAATTTTATCTTTGTTATTAGTTCGTGAAACATGCTTAAAAGAGAACCAAAGCGAGTATCTACTTAAAAACAGTTTCAAGCATTAAGAACATATAAGCACACACATGTATTCGAATCAAAGTTAAAAACACATGGAAGAAACTTAGAAGAATTTAGAAATATAAAGCCTCTTATCAAAACTTGTTCTCAAAATACAAACAAAGGAAATCCAAACAAAAACCGAAACAAAATAAAAAGGGGTCATGTTACACTTTTAGATTCCGTGAAAGCGCACCGCAAATCTTCAAGTGTAGCTACTCCTTAGTTGATGACGAGCCCAAGAATTCCCAGCCAAAGCGAGCAAAGTCCTTCTTGAGGTGGAGGAGAGTGTTTACGGGATGAAGTTTGGTGGTGTTTCGGGTTTTGAGGGGATGGCCGAGTGTTTGGAGGTTGAGGAGCTGATCTTTGGCAAGCTTAGAAGTCTAGAATGAGTGATGAGAATGAATGAGTCGAGCTCCCCTTTATATAGGAGAAGAGTAGGGCTTTTCCTACCAAAACAAGACTTTCCTTATGTACCCGGGCAAATCTGACAGTCTATCTTCAAACGCGTTTTCCCGGAGTTTCAGATCTTGGAAAATTCCGATTCTTGTTTCATTGGAAAGCTTATTCAAAGGGCTATAAAATCCATATAAGGAACGCCATATTTGGAATTGAATTGGATTTACTACGGATTTTAGAAGTTAAGTGACCTGGCTGCCCTGTTTTCTTCTTCTTCAAGGAAAAGGAAATCTTCATATCTTCAAATCTTGCATTCCTTATTCCCTAATAATTCTTGGCCGAATATACCATATTCTTGCACATATTTTGGCCCTCAAATCAGGTATTTATCTTCATGGAATATCCTCCAAAATTCGTCCATTATATGCTCCATATATTCCGCCATATTTGCTCTTTCCTGGGTCGCGCAGGAGAAATGTCTTCATCTTTTTGTCCACCATTTTGGTATCCATTTCTTTTGGCATTTGGTCTTCAATTCTTGACACCATATGGGAATGCATTTTAGTAACCATTTGAAGACCATTCCTCGGACCATTTCTTCTCCGGATTTGAGAACTTCCTCCTTAATACGCTTTTAGCTCCAAAACTCCTCCTTTATTATTTTCTCCTTTATTTCTACCTAAAAGCATAAAGTAAATTAGAAACATATTTATTAAGCATAAAACAAAGTTAAATGTAGAGAGAATTGCGTTAAGAATCAAGTATGAAATGCGTTGATCAGTTGTCATCTTCCAGCCCAATCTCGTTGCGATACCGGCTGCTCCCGCCACCACCCAACGCCCTCATAATCATTAGGTGGATTGAGCAACTTCAAGTATTGTTTCAAGTGAAAACCAAATCTAGTAGCTCTTGTTTAGTTGTGTGTGCTTCTCCCATCTAAGTTTGATTCACGACATCGTCAAAGTTATTAGGCATCGTGCTGCAATACAAAGTTGAACTATTTTACATGGACCGAGAGATTTGTCCCCAACTTTAGAAGTCTTTGGATAATTTTTGACAAAATAAATAATAAAAAAATTGAGAATGAATTAATACTCCTATGTCCGGTACCATTCTGCATAATCATGCATATAACTAAGTATCATTTTTGAATATCCCCATATGACCACCTCGTCTCTGCTACGGTTAGGTTTTTGGAAGAGGCATGATTTTGGGCCCCTTAGTATCGAATCTTGTCCTTCTCGTTAGGATCAACAAGTGGTCCCTTCTCCGATGCCGGGTACTAAGAGTGCAGGGTTCGTTGCTCCTCTTTTCACTTTCAGTTGGTGCCACGAGTTTGCTTTATGGTGTGCCAAGATGTAACATCATGTCCTGAAAATTTTCTTTTATGAGTTATTTAAGGTTAATCATGAAAGTACTTAGTTTTTAACGTTGATAATTATTGATGGCTTTCCTATAAGAATTTTATTGATAAAGTTTTTCGAGAAATTTCTTTAAGGAAAGTCATAGAGTTCATCAAGACGAGTTCGTAGCCATGTCAAGTGTTAAAATCGAAATTACGATGAAGAAATTATGGTCAGCGGAAGTTTTATACAAGTTGCGAAATCGGTTAGTCACAACTACAAATACAAATTTTCCATTTACTGAAAGGGGAGACTTTTCCATTTTTGGGGTCCAGACGTGTTGACCGGTGCTCTGGAGATGAAAATCACCGTCGAGCTCGGCTCTGGCGAGGCTTCATCGTTCGGCCACCAAACCAGCCAACCTTTATATCAAAATGATCAGCTCGAGACCCTTTGTTGTTCTCCTATGGTTTCCGTCACCGATTTGACCGAAGGTAGCCAAAATTTTGAGTAGAAAAGCCGGAAAAAAAACCTAGGTTTTGGGCCAATGGTTTTCCGGCCAATTCGGTCGCCGATTCAGGTATGGTTTGATCCCCCTTGATGTGTGGAACAATATGGCTTGTTGAATTTGTAATTTTCATGTGAAATTGTGGACAAACGGACGTGATTTTCATTCGAAAATCACAGTCGAACGTCGCCATTGGGGACAGTGGCTAATGGTGTCGAACGGTAGCGAGGGGCTAGGGATTTTGAAGCCCTGATGTTGGTGAATCTTTTCTGACCAACTTCGGACCCCTAAGTGGCTCAACGGCGTCAAAATCACGCCTAGAAATTTTTCAACGATTTTGGGTTAGCTGCCTTTCGAGGCATTTTTCAACCAAACTAGGATGAAGTAGGTATTGATGCTTTGGAATAAGTTGTTGGGCTTGACGAGAGGAAGAGATTGATGTATTATCCTCCACCACCGGCGGTGGTAGCGCGTGACGGTGGCGCGTATAACCAAAAAAAAAAATCAAATTGTTTTAAGATTTACATCGTTGGATTCGTTTTGACATTGCAAGTGTATTGATGAGGTTATTAAATTCGTTTGATGTAGTTTGATGTGGACTTAGAATTAATCGATGATAATTACACATTTTTATAATTTTATTGATTGGTTGAGTTGAACATCGATTCGACCTTGAGTCGTGTAGCATTTGAGGAACATATTGCGACTTCCAAAGAGAATTAAGGGTTCACAAATTGGAGTTGGAATTAAGCTTGTAAGAAGTTCAGAAATCACATTATTTGAGAATGTAAGGTTTTCGATGATAATGCTCGTTGGTATACGAGCTTAGCTATTCATAATGATTTTCGATGATTAGTTATTAATTAATAATCATTGTTTCAGGATGATGTATTAGCAGCCAGTGATAGATGTTTAGAAATGCTAACAGACAAGCTTTGACTTGGTGGAAATCATGGCACAGTACTTTGAGTTGACCTTTTAATTTCATAGTCGATGGCGAGTTCATTTTTCAGCATTTCAATATTTCAGTTTAATTTACAGTATACTTTAGAGCATTTTAATTTGGAGGTTTTTCTTTGTGATGGCATTTGTTATTTGCATCGATGTACTGACTGTTTGGCTAATCACCAGATAGTTCAGCCAGAGGAGGTTAGGGTGCCTCGTCTGGCTATCAGGGGAGGTTAGGATACCTCGTCTGTCCCATCACTTACATTTTTATACAGATAGTCAACTCAGGTTAGAGAAAAACTTCTGAGTGACCACCTCCATCAAGATTCAGATTTATATATACTTGATCTCGTATTATTTCACAGAAATTAACGGAAATGCATATAGTTATAGTTTTACATATTTACATAGTTTATAATTTTTTTCATTCACTTTAACGTTTTATGTTTTTATGCCTTTCCCTGAGCTCTTTGTTTTAAATTGCCCAGTTTTCAGGTTTTCCAGCTGAAGTCGTGTCCGTCCAAAGTACGAGCGATGACAGTCCATAACTTTTGTTTTCTCAGTGTAGGTTTTCAGTTGAAGTTTTGGATTGCTCGTGCTAGGGTAGTTGGTACTGATTAGGTGGTGCTAGTTATTCTAATACGGGTCCCGCAAGACTTACCCTGATTTACTATGGTAATCTGGGGTGGGTCTTGTCAATTGGTATCAAAGCATTAGGTTTTCAGATCATGTCGATAATCTTATATTATAGTGATGCTTAGAGTGTGATGGTTCGACTACAGCGGACTCATCATATGCCCTTGGGTATTTGTGTCACTGAAGATATAGGGTAATCTTTCGAATATGTGGTTCCTCAAGTGTCATATCTTATGGACGTGATCGACGACTTCAGCACCTGCACTCGCTAGTCAGTAGTTTTGACGGTGAGTTACCTTTTTGACCTTTAGGGGGGAAAGGTAGGCATCGCAGTTTGGGCGTTGAGTTTTTATTGCTGTTTTTCACATATCAAATTTATGGAACTGCATAGGCATTTCCCACGTTATGCGAAACTGTGGAGTCAAGTTTGGACAAGTTGTCTTACATTGATTGAGCAATATTGTGAACTCTTTGCTTCCACAACATACCTCATGTTTTTGTCCATTCAGGGATGGTACCAGTGCGTCAGGTACCTCACCACCATGATTGCATACCACGCGTCTTCATTCCAGCGTTAGATTTCTTCTTCGACGTGTTTGTAGAAAACAAGAAGGTAGTAACCATCTGCGTTGCTTCTTAGTCTTACGATGACAACTTGAGCAGCATTGTGTACAAACTATTGGGACTATGGTAGGGGCACTATGCAAATTTGGTACTAGTAGTTTGTATAATTATCGTTTCATAATATCGACTCAGGATGTTAGTCAAGATTTGAGATTGATCTCTGAGGAATTTATCGTATTGACGCGGTTGGGTAGGTCAAGGAAATGGTATACGTCCACCCTTAGTATCTCACGATGTTTTGCTATTCTTTCTTGAGAATTCTTAGTATGTCATATGTGAGCTCTTGATTCTCTTTCGAGTGCGAGAGCTTGAGTATTTGTATTCGTTCCAATTTCCTCCCCGTTGCGTAAAGTTTATTCTAAGCTATTTTTTTTTTATATATATTTCATCCAACGAGAAATAGGAGATACATGGCGAGTTAGGGAACTTCTTCCTTGTACCTACGTAGTGGCTCTTGAGGTGTGATGCAACATTTTGGATTTTTTCGCGCCCCGATCGCAGTGGGGAGGTTCGTTTCTCGATTTATGACCCCGTGGTTCTGACTGTACTACCTCAGCTAGAATCACGTGCGGGCTAGGGACCCCGTGGTTCTGACTGTGAGATTTTCCATGCATGCTCTGTTTACGAGTTGGAATCAGCGTCTCCTCGTATACTATTTGATTTGGTTTATTTATATTTCGACTCGCATATGTTTTTATGACATATATTACTCGGTGAAAGACATTTATTTTCGTCCACTCACTCTAACGATTTTCATGTCTTTCCCCTGGACTTTTCGGTTTCCGTGCCCAGTTTGCAGTTCGGACTCTGGTGTCGCACGTCGTGGTCGGAGGCATAGTGCTCGAGCTACCTTGTTTCTTCCAGTAGGTTTATTGTTCTACCTACTGTGGTATACTTATATGATTATACATTAGAGGTCGCTCTGAGTATTCTGTTGTATATATTATACGATTTTACACCGGATTTCAGTAAAGTACAGATATATTTATTGTTTTACTTTACTGTTGATATATTGAGAAATCCGGATGGGATTGGTGCCCATGGTTTGATTTTTGTGGCATAGGATGAAGTGTATTTTCTGCGTGCAGGTAATGGTAATTCCACGTTAGTAACGAAACTCTGCCGAAATTTCTATGGTTTTTGTTGGTTCGTGTTTTCGAAAGGGTTTGATTCCAGTTTAGGGAGCTAAATCGGGGTTGGGTCCTTTCAAACATAGATAACATTAAGGTAAAAAATGCTCGATGAAAAAATAATAGATTTTTGTGTTGATTTTACTAATCCTAATAGTAATATTGTCTCTTGTTACTGATCACATTCAAAATATACCAAATTGCAAGTTTGATGTTCAACAAATCAGCAAAAATGGTTGCCTCTGCTCTTGAAGAAGATGATGGTGATTTTGCAACTTCGGCGATGAAAAAAATAGAAAGCCGTGGCAAAGGAAGAAAAAACAAAAAAGAAAGCAAGGAATGTTGAGAAAAATAAAAAACACCAGGAAGCACATGTTCCGGTAAAAATAATACAAGTTGTTACTACTGCAGTGTTTCATTTATGTTTGTACTCATCTGACAATTATTGTAAGACCCTGAATTTTTAAGTTAGTCAGAATTAAGTTTTGAGACCGTTGCTAGATAGTACACGTTAGCACAAGTTTGTAAGATTTTTTCTTATATTTTTTGGAGTTCTGATCTATTTTCTGTGATTCATCGGAAGTTAGAGTCCATGATGTACGATGTTAAGGTGGTGGCATATGATTTGATGATTAGTAGACTTAGTTGCTACGTATTGGTTTAATAATTTAATAATTTTTGAAGGCGTTCGTTAGGTGGCTCACGATGTCGTTGTTATGCTCGATGATTATCTCATATTCGAGGTGAGTGGGTTATGTAATGTGTTTCAATTTTCTTGATTCTACTTTCAATGTCTTTCTATCTTTGAAAGGACCCGACTCCAATTTAGTTGCCTAAACCGAAATCAAACCCCTTCGAAAACATGACCTTAAATTTTTTTTGCCAGAGTTTACTTTGAAATACGTGAGCCAAAATTAGAACCTGCAAAGAGAATCACACTTTGAATATTCCACAAAAGCCAAACCGTGGGGATCCGTTCCCCATCCGGATTTCTCAAGATCATATATAATAAACCACAAGGTTTACAAGAAATTCAGAAAACATTCAAGAGTAAACTCAACTGAAAACACAACATAAGTATTCAGAGCGACGCCTATACACATCATATACAATCAGTAGGTCGAACTGAAAACCTACATGAACTAAAGTGTGACTTGAACTCTACGCCTCCACCGTCGACGTGCAACCCCAGAATTCAAACTGCAAACTGGGCAAAAGAAACCAAAAAACCCAGGGGAAGGCAAATGAAATCATTAGAGTAAGTGGATGAAAATAATAATATGTCTTTCCCAACATATAAGTATATATGTTCATAAAAGCATAATGCGAGTCAATGCACATGAAAATTCCGACCAGGTACATTTTTCCTGATCCATAAAGATGCACATAAAATCATGTGGGGTCACTCATGGACTCCTCCGCATAGTACAGTCTAATCACGGAATCCTAGACCGCCTCGTGATTATAAGTCTGAAAGACCTCGGGTCAGGCGTTTGTCATAACCTTCCCGGAGCATCTCGGGGATCAGCCGAGAAGCCAAAGCATCGATGCTACCTCTATATTTGAGACTGTACTCTGTGTAAAACAAATCATAAATACTTTCAATGTACATGCATAATCATAAAATGAAATCATAAAATGCATACGTGTACGTGCATAATCATAAAGTGCATAACGTAAATGTAATAATCAAGACTCGCAAATCAACTGTGAAAATAAAATGTCCACTCACAGTACGAGGCTAACTCTGAGGTCCGGTGGAAGATCTCTCGCCAAACACTCGATCACGATCACCTGAATAACAGGGATACGATTAATACATATTCAATTTCAACATACGGAGCAAATATGTCAAGAACCCCACGTTCTCGAAAGACGTATCACTCGAAATATCGACGAGGATAACAAAATTCCCAAAATACACCCAAATAACCCTCGTCCCAACTTAACACACCCAAATCAACTCAAAAACCTCATGACTAAGATCGGGGTGCGATTACAAGTAAAACAGTATAAAAATCTCCAAAAAATCTCAAAAAGTCAACCCTTGCTGGAGCTTCGCCGTTGATCGCCGCCGCCGCCGGCGACGTGGCGCCAACGGTGACAAACCCTGACGACCCTTACCTCAAACTCTTCCTCTCCTCAAGCCCAACACATTTCCCTTCTACCATCAAGGCCAAATCAAACCACACCGGCCCGAATTTCGACCGAAAGCCTTGCCGGATTTCCTCTCCGGTCACCACCACAAACCACCTTAAAACCTCAACCAAAACCCAAATTAAATACTCAGAAACCTTCATGGGGTTGAAGGGAGCCTAACTCCCCACCACCGTAACACCAAATCTCACCGGAAACCGCCACCCGATTCCGACGAAATTCCCAAACTTTAACGAACTCGAACTCCCTCCAAACTCAACCAAATCTCACAAATGAATACATAGAACAACAGGAAATCAAGAGAGCTTTCCAACCATACCAAAATCACGACCGGAGGTGGCCAGAATTAGCGGGTTCGATGACGGAAACAAACCGGGTCAACTCGGCCCAACTCGGTCAACGGGTCAACTCAACCCCAACTCGGTCAACTCGGTTCAAATGCGTGATCTTCTGACTTTTTACGACTATTCGATATTTATACATCGTGAACCGACCAAATTCACGATTCAGATAACTCAAACCCAATCGGATAAGTACGACTAACTCGACGATAATTTCAAATATTCATTTTATATTCTCTGATTACCTGAAAAATCCTCTGAAACCACCTACGAACTCGAAATCAAATCTTCTACAATTCCCGCGAAGGAACTCAAACCAAATTCTTGCCCAATAATTTAGTCGTGAACAAACCCACGAGTATGATTAATTTACAATAATCACGGCTCGGACATATACGTACACATTCCACGATTCAGGTCGTTACAATCTTTTTCAAGTGAAGCATGTGTTTTATGTGTGAGTCGGGGTATTACATAGTATATGAATCATAATATTAGTAATTGGGAGTATTCATGGAGCATGTGTACTTATTTATTTGTTATAGCCGAAGTGAGGATGTGTCACACAGAGGTATAGGGCCGAAGTTGCCATTAGGGTTGCCTGTAATGGTCACTAAATAAAAGGATAACAAATAAGAAGTGACGATGTGATGTGATGTGATGTCGAGTCGAGGATATTTTTATATATATATTATATGTCTGTCTTTTTATTTATTGAAAAATCACTGCTTCACTGACATATTATATAATTTACTTACTGAGCACGTGGTTAGCTCACCCCTCCAAAGATCATGCAAGTTGGGTCTGAGAATAAAAATGATTAGCCGAGAATAGAACGACGAGTCTAGAGGAGTTGTTGTCATTCGAGTAGCTTGTAATAAAGTTTCTCTTATTTTGAATAAGAACCAAATTGATTTTACCGTTTTCCCTTCTATCTTTTACTTTGCATGATCACACCTCGGCTACGGCTCCAGGCAGATCGCACGGTCCGGCCAACAGTCGAAAGCCGGGGTGTGACAGAATGGTATCAGAGCGAACTGGAGATTAGAAACTCAAGACTGTGGTGTATGTGTTAGTATACTTTAATCAAGCTTAGAACCATGTTCGTTTTCGGAGTTTTCTAATTGAGAAAATTTTGACGAATTTTTTTTTAAGGAGCTAAGATTGTAAGACCCTAAATTTTTAAGTTAGTCAGAATTAAGTTTTGAGACTGTTACTAGATAATAAACGTTACCACGAGTTCATAAGATTTTTTGTTATATTTTTCGGATTTCCAATCTATTTTCTGCGATTCATCAGAAGTTAGAGTCCACGACGTATGATGTTGAGGTGGCGGAATATGATTGGATGATTAGTAGACTTATTTGCTACGTATTGGACTCGATTTGATTAGCCAAATTTGGATGTGTCATTGAGAATGTGGCGATGTGTGAGAGAGAAGATGTTGGTTTTGTTAAGTAGTTTGTTTTTACGTGGTGATTAAGTTTGTTTAGGGTCTTGCTATTGGACCATTTTATGTTAACCGACCTTGTTTAGTCGGTTTAGCAAGCCTATAAATAGGTTAATTAACCCATTCTTCCAGCCACACTTTTTCTCCTTCTACAATTTCTCCCTCTCTAGATTTTCTAGAAATCCATGAAATTTTTGTAGATCATAACCTTTGATTTGTAGTTCCGAATTAAGATCGCTTAGTATCTACGGATTCATCTTGACGAGTTCTATCCATTAGTGGAGAGCGAGTCGGACATAGTTTAATAATTTTTGAAGGCATTCGTTAGGTGGCACACGATGTCATTGTTATACTCGATGATTATCTCATATTCGAGGTAAGTGGGTTATGTAATGTGTTTCTATGTTCTTTATTCTACTTTCAATGTCTTTCTATCTTTTTCAAGTGAAGCATGTGTTTTCTGTGTGAGTCGGAGTAATATATAGTATATGAGTCGTTAAATTAGTAATTGGGAGTATTCAGGGAGCATGTGTACTTACTTATCTGTTATAGGTGAAGTGAGGATGTGTCACACAGAGGTATAGGGCCGAAGTTTTCATTAGGGTTACCTGTGACAGTCACTAAATCAAAGGATAAAAAATAAGAAGTGACGATGTGATGTGATGTGAAGTCGAGTTGGGGATATTTATATATATATATACTATACATCTGTCTTTTTATATATTGAAAAAGCGTTGCTTCGCTAGCATATTATATAATTTACTCACTGAGTGTGTGGTTAGCTCACCCCTCCAAAGATCTTGCAGGTCGGATCCAAGAATTGAAATGATTAGCCGAGCATAGAACGACGAGCCTAGATGCGTTGTTATCATTCAAGTAGCTTGTAATAGAGTTTTTGTTATTTTGACTAAGGACCGAGTTGAGTTTACCATTTTTTGTTCTATCTTTACATCGCGTGCTCGCGCCTCGGTTACTGCTCCGGGCGGATCGCAGGGTCAGGCAGACGGTCGAAAGTTGGGGTGTGACAATTACTGTATAAATTGCACAGAAGATGTGCCAAAAAACAACTTTTGTGTGTAGAAGACAAGAAGAAGAACAAGTCAAAGAAATGGATTTGACATTAGCAATATGGGTAAGTGTGTTATACTTCTACATTAATGTTGTTGCAACTATATAATTGTGATAACTTCAATCTTAAATGCGTAATGTGCATCATCATGATAAACCGATACTATCATTAGTCCTCCGGTAGAGCCAGCTTGAGTAGATGAAGATGGTGAAGTGCCTAATGATGAAGAAATAGTATCAGACATTTACCCGAACACGCAAGTGCCTCAAGATCATGAAGCTGATACTGAGCAAACAAAACATCCTCACCTATTATTGGAGCTGCTGAGGCGGGCAAAGATGATCATGATGACAATGGCTTAGTATTTCCTGAATTTGACTTTGAGAACCTTGCAAAAGTTGCACCTATTATTAGCAACGACATGTTTACTTTCAATTCCAACATCGGTGGAGAAAATGCGCCTACTTCTAAAGTAGCTTAGAAAGCTTCTGCAACTGAGGATCCTAAAGAAAACCAGGTTGCTACTGAAGATTTTGTAGGCATAATTGGATTGGATAAAATAGTTAAAATTCAATGAGCTTACAATGGGCTTAGGGCACCAAACTTTCACCCTTTCCCAAATTCCTTAGCCTCTCTTCGCCGCTGGTGGAACGCCAATCCGAGAAGTCCAATCCGCGACCCCTCTCTCCTTTGGATCCCCTATTTTTCATTCCACGAAATTGCGGTGATCAGGAGGTTGAGTGAGGCACTTAGGTGGAAGATAGAGCTGGCGGAATGCCAATCCAGGAATTCTAGTTACTTTGCACATTACTCGTTATTGCCTAGTTTGATTTTCTTCATTTTTGAATGTGAGCTTTCAACTTTATTGTTGGATTTGAGCGGAAAAGGTTATGATGGAGCTCGAGCTCCTTCTTTTAGCTGAGTAGAAGGAAGAGATGTATGATTTGATTGATTGAGAGCTACTCAGGAAGTAGCATCAAACGACTCGATCATCCATGGAACAAAATTTCACCCGGCCCCAAAATTGAAATTTCAAATTTTAAATACAAAACATAGCTTAAGAGCTTTAGCCATTAACTCTTCTCCTCCCTCTGCTATGCCCTCTCCGAGGTTTATGTCAGCTTCATTTCAATTCCATAACCCTAATTGCAAACATCAAATGCATAATTTCTGAACAGGAATCAATATTTACTAGCTCAGGCTCTAATATGTATCAAACGTTTTCGAACATGAATCAATATTTGCTAATTTGGTCAAAAGTTTTCAAACAGGAAGCAATATCTGTCAATTCGGTCACCTCTTCCATCTCTCCCTCATTGTAATAGAAACTAATTCAAGGTTTTGATCTTTTGGCCTGATCTTATCGTAAGCTCAAATTCGGAGAGTAAATCAACGGTTGAGATTTAAAAAAATAGGGGGTGTAGAGAGAGAGAGAGGGAGTATTTAAGACTAACCTCTCTCTCTCTCTCTCTCGGTACAGTGGTGCACAGCGGCGAAGAACATGAACTGTGAGGATAAAACAAAATTTTCACTCTTTTTTTATATTTCTTAATTTATTTTTCTAACCGATTAATATCTACCACGTAGGCAGTTTGCACTGTTGTGGATAGAATACCTTCTTTCCAAATAGAATCTCCCAATCTTATTCGCCCACTCCCTGTCAACCCAAAAGTAATCAGTCCCGACGGTTTTCATCTTTGTTGGGTTCAGCTGCTTCACTGTTCCTCATAGGCTTTTTCGTTATTTTTCTTCTCTTTGTTGGATTTTTCGTCTATCTCTCTCTCACACACACACACACATACACACACCTGAACGCCTAAACCCAAACCGATCATCGATTTCTCTCCAAGGATCCAACCCTTTTTGGAGTCCATTGCCAAAGATTTTCCCCATATTGTTTAGCTCCAACCCAAAATAACTCAACCTAAAGTGATGGGATTCTCTCATATTGGATAAACATTCGCAAAGGAATTTCTGGGCTATTTCCTTCCCCCATCCCAGTTTGATTCTCATTTCACTCACTATCTGTTTCTACCGGATTACGCACAAGACGTAATCTAGCAGAAGCAAGTACGAGTACTCCTTCTCCTTCTTGTACGTCTGAACGCTCGGGCTGTTCGGATGGTCGGGCGCTTCTCCTCCTTTCGGGTCTTCGGGTGCGCGTGCTCTGGTACGGCTGTTAGAAGAATACAACAATGAACAGACGGTTAAGGGTCAAGACGGGGTGGCCCGCCTTCAACGCTCCGATGCCTAAGTCAGAAGGTGTATTGGATATAACAGTCGTGCGAGCCTGTAGAGGGTAATGGATGAGATCAGATGTCTTTTACCTGTAATAAATACCTTACATATATAGGTGGTTGAGCTTGGTGCTTGATGATGTTCTTCGATGTGGGACTGGTGTACTTGCTGATGTCTGATCCGCACATTCGGGCATGTGCCCCACGGGCGCGTGTACGCTCGGATGAGGTCAGTCTTGTGAGTGAAGTTGAAGCCTCCCTAGTGGTATTTTGGATGGTCGGGTAGATGTTTGATTACCTGCTTAAGTGGATAAGTATATTTAATCGGACAATTAATGTTATACAAACAAGTCCCCCAAGTCCCCAAGTCAAAGAGAACTTTCTTGACTGGGGAGTTGAAAAAGGGTTCGTGCGATTAAACAAAATACTTATCCGATTGAGCAGTGGTGCATGATC
The DNA here is from genome assembly GCA_946800695.1 of Geum urbanum. Lineage (NCBI taxonomy): Eukaryota > Viridiplantae > Streptophyta > Magnoliopsida > Rosales > Rosaceae > Geum > Geum urbanum. Next base: position 8,748,261 of record OX326997.1, read on the forward strand.
CTGTAACCCCCCAAGTCCCCCAACTCTCCGGTCAAGGAAGGGCTCGCATGACGGAGTGGGGAACCTGTGCGCCCGATCGTGTACCTGTTCGTGCGTTCTTGTACCTGTGGGCCTGGCGTCCAAACGAGTCTTACTATTTGGAGCCGTGCGCCCGTGGAGTGTTGCTCGGAAAACATAAAAATGGGGCAACAGACGTAGTTTATGTAAATGTGTGAATGTATGGGATGATGCGTGAATGTAAGCGAATGTTTTTCGTAACACCAGCGTTGGGATGCCGTGGTGCACCGCGTACGTCAACGGGGATGCCGTCGCGTACGGTGTAGCGTCAACGGTGGGATCAAGACCGCGACGTACAATTAACGCGCACGGAGGGGACGGACCACGTACCCATGCCATTCTTCGGATTAGCAAGCCCAGAGAGGGGACGGACCGCATGCCTCTGTCAGGACAGCCGGCTTACCATAGCGCCCGGGGAGGGCGCACCCTAGCCCGCGACACTCATCGGTCTCGGATCGCGCAAGGAGGGGATGGACCGCACGCCCCTACCGTCTGAGTCGGCGAGTCGTTCGTTAACGTTACGCACACGGAGGGGCCGAACCCCACGCCTGTGCCACCCATCGACTTAGCATACCCAGAGAAGAGTTGGCCCCATGCCTCTGTTATGACAGCCGGCTTGCGCTTCAAACGGTAACGGTGCGCTCACGGAGAGGACGGACCCCACACCTGTGCCGCCCATCTGTCTCAGCGCATGCATAGAGGGGGCGGACCCCATGCCTCTGCCGCCTGACCCGGCTTGCTTTCTAACGTGTACGTGTACGGAGAGGAAGAACCCCATGCCCGTACGGCGTAAGTTCTTCATTCGGCACGCGTCCGAAAAGGGAACTCAGGTGTTTACCCTCTTTCGGGGCGCCCGAACGGTGGTGTACTAACCTTGTCGTTTCTTGTGGGCGCATGAGTGTGTGGGAGCTAATTGCGCCAACCCGGGGGGGCGGGAGGCGTGACGTGACGTGACTTTCCTTGGGTGGGGTGATTCTGTCTGACGAAGTGTTTCTGTGAGTTGACATTCCTTTTGACTTCTCCTTGGGAACCGTTGTGCAATAAATGCTAGCCGTCGTAATTAATGCCGGCGTGCCCTGGGAATTAAATGCTGGTGACGTAGTGACTGCCCGAAGCTCGGACGTCAGGCGCGTGGGAGCGTGGGATTGGTGCATGGGCACCACGTGTCGAGCTGTTGGAGACCGTGCTAGGGTTTGAAAATCAAGGCGGGAATCTGAAGAGTTGGCGCGGTTACTTAGGAGGGCAAGTAAACCGCCCTGGGCCACGTGTCGCGATCCGACGGTGGACACGCCAAAAATGGACGGCTGGCGTTCGTTCGCGTGTCTTGCCTGATTAGTATAAATAGGGTTCTGGTCTTTGTTTTCTTCATCACTCTCAGATTTTACCAAAACGCTGCCAAATTCCTTCTGCAACCTGCCTCCCTGGTTTTCCGGTGTTCGTGTTCTCTTCTTACCGAAATACTTGCTCGACGTGCAACCTTCAACATACAAACTTCAATTTTGGTGAGGCTCTCGTCCTTTCTGTTTTGGTTCTTTTTGTTGTTTGTGTTGTTTTGCTTTTTCTGGGTTTTGAACTCAAGAACAGGGCGTGTTCTTGAGTGGTGGTGGTTTTGATTTGTTTCTGGGTAGTTTTTGTGGGTTTTTGGTGTTTCTGCAAGGGAATTTTTTTTTGCTAAGTGTGGGTTTTGCGCGTGCGTGCGTCTAGGAATGGAGCCAGTAGAGATATCAAGCGGGCAATCGTGTGAGCGCATATACATAAAGGGGGTGGGGTGGATTAATTATGGGTTGGGCGGGTCGAGTACATCGTCGTACGAGTCTGTGTTGAGTGTGACGCCCCTGCGATGTGTTCCTAATACCTCTCTCGTGGTGCAGTCAATGGATTCCAAGCAGGCGCGCGCAACCACAAGGTTGGAAAGCTCGTCAGGGTCGTCGAGCGGGTCCTCGGGTGGTTCTGGACCATGGGGTGAGGAGAGCGTTCAGGGGGAGGAGTCCGTTCCTCAGTTCGCGGAAGGTGGACCCGTTCACTGGATGCTACCAGATGGAACACCGGTTCAAGAACCGGAGCGCGCGCCGTCCGTTACGGAGATGGCCAGATGGGCGCGTAATTATCATATCCCGGGCTCGGTGCGTCTGCGGATACCTCTCAAGGGCGACACGTTTACCCGTCCTCCGCCCGGGCACGTATGTCTGAGTGAGTTTCACCTCAAGGCTGGGATCAAGCTGCCATTGCATCCCTTCTTTCAATACATGCTGGCGCTGCTGAGGATCTCTTTCGGCCAATGCGGGCCCACGCTCACCCGCACGCTCGTGACTATGTTCAATATCTTCCGGGTGAGCGGTATGGATCAGCCGACGCGGGCGGAGTTTCTTCATTTCTTCCGTCTTCGATACTCTACGCGCCAGAGGGACTCAAGGACCTTCACGGTAGAGCCCCGCGTGAAGTGGTGGTTGGTGGACCCGCCAAGCTCTTCAACCTCCTGGCGCACAATCAATTGTTTGGTGGGGAGGGGGGGGCTGGGAGTTCGGCGCCTTCGGGGTCGAGTATGCCGCTAATGCTGACCAGATTGATCGAGTCCCCCAGTCCTTCCATTTACTTGATATGAACGAGTATCCGCTCACGCCCGCCGAAGAGGCCAGGATTGCCTGTTTAAAGTTCGTTTTCGACCCGGCGCCCGAGTCAAGATATTTCTGGGCGGCGTGTCACTGGGATCTTATCGAGCGCACGCGTCTCGCCAGGCCGCCTGGTCCGTGGGTCCTTGTAGTTTGTTGCTAGGAGTAGGAGTAGAATTTTTAACTAACTGTTTTCCTCTGTTGCTGATCTTCTGTTTGTGCGTTCTGCAGTTAAGATGACCAAGTCCAAGGCGACAGACAAGGACGAGGTGCTCACGCGCCATATGGCCGCGTTGTTGGATACTGCCGAAAAGGTCCGCAAGGTGGCGGATGACGGGCGCGGTGGGCTCGTGCTGGGGGAGACTACTCAACCCAAGATTCTGATCCCCAATGTTGCTGATTTTGCCCAGCCCATCCGGGGGCCACAAGCGGATGCTCCTCGCCCGCCCCCAGGTAATGTTGCTGGCCCCAAGGCTCAGGCGCGAGCGGATCGTGAGCAGCAGCATCGCGAGAAGCGACAGGTGGAAATCGAGCAGCGCCAGTCCGACCGGGATGACCTGCGGGACAGGCGGGAGGCTGTACGTACGCCCCAGTCATCGAGTCGTACTCCCATCACGCCTCAATCATCTAGCTGACCTCCAAGTCCTCCACGGGTGTCCAGGCAGGGGGGACGTTGAACCTCCGTTGAAGCGGCCAAGGACGGATGGTCCGTTTGCTTTCTGTGCACCGATGATGGAGGCCATCGAGATCGGTGTGAGGTCCATCAATGGGCTGATACCGCAGGCTCCTGTCGGTCCGGATGAGATGGATCGGGCGTACAACGCCTACGCGATGATGCAGTATCATCTCTTCCAGGCGCGCGAGCGTTACGCGAATGAGCGACATTCGGAGGGGCTGAGGGAGGAGATGCGTTAGCTCACCGAGGCGAACAAGAGGCTTCAGCACAGTCAGTCCAAGTCGGATGAGCTGGCGGATCACATGCGCCGTGATCTTCGTGAGGCTGCCGAGCGGGAGGCGCTGCTGAAGGCCGAACGCGATAGTGCCCTAGCTGCCGTGGAGGAGGCGAAGGCCGAGGCGGCCAATCGGGTGGCTTTGATGGAGTCCCACCTGATGGAGGCTGAGCGACAGGCGTGGACGAGGGAGCCTGCTGAGCAGGCCCAAGCGGAGACGGTTGCTGCTTTCAAGAATTCTTCGGAGTTCCAGGAGTTGGTGGCCGCTGAGGCTGATAGCCAGGTGGTTTAGTTTCAGGCGGCGGTATCGCCCTTCCTGGATTTGGAGCGGTATCGCGACTATCTGCAGGCGCAGGCGGGTGGGACTTCCGTTGTGGTGGAGCAGGCGCAGCCGGAGGCGGGGACCGGTGGGGCGGCAGGCGGACCGGCTAGGGGATCAGTAGAGTAGTTTTTTTTTTTCCTTTGTAATAGAGTAGGAATTTTTGTAATCGGGCCTTCGTGCCTTTGATGATTATTAATGAAGTCTATTTTCTTTCCGTTCGTGTGCCTTGTCTCTAAAAAAAAAATTTGGCATCTTTTGAGTGACTCACGCGAACGGGCGCTTGCTTTTTTGAATGGAATTTTAACCAAGTGTTACAGCTTTGCGAATAGCCTATCCCCAGTCCCCCGAGTACTTGGGCGGGCGAGGTAAGGAAAAATGAACGCAATAATATAAACTTTAATGAAAAAGTACAACATAAGAAAATTTTAATGAAAGTACTTCCTCAAATGTTGTATGTTCCACGGGTGCCGTAGTCGTTGACCCTGCATGTCTCTTAGGAAAAAGGTGCTGGCGCTTATCACCTCGTCTACGACGTACGGGCCTTCCCACAACGGGCGGAGTGCCTTTACCTTCTGCTGGATCGCCTTCATCACCCAGTCCCCCAGTTGGATTGGGCGAGCCCGTATACGCTGGTTGTACAATCGGGCGATCCTTTGTTTGTTTGCGGCGTTGTGGAGATGGGCCATGTCTCTTCGCTCTTCTAATAAGTCATTGTTGAGTCGTAGCCCCTCGTTGTTCGTGCGCGGATCGTACCCCTCGATCCGTGGGCTCTGATGGGTAATCTCCAGGGGTAGCACAGCTTCCGTTCCGAACGTCAGGTTGAACGGGGTTTCGCCCGTGGCTGCGTTGGTGGTCGTTCAGATGGACCATAGGATCTCTAAGATGACCTCGGGCCAGCGCCCGTACCCCGCGTACCTCGAGCTTGCAAAAGGCTATGAGCCTGGGGTTGTTGAACTGTGGCCCGTTGTTCGTTATGATGCTGATCGGCGTCCCATATCGACAGAAGAGGAAACGCCAGAGGAAGCGCTCCACCTTCTCCGTGGTGATCTTCGCCATTGGCTGGGCTTCGATGAATTTGGTGCGGTAGTCAATGATGACGATCAGATACCTGTACTGCCCCTTCGATTTTGGAAGCTCTCCGATCAGGTCCAGTCCCCACTGTGCGAATGGAACGGGCGACAGGAGGATGGATAGTGGGACGGCGGGCGTGTGGTGATGGTGCGCGTGCAGCTGGCACTGGCGACACTTGCTCGTCAGTGTAGTGGCGTCTGCGTGGATGGTGGGCCACCAGAAGCCGGATCGAAGGGCTTTGTGTGCGATCGACCTGGCGCCCGCATGATGGCTACACGTGCCCGAGTGGATTTCCTTCAGGATCAGGTTGCCCTTTGTTGGAGTGACGCATTTGAGACTTGCCCAAGTCCTCCCTTGTCGGTATAAAGCTCCATCCCGCACGCTGAAGTTGGCCGCCCGTGCGACAATGGTTCTGGCCTCTCGCTTGTCCTTCGGTAGCTCTCCCCTTGCTTTGTAAGCGACGAACGCGTCCATGTAGCTATGCTCGTGTGGTTCGATTGCCAGAACCTGCTCCGTTCCTGAGATGCTCGGTCGTCGCAGTACTTCGACGATGCGTTGTCCTGGTCCTGTGTGCACGGGTGCCGTGGCTAATCGGGCCAGCCTGTCCGCCTTCGCGTTGAACCCTCGGTGTATATGGTTGATGTTGACATATTTGAATCCCTTGATTAGCGCCTTCACGTGCTTCAGATAGGCGATCATGGACTCCCCCTTTGCCTGGAATTCTCCTTCGACCTGGCTCACCACCAATTGCGAGTCACTGAATATGTTGAGGTCGGGCGCCTCCGAGTTCTTGGCCAACTGTAGGCCCGCAATGAGCGCCTCGTACTCAGCCTCGTTGTTGGTTGTCTTAAATTCGAACTTGAGGGCGTACTCTGCGTTTACCCCTCCGGGCCCGGTCAGAATGATTCCGGCGCCGCTCACCTTCTTTGTGCATGAACCATCAACGTAGAGGTTCCACTCCGACAATGGTCGCTCCTTGACCCCCGGTTTGTCGGATGCCTCCACCGTCATGTCGTCGGATGCGCGGACCGGTGTTCCCTCCGCTTCCGTGTACTCAGCGATGAAGTCCGCCACGGCCTGTCCCTTGATTGCCGTGCGGGGCTTGTACTGGAGGTCGAATTCGCTGAGTTCAATAGCCCACTTCGCCAGGCGGCCGCTGTGGTCGGGTGATTGGAGTATCTGGCGCAAGGGTACGTTGGTGAGGATGTGAATGTTGTGGGCTTGGAAGTACGGCCTCAACCATCAGGCGGCGGTTACGAGCGCGAGCGCCATCTTCTCGATCGTCGGATATCGGGTCTCAGCGCCCGTCATGCCCTTTCCTGAGAAGAAAACGGGCAACTCCGTGCAGTCCTCCCTGCGGACGAGGGCTGAACTGACGGCCGTGAGGGAAGTGCCTAGGTAGACGTACAAAACTTCCCCTCGGACGGGCCTGGAGAGGAGCGAGATGGACGCTAAGTATTCCTTGATCTGAAGGAAAGATGCCTCACATTCGGGCGTCCACAAAACCTCACGCTTGTTCGTGGTTCGTAGGGCTTTAAAGAGCGGGGCACATCTGTCCGAGTAGCGGGATATGAACCAATTCAGGGGCGCGAGCTTGCCTGTGAGGCTCTGTAGGTCCACCCTTTTGACTGGCGGCTTCATGTCGATGATGGCTTTTACCTTGGTGGGCGCGGCTTCGATCCCCCGCTGACTGACAATATACCCAAGGAATTTGCTATTGGTGACTCCGAACGTGCACTTGGCGGGGTTCAACCTCATGCCGTTCTTGATGAGGACGTCGAGCACACAGTACCCAAGTTCTGGATGTGGTCGACCGCTTGAACGCTCTTCACCAGTATGTCATCCACGTACACGTCCACAATGTTGCCAATCAGGCCGTGAAACATCGCGTTCATGAGCCTCTGGTACGTGGAGCCAGCGTTCTTCAACCCGAATGGCATGACGATGTAGCAATACAGGCCCTTGTCAATTACAAACGTCGTCGCCTCCTGGTCTTCGGGGTCCATGAAGATCTGGTTGTAGCCCGAATATGCGTCCATCATCGACAAGAGCTCGTGCCCCACTGTCGCATCCACCAGCTGATCGATCCTTGGCAGGGGGAAGCTTTCCTTTGGGCACGCCTTGTTGAGATTGCTGTAATCGATGCACATTCTCCATTTCTTGTTGCTCTTCTGCACCATCACAGCGTTGGAAATCCATTTCGGATAATCCACCTTGCGGATGAACCCGATTCCCAGCAATCGGTCCACCTCCTCGTGCATTGCCGCGTAATGCTCCGCCTTATATGCTCGCCTCTTCTGCTTTACTGCCCGGGCGCTGGTGCTGACGCTTAGCCTATGGGACATGATGTTCGTGTTGATCCCGGGAATGTCCTTGTATGACCATGTGAATACTCCCTGCTTCTCCTTCAGCAACGCGATCAGCCGCTCGGCTATCGCGGGAGCCAGCGATGCTCCGATCTAGACTGTCTTCTCCGGGTGTTCGGAGGATAGCTGGATTGTTCTTAGCTCTTCGCGCTCGGGGACGGGTGACACGGCCATCAGCCCGTCGCGCGGGTCATCTGGTACTTCTGATCCTGGCTCGGGTTCCAGGGCGAGGACCTCCTGCCTGTCCCAGGGTTTCGCTGCTTCCTCGCTGTTGTATCCCCGGATATATCCGACTCCGTGCTCGGTTGGGAATCATCCCAAGAGCATGTGTCCTGCGATGATCATCTTCAGCTTGCAGATCCCTGGCCTCCCGAGTATGGCGTTGTAGGGGGAGGGGGTGTCCATGACTATGAAGTCTGTCCAGATCTCACTGTGCGGGGAGTCGGGCGCGCCAATTCCAACCCGGATGCTGTCACTCCCGATCGGATATGATGTCTCGCCCGTGAAGCTGGCGACGCACTCATGATCCTGCGTCATCTTGTGCGCGGGCCTTCCGAGCGCCGTGTATGCGTCAAAATAGATTACGTTCACGGACGCTCCATTGTCAATCAGCACCCTCTTTATGAGGAATCGGTCGATGATCGCGTCGATCACGAATGGCAGGGTGCTGTCCTTCGGGCTTCTCTCCTCGTCTTCCGCTGTGAAGCTGATGGCGGGCGCCTCCTTCCTTACTACCTTGGGCGCTCTTCCTGCCCCGATTGTCAGCACCTCCCTGCTCGAGCGATCGGGCGACGATGCTCCCTCCTTGCGCTTGCCCCCGGATATCGTGCTGATAGTCCCACGGGTCCCAGTATTCGTCTCGCGCTGTCGACCTTCCGCCCCGGGAGGGGTGACCCGATCGTCCCTCCTCATGTCTTCGAGGGCCCTCTTTAGCATGATGCAATGGTTGGTGTGGTGGGTGGCGGCGTTGTGGTATTCGCACCAGATGCTCGGGATTCGGCCGACCGGGGCCATTGCTACCGTCATGTTGTTTAGTGGCGGAATCCGGTGCCGGTGCAGGCGAAGCAGCTGCTCGTTTGACTGCTGGTCGACCGCACAGACCTCCTATCCCGCCGGTCGATAGCGCAGTGCTGGCGGTAGATAGGCTCCCTTCTGCGCCGGTCCCCTTGGTTGGTTGTAGTGGTTGCCCTGGTAATTGCGGAAGAATGGCCTCTGGTGATTCTGTCTATGCACGTCCCGATTCCTCATGTGTCCTCCGGTTGGTTCCCCTCCGTCGTCCGAGGGTCATCGCGGCTAAACATTCTCCTCTGGTCTGTTGGTGCTAGACTCGGAGGCGGACCCGTACACTCGCGTTTCCACCAACGCCTTCTGCACGACCAGGTCCATGATCTCGTCGTAGTCGATATGTTCCTTCCTCACCAGCTTCTCTACGAACGGGGTGGCGAGCAGGTTATCCATCAGGGCTACCTTGGCCACCCGCTTATTAAGGTCCATGCACGTACTTGCGAGCGTTCTCCACCGATTTATATAGCTCGACAAGCTCTCGTCCATCCCCTGGCGGACCTTGAGGAGGATGCCCGTGGTGTTGTATTTGCCCTGGAGCCGGTAGCGCTTCAGGAAGCTCTCCGCCAGCTCGAGGAACGAATGTATGGAGCCTGGCGGGATCTCGTAGAACCAGCTCCGCGCCTCTTCCGCCAGCGTTTCCTGGAATAGGAAACATAGGGTTGGGTCCAAATATCGGGTTCCGTCCGTGGTGGATCGAAACTCGTCTACATGCGCGCGGGGATCTCCGCTCCCGTCGAACCGAACGATCTTCGTTGTCTTTGCATGGGGGTCCATTCCCCTCTCCAGTATATGCGCCGAGAACGGGCTGACCCGGGGGGCGAACGTCCCGCCCTGTTCGGCCAGCTTGTCCTTGCGCAAGCGTGAGACCTCCTCCGTCAGTTCCTCCATCCTCCGGAGGATCAGGGTGTTGTTTGTTAGAGGCGCCGATTCCTTCACGGGTGAGGGCGCTCGGGCCGTCCGGACGTTGATCCTACCGAACGAGCGTCGTTCTTCGCTAGTGGTTTCCTGGGTCCCTTCGTGTTGCCCATGCTGCTGGCTGACGAGCGCGTCCAGCCGCTCCTCGAACCTCTGTCGGATATGGCTCTCCTCTGCCCTCTCAAGCGCCGCCTCTCGTAATTCTTGGACCAGGCTGTTGACGCGTTCCTCGATGTTCCTTTCGAGCTCCAGCACCTGCCGCCCCTGTGTGTCTGGCGGCGTCTCCCCGACGGGAGTGGTGCTGTCGTTAGTCTCCGGGTTGAGCATGTGGACTTTTGGTTTTTGTGGTGTTTATACGAGGTTTGCAATTTGTAAGCTTCCCACAGACGGCGCCAACTGTTTCTACCGGATTTCGCACAAGACGTAATCTAGCAGAAGCAAGTACGAGTACTCCTTCTCCTTCTTGTACGTCCGAACGCTCGGGCTGTTCGGATGGTCGGGCGCTTCTCCTCCTTTCGGGTCTTCGGGTGCGCATGCTCGGGTACGGCTGTTAGAAGAATACAACAATGAACAGACGGTCAGGGGTCAAGACGGGGTGGCCCGCCTTCAACGCTCTGATGCCTAAGTCAGAAGGTGTATTGGATATAACAGTCGTGCGAGCGTGTAGAGGGTAATGGATAAGATCAGATGTCTTTTACCTGTAATAAATACCTTACATATATAGGTGGTTGAGCTTGGTGCTTGATGATGTTCTTCGATGTGGGACTGGTGTACTTGCTGATGTCTGATCCGCACATTCGGGCATGTGCCCCACGGGTGCGTGCGCGCTCGGATGAGGTCAGTCTTGTGAGTGAAGTTGAAGCCTCCCTGGTGGTCTTTTGGGTGGTCGGGTAGGTGTTTGATTACCTGCTTAAGTGGATAAGTATATTTAATCGGACAATTAGTGCTATACAAACACCATCTTCTCTTTATCATTTTGTTAGACATTAGTTCCAATTTCCGTTTGTTCCATCAGTTCTCTTTCTATATCTGGGTCAGAGAATGCATCAAGTTCTTGAGTGAGTGTGATTGTTTGAAGCGGACTATGACTCAATTGCTTTGTTTTTTGTTTGGTTTCGAAAATACTCAACTGATAATTAATTGCTCTCAAAGGGATTAGTTTGTGTTGTTACTTTTTGTTGTTGTTGAAAGGGTTAGTTTGTTTTGTTTAGCATATACGAAACGAAGAACTATACTTTGTTGAATGAGGTTTGTGAATACTGCTAGCTTCCTCTTTCTATGTTTTGTTGAATTCTTCTTTTTGTCTATTGATATATAATCGGTTCAACAAAAATCACAAAACAGGGAGTTAATTGCTGGAATTAATGCAGATAAAGTATATGAATGGTTTGCAGATTATTTTTGAGGTCAAATTTTGAGGATTTGAACTTTAAATTCAATATATTGATAAGATGTATAATTTGGATCACCCGTCTATTATTGCAGCATGAAACTGGAAATGATCAAGTAGGCTAATCTGCAAAGGATAAACGTGCCCATGTATGTTTAATTAATCTTGCATTCTTTTTTGTTACTCCAAAAAAGGTGTAACTAACAAGTTATATTAACTTGAAAGGATTTCAATCGATCTTTTGTATACACCACGTTCATATTCATATTCAGCTCAATGTTTAATCTGTTCTCTTTCTCTCTTGAGTGTATATCCTATGACGAAAAGGAATATTATATGAGAACCAAATATGCATACCTGAAAAGCAAATGCACCATCGTAAATTCAGCTATGTATCATTCTGTTATTGTTAGTAATTTTGTTAGTGATACATACACCTCTGTTCTATTTGTCTCTTTCCATGAGTATAGTTCTGCCAATTATTGGGAATCATTGCTTTTTTGCTCTTAACTTTGGCGTTCAATATTAAGTAAGATATTCACATATGATGAATGAAGTACAATTTAACCATAGCGTGTATGAGATTAAGATCAATTGATTATATGTCATTACTGAAACTATCAACAAATGGTTTCTCATAAAGATTGAATTTTTTATTGAACTAATTTCCGGATCCTAGAAGGCAAAAACATTGGGGGAGATGAGAATTACAACTGGGGTGGTGTTAAAGCAAATTCTGTTTTACTTCAATCTCAATGAATCTCAATATAGAATAGCCAAACAGAATTTTCTTGAACACCTAGATATTATCGCAATGAATCTCATTGTTGTAAAATGAGACAATTTTTGTATAATTTTATTCAATTTTTTGTAAGTACACAAACGAGCACATTTTTATAAATTTGAGAACAAATCATAATCAATGTTGTAATTTAGTTCAATAGTTTGTAAATGATACAAAATGTGGTCGTAATTTTGATTTAAATGTAGTAAATTCTTGTTTAAAAAGTTGTAATTTGTTGAATAAATTATAAATAATATTTTTAGGTATATCTTCTCTACCATAGTCTTAAACTTTAATTTATAATTAGTTAAACAAAATTACATCTTTTTTAACAAGAATTTAATACATTTAGAAAAAAATTACGATCATTTTTTGTATCATTTACAACTATTGAACTAAATTATAACATTGACAAGGATTTCTTCTCAAGTTTGTAAAAATGTATTTATTTTTGTATTTACAAAAAATTAAATAAGATTACACAAAAATAGTCTCATTTTACAACAATTACAACAAAATTATAAATTAAGTTTAGGTAAATGAACTCCACCCTAGAATTTCCTATATATATGTAGAGGGTCATTTCAGTAAGGTATACCTAATTTTGGTCATTTTCAGGTATATGGCATTACACAAACTTTTCGATCATATTTTAACATCTTCACCGTCTAATTATTAGGTCTATATGAGTAGATCATTCTTGTAAATTTTCAATCAAAATGATGATCGTTAAGGTATCGAACTAGGTTAAATCAAGGGACGGATCATATCTGTCAAATCTGAACTGTTCACACTTATAAATTTCAATTGCAGTTTTGAATACATTAACGATCACCATTTTAGCAGAAAATTTACAGGCTTGATCTACACATTATGACCTAAGATCTGAACTGTGGAGATGGTAAAATATGATCAAAAAGTTTGTGTAATACCTTATATCTGAAAATGACTAAAAAAATATATACCTCAATAGAAGGATGTTGTGTGTGTACATATATATATATGTAATATATATAGAGTCAACCAGTTTATAACGCATACGTACACTTTAGTAGATTAACATTTTAAGTGCAATAAGAACACTACAGTTTTGTATTATCAAATATAGCAAGCACACGATCCAAAACGAGTGTAAGACTAGATCAACTCATCCGTATAGGCTTGCACTATCACAATCATTCCGCTATTTTCACAGATAACTGCTGTTAATTTATTTCTGGTCAAAGAATGAAAGAAGAAAAGAGTGCACGTGTTCAAAAGTCCTTGTTGCATAGTATAAGCCTATAAGGGCGGCTGGTCTACCTTGTTCTACGCCTCAAGAACTTGAAGCAGTGCAAGCTAGTCCATTTCCTAGCTCTATCTCTCAACTTGGTCCATCAACTCCATAATCTAGTAATTAAGTGGTCATTGTACATATAAAAAAGTAATTAAGTGGTCATACTAACCATCATTATACTAATCATTAGAACACAAGCACAAGTTTTTTGATAGATATAAGGTGTCAAGATCGAAATAGAATTAAGTCTAGATATCACTCACATTCACGTATTATATAGTACACATGCACTCGAACAACATTTTCTCCATCAGTCCATAGCCCAATACTTACAAACAAGTTAACTTCGACTTTGATTATATTTTAACAAATTTGTTCAAAGAATAGGAACATGTTGTATTTTTTTTTAAGTCCACTCTCTGATCTTGAGAGGAGTTCGGGAGAGTCAATGTTTATTAAAAATAACTTGAAATGATTACAATCATCGGTATGACATCCTTAGAAGCAGCGGAATCTAACCTCACAAGACTAGTAACAATGTCTAAAGCATAACAATTCAGTAGCAAACTAACTGATTGTTCTTTTACATCAATGAAGCACATTTCTAGAAAATTTGGGAACATAACAACTACATGTTGAAGCTGCATATCCACATTGAAACAATAGCGAAAACCATTCACCATCTAATGAAAGAAGTCTTCATGCCAAATAAACCGGTTGAGTTTCTCGCCAAAGAACGTAATTGTGGTACGATCTAAATAAACATCCAGATGAATGCCAATGAAACAATAGAGAACATACATCACCAAATTGTAGGAAATAACCTCAATATCACCCCGATCCCAAGCGAAAAAATAACCCAATAATCGAAGGATCAAAAGGTTGCAACAACTCGCTAGGGTCCCAACAGTAGATTGAAGGCCCAGCAGAGTCCTTCTAGATCTAAGCCCCAGAACCATTTCACCAACGCAAACATGAGCCCAATTCAAAACCCTATGACCAAATATCCCAGAAGGCTGAATCACTCCTCCAATCCAGTCGACAAGCTCTTCCTCACTTGGTGAACGACCAATGGATACATCAACACCAGCGTTGTCCCTTCAGTTGTCGATGTCGCCACTATCACGTTGAATGTCGTCAATGTCATGAACCCCCAATCGAGACCATAACCAAAGACCTGAACCAGAACTCGCCACATGATCAGACGTGCAATCTCCTCCTCTTAATATGATCATCATACAACATACCTTGACAAAACCCCGAAGGCTGAGCCTCATCTCGCCTCCGTCGAAGCAGCTCTTCAGTCGCACACGTCTCGATCTCGAGTGACCTCCAAGTGAGGTGCCTCCATCGTCAAACAACATAGTCGAGAGCAATCTAATCGAGGCACTTCGATGGTGCAATAAAATTGAGATCCAACAGGAAGGAAGAAAACAGGTAACAAGTGACCTGATTCTTACCGTCGGTGAAAAAGTCAGAACAATAAAACTCCATCGATGAGACATGACGGTCACTGACGAGCCGCATAGGCGGCTACCCAACCGTAGTAAAGAGAGCATCTTGAAATGCATAAAGTAGAACCTAATTGATTTTTGCTTATAAATTTAATTGAAAGTTGCATGTTCTTATTGAATTCGAAAAGTCATGACAATTTAGTTGCTTCATGGTGAAATTCAACTATTGAAGGTAGGTCCAACTTGTTACATGAATACGATTAACTTCATTCCTTTTAACCTTACTCTGTTCCATGTAGGATTAGTGACTGGAACATGACAAGACAAAGGCATTTTTGGTATGACCCAATATAATAACATTTACATTACAATAATTTATATAATTGGTCAAACAAAAAAGATTTGACCACATGGTATTACTTACGTACGTACGTGCGTCACACTATATATAAATACAAGCTTCCATAGTCGATACACACATCTCCCACATCTATGATCTATCTCAAACTTCTACTCAGCTCTCTCTAGCTCTTTAGCTCTCACAAAACCCTCAAGAATTAATTCGATCAACTTACTCGATCTCACAAATGGAAGCTGCTTACTCTTCATCCTCTTCCACCGCCAAGCAAGCACTGCTCCCTTACCACAACTCCTCCTCCTCCTCCTCACTCCACTCCGTCCGCAAAGCTTCGGGCAACAAGCCGTGGCGGAAGCCTGCCGTGGCACCGCTCCCTCCGAACATGCCACGTGTCTACAAAGTCGACCCTATCAACTTTCGTGACCTAGTTCAGAAGCTGACCAGCGCAGCCGAGTATTTCAACGAGTCAACTCCTCCTCGGTCGAGTAACCTACAGAGCGTTGCGCCTCCGCCGATCGAAATCCGACGTGGACCGCCGCACGTGCCTTCTTCGGTTTCGGCCAAGGTCACGTCGCCGTTTTCGGATATGTACAAGGACTTGGCTGATACACTGGGGATTGGTAATAGTAGTACCCCTCATCAACTTCAGAAGAAGGATCACAATAACCTCATGGAGGACTCAAGTTATCTCAAGATGAACTTGTCGCCGGCTTCGCAACATTGGTTCTCTTTTCCGATGTTGAGCCCTGGAACTCTGACCAGTCTGGAACTCTAGCTAATTGCTACTACTGCTTATACTAGCTAGCTAGACACCCCAAAACGATACACACATGACACCCAATTGCGGTTTTCTTTTCTCATGGTTTCTTTTTTGTTTTGCTTTCGATCACTAGCTGGTAGTCTTCATTGTGTAAGAAGATTAATGTACACGTAGGATCGACCGTCATTGTAATGCTAGCTTATTAATTAGTATAGAAGCTCTTCAATTTGATGATTTTGAATTTTTGATCATGCGAAAATATGATATAATTGAAATAATATAATCTTCAATCATTCAATTAATTAAATATATTTAGTAGGCCTTTTTTTGTTATTAATCGAAACTCAACGGCTTTCGAGATCCATACAATAACTAATAACAGCATCAGCACATAGAGGCTGCAGAAAAGTTATTCTCAAAGGTGCAGTACTGATTTGTATTGATCGAGCTGTGCGCTAGATATTCTATCAATTTCTAATTTATAGAGATATTGATTGTATCAGATTGTAATACATATTTAAGGTCATCTATCAATTAATAATGTATAGTTTCAGATCATATATCTTGCATATCTATTTTATCCTTCAACACGTTATCAGCAGTTCTTGAGTTGATAGCCATTACTCTACACTCCTAAACACTAAAGCCCCTTGACGGAATCTCTCCACCGCCGACCACCAATTACCGCCGCATTTTTTCCACCACCGAAGCTCGTTGCCGGAAATCTGTTGACGTTTTTCTCTTAAAACTTCTTTTCAGCAAAGTTTTCATAATTCATATCGAGCATAACACCCTCAAGGTAAATCAACTAACCATCTTCGATTCAAAATTAGGTTGCAAAACTTAATTACCGCAACACCGTTTGGATTCAGATTCGATTCAGATCTATGTCTGGATTTATGTTTCAATACCGTGAATTATTATATGCATCTAGTTCCTATGGATTAATGCAGATATGAGTGAAAGGGGATTTAATCACCCATTCCTCAAGGTTTAATATTAGTGACAATTTTATGGGAGTCATGGTTTTTAGTGAATTTCACGGTTAATTGTGATTTCACATTGTAAAAAAAGGAAATTCGATCTTTGTGACTAGTTGAAAGTCACATTTTTCTGGGGAGTGGTATGAAGTCACCGATTTTGCATCGATTTTTGTGACCATACATCATGGATCATGTTTCTTATTCCCTAAACTTGATATTAGTGATCATAATTTTTCGATTGGTAAACTATTTACATCTCTTGACTTTTATAGATGACTGAGCCGACAATGCCAGAATTTAATATCCTTGACATTCAAGGAGCTAATATCACAAATGGGTATCTGACGTGAGGAATATTCTCCTTGGTAAACGTATCATTGATACCATCCAACCACTACCACATGGCACTGAAGCTAACGAGGACATCCTAGCTCAAAAAGCTCAAACTCTCATGTTTCTCAGGAGACATATTCATCTTACTCTGAGGAAATAGTACTTGTTAAATGATGACTCCACGAATTTGTGGGTGACTTTACAAGAACAGTTCAACAATGTGCATGACGCACAACTTCCAGAGCTACTAGAAAAATGGGATAGAATCCGGTTATTGGATTATCCTAAGATCAATGACTTTTATCAGGATATGCTAGAGCTATAATCTGAGCTTGCCATTTGTGGCGTTGTAAAGACCGAGCAAGCTATTGTCGAGAAGTCTTTGAGCATCTTCCCCACTTCTATTGACACCTTTGCACATCAATATCATATTGATTATGAGCAAGAAAAGCTTAGATCATTCACTGATCTTATAAGTGTGTTGTCCAAGACCAGGCATCACGAGATCCTTCTCCAAAACAATGCTAGGTCAGCCGGTACAAAAAAAGTCCATGAAACCTACAACACCGGTGGAAAGACATGCAAAGATAAGGGGAAACAACGTTCTGAACCTTATCAAACTCTTGGTGGTAGAGGAGGACGTGGTAGAGGAGGAAATAGTCAGAATTTGACCTGAACTCGCCATGATAACAACCACAACTTCAACAAGAATCAATCCAATTACGCTTCTAGGAATGATGGAAATTCTTCAATTTTTACTTCTCGCTTGACACCTTGCTATTAGTGTGGTGCAACTACTCATATGCATAAACAATGCAGAGCACCAAAGGATATCCAGAATGTCAACAAGATGTGTCGACAATTCCAAGCCAAGCAAAGGGAGACACATTATGCGGACTATGAGATGTAAGATGGCGGAGAAGACAATCTAATTGTAGCAGAAATTCTTAAAGCAAGCATAAAGATTACGGATTTTGCTTAGTCTATGTATTAAGCTTATGATTCTGATATGTAATCAAGTTTAGTTTTGTATTTTGACTCCGGTTGTAGTCATGGTTATTGAATAAGAAAAATCTTTTTATGTGAGTTTAGGTGTTGGCAAAGTAATAAAATTTCTTCCTTTTGATATTGAAAGTGTTAAGAATGGTTATTTATATATGTATTGTTTAAATGGTTCAAATTCTACAAAATTCTATGGCATTATGACACCAAAATAGCATAAAAACAAGACAAAAGAGGAGATGGTTTGATATTGAGAATTTTCAACCCGTTGGGATTCTTCCTCTAGCCATCGATGGTAACCCACTGTATCGATTTCTGCACTTTTTGACCCGTCTAAAAATAGTGTACTAAATATTTCGACCTATCGAAAGATGGTCCTCATTCACTTATTTAGCTACTTCGACTCGTTGTTTAACATGTTCGACCCGTCGGCTACACGCTACTGTCTCCAAAATGTCACAATTTTAACCTGTCAAAAATTTTCGGACAACCTGTCAAACAAGATATCATAAAATTGATATTAGTTTTAGGTTTTATTCGACCTGTCAAAGGTTTACCTCGACCCATCGAATGTCAGCCAGTGTGACAAAATTTTCTAATTTTTGACCAGTCAAGAAACATCTCCGACCCGTCGAAAATGGTTATCGAAAAATCAAAGTTTATTTTGGGTTATTTCAAGGCGTCGAGTGGATTACTCAACCCGTCGAAAAAACCTACCTAAACTTGATATTTTTGATGTGTTTTACATCGGTTTTACTATGCCACATCATGCAACACTCTTTAAGGGTCATAACCCTTTGGTAAATCTTTAAGTCTTTACTAAGGAAAAATGTCCCAAATGATCACTAAACTTTGTCAGAATCAACAATTTGATTACTGAAGTTTGAAAAATATCAAAAAGGTCACTGAACTTTAACTTTATCTATCAAATTGATCACTTTGCCCATCTTGAATATCAATTTTTCTTATTTCATTGTAGTTTTTATACTTCTCCCACTTATGTTATATGCATTTCTCTTATATTCCTATCTATATAAGCAAAATATTTGACAAATTAGAATGTTTAAAATAGACAAAGTGATCAAATTGATAGACAAAGTTAACGTTCAGTGGCCTTTTTGATATTTTTTAAACTTTAGTGATCAAATTGTCAATTGTGACAAACTTGAGTGATCATTATAACTATTTTTCCCTTTACTTAAAGTGTTCAACAAGTCTTAAAGACTAATTAATTCAAATTTCTTTTGTCGATGTTTGAAGGTGAGATCAAGTGTCTAGCAGATAGTGGTACTACTCATACTATACTGTGGATTAGGCAATTGTTTATAGATCTTGTGTCATACACATCATCAGTGACAACCATGATTGGTTCAACACAATTTTTGCAATCACATGGAACAAGAATTTATATCATTGATGCATTGTACGCGCCAGAGGCCAATCGAACCTTGTTAAGTTTTAAGGAAATTAGAGCCAACGATTTACACTTGGAAACTCATTGTGAGAATGGAAAATAATTCTTATGTATAACTTCTTATGAGTGTTGTAGAAAGCGCTACCTGAAAAAGTTAGGGGCAATTCATAGTAAATTTTATCTTACTACGGTTCGAATTATTAAATCCAATGTTGTCACACTTACTACTATGTGTGACACAACCTCATATAAGCGTTGGCGTTATCGACTGGGACATCCAGGTTGTGATATGATAATCAAAATATTAAAAAACTCTCATTGTCATCTATTTTTCAAAGGAATGAAGCATGTGAAAATTTCCAAAACTATCGTATTTTATGGAGTGGATGAGATTAATAATCTTAATCCAGGCAACACCTAGTGTTATTCCACATGATTTGTTTATGGCAATCTCTGATGCTCATCACTCTTTTTTCAAAGCTTCCTTATTAGCAAAGTTGCAGGTTAGACCTTCCTTTGCGGTTGACAACAATGACAACATAGCATTCTTACAGAGAATCAATGGCGATATTTATGGATCTATCAAACCAGAATGCAGACCATTAAAATATTTTAAGATTTTGATAGATGCATCAACGCGATGGTCACACGTTGCTTTGATATCCACAAGAAATGTTGCATTTGTAAAACTCCTAGCATAGATTATTAAGCTTCGGGTCACCACCCGTACAACCCTATCAGGTCAATTAAATTAGATAATGCAGGAGAATTCACATCAAAGACTTTTGATGACTACTGTTATCAATTGGGATCGAAGTTGAACATCTTTTCCCTCATGATCATTCACATAACAGTTTAGCAAAGGCACAAATCAAGCGGTTACAGCTTGTGGTCAGAGCAATGGTTATGCATACTAACTTGCTGTATTTGATTAGAGCTATACAGTATTACAAGAAGCAATGCTTATTTGCTTGAGACCTGTAGCACGTCAACCATTCAGTGCATACCCATTGGTAACTGGATACGAGCCTGACATTTCATATCTACACATCTTTGGTTGTGTAGTGTACGTGCTAATTGCGTCTCCACAACACATTAAAATGGGTCATCAATGTCGATTAGACATATATATTGATTATGAATCCCTAACTATTATCTATTACTTAGAATCTTCCATAGAAGATCTTTTTACTGCAAGATTTTCAAATTGTCACTTTGAAGAAACATACTTCCCGACATTAGGGGGAGATATGAATGCATCCATTGCGGTTGAACGTCAGGAATTGACGTGAAATACTCCTCCCACTAAAAGATCCACGCACATCTCAAAGTGAGATTGAATTGAAATATACTTTATCTTCAAAAGGTAACAGACTCAATGCCTGACTCCTTTACTAATATTGCCAAAGTGACGAGATCAGGCATTCTTGTTGCAAATGTTCTTGCAAGGTTGGAAGTCCCTAAAGAACAGTATAACACAACTCCAGGGTATAGTAATGTGCCTCTTGTCCATGAGGATATAGTAGCATCAACCTCGGCTCCCATTAAGAAAAGGGGGAGACAGAGAAAATCTAAATATGAGCCACCGACAAAAAGGCAGGTCATCCAGGCACAAACTAATCATTTCATCATCAACGTTGTAAATCCCACAAATGAGATTGTTCATGACTACAGTTACGTCGACATAGAATCACAAATGGCCTCTCTGGAGGACGCTTCAGACTCATATGTGATGTCAGAGAATGGTGAAATTTCACTAATTAACAATGATGCACGCATTATTATGGATATGTCATCCAAGGTAATTGATGATGCTTTTGCTTATTCCGTCACACAAAAGATCATTGATGAAGATGAAGTGGATCCTCGCTCGATTGATGAATGTCAGCAGAGAGCGGATTAGCCGAAGTGGAAAGATGCAATGCAGGCTGAACTAAACTTATCAAATAAAATGCATGTTTTTGGTCTGGTAGTGCTATGCCCACCAAATGTGAAGCTGGTAAGTCATAAATGGGTCTTTGTTCAGAAGCGTAATAAAAAGAATGAAGTCATGCAGTATAAAGCTAGACTTGTGGAGCAAGAATTTTCTCAACGCCCTGGCATTGATTATAAGGAGACATACTCTCCAGTAATGGACATCATTACTTTTCGCTACCTTTTCAGTTTGGTAGTGTCCAAAAAATTGAACATGTAGCTGATAGATATGGTGACAACATATCTCTATAAAAACATTGATTCAGAGATATACATAAAGGTGTCGGAATGCGTGGTCATACCTAACTCAAGTAGCTCTACACCATAGAGTGCTCTTGTGATTAGATTGAAGCGTTCACTATATAGATTGAAACAATCTGGTAGGATGTGGTACACACGCCTAAATGACTATTTTTTTTGGAAGGGATACAAGAACGATGATTTATGTCCATGTGTTTTCATTAAGAGTACAAGTTCAAGATTTTCCATAGTAGCGTTCTATGTTGATAACTTGAATTGGATCTCTTAATAAAATCAAAGAGACGGTTAGTTACTTGAAATTCGAGTTTGAAATGAAAGACCTTGGTAGGACTCAATTTTGTCTTGGTTTGGAATTAGAACATCGAGTGTGTGGAATACTTATACACCAGTCTATTTATGTCCAAAAATTGCTCATAAGATTTAACATGGACAAAGCACACCCTCTTAGCACATCAATGGTCGTTCCCAGTCTGGAACCCAATAAGGATATGTACCGTCCAAAAGATGATGATGAGGAACTATTGGGAGCTGAGATACCACACCTTAGTGCTATTTGAGTTTTGTTGTATTTAGCTCAATACACAAGACCAAATATTACATTATCTGTGAACTTGTTATTCGGTTTACTTATGCGCTTACACAACGTTATTGAAATGGTGTAAAACATATATTCAGGTACTTGAAGGGTTCCATAGATTAGGACTTGTTCTTTCCCTACAATGAATATAGAGAGAAGCTTGAAATTCCCGAAAAAAAGGATGATTGAATCGCAGCATGCAGATTCCAGGAATTTTGATCCATTGAAGGAACTCGTTGACCCGTCAAAGGTTGCACCCCAGACGGAACATAACCATTCATTCGAGCCGTCTAGTGAAATGTTCGACCCGTCGAACAATGATCCGGCTGCAAGCATTGTACCCCAATTCAATGTGGTTTCCTACTCAAAGACACATTGTGATATCTTGGTTGGCTTTGCTGATGTAGGGTATTTGTCTGACCCACACAAAAGACGTTCCCAAACAGGTTATGTATTCACCATGGGAAACATGGAGATTTCTTGGAGATTGACTAAACAAACCCTTGTTGCTATTTTCTCAAATTATTCTGAGATTATTGCTTTACATGAAGCGGTTAAGGAGTGTGTCTGGCTTAGGTCGATCATACACTACATTCGAGGATCTAGTGGATTACCATCCACTACTACAACATCAACTTGTATCTTTGAGGACAATGCGACTTGCATTAAACAAATAAAGTTGGGATACATCAAGGGTGATTATCCAAAGCATATTTCACTTAAGTTCTTCTTTAATCAACAACAACAACAGTTATTGAACATTCATGTGAATCAGGTTTGTTAGGCAGATAATGCTACAAACTTGTTCACCAAGTCATTACTCAAATCTACATTTGTAAAGCATGTGAGACGCATTGGAATGCGAAGATTGTCTGGAATCTAAGATTGAGTTACTAATCAGGGGGGAATTCATTTTGTAGACATCAGGGGGAGCCTACATCACATGTGGTCACATTTGTAGTTCCCTTAGCTTTTGTTTTTACCCAAGAGGTTTTTTTGTTTTCTTTGCAAGGTTTATAGTGAGGTAACATGTTATGCATCATACATCAGGATCGCAAGACAAGGGGGAGTGTTCCAGGAGAAATACTCCTAGTATCTCGGTGTGTATCTTGTTTTGATTAAAATAGAAGTAAATATTCTCTCAATCCCTGATTTATAGGAATATTGATTGTATCGTATTGTAATGTTTATTTAAGATCATCTATCAATGAATAAAATACAATTTTAGATCATATCTCTTGCGTATCTATTTTATCCTTCAACAATAATTAATTAAGCAGCCAGACACGTTGAGGGAGAAGGAGGCCAGTTATTCGAAATTTGTCGGCCTACTCCTTACTCGAGTAGGCCTTAAGAGCAAATGCAACAATGGGTTAATTACATGGGTTAGACTAAGGGGAAGAGTAATAAACTCATCCACAGGGGGAAAATTGGGCTGGATAAGAGATGGGTCCCATGTAGGCCTACTAACCCAATCAAGACCTGAGATAAAGATTAGTCCATGGATTAGTCCAAAGTAATTTAGCTGGCCCACATTATGAGTGAAACACATGACTGATTTGTCTTTTTTTGTTATCTTATAAAATTCTAACAATGGGTCCATATTAGTTGCATAAAAAGTCAACTCCTTTGTCATTAAATTCTAGATGAATGTAGACCATTAGATATAAATTAGAGAGTTAGGCTTTACTATAATTATTTTAACAAATTTATACATAAATAATATAAAATTTAAACAAATTCTCAAAACTTTCAACATACAATTTTTTTCTAATGTATGAAATAAATATTAATTTTATGAAGTATATTTTGATTATACAAAAATTAAAAATATAAATGAATAGTAATTAGTCATTGAATCGGTCTTGTTGATGCATTATTGATCCGAAGACCAAAAACCAGTTTAGGTGAATAATGTAGTAACGTGGGTTGAAAATTAGCCTAACTCTCCTATTTTAGGTGCATTTGCTCTGACAGACAAACAGGCGGCCGAGAAAAGGAGAGGGCCGGGGTCTACTCTACGGTCATCAATTTGGTTACCAAAACTATGTTCGTTTGCTGATAATATATAAATAGTTGGAGAATTAGGTGATATGGCACTAGTTCACAACAAAAGAAAATTAATTACAGAACCCACCACTCTGACTCCTGAGGAGCATGTCTTGTAGCTTATACTACAAAACTTTCTATACATGCACAAGACGTAACTGAACTACTAGCTAGAGTACTATGGTTCTACAGATTGAGAAGATTCGATATCAAATTCCAGCCCATCCATGTTTTCTTATCGGAAGGGCACGCAAAGTTAAGTTCAAACATCTCCTTCTTAGCAGGTTCACCAGATTCACAGAAGCCCAGCAGCTTGGCAACGATTGCGGCACTCTCTTGTACATGTTGCATATTGTGAGGATCGGTCCACAACTTGTTTACCAGCTGCAGCCTCCTTTGCTTTCCGCCAGGCGGGACATCCCATTTCATGTACAGCATCTCTCGCTCCTCTGCTGATAGCTTAGAGCTCACTCTCTTGGCCAAATACTCCCTTTCTTGCTTAAGAGCCCTGATACTGCAAAAGTCATGCCAATGTTTCAGTAGATTATAAACAAATAATGAGTGAGTTGAGTAAAGAACACCTGGGAATGGGGAATGTACCTTGCAGAAACAGTGCCCGCAGGTTCGTCACCTAAAAGTGCAGGACTTGCATTGCCAAGATCGGAGAAGTGTCGTTCCAACCATTGCAATCTTCTGAGTTCAACTTCCATGTATATCTGATCAGAAGGGTCGCCCTTGAACAATAGATAAAATTGGCTACGGTGAGTAATTGAAACATGGCACAAATGCCATAGCATAACAATTTCTCTTCTATCCTCCTCAAAAGTCAGGTGCCATGCCAAAGAAACAGAACCATCAAAGTTATCTGTCTCATTTGTTCCAGCTTCTTTATCTTCCTCCATTGAAATTACCTGAAATCAAATATACAATAATAAATGTTAAATGATGAAGAGAACCGAGGTAAACAGCTGATGGAAACAGGCAAACAGTGTAATTGGTTTGTGGAAAGGCATAGAGAATGAAGGTAAAGTAAATATCTGAGCGAATGAAAAGTAAGACTTCAGGAACTAATAATCTCAAAAACCATATATACTCATGCCTGATCAATATAACGTAAGTAAATGGCAGAGGTTCCAAACAGAAATTTTTGAAGTTCCAAGTAAATGGCATTACTTGGCATTACCTGGCATAACAGAAGGTTTTTCTGGTATTGGAGCTTTAACACCCGTTCTTTTAACTCAGTAACATAGGTCCTAATGCTCCGTATGTTTTCCTCTGCAGCATTCTTAAACATCCTCTGCATTTTCTTCACATTAACTGATGATTGCGGTGCTGCAGGACTTCTCTCCTTGGATGATGATTTACGACTAACATTTCCATCACTATTAGGTGGAGTGGATTTATGCGTCCCAGGCATGGACATGTCATCAATAGACACAGCATCACTGTGCTGAGGCACCTTGTTCTCAGTCTCATAATCCATCACTTTACGCGAAGGGGTCATAGGCGAGCAAGGAGACCGGATTAGATGCTGCATATTTGTACTATTGCTTAGGGTGAAAGGAAGATGCTTCTTCTTTTTTGACGGGGTCTTACATTCTGAAATTTCCTCACTAGTTGCAAATGAAGAAGCCAGCTGGTCTATGGATTTCTGAACATTCTCAAGCTTCCTTTCTAAAGATTTAATATTACTTGCCTGCGATTTCCATCTAGTGATCTCTTCCTTCAGGTTGGCCTCACCTCCATTCAGAGATTCTTCAGGGATAGCACTAACTGCTTGTATGTCCTTTATTTCAGACAGAAGTTTTGCTATAGTTTCAGTAGTTTCCTGATTTCCCAGTCGATGGGTAGCTACCTCCTTATGCAGTACTTCAAGTGCTCGATTTGCCTCATCGCCAAGCTGCCTTTGTCTCTGCTCTAACTTTCGGATTTCATTCACAATCATGGAAGGATCTGTAGAAGTTACTGATCTCCTTATAATTGACTGCCTTCGAACTGCATTTCTTGTACAAGACTCTGGAGTAGTAGCAACTGTTTCATTCTCTCCAAGAAAAGAAAGACGTCTGGCGACTTCAGAAGAAGGTTCACATTGGTTCGACCCCTGATTATATTATATGTCCAAGAGCTTAGTAACCATGCATGACCTCATAAATAAAGACAAATACAAAATACCAGCATACCTTCTGCACTTTGTTAACTTTCCGTTCTGACTCCAGTTGTGATTGTGCAAGGTCCCTTTGTCGCTTTAGTTCTTCCATTTCCCTCTCCATCTAGAAATTGAATATTATTTACAGTTCAGTGTAAGCACATACATAGAAGGGATCCATATATGTTCATTATCTTGCTTCTTAAGCCCTTATACCTGCTTGATTTTCAAGTTCTTTTCTTCTAATATACACCTAAGAGCAAAGGGTTCTGGACTTCGCAGCTCTGCTTCAAGTCGAGCTATTCTCTGTAAAATAGGAAACAAGGTTAGGCTGATTGATCATATGCTAATGAAAGAGGTGTAAACGAGGTTCAAAAATCTAGAGAGTGAATAGATTCTAATCCTGGTACCATGTTTATTTTTGCAGTATTGGTGACTTCCTTGGCACTAGTTGCAAATGATAGTGTATTTCTTGTCTGCTCCACATGACTTAAAGCTGGGCTTACAGTACATATAATAGCTGTCCGAGCATTCCCCCCAAGTGAAGACTGCAATATTCGTGTAAGCTTTGAATCCCTGTATGGTACATGACCACTTCTTTTTCCACCACTGCACAGAAGAAAAAACTATTAGAGTATAAATGACTACATGTTCCACACAGAAACAATTAAAACATCCATAGTTATCTTAACCAAGTACAGTAACAAGTTTTCCACTGCATCACAGGGCATGGTGCTTCAGCTGAACTTTAATACATGAGTGGTTCTAGGGCATCAACAATCCGACAGTCGCGCTTGCTTACCTTAGCTTCCGGATTACTGTTGTAAGTGTCAGCAAGCTACGGTTAATGTGACTACCTTCCTTCAATCTTGTACCATCTGCATTTGTCTGGGACGCACGTTCACTTCCAGCAAGGTCCACAAGATTCTGCAAACTTCCAAAATTCAAGTCACTTTCTACTCAAAAAAGTTTTTACTGTCAATCTGAAGAAACTGAGTGAGGACATAAAGAGAAACTTACCAACCTAGCTCCGAAAGACTTCACTGAGCCCGAACTCTCTCTGAGGCTGCTTTCAATGGTCTGGAGGAGAAAAGAGACAGAGAACTGATGGTTATATCTTTGAGCAGGGATAAATACCCAGTAAAATAGCGAAAATGGTTTTATAAGGCTTTGACTGCAACCTAATTTGTTTGACATACAGAAAAGGTGAAAAAGCCATCTGTGTTCCAACATAAGCTTGCAATCATGCATTTCAATGTAAGAAAAAAGAATACAGAATGGTGGATGGTAGGAGAAGAAATAATTGTCTGCATAACATTTACGAAATGAAAAGATTCAAAATTAGATCATACCAGCCTGATTATCTGATGTGATCTCGAGCTTTTATCATTTAGGGAAGTTTCTCCTACTTGCCTTTGAGCTGCATAGACATGTTTTACACTTAAGAGGATCTTATACAGAGTACAAAAGGTCATCTACCCAATGCACAGAGATCATGAAATCGAGAACTTACTAGTTGTAGAAAGTGAAGAAAATTATAAAAATGTCAAGTAGATGATAACATGTCATAGTAGTAGCTTCAAAAACAAGAATCCGACTTGATGCATATACTAGTTTGTCCCTTGAGACAAAAAAGGTGAACAAGCTTCAATTCAAGTAATCCCCAGAATGATGGCAGAACATAATCAATTCAACTTAATATATGACCTTCGCAAATTGCAATCAAATGCTTCAAGTGCTGGCCATCTTCAACAATTTCTTCATGTAACTTATCCACATTGGTCCCTTTCTGCATTCAGAAAAGGCATGACATTTAACCCAAAAAAATATTAACAAAAAAACTCCTGATCTTAATCAGGAAAGTTTTTTGTAAATACCTCAGCATCATCCAAAAGCCGAACGGGGCCAGAGTTACGTTTCAAAAGGTCAACGACAGTTTCATTGTAGATCTCCAAAGCAGAGAATTTAAGAGTGAACTCCCTCTCCGGCGTCTATGAGATAAAACCAATCAAAATTAGGAAGTTAAGCAAGTAAGGCAGAACTAATAAAATGTCATAGAAACTTTCAAATTTATCGTGTTCCTTATTACTTTGACCCTAGAATTTTCCCTCACAATATGCAAAGCATTACTAAAACCATACAAAGATCTTAGTAGAAACTGAGCCTTACATTCTTTATGTGTTCAAATATGTCCTTGACAGCATTTTCAGTGATTCCTCTCATGGTGAATGTCTTGCCACTACTAGTCTGCCCGTATGCAAAAATGGTAGCTGCCAGAAGAATAATTTGGAAATCTTAGCATTAACCTCAAGTCGGTTCCACACATGATAAAACATATTAAAAACTACATAGCTATATATGCTCAGTTACCAACTTTACCATTCATTCCTGTAAGCGCAGACAGTGCAACATCCTTGGCTCCTTCTTCATAGACCTTCTGGGTTGAGCACATAGGGCCAAACACCTTATCTGTCACAATGTGGATAACAGAACATAAAATACTCAAGTACAAACAACATTGTGCACGAAAAATGAACAAATGTACTTTCCTACCAAGGATTTTCATACATAACAATAGTTGCAGGATATACCAAATGTGTATGGGTTAGCGGGACGCTCATGATTTGGATTCTTGAAAACAATAGTGTTCTCATCCAGGCAATCCCAAGCAATAAGATCATACATCGCCTGCTCTCTCCGGTTCAGCGGCCTCAAACGAACAGTGACTAAGATTTTCTCCTCTCGGACTCTCGAACCACCTGGAGTGGAACAAGGTGTCCTATGAATTTTAGACGAGGGTGTTGCCGGCATCCCAGCCATCATTTTCTTCACTTCCTAGCCTCCACTCTACAAAATCAAACATGTCAAAACCACTTGTTATCAGTTTCTGAATAAAATTCATTCTATAACAGAATTACACAAACTTAAAACTAAAATGGAATTGAATATAAAATTATCTAATCCACTTCTGATTCTCACTTGACAAAAAAAAGAACACAGAAACAAAGTGGGGAAAATGAAACCCTAGCTTAAGTAAGGAACGAAATCAAGCACCGGCGTAAAGAACTCGAGCTCATCTTCCTCAACTAAAACCTATTAACATCTACGAGAAAGTATCAGACGCCTCGCGATTCTTGAAATTTCTTGTTTCTAACCTGAAAAACTCTTTCGCTTCTAAACTGAGTCAAAAACAACAACCGCTGCATCCTAGAACGAAGCTTTTCGAATCTACAGCATTACAGTAATCAGTTACAGTAAATTAGGAGCCCTAAGCGAGATGCTTACTGAGAGAAAAACGGAGACGTGAGAGTCGCCGGAAGTCCAGAAGCGCCGGCAGAGGATTCCGATTGGCTCCGATCAGGGCTTGGTCACGGTGAGAGTGTGATGAGATTTGCAGAGAAGGTTGATGGGGAACAGAGAGAGAGAGAGAGAGAAATGGGGGTGTGGCAGTGAAGTAACGGCTACTGTTTAATTACTGCCGTTGTGGATTTATATATGACGCACCTGAAAAATATATTCCCATCCATTATTTTGAATTACTGGCGCCTCTCTCTCCTCTCCTTGGTTTTCAAGGCTGGAGCTGCCTCGGGATACGGGCCCCACACCGCACGTGCATCAGGTTACGTTTTGCAACGTAAACGGGTCATTCATTATTGCATCACGGACGAAGCCCAGAATCATAGAAAAGGGGCCCAAAGAGACAACAAAGCCCGTAATACTGTAGCGGTTATCAAATCTCCTTCATCTTCTCTTCTCTTCAAATCATTTTGTTTTCAAGTTATGTCACGTTATTTACGTGATGTGAGACGGGATGAGGAATCATCAGATGATGAGTATGAAGACATTTTGCTTGCACAAGTAGAACAGTCTATGATAGATGGAGAATCACGTCGGTGAGGATCGATTGAAGGTACCTGTAATTTTCTTTTCAATGAAAACCATTATCTAATCCATTATTCAATGTACTGAAAATTGTATCAGTCTTCTACTTGTTATTGATGTTTGAGTTCAAGTTATTACAATTATTATTATCCAGTATGTACATGAAATTAATAGTCGATGAAAGTATTGGTTTTGGAAGAAGACGAGTTCTAGTTGGTATCGTATATTGTCAATATTGATAGAAACAGAACTATTAGCATAAGCGTGTCTTATGAGGAAAACTGATTAAGATGAGGCCTTGTTTGTGATTATCTAAACTTTTTTGTTTGTACTGTGGTTCTTATCTTGTAGTCTTCTCATTATGATGATCAATATGATGATGTTATTGGTTAGTATTTAGTGATTGATGAATAACTCAGGATCTCTTTAACTGAAGGTCATAGAATTGTTAATCGCCAAAGGATTCACGGGCATCATCTATTGTATGCCGACTACTTTGCTGATAATCCTATTTTTCCAAGTTCAATATTTCGACGGCGATTTCGTATGAAACGACCTCTTTTTATGCGTATCCATGATGCGGTGCTGAATCATGATCCCTATTTTGTTCAAAGAAGAAATGTTGCGGGAGCTCTTGGTTTGTCATCCCTCCAAAAGACTACAGCTGCCATTAGACTTCTTGCATATGGTGTGCCTGCCGATAATGGTGATGAATACTTACGAATTGGTGAAAGTACAACTCTAGAAAGCCTCAAAAGATTTGTCGAGGCAGTCGTTGAAGTTTTCGGTGATGAGTACTTGAGATCTCCGGATGACAACGATATCAAGAGGCTACTTGCTAAAGCCGAAGAGCGTGGCTTCCCTGGAATGTTAGGAAGTATTGATTGTATGCATTGGGTATGGAAGAATTGTCCAAAAGCATGACATGGTATGTACTCGGGTCATGTTCATGAACCAACCATTATTTTGGAAGCTGTAGCTTCATATGATCTTTGGATATGGCATGCATTTTTTGGACTCTCAAGGTCTCTCAATGACATTAATGTGTTAGACCGGTCTTTTGTATTTGCCGACCTTGCTGAAGGGCGTGCTCCCGAGGTGAATGTTAAGATCAATGATCACCCGTACAACATGGGATATTATTTGGCTGATGGAATATACCCAGAATGGCCAACATTTGTGAAAACGATAACAGCTCCACAAGGGAAAAAACAGGAACATTTTGCTAAACTTCAAGAAGCATATCGAAAAGATGTTGAGCGAGCATTTGGAGTGCTACAAGCACGCTTTGCAATTATACGAGAGCCAACACGTTGTTGGAATCAAGAGCACTTAAAGAATATTATGACAGCTTGTATTATCATGCATAACATGATCATTGAGAATGAACGAAATGACAATCAAAACTTGCATGAACTTTGGAAAGATTATGACAACACCGCTAAATGTCCACCTACACTGTCAGTGTCACATGATCGTACACCTTTAAGGATGGAATTCTTTGAAAATCATCGTCGTATGACTGATAGACAAGCTCATTATAACCTCTTGCGTGATCTTATGGACCATTTGTGGCATCTTTATGGAAATTAGAATCTGTTGGCAGTACACCAGTGTCACATGATCATTCACCTTAATTCTTTTACTGAATTTGCATATCCAGTTTATTCTGGACAATTGTTTTATTAAGGTGAAGATTGAATTTTATGAGATTTATCCTACTTATTGGTTCAGTTTTTTGTTTCATGTGAAACTTAATAGGGCACTATCACTATTGTTCTGTGAGTTTATCACTACAAAGCTGCAAGTTCTGCATTGACTCTTGTTGATTCATAGACATCAGATGTGTATTTTTCTACTGTAGATGTCTAATAGTTGGATGTGGTTTAGTTTTGTTCTGGTTTATAGGCTCTGTGATAGCACTCATAGAGTTTTAACAACCTTATGTGTATATGTTATTATGATTTTGGATAATATATCATATGTATTATATATAGGAATTAACTAATATATATTGTTCAATTCACAGGTAATGGACTTTTGACATGATGCTGGTAAATTTTCAGAGAACATAAATAGCTGATATCGAAAATGTTCAAATGCATAACCTTGAATTTAAACAAACCTTTCACATAATGTCACTCGTTCAACATAATAAAACCAAATGAAATTAACAGTACAACCAGTACTAAGTCAAAATTCAAGTACTACAGATATATAATGCAGCCATCAACCATGAGCAAACGACATGCTATCCATTTGACGGGCTCTTTTTTCCATGATTTCTGCTTGTCGCCCTTTGTAGTACTCTGCTTGCATAGGAGACAAACTAGTTATGTCAATCAACATTGTTCTATCATCATCTCTTTGTTGTTTGGCTTGCTCTCTTTTTTCTTGCAGAGAGATCTACTTTTCTTCTTGAGAAAAACTTAGTTCAAAATGCTCTTGTTTTTTTAGCTCAGCTTGCGCTTTGAAGTCTCTCAATAATTGCAATTCTAAAACCAAGTTTTCATTAGCCTTTTCTTTCTTTAGCAAGTCTTTAGCCTGCTTTTGGCCGATTGGTCGCTCCATAGAAGAAGGTTGAACACTTACCTCATTGTGTTCACCCAAATTTATTGCACCATTAACTTCCTCTGAATTTATAGACCTCCTTCTTCTTGTAGTTTCTTTAGCAATTGCCTTCTTCTTAGCATTGACAGAAATCCATTTCGGATGGTTCTTCATGACATTCCAACTATGTTCCTGCGTAAATGCTTTTTTATGCTTCTCTTTGTACATCTGCTTAGCTCGTAGAATCTGTAAGTATAAAACAAGAAAGTATTATAATGATAATAAGTTAATATACTGCATATCAAATACAATATATAAACTTTAGTTACCTTATCTTGCTCATTCTCCCCACTTTTAGGACGATTCTGAACCTATTCATAGTATCCACAGAACTTATTAACACATTTTTGAATAGATGACCAACGGTGTTTTAGAGAAGAAGCATGCCGGTCACTTTCAAATTGCTTGTTTAAATGGTAAAACTCCCAAATCTTTTCCCAATAATGGTCACTTTTCTGGTCATTTCCATGTACAGGATCTATACCCACAGAAAACCAAGATGATATTAGAAGAAGATCTTCTTGAATGGAGTAATTGCTAGCCCTTGCTATCCTCTTTGATGCAGGTTCATCTTGATTATCATATAGCATACCATGGTCTTTGGACATATCACCATTTGTCATGTCATCAATACCAGCAAACGAGTCATAAGGAATCGATCCACTGTTGAGGATATTTGTATAGTACGAACCATTTTCAGATTCCATCTGCACTTCTCAACATAAATAGACAATATTTGGTCAATAAAAAGTTCATTATATTTCTTATTTATATGGAAGCTAGACTTGTAATCATCAAAAGTGTGTTTGTACAGGTGTTTATATGTACATTTGTGTGTTTGCATATCTTTGTATTATATGAGAACTGGATAATCATTATGTCAATTCAAAATCTAACTAACTATAGAATGAAAACTAAACTCATGTGTTTTGAATTATTGGATTCCTTCTTCTGATATAAATCTCACGTTTTCCATTTTATGATAGGATTGAGAATGAATGTAAAACAATGTTTAGTCTTTAGTGCTCAATATGCACTTGACACCCAACTACAGTTTCAAAATGCAAATCCTAGAACATACATCAGTACATTCATATATTTACTTCTATATATATAGTCTTTAGTGCTCAATAAGCAATATACCCAGAAATTTGAACTAAATATGGTGCAGTTCTATTACGATGTTCTTGTGATATCAGCATCTATTGACACCAATATCCTCTTGTTGGTTGATTGCATCTGAGGCAGGAAATATCCTAACTCTAAAGTCTTATGCCTGACAATAGTACACATTTGGAAGTTGTTATCCTACTTACTTCAATCTTGTGTAACTAACAAAAAGGTTAGGTAGTGTACTGATCAGTTGAGTCCAGACAATGCAATACAAGTCTACATTTTTAAGCTAGAGATTCTTCTTAATTATCTTCTTTAAATTTAGTATGTCCAACTGTTCCTCTCACATCTCATACTGGTGAACCCTATTGTAGTTTTCATATCAGCTTAAAGTTATTCGATTTCATACATTCTCATATGTATCATTGATTTGATTGTGTTATGAAATACAAATAGATATCATTGTATTCAACGGGATGCCATAAGTATTACTGGACATACTATTCTTAAGTGCAATAAGAGTTCAACCATAACAGATTTATCCTTTCGTATGCTAGTACTGATTGTAGTTGAAATTAGATGATAAACAATTAGAATCATATTATGTAGGTGCAGACATATTTAAACTAGTATTATCATCTTGACTTAACCTTAGATTAGTGTAATATTTAGTGCATACTATTTTGTCAGTAACTTCAGTGATCATTATGCTTAGTGAACAGAATCACAAAGACGTCCTGGTGGTTATGGATTTAGAAGATTATCCTGCACTACTGAACTTTCTCAAAGAAAATTAGGATGATCAACAGTTCCGAAGAAAGCTCGCATGGAAGGCTTTCCAACATGTTGTTTCTTATGATTCAACAGTTTCTGAGTGGCCACTACAACATTTTTGCTCATTACCGGCGATTTGGAAACTAAGGCCGACGATTTTTTAAATCGTCGGCAATAGTTTTCCATTATTGCCGGCGATTTGGGGGAAAAATCGCCGGCAATAATTGGCCGGTAATAAAAAAAAAAAAATATTGCCGGCGCTTCCATGCAAGTCGCTGGCAATACTTTTTTTATTTATTTATTATTATTGCCGGCGACTTGCATGGAAGTCGCCGGCAATATTTTTTTTTTTATTACCGGCCAATTATTGTCGGCGATTTGGAGGAAAAATCACCGGCAATAATGGAAAACTATTGCCGACGATTTTTAAATCGCCGGTAATGAGCAAAAATGTTGTAGTGGGCTGTGGAGGCAGACTAGTGAATGTGCTTCTTTAGTATTCTTGCTTTTAGTTATAAAGAAACTGCTTTCGGAAAAATTCAAACATTTAACCCAGTTACAAGTGTATTGATCTTCTTAAATGATATGTTTGTGACTTCTATTGAGACAATTTATATAATTGACATCTTCTTTATTTTGCTGGAAGACAAATTTCCTCCGGGCTTGACTGTACCTCCGTTGCTAAAAAGTTCTTTACGGTATGGTGAAAATCCTCATCAAAAAGCTGTATTTTATGTTGACAAGAGTCTTTCTGACAAGAGTGTTTCTGCATTTTAAACTAGTATTATCATCCTGACTTAACCTTAGCAGCCACCTGTGGGATATATAGTAAAATGTAGTAGACTGCATACATAATCAGTATCTGCTATCATTTATTTACATGATTGGAGAAATTTTTGTCTTAATGTTTTAATTTATCACTACTAGTTCAATCAAATACACTACAAGAAAAGAGGACTTAGACGACGGAACAGTATTAGTTCCGTCGTCTAAGTTACACTTAGACCTCGGAGATTTCTCCGTGGTCCAAGTAACACTTAGACGACGGAGATGTAATTCTCCGTCGTCTAAGTGTTACTTGGACCACGGAGAAATCTCCGAGGTCCAAGTAACACTTAGACGACGGATGTGAAGTTTCTCCGTCGTCTAGGTAAGCACCTGGACCTCGGAGACTTCTCCGTGGTCCAGGTTATCACCTGGACGACGGAGAATTACATCTCCGTCGTCTAAGTGTTACTTGGACCTCGGAGAAATCTCCGTGGTCCAAGTAACACTTAGACGACGGAGAATTACATCTCCGTCGGCTAAGTGTGACTTGGACCACGGAGAAGTGATCACCTGGACAACGGACCGACACGTCGTGGTGTAAGTTCCACTTAAACGACGTACCGACACCTCCGTCGTCTAAGTGAAGCATTATATATATAGGCCATGCCAAACTCTCTTAATTAGCTTCGATCATTCCATTATATTTTCTCCCGTGGGGAATTTTTGAGATCGAAGGAGAAGGAGAATGCCGGATTAGGCTAGGCCGGGGCTAGAAATTAATTAAAGGATCGGATCTCCGGTGTTCGATCACTAGCTAGCTTAATTAACTGCAGATATCGAGAAGGCCAGCAGGTACGTACGTAGGCAGTTAAAATTTGCATGATTAAATATATATATATTTAGGGAAACCGTACGTGCGTACATACATGCATGAATGTTAATTAGCTATATATACAGATTAAATTACGTACGTAATTTGATGGATCGATGTAGATCGAGTACGTATAATTAATGGTAAATTAATGGACTAATATATATATATGTAATAATTATTTAATTATAATATTTTGTAGCAGTATGGACAAGAGTTGGATGAAGTTAAAGAATAGATGTGATGTCCGGTATATGGATGGAATTAGCGAATTTGTGAATTTTGCGATAGAACATGGTCATGGAAAGAAGCGTTTCAGGTGTCCGTGCCAGAAATGTCTTAATTGTCAGTATGCGGAGGTTAATGTTATGGTGCAACACCTGTACGAAAATGGTATGATGTGGAGTTACACTACATGGAGCGAGCATGGTGAAGCAGTAGAGTTCAGCGCAGCAGACTTCAGCTCAGGGTACAGTTACCATGGTGCCTCATCCAGCGGCAGTGGTGCCGGACCCCCAGCTTGCAATCCAACTGTAGATTTGGTCCATGATGCGTTTCCGGGATTTAGTCATAGTGGACACCAACACCAAGACGGAGGTTACAGTACCACTCATGAGCATGATGACACATTCCCCGCTGCTAGCTTGGCCACTGACACCAGTGAGATGGATAAGTACAACCGGATGCTACTTGAAGCGCAGACCCCGGTGTTCCCTGGATGTCGAGAGAATGTGTTGCAATATGTGATGGAGCAAATAAAGATAAAAGTGAAGCACAAAATGTCAGTCAGTGCTTTTGACGAAATTCAGGAGCAAATATGTAAGTTGCTTCCTGATGATCACAATCTTCCTAAATCTCATTATAAGGTTAGAAATATCTTGAGCAGCCTCGGCCTAAAGTACAGGATAATTGACGCATGTCCGAATGATTGTGTGCTATTTTACAAAGAGTATAAAGATTTGGACTATTGTCCCGTATGTGGCCAGTGCAGATTCCAGGTGAATAGGAAGAGTTCGAAAAAGAGAATTCCTGTGAAAGTTGTTCGATATTTTCCCTTGATTCCCAGATTGCAGCGCCTGTACATGTCTCTACACACAGCAGAGGCGATGCGATGGTACGCAGAAAAGCGAATAGATGACGATGTCCTGCGACACGCCGCGGATGGGGAGGGTTTCAAACATTTCGACAGAGAATTCGGAAACTTTGCTGCAGAGGTTAGAAATGTTAGACTCGGCCTATCTACAGACGGATTCAATCCTTGGGGAAGTAATAGCTCCGCCGTAAGCACTTGGCCAGTAATTCTGATGCCGTACAACCTGCCTCCGTGGATGTGCATGAACAAGGAATTTAATTTCCTTACTGTACTAATTCCAGGTCCTAAATCTCCAGGGAAGTGCTTAGATGTCTACCTCAGACCTTTGATCGACGAGCTGAAACTGTTGTGGGAAAATGGAGTCCCAACTTATGACAAATTCACTGACACGATGTTCACGATGAGGGCTGCCGTAATGTGGACGATCAGCGATTTTCCAGCGTATGGGATGTTGGCAGCGTGCAGGACAAAAGGATATAATGGATGTCCTATATGTTTGGACGACGTGAACTCTAGTTGGCACGCAGGGAAGGTGTGTTACTTGGGTCACCGTAGATGGCTCCCTCACGACCACCCTTGGCGACAGGATGAAGCTCATTTCGACGGGACGGTAGAGAACAATCCTAAACCCCGTAGTTGGTCGGGCGAAGAGATTTTAGAGAGGTTGAGCTATTTCGACTTTGGTGTGTTGACTAACGACGCGGATGTAAAGAAATGCAATCCAATTCCTCCACATGATCTGAGCTATTGGGATCACAAGAGTATATTCTTTGAACTCCCTTACTGGTCGAAGTTGAAGCTGAGGAACAACTTGGACGCGATGCACATAGAAAAGAATGTGTGCGACAGCGTGGTGGGAACAATTCTCGGTATTAAGTTCAAGACTAAAGATACTCCCAAAGCGCGCAAAGATTTGGAATCAATGAATCTACGTCGTCCCTTGTGGTTGAGGAGGGATAGGAAAGGAGTGTACAACAAGATGCCAGCTGCACCGTACACAGTGAAGCCGACACTTAGACGTTCTGTATTTCACTGGTTTAAGGGCGTTCGTTATCCGGCCACGTATGCAGCTACTATAACTGGAGCAGTGGACGAGGTGCAACACAAGTTTGTTGGTCTAAAGACACATGACTATCACGTTATGCTGCAACGTCTGATTCCAGTGGTAATTCGACCATATTTGCCTCGCGACGTCGTAGAACCAATAGTGGCATTGTGCAGATGGTGGCAGAGGTTATGCGCCAGAGAATTAAAGAAGTCAGATGTCGTGGACTTGCAACAACAAATTGTGCACATCATTTGCAAACTAGAGAGGATTTTTCCTCCTGCTTTCTTCGACATAATGATTCACCTAATGATCCACCTGCCCGAGCAGGTTCTCATTTCTGGTCCGGTCCAGTACACTTGGATGTATCCTCAAGAAAGGTACGTACAACTAATTAATTATACAGGTTTTTCGATTCATAATTTGTTCCACTGGAGATTACTAGCTAGCTATATGCATGTACTTATTTTTATTGTACGTTTGATTAATTTTGTAGACAGCTTGGACAGTATAAGTCATTCGTCAAAAACAGGTCGGCTCCGGATGGCTCCATAGCAGAGACATACCTAATGCATGAGTGCGTTACTTACTGCAACAGGTACCTCAAAGATCCACCACCTCCAACTGCCTCCGATCCCAGTGCCCGCATCAATCTTTCTGTCGTCACCAATGTCGTCCGACCGTTTAGAGGAGTATTAAAGGAAACGTTAACACAGGAAGAACTTATTGAGGCACATTGGGTAGTGTTACGAGACTGTGACGAAGTTGAGCCGTACATGATGTCATACAGGGAGAGGCTTCAGGCGTTATATCCAGACAAGAGTTCGGCGTGGATTGAGAAAATGGTTAAGAAAAAGTTCCCCGATTATTTCTTCCAATGGGTACGTATTTAGTGATTTATATACATATTGAGATCATGCATGTTTAATTTGTAGAAAGTAAACCCTTACATTTTTCCATTTTCGCAGATGATTGATCTGCAAAAATCCGAAAACCACGGGGGGTGGTGGTCTTGGCCAAAGCACTTGCTAGCAGGGAAGCCGATTAAACACTATATTTATCCGGGATGTTTTGTGAACGGTGTGAAGTTCCATTCATTGGCGCGAGATGAAGGAAGAAGAACACAAAACAGTGGGATAGCGGTTGGGAAAGACCCTGATCTATATTACGGAATGATCGTATATGTGGTTCAGCTATGTTACGGGAATGATGTCAACGTTTTCCTATTCAAGTGCAGATGGTTCAAGCGTACAAAGGAAGACCTGGGACTTTTATCAGTCGATACAAACTCAAGCTGGTATGAGGATGAGCCTTTCGCTCTCGCCACCTTAGTTAGGCAGGTGTTCTATCTCGACGATCCGAAAGCTGGTGACGGGTGGAAAATAGTGAACCAGATCTCTCATCGAGGAGTTTGGAATACAGAGACAATTGAAGGGACACCGGCGACGACTGAAGATGCTGCTGAACCAGACAGAGACATTCCTGCCTATCAAGAGCCTAATATTTCTGTCATCCGCTCCGACATAATGGACCTGGTTCAAGACGGTGAACGGTTACCCATGCCTGATGGTTGTACAGATCTAACTGAAGAAGAGATCATTGAGGTAGATGAAGAAGACGTGCAGGATGAGGACGATGACGACGACTCTGGTTATTCCTCGGACGATGTTGAGTACGATGAGGAGGATGAGCAATCGGATAACGGTGATGATGATGATGACGATTATGACGAAGAGTACGGTCACACGACGAGGATCATTACTTGGTAAACCCTAATTTATTATTGTAATATATATATATATATGATCGATCGATGCATCGTAAAAAGGTGAAAGATTTCTATTATGTCGAGACTTTAAGATTCCTCGTCCAGCTTTGGTTGGTTTTATTGTTTTTAAATACTATTTATGTATAAATTGGATTAATTATGGGTCCCTATATATGATTATATATATTGACTTGTGATAGTATTATTGAGAGCACAAATATTGTAGTATATATATATAAAAGTTGTTTGTACCTGGACTAACATCGATCTCCGCCAGCTTAACTTCCTCAGATTTTAAGTCGACTTCTCTCTGTTTCAATTGAATGTCTTTGGACTGTTTTTCTAGTCCCGGCCCCTCTCTTTGCTTTCAACTTCATCGGTGTATTCTCTGATCTTATTAAAAGTAAGCTGAAGCTGCTCTACATTTCGCTCACGCAGCCCTTCAAACCCTAAATCCTAGACCCTAAATGTAGCAGATCGGATCGATCGATCATTTTTTTAGTTATATTCTTGAATGAGAATAATTGAACGAACATACAAATGACCGGGGACGACCTAAACCCTAAACCATACGGCCCTAACCCCTGAATTCAGGGTTTTTACACTTGGACGACGGAGACAGTCATTCTCCGTCGTCTAGGTACACACTAGGACGACGGAGAATGTCGTCTCCGTCGTCCAGATGACAAACCCGATACCCTAAACCCTAAGGACCCCTAACCCCTGAATTCAGGGTATATTCACCTGGACGACGGAGACAGTCGTATACCCTAAACCTAAGGACCCCTAACCCCTGAATTCAGGGTATATTCACCCTAAACCCTATACCCTAAACCTAAGGACCCCTAACCGAGAACGGAGAAATTAATTGCAGATTCACCTTTGGCGCCAAATCTCAATCTCATATAAAACCCTAGCTAAATCTTGGACCCTAAATCTAGCAGTTCGGATCGATCGATCAATTTTTTAATTATATTTTTGAATCAGAATAATTGAACGCACACACAAATGACCGGGGACGACCTAAACCGTAAACCCTAAGGCCCTAACCCCTGAATTCGGGGTTTTTACACTTGGACGATGGAGACAGGCATTATCCGTCGTCTAGGTACACACTAGGACGACGGAGACAGTCATTCTCCGTCGTCCAAGTGACAAACCCTATACCCTAAACCCTAAGGACCCCTAACCCCTGAATTCAGGGTATATTCACCTGGACGACGGATACGACATTCTCCGTCGTCCAAGTAGACACCTGGACGACGGATATTAGCGTCTCCGTCGTCCAAGTGTCTACTTGGACGACGGAGAATGTCGTATCCGTCGTCCAGGTGTAAATTTCGTAATTTTTTCTAAGACAACGACCATCTAGACCATCTTCGAATGCGTATTCTTTTCGTCAAGACTTTAGAGTAGTATATTCTTGGTGTGTGAGCTTCGACGGTTCGAAAATCGGAGTTGCGAAATGTCCTGTATCCACGTTTCCGGTTTGTGAAATTCTCGGTTTTGCGGTTGACTGTGCCGATGAAACCCTTCCCGAACTTATTATTTCCTGGTCCTTTATAGTAATTATATATTATGTTACGACGAACATATCCAACGGTTGTTTTGTCCAAATTCAATTTCGTTAGTACTCTGCTGCAAATCAGCAACTACTCATGAACACTAAAGTCTTAAAGATTAGTCGATACTTAACAACTTTCAAAACGTAAAATTATTCGGCGGTTCAAATTTATCTGTTTATATATACGATGCGTTCATCGATATTGTACGACTATTTCACTCGAATGACAGATCGCTAAATTCCTAGCGAATTAATTTAAATTTTTTTTTTTGCATAATTTGAACCTAGACGACGGATACGGTCAGTTTCCGTCGTCCAAGTGTTCACCTGGACGACGGAAATAACCGTATCCGTCGTCTTGGTTCAAATTACCATGGCGGTTCGAATAAAATTTTTTATTTTTTTCGGTGTAAATATCGACTTGGACGACGGATATGTAGGTTTCCGTCGTCCAAGTGAAAACTTGGACGACGGAAAACTACATATCCGTCGTCCAAGTCGATATTTACATGGCGGTTCGATTTGCCGCTTCAATTTTCGGCACCGCTTGAAATTCCACTTAGACGACGGACAACACTGTCTCCGTCGTCTAAGTCAACATTTATG
This sequence comes from Geum urbanum, assembly GCA_946800695.1. Lineage (NCBI taxonomy): Eukaryota > Viridiplantae > Streptophyta > Magnoliopsida > Rosales > Rosaceae > Geum > Geum urbanum. The sequence goes on from OX326997.1 coordinate 8,790,471, forward strand.
GCGGTGAAACGGCCCGCCCATTTATTTGGCGCCGGTTCGAAAAAATTTGACCCTTCACTTAGACGACGGAAAACACTGTTTCCGTCGTCTAAGTGAACTTAGACGACGGAGAATAGTGCTCCGTCGTCTAAGTGAAACTGTATATAAGGAGGAGCACCCCCCCTCATTTTCTCATCATTCCATCTCCTCCTCTATACTCTCCTCTCCTCTCTCTCTCACTCCGGCGATCCTCCTCCGGCGACGCTCCGACGACCAATTTTCCGGCGTGGTTCCCCCTCTCCGACGACTCTACTCTTCCAATATTCCGGCGAAATTCCGACGAGGTAATAATTCGAAATTTTAACTCTTTAACAATTTTTTTATTTGTTTAATTATTTAAATTCTAAATACTTTTAATTTATTAGTTTTAAATAATAAATAGTTGTAATTATAATAATTATTTTCTTGTTATTATTATTATTTAGTAATCATTATTAGTTGTTAATTATTTGGTAATGAATAATTATTAGTTAAAATTAAATAATAGTAATAATAATAATTGATTATATTGGTAAATGAATAATTATTATTAAATGCATGATAAATAATAATTAATTGATAATTATATGTATTTTCTAGTAAATTGCATGGTAGTACGTGTTCGATTTAAATTTAGTACATAGGCTTGGTGTAATTAAGTCGCACTCTTTGGAATAGATGGCGCCTCTTTTCCTTGCTTATCTCCTTAACCCCTCGTGATGTGTGGATTTCATCACCGCACACCATAACCTAAGTGAAGTTATGGACACGAGGTTGAGGGCGGAGTTTGCAAAGGACTTGAGGGAGTGTAAATTTTCGAAAAATTGGCCGAATGTCGGACATGGTGTCTAGAAACGGGTTATGACTGGTGACAGGATTTGGACTAAGAAAGACTTTTGTCGAAATTAGTCCTGCCTCTCGCGTTATCTCTATCCCTAACTGGCCATGTTTTTCGATTTAACCAAGGCTGATTAATTGAAAATTTACACTTTATCGCGCGGGTCGCACGTCCATTGAACGACCGAAAATGCCAAGCTAGTGTACTCTATTTAAATCTTAAACGTACTTAATTAATTAGCGTAAATTCTCCGTCGTTGTAATTATTATGGTAAGTAGGTATTTTAACACCGTACGTACTCTTAGGTTTAAATGGCTCCGCCAAAGATCACATCCGGGAAGAAGAAAGCCCAACAGGAGTCAGAAGATGAGATGCTCCAAATGTTGGCGGCCCAAGTCGGTTGGGTTCAACCGCAAGTAGACGCCCTCAATCCGGGGCCTTCTGGGGAAATTCCCTCTGCCCCATTTCTCTCAAGCGGTGATGACGTCGACCCCTTTTCAACTCCGACGCCCGGTACCGCTTCAACGGGAAGTACTCAGGCGTCTTCGACGGCCGAGTCTATCATGTACAGCGCCCGCCGTAAGCAAAGGAGGGCCCCCACTGACCCCCAACCGAAAAAGACTCGGGGTCTCGTTAAAGGTGGAAAGGCGGAGAAAATTTGCAAGGCGACCGGGAGCAAGATCGCCTTGCCTTACGACGAATTCACCGGTGGCCCTCCCACACCTCAGCTAGCAAGTCTCTCGGCTCATAGCATTGGGTCGATTGTTCGTAACCGGGTTCGTATCACTGCCCCTACTTGGAGGGATGTGCCGGATTCGGAGAAGGCGAAAGTCTTTAAGGATCTTTCGGTACGTAATACGTACAATTTTAGTTATTATATACTATTTTTAATATTAGTTATATATAATTTTATAATATATACGATTATAATTTTCAATTTATTTCTGATAGGAACAATTTGCGGTGGATCCGGATCCGGCGATGTTGAGGCATATCAACCAAACCGCCAACAACATCTTCAAAGATTGGAAGTACAGGCTCCATCAGTACTTCCGAACTAACGGTCCCGTGCCTCCCCCCGAAGAGCTGCGTGGGGATAGAGAAGATGAGTGGGAGTGGTTGTGTAACCACTTTGCCGATGAGCAATTTCAGGTGTTAATTTACTTTTTTTATTTCAATTAAGATAATTGAATACTCTAAATTTTAGTTACTTATAAATTTTTTAATGATTTCATTATGTTGTCTAACAGAAATTCTCCGGTGTCAACAAAGCCAACCGGGGGAAGAAGGACAAGCACCATACTTCCGGCGCCAAGCAACTCATTCAAATTGCCAAGGAGCACAGGGATAAGGGCTCCAAACACCCTTATCTCGATGCAAGCGTAAGCGCGTACGTGACGCCTGGGCTCGATAATGAAGCGAGTCAACGCGGCGTAAGTCATATATATATATATATATATATGTGCGCTAATAATTATAGTAATTATTATTTAAATATTATTTCATTATAATAAATTTATTATTCTTTTGTAGGCAAGGGTGATAGAGCGTGCGCAGGAAGAATTGGCTAACACTCAGCTTGCGTTCCCAGATGTGCCGCTAGAAGACCTGCCTCCTCTATCTGTGGAGAGCCAAATAGCAATTGCGGATGAGGTCTACGGTCGTAGAGCTGGCAAGGAGGTTAGGCACTTCGGGCCTAAGGTGGTTCGAGATTTGTCGAGCTCTGAGTCATCATCTACGGGAGGTTCGGGGCGGCGGAGAAGTTCTCAAGCTGCGGCAGCCTATGAAGAGGCTCGAATCGCACGGGAGGAGAATATTGCCATGCGCCAAAGAATGGACCAGCAAGACGAGCGAATAGCCCAACTCATCGCCCTTATGCAACAAGCTCAAAGACAATGTCAACCTCCTCCGAACCCATTCCCCGACGACGACGACCCGGCTGGAGGCGGAGGACGAGGCGGCGCATCTGCTCCTCCAGTGTTTTAGCTAGCTAGTAGTTCATTATTTCGTTTCTTAATTTCCGCATTACGAACAATATTTTCATTTTTAATTATGGGTTTTTTCGATTATGTATGTACAAATTAATTTTAATTATTTTATTAATTTAGTGTATTTAATTAATTTAATTAATTTTTTTTCAATTAATATTAATAATATTTTTGAATTTAATTTTTTTTTTAAATTAATTTTTCACTTAGACGACGGAGACATTAATATCCGTCGTCTAAGTCACCACCTGGGCCACGGACGTTGTTAGCTTCTCCGTGGCCCAGGTGGTGACTTAGACGACGGAGATTAATGTCTCCGTCGTCTAGGTTACGACCTGGGCCACGGAGAAGCTAACAACGTCCGTGGCCCAGGTGGTGACTTAGACGACGGAGATTAATGTCTCCGTCGTCTAAGTCCCCACCTGGGCCACGGACGTTGTTAGCTTCTCCGTGGCCCATGTAGGGACTTAGACGACGGAGACATTAATCTCCGTCGTCTAAGTCACCACCTGGGCCACGGAGAAGCTAACAACGTCCGTGGCCCAGGTGGTGACTTAGACGACGGAGACATTAATCTCCGTCGTCTAAGTCACCACATGGGCCACGGACGTTCTCCGTGGTCCAAGTGAACTTGGACGACGGAGATTAAATTCTCCGTCGTCTAAGTACTTAGACGACAGCACTTGGAGCACGTACCTTGGACGACGGATTTTCCGTCGTCCAAGTACTTAGACGACGGAGATAGGCACTTAGACGACGGAAATTCTCCGTCGTCTAAGTCACTTTTTCTTGTAGTGATAAGGAAGAATATGAACATTTCCATCTGTTTTAGTTGAGCTGTATCAATTCAATATATATACTTATTTGTCTTCTCTAATTCCCTTCCTTTTCAGTTCATGAATTCCACCTTAAATATGATCTTTCTTAGTTTCAATTGATTGTAATACATAAGCTAGAGCAAATCAAATACCCAAAAACTAAATTGAAAGCATTGCAGACTTAATGAGGAAACGCTATGAATCAATGAATCTAACACACATGTTCCTCAAATCACATAACTTGATTCACGATTAACATGGTCATGACAATCTACAAAACCCATATCCAAATTTGCACACAAACATGAAGAAATTGATTTATAGAGTCGACAACATTATTCACGGTTCAAAAACCAAATGAAAGAATATTACTGACCTGTTTCCCCAATGCAATAGTTGCTCCAATCTGAGAAGGAATGATCAAAAATGATTGTCAAGACTCCTCTGAGACCACGGCCACGAGTTCAATTCGGAGAAACCAAACTCCAGTACTCGGATGAAACTCAGAAAAGAAGGGGAGACGCCAAATCCTAAAAATTGGAACGTTGGAACACTGATAGAACCGTTGGAAAAGATATAGCTTTTACTCATTTTCTCTCTCCTCCCAGGCTAAATATAGCTACTCAAAATAGTTTTAGCTACATTTAGTTTTAGCTTTAGCTACACTGTTGGAAGATATTTTAGCTATAATTTTTAAAATTATAGCTTTTAGCTACACTATTGGAGATGCTAAAACTGTTTTTAAAATTTTTAAAATTATAACTAAAACAAGGAAGGCAAGTCATCACTTTAACGTCATACGTGAATCCGAAACTTTAGGGTTAGGCCAACCAAATTTCTTCGTTATGATAGCTGCATTTCTAAAATCTCACAAGGAGAATTAGGTATGCTGTTTTTTCGTTAGGTTTAGGTTGTATTCCTTACCTTTATTCTATTCTGAGAGGTGCATCTTTTGTTTGATTCACTTTATATAGTAGCTATATCGATCATTTGGACGGAAAGATAAACAAGATTTGATGGAGAGGTGGAAGCGCAAGGAAATTTGGCAAACCTCTTCCCTCTTCCCTCTTCCTTCATAAGAGATACTTCAATCTTTCTAAGACAAAGACAAAATGAACGAGTGATCGAGCAATGAGCATATACATATATGTATATATGTATCTTGGAGAAGCAGCTTCTTTATTTTCCGAATAACAGTACACACACGCGTTAAGCTAGAAACTGGTACAAGTAACATATCAGAATATATATATCCGATCGATCATTCACTGGCCGGCCGGTTTGATAACGATGGGGAACAGTAGCTTAATTTCGATCATGCAGTACTTGCAGGCATCAATATTCTTGTTAATTTCTAATCCCCACGTACGTAATTGATCGACCTAACTCCAAATAGAATGATGTGACCTTCACGGCTTCACTTGCATGCAGCTAGCCCAGAACCACCAGCTAAAATTCATCTTAAATATGATTCGCGATCGAGTGGGTTTAATTAGGTCAACCATCCACCAAACAAGAAAGAAAATGCATGTTCTGCTCGATCGATCCGTCGTCTTTACAACTAAAGAAGGCAATTTTGCGTGTAAGAAGAGTAACATCATGTAAATATATGCACCAAACAACAAAATGAAATGCCATCAATCTGATCGACATCTCGCGCCCCCCACCCCTCAACGTTCACTCATTCACAGTTCACAAAACACTCTTCACACTTTTTGAGCTCTATCACTCTGTTTACGTGAGCTAATTAGTTAGTTAGAATATATAGCTATCTCTCTTTATTACTTTTTTCGATTAGATAATTTAGATCAATGTATTGATTCGTTTTTTACAAAATTAATTATGTACATTACGTAATGCCTTACATATCTGTGTATATTGTGCAAGTATAAGTGTATGATATCTATGTACGTATAAGCGAGTTAAAACTTAAATTTCTAACCCATGACGACGTACCATATATTGTCAAATTAAAACAGACTAAAAGGTAATTTCCAAAAAAATAAATTGATAAGTAGCTAAATATAGTTTTCCAGGATTAATTAGTTGGATATGATCGACAACATATATGGTGGAGGGTGGATTTCATGCTGGCACATTTCATCGATGGGTCATAATTGTCTCCGGCCCCCAACTTTTGAGTTTGTTGCTTCATATTCAAGGATAACGTACGGTCGATCCTGTCGATCCATTAGTCCAATGTCACACATCATTGACATCAATAGACATTGGCTGAAAATTAATGAGGACCGGCCACAGATTTGCTTAAGCATATATGGTATATTATGCCACGCAATATTTTCAGGAATAATTAGGTGACTACCAAACTCCAAAGTTACGTCATCTCTAACAATGGAGGTCTTATATCTTATAGTAGAACTTTCAAGAAAAAATTTATCTACAATCCATAAAAATTTGAGTCTCATACCCTAAAATTAGGTCTCATACTCTATCTAAGGTTCTAAAATAGAACATAATATGAGATATAGGACCTTATATATTTCGGTGGGCCCAGATGAAAGGAAAATGGTTGATCAGAAACAAAAAAAAAAAAGCAAACCGAGCTACCTACCGAGAGAGAGAGACGCGTGGAGAGAGGAAGACTGGATCCAGTAGAGTCGCGCGTGCTGGTGAGTGGAGAAGGACAGCGAGTGGAGCAGCCTGGCGGATAGCTGACGCAGTAGTGGGGCCCACCGATTTGCTGCTGGCATCAGAAGCCCAACGGCTCTCTCCTCTATTCTAGCCCAATGAAAGTTTTCCCTCTTTTAACACTCCTATTTTTAATACTCTCCTAAATTAAATGGCCTTTCCTCCTTAAATAAAAAAAATTATATAAAAAAAATATGTCCGTTGCAACAGTAATATTGTGCATCTCTATAAATACCAACACTAAAACTCATTGTTTCTACACCAAAGTTTGCTACTTCTTTTCAAGAGCAAATCTTCTCCATAAACTTATTTCCCTCTAGCTTTTAATTTATTTTTTGTAGCATCATATCACCAAATTAAAGGTGCCTAGAGATCTAAGGCAATCAAATTGGAAAAAAGATGAAGAAGAAGTGTTGTGCCAAGCCGCTATGAATACTAGTGAGGATCCAATCACGGGTACTAATCAATCCTTCAAAATATTGTGGGAGCATAGTGCGGCGTATGAAGCCACAAAACCAACCGGAGCATGTTCCCGATTAGGAATGAGTTGTATGGCTCGTTGGAAAAAAAAATTCCCCACATGTATGAGATGGCGTTCATCTCTCAACCGTGCAATCAAAACTCATGGTAGTGGTGAAAACGAAGCCGACGAAGTAAGTATATATTTAAATTGTGCTTAGAAATTATTAAATTATGCATATAAATATAGTAACTAAATTTTTAAGTGCGTAGAAATTATTAACCAATTTAATTTTTTTGATTGATTATGTAGCTTTTAACCACTAAAAAAGAATATCACAAATTGTCAAAAGGGGAGACATTCTCTTTTTTCCATTGTTGGGAAATATTGAAGATTCATCAAAAATTTATGAATCCTCCCGATATGGATTTTAGTTCCGATTTTGATCCACCCATCGACTTGGATGATGACGAAAACACACCAACAATGGAGCAACTCCAAGTGCACCGCCTAAGGAAGCTCGACCTAAAGAATCTCGCCCAATGAGAAATAAAGCGGCTAAAGCGGCAAAAAAGAAGAAGAGTGAAGATCTTGGAGAGAGCATTCACACTCAAATAGAAAGATTGAACGACTTGCGTGAGCGTGAGTTTACACATAAGCAACAACTCTTTCAAGAGGCTAAGGCGGCGGAGAAACAATAAGCCGATGATCGCATAATGACGGTGGATCCGAGTATATACTCTCCTAACAAAAGAACTTATTGGGAGAGGAGGCAAAAAAAGATACTCGACGAGGAGAAAATGGCCAATGATCGTCCTACCACCCAACCATTTCATCCTCAATCATCTTCAAACAATGATGAAAATGACACAAATTTGTCCATCTACACACCAGTTCAAGATACGCAATGGTTATGAAATAATGTTGAATAATCATTTAGTTAAATTTTAATTAATGTACTGTTGCTTTTATTATGTTGTTGCTTATTTTAATTAATATGTTGTGTTGCTTAATTAATGTGATGTTGTAACTTGTTCTAAATTTTAATAAAGAGTATTTTGTTGTTTTCTTATAATGGATTAAACTTTCATTTATTATACACTCACTTTTATTAATAGCACACAAAATTAAAGGTCAATACAACACACCAAATTGAAAACACACAACAACACACCAAATTAAAAGCATAATGGCAAAAAAAGCCAATAATTGAAATAATGGATGCACACCCCTCATCCATTATTATGTCGAACTTCCAAGTGTTTGTTCCAACCATACATCACTAGATTGTCTCTTAGTGAATCATGGATCAATGGACATCGAGTGTCGTCGTAACGTTGCATATATTCTCGCACTCGTCGGGGATTGTGGTGTACTTCCTGATCATTATCTGCCCTATCATATACCTCTGCTCGGACGAGTTGGGATTTCATCAATGTCAAAAGGCTCATCATCTTCGTACTCATCCTCTACTATCATGTTATGCAAGATTACGCACGTCATCATGATGTACTGGAGACTCTCTCTACTCCAAAGGCGAGCAGGCTCCCTCACGATTGCAAAACTTGCTTGTAAAATACCAAAAGCTCTCTCCACGTCTTTTCTATAAGCCTCTTGCATCTTCATAAAAAATTTTGTCTCTGGTGTGGTAGGATTGGAATTGCTTTGATTAAAGTCCCCCAATTGGGGTAAATGCCATCCACTAGGTAATATGCTTGATGGTACGTATTTTCACCCACCTTGTATTTCACCCGAGGAGCTTTACCTTGGCACATCTCGTCAAACAAGGGAGACATCCCCAAGACATTTAAATCATTCAGAGATCCTGGAAGTCCAAAATATGCATGCCATATCCATGTATCATATGAGGCCACCGCCTCTAAGATAATAGTAGGTTTACCTTTGTTGCCTTAATATTGCCCGTGCCAAGCAGTATGACAGTTTTTTCATTACCAGTGCATACAGTCAAGGTTCCCTACCATACCTGGAAATCCACGATCGTCAGCTTTTTTTTAGTAATCTTATGAGATCTGCTCTCTCTGGTCGACGAAGGTACTTCTTGTGATAAATATTCCAGATAACTTTTGTAAAGTGATCCAAAATCTCGAGAGCAGTGGATTCGGCGACATTAAGGAACTCATCACACAAGTCGGCTGGCAAACCGCAAGCGAGCATCCTCATAGCACATGTTAGTTTCTGTTCAGTTGAGAAGCAGACTCTACTAGAAGCATTTAGTGTCTAAACAAAATATGGATCGTAGTTGGCCACATCACGCATCATTCCTTCGAACAGCTCAGGTCGCATTCTGTACCTCCTATGGAAATGGTTTCCATCAAACCTACACACAGGATTGAAGTACAGATCCTTCGATCGCCGATCCATAGCTTCTCAATCTCTTTCAATGTACGATCGACCTTCAGAAGAACCACCCAAATGTGAGTTTTCTTCATTCATCCTCTGCAGGTGTGAGGCAGCTGAAGTCATCATGAGATCATCCTCGTGATTTCTCGAGCCGATATCTTCTCCATCCTTCTTCAGTAGTTTCCTGAACCTATTGAGCATAACTGAAACAAACTCAAAATATGAGTAACAAACTTAGAAACCATAATTTTGATTGTGGAGGAGAAGTATTTGTGAATTGGTGAGGATGAAGGAATGAGAGCTCCGTTTATAAAGAAAATGGAGATGGTTCAGTAATCGACATGTGGCAGATAAGGTATACGGTGCAATCTTGGCAACCAATCATGTTATGACACGTGGCACCGAAAATCACATCTCAATTATCGGTTGGATAACATATCTACGGCAATCTGATTATGCTCATACGAATCGACACGTTGCCAATAAAATCATATCCGAAATAGGGATAAGGTCACATGACACTAATTAATAATTTTTTTAATTAAAAAATTTAATAAAAAATTATTTTAAATTAAAATAGTTTGAGAAATTATTATAGAATACAATATGTATATTTTAATATTAAAAGAAATTTATAATAAAGATTATGAGTTTTAAGGTATAAGGTATATGACCCATAGTTGGAGATGAGAAAATTAGTCTTATTATGAGATATAGAATCTTCATTGTTGGAGATGAAAATGTCCTATAATGAATAATAATTTTACAAAGTTCTATTATAAAGTATAGAATTTTCATCATTGGAGATGGTGTTATGATCATACACGTTAAGTGTCGAACAACATAACTTAATTGACACCAGGTACATACTTATATAAAGCAACACGCACTGGTTCTAGACATAACACATACTAAATATATAATAAAAAAACAAACGACGAAACATATGTATAACTACTCTTTCATACAATGAACTTTTCGGAAAAAGACCTTGCAAGTATGCTATATATATTACAATTCCCAAATTAAATAGGGTGGTGTAATTTCAGTAATGTACGTGGAACATTTTGTATATATGCTCTCTTAACAAAACAGAAATAATCGATCATGCAGATATATAAGAAAAAAACTATTTATGAAAAACATATTCGATCCGTCACAAGCAAACAATAATCTTAATTACGCCAAAAATGAAAAAATAAATAAATAGTAAAGTTCAAAACCGGCCAGCTAAGACGAGAACCGCTAACTAAGAAATTACGTAGTCATCTCTTCGTTATGACAATTTTTTACAAGTGAAAACTTGAACACCTCTGCTGTGACGGCGAATGGCTCCCCGGTAACCTTCATGTCCCTTAACTGAACTATTGCTGGATAATTTCCATACAATTTATATTTCCTCGGCAATGTCCATTGACCAGTTTTAAACCTCATCCGCCCATCAATCTTAATTTCCACCATGACTGCCCCGAAGTTCAGGTCCGGCACAAGAAGGGGACCTGAAATGGGGGATGTGGTGGCAACATGGCCCTCGAGATAGGGAGACCACAATACGACATCCTTGTTCTCATGGTATGTAACGGGGAGGGAATACCACAGCGTAATCTGCTCCTCGCGGTATGTGACGTAGAGGTCAACCTTGTCGTAGATGATTGCCTTATAGGACACGGTGTTCCGCGAGGAGATGATGACTTGCATGTTGGCGGAGAGAAGGTATCGTAGGGTGGTGGTAACATTGAAGTGGAGGACGGTGTCTTGGAGTGTGAAGATCGGCTTGGAGAATCAGAAAACAAAAAAGATGATCAGAACAATCACAATGACTGCGACGACAGAGGCTACGTAGCGCGTGCATTTAGACATGCAAACAACATTAACAGCTGCTGCTGGAAGAGTTTTCTCGTCACCCATTTTAGTTTAACGACGGGTTCTGAATCCAATATTGAAGACGTTAGCTAGCTATAGTTTTTCCCAAGTCGACTTCGATCTGACAATCTATGATTTGTGTATTTATAAAAGATGCTGGCCCAAGTCCCCTCTTGTAAATATGCTATATAGAGTTAGTTTGTGTTAAAAGATTGAAAATTAAATCTCTGACTTGTCAAACTCCTAATAATTTTCCTTATTTTCTTTCTGATTATCTTTTTTTATTCTACTTGCCTTTTTATATCTAGCTAATAATTTCATTATGCTTACCTTATTATCACTACACTACTTTCCTTTTATATAGAATCAATGAATAATCTTCAATTTTTATAGTATATATAAATGTTAGTTTTTTTTAATGTTCCTATCTTGTAATTTTTTTGTTTGCTTACCTTTTTCTATCTATCGAAAAATTTTCTTCAGTTTACCTTATTATCAATACACTACTTTCCTTTTATATAGAATCAATGAATAATCTTCAATTTTTCTAGTATAAATATTAATTTTTTTTTTCATGTTCTTATATGTAATTTTTGTTAACATGGCCCCTCCTATAATTAAATCCTGGCTTTGTCCCTGACCGTAACCCTAGAACTGTTCTTGCCAGCCGGGTGATTGACAATACGTAATATCTCGATCAATCACTTCCTTATATTTTGAGATTTACTTGTTTTTCAAGATTATAATAATTTCTTTAATAATTGAACGCAGAGAATAATTGTGTTTATTATTCTTGATCGAAAAGACCGAAAATTGATATTTTTGTGAGGATTACGTACTGACGAGCATTCGATCGTTCAAGGAAATTTTTTATGAGTTTTGGGGGCGTTTAAAGGGTAGCTTCCAAGGTAAAAAAAATAAAAATAAAAAAATCCAATGTGAATCATTAATTCCAAGGGATCATGAACTCATATATGAAGAGTAATCTTAAGATACGTCAATATTAATTTGAAGTGATTGGTCAAAACCGTACATAGCTATAAATTGACTGTTGCATGCAGACTTGCAGTTAATGATGGACTGATGGTTTGTGTATAATGGGATGCAGTAAACACCGACCTTTCAACAAAGCCGTGAGTTGAATAGCCAGCTTGAAATATGTGGTTGAACTCCATGAATTCGTGATATATAGCAAAAGTTCCATCATCATATCAGTTCCTTGCTCCACTTACCTTCATTTGAATCATTTCTAAGGTAAACAAATGGCAATTATACAATGAGTTGATCAAGAATGTCAATTTATGTGCTTTATTGGAGAATCAGTTGATGGCGATCTATATATCAAGACATCAAATTTATCATGTACAACTAGTACACTACCTAATGTCCTGATCCACAATTCCACCATTGACAAAACCAATAACTTGATTGATACAGATTGACCACTTGAAAAACGTTTTGAATCTGACCACACTCGGCCACATTATTATGGCTTATATCAGTTATACGTCTTTGTACAATTATCGTGGATGTCTAAAACATCAAATCAATTATAAAGTGATTAGTCAGATAAAAATTAAAATTCAGCATAAAGCTATAAGTCACTTTTTGCTTGCTTCCAAATCAATCACACCATTATTATATATAAACAGAGAGATTACGTTAAAGCAGCAATAATTTGCCCCTGCCATCTGCCACATCAGCCTCTTGTCGCCAATTGATCCCATTCGACCAAATTTTAGTTCGCGTGGGGCCCCATGCGTCCAACGTGTGAGGGACCACAGTATATCCTAAATGCCTGCCCTCAGCGGATCGGAATCCAACTGCGCATTCTGGACTTATCGATTCGCTACGTAGCTCTGTATCTGGTATGGAATGCTGGAGTGAGATTCTGTCAGAAAATCCAATGTAGGAGTGCCACGTAAATGACATAAAGAGGATCGTGGTATCTGTATTGCCTTTTGCTTTTACCGACATGGTGATGCTAGTAGCACGACTCGCACCTTAACGTATCTCTCGTCCACTGTAATTAATCTTTTCTATTTTATGTCTCCTCTTTTATTTTATCCAACAATATTTTCAGCCATTGTATTAATCAATTATCAAGTAGAGCAGTTCCAACCGCACTTTTATAATTGAGTTTTTTCTCTATTTTAGAAAATATTTTAGTTGTTTTATTCTAACAATTTTTTCAAACACATTTTTTATTTTAGAGATTTTGATGAGAGAGAAAATTATATTCTCTAGATTTATAGCATTCTCTATGTGTTTAGGAAAATCTGCAAAATGAGAAATCTGTTGGAGTTGGAACATAAAATGCATCATAAGTTGTGTTTTTTGTTTCTCCATAATAAAAAAAATTATAAAGAAATTGTTGGAGATGTTCTTATTAGTCCATCCTATGTACACATGCATATGCCATGTACACATCCTATGCATGTGTTGTGAAAGAAAAAAAAATATATCCAAAGGAAAAACTATCAACACAATTATAAAAAAAAAATTGAGAAAACAAAAGAAAAAGAAAATGTGGAGAACTCTTTCTCAGAATTATAAAAAAGAAATAAAATTCTTTAAATATATATATAACTAATCGTGCATTTTTTTCCTTTTTTTTCAATTTTTATAATTTTTTTTCTTATTTGTGTGAATTACTGCAATATCCTTAGTTATTATAATGAAATAAGATAAAAAGAGTATAATTGAAAAAAGAGAGGCAAAATAGGGGAAACAACCCCCACAACCAGAAAAACTCACTTAGGTTTCGTTGACTAAGTGGAACTTAGATGGTGGAATATTTTTTTCATCTCCAAAAAAAAATTGTTCGCCATCTAAGTTTGACATACCTAGACGATGAAAACACTATCTGTCGTCTAGGTATATACTTGGACGACGAATAATATAATTCGTCGTCTAAGTGACCACTTAGACAACGAAAATAGATTCGTCTTCTAGATATGTACCTAGATGACGAAACTATACATTTAGACGACGACTTATTTCGTCGTATAAGAAAACTAAATTATTTAAATCAGATTCCTATCCAGATTGCTCGTCCTCTCTCTCTCTCATCTCTCTCAACACCCTCTTCGCCAAAAAAAATGTCTTCATACCACCTCTGGCCAAAGCTCGCTTAAATATACAATTTTTCCACCTCCGGAGATCAAGTTTACCCACTTATCTCTTTATCAGTGAAAGTATTAACTTGTTTCTTTCGATTAATTTTTTTGAATTTAATTACGTACGGTGATGGAGTTTTTCGGTGAAATATTTCGACGAATATACAGTTTCCGGCGACATTGTTTGCATATATATTGCATTAATTACTTGTTTTATTGTTAAGCTAATTGTATAGGCCGGTTAAGCTAATTGTATTTTTAATTGATTAGATGAAAAATGTTAGATTAAATTAATTGTATATTTAATTATTGCTAATGGTTTTTGTTAAGCTTAATTGTATGTTAAGTTTAATTGTATGTTAATTAAGAAAATTGTTTAATTAAACTAATTGTATGTTTAATGAGCTAGCTAATATATGTATAATTAGTTGAAAAATTATACATATAATATACATGCATCTCAACTTAATAATATATATAATATATTAGTTAGATTAATTATAGTACGCATATTAGATTATAACATATTAACTTAATCGTGTTATATAATATGATAATATATATAGTATATTTGATTAATTAATTAATTAGTTAAAAAATCAATTTAATATGATAATTAACTTGTGCATAAATATGGATGAGAGTTTGATACAGTTGACGAATATAAGTGATGTAAGGTATATGAACGGAATCGGAGAGTTTATGTTGTTTGCGATAGAACATGGTCAAAGAAATAAACGTTACCAGTGTCCGTGCAGAAAGTGTCTTAACCATTAGTTTGTGGAGATCAATGTTACTCAACACTTGTATGACCACGGTATGATGTGTAGTTACACTACATGGAGTGAGGACGTAGTAGAGTTCAGCTCAAGGTACAGTTACTAGGGCGCCTCATCCAACTGTAGTGGCACCCCTTCTTGGAGATTTGGTCCATGATACTTTTTCGGGATTTAGTCATGGTAGACACCAACACGAAGATAGAGGTTATGATACTTCTCATTATGACACAATCCATGCTGCCTTGGCCATTTACACTACTAAGATGGATAAGTACAACATGAGGCTACTTGAATCTCAGACCCCGGTGCACCATGTCTAGAGAATGTGTTATGATATGTAATGGAGGAAATTCAGATAAAAGTGTAGAACAAAATTCCAGACCGTGCTTTTGACGAAATGCAGAAGCATATATGTAAGTTGCTTCCTGATCATCACAAACTTCTTGAAACCCAGTATAAGGTTAGAAATATCTTGAGCAACCTTGGCCTAAAGTACAAGAAAATTCACGCGTGCATAAATGATTGTGCATTGTTTTACAAAGCGTATACTTGGACTACTGTATTATATGCAACCAGTGCAGATATTTGAACCGGGGGAATAAGAGAAGTTTAAAGAAGCAAACTTTTGTGAAGGTGCTTCGTTATTTTCCGTTGATTCCCACACTATAGCGTCTGTATATGTCTCAATACATGGCAGAGACGAAGGGATGGTATGCGAAATAAAGAATAGATGATGATGTGCTCAGACACGTGGAAGATGGGGAGACTTTTAAATATTTTGACAAGGAATTTCCAGACTTTGCAGCAGAGGTTCGAAATGTTAGACTCGAATTTTCTACAGATGGATTCAATCCTTGGGGTAATAATAGCACTGCCGTCAGCACTTGTCCAGTTATTCTAATGTCGTACAATCTACCTCCGTGAATGTGTATGAACAAGGAATTTGATTTTCTTACTTTGCTAATTTCAGGTCCTAAATCTCCTGAAATGTGTTTAGATGTGTACCTCAGACCATTGATTGGCGAGCCGAAACTATTGTGGGAAAATTGAGTCCCAACTTATGACAAGTTCACTGACAAAATGTTCACCATGAGAGCAGTCATAATATGAACAATCAACGATTTTCCTGCGTATGAGATGTTGGCATCTTGCACAAGCAAAAAATACAATGGTTATCCTGTCTGCTTGGACGACGTCAACTCTAGTTGGCACGTGGGGAATGCGTGTTACATAGATCACCATATATGGCTTCCTCATGATCACCCGTAGCAACAAGATAAGAATCATTTTGATGGGACGATAGAGAATAATCCTAAATCTCGACAGTGGTCTGACGAAGAGATTTTTGAGAGGTTAAACAATTTCTATTTTGGTGTGTTGACTAATGACGCTGATGTGAAGAAACTCAATCCACACCCTCCACACGATCTTAGCTATGGGCATCACATGAGTATTTTCTTTGAACTGCCTTACTGGTCGAAGTTGAAACTCTGGAACAACCTAGATGTCATGCACATAGAAAAGAATGTGTTCGACAACGTGGTGGAAACACTTCTCAGTATTAAGTTAAAAACTAAAGATACTCCCAAAGTACAAAAAGTTTTGGAATCTATGAATTTAGAATAGGAGTGTACAACAAGATTCCAGATACACCTTACACAATGAAGACGACACTAAAGGGGTTCTATATTCAACTGTTTTAAAAGTGTTCGTTATCCGTCTACTTATGTAGTGACTATATTTGGAGTAGTCAACGTTGAGCAACACAAGTTTATTGGTATAAAGACTTATGACTATCACATTATGCTGCAATGTCTGATTCAAGTGGTAATTTGACTATATTTTCCTCTTGACGTCATTGAACCAATAATAACATTGTGTAGATGGTGGCAGATGTTATGCGCTAAAGAGTTAAAGAAGTCAGATGTGGTCGAACTACAATATGAAATTGTACACATCCTTTGCAAATTGGAGATGATTTTCTCTCTGCTTTATTTGACATCATAAGTCATCTCATGATCCATATTCCTAAACAAGTGCTGCTTTCTGGTCCTGCCTAATACATTTGGATGTATCCTCAAGAAAAGTACAATTAATTATAACAATTTTTCATCATTTACATATGTTTTTGTGTTTCTACTATTCGTTAATTGTATTATTTTGCAGACAACTCAGACAATATAAAGAATTTATCAAAAATAAATCTGCCACAGACGACTCCATAGCAGAGACATACCTAATGCATAATTATATTACCTATTGCAACAGGTACCTTAAGGATCTAGTCCAGACCAACGCCTCCAATCCAAATGCCTGCAATAATCTTTCAGTCATCACAGATGTTGTACGACCGTTTAGAGAAGTATTAAACTAAAAATTAACTAAAAAAACACTTGTTGAAGCGCATTGGGTAGTGTTCTGAGATTGTGCAAGATCGACTCGTACATGCAAGATTACAGGGAGAAAATTCATAGAGCCAAACCGGATAAGAGTCATAACCGGGTTGAAAAAGTTCTCAAGAAGAAGTTCCGTGATTATTTCCTCCAATGGGTACGTAAGTTTAATTAATTTAAACCATAAATGCATATAGGTTTGTGATTAGTTTTTTTTTTTTGAAATTGAGAAATTCGGATGGGAATAAGTGCCCACAGTAAATTCGAATGACATTTGGTGTTTGCTTATGCGAAGTGTTTTGCCTTAGTTTGTGCATGCAGGTTTTTTGTTTCCTTTATTTTTAGGGGAAACTATGCCAAATTTTTGGTAGAAATTAAATACACATTCATAAATATTCTTTACTTTTTTGCAGATGACTGATGTAGAAAAATCTTGTAACCACGAGTGATGATAGTCATGGGAAAAGCACTTGTTGGCCCATAAGCCGATTCAACACTATATTTACATCAGTACAATTTTATTCATTGGTTCGAGATGAAGGAAGAAAAACACAAAACTGTGGGATCGCGGTTGAGGAAGACGCTGATGTATATTACGGGGTTCTTGTTAATGTCGTTCAACTACTTTATGGGAATGATATCAATGTTTTTTGATTCAAAAGTAAATGGTTCAAGCGTACGGAGGAAGATCCGGGCCTTTTATCAGTCGATACAAACTCAAGCAGGTATGAGGATGAGTAATTAGCTCTTGCCACCTTAGTTAGGCAGGTGTTCTATATGGATGATCCGAAAGCTGGTGAAAGTTGGAAAATAGTACACCATATATCTCATTGAGGAATATGGAGTGCCATAACACTGGACGTCAGCGACTGACGTAACTGAAGCGCATAATGATAATACATATCAAGAGTCTAATACTTTTATCATCCCCGACATAAGGGAACTGATTCGGTCTAACGAACACTTACCCATGCTTGATGGCGCCACATATATTACTTAAGAGGAGATTAATGAGTTAGAGAAGATTGCCCTTGAAGAGAAGCTGGAGGATGACGATGGAGATTATGATGATGAGGAGCATTCAATTGATAGTGAGGAAGATGATTCAAACGATGATGATTATAATGATGAGGAGTGATACAAATTTGTAAATTAAATATACGAAATACTCATTAATAATCAGTTAATTAATTATATTAATTAGGACACACAAATTAATAATTAATTAAAAGAGGCTTATTAATTAAGAGTGTACGTACATATGTTTGCATTAGTTATGTCTTACATGAATGATTTAGAATCGACAAACGCAAGAGGATTTTTTGGTATAAAGATGATATCTTAGACGACGAATATACATAATTTTGTCGCTTAAGGAGTATACTTAGACAAGGAACAAATATTCGTTGTCTAAGTACGACTTAGATGATGAACGATAAACGATACTACTTTCGTCGTCTAAATACATGTGCAAATCCTAGACCCTTATCCCTTTTCCCTAAACCCAAAAAAACTTAGACGACAAAAATAGTATCTTTCATCATCTAAGTCGCACTTAGATGACAAAAGTGGTAGAGTTTCGTAGTCTAAGTCACACTTAGACGACGAAATTTTACCACTTTCATCATCTAAGTAGTTTTTCACAATCTGACTTCTATGAGTACAATAATGTGTATCAACGTTAGATTGCAGATTATATTCGTCGAGGGCATACAATAAATAATTTTTGGACTGTGGGCGTCGACGGTTCGAAAATCGAAGTTACGTAGATTTGTATATCAACGTTTCTGTTTCGTTGAAATTACAGTTTTATAGTTGACTACACCAATCAAACTCTTAACGAACTTCGTATTGAATGAAAATTCGTTTACTCACATATTAAGTGGTGATAAATATATCTAACAGTTATTTTCTCCAAATTTAATTTCGTTAATATGGGTATAGAGTAAATACAAACATACGAACACTTAAGTTATACGACATTAGTAGATGTATAACAAATATTATCTCGTCAATATAGTTTTATGTGAATTTGGCAACGCCTAAACTAACTATCAAATTAACACTTAATAATCAATCAAGATGTCATAAAATTTAAAACCCTTTTTTTGAAAGATGTAGCATTGGTAAGTAGGGTATCGTTCTTTAATCGGAGATTGAAGGTGCATGCATGACTACATTCTAAGGTATGAGGGGAGTTTAAGAGTTGGTTTATTTAATTTCCTAATAAAGACAAAAATTGGCAAGCAAACACATTCAGAAATTCTAGATTCTATCATGCTTTAACTCGTAGACAAACAAAACAAACAAGAACATAAAACACTACACACGCTTGGTAGACCGAAAACAAAACCCACTAGACTATTATTTACAAGTGATCATCTTGCCTAATTACCTAGCATTTTTCATGCTTGAAGACTCTAGTAAACAATGAAATCCATAACTCAAAACTTAAAACACATGCTTGATTAATTGAATAGAAGTGCAACTTAGCATCTAAACACCCTAAACAATGTATATAAGTGATCATCGAAACCTGCAAAAGAGAGAGACTTAGCTTATGATCAAAAGAAAAGAATCGAAGCATTACGATTAAATCAACACATGCATACGACTATTATTATGAACACATGGAAGCTACTAAAAGAAATCACAACATTTAGCCAACAACCAAACTTATTCTTCATCAAATAAATCAATTGAATCCAATACAAAGTAAAAGAGGAGAAACTAGAAATCATTGTTACACTTTTTTCTCGTGAATGTCACTGCAACACAAAGGGTTCAACAACTTTTAGAGGAGGTGGATCACACTCATAAGGGACTTAGCGTATTATGAGTGATTGGAGGATGGATGCTTCAACTTTGGAGAGGAGGATCGCAGTATTTGTGAGGGAGAGGAGTTCAATAAGAGCTTTGGCTTCTAAGATGGGTGATGATGTTGAATGAGGTTGAGCTTTCCCTTTTATAGATGAAGAATGAGATCTTTCCTTACAAAACTAGGTTTTTCTAGTGTACCCGGATAAATCTGGCAGTTTGCAAAGAATAGCACTTTCCGGGAGTTATAGACCTCTAAAAATTATGATCTTGAGCTTATTGGAAAGAAGACTTCAAGATATTTCCAGATAGGTATCAGATGACTATATTTGAACTTCAGAATAATTCTCGGTGCTCCTTTGAAGTAGCTTGAATATTCTTTCCTTATTCCATGAGAGATCTTTACCCTCTTGATTTTGTTCTTCTTGCTCTCTAAGGAATATCTTGGCCGAACCTTCCTTCTCTTATAGGATATTTTGATCTTCAAATAAGTCACTTTTGAGATACTTTTGATACTCAAAGAATTCAGCCATCCATGCTTGCTTGATCCGCCACCATTTTGCTCTTTCCTAGCCTAGGCAGGAGAAATGTCTTCATTTTTCATTTGCACCATTTGGCATCATTCATTTGGTTTACTAATTCTCGACACCATTTGGGAAACCATTTTGTGCACCATTTTAGTAACTTTAGCGAAGACCATTTCTTCTCCGAAATTAGAAACTTGCTCATTTCCTTCATTTTAAGCTCATTTCCACCTCCTTTATTGATCTCATTTATTCAAAACCTAAAAATAATAAAGTAAGTAAGAATGAATAATACTAAGATCAAATAAAGCTAAATATAAAGAGAAATACGTTACAAATCAAGCATAAAATGTATAGATCAAGTTTTACTTTAATCTATATATAATTGACATTTAAAGTTTCGATGTAAGCTAGTGAAAATGCTCGATCGTAACGTCGGAAATGGTTTTAATAATTAATAATATTTACGATCGTTTTCGTTTTTTAAATTTTTGTTGATATTCACAAAACTACTGTAATGATCAAATACGTATCAAACGTACATACGTACTCTAGCTACCGAGGAAAGTTTTGGACGTCTAAGTACAAAGGCGATGAAATATTTTTCGTCGCCTAAGTAGCACTTTAGACGACGAAACAAACAAAAGTTGTCGTCTAAGTACTTACACTACGATTGTTAGACAACGAAAGTTTCGTCGCCTAAATATTTAGGCGACGAAAGTTTCGTCACTTTAGTACTTAGATGACAAAATTGCTTTGTCACCTAAGTCTGTTTTTCTGGTACTGCTCTCTTCTCTTAATAATAGTATATATATATATACACACATTTATATATGTTAGAGAATGTGAATGGAGAAAGACTCCCACATTAGAAATGAAAGGGGCCTTGCTAGTGGGTTATAAGATTTGAGTTACTCCTACCATTGCCAATTAGTTTTGTTATGGAACCCTAGATTACTTTATCATAGTATCAGAGCGGGTTCTCTCATGTGTGTTGTCGAATGCAGATCACATGTGCTCACCGTCACCCATATATGTTGTCCACGTGTTTGGTTTGAGATGTCGCCACACGTGCGGAGGCGTGTTAGAGAATGTGAATGGAGAAAGACTTCCACATTATAATGAATGAGTCTTGCTAGTGGGCTATAAAGATTTGGGTTACTCTTACCATTGTCAATTAATTTTAGTAAGGAACTTCAGATTACTTTATCAATATATATATGTATGTACTTGTATTTGAAATTTTGGATTGTAGTCCTTATACTTCATTATTATGGTATTATTTGATAAATACACACATATGATTAGATTTTGCCAAAAATATAGTCACAAGAAATTATGAAGAGTAACAAAAAGAAAGCGATAGAGGAAAGGCATTCCAGGACAATCCACACTAAATAGATCGAAATAACAACAGAGCCGATAATATAAGATAAGAAATGATGGTAAATGTAGAGAGTATGACTATAAAATTAATGGTTGACTGTAATGTATAGTGTATGTTTATTTTGACACTTTCGTAAAATGAACCCGAATATAGAATTCCAAAATTTGTTTTCATCTTAGAGCAACTCCAATAATATCACATAAAGTTTGCTTATTTTATTCAAAAATGAAGCCGAAACCTATTTTAGCTAATCATTTGTATAAATTTACTCCAACAATATCACTTAAAATATAGTTAGATTTAAACATATGCTTAGTTTTGATTGGTTGATAATAAAATATTTATTTATTAATATAATTATTAATTATACTTACAATATAGAAGGAAAGTATTAATTACAATATTGAATGTTTCGGTATAGGAATAGGGGATGAAAACATGAAATATAGGGAATCCCTACATTGGCTAATAAGATAGGGGAGCTGCTGGAGTGAATTTTAAGAGAAAATCTTTACATTTTAGCTAAAAATGATTTATAGAGAATCTGCTGGAGTTGCTCTTAGATCTAATATCTATACCACTTTGCATATATTAATTCCACCAGAGTACGAGAAACGCCCACCATGTTTGCTATTCTGTTCATAATATGATATTATTAGCCAGTTACAACTAATGTTTAAAAAGACGCTTGGCTGATTCTAGACAATGAAGTTATTGTTAAGAGCCTAGCCATTTAAACAGAGATTAATCGAATTTAAGATTATTTTATTTTTAGGGTAAGGCTATGGTAGTATAAGATACATAGAATTATATAATTATTTAGTATAATATACATATACAATAAAGAAAAAAACATAAGAAAATCTCATCATTGTCTTCAAAGAAAATATAATCAAACAATAATTCACATCCAAATAAAAGCATAAGAAAATGTCTTTTTCAAGCGAAATACAAAGGTTCAACTTTTGCCCGTTTTGTTATTTTTCTTAATGGCACCTAGTCGTTGACTTTTGAGTTAGGCGTGTCAGGGCTGCCGTTTAGGTGTTGACTAACAGGGACGTCTTTTTCAACTTCTAAGACAAAATTTAAACATTTTTGATGTTTTCAGTTTTTAAGACAAAATTTAGACTTTTTTGCTGCTTTCAAATGTCCGGGGGGCGGACTAAACAAAAATTTGTAATCATTTTTGTTACCGAATCCGATATACAGTACCGAAATAATTATAGAAGTACTACAAAAAGAAGCATATATTAACGGGCATATGTTGAGAGAAAGAAAAGTTAAGAGACCAATTTACAAGTTGAACTAAATTATGGCCGTAACCTATTGAAATTACACAAAAAGGATTACATGGCAGTGAATAGCAGGGTCAGAGGCCGCGAAAGACGGCCGCCTAAAGCAGGCGCTCGTGGTCAGCTTGGTGTAGTCAAAACAAAGAAATGAAAACAGGAGCAGTAAGTAACCCTTGGAAGAAAAACCAGAGCAGGTTGTACAGGATTGTATTGGACTGTCTTGGATTTTGATTAAAGTAAGGGGTATCACCAGGAACAAACGAGGTGGGTTTTGTTTAATCAAGATGAGTGAGAAAGTGGATAAACAGAGGACCCTATGAACGAGTAAAAAAGCAGGTAACTTATGAGGGGTCGCTGGGAAAGTTGGGGGAAATGGAGTTGGAGGAGGTGGAAGAGCGGTTTTCAGAAAGCAACACTGAAACCACAGGAAAGGGGGGACTACCGGTTTTATTTTCAGCTAATCAGAGGCTCCAGTAGTACACAAGTGTTTGACAGAAGTAATAATTAATTGGAAATGAAAGCTGGATTAATGATTTAATTAAGCATTTAAGCTCCCCCCCTGTGACCCTGTCTTCACATATAAAAGGGTCCTCATCTAGGACCTTCTTCTTCATCCCATTCGTTGCCATTCATATCCGTCCATTTCTCTCTGCGTTTTGCTCACATTGAGTATTTGATCAAATTCGATCTGCGTTCCATTCGTTTCTCTCTGCGTTTTGCATTGGTGGAATAACCCCGTACGCGTGGCATAAACCAAGGTAATTTCTCGTCTATAAATTCGATAATATTCTTGCGGGGATATGTCTTGACTCTAAAAAGTGTGAAACTTTCCGATTATACGTTGTTGCTCAAATAATCGAATAGAGGATATTCTCAAAGATGTGTGCATTATTATAATGTACAGTGTCGTATATGTGTCACTTCGTACGTTGTACACAACTTAATTTGGAACCAACTACAAAAGATTAAAATACGATTAAAGATTAAACTCTTTTATTACCCAGAGGGGTGGGTACATGTGTAGGACTGTCACTGGTTGGCTCATAGGGAATTCATACAAGTCTTTCATAGAGGCCCAAAAAGTCAAACATATGAATTATCACCCGTCCCCCAATTTTTAACATGATTTTTCGTCCCTTCCTTACCTCACACCGTTACGAATTTCTGCGATTTTTTTCTTCTTCTCCGAGTCCACGGCTCCTCTGAAATGAAATGAGAACCTTGTTTGAATGAACAAAATGCCCCAGTATTGATTAAAAGTTTATAAATTTAAAGGATACGCTTTAATTATTGTGGTGAATTCTAGCATCGCCGGAAATCTCTCTGGACGGTGTGAGATTCAGACATGGAAGGTTTTGAGTGGATAAAAGGAGGATAAAAAAGATTCAGTCTTTATTATGAGTTTTTTGGAGTCTACTAACCCCTTTCTCAAGTCTTGGCATTTACTCCATTTTCGTTTCGCGCTCCCACTCTATAAAATCACCTACCAACTTTGCCAAGAAAAACTCACATCCCATCTCTCCCTTTGCTGCTCTCTTCTTTTCTCTCTATAACTAGGTACTGTTACTATTCTCTCTTCTCTGTTTACTATTCTCTCTTCATTTCTTAGATCAGAGCATATGCTCTGTTTTTGGCTTAGATCTCTCTGTTTCTCATTTCATGATGTTGTTCTTTGTTGAGTTTTAGTATCATGTTATGAAAGTTCATGTCTTTGACTTGGTTTCAGTCCAACGAGCAAAAATGAAAATGGGTTTCCTCTTCCATGACCGGAGTTAGTAGTTTTTGGTTTGATGGTCTGAACTTTATATCTGGAAGCCACTCTACATAGTTTTGTATTTTGGATAATAAACCGCTGGTTGTGCTGCTACATACCAGTTGGATCTATCTTTTTTATTCCAAAGAAGCACTATTTTGAGGTCATAATATCAGTTTCTAACTATTTGTATAATGTGTTTGCTCGGTGTTGAAAAGCAGAGAGAGAAGAAGAGTCTTCTAAAACAGTTATATTAGTATTTATACTAATGCTGCTCAGTTGACTTGTCTGGAGATTTATCCATTTACGTGTTGTTTTTTGTTTTTGCAGTTTTATTTTGAAGGTTCTCTTGATTCACTAAGAAGCTGTCAATGGCGGAGTCACGTGTTCTGAGCCGTGCCCACAGCCTCAGGGAGAGGCTGGACGACACTCTTACTGCTCACCGCAATGAACTCCTTGGCTTTCTTTCAAGGTACTTTTTTCTTGGATCAACCTTGTACTAGTTTATGATCATGATCCCCGTGTGTGTGTGTTTTTTGTTGTTTTGTTTTTGGTTGGAAATTTGGAATGTTGGAACAGCAAAACGACGTGGTTTTAATTTGTGTTGGGGTTTGTGGTGTTAGGGTTGAAGCCAAGGGAAAAGGGTTTCTGCAACCCCATCAGCTGATTGCTGAGTTTGAAGCAATTCCTGAAGCCAACAGGCAGAAGTTGTTGGATGGGGCTTTTGGTGAAATTCTGAAGAGCACCCAGGTAGGCCAAGATAGATTTCGTCGAGTTTCTAGAGTTTTCGGGTCTGTTTATCATTATTTGATTATGATGTGTTGTGTTGTCTTTTGATCTGAACTTGGGATGCTTTTGTTAATGTAGGAAGCAATTGTTCTTCCTCCATGGGTGGCACTCGCTGTTCGGCCCAGGCCTGGTGTTTGGGAGTACATTAGGGTCAATGTACACTCACTTGTTGCTGAGGAGTTGCTTGTCTCAGAGTACTTGCACTTCAAAGAGGAACTTGTTGATGGAAGGTTGGATTTTGGTGTTACATTAGTCCTGTAGAAGTGTTTTGATTTTGGTTCTAGTTATAATCTTAACAAGGTTTTGTTTCTGTTTACAATTGCAGTCTTAATGGCAACTTTGTGCTTGAATTGGACTTTGAACCATTCAATGCCTCTTTCCCTAAACCAACTCTGTCCAAGTCTATTGGAAATGGTGTCGAGTTCCTCAACCGTCACCTCTCTGCAAAGCTCTTCCATGACAAGGAGAGCATGCACCCACTGCTCGAGTTCCTCCGGGTTCACTGCTATAAGGGCAAGGTATATATGTTTGATGGTTGATCTACTTAGTAGTCTCATAGTTTCAGATTTTGGGCGAGATCTCAAATTGGTTGGTGTTGCTGTTTGAGCAGAATATGATGCTTAATGAGAGAATTCAGAATGTGAATTCCCTCCAACATGTTCTGAGGAAGGCAGAGGAGATTTTGTCTTCACTTGCACCTGAAACCCCATACAAGACTTTTGAGCACAAGTTGCAGGATCTTGGTTTGGAAAGAGGTTGGGGAGACAATGCTGAGCGTGTACTTGAAATGATCCAACTCCTCTTGGAGCTTCTTGAGGCACCCGATCCTTGCAATCTCGAAAAGTTCCTTGGCAGAATTCCCATGGTGTTTAATGTTGTGATCATGTCTCCTCATGGTTACTTTGCCCAAGACAATGTGTTGGGGTACCCGGATACTGGTGGCCAGGTCAGTCTACAAGCATTCTAATGTAGTAATGTTGATCAGTGTTGAGCACTCCTGTCTGTTCAAGTTACTTATTTTTGTTCTTGTTCTGTTATTGTTTTTAGGTTGTGTATATCTTGGATCAAGTTCGTGCTTTGGAGAATGAGATGCTTAAACGTATCAAAGAACAAGGGCTTGATATCATCCCTCGCATCCTCATTGCAAGTCTTCTGAATCTGAATAAGCTCCTTTGTTCAACTAATTCAGCGATCTTGCACATATCTAATGTCTATTTGATATTCCTTCTTATAATTCAGGTCACAAGGCTCCTTCCTGATGCCGTAGGAACTACTTGTGGTCAGCGTCTTGAGAAGGTGTACAATACCAAACATTCTGATATTCTTCGTGTTCCCTTCAGAACTGAGAAGGGAATTGTCCGTAAATGGATCTCAAGATTCGAAGTCTGGCCATACCTAGAGACATACACTGAGGTGAGGATCTTGTTCCAATGAGTTTACTAACTAGCTTTATTGACTTGAATTTGAATCTAAGGCTCTCCTTATTTTGCATTATTAGGATGTCGCAAAGGAACTTGCTCTTGAGTTCCAGGGCAAGCCTGATCTCATTATTGGAAACTACAGTGACGGTAACATTGTGGCCTCATTGTTGGCACATAAGTTGAGTGTAACTCAATGCACCATTGCTCATGCTTTGGAGAAGACAAAGTACCCGGACTCTGACCTTTACTGGAAGAAACTAGACGACAAGTACCACTTCTCTTGCCAGTTCACAGCTGATCTTATCGCCATGAACCACACCGACTTCATCATCACCAGTACCTTCCAGGAGATTGCTGGAAGCAAAGACACTGTTGGTCAGTACGAGAGTCACACCGCTTTCACCATGCCCGGTCTCTACCGTGTTGTACATGGGATTGATGTCTTTGATCCCAAGTTCAACATTGTTTCACCAGGAGCTGACATGGACATTTACTTCCCTTACACTGAGACAGAAAAGAGGTTGACACATTTCCATCCTGCTATCGAGGAACTCATTTACAGCCAGGTTGAGAACAAAGAACACTTGTGTGTGTTGAAGGACAGGAACAAGCCAATCCTCTTCACAATGGCAAGGCTGGACCGAGTGAAGAACATTACTGGGCTGGTTGAGTGGTATGGTAAGAACAAGAAGCTTAGGGAGTTGGTGAACTTGGTTGTCGTTGCTGGGGATCGACGAAAGGAGTCCCAGGACAATGAGGAGAAAGCTGAGCTGAAAAAGATGTACGAGCTGATTGACACCTACAAGCTAAATGGACAATTCAGATGGATTTCCTCTCAGATGGACCGTGTGAGGAACGGTGAACTCTACCGTGTCATTGCTGACAGCAAGGGAGCTTTTGTGCAGCCTGCTGTGTATGAAGCATTTGGTCTGACTGTTGTTGAGGCCATGACTTGTGGTTTGCCCACGTTTGCTACCTGCAAAGGTGGCCCTGCTGAGATTATTGTGCACGGCAAATCTGGGTACCATATTGATCCATACCATGGTGACCAAGCTGCTGAGATCCTTGTTGACTTCTTTGAGAAGTCCAAGGCAGACCCGTCGCACTGGGACAGAATTTCAGCAGGAGGCTTGAAGCGTATCCATGAGAAGTAAGCAAAGCCTTCTTCAAACTCCCTCTGTTACGATTTTATGGTAAAGTTTGTTCAGTTAAACAAAATATCTGGTTTGTTCTGCTCTGTAGGTATACATGGCAAATCTATTCTGAGAGGCTCTTGACCCTGACTGGTGTCTATGGTTTCTGGAAGCATGTCTCAAACCTTGATCGCCTTGAGAGCCGCCGCTACATTGAGATGTTCTATGCTCTTAAGTACAAGAAGCTGGTAAGTCTGTCTGCCTAATTTCATACCCTCTCTAGTTACTTTCTTACTCGCCCTTTAATTTCTCTCATTTCCTTATGTTGGCTTTCAGGCTGAGGCTGTTCCTCTTGCTGTGGAGTGAAGTGCAAAACACAAGAGTGAATAAAAGAGGCGGAAGCAATTTGCTGGCTGAGTGAGTCATATCATCAAGTTTTCCTTGGGGGTTTAGGAGAATAACCTAGTATTGTGATTAAAAATGTTTTGGTTTTCATTTTACTTTTCCATTCATCCTGGTTGTAATTGGGAATGTTTGAACATGGGTTTTTACCCTATTCATCAATTGAAGTCAACTTTGCTGTCCCAAATCAAATCCTGCTCATTTCTCACTTTAATTTGCTAGTGCATGCTTGGTATTATGGTCCAATTCCCCACTTTGTTGCCTCAGCTTACATCACAATATTGAATACTAAAACCGAATGAAGCTCTTTTAAAAAAAGGAAGTCAAATGAAGCTCTCATTTTATCATCCTTTCCTTGAAGCTACAAATGAACATGGATTGGATGAATGTAGACACGAAGATTTCATTTCTATGTTTCATGACAATGAATGATGACTTTGTGCTTATGGTAAAGAAAAATAAACATAACCATACACAGTCAATTCTGTAAATTTTATTTTCTATTTTCTTGCTGAAATCATGACAGCGTGGGTGCCTCTATTATATTCGCCAGCTTTGGGCTGGAATTACAGCTGTAGAGCAAATTACAAAATCTACACTATATGTGGTTCCTTCTGTATATACAAGTATAGTGACATGACAAAGCAAGTGGTCGTAAATTACAACAGCAATTTTGGCTGAATTGACATTTAGCTCATCTCCAAGTTACCTGTCATCTTTGAGTGTGTGTATATACACAGCCTTGGCAACCCTGTGGTGTGAGAGATCTTAAGCTACAAAAAGAGCACTTTCAAGTTTCTACTTCTCTCCACCTAGAACCGGACTCCCATACAAAAAAATTTGTAATAGCTTCCTCATAACCCAAGGCTGTTCCTGGTTTCAAGGTTCGAAACACCTCAGCCAGCAGAACTTGGTGAGTGCCAAAATGAGGCCGCCATACTGATAATGTACTAATCAAAGCGGCTCGGCGGTGTCAATGTTGTAGCACTGTTCACATGTGTCATAAAGTCATTCCTCGTTGTTACTTTCCAAAATTTTTGTGGGCAGTGGCTCTTTCGGGTATAATAATATTGTCAAGAGTAGAGCGAATGCAAAACCAGTTACCCCACTAAATGGTTGGAATTGGTGTGTTCCTATAATCCACAGAGGAGAGTCAGCTCGGTAGGATAGAAAACCACCCCTCTGTAAAATGAAACTCGAAGCAATTATTCCCGCCCGCAACCCAACTGGAATGGAAAGGCTTCCTTGGTTTCTTTGCCGAGCACCTGCTAAGCTCAAAGATAGAAGCCACAATCCTGGTATTGCCCATAGAGACCTGAATCCCATAATAAGAAATGAGAACACTGAAGAGGACATAAAGGTACAAAATCAGAGAAAGAAACGGGTGAAGTAAAATGGTTATAAGGCAACCTCTGGCATAAAGAGAATACAAGTCCTGATATAATTATTCCTCGATGATATCCAAGATCAGCACCAATCTCTTGAGGTAGCCATGATCTGAAAAACAATTCTTCCACAAGAGCAATACCAGTTGCTGTTACAATACCCTGACCTACCATCTTAAGCACTTGTCCATATACTTTGAGCAATTTCACGGCATCCAAAGAAGGCAAAGTATATGGCCAAGAGATATTCACACAGCCAAGTAATGCATTTGCAGATTGTATTGATAAAACAAGCACCGCACCACCAATCAAGCCCTTGAAAAAATCGCCCAACTGCAAAGAAAAAGAAGCAATATAACAATCATGTAACTGAAACTGAGGTAAGTTTTGCTCATTGCAATAACTGCAAACTGCAGATTTATGATCATTTTGCCCAAAATTCTAAGCCAGAAGAAACTTAATCAAACATCTCCCACAAAACTTGAACACGTAAAGACAAGCTAAGTCTTGAACTAGAAAGCTGATAGAAATATCACTGAGAACACCCAATTCGTATCCAGAGTTTCAGCCAACTCATACCTTAGGCAATGAGATCAAATCAATCCCGTACTCCTTGAGTGGATCTTCATATCCACGTATTCTTTTGCCCCATAATATAATAAGTATCATAAAAGCAATGTAGAGGCCAACAATGCAAGCAAGGTCGGCAATTCTGGAGGGGGTATTAGTTGTCCAGCTTTGCATAAATGTCGGAAGTAGTGGAATAACAACTGGTGACCATAAAACAAGCGTCATACCAGCAAAACCCAAGATCCTATGACACAAAGTCAGAACAGAAAATATCAGCAGAACAGTTGAGTTGATTTCTCGAGCACAAAGTAAAAAATGCAGATAGAAAGTTCAGATTCAAATACTCCTAAAACTATAGTGCATGATTTACACAATACCTCTGTATCAAAGGACGTTCAGATAGATGAAGAAATTGGATTAGCTTGTCAGTCAAACTCATTGCACCACGCATACCACCCCAGAGCAAAGCAAGTTTGCCAACTAGCCTCAACATGCCCCCGTTTTGTCCCAAATCAACCAACATTGCAACTATTCTGTTTAATGCAGTAACAAAATTAGCAAAAGAGAGTAAAATAATCATGATTTTATTTGGAGTTTCTTTTTCTCTTTATAACCTTTCTTGGTCCAGGCCACCATCTTCTTTCTTAGGTACTACTGGGGCAGCAACTGACATGGCTTTCTCAGCAAGGCTTGTGACAATGTTACTTTGGTGTTTGTCAGATTCTTCCTCAACATTGTCTGGTTCTGTCTGACTAATACCTTTCATCGTTAAGGACTCAGATGAACTCTCAGACATTTCATTGCCCGTGCTTGAATCCTGTACGTTTGAATGTAAGTATGGTAATTAAAAACAACAAAAATACCCTGTTACATAAATCAGCTGAAACAAAAAAAAACTTATTTGCATAGAAACAAAACATTTAGAAGGATGGGGATACCATGTGTACATATTTTTGGCAGCTTTATTTAGCAAGAGAACAGACAGAAAAAACCATCAGGTAGGAGGAAAGACAATGTCAAGGGAATCAAAGATACCCATTTCGAATAATCATAATTTGAAAAGCCATCTTATGAAAAGGGAAATTTTCTGCAAGGAAATCTCAAAAACAATATGCCACCTTAAAAAAGTACAAAATTCTTCAGCAGTCTAAGAAGCGAAACCCTAAATTTAGTCCTGTACTCTTTATAAAGATTTATGTATTTAAATAGAATTCTAGGAAAAAAATACTTGTATAGAAAATTAATTGTTACCTGGTGCATCGTGGCCTCCACCAATAAAGCAGACGCCCCAATGGCAGCTGTAACAGCACCAACCATAACACTATTTTTTATATTCTTCAACTGGGTCGTTTCCTCTTTCGTGTCAACCAAGCTGTCCAAACTTGTATCAGGTTCAGATTTATCAAGAGGTAACTGGTGAATGTCTGTGCCTCTAACCTTAGCCATATCATTTTCTCCTGCCACTTTCGCTTGAGTTGGGATTGGAGCTTCTGTTTGGCTACTATCACGAACTGTAGCCACAATGAAATATTTTCTCAGAGCAGCTAAGCTTGAGCCTACAATAACACCAACTGGCACTACTC
The DNA here is from genome assembly GCA_946800695.1 of Geum urbanum. NCBI lineage: Eukaryota > Viridiplantae > Streptophyta > Magnoliopsida > Rosales > Rosaceae > Geum > Geum urbanum. The sequence goes on from OX326997.1 coordinate 8,822,813, forward strand.
TTCTCAAGAAGCTAGTCTCTTGTACAGCAGATGAAATGGCTCTAATCACAAGCTCTCCGTGAAGAGTACCAACTTTTTCTGAGTCAATACTATGGTATTCAACCTCCAAACGTGGATCATAGGCATGTCCAACAGACAATGATACTGCATTAGCCACTTGTTCCAAATCTTTGGCAAGAGAGGGTTCCATTTTTTTCATGTCATCAGCATTCATTCTGCGACCAACTTCAACCACCAAATTTTCCAATATAACATTTTTCACAAACTCACTGAAGTCCTCTCTTTCATCTTCTCCGATTTGAACCCTCTCTTCCGCAATTTCCATTGCTCCATATTCTTTCTCCGGCTCATGAAGCTTATCAGTATCTAATATGACATAAGATGGCTCGATAACTTCATCATCTTCCTCTGCAGGTGCCTCAATCTCTTGAACAGCAACATCTCCGACAGACTTTCCAGCATGTCCAGATTGTTCCAAGAGTTTCCACTGACCTTCTTCCGGAAAATAGTCGAGCAATAGAGCAGCTGTTGAATCCAAATCAAGTGATTGAGCACGCACCTTTGAAAGTAGATAATTGTGCACTCCACTAGAGATTGAAGTTATGCAAGGTGGTAATTTAGTTCTACATGGCGCTACGTTGTTTACCCGATTGATACCAACCAACTGATCCTTCTTCTCATTTTTGTTATGACCTTCACTTTCCAGTGAACTGTTGATACCATTTTCATTAACTGATACGGGTTTCTGGGTATGCTTCTCCTCCATAACATCTGATGCATCAGATTGCAGCTCCATAGCATTCTCATGATGGTGAGATACAGAAATATCGCTTAATCCACCAATAGGTACACTTTGGTCCAACTTACTTACTTCTGAATCTTCTTGACTATCGTCACCAGATGCAGACTCAGAATTCTTGCTTAATTCATCAACCTTTACAGTATCAGACTCAGATGCAGAATCACTTTTCTTCCCCTCATTATCATGTTCAGAACTCTCCTCCAGTTGAGTTATCATATCTTCTAAAACTCCAAAAACATTGGTAACTGCCATTTGGGTGGAATCATCCATCCCCGTCAAGGCATCAAATGCCTGAGATACATCAAATGTTGGGGCAGTAGAATCAGGCATATTAGACTTACTTTCATCAATTACAGGTTGCATATCCTTGTCTTCCCTCTTTTGACTATCACTACCTTCCTGATCATCTTCTGCATCCACCTGAGTAGCTATACCAGCTTGGTCACTCTCCTTGTTGACATTTGCTCCATCAGCAGGACCAGTACTTTCAGTTGGGCTGGAAATGTTGTTGGGCTTATTGTCTTCTGACACTTCAGCTGAACTTCCTGATTCATTAGTATCCTTAACGTTAGAGCTTGATATATCGCTTCCATCTGTGCTCACTGATAGATCTGAAGCTGAATTTTTTTGTGATTGCTCTGCAGGTACCTCTGATTGTGGTTCCTCAGGAGGCTTATTCCCATATGCTTGACTGTCAACAGAGCTATCTATCAAATCATCAGCATTCTTCGGCAGATCAGAACAATGATGGTCATCAGGTGCACCTTCTGAACTCGAAACTCTACTGAACTTGTCTTCGATCTTTGACTTTAAACCTGATGATATGTCAGAGATTCTGGCAGCCCCCGGAAGCTGATCAAATTTTAGGTTTGTACCTTGTGCTTGTAAAACTCCAGATACAGCATCTGTTAGCTTTCCACGAACATCTTCCGGCACTGCATCTTGCAAAGCTTTCATTAGTGTGTCTCCTCGATCGACCGCTTCCAAGACCTGGGTGCGTATACCAGAAAAGTGTTACACAGAATATGATTTTGTTTTAATCAACACAAAGTATGATTAGGGGAAGGATAGTGCGACACAATCATTTGTTTGATGCTCGTAGGTTCCTAATGAACCTGAGACTGAGAAGCAGATAGGAAATAAACCACAGCTACATCAGAAGATACAATATTTGACGTCCAAATAGACATGTACCACAAGTTATATTGTGGTTAAGGCACTACCTAATGCAGAAAGAGATTTCAGTTCCTTATTCAGAAAAGGAACTGAACATTAACACACAAATATCAAACAGAAGAATGAACATGAAATATTAAAGCATCACCTTCTTCTTCTTTTCTTCACTTAGAGTATTCGGCATGGTTACATCAAGCATGTTCATAACAACTTTTGCTGTCTCTAAAACTTGACCTCTATCACCATCTGCCAAACTCACTTCCTCCTCGTTAACCAAATCTGGATCAACAGATTGACTCTGATCCAGCACACCATTCCCCACATCCCGCAACCCTGTATGTTCAACCTCTGTCCTTTTCTGTGAATCCTTTCTGGACTTCAGCCGGAGGCTAGCAGCAGTATCACTTTCTACAAACACTTTGTTCTTAGTACTTGTGGAATCACTATTAAAAGATTCTGATTGGCTCATGGAATATCCATTTGAAAAATCCTTTTTGGACTTCAACCAAAAGCTAGAAGCTGTAGCAATTTCTTCATGAGCTAAATCCCTTGGAGGCTCGATGGGTATGTCCACGTCTTTAAGAAGCGGGTGACGACCCTTCAAAAATCCAAGCTCCACTGCTGTGAGCCACTGCACATCACACTCATTCTCATCAGTATATAACAGTGCAAATTGACATTTCATCTACTTCTCCAATATTGAGGACCATCAGGTGGTTTTAACATATCCACATTTTCAAGCTCAAAGATATATTAGATAGTTTATTACCTCAATAGTTAGGTGCTGGCACCAAGTTAGAGGAGATCTAAAATCATCAACACCACGAGATGGCAAACAAGAGCACATGAGCAGGCTCGTAAATGGATTTTCTGCTATCAGACTGCGTGGAATTAAGGAAGGCAGTGCTGACTCGTCATCTTTCTGACAAAATGACAGGTTTGGAAATATAAACGCACAATAACACCACTGTCATTGTTAAAGCACGAGAACATGGCATGAAGTTGAAAACTACAGGCACCTGTATAAGTAGAACCGGTATTTTCACATTCCCAACCACACCTTTTGTACTTGATTTTGAATAAAAATCTTCGATGGCATCAAAACCATAAGATACCATGGAGATTGCCTCTTCGAATTCACGAACAGACTTTGCTGAAAGAGCTCGTTCCACATCAAACCGTTTTGTTTTCCCTTGAAACAGCCCCTACAGAACAAAGTAAACATCAGGCCTAAATTACTTGCAAATCAAGCCCAAATTATGTAAAATTGAATGATTGACATAACCTTTTGACACCGCAAATGCTCTCATTAACGATTCTAAGTAGCGGTTCTTGTTTCATTTTCCGAATAGGATTGAAAGGTGAAGCATAATGCATACCTTGTTAGATCTCAGAATATCAATGAGTCCATCCGTGAGTTGCTGATCAATTGCCTTTTGATAAGGATAGGACCTAGTTGCCTCCTCCAAGTCGAAAGGATTGTCAATGCAGACAGCTGCCGTAAGCGGCGCACTCTCGCCAACTTCGGCCAAGTATTTTGTCAACATGTTTGCACTATAACCCCAGCCAACTCCCATCAATGTCGTCCCTGACCTCGCCTTGTTTACAAACTGTACAGCAGTGGAGATATCATTGCTGTCAGCAGCCGTAAATAACCTACATAAAATTAAGATACACAGTCCTACTGTCATCATCATCAACTAAATTCACTCCCAAACTAATAAAACAAACTCTGGACTACATTTTCAAAGACTAAAAGAGAGACACTGAAAGCATATTATATATACCTAGGCGTGGTGAGAGGTGAACCAGCACAGCCCCTGGGGTTCATCACGATCGGAAAACAGCCGCGGTCGAGAGCCTCGCGCACAAACGACATGACGTTCGGGTCCATGCTGCCCAAGGCGGTCCCGGGGACGAGAATGAAGGTGGTGTCCAATCCATGCTCCTCTTGAAGATCCAAATTCGCCGGCCAATCTAACGAAACGATTCCTCCATCTTCCGTACTCACACACACTCTCTGATACTCGATTTTCTCTTCTCCGAAACCGCCGCCGTTGTTTTCGGCGTCATTGATCAGTCGAATTTTACCGGAGTTCACCTTGACGAAGTGTCCGTCTTCTAGGACCAGCTTCTCGTTCTCGTCCTGGAACAGCTCCGGCGATATCGCCGGACACCTCAGCAGCACGGCGCGGTTGAACGGCGTCGGGCTGGTGAGCAGCAGCCACTCTCCGATCACGGAGTCGGAGTCGGAGTCGGCGGCCGAGATACTCCGGTTTGACGAATTGGAGAGGTTGGAGAGGAAGAGAGTGGAACCGGAGACGAAGCCGATGGCCGGAGCGACGAATTCTAAAGAATTGGTGGAGGGGAATAGGGAGAGGAAGTCGTGGAAATTAAGGTTCCCGAGCTCGCTTCGGAGCTTGAGCTGCTTTTGTTTGAGTCTTCGGCGTCTGCAGACTCGGAACTCGCGGATCTGGAAAACGTGATTGGGTGGAGAGAATTGAGGGGTGAAGGTGGAGTTGAGAGTAGTAGTGACGAGGCTCATATTTTCTGGTGGCAATCATGTGGAAACTGTGGAGTTGCTTAATTGAGTGTGAATTGAAGAGAATAGACAAAGAGGATAGCGAATCAGAGATTCAGAGAGACGAGAGAGAGCGTGAAAGCTCTAGAGTAGTGGACGGTGGAGAGCCAAGTGGGTAGAAACGTCGGGTCGCCGGATCCGGGTTTTCGATTTGTCAAAGATTTGAGGCGGGAGCGCGGCCAATAGCGAACCGCTAAGACTAAAAGAGATTATTTTACCCGGGAAGTCGCCAACGGTCCATATTGTCCATTGATTTTGTCCGTCTAGAAAATTTGTATTAATTTTTGTCAAATTCTAAGCGAAAATGGGTCGACATATTAGATGACCGACTCACTCGCCTAAAAAGAGTTCGACAGCTATAGACTATAGCATGTACTAACACGAGGCTGTGACCGAGACTCGAGAGAGAATCGATGACCGAGGGGACGGGCGGAGTGAGTGGGCTGAGGAGAAATTGAGAAAAGGCTTGGTGGGCTTACGGGTTGTATTAGCATCTTTGGACAGGCTCGCAATTGTGAGTTATGAAGAGACGGGCCGAACAAAGTTAGCACGGGCTGAATTTTTGTTTTTTGTTTTTGTTTTTGTTTTTGTTGAAAATCACGAGGTCACTACAAAAAAAAAACACTTAGTTTCGTCGTCTAAGAGGTATTTTTTGTCATCTAAGTATCGTACTGCAAGTACTTAGACGACGAAACTAACACGTTTCGTCGTCTAGGTCACAACTTAGGCGACAAAAAACACTTCATGTCTAAGTTCTTATACGACGAAATTTTATTGAAAAAGGTGACAATTTTTTTTTATCGTGTAACTTATCTTGGACGAAAAAACAATTTTGTCATCTAGGTGTAACAACTAAGATGACAAAATAGTTTCTTCGTCCAAGTGTTACAACTTAGATGATAAAAAAAGAGTATTCATTGTCTAAGTTCTTAAAGCTAGATGACGAATAGAGGAACTACTTCGTGGTCTTAGAATATTAACCCAAACGAAGAAAATCTTCCTATTTCGTCGTCTGAGTGGTATATTCTACTTTTTTTAATAATTATTTCATAATATAAATTGAATTAAAAATAAAATAGTAAATTAAGAAAGTACTAATTGAATATATTAAATATTTGTACATAAAAATTATATTGGTCCGATCGAAATATAAACTACATACGTACGTACAAAACTAAACCAAAATATCAACATTGGCGAGAGTTTGGATCCCACTGATTCCCCCAGTGTTTGGATCGTCGTCATCATGTCTTGAATCCAGAGGCATAACACTTGGCTGACAAACGGAATCAGGAACGTTGAGGAACAAGAGTAAATGATCCATCTGAGTCTGTAACGCTTACGCTTTAGTCTGAGAGTTTGCCGCTCAAACCTCTTCCTAAGCGGCTCAGATCTTCTCCTCGACAGCCGTCGCACTAGAATGCCTAGTCGCCAAAACATGACTCAAATATCTCTCAACCGCCCATCCAAGGCCACGAACCCCCTTCCCAGCTCAGCGAACGAAAACTGTATATGCAATATCGATCTGAGTTTCCAAGGACAGAGGAGGCAGCTCTTCAGGCGTCATCTCCGGATTCTGTGAATGTATGCGCGCCATTTTCTCGGTGGCCAATTGTTTCATCGATACCTGAAATTAATATCGTAAACAATATATGAATATCGATTTCTAAACAAAATTTGACATAGTTTCCCCTAAAAATTGAGGAAACCAAAATCTATACCGAAGAAAACACTTTGAAGAACCAATTTCCAAAAGAACAAACCGTGGACACCGATTCCCATCCGAATTTCTCAAGTTCATAATCATGTTTAATATAACCAACTAAACCAAAATTCAAGAGCACAACCTAATTAAATGTCCTAATCATGATTCAATTTCTTCAAACCAACAGTAAGATTTAACTCATTCAATTTCAGAATAAGTGTTACTTAAGGTGTGTTGACTCGTGATATCTTCTTGTTCGGGCCTATAGTAAGCAGATACGAAAGCATCAAGATGCGGGTGCTTCGAACCCGCATCTCTGTACGCCTTTACGAGGTTGATCATCTTACAAGACCCCGAACTGTGGTGGTACTTCTTCATCCCACGATTAGATGTGTTCTCCTTCGACCTTCTCTGTTTTACGACAAGAAAAATTAAATAATAATTAAAAATTTAAAAATATTATATGATTAATTACACTAAAGCAAAGAAAGACAAAACTTATACTGGTCAGACTCAAAGTGCCGACCAACCAATCCTACTCGTCTTTTCTTTCCTCGTTGAACTCCTTTGGGACACTAGAGGTGTCGTGTTCTTCGTAGTGTTTGTGCAGGCTGTACTTCCATCTCTTATAAGTATCTGAGGTCGTCTTTTGTACGGCTTCCAACATCTCCGTACTTTGCTCCATGTCAAAATGTACCTAAGAAAAAATAATAAAAAAATTAAATTTCTAAACCCTATAAATTGTAATTATTTATGAAATAAAATAAAACTAAATATACCGTATTACCGAAAGTTTGCAGTACACTTTGAGCTTCTCAACATCCTCCAGCTCTTCCCAAGAAGGGGCCTTCATACGTACATTATTCAGTATAATTTTCTCGATTTGAGTCGCAGTCAAACTGGAGAGTTCTTTCGATGAAAGGCCTTTGGTGAAATTATCATGCTGCAAGTAGATCCGGTTCCCCATTGACCTGACTATCTTCGCGATTTTTCTTCCATTGATAAGTTTCCGAATGCGTTTGATGGCCGGGGCTGAGGGGTGCCTCCTAGTTGCTTTGCATCAGACCCTAAAGTAACCACAATCGTCCGAAGACTGAGGAAGTTGTGAGGATGCCCCGACGCCCGAAGATGAATTCGCTGGCTCGTCATCTGTCGATTGGACATTTGGAGCATTTGGAATGGTCGCTGACCTTGGCAGAGCCGTAGGAGCCGTAACAGACTCCTCTGACCATTGATCCCAACCCAATTGTTCGAATGTTGATTGCAATGAGGCGGTGTTCTCCTATTTCATGCGTCTCTTCCTCCCACCAGGCAGCTTAAACACTACAACTGAAACCATATATGCAACATTTACTCAACAAAACCAACCATATTCTTCAAACACAGTCATACCAAAAACAACATAACCAAACCCATACCAAAAACAACACAACCGCATATTCAACAAACATATATTCGATCAACAACATCAACCAATATCAACAAATTTATCCAATCCACATATTCCATATTCATTCAACACAGTCTCATTACGTGCCTAAATTCGTCAAAGACAACATATATTCATCTAACATAGCCCGAATTCATAATCTCTATAGATAACACAACAATGTCCCTAACTTAACAGTAGCATATACACAATACAACCATAGTAGCCAAATAGAATCTCCATAATCATACTTTCCAAAACACATAATCTATAATCTCACTATATCACACAGTCCAAAACCTCTCATCACATAATCATACACACACACAAATCATATAATCACACTTCACACACCAACCCAATGTAAACCCAAGATTATACTCACTAATTTCAATCCAACACTTATTTATATTCATAAACCATAAGAAAAATTAAAATTTTACCCATGATTCATTTCGAGTAGCGAGAGGAGTGAGACTGACCAGAGTGAGATTAGTCGAAGTGAGGTAGGTGTCAAAGGCTTTAGGGAGGCGTCACATGATCGCAAGCGGCGTTGATTTGTCTCAAAATAATAAATAAATTTAACATACATTATAGCAAACTTAACACTGGAAACACGAATCTCAAAAACCATTTAGCTAAATTTTAATAATATGCTCAAAAGGATAAAAAATTAATTTCTAACATTAGAGCAACTAATTACTTCTAGAATATCTAAACTAACTAGTTATTAACCGATAGGATCAACTGTGGATCCTACTGAAGGGGACACTATTATACCTCAGACCTCGTGCGCACCCGACCTTAGCGAAATCTTTGCAACCTGGGCATTTGAAACCAAAGGGCCCAAGGAAGGTCATTCAAAAAATATAAAACTGTTAGAGTGAGTGGACAAAAAATCAAACAATAAAAACATTGGAAATCGCATTAAAGTGTAGTTATGTCCTTCAACTAAATTTCTGTGAAAAAATTGTATGCAAGTGATGTAAAATGTCATGTTATACTCAACAAGTAAACGAAAACAACGACTGACTTTGAAGACGACAAAACTAACACGAAAGCTGAAATCCAACTGAAGGATGCTAAATCTAAAAACTAAAGATTTGAAACTAAAACAAATCAATTAAAGTAAGGTCCTAAGGAATTAACATCACGAGTCGTCAAATGTCGGTTAGAAGCCTAGCATCCATGGTGACATGTGTCTAACGTGACATACTAAAACATCTGGAATATCCGTGTGATCAAGCTGGCACTGTAGGACCTGATAGCTCAAACATTATGGGTGTACCTAAGGGAGGCGGTGATCAAGCGGTCAAGATAGCGCTTGTCGCCTAATATCGTCTAGGGTCTAGCTAGCCTAGACAACATAAGTCACTCAATGATCAGTCGAGTGACTCGTATACGCATACGTAAACTGGTTTGAACTGAGCCTCCAGGGTATCAGCTATAAGAGCCATAAACCGAAATACTATAAATTGAGATCCATATGAAATTGATGTTTAACTGAGGGCGTCATACACTAAGACACATCTAAACCATGTACCTACAGTAGCGTTCAAGTAATCCCCTTAGGAATATTCATGATCCATAGAAGGATATCTATGTATATCCTTTGAATGAAAAATATTATAAAATAATGGTATTTGCAGATTAATTGACCGAACGCTAATCTGAAGGCATCACATGCTAGAACAAACTAAAAACAAAATTGAACTAGCTGGACTAAAATCATGAAACTCATACGTGAAATTTTATTGAAAATAAAATCAATCTAAATTGCAAAAATGTCAATTCAACTGAATAACATCCATTACTTATGTGGAAAGTTGCAGCTATATAATCCTCTAAGAAAGCGTAGTCTAGGGGTGAGTAAGCATACCTTATCCTTGACTCCACCAACAGGTAGTACGATACCTCTTAATGTCATCTCTCCAGTCATTGTTGTATCTTCTCTTACTCTTCTCTGACTGAATAAAGAAACAACTGTAGTTACCAGAGTCACACCGGCGGAGGGCCCAACCTTAGGTATAGCACCAGCAGGAAAATGTATATGAATATCCCGACCCTGCAAAAGATTGGTTTCCTAAGATGTTGCCAACTACTGAAGCGATTTAAAATTTATAACTAAGCTACGTTGGAAGCAACACTGAAATCATAAATTATAAACTCTAAAAATATTTAGTAACCAAGCCGAGCTAAACTAAATACATACAATGTAAAGAACTACCTGAACTGGAAACTAAATGCTAATAATATGATTGTAGCTGATTGGAATCGCGAAATGTAATCGCTAAAACAAAGTAGATAAGACAAATATTTTGAATTTACAAACTCGCATACGCAACTATTAAAAGTAAGGGTCCACTCACCTGGATGCCTAATTCATAGCTAGCCAATTTCATCCCCATAATCAGCCATTCCACATTCTCCTGACAATCAATGAACTACGGATATTTAACAAGAGACTTTACCTCACTCCGTGCTCATCTTAGAACACAGCTCAAGTTAGTCAAGAATTGCCTCCCCCTAGTAGCTATGTACTCGAATTCCTAGCCATACCAAAGTTCATTCACAAACCAAACTACACAAACAATTTTTCTAAAATTAGATGGATTACATCAAGAAATGATACTGATCGCAAAACGAGACTCTGTCTGGTTGGAGAACACCATCCATGGTAGCACATGACCTTCACGCGCCACCACAAGCAGCGACGTGTGGGCCCACACGCCACCCCATCTGAGCACCTCCGATTCCTACAAGTGACACATCAAAACAAAGATCGTTTCAAACCCAACACATTTCTCAACTATGCCTAAGCCTGAATCAGATAGGAAGACGTCGAAATTTACCTCAAATGTTCAGAAAACTCGTCGGGATTCCATGTCACTATTTTTTCGACAAAATACCTTGCCACAACTCAAGGCAAGTAGAGATGGGATGCTGGGGTTGAGGGGAGTTGAACTAGCAGTGGGAGGCTGCCTGAAAACGACGACGACATAAGATCACCGGAAATAGTGGAGACTGAAGAGAAATCTCTTCGTGTCTCCCTCCACGAGATGATGATGACTAGATTGAGGGTAAGGAAAGAAACAAGAGGAAAAAGAAGGGGATTTCTTGACCAGGGCGATGGCCTGCGGTGGCCGTTCGACGAAGTTCCCAGTGGGTTGGGGAACCAGGTCGGGTCGCGCCGCTGTGAGTTTTAGTTTCTACCATTCAAGTAAGATTTTCAAATTTATACCCTAGATTAAATGAAAACAATGGCCTAGATTGATCAACTGTTTGATCCGATCCAATGACCACATATTTATGGCCTAGGTAGATTTTTTGAAAAATAATATTTAACTCTAAATATTTCTAAAATTCGTAATAATTAGTTCAGACTCTAAAAAATATAATAAAAATATGTAAGAGCTCACTATAATTTTCTCTACAATTTTCGTAAAGAAAGTGATAAACGCGCCAAAAATGGATCGACTCGCTAATAAGCTCGACGAACAGAGATTAGCGGGGCAATCTAGGTTCGGGCTGTTATAGTGCTCTTACAATAGCTCAGATTCTAAAACTCTACTTAGATGACAAAATTTTATAATTTCGTCGTCTAATTGGCACTTAGACGACGAAATCTAAATGTTTTGTCGTCTAATATTTTCAGGATTTAAGGCAAAGTGTTAAGGGTTTTGGGTTAGTGTTTAGGAAATGAACTTAGACAACAAAACGGTTAACCATCGTCATCTAAGCATTACTTAGACGATAAAGCATTCACGTTTTCTTCGTCTAAGGTGCTCTTAGACGCTGAAACTTCTACTTTCGTCGTGTAAGATGTCATCTTTAACAGAAAAGCACACTTCTTTCGTTTATTATAAATTCATTCTTGTAGGACATATCAAGTATTACAAACACTCAAAATGACCCTATTTTTATTAGTGCCTTATAATTCGATCGATTCGATCATCAAATTCATACGCGTACAAATTAATTAATTAAGTTCAAATTCGATCGAATTCTCTCGATCTTTTAATTAATTAAAATTAAGTATTACATATATATATATCAATCACATCCATCATCATAATCTTCATCAACATCTTCCTCCTTATCATTCTCAATTGACGACTGATCCTCATCATAATCTCCACCATCATCATCGTATACGAGGTCATCTTCATCCCTCATTCCTCTTCAAAGGAATTATTATCTAGGTCCTTGATCTCCTATTCATTAATTTCCATTTCCTGATCAGGCATGGGTAAATGTTCGTTATAGCGAGTAAGTTGATTTGTGTCGGGGATGACAGAAGTATTAGGTTCTTGATATCCATTGACATTATTCCTTTGAGTGTCAGTCGCTGACGTCCCTTCAAGTGTTGTAGCACTCCATATTCCTCGGTGAAATATATGGTTAACTACTTTCCAACTTGCACCAACTTTTGGATCATCCAAATATTACACCTACCTGACTAAGGTGGCAAGAGCAAATAACTCATCTTCATACAAGTTTAAGTTTGTATCGACTGATAAAAGGCCGAGATCTTTTTTTATACACTTGAACCATTTACACTTGAATAGAAAAATGTTAATACTATTCCTATATAGTAGCTGAACGACATTAATTAACAAGAACCCCGTAATATACATCAGTGCCTTGTCTTACCGCGATCCCACTATTATTATGTTCTTCTTCCTTCATCTCGGTCCACTGAATGAAACTTTACACCGTTGACCAAACATCTAGGGTAAATATAATTTTGGACCGGCCGGCTTATTGGCCAACATGTGCTTTTTCCATGACTACTACCCCTCGTGGTTAGAGGATTTTTTTTGTAGATCCGTCATCTGCAAAATTTTGAACAAGATATATGAATGTCTATTTAATTAATTTTTACGAAAACTTTGACATAGTTTCTCCTAAAACTAAAGGAAACCATATATAAACACGCATGCACAAATTAAGGAAAACAATACGAATCCGTAAACACTAAAATAACAAATTAATTTACTGTAGACACGCACCTAATCCCATCCGGCTTTCTTAACATCAAAATAAAGAAAACACATTTTAAACATATCTATTGGAGGAAATAATTAGGGAACCTCTTCTTAACCACTCTTTCAACCCAGTTAAGACTCTTGTCCGATTAGTCTGTCTAAATTTTCTCCCTGTAAACTTGCAGGTACGGATCAACCTCGTCACAGTCTCGCAACACTATCTAATGAGCTTCATTAAGTTACCAAACGTTAGCTCAGGGTACATCTACCAGGGCGCCTCGTCCAGCGGTACTGGCGCTCCTTCTTGGAACCCTACTATAGATTTGGTGCATGACATTTTTTTGATATTCAGTTACGTTAGACACCAACACAAAGATGGAAGTTATGATACTCTTCATTATGACACAGTCCCTACAGCCTTGTCAAACACTGACACTACTGAGATGAAACACTATCCAATGGGCTTCATTAAGCTCTACCTGATAACTAATGCATGATGATAAATAACTTAAAGAAATCCACAATATTAATATATAATTATCAACTAATTAATCTAACATTTAGTCATACATATATAATTAATCAACACAAGCATGCAATTAGCTAACAACTAAATCTATATATATGCAAACAAGGTCGCCGGAATGATTCGCTGGAGTATTTCATCGATCGGAGAACTCCATCACCATACGTTATTACGTACGTAATTAATTTTTTTTAGAGAACGAGTTAATACCTTCAGCGATAATGAGATATGTGGATAAACTAGAACTCCGGAGATGAAAAAATCGTATAAATTGAAATTGTGAAAATTGTGGTCGAATGTGGTGTTGAGAGAGAGAGAGACAGAGAGAGAGAGAGGAAATGCTCGATCTGAAAATGAAATCTAACTTAGACGACGAAATATTTCGTCCCCTAAGTGAAACATTTCGTCGCCTAAGCATACTTTAAGACGACAAAACTATAATTTGTCGTCTAAGACATGATTTAGACGACGAAAATAATTTTTTGTCGCCTGAGATATTGTACTTAGACGACGAAATTGATTTTCGTCGTCTAAGATAATTCTTAGACGACGAAATCCACAACGAATGTATATTTTGTCGCCTAAGTGTTTTCTTAGACGACCGAGTTTCGTTTCGTCGCCTATGTTCGACCTAGATGACGAATGATTTTCTTAAACGACGAATAATATTTTCGTCGTCTAACGTGTTCTTAGACGATGAAAAATTAAAATTTCGTCGTTTAAGCGCGAATTTCTAATAGTGGATGAAAGATATATGCGAGAATGAACCGTGAGAGTTACAGAAGTTTTCAAAGAGTTTGACATCACATCCGTTAGTATTAGGTCTTTAGGCCTCCTTAGCTATATCCGCTAAAAAAGAACAAAGGGTTAAATGTCACATTTTAGCCTTGTAACGGTTTTTTAGTGAGAAAGTGTGAAGAGGTTATAAATCTACATGAAACCAAACGCAGTTAAATGTAGCCCTAGCTGTTTGTAACCGTTGCTAACTTGAAACCAAAGCATAAAATAATACTTAGGGACCACTATGTTTCTGAGAAACGTTGGCCGTCATCTAAATTCCGAACCAACTAGGTAACTCTGATGAAAGAAAATAATTCAATGATCATATATACATTTTTTAAACAGTATTAATATATTTCACTCCTTTAAAAAACAAAAATAATATATTTCACTCATACTGTGGTCGGTGACTCGAACCCTTATTAAGTAATGGTGCTCATACCATTTATATACATTGAAATATGAGAAAATTCGGTGAAGTTATAGTACGTGCTAAAGTTATATGATAAATTTCTGTAGGCCTGGGACAGGGACAGTCTCAATTTCCTTTCCTAGGAGACAGCGAGCTCGTTGATTGGAACCTTTCATTCGAGAGTTGAGCTCATCGACATCGTCAGAGAGGTGATCAATAGCTTTGTTTTGCCTGCAATTAATTTCCATGTTAGTTACCTAGCAACAGAAACAGAGAAAGAGATGCAATCATAAACAAGATATGCAAGGAGTAGAGGTTAGCAATACTAACTTCTCGAGTTCGCTTCCCATGTCGACAGACATGCCCTTCAAGTCGTCCAAAATGTTACTTAGATCCGAAAAAACATCATCTTGCTTTGCTTTCTCAGCCTCGACTTGCTGAATGGCGCTCGATGCTCCACGAGGCGGAGTCCGAGAACCCGAACCTCCTCCTCCTTTCTTTGCAGATAAACCTAACTTTTCTCTCTGCTCTGCGCTTGCAGGTCTACTTGATGAAGCTGAAGCTGAAGCTGATCGAATATTTATGAACCTTATCAAACCCTTGTACAGTATCTATACATTTCCTGAAAACATTAGGAGACAAAAGCAGGTAGCAAACCTGCTGTCAAATCCGGGCCATTGATCTCCTTGCTCTTCTTTGCCTTCCAAGGCATTGAGAACATGCCCCCAAGACTGCCTAAGAGCTTCTCACCCTGCATTTAAAATGAGGTAACAGATAAACTTACACATGCATATTACAAAAGAACAGATACAACTTGATAATTAATCTGATAACGATTATCCATTCCATATATACCTTAGTCAAATCTTTATCTATATCGACAGCGGCCATGTGTATCCTGGTGATCTGCTCACCCTGCTGGTGCAACATGTCGAGTGTCTTGGACGCGTCACCCCTGATGTTCTCAGCAATCCTCAGGCAATTGTTGACACTGTTGGTCGTCTCCTCAGCCTTGTATACAGCGTACTTCTCCAACTCCTGCACACTCTGTTTCTCCAGCCCTCCCGAGTCTTGAACGTCGTTCTCGTATGAAGCAGGAGTAGCCGCTCCGCTTTTACTAGGCTTATTACGAGGTTTGGCATATTACCCAACAGCGTTGGATCAGATGTGGTTCGTCTCGCCGGGTTCATCTTATTAGGATCAGGTTTAGTAGTGTCTGCTTCAGGAAACCCTGTGTCTACAGAGCTTTGCTTGGCAATCTTTGCCGACGATTTCTTAAATCCGAACATGTTGTTAACAATAAATAATGCAAATCACAAATTCACAATCGAACAAGGCAGGAATTTCGTACCTAGGAAAGTCGATGAAAAATCTAAAAAAGAAATTAGGTACAAAACCACCACGTACGTTTGGGTTCTGGATTTGGGGTTGTGCTTGAAACGGGTTGAATATGGAAAACAAAAGGGAAGAAGCAAATGGTTTACATTTTTTCGGGCAAGTATTTATCTTTCTTCTCTGTGGCTGCGAGAAAATTCAGAGGAATGTGCCGTGAGAAAAGCCGAAGAAACTGTACGGCTCTAACCTCTTTTGAGTCCAAGCCCTTCAATTCACTAGCTTTGAGGTCTTTTTCCCAGTATGAATTGGTGGCCATGCATGTTTTCTCTTTTTCAAATTTCAGATGTATTTATTCCATTTACCATTTTACCTACATCCGGTAAGTTCAGCTTCTTTCTTCTTTTTTTGGGTATATAAAGCTCGAAACATATAAAATATCTTTGGAAATTCTCCACTGATTCGTACCTTTGATCAGAAACCCTAATGATCGGCGAGAAGGTATGTATATATGTCGAGTAAAATCGAAGCAAGCTGCCGGACGAACGTCCAGGCTTATATGCTCAGAGATGTTAAGAAAGTTTTAAAAAGGATGACATCACATTTGTTAGGTATCTTACTCTCTTAGATGACTTCATGACTGATACAGGTAACCAACATATGTCGAATAAGCAGACATGGAGGCAGGCACATCAGAGTCAATCTATCTCTCCCTTTACTGAAATGACTTCTCAGACAGCTAGCTAGTTATTACATTCACTGCTAAATAATGCACCGTTTAATGGGGATGTACGTATAAGGACGAAATGGAAATCACATCTTCTATAAAATCTGTCTCGGTTGCCGATGAAGGGTGTGTTTTATATCGGATGTTTCAGTTCAATACAGAATGGTGTGGCTTGATAATCCGTATATTTACTCATAGCATGCAACTAGGTTAATTCCAATAATTCGCATTATATATGCGTGTAGAATTATTCTCTCATCAGAGAGATCCTGTTCCTTTGTCGATCTAATGGATCTATCTTACGATTCATCATTCATGCACTGTTGATCCAAGACGTATTACTATTTTTTCTTGGTACGTAGTTAACTAATGTCCAATGCATGCACAACGTTCTTAAGCATTATTATGGCATATAATCCATATATAGTTCTTTAGCCTAGTTTGATCAGCCAGCTGAGATCCTGACAGAGACGACTCGATGGAAGTAATACGTTGGCCTGAATACGTACTACACCAATCAGAATATATACGATCATGTTAAGTTGTTGCTAATATGACAAGAGAGAGGGATTGCATTGTCGTTCCGTTAAGTGAAGTGTAACAATCAATCGGTCAGACGTCGATTACAAATCGATTGAGATGAATGGCATCAATATTCGGTTGCGATTGATCAGACAACACTGGCAGTCTGATCAATGATCTATCATATATAAAGAGGTAGCATGATAATTAGAGACTCATAGCTCGACCAGCTTAGAGTATCCACCTACCCGTTTGAAGTTCTATTGGCCCAAAAATTCTTATTTCAAAATTTTTGTTACTATTTATTAAATAAGATGTTGTATTCATATTTTTTACGTAACAATGCAACAAATAATAGTTTTTATTACTATTCATCAATTAAAAAACTTTATTTTATTTAATTGTTAGTAATATGTTCATCCAATAAGTAGCCGACACGTGTCATTATCGTTTACATTATTGAACAAAATTTCTGATAAGATTTCCAACGAGTCATAATGTAACACGTGTCACTTCCACGTGACGTTATCGGCTAAATTATTGATGAAGATTTTTGGTAAGATTTTCAACAAGTCATAATGTGCCACGTGTCACTTCCACTTGAGTTTATCGGTTAAATTATTAATGAAGATTTCTGGTAAGATTTACGGCTAGTCATTATGTGACACGTGTCACATCCACGTGTCGTTGTCGGGTAAATAATTGGATGAAGATTTTCGGTAAGATTTTCGACCAATGAGGATGTGACACGTGTATTCATCTTCGAACATCAGATTATCTAAATTTTGCTATAAAAGATTGTCTATGACTCCTTGAAACCTCACAACATCTACAAGTTTTTTGATATTCTACACCCATAAACATATACATTCAAACACTTCTTCACATTCCCTCATCAGTAAAATGAATCCAAATTAAACCATTACGAAGAGTCTTCCAAGAGAAGGCGACAAAAACGCCTGCAAGCTGTCGTAATTGCTAATTCATTCGTCACTGATACAGTGATGGTAGCTGTAGCGTTTGATGATGAGTCACCTCGCCGCCGCCGTAATTTCTAATTCATTCGTCACTGATGCAGTCATGGTAGCTGTAGCGTTTGACGATGAGCCACCTTGCCGTCGCCATCCAAACGAACCAAGGAAGAGGGAAGCAAGGGGACGAAATATGATGGAAGATTACTTCATCGAACACCCTTTTTTCAACGAGCAAGATTTTCGCCAGAGGTTCCGAATGAGCACAAACTTGTTCAACCGCATTAAGATAAAACTCTGCAACCACGACTCATTTTGGCATCATAGAGCAGATGCCACTGGATTGCAAGGACTCCTTCCCGAACGAAAGATGGCTGATGCTCTACGAATATTGGCGTACGGCACAGCTGCAGATCAGTGTACTGAATACACAAAGATGGGGGAATCAACAACACTAGAATGCATGAAGAAGTGGTGCACACAAGTGGTCTTGCTTTACCAAGACCGTTACCTTCGTGCTCCAAATGTAACAGACATCACTCAACTTCTAAGGAGGGCAAGGAAGCGGGGATTTTCTGGTATGATCGGAAGCATCACTAGATGCATTAGGAATGGAAGAACTGCCCAACAACTT
The DNA here is from genome assembly GCA_946800695.1 of Geum urbanum. Classification (NCBI taxonomy): domain Eukaryota; kingdom Viridiplantae; phylum Streptophyta; class Magnoliopsida; order Rosales; family Rosaceae; genus Geum; species Geum urbanum. Next base: position 8,841,398 of record OX326997.1, read on the forward strand.
GGCAATGGTCATACTTAGGGTGGAAGGCTCGTCCGACCATAATCTTAGATGTGGTGGCGTCATATGACACGTGGATATGGAACAGCTTCTTCGGGACGCCTGGAGCACAAAATGATATTAATGTGCTCAACAACTCGGATGTCTTCAATGTGCTCCTTGTCGGAAGAAGCACGCAATTGACTTATAAAGTCAACGGTATGATGTACCACAAAACTTATTATCTAGCTGATGGAATATATTCGAGGTACTCCTCGTTTGTTAAAATAATTTCCAATCCCCAGAATCAACAACAAAAGCTGTTCGCAAAGAAACAAGAGGGATATCGCAAAGATGTGGAGATGTGTACTTTGGCATCTTACAATTTTGTTAGGCAATTATTCGTCATTTAGCTATGTGTCATCATACATCGACATTGAAAATGATCATGCTGACTTGCATTATAATGCATAACATGATTCTTGATGAAGATTTTGTGGAGGACAATTTTGAGGAGAACGAAAAAGAAGATTTACAAAACTCATCTAGTGCTTTCACAGTTTATGATGGGCCGGTGGATGAAAATGGTAGCCGAATTTCATTTGAGTCAGTTGGAAGAGATCAACAGCAACAACGGTTGAGCGACCATCTCGTCGATCTTCAATCAGTTTATCTCCATTGAGAGCTTCAAAATGACTTAGTGAAGCACAACTGGTTTCTTGAAACCAGTGAACAACTCTAAATAATGTGTTTGATGTATATATGTTTGCCTTTTGTGTGTTTGCATTTTGTGTGTTTTTAATTTTGTGTGTTTACATTTTATGTTGTTTGAGTGCAATTTATTATGTTTAAACGTAATGTGTTTGACGTTTATCTAAATAAATAAAGTGCCTTTTTTTCTTGAAAATTTAAATTACATAATGACATACCAAACATAAAATTATTATTAAGACAAACTAAATTAATCACTAAAATCAAGGTTGTAGGGGTGATAACAATTTGTGAAGCTTGCATTGCCAACTTCTTCCTCATCGTCATCTACTTACTTAAGGATTTTCGCTTTTCTCTTCATGAAGTATCTTTTTGAAAATGGGGTCATAGCCTCGAAATTCATTGTCATGATCTTTGTTTCTTCCTCTTGTGCCCTCAAATGGTAGTTTTTCTCATCGAGCATTCGTTACTTTTCTGCATTTGCCTTTTTCCAATTGACAAACATTTTTTGATTAGCTGCAATGCTCTTCAAAATCTCATCTCTAACCTCATTTGTAGGTGTCATGGGCTTCTTTCCCTTTCTTTTTGCTTCCTTGGTCTCCTTCACTACTTGAGGTCTAGGCGGACTTAAGGTATCTCCAAGGTTGCTTTGTAGTGTCGGAATCACATCGTCCTCACTTAAGTTCACGCTAGCAGACACTTCGGAAATTTATTTTTGGAAACTTGTCAATATATATGTCATTAGGTTTGTATCGACGATACGAATAATCGTGAGGTTTGTTTATCGTTTAGGCTTCATCGACTCAATGAGTGGGTGGTGGTGATGAGTATCTCCACCAGTGGCGGTGTGGCCGACGAAGAAATTAGGTTTTTGTTATATCGTAATGACCTTTTCGTCGTAACAAGTTTCTCGGGTACGTTTTTCGATTAAATTAGTAGAAGTTGATTATGTGATCAAGTACTTCCTTGATTTACCTAATTAATTTTCAATTTTTACGACTTTCGATTAGGGTCGGGTAGTCACAAATGGTATCAGAGCGCGGTTCAACTCTCGGACTTCGTTTTTGTTGTGTTTTAGAGTTTAGTCATGAAAGTATAAGTTTAGAAATTTGTTAAATTTGTGTTGCTGTGATCTTTGCGAGGATGGTGTATGTTGGTCGGGGAAGAGAAGTGGTTACACATTGCCATTGCTGGACCTGAGGTACACAATTCTTTATCTTACTTCATATTGTATGAATGCGTATCTATTATCGATATTCATTTGTCGATATATTTTGATATTCATTTATCGATACGTTGTAGATATTATTTTGTTATATTGTGCTGACATGATCATATATTACAATATGAAAATTGAAACCGTTACAAAGTGGAAACTGAACAACAACTTTGGTTGTCAAACGAAGTGGAAAATGAGGTGATATTACAACGATGAACGAAAACGATACGAGCTGAAACATGAGATCGAAACAAAAACGAACGAGTTACTATATTATTATACTCGTGATTATTTGTATAGTTTGTACAAATATACGAAATGACCATTTTCATATTTATGAAAATATACGATTGATGATCAGTTTGATTTGATTAGAATCCAACGGGATTCATTGAAAACTATGAAATTGAAACCATTACGATTACAATTATAAACGAGAATTACTATACGAGAAATAGAAAAGATAACTGTACTATATATGATTATATATGAGATACATGGATAGGCTGCCATAGATTGGTGGAGCTGCCAGGCTGCGGCTTGGTTTAAAATTCTGATTGAGGTCTGTTTACGGGCGATAGTTAAGTAGGGATTGTGCCTCCCTGAGATGCAAGACCCAAAACTAATTCAAGTGGTGTCCTTAATTTTCTTAACTCGGGGGGGGGGGGGGGGGGGGGGGTTCTCGATTTCCTTAACTCTAGAATATACATATGATTACCATATTTAGGATGGGGTGTCCTCGATTTTCTTAACTCGAGGTGATATACGATATGAGATTATATGAATCCATCTGCGGATGAGGTGTTCTTGATTTCCTTAATTTGAGATATTATTATATTTGATTATATGAGACTATATGACTACCGCGTGGAGGGGATGTTCTCGATTTCCTTAATGTGTGAGTATATTATAATATAACGATATGATATGATTTGAAACGTAAAACGATAACTTGAAAAGTAAAATGATTCACTGAGATGTTTGATGTAAGATCGAGAGATGAGCCTTGTGATTTGTGATTTGAGCTGATGAGATGAGCATCGTGATTTGAGACTTAAGCTCACGAGATAAGCGATACGATATACGATATAACTTGAGATGTGATATTTATCCGCGCGACATTAATGATGATATAATTTTCGCATACGTGATGATCATAGAAAATCAAATGATTTGAACTTGAAAGATGAAATTAAGAAATTGATAATTACTCGTGCGGCGAGTTTGATTATATAATTTGAAACTCATTTGATGAGTATGAGAATACAATACGATGTGAACTCGTGAAACGAGCATAAGTGTGTGATTATAATATTTTATGTTTACATGAAATTAAATATGGCGATTTTGAGAATTTGAAAGAGTGATTATTGATTTCATCCAAATAGTAAACAAGAGAATTGATATATTAGTCAATGATTTATTGAATACATTATTATTCATGATTAGTGCTATTTAATTTGTTTAATTTTGATGATTTAGAATTGGAGAATTCTATTTATAGTTTTTGATATGTTGCATATATATGATTTGAAATTCTATTGATAGTTGAGAAATCCGAATGAGCATTGGTGGTTCGCGGTATTGGTTGGGATTTTCATTATTGAAGTGTTTGGACTTTTCTCAGGTTTTTGGTATTCTACATTTAGAGGTGACTTTGCCCAATTTTTCGCATAAATTTTCGACAATATTAGTTTTGTAATTTCGAGGAAGAAATTATTTTAACGGGGGTAGATTATAATACCCTATCCTTTTTTATATAATTATTAATATTTATGAATAATTCGAGTTTGATTTAGTGGTTATGGTAAATAACTTTCATCATCAGTAAATATTAAAGAGGTCTCGGGTTGATTTTTATTAGATTGATGAAGTTGGTTGACTTGAGATAGAAGTCGTAGAATCTGTCGAGACGAGACCATAGACACAAGAAATGCCGAAAACAAAGTTACGAAGAGAAATTTAAGCCTAACGAAAGTTTATCGAGAACTACTTTTCGTAAATGAAAAAGTATATAAAGGAGGGTTTTCTGTTTTGGAAGGCAGTTTGGGTTGACCCAGGATCAACCTTCTCTCTCATGGAGAGAGAGAGAGAGAGAGAGAGAGAGAGAGAGAGAGAGAGAGAGAGAGAGAGAGAGAGAGAGAGAGAGAGAGAGAGAGAGAGAGAGAGAGAGAGAGTTTCGGTTAGTGAGAAATGTGGTGGAAATAACATTGTAACCAGACATATGCTTAAGTTTGTAAATTTTTTAAGTTCTATAAATATGACTACTGTACAGTACAATGGTGTTCCTTATACTTGGTGCAATAATCATAAGGATCACACTCTGATGTTTGAGTTGTTGGATAGAGCATGTGGAAACTCTGATTGCTTGATTGATTTTCTTAATGCTCATGTACTAAATCTCCCAATTGTGGGATCTGATCATGGTTGTATATTTCTACACTTAGAGGATAATCACACTGTTTTTAGAAAGTCTAACAAATTTGAAGCAATGTGGCTCAATCATTCCAGTTTTATCCAGCTTGTGATGCAAACCTGGAACAAAGCTTATGACTCAAATCCTATGAAAAATTTGATAACTATTTGTGAGTATTCTATGAGTAAGGCTAACGAGTGGAACTACTATATCTTTGGCAATCTGTAGGAGAAGATGAAACAAAAACAAGATGATATGAACCTTATACAATAAAAACTGATGAATAACCCTGAATCTGTTTACTTGCAGGAAAGAAACAATGTCTTAAACCAGGAATTGAGGCAGTTATAGTAGGATGAAGAGTTTTTCTAGGCACAAAGGGCCAAAGCTACCTGGCTAGAACTTGGAGATGAAAACAACAGACTTTTCCATCTACAAGCTAAAATAACAAAAAAGAAAAATTGGATTTCTAAGATTGTGTTTGAAAATAGTTGTTGGTATCATAAACCTAAGGATATTGCTCATATTATTGTCAAGGACTTTAAAAAATGCTTTACAAATATTAATCAGCCTAGCACTGAGACAATGAGTACTTTCTTACAACATGTCAAGCCATGCATACAAAATACTAATAATGATAATTTGATGAAGTAGGTTACTGAAGATGCGATACTGACAGCTGTGAACTCTATTGGAGGTCTTAAGGCTCTAGGACTTGATGGTATCTATGCAATTTTTTTTATCAAAAGTGCCGGAATGAAGTTAAAGGTAGTATTATAACTATGGTACAAAAATTCTTTGAAACAGGTGAGGATCTCAACCTAATGAATTTAACTAACATAGCCCGTATTCTTAAAATAGATGATTATGAAACTGTAGACCATCTGAGACCTATTAGTCTGTGTAATATCTGCTACAAAATCATTACCAAAATCATGGTAAACAGGCTGAGGCCTCTGCTCACTCAATGTATTTCTGACAATCAAGGAGCTTTTGCTCCTGGAAAGTCCATTCATGACAATATCCTGGTAGCTCATGAAATGTTCAATGGCTTTCAAAATAAGAAGAAGAAAAAACAAGGCTTTCTTGCCATAAAGCCTGACATGGAAAAAGCCTATGATATACTAAATTGGAAGTATATTGAGATTTGTCTTTTAAAGTTTGGTTTCAGTACAACTTGGGTTAGTAGGATCATGACTTGCATTAATTTTGTTTCTTTTTCAATTCTAGTTAATGGCAAGCCCCATGGCATGTTTAACCCTTCCAGAAGGATAAGACAACGTGACCCCCCTTCTCCCTATATCTTCATTTGTTGTGTAGAGCCTTTCATAAGAAACTTAAATTTTATGGCAAGAAATGCAAAGTCTAATGTGGGGCTGTTGTCTTCCCTAAATGGTTTTAGAATCTCAAATCTTATGTTTGATGATGATTGCCTTATTTTTTTTTAAAGCTTCTACTACAATTGCAAATAATGTCAGAAGACAACTGGACATGTTCTCTAGTGCTACTGGTTTGAAAATTAACTTCCACAAGTCCTCCTTGTATTTTTCTAACAATGTTACTAGTCATGTCAGAAATAGAATTGTCAATACAATTGGCATTCAACAGAAATGCAGTATTGGAAAGTATCTTGGCATCCATATAAAATGGAAGGATCCCATCAATACAAAAGAAATGCTCTTCAAGACTGTAAATAAGCTTGCAGGATGAAAAAAAGGCTCCCTCTCAAGAGCACGTAAACTTACCCTAATAAAGACAAGTCTAACTAGCCTCCCTAATTATGTTTAATCCTGTTTTGCTTGTCCAAATAAATTGACAAAAACAATAGATGTTGAAGCAAGGAATTTTTTTTGGGGTTCACAGACAAATTGTGCTCCTGTCTCTTGGGATAATGTATGTACTCCCAAGAATTTTGGTGGCCTTGGAGTGAGGAAAACCAATCACTTCAACAAATTTGCCTTGACTAAACTCTGTTAGAAGATGATTACTGATAAGGATAATTGGTGGGTGAAAATTATGACAAAACTATCTGGAAAAAAAAAGACTTTTTTTTCCGGGTGAAGTATAAACAAGGTAATTCCTATATCTGGAAGGGAATTTTGGAGAACAGACATTTATTACTTGAATGTATAAGGTGGATTATAGGTAATGGTCAGTCTGTGAATTTTTGGCATTATAACTGGGCTCTCTATTTTCCTCTTATAAATTTTTTAGACCATTCTAGGAATGTACCAGTTGATGAAAAAGAATCTGTTGCTAGTTACATTCATAATGGTCAGTGGAATAAAAATAAATTGCTTTTAGTGTTGGACATAGATATTTTTAATATTTTCTGCAGCATTCCTCTTCCTATTGTTGAGCAGGAGGATGCCTTTGTTTGGGCATCAGCTTCTAATAGTAAGTTCTCCATCAAATTTGCTTTAAGTATTTTGGTTGAGAACTGTTCTAAGTATAAGCACTCTAAATTATTGGAAAAAATATGGAAACTAGCTATTCCTTCCAAACTAAATTTTTTTAGCTGGCGTCTAGTTAGAGGTAGATTAAAAACCAGGGATAGACTCTTAAAAATGAGACTTATTTGTACAAATATATGTTCAGTTTTTGATATTGCAGAGGAATCTACTAATCATTTGTTCCGCAGTTGTCCCAAAGTTAGAACTATCTGGAACCAAAGTAGAATTGATGGCCTTCATGAAAATGAGGACTTGATCAAACAACTATATCAGTATTTGATAGAAAAAAGTATGACAATGAGACCATGCCCATGGTCCTAAATACTTGCTGGAATGTGTGGCATGCTAGAAACAATTTGATCTTTAGACATAAGGAGTTTATACCCCAATCAGTTTGTGTCACTATAGCTAATACCTGAACAACTTCAAGGCTTTGAGGAAGATTCCTAATGCAACCAGGAAAAGTCTTTCAATCATTAAATGGAGACCACCGAAGTTAGGGATGGTGAAAATCAACTTTGATGGATCAGTTATCTCGAAGAAGAACATTCATGCTGCTGGAGACTTTGTTTTAAGGGATTGTCAAGGTGTAGTGTTGTTTGCTGGTGCTAACTGCTTTGGATCTACGAATGTCCCTCTTGTCGAAGCATTAGCACTTAGAGATAGCTTGATTCATGTAAAGACTACAAACCACAGAAGACTCATTGTTGAAGGAGATTCTCTTTTAATCATAAATTACCTAAACAACAAATGCTCGATTCCTTGAAGGCTCCAGATAATCATCAAGGATATCAAGATCATTGCTGCTGATTTTGAAACTATTTTATTCTGCTATTCTCAAAGAGAAGTTATCTTTGTTCTGCTGATCGGCTTGCCAATATTGGCCATCTCTCTCAAAATTACTCTTATTGGTGGTGATCTCTCCCCTCATCTGCTAGGCTTCAGCTTTTCGATCAAATAGGCAACGACAACAGTTGTCCAAGAAGACTCTCCGTAGTGTAGGTTTTATTTCCTCAGAAAAAAAAAACATATCTGTATTCTACACTAACCTGTTACGTACGCGACTCTTTCTCGATCTCTTGCATTCTCGTTTAACTGGAGTATTTGGCATCCGATCAAAATTGCTTATTAGTTATTACTTATTAGCCACAGCACCGTCTCTATTCTCTCGTAAATACACAGATTGTTACTATGAATAAGTACATGAATCCACGTGTTGAAGCATGAGTGTGACAAACATTTCTTAACATTACTAGGCATGGATCAAATATATTCGAACCCTGATGAAAGAAAATATTTCAAAATCGAGGACATGGCTCAAGTATTCTAGGACAAGCCAAGTCCATGTGTTGTTCACATGCTTTTGCTCATAATCGTAGCTACTGTATATCTTTTGCAAGATTTTCTAGTATCCTTTAAACTATTTTTCATGATCAGTATGTTACCCTTCAATATTATATTCTGCACCCAAGATATCATACGATCCTCTCACACCTTTATTCCCACATAATTAAGCTCGAACAAGCTTAATTTGTTATTAACCTGCACTGAGAGTTGAGCACTGATATAAATCATATAATATCAAGGGAACCTGAACCTTTGCTTCTCTTATATAGAGCTATGTTTTACGCAGTGCAATATCACTATATGAAAAAACGAATTTTGACGATATAATCAAATTAGTGCCGCCACTTACCGGTCACGGGCAGTTGGTCGACTATGGTGGCCCTTGGCCCCGCTGCCAGATTCTCGTCTTCGCGAAGACCTGGCTAGCTTCTCAATACGATTGGTATGCACCAATTTAAGGTGATCAACCAGCGATTGCTTGTATAATTGGGGGCACGTGCTCTGCATAAACGGAGGGAGTAGGTTTTGTACTGGGGTTCAAGGTGAACTGAGTTCACCACAAAACCTTTGCAAGCTTCTCTTCTTCATTCTCTCACTTTTTAATGATTTCACCTTCTCAAATTATCTACCACTATAAGATGAACAATTTAGAATTAAATTAAGGAGAAATGAAAGAAAGTCCCAGTTTAAATTTTTTTTTCCTAAAAAATTCAGCATATATTTTCGATTCCAAAAAGACCCATTCTGTTTTTAAGGATGTAACAGACCATCGTTTTTGTCATTTTTACGTGTTATTTGTCACACTCTAATTCCCGCGTTCTACCTATACTTTTTTCACTCTCTCTCTCTCTCTCTCTCTCTCTCTCTCTCTCGTGCATTTTAAAACCGCTCCCGTCGTGTTTTTTCTCACCTTCGTCGTGTTCGAGTTTAGCGGTTTAGTTTGTCGTCGCCCATTTTCGTGTTCGTCGTCGTCTCCGTTTAGTTCGTCATCTTGTGTTCTTCGTAAGAATCTCTATTCTAAAAACCCTGGGTTTTTTATTTTCGTTTGTTCTAACCAGTTTACATGTTCCTTTTCTGTTATTCATTTATGAAGTATTGAAATGTTGTTGTTTGTATGTTCCTTTTCCGTGGATTTCAGTTTATTTTCGATAATTTTTCACTTTTTTTTTCATGATTTTTGTAGTAGTTTTTTGATGTAATGTGTTTAGAATGCTATTTGTTTATTATTGTAGTTGCTGTTGTTGTTGTGTTTGTGATTGAAGGTCTTTTGTCAGGATATATCGAAATATCTGTTTGTGTATCTGTCTCAGTATCATTTTCATATTTTTGAAATGTTGTTGTTGTTGTTGTTGTTGTTTGTTGTACTTGTTTCCCGTGGTTGTGTTTGTGGGAGAAGGTCTTTTTATGTACATCCTTTTGTACGTATCTGTCTGGGTATCTGTTTATCTTACTATTTTTTGATATCTGTTTCTTATTTTTGTCTAACTATATGTGTGTTGATCATTTGCAGTTATTCTATAGGGATCAATGGCGAAACACAATAGAGCAGTCCAAGAATCAGACAGTGAAGTCGAAAGAAGGTTGAGATCATCTAGGAAGATCGAGAATAAAACAGTATGCTCAACCGTCAAAATCTGATGTGCGCGCTTTCTTCTTCATCTTCTTTTTCTTCTTTTGAGGAGGAGGAGCAGATTGTTTTAAGGGCAAAGGTTTCGAAAAGAGCCAAAAGAAACAAGGGAAGAAAAGTGACTTCCTCTTCATCGCGTTCTGCTGTTCCCGATGATCATCTTTTCAAGATGATTATGGTAGCTATGAAGCAAGAAAAGTAGAAGAAGAAGAAGAAGAAGAAGAAGAAGAAGAAGAAGAAGAAGAAGAAGAAGAAGATGATGATGATGATGATGATGATGAACACTAAGGGTATGAAGAAGGAGGAGATCAAGGGGAAGGCCAAGAATAAATTTGAGTCTTCTGAGTCAACTTTTGATTTTGATTCAGAGACAGATAGTGATGATGAGGTACCTATTAGACAACGGCAGAAAGTAATGAATGAGCCTAAAGTTGTCCTTTTGGTGGTACGAATTTGGAAGTGTACGTCAGTTCCGGTGCTATTTGGTTGATTTCCAAAAGTTCATTGCTAATAACCAGCATAAATCAGTGATAATGTGAAGAACAGGCTGGAGCTTAGACCCTTCTATGATCTAATTTGTGCATTCATTGACGATGAAATTGATCGTTGTGGCTGCTTAAAGTCGGATGATGCAATTACTATTATGCTTGATGCATACAGGAAAGAGAATAAGGTGTTTCAGTTCTATGCGACGTGTGTTCACCATATCACTCCTGATTATGTCGCATTTTTGTTGGGTTTGAGCACAGATGGAAGACTAATTCCATTAAACGACCACCAAGTAAGGATTATAGATTGGCTGTATAGAATGTTTGGGACCGTTAAGAAATCAGCAAGACTGTTATTAAGTGTAGGTTGGAGAATTTACTTGGTGCCAAAGATAGGGTTGATGACTGTGTTAGTCTATTGGTCTTGCTTCTGCTGGCCTATGTTCTGCTGCCTAATTCCAATAGAGATTTGGCACTTGGATTTGCAAACCTCGTGTCCAGTATTGAAGGAATGAACGATATAGCTTGGGCAACTGTTATTTATGATAACCTGTTCAATGCATTGGACATTTACGCAAAGAACTCTGATCCAGAAGCAGCCATGAAGAAGGAGTTAGCAAAGAAGCTGAAGAAGGAGAAGAAGGCATAGAAGATGAAGGTAGAGAAGGCTGAGAATGATGATGAGGAGAAGAAGTCGGATATAAGCAATGCGATAAATGTTGGTGGTTGTAGCATTATTATTCCGGTAATTTTTTTTGAGTTATTGTTTGTATTTTTTTCTGAGTATCTGTCCTTCTATTGTGTTTAATTATTATTTTTTTGCATTAGTTTTATCTTTCTTCCATCCTTAACATTGTCAAACCAAAAATTGGCAAGGATTGTTCAAAGATTGGCATGGTGAAGTACAGTCTCCGTGATATTTTGGATCATTTCTGAAACATCATAAACTTTTGTTGTTTGTTTGTCTATTGTTGTTGCTGTTGTTCGTCGTCGTCTTGTTGATAAATTTCTGTCTGGGTATCTATTTGTGTATCTGTCTGTCTAGCTGTTTGGGTATCTGTTTGTGTATATGTCTGTCTAGCTGTCTGGGTATCTGTTTGTGTATCTGTCTGTCTAGCTATCTGGTTATTTTGTCTAAGTATCTGTTTGGATCTCTTTTTTCACAGGCCAATTATTTTTTGAATTCAAGGACTAAGAAAACTAAAGTTAATGGTGTTTTAGTTCCTTCCTGGAAAGTAAGAAAACTAAAGTTGATGGTGTTATAGTTCCTATCCTGTCAAGTATTAATGATATGGCCAACGATGACTATGCCAATTTTGAATCCGAGTTGCTTGCCGAGGATGTTGAGTTGAAATATAGTTAAGAGCTTGCTGAGAAGTTGCAAGAAACTATTAAGGAGAGGGATTTGTAGTTGAAAGAAAGTGAAGAATTTGGCTCCCATTTGCAAGATAGTAACGTTGAAAAGAATTTGACGATCCAAAAATTGCAGAAATCCAATGCAGCTCTTTTGGTTGTCATTAAATTTTTGAACAAAGATTTGAATTCTCTTAAGAATGATAAGGATACCATGATTTTGAAAAGGAAAAGAAGGACCTGGAGATTAAGTATCTTAAGAAGCGACTAACAACTACTGAGGATTTTATGGGGAGGGAGGATTTGTCTCTATTGAAGGAGATTGATTCTCTTAAGAATCAATTAACAAATACTGATGATAATACGGATATGAAAGCAGTAACGATGGCAGAGAAACAACTGGATGCTGAGAAGAAAATGTTGGATGTTAAGACCAAACTTGCAACATCCCTCAAGGAGAAATCCGTGCTTGAGAACAGATTAAGACATGCGAAGAATGCTGGTGAATCTAGTGCGAGAAATGTTGCTTTACAAATTATAGAGTTGAAAAAGAAGCTCGATGAAGCAGAACTTCAACTGAAGGAAGCTCAAAGGAAGATACAAAGTGCTTTTGAAGAAAATACTAAATTGAAGAAGCAAGTTAAAGATGGTGCTGCTAAAGCTAAAGCTCCTGATGGAGAGATTTCGTTGTTGAAGAAGCAACTCGATGAAGGACAAGTTCAACGCTCAGGGGAAGATACAGATTTCCGCTGAAGAAAATAGCAAATTGCATAAGTAAGTTGAAGATGGTGCTGAAGCACTTCAATCATCTCAAGCAGCAAATACGGAGCTTCAAAGGATACTGGATGCTTTGGAACGTCAAAAGGAGGTTCTTGAGGAGGAAAAGAAATAAGCTGAAGATGTAAATCAGACACTCGAGATCTTCAATCAGTTGCTTGTAGAACAGAATGAGAAGTTGACGAAGGATGTTGCTGCATTTAAAAAATCACTACCTGGTACTGATTCTGACATTTGAAAACAATAGATCTCAGTCATTCACTTTTAAGTAATAGACCCCTACTTATTTTTTTGTGGGTATCTATATGAGTATCTGTCTTAGTATCTTTTTATCTATCTGTGTATTTTGTCTGGGTATCTGCCTGGGTATCTTACTGGGTATCTGTTTTTTGAATATTTTTGTTCTGGACATGTAGTGTAATCTGTCTTTTTTGTATCTTTTGTAGCTTTCCATTGAAGTGAATCCTTTTTTCTTATTCTTGTATCTATGTTAGGGAATTTTTCGCAAACAAAGAAGAGTTCTGCACCATCTTTCAGTATAGGGATTACCCCTGCTCCTCCTACAGTTGTTTCTCCAGAGGTGGTAGAAAGCCTGGTGAATCCTCTTCCCCCTCCTCTTCTGTTAGTCCCTCGCACAGATTTGATTCACAAGCGAATCCCTGGACCTGGTGTAAGACTTAACAGAGAAAATATTTATCTCTACTCGTATGTTAAGAGTTTAAATGATAAGTCCAGGAAGCCCTTGAAGAGGGAGGAGATCTACTGGTGTCTGAGCGATATTAAACTCAAGGAAAAGCCCCATACTAGAGCAAGGAGCAAAAACGTTGATGTGATGGAGCTAGTGTCTAGTGGAGAGTTTACAATTTTGGAAGTACCTTCACCATCGATAGTGAAATCACACAAGAAGAATATGGGTGAGCCAAAAAGAATATGTGTGAGTTTGACTGATGAGCAGAAGAAGGCCGTACTGTTTCATCAACGTGATGTTTTCCAGTATTTGAGAGAGAGATATCATACTGATTTTGTGATGTACTGGACACGAACTGAGAACAAAAGTTCATATTTGTTTGGGTATCTGTTTGTTTATAATAATATTTTCAGTTTTTAATTGTTCTCTCCGTTTGTTTTGGACAGAGATGTGTTTTGGACTGGTATTCAGTCTTTAGAGTTCTTTGATCGTGATGATTTGGAGTGTATTATTGATGGCCAAGAGATCTCGAACTCTATCTTGGATTGCTATTCTAGTATTCTTAGTGAATTTACGGATGGTTTGGGAGATCAAAGTCCCTATGCGTTCCACACATTGGCTCATGTAATCGTTATGTTATTTTTTTAGCCTTTGTGTGTTTTTAATTCGTGTGCTAGAGTGTCTTTTTTTTAGCTCTATGTGTAATTTTGTGTGTACTGCTTTAGACAGGTTTCTGTGTCTACTTTGAAAGTAAATATGATGTATGAACGTCTTTTTGAGAGGTTGTTTAAAGTTTTGGGCATCAATGGTAAGCTGATGTTCCCGATCCTTTCCCATAAATATTTCCACCTTCTAGTCTTTGATAAAAGTGTTCCATGTTGGTATCATTATGACTCACTCAAAAAGAAATATAAGCCAATGGACAACGCGCACTTTCGGGAGGCACTCAAAATGGTAATGTTTATTCTCTCTTCTTTTTTGGATGTTTAGTAGTTACAGGTTACAGATGGGTTGACAGATTGTTTATTGTATTGATTCAAGTTCGTTTAGTGTCTATGTGGATGGATTTTATGAGGGATGTAAGTGATGATATATTATCATGGAATGCTCGAATGTTGGCAGATGACAACAACATGGACAAGGTACTAAAGATGAGAGAAATCAGTTTAGTAAGGAATGAAAAAGCATTTAGCGAATCAAAAATCAGAAGGTTGATTTTGGCAAAATTCTCGTGTACTCCATCAGCAATAGTCATCAACAACCTTCTGGCCTTGATTGCAGAACTGTTGTTTATTATGTCATGTACGGTATAGCTCTTGGCAAGAAAATAAAGCAAAACATAAATACTGATGAAGTTGCTCGGTTAAAGGCTAGAATGTTGAAATCGTTTATAAATCATGAGTTATCATGGGTTTCGAAGAAGAAAGATGGAAGTTTAAGGAAAGAATCAGATGTTGTACAAGAGTAAGACAGTAATCAGTGTGTATATTTTTGTTGTAGTAATCATTTTTTATGGACATTGTTGTTAGTTTGTAATCAGATGACTATCTTTTTGAATGTACTAATTAGAGTAGTATGAATGTAATCATATGACTCTCTCTCTTTTGAGTATCTGTTTGAGTACTTGTTTGAGTATCTATTTAGGTATTTATCTCTGAAACATTTTTTTCCTTTGGAAATGTTGAATGAGTAAATCAATCCATAAAGCTTACATGAGCATTATGAATGTGATCACAATACTATCTGACTGAGTACCTGCTTTGAGTATCTGTTTGTTTATCTTTTAGGGTATCTGTTTTGGGTTTCTGTCTCTAACACATGCGTTTCTCCGCCACGTGTCGTATTCAAGAAATGAATGAGTTTATGAACAAGTATATAGTTTTTGTTTGTAGTGTTCATTATGTAATTATATGACTATCTCTTTTGAGTATCTGTTTGTGTATCTGCTTGAGTATCTGTCTGCGTAATACTATCTGTGTTGTTCTTGAGTTTTACTGAAAGAGAGATTCAATGTATAAAGCATTTTTGAAATGAAATGTTTATTTTTGCACACTTCGATCCAATTTACAACACATAACCAACTCAAATCTTTGTGTATACTTGGTATAGACACGCAACAGTTCATAAACCAACAAACCTTAAAGACAGATATTTAGACTGATACTCAGACAACTATCTAAACAAATACCCATGGTGGTTTATAAACGACATGTCATTTTTTATGTCATGATTTATGATGATCAGAATGCACGTGTGTCACCACACATGTCTTATCCTCTAGAACCGTCTTCTCGGTGCCTCTATAAAAAGCTACAAACCTCATCGTCACTTTTTCTCAACGCATTTCTCTGAAAACCCTAACCCTAAACAAAATCACAATTTCTCTCCCAAAACATTTATTCTCTCCCCACAAACCCCAAATCAAAACCCAAAATCAATGTCTCGCTCCGGCCTTTCGTCCTTAACCCCCTTCTTAGTGGAAGAGCTGCCGCCATCTCCGCCACGGGTATCCTCCACTATGCCCAAAGAGTTTCAGCACTCAAGAGATATTATGTAGGTCAACTTTGAAGCATGTCTGCAAGAGCTCCGTGGTATTTCATGGAGAGTTGATGGGTTGGCCAGGAAGATGGAGTAGATCGATATGATAGCTGGGAAGGTTGAAGAAGGTCTGGCGATCATGGAGGATGTAGAGCGCAAGGTCAAGTTGCATACAAATATTGTGCTTAAGCTCATGGCTGGGGATGAAGACTGATGGGTTGTAGCTGTTGGGTCCTTTTTAGTTAGGTTTCGGTGTTTTAGAGATTTGGGATCCATTTTGTCTACTCCAAAACGTCCATTTTTTGTGGTTATGTATGGATGTTTTTGGAGTAAGACCATTTTGTAATGACCTTGTTGATACCTTGATCCCTTTTTGCTTTGTCTTAGTATGGGGAAGAATTTTGTAATGACATTTTGTCAATGAATGTTGATCCCTTTTTGCGTATATGCATGCGTATCTGCTTTAATATATGTTTGGATATCTGTCTACGTAATACGTCTTCTGTGTTTGCTCTTGAATGTTTGAATCAGAGAACTAAAGTGTTATGACTCAGAACAATATTACACGGTAATTGAAACTTATGTGGTTAGTCACTAATTAATTACGTTAATTGTCGATGGTAATTAGTTTTTACCGTCGATAACTTTTTGTTGGCGTTGCATCAAGATTTTATTGATTTTTTTTCCAAGAAATTTCTTTAGATAAGTTGTAGAGTTTTTCGATATGAGTTTATAACCAAGTCAAGTGTTCAAATCGGAGTTACGATGAATAAATTATGGTCGGTGAAAGTTTTATTTGATTTACGAATTCGGTCAGTCGTGAGTATATTTATACACATGAGCGAAAATGGAAAGTTAATGACCTTCCATTTTTGGTTTTACTTTTATCTCTTCCCCGTGCGTCTCTCTCTCTCTCTCTCTCTCTCTCTCGTTTCTCTCTCGACACCATACTTCGTTGGCGTCCCTCCACCCCCGAACATGTATCATCCAAAAAAATTTGGTATCAAAATCTTCCTATTGATCTCCTCTATCACTTCCACATAATCTCCGCACTTATCAGTTCTTGATTATGATTGAAATTGCAGTCGAAGGTTTGAAAATCTCTTGAACCCTAGATTTTTAGGGTCGAACAATTTCAGTTTGATTTGGCTGGTGTAACCTACTGGGCTTTGTAGGTATCATCACCACGAAGCTAACCATGTGAAGATGGCATTCCAATTCCACCCGAATGAGGACAATTGAGGGATTGAAGTTTTGTTGAGGATTTCAGTTTGAGGTAAATTGGACTAGTTAGAGCTTGATTTGGACTTTGTGGTAGAAGACAATTGTGTTGTTGGGTTGATTTTGAATAGGTTTGGCCGAGGTTCGCCAAAAAAAGTCACCAGTGCCGCCGCGCTGCCGTCACCGGCGGTGGTTCACGGGGGAACTCCGGCGGGCAGGGTATTTTGATATAAACTTTATGTCGTTCCGCTCGAAATTTCGTGTCAAACGAAATGGTGGAGTTTTTGAATGGATCTAAACTTAATAAATTTTGGCGGGTATTTAATTGGAGAATAATTAATTAATTTCATGATATTATTAACGGATAATCCGACTATTGATTTAAATTAGAGTCGCAACATAAATCTCAAATATTTGAGATTTATGTTGCCGCTCCAAAGTTTATTTATAGTGGAGGAATGCAAAGAACTGAATTCAAATTTTGATTAAGTACATTTTTAGTCGGAAAATACGTTATTCGAGAATGCGAGATTTTCAACATTATTGCTCGTAGGATTATGAGCTTAACTATTAATTATGAATATCGACGGGTAGATATTAATTATAATCGTGGTTTCAAGATTACGAATTAGCGGGCCGTGTCAGATGATTATTGTGCCATAGTACGGTGAGTGGACCTTTATTTTTCACAATTGTACCGAGTTCTTATTTTATACAACATGCTCTACAGTTTTATTTATAGAGCTTTTAAATTTGGAGGTGTATTGTGATGGTTTATTTTATTGCATCGACGCTTTAGCTATTCGACTGATCACCGGATAGTTTAGTCAGGGGAGGTTAGGTGGCCTCGTCTGACCCAGATCTAACCAGGTTAGGTGGTCTGGGACGATCCCATCACATTTATTTTCTTATAGCTATCCGACTCAGGTTAGGTGGCCTGGGTGAGCACCTCAATTTTTTTTTTCAGTTTACAGTTTCTTTGAACTCGCTATATTTCTCAGAAATCCGCGGAAAGGCACAAATAGACTATTTTGTTGTTTTACACTGATTATGACTTTTTATCCACTCACGCTAACGCTTTTATGTTTTTATATGCCTTTCCCTGGGCCTTTCGGTTTTTTGTGTTCAGATTGCAGTGCTTCTCCTGAGCTGAATTTTGGATCTTCAGAGGGTTTGAGTCCACCAAGTTATCCTACCTTCTTGTAGGTTTCGACCACTAGTAATGTATTTTCTTATGTTTTATTCATCTCCTAGAAGTCGCTCTGAATACTAGTGTTGTAAATATTTTTCTGTGATGGTAGTAAATTGTTAGTATTGCTGGATTATGAATTTTCAGTTTCTGTATTATTATTCCAGTATTTTAATTAACTTACTTTCCGCATTTTATTGAGAAATCCGGATGGACATCGGTAGTCCACGATGTTGTTTGTGCGAAATCTGAAATGTGAATTTCTTGCAGGTTTCTGGTAGTCCACTTCATAGAGAAAATTATGTCAAAAAATTTACAAAAAAATTCGTTGTTTAGGTCTTGTCGTTAAGGCGTGATCCCAGATTACTAGTTAATCTAAGATTGGGTCCTTTCATAAAGTGTTGAATTTGCACTTTCTGATTCATTGTACAAGACAAAACCTACTCAAATATGTTTGTATACTTGATTAAAACCCAACGATCATAAACCAAACTTAAAAATAGATACTTAGATAGCTACTTAGGCAGAGAATTAGATAGATACCCATTGTTGTTCATAAAACGACATGTAGTTTTTTTGTCGTGATTTACAATGATCAGAACGCACATGTGTTTCCGCACGTGTCTTATCCTTAAAGATAGATACTTAGACATCTATTTTGGCAGCTACAAACATGTTTAAGACTATATAAAAACCCTAAAACAACTCCTCTCCGAAAAATCATGGCTCCCACTATTGGTAGATCCTCTGGGGTTAACAGAGGAGCTTCATCCTCGGTTGTTGCTCCGTCTCAGCATATCAACGCTGGTTCATCGACAGATCTAATTGACGACCAGATCAGATGGATAAGGAATGGAATTGAAGCAAATCGACTTTCAAACTTCAAATTACTGGTGATGATGGAAATAGGTATCCAGCGGATTGACGAGGCCACAGTGAAGATTGAGGATGCCACAACGAAGATTGATAGGGTGACTAAGAGGATTAAGAAATTGGAAAAGAAGTTGGAAGATTGGTTACCCTAACTGTTTTGGGTGTTATGTTGATTATGTTTGTCTCGAATTGTATTTTGGATTTCTAGTTTTGTTTCGCTTTTGTTGTGTATGCTAGGGAGGTCATCATCAAATATGGTTTCAAGTGTTGTTCTGGTTTGGAGTGCTAGAACTTTCTTTTTGTAATCATGTTTGTTTGATTGATGGCCATGCTTTTCATTTGTTTGATGGATTGATCCAGTGGAGTTGATTGTCCCTTCAATGAACTCATGATGTATAATTTTCAAGACAGATACTTAAACACCTATATTTTTCAAGATAGATACTTAGACAACTACATAAGCAGCGAATTAGACAGATACCTATTTTTGTTCATAAAATGGCATGTCATTTTCTGCCGCGCCTGTTAATTTTGAATGACAGGTACAAGAACATTTACTCTCACAGATACTTAAGCAAATAGGCATTGAAAATGACAGAATAATATAGATTTATTCCCTTCTTTAAACAACACCATTCATTCTCTAAATTAGAACTGATTCATTGATAATATGGAAATACAATAGTAGAAATTATAAAAAGTACATAATAAACTACCATTCTTCATCTTCAAAGCTTCCTTTTCTTGTTGCGGTTTGCTCCATCAAATCCTGGTGGTGTGTGTGTGGCAACATTTCAAAGATTTGACGAAGAAGTTGAAGGATTGCCTCATCATTCTCCTTAATGAGTTTCTGCTTTCCCTCGAGATCCTTAAGGACATCCTCAAGGTCAATCATCCTATTGGATAACTGTTGCAAGATAGTTGGAGGTGCAGAAGTTTCTTCTTCAGTGCGATGGTGGCGGCATCTTTTTTCTTGTCTTCCCTCACCATTTCTTCGATCATCTCCTCAACGGAGTCCTTAGGTTCCTTCTTGGATTTCTTGGACTTGTTGTTCTTAGAGGTGTTGGCCATTTTTTCTATTGAACAGAAGGAGAGAAGGTTTGAGGGTTGAAGAGAAGTGCTTTTGTTTTTGTGAATAAGTTACGATCAGTGCGTTTTTATTTATAGAACGTGAAAGGTTGTGTTGGTGGAGTAGTGGAGTAGTTGCATCTCTTCTTCTTGGATGAAGTGTTGCGTATTAATGTCCCTTAATGTTTTTCAATGTCATTATGCACGCTTTTTGGTAGATATAATGAGAGAGCAAGAGTTTTGTCATAAAAAGAGAAGGGAGAGAGAGAGAGAGAGAGAGAGAGAGAGAGATATGAAGCGTCTTGTCAGAGAACGAGAAATAAAAAGACGCGGGAATAAACCGCTTCAGTCACAAAAGACATAATGGTTCGTTCTCTATAAATATGACTGATTTCTCACGTTATCCATAACGTGTTTGTGTTTCATTATCATCTCTTTCTGATCGAGTCTTCTTCTTCTCTCTAATTCTCTTTATCAACAAAAAAAACTATGGCACCAATGAAGAAGAACCCGTACCATTCAGAAACTTCTGGCCATTCAACCGAAGAAGACTTTGATGCATCAAAGTCTAAATCCTCCTCATCCTCCTCTTCCTCCTCCTCTGAAGACTCTATATCAGGCCCTCATCCTCCTCATGCTGCTCAAACTCCTATAGGTGTTGTTCCAGATGGCCCTCTTCAACATTTTGTCAAGAAAATGGGTCGTATGAAGTGTCGAGTGGAGACGATAGAGAAAGATATGGACCTGGTCCTTACTGAACAGGACCAGATACTTGATTTTCTTATGGGCATTGCATCTCGTCTTCCACCAGGTTTTGGAGGGAGAAGCAGGAAGAAGGCCAAGACGTGAAGCATAAGATTTTGTTCCCATTTTGTTATTAGTTGTTGTGTGTTTTGATGTTTGTAATTGAATCAATATCCTATTAATTAATGAAGTTTATGTTTATTTATCTTCTATTATTCATTTTATGTTTTTATTTGCAATGATCTTAGATGAATGAATGTGTGTATTAAATGATTGAATCAGAATCCAAGTCCAAATAGATTCTCAAACATCTACGGAGACAGATACACAGTCAGATACTCAGACAGATACTCAAACAACTATCCTTGAATTTTATTGAATCATTGCAGTAACTTATGCAATAAAATCTTAAAATCTCTTTCCTCCCCTTCTTTTACTATGCAGTATGAAACAAAACAACAACAAAATATCAAGAGACCCGAAAATAACCTCAATTTTGTGTTTGTATTTTGCAACTAACAAGTTGCAGATATGAAATTCTTATATAGATATCCAGACGGATACTTATGCACACACTTTGATAGACATTCAGATAAATATTCAAACTTTTAGAAAATTATTCTAATAACATCTTCAATAAACCACACAGACATTTATGTTTTCAAATGATAGGGTTGTTGCAGGTTCTCCTGTTGTGACCAGTGTGGTGACATCTTGAGCATTCTGTTATCATTATTTTTTTTCGCCCTTCTTCTTCATTCTCTTCTTTTTTGGTCTTCCCGGTTGTTTCTTTGTTAGTGGAGGCCTGACGTTCGGTCCGTTTTGTAACATGTCCTGAATAAATTTCTCAATGTTTGGCACTGGATTGAGTGTTTATGAGTAGGCTTGCTTGTAATACAGAACTTTGTACAATTTGTCCATGTAATCGTAAATATTCAGTCATTTTTCTTGAATGACAACAATGGCATGGGCACAGGGAAACCTCAGCAACTTCCACTGTCCACATGAGCAGGTCCATGTCTCCATGTTGACTGCACTATTGTATTTATCAGCTTGAACTTCGTAGACAAAACCACTGAAGTGTATCACTCTCCAATGCCTTCCCTTTTTAAGCGTTTCATTGAGTTTTCCTTCCATTCTTGGTCCCATTACAGTGTACCATTATTCTGATTATTCTCTTTTGCTTGCCATCTTTTCCATCACCTTTCTCCTGTGAGAGTAGTAACATAAAAGAAAAGACAAAAAGAAGGAATTAAACAGTGCATTATCCTAGAAATAACAGAATGAATCATGTTTTGTAAATGGTTATAATTTAACCAAAAAATAGATACCCAAACATATACTCAGTCAGCTACTCAAATAGATACTCATGATATTTTTTTCAGAAACACTGCATTTTTATAGATATCCCGGAAATAACCCTTAGAATTAATCAGGTTGTAATGGATGACCTGATTTCGTCAGCAAGGTAGAAGACATGTAGTGCACGGAGCTGTATTATCCAACTGTTGAAGCACTCTGAGATGTTGTTCATGATTTCGGCATACCTATCTCTTCCGAAGAATGCAGCACACCATTTTTCTTTTGGGAGATCCTTGAAGAATTTTTTTTGTCTCTACATATCTTCCTTCTAGCTTAAGCTGGTTGAAAATGAACTCATATTGCCTCTTACTTCTGGCATATGTACATTGCATGAAGAGTTTAGAAATTCTATCTTTGGCGTGTCCTCTATAGTTGTCTTTGAGGTTAGCAACCAAGTGCCAAAAATAGTACCCATGCTCATCATTGGGGAACACCTATGGAAGAGAACGTACTCATAATTTCATTACGAAGATCATAGAGGAATGTTATTTTCCTCTGAGTATTAGTTTCCTGATTTATGTTGTATCTATCTATCTAATCTCTTAGGTTCATCAAGAACCACCTCCAGTTGCTGTCATTTTCAGCATTGACTATCGTAAATGCAATTGGATAGAGTCCTGAAATGAACCGAAAAGAAACAAAAGAGTAAGGTTCCTAGCTAAGTGCAGAGTAAGTACTGAAATACAGTTTATAAAAGGAATAAAAGATACCCAGACAGATACTCAGTGAGCTACCTAAATAGTTATTCAGACAGATACACAAGAGGTCCAACCATCTTTCATTGTCTACGTTACCTTGATCTGCATCTTTTACAGAGGCCTCATGATCTGTCCTTTGTATTTGTTCTTGAGGAAATTTGCATCAGCGAAAATCATGGGTCTGCAATATTGGAATCCCTGCATGCAGGCACCAAATGACACAAAAAGGCGGTGAAACCTTTATGTTTCCAGATTAATATCTACAACAACTCTGGAGTCAGGATTTATCTTCATAAATTCATCTTAGAACTAGAGAAGGTTTGTGTATGATTCTGCTTCGTTTTCATGCAGTGAGTTCATTGCCAATTCCTTTCCATACCACACCATCTTGTAAGGGAGTTTCAGGCCAAAACTCGATCTCTTTGATTTCTTCTATAAGGCTTTGGCTTCCTTGTTTGGGTCAGTGCACAGTTTATCCTTAACGATTGAGCCGAGTATTGAATAAATGATAAGTTTCAAGTATAGAAAACAATATATTTAGACGCCAAATTTTTTTCTGGAGAAGTAGCTAGCTAGTGATGTTAGAAAAACATATCATACCTAATAATAGAAGATCTCATCATCTCACTGGTCTGTTTCCAGAGTTTTTCCTTGCATGTATGATTATTGGTTATTTCAGTGATGTAAAATGATCCATTCGCACGGAATAGTCTTGCCTTCACAAACCAGTTGCATTTATCGCGCCCTTTGTATCTATAATGTACACTTACACGTGTGAGTTCATTCTTCTCATATGTAAACTTGAATCCACTTTCGATTGAGTACTTTCTGAGTTTCAGCCTGAACTCAGTCACCCCGCCTAAGAATTTCTGCCATTTTTCTCGTATAAGTTTAGCCCATGGTTTTGTCAAGTAATCATTTGTCTCATCTTCTCGAAAGCTTCCAAAACTGACGTCTGCAAAATTACTTATTTCCAAGCAGCCATCCATCTGCACATCCTGGCCTGAGTTTTCATTATGATTACTACAGACTGCTGATTGCTTGGAACTGATGTTTGTTGTTTGCTGGAAAGAGGAAACGTATACGTGTTTTAGCTTGACATAATATTGCAACTGATATTCAAACAGATATTCAAATAAGTTTTTAGATGTTCTACCTCATTCAGGTCAGTGATTCTGATCTCAATAAATTTTGAATTGAGTCTTTGGATAGAAAGCTACATCAAAAACATGTCACGGTCAGTTTTTAGGAAAATGTGTTCATCCTCTGGTGGGATACAGTATTTGTACATCAAGACTGAATTGTTGAGTGTTTTGAATCGTTGACGGATAATATCCACAATGTCAGCAAATGTGATATCATCACTCAAAATATCCATCACACCTTCTCAACCATGAATAGATTTCACAATGATTCGAGAAGGTATTGTTGAAAGGACCCAACCCCGATTTAGTTTCCTAAACCGAAATCAAACCCCTTCTGAAAACACGAACCAACAAAAACCATTAAAATTTCGGCAAAGTAACGCTACTAACGAGGAATTTCTATTACCTGCACCCGGAAAATAACACTTCATCCTATGCCACAAAATCCAAACCGTGGGCACCAATCCCATTCGGATTTTTCAATATCATATCAATAACAATAAACAGTAAACATAACTGTAATATATAGGAAATCCGGGAAAATCCGCATAAAACATGTATCAGTAATGTATCAGAGCGACCTCTAGTGTATATATATATATAGAAAATATACATCAGTAGGCGAAACAAGGAACCTACTGGAAAAGACAGGTAACTCGAACAACTAGCCTCCAACCGCGACGTGAGACTCCAAAATCCGAACTGCAAATTGGGCACGGAAACCGAAAAGCCCAGGGGAAAGGCAATAAAATATTAGAGTGAGTGGACGAAAATAAACATATGCCTTTCACCAGTTTAATATACATAATCAATGTTAAACAATGCGAGTTCGGAAAGTATATATGGAGGTGTCAGGCGAATCTCTCAAGCCCGACGGTCAGGCGAATCACTCAAGTCCGACTGTGATAGGCCAGGGGAATCTCTCAACCCCGGCGGCATAACAGGGGAATCTCTCAACCCTGCCCAGAGGAATCTCTCAACTCTGGTCCAGAGGAATCTCTCAACTCTGGCAGACTACCGGTGATCAGCAGAGTAGCCGAAGCATCGATGCAGTAATGCCATCACCATAAATATAAAATAATGCCTCCGAAAATAATAAATAACTCAACATCGTATAAAATAAATACGGAAAATCACGAACTCGCAACAACTGTGAAAATATAAAAATGTCCACTCACAGGTGAGCAAAGCGCCACTCGCGCTAATCACGTGGTCCGGCGGAAGATCCCTCGCCCGAAGCACGATCTCGATCCCCTGAATAATCATAAAATATATCTGATCAAAATCACAATTCACAACACTGTACGACACTGCGGAAATCAACCATTCCTGGAAATATATAACACAGTGCAAAATAATCGACGAAATTCCCGAAATCTCCACACAAAACCCTCGACTGAAAATCCGATACCCAAATCAACTCGAAAACCTCAATGCGACGATTGGGGCGCGAATACGAGTAAAACGACATTAAAATCATCAAATTCCAAAAAGTCAACGGGTCGCCGGAGCTCCGCCGTTGACTGCCGCCGCAGACGGCGGCGCGCCGTCAACCGGAGAGATTTTCCGGCAACCAAGCTCACCGAAGTTTCATCTCGACAAGTGCAACACATCTCTCAACTGTGACAAGGATCAATTCCGGCGGGATTGGTCGGAAATCAGCTCGAAAGCCACGGATTCCCTCCACCCCCGGCGACCTCCGATCTCCTCCGTTCTCCGTCCACGGCGCACGGCGGCCTTTGAGACCACTCCCAAAGGCACCGCCGTGGCCCCACGGTCCAAACCCCTCACATCTTCGGCCACCCCCGTGGCCGGAGCGCCACCGTCCACGAAACCCAAAACCGGCTGGAAAAACCATGAATTTCAACTCCACATTTCTCCCTCAATTCTCAACCAAATTAAGAAATTCCAAGTTCTAAACTGTTTAGAATCACGAGGAGAACATTTTACCTTCCAAAGTCGTGGCCTGAAACGGCCGGAATCAGCAAGTTCACCAGAGAAAGCCAAACGGTCCAATTTTCTCCACGGGTCGACGGTGGTCAACGGTCACAGCTCGGTCAATGCCGGTCAAACTTCCCAAACAGTGTTTTCGACAATTTTTCGACTATTTCCGATATTTATACTCGCGCCTCGGGACGATCGACGGTTCAAAACGGATAACCATTACGATTCGGATAAACTCGATACGAACGGATAAACTCGTCGATATTTTGAAACTTCAAATAATCATATTATATTCCTCAATCAATGGAAAAATCATCCGGAACCGCCCACGAACTCGAAATCATGTGTACAACAACTCTCGAGAAGAGACTCAACTCAAATTCTCGGCCGATAATTTAGTCGTAATCAAAACCGACAAATCACACAATTATCGAAAAACTGCGATTACACATAATCTCGTGAATTAAGCCGTTTACTCAACTGATTCTGGTTCGGGTCGTCACAATTGTTGCCATTGAATATACCTTCAGAAGAGTTGCAGAAACGCGTGTATATGCTTTGGTTAACTGATAGTAAAGTTTGATATTTTTAACAGAATAAATAGAGTTACAAATTAATACTCAAACAGATCTTCAAGCAGATATTTGACAAATACTTATACAGATACGTTGACAGATACTCAGGCAGATACTATTATCATTTACTAAAACGCATTTTTAGAACCAAAATAATATCCAAACATAATTAAGTAGATTTTCAATATTGTAATGCATATAGTTTGAGGAGCAAAGTAATCAATACTATCATGAAATTGATTAATACAACTACGAACAAAAACAAATTCGTGCAACAACAATTCAAATCTTCTATCATATACAAAAACAAAGTGAAAATTGGATGTACAACAGAATTGAACATATGAAGTCATCAATTTATGTATATAGATGGCGAGAGATTTGAAACTTACAATGCTTGAAATTTCGTACGACGTCGAAATCAAATAGAATTTTTGTTGCAGCGATTTCTGAATCTACGAGTTTTTGTTAACTCTTATTTAACTTTTTACGGAAATAAAAGAAACAATTGCCGGAAAAAAAAACAAGAATAAAAGAAACATATTGTCCCAGCAGAAGATTATACATTTACTGAAGCTGCAGAAAATTACAAGAAATGGAGAGCAGTCAGGCATAAGAACAGGAAAATGTAAAAGAAGTTGGAGGGCATTAACCATGCATGCATAATTAAAGAAGTCCAATCTTAAGTGTGAGGATATCAATATTCCAATTTTCACACAAGGTTATAATTATCCCTATGAGCACACGTATACAATCAAACAATCTCAAGTAGGGAAATATTTTTGTTTGTTTGACAATTTACATTATATATATAGTGGCGAAGTAAATAGAGTACATTGTATCAAATTATCTCACTAGATTTTGTTTTACATTCGATCTAATATTTTCACCTACTTAACGGTCGTTCTCTATAAATCTTTCTTAGAGACATTATTTCGTAGCTAGACTCATACGAAGAACAATCTCCCCAAAACAAAAGTATAAGTAGTTCTGTAGACGTCATCTTTCTTACTTGAAAATGGTGGTTTGGAGCATACAAAATGAAATGAAATAATAATAGATCGCCGCACACCTAAACGTTTCCTCCCATCAATGCCCTCTTACAAACTCCCCATTCCATATTTACCACCTCGCCCCTGTCCCTTCCCCAAGCCCCTTCCTTTATATACGAACCTTCCTTCTCATTTCCAAATCCCTCAACAAGAAACACACACCTTCTCAAACTCTCTAGCTCCCTCTTTTCTTTGTGAAAAAGCTATAATTAAGCTTCTTTTAATACTTGTCATCAAACAATGGCCAAAGGAGGAAAGCTGCTGAAGTTCAAGTCAGTCCTCAAGAAGTGGAACTCATTCAGCAAAAGCAACCGTCACAGCATCAACTCCATAGCCTCCGCAGACGACGACAGCTACGACTACTCCTCCTCCAACCATGCCGTCTCATCGCAAGACCTCCACGCCGTCTATGTCGGAAAGTCCCGAAGACGCTACCTCGTTGGCTCCGACGTCGTCCACCACCCGCTTTTCAAGGAGCTGGCAGAGCGATCCTCCTCCGACGACGACTCCATCGTCGTTGAATGTGAAGTCGTCATGTTCGAGCATCTCCTCTGGATGCTCGAGAATGCCGATCCTCAGCCCGAGTCAATGGACGAGCTCGTCGAGTTCTACGCCTGCTGATCGAGAAATTAAGCAGAATATATATATATATATATATATATATATGTATGAAGGAATGTATATGCTGAATGGTAACTAATGGTACGTAGGAGAGTGAAAGCTAGCTGATGAAGGTGACTGAGAAAGTAAAATAAGGAAGGAATTGAAGAGCGAGGATCGGAGGAGAAGTTTGTACATTCTTTCAATTCTTACAAGAGTTAATAATTATTGTAGGGAAGTAGTAAGAGAATCAGAGAGTGTGATTTGATTGCACGGTTGAGTGATTTAACCCAATAGTTCACATCCATCTAAGGCCGGTAGAAGTTCGCCGGCTCCGGGCATCTCTACGTACCACATTGTTCTTTTGTCATTATAAACATATATATTAATCCCTATTTCTTATACATTCTTTCCTTTTACTATGTCAAGTGTGAACCTTATTACCGCAATTACCATATTCTATCTTCTGTCTTGAGTTTTGACAGTACTTAATTTTCTCTACATCTACAAAACATGAATCGTCGATCATATTCACTTTGGAACTATACTAATCAAGTGTGTTTTTGGGGTCTCAAGTTACACAGAGTATACATGTGCCTTTGTACCACATTGTGAGGAAAGATTCAATTATCTCAATGTGTGGGTTCCAACAGCTTTATGAGTACGTGTACCATTGTATGGTACATATATAGTTTAACCCTAATACGTACCTTGCGATGTGTCCAAACTCCAAAGTAATGTCAACATGTTGCAGTACTAATAATGGAGTTCTTATCGTCCCAAGTCCCTGACCACGCAAATCGTTATCACTCGAAGCAGAATATATATACACATGCATTATCCAATATAACCATCTAGTTAAGCCTCTTTTTCTTACCAACTGTAAAGTGGTTTATTTCTAAATGTAGATATTGATTGATTCTCATTGCTCGCTATAGTCTACAAGTATCATGCACCTCATATTATATCTTGACTTTGTATGTTCTCCCTTTTACCTTCAATAAGTATGTAGAAGTGGGACAAAAAAATTACAAATTCTTGAAGAAGAGTAGAAGACAACAAAGGTGGTAGCCTTAATTAATTAACTGATTGATATTAAGCAGTAATGCAGCCTAGCTAGCTAATTGAAAACTAGGTAGCACGTCGGAGTTGTATATATAACGACCAAATTGATATCACTATTTTATATCCAGAAAGTCTCAATTAAAATAAGAAATCAAAGCCTACCAGCAAGCTAATTTTCTATTCGAAAATAAACTACTCTCAGGTTCGCTGATTATGGACATTGCGGTGAGAGTCTCATATTGTCTCTAATCAAAAGAGCTCGACTCATAGCACCCAAGAATCTCTCTTTTAAATGCTTGCACTCCTTTATATATTCTATATACAAAAGCTTAGGGGTTTATAAAGCTTAAAAAACAACAGGGATTTGTTTTCTTTCAGATTAAGAAGCTAATCCAACATTAACAAGCATATCTAATGGCTTATAATAGCTAGTTAAATACTATCTTCTTGTTTGGGCCCAAGATAAAATATTTTATTATTAGTCTTTGAGGGCTGGATTACGCGAGTGACCCGAATAATAATCTTTAGTCTAGACTGTTGGAAATAGCGAAGGAGGCCGATTCCTACGGCCCATTAATAACCGACCTTTCCTATAGAGGAAAAGATTCCTTAGCGAAAGTTATCATTAAGGTCTTAGACTTTAAGATGAGATCTAAGACGTGAGATACCGAACGATTAGAGTTGCTTAGCAAGTCTAATCGTGAGGAGTTTCAAGTAAATCGAAATACGAGTACTTGTCTCCTATATATAGAGAAGATTAACACCGAAAAAAGGATCCTCGATCACATACATATTTTGTTATCGACAATCTATCTTCTCATTCCGAGAAAAACTCTGCAACCAGCGATCAAAAGAGTTGTCATCCGAAGAGCGTGAGAGTCTTGAAATTCAAGGACGCAACCACCTGTGTTCTCAAAACCTTGTCAAGGAGATTGCTCTGCTTTACACCAGGAGGAGTATAGAATATCGATATTCGTGGCTCAATTAAAGACACAAAAATCACAAGTCCTAAAGTCATTTAGGCAAGAAAGATCCATTCATACGGGGTTAGTGCTCTCCCCATCTTAATCGTTTTTAAGAAGTCAGGTATCAGTTGGCCTATAAATCGACGATTTCGTCCTACGATGGTGGCACGTCAGTGCATGAAACACAAGATATATCGAAAAAAGAGACGGTTTGAAAACTTCTCAGAACCCTAACAAATTTTGGTGCCAAACACTTCTAACTAACTTATAAGAAGTCTACCTAATTAGAATGGCCGAAAAGGGCCAGAGTGCCAGGCTATAAAACTCGATTGTAAAATTAAGCCGGAAGAGATGAAGAAGAAACTGTCGCATATGTTATGAACCCGCAGGAAGAAGTCAGCAACTTTACAGTAGGCATTCCTTTCGGCAAACCATTTAACTAATAGATAGTCCCATGCACACCTAGAGTTTGCTTCGGCATCAAGTTTATATTGTAGTATTAGATTTGACTTGCAATATTCATTTCTGCATAAAACTTCAGAAACAGAGTAGTAGAACGATGCTAATGATGAGGTTGTTGGAGATGCCTCCGCGGAATTGCGACCCATCAAGATATGTCCTTGTACAACCGTGTACACGCCTAATGAAACTTCTTTGTTTGCTGTGTTGGGGTTTCTGCAGAAAAAGATGAAGCTTTTGATTGGGATCTAATGGATCGGATCACTTTAAAACGTACGTATTAAGTGGCAGGCACAAAGTTAATCTGTTGGTTAAACATAGTATTAGGCAGTACCAGTAACGGGTCTATTCAACGCCAAGCTGTGATTGCCAACCCTAAAGCTCTGAAAGTCCATACACTATGAGCAAGCTTGCTTCCCCACTTTGTCAAATTTGATTGAGCATCATTAAGTTTACTTAACTGTACGTATATTATCATGCTTAATGAATTTCGCAATTAACTATCATGATTATGAATTATGATATATATAGTACGTATGAACTATGTTGGTAAGGTAATAAATTGGTTTTCGCCAGGAAGAGTACATTTATTTATTTCTAATATGTTGCATTATGTTTGTCAATGGGGAGGAGCCGGACCAGATCGATCTAGATCCAGATCCTATTAAGTAAAGAAAAAGCTATAACCGATCCATCCCATTTATCCGGTGGATTTTTATTAACCAAATTCGGATCCGGCGGATCAACGGGTAAGTAGATCCGGACACGTTTATTAATATGCTAATTACTAAACTTATTTCTTTTATCAATTAATCAATATATCACATGACTTCATGACACAACCAAAATATTTCATTCGAGCAAACTAAATAGACCAAAATAATAAATTTCTAATTTACATTGATGAACTGGACAAGAAACAAAATCATTTTGGTTTCAATCATTTAATTGATTAATATTAATTTTTATATAACTTTGTTAAAGACATTTAGATTTTTTTAAATGGACTTTTAGGTTACAAACATCTCATATCTCATATATGTAAATAAAATAATTATATTTAATAAATTTTAAAAAAATGAACCGATCATAAACGAATCGAATCGCGTGTAATCCGGATCTGATATATTAAGTAATCGGATAAACAGGTCCGAATCATGAATAAATCAACGGATCAAAAAATCAAATCTAAATCTGTTCAATATATACGAACGGGAGCTTCTTTAACAAGTCTAGCTGCATTGGCGATTAATATCTATTGAGATTTTATGGACGTGCATTTTAATGATGAACCTCGCTGACATTCTATATAAAGCTAGAAAATTAAGCATGAAATGGATGAAAATGTGATAACTATTCACACCAATGTCTATTTCGGCTTCGGAGCGAAAGAAGGTGAAAAAACTGCGTATTTGAGATGGTGCTCGTTTAATCGTTTCCGGTTCCGCGCCGCCGCCATTACTACAGAACTCCCGAACTCCGATCCATGCAAGACTATAGGCTTGGGCTTGTGACTGAAGTGTAAAGACATATATACACCCCGGAACCACCAAACAGTGCTGATCGAAAACGACAAAAGTATACTGTGGGAGCGAAGAAGCCGGCCGCTTTTGGTGGCTTTTTTCGTAAGAGGGATGTCTTCATGATCCCAATCATCCCCGCATTGATTTTGTTGTCTTTTGGAAAAACAGGACATTCAGCATCTGAGACATGCATGGAGGGTATTTATGTCATTTTGTCCCGTTGTCAGAGAATCGTCCCGGGCGGAGCCATGGTGAGCAAAAGACCAGCCCATGTGGGTGGAGGGCCATCAAATCTCATTCGGCCTCTCTCCACGACTCCACGTGATGCTTGGAATTTTTGTCTCCAAAGAGTCTATCGATCAATGAATAACCAAAAGGGGGTTGAAATTGAAATCACTTTTTATAAGTAAAAGATTCATATGAGGTTTATGGGAGACATCGATAAGATGTCTCACTTTAAAAATTATTAAAATAATATTTTAATTTTTGAAATTATATTTAAGTGAAATTATATTTAAGTGATATTTAGACTATTTTTTTTTTCGTGGAGACGTTTATGTCGGTGATATAACAATTTTTTTTATTATAAAATAGAGAGGAAAATATTTTAATACCTTTAATAATTTTTTTATCTCTCTTTTCACCTTATCGCCGTCACATCTTCTTGCGTCGAAGCACAGCTGCGCCCTCCATTGCCACCCATCGTTGGCCTCCTCTATAGAAAATAATATTATGACCATGAACCAAGCCAAGTTGATCCGGTCCATTGAGATTTCTCCACCATCCGCCATCGTTTTTGTGCATCGGCTTAATCGAGAGAGAGATGGACGGCGTGGATGTGGCCAAAGACGCGCGAGATGAGCGAGATGCAGCTAAGGCTGAGGCGAGATGCATTGGAGGTCGACGGGCTAGGGTTTCGAGGTCGGAGTTAAGGCTAGGGTCGACGGCTTGGGAGGGAGAAGAGATAGGAGGGTCGAGGCAGCGAGGGGCACAATGAGTGAGATGATGATGGTGGACGATGGTCTGTGACTAACGTCGACGAGCCTCGAGGCTGTAGGAAAGTATATCTCCAATTGTAATTAAACTTAAATTAGGAGATTTAGATATATTTAGTTTCCTAGTTTTATCCCTAACTTCTAGTTGTAAATACTTGCTTGGCAAGTACATTCATGTATATAGTCAGTTGTAAACATATCAATGAATTTATTCTAGCCAAATATCATGAAAAGATATCAGAGTTGAACTAAAATCATATGTCTTGTTTGCTGTACTTAAGTTTCTCGTATGGCCTCTCGTCAACTTCCTCTTTCGTCATGGCATGTAAAGCACATGCATCTGTCATGAAACAAGTCTTGTCTGAAGTTTCTTCTCACCGTTGGATTATCGATAGCGGTGCAACAGATTATATTGTCTCATCGTCAAGCTTATTCTCATGTTGCACCAAAAATCAATCACTTCCTCCAGTGTTGCTACTGAGTGGTGAAGAATAAAAAATTACATATACTGGATCAGTCCCATTGAATAAATTAACTATTTACATGATGTGGTGTGTGTACCAAAATTTAAAGTTGATTTAATGTCTGTTAGTCGGCTTACAGGAGGATTGAATTGTTCAATGACTTTTTTCTAAGATTGATGTATTTTGCAGGATCTAGTATCGAAGAAAATAATTGTTTGGGTAAACATCGTGATGCTCTTTATTAATTGGCGGCAATCGCGACGGAGAATACTATGACCAAACTAAATCAACCAACTTGTCATCTTATTGTGTCACCTACCAACCTTTGGCATCGTCGTCTGGGTCATGTCTCATGTCATTTTTTTTATACGGCAAAAATTTATAATCTATGAA
The DNA here is from genome assembly GCA_946800695.1 of Geum urbanum. Classification (NCBI taxonomy): domain Eukaryota; kingdom Viridiplantae; phylum Streptophyta; class Magnoliopsida; order Rosales; family Rosaceae; genus Geum; species Geum urbanum. The sequence continues at coordinate 8,875,326 of OX326997.1, forward strand.
AGTAGTACAAAGTTCCACTGGATTGCTTGCTCGACAAATTGAAAAACCTCTTAAACACTACATTACTATATTGTTGGAGTCCATAATATTCTAAAATAACAAACCAGAGTAGTAAGGGACTAAATGTTTTTGAGATACCACTCCTTAGTTATCCGAGCACCATATCTATTGGGAGGCTGACTGCCAAAGATCCTCAGCAGTCATCCTCTTAGGGAGAAGTACCGGTAGACACTGGTCCAAGTTTGGACTTCCCTTTCTCTTTCTATTTCTCTCTCCCTTTCGTCTTCTCTTTTGGTCGATGCCTTTTGTCGACTAGACCCCCTAACGAACTAGGAGGCAGCTCAACATCCATTAAAGGCTCACAATCTGAAAAGACCTGACTCCGATTTAGTTGTCTAAATCAGAATTAAGCCCTAACGACTTTGCTAACTTTAGTTACTACTCACTAATTGACAACCAATGTGGATATCCAAAACTCAAAACTCACGAAATAAAGAAATTTTACACATATATGTTCACTACTAAAATATACAATATATACAACTGTTTTCGACATTAGAGCAGCTAGACAAATTAAGCTGAGTATGTAAAGTAAAATACTAACTCACTTGATCAACCTTGGATCCTATGGTAGATACTGCTATGTCATAAACTATGTACATGCTCGACCTCAAACGAATTTTGCAAACTGGGCAAATAAACCGAAAAGCCCAGGGAAATGCACATAAAATAATAAAACTGTTAGAGTGAGTGGATGAAAATAATATTTCCCTTTAAACTAAAAACTATAGATAATATGCCTTTCACTATAAGTGTACATAAAAATGATGTGAGTCTAAAAATAAACAACCACCGGTCAGGTGTTTGTCCTAACACTCTTGGGTACCGTGTAATGTGTGGAGACAGTAACTTGAGTACATTTTTCTCAAAGTTATAAGAATGCACAGGTCAGGTATTTGTCCTAACTCTCCTGGGTACTGTATAAATCACGGGTCAGGTGTTTGTCCTATCCTTCCCGGAGCGTCTCTGGGATCAGCCAAGAAGCTAGTGCATCAATCTATTAACTGTACTATGCTTTGTGTAAAACCAAATCATGTGTGCATTTATGCAAATGCATAATCGTAAATGCATACTCATAAAATGCATAATCGTAAAATACATAATCATAAAATGCATAATCATAGACTCGCAAATCGACAGTAAAAATAAAGTGTCCACTCACAGTATTGTGCCATGATTTCCACCCAATCGAAGTCTGTCAGTCAGCGTATCTATACATCTGCCACTGGTTGCTAATATGTCGTCCTGAAACAACGATTCCTATTTAAAAACTAATCATCGAGAATAATATTGAATAACAAAGCTTGTTCACCTAACGAGTTATACCGTCGAGAACATTGCATTCTCGAATATCGTGCTTCCCGAACTACAAACAAGCTTTAATCTAACTCCATATTCTAAATCTTGAATCATTTTTAATTTTTTAAAGTTCGTAACACAATTCTTGAATGTTACGCGACTTGAGGTCGATTCGATGTTCGACTCAACAGTTCCTTAAAATTTTTAAATCAATTCATTAATGTCTGATTAACCACACGTCTTAATCAACAATGTCTAAATCAATTTAATAACCTCTTCACTACAATCGGTACAAAATTAAGAGCAAAACGACATAAAATTTACATAAAAAATTATTTCGCCGGAGTGTCGCCGTGAACCACCGGCGGTGGCGCGGCGACAACGATGACTTTTTTCGGCGGACCAAGGCCAAACCTGCTCAAAATCAACCCAACAACATAATTGTCTTCTCCAATTCATCCTCTAACTAGACGAATTTAACTAAAATCGAAACCTTACACAAATTTTAATTCATCGATTCTCCATGCTCAAGTGGAATTGAAGTGCCATACCAATATGGTTAGCATGGTGGGGATGAGGGCTTCAAATCCCAGTATGTCTTGCCGATCGATTTATATCCGAGACGACCGTCCCTAAAGCTTGAATTCCGGTGAGCTATCGAGCTTCACCATGGCTTCATCTTTGCATAATAGAGGTCAAGACCATGGGAGTTTGAAAGAGCGAAGCGAGACGAAATGTTTTTGATACCAACCTCGCCGATTTTGGTGGCCGGATGAGGAACGACACCGGCAAAACCGATGAGGAAAGAGAAAGCCGCGAGAGAGAGGAGAGAAAAAGGAAAGATAAAAGTCTGACCTCAAATGGAAAGTGTTGACTTTTCACTTTACGTATGTCGCTTTTATACTCGCGACTAATTCACCTTGCAATTCGGTTTAATACATTTTGCTGACCATAACTTCTTCATCGTAACTTCGATTTTAACACTTGACATGGCTACGAACTCATCCCGATAAACTCTACGACTTTCCTCAATATTATTTTCTGAAATAGAAAGTCTCATTATACTTGTCCAATTACGACTATTACATTTTCGATAAACTTCTATTAATCATAACTTTCTTATCGTAACTCTAGTTTCGGCATTCTTTGCGTCTACGGACTCGGCTTGACAATTTCTACGACTTCCACTAGAAGTCAACCAATTTTGACAATTTGATAAAAAGTCAACTAAAAAGCTCACAATAAATACCGACGGTGACAAGACTAACTACCTTTCTCGATTAACCTTAAATAGATCATAAAAATAGAATTTTCGGAATGGGGGGTCACACCATCGATAGCCCCCACCGAAACTGCTTACTGTTGACTGGCGGCTTAATCCATGTTGCGATCCAAAACTTTCTCCGTAGGCGGAGCACCTGCTGCCAAATTAGACACTGATCAGACAGGCAGAGCGGTAAACCCAACGATTTTGTCTACCTTTGATGTCATAGTGGAACGTAAAACATTCTGATCCCCCTCCAGGAGAGCCCTCCACTTAGCAGCCTGACCTGAGGGTAATCAAAAACTAGAATTTGCCTTGAGGGCTCAATCTGCAAGAAAACAACTTAGTTAGTAGGACCATCCCCAAAAAGGGAATTATCTATCATAAGATCTATAACCGACCCTGCTGCCTGAGTCATGGTCGTTACTGTAACCTAAACATTTGTCAGACTAATGTTCGCTCCAGAAGACGACCCGATATTCATAACAGCATTCTAAAGAGACTGAATACCCTTCTGAACAGACTGTAGAATGTCATGTATAGAGGCTGTATTACCAGGAGGCAACTGCGGGGGATTACCCAACAACTTATCAATTCTAGTGTCTTTCCCGACGACACCTGGAACAAGTCCAGCCGACTAATTTTGCCCCGCTCTTGCTACAGAGGACACATGTCCTCCATGAAACAAGGATCGATCAGACGGTAGATGAATGGGCTAACCCTCATCTCTAGAACCTACAACCGAAGCTAGAAAACAACCTTTCGCACTATGCGAAAAGGCTCCACAAGTACCACAATATCCTTGAACATTCTCGTACAGAAACTCAACATCCATGGCATATGAATCAGAAAAAGGGACACATGTGCTTACCACAATAGGCCTATCGACGTCCACCTCCACATGAAGCTTCATCTCTGAACCATGAAACAATGCATGTCGGTTAAACTCCATATACTGGCCGATAACATTACCGATCCGCCTACACAACTTCTCTTGCAACACTCCTGCCGCAAAACCACCATGTTTGGGTTGACCCATATCCCACACAAGGCCACGATTCGCCAGAATCTTAAAGGGGTCATCAAACTCCCCCATAGCCTAGACAATCATAGTATGTGACAAATAATACCACGGTCCGCTCAAGATCGCATGCTGGCGATCCACTAGAGAATGAAATTTACAAATAAACCGATTGGAGCCAATCCGAGTGAAGCTTATGGATCTTGATCCAGTTGCATGATTCCAAAGTGAAATCATCAACATCTTAAATGCTTGAACCCGATCATCTGCCATAGGATTCAGAGAAAAAATGCGGGCCACAACAAAAAACATCCATGGTCCTCGTCATCGTCCTCCACCGCAGCAAAGTTAACCTCCTCAAGAGCCACCACTAAGAATTGGGGGCTGACACCTCTGGCACCGCCTGTTGCACCAATCAAGGTGGATTGTGGGGAAGAAAGAGGGGTGAATTCGGGTTAGGGCCGAAACCCTCCAAATCCTTTGGATGTGACATAACCAATAGATGTTTGGATTGAGGGAGAAAGAAATGAACGGTGGGAAAACGTAGTTCAAGGAATCCGGCGAGCGAAAACAGTAACACCAAACGGTTGGATATAGTTACCGTTTAGGTGAGTGAGTGAGAAGATAGAGAGTTTTTAACATGCAGTAGGGGATTTATGAAGAGGAGAAAGATAGGGATATCGTGATGGTGTTTGCGTAGAGATTGGGATGGTGCGGAGGCAAGCAAGAGGTGGCGGCGACATTAGGGTTTCAAAGGAGAAGAAGAAGAAGCCGAGAGAAAATAGAGAGAAAGGAGAAACAGTCATATCGTTTTACCAAATTTTTAAGCGTGAATCTCCCTCTAGATTACATAGGTAAACATTTTTTAAATATTTCTATTCAGTCTAATCATGCTTGTGATGTTTGTCCGTTAATAAAGAAAACTCATCTCTCCTTTAGTACGAATCCTATTTCATCTGAAAAACATTTTGATCTCATTCATTATGTGATATTTATAAACATTTTTCTCTTACTTGTGCCCATTATTTTTTAACCATTGTGGATGATTATTCTCATTTTACTTGGGTTTTTCTAACATGACATAAACTGAAAACTCAATCCCTTGAAAAACAATTGTTTGCTTATGCATCTACTCAATTCTCAACTTAAATTAAAAGCTTTCGTAGTGACAATGGCGCCGAGTTTCTTTCTCTTCAAAAGTTCTTCAAAGAAAATGGATTTGTTTTCCAATATTCTTGTATTTATATGTCTCAATAAAATGGGGTAGTAGAACGCAAGTATCGTCATATCCTTCAAATTGCAAGCACTTTTCAATTTCAAGCTAATTTACCTCCAAAACTTTTGGGAGAGTGTGTGCTTAGTGTTGTTCATGTAATTAATCGCTTACCCACAACCTCTTACCGTGTCGTCTTTCTCCACAGTACGTACCTCTTGCCGAATCCTCCTCCTCGGCCGTACCTCCTGCCACGTCGACCGCCTTTCCGCCATATCCCAGTCCATCACCGCTGCCTACGGTCATCCCTAAAACCGAAATAAAAAAATATCATGACGTCGCATCTCTGCCCAGTACGTCATCCTCTCCGCTCCGAGCTGTGTCTCAGTCCTCTTCTCCTCCGCACACGGCGTCTCCTTCCAACTCTCCACCGCACACCATCGCGCCTCTGTCCGCGACTAAAACTTCTTCAGGTCACGACACAGTCGCTCCTCTCCTTGAGTTACCATTTCCTCTAATCGAGTCTCCCACAAATGAGCTACTCTCGCCACCAAATGATGCTCCTCAGGAACCCAATTTGGACCCTCAACCTCTCTTTTGTTTTGCCAGTGAAACGAAGCCTTCGATTCTTCTTCATGATTTTGTTTGCTCTCTGGTCACTTCTATATCCCCAACTTGGTCATCTTTATCGTCTTCAGGTCATGTCAAAGGTATGAGATATCCTCTCTCCAATTATCTCTCTTATTGTCGATATACCCCTGCACATGCTTCCTTTGTTGCCCAAATTTCTCAGGTTGCTAAACCAACGTCCTATGTCGAAGCTTTGTCTCATCCGAAATGGCGATAAGCAATGAGCTCTGAGCTACATGCACTTGAAGCCAACAAGACTTGGACTCTTACACTTCTGTTAAAAGGGAAAACTCTAATAAAATTTTGATGGGTTTACAAAGTCAAGCATCATTCTGATAGTATAGTTGAAAGATATAAAGCACGTTTAGTCGCCAAGGGGTACACTCGGATGCAAGGTATCGATTACACTGATACTTTTTCACCCATTACAAAAATCGTCTTTATCTACTGCTAAAAATTGGGCAATTCATCAGTTAGATGTTAATAATGCATTTTTACATGGTGATCTTGATAATGAAATCTGCATGTCTCTTCTTCTTGGTCTTTGATGACAGGGGGAAACTTAGTGTGTCGTCTTCATAAATTCTTGTTGGTCTAAAGCAGGCTTCTAGGTAATGGTTTGCCAAATTTGTAGATGTTATTCGATTAGTAGGTTATGCACAGTCTAAGGCAGATTACTCACTATCCACTCAGAAACAAGGAAAATCATTCACTGCCTTATTAATCTGTGTTGATGATATATTGATTACCGGGAATGATCTTATTGCTATTTCAGCACTGAAAGACTTTCTACATAGCCGCTTTTGTATCAAGGACCTGGGTGATTTGAAATATTTTCTTGACATAGAAGTTTCTCGTTTCAAGAATGACATTTTTATATCTCAAAGAAAGTATGCACTGGAAATTATTGATGATGCAGGTTTATTAGAGGCAGGCCCTGTAGACATTCCAATGGAGCGTGGTCTCAAATTTTCTAAAAAAGTGGATCTCCTCAAAGATGCTGCACATTTCAGAAGATTAGTTGGTAGGTTAATTTACCTTACAATTTCAAGGCCGAATATTACACATTATGTGCATGCTTTGAGCAAATATATGCATGCCCCATGAAAGTCTCACATGGAAGTTGCATATGAGTTGTTCGTTATCTCAAGAAAGCGCATGGTCAATGCGTGTTTTTCTCTTCACAAAGTGACTTTAGATTACGAGCTTATTGTGACTCTGATTGGGCTGGGTGTCTCTTGACTAGAAGGTCTACATCTGGTTATTGTGTATTCTTTTGTTCTTTGATTTCTTGAAGGTCAAAGAGACAAAAAACCGTCTTTCTTTCTTTGGCAGAGGCAGAGTATAGAGCTATGGCTGGAGCATTTTGTGATTTGACATGGTTGATGTATCTTCTTAGAGACTTGAATATTCTTCATCCGGAACCAGCTTTGTTATTTTGTGATAATTGGGCAACCTTGCATACTACGGCTAATCTTGTTTTTCATCAGAGAACAAGAAATATAGAGATAGATTGTCATTTCATCAGGGATAAGATTCTAGATAGTTCGGTAGCAACGAAACATGTGAGTTCCTCTTTCTAGCTAGTTAGCAGATGTCTTTATAAAGGCTTTGGGTAGAGAAGATTTTGTTCATTTAATATGCAAGTTGGGAGTTCGAGATATTCACTCTAACTTGAGGGAGAGTATAAGAAAGTATATCTCCAATTTTTATCTCTAACTTCTAGTTGTAAACACTTGCTCGACAAGTACATTCATGTATATAATCAGTTGTAAACATATAAATGAATTCATCCTAGCCAAATATCATCTTTTCAAAGGTCGGGGGTGTACGACAGCGGGCTACATCGGAGGTCAACGGATCGAGGCAGACTCAAATCTGTTAGGTTCCCATGCGCGCGGGTGCGCGTGAAAGAGAAAGAGAGAGAGAGAGAGAGAGAGAGAGAGAGAGAGAGAGAGAGAGAGAGAGAGAGAGAGAGTATTAACATTTTTCCCGTCTATTTTGGAAAAATTGAATAAGAGCATTAACATTTTTTCCCGTCTATTTTGGAAAAATAAAATAAAATTGTCACGTCATCTATAGACATAAACGGTTCCGTAACGAAAAAATTAGTTTAGACATCACGTAAATATAATTTCAGAAATTTGGACATCACTTAGATAGTTTCGAGAGTTTAGATATTATTTTAATAATCTTTTAATAGTCAGAGACATCATATTGTTATCTCACCGAAACTTCACATCCTGCTGGTGAATTTTTTATTGACCACCAATAAGTGTGTGGCTATTTCTCTATATTGTAGTAGCGGGTAAATCTCCAAACGGCCAAGTGGCCAACTAGCTAAAGGCGGTAGCTTGACCCCAGTAATTGCTTTGTACATTGTCTCCACTTTCTGCCCATCTAGAGGTCTTAGTTCGATCAAACGCTGGAACCGATAAAAGCTAAACACCTCGTGGAGAAATGTTTGAATCGGGGCAATCTAACGTCGTCACGTAGAGAAAGTCGCGGATTCTGGCCATGAACTACAGATAACAAAATGAACGGGAAATGCTGATAATATCGATCAGAATTCTGAAAAGGAATTCGAACGAAATCTTCCTCTGCCAATAATCTAATTTCTTGTAGGTATATGTTTGGCTCAACCCAGAAAAGGAATTGAAACGGAATAAGATCCATTCTGAAACCAAATGATGAAGTTCGATCTAGAGGGTAGAGTTGCTGAGACTCAAAGCAGGAAATGTATGAGGGTTTAGAGGGAAGTACCGAGTACGTGTGGGTAGGGTTCGTCATTGAAAGCTTTCCATGCACGGGGTTGATGCCAGTGGAGGCAGCGCAATAGGACACCAGGAAACGTCTAAGTCTTTGTACAGTCAGTACAGATCCAGCTGAGTTAATATGCTGCCATAGTTGTCAGTATCATGCTTACTAAGAGCCACGACATACTGTCATACTGTGCATGCAGAGTTTGTTGAGATAAAGATTAGACAGCCCAGATGGCCTCTTCTTCAGTACGTACGTATTTATTTCCAAAAATCAGCGAGGGTCATGGTTGCTGAGTGTTGCCTTGACTAGCTAGTATATATCGAGCTGAGCCATGGATATATGTACGCACGGTGCTTGCTAGTTAGTTTGATTTGTATATGTGTAGTTGTATTACTTAGCTTGGATATATGAGAGATGATATATTGTCACAGTGCTCTAAGATTTTTGGATTGTGAATATATGACATATATATATGTTCAAGTAATGCATGAATATTCTGTACATAACTATGAAGACTTGAGTCTATATGACTTGCGTAATATATGACAATATACTGTTTGTATATTTTTATGTACGAATTAATTAACCACGAAGACTTGAGTCTATCCTGTTTTATGTTTGAAAGGTCGATCAAATTATGTGAGATTATCATCATCTTTTCCTCTTCAAAATCTAGACAAAAGAGACCTCTGAAGTCTCGAGGGAAATGATAGGAAAACATGCAACGAGCTAGCCAACGACAATATCTGGGTAGATGCATGCAGAAAGTGTACGATTCAGCCGTTCAGGATATGATGTGGATTTCCTACACAACAAAAACACAAGAAACAAATGGCAAAGGAACAAAACACAGACATGGCATGTGATGTCTGAAGTTTCAAATTAAGTTGCACGTTACAAGCCACCATCTAAAACTGGCTTGTATTCATGTTCTGCGGGGCTGCGGCTAGCTTGCTAGACCTCTAAATTAACCAGTCGAGCCCCATAGGAGGGGGGTGCTCTAGGTAGAGATTCATTTGAGTAGACATATCATTGAGTATCTCGAGATAGCTAGCTAGCTAGAGGTTCATTTGAGTTGTCTCGCCACTCCGGAAATCGATTGAAGCAACGACAAAAGTCGTCGTTTCAGCACCAAACTCATAGTTTCAATACTGAAGCGACGACAGATGCCGTCGCTTCATTCTCGTCGCTTAGATTTCAAGCGACGAACATTGAACATATCTTCGTCGCTTCGTTATTTCAAGCGACAAACATTGGGTCGTCGCTTGAAATTTCAAGCGACAAACATTGGGTTGTCGCTTGAAATTTCAAGCGACAAATATTGGGTTGTCGCTTGAAATTTCAAGCGACAAACTTTGGTTCATGGAAGCGACGAAGTTTGGTTGTCGCTTAGATTTTCATACGACAAATATTGAACAATTTTCGTCGCTTTAGTCAATGTTACAGAGCAAAAAAACAGGCTTGTGGGTCTAGTTTGAACCAATTTCCTTCGCATCCTAATAACACAATACGTACATTCAAATAACATAAAACATACACATAATATAGCACAAACACACTACATTTTATAAATACATAGTATTCATCTACAATATGTTTCATAACAACATTGGTACATTAATCTAAATACAAAGAAAATGAAGGGTCCTAGTCTTGGTCATCCCTGAGAATACCTGCTGAAGCACATGAGGATTTATCGTCGACAAACGGAATTATTGCAGCGGCATTGTCACATGCATTGCCTTGGGCCGAGATGACATCGTTGAGGGAGGTCTTCAACCTTGTCATACGTTGCTTCATCTCTTTTTTCTCCATTTCCGAGGCTTTGTACCGCTCGGAAATGTCCACGAGTTGCCTCTTCAAATCCTAATAACTAAATGATACAAAAACCTAACTAAACTTTAACGACTGGATAGATTAATCTGAAGGTCACTTTTGAATTAAGACATGTTTGAGACTGTAATTGATTTAAATTAGCGTGTATATCAGAAGTGACGAGTACATACAACTCGGAAGAGCCATCTTGACTTGACGCCTCAGCTTCTTGCTCCTGTTAACAAAATGGTATCACCGACTTAAGCAGGGGAAAACTCAAACTAACACATGATATGGCAGTCACCTACCCCATCTAATTCAGTCACCTTCAACAAACTTCCAAACTTCATCTTTTAGAACTAATATCTCTTCTTCTCCATCATCATACTTCACCTGTACAAGATGGCAATTATACAGAAAATTATAAGAATGTTAACTTCCAGTAAGATGTTTCAGTAAAAGTCACAAAATTACACAGCTTCCATTAAAATGAAAAAAATAAAGTGGGGGAGTAAGCATTGCACCAGATGCTTCTTTGTAGCAGAATCATAAGAATCGACAACACCTTTGTAATACCTGAAAAACATTAATTGGAACATCAACACAATTAGAAAGGTAAGTTTTACACTTACAAGGGTATAATCTTAATGAAAATCTGGACTCTAGAAAGCTTTTGATGCCCAATTTGGGAATTCTATCAGACTTGCTAGAGACCTGCTTTAAATCATCGTGAGCGGGAACTATTTATCAAGGAAAGAGAGACCATCACAAAAAGAAAAAAAAACAGCAGTAAGCCATTTAGAATCTTCTGCAACTGATCTCTTCTTTTGAAATCTAACCATTGTCCATGAACATCTGTAATGAATTAAAATGTCTAAATGATTGATACTGATGAACAGAAACTTAGGTGCATAGTAGAACATAATTGCCAAGATGGTACAAATGAGGCCACTTAGAATCATATTGGCTACAGCGATATGGAGAAACTATTACCAAACTGCACAATTTAAGAATTAACGTGTTATATGTAGAAAACTTCAAACCAAACCAAAACAGTCCTGCACAAACTCGTATGCATCTCAAGCAAAGGTTTAAGAAAATACAAAAGAATGTGAGGTCAATTCTTACGCTTCATCATCTGGCCACAAAACTTTGATCCTTGAACCAATTTTAACGTCTTTCAACTCCTTTCCACCAGGTTGCTAAATAAAAGGAAGGCAATCATTAAAAAAAATTAAACATGTAAAATCAAAGAATCTCATAACTATTTAAAAGAGCTTGACACAAGCAGACTTCCTTGAACTGCATTCATTAAAATAACCAAAACTAAGGGCAGTCCCTTTAGAAATTCATGGCAAGATTACGTGCTCATGAGCTTATACACCATCTCATCATCGACAGGGAGTGGAATTATTTAGTGTGGTGGTGATAATAATATACGTCCATTTTAGTATCAGATATTCACCATGCCTTATAAACGGACTCAGGCTCCCATACTTCAGAATCCTGCTGGATGGTTCAATATTTCAGAGGCTAGAAACTTCAGCAATAACAAGTAGGTACAGAGAGGGATTAAAACTCAAGGGACCAAACCATGGGACTGACTGTTCCTCTAACCACCCCTTGGTATAGCAGCATATTATATTAGAACTACTGAAACTCTTTAATTGATAATGTGGCAGTCAATTTTAGTAATTTTGAACACATGAGTCATAGAAACTTTATTATGTACTCCTACAAGGACAATCAGAGTTCCAACAAAATTATACTGCAAATAAAGTAACTGGATAGAAAAGGGAAAACGTTGATGGAAGAGAATAAAGCTACTGGCCTGGAGAGCTGCTTCTGAAGAAGAACTAATAGAGCTGTCTAAGAGTATGTAACCTGTTTAAGAATAGCTTGAGAAACAACTTCTGTGTGCTTTGCTGGTAAGTAATTATTGATCCCTAAATAACCTATCTGTTCTTGGTTGCAGCTCTCCCTCACCCAGACAGTGCAAGCGTTTCGATCCTTCACAGCTTATTCATCAAAGGGGACACTATGAACTTTGAACTCACAGACAATGACCTTGAGGCCACCAAGTTATTTCCTGATTACAAGTACACTTCCATTGATAATGTTCTTGACATTTACTTGCGCGCGCGCACACACACATATATATGAATCGTGTGAAAATTCAATCGACTAAACTCCCAAAACAGACCAAAACTCACAAACTCATATCAAATTACTCAAGTAAATTAAACTAGACTAACCAAACAATGGAATATATAATCTCACCGAAAAACAAAAAGAAAGGACCTCACAGAAAAATCGCTTTCCCTGGCGATGGCGAGGCACGACTTTCAAATCTCCCTCCTCGACGGAGACGACGAAGAGGAGACGAGGAGCAGCACGAGGTGGAGCGGCTCACTGGGCTTCAAAGTCAAGCTCTTGGGGCTTCAAAACACAGGGTTCGACCGACTCGACTTGGTCCAAATCAGAATGATTGGGCCGGAAACCTAATTCGGTTTATTCCCGTCAATTTGGCTATATGAGTGAAAATCGGAGATAGAGAAGTTAAGGGGAATGAAAGAGATGGACTAGGGGAAGAGATTAAGACTATTGTTGTGGTGAGAGGAATTAAGCACATAGTAGATAAGAGAGAGACACTGAGGGAAGAGCTAGGAAAACGAGGAGGAAGAAGCAAACCCAGATATAATACCCTCATCGACGAACATTGTCAAACCTCCTAGCTTCAAGTCTGTTTAAGTTAGCGACGACGACAAACCAATATACGTCGCTTCAGATGCACTAAAACAACGAAGTTTAAACTCACTAGGTTACCCAGTGAGTCCAAGTACGTCGCTTCAGATGAGGGTTTAGGGTTTATGGTTTCTCCTTAGGGTTTAGGGTTTAGCGAGTCAAATTTCGTCACTTCACATGATTTGAAGCGACGACGTTTGTGCAGAGATCGTTGCTTTACATGTAAAGCGACAAATATAGACCAATATTTGTTGCTTGGATTGAACTTAAACTTTAACAGATTAGTTATCCTCTTTGCATATGTTTTTATTTAATGAGAATATTGTAAATATTGTTCAAAATTATAACATAAAATATTTATCATCGTCATTATCATGATACTAAGTGACATATAACATAATAACTAGTAGTCTTCCTCTTCGTCGTCTCTGCCATCATCATCTTCCTCTTCTTCATCGAATTCTTCGACGTCGATATCATCTCAGTCATTACCGCTTGATTCGTCATTCTCTTCGTGTACTTCTAAATCGAGTTGGACATTAGATGCATCAATATGGTAAAATTGTATTGAACTTAGTGCGTCATCTTGGTAAGGCTCTGTGATTTGATTCCCTGAAGGAGGTCTTTTATCTTATGTTGCCAATACTTCGACATTGTATACATTTCGGTGTGAATACTTGCACCACCTTCCAAGTACCACCCGACGGTAAGGGGATCGTCCAAGTAGAACACTTGTTTTGTCTTCATGGCAAGACAAAATGGTGAATTCCCATAGTAACTAATGTTTGTATCCACTGATATCAGACCATGATCTACCTTGGATCACTAAAGGATCCGCAACACTGGAAGCCTCGACTCTGTCCTTAAGCCACTGTCTCCGTCGATTTATCCTTGTTGGTTGACTAGAAACTTCCCTATGTAGTTGCCAAACTGTGTAATTCGGATCCCAACTATGGTGTATGCAGTGATGATAAATCTCTACGACAAAGTACAAAGATAGATGAAAAAAAATCTATATATACAAGTTGCATTTAAGACAAAGTACAAAGGCAAATGAAAAAAAATCTAAGCGACGAAGTTTGACCAATGTTCATCGCTTCGTTTACACATGAGCGACAACTTCACCAAACTTTGTCGCTTCAATGATTCGTTTGCGACGAAAATTGAATGTCGTCGCTAGATTTTCCAAAACATGGTTCTGGGATAAACCTAGGCGACAACCTATGAATATTGGTCGCTTCAATACTTTTGTAAGTGATAACTTTTGGGCAATATCTGTCGCTCTCTGTTTTGTAAGCGACGATGTCAATAGTTGTCACTTAGAGTTGTTGAAGCGACGAGTTTGTTTTTTGCTTTTCAATCTTCGTGGATTGAATCCCTTTCTCCACTAGTGTGAAAGGAAGGATGAACACCATACTCATGTCCATGTGCACGAGAGCTGCAAATTAAGGGGAAGAGAGGGATCGGAGTGAGGGACCTCGAGACCATGTTTGAGGTGAATAAATATATAAGGGTGTCAATTCATTGACAAAGATATGGATTTTGTGATTACTAGGATTAGATTGCATTCGGCGATGCCAAACATACTTGCATGTGCGGATGTGCCTCACCTTACCTTACATTCATGTTATACATTAGAATATGCACGTGTTATATCCATTTGGTTTTATCTTGTAGTTTGGTTACAATGTTACATGACGGGGTAGACCGATAGAGGGATTTGAAAACTTATATATGCTTGTATTATTAACCCCTTTATGAGATAACCTACACAAATACATAATGCATTAATGGGAAGGGTTGCCAAATAGATTGAAGTTTCATTTACAATTGTTACTCAAAAGACATGTTTCTAGAAAAAAAGAATTTAAACTTGCGTCTCACGTACATTGATCATAGAGTTCCATCCAAAACGGAGTTCCGTTTTCAAAAAAAAATTATAATGAAGTTTATATTTTCACAAGATTCACAAAATACTTAATCATTGAAATTGTTTATCCTTTAGATTACCATACAAGGATCATGCTGACAAAAAATCAACGAAATCAGAGTTGATTTGGTCATTGATCGCCACATTCGATTTTTAATTTATACAGTTCGCCGGTTCGTCCGATATACTTTAAAATTTGAATGTGGTGATTAAATGGTTAAATCAGTTTAGATTTGGCTGATTTTTTTAAGCGTAATCCTAGTACAACAATATACACAATGAATGATTTTAATAGCCAGATAACTTGGTCGATCTAATAAAAATTGAGATTTCTCAGTTTTTTTTTTAAATGGAGGTTCACTTTGGATAGGGACTTACACTCTAGATAGGGAGTATAAAGAAGATTAATTCTTTTTTTTTATTTACAAACAAAAATGAACTTTATCGTTGATGAGTTGTAATCCAATAATAATTAAGAACTCATATCGTGATCTTTGTGACCACGTATTCAAAGCTCATCGAAAATCAAATTTTATCCATTCACTTCAAAAAAAAGAAAACTCTGTCATATAAAAGTAACCTTTCATAAACGGACTCCTTGTAAAATCATATTATACATGTCATCGTTACTTTGCGGCCATCCGAGAAAAGTCTCGTTACAGTAATGTGTTGGTGACGTTAATTGTATATAGGGAAGGATGTTTGTTCCAAGTTCCTCGTCATAGGTATGTATGCTCTAACTTCACGCCAGAACATATCACCAGCAGTCCAGCACCAACTATTGACCACTAGTTGTGAAAGCCGCGGACAAGACAAGAAGTTATTACATATGTAAGAATGTACGATGTGCCTGCATGGCTGCATATTCTATGCGCGCATAAGTATGGAGCAAGTCATTATTCCATGACATGCAAGAACTAACTTTTCTGGATGAGATAGCTTACGGAGGGACCGTTTCGTTTTTGTAGGTTGGTCTGGCCTATTGCTTTTTCCTTGTGCCTATTTCGTTTTAGGGGGTTGGTTCACAGGTACAACCTTTGTAACTTCATGGTATACCCATGGATTAGCAAGTTCCTATTTGGAAGGTTGTAACTTCTTAACCGCCGCAGTTTCCACCCCTGCTAACAGTTTAGCAGTTCTAATAATTTAAATGTAACTCAAAAATACAGGCATTTATGGATTCAATGTGAAAATTGTTATGGATTAAATTATAAGAAAATTTTAAAATCCTCCAATTAACGATAAATACTGTAAATATATAGAGAGAGGAATTAGAGAGGGCTTTTTTATTTTAAGAATTCGAGGACTTCTAATATTTTATACTAACATATAACATACTTTAATAATATCAATTGTTAACGTTTTTAGATTCTTATATATAAGAAGTGTGTGTACGAAAATTCAAAAACCAAATTCACAAACAATTTTTTTTTTGCTTACAAAGTACCTAAACTAGAAGAGGGAAAACCCTCTGGGACAACAATTGCCAAGTAAGTCATATGTTTGAGCACTAGCAGCAGAGGATGGGAGAGACCACGAACACACATCGACGAGTATCAATCTACCATCGCAGGTACCTGGTATTTGGACGCAACCTGATAACGCGTAAAACATGCATCAAATATTAATACAAAATAGACACTCAACACATAGTTCACACGTATGCAATTTAAAACCCTTATTTGTAGATGTACCAATGATAAGTAGGGATCGTTCTTAACCGGGGATTGAGGGTACTAATGCATGACAACGTTTGTAAACATAAAATAAAAGGTATGAGGGGTTTGAAGAGTTTGGTTTAATTAACTACGAAAATAATAACAAAATATGGCAAGAAACAAATCCAGAAACCCTAGAACTCTAAAATGCTTAACTCATAGACAAGAAAACAATCAAGAATCCTAGAACTTCTAAACATGCTTGAAACCAAAAATAAAACATAATCCAACATATATACAAGTCATCATCTTAATCCATAATCTAACTCATTTATTAACACATGCAAATAACAACATTACTGAAATCTCATAACCCTAAATTTCAATTAAACATGCATAATTCATATTTTGTGCTAGGCATCCCCTAAACACCATTGATCTAGACTAGGAATCCCCTAAATCAAAACCAAAGCATTAAGAACTAATTAACTTCATGCAAATTGAAATCTAGAATAAGAAACACATGGAAAAGTTATTGAAATTTACTCATGTAATAAAACTGAAATACAATCATCCAAAACACACAAACAAGTTTCATAAACAAAAAGAGACTACGGAGTAAAGAGATCATTGTTACACTTTTATATCTTCGGAATCCCCTATGGATACTCAAGAGAACTAGACTTCTTTGGTGGATGACGTTCGGAATCCCCTATGCGTCGGTGAAGGTGAAGGTGCGGCGGTTTGATGGCGTAGTTGGCTCCTTGAGGATGGCGGCTTAATTTATGGGGAGGAGGAGAGTATTTGGCAGAGCATAGGCTATAGAATAAGTGATGATCTGCTTTGAGGCCGAGCTCCCCTTTATATAGGAGAAGGATAGGTTGTTTCTTACCATAACAAGAAGTCCACATTAATTTCGGTGAAATCTGACCTCCTGTAGTAAAACGCGATTTTCTTGAGTTATACATATCCGAATTGCATGATTCTTGCGGCATTGGAAAGATCTTTCTGAGGGCTATAAAATAATTTCCTTAATCATCTCAATAGAAGTTTATCTACGATTTCTACAGCCTGTAGAAGTCTGCTGTTCTGTAACTTCCGATTTCCTTCCTTTTTAAGTATTAGGAATCTCAATCTCATCAAATCTTGGATTTCTTGCTCTCCAATTCTTCTTGTCCTAAAATATCATTTAATTGCACATATTTTGGGCCTCAAATCATATCCATATCATCTTGGAATATTTTCCAAAAATTTGGCCCAATGGTCCTTTATTAATTCGGCAAGGTTGTGCTTTCTTGGATCGCGCAGGAGAAATGTCTTCTTCTTTATTTGCATCATTTTCATTTTTTATTTTTCAAGATCCATGAAATTTTGGCAACATTTCTTTACTCTTCTTTTTGCTCCATTTTACCACGCCTCAAATGCTTGTAGACCTCTTTACTCTGTCTCTTTTGACAAAAACCTAAAAACAACAAAATTAATCAAAACTAATAAAACTAAGCAATTAACAAAGTAAAAATGTAGAGAAAATATATTAATTAATACGGCTAAAATGCGTAGATCACAACCATCTGTTTCCTATTCCAAGAGACGCTAATGGAAGAAGCACGAAACTTGTCCTACGAGGTGCCCATTGGATTGATACACTTATTCGAGGAGCTAACAGAGTGTTTCCTCAAATGGTACTATCTGCACGGCAAGTACAACACCGCTAGCACACTCCTCAAGATCCGTTAGGGGGACAATGAAAACCTATCTGGCTTCATTAATCGATGGAGAGCCCTTGCAAACACATGCAGGAACCTCGACAAGAACATGGAAAAAACGGCGTTACTGGAAAATCTGACAGGAACCCCGTTTGTAGAGAAGTTGGTCAGGAAGTACCACCTCAGGTATGACGAGGTCATCGACCTGATCGTCCAGAAGGTGCTGGTGGAAACCCATGTATACGGAGCACATGGTCCGAATGCAGCCTTACCCTCGAAAACACCAAACTACATACACAACCACCTACCATCCCCCCATATAGCCAAAAGCCCACCACCAAAAACATAGCCCGAATTAACCTCCCATAAACTCGAGAGCCACTACCGCGAACACAAAAGCAACAAACAGTACCAGCAAACGCATCGTGGACGCGAACTACCACCCCGACAGAGTCCACCACCACCCAGAGATCCCCACCAACACCGCACACCAATGCTGATGGCGCCCGACATCGCCCCCATGCGGAATAATAGGGGAACATGGTGCATGTACCATGATTCAAACACCCAAAACACAAATGACTGCAAAATTATGGCAAGGGAAATTGAACGACTGCACAAGGAGGGAATGTTAATCTTCTAAAAAATGAACACCGAACGACATATTGCAAACATACGAACAAGGAGTACCATCAACAACATTTCGGGAGAGAAGCGGAAGCCCGAGTGTCCACGAGAATGGGAAGAGCCCCACCCAAGGGACGCATTCGCAGTACACCCCAAAAATCTGCCAAAGGCAGGCAAGAAGGACTGGCCTCTAATAACTTTCTCCTACAACGAAGAAGAAGGCAACCGGAACAGCACGCTCATATTCGTCATTGACGGAATGGTGGATCGATATCTTGTCAGGAGTATCCTCATCGACAACGGGGCATCCGTTAACATCATCTTCCGGGAGGCATACGAAGGGCTCAAACACCCAAAATGTAAGATGACACAGAACCATGAGAGCATTGCCAGCTTCTCGAGCGAAATCACATACCCTCTCGGGAGCGATTATATGCGATTTGGCGTCGGAACGCCCGGCACTCCCCAGAACGAGGTCAAAACAGACTTGGTCATCGTAGACATTCGCACGTCCTACAACATGATCCTTGGACGACCATGCATCTCGAAGCTAAGGCTGATTATCGCAAGCCATATGCTCCTGGCAAAGTTCTCGACAGACTACGGAATCGACACAATCAGGGGGTACGATTTCATAGACAAGATTGCATGACCGGACGAAGACAACACGCGATTGGAGGTACTCGCAGTGGTAGAAGGCTCCCCCAAAGAATAGCAACCTGATGACCCATGAGATGGACTGAACACTATCCAACTCGCGACGGAGCCAGAAGATCTACGCACGCTACACCTGTCCAGCGAACACCCGGAGCGTACGATCCATATCGGCGCCCAGCTAGAGCCTACCATAACAGCCCGACTTGTTCAGATCCTACCAGACTGCCAGCAGGTGTTCACATGGTCTTACACAGACATGCCCAAAATCGCACCGAGCTTCATCTCCCACAAACTCAGCATCAATCCAATCATGAAACCGGTCAAGCAGAAAGGATGGGCGTATGACCAGGAAAGATACACGGCTATGCACGCGGAGGTAGACAGACTGTAGAAAATCAGTTTCATCTGAAAAGTTGACTACTCGAAATGGATCTCCAATGCCGTTATGGTAAAAAAGCACAACGGATCATGGCGCATGTTCATGGATTATAGCATTCTGAACAAGGCCTGCCCGAAAGACAGTTTCCCATTGCCCAGGATCGATCAACTCATTGATGCCACTGTAAGACACGAATAGCTATCTATGATGGATGCGTATTCGGGGTACAACCAAATCCTCATGAATCATGAAGACCAAGAGGCCACTTGCTTCACCACGGACAAAGGGCTTTACTGTTACTTAGTCATGTCGTTCGGCCTCAAGAACGCAGGCTCCACCTACCAAAGACTGATGAACACCATATTCGACAGGCTAACGGGCGAAATCATGGAAGTCTACATTGATGACATACTGGTGAAAAGCACTAAGGCAATAAATCACCCCGAACACCTATAAATCGTACTCGAGCTCCTGATCAAGAACGGCATGCGATTGAACCCAACTAAGTGCACATTCGGCATAACGACAAGCAAGTTTCTCGGATACACCATAAGCAAGGGGGGCATCGAGGCCTCAACGACGAAGGTCAAAGCAATACTAGACATGCAACCCCCCATGACCAAGGCTGAACTTCGAAGCCTAACGGGAAAACTAGCATCCCTCAATCGCTTCATCTCTCACTACTCCGACAAGTGCGCTCCATTCTTCAAGGCCCTCCGGACAACAAACAAACAAAAAATCATTTGGACAACCGACTGTGAAGCCACATTCACATCCATCAAGCAATACCTGGCCTCAATCCCTATCTTATCCAGGCTTGTGAAGGGAGAAGCCTTGTATCTATACATATCTGCTTCTCTAACGGTCGTTAGTTCCGCCCTAGTTCGGAGGTAAATAGACTTGGAACTGCCGGTTTTCTTTGCTGGAAAGGGCATGACACCACCCAAAACCCGTTACCCAACAATCGAGAAGGTGGCACTCGCTCTCGTAACAACAGCAAGGTGACTCAGGCAGTACTTTCAGGCCCACAACATCCACGTTCTTACAAACGTCCCATTACGACAAGTACTGCAATCGCCCGACCATAGTGGCCGTTTAGCAAAGTGGGTCATCGAGCTGAGCGAATATGACATCCATTATGCACTCCGAACAACAATAAAGGGTCATGCTGTTACAGACTTCGTAGCCGAGTACACTGAGGGCGAAGATACAACACAGCCTGCTCTCTACAGCACGACACCCGTTAGCATTAACACACCCGAGCAGAAGCCCCCAAAACCCGAATCATCTTGGAACCTCTATGTGGACGGCTCGTGCACCAAGAATACCAGTGGGGCTGGAATCATCCTTACCAGTCCAAGAGGTGTACGAGCAGAGTATGCACTCAGATTTGAATTCAAAGCAACAAACAACGATGCAGAATACGAAGCTCTCATTGCCGGATTGCAACTAGCCTGGAACTCAGAAGCCCTAAGCATCAACATCTTCAGCGACTCGTAATTGGTCGTTAACCAAATCTAGGGTGACTTCAAAATAAAGGGTGACACGATGACGACATATCTCGGCCACGTTAACATGATACTAAGCAAGTTCAAGTTTTTTTAACATTAACCACATCCCCAGGGGCAAAAACACCAAGGCTGATGCACTCGCCCGTTTAGCAACATCGCCCGTCCATACAGAGCCGGGGCAACGATGAAAGGACCCAACCCCGATTTAGTTTCCTAAACCGGAATCAAACCCTTTCTGAAAACATGAATCAACAAAAACCATTAAAATTTCGGTAGAGTAACGCTACTATCGCGGAATTGCCATTAACCTGCACCCGGAAAATACACTTTATCATATGCCACAAAAATCAAACCGTGGGCACCAATCCCATCCGGATTTCTCAATATCATATCAATAGCAATAAACAATAAACATAACCGTAATATATAGGAAATCTGGGAAAATCCGTATAAAACATCACTACCACGTTTGAAGACATTACCGGCGAGATTTCCAAAAACAAGGCCGGCGACCGGGAACATTACCGGCGACTTACTCCGTTGCCGGTAATGTTGCCGGAATTTCGCCGGTAATGTTTCAAAACATTACCGGCGGCTTCCTCCGTCGCCGGCAATGTCAAGCCAAACATTGCCGGTGAAATTCCGGCCGGAAAATCGCCGGAAATTCTTGGCTCGACATTGCCGGCGACCGAGGAAGTCGCCGGTAAT
Source organism: Geum urbanum (assembly GCA_946800695.1). Classification (NCBI taxonomy): domain Eukaryota; kingdom Viridiplantae; phylum Streptophyta; class Magnoliopsida; order Rosales; family Rosaceae; genus Geum; species Geum urbanum. The sequence continues at coordinate 8,897,312 of OX326997.1, forward strand.
GTTTTGAAACATTACCGGCGAAATTCCGGCGTAAAGTCGCCGGTAATGTCTCCATTTCTGGAGATTTAATGAATCGCTGGCAATACCTCTTATATTAGATGCAGATCGCAGCAGCTCATTCATTTTGATCGAAAAAAATCCAGTGAAATCGAAAGAAGGAAAACGCTCTGAAATCGATCATTCGGTATTGTCAAAATTAAGGCGCGCGTCGAAAACTCGATCACTCGGGAAGCTATATATATAGGTACGTGTATATATACGTATATGTGTACGTATGTATATATATGTGTGTGTTGATCAAATCCAATTTGTGAGATATGAAATGTTGTTGATGTCACCGAAACGAGAAAACTGCTTGTAGTTAATCTTATCTTGTGTCTGAATCAACGACTGGTATTATCGTAGTACTATCGGAGTCAGGCTTAAGAGAGCCTCCTACCTAGTCAAATACATTTTGAACTGAAAAAAGAAGAATACCATCATCGAGTACTGAATCGAATTCAGAGATTAGATCGATATATATATATATATATGCATGCATGTGTTGATTTAATTAGAGTTGAATTGAGATATCGCGTCGATTATTAGTAGTGAATGTGTGTATATATAATACGTAAAATTGTTAGAATTTTCAGGATGGACAAGAGTTGGATGAGCCTCGAAAGATGGGATGTCAGATATCACCAGGGAATTAGGAGTTTTGTGAATTTTGTGAAGGCTAATTGTGGAGACACTACACTTCATTATTGCCCGTGTAAAGAATGAAAGTGTCGCAGCGATCGATTTCGTTTTTCCATTGATAAAGTCCAGAAGCACCTGAGTAAATACGGGTTTTGGGATAAATACACTTGTTGGATTTATCACGGTGAAACATCGTTAGCGGGTCCGCATGATCATGGACAATTTGGTGAGAGGGCCAGTCCACACTATGATCATGGAGATTTTGCTGAGAGGGGCAATCCATCCTATGATCCAACATCGATGTTAATCAATGATATGTTTCCTCATGAGAGCGGTGTATTTGCTGATGAAGCACCAAATGTCCCTCCCGTCGTTGAGGGTTTCCCCCATATTGAGCCAGTCGAGCCATTATCTGGAGCTCATGTCAACACAAGCGGTATGGACAAGTACAACAACCTGATTGCATTGCAACAGACTCCGTTGTACGACGGTTGTAGTAAGACTATTCTTGAAAGTGTCATGGGAGTGATGCAGCTCAAAATGGAGAACAAAATGTCTGTCAAAGCTGTTGATTCTTGGTTGAAGTGGACTGCTTCACTACTGCCACCCGGTCATCGTCTTCCTACCACTCATCATAAGGTGCGACATATCCTGAAAGATCTTGGGCTTTCCTACATCAAAATCCATGCATGCAGATATGATTGTATTCTCTTCTGGGGAAAATATCTTGAAGACCTTGAAGCCTACCCGGTATGTTTTACAGAAAGGTATAAGTTGACTCCTGCAGGCAACAAGAAAGCTGTGAAGATACTTCGATATTTCCCGCTTATGGATAGGCTGGAGCGGTTGTTCATGTGTGCTTTCACGGCCGAAGCAATGAGATGGTGGGCTGAGAGGAATTTGCCTGACGATGACACCCTTATACACCCTTCCGACGGAGAGGCTTGGAAGCACATGGTCAGGGAGTTTGATCATTTTGCAGCAGAGGTCCGAAATGTTTGGCTAGGGCTCTCATCTGACGGATTCAACCCTTTTGGCAACATGAGTCTTCAATACAGTATATGGCCAGTTATTTTGGTACCGTACAACCTTCCACCATGGATGTGCATGAAGAAGGAATACAATATGCTCACTCTGTTAATTCCGGGCCCGGGTTATCCAGGCAAGTGTCTCGATGTGTATTTGAGGCCTTTGATTGAGGAGCTTAAGTACCTGAGTGAGTGTGGCCACCCCACTTACGATAGGTTCAAAAATAAGATGTTCCAGATGCATGCCATGCTTGTTGGCACCATCAGTGATTTTCCTGCCCGCGGTATGTTGTCGGGCAACGTTACCAGGGGTTACAGGGCTTGTTCAGAGTGCATGACGGTTGATTGTTGCAGTCCTCATTGCAGTAAAATTGTTCAGATGCGTCACCATTGTTGGCTTCCATATGATCACCCATTTAGGCAGGATCCAGACGCGTTTGATGGGACTGTGGAAACAGGTGTGGCACCCAGGCGATGGACAAGGGAAGAAATTTTGGAAGTATTGAATGAATATGTTTTTGGCCAGCTGAGCAATCATCCTGACATAGTCGTGTCAATTCCAGACAAGCCCGAAAGGTATAAGTTTTGGACACACAAGAGCATATTCTGGGAACTCCCTTGCTGGCCCAGGTTGCCTATCAGACACTACCTAGATGTCATGCACATAGAGAAGAATGTGTGTGAAAGTGTTGTGGGCACAATTCTTAACTTGGAGGGGAAAACAAAAGACATCCCTAAGGCACGCATTGATCTGAAAGCTATGGGTCTGCGGAAACATTTGTGGTTAAGAGATGGTAAGAGAAAAATGCCGCAAGCTCCTTACACCGTAAAGCCGAAGCATAAGCATGAAATTTTTCAGTGGCTGAGTAATTTCAGGTATATATTCTTATGGCTATGCAGGAATTTGGCATTAAATTTTTACCGGATTATGGTTATATGCGAGAAATATAATTGTTGCATATGGCTATATATATATATATATATATATGCAGGTATCCTTATGGCTATGCAGGAAATATAAGCAGGTGTGTTAACTTCCGGGACAATAAGATGTACGGATTAAAGAGTCATGACTGCCATGTACTGCTTCAACGCCTTTTCCCTATTTTCATTCGAGGGTACCTGCCCAAAGAGGTGGTGGAGCCGTTGGTGGCTTTGTCAAGATTCTTTCAGAAGTTATGCACCAGGGAAGTTAAAAAATCAGACCTCAGGGAGATGCAAGATGACATCATTTTTATCATGTGCAAGCTTGAGAGGATATTTTCCCCAAATTTTTTCGACATCATGCCTCACCTGATGATCCATCTTCCCGAACAATTGTTGCTTACCGGTCCCGTACACTACACTTGGATGTATCCCATGGAAAGGTACAAATGATTCATACATTTGGTTTGCCTATATTTTTATATGTAAATTCTTATTTTTTAAGTAAGTTAACATGCACTTGTTAACTTGTAGACAATTGGGAGCCTACAAGGACTATGTGAAGAATAAATATGCACCTGAAGGGTGTATCGCTGAAGCATATGTTACGCACGAGTGTGTAACGTACACCAAAGTGTATTTGGGAGCGCTTGAGGACCTCCAACAACAGATGCCGATAGATGAACCCCAGTTCAACCTTTCTATCATCTCCAATGACGTGGTAGTATAGGGAAGCTTGCCAAAGTCGTACAAGTTGGATGGAAATGAGGTAGCCATTGCCCACTGGTCGGTACTGATTAACTGTCAAGAAGTACAATATTGGAAAAACTATCATCTTCACTGCCCTGCTATTACCGGAAATGTTGATTACCACAACCGGACGTTTGCAAACTACTTTGGTCAATGGGTAAGGGTATATGTGTATATGTCTATTTTTTATATATATCCTTATCTAGCATGTGTGTACGTACGTGGTTTTGTGGTTTCTAAGTTTGGTACGTCGTTTTCAGATGAACCATGTAGCAAATGATGGTTGCCCAGAGTGGTCAAACGAATTGAGGGTCCTGGCGATGAAACCGATAGCTTCAAAAGTTTACTCGATGTGTCAGGTCAATGGCGTGAAATTTATATGTGAAAATCGAGACGACCGACTGAAAACACAGAATTGTGGGGTGATGGTCCATGGTGGGCAGGATGGCGTTGACTATTACGGTGTCCTTCATTCAGTTGTTGAACTAATTTATGGGAACCGCATGAAAGTGCACTTGTTCAAGTGTAGATGGTTTGATACTAGCCCGGAGAACACAAGGACCGATCAGTACGGAATATTTTCGGTGAATACTGCTACTAGCTGGTATGAAGATGACCCTTTCGTTCTTGCCTCATCAGTAAAACAAGTATTTTACCTTGACGATCTTCAGAACAAAGTCCCGTGGAAGGTGGTTAACCATGTTGCTCATAGAAACATATACAGTGATGCCACACTTGGTGAGACCGCAGATGATGAGGAAGTTACTGCATACCAAGAGCCGAACGCTTTTGACATTCCGGAATCGTCTACGATTCGCCTTAATAATGTGAGATCTGGGAGTGTTGTTCGAATTACTGGAGCAGAACTTCTCGATGTTAATCCATATGAAGTTGACGCTGATTCAGATGACGAGGAGCGGCACATATTACCATAGGGTACCTATGAAACCGAGTCAGACTCAAGTGATGAAGATGATTACGATTATCATCCTTAGTACGTTAATGATGTACGTATTTTAATTATAGTCGGAAATTCTAGTCGGAAATTGAAGTCGGAAATTCTAGTTGGAAATTCTAGTCGGAAATTGTAGTCGGAAATATTTGTAGTTATATATGGTCGGAAATTGGTCGGAAATTATTTAGTCGGAAATTGGTCGGAAATAGGTCGATCGGATAATCTTCGGGAAATAATGACATTACCCACGAGCTATCAACTCGTTGGTAATGTCATTACCCACGACTTACCTCGTTGGTAATGTCATTACCAACGAGTTACCACGTAACTCGCCGGCAATGGTGGCGGTATTTCCAGGGCAGCTCGAGCTGCTCCCCATTTCTTCACATCTCTCTTCCCTCTCAAACCCTAAAACCCCTCTCTCTTCATCTCAATCAATTTCCTCGCCTCCCTCTCCTCAATCCTCTCTTCCTCTCCTCCCCTCTCCCCTCCCCTCACCTCCTCTCCCTTCTCCCCTCTCCACAAAAAGAAAAACCCCGAATATCAATTTCCTCTCCTCCCCTCCTCCTCTCCTCCTCCTCTTCCTCCTCCCCTCACCTCCGTCGCCGGAAAGTCTAGTCGAGCTCCACCATGGCAGGTGCAAGCTCACTCTCTCCTCCTATCTCTCTCTCTCCCTCTCTCTCTCTCTCTTTCTCTCTCTCTCTCTCTCTCAATCCACATTTTATTTTTATGCATTTTAATTAACCAAGAATTAATTAATTTTTGATAATTGTGGGATGTATGTATGCATGTGGAAAATATTTGGAAAATGTAATTAAGGTATGTTTGAAAAATGTGGAAAATTAATGTGGATAATTGTGGGGTGAAGGAGAAATATATGTGATGTATATATGTGAAAAATTAATTAATTTATATGCAATGTATATATATATATACGTATGTTTGAAAAATGTGGAAAATTAATTAGCTAGGGTGATTTGGATTAATATGTGATGTATATATATATGTGAAAATTAGGTGAAATTAAGATGCATGATGTATACAAAGTGTATATGTGATGTGTATATATATGTGGAAAATTTAAAGCCGGAAATGATGTATGTATATATGTTAAGTTTGGAACCGGAACCGGAACCGGAACCGTTTGGAACCGGAACCGTTTGGAACCGGAACCGTTTGGAACCGGAACCGTTTGAAACCGAAACCGTTTGGAACCGGAACTGTTTGAAACCGAAACTGTTTGTAACCGGAACCGTTTGAACCTAGACGGTTCCAATTCCAAATGGTTCCAGGTTCAAACGGTTCCGGTTCCAAACGGTTCCGGTTCCGATTTGTTATAGAACCGGAACCGTTTGGAACCGGAACTGTTTGTAACCGGAACCGTTTTAAACATAACGGTTCCAGTTCCAAACGGTTCCAGGTTCAAACGGTTCCGGTTCCAAACGGTTCCGGTTCCGATTTGTTATAGAACCGGAACCGTTTGGAACCGGAACTATTTGTAACCGGAACCATTTGAAACATAACGGTTCCAGTTCCAAACGGTTCCAGGCTCAAACGGTTCCGGTTCCAAACGGTTCCGATTCCGATTTGTTATAGAACCGGAACCGTTTGGAACCGGAACTGTTTGTAACCAGAACCATTTGAAACATAACGGTTCCAGTTCCAAATGGTTCCAGGTTCAAACGGTTCCGGTTCCAAACTGTTCCGGTTCCGATTTGTTATAGAACCAAATCCATGACTATTACGGTGTCCAGGAGGTTTTGCGGCAAATTGGCTTGGAGGAATCAAACGGAGAGGTTCCCGAAAAAGTGGAGGGAGCAGTAGTCAAGCTTCCTCCTCAGCCGCAGTTAGGAACACGCGCAGTGGGCCAATGATGAATGCTCGCACGAAAGCCTTGTTAGATGCGCGAGCAGAGGAGGAAGTTGCACGATCAAGAGCCGTGCAACCGGAAGTCGAGCCTCGAGCCTCAGTCAGCAGACGCTCAGTCAGCAGACCCTCAGACGAGCGACAGTCAACGGGGGCATCAGAAACTCCCTCAATCCGAATGCCCCCTATTCGCCCGGTGCCTACTCCCGTTTCACGGGAATCATCTGAGGCAGATGGTGGTGCTGGCGCCTCATCGTCCAGGCCTCGTCTATCTCCGCCGTCCGGTCTCTTCCTACCCGACGAGATTCCTGTGATCCCTAAATTCGATGATAGGGGGATGCCTATTTATGTTGAAGGACGGCCGGAGTTCCTGAGCGTGGAGGAAGTGTACAACTTCATCCCGTTCGACCCCATGTATCTTTGGAGTGTAAGGTGCACAAACCAACAAACGGACGATGCAAGTAAATTTTATTTAACATTAGATTGATTACTTAATTATTACTTAAGACTTACGATAGGTTCAATTAATGATATCAATTTGTTGACATTGTATTATTAGGCAATTTCGTTAATGGTACTAGAAAACGGAAAGGGGCTAGAGGCACCTGCACCGGGCGGCGACTTGAGCAGGCCACCGGGGGAAGGAAAACGCCCATTAGGGCCAATGAGGATGGCGAGGTGATCGAGGCATTTGACACCACGCAAAAATATGTCAGCATGGCCGGGGCGATCGTGCGGGACAAGGTCCCAATGCTTTGGCCAGATTGGGAATCTGTGCCTATCTACGTGAAGATGCAAGTGCATAATGCACTGAGTGTGAGTTAAATCGTATTTTCATTACGTAAATTTTACATTTATTAATTAAGTCCGAATAAATATATAATTTTACCATTTCTATATTCATATTGCAGGTGTGGTTTGACGTGGATGAAGTTCTTATTCACACGTGGGTAGAGCGTCAACTACATATGAGGTGATGTGCTTCGAGTTATTTGAGTATATATCGAGTTAGATTTTTGTTTATCAAGTGTTTTAATATCTCTAACTTTTTTTTCCTGGTGTTAATATAGGTATAAAGAGTGGAAGAACGAGCTTTCTTCACATTACACTCTATACAAGGAGCTAGGCCGATGTTCTACCCCTAGAAAATTCCGGTTTAGGGAGTACGAGTGGCTGTGGCTGATAGCCCACTTCGAGCACCCCAAAGCGAAGGTATGCATCCTGAACATATCTTACAAGCCAAATGTATCGTATCACATTCAAATAGTTAGTTACTAATTTTTTTTACAAATGTTTATCAAACAAGGCGATTTCGAAGACGAACCGGGCGAATAGATTAAAAAACACCAGGGCCCATCTTGCAGGTTCACTGAACTATTTGGGTTGGTCGAGTAAGGCGCAGCAACAACAAGAAGTGAACCCGTTGGTGTATATTCATCAGAAGTTCTATCCGCAGTGCCCTGAAGAAGCGGTAAGTCTTTCGCCTCTCCATGTGTTAATAAAACTATTTTTCGATATTAATTTATTTTGTTAGATAATACGTTATTCATTTTCGCTTTTCAATTAGGCGAGAGTGGAGGAGGCGACCACAAAAGTGACCATGAATATAGCTCGGGGTAACCATCCTGACTGCTCCGAGGAAGAAGTCACCCAGTATGCCTCTCAGATCAATCTGCTTGATCGGCCTATAGCGGCTCAGATCATGGCAAAAGCGTGCGGGACTGGAAAGAATACCTACTACTGTAGGGGAATGGGCTCGGCGGGCGAAGGAGTATTGAAGAACACTTTAGAATACTCTACCAGGTCAAGAAGTTCAGCTTCTAGTCGTAACCTCGCAGCGGAGCTTCAGAGGACGCAGAGGGAGTTAGAGGAGCAAATGAGGCATATGGAGGAGATGAGGCAGATGGCCGATCAGCAGGCAGCCAGAGATGCCGAGTACCGGGGGATGATCGAGCAACACCACCTCATGGTCCAGCAGCAGACACAAATATTCACCTGGATGCAGACGATGTACGCGGCTCAGACTACCGGACAACCGCTCCCCACACCTCCCCCGGTCCCTGTGTTCCCCAGTTTCCCCAGTTATCCACCACCACCACCGCACCAGTCACCGCCACAGCAAGACCAGGGTAGCCACCGGAGTTCAAATGAGTACATGGATTTCTTCGACCCTGACCCGCAAGTACCTCGACCCTAACGTGTAGTTGTAGTTAATTTTCGTATCGTTGCTATTTGTACTGTACGTTGGACATTTATGTGTACTGTTGAACTTGTATGATTGTACGGTTTATGTATTTCAATGCAGGTTCTGGAATTGGGCCCAATCCAGAACCGCGTTTTTTTTTCAAAATTTTTCCAAGCATTGCCGGCGACATGCACCTAAGTCGCTGGCAATGTCTTCAAATTCCGGCCACGGCGGCGCTGACATTGCCGGCGAGGTGATGTCAAGACATTACCGACGACGTGAAACGCCGTCGCCGGCAATGTTATCTCCGGCGGGCTATTTCTGGCGACGTCATTGCCGGCAACTTGTCGCCGGTAATGACAATTCCGGCAAAAAAAAAAACAAGGCCGGCGACGGAAAGTCGCCGGCAATGTGTCTTAATCCGGTAGTGCATGTATCAGTAATATATTAGAGCGACATCTAGTACATATATATATATATACATAAAATATACAACAGTAGCCGAAACAAGGAACTTACTGGAAAAGACAGGTAGCTCGAACAACTAACCTCCGACCGCGACGTGAGACACCAGAATCCGAACTGCAAACTGGGCACGGAAACCAAAAAGCCCAGGGGAAAGGGAATAAAACGTTAGAGTGAGTGGACGAAAATAAACATATGCCTTTCACCAGTTTCATATACATAATCAAAATAAAACAATGCGAGTTCGGAAAGTATATATATGGAGGTGCCAGACGAATCTCTCAAGCCCGACAGTCAGACGAATCGCTCAAGCCCGTCGGCGATAGGCCAGGGGAATCTCTCAACCCCGGTGGCATAACAGGGGAATCTCTTAACCCTGCCCAAAGGAATCTCTCAATTCTGGTAAGACTACTGGTGATCAGCCGAGTAGCCGAAACATCGATGCAGTAATGCCATCACCATAAAATATAAAATAATACCTCTGAAAATAATAAATAACTCAACATCGTATAAAATAAATACGGAAAATCACGAACTCGCAACAACTGTGAAAATATAAAAATGTGCACTCACAGGTGTGTAAAGCGCCCACTCGCACTAATCACGTGGTCTGGTGGAAGATCCTTCACCTGAAGCACGATCTCGATCCCCTGAATAATCATAAAATATATCTGATCAAAATCACAATTCACAAAACTATACCACACCTCAGAAATCAACCGTTCCCGGAAATATATAACACTGTGCGAAATAATCGACGAAATTCCCGAAATCTCCGATAAAAACCCTCGACTGAAAATCCGATACTCAAATAAACTCGAAAAACTCAAGACGACGATCGGGGCACGAATACGAGTAAAATGACATTAAAGTCACCAAATTCCAAAAAGTCAACGGGTCGTCGGAGCTCCGGCGTTGATCGCCGCCTGCGGCGGTGCGCCATCAACCGGAGAGATTTTTCGGCGGCCAAGCTCACCGAAGCTTCATCTCGACGAGTACAACACATCTCTCTTGTATGGCTAAGTCCAATTCTGGCCACACACGCCGGAAAACAGCTCGAAAGCCACGGATCCCTCCATCGCCGGCGATCTCCGATCTCCTCCGTTCTTCGTCCACGGTGCACGACGGCCTTCGAGACCACTCCCAAAGGCACCGTCGTGGCCCCACGGTCCAAACCCCCCTAATCTGTGGCCACCCCCATGGCCGGAGCGCCACAAGACCTTCACCAAAGGTATAACACGGTGCCTCAACTCCTGTTCACGACGATCGAGAATCTGTACCGGCTCCTCGACATATGTCAAATCCTCTCGGATCGGTAGCTGCTGTGGCGCTAACACATGCGATGGATCAGGGATGTACTTCCGCAACATCGAAACGAGGAAAATATCATGAACACGAGCCATCTCAGCCGGCAACTCAAGTCTGTAAGCCACAACTCCAACTCTCTCGGTGATCTCGTACGGACCAATGTACCGTGGTCGAAGCTTGCCACGCTTCCCGAAACACACAACTCCCCTCCACGGAGATAGTTTCAGGAAGACCCAATCGCCCTCATCGAACTCGAGACTCTTCCTCCTCATGTCCGCATAACTCTTCTGGCGATCCTGGGAAATCTTCAATCTGTCCCGGATAATCTGGACGTCCTCCATGGTGCTCTTCACTAGATCAGGGCCAATAAGCCATCGCTCACCCACCTCACTCCAACACAACGGAGTGCGGCACTGCCTCCCGTACAGGGCCTCGTACGGTGCCATCTCAATACTAGCCTGATAGCTGTTGTTGTAGGCGAACTCTATCAAATGTAGTTGCTGGTCCCAATTTCCTTGAAACTGCAAAATGCAAGACCGCAACATATCCTCAAGTGTCTGTATGGTCCGCTTAGACTGCCCGTCAGTCTGAGGATGAAAAGCTGTACTGAAGCGCAGTCTCGTGCCCATGGCTCGCTGCAATGCCTGCCAGAACTCGGAAGTAAATTGACTATCTCAGTCAGAAACAATAGATACAGGCACACCGTGCAGTCGAACGATCTCTGACAAATACAGCTTAGCCAACTTGCCCACTGATATCTTCCCTGGAAGTGCGAGAAAATGACCGGATTTCATCAGTCGATCCACAATAACCCAAATACCAATGTTGCCAGCCGAAGTACGCGGCAACTGATAAACGAAATCCATGGTAATGTGTTCCCACTTCCAAACCGGAATCTCCAGTGGCTGTAACTTCCCCGCAGGTTTTTGTCTCTCCGCTTTAACCTGCTGACAGATCAAACATCAGCTCACATATGCGGAAATCTCCCGCTTCATGTTGCGGCACCAGTAATACGCTCGAAGTGTACAAAACATTTTCGTACCACCGGGATGCATCGCATACGCCGAACAATGGGCCTCATCCAAAATCTCCTTCTTCAGACTCTCATCTCGAGGTACGCATAACCTGCCTCTGAAAAGCAATGTACCGTCGTCACTCAACCAAAACTCTGTTGACACACCATTCTGTATCATGGTCTTCTTGTTCAACAGGTAGGAATCTGAATCCTGAGCTTCTCGAACCTGATCAACCAACACGGGTCGAACCTGAAAACTGGCCAACAAAGCTCCCTCGTCATTCCACTCGAACTCGGCTCCCGTAGCCCAAAGCTTGGCTAACATAGATACTCTAGCCACACACACATGGAACAACGAAGCTCCGGATTTCTGACTGAGTGCATCGGTAACAACATTGGCCTTCCCTGGATGGTACTCGAAAGTGCAATCGTAGTCGTTGATCAACTCCATCCACCTGCGCTGCCTCATGTTTAAATCTGGCTACGTCCGCAAGTAAGTGAGACTCTTGTGGTTTGTGTAAATCTTACACTGGGCTCCGTACAAGTAATGTCTCCAACTCTTCAACGCTAACACAATAGCGACTAACTCCAAATCATGGGTCGGATAGTTGACTTCGTGTGGTTTCAACTGCCTGGAACCATAGGCTACAACTCTGCCATGCTGCATTAGCACACAACCAAGTCCCATCTTCGACGCGTCATTGTAAACCACGAACTCACCGCTCTCATCTGGTAATGTTAGAATCGGTGCAGTAGTCAATCTTTCCTTCAGGAGAAAGTAACTCTCCTCACATGCATCGGACTACTCAAACTTGACGCCTTTCTTCGTCAACCTGGTCAGTGGAGTAGCAATCCGAGAAAAGTCCTGTACAAATCGTCGATAGTAGCCTGCCAAACCCAAAAAACTCCGGATCTCCGGTACAGTGGTAGGTCTACTCCAATTCAGCACGGCCTCGATCTTGTCAGGATCAACACTGACTCCCTCAGTCGATATCACATGGCCCAGAAACTTCACACTGTCCAGCCAAAACTCGCACTTGCTGAACTTCGCAAACAACTGATTATCCCGCAAGGTCTGCAACACCGCTCGCAAATGCTTCTTATGCTGGCCCACACTCCTGGAATAGATTAAAATATCATCGATGAACACAATCACGAACTTGTCCATACACCGTCTGAACACCCGGTTCATCAAATCCATAAAGGCTACGGGGGCGTTGGTCAACCCAAACGGCATAACCAAAAACTAGTAATGCCCATACCGCGATCTGAAAGCTGTCCTGGCCACATCAGACTCTCGGATCCTCAACTGGTGATATCCGGACCTAAGATCAATCTTCGAAAAGACTGAAGCTCCCTTGAGCTGATTAAACAAGTCATTAATCCGCGACAATGGATACTTGTTCTTCACTGTAACCTGATTCAGCTTCCGGTAATCGATGCACAACCCCATAGATCCATCCTTCTTCCGTACAAACAAAACTGGGCCACCCCATGGCGAAACACTGGGTCGAATAAAACCCTTCTCCAGCAACTCCTAAAGTTGAACCTGTAAATCTTTCAACTCCGCTGGCGCCATACGATACGGTGCCTGAGATATGGGTCATGTACCCGGTAATAGCTCAATAGTGAAATCAATCTCCCGAATTGGAGGTATACCCGGTAACTCCTCCGGAAACACATCCGGAAACTCAGAAACAACCTCAATACCACTGATGTCTGGCACAACCACCGTTGTGTCCATAACATGAGCTAAATAGGCAACACAGCCCTTCTTCATCATCTGATCCGCCTTCATCGCGGAAATCACACATGGCAATGAAGTGTTCTTCTCGCCGCGAAACAATATCTCCGGAAAGCCTGGTCAACGAAACTTAACCTCCTTCTTGTGACAGTCAAACATGGCCCAATGTGTCTCCAAGAAGTCTATACCCAAGATCAGATCAAAGTCGACGATATCAAGCAACAACAAATATGCGGCTAAGCCATGGCCTCCAATAAAAATCTCACAGTCTCGATACACCCAGCCAATACTCACAATCTCACCGGACGGATACAACACTCTCCACAACCCCTGAAGTGGAGATGCATGTACAGTAGCTAAAGATGATAGACTATACGACATGAATGAATGCGTGGCACCTGGATCTAACAATGTACGTACTGGAATACCAAAGACATGTAACGTACCGATAACGACCTCCGGTGAAACTCTGCCCTCTCGCAAAGTCATGGCATGAACCCTAGCCTGCCCGGCTGGTCGTCCACGCTGAAGATGTCCCTGCTGTCCGCCCTGGCTCGCAAACTGCACTGGTCGAACTCCCGAATTGGCACCTCGCTCTCCTCCGGAACTCTGGGCTGCTTGTCCACTAGCACCATCAAGCTGGAAACATTCCCTCGTATAGTGACCCACTTGGCCACAGCGAAAACAAGTAACAGGACCTCGCTAACATGGACCAACATGGTGTCTACTGCAGAGACTACACAACGGGTACTCCCTCGGTACGACAAAAGAGCCACCGGTACACCGAGGATAACTGGAACTGCTAGAACACCCACTAGACAATGGTCACTGCGGTCGATCTCTCCTCCATCTTTGCCTCTGTCTCGGTGCACCAGCTGGTGGTTGATATAGTCCACTGCCCGAGGATGAAGCCGAACCAGAAGTATCAGAACTCTGCCTCTTAGAAGGCCCTTGACTCGGTCCACCCTCCTCAAACCGTCTAGGCTGGTACCTCATCTGCCTTTCCTTCTCGATATCCCACCTCGGAGTGCTGCACTGACAAACTCATCGAAGTTGTTCTGAGGCATCGTAGTCAGAGTTCTCTTGATATTCAAATTCAAACCCAGCTCAAATCTGCGGCACTTGGCTTCCTCAGTAGCCACAATGTCACGCGCAAAACGAGATAAGCGGGTAAACCTGTCCCGGTACTCAAGCACAGACAAACTGCCATGCCTCAAATTCGTAAACTCCACATACTTATGCTGCTGGGTAGCCTGGTTGAAGTATCTCCGCATAAAAAAATCTCGGAATAAAGTCCAGGGAGTATCAACTGGAACTCTATCGGTGCTAACCCACCAAAAGTATGCATCTGACTCAAGTAATCCGACTGCTGCCACTGTTATCTGCTCAGGCGTAAAACGCAGACGCTCACAAACTCGTTCAACTTGAACCAACCATGCCTCACACATCTCTGGATCTACTGAACCTGAAAAGACAGTCGCACCACAGGGTCAACACGCTCCTCCAAACGTAACACTCGCATTAGCAAGTCGTGCGTCTAGCGATCCATATCAGGATCCGCTTCCCGATCAACACGGGGACCACGTCGAGGAGGCATCCTACTGATACAAGACAAGCATTAGGTATAAACAAGACAAGCATTAGGTATAAGCAGAAGGAACGTAATCATGAGACCTCAGATATTTGAGAACACACAACACCCGAAGCATTGATGAGTACCGCTGGCCAGTCCGGTCATCACTCCAGACATGCTGTACAAACTCAAATACCCTAAGCGTCACAACTACAAGAGCCTACAGAATCTGACAACCTAATGCTCTGATACCAAGCTGAAAGGACCCAACCCCGATTTAGTTTCCTAAAATGGAATCAAACCCTTTCTGAAAACACGAATCAACAAAAACCATTAAAATTTCAGCAGAGTAACGCTACTATCGCGGAATTGCCATTAACCTGCACCCAGAAAATACACTTCATCCTATGCAACAAAAATCAAACCGTGGGCACCAATCCCATCCGGATTTCTCAATATCGTATCAATAGCAATAAACAGTAAACATAACTGTAATATATAGGAAATCCAGGAAAATCCGTATAAAACATGTATCAGTAATGTATCAGAGCGACCTCTAGTATATATATATATATACACAAAATATACAATAGTAGGCAAAACAAGGAACCTACTGGAAAAGACAGGTAGCTCGAACAACTAGCCTCCGTCCGCGACGTGAGACACCAGAATCCGAACTACAAACTGGGCACGGAAACCGAAAAGCCCAGGGGAAAGGCAATAAAATGTTAGAGTGAGTGGATGAAAATAAACATATGCCTTTCACCAGTTTCATATACATAATCAAAATAAAACAATACCAGTTCGGAAAGTATATATATGGAGGTGCCAGGCGAATCTCTCAAGCCCGACGGTCAGGCGAATCGCTCAAGCCCGACGGTGATAGGCCAGGGGAATCTCTCAACCCCAGCGGCATAACAGGGGAATCTCTCAACCCTGCCCAAAGGAATCTCTCAACTCTGGTCAGACTACCGGTGATCAGTTGAGTAGCCGAAGTATCGATGCAATAATGCCATCACCATAAAATATAAAATAATACCTCCAAAAATAATAAATAACTCAACATCGTATAAAATAAATATGGAAAATCACGAACTCGCAACAACTGTGAAAATATAAAAATGTCCACTCACAGGTGAGTAAAGCGCGCACTCGCGCTAATCATGTGGTCCGGCGGAAGATCCTTGCCCGAAGCACGATCTCGATCCCCTGAATAATCATAAAACATATATGATCAAAATCACAATTCACAACACTGTACCACACCTCGGAAATCAACCGTTCCCGGAAATATATAACACTGTGCGAAATAATCGACGAAATTCCCGAAATCTTCACACAAAACCCTCGACTAAAAATCTGATACCCAAATAAACTCGAAAACGTCAAGACGACGATCGGGGCGCGAATACGAGTAAAATGACATTAAAATCACCAAATTCCAAAAAGTCAACGGATCGCCGGAGCTCCGGCGTTGATCGCCGCCTGCGGCGGTGCGCCGTCAACCGAAGAGATTTTCTGACGGCCAAGCTCACCGAAGCTTCATCTCGACGAGTACAACACATCTCTCTTGTATGGCTAAGTCTAATTCTGGCCACACACGCCGGAAAATAGCTCGAAAGCCACGGATTCCTCCACCGCCGGCGATCTCCGATCTCCTCCGTTCTCCGTCCACGGCGCACGACGGCCTTCGAGACCACTCCCAAAGGCACCGCCATGGCCCCATGGTCCAAACCCCCCTAATCTCCGGCCACCCCCGTGGCCGGAGCGCCACCGTCCACGAAACCCAAAACCGGCCGGAATTCCATGAATTTCAATTCAACATTTCTCCCTCAATTCTCAACTAAATCAAGAAATTCCAAGTTCTAAACTATTTAGAATCATGAGGAGAACATTTTACCTTCCAAAGTCGTGGCCTGAAATGGCCGGAATCAGCCAGTTCCCCAGAGGAAGTCAAACGGTCCAATTTTCTCCACGGTCAACGGTGGTCAACGATCACAGCTCGGTCAACGCCGGTCAAACTTCCCAAACAGTGTTTTCGACAATTTTTTGACTATTTCCGATATTTATACTCACATCTCGGGACGATTGACGGTCCAAAACGGATAATCAAAATTATTCAGATAAACTCGATACGAACGGATAAACTCGTCGATATTCCGAAACTTCAAATAATCATATTATATTCCTCGGTCGTCGAAATAATCATCCGGAACCGCCCACGAACTTGAAATCACGTGTACAACAACTCTTGAGAAGAGACTCAACTCAAATTCTCAGCCGATAATTAAGTCGTAAACAAAACCGGCAAACCACACAACTATCGAAAAACTGCGATTACGCGCTAACTCATGAATTACGATGATTACGCTACCGATTCTGGTTCAGGTCGTCACAAACGGGTAGTGGAAATCCTGAAAGGACCAAGCATCACGAAAACACCAGAAGAGATCTTCACCATCGAGCCATACGCTAGTTGGATAGACCCAATCATCAAATACAAAAGCAAGGGCAAACTCCCAGCAGACCGAGCACAAGCACGAAATATAATAGCCAAAGCGGTCAACTTTAGCATCCGACACAACAGCCTATATCGACAGAGGAAAGTGTGGGCCAACCTCAAATGCGTCACACCATAGAAGGGCGATATGATTCTGAGGGAAATCCATTCGGGCGTATGTAGCCACCATGCAGGGGCACGATCGATCGCACAGAAGGCACTGCAAAGTGGATTCTGGTGGCTTACCATTCATGCTGATGCGACCGCAATTACAATGATCTGCCACCAATGCCAGCTATACGCACACAAGAACGATACGCCTGCAGTCCCCTTATCGATCCTCACTTCTCCAGTTTCGTTTGCACACTGGGGACTTGATCTAATCGGAGAACTTTCGAAATCCAAGGGCCAATATTGCTACTTCATCGTGATCATTGATTACTATACCAAGTTTATCGAGGCCGAACCAATGGTCAAAATCATGACCGAAAAGGTTAAGAGATTCATGTGGCGTTTTCTCTACTGTCGCTACGGCACCCCACTCAACATCATCACCAATAATGGGCCGCAATTCCACAACGACGAGCTCAAGGCATTCTGTAGTAGACAGGGCACCAACCTGGTATTCACATCACTAGCACACCCTCAGACAAATGGACAGGCAGAAGCAGCCAATAAAATCATCAACGAAGGAATCAAGAAGAAAATCGAACTCATCGAGAAAGGAGACATCTAGTACGTACGATGGCCCACACTCATCCCGGAAATACTATGGTCAATCTGAACGACTGTAACGGCAGCAACAGGAGAAACCCTGTTTAGCCTCACATTCGAAACGGAGGCCGTACTACCACTCGAACTACATATAGAAGCCCAAGAATCGAAAGCTATGAACCCACCACAAACGAAGAGGGACTACGACTCGACAACGACCTCCTCGAAGAGAAATGGGACAAGGCACACCTCCACAACACTGCGAACAAGCAGCGAGTCGCTCGCCTATTCAACCAGCGTGTTTAAGAGCGCCCACTCCAACTGGGGAATTAGGTCATGAAGGCAATCCAAACGAAGCCAAAGAGTTTACGCCCGTCATGGGAAGGTCCATACGTCATTGATGCAGTCGTAAGCCCAGACACGTTCTACATCAAAGACATGTTTGGAAGAAGAATAGGCAACCCCTGGAACACGCAGCACTTGAGAAAATATTTCCACTAAGTATTCATCTACTTGCGTTTGATTGGCACTAACGCTCGTACATCTATTGTTTTGTGTAACTTTGTATGAGTACAATCGCATGTTTTATTTTTGGCCAGCGACAGTGAAAGTTAATATACATCAAAGGCAATCAAACACAATGTAAGTGAAATAAAGGTACTTCGATATATTCCAAAAAAAAAAGAGTTGTACATAATTCAGTAAACGCACGCAGGTGCAAAAGAAAAATGCTACAAAAAAGAGAAAGCAAAAGTACAAGCTAATCAGTTGGCCCCATCAGTGGCGTCAGCCCCAACCTCATCCTCAGCAAGCGCATCGACCTTAGGCTCCTCGAGCGAACGCTTCAGCTTTTCGGCTTCAGTGGCTTGCCAAGCTTCGAACTCTTCTACCTTGACAAATGGAAGCACGAGCTTGGATAAGTCATCAGATTGGACGTTGGCTTCAGCGGTAACCAAGTCCTCGAACACGTCCAAACTCTTGAAAGCCTCGACCGCATCGACCTTGACCTTTTCAAACTCAGACGACGCCTTGAATTCGGCCACCCCCTCCTCCGCAATCTTCTTGCAAATTTTCTCCGTCATCTCATGCGTCCGAGCCTCAGCAAGCTCGCACTCCAGCTCCGCAATCCAAGCACCGCTGAATGATTGGAGGGCAGCAAGGTCCATCTCCAGGATGGTGATTCCAGACTGAGACTCCCCCATCTCCTTCTTCAGCTCATTGAGCTCACGAACCAGCTCATTCACTCGGGAGATCTTGCGTTCGGCTATGTCCGTGGACCTCGTCAGAGCCTTCTACATCTTGGCCACTTCTGCCATTAGCCGCCTGCTTTCGACTTTCGCCTTCGACAATGCGATTGGCTGTAGCATCGACCCCTCTAGGCCCTTGATGAGGAAGAGCTGGTGCTAGAGCTGGGTGCATGTGTCAAATGATGCGTTCAGAGACTCGCTCGGAGTCACGCTAAGTTGACGCCACTTCTGCAATGACTTTTTTCCCGTACCCATGGAACTCTGG
The DNA here is from genome assembly GCA_946800695.1 of Geum urbanum. Taxonomy (NCBI): domain Eukaryota; kingdom Viridiplantae; phylum Streptophyta; class Magnoliopsida; order Rosales; family Rosaceae; genus Geum; species Geum urbanum. Next base: position 8,916,532 of record OX326997.1, read on the forward strand.
ATGCGAGCAAGGAACTCTGAGGACAGCATCTTTTTTCCCGCCACAACAACAGTAACGCTCGGGGAGGCTTCGGTAGACGGACCCCTGGAGCGTTTGAGTGGACATCTGGACGCCCTTTGATCATCTGGCCTCCTTGCCGAACACCCTGGCTGGGGCACCCCCGCATCTCCAAGCTGACAGAAGGGAGAAAGCTCGAACGAACTCTTGGAGGAGCCCGTGTTGGCAGAAGAATGGGACTTGCTCCGAGAGCCGGAGCATAGTCGACTTTGGCTTTGGCGTTTGTCCTCGCGATCGATCCGGCGCTCGCAACGCTCCTTGCTCCGCACCTCTTTCTCCCGGCAGAGGCGGTCCTTTCGAGCTTGCTAGCCTTCTTCCCCTCGACCGGTGTCGAGAGTAGCCCCTTCACCTCGTTCCTCAAGAGTAATGGCCGACAGTTGAGGCCCTGACAACCGCGCCCACGGCCTCCACCTCGAGAACCGGATAGAGGTACTGATTGCAATCCAGGGCGTGCAGTACGGGTTAAATAGTGTCGCTATAGACGAGATGGTTGTTTCCATCCTCCACGACCATACGGGCATGTCTGGCCCTCTCCATCAGCACCAGCATAGGCTAGTGGGCCGCATCCTGTTTGGCAGTGGAACGAGATTTCTTCATTTTTGTTGCAACAAATAAAATACAAGGGACACGTCAGCCTGAAAACCCACACAAATGGTACGAACAAACGCAGTAAAGGAGGAAGTCACAAACGTACCAGGAGGGTGTGAGAGACCACAGCGTTCAATTAACTCCCAGTGATTGGCCGCCCAGAAATTCCTTGCGTCCGGGTGGGGATCAAAGGCGAACTTGATTCGTGCTAAACGCCTTTCCTCCAAACGGGTGAGGGGGTATGATTGTTGATCTACAAAAAACACAAGGCATTAGCAAGCACGAATACGAAACGATATGATCAGAAAAACGCCGATAGCCGGCAATACAACACCACACCTAACGGTTGAAAAGACTCGGGGACCCGATGTATCTGATTGCGTCCACGCAATAGCACACCATCAGGATTATCAAACTCCCACTCACCACCGACAAGGCAATGATACTGGCGCCAGGCAGTAGAAGAGGAAGGGGGCTCCGTCAACCACCATTTCGTTTGGGGCTCCACCGTTATTATACCCTTGTACTTAATACACGGGGAGTACTTCAAACGGAAGAAGTGACCGATCTCCATATAGGTGGGGAACTGCAGCCTACTGAGCTTCCAGATATTGTGAAATGTGATAAGCACGCGTGTCAACATAGGACCACACTGGCCTAACGTGATGTTGAAGAGAGCGAGCGCATACTGGAAGAACGGATGGAGTGGAAGCTTCAACCCAGCCTTGAGCTGGAACTCGCTTACACATACGTAACCGCGAGGGGGACGCGTGAACAATTCACCTTGATGGAGAGCCCTCAGCTTCACCGTTCAGGGAATGAGGTAGTCCCAGTACCACCGCTCGATCTCGCGTATCGACGGGGACCCCTTTGGCTCTTGAACCACCTGGCCATCCGTGAGACTCCACAGCATGGGCTCGCCTAGAGGGAGTACGGGGAGAGCAGCCCCTGATGCCCATCCACCACAGTGTAGGATGATGTAACCATGAGAGCCTCTGGAAGAGGAGGTAGACGCCTCACCGCTTGGCACCTTGATGTTCAGACCGAATAATCACTGACCCGCTCTACTCCATATTCAGGATGGATGACCTACGCAAAGCACCACCAGCGTTAACGGACAGAGGGGAGATGCTCAATACGCTATCAGACGAAGAGTCTGAAACACTATTGGCAGGACTGTGTGACCCTATACTAAACCTAGGGGTTTGTGGAAGAGACTCATCGCTAGAAATGGCTACAGATTCTATGATCCTAATAGAAAAGCAAATAGGAGAATAAGCCAAATGACGATTGCGTGAAGTGCCGCGATCCCAATTCTTCACATAGCACAAACAGGTACCCACCATTTTGCAACACCCAAAAATAGATCAAAAACCCCAAAAGCAACAAAACCCTCAAGAACAATACTGTTCTTCATTACATACCCAGAAAAAGCCCAGAAAATGGCAAAAAACCCAGAATTCTATTAAGCACCAAAGAATGCAGTACCTAAACCAGTCAAACGCACTCCACAAATAGCCAAAACCACAAATTCTAGAAATTTACCACAAAAACAGTAACAAAACGTACATAAACGTACAAAAGCAACACAAAAAACCACACATTTTGAAGCAAAGTAAAGGAACAAGCAATTACCTTTACAAGACAACAGGAAGATTCATGAGACTAAAAAGCTCCAAATTGTTTACAAAAGCTTCGGGATAACGTTTTGGCAGAGTTTTAGTTGAGAGTGAAAGTGTAAAAAGTGAGGACATCGAAACTAACCCTAGGCGAACGCCTACCGTTTATTTTCAGCTCTTCCTACCGCAAGATTACGACATGTGTCTCACGCACCTTACACGCTCCCGCTAAAATCAAATTACCCTACCGCTCAGAATTTCGTACGCCACACGTCACACGTGCAGCAAATAACTGTAAAAATGTCTGACACACGGGTATGTCAAACAACAGGTAACCGTTACGAAATCGAAAATGTTAGAATACGAAAAGATAAGGGGGCCCACTTCGAAAACAGCAACATCATGTTTCGGAGTCCAACCCCCCCCCCCCCCCCCCTCTTGATAGTGGAACAGCCACAAAGTTCACACTATCGTGGTATGAGTAGCAACATCACTTATTACCACGAAAGCAGCTCCAAACAGCAACATCAAGTTTCGGAGTCCACCCCGATAGTCGAACAGCAACAACGTTCGCACTTTCGTGGCACGAGTAGCAACATCATTTGTCGCCACGAAAGCGGCTCCAAACAGCAACATCAAGTTTCAGAGTCCACCGCGATAGTCGAATAGTAACAACGTTCGCACTATCGTGGCACGAGTAGCAACGTCACTTGTCGACACCAAAGTGGCTCCAAACATCAACATCAAGTTTTGGAGTCCACCCCGATAGTCGAATAGCAACAACGTTCGCACTATCATAGGACGAGTAGCAACATCACTTGTCACCACGAAAGTGATTCCAAACAGCAACATCAAGTTTCAGAGTCTACCCCGATAGTCAAAATAGCAACAACATTCGCACTATCGTGGCACGAGTAGCAACATCACTTATCACCACGAAAACGGCTCCAAACAGCAACATCAAGTTTCAAAGTCCACCCCGATAGTCGAAATAGCAACAACGTTCGCACTATCGTGGCATGAGTAGTAACATCACTTGTCGTCATAAAAGCGGCTCCAAACAGCAACATAAAGTTTCAGAGTCCACCCCGATAGTCGAACAACAACAACGTTCACATTATCGTGGCACAAGTAACAACATCACTTGTCACCACGAAAGTGGCTCCAAATAGCAACATCAAGTTTCAGAGTTCACCCCGATAGTCGAACAACAACAACATTCGCACTATCATGGCACGAGTAGCAACATCACTTGTTGCCACGAAAGCGGCTCCAAACAGCAACATCAAGTTTCGGAGTTCAACCCGATAGTCGAACAACAACAACGTTCGCACTATCGTGGCACGAGTAGCAACATCACTTGTCACCAAGAAAGCGGCTCCAAACATCAACACCAAGTTTTAGAGTCCAAAAAGATAGCCTCACGGAACGAACATTCGACATCCGACCTCGGATCAGCTCTTCATCGAAGAGTTGGGGAACTTGGGGTATCGGGGCGCGGACCCCTCCCTGAGTGACTATAGCCCAATCCACTTTTCTGCTAAAGACCCATACAGAATTTGGTAGAAACAACCACGGGTTCATCTTTGCATAATAGAGGCCAAGACCATGGGGTTTGAAAGAGGGAAGCAAGATAAATTTTTTGATACCAACCTCGTCGATTTTGGTGGTCGGACGAGGAGAGAGAGAGAGAGCCGCGGGAGAGAGGAGAGAGAAAGGAAAGATAAAAATCTGACCCCAAATGGAAGGTGTTGACTTTTCACTTTGGGTATGTCGCTTTTATACTTGCGACTAATTCACCTCGCAAATTTGTTTTAAAAACTTTCATTGACCATAACTTCTTCATCGTAACTCTGATTGTAGCACTTGATGTGGCTACGAACTCGTCTCGATAAACTCTACAACTTTCCTCAATATAATTTTCTAAAATAGAAATTCTCATTATACTTGTCCAATTACGACTATTTCATTTTCGATAAACTTCTGCTAATCATAACTTTCTTGTCATAACTCCGTTTTTGGAATTTTATGTGTCTACGAACTCGGCTTGATAATTTCTACGACTTCCACCCGAAGTCAACCAATTTCGATAATCTAATAAAAATTAAAATAAAAAGCTCACAATAAATATCGACGGTGATAAAACTAACTACCTTTCTCGATTAACCTTAAATAAATCATAAAATAGAATTTTTAGGACGGAGTGTCACATAACTCTTCAATTTCAGCTTCTCTAGTCAGTTTTAACTCTGTACTATACTTGGTAGAACGGCCAACAAAATTCATAATCTTAATCAACAATGAAAAAATCTCCAAACAACTCTAACTTCTTCTGCTGTACCAATCAGAGCAAGTTGTAAACAATGAGCAAAACAATGTATATAATATGCATATGGACAATCTTGAAGAAATAATACTTGTAGTCCATTCCATGAGCCGCGCATATTGCTAGCATCATCATAACCTTGCCCACGCACATTATCCACTAAAAGGTTGTATTTACCCAATACCTTGCATATCTCATCTTTAAGAGTTTGGGCTTTCATGTCAACAACATTCATAATAGCAAAGAATCTCTCCCTTATAAAGCCTTTGCAATCAACAAATCGTAGAACAATACTCATTTGTTCCTTATGAGAAGAATCACTTGCTTCATCAACAAGAAGACAAAATTTGTTATTCCCAACTTCTTCTCGGATTTTACCTCTGACTTTATTGGCCCAGATGTTGAGAATCTCCTTCTGTATTGTTGGTGAAGTGTACTTTGCATTGAAAGTAGCATTATCTAAGACTCTCTTGACCTCTAGATTGTTCCATCCAAAAGCCTCTTGTAATTCATTAAAATTTCCACAATTATCTGAAGTCAATGACTCATCATTACCTCTAAAATCCAATGCTTGAGTCCCCAAAAATTTGACACTCTCCACAATTGTATTTAGACGCAACCGATTCTCCATCACTTTTGATGCTGGTAATCTATTTAACACTTTATCAATATGCGTTGATGAATTTCTCAAGTTTTTCCATTGTTGCATAGCAAAATGATGTGCAGATTTGATGTTGCCCACATGCTTTTGGAAAGCACACTCGGCTCCTCCAACTCTCTTCCCATTTCTGAAACCGTCCACTCTAAATGACTTCTGTGACCTGCCTTTATAAAAAAAGAAAGCATGGGAAACAATAGGCTTTGTTTATGTTAATTGAATACTCCAACCAAGAAAATTTTGTGAACCAAGATTCATTAAAGCGACGATTTTGATCTCCATCTAAGTGAACCGGATACTCTACTAATTTCGGTTGACATGGTCCTAGCAAGACATATGACAATCGAACATTATCGTGTTCTTTTTATAGGATAACTGCATATTTGACAATGTATACCTAGATCACGTTCAAGAGAGTTGCTATTAAATTCTTGATTCTTCTCAACTGTTTGAGACTCATCTGTTTCATTTTGAGGTTGAGGATGTGTAGCTTGATTGTGATCCTCATAAATTAAGGCAATAGAAACATGAGATGGGTTTGGGCTTGTAGACTCTTCTCTTGAAGATTCTACATCTTTTTTGAAGAATGATAATATAGTCTTCATTAATGTAATGGCTTCTGAGTATCCATCTAGAATATTACAAATGATTCAATGTTTATACAAGAATAAAAATTCAGGAAATAATCAAATTCAAAGCCTCAAATTCAAAAACGTGATAGTTGGTGCAACTCTATAGTTATAGTTTTGACTTTAAATGTGAAAAATTGAACAGAGATTAGATAAAAATAACTCCGATTCTTGAACAATATTGATCAGATTATGGAACTCATAGAAGTTGAAAAACTCGTTCTTATTTTTTTGGACGACAGAACTCCTCGTTCTGTACTTCTATTGGAAAAGGTATAAGGGGTTGTCTTAGGAAAATAGGAGATTAATTAAAATAAACTACGACCACTTTCTTTATTTAATAAAATAGTTATTTAAACCTAATGGTGGCCGATGGTGTACAAGATACTAATGTATAATTGAAGATTTCAAAATCTTCTAGTTGCGTGTGAACTGAGACGGTTTGACTTCCTTTTAATTTTTTTTATCTGGGCTATAATCACTAACTTTCTAATTGTATATACATATATATATGACATGCTATTTGACAAAGTTTTAAAAAATTCACTGGGCTGTAGCCCATAGAATGTTGTACTATCATCCGTCTCTGCTTGCTAGCATAACTTGTTCTGAATCCTTCGGGTAACTAACACCCAAAACCACTAATAGTTCCTACTCTGAACACACACATTAGATATAAGCTAAGAGCACTAATTTGAGAATTTATTGTATCTGTTGTATTTCCATTTTAGACTAACTGATAAGAATAGGAACATGCTCATGACAATAAAAGAAACAAACTATTGCAAAAGAGTGCTAAGCTGACCTCAAGCAAGAACCTAGGAAACATGTGCTTTTATTTTGTATTGATTTTTAACCTCCTAGTAAAACGGGGGCTTCAATGAGATACCACCATCCAATTTCAGGGATATTTCCCCACCAACCTTTTCATATGGCTGATCAAAAGTCCTCCCATAGCTTCTTGTCTCCTCTACCTCTTTTTCCTTGACATAATCCCACACAGTCAACATTTTCCCAAAATCACATTCCATCTCTTTCAATTTTTCAACAATGTATAGTTGGATAACTCTGCTTCCAATCACAATAATTATACACACATAAGATCATCAATTAAACAAAGACCAATATTCCAACTTTTTTAACTTATGAACCAAGAAAAAGAAGACACTGAACATTGACTTAAAAAATTAAAGACAAAAATGCACCTGATGGGTGATCCACATCAGCATAATATCATAGGCAGCACCAAATGTGAACCCAAATCAATAGACGTCTACATCGTAAACAAAAAGCCTTAGTACCTCTGCCTTGCTGCTATCAGATACACATTCTGAGACATGTATGGCTCTGAAAACTTCAAATACAAAAACTAATTCTTGGTCACTTCCTCCACAATAGCTTCTCATCAATACCAACATATCTATCACGCCCATCATAATCAGCTTCATTCTCAAATGGTTGATTTGGGTACATTTTGACCAAAAAATCTCTCTAAATGGCTGTTCATTCTCCTCATCAATGCATACGGTTCATTATCTTCGCACACAAAAAAATGATGCTTTGTTTCATGGAACGAACATAGCTTACATGATTCAGAGTGTAACAGGACCAAAAAAGAAAGGCCCATCATCGAATTTCGAAAGAGTAGTTTCAATATAGTCAAATGCAACACCTGCTTTGACATATGATGAAAGCTTACATTGGCTTTTATTCATCTTGAACAACATCAAAACAACAAAATAGTAAAAGGTGAACTCACCACCAGCTGCCTCAATTCCATCTCCTTTTAAAAAATGAAATCACATGTTTGCTGAAGGAGCTTGTGTAGAAAAATAACTGTTCTGCAAACTCTCTCTTAATAGGATCCTACATTTACATATTATGAGCTTTAATAGTACATAAAGAAGTAAAATATATCTTAAAAAAACATACACAAATCTTACATTAGGGAACAGTGAAGGAGGCCCTTCAAAGTTAATGTCGATGTATCTCATCAAGTCAAGGCTCTCTTCTTTGACTTCGTTATTGTGTTCAAGTGATGACACCTGCATTCAAATTTCATATCAGTCAAACAAAGGATAATGAGCATATACATAGCTCCTTCATGTCCCTCTAAAATTTCAAAGAAAGGCTAGTCTGGTTTCTATTAACTACAAACTGAGGTAGTAAATAGATGATCCATGACTCAACAACAACCCTTGTGCAATCTATTACTATAATTATTTCATTGCGGCTTTGCGGAATTTTGCAATGTCTCTATATCAGGCTTTTAAAAAAATGATCACTAAAAAGTTTTAAATGAAACACACAAAATCAAGAATACACATACATTAACCACATAAATTCACCTTGTTAAGAGGGTAGACTTTACCCTTGTACCAAGGAGGCCTGTCTTGCAGATTAATAGGAACCAATTCTATCTTTTCGTCCAATTCATGTTCTCAACAATCATCACCGGTTAAAAGGGTATCATCTCATGGCCAACACAAAGCCTAAGTACCATCAACATAGTAAAGATTGTGCCAGTATGCCAAACACAGTCAAGCAAGCAAACACTAAGAGATGTTCACCAATAAGAGCCAATTGTAAAAGGTAAAACAAAACAAATCCATATTTCAAATTAGGCAATGTAAGAAACAAACCATTTATTCTTAAACCCTAGAAAATGCTTGATCTTTACAACAAATTAACAAAACATCAACATCCAAAACATCTCGACCATCTTAGATTTTTAACTTAAATTTCCAGTAAAAACTTCAGCTACCTAATATCGATCCAGTCTATCTAAACAGTCAAAGCTTTTCTAAGCTTGAACAATTAGGTAACAAAAACACCTCAACAGATTCCAGAACATAGTATTAGGATATAAACTTATCCAATTTTGAAAGATTTAGACTTTAAGCACAAATAATCAATCTTTTGTACCCAGAAACGGAAACCCAAAACTATAAACTCAACAACAAAGTCAACTAACCAATTGCATGAAAAATTAGATGCTAAACAATCAAATGCAAACCCAAATATTCAAAACTGATGAAGCTATGAACCAAAAACATGAGAGAACAAACCTTATATCTGCCTGGCAGATATGTAAGAAAAACAAACCGGTCGAGTTGTTGATGCTAAAGTATTGTGTTGTTTCTGAATATTAAGCTAGACGATGCTTACTAAACAAATTACCCCATACAAGACTACACCAAACTGAAATGAAAACAACTCTAGGGCACACAAATACCAACACTTAAGCTCATATCTAGCATAAACACACATCAAAACCAATACCTATATAATCACAATCGGAACATTACCTCTCATTCGGCGATGTCATCTTCGTTCTCCACCGGCGCCGCGGCCACATCGTCATTGGAGCCGAGAGACTTGTCCATGGTGGCCTTCTCCTCCGCCTCATTCATTCGCTCCTCCTCAAAGGAATCATACACGACGCTCTCGCCATGGCTCTCTCCCCTTAGATCGAGGGTTTGTCGAATAAGGAAAAAGAGGGTATTGAGTTGGACTTTAGATTTTTGAAGCCCCATAGTGAGACAAATAAAATGAGGAAGATCAAGGAGGAAGAGGGCTTGGGTATATATATATGTACTATTTCTTTAAAATGTAATTTTTCCTCAAGCAATCAAGCAATACCTGGGAGAGACTAATCAAAAGCAAGTCGAGGCTTTAAAGCAGCTATAAAAATTTCTCTGTATAAGGAGAGATCGAGAGATGTGAGATATCCCAAATGAAAAAGAAAGAAACTAATCAGAGGGAGATGGAGATATTTACTTCGATTATTACCTTGCTCTGATTGGGTTGTGTTAGAGAGGCTAGTCGATGACGATGTCGATGGACCGGCGGCGTCGAAGATCGGAGATTAAGAGACGAATCAGAGATCAGAGATTGAGTGATTGAGGAGATTAGAGATTAAGAGTCGAATCAAAGATCAGAGATTGAGAGATTGATTACCAGAGAGATAGATTGCAAGAGTGAGATATGAGAAATCGAGAGAGAAGCTGAGATGACGCTTCAAAGACCAAAAACCCCTTAAACATTAGAATGTACAATGAACCCTTAAGACTCACCGTTGTTATATAGGATTATCCCTATGGCCAATATTTTCTATGCAATCCGCCACAAAATTGGCTTCTTTAAAGATGTGGTTGAATGAGATACTCTGGAAATTATTAGTGATGCTCTTAATGTCCTGGATGATAGGTTTAATTTTCCATGGCCAAACATACTCCATATTGAGGCAACCAATGATGAGGGAGGAATCGCCTTCAACATCTAACTTAGTGATGCCTTTCCTTCGAGCTTGATACATACCCTCTCTAAGAGCAAGCGCCTCCACCATGGGGACAGAATTCATGCCAAAAGCTTTAGCACCTGCAGAGATGGGGGCTCCAAGGTGGTCTCTGATGATAAAACCTCATACTGCTCTACCTTGCCACCATCTAACACAGATCCATCAGAATTGAGTTTGTAATGATCTGGATCTAGTGGTGACCACTAGATAACAGGAGTAGCAGACCTTGGACTTGAGTTGTTGCCATTTGCCTCTAGATATTGGTTGAGGACAATGTTTTAAAATGGAAACGTGGACATGATGTGATTTTTTACGAGAGCATCACATACATGATAGTTTTGACGCGTTACGAGTCAGCCTTTTGAAGAAAAAAAAATTATGTATATAAAAATGAATGTTAAAGACATAAATTTAGAATTTTAAAGAGAAATCTATTAAGCCTTTAAGATAATTTTGATAGGTGTCACATTTTAATTAGTGAAATCTATATTACATAAAATAGACCTTTCCACATTTTGATATCAAAGTCTAAAGTCTTCTAAACCTAAACTCACTCTCACTCTAACTCTAACTAGAGTGAGAGTTAGAGTTAGAGTGAGAGTGAGTTTGAAAGAGAGCGTGAGATGAGGCTGAGAGTGATAGTTTGAGAGTTTGAAATGCGGCGGTATATTAGAGAGACCTTGTTTTGAAACCGAAGAAGAAGAAGAAGAAGAAGAAGAAGAAGAAGAAGAAGAAGAAGACGCATGTTTTCGCATTGCAATCGCGTTTTCCCTGATTTTAGTCTCATTTTACGAGTTCTATATGTTTTCCATTTTTAATGTAGAATGATGAAATGATGAATTTGTGTACCGCATTGCGTCAGAGGCGCGTTCTGAGACGCTTTTTAAAACATTGGTTGAGGGAGTTGATGGAGGCAGCTACTGTAGATGAAGAAGTAATTTTTTCATTTCTGAAGACGACAAAGGTTCTAGCCTTCCATATCTGCCAACAAAACGCAATAGTCCAGCTTAAAGAGTTAGGATCATTAATAAAATCTCTACAAAAATCTTTAAGTTTTTCTATGAAATCCTTCCCAGAGTTTGGGTTAAAAACTTTAGCTAAATTCCAGACTTCCTTGGCATATCTGCAATCACAGAAAAGATGTGTAATATTTCCTTCCGCATTCTGACACATAGGACAAACATTTGTAGTAATCAAGTTATGCCTCATCAATCGGTCTCTTGTTCTCAATCTTTCATGTAGCAAGATCCATCTAAAGATTTTCATTTTTGGGGGCATCTTAAGTCTCCAAAGTTTATCCAGGAGCTACTGGTATTTGTGTTTTTGAGTATGTTCTACCTGGAAAAGGGAAGCAGTTTTGACTAAAAATATACCATTAGGGGCAGGCCCTTATATAAAACAATCATCCTGGTCAAACCGGGGGATAGGAATACCTGTAATTGATTGACAGTATTATCAACAAACCAAAGTTTCAGTTTATCAATGTTTCAAACCTTACCAATAATGAAATCACTTACTGTCTCTACCCTATTAATAAGCTGGAGCTTGCATGTTATAGTCAACCACTTCAGAGAGTGGTTTCTGGAAGGCCCAACAATCAGTCCAGAACTTTATGTTCTCCCCAGTGCCTACAATCCAACTTATTCCCTGTTAAACAATTTTCTACTATCTAGAATTCTTTTCCAAGCAGTAGAATTAGTAGTCTTTTTCTTAGCTTAAAAAAATCTGTTTTGCTAAGACACTTCTTCCCAATAAGTTGTACCCACCAGTTATCATGGTCAAAAAGTATTTTCCAGCCTAATTTGGCTAAAGCAGTGTTATTAAAAGTTTTTGCAGTACTTAGTCATTTTTGGGGATACGTACCTTATTCCAGGCTATGGGATTCAAATTTGAACTCTTCCACCCAAAAGAAATGCCTAGATAGTTTATCAACTTCATTACAAACCTTTTGAGGGAACTTGACATAAGATATAATGTGGTTAGGCATCCCAGCAAGACTAGATTTGATAAGGGTCAGCCTAGCAGCTCTTAAGAGTGAGTTTCTTTTCCAACCTGCTAGCTTATTTGAAATTCTAGAAATCAACTCATTAGGATTTAAAGGGTATTTCCAATGGACCACATTATTTATACCTAAATATTTGCCAATAGTTGTCTTATGGGGGATCTCTAGCACCATAGAGATTTCATTCTTAGTACTAGCAAGGACTTCGGGAGAAAAGTAAATAGAAGACTTTTGGAAGTTAATTTTTTAGCCCAGAAGGATCAGAAAAATTATTTAGAACTTTCAAGACATTCCTAGTAGCTTAAGGAGAAGTTTTGCAGAAAATGAGGCAATCAGCTGCAAACATCAAGTTTGATGTTCTAAGGCCTTTAGGACTCGTAATTATGCCCGCATGATTTTTTGGCTTATTAGAAAGGAAATTAAGATGTCTGATTAAGAGTTCCATGCAAAGAATGAACACATAGGGGAAAATTAGGTCCCCCTGTCTAATTCCTCTGGTAGGAGAGAAATAACCTTCTAGTTTTTCATTAATCAAAATTAAAAATGAGACAGAACTAATACATTCCAAGACTGGGTTAATCCAATGGTGATCAAACCCATATCTGGCTAAATAGCTTCTAATAAATTTCTAACTCAGAAAATCATAAGCCTTTTCTAAGTCTATTTTCATGGCCATAGCTCCCAGTTTACCTTTTTTCCTCCTAAAGTCATCAAAAACCTCATGAGCAATAAGAATATTATCATGTATAGCTCTTCTTGGGGCAAAAGCTCCTTGGTTCTTGGAGATACATTTATCCAACAATGGTTTAAGCCTTATTACAAGAACTTTAGTAATAATTTTATAGGAAATATTACAAAGACTAATCGGTCTGTATTGATTCACATTCTCGGGTTCAGTAACTTTAAGGATGAAAGCAATATTTTTATGGTTCAAAAGTTTTAGACTAGCAGTATTATTAAAAAAGAATTTAACTAACTTGGTGATTTTTTCACTAACCTCATTCCAGTTATGGTGGTAGAAAAAAGAATGTACTCTATCTGGCCCAGGGGCTTTGAGGGGTCCAATTGATTTGACTGCACAAAGGAATGAAAGGATCTCTTCCTTACTCACATGTCGTGTGAGTAAGAGATTATCTTGTTCAACAATACAGGGGGACAAAATAATAATGAATCTCTCACGGCTGTCATTATTTGGCTAGCTCCCTATCAGCTTAAAATCTCTTCTTAAAGTCTCTAACAAAACAATTGACAATAGTATTCATGTCAGTAGTCTACTCACTATCATTTTATCTTGATTTTTCAATTATGTCGCTTTTCTTTCTTATTGTTGCCTGGGTATGAAAAAACTTTGTATTGAATTCTTCTAGTTTTAACCAATCTACTTTTGCTTTCTGAGTCCACAAGAGCTCTTCATCTCTGTAGCATTCCATGAGTTCTTTTTTCAGCTCCTTATTTCTGCATTGGAGAGAAACATCGGTAGTTTCAGGCATTAGTTGATTTTAGATAATAGAGATTTTCTCTTGGAGGTCCTTAATTTTATAGAAAACATCTCCAACAGTACTTTTATTCCAATCCTCTGCAAGATAAATGAATTTACTAATAACAATAGAAAAGTTCTTCATGTGATCACAGTCATGGTCAAAGGACCAAGCAAAGTTAACTAAATTCTTGAAGGAAGGATGATTTTGCCAAATGGCTTCAAACTTGAAGTTTCTATTGTTGTTCCTTTTACTCTCCTGATATAGTCCAAGGCAAATAAGGCTGCGGTCAGAACTATTAATGGGAATATTCTCTATATACATATCAGGAAAACAGGTAAGACTTTTAGCATTAGAACATTACCTATCTAGTTTTTCAAAAATTGGAGAGTTGTCCTTATGTTTATTTGTTCAAGTGAAAGGGATTCCTTTACTGGCCAGCGAGACCATACCAGTGTTATCCAAGAATCTGTTAAAATTCAGCATATATCTAGTAAATATGTGATTGCCACCACACTTTTCTGATAAACAAGAGATTATATTGAAATCCCCAACAAGGAACCAAACATCATCATTTAGAGGTCTCCGATCAGAAATAATGTTCCAAAGTTCTTGTTTTTTTTTTGGGATAGCTGTAAACAAAAGTAAAATAACAAACATGATTTAAGCTTGCATTACTGATAGAACAATGAACATAACGATCATGATGCTTGATAACATCAAGCTTAATAGTTCTGGACTTCCAACAAAGAAAAATTTCTCTACTCTATCCTATAGCAGGAATGCATAAGTGTTAGTCAAAAGGAAGTTTCCTAACTATCTTATTACCATTTTAAATTTATGCCCTAATGTCAATAACACAGGACATTCAGACCTAAACTTGACTCATAAAAAGCTACCTATGCTTGGAAACCAGGCCAAGAACTACCCTGGCCGTTCTAGTATGCCACTCTGATTTAAACTACTATTTAGTCTCATCCTCAGCCTTCATGGCCATCATATGATTTGACTCCCAGTTCTGGATCATATCACGCGTACGCTTCCTTGGACTTGTGAACATATCATTCACATCCATCATTTCTTTTCCTTTACTCTTAGAATTACCAACAGACACAACAAGTGATCACAGCAGATAGTTACCACGGTCATTCCCATCAGGACCAATGACATCTTCAAAACCCTTCTGCTTATAATTATCCATGAAATCATTAAAGAAAGCCTCATAGAAATCTACAGTAGTGGTTAGAGAATACTCACTCAACGGATCCACAATAGTGTTCAGATCACGTAATCTAGGAGATAAGCATAAGGGCACAATAAATGATAGGGAAGAAAAGGAGAGATCAGAGCTCTCCTCGATAGAATTCAAAAAAAGGCTCACCATGTCCTAAGAGTTTAGGGAAGGTTCAGATAGTTCCTTATGAGTTCCAACAGTGTTAGCACATCCAATGATAATGGTGCCACGATATCCACGACTCCCACAGCCACCTCTGGTAACATCTCTATAAGATCTGCCTCATCTGGTGTAGCTGTTATGCCTTGGAAGAGATCTAGCTCCAATAATGGCCTGCCAAACACCATTCTGTCCCGTAAAGGTTTTCATAGCATGGTTTCTCTCTGCTTCAGGATTGTTGGTCCATGTTGATAGTATACGTTGCATCCTAATAAGTACTATTTAACAAAGAGTGCATGATTAATTGGGTACTTTATTTGCTTTACAATTAAGACGACACAGTATTACATATATAATGCGACTACATGATGCATCAATTCATTTTAACAGGTTTCCAACTATGTTGCGGACAAGTATTAATGTCGACACTTCATCTCATCATGTCACTAGACGGATGCGCCCATGCGATAAACCAATAAAAGTCATAACCTAGACAAACACCAAAAGTGCACAATTCGAGATAAAGTTTACTTCTACATTCTACATACAAATATAGGCTTTTTTCAAAGCCCACAATTGCCTTCCACTCGTTGCATTTTTAGGGCTAATTAAGCTCCTAATCCAACTATATCAATTATATATGTCATTTTTTTGAAGTATCAATTATAAAGACAATGTTCTCAGTCATTTCTTTAATATATTATTTCCTTTCCTATACTTGGATTCTGATGTGAGCTCTATCTTTTTCGAATAATATAAGAGTTCATTAAAACCTTCACGGCCTAAAAAGTTTATACACAATTGATAAGCAACCCTATTTCTATCAAGAGAAGAAGAAACTAATCAAAGCAAGAACTAATCTTTAAATCATTAAAGTCATAATTATCTAACTTACTCGTATCTCAAAAGAATTCCGAAAGTCATATTGAAAAGAGCTTTCATACCCCTGAGCATTCAATTATGGTAAGTAGTAATTCAAATGCGATTTGAATAAGCTGATTATAGAAACTCTAGCTTGTTCACCGGTACATCGAACCATCTAGATCCCATATGTAAAACTCACTTAGATCTCATATTTGGACCCTAATCATCTCCCTTAAAAGCTATATGTTCTGCCCCATCCCTGAAGGCCAAAAGAGATCCAAACAAGATGGTTAGTGCACTGAAACCCTAATAGCCTCAACCCACAAACCATAGGCCCATAATTCGTAGGCCTACAAGTCTAAATCGATCCCACGTAAAACTTGCACCTGGGTTGCTATCATCAGATAGCTAGCCTCACCTGAGATCTCAACTCATTCACAAACTCTCGACCACCACCGTCCGAAATCCAGAAGCGCAAACACCTGACGTCCGCTTTGACCAACCACACCACCCCATCCGGGAGACAACATCACCACCTGAACAACGACCATTCATGACTCCTGTTATCGGCCACTACCAACCCATCAAGAACATACACCTATCTTTTAATCTGCTTCAGACGTGCACTGGCAGGGCGTAGACCACACCTACTAAAAGCTTCCACCGAACAGATTAGGGTATCCACCTTCCAAGGAATAGAAACCAATGACTCTTGCCGAAACTCAAGCCTGACCAACCTCCTAAGAGAAGGCCTGGTCACGACACCAATGAGGGATGTCCTATGCGAGACGCTGGTGAGGGCCACCAACATATAAATCTTGCGACAAGGAACCGCCGCCAGTAGAGAGTGTAGAAAACCTACATGAGTTATGATCCAAGATTTTCAATTCAATATATGTTTGAGTGACTTATAAAAATTATGTGAGCCCTATCTTATCTAACCTTAGTAAGAAAGTACTATATTTCATTTCCTATATTTATACAGTATCACTACCAAAAAAATGGACTTAGACGACGGAACCATTTAGGATTCGTCTACTAAGTACCACTTAGATGACGAAAATATATTTCGTCACCTAAAATAAAAATTTCGTCGTCTAAGAATACTTAGACGACAAAAATATAAAGCTTCGCCTAAGAGAAAAAAATTCGTCATCTAAGGTTTTCTTAGACAACGAAACCAGAAAGTGTCGTCTAAAAGAACAAATTTCGTCCCTAAAAGAACAAATTTCGTCGTCTAAGAAAAACTTAGACGAAGAAATCTAAAAGCATCGCGTATGTAAATAATTTCGTTATCTAAGTGGAACATTAAAAGATGAAATATTTCATCGTTGTAGTAAGGCCACTTACCATTTCGTCGTCTAAGACCATTTCATTGCCTCAGATCAAAGAGTACGACCATGTATACCATATTCAAATGCATATTTTTTTCGTCAAGGGAAGAGAGTAAAAAATTTTGAGACTGAGAGTACTGACAGTTCGAAAAACAGAGTTACAAAAATTCGTTTATGAACGTTTTAGTTTCATTGAATTTTCGATTTTATGGTTGAGTAAGCCGATCAAATTCTTACTAAACTTAGTATTGATCAAAATTTCGTCCACTTACATATTATGTAGTGATGAATATATCTAATATTTGTTTTGTTCAAATTCAATTTCGTTAATATTGATGTGGAGTGAACATAGACATATGAACACTTGAGTTATACAACATTAGTAGATATATAACAAGTTTTAAGTCTTACATCAACTTTATATGTCAGATTTCAATTAATTTCTATCTAGTTGATAAATTAAGTAATTACATCAAAACAAATGCTCGTTACTTTGGAAACAGGTTTACGAATTATATTTTACGATCGTTTTTGTCTTTTAACTATTTTTCGATAATCGATCGCTAAATTCAATAGATTGAATCCTAACCTAATCCGAATTAGGCTGATTTTTTTTCTACAATATTGTATAAATGTAATGGTTATATTTGACGATTTATTTTTGATGATTTTTAAGCAGCTATCCAAAATTAATTTTTCAGATATTAAAAAAAATATAAAAATTTACCCTTAGACCACGAAACTATTTAGATTTCGTCATCTAAGTAGTACTTAGGAGACGAAATCAAAATAGTTTCGACATCTAAGTCATAAAAGCTAGCGGAGATTTTTTTCTGCTAAAATTTTAGAGAAAATTTAGAACACTTATACGACGAATTTTTGAGGTTTCATCGTCTAAGTATTACTTCAGCGACAAAATCTAATTGATTTGTCATGTAAATCATAAAAGTGGGCGGAATTTTTGAAAATTTAAAACACTTAGACGACCAATCTATTAGGTTTCGTCGTCTAAGTCATAACAGTTTGTGGGATTTTTTTGCCAAATCTTTGGGCAAAAATTCAAATCACCTAGAAGACGAAGTGTTTCAGCTGCTTTCGTCAAAAATTCAAATCACCTAGAAGACGAAGTGTTTTAGCTGCTTTCGTCGTCGTTTTAATATTAAAACTCACTCTCTCTCTCTCTCTCTCTCTCTCTCTCTCTCTCTCTCTCTCTCTCTCTCTCTCTCTCTCTCTCTCTCTCTCTCTCTCTCTCTCTCTCTCTCTCTCTCTCTCTCTCTCTCTCTCTCTCTCTCTCTCGCTCTCCCTCCCCCTCCCCCTCCCTCTCTCCAGTCACCACCACCACCACCACCACCACCACGCCGCCGCACGTCCACCACTGCCGTTGGCATCACCACGCTGCACGTCTACCCCTCCAGTCACCACCACGCCACCACCACGCTGCACGTCCACCTCCACTCCACCGTACGCCATTACACTTCACCGTACGATAACTATTATATTTTTGTTTTTATTTTTTTTGTTAATTCAGGTAGGTTAGCTTAATTAGGTTAATTTCATTTAGGCTATGTTAATTTTATTTTAGTTTTTGTTATTTGAGGTTAGCTAAATTAAGTTAGGTTAATTACGTTAATTTGATATAGGTTAGGTTAGGTTAATTTAGATTACGTTATTACAAAATAATCTAAATTTTTTTTATGAATTTTACATTTAAATTAATAATTTGTATTTAATGAATGAATTAGCATTTAACAAAATGTCGGTTTCGTCGTCTAAGTGTTGCATTTTATGACGAAACATTTCTTCGTATTAGTTCATCCTATTTCGTCGTGTAGAACTCTAAACGGAGAATTCTTTTCATTGTTTTAGTGAACAATAAGACCACGAAACTTTTTGATTTCGTCGTCTAAGTACTTAGATGACAACACTTATATGACGAATCTTGGACGACGAAAAATCACTCTTATATAATGAAATTTGTCCGTCGTCTAAGACGACTATTTTTCATAGTGTATATCAATTTTTTGAAACGCAAAACATGGACATGACGCGGAAACTCGATAGCCTCGCATACGTGAAAAAATCGCGACGTGAAACGCGTAAGTTTTTAAAATAAAAATATGTATGGTTAAAAATTCAATAAATATAAACATTCAAGTTTCAAAGTCTTAAAAATTTCAAAGTTCAAACATAAAAATTCAAAATCTCAATCTTAAATATAAATATTAAATCAACTTCATGCTTCAAATTTATCATCTTCATCCAAGCATGATACGGTATTCGTTGCAGATCAATATCTACAGTAGTATCATTCATAGAATGATCTTTATTTCATTTAAATTTATGAGCCAATTTTTTATTTCTTTTGATCAGTAAAATAACGTCATTTTGACAAACAAAAAAACAAAAAAGTAAATTTTTAAACCTTTTAACCTTTTTGCCTATAATATATTAACCTAGCATAATTTTTCTTAAGCCTCACTTTAACTCGAAAAACGTGTAACATTTTAAAACTGTAATGTATACTATCATATACTATCATTTGTGACAATGGTTCTAGCCTTTCTAGAAGATTAGGAGACCGAATTGTCGGCAGATCTTTATCCACAATCAAGTGAATTTACAAAGCTTGTTTCTTTGGTCAATATTGTATGTGATAAAGTTTATATCTTTGTTCGCCGTAGCTTTAATTTATTGTGTAATTGGTGTCTTTAGTTACTATATCATTCAAAACTTCATGATAGTAAATTTTTTCCCATGTATTGAGGAGTTTTGGTTACATGATGATGGATGTATTGGGGTAGTAGAAAGATGTCGGAATGGTGCCACTGGTGATAATCCGTTCACTAAAAATTACCCAGCAGTTATTCCTTACCCACCGTCTGATTTTCTTCAACTAAGAAATTTCTTCAACTAGATCTCTTATCTCTTCTGTCTGATTTTTCTTCAACTTTGAGCTATATATGTCTGAGCTTTCAGATTAAACTATGATCATACCACCCCCAATTATGCTCTCAGCATAAATCCCATTCACAAGAATTGCGTAAAATGGAGGTTATGGCTTCTTGGGCTGTTGTAACCCTATCATCGCTAGCCATTCTCTCTCTCTCGTCTCCGAAATCTTCCATTCAAACTGACTCTGAAATTTCCACCCGGTCCAAAATCTTGGCCAATTATTGACAACCTCAACCTCATCAATGGTTCTCTCCCTCATCATCAATCCCTTCACAAATTATCCCACATTTATGGTCCAATAATGCAGCTCAAGTTTGGCTCCTACCCAGTTATAGTTGCTTCCTCTCCAGAAATGGCAAAACAATTTCTAAAAACACATGATCATGTCTTTGCCTCTAGACCTAAAACTGCCACGGGAAAGTACGTCACTTATAACTACCAGAACTTGACATGGTCACCTAGCGGTCCATATTGGCGCCAAGGCCACAAGATCTTCCTCTCCGAGCTATTCAGCTCCAAGAGGCTAGAGTCTTTTCAGCACATTCGTGTCTTATAATTATTAGTATAGATATCGTTTCTTATTAGGAATATACTTTGTAAAGTGCTATATATACCCCAATTTGGGAGTGAATGAATACAACACAATAACAATGAATTATCCCTGAAACCAAAATTCCACTTAGTATCAGAGCCGAAAATCCTAAGAATTGTACGCTACACCCACACCTTCGATTTCAAAAGGAGATGTGGGTGTCAGATCGAAGGTGTGGGTGTCGCACACTACCAGATCTTAAAGCTATTTTATTCCGTCGAATTGAAACCCCGAATTGAAATTGCAAACCCCTGAAAATCTTACCACCACCACTAAAAATTCCTACCAACGAAAAATTCTTCCACCCTGAATTTATTTATTTATACCTTTGAGGAGATGGTCATCAGGAAGATGTCGCGTGAATCTAAACCATATTACTCAAGGGAAATTTCAGAGTCTTCCCTTCAGGGGGAGAAAAGTGAATGTGAAGGAAATTCTCCGAATCTACTAGAATTTGAAGAAGTAGAGAACTTGGAGAGAAGTTTTTTGAAGTTGAAAGTTTTGAAGCTAGAAATTCATGTGCAAATCCGAGAGCCTCTTTCGATGGATCGAAGGAAACTCTCGATCCATCGAAGCCTACACAGAAGACAAACCCGAGAGCATCATTCGAAGGATCTAAGGGAACTCTCGATCCATCGAAGACTAGATGAGAGATGAACCCGAGAGCATCATTCGATGGATCGAAGGAAATTCTCGATCCATCGAGGACTGCAGAAGTAACAGACCCGAGAAAAATCTTCGATAGATCGAATGGTATTTTCGATGGATCGAAGGGTTTTTTCGATGGATCAAGGATTGAAGCTGAAACGCCACAAATTGAGGTCCAATCTCATGAAGACCCCTCTTCTACTCCATCAGCTGAAGAACATTAGTGAGAACAAAAAAAAAGGATCAAGGAGGCCGAAACTTGGAGCAGCTGGCTGATGTTCTTACTAAATGATTATATCATCAGACATTTGACGATTGAATTGACAAGTTGTGCATGATTGACATCTATGCTAAACTTGAGGGGGAGTGTTGGAAATATTGTTCTATATCTACTTATAATTATTAGTATAGATATCGTTTCCTATTAGGAATATACTTTGTAAAGTGCTATATATACCCCAATTTGGGTGTGAATGAATACAACACAATAACAATGAATTATTCCTGAAACTAAAATTCCACTGAAGAAATGCGAGCTTTCGTCTCGCGACTCTGTGCCTTGTCAGGGAAGACGGTCATGCTCAAAGAGCATCTGTCACGCCTAACCCTTAGCATTATAAGCAGAAGAATGATGGGTAAGGAATACTTCAGGGAGCCTGAGTTTCAGCTTTTGGTGATGAGACTCGAAGAGTTTCATGATATGATAGAGGAGGCATTCTTTCTCAATGGGGTTTTCAATATAGGGGACTGGATTCCTTGGCTCGATTTCTTGGACTTGCAGGGTTACGTTAAGCGAATAAAGGCCTTGACAAAGAAAGCCGAGCCATACTATAATTATGTGCTTGATGAACACATGGCAGAGAGTGGAGGAGTGAAAGATTATGTAGCTAGCAAAAGACATGGTGGATGTACTATTGCAGCTTATTGATGATCCTGATCTTGAAGTTAAGCTCACCATTGCTGGTGTCAAAGCATTTATCCAGGTACGTTCTAGTAATTTAGAGTTATAATTACTTGAACTCTAAAATCTCTAACTAAATCTCTAAAAAATATAAGGTACAGGAGTTTTCCCTAATTTCTCCTAATATATATTGCTCCAATATCATGCAGGATGTAATAGCTGGAGGAACCGATACATCTGCGATGATATTGGAGTGGGCGATGTCTGAACTCATAAAACAACCTCTCCTCATTGAAAAGGCCACCGAAGAGCTTGACAGAGTGATTGGAAGAGACAGATGGGTGGAAGAGAAAGACATTGCACAACTTCCTTATATTGATGCAATTATGAAAGAGACAATGAGGAAACACCCGGCGGTTGCTTTTCTTCCACCACATTTGGCTGTTGAAGATTGCAAGACTGATGATTATGATATTCGCAAGGGGACGAGAGTGTTCATAAACACATGGAGCATAAGGAGAGACCCTTCTGTATGGGATGCACCAAAAGAGTTCAATCCTGAGAGATTTATGGCAAACAAGGCAGTCGATGTGAATGGACAAAGTTTCGAATTGCTGCCATTTGGTTCGGGAAGGAGGATGTGCCCTGGTTATAGCCTTGGACTGAAAATGATCGGGTCTTGCTTGGCCAACATGTTACATGGTTTCAAGTGGAAGTTACCTGATCACATGAAATTAGAATAGTTGGGAATGGATGAAGCTTGTGGATTGGTTACAAATAGGAAATTCCCACTCGTTGCAGTCATGGAGCCTCGGCTTCCAATCCATCTTTATTAACTGCCGCGCCTCTGGATGTTGATCTGCGCGCATCTTCTTACTAAAACTTTTGACAATATTTGAATGAGGCTTCCAGATCAATGGCAAGAACCAGAGAAATAATTGACAAGCTAGTAATAGCTAAGCATTCCGGCTCAGCATTTTTGCTTGTGTTACATGTTATGCATTTGATATGATGCATATATGTCAAATAAAGGTTTCCAATGACCTTTTTTTTTCCGTGTATTAGTAAACCTCTGGGGCCTAGATCATTTGGTTGTTCGTTGCTCACCTATGATGTTGTTGTTATGTCCAACTTATCTATCTATCTATATTATTATTAAGGGAAGAGAGGTTATTTCTCCACTTTCACTGATTCTTCCGTAAGTGCCCTTTTCACCATACATATATATAATTATTCAATTAATTAAATAAATTTTGAAAAATAAAATTCTCAGAACTCTTCATTTTCTCTCGAGCTCTCCTATTTTTTCTCCCTGCATAAAACTGCAAAAATAACTCTTCAAAAAAACTGCAAAAAACTATAGAATTTTCACCACTTGGTATCCACCAGTGGCGGATTCACATACAACCCAGCCTAGGCAACTGCCCAACCTGAAATATGTGATTTAGCCTTGAATTAGAGTTTTTAGGATAGTTTTGTTATGTACAAAGGGCAGGAAATGGACCAAATACAGGGCAAAATAATGAAAATTTGCAATCAAGAAGGCAATATCAACGTTTATAGTTTTCATTCAATGATAATCAACCGAATTGACATCAAAACATATTCATTTTCTTGATTATAATGGCTTTCCCAACAATCAGGATAACTATTTCCTTTCATAACATTCCATAAAAATATTTTCAATCTATTAATATTTAATTCATATTACCATAATGAAACATAAGTCTCTTAGTTTTGAATTGTCTTTAAAAAAGAAAGTTAATCTTGCCCTACCTCAAAAAAAATTATAAATCCGCCACTGGTATCCACTATCCACAATAATTGATCTATAAATACACCTTCAAAACCTTCGAAATCCTCACGACCGACGATCCATATTACTGAATGGAGCTAGTGTTGGTTTCTACTTTACCTGTTCTTATTACCTTGGTATGTCTAGCAACTCTCGTCCTCTTTTTCTTTCCGCAAGGTCGAAGACCGAAATCTCCACCAGGTCCTAAACCATTGCCTATTATTGGAAACCTCAATCTCATAGGTCCAATCCCTCACCAATCTTTTCACAAACTATCCCAAACCTATGGACCAATAATGCAGCTCAAATTCGGTTCCCACCCAGTTGTCATTGCTTCATCTGCAGAAACGGCAAAGCTATTTCTGAAAACACATGATCATGTCTTTGCCTCTAGACCTCAAACTGCAGCTGGAAAGTACCTCACTTACAACTACCTCGACGTCACTTGGGCACCTTACGGTGATTATTGGCGCCAGGGCCGCAAAATCTTCATGACCGAGCTCTTTAGCTCGAAAAGATTAGAGTCTTTCGAGTACATTCGTGCGGAGGAGATTCGTGCTTTTCTGTCACGACTCTATGCCATGACAGGGAAGCCGGTTATGCTTAAAGAGCATATATCGCAGCTAACGCTGAGCACGGTGAGTAGGATTGTATTGGGTAAGGAGTACTTCAGCCAATCTGATATTCAGATCTCGATTGTGACGCTCAAAGGGTTTCAGGACATGTTAGACGAGTTGGTGTCACTTAGTGGAGTTTTGAACATAGGGGACTGGATTCCTTGGCTTAAGTTCTTGGACTTACAAGGGTACGTGAAGAAGATGAAGAACCTGAGGAAAAAACTGGATCAGTTTCATGATTATATTCTGGATGAGCACAAGGCAAAGCTGGAAGTAGTGGAGGAGTTCGTACCAAAGGACATGGTGGATTTACTGCTGAAGTTAGTTGATGACCCTGATCTTGATGTTAAGCTCACACTAGATGGTGTCAAAGGATTCACTCAGGTAAATCATGTGTGTGAGTAACTATTTAGGTGAAAATTATTCTATACACGGCGGTGCAAGTACACTGTTTATAAAAATAAAGGTAAAAGAAAATTTTAACATTTTTTTTATTATTTTTTATTCAAAATTTTTAATTTTCTTTTTAGCTTTAGGCCAATTAAAATTTGTCACGCAGATGGTGCAAGTGCACTGCTGTGCATGGAATGTGTTCTCCTGTTTATGATATAAATGTACTCGTTTGGTTCTCTAACAGCTACTACCAGAATAAGTACTATAACTGACGACCAAAAATCGTCAGCCTATTCATTATTTTTGTCGGCAATACCTATAGCCGACGAAGATTTGTTGGCGCCGACGTCGTTGCAAAATGATAGTCGGTCATACTATAGCCGACGACAATTTCTCACGTCGTCGGCTATAGTTGGACTATAACCGACGACAAAGTCGTCGACCAAATCTTCTCTCTCAGGCCAAAATTGTTGAACGGAGAAACTATAGTCAACGACATTATATATGAATGTTGTCAACTGTAGTCCTAAATCTAAAAAAAACTGCAGATCTAGATTTCTATTCCCAGAAATTCATATCTGTCAATTCTTTCATCAAACCATAATCACTTTACCAAACCATAATCACAAAAGCTAGCTAATTAAATTCACCAAACCAAAATCACAATTTATTTCACCAAAACAAAATTACAATTTATTTCACCAAATCAAATTAAACCAAACCAAAATTACAACCAAATTCAACAAAAGTTTCATCTATATATAACCCTTCTCTAAGCGGCAGGCTGAACCTAGAGATCGAATTATACACAAATAAAACCTTAATGATAATTTTTTTAAAAAAAATACAGATAATAGGCTGGGATTACCTAGGGCGAGACAACGGAGATGGTGAGGCGCGGCGGAGGTATGAGAGAGAGAGAGAGAGAGAGAAATTTATTTAGGGTTTTTGAGAGAGGAGCGGCGGTCTGCTGGGGATATAAACCCGATGACTATAGCCGACGATATATAATGATACAGTGTCGGGTATACTATAGTCGACGATCCATTGTCGGCTAAAGACGACACTATAACAAACAATTTTTCCAGGTAAAGCCAACGACTTTTTTTCTAATCGTCGAAAATAGCTGTCGAAAATACACTATAGCCATCAAAAATTTGCGTTGTCTGCCTGTTTTTTAATATTTTGTCGGCTATAGTGTTTGTTCTGGTAGTGAGCTATATACTTTAAAATTATAACTAAAAATTACTCCAATGACTAAAGCTAAGTCAAATCTCCCACCATCCAAATAGTAATCCAACGTTTTTAAAATGACTTAACTATACCACAATTGCTACATTTAACCTAGTTAAAAATAATTATACATTTAATTTTACTGTTAATGTTACGTCACGTGTTAATTTTGCTACATGCATGAGGTTGAATAGTTTAGCCAATTTAAACAAATTATGAAGCTGATTTTCTCATTAATAATAGGATTTAATAGCTGGAGGAACCGATACATCTGCGACGAATTTGGAGTGGGCGATGTCTGAACTCATAAAACAGCCTCACCTCATCGAAAAGGCCACCGAAGAGCTTGACAGAGTAATTGGGAGAGACAGATGGGTGGAAGAAAAAGACTTGGAACACCTTCCCTATATTGATGCAATAATGAAAGAGACTATGAGGAAGCACCCTGTTGTCTCACTACTTGTGCCACATATAGCCCTTGAAGATTGCAATGTGGACGGTTACCAAATTCGTAAAGGGACTAGAGTTTTTGTAAACACATGGAGCATAGGGAGAGACCCTTTGTTATGGGATGCACCAAAGGAGTTTAAACCTGAGAGGTTTTTGGGAGATAAGCAGGGGATTGATGTGAAAGGACAGAGTTTTGAGCTGCTTCCTTTTGGTTCAGGAAGGAGGATGTGCCCTGGTTATGGCCTAGGACTGAAAATGATCCGGAGTACCTTGGCTAATATGTTACATGGATTCAACTGGAAATTACCTCATAACATGAAAACAGAAGATTTGGGAATGGAGGAAGCTTGTGGGTTGTCAACACCTCGTAAGTTCCCACTTGTTGCAGTCATGGAGCCTAGGCTCCCAGTCCATCTATATTAGACTAGCTATATATTAGTTACATTTATATTTATGTGTGTGTAAAACCAATAAAATTAAGCTAATAATAAGAGAAACATGGATATTATCACTCATTATATCATTGAATTATTGATACATACGAGAAACAAAACTCAAAACGATACAACTGAAGTAAGAAATTAGTGGTTTTAACCTCGAGGACAAAGACTTCAGGGCACAATATACAGCCTTGAACTGAGTTCCAACGTCACTTAATTAGTTATTGCTGTTCAATTCATGTGACAAGAGCCGATGTTTACCCCTCAGTTTAGTTTTTTCCTTCTCTATAACGTTTGTCCTTCGAGCTTTCTCTTTCTTTCTTTGTTCCGCAGTCATCATGTATGGATCTATTCTTTCAGGCATGAAGCAACGGACCATGATCTTTTCAGTGGTAGGTTCATACAACTCTTCATATGGCCCGCTGTTTCGCGATCGATAAGGATTGTACTCAAAAATATTATGAAGTTTCTCTTCCTTACCCATGTAATTCTCAAACTAATCACCTAGAAAACTCTTGAGAAAAGCTAGCTGAATTAGTTGATACCATGTTGACAGTACCAGTTCCTTTTCACAAAGAGGTAAGGATGCTTCAGGGCAACGATGAGTCACAAAGTACCGCACAACGCTTAGGTTTACGTTTTCCCCCTTCAGTTTCTTTAAAATCATTGCCCTGGGTGTCCTTTGCAATTGTGAATATGTAGAACTGGAACTATTGGCTTTAGTATTATTCCCAAATTTGTCTAGGTTATTGGTCTCATATATCAATGCTAGTGCTGCGGTCGCTGCCTCGTGAACTAGTTTATCATCATGGTGCTCTAACAAGTCCATGAAATAACAAATAGCCCATTTCCAACAGCTCTGGTTAAGTCTCCATCCTTCTATGGTAGTAAGAAGAAACAACCATGCATATATCGCAGCAACTAAAACCTCTTCCGAATGCAACTTTCTATCACACCCAGGATTGGATTTTGAATTCAAAAAGTCTCATATAAGCTTCATGGAAACTTGAGTCTCCTCGGAGTTAAGTGCACCGAAGAAAGTAACAACAGCCAATCAGTTCAACACGTTTGCTGTGTTGGGTCCAGCCTTCCTCAGACAACATCTGGTGGAAACTTCTTCGAGTATTTCTCTGTAAAATTCAGACATCTTGTCCTGACAATCGACGATGATGGAGAGCAAGCCGATCACTTTCAGCGACTACTGAATCTCTATGGCGGAACCCTTCTTCAAACCATATAAAGATCGGTAGAGAAGAGTCACAACATGATGCTTTACAAGGTCATTACGATCCAAATTTTGGTTGAGTAGTTTAATTACATCAACCAAAGCCTTGACTCGCTCTGGTCCATGCTTGTGATATAACCGATCTATTAGCTCGCCAGAGGCTGTGGCGGGTTCAGGTGGCCCTTGAGGAAATTGTTCAGCAAGCACGGCAGTTGCGACGGAGGCGGCAACAACATCTTCATCATGTTGTCTCGTTTCGATTTGTTCTATTATCTGATGAAGGTCCTAGAGCATGGCAGTTGCGACGGAGGCAGCAACAACATCTTCATCATGTTGCCTCGTTTCGATTTGTTCTATTATCTGATGAAGGGGGGGGGAATAGTCTTTTTACAACTTTTTTGCTTAAATTGTACTTGGAGATAGCAGAATGACAATCTATCCCGATGACAAGATACGAGTGTTTGAACTGTAAAAACAATAAGTAAAGAATAACACGAGGATGTTTTTGTTAACGCAGAAACCCTATAACCAGGGTTAAAACTGTGTTCCCCTAACTCTTGAGAAACAAACATTTTTACTATCAAGTAACACACACAATTACAAGACTCTTGTACTCTGGGGATACATAGCCCGTATGCTATCCTAACTAGTCTGACTACCAGTTCTAAACAGAGCTACACTACTTGACTTACGTGTTTACACCTTGGAAAGTATCTAGAAGCAATAACTCAGATCTTAACTATTTGTAAGTTAAATCTTCTTGATCTACTTATTCGAGTTGAGCATCTCCATACCTATCTTAATGGAATGCACTTATGCAATGATGCATATGGGTTTTGTAAAACAGTTTTTATAATTGAGAATCTATGACTTTCATGCACAGCAAAGAGCAAGTAAAGACATAGAAAGGGAAGAGAAGAGAAGAGAGAAAACTGCACAATTTTGTACTCTCAAAGAATCACCCAAAAATAATATCACTCAACCAAGGAACCAAAGTTTCCTTGAAATCCTTTATATAGACAGAACAACCCAATTACTTTTGACAGCAAGGAAACGTGCTGAACAGCTCAAAAGTCACCATATCGCAGACTCAAAACTGACTTACAATAGACCTATACCAACGGTTATGAGTTTGAAGGACAAAAGCATGATCGGCAAAAGCTTTTCTAACTCTCATACCAGAAATAACCAAGCAATGGACAGAGGTAAGCACGTTTTGCACACAAATACAGTTTTTGAAGAAGGCCAAAAGTCAACCCAGCTGTAAAGCAAAACATATTTCTAGAACACTAAACCCAAGAAGTCACATGTGAACCAAAATGTAACTTTCTCCTAGAAATCTTCCATAATTCAAAACAGCTTTTTCAAGGTCAACTTTCAAACAACTGAGCATGCACATATAATCTTGAATTAGAGACAATCTTAGCTGCTAAATATCACACATGAAAACGTTCCAGATTAACAGGGATACATGCCTAGAGTGCTATCCTAAATGAAAACATGTTATGCAATATGAATGATCAACCTGTTTTCCATTGAGATAAGTAGGTTATGTCAACATCTTCAACAACTTCATTGATGATCCTTCATTTATTGTGTTTTGTCCAATTGTAAGGAAGAGTCAACACATGTATGCCTTCATCTGACACTTCAAGGCTTCCGGGGCTTTAGTGTCCTGGAGCTTCTCGACGAGTTTGTCGATGTGGAGATTGTGAATGTCCTGGGAGAAAGCAATGAGGGGATGTTTCTTTCTTGGCGGAGCAAGCTTTTGTCTGGAAGCTTTGAAGTTGGAGGACTTGCAACTTGTTCTCCTGGAAGGTCCGGAAGAAGAATGACTGAAATTGTTGACTCTCATTATCATTATCGATTTTTTGGATGTAGGTATGAAATTCCGTTTCGTGGTGGGGGATATATATAGGCTTTCTTAATCTAATGTCGATGACTTAGGAAAGGCAATCCAAGTAGGAGAATGAGATGGAATATATGAAAAGGCTACCTGCTGTCTTAGTACTTATGTAGTACCTACATTTCATTATAGTGTCGTGTGACGTGTGACGTGGTCGATATTTGGGGACACTCCGATGTTTGGGAACACTTGGAAATGCTATGCCCAAAGTGTTACGTGGCATGCCAAAAATATTCTTTTTTGGACGCTCGGAGATACTCCGTAGACACTTGAGGACGCTCTTTAGACGCTTGGAGACACTTTAGCACATTAAATAATACATATTTTTATATATATTTTTAAACGTAAATAAATGAAAATCATATTCATACATATTATATATATATCTATTAGGAAGTCTAGATGTTCTTGAGTTTGCAAATTTTTCTTTAGATGAACTAACAATAGATGATATATTATTTGGAACCTTAAAATTATGGCAACAAGAGTGTAACTAATCATCACACCATGAAGTTACATGATCTTTATGTTTTGTTTGAATTTTTAGTATTTTTTTTAATGACATATGGATTTTTAAGTTTGATATGAATTTTTAAGTTACAAGATTCTTAATTTGTATTTATGGATAATTTTGATTAATTTACTCATTTTTTCTATTTAATTAGTAAATATTTAATTTTAATTTAATTTAATTACCGTGTCTCAACCGTGTTCGTATCATACTTTTAAAAAAATTTCGTGTCTCGTGTCCGTTTCCATGCAAGATAGCCTACCACCGATAGGAAACACATTCCTATTTAGTGAAGGTAAAGCAGAAACTTGTATGGACTACAGGTCAAACTAAATTGATATTAGTCAACTTTATACTCGAATTAGCCATCATTCAAATTAATTAATCATGTTTCACTGTGTAGAAAACTAGGAATCAACCAAATCATCACCCTAAAGTTATCTTAGCGCGTACAACACGTATAAGGCCATGCAGAACCGGATAGAATGGATAAATAGGCACGTTTGTTTTGAGCTAGATATCTCTGACCAAAACTCTATCACATTATTGAGTGCTAAAGATCTAATTAATGACCTGGGTCTAATTATTGAATTTTTAATTTTTTTTTAATGAAAGGGGGATTATAAGATTTTATTCTTACTTCCTTGTGACTCGAACTCAAGACCTAATAGCCTACTTCTTAGGTAATGATGCTCTTACCACTTGAGCTAGCCCATTCCAATTATTGAAATGCTTTAACTACCCATATATATGTCACAGGTTTAATGTTAGTCTCAAATCATGTTCAAATACTTAGGAAACATATTACGTACTACGCCTCATATTTTCTCGGTGTAGAACATCGGTGATTTGTGACCCAACGCCGCTAGTTAAAATTTTATTGCGTGTTGACCACGCTGACTTTCCTAGCACCTCTCTTCTCATCTACATCGACCTATTCCCTTGATCCCAATAGATCTTCTCGATCTTCTCCTTGGCTCCTTTTGGATCCTCCTCTCATCTAAGGTTTTATCGAAGATGAGTAGTGCTGATATCCCGGCTTGGAATATGTGTGGTTCTGGGTCAGCATGAAGGTAGATGCGCTATGATCCTTAATCTTCAGTAAGAAGCCGAGAATAGTATTCCTTCAGGAAACCAAATGTTGGATGCAATCCCAATTTGAGTACATCAAAGCACAACTAGGGTTTCGGCAAGGCATAATGATTGAAAATGTTCTAGTACTAATGCAGATAGTCCTATGTTGTTCTAGGTAGATGACATCAACCTCTATTAAGGGATCACTCGCCATGGTTAATGGATGAGGAAATTCAAGTGTTGATTTTAGTAGGTCAATCTTGGAGGTTTTCGGCCTGTATGGGGATACATACATGAATCTACGATATAGGACGTGGGCATTGCTACGAGACCTTGCACAATGACAAATCTCATCCCTATGGTGTGTTGTAGGGGATATCAATCAGATTATGCGATCGTCGGAGAAATCTGGAGAGTCGATGCGACTTGATTGGCAGATGAAAGATATGGTCCCGTGTATGAATGATTGTGCGCTTGAGGATTTGGGTTGTACAAGAGGATTATTCAGATGGCACAATTCAGATACTCAGTGTCGAGTGTCGACTAGATCAAGCTCTGGCTACACCGGCTTGGCGACAACAAATTTGGGATACTCAGGTGATAAACCTCCCCCCTGCTCTGATCATGTTCCTATTCTCTGGTCGACAACATTTTTTCTGCCTCGAAGCTATATGGGCAAATTAGTAGAGTTGTGTTGAGGCCATCCGTGTAGCCTGGGCAGAGCTCAAATCGTGGATACTTACACAGTCAGTTCATTTCAAAGGTAGCCAATACCAAGATGGGGCTAAAACATTGGTCTAAGTAGGTGTTTGGCAGCTAGAAGCATGAACTAGCAAATATTCGAACCAAGTTAGGAAACTTTCTAAATAAATCTTTTGATGTGGCTGAAAATCCGAGGAGGAAAGAGTTGTATGCTAGACAAGAGGTTCTTCTACAGTAGGAGTCAACTTACTGGAAGCAATGCTAAAAAAAAGCGAGTAGGTCTGAAAAGGGGACCAAAATACAAGATACCTCCATCAAAGTGCTTCAAATAACAAGTAGAAGAAATGGATCAAGGGTCTATTTGATGACCAAGGTATGTGGTAGGATACACCGCCTGGGTTAGAAGCAGTGGTGTTAAATTATTATGATGAGCTATTCAGTGCATGAAATATCACCTTAGAGCAAATGGAACCGGTTCTCTCCTCACTATCTCTGGTGATCACTGAGTTTATGGTAGCGTCACTCATCGCTAAATATATTGATGAGGAGATACATGCGGCGATATTTCAAATGGGACCCCATAAGGCTCCTGGACTCGACGTTATGCCTCCCATCTTTTATTAGAAATATTGGGATATAGTTGGCTTGAATGTTATTTCTACAGTCAAAGAATTTTTTGTCACAGGACAGATTCTAGGAAAGTTAAACCATACTCGTATCTGCATGATACCTAAGGATCCCCAGCCCACTAAGATAACAGAGTACATGCTTATTGCTCTCTATAATGTAATTTTTCAGATCTGTATGAAGGTTCTGGTGAATAGGGTTAAGTCGCTACTGAACCAAATTATTGACCGATGTCAGTGTTTTTATACTAGGTCAGTTTATCACTGATAATAAGCTGGTTGTAAATGAGGTGGCTAACTATTTGTGAACAAAGAAGCAAGGAAATTCTTGGCAAATGGCGTTGAAGGTGGATGTAAGTAAAACCTATGATCATCTGGAGTGGAATTTCCTCGAGGTTGTTATGCATCGCCTCAAATTCTAAGACCAACAGATCGATCTAATTATAACATGTGTAACAATGGCACAATATTCTGTTGTTATCAACGGCTTACCCAAAGGTCCTATCAATCATACCATCCAAGGGATTGAGGCAAGGTGGCCTAATCTCCCTATACCTATTTTTTCTTTGTACGTCTGGCTTATCAGCTTTGATTAGGCGAGCCCACCATGCAAAAGAGCTCTAGGGTATTAAGCTATGCAAACAAGCACCAGTTCTCCACTCCATCACCTTCTATTTGCTAATGACAACCTTCTCCTTGCCATAGCGTAGGACAGACCATGTGATACTATCAAAGAAATATTGCAGCTTTATGAAGCAGCGTCTGATCAAACTATTAATTACAGTAAGAGCATTGTTTGTTTTAGCCAAAATCTGAATGAAGGGAGCCAGGAAGAATTTGCACATGTGTTAGGTATGGAATTAGTCCCATACCATGACAAATACCTGGGATTACCGACACATATTGGCAGGAATAAAGGACAGGTTCCATGATAGGTTAACGGGTTGGAAAGGGTCATTGTTGAGTGCAACAAGTAAGGAAGTTATGATCAAAGCAGTAGTACAAGCCTTACCTAACTATGCTATGAACTGTTATTTGTGCCAAAAAAAATTCTATGATGAGTTACAAAAGTTATGTGCAGACTTTTACTGGAGTTATACAACTGATAAGAGGAAAATCAGTGTAATCAATACCATTAATACCAGTATTTTGAATTACTGAATTAGCATAACTATCAATGGAATGTCCCGTTAGTAAAATAATATTTTGATCCTCAAGATGTAGTGGCAGTGTAATCAATACCATTAAATCGTCGAGTGGAACCAGATAGGTTAATTTGGCACCACACTGCTAGGGATGAGTATAAGGTAAGCACGAGATATATCACTGCTAGAGACCTAATACCTCAGCAAAGCATACCAGTATTGCAGCCTCATTCCGATTTCTATAAGAAGTTCTAGACGACACAAGTAGATTTTACGGCAAAGGTGTGTGCACGGAAAGGTTTTCTCCATGTATGCACGTTACTGAGATCTCAGATGGTGGATGTTCTTCTAGAATGTGTTTTATGTGGAGTAGCTGCGGAAGCAGAATTGCATCTCTTCAGGGATTGCAGATGCACTGAGCCATTGATTCAATCTATTACATCGTCATGATGTGGTTTCTTTGGAAAACAAGGAATGATAAAGTCTGGAATCATGTAGAATTTGTGGGCGATACGGTATGCTGGAATCATGTGGAATTCATAGGTGATACGGTATGTATTCAAACCCTCACTTGGCATGAACATTATTTCTACATGAATCAGAAGCCGCCTAAACCGTGAGTCAACCTCAGCGTTGGAATTCCTCACCTATGGGACGATACTGCGTTTGCATGGATGATGCTTTCAGCCGATACTTATCCAAGGAAGGAATAGGTATCGTAGTTCGAGATTAGTTTGGCCGTTTCATAATGGGGTTGGCCCAGCGAGTGAAGGGACAATGCTCAGCGCTATTTTTGGAGGTGGAGACGGCCTTTGAAGCGTGCAATTTCACTATAAATCAAAATCTCCATCCGGTCCACTTCAGCTCGGATTCCCTCATTGTTGTTAAAGCAACTCAAGATGTGGAAACATTGATGTGGAGTTTCAGGACTCTATGGAGGACGTCAAGGATCTACTGGTGCAAGCACCCAATTTTTTTTGTTCATCTCGCACGAATGTAATAGAGTAACACATGTTTTAACTAGGTGGGCGTAATTTAATGCAGTTAATCTCACAGTTTTCTTTGATACACCAACCTTTCTAAAGAGAGT
The DNA here is from genome assembly GCA_946800695.1 of Geum urbanum. NCBI lineage: Eukaryota > Viridiplantae > Streptophyta > Magnoliopsida > Rosales > Rosaceae > Geum > Geum urbanum. The sequence goes on from OX326997.1 coordinate 8,952,080, forward strand.
GTTGATAGAAGATTGTACATAATCCTTATTTAATAAATTCTACATTTATCTCAAAGAAAAAATATGTCACAAGTTTAATTGCTTTTCCGATTACTGATGGGTAATTTCTGCATTGGTAAAGGTCACAAGTGAGTCCTCAATCACTTTTCAGCTTTATACATTTATGCCTACACATGCTTTATTTTGTTCTAATTGTGATATATATATATATATATATATATATATATATATGGAACTCTTCCAATGAGGATCCTTATAATGAAGACTTGATGAATATCTTTCATAAAATTGTCGTAAGAGTCATTTTTCGATAACATTTTTATAAAATTAATTGTTAGATGTTTAGATATTCATGAGTAGATCATTTCTACAAATTTTTATCCAAATTGAAAATCGTTAAAGTATCGAACAAGATCAAATCGTTAAAGTATCGAACAAGATCAAATCAATGAACGAACCAAAACTATCAAACATACACCGTTCATGTTCATAAGTGATAAATTTTGATTATGAATGACTTAACGATTTTAAATTTTTGTGAAATTTTGCATGAGTAATCTACTCATCATTATCTATCTAACCAAAGGTGAATTTGTCAAAATATAAAGAAAAAATGGGTTTAGTGAGAAAGTACTTATCAAGCCCTCATTATAAGGGTCCTTAATGAAGAATTTCCATATATATATATATTTGCTAGAATTGTCAAATCTATATATTTTCCGACAAAAATATATGATAGTTCGTAGAGTTTATAAATGGATCGTGAACAACGTTAATTTATTATTTCTTACTTTCCAACGATCACATAAGAACTCATTTTCTTTTACGTACTATCCGATCTTCACGTAGAGAGAAATTTAGTGGAAAGTTTTTACTAATGGAAATTGTTTGTCCTCTTCAAGAAACAAAAATATAGGAGTAAGACACTATGAAAGTCTAAGACTTTATGAAAGTCTAAGACTTCTGCAACAATTTCATTATTAACAATCAATAATTGCTCAAATTGTACGAGTCAATGGTTTTGGCTAGTTACTGATAATGTACAAAATTATGCAGGCACTCTGTTTTAGTCTTCGCATATACACTTGAAACCAAATCATATGCCACCAATCTTGATTCAGAAAGCCACCTTGTGTTTGGCAGTTTTAGGAAAACAAAACAAACAAACAAACAAACAAGGATGTCCTCGCTAGGAGACCCAGAAATACTGTGGATTGATGATGGTGGATTCCTTTATTTCTCTAAAGAAAATGACAAATGTCTTCAAATATCACTCAGAAACTTCCGCATCTCTTTCCGCGTTATAGTAACGACTGCTTAGCTGTGCTCGATAGTGTGGGACACAATATTTCCAATTTTCCATTCAACAAACCGAAGGACAGTGATAGCCCACTATTTAAAATGAAGTTCTTAGTTTGATTCATTCAAAGATGCACTTAATTTGCTAGCTATTCATCGATTAATTCTGGTCTTTCTATTTGGAATGAGGCTCGGACAATATATTGCAACAAGTGTTGTTTCGAATTTGCTTTCAACGAATCTCATTGAAAATGACGAGTCTACAACCGTTTTTTCATCGCAAGAAGTGCTCCCAAGAAATGTAACTTTGAGAACACAATAGAGTTTCCCTATTCAAAGAAGGAATCAACTTGAGGAAAAAATGAAAATATGTGTTTGGCCTAGTTACACTTTGCGCGCAGCTTTGAAAAATTCTGTATGTACAGTGTGAATGTCTGCTTGCTCTCTAATTTACTTATATAATATAACCTATGCACCCTTGACTCTTTGGGGCAAAGGAGATTTCAAATCAAGACTTCTGTGATGTTGGCGCACCATGTTTTCTGAGTAACATTGTGAAGACTTTGGAGGAGTTCTTTGGTGATGTCTCTGGCCGTGGTGGCCACTCTTCTTCCTCGGTTCCTTCTGCGCATCGCCTTCCTTGACATCCTTAATGGAGTTATCGGATTTATCAGTAGGAACAGTGTACACAAAGGGTCCAATGGGAATGTCATCAAAATCCTTGAGGGGCTCTAGAGTCTTGACAACATCACACATTTTCGGTCTTTGTTTAGGCCGGTGGCTCAGGCATTGGTATGCCAATGCCGCTGCCTTTCTGGCGCCCATTTCGGAGTACTGTCCTTCAAGTCTAGGATCCATTATTCGGTTGAGTTTTCGGGGTTCATTCAGCATTGGTCTTGCCCATTCTACTAGGTTCTGCTCTCTATGGGGACGGCTCTTCTCCACCGATCTCCTTCCTGTTAGTAACTCCAATAGTACCACTCCGAAACTATACACATCGCTCATTGCTGTCAAGTGACCTGAAAATAATAAAAATAAAAATGTCATCATTCCAATCTAACAATTCATAGCTTTGAAATTATTCTAAGATGAATTTTTTGAAGATAAGTACCTGTCATGATGTATTCGGGAGCAGCATAGCCTTCTGTTCCCATGACTCTTGTCGAGACATGCGTGTCATCTCCTTCGGGGCCATCTTTTGCTAGACCAAAATCTGAGAGCTTAGAAGTATAGTCCTGGAAAATTGAATATGACCAATATAAATGCAAGGATTTTGGATCAAATAAATGGAGCAAATTAACATATGTTACAGAAGCTGTTTGACAAAGCAGAGTACTTACAGAGTCTAACAAGATGTTTGAAGCTTTGAAATCGCGGTATATAACTGGCTTCTCTGCTTCATGTAGAAAAGCAAGACCCTTCGCAGCTCCGAGAGCAATTTTCATTCTGGTTGACCATGGAAGTGATACTGAATACCCTGCAGCACAAGAAATTAGACATTAAGATTAGTACTTGAGATTGATTGATTGCATGTGAAAGCTTCTTTTAATGGAAAATTTGTAGAGAAAGCATACTTCTAAATAGCTGATTCTCTAAGCTGCCTCTTGGCATATACTCGTACACCAAAAGCCTGTGTTCATCTTCACAGCAATATCCTATGAGCTTCACAAGATGTGGATGCCTCAATTGCCCAAGAAACATCACCTCAGTCTGCAAAATTAACCAGGTCATGGTTAGAACACAGAATTCAAGAAGAAAAGGACCGAGTATTTTTTGTCCTCATTATCGTCCAAATGAGACTCACCAACCACTCCCTATGGCCCTGTGATCCATCCAAGTCCAAGAGCTTTACAGCCACAGGCTGAGCAGCCAAACCGGGTCTAAGCTTGTCATCAATGAACCCTTTGTGAACCGGGCCAAAACCGCCCTCCCCAAGAAAGTTGCTAGATGAAAAACTCTGTGTGATCAACTTCAGCTCCCCAAGGGTAAACACATGAAGATTGGAGCCTGCAAGAGATATGGAGAGGTCTTCCGAAAGCGTTGTCGAGCTGGGATCACTCAAATCCATAAGCGACAGCCTCTGAAATGAATTCGGCTTAGCCAACACTTTTGCTTTGTTCTTGGGAGCTTGGTACTGAGACTTGTAGCAGCTTGGGACTATAGAAGACCAACATGTGATTTTCTTCACTGTCATTCTTGTTAGATCAAATATAATGCCTCCAAACTTGTGTGCTGGTTTTTATCTTTGAGATTGAATGGAAGTCTATAAGTTCATTAGCATGGGTTTGGAAATGAGAAGGGAGATATGGTGGAGAAGAGCAATGGTTGGGGAGACTTTTTAAAGGAGAGGAAAAGGGCCTAATGTTCAAATTCACCAACTGCTCTCCAAACCAGACAATGGAGAAAGAGGTCTGCAACTTCTTTCTAGCAACCCTCTCTTGATTTTCTTATTCTAAACATTCTTTGCATCACCTTATAGTATATTTATAGATTTCAGATATAGATGTTGCTATATACTACATGTTAAAATGGGGTGATGAGCCCCTAGTCCACGTAGTTGGTTTAGCACAAGGGGTCATGAGTCCCTAAAATGACAAGGTTACCCTCTTGACCTTGACTTGTAATTAGCACAAGGGTTAATGGGGAACATTTTATCAATGAATACAAACCAGCTGAGTGGGGCTAAGCCTCCAAGTGGAGATAATCTTTCTCAAATGTTGGATTGAAATTTATAGCTTAAACCCCAATCAGGAATTCGCAGCCTGCTGCTATATATAGATTATTTCATTATTAGGATTACTGAGTTCTACTAAATTAAAATGAGTTAGTGCTGCCAATAGAACAAAGAAATCTAGCTAGGGCATTGAAAAGTTTGCTACGAGGAACAGAGAAAAGACAGGTGTTTCGCACTGAGGTGTGAAAATGGGGATGGATGTCGAAGTTTCCTTGTGGTTTAGAGTATAGACTTGTGGTTAATTAGGGAAAGCATGCATGGTTGGTCAAGATGCAAAGCAGTTTAATTATGTTCTAGAACTTAAATGGGTAGCTCAAAATTGATGCATTATCTCAAAAATGTCATCATCTACTCTCAACGCACAATGCGTCATCTCAAGCACAAGGTGATCGAAACCCTTTCTGGTTTATTAGGGATCAATCTTTCTTTGGACCTGCGGATGGGGTTAATAGAGTCAAATGCTCAACTTCGACTAATTAAAAGCACTCTTAACTAACAAACATGCTTTTCAAGAGGCAGATCTGTCATTGGTGCAAGAGAGCGAGAACCGTTTGTATTTAAGTTATGTAAAGGGTTTGATGATTGAATGAATCGATCTAAAAAACTAACAAAGGAAGAATATGTATAGGAAACAACATAAAAAAGTTGATTCGTTTTATCTTACTGATAAACATGTCAATCAAACGTTTCTTATCGATAAATCGTTATCGTCGAAATTTTTAATTAAGTGTATAGTGACGTTTCGTTTCATATTTTATGATTTACCATACAATAATCTTCAAGTTAATTTTAAAGAAAATTACATATAAGGTCAATTAAAGATCATATTTCACACATAAGGTCATTATAAATTTTTTTACACACATAAAGTCATTATCCCTTCTCTAATATATTTGAGTTTCCAAAATTGCTCTCTTGTATAAAGAGTGTTGTTTAGTTCAATTTTTTTTTTTTTGTAACGATTTAGTTCAAATTCAAAATTCCACCGGCAACTTTTAGAGAGAGAGAGAGTCGTGCTAGAGAGAGAGAGAGAGAGAGAGAGAGAGAGAGAGAGAGAGAGAGAGAGAGAGAGAGAGAGAGCTCTATTAGCTTGATTGTTTCCACATTACCTTTCTATGTTTGTGTGTGTGTGTGTTTTTGTTTGTTGATGTTGCTCATCTTAAGGGAAAGTACAAGGGATACATGTTTTGTGCCACTGGAAAGAACGGGAACGAAGGTTCGTTTTTCAGTTTCTGGATAGTGTGTAAAACTAGCTAGTAACAGTAGTACTGTCCAACAAGTAGCGTAGTACTTTCTGAAAACTACAGTAGTACTGTCAACAAAGTTTTAGTTAGAATGCATAAAGTCCCAGTAGAGTAGTACTGTCCAACAACTAGAGTAGTACTTTCTGAAAACTACAGTAGTACTTTCAAAAAATTGTTGTAGTGTTTTCCATGAAACTGCAAAATGGTGTTTTCTGCAACATCTTCACTGTTTTTGGAGGCAATTTTTTTATAAAGTTCACCCATGACTTTGTAAAACCCTCTTATTATCGATCTTATTTGGACTTTGGGTTTCTTAATTAGGATCCTCCATGTATGCCATTTTTTAAAAACAATAAAATAGATCATCAAAACACTACATAGTACTCACATAAATTCTATATACTACTTACATCAATTCTACATACTACTCACAGACAACGCTACATACTACTCACAGACAACACTACATACTACTCACAGACAACACTACAGAGCACACCACAGAGTAACATAAACACTACCACAGATTATTGTAGACATTATTGCATTAAAACAAAAGCACACCAATCTGTACACACTACTAAAAACTTACATAAACACTACCATAGACTATTGTAGACACTACTACGTACGTAACAACCAAAACACAACAACTTTTGCGTAACAACTAAACCAAACCAAACACTACCACTGACTATATATGCTCCAATGTTGAGAGAGAGAGAGAGAGAGAGAGAGAGAGAGAGAGAGAGAGAGAGAGAGAGAGAGAGAGAGATAGATAGATAGATAGATAGATAGAGGACCTTGTTGAAGCGAGGAGTAGAGTACTTGAGGCGCTTAGGGCTATGCTTAACGGCGAAAGCTAAAATGCAAAGTCGTTGTCAGGGTTTCAAAGCGTCGTCGAAGAAGACATAGCTTGTGGAAGAGGAGGAAGAAGAAGAGGATGCAATAAGTTTAGGGTTTGCTGCTGAGAAAGATGGAGCGAAGTCGCCGCCGTAGAGTTTCGTCGGAGAAGAAGATAAGAGGAGGAGGCTCTGCTAGGGTTTTGGGAGAGAGAGAGAGAGAGTGTGTGTGTTTGTGACTGAATTTGGAAGAAAGAGATTACGAGGTTTATATATTAATGACATATTTGTAAATAAGTCGAACTCTTAAGTTTTTTTTTTGTTTTTAATTTTATGTCAGGTGACTTTATTTGAGATAAAAATGTGGAGTGACCTAATATAGTATAGATTTTATCTATATGACTTTATATGTAACTTATCCTTAATTTTATTAGTGGGCGTCCCTTGTGTGGCGGCTAAGTTGGCATTGGTTGCATCATGCTAATTGTATGTTTAATCTTGTTTTTAACCAAGTGTTTTCAAAGAGATCGATGGGAATCTCGTAGAATTAAACTAGTAAGGAAGAGTCAATGTCTCTGACTCTGTGTGAAAGAAGCTTCGAGAGCTTAGCTAGCTAAGATATGCAGGTTAGGTAAAGGATATTATTCATTCATGTAAGATCGATCTCACGAAATCTCGAGGGAAATTTCTATGTAAGGGAAAGCGAACCATATTGTTTCTGTAGTTTGCTTCATGAAATTCAAACGGGCATTATCGTCATTTGCCACCATGAACGACTCCTCTAGCCGTTGCCCTGGATAGTGAAATTTGGTTTATCGATCATATCCAAAAGACCAAAAACTTGGAAAGCAAGAATTTGTGCCAAACTACTCTGTGATATTCAAATGACTCGACATGACAAGGTACGAATTTAGGTTGTTTTGGTTTAGTAAAAAGGTAATTCCTTTTTGACCAATAGGTTAGAAAATGGAAAAGAACCGGCATGAGCAAAATATGAAACATAAAACTAGAATGAGAATGGGAATGGGTAGGACAAGAACGATCGAGTACGTGTTGAATATAAAGAATGGGAAGCCAATATAAAAATGATTAATAGAGTAATAAGTACACGCTTAGTTAGGATTTAGCAACTGAATACGTGCCAATCAAATTAATTGTTAGTGGATGGTGGTGGTATCTTGCACATATATAACATGACTATATGAGCAAGCCATATTTTATTTGACATAACAAAGCCAATGATACAATTTAATTAATTAAGCTAGCTCATGATGCAAGCATCACAGATATTCTTAGCTTTCCTTATGCAGAATACAAAGACCTGACATAATCTGAATCGAACAATCATGATCATGTAAGGATGCATGGCCTAGCTAGTTCGATTCCAATCAAAATTTAGTTTTTGAAATAATGCATATTTCAAATCCAAATGTGAAACATGTCGATCGAACTAATTAAGCCTTCTCTAGTTGAAAATACACCGTATATGGTCGAAATTGACATGCCACCCACCCACCTAGCTGTCCAAATCAATAGGGGATGATAAGAGGCTCCAGAGGAGCTTAAGATGTAAAGACTTTAAAATGATGTGTCAAGTCATATCATTTTTATATAATATAAAATTATTTAAGTAGAATAATATGATAGACTATAAACGGTAACTCTTTTTATTGATAGAATGTTATATATATATTGATATAATCTGTTACAATAAATGTTCCGATATATAAAGAATTCTCTGTATCTAATCTATATCAATCCGTATCTAATTAGGACAAGAAATACACTGGAGATTACGAAGAATAAATCTCCTAAAACACTCTCCCTTGTATCGATAGCCAAAGGAATGATGCATGACTTGTTGCCTCACTAAAAACCTCACCAAGCAAACAAAAACTTCATGGGTAAAACACAACTTGGTCTAAAGAAAAAAGAGTACAACACATCAACTACAAAAGTTACTACATGTGACGTAGACTCCTCCTGATGTCTATATAAATGTGACTCCCCTTGATTGTAAAGTCAGTCATGGAGTTCAGATAACCTGCGCATACCAATGCGTCTCACATGTTTCACAAATATAGATTTACGTAGTGACTTGGTAAACAAGCCCGTAACATTATCCACCAAACCAATCTGGTTCACATGGATAATCAATAACCGCTGTTATTGCTGATTATATTAGTATTTTAGCGAAATGAATTAAGTATAACACCCTTAATGTAACCCAATTTCATTTGTTCATTGTAAACTGCATTATCCTCAAAGATACAAGTTGGTGTTGTCATAGTAGATGGCAATCCACTAGACCCTCGAATATGTTGTATGACCGTCCTAAATCAGACACACTCATCAACCGCTTCATACAAAACTTTAATCTTATAATAGTTCGAGGAAGTAGCAACAAGGGTTTACTTTGTTATTCTCCAAGAAATCGCCATGTTCCCCATGATGAATACATAACCTATTTGGGAACATATTTTATGTGGGTCAAAGAGTTACCCAACATTAGCAAATCCGACCAACACATCAACCGGTGTTTCGGAATAGAGGACTACAGTAAAAACTGCTCGCAGCAGGAAAGAAATTCGACGGGTCGAAGACCTCACTCGTCGGGTCGAATGGATGGTTCTGTCTGATCCAAGGCACCGGTTTCGACGGGTCGAAGCCATTCCTCAAAGGGTCGAAATGCCCAGAACTTGAATGTTGCGATTCAACCATTCATTTTCCGAGATTTTCAAGCTTTTCTCTGTATTCTTTGTAGGAAGAATAAACTCAAGTCAGTGGATCACTTCAAGTACCTGAAGATGTGTTTTACTCCATTCCAATAACTTTGTGTAGGCGCATACCGAGAAGACAATGTCTAGATGTGTTCAACAAGCTATATTTAATCAAGCTCTAACCATACTAAGATATGAAATCTCAGCTCCAAAAGTTCTTCACCATCATCTCTTCATACGAAATGGATCTTTTTGGTTTCTAGACTACAAACAACCATTGGTGTACTAATAAGGTGTGTTATGTCCATTGCCTGATTAGACATAAGCAAACTGGTGAATAAGAATTCAACCAACTTGATATTCGATCTCAAAACCAAGACTTAATCGAGTCCTACCAAGGTCTATCATCTCAAATAACTTGTTCATCTATTGAACACCCATGGGCATAACTTTTCATTCTTGTATCCCTTCCCAATCAAGTAGTCTCACTAAGATGTGTATACCACATCCTATCGGATTTCTTCAATCCATATAGTGAACGTCTCAATCTAATTACATGAGCACTCCGTTGTTTAGAGTTACTTGATTTGGGTAGAACTATGCCATCCAGGACTCTCATGTATATCTCTGAATTAAGATCCCCATGGAGATATACTGTAACCACATCTATAAGTTGCATACTAGATATTTTGGACACTACCAAATTGATAAGGTAGCGGAAATTAATGATGTCTATGACTAAAGAATACATCTCCTCATAAGCAATACTAGGGCGTTGAGAGAATTCTTGCGCCACAAGTTCTTCTCATTGTGCTTCTAAACAAAAACTCATATGTGTCTAATCAACATACATTTCAATGGTCATATCACTATCATACCGAAAACTTGCCATTTATAAGAGAGTCTAGTTCAGCCTAGATTGTAACTTTTCATATTGGTCAATTTGCTCTACATTAACCGTTGATAATCCGCAACAGAGCAATGTTCCACTTCATCGTTATCAATTCCTGAGCGACAGATTAAGTAAATGCATCATTAAAAAACATGGAAGAACCATCCATAATAACACTAGTACTTGTTTAACTTTGTGAGATTTCTTTGTTTACTGACATCGTCATTGACTCTGAGGCGTCTCCCAGTGTTTATCAATGTCGACTTTTAGACACATTTATAGTTAGAGACAATATAATGTGTTGATGATAAACAGTTGTGCCTTGATAGCTTGCATTTTTACCTATGACTCATCAGTGGATTTTGACCGATGCTACACCCCCACTATGGGCAGGAGAAACTCTACATTGCCCGGGTGTTGCGTTAACTTGCCTAATATCAGGGACTTTTAACCTTGTAGGATTTGTAACATATATAACCGATTTCGTCACTTCGTGATATCGATAAAAAGAGTCAGACATCGAATCTGCTACTTTCTAAATATCAAGAATACATTGCACTTCAATCTCACATTGAGATGTGCGGGGATCATCATGAGACATAAAGGGAGCATACCATGTCAATTTTCAACGTTTGACCAGAATGAAACCATTCATATCTCCCCCTAACGACGGGAAGTATGTCTCATCAAAGTGATTATCTGTAAAACTAGCAGTTTAGAGATCTCTTGTTAAAGGTTCTGAATAGCGGACAAACATTGGTAAATCATAACCAACATAAATGCATAATCATCGTTGATGACCCATTTTTGTACGTAGTAGAAGCATAGTAGGCACCTGTACCATGCAACTAGAGATGTTTAGATGTGAGATATCAGGCTCATATCTAGTTACCAACTGGTATTCACTAAATAGTTGGTGGTTTGTGGGTATCGAGCGAATAAGCATATCTGCATGTAATATTGCATATCCCTAAGCAAATGCCAGAAAATTAGTATGCGTAACCATTACTCTGGCCACAAGGTTTAACCTCTTGAATTGTGCTTATGCTAAACCGTTCTATGAATGAACATGGAGAACTGGGATATTCAACAATAATCTCAATCAACATGCAATAATCAACAAAATATTTCGATGTAAACTCTCCTATATTTAAACCAACCTGAATGACCTAATTCAGTTATTCAGGTGGTGAGCCCAAAACTTAATAATAGGTGGGAGGAGTTTTGAAAATGCAGTGTACCATTTGGATTGCAAATACGTATGACCTATGCATTGATGCATCAATTAAAAACTAGATATAAATAGTCCGCATACTGGTTTGATTGATCCACAAATAGATTCTTAGAATCTATGAAGGAATGAAAGTTGTGTCGACAACAAAAGACCGTCATGCATGTAAACAACATTATAGACATAAACAAGCTTTGCAAAACGAGCAATGTGCAAAAGATATTGCAATATATGAATCTGGTGGGATAACGCACGACGCCATACTAGTATGTTGTCGGGATTGTGCTGCACTCACCTTGGAGACTAAGCCTCAACCGAGTGGAGTAATCTCAGTTCCCCCATCTAAACTGATGGTTTTAGATATTCCCACATGCTTCTTTGCTTTTGAAGAACAGATGACCATGAGAATGCCTCAACAGCTTGATCATCAAACTGCAAAAACTCATATAAGTCACACACAGTAATATAAGTGACTACATTGGATTCAATGATCCAAACCGTAGTAAGATATAACACACTACAAATCCTCATAAACTTCTCCAGATTGCGCCGTTGGCAACATTCTACGAAAATTTGACACAAAACTCTCTTCTATTCTCACAATATTGTTTCAAGTGAAAATTGTTGGCACAAATATTTTCAAATCTGAGCAAGGTTCGAATGAACCTTTAGGGGCATATAACACTCAATCTTGCCATCATTTATCAACAACACAATAATAATCAATCCGTCTTTGAACCCAAGACATGGCGAACACTTTAAGTGAATACTCAAAGATTTCAAAAGGTGTAACTTTTATAAAGTGATGATATGATATGATAATACCTAAAACAACCAATGTATAACAACATTTGACCGGTCGAAATAACTGTTGTATATTAAGTTCCATGGCAGGACAAAAACTGATGTAAAACCACATATGGTACTAAAATCAAGGTTGGTCGAAATTTTTTCATCTTTTTCTAAGAAATTCAATGTAAGATACATAAAAAACACCACAAAACCAGATATAACCTTCGACGGGTCGAAGAAACCATAAATAAAATGTGATTTTCTGATACCAGGTTTTCGACGGGTCGAAAGTTTGTCCAGGGGCATTATTCGACGGGTCAAACAACTTTTTGATGGGTCAAAGGAAACCTAAAATCGATATCGATTTTTCGATATCTATACTTCGATAGGTCGAGTATTATTTTTGACGGGTCGAAGTTGGACATAAACCGAGATAGAAGATAACATTCGACGGGTCGAGAAAAAACTCGATTGGTCAAAAAAGTATAATAATTGATCCAGAATGGATCCTTCAATGGGTCGAAAAGAATCTCGACTGGTCGAAAAATTCCTAAGATCAAAACATCTTCTTCTTCGTGTCCTGTTTGTACTGTATCATTATGTCATTATGCCATATAAAATTGTAAACATCGAATCATACACTACATAAGTAGTGAAAAAAGATTCTCAACACTTTCATAAACCGAAAAATTGAGAAAATTCCATTACTCGCCAACTTTAAAAATTATATCATAAATGTCTTATTTCAAAAATCATGACTTAAAACAAAGTTTCAAACCATGACTAAACCAAGTCAGAAACAAACTATGACTAAAACCAAGTTAAAAATAGACCTAAACTTGATTGCATAGCATAAACTTGAGCCTAATACATAGACTACTAAAAAAATGTAGTCTCCGGCCGGACTTGCTTTTGTATTGTCTGCTATTATAAGATTGGCTTTGCCGCAATCTTTCATCTTATAGTCTTCGAATGAAGTTAGTCTCATGTGTCAAGTATCGTGTATACTTTTTATAGGCATTTTGAATATCCTTGGGTGCACAACATTGTTTGTGCATGTGCTTGGTAGAACCACATCTATAACAAGATGACAAGCGCAAATTAGAAGCAAAATTTGAAGAATTTCTCCCATTCCTAGAACCAGAATGATTCTTGTTGGAGTTATGACTATTATCTTAGTGAGTCCAAGTCAAGTTCTGAATATATCCTCTACCACGAGGTTTGCCTCGTCCGCCTTTTTCACCAAGGTTATTGTAAGTCTTAGAACAACCAGTCATCTTATCCTTACGTGTCTTCCTATCGGTGTTGTATGACTCATGAATCTTTTGAGTACCGGCTGGTATAACATTATTGATCATAAAATTCTCGCGATACCGCTCTTTCTTGGTCAACACATTCATGAGATCATCAAATGATCTTAGTCTTCATTGCTCATAATCTGTGCAATATTGAATAGCAAGTGTATCCATGGAAGTAGGAAATATGCTTAAAAACTTCTCGATCATAGCCAGATCGGTCTTTTATATGCCACAAATATTCAACTCCGATTGTAGCTCCAACATAACTTGATTGAAAGCATCAATGTTTGGATAATCCAATAACTGGATTGAATCTCATCTTTCTTAAAGTTATAAAAGTTGTGCATTATGCGCATTATTTAAACCGATCTTGTAAAGTTACCCACAAAACCGTGGGGTCATTCTTTAGCAAATATTATTTTTGTAGAACTGGATGCATATGTCGCATCAAAAACATGAGGGATTGAGATTTGCAAGTTCGAGTTTGTGGCTCAGTACCAGGTGGTGGTGGTGGTGGTGGTGGTGGTTGGATTGTATACGTCAGATTCATATCGAGAAGCGCATTCTCAACATCTGACACCTAACAATGGTATTCTGCTCCTTGAGAATCAAGGATATCAAATTCAAGTATTTTCAGCTCTATTGATTTCATTTACAAGAGAGACAAGAGATGTAATTAGTTTACCAGATGAAAAATTATGATCACTACTATCAAGTTTAGGGAATAAGAACCGTGTTCAATGATATATGGTCACAAAAATTGATTATCGATAAACGGTGGCTCAAAACCACACCTAGAAATCGTGATGAACCATCACATATGATCGATTTCCCTTTCTTTTCTTTTCTTTTTCTAAATCTTGACTCTCCCAGGACAGCCGCTTATATTCTATGGATATAGGTCCATAAGAACTAGGGCAAAAACATGCAATATTCACAATATCACAATTATCACAATCCTAGATCTAGGATTTTGCAGGAAGTAAGTTTTATTCCTAGATCTATAGATTTATGGTTTAGAAAAGTTTACTTCGAGGGTGTTATGCACGTTTTGAAAACTTCACTGTGAATGAAATTTGAAGAAAGGAAACACGTCCATGAAACTTCCAGCAGAAGCAGTATTCCTTCTTCTTTTTTTCTTTTCGGGCAGACTGACATTTGTACACTCAATTAACCATAACTTTCTCTAGACACATCCTATTTGAGATTTTCAGGATGTTCTAGACACTAGACATCTGGAGCTTTCTGTGCATATGAATATCTCTCTCTGATTCATCCTGAGTTGCTCGAAATCCTCTGTCGAAGTTGGTTGTTCTACACATCCTCAATTTTGGCCAAAAAAATCAGAGATTCTGGGAGAAGGAGATGCCGATTGATGGAGATCGGCAGTGAAGGAGGAGCTGCCGATGGTGGAAGTTTAGTGTTTTTGGGTTAGATTTTTTATTTTTTTGTGGTGATCGATGAATGACTATCAACTCAGAGCGTGCTGATAATGTGTTTAACGGGAATAATATGATAGATTGTACATTGTAACTCTTTCATTGATAGAATATCATATAAATAGGCTGATACAATTTGTTACAATAAATATCCCGATATAACAAGGATTCTTTATATCTAATCTATACTAATCCGTATCTAATTAGGACAAGACACACACTAAAGATTATAGAGAATAAATCTCCTAAAACAAAAGTTGTATAATTATATAACCATAATTTGATATCCATTTGTAAAAAGACGATCTTATCATTATGCATCTATGTGACGACCCGAACCAGAATCAGATGTGTGTTTGGCACGATTCTCGAGATTTGGTTATAGTCGCAGTTTTACGATATTGTGTGGTTTGTCGATTCGATTCGCGACTATGTTTTCAGTCGAGAATTTGAGTTGAGTGTCTTCACGGAAGTTGTAGAGTACGTGATTTCGAGCTCGTGGGCGGTTCAGGAAGATTTTTCCGATAACTGAGGAATATTTTATGATTATTTGAAGTTTCGGGTTCCGACGAGTTTATCCGATTGTTTCGAGCTTATCCGAATCACATCGTATATTCATTCCGAACCGTTGATCGACCCGTGGGACGAGTATAAATATCAAAAAGTCGAAAAATAGTCGAGAAATAGTCGAGAATTCATTGTGGGAGTTGACCAGTCGTTGACTTTCCTATTTTGGAAAGTAGACCAGCAGCCCGAAAGGGAAAGTTTCCCAAACGGGAAGTCACTTTACGGCGACCTTTTTCCGGCCACCTCCGACCACGAATCAGGTATGGTTAGATTCCTCTATGAATTTCGAGCATGATGGTGCTTGGTTTGGAAGAAGTTGATGGAGTTTTGGTCGAGTTCGAACCGGGCCGATTTGAGATGGTTCGACGGTGATGGTGACGGTGGCTCCGGCGAGCTTCGAAGGTGGAGATGTTGGGGTTTTGGTTCCTCTAGCTTAGGAGAAGCTTCCTATGTAGTTGTTTTGGTTTGAGGTGGAGGTTTTCGGGGTCATCGGATTAGTCACCGGAATGGTATTTCCGATCGGATTTGTGGTGATTTGGAGGGGTTGCGCTCGGAATTGGACATTGGGGTAGAAGGGAAACTTGCTCGCCTTGATGAGACCTAGAGAACTGGAGAGTTTGGCCGTGTGATTCCACCGTTGACGGCGCGCCGCCGCCGCCGGCGGCGGTCAACGGCGGTCAAAAAGTCAACTTTTCAGATTTCGATGTAATTAGTGTCATTTTTCTCGTAATCACGCCCTGGTTATCGTACGGAGGTTTTCGGGTTGATTTGGTTAGTCGATTTTTAGTCGAGATTTCGAGTGGGGATTTCGGGATTTCCGTAATTCATTTTGCACTGCATTTCGTATTTCTGGGAACGGTTGGTTTCCGTGCATCAGTACAGTGATGTGGATTACGATATTGATCAGTTATGTTTTGTGAATGTATTTAGGAGATCGAGATCGGGATCGTGATCGAGCTTCTGGCGAGGGATCTTCCGCCGGTCCTCGAGATTAGCGTGTGTGCGCGTTTTGCTCATCTGTGAGTGGACAATTTCTTTTCACGGAAACCTTGCGAGTCATTTATGTGATCTATGAACTTGAGCATGCGTATGAGATTTCAGACTATATGAGCATGTGTTTACGATTATACGATTATACTTATACGGATATACGTATAAGAATATGCATACACTTTTATACTGTTTCATGCATTTGTATCGAACTGTTTATGATTTGATTTTCACAGAGTACAGTTTCAGTTACGTTGTTGTATCGATACACTGCATCCCGGCTGATCCCCGAGGATGTCATCGGCTGGAATCACGTGTGGGCTAGGGACCCCGTGGTTCTGAATCACGTGTGGGCTAGGGACCCCGTGGTTCTGACTGTACTATCCAGCTAGGATCACGTGTGGGCTAGGGACCCCGTGGTTCTAACTGTGAGATTTTTACTTGCATGTTCAGTACGCTGGAGGAGTATGATATTTACCTCGCGTATTTTATTATTTTCATTTACCTGGACTCGCATATGTTATTTTAACATATATATTAATTGGTGAAAGACATTTATTTTCGTCCACTCACTCTAACGTGCTTATTGTCTTTCCCCTGGGCTTTTCGGTTTCCGTGCCCAGTTTGCAGTTCAGGTTTGGTGTTTCACGTCGCAGTTTGGAGGCTAGTGATCAGAGTCACCTGTGTTTTCCAGTAGGTTCTTGTTTCGCCTACTGATGTACATATTGTATATATTTTACTCTAGAGGTCGCTCTGATACATCCTGATACATGTTGTGCGGATTTTCACAGATATACATATATTCATAGTACAGTTTATTTATTGTTGATGATTATATTGTTGTTGAGAAATCCAGATGGGATTGGTGCCCACAGTTTACTTTTTGTGGCATAGGACGAAGTGTTAATTTTCGCGTGCAGGTTATGGTAATTTCACGCTAGTAACGAAACTCTGCCGAAATTTCGAAAAATTTTTGTTGGTTCGTATTTTCGAAAGGGTTTGATTCCGGTTTAGGTAACTGAATCGGGATTGGGTCCTTTCAATCTAACGACTATCAATTATTTAATTAATTTAGTAATTTAATTACCTAGTTAAAATCAAACTTAAAAATTATTGCAAAATTGAAATAATTAAAATCAAACTATAAAATTATTGTCAAATCAAAATAATTATTACAAACTAAATATAGAATCCTAATTACTATAAATCGATTCTTGCAAATTTAAGAGATATAAATGTCCAATTTATAATTATGAAATCTTATTGATTACCTTCTATATATATAATTCTTTCTATTTATAACTATTTTTGTATGATTGTTATGAAGTTTAAAATCAGAATATCAAAATAAGAGTTCTATTAATTAGATTGATTAGTTTATGTAATACAAAAACAATAAAATAGTAATTGATAGACTTTTTTTTTCGAAAAACGATCGGAATCAATACACATGTCAATCAAAAAGGGTTTGTATGTTTGTATGTCAATTTTTTTACAAGAATTGAAAGGGATAAATTTTGTGTGGGAATTTAACGATTATGCATAACTGAATCGTTTTTTGAGAACTCGAAATGATCATCGTATGGTTTTGTTAATCCAAATCGAAACCAGAAATAAGATGAAAAAATATATATGATTTTAATCTTGTTTTAAATAGCAAAAATTGATAAGTTTCAAAAAAATCATAGTCATTAAATATAAATAAGATATAATTGTATTTTTTAATAAATAATTAATTATATTTTAAATAATTATATAATATGATAATTATGTGGCTCGACACATCATTTTGGGATCTCTAATTCTTAGAGCACCTAAAATCATTTCCAATTGCAAATGGGGAATTATATTCATAATTCTAACTTAGGGATTTAATTAATCTAATTACAATAATGGACTTGCTAAGGCGTTCATGCATCTATATCCACCACGCACAACACTTCTAATGATCACGTGCGTAAACTATTATGATTCCGAATCGACAACTAGAGATTCGAAATGAACAACATTCAATCAATCTGCAACCATTCTATAACAGAAAACTTCAAAGCTAATTAGCTTATATGAAACTTCACCAAACAACCAAAAACAAAAACAAAAACAAAAACAAAAACAAAAACAAAAGCCTCCTCGCAAATTCGTATGCGGTTATGTAATGTCACCTTGACTACCCAACAGAAGTAGTTGTTTTCAAACTGGTTTCCATCATGTTGGCTAACAAAGCTCGGAGAATACCTAATGGAATATTAGAGGTCGGTGATCAATAATATGACCAGTTGTGATATCTCACATCAGATAAAGAATAAGTATGATCAATGGGGACTTGAGTTGGGGTAAAAATTTTGAGTCTAAAAAAAATGACTTCACATTAAAAAAAAAAAAGTTAGCTAATTTTGACATTATTCTCGGCCCATTGATCGTAAGTGAGATCTATTCTAGAGAGCTGTTATCTCTTAATTTGAGATCAACTAGCCTTCATCATCTCTTAAGGTCTTGATTAAAAAGTTTTCTGTGTGTCGATCTTTTGATAGCTCTGATCACAGCAGTCCTTCGTTGACTATTCCCAAACTAGCACCGCCTCACTCGGCCTAACTCGCCTCCCTCGCTTTTAATCTCTATATCGTGATTCACCCGCTCAAATCTCAAATATCAATCCATTGTCCGATTAACTCAACACACTTAGTCTCAATCTCAATAGAATAATCGTAATTCATATTTCATAAGTCACACGTATTTGTTATAGTCTTATGCTATTGTTTGCTATAGTAATTTCAGATTAGATTGAGTATGCAAGTTTTGAATAGTGAAAATGTGTGATGGTCGCAATTGATGTTCTTGGGGAATTGACTTAATTACGTCTTTTAATATTTTTGTTTATCTTTTTAACAATTTAAGCATAAGACAATTAGAAACTAGAATTTAAAATTGTGACATTACGATAAAGTACCAAACTAAAATAAATATTGTACTTCGCGCATTAAACAATTTATTGGCTAAAATTAACCCAAATAACAATCTTATCCTGGTTCCACCATCAGTGAATAATTGAATATTTTGGACCTCTATATTCTCATAGTATACATTATTAAAATGAGCAATGACTGTTGAAAAATCTTTGATAGTTTGGTGATATACTCGATCTCTCTAATCAGATGAGGTAAAGTAATTTTACATGGGGTGAGTTTCATAAAACAATTTGTTGAAATGAACTGAAGTTGGAATCAGTAAAGTATGAGGGCGACAGCTAGTCGTGTTGCTGTAGTCCACTGAGCATGATGCTCATTGATCACTCATGTACGCAGTTCAACTACCAAAGACTGCTGCATGGAATATGGTTAGCTCTAGTTGTGTGAAGCTAGCACGCGTTGAAGTTCTCTTGGTCTAGCAATACGTGTGCTGCAAGCTTTCTGAGTAGAATTGGGCAACAGAATCTTACTATTTACGCACGGAACATAATACGAGTATTACAAAGGAACTAAAGCATGACGAGGTACGGTCAAAGGTCAAGCACAGCTCCACTACAATAGGGCCAACATGACATATTTGTTTATTAAGCTATTTATTAAGCAATGCAAAGCTTTATTTTTTATTTTTTTTTTGGAAATGAAGGAATGCAAAGCTTTATTTGGTCTATGATCGATCTTGGTTTAACCGTGTGAATAAGTCTCATTCAGCTGAGTATTGGGATAGTTCTGTTGATCAAGTCGTTGAACTTATTCGTTGACGAACCAGATTTGAATTCTAGTATTTCCTATTTGAAGAATATTTTTTTTATAAAAATAGCAAATTGAGAATTGAGGTTGCTTGAACTATTTGCTGACGAGTCAGGTTCAAATCCTAATACTCCCTTCTATTGTCCAAATTTTGAGCATTGGAGTTACTCCGTTGGTTAAGGCGTTGAACTTATTCGCTAACGAATTAGGTTTGAATCTCAGTACTCCTTATTTGAATAGTATTTTCTCTAAAAATTGAAAATTAATAATTAAGATTGCTCCATGACCAAGACGTTGAACTATCCGCTAATGAGCCAGGTTCAAATCCTAATACTCCCTTCTATTGTCCAAATTTTGAAGTTCTAACTTTTAGATGATCAAACGGTGCTCACGAGAGCAAATTTTAAGGCTCATACTAGCGCCACTCCTCTCTTTCTAAAACCCTAGCTCCCTCCAAGCCGCATCCTCTCTTCTCCCTCCTCGATTTCAAAATCTACCAAACCAACCTTTTTTCCTTCTCTTCCATTCAATTTTTCCCATCAAGACAAACACTTTCAACCCTTTGCATGGCCGATTCGGCCAATAATGTTGCTGAACAGTATAACTCGGTGATGGAGTTCACCAACCAAGATGCAGCGAGGTTGGAGGAGATCGTGTTATTGGCCTCCGACGATGATGTCGCCCTCCCTGATTGCTACTACGACATTCTGAGGCCGTTTAGGATGGATCCCTCGCCGGAGAGGAGCGAGAGTGGCATGAGAGCCATGCTTGCACGTTTGTGGGGTAAGCCAAGCCGGCCGACGAAGGTGTCCTACTTGCGGAAGTCCCCAGATAGGTTTTTTTATACCTTTCAGGATGCGACGACGGTGCGTCGGGTGGCCTAAGGTGGGACGTGGTACTATGACAATCAAACTTTGATTGTCGAGAAGTTTAATGGTTTTACTGATTTCTTTGCGATGGAGCCGATTTGGGTGAAGGTTGGGAATGTACTCGAAGGCGGCATGAACGAGGCTTGGGGGAGACGGATCGACAGACAACTTGGAGACCTTGAGAAGGTTAATCTGCCCAAATTATGGAAGTTGAAGGAAATGTGATTGCGGTTTGATGTAGATCTTCGGCGGGCTTTCCCGGTGCAGCGACAGTTTCGATTTTCGGTCGGTGTCTCGGAGATCCTTTCCTTTGAATACAAAGGAACCCGAGGATTTTGTGGGCTTTGTGGCCAGTTTGGACACCAAGATGGTCTTTGTGATATTTTGGCAGCCCGAGCGGCTGAGGTAGCAGCGGTAGAGGCGACGAATGGTCCTTAAGCCACACCGGATGGAGCCCAGGCAACTGCCTTGGCATGCGGAGTCTCGGGTTCGGTGCTAGTGCATGTGTCCCATGTGTCAAGCATGCAGAGTGTGAAATCTGAACCTGCGAGTCATGTGTCACCCATGCAGGTTACTATGATTACTCTTGGTCATTCTCAGGCTCCTGGAATGGAGCACAGTCTTATCTCAAGTCTAGAGGACTGACGACAGCAATTGGCGTTGATTGCTAGGTCTGCATTGCAGACCCAAAGTATAATACTCACGCCTTTTCAGCGAGGCAAAAAAAAGGCAGACACGTGAAGAGAAACCAGGTCTGATTTCTCAATGCGAGATGGCTCGGACCGACGAGCGGCAGGACATCTCAAAACATAAATATCCAACCAAAAAGGTGGTCATGGAGAAGGCGCTTAAGGCTAGGGCTAAGGCGAAGGAACAACGACTCACTGTACTGTAGTTTATGGTACATAATTATATACGGTGTGGGACCTTGAGCTTTTTTAGTATTTATCCTACATCTATAGGTCTATCTATGTAAGTACTTATGCGGATATGTAATAGTATAGTTTACTCTAAGGGGTTCTTTGTACCCAGCCAGAGGCTCCGAACTCATTATACTCTACCACAATATCAATTCTATCGTTACCTCAAAAAAACAAAAAAAACTCAGTCAGCTAATAATTTGGGAAATAATTAATTAGCTAACAATGTGGTTTGATGGGTATATATGAAAGCTTTAATTGTAGCTCTCTTGTGTACAAGAATAGTCCTCTACTAATTTGGGAAATAATTAATTAGCTAACAATGTGGTTTGATGGGTATATATGAAAGCTTTAATTGTAGCTCTCTTGTGTACAAGAATAGTCCTCTACGTACATAACTTTATCACCACGTACAGAGGAGCTAGCCGGCCTCTACGAAAATGATAGGAAATTATATATGTGTGAGAGATGTGACTAGTAATATATTGTTCTTAATTTACTATTAAAAAACGGGTTAGCTAGGAGATGGGATGTTATTATCGCTTTCACCTTTAATTTCAAAGTTTGAAGGTGAGACTTGTTCTCTGCTTTTCTAAATTGTCTACTCTAAGGAACTAGTATATATCGTCTAATTTCTTATTTTACTTGAGAAAAAAATAGATGTTGCAGGGTCATCTATTCATGCATCTTTTATATATAGGGTTTAGCCTTGGAAGGTTAATTTTATTGCAGTATGTAGTTTGTGTCACTTGCATCAGTTGCATGCATATGTACGTCATTGATCCTGCAGTTGCTGGCTTGTTAATTACTATAGACTAAAGACCCGATCATTGGCGTGTTGCATGTTTCTTCATAATGAAAGATCATATGTAAGCGAGCGAGGCTAGCTAGCTAGATCGAGTTGTAGCCAGACGGAGTCGGTGTTCATTGTTAGGAACTTAGGATCAGGGAAATTAGGATTTCCAGTTTTCATATCTTAATTTTAGGTCCTATGTGGCTACAAAATTAATAACATATAATTTTTATGTTAGAAAAATAGTAATTTTTCATCATTTTAGTTAGACAATTTAAATAAAATAATTAAGTGAGATGCACTTAATATTAATGAAAAAGAAATAAGGATTTATGTTCTTCTACAAGAGTACATAAAGATTATGTATTCACTTGTTTAAATTGGTTAAAAGGTGAATGAGAAATTGTCACTCAAAGTTGGTCACTTGAAACAAAATGAAGGAACTTTATCTCACATGAAAAAAACACTAAGAATGTGGAGGTCATTAAATATGATTCCACTCTACTACACTTTGAGTAAGCAAGTAGATAGACTCTCTCTTGATTGGATTGGACTTGTGTGTGCATTTTGTCCAAGTTGCACAAGTTTCTTTTTGCACTCATGAAAATTGACGTGACTTTTGGCTTTTCACATTCATTTTGGTTACAAAACTTTTGGCTTCTTAGATTACTCCGGTTACAAACTTATTTTCGGAATAAATTTTAGCAATAAATTACCGAAATAAATTTGGCTAGTTAATTATTACAAAACCGAAGACATTTGGAGTGGCCAACATTTATATTCATCCTCATTCCTCCATGTATAAATAGAGCTCACATCTTCCTCGTTCTACAAACAATCAGAAAAGCAAGCATCTCTCTTCTTTTGATCTCTTCTCTCTCAAAAAAAATCCGGTGATAGGGTAAGGTACTCTTCAGTTTGACGAGAAGTTCTTATACTGCGGTACAAAAACTTTCAAGTTGTTTTATCATGGGAGAATAACGTTATACAAGCTTGTGGGCGGCGTGAAAGATTTTAAGGAGAGTGTGTGATACACGCGACTCAACTTTATTCATTGTTCATCGTTCATCGACATCAACCACTTGGGTAACAAATTCAAAGTTTTCAGATTTTATTTTTCCCATTTTATTTATATTTACTAATTATTTAAATTAGTACTTTTATATTTTATTTAATATTACATTATTTTCCTACAATCTTAAGAACTTTCATATGTGATATTGACTAACGTGGTTGCTTAAACGAATTAGTTGCCTAATGGAAGGTTGTTGCCTTAAGGAATTGGTTGCCTATACCAAAATTATGTTGCTTCGAAAAATGGTTGCCTTAAGGAAATGGTTGCCTTCAAAATTTGGAGTTGTGTTGCAAAACACAAAACGTTACGTAAGAGAATTAGACTCTAAAGGAATTACCAATTAACTACCTATGATAATGAAGATTGTTAGTGTGTGATCCCGTAACACACAATTACCGCACACTTAGTCACTACAAACGGGTCAGCACAGCTTGGACCAAACGCAAAGACAGCAACACAGGCTCCAACTTTAAACAAGGAAACAACATCATCCGAACGACCAAGAGTTCGGTACGACAAACGGAAGGCACCAGGACAGGTCATGTACAAAAACAAGATCCCATATCAAAGGACAACAAAAGACCTCATACTCAACCAGCAATATAAGCAACACATTTATGACAGATACGAGGTACGCTCGTTACTCTACCAATACTATTGTTACACTTCATACATTCTAACTAGAGTGTCGAAGAGTCGAAGGCGGGAACACCCTGTCAAGACTCCTAACGCCCGTTTGGTGTATTATTCTTAACAGCAGGTAAAGAACGACATACGCGCGATAGTCCAGATCACCCGAAATAGCTCCATCCAATCTTCTGCTAAAAGTCCCTCACGGAATTTGGTAGAAACAATGGTCTTTTCAAGGATAATGGAAAGTTTTCTTGAAATAAAGAAGCATTATGATTTGGTTATATGCCAAATTCAATAGATTGAATATTGAGATATTCAATAAGAAATTCCAATGAAAAAATAATATCTTGTATTAGCTATTGAGTATTAGTTATTGATTAGGAAAATAACACATTATTGTGTATATTTTCTGAAAAGGCAACAGAAAGTGTAAAGACACTAAAAAAACTAGATGTCACATTGAGTCATTTGGCTGAAAATGAGAATATGATAATGAGTACGTGTTGATCAGTGCTAACTATGAGTGACTTGCACTTGATAATGTAAGATCTCACATCATATGGGAGAGATGAGATGATATTCCTTACATGTGGAGGGTCACTTTTCTATAACAAGACGCGTTTTTGGGTGAGTATGAATGAGGTTGAGAATCAACTCAACAAAACAATAAAGGTCATGAAAAGTGAACGAGGAGGTGAGTATGAATCACCATTTGCTGACTTTTATACTCAGCATAGGATCATACATGAAACAACACCTTATTCACCACAATCATATGATGTAGCTGAACGGAAGAAACATATCTTATAAGATATGATGAATGCAATGCTGTTAAGTTCTGGTTTGCCACCAAGCATGTGGGGAGATGTCATTTTGTCGGCTAATTATCTTATAAATAAGATACCTAAAAAAGTTTGTTAATCAAACGACTCCATATGAATTATGAAAATGAAAAAAGTCATCCCTTGAAAATGTGAGGATGTCTTGTCAAGATGAAGAATCTTTACCTAAAATGAAAAATTATGTAGAAACAGTTAATGCATTTCATATGCACATAACTATAAAAATTATCGATCTCTTGTGTGCAAAGTATATAAACACAAGACACGGTAAAGAACTCTGAAAGTTGCAGTATTCGTTAAAGATGTATTTTTGAGTAAATTATCCAACTTATTGTTGGTGATGGATTATAACAGCTAAATTAGTAGCTTGTAACAATTGGCTAAATAGCCATCAATGCAAAACGTTTGGAACAACCCTATAATAGTTGCTTGATGAGCAATTTAATAACTTATAAAACATTGAATAAATGCGTATAATTGAGATAAAGATTGGAAAATTCTTAGGTTCCGACTCTTGACATGTAGGGTTAAGAGTAAAATTTGAATCCTATGAGATAGTTACCTTGTGTATTATCCTGTTAGGAAGATGTCTAGACATAAATATGATTCTAACTTTGCAGAATTACACTTGAAAACTGATGGATATTTCACCAGGTTGCAAACCTTTAAGTTCTAAGTGGATTTAAAATAAGAGAAAAATATGGAAGTCATTATATGATTAGATATGTGGCCTGAAAATTTGACAAATGTGTATATATAATGTCAAATGCACGAAGAGTAGATA
Organism: Geum urbanum; assembly: GCA_946800695.1. Taxonomy (NCBI): domain Eukaryota; kingdom Viridiplantae; phylum Streptophyta; class Magnoliopsida; order Rosales; family Rosaceae; genus Geum; species Geum urbanum. Next base: position 8,977,757 of record OX326997.1, read on the forward strand.
TTTTAAGATGTGACTGTACGTAGATGACATGGTTATCATTATAAGCAATGATAACATGGTCAAATATGCTAAAGATATGTACTCGATTTATAGTATTTATACTCTATTTTCTAATAGGGCTCACCTTAGTAACTCAAAATATCCAGAAAATGAAATTTTCGATAACAGTGTACTTGAGCGGGCCTCGTCCCACATACATCGATTTTTTCTAGCCTGGTTATGAGTGAAAAAAGCTACCCAAACGACAATAAAAGTCATAATTTCTAGAAAAATCGCTCATGTAATATTTTGGATTGCTAAAGTGTTGTAATCCTTGAAAAACTATCAAGAGTTCTTTAAGGGCTGTTATTAAATCAAACACATTACGTGAAGAATATCCTTAGAAAATATGACAAGAAAAATTCTAGAGTTACTAGAACTCCGATTGATATGACTCTTCATCTTTCAAAGAATAAAGTAAAGAGTGTTTCTCAATTAGAATACTCTAGATTCATTGGAAGCCTAATGTACTTAACAAGTTGTACAATGCTAGATCTAGCTTATGCTATAAACAAGCTAAGAAAGTACATGAGTAATTCTGGAGGAATGCATTGAAAAATAATTGCAAGAGTACTCAAGTACTTAAGGTATATTCGTACCTATGGGCAGCACTAAACGAGATATCCAGCTGCCATGGATGGGTATATCGATGAAAACTGGATATCAGATATGAAAGACTCAAAGTCTACGAGTGGATACGTGTTCACTCTAGGGGGTGTAGCAGTGTCGTGGAAATCCTCAAAACAAACTATTATAACCAGATCCACAATGAAATCTGAGTTTGTTACCTTAGACAAATGTGGGGAAGAGGCAGAATAGCTATGCCAATTCATAGAGAATATTCTGAAATGGACAAAGCATATGTCTGCAGTTTGTATACACTGCGATAGTCAGTTTGCAATTGGCAGGGCACAAAGAAAAATGTATAATGGTAAGTCGAGACACATTCGTCGAAGACACAATACCATTAGACAACTCCTCTCTGGTGGAGTTATCTCTATTGACTAAGTGAAGTCAAAAAATAACATAGTGGATCCATTAACCAAAGGGTTAAATAGAGAGTTAGTTGACAAATCATCGAGAGGAATGCGACTAAAATCCATGAGTTAAAATCATTACAGTGGATACCCAACCTAGTTGACTGGAGATCTCAAAATCTAGGTTCAAAAGGGACAACTAAATTGTAGAGACTGTGTCAGATCACTATGGGGATCTACTTCAAGTCCATTCCTATGATAAAAACAGTGATGCCCATAAGGAATGAGGTTAAGCTAAAAGATTTTAATGATTCTTATGTGTTGGAAATCCGAGCAGAGTAATGCGGGTTACTTTTAATTAAGATATTACATATGTAAGAGAGAAGTGGGGCCATTTCAAAGGGAATTGTTCATGGAACAATTCCTGTTAAGTTCTTACAGAACCAGGCGCGTGTCTAGGTCCAAAATGGACACATCAGTGAGAACTGAAAGTATCAGGAAGATACCTGTGTGAGATATGTCATCGTTTACATAAATGGTGAACAGTTCAAAGACATCGTGTCTATTGTTTAGTTAGTAAAGTAAGTATGCTTTCACAATGGAAAGTTCAAAGGGATAGCTCATACCTATCCTATGTAGGTTTTTAACCGCAGAATCTATCATAAGTCTATCGATTCTTTGGTTGCCAATGTTCATTCATGTGGTGAATTGTTGGAAAAATGGTAGTTTTCCACCATTTTAGTTGGACAATTTAAACAAAATAATTCAGTGGGATGCACTTAATATTAATGGAAGAGAAACATGGATTTGTGTTCTCCTACAAGAGGACATAAAGATTATGTATTCACTTGTTTAAATTGGTTAAGAGGTGAATGAGAAATTGTCACCCAAAGTTGGCCACTTGAAACAAAAGGAATGAACACTACACCAAAAAAAGCTTCAAACAATGGGCATAGCTCATTGTCTGATATACCTGTGGGGTGTTGATTATTGAGCTGAGGAGAGAAGTCATATCAGACAATGGTCAAATTGTCATTGTAAGATGAGACATCCATCAACAGTTACCATGCAGAAAGCATTGTCTGAAGTCCAATTAGTCATCGACATATAAAAAATGTTATTATCTGACTATTCTACAGACAATTGTTTTCAAGTATTTAACATTGTCAATTGACAATTGGACAATGACATAATCATCAAAAATAGCATTGTGTTTAATAGTTAATTGCATCAACTTATATACTATTTAGATATTGTTATATTGGTGTCACATAATGCTTTTTTTCATTGTTGTCTTGTGCACAAATACAATTGTTTGAACTACAATTTGTGGTCAAATATTGTCAAAATTCAATCATTCATCAATTATCTTTGCCATTCACAATTAAAATCTACAAGTCACCATAAATATACAAAATGCACACCATTCAAAAGCATTCACATAAAGCAAATATCCATTTGTCATTCATACTTAGAATATGAAAGTATCCATAGCATATATTACAAGAATCTAAAATTACATTATACTCATTATCTTGTAAGAACATAGTAATTTATACAACTAAATACTCTACTCCATGTCAGCTAAATCCTCCACTTTTCCAATTACATCCCCGAGAAGAAGAGCATCTGATTAGGAACCACAAAAAATAACAAGTGTTACAAAATGTATTTTATCCAATAATGAGCTGAACAAAAGATAAATACACATATAAGATATCACACGGCAAGAAGAGTAAACCTACCAAAGGCTAATTACTGAAACCAATGAAGACTAACTACTATCCAATTGTCAACATACAGGGACTACGTACAAAATGTACTAAACGGAGTAAACACAGGCAATGAAGTATATCCTAGCTATTGATCATCAAAATAGGAAACCAGGTAGTAGCATCATTTAGTAATGGAAAAACTTTGACATCATTCCCTCATACTAATGGTCTAATGTTGTCCCATTTTCAATCAAAAATCTATATATGTTTATAGCCCACAAGTTCACACTGTGCAACTCCAGATCAGACAATGATGCTAGCACTTGCACTTGACAAAGAGGGTGTCCCAAATAGTAAAACTATGCGCTTGACCATTCTTGCCATATCAAGAACAACTTTTATATGTAAATATACATTACCATAATTAGCATATAGTACAACACCTCTGTAAGTTGATATAGGGAAACATGGGTAACTGTCTAAGTTGTTAGCGGTTAGCCATACTACAATGAAGAGAAACATTGGTACCTCTTTAGGTTCTGATTTTTTCTTCGTACATCGAACATGGTGGGACTTATCAGCAATTCGAAGAGTCCACTCTCGTTCTACCATGCTCTTTTGCAAATGGTGGAGCATTGTATAAGAAATAACCACAATTTTAGGCCATCTCTTTAAATTGGGAGGATTATTTCCATGACCAAACACTGGAGTCATAGAATCATGTAAAACAATAAGTCCTGATATATTAGTAATCTACAATATATGGAGAAGTAAAATAATACATGAAACAAGTATTCAAAGTCATTGATCCTTCTTTAGACTTGCATGCACAGAGAGCATCAGCAAATACAAATTTTCATTTTCATAAATGGTAGTCTTTACCTAGATGGATGTCAGCAGGCAAGCAAAAAAGAAGTCACCGCTCTAATTCTTCTGCCCATGAGTAGCACAAAATTGCAGGGTAAATAACAAGAGTAGAACCTTCACTCATGAAGCAACACGCATTAGCAATAGCCTGAGAGGAAAACAAAAATCTTAATTTATACTTATTGCAGTCAAAATCTCAAAATCCTAGTAACTTATATTTAAAGGCAAATACATCACTTAACATAGAACTACTTGTAGTGTCTTTCCAAGGCCCATTTCATCTGCAATAAGACATCGTCCACCCCTTCATAAACCAAATCTAACACCCTCAAGCTGGAAAGGCGACAATGAATTGAACAGCTTCTTTGGTAGCTTCCCCATGTACTCATCCACCTTATCATCTGACAAGTGCTCTGGCCGGCATGGTACCCACTTCCATGTGATATACGAGTCTGAAAGTCTCTCTACAACACTAAAAGTAGTCCACCGTATCTCTTCAACATCAATGCACTTGCTTCTCTTTAAACACTACAACATATCCTTGTATTCACTCAGCTTATAAACATCGGCTTTTCCACCACTGTGATTCTGCGTGTAGTGCGATGGCATGACCTAAGATTAATGCACACAACAGAATACATGTGAATCACTCAACACTAACTAAATCCCTTATTCGCAACAAAATCATCACAACTCAACAAAATAAACTCACACAAAACACTTGCATTTACATATACTAAGGGAACCAAGCTAAAATTGACTTCTATATGACAACAAATCACCGTAGTAAAAACTCAAAATTTAGGTCATTTTTCAAAATCAAAATTCACAAAAACTTAAATATCCACTCACATCAGCTAAGCAATCATTCTATCTATTTAAGCACTAGGCATGTTCCAGAAACACGAACCCTTTCGCAGCGGCCGGGGTGGCCGAGAACTCCGACGAACAAATCTCAAGCCTAACCCGAAACATCTTATTCTCCACCACCGAGCCAACCCAAGAAGTTTTGGATCTCGGGCAGGAAATGTGAAGAACAACTGTGAGACTCATAAGGCGAGGCTCGAGCTGCTGTGGACGGTGATGAAGGCGGCGTTGCTGGAGACGAGTTGCTGCTTGATACGACAGAGGCACTAACTGGGCTGATAAGAGCGGTTGGTTATCCAAGGCCGATGACTGCGCGAGTTTGGTGGAGGCCGAGTGGAGTTGCCGACTGTTTTTGAGAGAGAGAGAAAGAGAGAAGTAGACAGGGAGACGGAGTGTATAAGAGAGGCTAGGGTTTTTTTTTTGAGAAAATGGAGGGTTCAGATGATATTTTATTTTAAATCAACGGTAAGATGAAAATGAAAAATCAAGAAAGAGGGAAACCAAAATTTGGCTAAATGTTGGGAAGAAAACCCAAATTTGGCCAAACCCGCAAAGACAATTGACCTAAACTATGCATTTGCCTAACCACCATTCAAACAATAGATAAAAGAATTCATTGTCTGAAGTGACACTATGGGAGAAAAAAATTTGTCTGAAAAAGCTTCATTCAATAAATATAAACCATTGTACAACAATATATCATACAACATCAAAAATTATGAGTGTTGTCTAAATCTGCTAGCACAGACAACATAAAAAATGAGTTGTTAAAACATATTACTATCTATAGTTGATTAAAATTTATTGTCTCTTTGACACATCTGGACACATTCAGACAATTATTTTTTTTGGGTGTTGACTGCATTTTTCAGACAATGAACAAACTGCTGGTTGAAGCAGTTTTTGGCGTAGTGGAAGTTTATCCCACATGGGAAAAACTAGGAATGTGAAGGTCATTAAATATGATTCCACTCTACTATGCTTTGAGTGAGCAAGTAGAGATGCTCTCTCTTGGTTAGATTAGGCTTGCGATATAGACTTGTGTGCGCTTTGAGTCTAAGTCGCACAAGTTTTCTTTTGCACTCATGAAAATTGAAGTGACTTTTGGCTTTCCACATTCCTTTTGGCTACAAAACTTTTAGCTTTTTAGATTATTCCAGTTACAAACTTATTGTTGGAATAAGTTTTGGCAATAAGTTACCGGAATAAATTTGGCTAGTTAATTGTTACAAAATCGAAGACCTTTGGAGTGGCTGACATTTATATTCCTTCTCATTCCTCCATGTATAAATAGAGCTCCCATCATCCTCATTCTACACATAATCAAAAAAGAAAACATGTCTCCTCTTCAGATCTCTTCTCTTCTCTCCTCTTCAAAGAAATTACTTCATTTGTGGTGTTTCTTCGGCAATTTCTCATACTCTTCTGGTTGTGTATGAGAAATTACACTCTATACAATTCATCTGTACCATTAATATATCTTCTAAAACTCAAAAGCTCATAGCATGTGTAGATCAATGCATGAGAGAATACAACCTTAATGTTGAGCTAAAGATTTAATTACAGTCATTCAAAAAAAAGATTTAATTACAGTTGAGCTCATTTTGGATATTTTGGGGAGTGGGGAATAGCCCATCAACCAAATAAATTTGAGACTTTTGGTTTATCAGGCCCAAGTATGAATAATTTGGATTTTGCTACAGGACCACTGAACATACAAAGAATCTGAAATAAAGCCTGAGATCAACAATAATTTCACTACAGAAAAGTAAGAAAACATTTCAAAACAACAACGTGATGAACGATACCGCATGAGCCAGGTTGTGCATATTCTAATGCTAATGGCCCCCAAAACTCGTATATTGTACTAACTACAGGTTTGATTAACGAAAGATTCTTCTGTCACCACAATATATATCAGTCATTATGATATTTCAAACCACCTATTGGACAAGAAAAGGATGCAATTGAATCTTCAAAGAAATTCAGTATTCAAACTTATCTATAGACTAGTTGATGTGTAACATAAAAAAAAATTGAGAAAAAATCAGTCAAAGATAATTATAGTATCAATAATACAAAATCTCAAACACACTAAAATTTAGATAACCCAAAACACGGATTTAAGGCCCAAAATATAGTAGCACAATCTCATACCAATAAGCAAGCCAACAATACAATTTTGTCCTCATTTTTATACAAAAACCCTAGCCATTAAAATCAATTTAAGCCTCTCTCTCTCTCTCGATCTCGATCGAAATGCAGTAGCATCCACATTCATCGCCGCGCCTCCAAGCTCTGTGTTGCCGTGCCATAGAGCTCTGCGTCGCCGCTCCTCCGCACCTGCAATGCCAAGCGCCTCCCCCTCCGCCGCATCACGGCCTTAACCGTCGCCCTCGACTCGCCCAAAGTAATCTCTATGTCGCCGCCTCACGGTCGGTCTCAACCTCTGCACCTCCATGGCGGCTACCCATTCAGTAGCAGCTGCCCCGCCAGCTCAATCTCAACCATGTCTCATCTACAGCATCGCCTCCGCTTCATATTAGTGTCACACAATATCATCGCGCCACCATTTGCATCGTCTCACATCTCTCCTCTAATCGGCTTGTCCTCGATTCGCCGTCGGATAGCACTCACGTAGTTACTGCCTTGGTTTGTCACCTCGTTGCCTCAATTTTTCACCTCATCATTCTCAAATCATGCCTCCGGAATCCCTCGCCGCTAGGATCGCATCGCGGTTGGTCTGTGATCACAGTAGCAGTCACGGTTGATATCGTTGTCACGTGACGCCACCTTCATAGCCCATGCCACGGCCTCTAGCTTCGACATGCGACACTGCTACGCAACGCCTCAGCCGCTCAATAGCAACGACGAATTGGCCTCGCTTCGGAGTTTAATGCCTCTGCCGCCGGGACTCCAGTGGCGCCGCATCACATCTAAGATTTCAGTATGAGCTAGAATATGTAGCTCGTCGTGAGACTTCTTTGATCCAATTCATTTTCGTTTTTGGTATATATGCTATTGTGAGAATATGTGATTTTGAATTAATTTGGGTTGGATTTGTGATCTTGAAGGTTATTGGTCTAAATTGTGTGATGTATGTGCTATTATGTTTGAAGATTACTGGTCTAAAACTCGTCTAAATTGTGTGCTGATTTAAAAGGTTACTGTGAGAATCTATTGATTTTGAATGAATGATCGATTGTCAATATTCAGCTGTGGTTATGTCTACTGGATAATAATGTTGAGTTTGCTATGTGGTTATGTCTACTAGGTTATACTGCATTTTCAGGCATTATTGTTGCAGTTTTGGTTCAATGTAGCATATTTAGAGACTGCTACTGCATTTTCGAAATTACTACTACAATATTTGGGGGCTGCTACTGTAAATTTTAGGATTGGTACTGCATTTTCGGTTCGAGGACTGCTATTGCATTTTTGGGCTTGCAACTGCATTTTCGAATTTTCGGTTCGAGGTCTGCTACTGCGTTTTTGGGCCTGATACTGCATTTTTGGCCTGTTACTGCATTTTTGAATTTTTCGATCGAGGATTGCTACTGTGTTTTTGAGCCTGATACTGCATTTTCGGTTCGAGGACTGCTACAGTGTTTTTGGGCCTGATACTGTATTTTCGGTTCGAGGACTGCTATTATGTTATCGGGCGTGGAAAATGTCATGGAATATGTATCAAAATTGCTACTAAGTTTTTATTGAAATTGTTACTCAATTTGTATTGGAACTTCTAATGAATTTATATCAAAATTACTTGAATTGATATTGAATGTTTATTGATAATGTTAATAAATTGAATAATCAATTCAAGTTAAAAAAAATGAATACCAAAGAAATTTGAATGAACATAATCTAAAAAGTATTAAAAAGAAAAAAAAATTAAGTAATTTTGGATAAAATATTATTTCTTGTAAAAATAAAAAATAATTTTAATTAATTTTGGATAATTTTTTTTTGAAAATAAAATAAAATAAAATATATGTTAAATAAACATAAAAAAATAAGGCAGAGTATAAAAGTAAATTTGCATCTGTCACATGGCAGCCTACAAATAACTTGTCTTTATTTGTAAGATTTTGTCATATATTGTCCAAACTAAGGGGTTTTGTCCTTAAGTGTATTTGGATACTTTAAATTATCTTTTAATGTAATTTGCTAAAAAAATTTCTTTCCATGATGTCTACACCAAAATTGGTATTTCCTTAGTTAAACTTAAAAAGGTACTTCTAAGTGGAAGTTCTAATATTAGCATAGTTAATAGTTTTCGTTTTAAAATCAATTGTTCATTTTCATCAAAAGATTCTTATTGGTTAAAAATTTATTTAATTAATTACGTCAAAAATAAGGTTTTTTTATATTGAGTGGCTGCGGTGATTCAGATTGGCGGCCATACCATATATTATCAAATTGTCGCATATCTCTTTCAATCTTTTGTAGTTTTCCAATTGATGATGCACCACTTTCCTTTCACTGATTTTATTAGTCAGTGTATTCCAATGCTATTCTCACTGATGGTAGTTGAGTCCCATACAACACTACAATAAATCCAAAACCTAATATGATTCAATAATTGTAGATCGAGTAACAGAATCTAAACAAATATCTTCAGTTCTTCACCGGCAATGGAAAGAAGGAAAAAATATGGAGCATGATATAGAACATAGCATGCACTATTTAAAAAATAGAGATCCCACACGGATCGAAAACAGTGTGGAATAAGGCCTATCACTACTATTACATTAATTATAGTAGGAAAATAGTCACACACTTATATGTAACTCATAGAAGGGTGACAAATAAGAACATCCGTATGTAATAGCCTTTGACATGGATTTTAGTGTGCAATAATTCAATATAAAATGCCTGTTTTGCTAGCAGTGATGTTAGCCTCAGATCATATATAATAGTTTACAGACACCCATTGCCAAAAAAGAAGAGCACACATTCTGATTTTTAGTGTTTACGTATGAAACAAATAGAATATTGAGTATTTTTCGAGTGTTACTCGTTCATGATATAAATTAAAAAATTTTATTTTTTAACTTTGATAAATCCCTGATCGATATTTGAAGTTGGAATATTTATTGTAAAAGTAGAACAAGAATTAGAAGATGTTTCATTATATAATCGATGTTTTTATATCATATTTTTCTATTATTTGATTGATCATAATGTTTTGTTACGCATATATGATGGGATCGTGGATGAAAATGAAAAACAGATGAGTATTTCCCACAGAACCAGAAACAGTTTTCTGTTAACAGCAACGTTTCTGTGCCGTCAAGATGCAAAAATAAAAATCAAACCACACCAGGTCATGCCTCACGTCATCCACAACAAGCGTTAGAGCCGTCATCCCACGTGTCAACAACCCATTGGTCTCTGTGGTATTATAAACACAGTCCCCACGGTTACCGGAGGAAGACCACAACCACCATATCATTGGTTTTCATTTTTTCACAAAAACATGGCGGCTGCTGCTCATCTGCTCTTCCTCTCGTCCATCTTGGCCGTGGCCCTGATCAGCTACTGCGCCGCCGCATCGAGCTTCGATGAGTCCAACCCCATCCGATTGGTCCCCGACGGCCTCCGTCAGCTGGAGGATCAGGCCGTCCAAGTCCTCGGCCAAGTTCGCCACGTCCGCTCCTTCGCCCGGTTCACTTTCAGATACGACAAGAAGTACGAGACCGTGGACGAGATGAGACGCCGGTTCCAGATTTTCGCCGAGAACAAGAAGCTGATTCGATCTACCAACAGGAAGGGCCTGTCTTACAAGCTCGGTGTCAACCGTAAGAAAGTCGACCCTTTTCACTTTTTTGTCTTTGGTCTGCTAGAGTTAGTTAAACAGGTATTGGTCTGTGTTTGTTATAATACAGGTTTTGCTGATTGGACTTGGGAAGAGTTCCAGAGACATAGGTTGGGAGCTGCTCAGAACTGCTCTGCTACCACTAACGGTAGCCACAGGCTAACCGACGCTGTGCCACCTGTCACGGTATAAATCTATACCTCGTTACAAGTTTGAACATACTTATGTAACATACTACCAAGTAGCTAAACAACTTTGGCAAGATTAATAGGTTTTCATAATCTTAATCCTTTATTGTACGTGTTACAGAAAAACTGGAGAGAAGAAGGCATAGTCACTCCAGTTAAGGACCAAGGTCATTGCGGATCTTGCTGGACATTCAGGTTGATTTAATTAGATTAATTAACTGAGTTTATATATAGAAAACATGTGATGGAATTGATGTTTCGATTATTATAGTTCTGATGATGTTTAACATATGCATAATTGCATATGATTCTGCTTTGGCAGTTCTACTGGAGCTCTTGAGGCAGCTTATGTGCAAGCATTCGGAAAGAAAATCTCTCTGTCTGAACAGCAGCTTGTGGATTGTGCTGGAGCTTTCAACAATTTCGGGTGCAGTGGTGGTTTGCCATCTCAAGCGTTTGAGTACATCAAGTACATCGGCGGTCTTGACACCGAGCAAGCGTATCCTTACACAGGAAAAGATGGTGCCTGCAAGTTTTCATCTGCAAACGTCGGTGTCCAAGTCCTCGATTCTGTTAATATTACCTTGGTAAGTAAGCCTAAAAATAGTTGCTCAATTGTTTGAAGTTGTGCTCAATACTTTTGCTTCGATTACTTTGGTAAGTTGTGCAACTTGAGTTAGAGTGGAGCAAGCACAACTTGTTTGAAGTAGCTAGATGTCTGACTGAATATGTTATATGTATGCAGGGTGACGAGGAAGGATTGAAGCATGCAGTTGCGTTTGTTAGGCCAGTCAGCATAGCGTTCCAGGTTGTCAGTGATTTCAGACTGTACAAGTCGGGAGTTTACACTAGCGAGACATGTGGCAACACTCCCATGGTGAGTTTTAAGCTTCTGACTAGCTGAGAAGCCTGAAATAGAGTGTAGTCCAATGATGTGTGAACCTTTTCTTTTACTGATGTGGTCGTATATTTGTTTGGCAGGATGTGAACCATGCTGTTCTTGCTGTTGGGTATGGAGTGCAAGACGGTGTTCCATACTGGCTCATCAAGAACTCTTGGGGTGAAAGCTGGGGTGACAATGGCTACTTCAAGATGGAGTATGGGAAGAACATGTGTGGTAAGTGAAGCTTTTCATCTTGAACTGTGATTCAATGTGAATGGTGTTATTTCAAGTGCAGTTCTTTTTATTGATGTTATGATTCGGATGCAGGTATTGCAACATGTGCATCATACCCGGTTGTCGCCTAAGTCACTTCTCGGAAGCAGTGGTGATCTTTATGTGGATATTATGTAAGACAAGGTTCATCTTGTTTCAGTCTGGGATTGAATAGGTTCCAACCAGGAGGTGAAGAAGGGCTACGATGTTGTGGTGATTGTAATGTTAGCCGTGTTGAATAGAATAAGAGTCATTCAGATTGTATCTATTCATATTCATAGCCATTGTAATGCAAAACAGCACAGACTTTGTTTATTTCTCGACACAAATAATTTGAACGTTCTATAGCTTGATACTGTATTTGTTACTTTGTTTCCCCATCAATTCCAATAAACCCGTGTCTTTCAACATGATTTTCGCTTCAGTATTAACCAAAAAAAATAGGTGCAACCCAAGATAAATAAAGAAGATGAAACTGAATTTTGGTAAAATGCAGTAATGTACTACTATCAAAGGAGTACAACAGCTAGCATCTTTAAGAAAATAAAGCATCGCATTGCGGCAATGATATTAATTTGATCACTTGTGACACTGGAAACTTGATCATATCAAGTAATCAACATGAACTAGTTGGAATATGTATCCAATGACGAGTTATTTCTTGAGTTTCACTGCTTGTGTTTGCCACTCCTAGTTGCCAAGCAGGGCCAGCCTGGTAGAAAATAAAAATGCTGAGCACAAGCTGTATGGCTAATGATATATACAATCGAGCAAAAATGTCCTCTCTGCCTACCTCTGTCTCTCCATGTCCTAGTTGCCTCGGAAGGCCAGCCTATTGATAAATAAAATCACTACGCCATAGCTGTATTGCAAGCGAAATATATAGCTGAGCAAAAATGACCTCGGACAAAGTACTTACAGGTTTGGCTCATCTGTGTCACATACTGATTGTATGCCATTTAGCATTTTAGGATACAATCATGGTAATGGCATTACCTACTTGCCAAGTCCAACCACTTTGATTGAAAATTAAAGTACCCACTTTCATGCTGAATATTTAATCACATAGCCACTGGAATTTCTGCACTTGCACTCACGCGATGAGTTCTTTCCATAGGCAACACACCCAAATTCAGGTCCTTGTATGTGATTTGCTTAATGCGATGAGCCTCACTAGGCATCCCAGCCTTCTTCAAGCAAGATATTAAAGAATCTACAGTGATTTTGTCAGGGGCACAACCGATGGCCAACATCTTATTGAAGTTTCCAATTGCCTCGGACATTCTCCCCTTCATGGAATTTCCTAGTATCAGAATGGTAAATGTCATCTTATCAGGGTTACATCTTTTCTCCTCCATCTCTGCCACAATCAGATTCGCCTCATCAATATTACCAGCCTTGCAAAATCCGTCTACCACAGGGTTATATATGAAAGCCTTTGGAACAACATTACTCAGCTTCAATTCCTTAAGTAACTCTCGTGCTTCCCGCAGTCTATTCTCCTTGCACAAAGCACCAATAAGCACAGAGAAGGTATAAGCATTTGGAGACACATTTTTTTTCTTCATCTCATGCCATAGCTGTAACCCATGGTTTAGGTGCCCAGCTCGACAGTAGCCGTCAATTAGAGAAGTAAAGGTAAAGACATCCCCGTGATAACCATGAAATAGCATAATCTCATACTTAGCAAATGCTGAACTCATGTCACCTGCTTTACCAAACCCATCAATCAGTGCATTATAAGTAACTATTGTCGGTGTAACTCCAGAATCAGTCATCTCGTGAAAAAGAGCAGAGGCATCCTCCATTCTCCCCAACTTGCAATAGCCTGATATAACCGACGTATAAGTTATAACATTTGGTGGAAACTTTCTGCTCGACTGTAGCTCTCTGAGTAAAGCACACCCTCTATCTACCTCATTAGCCTTACACAGCCCACTGATTAGTGTATTATACGTAACAACATCAGGGGAACAACCAAACCTACCCATATCACCAAATAGCGCAAACGCCCTATCAATCCCTCCAGTTTTACATAAACCTCGAATCAAAATATTGAACATCCAACTATCCGGTCGACAATGCGACCCCATATACTTTTTAAACAAGCAAACAGCCTCATCTACTCGATTCTGTTTCACCAGCACACTGAACAAGTGGTTGTACACCACATTCGACAGCCTCACCTCACTACTGCAATGAGCATCGTCGAGAATCCTCTCCACAACATCCACTTTCCCCATCTGCGCATACGACGTAACCAAAAGCACTACAACAGATTCATCAGGGGAATACCCATCACTTCTCATGTAATCAAACACCAACTTAGCAGAGTCCTGAAGACCCATTTGGCACAAAGACCTCAACAGAAAATTATAAGTCCACACACCATGGTTAACGCTCAAACTGACCCGACTGAGCTCGAAGAACTTGAGGCCCAGATTGGGGTCAAAATTGAGTCTTTTAATTACCTCAAAAGCTAAAGAGGGCGTCAAGTTTTTACTGAGATAACCCAAGTAAGAATCCAAAGAATGCGAGCGAAGAAAAAAAGTGTAGACTACTTTGACGAACCAAGCTTCTGCGTTTGAGATTACCTCTCTCTCCGGGCGCGGCCGAGCTCCGGCGAGACTCTGGAGATGGGCGGCGGCGATTTTGGAGGCGCGAGCCCAGAAAGCGGGGCGGGCTGTGATGAACAGGAGGCTCATTTGGACGGCGACGCCGTCGTATGGGACAACTCTGCTCTCGTATACATTCTCGATTAGAATTCCGGCGGGTTGGGTTTGACCGGGTTTTGATATCGGATTCGGGTCCGGATTCTTCATGGGGATGAAGAAAAGCGGTGTGATTTCAGCATAGCTGGTGAGATTGATTAGAGAGAGATTGACTAAAACCCAGAGAGGAGAAATGGAGCTGGGATTTTTGGGTGATGACGATGATGATTCAAATGGTTAGGGTTTTGTGAATGGAGCTTATTTCACAGGCCCGTCAAGTTAAGATTTTGCTTCCTGCCTCAATTTTCTGGCCTTATTATCATCGGACCCAAAATCAAAATAAACTAAAGTCCACGATGCAACCAACTGCATACTTTTGCTTCAATTTGCGATATTTTTTTTAGCTCGCATCTAGGGCTGGGCACTTGGTCTCGAAAATTTTGATCCGACCCGATTCTAGACCGTCTCACATAAAGACGGTACGAGGTTATATTTTTAGAATAGAATGTCCGTCCCATCCTAGCCCATTTGAATAAAATAGAATGATATTTGAGTCTATTTTTTAGTATAAATGGTATTCCGATCCGAATATTATACCAACATAATTAAACATTATATATTAGTGTATTACAGTATTACTATCTCACTTTTTCCCACTTTCTAGCGTTGTTCTTACATCTTTCACTATTTTACATACGACTTTGATCAACTCAACTTCGTAGAGGTTCTCATTACTATTGTTTTCTTAGTTTGTAAATGAAAAATAGTTATGCAATTAGATCGTTGAAAATATGATTATTTCCATGTCGATTGGTATCTATATATGTAATTGGATATTTATTTATGCAACTAGATATCTATATATTCAACTGCGTATATGATTACTATTATATGAGAACATCATGAACTTGTTGAGATGCTTATGTTTAATTATTTTGGAACTTTAAAATATACTCTTACATTATTTTTCTTATAAAAAAGAACATAAGAATCCCGAAATGAACCCGTACCAAACCGATTCCGTATGGGTTTGGGGTCTTCTTAGGATTTATTTTTAGAATAACAAATCTCATACTGATCCGTTCTGCTAAA
The DNA here is from genome assembly GCA_946800695.1 of Geum urbanum. NCBI lineage: Eukaryota > Viridiplantae > Streptophyta > Magnoliopsida > Rosales > Rosaceae > Geum > Geum urbanum. Next base: position 8,993,187 of record OX326997.1, read on the forward strand.
AAACTATAAAATTATCGTAATTTTTGTCCTGAATCGATCAATTCCTACCCGTACCCAACCCTACTCGCATCACACAAATCCTTGACTATACCGTGATTCAAACTCCTAACATCTTATTTTGAATTAATCGGGTGGCCACTACATTTAAGTGGTAATTTCAATCTTACCATTTGATCGTTCTATATTGTAGGACGGACTAATTTTTTTGTTAGTTTCAGGATACAAATGTAGTTTAAAAGCATAAGCTAATGTACTAATTTTCAGCCTAAGTAAAGAATGAGAGTTTTTTTGTAAATCCATTTGTACTTAGGCCAAAAAGAAAAAAAAACATAACTAATAGTGACAAAAACAACTAATAAAGAGACTAGTACAATTTCGAAAATAAAAAATAAGTTGGCCGGAAACGCAAATGAACAAGAGTGATTACAAATTTTAAGCTTGTTATGCTAGGAATTGTGCGTGTCCATGAGGGGAGATTTGTTGGAGCTTTCGCTTGTAAGGCTTTTGCAAACTCGGCAATTAAATCAGAGATTCTTGCAATGTTGTTTGTTTTGCGAGTGGCCTCTACATAGAGTGGGTTGGTTGAATAATTGGCTCGAAACGGATTAGGCCTTAGTCCTTCACGTATTATTTCAAGGATCTACAGCTTGTTCCCTGAAAATTCAGCATATCTTTGTTTAATTAATTGCATCAATTTTATCAAAGGAATTACCATTCAAAATTTCAAAGTATCTCATGTCAGGAATGAGATAACTCTCCCATCAAGTCATCAACACAACGACATTAACATGCACCTTGAAATGGAATTTGATTTTTTTATTTTTTATAATTGAATTTAAGCATCATCATCATAAAATTTGGGGAGACTAGAGTAAATAGTTTACCAATACCAGCTCTCACCGTAATAAAAAAAAAAGAAGGTAAAAAGATAATAAACCGCCGCCGCCGCCGATTCTCTCTCTCTCTCTCTCTCTCTGAATGCTTCTCCGATTCCGATTTCAGGTTCCTGGATATAATGCACGAGGCTCCGCTCTTCGGCCACCGCAAGTCTCGAAGCCTCGTCGGAAGTGTCTTCTACTTGATCATCCTCGCCGGCTACGCCTCCGTCGCCGTCGCGTCGCCGTGGATTTTCCGCTCTATTGTTTCGTATATACCTCAACTCCTGTGCAGCTGCAACGTCCTTCTTCTAGTCTTCACAGGTTTCGTAGTGATTTTTTCGATGTCCAAAAATTGTTCCAACTTTACAATCTGTGTTTTTGATGCGAGTTCTCGAAATTTTGCAGGCATAATTCAGCAGTATTTGGTGTATCAGGTTCAGAAGATTAGGTTACAGGTGACATTTTCAGTTCACTCAGCTTTTTTCGACATGCATTGTATTTGAAAAGCATGAGACTTGATCACATTTGAACTGTTGAAAATGGGAATTAGTCTTTGAAATTTGAGTTTTCTGTTTGAAAGTATTCTTGCATTCGAGAGTTTGAGACCACGAGTTCAATGTATTGTGAGGATGACGTTGCTTAGAATTCTACTGTGTGTTCAGTGTGTTGTAAGATACAATTTGCTCGATTTGTTAACGATGAGATTTGCAATTTTCTTTTGTAGGGTTATTATAGTTTTAGTCAGAAGTTGAAGCATATTGTTCGCCTACCTTTTGCAGCTACGTCATATGGTATGTAAGGCTGCTCTACAATTGTGTCATTGTTGTATTATATGCGGTTTGTAGTTGTCTGTGAATTTTGTTCCCAAGCAGTTTTGTTTCAATTGTTGCTATGGCTGATTAAGATTTGGAATTTGCTTGAATTTTAGGAACTGCTGCAATGTTACTTGTCATGGTTTGGAAACCAGACATCAGTTTCCTTACTCTCCCGTCAATACTTAGGTATACAGATCACCATTTCTGTGTTGCTCTTATATCTTTTGCAGTTTATTCGCCCTTTTTTCCCTCTCAAATTCTTGGTTTGTATGTGTATAATGTGGCCAGAATTTGAGCTAGTTTTCATAAGTGTGATGTGTAGACTTTGATTGTTATAAGTCTGATCTAAAATCAAGTATTGCGAACTGGTCCATGACTGATTATTTTTTATGCATAATATTTCGGGGTTATTATGGTAATTGAAGCAATATGTGCTGGATCTTTTATGAGCCTCTATATAGGTGAGGCTTTCAATCAAGGAGTATTATCAAATTGTTTAGTCGAGCAACATTCTTGGTCTTCTTAAGGGACCTCAAACCCCTGCATCCCCTAATTTCCTGCTCCAGAGCATTTTTAGCAGCATTTATTAAGACTTTAATAGCCTGTTTGACTCAAAGTAGATCTCTAGCTCTACCGAGCATGCCTGCATACGAAGCAAAAGCTCTTAAGGTTATGGAGGTTAATGCTTTTGGTGTTTCCAGGTTATGTTCATCAGTACAACTCATTAAATTCTCAGCCTGACGTCTTAAAGTCATTATATTCTCCTCTTCAACCCTCAAGTTCTTTGGAAGGTTTGAGGTACTCGTACTAAAGCAACGATGCAATAAAATAAATCATCACAATAAATTTTCAAATTTAAAATCTCTAAAAATAAATCTGTAGAGCATGCTGTATAAAATAAGAGCTCGCTACAACTGTGAAAATAAAGGTCCACTCAAAAGTCTGTGACTACTGCTAGGGTCTAACAGAATTTCCTTCGCTGCTATGGTCGCAACCGCGTTGTCCTTTAAATGAGGATCATACTATATCGGAATATACGTAAAACTACTAAAATTGGCCCAAAAAATAACCCCAAAAGTCCTGTTGGAGAATCCCTCAATCATCCTCGCCGGAGCTTCGCCGTAAGCGGCAACGCGTGGGCCACACACACCCCTATGAAACTGCTTCATTTCCAATGATTGAGATATCGTTGGAAATCCCTCATCAAGCTCTACAACTTACATAACTGGACCTCCATCCAATTCCATTGTCTTGGGGTCCAAATCGCCGTCATGGCCACCGTCAACCACCATGGATGGTGGCGTTTAACCTCACATTATCTTCCTCTCTCCAATCCCAACACTTTTCTCCAAAGCACTACCCTCATCCAATCGCCACCGTGACCGGAAACAAGCTTGAAAGTTTTCGGGTCAAAAACTTCCTGATTTACCCTCACCGTCGAAGCTCCACCGTGGAGCTTCCTCTGCCAAAGCTACCTAACTAGGAAGCACCAACAAGTTGAGGGGATTCAAAACCCCTAAAACTCTACCTCCAAAACTCGCCGGAACGCCACCACCGGCGAAAACCGGGATCAAACTCGAATCGGGTGGCTCACCCCACACATCCAATCTCAAAATTAAACACAAAAAAAACTAGAAAATCAAGGGCTTCATTTCCCTACCTGAAATGGCGACAAAGGTGGCCAGAATTGATGGGTTGACAGGAAAACCCAAAACGAGTCGGCGGGTTTCGTAACCGGGTCGGTGGTTTTTTTTTTCCAAAAATTTCTGATTTTCACACATTTATTTCTATAAAAAAACTAATTTATATTAAAATTATCAAATCCGATCAACTCTTCAAAATTAATCTTATCACGATCAGACGGTCGAGAAATTACCAACTAAAAATAAATACATTTTTATTTAATTCTCGCGCCGACAACCGATAAACATAACAAATAGCTCGCTTATCCGAAAAACTCCCTAAAAATTCTCACGAGTACGAAATTAAATGCTCAACGATTTCTGCGAAGAAAGTCAAGTCCAATTCTCGCCCAGTGAAAAAGTCCTTAACAAAGTCGATAACGCGACTAATTCGCGATAAAACTTAATATGTCTCGATAAGCGCATAATTTTGGTTTGGGTCATAATAGTCCACCCTCCTTACAAAAATTTCACCCTCGAAATTTACATACCTGCTAAAAAAATTGAGGGTACTTCTTCCTCATATGTTGCTCTGGCTCCTAAGTAGCTTCCTCAACTGCGTGATTCCTCCACAATACTTTCACTAAAGGAATGGTCTTGTTCCAGAGAACCTGCTCCCTACGGTCAAGAATCTCTACCGGTTCCTCGAATTATGTGCATAATTTTAGTTCGGGTCGTAATAGTCCACCATCCTTACCAAGTCCTCCTGTAGTGGAATTTGCTGAGGCACAATGACATAAGAGGGATTAGGAATATATTTCCGTCACATAGACACGTGAAACACATCATGAATTTGCGCCAATTCTAAGGGTAACTCCAAACGATAAGCCACAGTGCTAACACGTTCACTAATCTCATAGGGTCCGATGTAACGGGGTTGGAGTTTACCGTGTTTCCTGAAATGCATCACCCCCTTCCATGGAGACAACTTCATGAATACCCAGTCTCCAACCTCAAACTCAAGATCTTTAAGTTTGACATCTGCATAACTCTTTTTTCTATCTTGAGCGATCTTTAGTCTATCTCGAATGATCCACCTATTTTTTGTCTTGTCCTAAACTATGTCTGGACCAATTAGGCTTTTTCCTTCAACCTCGCTCCAACACAGTGGGGTCCTACACTATTTCCTGTATAAGGCTTCATATGGAGACATACCAATGCTCGAGTGGAGACTATTATTTTACGCAAACTCCATCAAATGCAAATATTTATTCCATTTCCATAGAAACTGCAACACTCAGGATCTCAACATATCCTCCAACATCTGAATAGTTCTTTCAGATTGGCCATCAATCTGAGGGTGAAAAGTTGTACTGAATCGTAACTACATTCCCAAAGCCTCTTGTAAAGCTCTCAAGAATTGTGAAGTAAAATGAGGACCTCGATCAGATATAATAGATGCCGATACACCATACAGATTTACAATCTTTTGCATATACAACATAGCTAGCTTGCTCGCTAACAATTTCTCCAAGACTGGAATGAAATTTACAGACTTGGTGAAGCGATCCACAATCACCCAAATACATGTATCACCCTTAAATGTACGAGGTAGTTTGTATACAAAATCCATTGTGACATGCTTCTATTTCCAAACTGGAATCTCTAGCCGCTGCATTAACTTAAAGGTTTCTGCCGCTCTGCCTTCACCTGTTGGCAGATAGAGCACTGACTCACATATATCGTAACCTCCCTCTTCATATTAGACCACCAATAATATTCTTTGAGAGTGCGGTACATCAGTATAAGCTGAATAATGAGCCTTATCAAGTATTTTCTGCTTCAACTCCTCATTATTCGGAACACAGAGTCTACCCCTGAATACCAGCAACCCACCGTTCCTTACCACAAAATTTGGTTGTCCACCATCGTGTGCTGCTCCCTTTTCAAGTATACACGCATAATGCCCCTGGAGTTTGAAAAGTTTATGGCATGCCACTGGCTAGATGTTTGCAATAATTATAATTTTTGCCACTAGACCCAATCGATCTGGATCTCTCCGAGTCGTGAGATCTGATCCCGATCAGACTCTGGACATGGCGCGTCCTCATCACTAGGTCGCTGCTCCATCGTGATCGTAGGGGGTGGGTGCATAGAGATCCATCTTCCTATCTTTGCGGTCGGCCTCTCACATCGTCGTCGGTCTTACCGTACTCTCGAGCAAGCAACGATTTACCCAACTCTAAGGCTTCGCCGCCTTCTGGAGCTACTGAAGACAATGTCGGAGATGAGTCGAGCAACTAGAGTCAACGTTCGTCGATGATGGGTGCGCGAGGATCGTCGGACCTGATAAAGATGTGGTTTAACATCGGTGTGCTTATGTCATATCAGCACTCTTTAAGAGTCACAACTTTTTGGTAAATCTTTAAGTCTTTACTTAAGGTGTTTGACAATTCATTGAGACTAATTAATTCAAATTTTTTTGTAGATGTTTGAAGGCGAGATCGAATGTCTAGCAGATAGTGATGCTACTCATACTATACAATGGAATAGGTAATTATTTATTGATCTTGTGCCATTTACATTATCAATGACAACCATGATTGAATCAGTGCCGGTTATAGAAAGGCATGGTTAAGCACCATTTTTTCTACCAGATGGTAGGGCTGTTAAAATCGAATCGAAAACCGAAAAAAAAAACGAACCGAAAACGAATCGTAACCGAAAAAGCCAAAATCGAACAAATACCGAACCGAAAAATAAAAAAACCGAACCGAATCGTTTGAACTTAAATGAATAAAACGACGTCGTTTTACAAGTGTCAATCAAGTTTGATGTTATTGGGTATGTTGTTGAATATCTCTCTTTGTCCCATATGAAAGTAGTATTTGGTATGTGCCATAGTTTGATACTTAACAATGATTATTGGGGTTCTTGTAGATTTAAGAAAAGGAATGCTAAGTTACCAAAGAAAAACTCCCTAGCTGAGAAAGTGAGAATGAATTCAATTGAGTGTTTTTATGTGATATTTGTATTGTATTTTTATTTGGATGGACTGTAGATTGTTTTAAACTTGGACTATGGAGTGTGGACTTTGGTTTATGTTTGAAACTTTGAATTTGTGATGTAAACTTTCGGTAAACATTTGGCTATTTGCTATGGTTTGAAACTTTGAATGTGTGATTTGTGATTAATTATATTTGTTGTAGTTTGATTTGATTTGATTTGACATAAACTATGTTTCACACTTTCACAAAGTTATTGAAAAAAATAGCTAATGAAGATCTTCGAATTTTCGAAACTAATAGAAATAAATAGTATTTTTTTAGAAAGTTTTTTTTTTATTTAAAAAAAACCGGAAAAAAAACCGAACCGAACCGAAACCATTCGGTTTTTTGTAAAAAAATCAAGAAAACCGAATCGAACCGAACCGATTAAAAAATACGATTCGATTTTCGGTTCGGCCTAATAACCGAATCGTTTGTACCGATTAACAGCCCTACCAGATGGTACTAAAATTCATGTCACTAATGCATTGTATGCACCTAAGGCCAACCAAACATTGCTAAGTTTTAAGGACATTAGAGTCAACGGTTTACACTTGGAAACTCATTGTGAGAATGGTAAAGAATTCTTATGCATAACTTCTGAGGAATGCAGTAGAAAGCATGTCTTGGAGAAGTTAGCGGTAATTTGTAGTGGTTTATTTCTTACTACGATTCAGATTATTGAATCTAATGTAGTCACTCTCTCTATTGCGTGTGACTCGGTCTCTTATCAGCTTTGGCATTACCAACTGGGACACCCAAGTCGTGATATAATGATCAAATTATTGAAAAACTGAAAGGACCCGACTCCGATTTAGTTGTCTAAACCGAAATTAAACCCCTTCGAAAACACAACCTTAAATTTTTTTTGCCAGAGTTTACTTTGAAATACGTGAACCATACTTAGAATCTGCAAACAGAATCACACTTAGAATATTCTATAAAAGCCAAACCGTGGAGCTCCGTTCCCCATCCGGATTTCTCAACAATATATATATATATATATATATAATAAACCAAAGGTTTACAAGAATCCCAGAAATATTCAGGAGTAAACTCAACTGAAAACAAACATATGTTTTCAGAGCGACGCCTATATACATCATATACATCAAGTAGGTCAAACAAGAAACCTACAGAAATTGAAGAGTGATCCAAACTCTGTGCCTCCATAGTCAACGCGCGACACTGGAACCCAAACTGCAAACTAGGCAAAGGAAACCGAAAATCCTAGGGAAAAGGCAAATAAAATCGTTAGAGTGAGTGGACGAAAATAATCATATGTCTTTCACCATTTATATATCAATAAAATAATGCGAGTTCTTAAATACATAAAAGTCGCCACTCCGGCGGATTTCCCTGCCAGAGTAGTAGGTCGGGCGAATCTTTCAAACCCGACGGTGATAAACTGGGCGAATCTCTCAAGCCTAGTCGACATATCAAGCGAATCTCTCAAGCCTGATATATGGACTATCGGTGATCAGCCGCGTAGCCAATGCATCGATGCTAAATAAAAAAAATGTCATCACCAATAAAATATACAATATCATCAAAGCAATAAACAATCCGAACATTATACTAAAAATAAATACTAAAACCAAGAACTCGCTACTACAGTGTAAATAAATGTCCACTCACAGAGCGCAGCTAGCCTTAAGGTCCGACGGAAGATCCCTTGCCAATCGCTCGATCTCGATCACCTGAATAACTGGGATACGATCAATACATATTGAAACACAACATAAGGAGCTAATACGCCCTCCGCGTTCTCGAAAGACGTATCGCTCGAAATATCGACGAGGATTACAAAATTCTCAAAATATACCCAATTAACCCTCGTCCCAAAATAGAGTACCCAATTCAATTCAAAAACCTCAAGACTATGATCGGGACACGATTACGAGCAAAACGGTATAAAAATCTCCAAAATCCCAAAAGTCAACCGTCGTCGGAGCTTCGCCGTTGACCGCCACCGGCGGTGGCAGCGCGACGTCAATGGTGAAATTCTCCAGCGGAGAAAGCACAGAACTCAACTACTCCTCAATCCCAACAATTTTCTCTTCATCACCTTCCTCCAATTCCTACCACACCGGCCGGAAAACAGCCCGAAACCCACGGCCACCATGGATTCCGGCGAGCACCAAACGGCGTCTAAACCCAAAATTCTTTCACCCAAAAGTATCTATAGGTTTAGGGGAGCAAAAACCCCAACCCCAACGACCCCAAAACATGCCGGAAACCTCCACCCGAATCTGGCAAAATCTCAAAACTTCATCAAGTTCGAACTCAACCAATACACAACCAATTCCACTCAAACCAAGTTCTAATCAATAGGAAATCACGAGAGGATTCTAAAGATACCCAAATCTTGGCCAGAAGTGGCCGGAAACGCCGGGTCGGACGGCGACAGCTCGAGGGTCGCGGTGGAGCTCCGGTCAACGCGGGTCAAACTGCCCAAATGTGACTTTTCAACAATTTTACAACTATTTCGATATTTATAGGCGCGACCCAAGACGATCAACGGTAAAAAATTAATTGAAACCAAAACGGATAAACACGACTAAATCGAACGGCCGGAAATATTCATAACTTATTTCACGTAACTCGAAATAATCCTCTGAAAACTTCCACTAGCTCGAAATCACGTACACTACAACTCTCGTGAAGAGACCCATATCAAATTCTTGTCCGATAATTTAGTTGTAAATAAACTTGTCATATCGACTAATTACGACAAACTGCGACTAATCGTGAAACTCGCGAATCAAGCTGATTAACATACCATTTCCGATTCGGGTTGTTACAAAAACTTTCATGGTTATCCATTTTTCAAAGCAAATAAGAATGTATCAATTTCCATCGGTTTTGATGGAATTGATGAGATTAACATTGTTAATTAATCCAGTTACGACTACTAAGTCGACTACAACACTTAGTGTTGGTTTACAAAATTCCTTTATGGCAATCTCTGATGCTCATCGCTCATTTTTCAAAGCTTGTTCATTAGCAAAGTTACAAGTTATGCCTTTTTTTGCGGTTGATAACACTGAAAATACACCATTCTTACAAAGAGTCCATTGAGATATTTGTAGACCTATCTAAACAAAATGCAAACCATTTAAATATTTTATGGTTTTAGTAGATGTATCAACGTGATAGTCACACGTTTCTTTGCTATTCACAAGGAATGCTGCATTTGCAAAACTCCTAGCACAAATTATTAAGCTTCGGGTTCACCACTCGGACAACCCAATCAGGTCAATTAGATTGGATAATGAGAGAAAATTCACATCGAAGACTTCTGATGACTACTGTATGTCGATTGGGATTGAAGTTAAACATCTCGTCCCTCATGTTCTTAGGCGATTTATCATGGACAAAGTACACATTCTTAGCACACCAATGGTCATTCATAATCTAGAACTCAATAAAGATCCGTACCGTCTAAAAGATGACGATGAAGAATTATTAGGAGCTGAAGTACCATACCTTAGTGTTATTGGAGCTTTGTTGTATTTAGCTCAATGTACTAGACCAGACATTGCATTTTCTGTGAACTTGTTATCTCAGTTTAGTTCTGCGCCTACACAACATCATTGGAATGGTGTAAAGCACATCTTCAGGTACTTAAAAGACTCCATAGACTTGAGCTTGTTCTTTCCCTAGAAAGAATACAGAGAAAAGCTTGAAATTCCTGAAAAAGATATGGTTGAATCGCAACATTCTGATTCCAGGAATTTTGACCCATCGAAAGATTCTCTCGACCCGTTGAAGGTTACACCCTGGATCGATCAGAACCATTCACTCAACCCATTGAGTGAAATGTTCGACCTGTCAAACAGTGATCCGGTTGCAAGCACTATCTCTCAATTCAGTGTGGTCCCTACTCATAAACACCTTGTGATGTCATGGTTGGTTTTGCTGATATTGGGTATCTCTCTCACCCACACAAAGGACGTTCCCAAACTGGTTATGTATTCACCATAGGGAGCACGACGATTCCATGGAGATCAACTAAGCAAACTCTTGTTGCTACTTCCTCAAATCATTATGAGGTTATTGCTTTACATGAAGCGGTTGAGGAGTGTGTTTTTCTTAGGTCAATCATACATCATATTTGAGCATCTAGTGTATTATCATTTACTACTACAACACCAACTTGTATCTTTGAGGACAATGCAGCTTGCATTAAACAAATGAAGTTAGGATAGATATGAGCACAAAAAATGCAGGACTCTTTCAGCTTCCACAAGACAATGCCAACGAACAACAGTTGAACCTCATTGATGACCCTTCTGACAAAGATCTTCAAGATGTATAAACAAGGTTGGTACCTACAAAAAACACTCTCACGCTCAAGTCAGACAGAGTTTTAGTGCAAGTTTATCAGCAATTTCATGCTCTCAAATCTTACTCTACTCCTTGGTATTTATAGTGCTTAACTTCCCACCAAAATTTAGGTGAAGCTTGCCCACCAAGTCCCACATTCATAAGTGCCATATTCCCATATTTTTATGCCACTACTTGCATGACTTATCCCACTGATTAAGTCTACTGACCAAATCAACTTTTCGATGCTGATCTTCGATGCTCGTCCTCATCCTCGATTGTCAACTATCAGTCATATTCTTGTGTCTTACTCTTATTCTTGCATGCTAAGTCTCTCATCCACTATTCATAGTGTTCTTTACCCACCAGAATAGGAAGTGCCTTCTTCTCAGTCGAACTTTGAACTTCAATGTTTATCCCCAAAACTTCGATCCTCGATCTTCGGCCTCAAACTTCAATACCTTCATATTTTGGTGCCACTTCCCTAGGCTTGCTCCTCAATCCATGTTCAATGCCTCTTTTTCAGGGCTACGTGGGTTATTGGCCTACCAAACCTGACACAATCCTTACCCCTTACTTTGGTCCTTTAAATCTGGGCATGGGCCTCACAATCCATTAATTCCAAGAGATCGATCTCATCCTAGCCACGAACATGGACCTTCGAAACACATCTCGACCTTCGAAGGTCAGGTTTCATACCTTGAGTAACACTTCTGAGGTTGAACATTGAACCTCGAAATACACTTTGAAGGTCTAGCTTTGAAGTTCCTATTTTCTTACTCTTAACCTTCGATCTATCCTCACTTGGCTTGATATCATCGATTCCAAGTTCAAATCCAAAAATTTATGTTCCCACAATTCCCCAAATTTTGTCATTGGGCCAAAAACTTGAGCCAAACAAAGGAAATTCAACTTCAAAGCACCATTCGAACTATAATACTTTGACCTTCGATTTTCCTTGAGCTTCACCGTTTCGAACCTCATTTTCAACATGCACTTCATGCACTTCTCCGAGTTCATGCACTAGAAAACTCATCAACTTCCTACTTCCAATACGACTCTTCTACTATGTGGCATATGTTGGGATTTTGATGAATATGATCTTTCATCGAACCAATTTCTCTCGACTCTAGATATCTTGGCGATTCAAATCTATCCTTGACTATACCATCTTATCCTCAAAGATTGTCACCAAGATGTCTCATGTACATAAGAAGCATTACACATATCGCTTACGATATCTCCTTCTCAAAATCATCACAACGATGTCCCCGAGTTTGGCGAGGATTTCATATTTCGCTCGAGATGTCTCATCTTTGAAGAATATCACGACAATTCTCCCAAACCTCATAAAGCAATACAACTTGACACCACGTTCTCAATCGAAAAACCAATAGCAAGTTTCCACGCTAAAGAACTGTTCTTCACAAACCAATTTCATTTTCCTGCTCAAGCAATCAATCATAACAACAAAACGTGACTTTCTTACTTTGAGGAATCTATCCTGGTTAGTGCGAAAGACATAATCATATCTTCACTCCGATTTCCATCCATATAGCATATTGCATAGCGATATCAAAACAAACCATACCAATCTTCACTACAGTTATAGCACAACATTTCAAAGAGTCATACCTCTTTGCATCTGGTATAACCAAGAAAGACACATACCTTTTGCCTAGATTTGGCTCTACTTTCGACTATAGTCATTACTTCAATCCATGTTTCAAGTGACCATATCTTCAATACTTTTTAGGGTGTTGCACACAAGCCTCTCACATACATTTTTCATGCCCTCTTGTCTCATAGGGGGAACAAAATAGGTTCATCTTGATCCCATCATTGCTCTTCAATGTCTGATAGCCTCTCTGGATGTTCCATTTTAGCTTCGAGAACATTTTCAAACTTCAAATCTGCTTCGAGACTTTAAGTCTATGCCTCTAACTTCAACTTTACTTGGATTGTTTATACTCTTTGATCACTCTTTGTTGAAACTTGTGTCGCAACTCATCTTGTGTTGTAACTTCATATTTTGCAACTATCTCGAACAACGGCTAATCTTTAGCTCTACTTTCGAATTCGTCGCATCCTACCTTATTACAATAATATTTCTATTCATATAACATTATTTTCTATTACAAACATATTTACGCCAACCTGAGATTCCTTTGAGGATTTTCAACTTGCTTTGAGATTAAATTCAACTCAATGCTCGATTCCTCCTTCTACCCCATAGTATATTCAAAAACAATGCATCCCAGCCGCCCGTCTTCATATTTTTGTTGAGTTAAGTGTTTCCTCAACTTTTGTAGCACACGAACTCTCTACTCACGTCGTAAGCAATTTTCAAGTCACGTTGATGGACTCTCAAACTTCACCTAGATTTGAACTTGTTCAAAGTCCATCGATCTCAAACTTGGTCGTTCATTCTTCTATCTTTGAACGTACCTGTTCACTTAACTATTCTTGAACACCTACACATATGCCCCCAATAATTTCTCTCTTTAGATCATCAAAATTGAAGCGAGAATTATTCTTACATGTAAACCTTACCTAAGAAAATTCCACATCACGCTTTCGAAGCTTATCCTTCAAAGCTCATCATTCGAAGCTGCACCTCGATGATTCATCCTACCAGAAGTCATTCTCATAGTTCGAACTTGGCATTAACACCTCACGTTGTCAGAAGTTTTACTCCAAGCTTCAAACTTGACACTCGCATTCAAATCATCAATAGTTTGGCTCACCATTTGAACTCGATGTCATATTTTCTCGTTAGAGGTTCTACCCAAAGTTTCGAACGTTGTCAGAGGCTCAACTTACAACTCAAGCTTAACACCCGTTCTTCCTCGTTAAAGGTTCTACTCAAAATTTCAAATTTAACGCCAACACTTCATGTCGTCAACAGCTCGGCTTTTTAGCCTGAACTTGACGCTCGTGCTTCTCCCCGTCAAAGGTTCTACTCAAAGCTTCAAACTTGACGTCAACACTTCACGTCATCAGCAGCTCAGTTTTTCAGCCCAAACTTGACGCTCATACTTTTCCTGTCAGAGGTCCTACTCAAAGTTTCGGATTTGATATTTACACTTCCGTCATTAAGGGAAAAGAAAAGACCAACATGCCCCTTGTTCTATCCTCGCATTCGTTCTTTTTCAGGTCACGTTTCAATCTAATGAATTGATGTCTCCGTTTACTAACTCTGGTTCTCACAGCCCCAACACTAAAGGCATGACTCTAGAGAAGAGAGTTACTCATCTTGAAGAGATCTTGTCCCCTCGTCATTGCCTTGATCTTGCTGAGTCTAGTCACCATCAGCGTAGCCCTTCTTCTCCTCGCGACAATAGAAGTCGCAGCTTAGACCGCTTCGAGCCTGCCAGCGTTCTATTTCCATGATTTTGAGCTCGAACTCGAGGCCAACTAAGCTAAGGCTAATGGTCTGGAGGAGACAATATTTTGGCTCAGACGTGACCCGTAATGACGATACCATCCACCGCTTGCTAGACACTATCCGAGGCCTTAGAGTCGATGTCAGTGCAGCCTATGCTTGTGGTTTCAAAATTGGAGTCAACTCTTACCGACTCGAACTCATTTAGAAGAGCGTTCCTGCACATTTCATCCCTTCTTACCAAGGCATCCAAGCTCATCACTGATTACTTCAAACCTCGTAAAGCTTAAACATATTTTTGTTTCCCTGTATACCTGCAGTTTCCTTTTCCAACCTTGTCCTTCGAAGTCCATCTTTCGAAGTTTGAGTCTCGAAGCACCGGCTTCGAATCTCCTTATCAATGTCTCCAGTCATAATCCAAGACTTGACACTCACGTCGTCCATAATTATCACCATCAGAGGGTTCTACTGAAAACCTCATTCTCGATATTTATACTTTCGTCCAAGGTTTTATTCATAACCTTCGAACTTAACGAAGTATTCTTTCCCATTTAAAATTTCTTCACTTAAGCTTTTGGAACTTGACCATATATTCTCTCCCATTCAGATGTTCTGCTCTTAAACCTCGAAATTCACTAACATTGTTTCCTAGTTAGAGGTTGCGTCCTCAAGCTTTTGAACTTGACTAATATTCTTTCCTAGTCAGAGGTTCTGCTCCTTGAACTTGACTGATATACTTTTTCAGTCAGAGGTTCCGCTCATAATGAAAGGACCCAATCCCGATTTAGTTTCTTAAACCGGAATCAAACCCCTACTGAAAACACGAACCAACAAAAACCATTAAAATTTCGGCAGAGTAACGCTACTAACGCGGAATTTCCTTTACCTGCACCCGGAAAATAACACTTCATCCTATGCCACAAAAGCCAAACCGTGGGCACCAATCCCATCCGGATTTCTCAATATCATAATAATAACAATAAACAGTAAACATAACTGTATAATATATAGAAAATCCGGGAAAAACCGTATAAAACATGTATCAGTAACGTATCAGAGTGACCTCTAGTGTATACATATACAAAATATACAACAGTAGGCGAAACAAGAAACCTACTGGAAAACACAGGTAGCTCGAACAACTAGCCTCCGACTATGACGTGAGACACCAGAATTCGAACTGCAAACTGGGCACGGAAACCGAAAAGCCCAGGAGAAAGACATGAAAATCGTTAGAGTGAGTGGACGACATTAGATGTCTTTCACTGAATAATATAAATAATAAAAACATATGCGAGTCAAAAGGAGTGAATATGATATAGTACACAAGGCGAACCCAAACTCCTCCAGCGTACAGAGCATGTATAGAAAAATCCTACGGGGTCACTCATGGACACATCCGTGCTAGTACAGTCTGAATCACGGGATCCCAGACCCACACGTGATTCTAGCCAGAAAGGCCTCAGGTCAGGGTATCTGTTCCCACCCGGAAATACATCGGCACAAGGTCAGGTCAGGCTAGCTGCTCAATTGTATATCAATCATTTCCAACACCAAACTAAATCGATATTACCTCTCAAGTTGGCCTAAGACTCTTTCATCATTCTATCGTGAAAGTCTTTCTCGACGATTGGTGAGTCAAACTTTAAACACACACCCTCTCGTCGTGCAAAGTTATCATAATATACTACACGTGCATCTCGATGTTCATGACATATTTGATCAATATCATAATATACTTATGCCATGCACAATTAATGCGTCACATGCTTATGAGGCTACACCTCGAAACTCAAATCAACATCTATATAAACATTTCAAGTTGACACATCGATCCATCCATTATATATCCAAGATATGCAAAGCCCTCTTTCACTAAATTGATCAATATGCACATCACACCTTGAAAAGTAACAAAGTAATTTGATAACGCAAATTTGTTACCTCCAAACTTCACCATTATATGATCTTACCTCATATAGCAGGATGTTCTCAATGAACTAATCTCTCAAGCAACTGATTCGATCTTTGACTTCATATCCTGTTGTAGTTTCTAACTTCCCTTAAGCATGCACATCTCCACACACTTCACAAGCTCCATTTGCTACAATGCCTAGAGCATTTTCTCTATCCTTTCGGCAAGCTTTTCTCACCAATCTCGATCTTGGTTATTGCCAAACCTCCTGCCTTGATCTTCATCGAACTTTGAAGTTTAAATTGCTCAAAGCTTCTCATTCTTTAGTTGTTAAAATAACTTGAATTCTATCATTCCACTTCAACTTTTCCTTGGGAAGTACCTCTTTCTCATTTTTGAAATCTGCCAAGTTCTGCAAAAACAACAAACAGTGAAACTCCAATTCATCTTAATGCTGGGTACGCAACCATCCTAAGATTTCTATAAATCATGCTCTTTGGGGAATTGCATTCTCCTGCAAAGTCTTTCATAAGTATCAAAAGATTCACTTTTTTGTTTTGAACCATCAAGCCTTTCTGTACTACACACGCATCATATTCTTGAATCGATGATCATCTAAAGCATCGTTATTGGTCTATTTCCTCAGGCCACAAGTCGGCCTCGATCGTTAATCCTTAATCCATCGTAGATTCTCCGAGTCTTTTAACATTCTTTTGCCCCCCTTCAAGTTTCCCTGGAACATTCTCATCATAAACATATCCATGTTACATAGTAAGAGACATAAATATATCAAATTCCAGAATCAAAATTAGATTGAATTTCTCGGCTCGAGAGATGATGCTCAATTCCATAAACATATCCTCTTAAACTGAACTCGGGTTGCTTGGTTTCAACCTGGCTGATCTCACTACTCGTTTGACAGCTGAGAAGCCTCGACGACGTCGATCTTTAATCAACCTTATCTAGGTGCATGGGCTAACACCATTGGTACCATCTGAGAACACAGTTGGATTCTAGCAACAATCATCTTGTGTCGATGATGATGTCGAGCTCCATCCATTGAAACCTGAGATTTTCTTTGTTCTCTTTTTTTTGTCTTCTTCATCTTAGTCAGATCAGTTGCCTTCATTAGGGAGAAACTTTCGGTCATCATTCTCAAGTATGTATGTTGTCATCGCTTCCTACAGATGGTGCCACTTGTAGGAGCACAAAAAATGCAGGACTCTTTCTTCTTTCACAAGACAATTCCAACAAACAACAGACGAACCTCATTGATGACACTTTCGATGAAGATCTTCAAGATGTACAAACAAGGGGGTACCTAGCTACCTGCAAAAAAATACTCTGACGCTAAAGTCAGACAGAGTTTTAGTGCAAGTTTATCAGCAATTTCATAATCTCAAATCTTACTCTACTCCCTGGTAATTATACTGCTTAGTTTCCCACCAAAATATAGGTGAAGCTTGCCCACCAAGTCCCACGTTCATAGGAGCCATGTTCCCCTATTTTCATGCCACTACTCGCATGACTTATCTCACAAATTAAGTCTGCTGACCAGATCTGCTTTTTGATGTTGATCTTTGATGCTCGTCCTCAATCCTCAACTGTCGGTCATATTCTTGTGTATTATTTCTATTCTTGCGCACCAAGCCTCTAATCCATTATTCATGGTGTTCTTTTGCCACCAAAATAGGATCTGCCTTCTTCTAATCCGTACTTCAAACCTTATTCCAATAACCTCGAACCTTGAACTTCGAACTTCGAACTTCGAAGTTCATCCCCAGAACTTTGATCCACGATCTTCGGCCTCAAACTTCAACAACCTCCTATTTTGGTGTCACTTCCCTAGGTTTGCGCCCTAATCCACGTTTAGTGCCCATTTTTAGGGCTATGTGGATTATTGACCTACCAAACCAGATCTAATCCTTACCCCTTACTATGGGCCCTTGAATCTGGGTCTGGGCCTTACAATCCATTGATTCCATAAGATAGATCTCATCTTGGCCACAAACATGAAACTTCGAAACACATCTAGACCTTCAAAGTTCAGGTTTCATACCTCGAGTAATACTTCTGAAGTTGAACATTGAACCTCAGAATACACTTTGAAGGTCCAGCTTCGAAGTTCCTATGATCTTGCTCTTAACCTTCGATTTATCCTCACTTGGCTTCATATCGTCGATTCCAAGATCAAATCCAAAAATTCTTGTTGCCACAGGATACATCAAGGGTGATCATACCAAGCACATATCGTCAAAAAATTTCTTCAATCAGCAAGAATAACATTGAACATTCAGTGAATCAAGTATATTTGGTTGATAATATTGCTGACTTGTTTACCAAGTGTTGAGATAAAAAAAAATGAAACCGAAGCAATTATGGGCTTAATGGTTTGGTTCATATATGGTATCTCAAAAAGCCCAAATAAGTCCACAACGTACTAAATTGGTGTATAGCGTACCAAAGTCCGCAAGTACATCAAGTAACAAAATAATTAGGGATTGCAACAAGTGGCGTTGCTTGCTGGACTCTAATCTCAAACCTCTTTCCCTTCCATCAAAACTCTAAGTCTCTGAGAGTCCAAAACGTTTACAACAAAGGAGGAGCGCAATAATACACAAGGGAGAGCAAAAAAAGCAGACATGAAGGAGAAGAAGGTGAAGCTCTTCTGCAAGGAGAAAGATAGAAGAGGCTATCATAGAATCCTTGATCAAAGGTGGGGATCATTCTTCAACTTTGTTTCATCTTTTTATGCAGGTTCGATGACGACGGAGATGACTTGGAGGTGCAAAATATCTGATGATAAAAGAAGTTTAGGAAAGTGGTGTCAACCTAGTATCAAAGCCATAAAATTGAAGTTCAAACTAAACTCCATCATTCGGTGTGCCGTCCCAACATCTCCAACAGCTTTTGCTCAACCGTTCTTGCTTCACTTGAAGGCCCTGTTCGATTTCTCTCGAATACTGAAACGGAAAAAGCCTAAAACAATCAATGCCATACAACCATGTACAATCAAGGGGCACAAGATTCTTGACACTAGAGCATAGAGAGAGGAAAAGAAGCCTCACCCAGCTCAACATCATATGCCAAAATCAAACAACGATCGATGAAGCCAAATCTGCAGACAAGCAAGCACAAAGATCAACTCATCAAACCTACTATTCTAAACGAGCCCATGCTCTCGAAGATGAACAAAACAAGAAGTTAAGCTACAACACCAAATTGACTCTTCCAAGCTCCAGCCTCTTCTGAAACTCTCACATAGCACAACCACAAAACAAAAGAGCACCTTCAATCAAAACAACCTGAAATCAAAGGCAGCAAGCTTCAAATCAAGTTCAAGCTTTGAAGTCTCTACTCATGATACTCAAACCTAGACTAAAGATCAACTGAGATTACCTGCAAAGACTAGAAAAGTATATGCATTAGTGTTTAGGGTAGAGTCAAATACTTGATTCACTCCCGAATTGAGATATATACAACTTTACAAGACATATTTCTAATAGGAAAAGAATATCTACAATAAAGAATAAATCTATTCTAATTACAAAAGGATTCTTAATGTATGTATAATTCAATATTTTTTAACACTAAGATATCTAGAAATCAATAATTTCCAACACTCCCCCTCAAGTTGGAGCGTGGATGTCAATCATGCCCAAAATTGACCACCAAAAAACTTCACGTGACATTCCACGGTATCAGTATCACATTATGCCAAGTTACCAAACATTCACCAATAAAAGTAAAGTATTCAAAATTGACGCTTTATTAGTCTAATCTCCAGCCCAGTCTACATCAGCATAGCCTAGAACATACATCTCACTATGTTTTGTAAATAACAACCTCTTATCAGGTGTGCCCAAAGCATCAAATTCTTCATTCATAGCCTGTTTCTATTTTGGATCTGCCAAAGCCTTCGATGGAGCACTCTGAACAGAGACCTCAATAGAGGATGTAGAAGGAGAAGCAAGTTATTCAGCACTATCTCAGAGGCGAGGATATCTATCTTCTTGATCAAGATCATAATCCAACAACTACTCTCCTTGGCATCAAGAAAACATTCAACTATGAACACAAGAAGAAATGATCTAAGCGTCATGAAAGTTGGATCATGTATGAGTTTGAACTTGATACGGATGGAACAAAGGTACTGGAGCTCCATGTTGCTTCTCCAATTGCTCAAGCTCTTCAAACTCTGGTAAATTCAAAGTGTTTCCTTCACATCTTCTCTCCCCCTAAAGAGAAGACTCTGAAACTCCCCCTAAGTAACATGGTTCGGATTCTCGAAATGAGACATTAAGGGAGACATGAGTTTTCTTCGTGAGAGAATCAGCAGAGGCGGTGCAGTTTATAGGTCTGAGTAAAGTCTGAATCATCTTAGTAGGTTTGGTGCAAAGCATACCAAATATCAGCAACAGTTTTGAGACAAAGAATATATTCAGGTGTGTCAGTAGTAGGGGCAGGCGAATCACCAGTAAAGAATCCAAGCTTGTTGTGTCCTCCAACGTGCATCTGCATAACAAGGACCCATGTAGAGTAATTGGAATCGGTCAAGAGAACTTCAATGTAAACAGAAGAGTTTTCTTGATGGTAATGAATAGTATATTGAGGAGGAACAATCACAACGTAGTTGGATTTTTTTCCCATTGGCAATAGTATTTAGGTATAGTGGGTGATAAAAAATAGGATTTTGTCCGTAGAGTCTGTCAGAAAAAAGGGTTCTGTCATGATTTCATAGAAGAAAGTGTAGGAGAAGAAGAAATCACAGCAAAGTCGGATTTTTTATCCTAGATGTTGAAAAAAAATAGGGTTTGTCGAAAGGTCTATATGATTGGATCTGATACCAACTAGAAAAATATATGCATTAGTGTTTAGGGTAGAGTCCAATACTTTATTCACTCTCAAACTGAGTTATATATACAACTTTACAAGACATATTTGTAATAGGAAAAAAATATCTACAGTAAAGAATAAATCTATTGTAATTACAAAAATATTCTTAATGTATCTACAATTCAATATTTGCCAAGACTAAGATATCTAGAAATCAATAATTGCCAACACGAAGATGGGGATCGATAGAACTCCAAAAGAAGACCCAAGAGATTCCAATCAAAACCATTCATCTATGCTTGAAAAGTTTGTTCCTAAAGAAAGAAAGAAAGAAAGAAAGAAACAAGAGAAGAAATATGGGCAAATATGAAGCTGCATGGCAAGCAAGAAGAAACCGGGAAGCTTGGGTCTCTATGCGAAATAGAGGAAGAAAAGAAAGAATAATGGGGTTGTTGTGTTGTACAAGAAGAAGAGAGAAAGAAACAAAGAAATAAAAACAAAAGGCATGTTGGGCACGTGACAAAAAAACAAACAAAAACAAAAATAAGGGTGGTGATTTTCATACTCCTGTTTCATCTCTCCTCTTCATTTTCTTATTTATTTACCAATTCTTCGGTTTGGGATATTCTATAGTACACATGGGTATGTGATACCATTTTTCATTATTCTAATGTAATTGTACCAATTATATGTTGATATGTGTCCCTTTTGAAATAAAATGTTGTCACACTAAGAAGCACATTATTCTCTCATCGTTAACACCTTCTATAAATATGTAACATGTGAATATAATATAATAAATTACACCGTAGTATAACTAAAACAACAACTAGTGATAAAAAATTATGGTCGTTGTGGTAATTACATAATCAAATATGAAAATACCACAATTAATTTTTTTTATCAATTTAGTAGCCTTGATTACCAAATGAAGATCTTTATTACAACATGACTAACATATCTTTAAGTATAATTATGAACCTTACCATTTTAACTATTTTTAGGTAGTCATATTTGTCAAATGGTTCATATTGTGGTAAAGGAGGTATTAAACGAAGTAATTACAAATATAGAAAATATATTATCAAAGACATAAATTTTTGTGATATGTGGTAAAATTGTAGCGAGCGAAGTAATAATCTCATTCGTAATAAAAATATAACTTTTATCATGTTTATAACACATTTGTGGTCGCATAAGGTTGATTATCATTTAGTATATATATCATAAGTGGAGTAATTACTACAAAATGAACCATGCTTATCACTTATGCATTGATTATTTGGATTGGGTTGTAAAATTATTTATAGAGAAGTACCTATTTATTCTTGATGAAAATTAAACAAATTACTACTCTAATTACTCATGGGAGACACTATGTTACTTCATTGAGAACATATGTGATTATAGATTAATAAAGAGAATTACCAATAGAGAACACAATCGTGGTACCATTTGTAAATTTAGTTGATATGGTAGTAATATGTAGTCAGAAATATGTAATTACTACAAAAGGAACAAAAACTTATCAGTTATTATCTTAATTTTGTAGTTTTATAGTAAACAACATATATACATAGGTAAGTATGTATTGATGATAAAATTTATATAAATTAGTACTCTAATTATCCATCGGAGGATCACATTACATCATTGAGAACATATATATTTTTAGTCAAAGTATAAAAATTTACTATTATGTGGACCTATTCGAGATAGTAGCTAAAATTTAGCTCATAATGAAATAATTAATCATTTTCAAAACAAGTAATAATCAAAATATTAATGATCAATTAATAGAAACATTAAAGTGCTGATTTGATTCCTTCGATGGTTAATGTACTTCCATGTTGGACAAGCAAAGTTAATGTGTTGTTTCAAAAAAAACAAATTTAATTAGGATTTAACTTCAACAAAAATGAGGATATCGATCTATGTCAATTTTTAGAATTTTGTTATGCAAATTAATTAATTCTCTCTAATGAACGATTTATTTTTTATTACGTACCTACTTTCCATCTTTTTTCATATCTAAAAAATATATATAATGAATTCTACACAATTAAATCAATCATATTGAATAACATAATAGTAGAAAACTGAAAAAGGAAACGGCATCAATCTATAAAATGTAAGAAAAATTATGTTATGAAGAGATCAAATATTTTAAGCCGTTAGATTTATTCCAAAATAAATTATTAAATCAAGAGCTAAGGATATTCAGAAAAAAAAAATGGTATCTCATACCCATGGATACGCAAGAATTCTTCCTTCAGTTTTGTTTACTAAATTATCCTCGCTCTTTATTTTATTAACTTCCCTTTTTCAAGAGTCATTTTGGTAAACAACAAAAAAGAATTGAAAAAGAAATAAGAAAATGAAGAGGAGAGAGAAAATGGGAGTGTGAGAATAAGGAGAGAAAAAAAGGAAGTGTGAGAATCACTACCCAAAAATAATTTAAAAAATAAAATAAAAGAAGAAAGTAAAAAGGGAAAAAAAGAAAAAAAAGAAAAAAAAAAAGTGGGTTGAGCCTCCTACAGAAAGGGCTTCATGAACAATGGGCTCAACTTGGCTCATACATATTCCATAATCGTTCAAGCTCTCCAGTGTCAATTCTCCAAAAATGAAGATGGTGGTTCCCAATAATATATCGGAATCGTCAAACAGAAAGATGATGGCACAAAGCCGAAATATAAAAATAAAAAAATAAACGCAAGAACTACAATGGTTTGATCCTTTCGCAAGGTATGTAGACAATCCGACATGAAATCTGGATGCAACCACAAAATATTTTTGAATCCTTGGTTACCCGATCCTAAAACCAAATTTACCTCACCACTTAAAATGAACTACGATAGTTTGATCCCTCCAAATAGTACATGGAGAATCTAACGACCCACTTGATGCAACAGCAACTACAAACAGAATCAAGGAGTGTAAAATCGATATTATCGGCGATATTTCGCCGATACTTCGATTTTTTGGACTTACCTGAAAAATCCTCAATTATATCCCTAAATTTCTCGAAATTTCTCGATTTTTATCTATATTTCCAATATATCCCATATATTCCCGATATTTCCAGAAATTTTTGAAATTTTCATAAACTTTTCAAATTTAATATTTAGTTTGGTAAATGTACAATCTTCACATGCTCAATGTCCAATCCAAAGCCTAGAAGTTCACATGCTTCACAACCTCAAAGATTGAGGAGTGATACCCCAGGTACGTGATCTAGAAGCTCATCAAGCACTAAAGGAGGAGACAGCAGAATGCAGACTATTGGAGTCGGTGGTAGTGGCAGCGGATGTGGTGGTTACAGTGGAGATGAACCACTGTATTTCAAAGAGGAACAAATTTCACACACTCAACCCAAGATGAAGACCATGGAGACAGAAAAGCAGGTCATGAATACGGTGGAAAAGGCAGAAGAAGTGAATACAATCTGAAGATGTGTTATCCACCACTTTTGGCTCAATAGGTGTTGGAGATGGTAATTACCAACGTTATTATTATAGTCAAAATTTTGCAATGCCTTATCCTTCATATGCCATGCCTTATGGCCTTCCAACAAGTGACAACTCATCATCATAATCACAAACAAATGCCTCAAATGATGATAGCAATGAAGAAAGTCGAGCAATGTCTGGTTCATACTACGAGCTCCAGAATCTTCAAAGACCGTCCTCTGACCCATATGGTTAGCATGTAAGTCAATACACGCAGAATTATATGGGAGAGCAATCATTTAATGATTACTCTTCACAATACACACATGATTTTGACAGGGAGATAGAGAAAATAGTGTGAATTTCGAACCTCATAGGTCTTCTACGCGATTTTAAAGTATTTGTATATTTGATTTTATGATGTGTAACATATTGTAAAAAAATGTGATGGGCAAGCCTCCCATTAAGTTTTAGCCATTAAAAAATAAAAATATAACTATTAAATTATATTTTAATAGTTATCAACACTTAACACATACTAATTCATATAGTAATATAGCAAATTCATATGTCTTGATATTTGATCAATATTTTCTTTTCACATAAGGTAGATAATTGATCATATAATAACCTCCAAAAGTTTCATTACAAATTTCCATGTATTTTTATTAGTTTCCGTCATTTTTGTCAGAATTTTCACTGAATCGATATTTCATTGATATTTCCGTCGATATATCCAAATTTTGGACCGGCGATATATCCTCGATATTCGATATTTTATTCCTTGAACATAATCCATAAATCTACCACTCAAATTTGGCCAACCCAAACAGTAAACCTTTAGGCATAAACAGCTGAAGCGCCACAAAAGGCCAAGCCGACCCAAATATCACCACAACCAAAATAAAGCCCAAAATCCCAATTTTTTGAATTACAGCTGGCTTGATCCCTTACAGGGTACGTAGGCAACCTATAATTTTCAGGTCCAGCTACAAAAATAAACAAACAACAATTTCCTCAGTTAGTTTCTCGTGAATGGAATCAAAGAGTGTTTCCCTGTAAAAGGGGATTGTAGTTTTAGAGACACATTTTGTTTTCAATGTCTCGAACCCGAAAATAATAAATGCTCTATTCTTCATATGAATATGAGTGAGATTATGTTTGGTGAAATTTATATTTGTCATGTACAATTTTTACACAATACCACGTCATTGCCAAAATCTACATTTGCAAAGCATGTGAGACACATTGGTATGCGAAAATTATCTGGACTCCAAGATTGAGTTACTGATCAGGGAGAGTTCATTTCGTAGTCATCGGGGGGAGTCTACATCACATGTGGTCGCTTTTGTAGTTGATGCGTTGTACTCTTTTTTTCTTTGACCAAACTTTTATTTTTACTCAATAAGTTTTTTGTTTGCTTGACAAGGTTTTTAGTGATGCAACATGTTATGCATCATTCATTAGGATCGCGACACAAGGGGGAGTGTTTTAGGATGTTATACTCCTGATATCTTGATGTGTGTCTTGTTTTAATTAGTACAAGAGTATGTATTATCTTAATCCCTGATTTATAAAGATTATGATTGTAATGCATATTTAAGGTCATCTATCAATGAATAAAACACAGTTTTAAATATATTTATTGCGTGAACACTTTAAACATTTTGATGATGTAGTACGTTTTTTAAAAAAATCAAAATTGGAGATAAATTGGTTATTTGGCATGCATTTAATTCAAAGCCTTAAAAGAAAAGGGAGAAAAAATTCAAACAAAAAATCTCAGAATAAAATCAAAATCAAACAACCAATTTAAACACACCCAGAGAAGAAAAAGAAAAAAGGAGAAGTAAAAGTGGGCTCTAGCCCACGCCATATCCCCTAATCCACTACCGCGCAGCCCGCTTGACTCTCTCCCTCGTCTTATTAGCCCCGTCTTCCCAATTCGTCATCCCCAAAAGCTTCATCTGCAACGTTCATGGCCCGAACCGGCCGGACCCATTGTGACGGGATACGAGATTGAAGATCTTTCCTAATTGGGACGAGATTAGTGAGAACTTCAAGTTGAAAACATCATCAAACCCCTCACTTGAAATTGGGGTTCTTGTACACATGACCAATTTCTCCCGGTACAGTGGTTTCAATATAGCTATAATCGTATATCATTTGACTGTTTTGCGAAAACAGACCTACATTATCGTAATTACGGATTCATGAATGATCTAGATCGATATCGTGAGAAGTTTTTGTCGTTGTTTATGTTCTAAAATTTTCATGATGCGTGAGTTGTATAAATTGCATATATAGGTTTCGGGCTTGATGTCCATGCGGATTGGATCTACATCTTCCGATAAAACATGTGTGAGGTTGTGATATGCTATCATTCTCTTAATTATCCTCTAATATCTCCTTCACAAATGAACATGCGGTGCACCTGTCATGTTATTAGGTGCTGCAAGTATTAATTCTAAGAAGTTGAGCTCTCTTGATCTTTCTCTCCTAGCCTTCTGGTGGATCGATTATTTTAAGAGATTGTGATCAACTTTCAACTTCTATGCATCTTTGCTTTGCCAATTGCCATAGAACAAAAAGTTACACGGAAGAGATTGCTCGCGTAATTGTTTCCAAAGCAGAATGGAATTAGTTTAATATATGCCCTGTGGTTTTATTTGGCCGATAAAATGAATCTTAGCAACCAAGTCTCCCTAAGCTTGATATTTCCCTCACCTTTTGGATATCAAATATATAAGATAGGGGCCTTCAAATCGAGATTGTTAGTTTTCTGTATTCTCTTCGATCTGTTCTCCCAAAATGTGAGGAGTTTCAGTCTTGTACTTGTGTACATCACCAAGCTTGAAAGATCAAAAAGGAAGCTGCAACCAAATAATACAATAATATACGGCTATGGATTATACTATACACGTATTACAGTACAAAAGATTGAAGTTTATTTAATTTGTTCTAAGAAAAAATCTACCGAACAATATTATACCATTTGTACATATATTAGTTTATTATTTCAAATTTGAGATTACTCATTTTATAGATTAATAGTTGAACATCAACTCTACAAAAGATGAATTAAAATGGAGATCATTTATGTATCCAATCTTTACAATAACCGTTCATTTGTTTTGCAAGATTGGATACACAAATAATTTTCATTTTGATTCATTTTTTGTAGAGTTAATCTTAAACCAATAATTTATAAAATAAGTGATCTCAAATTTAAAATAACAAATTAATATATATACAAATAATATAATTTAAATAAAATTAGTCCAAACTCATTTCCACGTAATTATTTTTCAAACTTACATACAGCAATGGAGTAGAATACGTATCCACACCACTACTCATATAATAATATTCTTCACATGAAGGTAGGTCAGAGACACTTTTGCCATTTCCAATTATAATTTTGGCATGGAAATCCATGTTCTTGATGAAACCTCGGCAAATAAACATATATATATATCAATCAATGTGCTTAGAACCTCGAACGGAAAATGTGATATCACACAATCACACCAAAAGAAAATGGCACACCAATATGATCAATTAAGACCCATTATCTTTCCTATGAGATTCAGTTTGGTACAATTATCTTCTGAACCGGGATATCTTTCCTATGAGATTCAGTTTGGTACAATTATCTTCTGAACCGGGATATGTTGTTTTTAAGTTCAAATAAAATTATATATATATATAATAAAAATATAGATAAATTTAACATACCCTAATTTTAGATAAATCTAGTATATCTCAATTTTCACGATAATTGTACCAAACTGAATCTGTGGTCGGCCTGATCACAGATCATATTCATGGTCAACCTAGCTATCCTTTAAGTTGTACTAGGAAACAAACCACCGCAGCATTCCCTGAGGCCACATCACACACAATCCCAGCCCCCAAAAAAATTGAGGATATAAAATAAAATAAAAATGAAACAGATAATCTAGTATACTGTTCCCCACAGGCCATACCATATTTCCTAATATTTTAAGCACTCTATTTCCTCACCGGCTCTCCCCATTTTATTCTCTTTTAACCTTCTTGAGTTTCGTTTTTTCTTTTCTTCCTCTTATCCCTTTGCTTATTATACTACCCAAGTCCCCTGAATTCGATTAAGATAAAACTCCATCCAACCCCCCCTCCCCATGTGATCGAGTTTAGAGTCTTCTTCACCGGTTATTAATACCCAACTCTTGTTTTCAATCCAAAGTTTCATTCTTTCAATCAATCAAAGCTCTCATCTTTCAATACTCTGCTACTCAAAGTTTCAATCTTTCTTTTTTTCTCTCTCCATCCAAAGCTCTCAACTTTGAAGCAGCGATTCGCATCATGTCTATTGCTCTGAATAGAAATGGGAATAGTGGGAACGGTATGATCCAACGGTCTGAACGGTATGATCCATGGGATGCAACCTTGTCTTTCGATCTATGACAATAAGGGGTTTGATCAGAATCGTCGTTTGGATTTGGAGGAGGAGGAGGACACTTGTAGCTCAAGGTCGTCTTCGGTTGGTAATAATAGTGATGTGTCGAATGGGTCATCCGAGGCCGATGAGGAGGCTGAGGTTCAGAGCTCGTTTAAAGGGCCTCTGGACACCATGGATCAGCTTGAGGAGGTTTTGCTTGTCAAGTAAGTTTAACTTTTACTTCGGTTTGGTTTTGGAGTTGTTGCTTTACTGAAGTATTGAAATTGGGATTCATTGATCGCTTAACTTGTTAATAAGTTATTGTCATTGAGATAGTACTTGCTTGTGAGTTGTGACAAGCTTGTAGGATATCATGGTTTGCTATCATGTTGCTTGGATTAGTTGGTTCAGTGATTGACAGAAACCTCAATTGTTAAAAACGAGATACAAGAATGAAATGATATTAGATAGTATTGGATTTTATTCGTTTAAGTTGGATATGGACTTGCTCTGAAGTTTGGATTTGCTTGTATGCTTAGTTTGGTCTTCGTGAAACTAGAGGCAGAGAGGAGAATATTCTATCTTTGAGCCTCCAGGAAGCGGTTGTTATTGTTCTGTTTTGGAAAGTCCAAAGGGAAGTTGATCACAGCAAGTTGTTGTTTCTGTTCCAAGTTTCATTCGGAGTTTTGTGCTTGTTTGATGTTTTGTCTCTTCTTTAGGCTTTGTTTTTGGTCCTTTACGAATCATCCAGTTATGATTACATGTTTAAGTTTATCCTTTCTAGCTTTTACAGTCTCCTCGGCAACCATACAGATCATATAGAATAACTTTTAGGGTATCGAGAACTGAAGGCGATGCTTTCATAATGTATTGGTTTGTTCTTGTACACTGTCTTGTAAGCTTCTGCGCTAAAATATGAGTCACATATTTGGATTTGCATGGAGTCTGTCCACAAGGCAGCCTAGTCAGTGTTATATCTAAAATTATGATATGTCATTCTCTTGTGAGAGAGGACACAGAGTTGGTGATACTGTACTAACTGTGGGTAATAATAATAGGTAAAATCAAGTTTTGAACTTGTCTGTTTGGGCGTTTTAGACTTCAACTCCACGGGATAATTGTTTCATAAGTTTCAAGTTGAAAGCATACCAGTTCATATGATCTTATTATGTCTGAGGATAGTAGATCCTTTTGTCAGAGCTGATTTTTTCTTACGTGATTCGTATGAGCTTTGAGATAACTTATAAGCTTTGAACTTGAAACACAAATAGACAGGTGTGATTGAACTGTTCTTTTTTATGTATTTGATCTCTTACTGTGTTGCATTCACTGTTCTTCTTTCAGGAGAGGCATATCTAAGTTTTATAGTGGGAAGTCAAAGTCCTTCACGAGCCTTGCAGATGCATCATCTGTTTCTACTGTTAAGGAACTTGCAAAGCCGGTCAATCCTTATAACAAGAAGCGAAAGAATTTGTTAGCCCATGGTTACTTCCGGGATCAGAAGAATAATGGTGGTATCATAAGGAGATCAGCTAGCTCTAGCCAAGGCATATATCATGGCGGGGAGACTCTAAATGGCTCCAACAGCTGCTACAACAGTGGAGATGATTGCAAAACAGTCTCACCATCACCTTCTGCCTGTCGTCCTCCTCTACATCCACAACGTAAAAGATCACCTGGTAATGGATCATCAGATTCATCACCGCCTTCTCCTCCTCAACGAAATGCTCCCTGGCGGTCACTCTCTCTGTCTGATTTACAATGTGCTGCTGCAGTGACGCCCAACATTACTGGCTTTGAAATTTGTACTGGGGACATGGACAACATTCCCCATTGAACTTCGGCTTCATGTTTCATTTTCGTGATTCTGGAAGGAATGCTGGTGATGTCGAAGTCTCATTCGCGTCTGCTTATCATCTCCAGTGATCTTTAAGATCCAATATTAGCTAACGTGTTTCCACATATAGGCCTTAGTTGCAATGTAACGAGTCTAATGACAATTATCATGTCAGTGTATTATACAAATACCAAATTTTAATTTATCTTGCCCCAGATTTTGGTAATGGCCTTTCTTTTCTCGTTCTTATTATTGATCAAACATTGACATGCCAAAAGTGCCCTGACCTAATTTGAACTGCAGACCGATGATGATGACATGCGTATCAACACCCACTTGAGCTAAATAGAACTTTGTTCTATCTAAAAAATCTTTAGTGGTCTTGCAAGTTACAATCTTTCAAGATAAGAATAAAGGAAATTGAACAACAAAGATAGTGGTTTTTACATAAGAATCTGCTGCGGAGGAAGTTGACAAGAAACATGAACAAACTTTTGCAAAGTGTAGAGAGTTAGGTACATGCAGAAACTGATAAAACTCTTTTTCAGGTTTTGACCAGAGAGATGAAAAGGTAGAAGTAACGATCACTTTGCGTATTTTCATGCCAGACTCGTCAATGGCTACTTTGCTATTTTTCTTCAGAAACGAATTCCGGGTTCGATGACACCAGGCCTAAAGTTGACATGCAAACACATTAATGGTGTGTCCGCCATTAATGAGTTCTTGCTCGGTGGTGTTTAAATCCACAAAACCATCCAAATTAGCTAAACAAATTGACAAGAACACATAATGACAGTAGCTCAGCATCTCTGTGCGTTTTTTTGGACTCACGTACTCTGTTCCCCTTAAATGAACCAGACTTGTTCATAGCAAGACCGAAGTCCTATTGTTTTGTGACACAGCTTCATAGTCACAGTGAAAAAAATTAATTTGATCACTGATTTTTTTTCCTAGACTCAAGTCTGTTTTCTTCTCATATTACTCTAGCTCTTTTCTTTGGCGGATTTTGTTTTGGTTGTTTTTTTTGGCAGATTTTTTGGTGGATATTATGGCTTCAATCTCAGCACCTTATTCTCCTTTGACAAAGGAGGAGGTGAAGCTATTTTATGCAGTTGACAGAGAGCTCTACAGGATTCTGGTCATCATCCTGTGGCGTGATCCGGTGGAATCTATGAAGGTTATGGCCTTGTGGCTCTGGCTCGAGAAATTAGGGTGTTTAAATGTTGTGAAGAAGATATTGGCTTTGCCTCTCATCTTGATCAGTGAGCTAGCAGATGAGACTGTCACATGCCTCAACTGCATCAAGGGAACCCTTTTCTCCTACTCATCCGAAAGCTACGACATTCCACTCCTACAAGCCTTCCTTGCCAATGAAATTTCGTTACAATTCTTCCATCAAAACCGTGTGTTTGCAGCCGAGGGCATAGCCAAAGTTGGCAGCACTGTGTGCGACAAAGCTCGTCACGAAATCTCATCAACACTAGCAAATTAAGGTCAGGCGACGCCTTCGTCTCCTAATGTGAACTGCCAACAGCCTCCTCCGGTGAGGAGAACCGAGGTGCCACCACATGACAGGACTATGTTTGTCACATTCTCTAAGGGCTACCCTGTCCAGGAGGTTGAGGTGAGGCAGTTTTTTACTAGGGCATATGGGGATTGCATAGAGTCTATGCAGATTGCAGATGCAACAAGTGCGGCCTCATGAGCAGCTCTGCAACTATTATTGAAGGCATACTCAATGGTATGAGTCAGGCAAAGTTCACTATTAATGGGAAGCATGTGTGGGTGAGGAAGTTTGTGGCAAGACGCTCAAGGCCATCTTTGTCTCCTCCTATGATGTGGCCATAGAATTTGGCAAATCCCTCTTTCAGATCTTAGTTGTTTCCTCGGTCTATGTATGGCGATTCTATTGAAATAAATGAGATTTTAGGACAAGCCTTACGTCCCTAGCTTTGTATATCTTGTGCGTCTAATTTTGGGAAAGTAGTGAAAATGTAATGTCCTAATTGAATAAGAGGGGGGGTGGTTGTTGGTGGTCATGACTACTAACAAGAACATAGAATGAGAGAGTTCCTCTCAAACCCTAGGCAAGTCTTAGCGGGCGGCGATCCGTGGTCTCCATCGCAAGTCCTCATCATGGCCGATTTCTCTTGGTGTCGCAGTAAGGTCGTCACCTCCGGGTGACGTTGAACTACGGCCTTTAAACTGAGAGCTTCTCTCACTCGTTCCCAGTGTCCACTCTTGAGACCAGGGTATATGGAAATATTAGTGGTGAGTGACGGTGGTGTCGGCAGCTCATCCTAGTGTTGTTTGAAAAGGGGAGACAATGACCGAATCGCACAAGGCTGAAGTGCAAAGACATGAACAAGAGGAAGTGCAACGGCGTGGCCAAATTTTGCATGCTGAACTGTCAGGTTCATCGCTATGTGGGTGCATCATCGACGACGGTGTTAGGATGGTGCTTTCGGCGACAAAGCGGGAGTGGTCTTGTATTCTCTTTGTCTTTAAATGTCAACATAGATCTGGTTCTTGATGATGGTGACTGTTTCTTGGTGGTTCCGACGGACAACAGACGTCCGGTGGGTATCGAACTTGCCTCTGTGTTGTAAGGTGGGAGGTGTACTCTCAGTCAAAGTCTTCATTGGCTGGTCAATTCCTCCAATCTTGGAGCTTCTGTTGGGCCTAGGGTTTGGATTTGTGTGTTTTGGCAAAGGTTTTGTCGAATGGGCCTGGAATTTGTTGGTGGTTTTGGGTTCGACTAATTTGGGTTTTAGGAGGCTCTGTACTTCATGGGTTGTACTCTTGTGGCTGCGGGCTTCATCTGTTAAGGATTAAGTTTATTTTCAGTTAATAAATAAGTTCGAACGGTATAGGTATTGTTTATCATCTCGCATCACGTAACGTCAGGATATTATTTTTTTGGTTTCTTGTTTTATGGTTTACTATTTGAGCTTATTGTCTGGGCTTGATCTTGTAGGTTGTTTAGGTACTCTAGGTTTCCTAGATAGCTTACACAATTTTATTCTGTCGTCCCTCTCAAGGAAATTCATTATTTGTAATCTTGTTTTGTACTTTACATTTTATTATTTTATATATATGAAAGTGACATCTCCCCCGTATCCCTAAAAATGTAGTGCATTTAGAGTATAGTAACGTTTGATTTATTAGGCGTCCCTATTATATTGATATCTTTTTATTTCGCCGTCTTATCCAATTTGTGTTTGTTTCTACTTTTTACTACTATGCGGAGATAGATTTGTGATATTTTAGTATATGTTCACGTGCCAATTTCTTTGTGCACAAAGATGTGGATTGTCCGTTCTGAAAAGAATCTTGCAACAAAAATAGCATGCAAATCTTAAGTTCAAATCACTGTTCTAAAAAACGGCCGTCTAGGCACCGACTAATCGGAAAAAATCATCTTATCGCTTAATTTTGGTCCTGGGCGGGATAGTTAGGCGGGAACCGATTAATCGGCAATTAGGCGGACGACTAACGACTAATCGGCAGAAAAGCACCGCCTAGGCATTTTTTTTTAAAAAAATTAAGAGGTACAACGCAAAAGAATGAATTTTAAATAGAAAATCCAATCCAATTTCTTTCGCAAAACGTCGTCTCTCTCCCTCTGCAAATGCCACGACTTGGACGCCACTCGCCGATCACCGTCGTCGCCGCCACTTGCCATCCACCGCCGTCATCCTTGTTTATTATATGTTGATAATTTAATATGGTTAAATATGGGCAGGAGCATAGTGTCTATGGCCATCACACAAACAAAACTTGATTCTGTGAAACTTTATGTTTGAATGGTTCCATGGTTGCAAGTTTATAATGTAAGCTGAAATTGTCATAAACTCATAATGTACTATGATTTATGAATTATCAGCTTCGAAATAGATAATTTCATATTCTTGAGATTCTTGTTTATGCACATCTATTTCAAAAATTTGAGATGGATGGTTAATTGGATTTCTTTATAAACTTAGTTTAAAATTTTTATGATATTTCTTTATAATTTTTACTTTATGTTTCAAATTATAATATACCATATAAATATATAATTAATTAAATATATATAACAAATGATCCGCCTAATTACCGTTTAATTATCGATTAAACTCCGTCTAAACGCTTAGGCGCTAGGCAGTAGCTTCACCGCCTAATTCCGTCTAGCGCCTTTTAGAACCTTGGTTCAAATTATGTCAAATGTCTGCGGTCTACTTAATGATATACAACATTCGAGAGAATATAACCTGTTAAAATAGTACTCTTTGTATATGGGACAACTCTGCTCCAAGTAGCGATAAATATGTTGTTTTTTATATCCTTGAAAGTGGCTGCCCCAGAAGATTTTCTTTGTAGCCTTGTTTCACCATTGCTCATCAAGATACAAAAAAAACGACCTTAACTTTCTCTCGAAAATTATCACCCAACCAAGTCTCGTAGGGCTCATCTGAACTCTAACGGACCTGTAAACCTACAACAAGATGTCGAATATTAGCTTACACTTATGGGCCTTTACACTCGGTGGGCCTTTTAAATAGATCCAAAAAGACCATAAACCTCTCTTTCATATTTTGTGGCCCGTTGGCCCATACAATCTTAGCTTCTTCACTCGGTTGAGTCGGTTCTTCACAGTAGAAGCATTGTGCTTTGGAGTCCCAGCTGATTTCAGTTCCTGGTTGCTCAGCGAAAAAAAAAATGGATTGGAATCCTCCTCATGCTGAAGAACCCAGTTCGTGGGAAGAGCTTTACAGTATCAATTTGATACCTTCAGAGTTGTTTTTCAAGTTTCGCAAAGAACAACAGGGTTTAAGGGTCGGCCTCAACATGGAGGTATACAAAAAAAGTCTTATTCTTTTCACCCTTTTTCAACTTCTTACAGCTGTGCAAATATGTTCCTAGTATAATTGTGTGCTCTGTGTTTGCATATGAAAATCTAAATGCCTTAGTTTTTTTTTTAGTGGATATTATGTGTAATGATATAGAATCAGAAGACTAATCCAAATTTCTGGGAATTGTGATACAGTATAGTGTTGGATACATGATCATTGGAAATTAGCTTGATTTAGTGGGTGGATGATGTATGATATGACAGAAGAATTTCTATGTCTAGCTAATATGAATGTCTTGTTCTTAGTCACATTGATATTTTGGCTTGTAGATTGGAATGTTTGTCCTAGTTTGTGGTTTGGTATGATTTTGGCTTCTGATTGTTTTTTGTATAGTGTACACATTGTTCGAAAATTCTATAGTGCTATGGAGTACAAAAATTCCCCAGTTTTGGAGCGTTGGATCACTTCTGCGGTCCCCACTTTTAGAGAAATGAAATAATCCAACGCTCCAAAACTAGGAAGTTTTGGTACTTCGGAGTACTATAGAACACCCCCACCTTGTTGAGTATAAGCTGCAGAGAATTTATGGGTATTGATGTTGTTTCTGTTTTTTGTTCAGTTCTATAATGCTCCGATCAATGAGTGTCAAGCAAAGATTGTGTTGAAGCCCCTAGCTCCTGAACGGAGGTGGAAGTTCATCTACGAGCCTATTTGCCAAGATGTCCGTGTTGTTTCAAAAAAGATTCCTCTGACTAAATTTCTAAATCTTCAGGTTTGTTGCTTTTGATCTGATACACCATTTTCCTGCACCATTAGGCATAATAGGATTGGATAATTTCTTAGCTCACAGTAATCATTCTAAGAAAATAAAGAAAATACTTTTTGGTGACAAACGGTGCTAACCGTTGGAACAAACAGGTGGGGATTGGCCATAATTTTCAAATGAATGCCACTGGATGGAAATGGAAGCTCACTACATGTTTTGGTGGAGATGGTATATCTCGGATCCGGAATAAGACATCGCTCGGCTTGTGCCCTGGTCTGGATTTGCGCTTCGGGTGGCGGGCAGACTATGTACTTCCAGAAATTACAGGGTAATTTGCTTAGTCTTGTATGCTTTTAAAGATGTTGAAGTTATATAGCCTAATAAACCTCATTGTTGATTACTTTTGTGCTACATAGCTTTGAAGATAGATCATTATCAGTATTTAATTTTTATTATCTATTTTTAGTTAGAGACTGTAAGTCAATGATTAGAGTGAAAATTACAAAAACTGCAGAAGATAAATTTTGAAGAACTGTATTAGTCTTTGTGGTATTCAGTTTCTTAGTGTATAATTTCTTAGTATTACATGCTGTGTCTCTTTGTTCATGCTGAACAGTATATTGTCGTGACGGAGTTTGCTTTGTTGTTGAACTTTGAATTGATAGAGCTCTAGGTACTGGTGAAGCATTGTTCAACATGAGCACAGGGAAATTGGAAGCATCACTGGACAGAGTTGAGGGCATTTTAACATACGATGAATTGAATCTACACAAGCACAAAGACAAGGTATTATTGATTACATCTTAAAAATAGCTGGCATTTCAATGGATATGGAGATGAGATAAAACCATAGCATTAAAGTCTGGTCTTGGTCCTATCCCTTGTTTTAAATCATAATTTCTACTCCCATGTGACTGATGTGAGCATCATTATGTTTTAATTCTGTTATAAACTCGGCAGTGTTTAATTCCCATTCCCTGTGTTTTGAGTCCCAGAACTTGCCTTTTCTTGGTCTAATTCTTTTCTGAAATGTAGTATGTAATAAAAATATTTGGGGAATAATCTGTTATCTATTATCTTGTATGTCATGGACCAATCTGTTTCACAATATACACGGATTGTTGACGAATCAGTTGCGTTTTTCTTTGCTCTGCAGGTTCTAGCAGATGATACTACTTTTGAAGTGCACAGCACACCTGAAAATGGAGGGACCTTAAAATTTTGAAGCAATAAGCTGTTCACGACCGTTTCTTTTTGGTCATCATGTAATTGATGTTAAAATACCTTAGTAGTTACAAAAATGATTTTCTTGGGTGCCTTTACTTGTTCTTGCGTGGTAACTACATGAGTACTGAAAGTTACTGTGGGTCTTTCAGAATTTAAAACCTAGAGGAGGGAAGCCAGGGAACATATGATGGTTTCGAGGAGACGAGGACAAAAGTGACCCATCTCAGACCCCTAGCCGTTGTGGACTCAAACGGCCAAGTGCCACTACCTCCCTCCTATATAATTTCAAAACCACTCCCCATGCCCACATACAAAGCAACTCCCCATTTTGAGATTCTAAAGCAATTAGAACCTGAAAGCTGAAACCCAGAAAATTAAATGTCTGCCTCCAAATCCTATCTTAGGAGCTCCTGTTCCTTCCCAAATCTTCTCCTTGCGTGCTTGAATGTCATCCTGTTCATACTCTCTGCCACCTCCCTAGTCCCCACTATCCTCCTCCGAATGCCTCCAACTTCAATGGGTTTGGCGTTCCTCATGATCTCTGGAATCTCACTGCTCTCATCATTTGTAAGCTTCTACTCCCACCTCTGCTTCATCACCCACATTGCCATTCTCTTTGCTTCGCTGATCGGACAGGTTCTTGGCATACTGGCCTTGTTTACTAAAGAGCGGTCTGCCCTTTCCCTGCTCAAGTCTCCCAGGGACCCGAAAGAGGCCAAGCTTCTAGTGAGATTGGAATGCGGGGTTTTGATGGCAATGCTGATGATGCAGATGGTGGTGTTGATGTTGAGCTGTGTAGTGCAGAGCTGCTGGGTGAGAGAGTATCAGGGATTGGAAGCCGAGAGAGAGGCAATGTCGAAGAAGAGAAGTCGGCGCATTGCCATGGTTCAAGAGGAGTCCTTGGAAAACGCCACGAAAATTGCAGACATTAAGGCAAAGGAGTTTGATGAGAAGATGAAGAACAAGTATGGACAGAAAGTGAAGCCGGAGTTTGATGCCTGATTCAATGAGAGTCCCTTCGTGGTCTTCTTGTTCTGGGTCACTACGGTTGTGGCCACTGTTGGTTATGTATGTATGTAAAATAAAGCTCATGTCCTCATTGTGAGAGGCTTCTTTTTCATGTATTAAAAAAAAATGTGTTGCATTATTTCTTTGCAAAAAAAGTTTCATGCTTTATATCTACGCCTGGCCACAAGAGCCGAAGAATTGATCCTAAAGAACCGGATCCGTACGGTTCGGTTCCGGATCTCTAAAAAAAATTCAGTTCCTGATCCGTCACAATTCCAGTTTGGTTTCGGACCCTGATATCAAAATATAGTCAGATCCGAATGAACCGTTTTATAATTAACACAACTCATATATATAAGTTCAACTATATAATTCTTAAATATTCAAACTCAAATAAGCCGGTCAAACTCAAACACATACTCTCTCTTTTTCTAATTCAATTAGTTTCAATTTGTCACAATTTGTGCAAGCCTATGAAATTTAATTTGATGACTGATATGATGCAAATATGATATGACAAGTTGATATGTTGATGATCACATGTGATTTAATATGCAAATTATACGTTTTTATATAGATAGATTATATATGCAACTATGTCAAGCATAAAGTAAGAGGATTTTGAAGTCCAATTTACAAAAATATCATTTTCATTTTTCGGTTCTTTTTTTCAAACGAATCTTCTACAAGAACCGAGAATCGCTAGTTCGGTTCCGATTCCAAACGATTTCACTCACAATTATTATTGGACCGAACCAAATGTAAACAAACAATTCTGGATCTGAATTTTAAATTTTTTAACTAAATCCGAACCAAATCCAGGGCAATTTATATCCATCAATGTGATTATGCCCTTTTCCTACTTGACCACATTGAAGGACGCTGGATTGTTGTGAGGTGTAGTCTCTATTTCTTAAGAAGCGAGCTCTGTTTGCCATATGAGTCCTAGACGACGATCACACCTGAGGCTCAAATTATCCTAAATAAATCTAAGATTTTAAATTTACACCAACTCTGGTGGAATCCCCATTTAAAAATACAATTTGATATGGGATTTTCGACAAAGCGAAAATAAAAAGAAGAAGAAGAATGAGCCACCTACAAAGTCATATCTGAGCTGGCAACTACATACATAAGTCACATTTTGTGTTTTTTGAAGAAAATAAATAGTGACAAAATTATTGTATACTCGTCAGTAGGCGCCTTTGGGCAACAACCTCATCCGCCATTATATAACTAACTGCTTCTGCTTCTTCTTCTTCTTCTTCTTCTTCTTCTTCACGCCACCACCATAACCGCCACCGAGCTCTCTTCAACCCAAAAACACCAAACCCATTTCATCGCCGACCCACTCGATTCCAGCTCCGTCTTCAATCAAGACGAGCTTGGCTTTCTTCGCCGACCAATTGGGTAAGCTTCGTCTTCTTCTTCTTCAATCGAATTTCAGTCTTGAAATCAGTAAATAGTTTGAAGTTAGCTTTTTTCTACATACCCAACAAAAATGTAAGAGAAAGATCTGATCTTTGGTGTTCTCTTGTTTGGTATGAGTAATTGGATATGAACCATTCTTCTTATCTGGGCCGACATTTTTTTTCTTGATGGAGAAAGAAGATTATGATGTATGTAATTGATTGGTTTTCGTGGGCATGATCATTGAGCGGTGAGTATTATTATTGTTATTATTATTATTTTTTAATTACTTGGTAAATATAAAAAAATGATATGCTTATGCGGATGTCATGTGGCCATGTCTACTAAAGTTTCTAAATTTTGATTGTTTCCCCACATTGCGGAAAATAAAATAGGATTAGGATTTGATCCACTGGTTTTGTTTGGTAAATTTCTTTTCTGGGATTTTGGTATAAAGAAGCTGAAGGAAGAAGAAAAGGAAAGAGTTGTTCCAATACTGAACTTTTGTGTGGGGTTTGAATGCTCTGAACGATTTTGGAGCTACAAGCCCCCACATTGGTAAGATTGAAATTTTTCTTTGAGGTTTTTGGCTACTTGTTTCGCTCTGGTTGATGGGTCTTCGGTAAATCTTGTTCAAATCACCTGAAAGTACGTGTTGTGCTCTATTGATTAAGCCCAGAATTGTTGTGCAAGGTTTTCGTATCCGGTTTTTGTTTCTCTGTATTAGGAATGATACTTGGTGCTAATAGGAAATGAACTATTGATAAAAGAAGAAAAGAATGAGGGGGGTTTCACATGTTGTCCTGACAATGATAATCATAAACATTACAGCTGCCACTTGTTTTCTTCATAAACCTGTGTGTTTGCTACATGCCAACTTGTTGTTTCCTTAGCCACTTGTTCACAATGACAAACCCATTGATGGCTTTATCTGCTAGGAGCGAGACAGACCCAAAAATTAATGTGGATTGTGGATTGGAGAATTATTGAGTTTGAGTCCCTTGGATGCTGGAAGGTGTAGAATCCCATCACTATACCATAATATTGACAACATTGGTGGTTTAAACCTCAGACCCTTGAAAGGATGGATGGATTTTAAGCCTTTTCTCTATTTTCATCCCTGTTTCCTTTTGTGAATGAATCAGTAACTAGTCAAGCACTCAAGCCATCATGTTGTCTTATCCAGTATTGTGGCCAACCAGTTTTCAGTTGGCATCTAGATTGAAGATAATTGTCTCCTGAAATAAGTTTGCTTCTGTTCTAATAGACTGCTATTCTTTGAGCAGGAATCAAACAAGTGTTTCACATGCTGTGAATCTGTTTATCCTTCCTTGTGAAATAACACATCTCCAAGAAACAAATCTTGTTCTGTCATAGTCAAGAGAACAGCTGACATGTTAACGATTCCAGTTCCGAAACCTGGACTGGTGAGATTTTCCCATGACAGACCAAGGCATCTCCAAAAGTTTGGCAAAATTGGTTGTGCTCCGTCAGTGTGAGTTATTTGGTTCTATATGTTGTTATTCAGAAAAAGACCATTCCTTTTCTTCTTTTTTGTGATGTAGGAATCTAGGATATAACAGTTGGCTACGTGTCGCTCATTCTTATATATCTTCATTAAAATAACAGGAAAATGGAGTCAAAGCTTTCTCATAACAGGAAGATGGAAGAATTCTCAGTAGAGCTTCCAACACCTTCTGCTCCTCATTTTGATTCGTCTAAGGAGTGTACTCTTCAGTTCAACCGGGTACAACCATCACATAGCGATTTAGATCCTGATGAGATACACGAATTTGGAGGATTTGTTGCACGAGATGCCATGTGCGATGAAGAATACTGGGTAAGGAATCACTTTCTGTGGAATAAATCTTGAACAATGCCAGATTCAAGCTGTATGCTATATGTGCTTAATGACTAATATGTGGCGGTTGCACGTTTTTGGTTTATGGTAGACAGCAGCATGTTTACGTGCAGAAATTCACTGGGAGGACCGAAATGCTGACCGGTGAGTATTCTATTTCATTATTACGACCAAATTTCCTTCCCTTCCCTTCCTGTGCGTGGTAATCACGATATTGTAACTAATGAAGAACATATGGTTTCTATAATAGGTAGATTCACTAGATAATATATGCTGTCTAAACTCGTCAAGCTCATAGATAAAACAGGAGAATGACTTTGGCTCAGAACTTCTAGTTCTTATCTTAATCTCCATGGGTCAAAGTCCTTCTTAGTGAGCTTGAAGACTTCAATGAGTTTATTTATACAAAAATTTAATTTAAAAAAAAAAGGAGTTAGACACCACTGATTCTAGCTACACTTGTTTAACACAGATATGTTGACAATCTCAAAAGGAAATTCATAGAGCAGGTAGGCATGTTTGATTCACAATAAGTTCCTCAGTTTTTGTACATGAGAATATGTTCAAAGTGAATACATTATATTTCCAGGAGTTCAATAAAATTAAAAAGCGAAGCAACTTCCAGTTCAGGGACAAATGCAGATGCATTGTAACGGTAAGGCATTAAAAACGAAAAAATTTCTTCTTCTTTCTTTGAAGACAACTTTTGAACTGAAAAAAAAGTATATTTGTCCTCATTCTTAAAACTATTCCATTGATCATCAGCATGTTCCACTTTGTCAGATGACAATGGATACGGAGAACATGAAACGCACTGTTTTGAGAAGCATGGTTGGAACACTTGATTTGAACATCCGGTACTTATTGGAAGGAGAGACCTTTCCAGGGGTATATGTTGCATTATTGTTTAAAACTAAAACTTGTGGCACTTGTATCTATACTGGCCTGTCCAGTATGTCTTTTCTAAAGCTTGCCATGGTATATTGCCAATTGCAGGAGCGAGTAAAACCTTCCATCTTTGGCAGATTTAACAAGACATCCTCTAATAGATATGGTTATATTGCAAACCTTTGTGTTAGTAAATCATCACGTCGGCAGGGTATTGGGAAAAATATGCTGCATTTTGCTATTAAACAAGCAAGGTTGGATGGTAAGATGAAAATGAATTTCATGCTTGATCGTTTTCTGGGATTACAGTAATGAAGCAGGTCCCAGTCTGATCCTTTCTTTGTTGATGTATGCAGATGTGGAGCAGGTATATGTGCATGTGGAAAGAAATAACAAAGGTGCACGGGATCTGTACAAAAAGATGGGATTTCAGGTATTGCGTCGTGCATTTGTAGATGTAATAGCCTTGTCAAATTTTACACAGGGAGCTGTTAAACTCCAAAGAGCTGATGCAACTTTCACTCTTTCCAGATTGTTGAAAAAGCGAGCCCTCAGTTGGAAAAAGAGCAGTTTTATTTGCTTTGTTTGTAGATCTAGAAGCAGATTGAACGCGTATATATGAATTCGATTTTCCTCCTCGGAATCCAACAGAGACCATAGATTCATACTCACGTATACATGCATTGTAACATGAAGTTGGGTCCAAATTCAAAAATGTTACCTACTTCCTGTCCTGTACAGAAATCATGTAGCTTCCCCTGTTGTTCATACATAGATACCCTGCAAAGGTTCACGGTTCAGATTATACTTGTCTCTGTTGTACTTGTACGTTCGACCAAATTGAAGTGAAATGAAATGGAATGTTAAACAATCCTACTCTTTTTCATTTTTATTCCATTTTGTAGTTCCTAATACAGAGTAAGGCGACCGCGCGCAGGAGCATATATTTATAGCTTCATGCATGTGAGCCGAAACACAAACAGAAAAGCACGTACAAACCTGGCTAGATAGGTGCCGCGAAACAAACACTACTATTACTCGATCGACGACTTATAGGTATAGGATATAAATTAAGGAAAGGACGTACATATGCGAGACTAATAAGTGGAAGCATATATAAGGCATCTGGAAACTTCCCAAGAACACGAGAGAACTGAATTGAAGCACGCCCTTGTATCACCATCATCGATCACTCTTCCTCATTCTCATCCCCATAATTATGGTCTTCATGTTGCTGGTAGTGATGACAGTACTCCCCGCCCTGTCCCTCATACTCATTATATCCTCGGTACTCATGATAGAACGTCCCATATTCTCCGTATCCATCATGTCCTTGATACTCATAAGTGTTCTCTCCCTGATATCCATAGACTTCCCTCTCCACCATTTGCTGGCCATCATACACATTCGGAGTCACATTGCTGCTCCCTCCTCCCTTACTACTCTCTCCCTCGCCCTCGCCCTGGTCCTCACCAACATCTTCCTCCTCGTCCGTCTCGTCCTCAATCGTCATCCTTGTTGTCCTTTTCGCCGTCGTCGTTTCCGTCGTCCTTGTCTTCCTTGTCACCGTTCCCTTCCTTATCGCCGTTGCCACCGTCATCGTCGTCGTCGTCACTTGGTACTTGTTTCTTCGACCCCTCTGATGATGCGTCGGTTGCATCCTTCGGCGTCAAGTAAAGAACATGCAAAACTCAGAAGAAGAACAAATTAATTAACATGAATAGAAATTGTCATGTCCAAAAGAAAAAAGAAAAAGAAAAATACACTGCATGTACGTACGTACCTCATCATCATTTTCATCTTCATCGGATGGTGAATCCTCGTCAGACTTCCACTCTGCAGGTGGCCAATACTTCTTGGTGGCACAATGGTTATCTATAAGTCTAAGCCCCAATGCGTCGTAAAAGTCATCGCTCCATTCAACCTCCTCCCACCATCCTCTAAACCCCCTCAATTTGTAGCCCTCTTCATAGTCATCAACCTAAATACATTCATAAATTATATATTATATACAAAATTACCAAAAAAAGAAAAAGAAAAAACGAACGAACAAAAAAACAGGCAACTCGCAACCAGTGGCGGAGCCAGCCCAAGGCTCCCCTGGGCTTAAGTCCGGGTAAAAATTTTGAGCCCAAAAAAAAACCTACTTCAATGAAATTGGAGATTGGTTTTCAGTGGCGGAGCCAGCCCAAGGTTCCCCTGGGCTTAAGCCCGGGTAAAAATTTTGAGCCCAAAAAAAAACCTACTTCAATGAAATTGGAGATTGGTTTTCAGTGGCGGAGCCAGCCCAAGGTTCCCCTAGGCTTAAGCCCGGGTAAAAATTTTGAGCCCAAAAAAAAACCTACTTCAATGAAATTGGAGATTGGTTTTGCAGGCTTGCAGCTGGTGAGCAGTGATTCCACAATCTGCTGCTTTATTAACAAATTTGAAC
This sequence comes from Geum urbanum, assembly GCA_946800695.1. Classification (NCBI taxonomy): domain Eukaryota; kingdom Viridiplantae; phylum Streptophyta; class Magnoliopsida; order Rosales; family Rosaceae; genus Geum; species Geum urbanum. The sequence goes on from OX326997.1 coordinate 9,038,149, forward strand.
AGAGCACTGCACTGGAACAGAGCCTTAGTGTGATGGCCACTTTCCTAATTTACTCCCCATCTCAATGTGTGCTCCATTCTAGGGAACGTTTACAGGTAGAATGAACCTGCTTAAGAAAGAACAAAAGAGGTACCCACTTACCTTTGCTCACTTTTACTCATCGCATTCGCACCATCAGATGTTTTTGCTTTTGGAGTTCTTTGTTCTTCTGGGTTTTTGTCTCTGTTGGAAATCTGAGTTCTCAGCTTTCTGTTGGGCTTGGATCCGGGTCTGTTCAGCACTGTCATTTCAGATTGTTTCTGGGTTTGTGCTCTTCTTTCCCTAAACTGCTTTCATTTATGTTGCTTCTTTCTTAGTTCAGATAAGTGGAAGCTTGAGAAGACGAAAGTGAAAGTGGTTTTCAGGCTACAATTCCGTGCTACACGAGTTTTGGTCACTTAGCTTGTGTACCAGAATCTGCTAAAGCGCTCTCTTCAGAGCGTGACTTCGATCTCCAGGTACAGACCACTTGTAACAAACCGGTCACTTAGCTTGCATATGATTTGAAATTTGTGTCTCATGTTATAAAATAGAAAGGTAGTTTTTGCCTGAGAGGAGTGGAATTTGGTAAGGAAAGAAGAGTTATTGTGGGATGTGGATGTTGAGTTTTCATATCCAGTTTATTTATCTTTTCTCTCTCAAATCTCGGTTGATGTTCCGGTGTTGATCAAGAGAGATAATTCAAATTGAGGTGACTGTATTTTCTTACTCATTACTATGCCCAGTTGTGTGCTTCAACTATACAATTATAGATTACTAAAAACAAGTTTTATATGGTGAGGTTCGTTGTTTCAGGTTTCGAGTTCTGTTTGATTGGCTTTAGTATTTTTGTTGGGTTAGTTTATTTTAGTCTCCAAAAATCCCAAGGTGTTATTTCTTTTAGTTTCTAAGATGTTCAATTTAGTCTCTTCTGCTGGTTGTTTTGTTTAGTCGGAATGGTTAAGATTCTTGAGCTTTGGTAGTGGCCAAGATAATCATCATCATCAATTCATCAATCACCATGTATATTGTTCAAGTTCCTTGTTTTTTTTCCCTTGTTGAATACCTGAATTGACTTCCCAGTAAAGCTCCAGTTGATTAGAAACATCTATCTTTTCCAAGCATAATCAAGAAGAAACTCCTCTTTCCAAGCATAATGAATGCTGGAATGATAAGCTGTATTTTCTCTGTTTGTTAGAATTAGGAGGATTATATAAAATGTTGCAGCAGTGTTTCTGCGTCTCTGTCTCTTTTATTCTGGTTTTCAATAGCTTAGTAACTCCTTAAATAATAACTCTTTCCTACTTTCAGAAAGATTTTAGCAAGAATGAGATAAAATTTTCATCAAAGTCAGGTTCAAACTCAATTTTGTTTGTTCTTCGTATATACCTAAATTGCTTGTATAACTTAGAGTAGTGAACGAGGAAATAGTATTATTCTTTGGTTGATAATATAATGTTTTAATTAGTTCTGCAGTTTCTGGCTTTGTAATTGATCTCATGTTCCTTTGCAGAAAAAACAGTACAAGAAAACCTATCCCTTGCCACAGAGGTGACTCGCATTCTCTCATCTCAATCTCGCTTGTCGCTGTCGCCGTCGCCGTCGACTCTCAATCTCGGTTAAACTACTAATTCAAATTCAGGTGATCGTCGTTTCTTCCATTTACTATGCCCAGTTGTGTGTTTCAACTGTATTAGTATAGAATTACTAAAATGAATTCTAAATGGTGAGGTTCAATGCTTCAGGTTCGAGTTTTGTTGATTTGTTGGTTTATTTTATTTTTGTCTCCAAAAATCCCTAGGCGTTATCTGTTTAGTCTCTGACATGCTCAATTTAGTCTCTTCTGATGTCTGTTTAGTCGGAGTGGTTAAGATTTTCCATATGTATGTATGTATGTAAAAGAATGCTTTAATATTCTATAAATTATGGCCAACTCGTACTTAATTTGATGTCTTTATTTTTCAGAATGTCTGATGAACAAAATGATCATGTCAAACGACCTAAAACTAAAGATATTAGTTCATGGTTTGTTAAAAAGAATGATCAACGAAAACAACCATCATCATGTGCTAGTTCGCAAGCTTCTGTTAGCACTCCAATTGTTGTTCAAGTAAGTGAGGAACCGTCTGCAACGTCTTCTTTTCTTGAGTCCCAAAGGAATGAGTATGATCCACATGGAAATATTAATGCCATTGAACGTGATCCCGGAAAACGGTGTCTTATATGGAAATATCCTGTGAATGAGCGTGATGCTATTCGAAAAGCTTATATTGCATTGGGTCCATGTCAACCTAAGCTGGATCGGTATCGACTTTCACTCCATGGTACACAGAATCGTAAGTTTAGTTATGAGTGGTTTGAAGGTCATTCATGGCTTGAGTACTCGGAGAAGTTTGACAAGATTTATTGTTTCCCATGTTTTCTTTTCGATAAAGAAAACCCTCATCATCCTGCATTTACTGTAGGAGGGCTGAGAAATTGGAAGGATAAGAATGTTCTAAGAGTACATGTTGGGTCTGTAAATGGTCCACATCATGAAGCTATGGAGAAATGGAATATCTTGAGGAATGTTGCAACAGAAATTGAGAGAGTTTTTGTTAAAAAAACTGCAAAAGAGGTGGAGCACAATCGATTTAGGTTGAAGGCTTCAATTGAGGGTGTGAGACTTCTAGCAAATCAGGGACAAGCTTTTAGAGGTCATGATGAATCTGAAAGCTCTCTTAATGCTGGAAATTTTAAGCAGGTAAGAAAGTCTTACGAAAGAATGGCTAGTGATGATGATAGATCTATCTTGGAGAATGCTCCTAGAAATGCCAAGTACACCTCCCCACCTGTGCAGGAACAACTCTTGAACATTTTAGGTAATAGGGTGAGGCAAATGATTCGTGAAGAAGTTGGTGATGCAAAATTCTGTATTCTTGCTGATGAAGCAGTTGATGTAGCTGGCAAGGAGCAAATGTCTATTATTTTGAGGTTTGTTGATCGTTTGGGTTTCATTCGAGAACGGTTCTTTAAGATAGTCAGTGTGCCTAACACAAGCTCATTAACTCTCAAAATGGAGATAGTTAAAGTTCTCGGTATGTTCAATTTGCAAGTGGAAAATATGCGTGGTCAAGGATATGATGGAGCTAGTAATATGAGTGGTGTTTGGAATGGTTTAAAAACATTGTTTCTTAAAGATTGCCTGTATGCATATTATGTTCATTGTTTTGCTCACCGTTTGCAACTAGCACTAACTGGTGCAGCTAAAGGTGTTCATGATACTAACCGATTCTTTACTACTCTATTACTGGTTGTGAATTTTGTTGATTCTTCTGCTAAGCGTAAGGGTGAGCTAAAAGCGGTAAGGGAGGAAGAAATCCAAGAATTAATAGCTGTTGGCGATCTTCAAACAGGTACGGGTTCTAATCAAATTTGTACTTTACAACGACCTGCTTCTACTCGTTGGAGCTCTCATTTCCGTTCTATTAAGAGTTTGATCGAGTTATATGGTGCAACTGTAACAACTTTAGAACATCTGAGAGATACTGCATCCTCATCCATTCAAGGAGAAGCTAGTGGTGTTCTTAAAGCTATGATATCCTTTGAGTTCGTGTTTTGCTTGATTTTGATGAATAGAGTTATGAAGATCACAGAAGTTCTTTGTCAAGCAGTACAACGAAAAGCTATCGACATCTTACAAGCTATGAATTTTGTTACACTAACAAAATCACTTCTTCAAGAGATGAGAGAAGATGGTTGGAATGATTTGTTTGAAGACCTTCTTTCCTTTTGTGACACACATGATATTGAGATGCCTGATATGAGTGCTCCCTACATGGATGGTACTCGTCGCCGTTCTCAACAAATGAATCATATCACAAACGAGCACCACTTTCATACAGAGGTATTCAATGTCGTACTTGACTTTCAATTGAGTGAGTTAGATAAGAGGTTTAATGAACAATCTTGTGAACTTCTTTTGCTCAGTTCAACTTTAGATCCTCGTGATAAGTTCAGTCTTTTTCATATCGAAAAGGTGCTCCGTCTTGCTAAGAGCTTTTATCCTCAAGATTTTGTGCAAGATGAACTTCTTTCTCTTGAGTTAGAGTGTGCATATTATCAGAAAGATATGGCTACGGATTCAACATTTCACAACTTAGATTCTATCTCTGATTTGTGTCGGCAACTTGTTCAAACAAGAAGGTCAGAGTTCTTTCCTATGATTTATAGGTTGATTTGTTTGGTGTTGACTCTCCCTGTTTCTACTGCAACCACTGAAAGAGCTTTTTCATCCATGAACATCATCAAAAACAAGCTTAGAAATAAGATAGAGGATGATTTTCTTGATGACTGTATGGTGCTTCACATTGAAAAAGAATTTGGTGAAACGGTTAAGAATGAGGTGGTGATTAAAGATTTCGAATCTTCGGGTTCGCGTAGAGTAAGATTTAGTTAATTTTCCTTTTATGTTGTATTTTTTGTTTATGCAAATGTGTACGAGAGTAAGGCTTACTATGTTCCCCTTTTTTTGTTAATAAATATTTTCTTGTATCATTGATATTCTTAAAACAAAAAATTAGTGCTATAATTAGCTCAGATAAGACTTTATTCCTGGCTCCGCCACTGCTGGCAACATATATACTACCTGAAGGTTAAAGCTAGCCACAACGTACACGTACACAAAAGTTGCATGCATGCATATTAATGATCGATCCATATATATATATATATATATATATATATATATAAACACACACACACCTGAAGGTTAAAGCTCCGATCAGGGTTCGAAGCCGATCCTGGACCGTTGCGTGGTACAGCAGCTCGTCGCGGTCCTGGCAGACCAGATTGAAGTTGTACCGCGGCACATTGAGGTGGCACTGGACAACAAGCTACCCTACCGCGGCACATTGTGGTGACTCCCTATGATGTTCTTCTTTCCCCTACGAAGTATGCGCACTTGGCTACTATTGAGACATTTCGAACACTTTTGCTCGAGGTGGTACTTGTTTCCGGCGTCGTCGTAGGTGGTGTAGGTGGCCGTGAGATGGTCGAAAGGTGCCAAGTCCATCTTGCAACTCAGGCAGTGGAGAATAATTGTGTGCACTAGATGGGGGTCGCTCCAGTTGCCGAAATCTTCGCAGCAGCTACCGTCCATGTTTAACATTTGATCATTTGTTTGAGTAAGAACTTGAAGAATTCCATCTGGCATGTGTCATCTACTGTGTAAATGAGAACATAGCGGTTGCGTAGCACAGGCTGCACAGGCAAATCGGGCATAGTTTTGGATTTCGACGACTCACCACCACCGGGGGCGGAGGACGAGCCGCCTATGTACATTTTAGATCTAGATGTACTCATGATATCGAGGAAACAAGCTAGCTAGAGTCTAGAGATTGATTTATCGACTATTTTGGGTCGAGAAACTAGTGTGGCTTTTTCAGTAGTGTAGCATCGTGTATATATACAGTTACACATAACAGTATGCACGCATATTTGGTTTGTTTTCAGTTCAATAGTTCAATCAAATTTTCTGCTTGCAGGGTCGCAGAAATAGTACAACGTACTAAATTCTCTGAGACGCACAATATCTCTGTGAATTAGTTCGCTAGCTTCTGCTCACAGAAATGGTGTTTGGGGTCTTCAAGATTTAAATTCTATCCAAGCCTCTCATGCACCTGCACCTGCACCATACATTTTAAGTAACTTCACTCGTCTATTCGGTCAAGTGTAAGTTCATACTTCTGGCAACTGTTGTTGTACAAGTGTCGGGGAGATACAGAGGACTAACACTAGGCAATAAGCACATTCACGAGGTTAAAACGCCATGGATTACCAGTGAAGGGATTAACCAGATTCATCATTAGCAGCTAACAGTAGTTCTTGTTTAGTTTTAGGTTTGGCCTAAATAAAAGAAGGTTATTAATTATCCATCCCCCTTCTTCACCAGCCTCATTTTTTCTATAGAGCTTCCTCGATCTGCTTGCCAAAGTGGTTCCACAAATTATTCCATTTTTCTCTTTTCTTTACTGAAGTTAACAGCAAGTAAATGAGGCTGCTTCAGTATTTCTTACATATTACCTCTACTAACTGTTAATGCAACATGAACAAGCAGATCAACAATTTCTTCCCACGACATTCTATTTTAGTCGGTGGTTGCCAAAGTGGATAAAGGCCTAAAGATACAAAGACCCACCAGGGAAACCTCAAATAGACAAAGGCAAAGTGCAAAATGAAGGAATTGCATATAGTTAAGGTAAAATGCTTACTAAATCTTGATCTGTCCTCCTACTCTTGATCAAAGATGCGGGAAAAACAGTGGTTCAATTTACAAAAGTACTCACGACTACATCAAATTTGTGAAGCATTAGAATTGCAGTTGATTCAACTTCGAAATGATACTCTAAACTGAAATTAAATTGAAGCAAATGACGAATAATGCAATGGACCTGCTGCATAATTTGGCATCTCAATATTTTTCAATATTGGAGACATTCTCACGCCAATGATCTTCACTTCAGAGTTCGAGTGGCCAGACAGAAACAAATCTGTAATCTGCAAAGATAACCATTCGCAGCACATTAGTTTGGTTACGACTAACTTTCTACAAATTTTTCACTATAAAATGCTCTACAGAATTCAAGACAAAATAGTCAATAATCATGGCCGCACCTGCGTGCATCCAAAAAGTTTCAACATCTTCAAAGATTGGCAGCTGTCCACAATAAAACCCAGAGCCTCATCTGTCAAATTCCGGCACCATGATAGATCCAGACTATGTAAGCTCCTCGAATTTTTGGCAAGTGACATGGCTGTGTTGTGGCCAACCTGAAAAGACCACAATCATAATCTAATACACACACTTCTAACTGTGTAAACCAAGCTAAAGCTTAAAATAAGTATCGCGCATGTATATCATGGTGACACCAAAAGTATCGCACATGAGAATCATGGTCAACAAAAATTTGGTACAAAATCGATAACTGAGAGATGTGACTAAAAAATTGTACTCTGATTACCTTTGTGACATTATTTAGTGAAAGTTCTTTTAAACACTCTCCAGATGTTTCCAGGAATGCAGCAATAGCCTCATCACTGTCACATATAGAAGAGTTGTTCTGTTAGCTAACCATTCAGACAAATCAGGTAAGTATGTGCTGTATCAAGTTTTAAAGATACGTCAGCATTAAAATAATAAGCACATAATCGCAGGACATTATATTAACAGCAGAATTCCAGTCAGAAACCAAAGCCAGGATTCAGAAGACTTTATTAAACTACCTGTAAAGTCATACGCACTATACAGAGTTACTCCTAAGTTACCATCATTGCAGTACCAAACACGAGCTATGTCACAGTGCAGCAACACACACTAGAGAAGGCAAATGATAAACTTAAGGACACACCTGAATCTATTGCGGCATAATTTCAATGTTTTCAATGCTTTGCAACCATTTGCAAGATATGCTAATGAAGAATCTGTCAACTTATGCAACTTAACCAGATCAAGTGCACTTAGCCCAGAACAAGTTTCGGCTATGACTTTCACAGATGAATCTGTTAAATTTCTGCACCAAATTGAAACCAACTCAGTACCGAGTAGAATAACCCAAAATAAAATAAAATCAAAGCTAATATAAAAGAAGACACCAACATAGTCATTGCACATGCATACACACTGGGTTCTAATATAAAGTAAAAAACTTACATGCACTCAGTCAAAACAAGCTCTTTCAGATTATGTCCACGAGCAGCGATAAATTTCTTCATAAAACCATCACAAACATTGTCAACTCCCGGAAGCCACAACACCTCCAAATGTTCAAACTTTATTAAGGCTGGTAGAATCTGCATAGCATTAATGCTTTGGCAATCAGTCATGTACAGTTCCCTGAGAACAGATCCCAGTGAGTTGGCTAAAGCATCAATACTTGAGGAAGTGAGAAGGGAGCACTGGCTAAGATTCAGAGATCTTAAAGCAGGGGCAGAAGAAACAAGTAAACCTAGTCCGGCATCCGAAAGACGACATGCACCACTCACAGACAAAGAGGTTAGAGCAGGCATGCAATTCGTTGACCGAGCTAAGGTAGAATCCAATATATAATCTGGCATACAGCGTCCACATTGGTCAAGTTGTAGTACCTGATTTCAAAAGATAATGAAATTCCATTAGACTGAAATTGCACGTCACAACGAACAGAGAAATTCTGCAGTACTAAGAAACCCAATCATAAATTTAGTCCTAGTTTAATACATAAAGGTTACCAAGATATGTTTTCTAACTTATCAACATATTCAAATAGAGTACAAGACAAACAAATTCAAACACATCCACTATAAGGGCACCGTGATTTAGAGCTACTTAGATTGCCATATAAAACTATGACAGTCAACCCTGCACAGAACCATATTTAGAGTTAACACAAAATGATGTCAACAAACAAAAGGCATATTACATGCAGAATACCTGATATAAGTGTATTCACTACAATGTATACCTTCACAATTTTTTTGGAAAAAAAATCCAGGGATAGCTTTAAACTTATGTGGCATCAAAATCAGGGACAAGACTCAAAGCTCATATTGATAAGAGATCTGGCCAGTTTCTAAGGATGTGATTCTCAAAATTAAATTTTTTCCACTCCCACTAAATAAAAGCATAAATAGTTTAAGAGGCAAATCCTACCCTTAATGAAATGACTAAATGACTAATGTTAACTTTTACCATAACAACAATATTTCATCACTGCAGATAGATTGTTTCAAACCATAATGACATCTAGATAGAGGTTTTTCTTTTAAACCAATCAAGCAGATTGTCAATCTCTATATCTACCAAGTTCAGAGTACTCATACTCAGTACTAATTCAGGGTATGCATGAAAGTAAGACTAGTAAATAAGAGAACATACTGTTAAGTTGCTCAAGTCGCACTGCTGAAATGATGCAGTGAACTCTTCCTCAGTTAACCATGAGCAATCCCTTAAGCGAACCTCTGTTGGTGATCCCTTAATAAGAAGTTCGAAGAAATGAGTGGTCATTCTTCTAGAATTACAGAGCAGATGACTGAGCTGATGCCTCAAAGCATCCGGAACACTATCAAGTGAAACTATTGCATCTGCATTCATCGCAAGAACAGACAGACAGAGCTCTTGCAGTGAGGAAGGGGTTACTTTCTTCAATACTTGACCGTTCTGGCACTTAGGAACCCAGTTAATCGATGGTGGTTTGGTCTTGTACTTAAATCCACTCTGCATTTGGGCATTCTTCTCTGCTCCATCTCTCATAATCCTCATAGCCGTCGAGAAGGGACCAGGCCAATCTTCAACTTCTTGCTCCACATCAGCCTGAGGAGGGGACACATCATTATCCCCATCCTCATTCGGATCAAAACGAGCAAACCTAGTAGCATTCTGCCTAGCTATATCCCGAAACCTTTCCATGTACTGGTTCCTGGCTCCTCCATCCTCTCCTACATCATCATTGTTCATAACCCTCACCTCATCTTGCAATGGGGCAGGACTCGGCGCCACCATTTCAACAGCAATCGGATCAAAACTCGGCGCTGCCAAACCCAACTCCAATTCCACATTGCCATTCACAGCTCCTCCAACCAACCTCCCTTTCCCTTTTTCCTGCCTACTATACTTCCTTCTACCCACATTCTCACCGGAAATCTCATCGTCCTCCGAATCTTCCTCAACCTTAACCACACTCAGCGAAGTATTCCAAGACCAACAAATTACCTCCGTATCAATTTCATCCCCACCCAACTTCCCCTTCCCTTTCTCATCTCTCTCACACTCGCCGCCATTCTTGTCATCACCACCATCCAGTCCTCGCTTCACAACTCTCTTCCCGGACCTCAAACTCAGAAACAGTTTACTCTCTCCTTCTTCCTCATCGCAATCCGACTCTGCCGGCAAATTGATATCAATCTCCAACTTCCTCTTCTTCTTCTCACCACAAACCCTCAAATCAGAACTGTGCCCTAGTTCAATCACACCCTCTTCACCCAAGCCCGGACCTTTATCACTCAATTGGGTCACCGAGTCCGACCCAGAACCCGCTTTCTCAACTCCGGCGACCGTGACCCTCTCCCCGAAGAGATCAAAAGTCACCTCGCCGGCGGTGGATTCGGGGGTTTTGGAAGCGAGGCGGAGACTCCGACGCCTTGTTCCGCCGGAGTCGGTGTCCATCGATTTGGGATTGGGATTGGGATTGGGATTGGGGTTAGGGTTTTGGGGGTGTGAGGAAGTGAGAAGCGGAGTGGAGGAAACGGACTTTGAGGCTGAGGTGTCGGTTCGCGTGGATGGGTTTGATTTGGGGCGCGTTTTGGGGCGATGCGGCGTCGTTTTGGGCGGGGGTATTATCTCGCGCGACCTTAAAACCGTCATCGGGAGAAATGGCGCGAAATGAGAGATTTCGTGATGAAAAGACAGAAAGAGAGAGTGAGAAAGACTGAGAAGTGAGAAGTTTGAGAATCGCAGAAGGAGAGAAAGACTTGGTTAGTGGGTTTGAGATTTGGGGTTTTAATCAGAGCAATTTTTGTTCCTCTAATCCTAATTATAATCGAGCCGTTCCCGCCATATAATAGGGATATGCAAACTCTTCACATTCATAACGGGGCAGAAGTTGTAAGAGTCCTAACAAGCCCAAACTAGTGAACAATGCCCAAGCCCACCATCAGCTATGGCCTATTGGATGTGATGTCAACGCCCCCGGGACTCCTAATAACAAACTCTCAACTCTCAAAGTGTCTTGCTAAACAAATCTTCTATGGCTACGGATATTTGCACCCTAAATTTCGTTATTCTCACCACATTTTATGTGAATTATTGAATACTATTTTATCCTCTATAAAATGTACATAAATATTCATATTCTAACTTAAAATTACATTTTCTGTTACTTCAACACCCTAAACAAATATAATACATTGAGGAATCATATTTACGTAAAAAAAATTTAAACTATCACTCAACAAGTCGCACTAAACGATTTGAATAGGACATTTTCTATTTTTTTTAATATTTTTATTAACAAGGGATGTTTAAAAAGTAGATCGTTCGTCAAAGTTCTGACAAATTGTAGGATAATTTTGTACAATGTTCATCAAAGTCCCGACAAACAATATTAATCAAAATCTCGACAAACAATTGTATAATATTCGTCAAGGTCCTGACTGTTGGAATAAGTCACTCTCCTTGTCTATTCAAGATATGTATATTCTGTAATTAAAAAGGATTATGTAATTGATTAGGTTTTCTTTTAGAACTATAAGTATGTTTGTATATATACTCAATTCGGGATTGATCATATATCAGAAAATTCTCCAAACACTTGTTTTCTATTTGACTTGGCATCAAAGTCTAAGTTGATCCTAGAAACCTTGGAGATTTGACCTATTTTTTCGCTGTGAATCTGTCCTGACCCGTCCTGACTTGATTTGTTCGATGCTTCGAATCCTGCTCTCAACCCGTCGAAATCTGTTCAGTTGATCTGTTTTTGGTGAAAATTTGTTTGGAGATTTATTCTTGTTCCTTGTTCAAGATCGTTTTGTCCTGAAATCTCTGTCCTGATCAAAAGACTCGTCAATTTTTTGATATGTTTGTTGCTTATCTTGTTCACTTGTGAATAATTTGTCATGGCTTTAGATATTTCGTTATTTGAGAAACCTGTTTTCTGTGACATGGAGAGCCAAGACCACTTGTGAGGATAATATTTCTCTCACTAAGAAACATCAAGGTAAAATTGGTATTGCTTTGAAAGTTTCTAACTTTACTAGTCACTACCAGAAAAACTCACTTAGGCGACGAAATCACTTAGGCGACGAAATATGATTTCGTCGCCTAAAATAGAAATTTTGTCATATAAATGTACTTAGATGACGAATTATAAAACATCGTCTAACAGAGAGAAAATTCGTACTCAGACAAAAAATCCAAAATTCGTCATCTTAGTGAAACTTAAAATGACAAAAAAAATTTGTAGCCATAGTAATCGTACTTAGACAATGAAATGTTATCAATTTATCATATAAGTACATACCCTAACATTAACCCCTAACCCTTAAATTCTGACCCTAAACACTTAGACGACGAAATGAGTAACATTCGTCGTCTAGGTACCACTTAGATGACGAATATTACCCATTTCGTATCTAAGATGAATTTCATTGCATACCATATCAAAGAGCACGACTATGTATACCATCTGAAAATACATATTTTTTCGTCGAGGGCATAGAGTTAACAATTCTGGGACTGTGAGTATCGATGGTTCGAAAATCGGAGTTACGAAGATTCGTATATCAACATTCCATTTCGTTGAAATTTTGGTTTTATGTTTGACTACGCCGATCAAACCCTTAACGAACTTCGTATTTACTGAAAATTCGTTCACTTACATTAATGTTATGATGAATATATCCAATGATTGTTTTGTTCAAATTCAATTTGTTAATATTGATGTGGAGTTAATATAAACATACAAACACTTGAGTTATACAACATTAGTAGATATATAATAAGTTTTTATTCTTAAATCAAATTTTTATGTCAAATTTCAATTAATTTCTATTTTGTTGATAAGTTAAGTTTTTACGACAATACAAACACCTGTAATTTCGGAAATGAGTTTACGAATTATTTTCGTCTTTTAACTATTTTTCGATAATCACTAAATTCATTCAATCGAATCCTAAACTAATCTAAATTAGGTTGAATTTTTTTCTACAATATTGTATAAATGCAATTCTTATGTCTAACGGTTGATTTTCGATGATTTTTAAGCAACTACCCAAAATTAATTTTCATATATTTTTAAAAAAATTTCACTTAGATGACGAAAATATATAGTTTTGTCGCCTAAGTGAATTTTTATTATTATTATTTTTAAAAAGTTCACTTAGGCATTTTTTTTTGCCAAATTTTTTTACCAAGAATTCAAAGTTTCGTCGATTAACTTCAAATTTTTGGCGGTTATTTTTTCCGCCAAATTTTTTTAACAAAAATTCAAATCACTTAGGGCACGAAACTTGTTGATTTCGTCACCTAAGTGGTCGCCTATAAAACACATTTCACCCTCTCTCTCTCTCTCTCTCTCAAACCTTACACACCACCACCACCATAGGCCGCCACCACCACCTTGGCACCACCTCCACCACCACCACCACTACCTCTCTCTCTCTCTATCTCTCTCTCTCTCATAAATGTTACACACCATCACCACCACACGCTGCCACCACCACCACCACCTCGGCACCACCATCACCATCACCGTCACCGTCGTCGTCGCCGCCACCACCACCGTCATTAAATTATTTATTAATTACAAATTTTGCATTAATTAATAATTAATTATTTAATTAGGATTTAATTAATTTTTATTATTGTTTTTAAAAAACACTTAGACGAAGAAAATATTGATTTCGGTGTGTCTGATCATATGACATTTGACAAGTCCTTGTTTTCGAGTCTATCACATTCTCATGTACCTGAAGTGTCTAAATGGTGTGTCTTTTCCAGTCTTAGGTATTGGGTTTGTCTAAGTTACTCCATCTCTTGTGTTACATAATGTTCTTTATGTTCCCTCTCTATCTCATCATCTGTTGTCAGTATTTGAGTTGAATTGCCAAAATAAATGCTCTGTTACTTTTTATCATATGTATGTAATATTTCAGGATCTATATACTCAGACAATAATAGGCATGAGAAATCGAAGGGGGAGATTGTTTCACTTGGATTGCATGTATAACGGGGAGACACAAGCGCCATCAAGACATGTTGCTTTGAAATTGAATTTTGATCTTGTTAGAGAAATTTGGTTATAGCATCGCCGATTGAGTCAGTCATCTTTTGGGGTCATAAAGAAGTCTATGCCATCCTTTTTTTAGGAATGAAGGAGTCGAGTCTTCATTGTGAAACTTGTGTGTTTGTTAAAAGTCATAAGACCAACTACTCTCCTAGTTCTCATTCTAGTTCATCATCATTTGAGCTAATTCATTCTGATGTATGGGGACCTTTCGAAGAATTCAACTTTGACAGGAATGAGATACTTTGTTTTGTTCATTGATGATTTTATAAGACTGTCATAGGTTGTGTTGCCGAAAAAGAAGGATGTTGTGTTTTCTTCCTTTACTGTGTTTTATAGTCTAATTCGAACTTAGTATGATGCTTGTGTAAAAGTATTTTGATCTGACAATGGAGGAGAGTTTGTCAATCATTATTTCTAAGATTATTTTCAGTGGCATGAAATTGTTCACCAAACTACTTGTCCTCAGACACCAGAGCAGAAAAGAGTTTATGAGAGGAAGAATCACCATATCCTAGACATGGGAAGAGCTCATTTACTCAGTGCCAACATGTCAAAGTATCTTTAGGGTGAAGCTGTATTTTGTGCATCTCATCTCATCAAAAGCCTACCATCTGCAACTCTTCAGAATCGGATTCCCTTTGAGGTATTGTCTAAACATGTTGTCATCTCATCTCTCAACAAACTTCTTGCTTGTGTCTTTGGTTGTATGACATATGTTCATCTTCATAAGAATCAGAGATCTAAGTTGGATGCCCGAGCTCTTAAATGTGTGTTTGTTGGTTATGGTACCTATCAGAAATGTTACAAGTGCTACAATCTTCCTTCTCAACGTTTTTATGTCACCATGGATGTCACCTTTAGTGAATACTTATGTTATTTTTCTCATACGGCGTGTCAGAGTGAAGAGAAGAATAATGTGTTTTATAAAGACCAGTTTGAAGGACCCAGAGTCACTGTTATAGTTGAAAGTACCCTAGCCGGAACAACTATTTGACCCATCGAAAACAGTACCCAAAGTCATACAGAAGATTATCTTGGACTCGTCGAGGAGGGGCCTCGACCTGTTGAAGGGTGTTCTCAGGCAGCTCATGTTTCTAAAGATCCAGTTCGACCTGTTGAGACAGACACTCGACCCATCAAAAGAGGAATTCTAAACCTTCCCGTAGTTGTTCCTCGACCCTTTGAAGGTATGGTTCGACCCGTCAAAAATACCTAGGCAGAAAGTGATGGGTCTGTTTCAAGTTCTGAAAGTGTTCGACATGTCGAACAATGTCTGACACATCGAAAGAAGGAGAATCAGTCAGTAATCAACCGCCAGTTGTTGAAGAGGTACATACAAGTCCAGTCTTTCCATCTCCATCAACGATCTCTTCTAGCTTGTCATCACCTGAGGTATGTAGTAGTGTTCCTTTGTCTAGTTCTAGTATACTTGAAAGAGTCTTGCCTAAAAGGTCAACCCGTGGTCAACAATCAAAAATATATGAACCTTTCTTGTCATCTAAAGCCAAGTATCTTGTAGATAATTATGTGTCAACCCATAGATTGTCAAAGCCATATGTAACCTTTGTGAATTAATTATCTAATGTCTCTCTTCTGAGTAAAGTACATAATGCAATCAAGAAGGAGAAGTGAGCCAAGGCAATGGAGGTTAAGATGGATGCTTTCAACAGTAATGATACTTAGGACTTTATACATTTACCATCTGAAAAAAAGATCGTTGGGTATAGATGAGTTTATACTATGAAGCATAATACAGATGACTCAGTTGACAGATATAAGACAAGGTTAGTGTGACGACCCGAACCAGGATCAGATGAGTGTTTGGCACGATTCTCGAGATTTGGTTTTAGTCGCAGTTTTACGATATTGTGTGGTTTGCTGATTCGATTTGCGACTATGTTTTCAGTCGAGAATTTGAGTTGAGTGTCTTCACGGAATGTGTAGAGTACATGATTTCGAGTTCGTGGGTGGTTCCGGAAGATTTTTCCAATAATCGAGGAATATTTTATGATTATTTGAAGTTTCGGATTCTGACGAGTTTATCCGATTGTTTCGAGCTTATCCGAATCACATCGTATATTCATTCCGGACCGTTGATCGACCCGAGGCTCGAGTATAAATATCGAAAAGTCGAAAAATAGTCGAGGAATAGTCGTAAAACACGGATTTGCTTTGATTGAACGTTGACTTTCCAAATCGGGAAAGCTGACCGGTTTGACCAAAAGGGGAAAGTTTCCTGTTTTGGCACCACCGTCCGATCACCGTTTTCCGGCCACCTCCGATCGTGAGAAGGGTAAGGTTCGCTTCCTTTTATCATTTCGAGTTGGTCTGTACTTAGTTTGAGAGGAATTGATGGGGTTTATGTCGACTTCGAATCGGGCCGAGGGGGAAGATTTCGCCGGTGACGGTGAGCATGGTTCCGGTGAGTTTTGGTGGCTGGGTTGTTGGGGGTTTAGTCCCCTATGTCTTAGTGATGCTTACCCTTAGGTTTGATTTGAGTTTGATTGAGTTTTCCGGCGAACCGTGGTGGCTGCCGGAAATGTATTCCGTTGCCTTTCGAGCTAGTTTTGGAGGTTTTTAAGGTGGAATTGGGCTTCGGGCTAGTTGAAGGAATGACTCGCAAGGATGGGAACTCGTGATCTGGAGCTTCCCGCCGTGTAATTCCTCCGTTGACGGCGCGCCGCCGCTGGCGGCGGCGGTCAACAGCGGAGGAAAAGTCAACTTTTCAAATTTCGATGTAATTAGTGTCATTTTTCTCGTAATCACGCCCTGGTTATCGTACGGAGGTTTTCGGGTTGATTTGGTTAGCCGATTTTCAGTCGAGGTTTCGAGTGGGGATTTCGGGATTTCCGTAATTCATTTTGCACTGCATTTCGTATTTCCGGGAACGGTTGGTTTCCGTGCATCAGTACAGTGTTGTGGATTACGATTTTGATCAGTTATGTTAATATATATTCAGGAGATCGAGATCGAGATTTGGATCGTGATCGTGCTTCGGGCGAGGGATCTTCCGCCGGACCACGAGTTTAGCGCGAGTTCGCGCTAGCGGATCTGTGAGTGGACATTTATTTTCACGGAATGATTGCGAGTCTTTTATAAATGATTTACGAACTTGAGCATGCGGATTGATTATGATTTTACGAGCATGTGTTTACGATTATGCATATACGAATATACGTATACGAATATATTCATACGTACATATTATGTTTAAAGCATGTGCATGGAAAAGATTTATGATTTGGTTTACACAGAGTACAGTCTCAGTATATGTTGTGGTATCGATACACATTGGCTTCTCGGCTGATCCCCGAGTACGCTCCGAGAAGGACAGATATCCTGACCCGAGGCCTTTCTGGCTAGAATCACGTGTGGGTCTGGGATCCCGTGGTTCAGACTGTGCTATCGCGTGGAAGCCCACGAGAGTCTCCGCGATATGTTTTACGTGGCATGCTCAGTACGTGAGTGGTAGCCTGAGTCTCCTCACGTTTTATTTGATTTTCATGCATTTGACTCGCATACGATTTTATTCGTATATATATATATATATAAACTGGTGAAAGACATTTATTTTCGTCCACTCACTCTAACGTGTTTATTGTCTTTCCCCTGGGCTTTTCGGTTTCCGTGCCCAGTTGCAGTTCAGGTTTGGTGTTTTCACGTCGCGGTTTGGAGGCTAGTGATCAGAGTCACCTGTGTTTTCCAGTAGGTTCTTGTTTCGCCTACTGATGTACATATTGTATATGTTTTACACTAGAGGTCGCTCTGATACATTCTGATACTTGTTTATACGGATTTTTCTCGGATATACATATATATAGTACAGTATGTTTACTGTTTGTTGATTATATTGATGATGAGAAATCCGGATGGGATTGGTGCCCACGGTTTGATTTTTGTGGCATAGGACGAAGTGTGTTTTTCCGCGTGCAGGTCAAGGTAATTCCACGCTAGTAACGAAACTCTGCCCAAATTTCGGAAAATTTTTGTTGGTTCGTGTTTTCGAAGGGGTTCGATTCCGGTTTAGGTAGCTAAATCGGGGTTGGGTCCTTTCAGCTTGGTATCAGAGCATTAGGTTGTCAGATTCTGTAGACTCTTGTAGTTGTGACGCTTACGGTATTTGAGTTGATACAGCATGACTGGAGTGATGACCCGACTGGCCAGCGGTACTCATCAATACTTCGGGTGTTGTGTGTCCTCAAATATCTGCGGTTTCATGACTACGTTCTTTCTGCTTGTGCCTAATGCTTGTCTTGTATCAGTAGGATGCCTCCTCGACGTGGTCCCCGTGTTGATCGGGATGATGATCCTGATGAGGATCGCCGAACGCGCGACTTGCTGATGCGAGTGCTGCGTTTGGAAGAGCGTTTTGACCCCGTGGTCAAGGCTCGCACTGCGGGTGCTACTGTATTTTCGGGTTCAGTTGATCCAGAGATATGCGAGGCATGGTTGGTTCAGATTGAGCGTGTTTGTGAGCGTCTGCAGTTTACACCTGAGCAGATGACAGTAGCCGCAGTTGGTTTACTTGAGGGTGATGCATACTTTTGGTGGGTCAGCACTGACAGAGTTCCTGTGGATACTCCGTGGACATTGTTTCGTGATCTGTTTATGCGGAGGTATTTTAATCAAGCTACCCAGCAGCGCAAGTACAAGGAGTTTACAAACTTGAGGCAGGGCAGTTTGTCTGTACTTGAGTATCGGGATCGGTTTACTCGATTGTCTCGTTTTGCGCGGGATATGGTGGCTACAGAGGAAGCCAAGTGTCGCAGGTTTGAGCTGGGATTGAATCTGAACATCAAGGCGACGTTGACTACGATGCCGAGGAACAAATTTGATGAGTTTGTCAGTGCAGCTCTCCGAGGCGAGGATATTGAGCAGGAGAGACAGCAGAGGTATCAGCCGAGGCGATTCGAGGAAGGTGGACCGAGTCAGGGGCCTTCAAAGAGGCAGAGTTCTGACACTTTCGGTTCAGCTACATCCTCAGGCGGTGGATCATATCGACCACCAGTTAGTGTACCGAGACAGAGGTCGGGATGGAGGAGAGATCGACCGCAACGACCACAGGCTAGTGGGGATACCAGCGGTTCTAGTCATCCTCGACAACTTTTTCGCACACCAGATTCACCGAGGGAGGCTCCATTGTGCAATTTGTGTAATAGGTATCATTTTGGATCGTGTCAGCGAGGCACCCTCAACTGTTATCATTGTGGCCAGGTGGGTCACTATGCGAGGGCGTGTCCTCAGCTGTATGGTGCTGATGGTCAGGCAGCTCAGAGTTCCGGAGGAGAGCGAGGTACTACTTCGGGAGCGCGACCAACACAGTTTGCAGGCCAGGGTAGACAGCAGGGACAGGCCCAGCGAGGACGACCAGCCGGACAGGCGAGGGTTCATGCTATGACTCTACGTGAGGGTAGAGCATCACCGGAGGTCGTTATCGGTACGTTACATGTTTTTGGTATTCCTGTAGTTGCATTGCTAGATCCAGGTGCCACACATTCATTCATATCATTTAGACTGTCATCATTGGCTACGGTACCTGCATCTCCACTTCCGGGGTTGTGGAGAGTGTTGTATCCGTCAGGTGAGGTTGTGAGCATCAGTTGGGTTTACCGTGACTGTGAGGTGTTTGTTGATGGCCATGGTTTAGCCATTGATTTGTTGTTGCTTGATATTGTGGACTTTGATTTGATCTTGGGTATGGACTTCCTTGAGTCGCATTGGGCCATGTTCGACTGCCACAGGAAGGAGGTCGCGTTTCGACGACCAGGGTTACCCGAGATACTATTTCGTGGCGAGAAGAACACTTCCCTACCATGTTTGATTTCCGCGATGAGGGCGGATCGGTTGATGAAGAAGGGTTGTGTTGCTTACTTAGCCCATGTTGTGGACACTACAGCTGCAGTGCCGGATCTTAGTTGTATTGAGGTTGTGTCTGAGTTTCCGGATGTGTTTCCAGCGGAATTACCTGGTATACCCCCTGTGCGGGAGATTGATTTTACCATTGAGTTGTTGCCGGGTACTGGACCGATTTCCCAGACACCATACCGGATGGCGCCTGCAGAGTTGAGGGAGTTGCAGATTCAGCTTCAGGAGTTGTTAGAGAAAGGATTCATTCGACCGAGTGTTTCTCCGTGGGGTGCTCCAGTGTTGTTTGTGCGGAAGAAGGATGGGTCCATGCGGTTGTGCATCGACTATCGGAAGCTGAATCAGATTACAGTAAGGAACAAGTATCCGTTGCCGCGGATTGACGACTTGTTTGATCAGCTGAAGGGAGCAGCAGTCTTTTCGAAGATTGATCTTCGATCCGGATATCACCAGTTGAGGATCTGGGATTCAGATGTGGCTAGGACAGCTTTCAGGACGCGGTATGGGCACTATGAGTTTTTGGTTATGCCGTTTGGGTTGACCAACGCCCCCGCAGCTTTCATGGACTTGATGAATCGGGTGTTTCGTCGATTCCTGGACAAGTTCGTGATTGTGTTTATTGATGACATTTTGATCTATTCGAGGAGTGTGGGCCAGCACAAGAAGCACTTGCGAGCGGTATTGCGGACTTTGCGGGACCATCAGTTGTTCGCGAAGTTTAGCAAGTGTGAGTTCTGGTTGGATAGTGTGAAGTTTCTGGGCCATGTGATTTCGGCCGAGGGAGTTAGTGTTGATCCTGACAAGATCGAGGCCGTGCTGAATTGGAGTCGACCCACTACTGTGCCGGAGATTCGGAGTTTCCTGGGTTTAGCGGGCTACTACCGACGGTTTGTACAGGATTTCTCCCGGATAGCTACACCACTGACCAGACTGACGAAGAAGGGCGTCAAGTTTGAGTGGTCTGGTGCATGCGAGGAGAGTTATTTGCTCCTGAAGGAGAGATTGACTACCGCACCGGTTCTGACGCTGCCAGATGACAGTGGTGAGTATGTTGTGTACAGCGATGCGTCGAAGTTGGGCCTTGGCTGTGTGTTGATGCAGCATGGTAGAGTTGTGGCATATGGTTCCAGACAGCTGAAACCGCACGAGGTCAACTATCCGACGCATGATTTGGAGTTAGCCGCTATCGTATTAGCGTTGAAGAGTTGGAGACATTACCTGTATGGTGCTCAGTGTAAGATTTTCACTGATCACAAGAGTCTCACTTACTTGCGGACGCAGTCAGATCTGAACATGAGGCAACGCCGATGGATGGAGTTGATTAACGACTACGATTGCACTTTCGAGTACCATCCGGGAAAGGCTAACGTTGTGGCAGATGCGCTTAGCCGGAAATTGGGAGCCTCGTTGTTCCACATGTGTGTGACCTGAGTGTCGATGTTAGCCGAGCTTCGAGCTACGGGTGCTGTGTTTGACTATGATGATGAAGGAGCCTTGTTGGCTAGCTTTCAGGTACGACCAGTGTTGGTTGATCAGGTGCGGGAGGCACAGAGTCAGATCCTTACCTGTTAGGCAAGAAGACCATGATACGGAATGGTGTGCCTACAGAGTTCCGTTTGAGCGACGACAGTACATTGTTGTTCAGAGGCAGGCTATGTGTGCCCCGAGACGAGGACTTGAAAAAGGAGATTCTGGATGAGGCCCACAGTTCAGCGTATGCGATGCATCCCGGGGGTACGAAGATGTTTCGTACACTTCGAGCGTACTATTGGTGGCGCAATATGAAGCGGGAGATTGCCACATACGTGAGTCGGTGTTTGATTTGTCAGCAGGTGAAGGCGGAGAGGCAGAAACCTGCAGGGAAGTTACAGCCACTTGAGATTCCGGTTTGGAAGTGGGAGCACATTACGATGGATTTCGTCTATCAGTTGCCGCGTACTTCGGCGGGCAACACTGGTATTTGGGTTATTGTTGACCGACTGACGAAATCCGCACACTTTCTTGCACTTCCAGGGAAGGTATCAGTGGGTAGATTGGCCAAGTTGTACTTGTCGGCAATTGTTCGCTTGCATGGAGTGCCTGTGTCTATTGTTTCTGACCGTGATAGTCAGTTCACGTCTGAGTTTTGGCAGGCGTTGCAGCAAGCTTTGGGCACGAAGTTGCGATTTAGTACAGCTTTTCATCCTCAGACTGACGGGCAGTCCGAGCGGACCATTCAGACTCTTGAGGATATGTTGAGATCGTGTGTGTTGCAGTTTCGTGGAAACTGGGATCAGCAGTTACACTTGATCGAGTTCGCCTACAACAACAGCTATCAGGCCAGTATCGAGATGGCACCGTACGAGGCATTGTACGGTAAGCAGTGTCACACTCCATTATGTTGGAGTGAGGTGGGCGAGCGTTGGCTTATTGGTCCGGATTTGGTGAAAACCACGATGGAGGACATACAGATTATCCGAGATCGGTTGAAGATTGCCCAGGATCGGCAGAAGAGTTACGCGGATGTGAGGAGGAAGAACTTGGAGTTCGAGGTCGGTGATTGGGTCTTCCTGAAACTGTCTCCGTGGAGGGGAGTAGTGCGTTTCGGGAAGCGTGGCAAGCTTCGACCGCGGTACATTGGTCCGTACGAGATTACGGAGAGGGTTGGAGCTGTTGCTTACAGACTTGAGTTACCGACAGAGATGGCTCGTGTACATGATGTCTTCCATGTTTCGATGTTGCGGAAGTACATCTCAGATCCTTCACATGTGATATCTCCACAGCAGTTACCGATCAGGGAGGACTTATCGTATGTTGAGGAGCCAGTGCAGATTCTCGATCGACGTGAACAGGAGCTGAGGCACCGTGTGATTCCGCTGGTGAAGGTCTTGTGGCAGAACCATTCAGTGGAGGATGCCACTTGGGAGACCGAGCAGCGTATGCGGGAGCAGTATTCTCATCTGTTCACATGACAGGTACGTAAATTTCGAGGTCGAAATTTCTTTAAGGGGGGTAGATTTGTGACGACCCGAACCAGGATCAGATGAGTGTTTGGCACGATTCTCGAGATTTGGTTTTAGTCGCAGTTTTACGATATTGTGTGGTTTGCTGATTCGATTTGCGACTATGTTTTCAGTCGAGAATTTGAGTTGAGTGTCTTCACGGAATATGTAGAGTATGTGATTTCGAGTTCGTGGGTGGTTCCGGAAGATTTTTCCGATAATCGAGGAATATTTTATGATTATTTGAAGTTTCGGATTCCGACGAGTTTATCCGATTGTTTCGAGCTTATCCGAATCACATCGTATATTCATTCCGGACCGTTGATCGACCCGAGGCTCGAGTATAAATATCGAAAAGTCGAAAAATAGTCGAGGAATAGTCGTAAAACACGGATTTGCTTTGATTGAACGTTGACTTTCCAAATCGGGAAAGCTGACCGGTTTGACCAAAAGGGGAAAGTTTCATGTTTTGGCACCACCGTCCGATCACCGTTTTCCGGCCACCTCCGATCGTGAGAAGGGTAAGGTTCGCTTCCTTTTATCATTTCGAGTTGGTCTGTACTTAGTTTGAGAGGAATTGATGGGGTTTATGTCGACTTCGAATCGGGCCGAGGGGGAAGATTTCGCCGGTGACGGTGAGCATGGTTCCGGTGAGTTTTGGTGGCTGGGTTGTTGGGGGTTTAGTCCCCTATGTCTTAGTGATGCTTACCCTTAGGTTTGATTTGAGTTTGATTGAGTTTTCCGGCGAACCGTGGTGGTTGCCGGAAATGTATTCCGTTGCCTTTCGAGCTAGTTTTGGAGGTTTTTAAGGTGGAATTGGGCTTCGGGCTAGTTGAAGGAATGACTCGCAAGGATGGGAACTCGTGATCTGGAGCTTCCCGCCGTGTAATTCCTCCGTTGACGGCGCGCCGCCGCCGGCAGCGGCGGTCAACGGCGGAGGAAAAGTCAACTTTTCAGATTTCGATGTAATTAGTGTCATTTTTCTCGTAATCACGCCCTGGTTATCGTACGGAGGTTTTCGGGTTGATTTGGTTAGCCGATTTTCAGTCGAGGTTTCGAGTGGGGATTTCGGGATTTCCGTAATTCATTTTGCACTGCATTTCGTATTTCCGGGAACGGTTGGTTTCCGTGCATCAGTACAGTGTTGTGGATTACGATTTTGATCAGTTATGTTAATATATATTCAGGAGATCGAGATCGAGATTTGGATCGTGATCGTGCTTCGGGCGAGGGATCTTCCGCCGGACCACGAGTTTAGCGCGAGTTCGCGCTAGCGGATCTGTGAGTGGACATTTATTTTCACGGAATGATTGCGAGTCTTTTATAAATGATTTACGAACTTGAGCATGCGGATTGATTATGATTTTACGAGCATGTGTTTACGATTATGCATATACGAATATACGTATACGAATATATTCATACGTACATATTATGTTTAAAGCATGTGCATGGAAAAGATTTATGATTTGGTTTACACAGAGTACAGTCTCAGTATATGTTGTGGTATCGATACACATTGGCTTCTCGGCTGATCCCCGAGTACGCTCCGAGAAGGACAGATATCCTGACCCGAGGCCTTTCTGGCTAGAATCACGTGTGGGTCTGGGATCCCGTGGTTCAGACTGTGCTATCGCGTGGAAGCCCACGAGAGTCTCCGCGATATGTTTTACGTGGCATGCTCAGTACGTGAGTGGTAGCCTGAGTCTCCTCACGTTTTATTTGATTTTCATGCATTTGACTCGCATACGATTTTATTCGTATATATATATATATAAACTGGTGAAAGACATTTATTTTCGTCCACTCACTCTAACGTGTTTATTGTCTTTCCCCTGGGCTTTTCGGTTTCCGTGCCCAGTTGCAGTTCAGGTTTGGTGTTTTCACGTCGCGGTTTGGAGGCTAGTGATCAGAGTCACCTGTGTTTTCCAGTAGGTTCTTGTTTCGCCTACTGATGTACATATTGTATATGTTTTACACTAGAGGTCGCTCTGATACATTCTGATACTTGTTTATACGGATTTTTCTCGGATATACATATATATAGTACAGTATGTTTACTGTTTGTTGATTATATTGATGATGAGAAATCCGGATGGGATTGGTGCCCACGGTTTGATTTTTGTGGCATAGGACGAAGTGTGTTTTTCCGCGTGCAGGTCAAGGTAATTCCACGCTAGTAACGAAACTCTGCCCAAATTTCGGAAAATTTTTGTTGGTTCGTGTTTTCGAAGGGGTTCGATTCCGGTTTAGGTAGCTAAATCGGGGTTGGGTCCTTTCAGTTAGTTGCAAAAGGATATACTCAAAAATATGGAGTGGATTATGATGAGATATTTGCACTAGTGGCGAAGATCAATACCATTTGAGTCCTCATGTGTTTGGAAACTAATCTAGATGGCCCCTCGCAATAGTTTAATGTGAAGAATGTCTTTCTTCATGGAGATTGGAATGAAGAAATTTACATGGATCTCCCTCCAAGATATGGTACTTCTACAGGTGAGAATGTGGTGTGAAAATTGAAGAAGTCTTTGTATGGATTGAAATAGTCTCCCAAAACTTAGTTTGGAAGGTTCACAACTTTCATGAAGAATATTGGTATAGACAGAGAAATTCATATCACACTTTGTTCCTGAAGGGTAAGCTGATTGCTTTGATCATTTATGTGGATGTCATGGTTGTGACAGCTGATGATACTGATGAGATAAAGATATTGCAAGTTCAGTTATCTTCTGAATTTGAGATGAAAGACCTTGGGAACTTGAAGTATTTCTTGAGAATTGAGGTAACCCGGAACAAGGACTGTATCATGTTAAGTCAAATGAAATATGTTCTAAGTTTGTTAGCAGAGACTGATATGCTTGACTGTAAACCGATTGATACACAATTTGAGCATAATCATCAGATTGCATAGTATTTTGATCAAGTTCCTACATATAAAGCTCGATATTAGAGGTTAGTTGGGAGGTTAATTTATTTGTCATACACTCGACCTAATCTTGCTTATACTGTGATGAGCCAATATATGCACAATTCTAGTGAGGATCATATGAATGTTGTGATAAGAATCTTGAGGTACTTTAAATCTGCTCCTGGTAAAGGCCTTTTGTTTCGTAAGTATGGAGAATTGGGGACTAGTGAGAACATTGATGCAAACTGGGCATGTAATATTACTGACATGCGTTCCACTTCTGGCTACTTTACATTTATTGGTGGAAATTTAGTTACTTGGAGGAGCAAGAAGCAGAATGTGGTAGCTCGTTCTAGTGTAGAGGCTGAGAACAGAGGTATGGCTCAAGGGGTTTGTGAGTTGTTATGGTGGAAGTATTTGCTAGGAGACTTGGGTTTCAAGCAGAGACGACTCATGCCTCTTTATTGTGACAACACTGCTACAGTTGAAATTGCACATAACTTTGTTCAATATGCTCAGACGAAGCATGTAGATATTGATAGACACTTCATCAAGGAGAAGCTAGATGCTCGTGTTATCTCATTCTCGTTTATTCATTCAGAAGAGCAATTAGCTGACATCCTTACCAAAGTTGTTTCATTCGGGACCTTTAATGACTCACGTAACAAGTTGGGCATTCGAGACTTGTATGCTCCAACTTGAGGTGGAGTGTTGGTGTGAGTCACACTTCCTGTATATTTAGGAGGTGTATATTTTGTAATTAAGTAGAATTCCGTAATTGTTTAGGTTTCTTTCTAGAACTGTAAGGCCATCTCCAGTCCTGGGGGGCTATATTTGGCTCTAGGCTATAATTTAACCCCTCAAGTATACTATTTACATGAATAGTGAAGGCTATATTTTGTGCTGTCTCCAACTTGTAAGGGCTATAATTTTAATTTTTATATTATTTTATTAATTCAGACTTTAGACTTATATATTTTATAATAATATCTTATGAATATTACATATTAATTAGACTACATGTGTTGTTCTTATAGATTTTTTTTAAAACTGATATTTTAATTGCATTATATTTATTATATTCATCTATGGTTTATTTAAAAATAAATTATTATTAATATTTAAAAATATGATATTATTTGTATTTATTTATTTATTATATTACCGTTGCATATATTATATTTACTAAAAAAATTAAAAATATTTTTATAATATTTTTAAAGTATTAGACATGATGTATTTATTATTTTGATTATATTATTTTAAGAAAATATTTTGATTATTTTGATTATATCATTACGAAAATAAATTAACTAATTGAATGATGTCACCATAACGTTTAAATTGACATAAGCACTAATTAAAATTAATATTAGTCATTATGAGCATCAATTTTTTAGTCTTTAGGTACAATTATGGTCTCTACAAAAATATAGTCTAGGGCTATATTAAGGGCCATATATAGCCCAGCCTTTGGCCCGATCAGGCTACTTCATCAGTTTTTGGTATAGCTCTGCCTTAGGTTAGAGATGAGTTTTTGCAGATTTTGGGGCTATATCAACCTCTTAGCCCTAGATTGGAGATGACTTAAGTATGCTTGTATATATACCCAATTCGGGATTGATCAATATATCAGAAAATTCCTCAAACACTTATGTTATATTTGACTCTGACGAATAAAAATTTAGCATTTGTCAAGGTCCTAACGAATGAAATGACAACTTTTGTCAAAGTCTTGACAAACGACAATGTAAAGTCTTTTGTCGTAGCGGTTCGATAATGAATGTTTCGTTCGTTAGACTCCTAACGAACATATGATTATTTTTTCTCTTATATCCTAACGAAGTGTAATATGTCATTCGTCTAAGTCTTGATAAACCAAAACAAGTTATTTATTAAGATCTTTAAATGTGTTTGTTAAGACTCTAACAAACTCATTATTATCTCACAAATGTGCTTATGTTGAGGTGTGAATAAGAATTGGGGTGTACATCTTTTTTTTCTTCTAAAGTATATACACTCGAACAGGTTATTTTGGAATAAAAAAAATGGAGTACATTCAGTATTTTATATCTTTTGAAAAGTTATGATGAGATGTAGTGAGTAATGAGATGAAAAAAGTAAAATATGAGTGTGAAACTGTGAATAGCCTTAATCATCTTCTATTATTTCATTGTGAGCAATATCTATTTTTAAACACTCGTCTGGTAATCCGGCACCTAAAAAGCAGGACTGTAGGAGTATTGAATGTATGAATTTGAGTCACTGTGAACTAACATTTATTTCAACAAAAATGCTGGAATGTAACGAAGGCTAAACACTTTAGGTTATTTTTCCAAATATGACAGGTTATTATTGATTCAGTTTTTCAACTCTTTTTTCTTAAAGTATACTGGGCTTATGATAAGCTCAGTGTACATAATCCTCATTCTTGTCGAGAGAAATTTCACTGGAAATCCACTCCCCCCGCAATGATACACCTCTCTCTCTCTCTCTCTCTCCCTCGGCCAGATTTGAAGGAGAGAAATTGGCCAGCTACAAGGAGGCTTTGCAAGGTATAGAGATACACAGAATTTGAGCTAGAGAAGGATAACAAGGCAAGTCAAGATCCATCGAAATCACATGACATATGACACACAACCCCGCCATGATAACCGAGTGACCTTTTCTTGAGATATTTTTCTGAGAATTTTGAAATTGAGTTCATCTATTTGTCTAATGTATGGATTATTAGTAGTAAAATTTAAAAAGCGACCGTACTAAATATGGTGATTTCCTCTATCTCATCTTCAACCAGTATGATAGCAATAACAGAGACCCCTATACAAACCCAGAATCAAACCAAGCCACAATACAATAGTTGAATTTCCTAATAAAACAATATAAAGCTTGTAAATTTTCTAGAACATAAAAGAGGGGTATGCTTTCCTTGAGCTCAAATTTTTCTTCTCGATTATGAATTAGACAGAGGATAGATGAAGGCGAAGTATTTTTAATGGAAAGACACCATAGCCAAAGCCTAGTTCTTCAGCCCTCGGCGACCTCCTCGTTCAGCCCAAAATCTAGTCTCGTCTCGAGCTCCGCCGCATCTCACATCTGCTGCTAGTCTCGGCCTCAATCTCCGCCGTCGGAGCCTGCAACCTTCGCGGTTGAGATCTCTGTGTGGTGGCAAACAAAAAAACATTCACATAGACTGAACTTATGGTAAGCTCAGTCAAAAAGTAGAAAATACACGTGTTATATGAACAAATTGGACTTCTGGGTGTTTAGTAATGAGTTCTTTTTTGAATCTGGATACCGGTTCACCATGAACTATCCCTAAAGTAGCACATGCCATAAGATAGATCAGAAAAGTCAGTCCTGGTTGGCTGCAAAATGATGGTAGGATTGGTAGCTTGCATTCAAACTTGCACTCTCATTCGTGAAACCGTGCTTACTTTTAAATTTGCTATTGATGTGTTGGTAAGTACTCGGTATTGCTCCGAGTACGATGATTCATGATTGTTTATTTTCTTATTTATCTTGCTATTGAGGTCAATTTTCACATATACCACGAGAAAATATTTCTTCCTTTTGGTTGAGAAATTGTCCACATTGACTCAGTAACACATTACATATACTGTAGTTTGTTTAATGAGGTTTTTAGCTTCTAAATCAAAATAAAAGAAGGGTGCATCATACAATTAGTCAGAGTCCATTAGGAAGATGACAAGAATGATAATACCTTCACAGATATGAGACAAATGTCCAATTTTAATGAAAAGAAAAAAGAGAGTCCAATTTTAAACATAAAGATGTGTGATTTTATATCCTACTGAGTTTTTCTTTTGCTTGCATGCTCATATTGGACTTTTGCAAATATACAAACAAATATGTTAAATAGAAACCGCGTTCTACTAAATCCATGTTACTTCTTTCTATCTCACTTGGAAAAACATGGACCATTATGACTTTGACCATAACACACATTGTGTCCTTGTCTCTATAGGATCAAATTTCTCCTTTACATTTGAATAATATTTCCTCAATGCTTGACCGAAATATAGGTTTTTCTTGGAAGAAAGAAACACAACACAAATATTTTCTAAGACAAATTTAGAAAGTATTATACTATACATTTTGTTAAAAAAAAAGGACGCAACGTTTTATATCCACTCGAAACTTGTGATAGGTATACAAAATTCCACCAGATTATCTGGCACGCTAAAGAAAAAAGTCCTAAAATACTCATATACTAGATAACAATATGTCACACAATAAACCTAGACTAATAAATCAAAATAGTACGGAAGAGCTTCAAAAGTTAGATTGCACCACTCCTTAGTTAGTAAGGGGCCCTTTCTACGTAGCACCCGCGGATCCCGGGTCTATCTTCTGCCGCTTATCCCCAATAACCTTGTGAGACTGCCTCATCCTCAACCTCCTAATGATACTAGTTGTAGAACACTAGCCTAGGGCCTAGACCTTCCTTTCATTGAGGGCCCAGACCTTCAAGCCTATAACCATGATCTTGACCGAAGGTCCAAATCCAGTTAACCCACCAACTCTTGGTCCTAACTTGCAGTCCTAGCACCTGTGACTCCCTAGTTTCTGCGCCGTCTGACTTCGCTTCGGCCCATATCCTCCGCCTCATCGGTGCACGTCGTCGAGGTCTGACCGTCGAGCGCCGGCATCCAGCGGTGCAGCATAAAATCGGCCTGCATACCCAAGCCAGTAACCATGGATCGTTGCCAAACCTTCAAACCCTGCGTTCCTTATAAGATCCGACCACCACAGTCGCCACCATTCCCCCTTGAAATGGGCTCGGGTGGGTCGAGGCAACCAACACAAGAGCACCGACTTGGTCGTCTTAACCACCACAAATTTGAGTTGAAGTGCGCCACATCCGAACCAAAAACACCCTATCCTAGTGCAAATTACCTGCACCACGATCATACACCATTCCAGCAACCACATCGCATCGCCAGAGCCTATCAACGCCCCCAAATCCGTCAACGTTGAGTAAGGTAGAGGAAGAAAGCAAAAGGAAGACGTGAACCAAAAACAATAGGAAAAGCTCTAACCTTAGAGGTATCGGGAAGTCGGAGAACAAGAAACAAGAGAGTGAAGCCCGCGCAAACCCGAACCCAGAGTCATGAGAAAAAAACCTAATACACCCTCCATCCATACCATACCATACCATTTATCAGAGCCTATCAACGCCCCCACATACTGTAATTCATACCATACCATTTATTTATTTATCTCATTCTATACGTTCTGTACAATGCTCACACATACTCTTTGCTACTCACCATCTACATCCGGTACCATTCGCTTTTTTCTAATGGAAACAATCAGTAAATATTCGCGTACTTAATGGATTTAGCATTACTCATGGTATTTTCTTCAATACATTTTCATTATCTTTCTCTTTGAGAACAATTTGTCATTCAACAATTACTCACACGTAGAGAGCTTGGTCGAGTTTTTCTTTTACCATTTTCCACAAGCATCAGCTCATTCCTACAATTAAGTCGCATCAAATCAAAACGATCACTCTTCTAGTATAGACAATCACGACGCGAGTCAACGTAATAAAAAAAATATGAAGAAAAAAAAGATAAATAAATATCTTTACATTAGTATAAAAAAGAAAAGTAAATAAAAAAAAGAAATAGAGTCGTGCCAGAATGTGGAGATGGGGATCCAATAGGATCACACATCAGCTCATTCCTCAAAACGAATTACACAAATCCACCACCTCCGATTTGGCTCAATCTCTCAGACCAGAGAACATTCATCACTTTCAGAGACCTAAAGACTCTGCCTTTATATTTTTTTTTCCGATCAAAAAAAGACTCTACCTTTATCTCTCTCCATGCGATCTCAACCCAATCCAATTCATCAATGATAGCATTCATTTCAACACTCTATATAACCCCAACGGCTCCTCTTCTTCTCCGGTCATGGGTCACCACCACCTCCACCACAACTCCTCCACCGACGGCGGCGTCTCCCACAGCAGCCCCCGCTTCTCCGGCGCCATGACTCGCCGCGCCCACTCCTTCAAGCGCAACCCCACCACCACTGCCAAAGACACTACCACCGGCAACAACAATGCCGCGAACACCGAAGGCGGCGGTTTCAGTACGCAGTATGAGGTGGATTTGCAGATGAACTCGCCGAGATCTGAGGTCACCGGAGGGAGCTCGGAGATAGGGTTTGGAGGGCAGGTAACGCAGAGAGCGGCGGCGAGGTTTCTTCGGAAGCCGATTGAGGCGGCGGAGGTGGTGGAGATGGGGCTGAGAGAGAGGAAGAGGCTTGGGCATTGGATGTTCTTTGCGTTTTGTGGAGTGTGTTTGTTTGTGGGGATTATCAAGATTTGTGCTACTGGATGGTTTGGATTTGCTATTGAAACTGCAAGGTCCAATCAGGTTCGGTCTAATTATTATTATTAATATTAGCATTGAATAATATGTTAAATCATTTCTGCTTGAGTTTTACTTGTTTGGATTGGAATATTCATGGATAACTGTTACAGAAAAAAAAAGGCTTAAAGGCCATTGCTTTACAATTGGGTGCATTCATTAGCTTGTGCTGAACTCTGTGTTGTTGTATTATCTGGGCTTAGATGATCAAGCAACTTTGAAATGAGCATTGAATGATGTGAACTGAGAAACCACTTTCTGTATGCTCAGTAGTGTTAGTTTGTGCTTATGATTATGTTGTATGGTGATTTTTTGGTGTCTGTGTACTCATCATGCTTAGTTGGATTTTCTAGCTTTGTTTCTGAGCATTCTACTTTTTCCTATATTAGGGTAGTTCCGGCTCCGACACTCTTGCAAGTCGGATGGCTCAAAGCTCTCATGACTATGGATATAGAGAGGGAGGAAATGATGTGGAACGGACTCTAATGATGGTGTCGTCCGGGGTCGTTGGTAGAGAGAACAGAGCTGAAGTAAGTCTTAAATCTTGTGCGTTGATCTCGATATACTATACCTTCTCTCCATTAGCTGAATTTGATTCATCAAATGGAAAAAATAGGGCTTTCTCAGTTGTTCATCTGTCAGCTTATGTTTGATTTGTGATATTAATTTCTGGTTCAGTACACAGGTATCTGGTCTCAACCTGACAGTGGGAATTTCAGTCAGTGCATTCAGCAACCAAAAAGTCACAAAAGTATGTACTTTGGCTTGGTCTAATTGGTGTGTTACACAAGCAATCAAGTGCTTCAATTTCATCCTCTGTTTTCAATCTCTCATATCTGGCATTCTTTTGGCAGAGCTAGATGCAAAGACAAATGGTTACATTCTCATAAATGCTAACGGAGGCTTGAACCAGATGAGATTTGGGGTCTGGCTATTGTATATTTGATTTTTCCAACTGAATTTTAATCTACGGTTTTAGACTATAGTCTGATGTATGCAGTTTTTAGAATGCAGATCTGTGATATGGTTGCTGTTGCTAAAATTTTAAAGGCAACGCTTGTCCTGCCTTCGCTTGATCACACCTCCTACTGGGCTGATGAAAGGTTGGTTGATTTATTTTCTTGTGCTGCTGGATTGATTTGTTGACATGTTTCATGTGTTATGCATGCTCCAGATGGCATTCTTTTCCACAAGTATACTCTGAGGCTTTGAGCTAACTACTTCTTATCTGCTTGCAGTGGCTTTAAAGATCTGTTTGATTGGCAACATTTCATTGAGACACTAAAGGACGATGTCCACATTATTGAGACATTACCAACAGAATTTGCAGGAATCGAACCTTTCAACAAAACACCAATATCTTGGTCTAAGGTGAACATAAACACTTGTATTGTGTATTTTAGCATTATCCTTTTATACTGTGGGAGGAATATTCATTAGACAAGGTGTGCTATGTGCTCTTTCACACTTACTGTCTGTGTACACTGATTCATGCCCGTAAGGCACACATGAAGGGTCATCCGTCTGTTAGGTAAAAGATGCACCATTTCATTGCTTATTAGTATATGTACCATCTGTAATCTCCCTGCATACCGTTCCATGTCATCGAATAGCATGCTTTATCATCTCTCAAATCAACTGTCTGAAGCTGGTATGCATTCTTCTTATCAGGCTAGCTATTATAAGTCAGAGGTCCTCCCACTATTGAAGCAGCACACAGCAGTCTATCTCACTCATACTGACTCTCGGCTTGCCAACAATGGCCTGCCAAGTTCCATTCAAAGGCTGAGGTGTCGTGTGAATTACAGGGCCTTGAAGTATTCAGCTCCAATAGAAGAACTTGGAAGAATCTTAGTTTCTAGAATGAGGCAGAATGGCGGTCCTTATCTTGCTCTTCATTTGAGGCAAGTACTATAATTTTTTAAAGTTTCAAACTAAACAGACCCTGGTGTGACTTGTGAGTCATCTTTGATCTATTGTAGACCAAGCAATCATACTGGATATATTATTATTTTTCCATTAATAAAAGTAGATTTTGTCAATATACTTTGATGATAGGGTGAGTCATGTAATTGTTTAGACTTGTCTCCATCCTTTCATAATATTTGTAATATCTATATCTTTCTACAGGTATGAAAAGGATATGCTTGCATTTACGGGCTGCAGTCATAGTTTGACAGCAGAAGAAGATGAAGAACTACGTATAATGCGCTATGAAGTTGCCCACTGGAAGGAGAAAGAGATTAATGGGACAGAGAGAAGGTTGCTTGGTGGCTGTCCATTGACCCCTCGGGAGACTTCACTTTTGCTTCGAGGGCTGGGTTTTCCGTCAAGCACCAGGATTTACTTGGTAGCGGGTGAAGCTTATGGGAATGGTAGTATGCGACGACTTGAGGATGACTACCCCAACATCTTCTCCCATTCCAGTCTTGCCACAGAAGAAGAGCTGAGTCCATTCAAGAATCATCAGAACATGTTGGCCGGTATAGACTATGTTGTTGCCTTGGAGAGTGATGCTTTTCTTTATACATATGATGGAAACATGGCAAAAGCAGTTCAAGGTCATCGGCGCTTTGAAAACTTTAAGAAGACCATCAATCCAGACAAGTATGTCTCATACTACATCATTCATCTCTGATTTATGCTTTTGTTCCCTTACTTTATCGGTGCATAAACAAGTATGAATTCACTGTTGATGCAGGATGCATTTTGTAAAACTTGTTGACGATTATGACCAAGGAAAAATTACTTGGAAGAAGTTTAGTTCTAAGGTAAAAAAGCTTCACCATGACAGAGATGGGTCTCCATACTTTAGGGAGCCTGGGGAGTTTCCAAAGCTGGAAGAAAGTTTCTATGCAAATCCCTTTCCTGGTTGTATTTGTGAAACACGATGGAAAAAGTAGAGGCTAGCTTACAGTTTTGCATTATATGATGGTACGAGTTCAGCTGCAGACCTCGAGGTATGTTGCCGTTGTTTCAGCAAATTGCCAGGCAATGACTATCTTACATTTCCAATTGCAAAGAGATTTAGTAGATTGACTGGCAAGAACACCTGCTCATTTGGAAGGTAGAGATAGTGCAGAATGAAGACAAGGGGAGGTTGAACATCTGTACTACGAGTGTGGTGATAGAAGTCTGGTGTATATCATTGTCCAGAAATACTGGAAAGTCAAAATTCATACCGTGAATAGAGATACCTCAGTGCTACTGTACCACAACATTTAGAGAACACTGCTGTTTCGTTTGTCAATATTGATTGTTTTTTTAAGAGAATTTGTTAGGGATACAGGGGCAGTGAAAGGAATGTATTACTAATAGTTGCAACTCTATGAAATGTAATTCAAAGAATCAATTTTTGTAGTTTCATTTTTAAATCTTCGATATTTTCATGTTCATTCTTTCTGTCTTGTCAAGATGAAGTCTTATTGTAACCAAGAAAGAAGAAAGAAAGATGGAAGTCTTATTCACTCTACTCATTCTGTGCTTTCTGTGGAGGGCAATTGCATTTTCTTCGTGATCACGATTGCTATCTATTGTTGTAAACCTGAGCGTGACTATTTTATAATCTGTAAAGGTCCGAATTATATCTCACCAAACTGTTGTCATTACAGTGCCGCAAATCTTCAGAAACACGAATTAAGAAGAGTATTAACTGAATTAAAATGACTGAAATGCAATGTTGCAAACTTGCAATACACAGATTTATAGCGAAATTTCCATCACAGTTTAATTCACCCACAATACAAGGCACCAAACACGTAATGGTCCTTAAAAGGGAAATTAACAATTAGAGATCCGTTGATTCATGACCTGGAGTTTGGCAGCTAAATCAACAGTTTGAATAAACAGAGAGAAACAAAAACAGTTTTGGTTTGATTCTCAAGACTAAACAAGGGCTATGGTTGGTTGGTCATCACAAGGACGAGGCAGAGAGATACAGAAAGAAGGTGCTTAGAAGAAGAAGGGCATCTCATTTCACGAAATGACAAGGGCAAACCACAAGAGGCTGACAAAAAAGTGTACTCTCATTGAGGTACCAAAAAACAAGAAGACAAAAGATCTCTACTGTCTTGGCTGTAGAATAGACTCAACAAGGTCTTGAAGAGGTGCAAGCTCGCCCTTGTCAATCAACCGGAATTCCTGCATCATATCAAAACAATGCATTTGGAATAAGTACATAACGAAATGAGTACGTGTACGTGTGAATTATACTTCTTTACAACAAGGAAAACTTACACAAGTGAAGAGAACAAAGTGCTTGAAGCAAGTGTTGAGATGAGCTTCCTCCTTCAAACTCACAATCTTTGTGAAGTGAGAATGGTAGATATGTGCGTACACACGAAACAATCGCTTAAAGATGGTCTTGACAACATCAATGAAATTGGATGGAAAAGGTGCCCCTAGAACAATATAGAAAAACAGCATTATAAGCTGGTGCATGTAAAGGGTGTGTGCTAAGCTTAGCCTAGGTTTATCAAAAATTTCTGCTTACCCAATTTTTGAGGGAAAATTGATTCCTCATCTAGCTGAACTTCAATCCAGTCCATTAAGTACTCAACATATTTTGGAGCAGACACCTCTATTGGTTTCTTAATGTTAACTCCATCAGCCCATCTGTACTCATATCTGTGGAGAGTTTAACCAAAATGAGCACTTCCACACAAAAGTAATAACAAACTGTATAAGAAACACTTATGGAGGAAGCTTGCTTGATGATCAAGATAGGTCATCAAAATCCACAATGCCAATTATCAAAACCACAAGATGAATTTGATTGCAATGATCAGATCAAAAAGTACTGTACTTTGGTCCTGCAGACATTGTTGGACAATTGGAAGGTGTGCAGAATTCAGTGAGCGTACCAAATAGAATGTTCACTTGGTTGAAAAAATCAACAGCTGCAGTGAAACAACGATTTTAAAACAAGTTCAATACAATGAATGGCAGATAGGTCATTACATGTAAGTATACAAATCCAATGTGTGTGAAAGTAACATTTGCATCATCTGTCATGTAACTAAAGACTAGCTATCATATATGATTCTTGAATTTGAAGGGCAAATGATTCAAATTTCTTACTGTTTACTGCCAGCCATTCATTTATATCTTCCCCGGGAGGTAGACGTACGGCTTCCCTGAGGTTCCCACTACCCAAAGTAGCATCAATGTGTTTTTGGAGCTGTGCACCCTGCATTTTTGTAATACATTTCTCATAAGCATAAAAATACATACATTTGGACATAGAATAATGACCCAAAAACCAAAAGTGTGCAACAATAACCTTGCTTCCTGATGGAGCACTCTTCTTTGGTCGGAATGTCTTTTGATTTCTGCACAATCAAAGACGGGAATCAGAGACATGATAAAGAAATATCAAATCTTCCATATTCACATGGATTTTGTTATCTCAAAAGCATGAAAACAACAAAACAGAACCAAACTTTAACGAGAGTCTCCTGATCCAAAATGCAAAGAGTAATCATATCAGAATGTAAGGAAAAATATATAGGGAATTTGCGATTTTAATTGATGCTCACGGCCAATTATAAGTTTATAGCAGAGCCATGAATCTATGATGCTAAAAATATATAAAAGAACATGCAGAAACTAATCGATCACATACAACAGAAGTTTCAAGATTACCATTAACCATAATCGATTGGTCTAATCATGCACCAAGAACAAAGATTCATGTGAATTAAACAAACTTTAATCGATTGAGTTCATGTTTCTGAAACAGAATTACATGACAGTAATAAAAAAAAAAACATGGGGTCTAAAATTGAAACCTGCTTCCAAGGCCAAAGAGACTCATGGTGTTTCTCTCTCTCTCTGCAGAATCCCAGGCGATAATACAGGGCTGAATTCTTGAAGAACCAACGAATATAAATATACAGAGGTAACACTACTATATGTATATTTAACTATATATACATGACAGAGAGAGAAAGAGAGACAAAGAGTCAGTCCCTCCCTGTCTCTCTCTGCGTGACCTCGCTAATGCCAGACTGTCATGTACATCTCAGAATTAGAGAGACAGACAGAGCCTTTGTCCTTCCTTTCTTTCCCATTTGCGAACCAGCTTTGCTTGACCCGACTCGTTCTCCTTATTTCTTTCCTATTATTCCATTTATGTGTTTTTTTGAAGTATTCCATTTATGTTTTTTTTTCTAAAAGAGTTTTTTTTTTCCAAAAAAGAAGAAGGTAATTTGCGTATGAATGGTTTGGATTATGAGCGAAATCTAGAAGTGAGATGTCTATATAGCTTTGAATAACAATTTTGGAATTTTGCTTTTAGGAAACATAGCTAGTGGCCGTTCACGGATTAAGAAAAAACCCATCATCATTTCAACAAGATAATTTATAAGAGGTCATTTAGTATTGACAAGACATTACATGGTCGATTAGATGTGCACATTGAACATCAAATACAATCCAATTTGAGGTGCCTTCAAACAATTATTGTGCATCATTTGAGATACATACATAATATCCAAACTTAAGATTAAAGGGTTAATGTCTCGAAAAACTATACTTACTCTTATTCTCGTATCTTTAATATTAATTTTAAGGTACAATGACATACGTAAAATTAATCGCACTAATCTGTTTTGATTGAGAATTTAGCATAAATAAAGAGGACCATTGATAATGATACTTTTTGTTGTAGCTAGGATTTCATTGGAAAAGAAAAGAAGACTTCAGGGGATAGAGATAAAGAACCAGATTCATGAGCAGATAGAGCATCTGAGTGGGGAATTTTCACATGCGGGACCATAAGAAAATGATGGATGATCTAGATATGCATGTTAGGGTTGTTAAGCTAGCTGTATGCATACTGGCATGATCCTTACCTTATTCCTTATTGGAGAATTCAAGTTTTAATATATCCAACCAGGTTTAATTAGCTGGAGAACGGGGCCATATATGCTTTCTAGCTTCTTATTCAATGAAATTCATTTATGCTCCAAACATAAAAGGACTTGGATAAGATTGTCTAAATTTAGTGTTCCCCGTACTACACAAAATTAAAGCGGCACGTACGACAATTTACTCGGAATACGTTTGTCTATATAAATGTTTCTACATATATGTAGCGTATTTAGGGTAGTTAAATATTGACTAGGCCAACAAAATGGTTCTATCTCAATCGATTCATGTTGAGCAGCTTTTGGTGTAGTTAGAGCATCCCTAATAGTGAAGTCAAATTCTCGTTATATTTGTGAAAAAAAAAAAAACGTAACAAAAATGTAGGAATTGTAAAAAAGAGAATTTAACTTTGAATCAAATTCTCTTTTAAATATAACTAGAATTTTTAACAAAAAACTATATATAGTTCATTTTTCGGATATCTGTTAAAACATTGTGTTGAAAACTAGCCAAAATTATAAGCAAAATGTTAGAAAACTCATCCGATGATATGGTTGCGGTCGATCTCCATTATTCATCATTGGTGCCTCTGGTGTCACTTGTGGTATTTCTTTTTAGCTTTTTCTCGGCCTTTAGAGTTAGGTGATATGCGAGAAATTTTACGATGTTCCGTTTAATAAGCAATAGTGCGGATTCATTTTCATGAATAAAATAATAAAAATAATGAACAAGCCTAATTTTAACTTACACATTGGTGTGATGCACACCAAAGTTGCACTGCGTGATATGCCACTATACATTAGTGATGCATCCAGATTTCATCTTGGGTTTTTAACCTCGAAGTCTTTTCCTTGAAAGTTGAAAGTGATGGTGTGCCAGACGCATTGTGGACACCTTACTATTGAGATGTAAAATTCGAACTAGACGCGTAAAACTGGCTTAGAGCCCATCAGTTCGACTTAGCCTAATCTTTTTTTGGGTTATGAGTCGGTATTGTCCAACCTTAACATCCCAGCGACCCATTTGACATGCATAATTCAAAGAATACATAAATCCATTTCGTGGATCGAACCTTGACGTCCCCGTAATACACTACATCAAAAGTTAATCGAGTTGATCGAGTCGCTTAATCACATTAACTCTAAAGGTAATTATTTTGCTATAGTTTACTGACAATAAAAGATATTATTTTGAATATTTTCATCCATAGTTGGAATCTCATTCACTTCTAGCTAAGCCGGATTTAAAGAGTAAAACTCACTCCCGCCATCAAGCTCAAATAGCCGTTATCGATCTTAAACAGAATTTAAAATTCGTCCGTACGTCTTCTCACAGTAGCGATCACTCCAGGCGTCGGCGTTTCGCTGGCTCGCATAGACTTGGCTATTAAATGTCCAACTGAATATTAAAGGTCCTACTCCGGCGGCCAGAATCCCAGGTCTGCAGTTTGTGGACTCAATTGCCTCTGTTTCAGAACAATTTCCGTACTCCTTTATAATAGCTGCCAGTACTTGATTTCCTAAGCATTCTTCATCGAGATAAGGAGGCTTAAGGCCCTCTCTGGTGGTAGAAATTAAGTATAGATATTAAGATTAATTAGTATCCATGTGCAAAATCTACTTCTGCCGACAAAAAAAACGTTCTTGGCAGTTGGTATGGTGGTCCTTGAGTTTCATGGTCAATTTAATCAATTGTGCTCAACTTTCTTTAGATCTAAATTTGATAGGTAAGATTAAATGGGCAGCTGAAATTGATACATATAAATAGGGATCCCCACATATATATATATATGTGTGTGTGTGTCATCATAAAAATTGAATTCCAACCAAGAACATTTGAGCACAAGTGACTATGACCATCATTCTATTGCTTAAACAATTCATAAAAAACTTTATAAAATTGAACAAACTATCCATATATGTATATATGGTACGTACAGATAAAGGACATGAAGATTAATTAATAACGTACAAGATTTATACCTGAATAACTTTGCTCTCAAATAAGATGCAGTTATTGAATACCTCTGAAAGACGTACATGCCATATTTTCATAGACCCCCTGTAAAATTGGATCAATTGGTACCTAGTCATCATTTATTTACAGGGATCAATTGGTACCTAGTCATCATTTGGCCCGTGAGTTTTATGGGTCAGTAGAGGCCCGCAACCCCGTGGGCTAAAAGCCTGGCTCGGCCCGCAAAAACCCGCCAAGGTGGTTGGTGGGCCGAACTTGGTTTGGAGATCTAAAGCCCGGCCTGGCCCGCGGGCCCAACCCGCCAAAAGCCCGTCAAAGCCGGACCCATCAAAGCCCGGCCCGTCAAAACCCGCAATTTTTTTTATATATAAGATAGTAGTACATATATCATTATACATACACACACACACACATATATATATATATATAATATAGTGATCAGTACTATATAGATATATATTTTATATTTGTGTATGTCTATATTAATATATTACATATACATATATTGATCAAATATTGGAATTCCATATATAGTTATATTTGTGTATCTATTTTACTATTAAATCATTGTTTAGAGTTTATGATAAGTTAGGGTTTAGGTTTAGGGTAAGTTAGGGTTTAGGGGATTGAGATTCAGGGTAAGTTAAGGTTTAGAAATTTTGAGGTTTAGAGTAAGTTAGGGTTTAGGTTTTAGGAATTTTGAGGTTTAGAGTAAGTTAGGGTTTAGGGTTTAGGTTTTAGGGTTTCATTGTAATTTTTTTTTTATCGATTTACCTTACACAGTAAAACAGTAAATATAATAGATGGTTCAGATTAGATCTTGTAATTTTTCAATGGTGAGAGTTTAATTGAGAGTGTGTGAAATGACATCAATACCCTTCTCTTATATATTGCTTATTTTTTCATGGAGAAATTAGATAAATCAAATTTTTATGTCAATTTTTTTGACACTATGAGATAGATATGTAATTTACAAGAAGTATGTTAAAATTTTGATCTTAAAAAATTTCTTTAGGGATGGGTAATTTACGTTTTAGTTGTAAGGGTACTACGGTCACATTTAGCGAAACACATAAATGTAGGTCTAAATCAAGTCTAAAATTTATAAAATTTTAATGACATGCTTAGAATATTATGAACAACCAATCTGACAGTCAGTTTTGTAAAATGATGATACATGATCGATTACATTTCACAAAGGTCTTTCAACCCATATAACCAAGGAATAAAGGTAAGAACATTAGTGTGCATATAGAGAATTCAAGCAATATAAGAATTAAAAATGTTTTAACAATAAAGAAGGCCATATATAATAGTTCACCTTGTAATAAAAGACACCGTACGTAAAAATTAGTCTAATCGAAGTACGTTTGGATCTCGGTCAATACAGTTAAACAAAATTTGTGAAAACACTAAAATACACTCATCTTATTTTCCTTATTTTTTATGAGAGAATAAATAAATCAATTTTAATGTCAATTTTTTTGACACTATGAGTCGGGGTGCCAAGTAAAGCCTTGAGTTTCTTAATCTGAGCCACGTCCGGGAGAGTAGTCTGTGCTATCAATTCGGTAGCTAAATCGTTATGGAAAAGTGAGTTCTCTATACTCTGAACACCGGGGTTTTCGCTATTGAAGGAAGCAATTACAATTGCAGGAGTATCACCTGCATTCACTTGGAAGTGTAATAACCCTGGAGGAACAATCATAATATGACCCTTCTTGAGAGTCTTCACATATGCTTTGTTGTTGGTATCAATGAAGCCGGCAACTACTGTCCCTTCAGCAACATAGACCATTTCCGAAGCTCTCTGGTGCGTGTGAAGTGGGATGACTCCACCAACAGCCAAGTCTGCGCCAGCCAGCCCAAGTACGAGGCCATTCAGACCAGCAAACTGTGCAACAAATGCAGGCTTGGCTCTTGCCTTGTTGAATTTTAAAGGGCCCCCCGGTGATTCTAGACTAGTGTATACGAAAGCCTCCACTGTAACATTGGCAGGGCTCTGAGGAGCTGCGTAGTCTGCGACAGTGCGACGCAGAAGTCTTGCATAGCAGCATACGAAGATGAGAAATGGATTAGACAAACTGTGAAGAAGACGTGAAAGCTTAAGTCTGTAGTTCAATCAGTACATGTAAACACACTCGACATATAATTGAAGTGTTTAGAAGATTACCTGCAGCGTTAATCGATATGGCCATTGTAATAGCTTCGGTCTTCTGTTTTCTATAATTTTAGCACCTTGATGGGAATAGGCTCTGAATGCTTACGTGTATGGAAAACAGGGATCAATGCTCACATATATAGAGAGTTGCAACAAGTCCTTGCCCATAAAGGTTTCCTTGTTGCATTCTATCGTAATAAAGGAAAGAAGTGAGATCATATCTTTTATTAAGGATAGATTCCTAATACCAACAAACATGTATATATTGTTTACTGATTACATGGTATAGCAACATCTCAATGGTCCCATTGCTTAGTCGTAATTCAATGTATATCTGAACTTGCCTAAAACAACTAATGTGAATGTCCATGCTTTCAATCTCCCACTGGACAACACATTTGTTGTGCTACTGGCAACTGACTTTCTTTCACTAAGCAATGAAATGAAGGCATGCATAAATCACTGATTTTGCTGAAAATCTAAAACCAGTTCTGTCATCTGTTCAGCACATTACATGATACCAAAACTCCACAAATGCAACTACACTTGCTGTTTAAGGACCACTGTAATGAACCTCACAGAACACATGAACTCAGATATGATTAATTGAGCTAATGACTATGTATATATACATCAAACTGATCTGCATTTGTCATAAAATCTCTAGGTCCACTTAATGGTTTTACACTGAAAACTCCAAACACAAGACACATAACTGAAAAATACTGATGGAATCGTGTCTCTCTACTCAAAGGCAGTTATATACATATGTATACATATATGCAGAACAACTCTGCATATAACCATCCATCTGAATTAATAAAACTTGATCATGAATCACACTGTTGCAACAGAAACTGAAATGAAAATCTTCATATTATTGATAGCAAGTATCAAGTTTTACAAGAACAATACATAAAATAAAATTACAAGAACTGTATCTGCAATCTGAAGCTGATTCT
Organism: Geum urbanum; assembly: GCA_946800695.1. Classification (NCBI taxonomy): domain Eukaryota; kingdom Viridiplantae; phylum Streptophyta; class Magnoliopsida; order Rosales; family Rosaceae; genus Geum; species Geum urbanum. Next base: position 9,082,100 of record OX326997.1, read on the forward strand.
AGCTGACTCTCGATTACTCCCACTAAACTCATGAATCCAGGCTATCCAGTACTCCCATGTTTCTACAATGTTCTTTGAAAATACCAACAGCTAAAGGTTTTGTAAAAGGGTCTGCTAGTTGATGAGCTGTGTCAATGTTCATGACCTGAATCTCACCATCTTTGACTCTCTTCTTCATGCTGTAGTATTTCAGATCAATATGTTTTGAATGAATTGATCTCTTGCAGTTTTTACAGAAGAAAACAGCTGCCTCATTATCACAGTATATGATTAACAGCTCAGGATTGAACTGGCTCAGCACTTTGGTTTCCCTTAGAAAATTTCTGATCCATAATCCTTCACAAACACCTTCATAAAGAGCAATCACTTCTGCTTGCATTGTTGAAGTTGCTGTGAGAGATTGTTTTGCTGTTTTCCATGCAACTGCACCACCAGCTAGCATGAAAACATATCCACAAGTGGACTTACTGGAGGTTGGATAATTTCCAGCAAAATCAGAATCTGTATATCCTTCTAAACTTAGAGTTTTAACTTTTCTGTAAACAAGCATGTGGTGTTTTGTCCTCTGAAGGTATCTAAGTACCTTCTTTCCTGCATTCCAGTGCTGTATTTCTGGACTGCTTTGAAACCTAGAGAGTATACCTACTGAAAATACTAAGTCTGGCCTAGTGCATACCTGAGCATACATTAGACTTCCAACTAACCTAGCATAAGGCTTTGATTGCATGTTTTCTGGCTTCAGACAGGAAGTACTTGTTTTTGGTTAGTTTATCACCTTTGGACATTGGAACTTCTCCTGGAGCACAAGATTCCATTCTAAATCTTTTGAGAACTTTGGAAATGTATCCTGCTTGTGACAGACCTAGTAAACATTGTTTTCTGTCTCGTTTTATCTCAATCCCTAAAACAAAAGATGCTTCCCCCAAATCTTTCATGTCAAAGTGTTTTGACAAAAATATTTTCGTATCTTTAAGCAATTTCATATTGCTGCTTGCCAAAAGGATATCATCAACATACAGTATTAAGAAAATGAAACCATTTCCCACTATTTTGAGATAAACACATTCATCTACAATGTTTTCTGTAAATCCAAAGGTTGATATAACTGAATCAAATTTTCTGTACCACTGTCTAGATGCCTGTTTCAATCCATAAATGGACTTCTTAAGTCTACAGACCATGTTCTCCTTTCCTTTAACCAAGAAACCTTCAAGTTGTTTCATGAAGATTGTTTCTTCTAGTTCACCATTTAGAAAGGCTGTTTTGACATCCATCCGATGTAGCTCCATATCAAAATGAGCTACTAATGCCATGATTATTCTAAATGAATCCTTAGTGGATACAGGAGAAAAGGTTTCTGTAAAGTCAATTTCGTCTTTCTGTGTAAAACCTTTAGCCACCAATCTTGCTTTAAATCTGTCAATGTTTCCCTTAGAGTCTCTCTTAGTCTTAAAAACCCACTTGCAGCCTATTGGTTTCTGTTTATCACTAGCTTCAACCAAGTCCCATACTTCATTGTTTTTCATAGACTCAATCTCTGCATCCATGGCTTCATGCCATTTTATTGAGTCTTCACTGTTTATGGCTTCATTAAAAGTGACAGGATCAGTGTCCTCATCTAATGCTTGCTCAATTTCCTGAGAAAACACAAGATAATCACTCTTAGTTCCATATGTAGGAATTCTTTCCCTTGTTGACCTTCTAGGTTCAGGGACTGAATCAGGTTGAGAAGCTAGAGATTCTAAATTTTCTGTAGATACAGCAACTTCTGAATCATGCTGAGGCTGCTCAGGTTTTAAGATTTCAGTTTGGCATTGAATTGTAGGTTCTCTATTTGTTTCTTCCCTTATACCAATATCATCAGATACATCTTTAGATATTGTAGTGTCACCTGAGATTAATGGCAGAACAAATATATTTTGTAGGTTCTGTGATTGTTCAGGGTCTCCTTCAACTTCCTCAAATTCTGTTGAAAGATCAACAAAATCTGTGTTGCAGGTTGCTTCTCCTAAAAATTTGACTTGATGAGTTTCAAAAATTCTAGGAGAATGTTTTCCAGAATAAAGTTTATACCCTTTAGATTTGTCACAGTAGCCTACAAAATTACAACTAACAGACTTGATGTCAAGTTTTCCTAAGTTAGGATTGTACAGCCTAGCCTCAGCTTTACAACCCCAAACATGCATGTGATGCAGGCTTGGTTGTTTACCATGCCACAGTTCATATGGAGTTTTCACAACTGATTTACTAGGTGCTCTATTGCAAATGTAATTTGCAGTCCTTAAAGCTTCTCCCCACAGAAACCTAGGTAAACTAGATGTGCACATCATGCTCCTAACCATACCTAGAAGAGTTCTATTCTTCCTTTCTGCCACTCCATTCTGTTGGGGTGTGTAAGGAGTGGTATACTGTGCTGTAATGCCTTGTTCTTGAAGAAATAAGGCAAAAGGTCCCTTGTGTTGACCACTTTCAGTATATTTACCATAAAATTCTCCTCCCCTGTCAGATCTCACTGCCTTAATCTTCTCAAGTTGTAATTCTACTTCAGTTTTGAAGATTTTGAAGGCATCTAAAGATTGAGATTTTTCTGACATTAAATGAATATGGCAGAACCGTGAGAAATCATCTATGAATGTAATGAAGTAGATGTTCCCACATATGGTTTGAGTCCTGAATGGTCCACAAATATCAGTGTGGATCAGTTCTAATAAACTGCTGGACCTGTATGCACCCTTGCATGATTTGTTAGTCATTTTCCCTTTACAACATTCCACACAATCAGATAGATCAGAAAAATCTAATTCTGGCAACATTTTGTTTTTGATGAGTGTTTTTAATCTCTCATTGGATATATGGCCTAGTCTCTTATGCCACATGGATGCAGATTTGTCATTAAATAAGGTTCTTTTGATGCCTATACAATTGTTTGAATCTGAAGTGTTTGTAGTATCTGTTGGTTGCTCAATGGCAAACACAGATTTACTGGAGACTTTACATTTGATCTGTAGATAGCCATTCAAACGTATAGCTGAACCAATATATAATGAATTTTTGAAAAACTTTATTCCATTAAAATCATACTGAAAACTACATCCATGTTCAATCAAAAGATCCCAAGAGATTAAATTTCTCTTCATAGAGGGTACATAATAAACGTTGTCCATAAAAAGAAAATTTCATAATCCCAAATCTAGACTAAGGCAGCCTATAGCTTTGACAGAAACTCTCATGCCATTGCCAACTCTGATATGTGTTTCCTCAGTTCTCGGTTTCCTCTTCTTTATGAAGCCCTGCAAGGAATTTACTATATGTAAGGGAGATCCTGAATCAAGCCAAAATATATTTGGTTCTACGTTTATTAAATCAACTTCTAAAAAGAAAAGAGATGGGAAACAGACAGGTTTTATAGGACACTTACCCTTCTTGATCATCCAGGCTTTGAACCCTGAACAATCCTTCTTAACATGTCCTGGTTTCTTACAGAAATAGCATTTGAACTTGAAGGGTTGGTTACTGGATTGTCCTGCTGTCTTCACTGAATTCTTAAAGTTAGTGGTTTTCTTGGTGTTAAGTTTCTGTTTCCACTTGTTTTTACCCACCATGTTGACAGTTGCTTCCTTTGCTGGCTGGATAACCCCATAACCTGGATCATCTGCCTTAAACCTATTTTCTTCCTCAGTAGCTATAGCAATAAGATCATTCAGATCCCATTTATCCTTCTGTGTATTGTAGCTTGTCTTGAGTTGACTGAAGCTTTGAGGAAGAGAATGGAGTGCAGTATGTACCACATATTCATCAGAGAGACTCATGTTCAGTCTCTTCATCTTAAGTGTGATGTTTTCTATCTTAAGAATGTGGTCTCTGACTCCCCCAACTCCGTTGTACTTAAGGGAATTGAGTTGATTTGACAGAATGGCAGCTTCAGACTTATCAGTCTTCTTGAATTTTTCATGAATAAATTCCAGAAGATCATAAGCATATTCTAACTCAGGGATGGTTCCAGCTATGGTTTCTGTCATGGTGGCCCTAATAATGTTTCTGCATGTGCTGTTCTTCCTAAACCAGCTTTGCTGATAATCCCATCCTGCCTTATTGGTTTCTCTATCATCTGCTTCCACATGATCAGGAATAGGATCAATAAGACAACTATTGAGGTCATTGTTGAGTGAGAAGTACATATCAACTTGTCTTCTCCAGGATTTATAATTGGAACCAGTCAACAATTCTATTTGGTTGAGAGTGACAACTTGGACACCTAAGGAGCAAATCAAGGGGAAAAACTTAATTAGTTATTGTTTACTGTAGGTATCTTCAAGGTTTTGTTTATGAAAATCCTATGATTACTGAATAGAGATTTTATACAGATGCAAACAAAACACATTTCAATACAAAATATTCCCAAAACACATGTCTAACTACACTTATATAGCAGTAGATTAAACATACTGAATTCTGTATCCACACACCATAACTGTTGAGCTCATGTCATATAAGAGGAGAAATCATCACCTAATGGCAGAAGAAGAACTCCTATCATATCTGAATATGAGGTTTAAAATCATGTGTGCAGCTGTACTGACTCTAAAAACCATGTACCAACACTTCTATGGAAGACACAATGTACATATTTTTAAACTCAGTAACACAAGTTTTCAAAACTCTTTGATGCTGAATGAATTTCCAAAAACGTGAAAAAGTTTTGCTATGTGCAACATACTGTTTACAGTTGATTTAGAAATTCAGAGTTTGATTTGAATGCCTTTCTACCAAAACTGTATGAGAAAAACGTATCCCTTGTTTGTAAAATTCATGGATCATGGTTTTTAAGTTGTCAAACTTGATTACTCAAACCAATCAATCCATCCATTTCAGAAGAATTCTACAGATTCAGCAGAGTTTGTTTTAGAGCAGATCAATCACTTAAAATCATGCAATAACATACCTTAGTCTCTGCTCACAGCGCTGCAATGTTAGCGGAATCCACACAATATGCAGCTTGACAATTCACTCATTCAATCAAGAAAGCACAGTAATTAACAGAAACGTAAGTTCCATCCGGTCAATCAAGGCACAATCCCAATTCTATCCTAACCGATGTGCACACCGGGATATGCTCTAGGTTCTCTATGCATTTCCTAAACATACCTGATTCAGTGAGCCCAAATGATTGAATCCTTGCGAGTTCATGATACTAACCCGAGCGTGTTCTTCCTCAGCCTTCAATGAAGAAACCCAGGTTTTTCAAACTTTATCCACAACGGTTAGTCAATACATGACTTGGACCAGTTTGATAAACTGAACGGGTCATGGGCTGGGTCACGCAGCTCACAGTCCCAAGTACATATAAGGGCTGTTCTGAATGGGTCAGCCTGAATGGTTGGCCCGTTACTGTTAGCCCCTTTTTTTTGTGTCGATTTTTCTAAATTGATCTACATGTATGATTCTCGAGCCATTGGCTCTGATACCAATTGAAAGCTTAAGTCTGTAGTTCAATCAGTACATGTAAACACACTCGACATATAACTGAAGTGTTTAGAAGATTACCTGCAGCGTTAATCGATATGGCCATTGTAATAGCTTCGGTCTTCTGTTTTCTATAACTTTAGCACCTTGATGGGAATAGGCTCTAAATGCTTACGCGTATGGAAAACAGGGACCAATGCTCACATATATAGAGAGTTGCAACAAGTCCTTGTTCATAAAGGTTTCCTTGTTGCACTCTATCGTAATAAAGAAAAGAAGTGAGATCATATCTTTTATTAAGGTGACTGATTACATGGTATAGCAACATCTCAATGATCTCATTGCTTAGTCGTAATTCAATGTATATCTGAACTTGCCTAAAACAACTAATGTGAATGTCCATGCTTTCAAGACGGAGAAAATCATCATAATCATCATGATTTTGCTGTTCTAGTGTTATATATTGTTCAACATGAAACAGGTCATATATATACAAGCTGGAAAAGCGTCATTATCTGCCCGCAGTAGAAGTCTCACCTACTGGTAGTTGAATACAATAAAATTATGTATCTTTTTAGTATTTTAATCGCCACCTCTACCCGCTCTACCCATATCCATCTCTACCCGCTCTACCCATCTCCATCTCTATCTATCTCTATGTCTCACACCGTACGTACCTTGCTTAAGTTGGTTCTTTATAATACATACATACTGTTATGGTGGTTTGTACATGTTATCTACTCGATGAATCTTGATGACTTGATGTAGAAGCTAGCTAGAGAAAGTACGTTTTTGAAGGATCTGAGTGAGAAAGTTTAGCTGCACATGTATCATGTCTATCATTTTCCTTTGAGAATCTTAACGGAATCAATTAACTCTAAACCCTCAAATCACACGCCCCGGCCCGCAGCTGCCCCAAAACAGTCAGAAGTCGTACATGTCGTCATTGTCGTGTTACTTCATTGCTTACGTACATTTGCTAGCTAGCTATCTATACTAGTTCGTTTAAGGTCAGCAGATTGTTCCATGCAATATATATATATATTTCATGAAATGGAGACTATTATGGGTATGACTCCTATTGGGTTTAGCGTGAATTTAATTTTTTTTTATAAATTTTTGTGGGACCCACCAGGCTAAAACGCCTCCATTTTTGTTTGTGTGGTTGTCCTCGGTGTTAACTGTAATCACGATTCACCTACCTATATATGGAGAAAACAATTTGATGGAATGTTGACCGAAATAGTCAAACACACACATACATATATATACATATACGTAGTTACAAGTTTTTATGTAAGAATTTCCAGATCCTAGAGCTAAAAAAAGAAGTAAATATATAGAAAAACTGAAAAAATAAAGAAGTTTAATATTTTTGATTGATTGTAAACTCAGTACAATAGTTTAGTATATATAACCAAGGTAACAATCAAACACTTGACCCCAACCACGTGTCCATTGTAACTTGATAACACAGTAAAAGGATCTAATCACCCCTAAGTAATATATAAATAGTTGGTATCCTGACATTTTATTAGCTTTAACAAAAAGTTAAAAAATTTTTTATCAACATTGATATTCTAATCAATTATAGCTCATCTACACTCGTGGGATTAGTAATCAGCAAATCAATCTCCTGATTTCTTCCTAAGTCTAACAGGAAAAAGATATTAGGACCACTTAAAGTTCGAGGTCCAAGTATGGCAATGACTAATATCAAAACCATATTACCGTAGGAAAATAAATCCTAGTGCCACAAGGACTGGAAAAGTGTACACATAAAAGTAGGGAGGCTATCCCTCTAATTCCTCGATCAATCTTCTGCCTTGCTTGGCTTGTCTTTCTTATAACTATGGGTACCTGTAGTTGGCCATACACGGTTGGCTTAGATACATGGCAAAAGGTTATCCAATGGGATGATTCTGAAGCCTCGGCGGCATTCAGTAATGCAAGAATGAGGTACTGGCAATATTATTATGGCCTTCCCTGCTGCACACCATTGCCTAATCCTAATGCTTATATTGAGGAAATTGAAAGGAGCACCGTTGGAGCATAAAAAATCGGCGAACACTAACTACCTCAACAAGACCAATCAACGAATACTAAACGCACCACGTCTTCGATACATTGGAAATTAACTGTTCAACGCCAAAAATGGGGGGTGGGGTGGTACCTGCAAAGACACTTCGACTCTCAAGTCACTAGGAGCTCCTCTCAAGCAGGGTTTTCAGTAATCAGAAGTGAATGCATCAAACTAAAGTGCAATTGGTATTTATAGACAGAAATTCTCCCCGAAAATATGGATAATAACGTGGGTTTCAAGAATGGGTTCAACTTCCGTTGAGAACTTCTCGTCGGTGTCGTCCTCAAACCTCTCAACCGTCGTAGCAGTTCTCCACCTTTCCCTCGCTTTCCACAGTATTCGCGCCATCTTTTTGTTAACCAACAAGACTGAGTCGTTTAACACTCACACATCCAACACATGCCCATTTAACCGCTGACCTTCTTTCGTTGCTAGGGCCATCTTCATCTTTTACTTTGGGCCTAACCTTATCATCTTTACTTACTCCTGGGCTTCCTTTTTCCCTTGGCACATCACTCTTCTTTGACTAAAATTTTATCCCCCACAAATGCCCACAAAATTCTCTTTCGGGCCCAAACCTTTGGCCCAAAGGAATTTTTGTTCCCTGGCAGTTAGTGTCCCTTCGTTTGCTTTTTCACGCACACGTTTTCCCACGTGTACCACATATCATGTATCTTAACCCCTACCTTCTACCTTCTCCTTTTCTCCTCATTTTAAAATTTTTCTTTTTCCCATGTAATTACTCCTCGTTGCCCGTGCTCCCCCTATAACTTCATCATCATTTCTTTTCCTTCTCATTAAATCAACCGGCAACAATCCATTTTCTCCTCTTTTCTTCCCTACACCGACTACCCCTTTATTTATTTCTAACCATGACTTCCACCCGTTCCAAGGTCCAAACCTCCGCCTCGAAAATCCCATCCGACGCCTTGGCCAACCCCGACCCTGCTCGCATCAATCCCGAACTCGGTGAGGAAGAGGCGGACGACGCTCTCAAAGAGAACGAATTCTCGGAAGCAAAAGCGTTTCGGTGGACCTCAACTAAGGTGCAAATTGATCGTTGTCGATCAAAAATCAACCCACCGAAAAGCATTACTGTTCGTGCTCTCCTTAATGAAGCCGACATCACCTCTGGCGAGGGTGTGCCTCCCAATTCCCTTGTCCTTTCCCAATTGCGCCTGAAGTTTGTCAGCTTCCTGCTTAATCTCACCATCGTCATCATGCTCATCCTCCTGGAGCTTCACCCCTTGCTATTGAGCCCCAATTCTTACGTTCTTTTATCGGCTCTGTTGGCTCTAGGACATCAATGAAAGGTCCCTCTAGGCTTGCTTGACTTCTTTTACCTGCACTCCTACTCTCGAATCCTCAACCTTTGTAGACGCTTGAGCCTCTGTCCTCAAAAGAACTGTAGGTGCTTTGACTTAAAGACCTCTAACTTCAGATATTGGAACAACAACCCCATGCTCATAGAAGGAAATTGGATGCCCCCAAAGCTCCTCGACTTCCCTCTCAGAGTTCTAATATCCTCACTCCCCTGATGCTTCTTCATCAGCGAAGATTCTTCAATGGTCATATCCCCCTTCAACGAGCAATTTTCAATGTCAACTTTTTCTTCATCTAATATTCCTCAACGCTTATTTTTATTTATTGTTCAATATTTGTCAATGCTACTTTTATCATTGAATATTTCTTAATGCTAACATCTTCTTTTCGAAACAGCTTTCCTCATCTACTCCAACCCTTTTTTCATCAATGATGAACACATCCTTTGGATCTCCGAGCACTTGGTTCATGGCTTATGACCGACTACGCATTTTGTCTCCCCCACCTCTCTCTTCGATATGGCAGACAATCGTAGCTTTGTGGATTTCACCAGGTACTCCAAGCCCTTTGAGCTTGATACCGACATCATGAAATGGATCATCGAGGTCGAATCTCCCTTCCAACTCGACCCCGACACTCCGAGATTAATTGAGGCAGCTGCTCAGCTCAAGCAAAAAGCTTCAGTGCAAAGTCCCCTCAAAACTACCAAGATCCTTGAAGATACGTCCTCTGATCAACTTGGGACATCTAAGAAAAGAGAGCGGAGCTCTCAAATCCATATTGTATCAGTTAAGGATCCCTTCCAAGAAAAGAGGCACAAGTCCAACCCCGAGACCTCTAAGCTTTTACCATCACTGAGAGAAAATCCAAGCTGTGACGTCGAGGGCTCCCTACTGCATGAGCAACATCTCATGTCAACTTCCTCGCGTCTAATGCTTGCTCCTCCATCTCCAGCTAATCTCCAAAGTTTTACTTTTCCTTCTCTTTTTTTATTACTCTCATGCTAATGTTTTGACTTCCCATCACAGCTTCTAAACATAATGCTCTGCCAACGATGAATTTTTCTCAGCCTACACCTTAAACTCCTCGGCCCCAATTTCCCACTCCTGCGTCTTCAAGCCAGAGTTTCCCCTTGCTCAACCCTGATGAGCCCTTGTTTGGGAATATTGATGCAGTAACCCTTCTCGCTAAGAAACTAAGCCGGCGCGGTCGGAATTGCAACTTTGGGGAAGATCATATGGCAACTTCCCTTTCAACTCTGTTCGATGTAACCTTCTTACCATTTTTCCTTTACTACTTAACATTTCTCGTGCATGCATGTTTTCCCTTTTTCTTTCTCTTTTTTGGAAATCATCTTGCTCATAAGATCACTTTTTCTCATTCGCAGGCCGTGCTGCACACCTAAACTGCCTATATGGCTCTGGATACTGCCAACCAAGTCTTGCAGATTCAACTCTCCAACGCCCAGAAGGAGTTTGAAGCTATGTAGAAGCGAGTGCCCACGTCAGAGAAATCCATCAAGGATCTTTTCGACGAGCTCTCTCTCGCAGAAGAGCAACCGCTCTCTCGAGAAGTGGAGCTCGAAGTTGCCCGAGCCAGAATCGAAGCTTTAAAAGATGATGCTACTGCCTCACAGGCTCACATAGATTCTTTAGAAGTTCAACTACATGAGCTTGATCTAGCTCGCGATAAGGAATTAAAAGTCAACCAAAGAGAAATCAGGCTCGATACTGCTAAGTATTTTTGGCTAGCTTGGAATCAAGCCCTCATCCTTGCTGCCGAACGCATCTACAATGATCCAGACATTGTGGATGAGATATTCCATTGCTTCGGTGAATACGAGCCTCCTTTTGGGTTTCTGGCCGGGCAAGTTTCCACTCCCCCTAAGCATTCCGACGATAAACCTTCTAAATCCTCGGCCCTACCTTCCCACTAAACCGATGCCACAATCTTGAGGACTCACAGGCCGCTGCTGAAGTTTCCAACACCGCTGAAGGAAACTCAGAGACCCCAGTAAATTCATGAAGGCCCCAATTTCTTGCTTTTTAGGCACATTACTACGATATTTTGTAGACGATGTTATGAACTTTCAACTACTTTCCTTTACTTTTAATTTCTCATATCGTCTAGACTTTTGCATCCTCATATAGAACAGATTTTTTGATATATTTGAGTCCATGAACATCTTGTCATCATCACATGGGCTCGATGCACTTTCGGCCCACGAGCAAATCCTAGTCTCGACATAGCCCTTTACTTTTGGCCCACAAACAATTGCCAAATTTGCCCCCCCTTAAATAAGCAAGCCCATGCATCTCTTCATTATTTACTAACTCAACACATTGATAATTGACAAAAAGTTTTCGGCGTGTCACGTGAAAATCCAATATCTTTGTTGCAACCTTTATCCCGCTTACTTGCTGGATTCCTCTACAACCGTTCGTCTCAAGAGATTGACAACCCCTTCTTTGACCGTACTTCCTCGATTTGAACTTGTTTTTATCTCACCGATCACATCTTTCGTTAATAGAGTCCTTCTCCAATTTCTTTAGTGAGCAGAAACCCTAGGTGTCTTACCAATAGGCCGATAAATTTACTCCTCTCTGCACACTCTTCTCGTACCTCTGAGGAATTACGGTAGCCATGTCTGGTACCTTTCTGAGATCGATTTTTCCCTAGACTCTCCTTCATGGAGCTTTAACTACTCCCTTCCCCTTCCTCCTAGATATGGGAAAGGGAAAGAATTACCTTGGGAAATTCCTCAAGGTATAGTCTGAATGACTGCTGACTCCTACCCTGGGAATTTCTCAGCGAGGTATAGTCTCAACTTACATCTTGTCTCGCTTTTTATCTTTCTTACACATCTTAATGTGATTTTTGGTGTATTCACAAGTCCCCTTTTGGCATGGCCACGAGCTCGGAATGGTCGGATGGTGCTGTACAACATTTGGAGAAACGCGTACGACGTGTTGAGGACGAGGTCACTTCTATGGAGCCATGTCTCATTGCTGGCCCAGATCAAACTCGCCGCTCTCCTATGAGTAAGAGTCACAGCGATGATGGATTTGATCACTATTATCATCGCTCACCACATATCTACAGGCGTCTCACTTTTCATGGCCTCGAGCTGGAGTTGGAGGGAGCTCATGCCAGGATCGACATCCTTGAAGTCGCCATCATTCGTCTTCGCAGTGATCTTGCTTATTCAGAGGCTACCATTAAACATTTAAAGGCTAATGCTGATCAATACTGAAACGAGGTCAGCTTCGTATATGACCGAGGCTTGCTTGTTGCTTCCGCTTATCACACTGATTATTCTTCAAAGCCGAATGCCCCTCAACACTTCCTGCCAGTGTACCCAGGTTCTCCAATGCATTGATGCAGCTACCCGAGACCAAACTCATTTCAAAGTCCTCGATTGTGTGGCTCTTTTTTTCTCCTTAGCTTTTTTCCCTTTTTAGAATTCTCAAAAGTCCACCATAGTATTTCGGTGGCAAAATAATTTTGAGCTTACGTGGTGCAAGCTCTATTATTTCTTTCAACATGCATAAATTTACTTACATGTGTATCCTTGCTTGTATACCTCACTTACATGCGTATCTTATGCCCCCAATATCTTTTGACAGATTAATCTCGTTGAAAGACATTCTCACAAGAATAAGGCATACTCTAAGGTTTACATTTCACTGCTGGTTTTCCACCGTGCAACGAAGTTTCACTTGCCCTCACGTTGGATTTGCCAGAAAAACGGCTTACGCTGTACCTATATTACACCGTGTACATTTTCTCGTTGCAAGCTAACTTGTAGCTTTTGATCATATTTTTGCCTTTTTGCTCTAAGCTTCATGGCCATGCTTATGCCAATTTTCCCGAGGCTTCCTGGCCTTACTCCCACCATTCTGCTCTAAGCGTTTTGATCTCCTTTTACGCCATTTTTCCTAAGGCTTTTTGGCATAACATTTATTTCATTTTTCCAATAATATGAATCTATACTTATTTCAATCACAACCATACCATAGAGGAATGCTCAATATGATGCAATGCCATTTCTTCAACAGGTTTTTGGCCTCAAGCAACATTTATTCATTTCTTTCAACCGCCTTAGCACAGACATTACAAAATTTATAGAAAGAAAACAATTCATGCGAATGTACCTCCCAAGGATCATTGATCATACTTTTTCAAATACACAGAATTCCAAGGCCTTGGGAGGCATTGTTCGGTACTAATTTCCTCTAATCTATAAGCGCATTGGCTATATGTTTCGATGACTGGAAATGGTCATTCCCAAGCGGCTTCAAATTTTGCTGCCCCATGTGCCCTTGTACTCTCCACCGTCTATGTGACGACCCAGAACAGAATCAGTATGAGAAATCAGCTTAATTCGCGAGTTAGCGTATCATCGTAGATTTCCGATAATGGATTTACTCGCCAGGTTTGATAACGACTAAATCATTGGCCGAGAATTGGAGCTGAGTTTCTTCTCGAGAGTCGTTGTACGTGTGATTTCGAGTTCGTGGGCGATTCCAGATCGTTATTTGGACGACCGAGGAATAAATTATGAATATTTGAAGTTTTGATATAATCGGGTTAAATTAGTGGCTTTCTTAACGACTAAATTACCGGACGAGAATTTGGTTTCAGATTCTTCACAAAAGATGTTGAGAATTTAATTTAGAGCTTGTGGGAACTTCCAGAGCATTATTCTGAGTTACAAAGATTAAGTTATGAATATTTTCAATTGTTGATTATTTGGTCGAATAAACATGTGTTGGATTGAACAGTTGACTGTTTATCGGATTTGTCGATGTGTTTGACTTCGGGTGGTAATTGAAGAACTTGTCGAGATGAGTTTGTTGCCGCAAGAATTATCGAAATCGGAATTATGACGAGAAAGTTACGGGTATTTGAAGTTTGCCGAAAAGTGAATTATGGAGGTTTCCATTTTGGGTAAGTATTTAAAGTGGGTTGCCTTAATTGGAAAGTCAACTATTCATTGCTGGTGTTAACTTGGTCAACGCGGGGGAGATGGGTTGTGCGACGGTGATCGACGGCCACCGGCGGTGGCACGCCGTCCGGCCACCTCCGGGCTTGGCGTTGGTCCCTTCCGGTGCGCCCCGGCCACCCCGTTCAGGTTCCGGCCTCCTCTTACGGTGTGGGTCGCCGGAAGGAGGGAGTTTTTCGGTTTGAAATTGGAAGAAAAGTGGTGAATTCGGGTTGCATGAATCCGGCCGAATTGAGCTGCAATTTGGAGTGGGCTTTGAAGCTCTCATCACCTAGAAGCTACCATGTAAGTTTGGTGTTCCAATTCATCTTGTACATGGAGAATTTTGGAATTGAAATTTTGATTGGAATTCGGTTTTTCATGAAATTGACATGGGTAGAGTGAGAATTGGTCTTCGATGCAGTTGTGAAAGTTGCTCAGTGGGTGATTTGGAGTGGAATAGAGGTTGCTCCGCCGGAAAATTTTCCGTTCGGGTGGCGCCGCCGTCGCCAGCGGTGGTCAACGGCGATCAACGGTCAAACTTTGACTTTTTGGGGTTTTCGACAAGTTGCATGTCGTTTCACTCGAAATCGCGCCCCGATCGCAGTGGGGAGGTTCGTTTTTCGAATTGAGCGTCCGAAATTATAGCGAAGTATTTAGGTGTGATTATCGGATTTTCGACAGTTCGTCGACATTGAATTATTTTCCGAGAACGGTTGTTTCTCGTGATTTGATTTGAGTTGTCGAGTTATGATTTTGAGAAATGGATTTTGTGATTATTCAGGGGTTCGTGATCGTTCGTTTGGCGATGGATTTTCCGCCGGATCACGGGTTAACGCGAACTGCGTTACACTAGTCTGTGAGTGGACAATTTCTTTTCACGGATTGATTGCGAGTCTTTCATATATGATTTTCGAACTTGAGCATGCAGTTTAATCGTGATTTTTATGAGCATGTGTTTTACGATTATACATATACGGATATGCGTATACATACATATATATATATTATGTTTTATGTATGTGCATGAAAAGGATTTATGATTTGGTTTACACAGAGTACAGTCTCAGTATATGTTGTTGTATTGATACACATTGGCTTCTCGGCTGATCCCCGAGTACGCTCCGGGGGGGACAGATATCCTGACCAGAGACCTTTCTGGCTAGGAATCACGTGTTGGTCTGAGATCCCGTGATTTAGACTGTGCTATCGCGTTGAAGTCCATGAGTGATTCCGCGATATTTATGATGCATGCTCTGTACGCGTGAGGAGTTAGAGTCTCCCTCGTGTACGTACGCGTGAGGAGTTAGAGTCTCCATCGTGTACTGTTTCTTTATTTATGCATTTAGACTCGCATATGTTTTTATAACTTATATATTATTCGACGAAAGACATTTATTTTCGTCCACTCACTCTAACAGTTTTCATGTCTTTCCCCTGGGCTTTTTGGTTTTCGTGCCCAGTTTGCAGTTCAGATTCTGGTGTCGCACGTCGTGGTTGGAGGCATAGTGCTCGAGCTACCTTATTTCTTTCAGTAGGTTTATTGTTCTACCTACTGTGGTATACTTATATGATTATACATTAGAGGTCGCTCTGAGTTTTCTGATGTATGTTTTTATACGATTTTTCCCCGGATTTCAGTAAAGTACAGATATATTTACTACTTTACATTATTGTTGACATATTGAGAAATCCGAATGGGATTGGTGCCCACGGTTTGATTTTTGTGGCTTAGGATGAAGTGTATTTTCCGTGTGCAGGTAATGGTAATTCCACGTTAGTAACGAAACTCTGCCGAAATTTTGATGGTTTTTGTTGGTTGGTGTTTTCGAAAGGGTTTGATTCTGGTTTAGGGAGCTAAATCGGGGTTGGGTCCTTTCAGTCTATTTTAGTACTAACTCTCCTACCTCAAAGGCTCGAGGACGAACACCCCTTATTGAAATACTTCTTCACCTGATTTTGGTAGTTTGCCACTTGAGCTGTAGCAATTTCTTGCCGCTCTTTTAGAAAATTAAGTTCAGAAGCCATGCGTTCCTCATTGTTGCCCTCGGCGTATGATACTGTCCTAATCATGGGATAAAAATTCTCAATCGAGATTATGGATTCTACTTCATAGACCAATGCATAAGGAGTCTCCTTGGTAGTCCTCATTTGTGTCGTTTTGTAAGCCCATAACACTTTTGGTATTTTGTAGACCACAGTCCGTGCTTCTTTTCCAGCCTCTTCTTTACTCCTTCGAAGATTATCCGATTGATGATCTCAACCTGACCATGTCCTCTCGGATAGCTCATTGAGGAAAACCTCAATTTGACCCCATACTTGTCGCAGAAGTTGCCAAAGGCTGAGTTGTTGAATTGTGTACAATTATCAAACAATTTCTCGTGGCACCTCAAACCTACATATTATTTATTTCCATACGAAGCTGATCACATCTTTTGAAGAAATGATGGCATACGGCTTTGCTTCCACCCACTTAGTGAAGTAATCGATTGCTACAAGCATTAACTTCAACCCTCCCAGAAGCCCAAAAATATCCATCCCCCAACGAGCAAATGGCCATGGTCCTAATTGAGTAACAAGTTCTTATGCAGGTGCATGGTTCACTGGTGCATTTTTCTGACAGCGCACACATTTTTTCACGTACTTTTCTGACTCTCTCATCATATATGGCCAAAACTATCCTTGTGTTAATATTCTTTTGGCCAAACTTCTGCCCCCAATGTGACTCCCGCAGGCCCCCTCATGTACCTCTTGTATGATTCGTCCACCAACATGTAATGGTCCCATACATTATAACAGGGTTCGTTAAACGATTTCCTATAGAGCACATCCTCAATTAAGCAATACCTTAAAGACTTCATGCATAACTTCCTGGCCTCAATGGATCCTCCAGGTTGAATTTCGAATTCTAAGTAGTTAATTATCTCCCATCTCTAATCATTTGGAATTGAGTCAATCATCATAACTCGTTGCTCCATTTTTTCCTTGATGCTGGGAATTTCAAGCACGTCTATACGAAAGACAATCGGTTCTTGAGTAAATCCTGATGCTACTTTCGCCAACTCATCCGCTTGCTGGTTTTCCTCCCTCGGTTATTTCACCAGCGACACTTGTTCAAACTCTCTGATCATCACTAGCACTAGTTCTTGATACTCACACATTCTGGAATCTCTCATTGCATAATCGCCCTTTGATTGTCCCACCACAAGTTGTGAGTTAGAATGTATCTGAATGGGACAGATTCGCAACTGCTTGGCCAACTTCAAACCAGTCACCAATGCTTCATATTCTGCCACGTTATTTGATGCAGGGAAACTTAAATTCGTGGCACAATCTAGGTTGAATCCTTTCGAACTTTTCAACACAATTCCAATCCCTGCTCCTACATAGTTCGATGATCCATTGACATTCATTTCCTATACAGAATCTTCCCAAGGTGTGTTGTCAATGGCTAATGGAAAATGACACTCCACCAAGAAATCTACTAGCGCCTGCCCTTTTATAGATGTCTTCGGCTTAAATTCGATATCGTGCTCGCTCAATTCTATAGCCCATTTCATCATTCTTCCCGAAGCATATAGTTTAGACAAAATCCCCCCGATGGGCAAATTGGTATACACTGATATCTCTCTTCCTTCAAAATATTTTTGGAGCCTTCTTTTTGCGTGCACTAATGCCAAAATAATCTTTTTCGCCGGTGTGTACCTTGTCTCGACATCAACCAAATTGCGACTAACAAAAGAAACTGGCCACTAAAAAGTGCCTTCCTCCTTGAATAAGGTAGCACTTATCGCGACCTATGAGACAACCAAATATAAGCACAAGGGTTCCATATCTTTAGGAAAGATGAAGAATTGCTTGTTGGCGAGGTATATTTTAAATCAAAAAAAATCCTTCTTTTGCTCGTCACCCAAAACTCTTTGCCCTTGGTCTTTAGCGCTGTGAAAAATGGTTTGCAACGATCAGTCATTCTCGAAATGAATCGACTCAATGCCGCAACTCTCCCTGTTAACACTTGAATGTCTTTCTTGGTGGGCTCTTGCATGTTTCTTATGGCCTTCACCTTCTTTGGGTTTGGTTCTATTCCCCTCCTATTGACAATGTAACACTGCCCCAATGCTACCCCGAAAATGCACTTTGTCGGGTTGAGTTTCATCCCATATTTGCACAAAACCCCAAAGGTCTCTGCCAAATGTTTAATGTGATCGATTTTATGCTTGCTCTTCACCACCATGTCATCGATATATGCCTCCATCGTCTTCTCTAATTGATCCTTGAACATCATATTGATCAACTGTTGATAAGTAGCGCCGGCATTTTTTAATCCGAATAGCATAACCTTGTAGCAATGAAGTCCTATTTCTAATACAAAAGTTGTCTTCAACTGATCTTCGGGTGCTAAGGGTATTTGGTTGTATCCAAAATATGCGTCCAAGAACGATAATTTCTCGTAGCCTACTGTTGCATCCACCATTTGGTGTATCTTGGGAAGCAGGTAGCTATCTTTTGGACAAACTTTGTTCAAGTTGGTAAAATCACTGCACACTCTTCATTTCCCATTCTTCTTCTATACAACGACCACGTTTGAAATCCATGTCGGGCACCATACTTCTCTTATGAGACCCACTTCAAGCAACTAGTCAATTTTGTCACTGGTTATTTGATTATGCTATAGTGCATATCTCCTTGTCTTTTGTTGATAAGGAACAAAACTAGGATCAGTGTTCAACTTGTGACAAGGTACTTTCGGGTTGATCCCCAGTATATCCTTATGTGTCCATGCGAATACGTCTTGGTTTGCCTGCAAGAATCTCACTAATTCACATGCTTCTTCCTCGCTCGGTAACTCCCCTATCCAAACAGGTTTCTTCCGCTCTTCGTCGAGAAAAACATCTTGGGTTCCCTCCATTGTGACTGAAAATTGTTGTTCATCCTCACTCACATTGGCTGTCCCCCCAGGCCTCCCTATAATTGCTACAAGGCCGATGGACCAGCGTCTTTGCACCTTTGCTTAGGATAATTCTTCCTTATTTCCATTGTATACAAACTTTTCGCTTGTGGTTGATCTCCTCCAATTGACACTACTCACTTGCGGTCCTAAGATATAAAATTCAGTACCTGATACCTCATTGATGCTTTCGCGTCCATTTGGTGCAGCCATCCTTGACCAAGCATGATATTATATGACGAAGTTTTATCGATGATAACAAAAGTTAGCTCGACCCTCTTCCCAGATGTAACGACCGGTAAAGTGACCTCCCCAAAGGGCCAGGTTTCAGTGCCATCATAGGTTAACACAGGGGACTTACTCCTTCTCACGTTCTTCGGGTCTATCCTCAACTTCTCAAAGGTGCCATAGTAAATAATGTCTACGCTGAATTTCGATCCCGTCCTTGCTTGAGAAACTGATTAGGGTTTCTCTATTTTTTTTTTCGTTCACTGATCCCCATTCCACCTGACAAATCCTCCTTATCTTTTCAGCCTGTCATGATTCATTCCTAATGCGAACTTCTTCTTCTTGCATGGTTGATGAATCCTCATGTATAACGAGAATTTCTCTTACGGGAGGCTCATCGTCGACATTTATTCGTTGTTGTTGCACTTCTACTTCTTCTTGCTTGAATTGCAAGAGCTTGCGTTGGTTCTCTTTTATGGCCGGCTTGATAGCCTCACAAGTGTTAATGCCATGCCCTTTAGTTTTGTGAAATATACAATAATGCTTGCGTTCAAACATGTCTGAGGATTTGGTTTGTGGTGGCGGTTCCTTGAAGATGCAGGGCTTTATGTAAACCATGGCTCTCCATTCACGCCCCATTTCTCTCGCTTTTCCTACTGCTTTGGAAATTTGTCTTTGCTCCCAACCTGGGTTTTTACTCGTTCCTGCTTTATTGAAGGTTCTGGCTCTGAATTATCCTCGACATTTGTTGCCATTCTCCCGCGCCGAAAACTTCTCCCTTTTTCCAGTCTTATGTCACCCTCTATTTTGTCAAGGATATCGTCCATATTCTTTGGAGGCCTTTTGGTTAATTCCTCGAAGAGGGGTGATCCATCTAACAAACCTTCGTGAAAGGCAATCACTGCCACGCTTGAGTCACAGCTGATGCTTGTCATTTCCTTCTTGAACCGGTCAAAATACTTTTCTAGTTTCTCTCTGTGCCTCTATTTCACATTAATAGTACTGATAAATCCTTCCCTTGCCTCCTTGAACAGAAATACTATGAGATAAATGCTTGGGTGAGCTCATCGAAGCGGGAAATTGAGTTCGGTTCTAGCTCTCTGAACCACTTAGCTGTCGGCCCAGACAAACTTGATGGGAAGAGTTTGCATATCAATCTTTCGTCGACAATTTCAATCCTCATTACTCTAGCGTACTCTTTTTGATGATCAACTAGGTCAGTTATGCCTGTGTATTTAGTAAGTGATGGCACAGAGAAATGCCTTGGCTTCATGTTCTTAGAATGCGACTAGTAAATAGGGATTTGATGATTCCTTTAGCTATTTCAGCAGCAATATCTTGTGGTCTGGATCCCTTGGCCTCTTTGATGACTTCAGTGACTAGTTCCTTCAAACGACGACCTGTTGGAGCTGAATTGCTCGAAAATTTCTCAGTGTAGACCTCACCTCCCCGATATTTGTTCATTGGTTCATAATTTTCATCGGATGATTCATCGTTTTTCTCTGAGTAGTCGTCCTAAGGTAAGCTATCCTCTGAAGCTTCATCATCCTCTCTGATATTCTTTGCTCGTCTCTGCCTTCTTTCCTTTTCTTTTCCTTTGAGGCGTTCCAGCTCTAGCCACATTCTTTGAATATCCTTAGCGGTGAAGTTTTGCTCAAGGATACTCCTCTTCCTTCTTGAGCCAGCTCTCTTTGAGCTTTCCCCGTTCTCACGTATGACCCGAACTTACTCTACAAGCCTCTTTTCCACCCGCCTAATAGTTCATTCCATAGAGATTTCCCCACTTTCAGCTTCGTCTGACGAGTTGCCATCGTTGTTGTGTGGCAAGCTTTGGTTATCTACATTTTCATGTATGCTTGATGCCATCGGTTCCCACAGACGGCGCCACTTGTTGGAGCGTAAAAAATCGGCGAAGACTAATTACCTCAACAAGACCAATCAACGAACACCAAACACACCACGTCAGAAATTGACTCTTCAACGCCAAATATGTGTGTGTGTGTGTGTGTGTGGGGGGGGGGGGAATGGGCAGTGTACCTGCATAGACAAATGTGTGTGTGTGCGAATGCATCAAACTAAAGTGCAGCTGATATTTATAGGCAGAAATTCTCCCCAAAAATAGGGATAATAACGTGGACTTCAAGAATGGGATCAGCCTCCGTTGAGAACTTCTCATCGGCGTCGTCCTCAAACCTCTCAACCGTTGTAGCACATTCTCCACCTTTCCCTCGCTTTCCACAGCATTCATGCTATCTTTTTGTTAACCAACAAGACTGAGTCATTTTAACACTCACACATCCATGCCCATTTAAGCGCTCGCCTTTTTTTCGTTACTAGACCCATCTTCATCTTTTACTCTAACCTAGCCTTGTTGTCTTTACTTATTCTTTGGCCTCTTTTTTCCCTCAGCTCATTACTCATCTTTGACTGAAATTTTATCCCCACAAGTACCGTCTGCTCTGACAATCTGGAATCGGAGAGAATCGCCAACAAAAGAGATAGCATTCATAGCAACAGTACGCGCAAGAGGATGTATGATGATGATGATGGTTTAAGAGAGAGTGGATATAATGTGGACTTTCATAGGAAGAAATATGATGATGGCTATTGCTACAACTCATCAAGACGTAGGACGCCGAGATCTCAACGTGATCATGTTCAGAAAGATCGATGGTGGCGGAAAATTATAGAAAGGAAAAATGTACGAGCTTATGAAAGATTATGAACACTTGCTTTCATCGGGTCATATTTTCTTTAAACCTTTCAGTTTTATCTCATTGTTGTGAATTATTATTTAGTAATTATTTATGATCATAGCAATATATTCTGTCAAACTGCTTCATGAAAAATAAGCATACCAGCAACTTTCATTGTAAAATAAAACCATGATCACAATACTAGTTTAGATATAATTTCCGCGTACGTGCTTGAATACAAATTTAAGAAAGTGAGCATCAAAATAAGTACAGTAAATATATACCCAAGTTATTTGGATATTACATCCTGCTTTTGGGTATATATATCAAGTACGTTATCCTAATTAATTAGTACCTCCAAGAAGACCCTTAAGTTTCTTAATCTCAGCAGTGTCAAGGAGTGTAGTCTCTGCTATCAATTGAGTAGACAAGTTGCTTGCAAACAATGCAACCTCCAATAGCTGAACACCGGGGTTGTCACTATTGAAGCTAACAAATAAAAGGGCTGGCGTATCACCAACATTCTTCTGAAAGTGGAGCAAACCTTGAGGAATGATCATAATGTCACCCTTTTTCATAATGTCAGCCCTTGAGCAAACCTGGAGGAATACTCCAGCAAACATATAAGGAGGCAGAAAAGAAATCAAAAATCCATTTATTGTTCATACTCTATAAGAATCAACTTTCAACATGGCTAATTGCTTCACACATGAAGCTAGTAAAAACATAATAACAGCTTCTTCAAATGCATTAATGCTAAAGCACTGCTACACTGGAGCTACATGAGGAAACAGTAAGTGACATTATTTAGTAACGATATATTGGTAATTTGTGCATATATCGAGAGACCTCAGTTGGTACCACCAAGAAGAGCCTTGAGTTTCTTGATCTCAGCAGTGTCAAGAAAAGTGGACCGTGCGATTAGTTCAGTAGGTAAATCGTTTTGAAACAACGCGTTGTGAAGAATCTGCAGGCCGGGGCTGTCACTACTGAAGCTAACAAACTCAAGGGCAGGAGTATCACCTGTATTCACTTGGAAATGCAATAGCCCTACAGGGAAGACCATGATGTCACCCTTCTCAAGAGTTTTCAGATAAACTTTGTTATCCGAGGAAATGAACCCTGCGGTAATTGTTCCTTCGACAACAAGTACTATCTCTGAAGCTCCATGGTGGGTGTGCATGGGGACAACTCCACCAACAGCCAAGTCAGCGCGAGCTAGCGCAACGCCAAGGCCATTCAAACCGGGGAATTGAGAGGCAAATGCGGTGGTGATACCGGCTTTGATCATGTTTGAGGTGTTACCAGGAACTCCAAGGGCAGAGTAGACGAAATCATCCACGGTAACGTTGGCAGGGTCTTTGCAAGAGTAGCCTGCAGGGCCTTGAGGTGCACTGTAGTCTGCAACGCAGAAGTCTTGCACAGCAGCATATGAACAGGAGACGATGAGGGAAAATACAAAGAGGATAGTGCAAGTCATGATGATAGACTTTCTGCAATAGGCCGGTATATCTGTTTTGTTTTAGCTTATGTTTTTGATGTGTTCCTTATGAAGCAAGAAGGATCTATATATAGAGAATGATTTCACCATATTTAGCCACCGCAGTTGATTTCTTGGAATGTATTCATGTGCTAGACGTCACGTACGTAGTCATTTTGGAGTTTGATTAGTACAATAATGACGTTGACTGCAGCCTGCAGGTCATTCTTCTTCTCTCAAACATATTAACCTGAATTAACAAAGGCGTAACGCTTCATCTTTATCCATATTCTTTTACGTTGAACAAACAAAACCATTTACGTTTCATTTGACTATTTCAGAGCTTCTGGTAAAGTACGAAAAATGTTGAGCTTCAACTCATAATTTATTAGTTTAATGCTCCTTAATTATTTTTCTACATAGAACTAATTGTTTTCATAAATCATACAACGTAATAAGATGCTTGGTTTCATAAATAAGCTCTCTATATGACTATGGATATGAAACCAGTGTTGAGTTTCCGAGCTGTTACCATATTTCTGAAGGTCGTTTAGGCCAAATCTTTGATATTTATGTTCCCTGACTGGCCTCTTCATTTGAATACAATAATTCCATATTAGAATCTTAGACCCAGTTTGGATAACTGTGCTGTGACAATAACAGGTTTCAGCTTAGGAAATTTTGTGCTAATGCGCAACGCATGATAGGGGCTAAAATATATAATATGTGGTAACAAAATTTCCTATTTCTTAATCTGTAATATAGAGAAAATTGATCGGCTTCTATTTTTTGCAAGAAATTAATAGAAAAAATTAGTGATTTTGAATTACAGTGCCGGCTACTTCGATATGCCACCTTTCTTTACTCTGCCTTTCCCTCTCTTTCTGCTCTGCTCTCTCTCTGTTTTCACTCTGTTTTTCTCTGCTCAGCCTGTTTCATCTAATTAACCATCATCGGTTAATTTTATTTTTTCATAAATTAGACATCCGAGATAGACGGGGCAAATTTCAATTTACGGTACATGCATTCTCATCTTAATAAGGATACAGACAATGCAGCATTTGCAATGAAACCAGCACATTTAAGCACAGAGAAACACTAACTGGAGTACAAATTCAAAAAGCGCAAACTGGCATGAGCAAGCTTACACTTACAGCGGGCCATCTCAATAAAATAACAAAACAAGAATACAAGATGACATAATTAACACATTGGTATCTCTAGCTAAGACACCTTAATTTAATTAGTACCACCAAGAACACCCTTAAGTTTCTTAATCTGAGCAACATCGAGGAAGGTGGTCGCTGCAACCAATGAGGTTGGTAGGTCATTTTTAAACAATGCAAAGTCCAAAATCTGCAGACCAGGGCTAGCACTACTGAAGCTAACAAATGCAAGTGCTAGAGTATCGCCTCCATTGACCTGGAAGTGCAACAAACCTTGGGGGAAAACCATACTGTCACCCTTCTCAAGAGTTTGTAGATAAACTGTGTTGGCCGAATCAACAAACCCGGCACAGATTGTCCCTTCCACAACAATCAGGACTTCTGAAGCTCCCGGGTGTGTGTGAAATGGGATGACTCCATCAACAGCCAAGTCTAGACGAGCCATAGAAATGCCAAGGCCATTGACACCAGGAAACTGAGCAGCAAATGCAGGTGTGACTGCAGCTTTGATAATGTTGGTGGTGTTACCAGCCATGCCTAGGCCTGAGTACACAAAGTCATCTACGGTAACTTTTGTAGGCATCTTGCAGGAGTAGCCTGCAGGGCCTTCAGGAGCTGCCAAGTCTGCGACGCAGAAGTCTTGAACAGATGCATGGGTTGAGGAGAGGAAAAGGAAAACTGTGAAGAAGATAGGGAACATCATCATCACTTAGTGCAACAAGTTTAGGCCGCCAATGTTTAAATTTCTTGATAGGGAAATTGGGATGATATATATATATATATATAGTGGGATAGTGATAATATTATGAGCCATTGCAATTAGTTGGTTCGAATATGTCCATGAAGGATTCACATGTGAAGCAATCTGGGGCGTTCACGTTGAATGGTAAAGACAGATTGTTTTCAAGCTATGATTTGCATGTGGCGTTGATATTTTTCCTCGTATAGCAACAAGACGCCTCTTTCTGTTTTCTTTTGAAATGCAGTAAATAACACTCTAGAATCATCGCTGTTATTGTAAGGTTCTTATCATTGAAGCTTCTTCATCAGTAAGATTTTCCAAGTAACCCCCAGTTGGGGAAGTTTTAATGTACTAGTTGTTGCTATAATGCTAGCCTATTACCATTTTTAAAGAGAATGAGTATATAGTACTGCACTGTTTGCTCATGAATTACTGGTCTAATTCATGTGTCGCTAACTTGTCTTTCGATCTTCACCAATCATAGAACTGTTCTAACATTTGAGGTAAGAGATGGTAAATCAGATTGTGGTCCTTGAGCTTGGGAGAAAAGATATGGAGGCATAAGAAGACATTTTGACAGCTAACCGGTGTCATGCCAGAAGATTGGAATTCTGTGGATATCAGAAACTCCCAATCTTTTAGGGTTCTTGGAATTCATCATTGGATGGTAAAGTGTATTTCTAGATTCTGTCTGTTTGTAACTTTTACTGTAAGCTTCTTCTAGCATTAAACCTGTACGTTCTTAGACGATGACACCAATGCCACATTACTTACAGGATTTGATCCAGAGTATAATACCCTAGTATAGTTGGTGCTACTCTTAATGCCATGCTTTTGTCAGCTTAGGACGTACACGCAATGGTATTAGTGCAGCCGATTGGTAGTTGTCGTCCAAATTAAGCATTAGTATAATCCACTGGTGGTACCATTAGTGCAAAGTTTTGGTATTTAACAATGCATTGGTTCTTATAGCGCAAAACTACAAACCTTCAGTAAATTCAGTACTACTGCTTGATACTTAGTATGTAGGTACAGTTTCTGTAATCCAGTGGTATTGATATAATGTCGATAGCTCATTTAGGTACCTCAGTTAACTAGTTTAGTCTGTATGTTTAGATACAATATCAACTCGCCAAACACTGCTGCAAAAACTGTATCAAAAAAGAATGGATCTGTATCGGGAAAAAAAAACAATGCTGCACAAATTATACAATGATCAGTTAAGATGTATATAGACATCTCTGTTTGTATCCATGTGTATCTAAGGTAATACTGTCTGGCCAGCAGGAATTAAGTTTTAAGACATTAATATTATTTAACATGTTGGAAAGCTTATGTAGTACCAGACGAAGATCATAATGAGAATATCAGATTAACACAAAAATGCAGACAAATTAAATGTGGCATTTGCCCGCAACATAATTGTTGCCTCACCGGTCCAACTGGATCACACGGTAAGACTTATACAAGCATACATGAATTCACTGCTGAATGAAAAACTGCTACTGACCTGAAGAATCTTACACTTACTGACCTTCTCAAACACAAAAACAAAGAAAAGGAAATGAAGGGAAATGGACAACATACTTTTACAAAGTAAATCACAACACATCCTAATTAGTACCACCTAGAACACCCTTAAGTTTCTTGATCTGAGCAACATCTAGGAAGGTGGTCGCTGCAACCAATGAGGTAGGCAAATCATTTTTGAACAGAGCAAAGTCCAAGATTTGCAGACCGGGGCTTGGACTACTGAAGCTAACAAATGCAACTGCTGTACTACCACCTGCATTCACTTGAAAGTGCAATAGCCCTTGAGGAAAAATCATAATATCACCCTTCTTAAGAGTCTTCAGATAAACTGTGTTAGCTGATGAAATGAACCCAGCAGTAATGGCTCCTTGCGTGACAAGCAAGACTTCTGAAGCTCCGGGGTGTGTGTGGAATGGGACAACTCCACCAGCAGCCAGGTCTAGACGAGCCAGTGAAATTCCAAGACCGTTAACGCCTGGAAATTGAGCAGCAAATGCAGGGGTGACTGCAGCTTTGATAATGTTTGTGGTGTTACCAGCAACACCTAGGCCTGAGAATACAAAGTCATCCACGGTAACTTTTTCAGCCTTCTTGCATGAGAAGCCTGCAGGGCTTTCCGGAGCTTTGAGGTCTGCAACGCAGAAGTCCTGCACTGCTGCATGAGAAGTCGAGAGGAGGAGAGCAAATGAGAACAAGATAGGGAAAATCATCTTCGATCACTTGATTAATTAGTCTGAGTACTTGCGCGCTGGTTTTAGTCTAGCTAGCTAGGTTTAGGTGTGTATTTCTTGACAAGCATCACACCACTGGTATCATATATAGTGGGATAATATGAATATCTAGAGCCATTGGAATTGATTTCTTGGAATATGCTCATGTAGGATTCACATGTCTAGTACTATTAAACGATTCGGACAAATGAAACGACAGATTACTGCCTGTAATTCATGTGAACTCGATTTTTTCGTGGCATAACAACAAAAAGCCTCTTTTTGTTTTTGTAATGTAATGCAGCAGCTGCAAGATTATGCTACCAGTGATGCTGAGAATGGTGCACTAGAACACTGTGGTCCTTTAAGGCTTTATTGAGCAAGTTGAGGAGAAACTTCTAGCATGGAGGCATAAGAAGATACTTTGACAGCTAAAAAGGCGTCGAGGAAATCTGAGTTGTGTGGATACCAGAAATTCTCCTTCTTGCAGGATAGTTGGAAATCATTATTTGGAACTGAAAGTCTTTCTCACACTATGTCTATTTGTATATCTCAACAACAAAAAGGGTTTTTACAATGAGACTAGCAATATGAGTTTTAGACAATGCTTCCTTGTGGTAAACTGCATTGCACTTAGAAAGCCACTGTAATCCACCCTAGAATTATTTGCAGAACGGTGAATGCCGAGGTACATTGTTCATTATGTCAAAGGCTCGTAGATTTGTAGTGTAAGATTCTAGCTCAGTGTACAAATTAAAGTAAGTGTAGAAATGTTTAAGTAATTAATTAGGCTTCCGTACTGGCTAGTTCTTGTGTGTGGTTTGCAGCAACCTTAGATAAGGTAGTGATGAGCTTTAAGATAAGGTTTCATGCTTGCAATCTGGCAGCCATGCATATCTTTTAGTCTCAGCCAAAACAACAAAAGTTTCGTATTTAATCTTGTTTGCCAAGTTGTATAGAGCAAGTATGCATGTGCCATTGGTTTTCACATGTCACTTGATCGAAAATCCGACTTGGATTCTCTCATAAAATGTCGATTGGGACTGATATAAGGAATTGAATGTAATATAATTCTTGAAACTCAAGATGGGGAACATTGAAAAGTATCACACCAATTCCATAGGTTTCCTCAATTTTGTCTTCTTCTTTTTTTAGTTAAAGATGATGGTTGAAAGCAAAAGAGGATCCTCAATTGCATGAACCTTTTTGTTCGTATGGTAAATGCATAACTGATAGCTTCCATCTAAAGAACAAAAGAGAAATCTGATAAATGTGTAGTCCTTCAGCTTCATATATGATGGAAAACCTGTGAAAAGATAAAAATATAATTCCATTCTCAAAGCAGTATTGAATATCATAATCCCCTTTATTGTGTATGTATACAGTAGT
Source organism: Geum urbanum (assembly GCA_946800695.1). NCBI lineage: Eukaryota > Viridiplantae > Streptophyta > Magnoliopsida > Rosales > Rosaceae > Geum > Geum urbanum. Next base: position 9,110,845 of record OX326997.1, read on the forward strand.
GTAGAATGGAGCATATCATCACCAAAGCTATAAATAGAACTGGCCGCACAATATTTTTATGGGTAATGGCGATTCTATGCTAATTTCCTGTACCGGTAACGTTCTCCTCTCCTTAGGATCTTCTAATTTTTCTTGGCGTGATGTCTTTCATATTCCATATATTTGTAAAAATCTTCTCTCAGCTCGTTTTACTAAAGATATTGTAGTCTATTTCTTGTTTGCCCCTAACTTATATTAAATTCGTTGTTTACAAATTGGTCGTTTGTTATTTCAGACCCCAATAGAGATGGTCTATATCTTCTTTCTTTGTCATCCGAGTCTCATGTTCCTTAAGCCTTTGCATTAGTTCACTTCTCCCTTTGGCACGATTGTTTGGGCCATCCCTCATCTACTGTACTACCTCATTTAGGACCCTCTATTGGTTCTAATCTTTCCTTTAAATCTTGCATTTTCAATCAAATCATGTCTCTACCTTCTCTCTTTTTTATATTATTCATAGCGATGTTTGGGTATCTCTTGTTCCATCTGTTGACAATTACTTTCGATATACCTGGTTTTATCCCATGCGCCGCAAAAATGAAGTGCTTACTCACTTTCAAATGATTCGTAATATTTTTCAAGGCTCCATTAAGTATTTACAAAGTGACAATATAATCGAATATGTTAACAAAGCCTTTTCTCACTTTTGTAAATCAATGGGCATCCAACAATGTTTTTCTTGTCCTCATACACCACAACAAAATGGTTTCGCTGAGAGCAAACATCGTCATAAAGCAACCATGGCCCACATCCTTCTTGTCACCTCGGGAGTACCTAAAATTTTTTGGGTAGAAACTGTTCTCACTTCAATTTATCTTATTAATCTTCTTCCCACTCTTACTCTTTACTAGGATACACCACACTTCCGCCTCTATGGTCAATCTCGTTCTTTTTCCTCCCTTTGTATCTTCGGATGTTTGCGTTTTCCTCACTTAGGTCCCTATGTCTCCAATAAATTCTCGATTCGTAGTCTAGAATGTGTCTTTTTTGAGTATAGTCCTACCCACAAAGATTATCATTGTCTTGATCCAAACAAAAGTCGCATATATGTGTCGCGTCATGTTTTATATAACGAAACTATTTTTCCTTATAAAAATTTGCAGCTCCACAACACTACAAGCCCAAAGGAGTTCACTCTGCTTACTCATCCTCGCTCTCCTCCGTACACCACTGTGTTGAGCCCACAATCAGCACCATCAGGCATAAGCCCAACATTATCTTCCCAAATTCCAGTCCCATTGGCTAACCCATCTTTTGTATCGTAATCTATCGAGCCGCCTCCATCTGATTCTGCTCCACCGACGCCCACAGTGTCACTACCACACAAAGTGTTTTTTCCGACTACATAATTTTGTCGGAAAAGATTATTTTTGGTCGAAAAATGTCATTTCCGAAAAATATTTGGGTCGGAATGCGTAAGAAATGCTTTTTTTAGAAAAACTTGTTTTACTGACCATGTGTCGGAAAAGCTAGCATTTTCGACCAAATTTTATCGTCGATTTTCGTCAAAATTGTATAAATTACTGACAACGTTCTTTGTTGGAAATACTTTTATTTTGTCGGAAATATTTTTTGCCGGTAATGATGACATGTTTTCTGACCACATATTTTCGACTAAATTATTTGTCACAAAATATTATTTCCGACTTAACATAACTATTACCGACAAATAGCATCCATCAAAAGATATCATTATCGACCAAAAAAATTGTCAGAAAAAATTCACATGTGTCAAAATTAATATTTTTGTATTTCTGACTAATTGTATTTATATTTTATTTTAAATTATATTATATTTAAATAAAGAACGAATAATATCACCTTTTTTTTAAAACAAGATAGATAACATATATAAAAAGTCTTTACAATCTCAAGTAACGTAACAAGGGAATCTAAATAAAACATAGCAAGTGACACATCAAGTCTTTCATAGTAGGGAACAATAGCACAACTAAAATAATACTAAGTTAATATAAATAACAGTCTTCTCCAAATAGTTTTTGCTTCATTTCTTTGATGCACAAGTACATATCATATGTCTTCATTCTCAAAGTTCCCATCCTCATGTGAAGTTTTAGCTTTTTCCTACATAGAAATATAAATACAAATACATGTCACAAAGTAGCTTGTAACAACCTAAGTGTATGATTATCTTAAGTTCTCTAAATTTATGAACAAAGTATATAATCCAAACCAATGAAAACCAAACAATAAAGTAAAGATGTATATAGAATGTTACCGCGGCAGTAGACTTTCCCAAGATAGTCTCTATCATTCTCTTCAAATCGTGTACTTCATGTCTTACACTTGTAAGATTTTGTTTAACTTGGTCAACTCTTCTCCTCGTTCAAAACACTGATGTTTATTGCAACCTTGACTATTTGATCCATATACATCTCCGACGTTTGATCTCATGACATCGCTTAAACCAAGAATACTCTCATGTCTCGGTTCACCAACCACCTTCTTGTATATAGTCTAATCATCTTTCGGTTGCTCTTCATCATCTCCACCAAATACATCTTCCAATTCCTTTTCGAGAACCATAGTGTTCTTCAATTACATATGTCACAACAACATTAGATAATATGAAGTATTAACTGGTTGGTCTTGTTTAAAATCTAAGAATGTATACTTAAAGGATCTTATAACCTCACATAAAAATGAACAATTAACGAGAACTAACAAAAGAAACACTTGAAGACAATGCAACAGAAAATATAAAAAACCTGTACCAGAACCTGACTTTTGAAAAATCATAAGTATGTGTATAAATATTTTTTTCAAATGATTTAAAGACTCAAATGATATGTAACATATCTTCTACAACTTTCATGAAGACACCTAGTTCAAAATTTGAGCAGAAAAATACAGTTTTAAAGGAAAATGTAACATGGTCAGAAATCAAGAAAAAGTTAAAATTGTGCAGACTTATATCTTTGAAAAATCATAACTATCTGTAGAAAACTCTGTTTCAAATGAACCAAAAACTAAAATGATCTTTAATGTGTCTTATACAGCTTTCATGAAGACAACTAGTGTAAAATGTGAGCAAAAAAGTACAGTTTCAAGGGAAAATAGAACATTGTCAGAAATCCAAAAAATCAGTTTACACTGTACAGACCTATAATTTAAAAAAATTATAACTATCTTTAGAGAGCTCCTTTTCAAATGAATCAAAAATTGTAATGATCTTTAGTGTGTCTTCTACAACTTCCCTGAACATAACTACTGCAAAATGTGGTTCAGGAAAATAACTCCTTTTCAAAGTGTGTCTTCTACAACAAAGGAAAATATAACATGGTCAGAAATCCAAAAAATCAGTTTAAACTTTGCATACCCATAACTTAGAAAAATCATAACTTTTTTCAGAAAACTTATTTGTAGGTAATTTGAAGTCAGACACAATAAAAAGCAAGTCATCTACAACTTCTGTGAAGGCACCAACTATTGTAAATACAAGCATATATGTACAAAAATCAACTAAAAACCCCTAGAGACAGAAAATAAGTTTAAATTCTGCAAAAACTTACATAGGGTTGTTTAGCCGTTCCACTCTTCCAATGTTCCTCTTTTCCTTTCTTAGCCTTAGACATATGAAACTTCTTGAAATATTCAATAGGACTAGGCTCTACTCCAATTCTATCAAATTGTTGAATTCATATAAACTGATATAAACAAAGGGGAACACTAAAATCTAAGTTAAAATATTACCATGGATATTGTATCCCACAATGACGTAAAGTCTAGATATCTTAGTTCTAAGAAATTGAGTTCTTAAGATGTATATACCTCCTATTTGATGTATTTTGCCATTGGAATTGAACCGGTGGTGTGCACTATAGTGAATTTTTCACGGTTGATCTTGTTTTGGTCACTTCTTTTCTGAAAATATCATTAACATGAAGTAAGCAATAAAGAATCCAATGTATATAGTCCATGTGGATTGATTATTTACTTGCCATGGTTCTTGACTCCATTTATGAACCATTTTTTCCATATCTTTGAGGAGATAAATTCAGGGGGATGAGCGGATCGAGCTGCCCAACTCTTGTGCTTTTTGAAAACACTATCTCTTATCTGATTCATCCATTTGTTATAAGATCTTTTAATATGTAATGAAAAAGATGCAAACACATCTTCTTCGGGGCATGAGAAAAATTAAAATTCTTCCAACGAGTGAACAATTCACCCAAGTCTTTCATCAGATATTTCTTCCATGTCACATGTGGTCCTTTAAGTTGTTCTTGAAAGAGCGAAAATATACTTCGAGCTGCCTGTGTAGTTATGATCCTAGACATTAAATACATTATGAGTGCACAAAGTTAGAGGATTTATGAATCAAATAAATGTTTAAATTATAATTGAAGTGACCAAACCTATCTTTAAATACTTCAACATGCATGTCATGCCCTTTATTGCCTGAAGCTTTCCCCCTTATATTTTTTGTGGAGCTGAAACTATTGAAACCAATGAGCAATTCATATTACTAATAATGACATTGAAAGAGCGAGTTACAACTTAGATATTGAGTGATCATTTGTACTATAATTATAGAATACTGGAGTAGTCAACTAAATAATGTTATGTAATCAAATTTTTTTCCAGTAAACGTTACCCTCTTCATTTGACAATTCAGCCTCAATTTCATTCTCTTCCATCTCTTTCATTTCATTGTCATTCATCTCTTGCATTTCGTTGTCAACTGAAGATCCTATGGAATTATTTTGGTTTGAAGGAAGCTCCAAATCTGAAGTGTTCGATGACATTTTATCCCTTATTTGCTTTTCTTTGTTGCACAAAGCAGATGAAACTGATTTTCCAGTAGTTCCTGTAATCCAAACAAATAACTAAATGCCAAGAGTGGTTCATGTTCTTAAGAAATCTAATGTTGAAAAAACAAATCTGAATTTTACTTGAATTTGGTCCCTTTGTCAGATAGATTCGATGGATGAGATTCTGTAGCAAACTCTGTAAATGAGACAAAAACAACAAAGATATGAAGTAAAAGATTAAGAATGATGATAAAAAAAACCACTACTTCTATAGAAATTAATATCATTTATACCTATAGCTGTGTATTATAAAGTTTATAACCATATCCCTGTTAGCCCTTATAAACTTAATATTTAATTTTCTTTCTATAAAAGAATACCATAGTCAGCTTACTTTTAATATTGAGATAAAATACTCAATAATATTAATGCATTCCGAAATTACAAAGAATACAAAGTGCATCATATGAACACTAATGACTTGAGGTACTCTCTGTTTGCAACCAACAATAAGATTTGGTATCAGCATCTACCTGCACTAATATGATATAATAAAATTATCAGGGCATGATTCATGAAATGCACTACTAAATATAACCAATACATCTAAAAATATAACTATGTCTCCAACCAGCAAGACACCCAAGTATGTAGACAATATTAGTATACTTCTTTTGTTACATCAATCGTAGTTAACTGAACTCCAAATCTAATCCATTAACATATCTACTACTAATGGTCAGTTGACCCCAAGTCTTAAGATTTATATAAACCCAGTCGTCAACTGGGGAGTGTTCTTACATGCTATCTAGAAGGTTAGGATTCGGTAAAGTAGGCCACCTCCTCTAATGAATATACTAATGGCCACATGTAACAGAAATTCAACTAATGATATGCGTGAGCAGAATGTGTTTGAGACCTTAATCGGGAAGCAGCAGCAAATCTTACTGGCTACACAAGTTGTGAAGATGAGACTAAAGATAGATGATGTTACCTCTCCCTTCGAGTACTGATAGTTTGGCTCACTGTTTTGATTATGTAATATTTCTTGGCTTTTAGTTCCGAACTAATTTTGAGTTTCATGGGACCATATTCTTCTTCACTTTTAAGGAAAACAGAAAAAAAAAACTCTTTCATTTGCAAATTCGGGACCATTCTTTCATCTTCAAGCAGACTACTCCAATTCTATGGTCAACTACATACAAATCTGGTGTAGGAATCCATATCCAAACCAGATTTTTCAAACCCAGGCTTGGAGAAGATGTAGAATAAGTAAAAAAAAAATTGAGAAAAGAAGATTATGAGTTCACCTATTAGGGATTGCCTCTTCATATTCTTCATTCTCTCTTTTTATTTAACGCATGAATAGGGAGGGATGATCTTTATATTCTTCATTCCCTCTTTTTCTTTAACGCATGAAGAGAGATGGGAGAGACAAATGTAATCGAATTTTGAAACTGTAATGCGAAGTTTTTTTCCCTTTAAGAGAATTAGCAGAAGATTTTTTGTTTGTTTTGGGATACAAGGAGATTGTAAAACGCACCAAATGAATGCTGGCCGAAAATCTCAAAATTTGAAGACCAAAAAATAAAGAAGCTAGCTCGAGGTGATCAAGGAATAGTCGGCATTTGAGAATTTTCTCTCGATCTTTTAACACTCTTAAGTCCTAGCTTGATTAATAGAACACCGATCTTGATTAAGACTCAACTTGGCAACGTGTGTGAGATGGATACCTCCTTATCCTCATGAGTTGGGCTGTGGGCCGGCGCAGTTTAGCTAGTTAGTGTATGGGCTTTCTAATAAGGTTTTGCTCAATTTCAATCCTTAGATTATCCTTATATAATTAATGGCCTCACCTTATTTTTTAACCATATCTAAATTATATATGTATATAAGGTTCGATGATTTTCTAATTTTATGGTAGTATATGCATGTATATATATATATATATTTATACATACAGACCGTCTTGGGTGCGGACGTCCTCACCAACTGGATCCGTAAGGATTCCGGCTCTTGGCCGGTGTTCTAGTGACCAAATTTGATCTCCATCGTTAGGATTATAGGTATGCGTGTATAGATCAACCTTGTAAAATTTCATCCAACTTGGTGATCATTTGCGTCATCAAAATCATGATTCACACGAACAGACAGAAATTAGTAAAACCGAAACCGTTCAGATTTCGGTTGGAAAATTACGATTTTGAGGACCCAAATGATTATAAAATTGGATGAAATTTTACAAGGTTGATCTATACACACATACCTATAATCTGAACGATAGAGATCGGATTTGGTCACAGGAACTCCGGCCAAAAGCTGAAATCCGTACAGATCCAGTTGGTGCAGACGTCCGCACCCAAGAACTCTCCTTTATACATATATACATATTTATACATGTGGTCCTTTTTTGCTAGGGACACCTTTATCGTGATAATTGTTTTGTTTTTACCTCACTTAGACATCAAATCTTGACAATAAAGATTATTCATGCTATAAATACTATTTTAGCTAAGTCCCCTACAAAATTTTAGTCCAATTGGAAAGCGTTTGACTAATTGCTTCGCCATTTATATATGTTAGCATTTATTAGACGCTCCTTATTTGTTTGTAATGTCTGACCACTTTCATGACCAAACGATTATCAAATTGGATGAAATTTTGTAAGTCTACTTCTTAAATTGATACATATATATATATTCAGGTGTGGACGTCTGCACCAACTGGATCCGTATGGATTCTGACTTTTGGCCGGCGTTCTCGTCACCAAATTCGATCTTCACTATTCAGATTATAGGTATGCGTGTATAGATCAACCTTGTAATTTTTTTTTTCCAATTTGGTGATAATTTGTGTCCTCAAAATCGTGATTTACCAACAATTATCTGAATGGTTCTAGTTTCTGATTTAAGTCCGTTCGTGTGAATCACGATTTTGAGGACCCAAATAATCACCAAATTGGATGAAATTTTACAAAGATGATCTATACACGCATACCTATAATCTGAACTATGGAAATCGGACCAAAAGCCGGAATCCGTACAGATCAAGTTGGTGCAGACATCCACACCTGAAAAGGCTAGGCCTGATATATATATATATATATATATATGTGTGTGTGTGTGTGTGTGTGTGTGTGTGTGTGTGTTCATCTTTAATTGAGATTACTTTGTATCTATATGGATAGTTGAGTTGAAAATCAATAGAGTTTGGTCATTTGTATAAAAAGTACGAAAGTTATGAAGTGAACCCTTTCACGCTTCAAAAAACTTGGCTGATAATCACTACGGACACGTTTATTACCTTGAAATGGGAATTTTCACGAATAAGAATTAACCCAAGATACTTAAATTCTAAACCCAAATTAAGAATCACCTAAGAAACTTAAACCCTAAACTCCAAACCCCAAACCTTAAACCCTAATCCCTAATTCTAAACCCCAAGCACTATAAATAGGAAAATAGTGTGTACATGATTTTTCTCTTAATTATAACAAGTGTGTTCAAACTCCATACACACAATTTGAACAATATCAAATTAATAATCACAATAATGTTTGTAATGTTTTGATTATATAGCTATTGAATATAAATTGAGAAAGTTATAAAAGTATTTTATTTTATTAAAAAATAGTAAATATATGAAAGTGAGAGCGGAAATGAGAAAGGCGTGAATTCTCTCAGCTTTTTTGCGCCAGCAATTAAGAGTCTCAGTTTGTCCCAAAAGCGAATTCACAAGTTCACAACCCAAAATTTCAGAAGTGAAACATTTCAGCCTAATTAGATATCGACCCAAATACATACTTTGTTGCCTTTGATTTGTTCGAATTCTTGTCTCCTTCGTCGTCGGACGTCGTCATCTTCGTATGATCTGTGAGTCTCTATCTCTCTCTTACGCTCTCACTCTCTTTCTCAATTTTGGACGGCATAGGTATACAAATTTTTAAGATTTTGTACTCAATTGATGCAGTTTGTGGTTTTGATTTTGATTTTATCATCCGCGCCTGCGTTTCGATACGCACATCCAAATCGAACAGTTGCTGATCAACTCCAAGTTCTTCTCAGAGAATCACCTTCGACGTCTCCGGAGCGAGGAGGTTCGATTTCTGTAGTAAGGAATTGAGTTTTGGTTAAATCGATTACATTACTGTTATGGCTACATAGAATGTCTGTACGAACAGTGTTTGTCATGTTACTACTGTATAAAAAGTTATTCTGCTTTGTGTTAATAATGAGCTGCTTTGTGTCTAAGAGTGTGCATCACAAGAGTCTGACTTAAATTTTGAAAATACAAGTTGTTTAGTCTCTGCAAATATTAATGGCTAGTGTCATTATGATCATCTGCATTCAAAAACTATACTCATGTGGTTATATCACATGATATGATTGGGAAATATGTCGATGTGGAATGGTATGGTATATACAAAAATAATCATCCTGATGGTGATGGTGGTGATTATGATGATGAGACCAATCAGACAAAGGCCGAGTAGTAGTGTTCTCGGGATAATGATCAAGTCGTATTTTACTGTCTACGATACTTATATATCTCCCTGTGATGTTATAGTCTTGTGTTTGTCTACCGAACTTACTCCTCTGGATGTTGGGAACTTAGTCAGTCTTGTATCTGTTGACTAGTTTATATATACCTTAACGTATGTAGCTATAGTTTTAGCAATGAATATGATATGCATAAAACTATGTTCTCGTGGATTTGTTATCTTTGTACTGATATATGAACTCAAATAGCAACATTCAAATTAACAACTCAAAACATGGTAGCTTGATTTAAAGCTTATAGATGCAGTGCATGCATGCAGGATTTTCCAGAGATGGATGAATAGTTCAAAACAGAGAGGCATTCAAGCGCACCTGTGATCAAGGCTGTCAAATCAAATCAAGCTTTGTATCTTACCTATCTTCTGAGTACAAATAAAGATTGATGTGTAATATATTAATTAAATCAAGCCGGAATGTTGATCGAAAGTTTGACAGAAAAATTTGTGAGTTTCGGTCGTCCTTTTTCCGGCCAAATCGACCGGTGTGAAGCACTGAACTTTGAAATCCCTATCACCACGAAGCTAACCATATAGGTATGGTACTTCAATTCCACTTGTGCATGGAGAATCAATGAATTGAAATTTTGGTGGGATTTCAGTTTTTTGTGAAATTGGACTACTTAGAGTTGGATTTGGACTTTGGTGTAGTTATGAAAGTTGTTGTTATGTTGATTTTGCATAGGTTGATGTTTGGGTGGCCGGAAAATAGGGGAGGTGCGGCCGCGCCACTGCCGGCGGAGCTCCGGCGATGTTGGTTTCGACGTAATTTTTATATCGTTTTACTCGTAATCGCACACCGATTCCAATAATGAAGTTATTTTATTGAATTTGACGCAATAGGATAAGTCGAGTAGTTAATCGGAAATTAAATAAATGTATTTATAATTTTATTAATCGGCGGATTAATTTATCGATTCGACCACGAGTCACGTAACGATTAAGGATATTGGATACAAACTAAATAGAGGATTTAAAAATTAAGAATTGGAAATCGGAATTTATTTTGGGAGTCCGATATTATTTTGGGAAGCGCATTTGTCGAGAATGCGATTTTCTCGATGGTATTGCTCGTGAGTTACGAGCTTAGCTATTCGATATGATTTTCGACAAATAATTATTAAATAATGATCGTTGTTTCAGGATGACGTATTAGCAGCCAGTGTCAGACGTATAGAACGCCGACTTACAAATTTCGGCTAGTGAAAATCACGGCACAATACTGTGAGTGGACATTTTATTTTCACTATCGGTTTGCGAGTCTATGTTATGCATTTATAGTTATGCATTTTCATTTGGAAGCATATGCATGTTTTGGTTTACATTGAGCATAATCACAGTGTTGTATCGATGCACTAGCCTCTCGACTGATCTCCGAGATGCTCCGGAAGTGTCCGAGAGGGACCCCAGAATTTACGAAAGTGTTGGAGAGGGACCCCGTAATTTACACAGTACCCAGGAGGATTAGGACAAACACCTGACCTAGACTTGTTTATTTTTAGACTCGCATTATTTTTATGTACATTATTTATGAAAGACATATTATTTACAGTTTCAGTTAAAAAGTGAATTATTATTTCCGTCCACTCACTCTAATAGTTTTTATTATTTTAATTACCTTTCCCCTGGGCTTTCTGGTTTAAAATGCCCAGTTTGCAAGGTTTCTTCTGAGGTCGAGTGCGCACGCAGATCGAGGCATATCAGTATCTACCGTAGGATCCAAGGTTGATCCTACGAGCTAATGTTTATTTTTCATTGTCAATTCAATGTGTTTAGCTGCTCTGATGTCGAAAACAGTCGTGAATATTGTTTGTTTTAGTAGTGAACCCTTATGTACGAAATGTTATTTTTTCGTCACTTTTGAACTTTATTTCCCTGCTTTGGCTGACAATTAATGAGTAGTAACTAAGGTTAGCAGAGTCGTTAGGGCTTAATTCCGATTTAAGAAACTAAATCGGGGTTGAGTCCTTTCATATATTTGCTCAAAAGGCTATACAGGGAATGCAAGCAAAGGTAAATTTAAACCATCAACACTAAATTGAAAAGAAATGGGATTGAGAAATGTCACTGAAATCTTGCCTAATATATGATAACAACTAGTGTGTTTATCTCATTTCCTTTTACACTGAATTGGTGATGGCTTACGTCTAGCTCCATGTGACAAATAAAGAAGCCAAAGTTATTAATACAAATATTAGTGTCTTTAGATATCAATAAGTAAGATTTAACAAGGTTACTTAAGAAGACTAACCTGAAACTAATATTTTGCATTGCCCTCATCCAGATTAAGGTTTGCATACGTTTGATTCGCTTGTGTTTCTTCTTCTTGATATGCATCCCCATCATCAGTAAGCATTTCATAACAGTTTCTAGGTTTTGTTTCCACCACAACACTCCATCTGCTATTCTTTATTCCTTCAATGTATTACACCTGGGTGGATTGGAATGCTAGCACAAATGGTTCTTGAGTATTAAGCTTCTCTTTTGTATTAACACTAAAAATTCCATAACAATCTAGCTTATAGCCGTTGCCATCATTAGCAATGTCGTACCAATTACAGTTAAACAATACGACTTTATTATTGTCTGGATACAAGAGCTCAACAATCTCTGTCGAGCTTCTATACCGTGGCACATCCTCCTGGTTCTCCGCTTTAACCATAACTCCACGGTTCTGTGTTTCCATATCATCATTATGCAACTATGTATGAAATCGTAACCCATGAATATTATAGTCTTTGTAGTAGGCAACTCACTTTCCCGGTCCTTGGGCCAAATAAAGCATTTGAAGACTTTCTTTTCCTTCGTCATGCAATTGTGTGATATGTATGTGATACATGAGAAATTTTTGAGATATAGGTGGTTAACATAGCTATGCTTTTTTAAACGAATTATTACACTTACCCTATCACAAAACTATTTGGCAAAATCACTCATATGCAACTCGTCTACACGGTCAGCCCCATGTTCCTTAAGAAGTATATCTTTATGCTCTCTGTACATAGTAGATTTATCGGATAGTAATTAGTAAAAATATATACAATTATCCATGTATATGTATAATACTTGTATGATTTTGATGTCTTCTTTAGGTGATAGAACTCTTACTCTATATAAGGCAAACACTCATCACAATTTGCTAGGACGTAATATGTGGCAGCCTTGAGAAGTTCACTTGGCATCCTCAAAAGTTCCTCCCAATGAGTTTTCCAAGTAATGAAAAGATAGATAAACCAAATGTGGCAGCTAAAGGTTGACCTCCATCAAAGTTTCTTTCTTCTTTGTTGAATTTAGTCTCAACCTCATCAGATAAATATCGAGAGCAAAATATGATACACTCATCTGCCAAGTAGCCTTCTGTAATAGATCCTTCATAACGAGCCTTATTGCGAACATAACTACCCAATTTGTGCAAATACATGTATGGCGAACATATAAATAAAGAAATTAATGGATACATACCAACAAAATATATAATTATTGTTGACATATTAGATAAATTAATTTTATTTACCTTTCAACGGGATACATCCATCTGTATTGCACTAGACCAGCCATTTTTGCTTCTCAAGCTAAATGAATAGATAAATGAATCATGATATCAAAAAAGGCCGGAGGAAATACTTTTTCCAAATTGCAGAGAGTTGTGACGATCCTCTTGTCAAGTAATTCCAAATCAGAAATGTTTAACACTTTAGCACACAATTCTTTGAAGAAATAAGAAAGCTCAATTATAGCCTCACATGGTTCTTTTGGAAGTAGTTCTCGTGCCACAAGAGGCAATAATCTTTCCAAGAAAACATGACAATCATGACTTTTCATCATACCAGAGAGATTACGTCGGCTAGCATTGACCCATTGAGAGGGTTTTGCACAATATCCATCAGGAACCTTCAACTTTAGTAGCCACTGACAAATAGTTTTGATATTCTCGGTTGACAATGTAAAATGTGCTGTGTCTTAGTCTGATTCATCATTAGGCCAATAGTGTTTCCTTATTCCCATAGCTTTGAGATCAAGTCGGGCATTCAAAGAATCTTTTGTTTTACTATCGATGTTCATAATCGTGCCAACGACGCTGTCAAAAATATTCTTTTCAATGTGCATAACATCCAAGTTATAGCGCAATAGAAGTGTTTTCCAATAAGGAAATTGTAAGAATATACTGTGTTTCTTCCAATTATGAGTCTTTCCAAACCCGAGAATGGTTTGCTTCTTTCCATTTTTTCCGAGTGTGATGTCTAGTAAACTCTCAAGCTCATTAAAAACATCATCTCCAGACCGTCTTCTTGGTGCATGTCTCTTCTCTTTTGTATAGTTAAAAAAAAATTGTGCCATTCGTGATCTGATGCTAACCATCGACAATGACACATATAACTTTGCTTTGAGCCATATTGTAATCTACGATTTCAAGTCTTTGATGCACAAATTGGATATGCCAACTTTCCTTGAGTACACCAACCAGACATGTAACCGTATGCAAGGAAATCATTAATAACTCACATAACTGCGACTCTCATTTGAAAATTTTGCTTTGAAAAATGTCATATGTCTTCACTCCTCGTTCCCATAGAATTAGCAACTCATCAATCAGTGGCCTCAAGTAAACATCGATGTCCATTCTAGGACTTTTCGGTCCTGGTATGAGTAGAGATAGGAAAATATAAGGTTCTTTCACACACATCCATAAATGTAGATTATAAGGGAATAATAAGACATGCCAACAACTGTGACTATTTATTATATTTCCATAAGGGATAGATCCATCGGTTGCCAATCCCAATCGTACATTTCGAGGCTCGCTGCCAAATACTGGATGATTTTGATCCATAAACTTCCAGGCCTCTCCATCTGCTGGATGCCTTAAGTCACTGTCTTTCACATGTTGTGTATGGTGCCAACTCATATCAAAAGCCATCTTCGTTGACATATAAAGTCTTTTTAATCTAGGTATGAGTGGAAAATATCGCAAAATCTTTCATGGAATCTTTTTACCCCTTTTCTTCTTGCGTTGTGGTTTCCACCGTGGAAGCTTGCATGTAGGACATTTTGTTGCATGTGTCAGTTCCTTGTAATAAATTACACAATCATTCTTGCACGCATCGATCTTTTCATAATGAAGACCAATCTCTTTAAGATTCTTCTTTGCCTCATGATTGGATGCCAGCAATTTATCGCACATTGGGAATGCATTTTTCAGTGATTTCAATAACTGGTCAAATTCCTTGTTGTTCATATTACCAGCTGTCTTCATGTGTAACAAGTTGAAGACAAATGATAAGTTGAAATATTTCTCACAACCGCTGTATAATGGTGTTTCCACCTACTCTAACAACTCGTAAAACTTTTCTGCATCTTCATTTGGATCTTGTTGGTAACCTTCTTCTATCAAGCCATGCATATCATCATCTTGCACAAATGATGCAGCCTCATAATCATCAATATTAGTGTCACTTTGATCAATATCATTATCTTCGGTCTCCCCAAGTTTACTCCATACATCATAGTTTTGTTTAAACCCTTTATACAAGAGATGAGTCATAACCTTCGTTGGAGATCGTCTCAACGCATTACAACACTGACGACATGGAAAAGATATCGTTCCATCATTTTCCATAGCATGTTGAGTTGCAAATTCAATAAACTCCCCCCGCCCCCCGAAGTACTCTTGGTTTGACCGACTTAATTGCATCAATGCCTTGTCGATAGTCATTGTTCTGTAAAGTATAATGTATTTAATATTTGACACTAACGAGGTTAAAGAATATATTTGTATTTCTAAAAATATGACAATCAAAGAGGTTTAAAGATAATGTACTTACGAGAGTAATAGTTGAGGCTTTTGGCCAAAATTTGAATGCCTTCAATTTCAATACTTTGGGGTAGCTGGTTGTGAAACATGTAAAAGATTGTGAGTGGACCATATATTAGAGATATCACAAGATTATATGGGAGACAAGTAACTGCAAATATAGCTGAATCTTTTCCTATGGGTTGTTCTGTAAGCTACTTAGCCTACTTTGTTTTTAACCGACTAATTTGTGGTCTTTCTGTAGACTTGGACTAAATAATTGTTTGATTATTGTTTGAATGTGAACTTTCAAAGTAATTGACAGTATGCTTATGAATTAGTTGTAGAAACTAATCAAACATTAAAGTAGGAATATTATATTCAATCTAATTCGAGTAATCTACTGTGCGACTGCCTAAAGCACTATAAGGAACACGAGAATTAGTTTGATCAAACATAGTAGGAAACACATTCAGGTGAAAGTACCAAGCTATGAGCACATTAAATTTGATTTAAGAAAATAAAGTCTAATTATAGAATATATATAATTTTTTTTATTTTGTAAAACTACGGGCAGTTTTTGAGTCGGTGAATCTACTCAACTACTCGAGCAGCTTGCTAACAGGTGAGAGCACGCATAAAGCTTTGTACTAGAGTAGGAAAATAGCTATGTTTCTTGACCACTGTAGTAATGGCTAGAGTTTATTCGTTTTTGACATTTTAGAATAATATTTGTTGTAATTTCATTCGGATTGGTTTTTCGTCAAGAATATAGAAAAAAATGTCTAACACATTGTATCTATATATAGGTGGGTGATCCTATTGAGAATTCAGCTAAGGATGATGGTATGAAGCAGTTTCAGAAAATCTTAATTGAGCACGAGACTCAAGCTGAGCATCTCTTTCTAGCCAAACACTAGGTACACAAGAAATTTATTCTAAATGATATTTGTGTTCGTTTTTGTCAATTATTGAATCTCAGTTAAGTGATAAGTGGCTGTATTTGTAAACTAGTCTATTTCGATTGAGGTAGTGATGTATTTAGCATGTATTGGTTTAAGAAATTTGAAGGGGATGTGATTTCAATAAATGAAAATGCGACTGACTGAAACTGGTAGAGTGAGAAATGGGAACAGAGAAGCATTTACCTCTCTGAGGAAGATAGCTCGGAGGATGTGACTCTTTCAATTCTAATAGGATGTGACAAAGGAAGTTAAAACTGAGCAAAAAAAAGGGATATCTTTGACTCTTAGTTTTACTGGGACATGACCAAAGAAAACAAAAAAGAGCAAAATAATAATAATAAATAAATAAAGAACAAGAAGGAAAAGATGAAGGTTTGACATTTTGAACCTGAGTCAAGTGGGTTATTATGCAAATCACTACCCAATTGAGCTATAAATATATTTAGTATATGAGTTTGTTTATTTGATAAATAAATAAATGGAGGTCATGTGGCGCTTGCACAGGCTACGCCAAACGTCGGTTCATTGAAGGAAGCTAGTAAATGGCATTAAGAACAAAAGGTAACTTATGATAATTCTTCACCATGCATCCTTACATAGAAATTGGAGGTTCAACCCAACTCTTTCATTTATTTCTTAACGAAAAATATAAAAATAAAAGAATTCTTTCATTTGGTAGTTAAAAGAAAATAAAAATTTTCTCTACTAAAAATAAATAAATTCTTGAATCATTAACGAAAAAGTAACCAACCGTCGGAAAAGGGATGAATTTTCTACCATTTCATAATTTTGTCGAAAAAAAATAACGTATTATTGACGAAATACTATTTCGTCGAAAAAAGTAATAACGTATTACCAACCAAATAGGATGTCGTCGGAAAATAGTAGATGCTAAATTTACCCGCCTTTTTTTTTCCGACCACGTTTTAGTTTTTTCTGACAAAAAAAGTTTGGTCAGAAAAAATTAATTGCTTTGTCATTATTTATTTCCGACAAAAGAGTTTTATGGTCGGAAAAAGTGTCATTCTCCGACCAAAAAAATTTTGTCGGAGAATTTTGGTCAAAAAAAGCATTATGTGTTGTAGTGTGTCTCCAGCCTCCCTCGTCATCACCAATACTTGGCGTCGACCTCCTCCTTCCGTCGTTGACCACTCCTCATCTCTTTCTCCACCTTCTACTTCCCTTAAACCAGCGCCCATCTATTGTTGTCGCTTCACACTCGGCTTCCTCACATGACACTGCTCTGCCTATCTCTCGCCATCCCATGATCACAAGAAGTCGCAACGACACTCTTCCATCTTGAACCAATGGCTCTGTCAAGCATCCAGTCTCATAACACTCTTTCAGTCCTGTGATAAAACTTGCGACTATCTGTACTGTTATTAGTGTTGTTGTGTTAGCACAGAGCTAGGGGGCTAGGGTGTACTATAGCACCCCAAGTTTTTTTTATCAAAAAAGTTAATACATATACACCCCAAGAAAATATAATATTGAGACTCACCGCATACAAAAATTGACATTTTATAAGTTATGATTTTAGGTTCACCTTATTCATGGAAGTTGTAGAGGATTTTATTGCAATCTCATGGGTATTTTTATTGGATTTTTTTGGAGATTCGAGAAAATTGTTGCGAATTTTTTAAGTTGGTGGTGACAAGAAATTAATTTGAAAAATCTTTTATTGGTGGTTTATTTTGGGCTGTCCGATTAGATGGTTATTTGATCTGGGCCGTTGATTTATTTCTATTTTAGGGTATAAATTCAAAACTTCTACCCAGATGGGTAAAAATCTCAAACTCACAACCCAGAGAGGTGACCCGCGACCCAACCCGACCTGAAATCGTAAACCGGTCGAATCCTCGCTGTCCGGCCACCATGGCTCGCCGCACCACCTGGAATCCATTCCTGTCTCTCTCCTCGAACTTCCCTTAACCTTAAACCTACCATGCATCATCATTGGAGGAGTTTTGAACCCGAGAAGTTTTGGGATTTTCCGGGAAGCTCTCGTTGTCGGAGGTAGCATTTCGGCGACTTTTGGGCGGCGAGGCATTAGGGCTTTTGAAGCCCACCATGCCAGTGTTCGGATGACACCCTCCTCGCGGTCCATCTCGGCTGGAGAACAGTGATCGGTCGACGTCGGAATCTGATGTAATTTTCGGTTTAGTCATGAACCAAGTTTAATTTTTATTCTTGTACTAATCAATGAAGTAATATATACGTAACTTGTGCATTTCTTTTAGACAAATAGTAATCTTATATGTGAGGTTAAACATACATTTATTCTACCTTTAGTTTAGATGTAAATATTTGAGATTTAACCTTATTTTAAGTAGAAAAATATAGGTAAAGTGTTTAGATTAGAATGCAATACTTTCATTCACTTCCAAATTGGATATATATACATCTTTACAAAGTATATCTTCCTAATAAGTAGAGAATATCTACAATAAAGAATAAAATAATTCTAATTACAATAGAAATCTAAAAATATCTACAAGATTAATACTTGCCAACATTCCCCCTCAAGTTAGAGAGTAGATGTCAATCATGCCGAACTCGTTCAACCATTTACTAAATGCATCATGTGACAACCCCTTAGTAAAAATATAAGCTAATTGTTTCTCATATCCACAAAGAAAAACCGAATAGTTTTCTTGTCAAGGTGATCCCTGAAGAAATATCTATCAACCTCCACATGTTTGATCCTGTCATGCTGTACTGAGTTATGAGCAATCTCAACAGTAGTTGTATTATCACAATGTAAATCCATAGGATTCTAAAGCTTGAAACCCAGTTCTTTCATAACATACCTGATCCATAGTAGTTCACATACTCCATTTTTCATCCCACGGTATTAAGCTTCTACACTGGAGTAGGCAATAACATTTTGTTTCTTACTACGCCAAGTCACCAAACTCCCACCAATAAAAGTAAAGTATTCAGAAGTAGACGCTCTATTAGTGTGATCACCATCTCAATCTGCATCGGTGTAACCCGAAACACACACATCACCAGTGTAGCCTGAAATACACATCTCATTAGTATTCTTTGAAAATAACAAACCTTTACCAGGTGTGCCCTTCAGATACCTGAGAATGCGTAAAACAGAAATCATGTGCTCTATTCTAGGACTATGCATAAACTGACTCACCACACTCATAGCATATGCAATATCAGGTCTAGTATGTGATAAATAAATAAGTCTCTCAACTAAATGCTGATATCTGCCATTGTCTGTTGGAACCTGATCTGAGAGAAGTTCTAGCCTATAATTTTGCTCAATAGGAGTAGCAACATGCTTATAGTCTAACAACTCGATCTCAGCAAGAAGATCCAAAGCATATTTCATTTGGGATAATGTAATTCCTTGTTTGGACCTTGCAACTTCAATTCTCAAGAAGTATTTTAAATCACCCAAATCTTTCATGTCAAATTCTTGTGACAACTCCATCTGAAGAGTCTCCATCTCGCATGGATCATCTCTTGTAACAATCATATCATCAACATACACAATTAAGGCAGTAGTCTCACCATCCTTGTATTTGACAAACAAGGTGTGGTCAGAGTTGCACTGGCGATATCCAAATTTCTTCATTGCCGTGGAGAAGCATCCAAACCATGCCTTAGGTAATTTCTTCAAACCATAGAGAGACTTCTTCAAATGACATACCTTTCCCTCATTATCTGGTTTGCAACTGATTCCTAGTGGAGTATCCATGTATACTTTCGATCCTTTTCCAAGTTACCATTCAGGAAGACATTCTTCACATCAAATTAGTGTAAGGGCCAATTATAACGAGGTGCAAGGGAGATAAGGATTCTTACAGTATTTATTTTGGCAATACGTGTAAAAGTTTACTGGTAATCAGTGTCATACTTCTGAGTATACCCTAGGCAACCAATCTTGCTTTGTAGCGATCAATGCTTCTATCAGCTTTGAGTTTCACAGTAAACACCCATCGACATCCAACAGTCTTCTTACCATGTGGCATATGAACTATGTTACAAGCTTCATTCTTCTGCAAGGCTCCTAACTCTTCATTCATAGCTTGTTTCTATTTGGGATCTACCAAAGCATCTTGTACATTGTTAGAAATAGATACTGAAGATAATTTACTAACAATAAGTGCATGAGATTTAGACAACCTATTGTGGGAGATATAGTTAGCAATATGGTATTTGGCTTTTGGATCTATTCTAGGATCTTATTGTTGTTTAGGAATTCTCTTGGTAATTCGGTTAGATTTACGTACCTCAAATGGAGCATCCTGAACGGAGATCTCAGTTGATGATGTAAATAGGGGAGCAAGAGCTTCAGTACTATCTCAATTCTATATAATTGGCGGTCTTTCCATGTCAACAGAATCTTCCACGGGTCGAGACATATCACTTGGCGGGTCGAAAGTAAGCCCCTGTCCCTCCGGAGCAACATTCTCAACGAGTCGAAAGTAATCCCCTGTCCCTCCAGAGTACCATTCGCGACAGGTCAAAACTCACTCGACGGGTCGATAGTAAGCCTCTGTCCTTCCGGAGCACCATCTTTGAAGGGTCGAGACTCATCACTCGATCAATCGAGAACCTCCATTTCCAGTCTAGAATTTTTTTATCCTCTAAAACGTGCCTCCAATCGCTCAAGCTCGTTAAATTTTGGCAAATTAAGAATATTTCCTTCATAACCTCTCTCCCCCTGAAGAGAAGATTCTGAAACTCCACCTGAGTAATAAGGTTCAGACTCTTAAAAAGAGATATCCATGGAGACATGAGTTTTCTTGGTGAGAGGATCATAACACCGATAACCTTACTAAAACTCAGCATAACCAATGTAGACACAAGTCACAACACAAGGACCAATTTTACCTCGAAGAAGTTTGTTAATATGAACATAGACAATGCACCCAAACACACGAGGCTCAAGATTAGGAAGGGAATGAACATTCATCAATTCTTGTAATTTCTGGATTGGACTCTGGAAGTCAATAACACGAGATGGAGTACAGTTAATCAAGTAAGTAGCAGAAGTAACAACAGCACCCCAATAAGACCGAGACACATTCATGCCAAAAAATGAGGCACAAACAACCTCAAGTAATTCTTATTCATACGTTCTGCCATACCATTCTTTTGAGAAGTATAGGCATTAGAGGTTTGGTGACGGATCCCATGAGAGGCCATGTAAGTAGACATGGTTCCATTAACATGCTCACCTCCATTTTCTGATTGAATAACCCGGATAGGCTGCTAGAATTGTGTAGTCACCATCTTATGAAACTTAGTGAAGCAAGAGAATACATCATTCTTGGTGGATATCACGTGGAGTCTGAGGGTGAGGTTGAGGAGAAGAAATCACAACAGAATCAGATCCTCCTTCCATGGCAATGAAATTTAGGTGTAGTGGGCGATAAAAAATAGGGTTTTCTCTGTATGTCTACAAGTTTGGCTCTGATACCAAGTAAAAAAATATAGGTAAAGTATTTAGGTTAGAATGCTTTCATTCACTCCCAAATTGGGTATATATACATATTTACAATGCATATTCTTAATAGGTAGAGAATATCTACAATAAATAATAAATCAATTCTAATTACAATAGGAATCTAAAAATATCTACAAAATATAATACTTGCCAACATTTTAGACAAAAGAGATATTTATATATATATATCTATATTTTGAAGTTAAATATTTATGCTAGCATACCTATATTTGCAGTCCCTATATGTGGGGTTAAATATTTTTGTTTGCATAGTCATAAGAAATGTACGTTTACCTCTTTTTGAGGTCAGACATTTATGCTTGCATACTTTCGAGTATACCTCATCATTATTCACTTCACTAACATCTTTCGCTTAGGTTTATTTGTATTTGTGTACTTTCAAAGATTTATGAATCAGTGTGAAAATTCAAATTTGAAATTAGAATAAGTAAGTAATAATAATGAAAACCATAATTTGTGAAATTTGAATTTATTTTCTTTCTTTAATTTAAAGAGCAAATTCAGTCTCTAATTCTTTAATAATGAATTAGGGACTGAATTTTGTGTTAATAGTACTATGAAATCACTACCATAATTTTTTTTACGTGAACAATAAATTTGAATGGGTAAAAAATTTAAAGTCTGCCTCGACTTTGATAATTTCAGCTTGTCGAAAAACTAGTAACTAATATGAGTTTTTAGAATTTACAGAATTAGATCATTGCTCCTTCTCTGAAAATGTTATCTAATACACTTGTCGCTCTCTCTCGTTTACAATTTCATTTATTTTCCTTTCAACAATGATATCATTGATGTTGTTTGAGTAGACTAGTCAATGTCCAAGTACTGAATGATGTCGCATGTCTGGAAAATGTGAAATGACCAGGTGATTGCCCGCCCCTTGGGGCGGTGTTACCACTATATTGATATAATGGTGATGACAAATTGATCAACCATTACATTTGTTTCTATAAAGTCAGTTACGTGGTGTGGTACTCGTATTTATAATTAATAGGTAGATGCCCATGTTCAGGCATGATTTTTTGACGAATTATTTATAAAAAAAAAAAAACTTAAGTAATCTTTAGGAATATGGAACCAAAATATATAAGATCAATAGCTAATGTTAAACTTCAATATTACATAAAGAATAAATGTAATATATAAACATAGTACTTATAAACACACACATGCAAACAATATTTTTGACATTTGGTTTATTTGTACTATCCAAGATAGATAGCACTTACTACATAAGAAAAAATAATAGTTGCAATTCTTTATTTACACAGATCATGAAAGTCTTACTTTACATTATAAAACACATACATGAGTGACAAATTAGAAAAAAAAATGAAGCTTTAAGTTAGGGAATCATTATCCCATTATCTACGATATAAACGTTGGCCAACAACAGGTCTGATTCACCCCAAAAAATTACGGTATGAAGTAGAGTCTGCTTCGGAGAGTCTGAAAATAGAGACCTCTTTTAAGCAATCCAATTACAGTTCAATTTAAAATTTCAGTGAACTAAGATGAGAACATAATGTAATGTGTAGAGATGCGATGCCTACCATATAGTTGCTGACTTACTATTGTGAAACTTCAATACTTAGTGTCAATGTCACTTTGACTTTTGGGCAAATCAAAACCATTGAATTCTAGAGACATCAAAACTATCTTTCTCAAATCCAATAGGGATTGTAAAAAGGGAAAGAAAAAAAAATAATATGTCAGATGAAGAACTTACCAAATTTCTTCTTTGAAGGATTAATCCTTAATTGGGTGATTTAAGCGGGATCATCAAAACATGCCCAGATGCCAAATTCAAAGGCAGAAAGAACTCAACAGTCCCAAAAGTTCAAACTGCAATCCAACTGCGATCCAAACTAAATTAGAGGAAAACTAAAACCTTACAAAAGTTAAAGTCCTATTTGACTCAAGTTTAAAACCCCAAAAATCCCAAATCTTATCGTAAGCCTTTAGCTTCAACGATGTGGTGTCTTTTGCATTGATTTTTAGCCAATCCAATCAGGGGATGCATTTTCCAAATTCGAGCAGTATATCTCTAGAAAAAACATAATAACCATTTTCCAACCTGATGAGAGGAGATGATCAGGAACTAACCAATAATATAAAAAAATCATATTACTATATAAAAAATCATATTAGTGTTAAACGCTGGAAGCATATTAGCAAGATAAGCACTGAGTAAAATTTATAACCCTAGCTAGAAAACGAATAAAAAAATGCAATTACACGTCCAAGGAAATATATAGTGGTAACATAAAAGTGGTTCAAAGCAGAAAGTAATAGCTCACCTTCTAGTTTGTTGCTCCTCGATATATTTTTTCTGTATGATAACCACAAAGTTTATCCTCAAAAATTTTAACATTTTACCCAAGAGTGACGACTACTAATGAAAAAAACAGAAGAATAAGTCAACTAAATAAAAATAAACCGAGTTAAGTACTGTTAAACTCACAGGTATAGACTCCAGAACTTTTGATCCTGCAAGAGTTGCAGCAATCCCTTCCATGAAAAAGAAAAAAGAAATGACCCAATCTGATCTAAACCTCCCGACGTACTTAAAGTAATCATTATTTGCATAGTCAAAGACAAAATAACCCCAACAAATTCATTTACACCAAATCAATAAGAATTAAAAAGAATGACAGTATCTTAATTTAAAAGTAATAAAAGTAATACGGAGCCCTAAACTTCCCCAACAAATTAAATATAATTGCACACAAAATTAGTGATCTTCCTCATCTATTAAAGTAGTCAATAGGAGATCCGGTACTAATTTAAATTATAATCAATAACACAACTTTAAGCTTCCAAAAAAAATTGAAACCGCACAAATCAAAAACAAAAATGCACACAATTTGGTGATATTCTTCATCCATTGTAACAGAAAAAATGGTCAAATATGAGACCTATAGATCACAACGATCAACAATTTGGCACACACACAGTAAAAGAATGACTTAATTGAATCAAGAGAAAAATGAAAAAAAAAAACTCTAACCTTCGGTGTCAAATTGGAGGTAGAATCAAACTTTCCAATTCTAGTAAAACAGAATCAACAACGAGCTAGCTGGCCAAGATTGACACGACAACATCGGCAGAGAGAGGAGATGATTGTAGCTCCATGCCGGGGAAGAGGTGGTAAGATCCAGGTGGGGACCATTTAGTGGTGGAGACGGGGATGGAACCACGATGTTGGAGGACGAAGGCCAAGATGGCGAGGGAGAGATGGAGGAGGGTGAGGCCATCGATCATAGAGTCTGACCTACCCCATAAATGAAGAAGTGTAAATCAAAATGATTATTGTATAAACAAAGAAAGTATGGAACTTGGGAAATAGAGACATAGATAGAACTTATAGTATGATTGAAGACCATGAGCTATGGCTACTAAAGAGCCTCACACGCCCAGCGAAAATGACCAAAAGGCTACTATGCAACAACGTAAAGAAAGGTGCAAGGAACAGTGCCCGTAAGGGCACAAGGAGATCTAAGGATTTGGGCCAAGTGATGGAAAAAAAATGAAGAGCGATTTGTGAAAATTGAGTTAATTAGGAAAGAGAGAATAAGAGGAATGAGAGGGTCCAACACCGACGACATCAAAGTGAGAGAAAGACGGAGCAAAAGGAAAGTCGGCTTGATAAGTGGACTAAAGTGCGAGGAGTCCAAGAATAAGTGAAAGCAAGAGTAGGGAGATGAAGATTGGAGAGGTAGTTGAAAGAGGCGTAAGGAACAAGAGACCTATGTTAACATGGAAAAAAGCCCCAAAACATTGGAAAAAGTCCGGAACGTATTGTACTGTGCATTTTATGTATATATTATATGTAATTAATTATGTATGTTCACTACAAGAAAAACTCACCTAGACCGCGGACCTTTTCCGTCGTCTAGGTGAGCTTTTCCGTCGTCTAAGTACTTAGACGACGGAACTTCCGTGGACTATGTTCCGTGCTCCAAGTGCTGTCGTCCAGGCACTTGGACGACGGAAACGGAGTACTCCGCGGTCCAAGTGCGACTTAGACCGCGGACATTCTCCGCGGTCCAAGAACGCACTTGGACGACGGAGAATTGATCTCCGTCGTCCAAGTGCGTTCTTGGACCGCGGAGAATGTCCGCAGCCTAAGTTTTCACTTGGACCACGGAGATCAATTTTCCGTGGTCTAAGTGAGTACTTAGACCGCGGAGAATTGATCTCCGTGGTCCAAGTGAGAACTTAAGCCGCCAAGTTTTTGGGCTTTCTCCGTGGTCTAAGTCGTCACTTAAACCACGAAGAATTAATCTCCGTGGTCCAAGTGTGTACTTAGACCGCAGAGAAATACCAAAACCTCCGCGGTCTAAGTACTCACTTGGACCACGGAGATCAATTCTCCGTGGTCTAAGTGATTATTTATTTTTTTTAAATTAAATTTTAATTTATAGTAAAATATTAGTAATTTAATTTAAATACTCCATTCTCATTTAAATAATTAAATATGTTAAAATTAATTAAATATAATAAATTGTTACTTAAATAATAAAAATTAATTTGTACATACATAAAATTAAATATCGTTCGGAATCGGGAAAAAAACGATATAATAAACGACACAAACTACTAAAATACTGAAGGAGCAGATGCGCCGCCGAGTCCACCGCCTCCAGTCGAGTCATCGTCTTCGGGGTATGGATTCGGAGGAGGTTGACACTGTCGTCGAGCCTGATTTTCTATTATGGCGACGAGTTAGGCTATCTGCGCTTCTTGCTGTTCAGGCCTCTGACGCATAGATTGCGTTTCCTCCCATGCGAGTTGTGTTTCCTCCCGTGCTCATCGAGTCTCTTCAAAGGCTGTTTGGACTGCCGCAACTTGAGTACTTTTCTTCGCCGAACCTCCCGTAGATGAGTCGGAGGACAAATCCTGCATCACCTTAGGTCTCATCCCCCTAACCTCCCTTCCAGCTCTACGACCGTATACCTCATCAGCGATTGCAATTTGGCTCTTCATCGATAGAGGAGGCAGGTCTTCGGGCGGCAAATCCGGATGTGCTAGTTGAGTGTTGGCCAATTCCTCATGTGCCCGTTCTGCCAACCTCACCTGAAGAAAAAAAAGAATTATAAATTTGTACGAAAATTTAATAAATAATAATTAAATAATAACTACGCTAATTAAAAGCACATATATATCACTTACGCCGTATTGACTCGCTTCGTTCTCGAGCCCAGGCGTCACGTACATGCTGATGCTAGCATCGAGATAAGGGTGTTTGAAGCCTTTATCTCTGTGTTCCTTGGCTATTTGAATCACTTGCTTGGCGCTGGAGGTATGGTGTTTGTCCTTCTTCCCCCGGTTGGTCTTGTTTATTTCGGAGAATTTCTGTTGGACAACATAAATCATTAAAAAATTAATGAGTAACTAAAATAAAAATAATTCAATTCTCTTAATTTAAATACAAAAGTAAACACCTTATATTCTTCATCTTGGAAGTGGTTACACAACCAGTGTCACTCATCTTCCCTATCCCCCCGCAGCTCTACGGGGGTAGGCACGGGGCCGATATTGTCATAATACACATGAAACTTATACTTCCAATCACGCTAGATGGAGTTAGCGGTTTGGTTGATATGCTTAAGCATCGCCGGTGTGGGATCCACCTCATATTGTTCCTATCAGAAATAAATAGAAAATTATAATTGTATATATTATGAAATTACGATTTTTATTGGTTATTAGAAAATAAATTTAAAATTGTACGTATTACGTACCGAAAGTTCTTTAAATAGTTTCGCCTTCTCTTCATCCGGCAACTCCTTCCAAGTAGAGGCAGTCATACGAACTCTGCTGCGAAGGATTGACCCTATGCTGTTCGCTGAGAGACTAGCTAGCTGAACTGTGGGAGGGCCACCGGTGAATTCGTCGTACGGTAACTCGATCTTTTTCCCGGTCGCTTTGAAAATTTTCTCGGATTTTCCACCTTTGACGTAACCGCGAGTCCTTTTGGGTTCCGGGTCAGTTAGGGCCTTCCTGAGGTTGCGTCGGGCGCTATAAAGGATAGATTCAGAGGAGGCCGAGGTCGACGACGCCTGAGTACTTTATGCCGAACCGGGCGTCCGACCGGAATGGGTGTCGTCATCACCGGTCGGGATAACTGGGGCAGCGAGAATTTCCCCAGTGGGCGCTGTTGACTGACTAGCTGAAAGGTTCGGAGAAAGCACGTCGTTTCCCTCCTCTAAATCCCAACCGACTTGCTCCGCCAAGCGTCGGAACATAGCATATTCGGCCTCCTGTTGTGCCTTTTTCTTTCCCCACGGAGCCATTTAAACCTAGGAGTTGTTAAAATACCTGATTACCATAATAATTATATAAAAAAATTATGACAATTACACCTTAGTATTGGTGTTTGGGTTCAATGGACGTGCGACCCGCGCGATAAAGTGTAAACTTTCAAAAAATCAGTCTTGGTTCAATCGAAAAACATGGTCAGTTAGGGATAGAGATAACGCGAGAAGCAGGACTAATTTCGACAAAACACCCCGAGGCTAACCAAATCAATGGTATATACTCTATTGGTGTCGTCTTTCTTAGATCCAAAACCTGTCACCAGTCATAACCCGTTTCTAGACACCATGTCCAACATTCAGCCAATCTTTCAAAATTTTACACTCCCTCAAGTCCTTTGCAAACTCCGCCCTCAACCTCGTGTCCATAACTTCACTTAGGTTATGGTATGCGGTGATGAAATCCACACATCACGAGGAGTTAAGGAGATAAGCTAGGAAATGAGGCGTCATATATTCTAAAGAATGCGACTTAATATACCAAACTTAATTATGTACTAAATTTAAATCAAAAACTACCAATTAATTTACTACAAAATTGCCATAATTTCCTATTTTTTATTTTTTATAATTCACTAATTTACCATATTTACTACAAATTTACAATATTACAACATTATTTACAAATTATAATTACATGCAATAATAATCACCAGTATAATTAAAACAATATTTAATTAAAATAATTACTTATTATTTATCATGCATTTACAATAATAATTATTCATTTACTAAAATAATTAATTATTATTACCAATAATAATTATTACTTATATATTACCAAATTATTACTAATATATTATTACTAATAATTATTCATTTACTAATAATAATTATTACTAATATATTACTAATTAATTAACCAATTTACAAATTTATTAATTAGTTTAATAATAATGATGTTAAAAAACATAATTATTACCTAAAAGATGAGTCGCCGGAAAATCGCCGAAGTGGAGAGTCGCTGGAGAGAGGGAAACGCCGGAATTTTAGTCGCCGGAGGATGGAGCTTTTGAGAGAGAGTGAGAGGAGAGGAGAGGAGAGGAGAGGAGAATGATATGGGATGAGGAAAAGAGAATGAGCAGTGGCCTATATATAGAGTTTCACTTAGACGACGGAGCCCTATTTTCCGTTGTCTAAGTGCACTTAGACCACGGAAAAGGGCGTTTCCGTTGTCCAAGTCAACCGTTTCAAAATTTTGAAACGGCGCCCAATTAATCGGCGGGTCGGTGTTAACCGCCTTAATTTTGGGCACCATTTCAAATGTTGACTTAGACGACGGAAAATATATTCTCCGTCGTCTAAGTCAACATTTGAAATGGTGCCCAAAATTAAAACAGTACAATCAACCGCCATGGTGTTTGAACCTGGACGACGGAGATGGTCAATCTCCGTTGTCCAAGTTAAATTTACGTAAAATTAATTTTTAAAATTAATTTGCAAGGAAGTTGTCGATTTTTCATTCGAATGAAGTAGTCGTAAAATATCGATTAACGCATCGTATATATGAACAATTGAATTTGAGACGACAAATTGAATTTGAGACGGCGAATTGAATTCGAATGAAGTGTAAATTTACGTCTTTAAACTTGTTAAGTATTTACTAATCTTTATGACTTATGCGTTATTAAGTATATGTTCATTTGCATATCGATATTAACGAAATTGAATTTGAACAAAACAACCGTTGGATACATTCGCCGTAAGAAAATATATAATTAAAATAATTTTCAGAAAATAATAAGTTCGTGAAAGGTTTCATCAGCACAGTCAACCGCAAAACCGAGATTTTGACAAACCGGAAACGTGGATACAAGACATTTCGTAACTCCTATTTTGGAACCGTCGAAGCACACACACCAAGATTGTTTACTCTATAGTCTTGACGAAAAGAATATGCATTGGGAGATGGTCTAGATGGTCATTGTCTTAGATAAAATTACGAAATCTAAACTTGGACGACGCAAATTAGTGTGTCCGTCGTCAAGTACTCACGTGGACGACGCAAACCTTCATTTCCGTCGTCCAAGTTAAAACCCCTGAATTTAGGGGTTAGGGCCTAACTGTTTAGGGTTTAGGGTTGTGGTTGACTTGGATGACGCAAAAATGGAGTCTCCGTCGTCCAAGTGTGTCCCTTCAATTCCTCCGATTCAATTCGATCAAAGAAATCATCGATCGATCCGATCCAATCCGATCCTTGATCAATCCGGATCGATTAATTAATTAATTTTAATTTACGTACGTTGGTCGAACCGAGCATGCATGTGTGCAATTAATTAAGTACAAAATTAATACTTGTACATACGTACGTACTCCTCCTCATAATATTTATATTAATTATTGATCGATGATGCATCTTATATATATTACAATAATTACAATAATAAATTACCAATTAACACCCCTCGTCACTACAAGATTGTACTCTTCGTCATACTCGTCATCATCCTCATCCCCGTTATTCGATTGCTCATCCTCCTCATCATACTCAACATCGTCCGACGAATAACTTGAGTCATCGTCCTCGTCATGCATGTCTTCTTCATCTACCTCATTAATTGCATCAATAATCTCATCTTCAGTTAGATCTGTACAACCATCAGGCATGGGTAACCGTTCACCATCTTTAACCAGGTCCATTATATCGGAGCGGATGACAAAAATATTAGGCTCTTGATAGGCAGGAATGTCTCTTTCTGGTTCAGCAGCATCTTCATCTTCATTTGCCGGTGTCCCTTCAATTGTCTCCGTATTCCATATTCCTCGATGAGCGATATGGTTCACTATTTTCCACCATTCACCAGCTTTCGAATCGTCGAGATAGAACACCTGCCTAACTAAGGTGGGAGAGCGAAAGACTCATCCTCATACCAGCTTGAGTTTGTATCGACTGATAAAAGTCTAAGGTCTTTCTTTGTACGCTTGAACCATCTGCACTTGAATAGGAAAACGTTGACATCATTCCCGTAACATAGCTGAATGACATAAACAATAACCCCGTAATTTAGATCATTGTCTTTCCCAACCGCTACCCCACTGTTTTGTGTTCTCCTTCCTTCATCTCGGGCCAATGAATGGAAGTTTACACCGTTTACAAAACATCCGGGATAAATATAGTGTTTAATCGGCTTCCCTGCTAGCAAGTACTTTGGCCAAGACCACCACCCCCATGGTTTTCGGATATTTGTAGATCAATCATCTGCGAAAATGAGAAAATTTAAGGGTTTACTTTCTATAAACATGATCAATATGTATATAAATTACTAAATACCGAGACATACGTACGTACGTACCCATTGGAAGAAGTAATCAGAGAACTTCTTCTTAACCATTTTCTCAAACCACGCCGAACTCTTGTCCAGATTTAACGCCTGAAGCCTCTCCCTGTATGACATCATGTACGGCTCAACTTCGTCACAGTCTCACAACACTACCCAATGTGCCTCAATAAGTTCTTCCCGTGTTAATGATTCCTTTAATACTCCTCTAAACGGTCAGACGATATTTGTGACGACATTTGTGACGACAGAAAGATTGATGCGGGCACTGGGATCGGAGGCAGTGGGAGGTGGTGGATCTTTCAGGTACTTGTTGCAGTAAGTAACACACTCATGCATTAGGTATGTCTCGACTATGGAGCCATCCGGGGCTGACCTGTTTTTGACGAATCCTTTATACTGTTCAAGCTGTCTACAAAATCAAACGTACAATTAATACATTGTACAATAAGAATAAGTACATATAGCTAGTAATCTCCAGTGGAACAAATTTTGAATCGAAAAACCTCTATAATTAAGAAATTGTATGTACCTTTCTAGAGGATACATCCAAGTGTACTGGACCGGACCAGAAATGAGCACCTGCTCGGGCAGGTGGATCATTAGGTGAATCATGATGTCAAAGAAAGCAGGGGAAAAAATCTTCTCTAGTTTGCAAATGATGTGCACAATTTGTTGTTGCAGTTCCACCACATCTGACTTCTTTAATTCTCTGGCGCATAACCTCTGCCACCATCTGCACAATGCCACTATTGGTTCTACGACGTCACGAGGTAAATATGGTCGAATTACCGCTGGAATCAGACGTTGCAACATAATGTGATAGTCATGTGTCTTCAGACCAACAAACTTATGTTGCACCTCGTCCACTGCTCCAATTATAGTAGCTGCATACGTAGGTGGATAACGAACGCCCTTAAACTAGTGAAATACAGAACGTCTAAGTGTCGGCTTCACTGTGTAAGGTGCAGCTGGCATCTTGTTGTACACTTCTCTCTTATCCCTCCTCAACCACAAGGGATGACGTAGATTTATCGATTCCATATCTTTGTGCGCTTTGGGAGTATCTTTAGTCTTGAACTTAATACCGAGAATTGTTCCCACCACGCTGTCGCACACATTATTTTCTAGGTGCATCGCTTCCAAGTTGTTCCTCAGCTTCAACTTCGACCAGTAAGGGAGTTCAAAGAATATACTCTTGTGATGCCAATAGCTGAGATCATGTGGAGGAATTGGATTTCATTTCTTTACATCCGCGTCATTGGTCAACACACCAAATTCGAAATAGCTCAACCTCTCTAAAATCTCTTCGCCCGACCAACTGCGGGGTTTAGGATTGTTCTCTACCGTCCTGTCGAAATGAGCTTCATCCTGCTGCAATGGGTGGTCGTGAGGAAGCCATCTACGGTGACCCAAGTAACACACATTCCCCGCGTGCCAACTAGAGTTCACATCTTCCAAACATATAGAGCATCCATTATATCCTTTCGTCCTGCAGGCTGCCAACATCCCATACGTTGGAAAATCGCTGATCGTCCACGTTACGGCAGCCCTCGTCGTGAACATCGTGTCAGTAAATTTGTCATAAGTTGGAACTTCATTTTTTCACAACAGTTTCAGCTCGTCGATCACAGGTCTGAGGTAGACATCTAAGCACTTCTCCAGAGATTTAGGACCTGAAATTAGTACAGTAAGAAAATTAAATTCCTTGTTCATGCACATCCACGGAGGCAAGTTGTACGGCATCAGAATAACTGGCCAAGTGCTGACAACGGAGCTATTACTACCCCAAGGATTGAATCCGTATGTAGATAGTCCGAGTCTAACATTTCTAACCTCTGCGGCAAAGTCTCCAAATTTTCTGTCGAAATGTTTGAAACCCTCTCCATCCGCGGCGTGTCGCAGGCATCGTCATCTATTCGCTTTTCTGCGTACCATCGCATCGCATCTGCTGTGTGTAGAGACATGTACAGGCACTGCAATCTGGGAATCAATGGAAAATATCGAACAACTTTCATAGGAATTCTCTTTTTCTAACACTTCTTATTCAGCTCATATCTGCACTGGCCACATACGAGACAATAGTCCAAATCTTTATACTCTTTGTAAAACAGCATACAATCATTCGGACATGCGTCAATTATCCTGTACTTTAGACCGAGGCTGCTCAAGATATTTCTAACCTTATAATGAGATTTAGGAAGATTGTGATCATCAGGAAGCAACTTACATATTTTCTCTTGAATTTTGTCAAAAGCACTGACTGACATTTTGTGCTTCACTTTTATCTTCATTTGCTCCATTACATATTGCAACACATTCTCTCGACATCCAGGGAACACCGGGGTCTGCGCTTCAAGTAGCATCATGTTGTACTTATCCATCTCACTAGTGTCAGTGGCCAAGCTAGCAGCGAAAAATGTGTCATCATGCTCATGAGTGGTACTGTAACATCCATCTTGATGTTGGTGTCAACCATGACTAAATCCCGGAAACGCATCATTAACCAAATCTGTAGTTGGGTTGCAAGCAAGGAGGCGGCACCACTGCCGCTGGATGAGGCACCATGATAACTGTACTCTGAGCTGAAGTCTACTGCTTCACCATGCTCGCTCCATGTAGTGTAACTCCACATCATACCATTTTCGTACAGGTGTTGCACCATAACATTAACCTCCACATACTGACAATTAAGACATTTCTGGCACGGACACCTGAAACGCTTATTTCCCTGACCATGTTCTATCGCAAAATTCACAAAACTAATTTCATCGATATACCGGACATCACATCTATTCCGCAACTTCATCCAACTCTTGTCCATACTTCTACAAAATTTTATAATTAATTAATTATTACATATTAGTCAATTAACTATTAATTATATATATACAAATTTGAGAGGGTGTGAGAATTAAATAATTATATATATACACAAATTTTCAACTACCTTAATTAAAAAAAATTATTAATTCAATATCTTCAATATATAATTACATTCAACTACCTTTATTAATTATAGTTGTACATACGTAAGTACGTACTCTACATCAATTACTTTAATATGTCTAGCTAACATACATGCATGTACGTACGTTTTAACTAAATATTAACCAAATTTTAAAACATCCATACATATATACGTACTACATGTCTATAATTAACTAATATATATATATCATCAATTTCCTAACTTAATATATTATATATAAATATATATTAGACGTACTAATTAATTATTAACAATGCAATCAATCAAACGTACAATTAAATATATATATATATATATATAAAAACCTATGTTAATGGTGTTGGAAAATTAACTACGTACGTGCCTAGCCTTCTCCGATATATGGCGAATTAATCGATGGTCGGAGCCGAAGATATATATAGTGCTATATATCTAGCTAGTTAGGACGTCGTTTGAATTGCATGCACGCGTGAGGCGCTGATCAAGAAAAAAAGAGATTATGATCAGTTGAGAGATCGATCGACGAGTGAGCGGAGAGGAAGAGAGTTCGGCATGGGCCTTATATAATGCTTCACTTAGACGACGGAGGTGTCGGTCTGTCATCTAAGTGGCCACTCGAACCACGGCGTGTCGGTCTGTTGACCAAGTGTACACCTAGACGACGGAATAGTCACTCTCCGTCGTCCAGGTTCAAATTTGGACCGCGGAGAATACTCCGTTGACCAAGTGTGCACTTGGACGACGGAGATTATTTTCTCCGTCGTCCAGGTGTACACTTGGACCGCGGAGAATACTCCGTTGACCAAGTGTAAACCTGGACGACGGAGAAGATAATCTCCGTCGTCCAAGTGCGCACTTGGTCAACGGAGAATTCTCCGCGGTCCAAGTGTCACTTGGACGATGGAGATTATTTTCTCCGTCATCCAGGTGACACTTGGACCGTGGAGAATTCTTCGTCATCCAAGTTCCACTTGGACCACGGAACTATAAAGGTTTCGTGGTCTAAGTGCAGTTTTCTTGTAGTGATGGAGTGTCATATATTTTGAAAAATATCTTTGTAAACTATATTTTCTATATAATTATTTGGTATATCGTTACCGTTATTCATCATAATTTTTAAGCCTTTTTTATGTAACTCTTGATAGTGCAACATATAACTATTCGTGACTAAAAACTGATTCAGCAAAATATATTCCGACTTGGTTTAACGATTGACCCTGATTTTTATTGATTGTCATTGCATAACAGGCTCTAACAGGAAACTATCGTTTCTTGAATGTGAATGGCCATTTAGTTTTATTTGCAATCAACACAATCCTTGGAATGTAAACTTTTTCCCTAATATTAGTCCCTGTCAGTACTTTTGCCTCAATTACTTTTTCAAACAAATTAGTTACAATCAACCGTGTTCCATTGCACAATCCCTGTATTTAATTTAAATTTCTTAATAACATAATTGATATTCCAATCTTCAGTATAAGTTCGTGTGATGGTAGACCGATAAATTCAAGTTTATTAAAAAATTCTATAGGATACAAAAGACTGTTATCACTATAGGTAGCATAATTGAATTAAAGTGAATCGGAACTGAAACATGTTTTTTATCACCATGCAATAAATTAATTGCATATCTATTTATTTCATGTACAATTGCATTTCTCAGCTTGACGATGACACGCTCTCTCAAATAATATGTATCATTGTATTTACAATCAAAATTTGGATAAGTAGCTGTAAAAATTGACTTGATAGAATCTAAAGTTGAATCAGTGAGTAAATCTTTAAGAATATGAATCCAAGATGCATCAGGGCCATTTGTTAGAAATTTTAACTGTAATCGACTCTCTCTTATCTATAGGATCCATTCTGCAAAATTTTGAATCTCAACTTTTTCAGATGTGGTCAATCCGACAGACGATAGTCTCATGTTTCCAGTTAAACAAAAAACTTTAAGATAATGCCATAAATATAAATTATTTAAAGATGGCTCAATAATATCTTCTTTGCTTCCTCATTCTATAACAGGTAAAGTCTGTCTAAAATTGCTGCCAAACAAAATTGATTTACCTCCAAATGGTATTTGTGTCTTTCGATCATCAGAGTTTGCTGACAAAATATCCCAAAGAGTTTTATCTAATGATTTGACACACCATTTATTACACATCGGAGCTTCATCCCAAATAATCATATCTTCCTTTTCAATCAATTTCTGCAGGATATGTTTATTTATTTATCCAACATTTTAAATCTTTCTCTATAACTGGCTTTATTTTAAAACGTGAATGCGTTGTTATGCCTTTTGGAAGTAATAGAGAAGTATTTCTGACGAAGCAACGACCAAAATAATTTTTCCTTTACATCTCAGTTTAAAAATTATAGTATTCCACAAAAAAAAAATTCCTGTTCTGCCACTACCATATACAAAAAATGATTTTTTTCAGTTTTCAGTTTCATTGCTTCGATCACTTCATCGTATATAATTTTCTGACATGAATTAATTTAGTAACCAATTCATAATGTTCATGTTTAAGTGACTCACAATCAAAATCTAATCATTAATTTATTACTTAACTCTTGAATCTTTTCTGTTTTGGGCATTGACAAATGATGTTCTTTCAATAAAGTGGATGTCATGCTGAACAATTTTTCAAGTTCATATAAAACGTTATTTTTAAAAATCATTCTCAGGTATGGTAAAGTTTGTCATGTTGAATTTCGATCAAATTTTGTATGAAATATCATCAGACATGTTCAGCCAATGCGCATCAAGTAGAGCTAGTGGATTCGAGACATTACAAAAAAGAATAAAGGTAACAAATAATTGTCTGATCTGAGAAAAGGTTGCAGTAAATGCAGATTCAACCAGTGCATCGTTCTATTTTTGATCATCATCTAGCAATCCCAATGCTCGACATGTTTCCTAAAAAGTGGCGTAAGTAATTCCATTAACTGTTCTGATTCAATCAAAGTTGCGACATCATATTTGAATATTCAGCTGCATTTGTAGGTAAAACAATTCGTCTGCAATCGGTGGTATGTGCGCAATTCAATAACGACATACCGTCTTTTTCTTGGAGGCCATATTTTGCTATCACTGTCCCAAACAAACAGAGAAGGAAATTGAGCATAACTTAATTTAGCTGCGTCCTTATAAACAATGTTCGCATCAAACCAAGTAGTCATCATGGTACGTTTCACATCTGGATTTTCCACAACTTTTTTCAACAGATTGACCTTCACAAAAGAAAATGCTCTGCTTGTTCGGCAAAAGAATTTTGTATTGCACTATAGGATATCTGGAATGAATGGAGAATTCAAATAATCGCCACACAGATTCGTGTGGAGTCAAATATCGACAATTCAAATAATTTTGAATTTCATCATGTACATTGTCGCGAACCATCACTCGAGCTCTATTTGGACATTTATTTATATATTTAAATTAATATTTTATTAACATAGATTGAGAATATGATTCAACATTTATGTGAGCATTATACCTCAACATCAAAATGAGATTGTATGGAACAACAAAATTATTACCAATATGAATTCTGTTTTTATTTACAAACTTTGAATCATCATCACGTCTTCTATATTGAGGAGTCTTGATTGTGTGAAAACGGTGTTAGAAATGTATGGTTTTGGAGAAAAAAATTGTATATTTTCTATCTCTCGTGCGCGGACATTTTGAATTTAATTGACTGCAAGAACCATGTATCATAAATTGACTGACTATTTCAAAAAGTTCTGAATTAATATTTTTATATGGTAATTCAGCTGAAATAATAGAATCTATATCTATTGATGTGTAACATTTGTATGGTCTTTGAAGCCAAAATAGTAAATGAACATGAGGCAACCCTCATTTTTGCAATTCAATTATACAAACATGTGCATGAATAGGTCCAAAAGGTTCTCCAGCTTTAATGAATTCAATCATATCATCCAATTTAATTTTAAAAATTCGTGAAACAATATCTGGTCTATCTTCCGCTATGTATCCTGGTTTCTTTTCAAAATATCCCACAATTTTTGGTCATTTAACATTGCAAGTGAAAGTTATAAACAAATCCGAATTGTCGTAATATCTATAAATTGTCATGGCATCTTGATAATTATTTAACATATTTCTAATACTGCCAGTATGAGTACCTGGAAGAAAAATTGTATTTCTCACATCAGAACATCGGGTAACACCATTCGAAGCAAAAGTAGACAAAAATGATTCCATTTTTTACACTTCAATAATGGTTGATGATTCCTTATATATGCCAAGCAATTTTTCTCAACTGTCGCATATGCATCAACCAACATATGCATCAACCAAGTATTGTTGAAGCAATCTTCCACCTTTTAGCAAAGTGCCTAAATCATTTTTCCGATCATGGATTCGATAACAAACAAACTCTATCATCGTCAATTTTGTTCTTTTCCTCTGACACTTTCTTGTCGTACACTCTAACAATATATATGTTCTAAATTCATTCTCACCATACAAAAAAGTAGCGGATATTGCAATGACATTAACTTTATATGTATTTTGGATATTCGCTTTCAATGTCCATCAATTGATCGAATAATGATATCTCTTTTAGAATTAAATTGTCCAATGTCACCAACAATTAAATTGGTAATTTCAAAAGAACGCGGTAATTCGTATTACTTACCATCTATAGATCGATGGTCAAGTAGAGCCATATTACAATTAGGTATCGAAATATTTTCAAATTAATCTCTGATTGTTCAAAACTTTTAACGTCGTCAAGTATATTTTCTAAGTTTTCAATTGATTTGTATTATTTGGATCAATGACATTAATGCGATTTGAAATCTTATTTTTCGTGTCATAAACATATAATTGGGCAAACTTGAGACATTCATTGGCAAAAAAGTAACACTGATCCCATATAATGATGCACTTGTCCACAAATTTTGAATACATAAGGAGCTGTGCCATTATTTATCTTGTAATCAATTTTTGCACCCATAGAAGTAAAAACAAACATGAAATAATACACCCAAATATTTTCACGAAAAATGATACTTTCACGACCATTGATTGGATTCAATCATTGTTCATTAATAGTAGGAGTCAAATTCGATAGTGGAAGTTTAATTTGTGCTTTTTGGTAACAATTTGTATAAATCAATTGATTTTTTCTTCTCCTCTTCAAAGACTCATCAACCCAAAGGAAGCATTGCAATGAATGCAAGAATAAGAGTCGTCACCCGAATCCTTATAGTTTACAATGACACATGAATGACAAATTGTTTACATTAATGATTTGAACTTACTATACTAATAGTTAATGAAAAAATAGAATGTGAAATGTTGTTCACCTTGGTGGCTAATCTGGTATGAAGTTTGACCAAAAATAGATGAGTATGAGACTGCATCTCCTATTAACCAAAAAATTATTGTCAGTTTAACAAAAACTTGCTTAACTATTATCGCACCCAAAGATTATTATATGTCTACAACTACCTGATAAATTATCGATGTCGTCACCTACTTGTTCAATTGGTACTGTCTAATTTATACTTGTACCTTCACACTAAAAATCATCATCTTCATCATTTATAAAGTATCCTTGAGAAGATTGCTGGTTCTGAGTCAAACTGTAGTACTTCTTTGTGATGCATGAATTAGATGAGTCAAGTTCTTTATCCCAAAAATAGCTCCATGGTGATGTTGTCTCGTGGCATGTCAAAGATTCCATACAAAATTCTTCATGAAGATCATCCGGATGTTTTCTTTTTAAGTTCTTCTAAAAGCCATACCTAAAACACCAATCATAGCAATGAATAACACATTTTTTAATCTAAATTATCGGTGCATGCATAAATGTTAACTAACTACATATCTATATGTTGATAAAAAAAATTAATATAAGTTAACTGAATAGATACCTAAATGATGATAGTAAAAATGTATGTATGTATGTATCAACTGCACATTATTTTTTAAGTTATCTGTTTCCGATAAAATTTGAATAGCATGGCAAACTAAGATGAAACAGACTAAATAAAGAATCCAATTACACAAATCAGGAAGAGATGAAGGGAAAAAGAATTTTGAACATAACTTATTTAAACATCAATTGCACTACATATCAAACCCAAGAGCCAAGATAAATGAAAGAAAACAAACTTAACTTATCGATCTCCTATCAATTAATTGAAATCATATAAACATAGGTCCCGAATCAAAAATATATAGCCAAAATAGAAACCTTTTTTACAAAAAATACAGCCTCCATAAACAAAAGAAGAACCTGAAATTACACATGCCTGGGATTATCTATTCAATATTTTATCAATTATAGCCGCACATCAACAGTTACAGAGACTTACTCCTAAACTCATCAACTATAAGAAAGATTCTAACTTTGTTCTGTTCTTACAAATCAAACTCAATCATAACTCATAAATTAGAACCAAAAGACAACGAAAAAAAATACATGAGAAAAAAAGGAGTGAAAATCATGACTTTCATAGCAAGAGACTTAGACCTTTACCTCGTTTGAAAACTGGAAACTTCAATTGCATCAACCTTGTTTAGCGCGGTAAGATATATCTCCCTAGAATAGAATCCCTTGAAAAGACAAATCAAAAGTCACATTTAATCTGCATTTACAAACTACTCTAATCAATCTTCAATCACACTAGAAAAAGTCAGTCATACAACAGAAGAATACGAATATAAACCTCAACACCAAAATTAGCAAAACAAAGACCAACTTTCTATTCAATCACCTATTTGGAACTCCAACACCAATCACATATCTTCTTTCAGCGCTATCAATTACACAACCCAATTATTAAAAACCAAAATTTTTGCTCTTCAATCACAAAACAAACACTTTAATCATGAACAATGGTCATCAAACTATCCCACAAAAATACAATATCAAAGAAAAAGGTTGACACTTGGGGTTTGTATCAGCTAGAGCGAAATTTCTCTAAACGGTAATTACTATTTACTCCAAACATTTAGCAATCACAGACCAACAAACGAAAATAAAATCCAACTTGCTTTAGAAGATGAGCACATTACAATTACAAGTGCCAGATAGCCTGAGCTAGCTAGACTTGAACAGATTGGATCGAAAATTCAATCCAAATAGGGCAACAGTGATTAGACTAAGGTGAGTCATGAAATATTAAGTATCAGATAAAAATGGCAAGTCCATATACATATAATCCAAAATGCAGGCACATTATATGAATCTCCATATGCATGTACGTAAATTGGTTCTTCATTTCTAATTTGGATTTGTTCCTAGTTTATTCATTATGCATTGTTAACTTTCCTAGTTTATTCATTTGGTTTTTATTTAAATGCCTCCAACATGGGGCAGGGAATCAACAACATAACATAGGACAAAACAAAAGATTTGTCTCGATACCTTGCTAATTGGATTGAGGTAATGTCACTCTCGGTCTCCTCTAGCCGTTTATTGAGGTAATTGTTGTTTCTCATTGATGGTGGTTATTAGCCTCTTGCTTAATTGATAGACATCGATCTCTTTTCTATTGCAGAGTAAGTTTCAGAAGGGAACGATGGAAGTTTCGTATTGGATTGCACTTGTTGTATCCCTTATAATAACGATTCACAACCATGCCCTAGTAAACTCTACAACCGTAGGTGTTAACTATGGTATGCTAGGGAATGATCTCCCTGCACCAACAGACGTTGTCAACCTATATAAGAAATATAACATCGCCAAATTGCGGCTCTTTAATCCAAACCCTGCAGCCCTTCAAGCTCTGCAAGGCAGCGGAATCGCTGTCACGGTCGGCATTCCAAACGAAGACCTGTCTGCACTGGCAGCAAGTCAAGAAGCTGTAGACGCATGGTTCGCCGCCAATATTCAGCCTTACATTGCTGGAATTCAGCTCAAATACATTGCTGTTGGCAATGAGGTTATTCCAGGGCCCTTAAGCAACTACGTTTTCCCTGTCATGAACTTTTTACGCGCTGTACTTGACGGTAGAGGCCTGAATGCGGTTAAGGTGACCACAGTTGTTCCGGCGAATGCATTAGGATCTTCGTATCCGCCTTCAAGTGGCGCATTTGCAGCAGAGATTGTTGAAGTCATGACCAACATTGTTCACTTTTTGACATCAACCAGTTCACCTCTTATGGTCAATGTGT
Source organism: Geum urbanum (assembly GCA_946800695.1). Lineage (NCBI taxonomy): Eukaryota > Viridiplantae > Streptophyta > Magnoliopsida > Rosales > Rosaceae > Geum > Geum urbanum. The sequence continues at coordinate 9,153,194 of OX326997.1, forward strand.
ACCCTTACTTTGCCTATAAGTCGGACCCTGGTCATGTTCGGTTGGACTATGCTATATTTACTTCCAGAGACGTAGTGGTTCATGACGGACCGCTTGGATATACCAACCTGTTTGATGCCATAGTGGATGCGTTTTACACTGCAATGGAGAAAGTAGGCGGCCCCAATGTGCCGATTGTGGTGTCCGAAAGTGGCTGGCCGTCTGATGGAAGCGGAGAGTTCACCACTGTAGAACTTGCAGGAACATATAACGTGAACTTCATCAACCACCTCAACTCAGGGGGAGGAACTCCACAAAGACCTACACTCATCATTGAAGGATACATTTTTGCCATGTTCAATGAGAATCAAAAACCTGCAGGCGAGGAGCAACATTTTGGTCTTTTTTATCCTACCATGGAACCAGTTTATCCTGTATTCTCATCTGAATTCCTTTAGGTAGTGTTTACACAGATGAAGAAGATTCAAGGAAAAAAATGTGCCTAGCTAGAATCTATGTTTTGATTTTCAAAGAAAATAGGAGAGAATCATTCAAGTTTAATTTCCAGTTTTCAGCTCAAAAAATTACTGTTCTACTTCAAAAAATCGGTAGCAATTGGGTCATTCACCTCCAAACACTATATATCAAGGTATTTATATCAAGGAGCATTCATATAAGCAACCTCTCTATATATCAAGGTTTTTATTCATCCAAAGAAACAAGTACAATTTCAACACAATCAAAGGCGGGAGAGTAGTTCCTCTTTTGCTCCTGCTTTGTTCAGAAAAGGGTAATCTGTGTACCCAACAACAGGGTCTTGAGTGTAAAAAGTCTTCCTGACATACTTGGTCAAGGGTGCATTCAGCTTTAATCTCAACACCAAGTCCGGGTTTGAGATAAAATAGCGACCAAACGACACTAAATCAGCATCACCGGAAGCCACAGCTTCCACTGCAAGCTCTCTAGTAAACCCTCCGCTAGCCATGAATGTACCTTGATAAGCTTTTCTCAAAGTCCTCATAAATTCAGCTTCGTCTTCATCACTGCCATGTTTGCCCGACTCTGCCTGACCATAGGCAGCGTAACGAGGCTGAGTCACATGGAGATAGGCGAGTTTTGAGCCTATGTTCTGCTGAAGGTTGTTGAGCCTTTCAATCACTGCAAAGCCTAGGCTAACCGGGTCGGAATCCATGGCATCAAGGTGGTCAATAGCAGGTGAGACTCTGACAGCTACTCTGTCAGCACCAATGGCTTCAACTACTGCTAGCACAATTTGAATCAAGAATCTGCAGCGGTTTGCAAGTGAACCACCGTACTCATCGGTTCTTTCGTTGATTCCATCTTTCAGAAATTGATCGATGAGATAGCCATGTGCTCCATGGAGCTCAATTCCATCAAAACCTATAACACAGCCACAGCATAGATATATATATTGATCACTTATCTCTAATGTGTATCACACAGAAAAACCAAATTCCATCTAACTACATTGAGAGAGTGACATTACATTTATATATTACGCACATCAACAGCTAGTGTAGTGAGCAGAAACTGACCTGCGCGAATGACATTCAAGGCAGCACGGCGATACTGCTCAACAACGTGGGGAATTTCATGTGTTTCGAGGCGCCTAGGCCGAGGGTAAGTGCCATGAGACCCATCTGGTAACAGAATCTTCCACCTCTTTGAAATGGGATTGCTGGTTGACGAAATCGGCGATCCTCCATCAGGCTGGTAAACTATAAGATTGGTCACAAAGTAGTAAAATTTCATCATCATTTTTACTACCTAACAATGCAACATAGTCCTACCTAGTTTTCAAAAATTATGTGACACAGGAATATTTACCTCCATGAGAAGCACGACCGACATGCCAAAGCTGACAGAAAATAACGGCTCCTTTGGCATGGACGGCATCGACCACCTTCTTCCATGCCTGGACTTGTTCTTCTGTGTAAATCCCAGGCACATGTGGAAACCTGGTCTCATATTAAAAACAGTTCAGAACTTGAGATTTATAGTTTGTTGCTGCTAAGTCAAACACTTCGTGATATTGAAATAACGAAATTACCCTGCGCCTGAGTTAGAGATGAGAGTGCCTTCGGTGATGAGAAAGCCGCCGGGGGTTGACCTCTGCGAGTAATACTCCGCCAGCGCCGGGTTCGGCACGCCATTCAAAGCTCGACACCTCGTCATCGGGGCAAGCACCACCCTGTAAGGCCAAGGGCAAATCGGTCAAGAGCAATGAAATATTACCCTCCCGGATTTATCTCCGAGGAAAGAAAGAAAGGTAGCTAGCTACTGACCTGTGAGAGAGGTCGAACTTGGCCATCTTGTAAGGCGAAAACAGAGTGAGGTCCTTTATGGATGATGAAGAAGAAGAAGCCATTTCTGTTTGGTTTTTGTGATTGGGGAGGAACAGAGAGATTCAAAACAGATTGATTCGTCGATCTGGGATCGGGTTAATCAGTGTGAAGCTGAGAAGTAGTGGACAAAAGAGAGAAACTTTCATAGTTGCACTGTAAGCTTTTGTTTAGTGGGTTTGAGTTGTGGTGGACTGGTGTCTGGTGGTGACGGTGACTAGAGGGCGGGGGTTCCCCGGTTGTATAGGGAGGGAATAATAATTGAATAGGAATGGGAATGATTTTCACGTGTGTGGGATTGTTTTTATGCATCTCCGGCCTCGGTTTTTTTATTTTAAAGTTCATGAATGTAAGAAGACGTGTTTCAGGTGTTTGACACTTTTGACTGACGGAGGAGGCCGGTTTGAGTGGATCTTAATTTGTGCGGGGATTGATTGATGATGGCACTCACGGTTGTGCCACCCTCCTCCGGGGCGGCATGACCCACTAGCTAGTCGTAAACTCGTAATGTAGAATTAGGAAAAACATTTTGAAGCGCTCAGAAATCGTTTTTTTGAGAACCATTTATCATGTCAGTCATGTGCTTTCTATCCGAAGAGCTTCTTTGTCGTAACGTTACTAGCGAGAATTACTTCTAAGAAGCCATTCCAAACATGCATTGTACCTTTCCTCGTAGTCAAAACGGTAGGCAACACTGGTGGGCGGCCTGTTTTATACTTTGAAATTGTTTTTTGGATAGCCTAAAAACGCAATTAATTATAAATAGGAAAATTTTAAAAACAATATTGAAGTGAGTTTTATAAATATTTAGAAGTGATTTGAAAAATAGATAATAAATGCTTCTTAGTTTAAAAGTATTTTTAAAAATTCTCAAAAACGTTTCTAAAATTCTAAGAAGTAATCTCAAATATACCCATTGTCTTTTTGTCTTCCCTCCAATTCTCCTTCCCTTTTACAATATGTAAAAGAGCATAGGCCTTTTTATTGCTCTACATCACTCTGATCTCGTTGTGACTTCTTTACTCGTCAAATGGTGGGAATCCATACCTCTCTAAACATCGAGTTCAACTTCCTCGTTTCATATCTTACAAGTAAAGTGCTCGACGACAACTACGTTCTCTCTGCCTTCTCTCAAAAATAGGAGAGAGAGAGAGAGAGAGAGAGAGAGAGAGAGAGAGAGTAGATATGAGTTCCTCTCCCCCTCCTTTTTGGCTAGATTTTGATCATTCCAGGTTGAAATCTTTGGTTAGATAATTGGGAGAGTCTATTTGTGCTAGTCTTTGTCTTAGCTTCTATTGTTTTTCTGTTTCTACGATTCTAGAATTCAGTTTTTCAAACCCTCACCTCATCTCTCCATGTTCATCGTCGAAGCTCTCACCTCCCTTTTCAACTCAACCTTTTATTTCCTTACCAACTCATCAGATTCACAAGTGTCTTTTCTCTCTTTTGTTGATAGCAGGAGTGCTCGGATTGAAGTTTTGAAGCCCCGCGAAAAATAAACGAAACAGGATGGTTGTGGAACCACTCCACTCAACCCCAATGGCGACAATTTTTTCGTCGGAGAATATGATGTGTGTATCGGTGTTCACCGATTTGTATTTTATTACTTATTTTCTAAATTAGTTCCCTTTATGGGAGGTTTATTTTTTATTTTAGGTAATATCATCGCACACGTTATTGTGCAAATTGCTCTCAATGAGAATTGTTTCTCGTGTATTGAGATTGAGTTAGACTGGCTCAAAATTTGTAATTCAATGTTGAATTAATGAAATTTCAGTATTTAACTAAAAAATAAAACTTCATCATTTCATTTGAAGTCATATTCTTTGAACGGTTCAAAGTTTGGTGAGAAATATAACCATGACGTGTCTTAGAAGCACAAGAGCGAAAATTCTATAGTGCTCTGGAGTACAAAATTTTTCTAATTTTAGAATTTTTGATAACTTCTGCGGGCTCCATTTTTAGAGAAATAAAGTGATCTAACGCTCTAAAATTAGAGAATTTTAATAACACCCCCCACAAGAGCTACACAGCTATCAAAACTGCTGCTCAAACTGCCTCAAAGTTTTCACTCATGCCAAACCCCAAAGCTCATCCCTCTCCAACATCACAACACAAAACCCAGAACCCGAACAAAAACACCAAGCCTCTCCCTTACAGAAACCCCACTTCGATACTCGGGTGTATCGAAATGTGATTTCTTCGAACAAATTTATCGCATCCGATCTTGGGATTTGGTTTCTGCGCATAAGGTGTTCGATAAAATGTCTGTGAGGACCACAACAAATTGGAATTCAATTTTAGCCGGCTATGCGAAAATTCCCGGGAAACTAAAAGAAGCCCGCCAAATATTCGATGATATTCCCCAATCAGGTTCTTTTCATATAGTACTATGTTGGCTTGTTACTTGCGTAATCTTGGGATTGGTTCGGCTTTGGAGTTCTTCAATGTGATTCCGGTTAAGAATATTTCGTGTTGGAATACAATGATATCGGCGTTTGCTCAGAAAGGGAAGATGAGGGAAGCACAGAAGTTGCTTATGTCTATGCCGGAAAAGGATTGTGTCTCGTGGACTGTATTGATTTCGGGGTTTGTGAAAAACTGAGAACCGAGAAATTATTTCTAGAGATACTACAAGGTTCCATGATTTCCAATATGGGGTATGTTTTTGTGGAGATTACTGGTAAGCATGCAAATGCAAGGGATTGTGCAGTGGAGAACAAATCTCTGTATGCATATTATAATATTTATTTATACAAGGAAGGGTTCATACAATCTCCCTTGGAACAAATACAAATCTATGGCATCAAAATCATTAGGGGTTGAGCAACTCTTCCTTCAAAGCTTCTTTGTCCAGAAACGGATAGTCTGTGTACCCAACAACAGGGTCATGGGTGTAGAAGGTCTCCCTCTTATACTTATTCAAGGGAGCATTCAGCTTAAACCGCAAAACCAAGTCAGGGTTTGAGATAAAACTCCGGCCATACGACACTAAATCAGCATCACCGGAAGCCACAGCTTTCATCCCTAGTTCTCTAGTAAACCCTCCACTGGCCATGAATGTACCTTCATAAGAATTTCTCAAGGTCCTCATAAACCGAGCTTCATCTTGATCATACTCTACTTGGCCCTGAGCTACGAAACGAGGCTGAGTCACATGCAGATATGCGAGCTTTGTTCCTACGTTTTGTTGAAACTTGTTGAGCCTGTGGATCACTGCCAAGCCTAGGCCAATTGGGTCGGAGTCCATAGCATCAAGGTGATCTATAGCTGGTGAGATTCTGACAGCAACTCTGTCAGCACCAATGGCTTCAACTACTGATTGAACAATTTGGAACAAGAACTTGCAGCGGTTTGCAACTGGTCCACCGTACTCATCAGTCCGATCGTTGATCCCGTCTTTCAAGAACTGATCGATGAGATAGCCGTGTGCCGCGTGGATCTCAATTCCATCAAACCCTATACATTATCAAAGATAGATCATAAGCGTCACAGCTATGTGAAGGGTATGTAATATCTATGTTATGCTGTCAAATGCATGCTCAATTCGCGACACTTTTACTAGAGAACTCTTTGGAAGTCTGGCTCTACATGTTGTGAAAATGAACTTATTCTGTGTGATGATGAAGAGAAACTGACCTGCTCGAATGGCATTCAAAGCAGTGCAACGATACTGCTCAACAATGTGGGGTATTTCGTGGGTGTCAAGTCGTCGAGGCTGAGGGTAAGCGTCATGAGACCCATCCGGCATGAGAACTTTCCACCTATTCGAAATGGGATTGTTGGTTGAAGAGATCGGTGAACGCTCACCGGGTTGGTACACTACAGTATGTAAAAGAGAGGGTCATTTTACGGCTGAAAAGGGAGGAACATATGCAAGATGAAGCTCTGCCATTTCTACATGAAATGTGATAAAATTCTTACCTGGATGAGAAGCACGACCTACATGCCATAGTTGACAGAAAATAATGGCACCTTTGGCGTGAACCGCATCGACGACCTTCTTCCATGCCTCAACCTGTTCATCTGTGTAAATCCCGGGAACATCTGAATATCTGCTTCCACCATAAACAAAAGGAAGGTAAAAAGTTATTTACTTATACTTGCTACTTCAAAGCTCACGTAGACTACATAGAGAGTTGTGAACTAACCCGGCACTTTGATCGGAGGGAGAAGTGCCTTCAGTGATTAGAAAACCGCCGGCGGTTGCCCTCTGAGAATAGTATTCAGCCAGCGCTGGCTGGGGAATTTCGTTCAATGCTCTACACCTTGTCATCGGCGCAAGCACCACCCTATATAGACAATCATGCAATTAAGGAGTGATTAATATCGATCACTCCAAAAATTCAAAGACTAAAATGCAATGATAGAAGTCAGTCATGTCACCACGAAATAAGAAATGAGCACCAAATTAAAAGCTTTTCATGCATGCATCGACGATGGAATGGAGAAAGCAAGCTAGGGTGACTGACCTGTGAGAGAGATCGAACTTGCCCATTTTGTAAGGAGAGAACAGAGATGAGTAATCTGCCATTTTTCTTCTTTTTCGACGATGATCTGGTGAGTCATAAGTTGTACGTAGAAAGAAGGCTAGGATGGAAGTGTATAAATAGGAAAAGAGAGGCACCCTAGCTAAAACGTCAGCGATGAGTTGTACTTGTACGTATATAGTGCCAAGTGGCGGTATTAAATTGTTAGTGCATTTTGCGTGTGAATTGTTTTGTCACATCGTGCTCCGACGAACCTCGTTTCTCGTTTCTCAATTCTCAATCTGGTCGATCACGTCCGTCCGTTGTAAGAGTAACACTACCACGTTGCTGAAAGAAAAGCATTGACTATTGACCAGAAAATTAGCACACTGACCTCGTGTTCGGCAACTCGGCACCGCCGTGAGATATATGTTTCGGACCGGGCCAGGCTGGGATCTTGGGTCTGAATTGGGCTTTGCATTTTCATTATAATAAAGGTCATATTGTAGGCCCAATTTTTTATGCTGGTAAATCCAATTGCATGTCAATTGATAGGTTAGACTGCTAGAATGCTAGAGCTCAATTTGGGGAGATTTCGTGTGAACTTGATTCACCATGAATGAGGAGATTTTTTCTTATATATATAAAACAATAGTTATAAATCTTCTATAAAACAATAGTTATAAATCTTCTATGTTATTTGGGTACGGCTCAGCTGAAGTTCAGCTTGAACATGATGAGTTTCTTTGTAAAAAGGGAGGGACTGAATAGGTCATATCTTTAAATGTAGTGTTAATTTAGGTGGGTTCAATGTTCATGTGAGAATCTTTGATGGACGGTGAAATCGATGTTAGTTCATCATAAATAAAGGTCACACTAGCAACACCTTAAAAATTGAGCCTTCGATCGTTTTGGGTGACAGATAATTGTCTAGGCTCGATGAAATAATTTGTTGAATAGTATGAACACTACATGTTTTTTAAGGCTCAAGCCGCCCAACTTATGTCGTGGATCTGGTTTTGCGTCTAGATAAGGTGGTCAGGGGTAAGGTAATGAATTTTAGACTTTTAGACTTTTAGTGAGTAATAATAAAGGCATGCAATCCAATCAAAATAAAAAAATAAAGGCATGCAATTTGCGGTTCGGATCTTTAGATTTAGAGAGAGAAAGAGAGAGAGAGAGAGAGAGAGAGAGAGAGAGAGAGAGAGAGAGAGAGAGAGAGAGGGGGGGGGGAGAGAAAGATGCGTAGAAGCAGCAAAGACTTTTCTTGTCAATTCATTATCGATCGATCGAGAGAGAGAGAGATGCGTAGAAGCAGCAAAGACTTTTCTTGTCCAAAATATCATTCATTATCGTCATGCAAGGTATATATTTGTAGACGGAAGATTGAGATCGGCCACTTACGCCACTAGCTTTGTCTAGCTATACTTCTTCAATTGGGAGTTGCAGAGAAAGTTGAGCATGGGTTGGGTCTTCCGTGTTATCTGTGCCACATAAGCCAGTCACACATGCGAGAGATGTAAAAAGTCATCAATGCCCGGCAAAACTCTCATTTTGGTCATTTTGACCGTTATATTTTTCCTTTTTCAACTACCACTATGTGAATAATTGAATATTAATCAAATATCTTTTGTCAAAAAAAAATATAGCACCTTTAAAAAAAAATATAGCAATCAAATATAAATAGGAATTATTATATGCTTCATAAATCACGACATATCTTCAATAACTTTTACGGAAACAATCTCTTATCTATGATAGAAAAAATAAAATCACAATTATTGACATTATATATACCGAGCGTTGAATCAATAAAGTCATTTCGAGATAAATTCTTGTTTGATTAAACAATTTTTTTAGGGGAGTGCTAATTTTATTAAAATCAAATCAAATACAATCGAGACAATAAATGTGTCAAAAATAACAGTACACATGAAAATTAAAAGGATCCTAATGATGATATACTTAAAGTAGAATCAGAATTTCTTCATTCGCCGGGTAGATTGGTTGTGGGTCGTGAATCACACAATGACGTGGAAATAGTCGTGCTAAATTTGATAGCCGGTCATTCACGGAAAGTCCATCTTCACAATGTATCTCATCAGTCGCCAATCTCTCATCGTGTGCTGCTAAAAGTGCACCTCGGAAGAGGCGGAGAATCCTTGCAATTAATGCATAGTTAGAATTAAGCATTTTCCAATTTTTAAAAAACATACCAAAATCCGTTGAACCAATGTCGAGGTTGCCTAGGTCCCACACACGAAATCCAAGGAATCGAGGAAAACTTGGATCTTGTGAGTCCCTCCATTCCAAGCTGCCGTCGCCTGGGTCCCAACATCGGTACGGCGCAGCCACGAGGCCGAACTTGTAGCCCCCACGAAGCTGACCATCTCGCCATTTCATATCAGAATGCGAGATCCCACCATCCCAACCACAGCTAGCTACCACCACCACCCTAAAACCATTGGAATAACCATCAAAAACAAGAGAAACAGAAGAGAAAAATGGGGAAACGAGAAGTCGACGTGAACAAGCACGCCAAAAAATCTTAGCCTTACAACGTCGGGTACAAATCTTAGACTTCAGAGTGGCGAAGCCCAAAGAAAAGAAAGGGATAGCGTCGGAGCCCGAGAGGGAAAAAAATCATTCTTTTGCAATGATCTTCTCATAAGGAGAATCTGGTACAATTGAAAGGGATTAGATTGAAGAGGAAGTAAGAATAAAAGGGGATTGATGAAATTTGGGGGAAGAAAACCGCCATGCGGCACTACATGGTAAGGGGAACTTGAATTGAGTGTTTGGTTAAACAAATTGAAAACAGCTTTATATTCTACAAGACTTGAGATATGATATTATAGTAATTCAAATACATATTTCAAATGATAACAAGTTTGTTATTTTCTTTTTACATCTTATCTTATTGCAATGTATGAGTGGACGAGCAATAAGGTGATGATAGACGCATGATGCAAAAGTGGAGGTGGGTTCGTCTCGTCTAACGACTTTTAGGGCTCAATGGAGGGCATCGATTTTGTTAGTGTTATGAGGTTGTTGCGGGATGGGATTGAGTTTAGTTCTCTAGGTTTTGTTTTGCAATGAGGGATGGAAGAGAGCTCAAGATAGGGTCTCGATCAAAAGATAATCTATACACAGCAGTGCACTTGCACCGTCAACGTTGCATGTTTTCATTGGCTCAAAACTAAACAAAAGTGATCAGAAATAATAGAAAAAAGACTAAAATTCATATTTTGCCCTCGTTCCACTTCATTCTAGTAGGCAATTGCACTTGCACTGCTTTGTATAAAATGATTTTCCAGAGTCTCGATATACCATACTAATTGTGGCAGCTTGGGAAGTGATGGTAGGGTTTCTTCGACTAGATTTGACGATTGGTGTGACAACAGTGTCGCAAGTTTCGATTGAGGACAACGGTGGTATGCGTTGCGACTGCAATGAGTTTTTCTGATGCTCATCTTCTATTGTGTTGTTGGCCTTTTGTATGAAGAAAATGATAAATAAATTACAAACATTAAAAAAATAAGATTAGTCGCGAAAACACAAGACAAAACAATAACTTGGGATGGAAGTAGCATTTAATCATAAATATGCATGGATTGTGCTTCTCTTCATCATTAAATATAAACGATCTTAGAAATATAAAAATTATTTAAGGAGATTTATTCTCCATAATTTTCGGAATGTGTCTTATCCTAATTAGATATGGATTAAATACAGAGAATCTCTGTTATATCAGGACATTTATTGTAACATATTATATCACCCTATATTTAAGGCATTCTATCAATGAAAGAGTTACAGTTTTCAGTCTATCATATTATTCTCCTCAAATACTTTATCAAGCACACTCTGAGTCAATAGGCAGCTATCACCACAGAAAGCAAAAAAAAAACCTAACCCTAAAACTAAGTCTCTCACCGTCGACCATCATCTCACCACCACTGATCTTCACACTCAGCCCCCATCATCGGCGATCATCATCATCTCGGCTTCCAACAATCTTCCTCCTTCATCAAGATTGCTCGACTTCCAAGAAACCGCTACATACAAGCTCTTCCTCAACGTCGTCCAATTTTTGTACCGAGCATAACATCAATCGAGGTAAATTTTCTAAACCGTCAATCTTTAGATTTAGGACTAAAACTTACTTCCTGCAAAACTCTAGATCTAGGATTGTGATATTGTTTGTGATTATTGAATATCTATATCCTAGTTCCTATAGAGTTATATCCCTAGAATATGAGTAACGGTCATGGGAGAGTCCTGGTTTAGAAAAGAAAAGAAAGAAAGGGAAATCAATTTTATGTGATAGTTAATCACACTTTCTAGGTGTGGTTTTTGAGCCACCGTTAATTGATGATCGATTTTGTGACCAAACATCATGTATCACGTTCTTATTCATTAAAATTTGATGATCGCGATTTTTTGATCAATACTAATACAATCTCTTTGTATTTTGTAGATGAGCGCGAATTAGCCGGTCATGTCAGAGTTCGACCTCATTGATCTTCAAGGAAAGTAATGCCATCGATGGGTCTCCGATGTGGTTAACACATTCATCGGTAAGAGACTCAACAACAACATTCAACCCGTTGGGCCAAACGTAATCACCATCAGCAAAACCGAAAGCTCAAACCCTTATATTTTTGAGGCTTCATATTCATTCAACTCTCAAGAAGTAATACTTAAAGAAAACATATCCCTTGGATTTGTGGGATGCTTTGAAGCAACGCTTCGACAACGTGCATGATGCATAGCTTCCTAAGTTAACTGCAAAATGGGAAGCCTTCAGACTTCTAGATTTTTCAAAAATCTAAGATTTTAATCAAATGGCTTTGGATTTGCAGACTGATTTGAGCTTTTATAGGGTGGACAAGTCAAAGAAAGACATGATTAAAAAGGCTCTGACTACCTTCCCAATCTCTATGAGCACTTATGCTCATCAGTATAGGATCGAGTATGAATAGGGGAGGATTGTTACCTTCAGTGATCTCATCAATAGCCTAGCTAAAAAAGAAAGGCATCATGAGATCATCATCAATCATAACACGAGACCGACTGATACTAAAAAGCCTGAGAGTTATCAAACTGGAGGAAAGGTCCGTAAGGGTAAAAAGAACAGTCGTTCGGAACCTTACAATCATGGTGGACAAGCTCCACATGGCAGGAGAGGAGGGTGTAGCTATGGCCCCAGCAAAAATCTGACTTGGCATAGAGATTAGAACGCCAACTTTAACAAGAACCAATCTGGTTCGGGTGATGATGGACAAAGACATTCTAATTATGGGACATTCACCTATTATCAGTGTGGTTCAAAAAATCATATGCACAAGCAGTGTCGTGCTAGCAAAGAAAATCGGAATATCTACAAGAGGCACAAGCAATACTTGGCTCAAGAGTCCAACTTTGCTGGAGATTTTGAGATGGATGCAGATACCAATCTTGAGATTGCAGAGGACAAGGAGACAACCATTGTTACTCCGAATTTTGAATAGCTTATGTAAAAGGCATTATCTCTGTAATAAATTCAAGTTTTTGGTTTGTTTTTGGCTTGTTTAAACGTCATTTCCCTTAGGCTATTGTCTTGGTATTGATTTGATTTTTGAATAAGAACATCTATGATTTAATCTTTAATTGTTGGCGAGTAATGAAATGTTCTCTATTTTTTGATATATGAAAGTGTTGAGAATGTTATTTTATACCAATTCAGTGTATGGTTTGATGTTTACATGAACATGTGGCAAAATGACACAACGATACAATCAAAAATGAGACATAAAGGAGAAGATGTTGTTTTGATCTCGGGGAGCCTTCGATCCATCGAAGACTTGTTCTTCGATCCATCGAAGTTACCCCTTGGGTTCAGTTTTTGAGATTTTCGATCCTTCAAAGGTTATCCACTGGTCCTGAAACTGCCATTTTGATCCATCAAAGATTCCTTCTTTGATCTATCGAAGGCATGTCTCGGGTCAAGCTTTGATCCATCGAAGCCTAACTTTTCAATCTATTGAAAACTAGTATCAAAAAATCAGGTTTTATTTCGAGTTTCTTCGATCCATCGAGGGATTGTTCTTCGATCCATCGAAGGTATCCCTCGGGTTGGTTTGTGTAGTTTTTCGATCCATTGAAATGGTGTACTTCGACCATTAAAGGTGCTATCCGGATTGTGGTATTTTTGATGTGTTTTACATTGGTTTCTGTCATGTCATATCAGCATTCAACAAGGGTATTCAACAAGGGTCACATCCCTATTTAAATATTTAAGTGTTTACTTAAAGTGTCCATCTAGTCTTTTCAAAGACTCATTTATTTACATTACTTTTGTAGATGTCTCAAGGCGAGATTAATTGTCTTACAGATAGTGGTACTACCTACACTATTATGTGAAATATGTAATTGTTTGTGGATATTTTTTCATACAAATCCTCAGTGACTACCATAATAGGTGCAACGCCGGTTATTCAAGAATGTGGTTCAACAAAATTTCCGGTACCTCATGGTATAAGATTAACGATCACTAATGCCTTATACGCGCCAAAAGCCAATCAAATATTGCTAAGTTTCAAGGATATTCGTGCCAACGGTTTCCACTTGGAAACATATTGTGAGAATGGACAAGAATTATTGTGTATTACCTCTGTTAAATGCAGTCGTAAGCACATTCTAGAGAACTTTTCGGCTATTCATAGTGGTCTATATCTAACTACAGCTCAGATCATTGAATCCAATGTCGTGGCTCACACAACTTCGTGTGACTCGGAATTGAAGTTGAATATCTTGTTCCTTATGTTTTGATGATTACTGCATGTCTGTTGGGATTGAAGTTGAACATCTTGTTCCTCATGTTCATTCTCATAATGGTTTAGTAGAGGCTCACATCAAGCAGTTACAACTTATGTCTCGCGGGTTGGTAATGCATACAAACTTACCGGTATCCGCGTGGGGTTATGCAATGTTACACGCAGCTATGCTTCTTCGTTTTCGACCCGTAAGATGTCAACAATTTAGTGCGCACCAGTTGATAACTGGATATGAACCTGAAATTTCATACCTATGCATTTTTGGTTGTGCAGTATATGTGCCTATTGCGCCTCCACAACACACCAAAATGGGTCATCAACGAAGATTAGGCATTTATGTTGGCTATGAAGCTCCAACGATAGTCTGTTATCTTGAACCTTTGACATGAGATCTCTTTACTACAAGATGTGTAGATTGTCACTTCGATGAGACATACTTCCTGATATTAGGGGGAGGAAGAAATGTATCTATTCTGGTTCAACGTCAGGAATTGACGTGGTCTAATACCACTATGTCTCATCACGATCCCCGCACATCTCAAAGTGAGATTGAAGTGCAAAGAATACTTGATATTCAAAAAGTAGCAGACTCTATGCCTGACTCCTTTACTGATATTGCTAAAGTGAGGAGAACGGATATACATGCTGCAAACGTTCCTGCAAGGTTGGAAATCCTGAAACAGGGATTGGTTAGTATCAACACCGGGCAAAGAAACGTTTCTCCTGCCCATGTGGAAGGTGTTGCATCGGCCTCGACTCCTACCAGAAAAAGGGGGAGATCGAGAAAATCAATTGATAAGCCGTCGATTAAAAGGCAGGCCATCGAGGCACAAAATGATCCATTCATCATCAACATTGTGAATCCTTCACATGAGATTGTCTCTGATTATAGTTATGTCCTTGAATCACAATTGGCATATCTGGGGGATGCCTCAGAATCTCTTGTGATGTGAGAGAACAAAGAAATCTTGCTTAGAACAAATGATGTGCGCGTTTTTATGGATAGATCTTCCATGTTAGTTAATGATGCATTTTCTTATTCCGTCACTCAAGAGATCATAGATGACAATGAAGTGGAACCTCGCTCTGTAGCGAATTGCCAACAAAGAGCAAATTGGCCTAAATGGAAGGTAGCGATCTAGGTCGAACTAGACTCTCTAAATAAAAGGCAGGTTTTCGGTCCGGTAGTGCTATGCCTACCGAATGTTAAGCCGGTAGGACGTAAATGAGTCTTTTTTCGAAAGCGTAATAAGAAGAAATGGGATCTTGAGCTATAAAGCTAAACTAATAGAGCAGGGTTTCTCTTAACGCTCTAAGATTGATTATGAGGAGACGTATTCTCCGGTCATAGACATCATCACCTTCCGCTACTTGATAAGTTTGGTAGTGTCCGAGAAACTAAACATGTAGCTCATGGATGTGGTTACTGCATATCTCTATTAGAATCTAGATTCAGAGATATACATGAGAATGCCAGATGACATTACCCAAATCAAGTAACTCTAAACCACGGAGTGCTCATGTAATCAGATTGAGACGATCACTATATATATTGAAACAATCTGGTAGGACGTGGTATACACGTCTTAGTGACTACTTGATTGGGAAGTGTTATAAAAAATTGGTATCTAGAGCAAGGTTCGAGATGTCTAGGTTGAATGTGAAGATCGACAAATTCATATGGAGGAACAGTTCCAATTTATGGCAGATCAAGATGCGAGCCTTGTTAAAGCAACAAGGGTTGTGGGGGCCGTTGACGAAGAAGAAGGCAGGGGATCCCGAAACTGCTGAGATGGCTAATCTGGAGGAGAATACACACTCGAAAATTATGCTGTGTCTTGCAGACAATATCATCACTGAGATCACAGAGGAGTAAACTGCATCTGGTCTGTGGTTGAAGCTTGAGAGTCTATACATGACGAAGTCTTTAACCAACAAGTTGCTTCTAAAACAACATCTGTTTAGTCTGCGAATGCAAGAAGGTGCGCCTCTCAGAGATCACTTAGATCAGTTGAACACAATTATATTAGAGTTGTGTAATAGTGATGTTAAAATCGAGGATGAGGATACTGCCTTAATTCTGTTGGTATCTTTACCATTATCGTATGAGAATTTTGTGCAATCCTTTATTGTTGGGAGAGATACTGTGACTCTGGAGGAGGTTAGATCATCTCTTCATACCAGAGAGCTGCGCCATAAGGCGACTAGTGCATGTACAGATAATCAGGTTGTTGGGTTCGTAGCCAGTGGGAGTAAGGAACACGGAAACTCGGAGAAGAAGAACTTCAAGAAACCAGTTTCTAAGGGTCCTAAACCCAATGATGTTTGTAACAACTGTAAAGAAAAGGGACATTAGAAAAGGGAATGTCTAAAGAAGACGTAGTAGGGGAAATCATCAGGTACTAGTGTTGTAGCAAAAGATGACACCAATTCAGAAGAGGATACTGCTCTAGTTGTCGATGATCATACACATCACATTAATGTGTGAATTTTAGATTCCGGGGCGTCTTATCATATATGTCCACGCAAGGAGTGGTTCACTACCTATGAGCAGGTAAATGGAGGCAACGTGTCTATGGCTAACAGTTTTTCCTACAAGGTGGTTGGAATATGCTCGATTAAAATACAGATACATTATGATAAATTTTGTACATTGAACGATGTTAGGCACGTTCCATGCATGACAAAGAATCTGATATCACTGAGTTATTTGGACAACAAAGGTTTCAGTTTCAAAGGTGAAGGTGAAGTTCTATGTGTCTGCAAGGGTTCTAATGTGGTTCTGAAAGGTGTCAAGCGAGGTACTTTGTATATTCTGCAAGGTTATGCGCTGTCAAGTTTTGGTGTTGTTGCATCGTCGGATATTTACAAGAATGATATGACCAAGTTATGACACATGAGACTCGGTCACATGAGTGAAAGAGGGATGCAAATTCTGTCAAAAGAGGATCTTCTTGGTGGCCACAAGGTCAAGGATCTTAGATTTTGTGAACATTGTGTTTTCGGGAAACTACATCGCAGCAAGTTTCCTAAAGCAATTCACAGAACAAAAGGCACACTTGATTACATTCATTCTAACTGTTGAGGTCCTTCTCACGTTGAGTCTTTAGGAGGTCACATATACTTTGTGTCAATGGTTGATGATTTCTCAAGAATGACTTGGGTGATTATGATGAAGCATAAAAGTGACAGTTTTAAGAATTTCAAGTAGTGGAAGGCGTTAGTTGAAAATCAAACAAGGAAGAATATCAAAAAGCTGCGAACTGATAATGGTCTGGAATTCTGTTTGTCTGAGTTTAATGAGTTCTGTAAGAATGAAGGGATTGCTAGACATCACACAGTCAGGAACACACCGCAGTAAAATGGTGTGGCAGAACATATAAATCAGACACTTCTGGAGTGAGCTAGGTGCATGCTCTCTAATGCTGGACTAAAAAGAATGTTCTGAGCAGAAACGGTTAGTACAACATGTTATCTGATAAATCGTGGACCTCACACAGGTATACATCTCAAAACCCCTTATGAGGTGTGGTCTGGTAAGTCTGCCGATTACTCAATGCTGAAATCTTTTGGTTGTACTATCTATTATCATGTAAGTGAGGGTAAATTAGAACCAAGAGCTAAGAAGGGAGTATTTGTAGGCTATGGGGATGGGGCTAAATGGTACAGAATCTGGTCTCCATCCGAAAGAAGGGTCATACTTAGTAGAAACGTAATTTTTGATAAAAACTCTATGTTTAACCCTTCTGTGAAGTCTATTGTTGTATCAGAGAATGGTAGTGTTGAGAAACATGTGGAGCAGCAAGACACTTAAGATGAGAGTGAATCACAGCAAGAAGAACAACATCAACACTCACATTCAGAAATAGAGCCACTAATAGTTAACTAGCACAGTTTGGCTCTTGATTGGCAAGCCTCCCACGAGGTATGATTTTGAGGACATGGTGGCTTATGCACTACAGGTTGCTGAAGAGGTGGATCCCCACGAGCCATCCACTTACAGGGAAGCAGTTACATGTACCGAGTCTACCCAATGACTTGCTGCAATGGGAGATGAGATGGAGTCACTTCACAATAATCAGACTTGGGAATTTTCCAAGCGACCTCAGGAGAGAAAAGTTATCACTTGCAAATGAGTTTTCAAGAAGAAGGAAGTGTTGTCACCTGCTGAGGGTATCGAGTATAAAACTTGGGTAGTTACAAGAGGGTTTCATCAGAAAGAAGGTGTAGACTACAATGATATTTTCTCGCCAGTGGTCAGACATACTTTTATCAAGGTACTGCTAGCCATAGTTGTATATCAAGATCTAAAGCTAGAACAACTAGATGTGAAAACAAAAGACTATGTTTGCAGATTGAAGAAATCTCTGTATGGACTAAAATAGTCACCGAGGCAGTGGTACAAGAGGTTTGATAGCTATATGATAGAGATTGGCTACATGAGGAGTCTGTATGATTGTTGTGTCTACTACAACAAGGTAACAACTGGATCTTTCATTTATCTGGTCCTCTATGTAGATGGTATGTTGATAGATGCAGAAAACAAGTCAGATATTCAGAAGTTGAAGGGTTTTCTTAGTGTTGAGTTTGAGATGAAGGATTTGGGTGCAGCTCGAAAAATTCTGGGAATGGAGATTTACAGAGATACAAGTCAAAAGAGACTTTTTCTATCATAGAAGGATTATATTTAAAAGGTACTGTCAAGATTTGGCATGTCTACATCAAAATCCATAGATACTCCAAGTGTTGCAAATATTCATTTGTCTACTGCGTTTGCACCTAAGTCTGCTAAGAAGGAGTACATGTCTCAAGTTCCCTATGCTAGTGCAGTAGGGAGTTTAATGTATGCTATGGTCTGCACTAGACCTGATCTTGCACATGCTATCAATGTTGTTAGTAGGTTTATGGGTGAGCCTAGCAAGGAGCATTGGCAAGCTGTAAAGAGGATTTTTCGTTACCTTAGAGGTACGCCTGATGTAGGTCTCATTTATGGAGGTGATACACATTGTTTAGTAACAGGTTATTCATATTCTGATTATGCTGGAGATGTTGACAGTAAAAGATCTATGACTGGTTATGTTTTCACTCTTGGTGGTTCTGTTGTTAGTTGGAAAGCTACTTTGCAGCCTACAGTGACTTTGTCTACTACAGTGGCAGAGTATATGACATTGACAAAAGTAGCCAAAGAAGGAATGTGGTTGAAACAACTGGTTAGTGATTTGGGTCTACATCATGATCAGGCTATAATGTATTGTGATAGTTTAAGTGCAATCTGTTTAGCCAATGATCAAGTTCATCATGAGAGGACTAAGCACATCAATGTCAGGTATATTTTTCTAAGAAGTGAGAAGAGGATTAAGGTGAACAAAGTGGGTACTGCCGATAATCCAGCTGGCATGTTCATCAAGTCAGTTCCACAGAGCAAGTTCCAACATTGTTTGGACTTGCTAAATGTTAGAAGATGCTAGTTTCCCTTTGGGGGCAGAGGAGATCTGGCACATCTGGTTATTTGTGAGAGGATTCAAGTCAAGGTGAAGATTTGTTAATATGTCTTTGAATCAGGTTTGTATGCCGGTAGCATACGGGGCCATCACTGTCTGGACAACGAGTCGGGGTCCAGGGGCGACGCACCCTGGTGGGGGGTCGGGGGCAAAGCTCCCGAAGCTAAATGTAATCCGAGTCATGTTGAGTTTAGGTTTTCTGTTGGGCCTACCATTCGGGGGTGTGTGTGTATATATATATATATATATATATCTTTTAGGTTATTTAACCTAGTATGGTATTTTGTAATCTGTAATCTGGTTTCCTCAAGATAATAAATGTTCTCCTTCTGCCCGTGGACGTAGCTAACACATCGTTAGTGAACCATGTAAATCTGTATTCTTTCTTACATTCGTTATAACATGAAGGAATACAAGAATGATGACTTATGCCCTTGCGTGTTCATAAAAAGGATAAGTTCAAGATTTGCCATTGTAGCAGTCTATGTAGATGATATGAACATCATCGGGACTCTTAATAAGATCAATGAGACGGTTGGCTACTTCAAATCTGAATTTGAGATGAAAGACCTTGGTAGAACTCGATTTTTTCTCGGATTAGCGCTGGAACATCGAGTTGGTGGAATTCTTATTCACCAGTTTGCTTATGTCCAAAAGATGCTCAGGCGATTTAATATAGACAAAGCATACCCTGTTAGCACGCCAATGGTTGTTCGTAGTCTGGACCCCAAGAAAGATCCATTTCGTCTGGTAGATGACGATGAGGAGATCTTAGGAGCTGAATTGGAGCTTTATTGTATCTAGCTCAATGCACGCCTCCAGATATTTCCTTCTCAGTGAACTTGTTGGCTAGATTTAGCCCTGCACATACCCAACGTCATTGGAATGGAGTAAAACAAATCTTTAGATACTTGAAGGGTTCCATTGACTTAGGTTTATTGTTCCCTTACAAATAACACATAGAGGAGCTTGAAAGTCCTGGAAAAAGGATGGTTGAATCGCAACATGCAAATTCCAGAGCCTTCGATCCATCGAAGGAATTGTTCTTCAATCCATCGAATGATGCTCTCAGGTCCGACCATAGGCATGCCTTTGATCCAGCGAATGAGTTGTTTTCGATCCACCGAAGACTAAACCTGCTGCAAGCAGTTTTACTGCTATCCCCTATTCTGAAACACTGGTTGATGTGTTAGTTGGATTTGTTGATGCTGGGTACCTCTCTGACCCACACAAATGTCGTTCACAGACTGGTTATATTTTCACTATAGGAAACACGACAATTTCTTGGAGATCAACTAAGAAAACTCTTGTTGCTACTTCCTCGAATCATTCAGAAATCATTACTTTGCATGAAGCAGTTAAAGAATGTGTCTGGCTTAGGTCAGTCATACATCATATTCGAGGATCTAGTGGATTATTATCTACTACGGCAACTCTCACTTGCATCTTTGAGGATAATGTGACATGCATTGAACATATGAAGTTGGCTTACATTAAGGCTGACAATACAAAACATATATCGCCGAAATTCTTCTTCAATCAGCAACAACAGCAGCTGTTGAATATCCATGTGAGCCAGGTTGGTTCGGTGTATAATGTTGCAGACTTGTTTACCAAGTTACTACCTAAATCTACATTTGTGAAACATGTGAGACGCATTGGTATGCGTAGATTATCTGAACCCCATGACTGAGTTTATAGTCAGGGGAAGTTACATTTATGTAGACATCAGGAGGAGTCTACGTCACGTGTAGTAGCGTTTGTAGTTGATTTGTTTTACTCTTTTTTCCCTTATACCAAGTTTTTGTTTTATCCACGAGATTTTTGTTTGCTTAGCGAGGTTTTTAGTGAGGCAACAAGTTATGCATCATTCATTAGGCTATCGACACAAATGAGAGTGTTTAATGAGATTTATTCTCCGTAACTTCCGGTGTGTGTCTTGTTCTAATTAGATACAGATTAGTAGAGATTAAATACAGAGAATCTCTGTTATATCAAGACATTTATTGTAACATATTGTATTAGTCTATATTTAAGACATTCTATCAATGAAAGAGTTACAATTTTAAGTCTATTATATTATTCTCCTGAAACAGAATCACTTAATTTGAAATCAAAGAATGGTCAAGGCTTCAAAGTGATTCTTTGAATAGCGAAAATGAAAGAAAATGAAAGATGAGATAGCTTCTATATTCCTTAGTCTTCCTCTTCATTCAACATAATCTAAAATCGTGATAGGTTGTCTAGTTGATAAGACGACTAAATCTTTTCCCGAATTTTGGATTCAACCAATGACTATTTAGGTCGACAAAGAGCAACGTACGTATTCAACAATGAGTTCGGTCTACCATAAAAAGTTTCACTCTACCTCAACTTCATCTACCATTTACTTCAACCAGTGCAAGTTTATGTCCCATTGTCTCTGACTAGTTGTTTCATACTTTTGATCATCATTAGACAAACTGATCTCATATCATACTGATTTCCTGATAGTGATCCCAAAAATATGTGAACTCATCCCATTTGCCCTTTGCAAAAGCAATTAGGCGAACCGAACTCATCCGTTGTGGTATCTTTCTTGTGTACCATAATTGTTAGGTGCAATTTAATTAGAACACCTGATTCCAAAAACAGGGTAACAGTTCCTCCTAGGTCCAAAAGAATATAAACAAAACCGAAACAAACATGTCCCACTGCTCTAACAATCATGTTGTCATGTTGGTTAGTCCTCAACTCAGAACAGAACTCATCTCCCAGTGAGAGTGCTCTGAGGTCCCCACCACCCCAACAACATGATGAGTAGCAAGCAGACAATTTTTGTCACCCTCATCATTCTACACACTCTTCCATTATCAAAAAATAAAATTAAAAAAAAGGAAATGGATATCCTAAGATAAAAAAGGAGTTCCGTCCAGAAAAATCTCAAGGTGACACGTGTCCAGGTAAAACGGTGCGAGCGTTTTACACCTCACCAAACCCGTCTTCCCTCCTTATACGGACGTGTGTATCAGAAAGAGAGAGCAATGCCGCGCGCAAAGAAACAAAACAGCACATTAATTAAATTGAACTTAAATAAAAAATTAGTTACTTAAGGTAATAATAATAAAAATAAATTCAATTTTAAATAAGGGAAATGCATGAATAAATGGGATAGAGCATTGGATGCCACGGTTACCAAAAAACTGTTTAACGGTTCGGATTTTCTCCAGAATAAGAATAAGAATAAGAAGAGAAGATTGCCGCCGTTACAAAAAATAAACTGACGTTTGCTGCTGCTATCTTCTTGATATTATGTAGTTTTGTTTATTTTTGGTCCGATAACACTTTGGAGTTGAAATGAAAATGAAATTTATTTAACGCGGAGTGAATTGTGTAGCATCCTCGTCCTCTTCTCCATTTCTGGTTTCAGAGGATCGGCACCATCCCTTTTCGTCCAACAAAGAATCAGCTTCGTTATGGCCGCCGCCGCCGCCGGCTATTTCTTCCTTTGAGATTTCAGCCCTCCTTTGATAATTTTCATAGCCACCACACTCAGAGGTTAGCTTCTACTTTTTCTTTGATTTCTGTGTGCAGCATTTACACAGATAAAAATAAGAGATAATGATAAGAATCAACTGCTTCTGCTAAGCTTGAATTTGTTATGATTCTGGTTTTCATGCTTTAGTTTTCGTCAAAAATGGTTGGCCGAAAGTGAAATATGTTTTGGTGTCATTTTCATATCTCGTGTGTGTAACTGAAATAGCTTGATAGCGTCAAGTTAACTGATGGATTCCGATGAGTATACGCTTGAGACTTGCTCTTAAAAGCCTTATATTGAATTCAATTTGATATTCGAGTTTATATCTAGCTCCATAATCAAGATGTATATATGCAATGAAATCGGCTTGAAGTCTATATAAGTTTAGATTAAAGTGAACATGTAGGGTGTTGCTGTGTTGACCAGAGAAGATATTGATGATTTTTGTGACAGGAGGGAAGTTTATTAGTAATGGAGAAAAGTGAAGAAACGGGTAGCCCTGGTTGGGGCACTTCACTTTTCATGCAAACCACGGAAGATGTTGCTAGAGCGGTTGCTGCTGCAGTCACTGCCCCGCGGCCATCCGTTGTGTATTCGACAAAAGACGAAGATGGTGGTAGTCCACTTCAAAGAATACAACGCCAAGTTAATAAAGTGATAAAAGGATTCTCGAGTCCTCCTGAGGTAAAGACCGGAAGAACATACAATCCAGAAATTTTGACTAGCCAGAAGCGTCAATGGGCTAACGTTCAGTTGCAGCACTTGGTATGCGGTTTCGTCTAGGATCCATTTATTTTTCGTGCAATTTATGAATATTAGGGTCTTCTTATGCCATGAGGCAATTTTATATGTGGAAGTTTAAGGTTTGCATAATGCTGTATCACTACTTTTAAATTACACTCATGGTGAAGATTTCATCCAAAGAGGTTCTCTAACATCTCTACTATTCAAGTGTGCAGGATCATAGGTCTTTAAAGGAGCCAACAAGGCTTATTGAGAGCATGGTAGTTGTGGGGCTGCACCCTAACAGTGATATTCAGGCACTCCAAAGGCAATATTTTGCAAGGAAGTCTGAAGGTCAAGGAAAGTTGCGAAGTGCTCTTGGTGGTCAGAATCAGTCTCGTGTGGAACCTAATATTGAACCTCAGGTGGGTCTCCTTGTTGCTAAATGTTCAATAGATTATCACAATATTTAAATGATATTGATTCTGGATGCGAATAACCATTTAAACCTACAGGTCTTATTAGTTTACCCTCCAGAGAAACAGCTACCTCTTCAATACAAGGATCTGATTTCATTTTGCTTCCCTGGTGGCCTAGAGGTTAGGTGCTTTCTTAGTGGTCTCTCACAACCTGGGGTTTGTTTATTGCTATGCCCCTTCGGTAGTCCAATTTTGTTGTTGTAGTTGGGATCTGACGTGTGCAAAGTGATTGGATTTAAATTTTTGATTTGCCATGAGTATATATTTACATATATTATATCAAATGTTAATACCATCACTGGATTCTGGGTATGTTCTGTATACCTCAATTTTGAAACATTTCAGTTGCATTCCTGACAAATATTTGATAGTATCATATTGATTTCTGTTAGAGGTTTTCGGTTGATGCTAATTTTACTTGGATGCTGATGACTTTCAGGTTCATGCTGTTGAGAGAACTCCCTCCATGAGTGAGTTGAATGAAATTCTCCTGGGCCAGGTATTATACTTGCGTGCACATTACTGTGTTGAATTGGTGCATATGCTGTATCTTGTATCTAAAAGCAATCAATATTTACCGGTTTGTGCCTTTCCCCTTTGAGGTCTGTAGATATAAAGTCTCTGTCTAACTCAGTAGTTTATCCTGTTCCATTTCAATTGTTCCTTATTATAATTGTCGGGGGAACCACTCAGGGCCATGGTCCTTTAACGATTAGCTCGAGAGGATGTAAATTCCCTAAGCCCTCGTGTTTAGGTTTAAAGTTGGACCTCTTTTCCTTTAACTCAATTTTCGACATTGGACTTTGTCAGACGCTTACTTATGCATGTTACAATTTGTAGGAGCATATCAAACAAAGCGATCTGTCCTTTGTATTTCGGTTACAGGTAATTTGACATCTTGTGCACCCATGACTCATCTATCATATTCCCTTAATTTTGTTATAAGTTTTCTCTACAAATTCAGTACCTTGGGAAATTTCTCTTCTGTCATTTGGGTGTCACCCGAAATCCGTTTTATATGTTTGTTTTTAAATTAATTTCTTGATGACCCAATTTGTACAATCCTTGTTTTGAAGGTTGCTGATGATTCAACTTTGTATGGATGCTGCGTATTAGTAGAAGAACTTGTGCAAAAGCCCTCTGGATTGCTTTCCATGGTTTCTGAAAAACATCCTTCTCGTCCTTCTTTGAGCCGTCATATATTAACTACGCGAAGATGTTATTGCATCCTCTCAAGGGTTCCCGCATTTGAGCTGCATTTTGGTGTATTGAATAGGTGTGTGTATACTTTGAACACTCCTACAATGTGTTTAGATATAATGGTTTTATTACATTATTGATGAAGTTCAGAGCCAATCCTGGGGGTTCTGGCCTATGCTTTCCAATGATTTATGCACAGTTTGGTCCTCTATTATTTACGGATGCACAAAATGTGAAACAATCTTATCAATTGTGATGTGAAAACGAATGAGATTCAACTCTCAGCTCATTTAGTAAAAGGAAATGTTGGCTGAAGGTTCCTAGATATATGTGTGCTTAAGAGTGACTTTGATACATGATATAAAAAAATTCAGTTTGCTGTCTACAACAACATTAAGGAGACTTGAGATTCTTTTTGTTCTTTGTTTCCTATTGCAAATTTTAAGATTTTTAGTTCATCTTATTGCTCAACTATAGTACTTTTTGTCTCTGCAGCATCTTCACGGAAGAAAGGTTGGAACGATTAACAAAAGGTATAGGTCTTTTAGATTTAGAAACTCCAAATGATGAAATTTTGGAAGAAAATATAGAAGGAAGTCCAAAAGGTGGATCACTAGATAGCAGAACAGAGGACATGGGAAATGGAACATCGGAATTGTGTCAGTCAAGTATCAATGGTTCTTCACCTGGGAAAGTTGGTGATGAGGGGATCGACTTGGAGCATCAGATGGTTGATGGCCATCTTAACTTGATGAAGTGTAATGTTATTAGTAATGTTGTTGTTCCAATTGATCCTCAAACAGAGATGACCAATTCCAAAGTAGAAGCAAAGGCAGGTGTTTGTGATGTCTATGCTGATGATTTCTCGACAAACAAGCCAGCTTTTGAAAGGCGATTACCAAATGCTGTTCTACCTCTCTTGCGTTACTATCAGTATGAAAGCTCTGATTCTTCCTCCAGGTATAACATAGTGGTTTCCTTGTGCCTTTTATAACTTGCACCTGAGTGGCAGTTAATGTATTATCTGTTTCTTACTCATATTTGGAGCATAACAGCTGTACAGAATCGATACTTATGCCATTTAGACTTGTTTTATGCAGTTTTCAGGGTTCTCCTAGTGAGGACAGGAATTTTAGGAGTGATGTTGATGATATAGAGACAGAAGAGGCATCTTTCTCTGGCCAAGATGATTCTGACCTCGTTGATATTCTTGAGTGGGCAAAGGTTAACTTTTTTTAGATGTCTCTAGATTTGATTGCTTAGCTCAGCTTAGATGTGAATCTTCTGCTCTGATGTGTTGCCTGTTTTCAAATCTCTCCCACTATTGTAGGCAAATGATCATGGATCATTACAGATAATTAGTGAGTATTACCAATTACATTGCCCTGCCAGAGGTTCAACAATCAGATTCCATCCTTTGGAGCACCTGCATCCCTTGGAATATTATAGACCAGATGAAACAGTTTTACATATTGGTGGCTCAACCATTGATTTGAGGTCTTGTAGTACAAGTCTAGAATTTGCTGAGGTGGGCTCAGAGAACTTTTACATTTTTGCATGAAGTCTTTCTTTCAGTGTTATTCTTCATACTTTGTTCCATGGTCCTGACATTCTTGGTCATCTGCATTGTGCTGATGATGGTCATTATCAGGCACATAGCGCACTCTTGGCAGAGGAGGAAGCAACTGCATTATCAGTATGGGCTATTGCATGCTTATGTGGCTCCTTGCGACTTGAAAATGTTAGTTATAGCTCATTTGAATCTTACAGAGTTCATATGCTTTTTCCTTTTTCCCTTTCATTGCGAGTAATTTATGGCTGACAGTGTTTGGAGTTCTCGTGTTGAGTTATTTTCTTTGAATAAATATAAGGAGGCATCTACCAGAAGGTTGTTCACAGTTGCAAACTGAAAGCTTCCTCACTATTGTATCAATTACTATTTCAGAGCAGAATGATATCCTCTCCCACATAATATCAGTTGTTCTATTATTCAGTCAAATGTGTTCTGTCAGTAATTTGTGACGAATATTAGTTGTGTATGTACCTAGATATTGCCACTTCTATTATATCTGATATTTTGGCTTATTGAATCTTCAACAATATGCAGGTATTAGCAATGTTTGCAGGAGCATTGTTGGAGAAGCAGATTGTAATTATTTGTTCAAATTTGGTATGTAATAAATGTCTTATTAAATCCAATCTTCATTCTTTACCCACCCAGTCACTGTAATTTGTAGAAGAGGAATTTGTTGGGAGTTACCTTGTCGAAGTCTTAAACTCAGCGTCTTCTTCCTGTAGTTGAGTTTTCTGTGTATCTCATAACAAGCTGGAATGGATACAACCTCATAGTAAATATATCTTTAGGTGGTTTAGGCTGTAGGTCCAGTTTTCACTGCAAAACATAGTGGCTCCT
Source organism: Geum urbanum (assembly GCA_946800695.1). NCBI lineage: Eukaryota > Viridiplantae > Streptophyta > Magnoliopsida > Rosales > Rosaceae > Geum > Geum urbanum. The sequence continues at coordinate 9,180,656 of OX326997.1, forward strand.
TTCTTGATAATTAAGTCCCAGCAAGTCGGGCCTGAGGATCATTAGCTTCCACTTCTATTGTTAGTTATAGATGGGTTGTGCTGTTAAGTTCGGGAAGTAATACACAATAGGTGTCGCCACACTTTTATATGTCTTTGTTTGGTCTAAACTGTTAACTGTTTCATTTGGTCCAACCTGTTGTTGAACATGAATCATACACACGTATTTCCATTTATTCTTATCACTAATTTATCTTTTTATCCTGTTCAGGGTATCTTATCTGCTTCAGTGCTGTCCATTATCCCTCTGATTCGACCCTACCAATGGCAAAGCCTGCTAATGCCAGTATGAGATTTTTCCCACGAGAAGTTATTTCTTATTAAAGGCAATAATTGCATCACGATTTTCACTTTTGGACTAACATCTCATGAATTTCCAGGTTTTACCAAGTGATATGATGGATTTTTTGGATGCACCTGTTCCTTACATAGTGAGTCCTTACCGACTGTACTCTTTTGATAATGATATCTGGATCATGTATCTACCTGGATTCGGCGCTCCTTTGTATTTTTGCTCCGCTCTGGTCCACACTAATTTATGGAAACTGTCATTTGTGTTCAATGCCCCTCCCCCATAGAAACCATACTCTGTATTTTTTTTTTCTACGGTACATGTGTAATGTGTTGACCACCCATGCATTCGGGTCTGCATCTATATATGACATTTGACTCTTTTATTTTTATTTTCCTATAGGTTGGTGTGAAAAACAAAACACATGAAGTACAATCAAAATTATCCAATGTAATTCTGGTTGATGCCAACAAGAATCAGGTTTGTTGTTATTGAACAATTGAATTTTTACCTTATGTTGCAACTCCAATATGCCTTATGTGGTTGTTAAGCTTATGCTATGAAGGAAACACAGCATAAGTTCGTATGTGTAAATATGTATTTTCAACTTTAATTAGCATTTTTCTTTCTGGTTTGCATAACATGTTCTACGACACATAGTAGGTGTTTTTATCTCAGCGTAGCATTGCTAGATTTGTGCATCAGTTTTTTTTTTTTTTTCATTTTAAATGATCTGTTCTCTAGCTACTAATCTAAGATTAACATTTATTCAGTACTAAATAAAGAAAAAAAATATGCTAGAATTTGATCCTTTCCCATTGCATAATCCAATAGGTGAAGTCTCCAACAATACCTCAATTGCCACAACATCGGGAATTGTTTTCAGCGTTGAGTCCTTACCATGCAAAGCTTGTGGGAGAGAGTTTTCTGGGTAGGAAAAGGCCAGTATATGAGTGCACAGATGAACAGGTAATTTCTGATCTGTCCTTTTTATGTGAGTCAGAGACTTTTCCTTTTATTATTCATTTGAATGTTCCTGTTTGTTGTATGTAGGTTGACGCTGCCAAAGGTTTCCTGCGAGTCTTAAGATCTTATCTGGATTCTCTTTGCTCTAACCTCCGTTCACACACAATCACAAATGTACAATCAAACGATGACAAGGTGAGTTAGTGACGTAAACTTTTGTGGGGATATACATATACTTGGTATATGGAACTTGCTGTCATACATTTCTATACCTTTGGTTTGGGCCCTTCAGTTGCAATGTTGTACAGTGAGATCTCAAATCTGGGATCAAGTGGCCAATTCCTTTCTTCATTTGAGAATCCTTTATTTGTAGATGTAGCAATAAAGTACATGTAGAGGCATATGACCATGTGGGTTATGACACTCATTTTTCTCTAATTAGGTATCACTACTTCTGAAGGAGAGTTTCATCGATTCATTTCCTGGTCGCGATCGACCATTTATGAAGGTGTGTTCTTTGATATGCTTTCCTTGCCCTTGTGATCTTACATGACTTCTTTTTGGTTTGACCTGGATATTTTGCTAGCTATTTATCTCTCGTTGTGTTTGCTTCTAAGTTCATTACAATCACACTACTTTTTAAAAAACTGTGGCTTTCGAATTTTCTGAAATCAAATATTTCCAAAGAAAAGGCTGTACTTTGTTAGAGAAGCATCTCATTTGGTTTTCTGAAGTTGGGCCACAGCCTTCATAAAAAACTGAAGGTGTTGCGTTAGTTTGTATTATTTCTTCAACTGACCACACTAGGATGTCAACAATGAAGTAACTATATTTGGTAGAAACTTATCTTGATATCATGCCTGAAACAACCTCCCTTTCTCTATACTTTCGAAGTGACCTGTAATCCAGCATGAATGCTTACTCTGGATGATCTTTAAATTGTTTGGTATAAAGCTGAAGGCACATTGACATATCTTTTTCTTTCCTTAATGCTATGCAGCTTTTCGTGGACACGCAACTGTTTTCTGTACATACGGACCTCGTTCTCTCTTTCTTCCAGAAGGAATAGTACTACGCTCCAGCTGAAAGGTCTGGCCTCGAGTTCTAGTTTCCTCTTGTAATCTGAACGTAAATTCAGTAATGTAAAATTGCATCATTCTAGACAATGCTTCTCTTCTGCATATGAAGGTTGCATTTTGGCCCGTCTGTATTGTATTTCGATGTGTTATACCAAATTTCACCCATGAGAGAAGTCTAGTATCCTGCTTGAACTGTAAATAACAATAATTTTGGCCATCCATCACAGCAAAATTGCCTAAATTATTCTTCCATTACAAGCTGCATATGGGGCTTGATGTAAAATCACTTGATAGCACATAGCTTATTTGGAGAATTCAAATCTCTTCGGCTTTTGGACTCATTATTTTGGCTATTACCCAAAGGCAACAGCGATCTCATGTACTTTTCACGTCTTATATAGTCAAAACCATATAAACTGCTTGCAAGCCTTCCTGGTGGATTGAAGGGTAGAGTGATTACAATGAAGCCTTACATTACTTAATGAGGCTATTATTATCATGTTACTTCGAAATGAAGTGAGAAGTACAGTTTGGTCTGCCAACCAGTGGTTAGGGATATTTGAATTCTCAGTTGAGAGTTCTCTCTGGTACAAAAGAGGGAAAAGGTGTTTTGCATGTGTGCTCAGACCTGCCAGGTTAGATAGATAGAAGAGTCACAGAGAGAGAGAGAGAGTACAAGAATAGTTTGCTGGGGAAGTAAATGCAACCAAACTGCAGAAACAATCTTAAATACTTTGGCTTCTTGTTTCAGTCTTAAGCCCCCACCATAATTCACATTCACCGCACATGTATGACTTTCTTTACCTTCGTGTAAAATTGGATGGGGTCAACCATGTCGTGCCACTCATGCCCATTAGTCAATTCAAATATGGCGTTTTCCGTTCCAAAAGGGGAGAAGAAGTTATGGCTTTTTCTTTGCTGATGTAATCTTAGAACCAGAGAGAGATACAGTGGTCAACTATTGAAACTTTGGTTGATCCGATGGGATCGGAGGTTAGAAACATAGAATGGTAATAACATCTTTCTACCAAGAACATATCTCCGAACTACTTAGATTTGAATCGAATAATGAAAATTGAGGTGACTAATCCATGAAGGATGGGGCCATTTGATCACAGCTGATCACCAAATCAATTCGAATAAATTTGATAACTATTTGTCACACCTACAACATCTTGGTAAGTGGTAACAATCTTTCATACTTCCGAAGCGTGTTAGAAGTTCGTAGCTACTTGAAAGTTGAAACAGGAACATGACTACAAATTAGTGTTACATTTTGAAAACTTGTTTCCCAACTGACTCCGAAGACATATTAACTCTGCACGGTCTGTCTACATTCAATGACCTGCCACTGAGATCATGGGCCTGCCACAAATATCATGGAAACCCACTTTTATATGAAGCAAAGGATTTCACTCACTTTCGAAAAGACAATGGTCATTTCCATGAAAAATTTACTGCTTTTACGGTTCTCACTTCTCAATTCTCATGAAGGAAGAAGAAGAAAGAACAAGGTCATACGTACTCATACGAGCTCTTAGAGCATCCACATCGGTCCAAAATTTTGTTCAAATAAATGGTGGAGTTCACCACAAAAGTTTTGTTCAAGCAAAATTTTGCTCTTGCTCAATCAAGAAAAAGAGCAAAATTTGCTCAGAGCATTCGCACCGATGTAAAATTTTGCTCAAGCAAATGGTGGAGTCCACCACAAAAGCAAAAGAGTTTTGCTCAAGCAAAACTTTGCTTTTGAGCAATCAAGAGGAGGAGCAAAATTTGCTTGAGCTCTTGATTGAACAAGAGCAAAGTTTTGCCTGAGCAAAACTTTTATGGTGGACTCCACCATTTGTTTGAGCAAAATTTTGCACCGGTGCGGATGCTCTAAGCTATTGATTGAGCAAGAGCAAAGTTTTGCTTGAGCAAAACTTTTGTAATGAACTCCGTCATTTGCTTGAGCAAAATTTTACACCGGTACAGAGGCTTTTAAGCGTGGTGACAGAGCAACAAGACAACCAAAGTTGAGGCTTCTGAACGTTTCAAACAAATACAGAACAATAAATAAATAAAAATAAAAATAAAAAATATTTTTCCTTTAAAAAAGATAAATAAAATAAAGCGGTGCCGAGTAATAAGTGGGCTTCTACTCTTCATCATTGGATTTTCTAGAGTTTCTAATTTTGAAAAAGAATTTATTTTTTCTGTGATACCTGAACTTACCCGGCCTTATCATTTTTATACCTAAACTTTAAAATGTATCAATTGCATGCTTGGACTTTCGAATTCTTATCAACGTGATAGGTCGAGCAAATTTTCCGTCAATCTCCGTCTGCATTGCTGATATGGCAGACAAAAATTTTAATTTTGAAGGGTAAAAAGGTAATTTCATATATAATTTGATTTTTAGTTTATTATTATTTTTTAAGAAGTTTATATATATTTTTTATTTTTTATTATTATTTTTTACCTTTTTAAATGATATTTTTTTATCGTCTCAAATAATAAATTTTAATCGTTTAAAATGGTAAATTTTTTTACATTTTTTGAGGATCGAACCCCTTACCACATGACTACCAAGAGAATTTGAGAATATATTACACATTAATATATTTATACTCAATTTTTCCCAAACTTTTAATTGATAAAAAAATTTGTATTGTTGAGGTTCGAACACAGAACCTTGGGCACATCACTACCTCTTTCCCCACTGCACCACGAGGAAACTTTGCTTAATTCAAGATAAATATATGAATTTATACTAATAATACCCAAACTTGCTCGCCCCTTAACCCAAAACCCGAATCCGCCTTACTCAGACCAAACCTGAATACTTGACCGAGCCCAAACCCGGCCCGAACTCAAACTCAGTCGGCAAAATCTTCGTTCCCTTACTGAAGACTCTCCACAAGTACCGTGTCGGCCACACAATCGATGCAAGCTAGAGTGTGCAGGAGAACCCGGTCCCAGAGCAGGGAACCGGTGGCACAATTTCTCGGTTCAACGAGATGCGGCGAGAGTTGCGGCGGCAGAAGCAGGTCGAGGCGGCGGAGGAGAAGGAGAGGGAGGAGGATGAGGGAGTGATTAACTTCGTTAACAGTCAGTGGCGGAGCCAAGATTGAATCTCAGGGCAGGCACAAAGTTAATAAATAATAAGAATAATAATAATGCTTATATAAATAATAAGTAGATAAAAATATATATTATAACCAATTAAGTAAGTAAAGAAAAGAATAAAAAAAATTAAAAACAAACATATAAAGAAAGCATTGATAAAACAGGACAATCAGTAATGGTTAAAATTTAAGAGTGTGTGAGGAATCGAGCTCAGGATTTTTGCAATATGTAAAACAAAAGACTTTTCCACTACACCAGATTCACTTTTCAGTAAATATGAAGAAACTAAAGATACTTATTGTATTTTCAGGGGGGGTCATGACCTGGGATCGCCTACAAGTGGCTCCGCCCCTGTTAACAGCTGTACCGAGCCGTCGTGGAGTTGGCCGGTCTAGGTGGAGGAGTCTGGGTCGGGTCCCAGGGAGTGCAATTCTTTTTTACTATTAAACAAACATATTATAAATATTTAGATGTGTGGTAGAATAATTAGTGGTAGTGGTGTGGTGGTAAGACTTTTTGAGTGCATTCTTGAGGCTTGAGTTTCAAAGCTGTGTTGGAAATCTGTTTTTTAATTAATGAAGGGTAAATGGGTAATTTTTAAATTCATGAAGGGTAAATGGATATTCTAACATAGAATTTGAAATTTTCGTCTATCACGTCAGTAATGCAATCCGAGCTTGACGGCAATTTTGCTCGAGGTATCACATAGATAAAATTTTGAAAATTTAAGTATGTAATTGATACATTTTAAAGTTAAGATATAAAAATAATAAGATCGAAATTCAGGTATCATAAAAAAATAATCCGTTCGAAAAAAAAAAAAGAAGCCAAAACCAAAGCCAGATTGGAAGTGGGTTTTATGAGGTAAAGGAACAGAGGAAAAGTAAAAAGAGTGTGCGTATGGTAGTGTAAGTAGCAGTAAAAGCCCTTTGGAACCGTACAATCATATCTGCGCTCAGACACGCACCAACTCTGCATAGTCCTCAGAACCCTAACAGGTTTTTAATAGTAAAAATTTCGGTAAAGACTCCTCCTTTATTTTTGTAATTTTGAATTTCTTATTTTTTTATTTTATCTTGTGTCTTTTCTTTAGTTTATGGGTTTCCGTAGAGATGTCAGAGACAAGAGCTGCCACAATTGCAGAAGGAACAGAGGTGACAGTCATAATACGTGCAGAGAAAGAGAGAAGAGAGAGAGAGAGAGAGAGAGAGAGTGTGTGTGCGAGTAAATTAAGAAAAGCTTAAGAGGGTGGGCATGGCAGTAGCTGAAGCTGAAAACACTGTAATTCAGAACCATTAGTTTTATCCATGTACAGAAGATTCTGCAGCTCTAATGGTCCCTGAAATAAATATACCTACTCTACTCTACTCTACTGTACTACTCTTTAACCCTCTATTAAATCATGTACACCCTTCTCCTCTGCTCCTCTGCTTCTCTATTTCACTTCTGAACTAGTTGGCCTGAAAATAACAAAGTTTTAAGTTGTGGGTGGTCTTTTCTCGTGTTCTTTGGTCTCTTTTGAGGAATTGTGTTTTGTTTTTTTTTTTCCTGATGATGAGTAGTAGCAGTGGGAGAAGCATGAGGTTTCCTTTCACTCCATCTCAGTGGCAAGAGCTTGAGCATCAAGCTCTGATTTACAAGTACATGGTTTCTGGCATACCCATTCCTCCTGATCTCCTCTTCTCCATCAAAAGAAGCTGCTTGGACTCACCTCCGCTCTCTTCTAAGCTCTTCTCTCCTCACAGTAAGCATTGTCTCCCTTTCCTACGTTTCGTGTGTAAGGATCGAAACTTTGTAATGTGGTGAATGTAAAGATTGAGGCTTTTTGTGATGTTTTTTGAAATTGGGCTTTTTGTGCAGTTGGGTGGAACTGTTTCCAGATGGGCCTGGGGAGGAAGATAGACCCAGAACCAGGAAGGTGTAGAAGAACAGATGGGAAGAAATGGAGGTGTTCTAAAGAAGCATTTGCTGATTCTAAGTACTGTGAGAGGCACATGCATAGAGGCAAGAACCGTTCAAGAAAGCCTGTGGAAGTATTCAAATCAACATCAGCAAATTCTAACTCAAACTCATCACCAGTCACCAAGATGATCAATCCATCTCCTAATTCACTATCCACGCCCTTCCACTCATTCTCATCCAATAAGAGTAACTACAATAGTAGTGGTAGTAGTAATACTACTTCTCATTTTGATGATCATCCTTTTCTCTATTCAAGGCCAAACATTGGTTTGTCACCACAAGACAGAAGCACTTCTTTGTTATTGGACTCTGCTTCTTACAACAATCCCTTACATCCCAGCTTAGACTACAGGTACTTACCCAATATGTTTCCAGAATGTCTGATAAATTTTAGCGTCACCTTTGCATTTTTTGATAGATTGTGATTGTTTATTTTGTGTTTCATTTGAAAAAAAAAGATCAAATAGGTTTGGTTATGGAGTGAAAGACGAGGTGGATGAGCATGCATTCTTCTCAGAGCCTTCGGGAAGTGTTAGAGGCTTCTCTGGCTCTTCTTCATCTTTGGACCATCATAACCAAGAATCCAATTGGCAGCTAACTATGAGTTGCTCCAACTCTTCTTCAAAACAGAGGATCTGCTCTGCTTTACAAACAGAGCACTACCCTCACTTGCAGCTCCAGAACTTCAATGACTCGAAAATGGAGACAAGAGAAGAAACCCAGAGAACCATTCATCACTTCTTTGATGAAGGCCCTCCAAAACATAGAGATTCATCATGGATTGATTTGGATGACAAGAACAAATCATCAAACACCATGCTCTCAATCTCCATGCCAAACTCTGCTCATGACTTCCCACTCTTCAAATGGTAATTATTATTATTTTCTTTTTGCCTTTGGGTTAAAATTTAAGAACCAGATGTGATTGTTGTCTAATAACTCCATTTTGTTTTGTTTTGTATTGCAGAGAGAACTGAGCAGTTTCCTGTCCTGGATTTCTGTATCAAAGGGCCAAAATTGTACTTAGTTGATGTCACTCTTTTTTGTGTAAGGTCTAATTAGTGGAGAACTCCTTTCTTTCCCTTCTTTTTTAATTTTTTTCTTCATTTTTTTTTAAATTAGCTCGAGTGTGGTTGAACTGGGGTACCATTATTGTTGTGTTTTAAATGAAGGATCCTATCATTCCTATATATGTCTCTGGGGCTCTCTCTTTGCAATTCATATAGTAGTTCCAAACCAGTCGGGAAAATCTGTGTTATAATTTAGGGTACCATATTGATGTTTTGTTTGTTCGATATCATAATTGAGAGAGGTGTTGGACCCCAATTATGGACCCAAACACAGGCCTACTTTGTCAGTTCTGAATTTGAATTACACATCCACGTTATGTTGGCAAATAGTACAACCATTGCAATCCCCTTGTAAAATCTTTAAAACTAAGACAAAGCATTGATCATGCTTCTAAATATATCCACCAGCCACAGCCAGTGCAGTGAGAAAATGACACATCTCACAGATCTCATATGACTCCTCCCTTTCCGTTTTGGAAGCTGGCTAGACTCCTTTGGTTTCAAATAGATCAAACTTTTGGTGTTCAATTTTCTTGAACAATAAAATGCATGTGACTGTTGGATACAGTCATGTAGATACACAATATCTTTGCTAGATTGAAGACACAGAGGAACCGAAACAGAGATATGATGTTGCTTGTTTTCTGAAAAAAGATGCCATCTGCTATCTTACTGCTTCAATTCTTGCTTATAAATTTGGGTTCATGTTCAAATGTATTCCTGGATATATTTCCATAAAAGGATAGTAGGATTACCTTAGCTCCTGAATTCAAAAGCATTTTCGAATTTATTTTCGTAATAGGACCTAGACTTGATGTTTCATGTTCAAAGGTATTTTCCAATATGATTCTCCAAAGAGGACCTTATCCATTGAAAAGTTCCAATTTGAAGGTCCCAGAGGGGGGGTGAATGGGCCTTTTATAAAAAATTTCGTTGTAAAGTTAATTCGAGGATAGCAGGGAGTGTTTCTATCCTCCAATAACCAGTAACGAACTCAATAAAAATAATGAAAAGGGAAGTGATAGATAACACCTCAATATTTTTGATAACGCAGAAAACCCTACAACATGGAAAAAAACTGTGTGTCCCTAACTGAGGGACAAACCTTCCACTACGTAAAAACACTTTTCTTTACAAGACAGCATCTTCACAGGATACAAATACGCTCTCCTATCCTTGCTAGTATTCACGCAACTAGACTAAGACCTAACTATCTTCTCGCTAGAACAAGTGCTTACAATCCCTATGTAATACACTTTTCTTTACAAGACAGTAGCCCTCAGGATACAAAGACACATATCTATCCTTACTGGTATGCACGCAACCAGATTGAAAATTCAACTATCTTCTCGCCAGACAAAGTGATTACAATTACAATGGCTATGAAGCTTCTCTCAGAACTTAGTACACACCGACTAATTCTCTCTAGAATGCTTCCAACGAAATTGCACCATCATCTCACCTATGATATGCAATATGACAATATGCAAGATTGAAAGATGGTTTGATAAGCTTTCCTATGAAGACATAAAATCCCAGGAAAGAAAAATCTTGTTTTATAAACTTCCTAACACATGTAGGAACAAAAGAGAGTTTTTAGACAAGTTTAGATAAACTGAAAAACCTCTTTGGAAAACAAGACAACTCTTGCACATACAAGAGATTAAAACTGACTTGAAAAGAAGAGACAAACACCCTAACTCTTCCTAAGTTTTTCAAGTACTGAATGGCTTCACAAATTGTGGTATTTATAGCCAATCGGTTATGCAAGCTGAGCTTCAAGAAGTGATCTCAGCCCTTCATCAAAAGATAAATCAAAGGTTCTCCTTAAAATGGGGGAATGCCATGCTGAAACCAACTACTGAAACAGCAAATAGCATGTTGAGCCATACCAACCGGTACAGCAAGGAGAATAGAAAAACTGAAAAACCTGACTCCATTTTAACAATGTGAGAGACCTACCCTAAAGTGAGAAGGTGAGGTTTTTCACTTTGGTTTTGTCCAACCGGGACATGCAAGAGAGTTTGAAGTGTTTGCTTCAATAAAAAAGGAGAGATACCTACTCCTTTACCTACCGGTAAGATGAGAGAAAGAGTTTGTGAAAAGTAAGGCTTGTAGTCAAAGTCTTTAACAACTCCCATCAAAGGTTTTTTGGATGAAAAAACAAGCAAGGTTAATGGTGCATGATTTTACCTTTGACAATGGTTAATTAGATCAATTCCATTGCTTTAGTTTGTTAATGTTGCTTTATGCATGTCATCCATGTTTTTGAGAGATTACCAATTATGTTGTGCCAATACAATTCCAATGTATTTTCTCCCAAGGGGACCTAAGCTCTTGAAATGTACGGATAGAACCCCTTTATTTTCGTTTAAAGAGTTCAGAATATAAAGGTGTATGTAAGAAATTTTTAAGGTGCTGAAACAGTAAGGGTGTGATGAAAGTTGATTCAGTCTGACAGACTTGGCAGCGAAGCTAAGCACAGGAATCGGAGCTTACTGCAGAAACAACACTAGGAAGGCAGCTGAAGTGTTGTGAAGCCTTTCTTGGGGTTTGAGAATGGGTTTGTGGTAGGTTTGGGCCAAAAAGACTACACAAGTGCTTGCGTTTACAGCAGCTTTGCAGACTCCAAAGGATTTTCTTCAGAGTATGAGCACTCTCAACCCTCAGTGATATCAACAACTGACAAACCCCAACATGCGCTCTCCAGCCTTTTGATGTTACAGAATGCAATGAAATCATAAGCAGTTGTAAAGAAGAGTGAAGAATGGTGCTTCTATTTCCATCTAGTTTTTTTTGTGCGAAATACAAAATGCAAACGCATTGTCACGACTCGGGGGACCACGAACAACACCTATTAACAATGTTGTGATCCTTGGCTAATGGCTCAGTTAACTTAACTCAATGTCAAAGACATACTTTGTTCAAAATTGCACATATTTACTCATCTAGTAGAGTTGAACACGAAGGATATTAATCCTCATCATCAAGAGCAGCAACCCCATTAGGCCTATCACCTTCTCCGTCATCACTCTGAACATCCGCGGAATGTTCTGTTCTAGGACTGGACTCAGGCTGTCTCTCTTGTTGCTCTTCATCATCATCAGATTCTGACCATGCCCTCCTCCGTCGACTTGCTGGTGCAGCCTAGAACATATAAGATCAAATGTATTATGGTCAGCTGAAAGAAACACAAATATTGGCATCAAGTTAATTCGATTCTTTGACAAAATATCAGTGCTTCCGATTGAGATAACGGAGACACAGGACTATAAAAAGTTCTCACTACCTCATCCTCAACATCAGAATCTTCCATCCCAAAAGCTGCTTCAAGAGGATTTTGAACATTCTCTTCATCATCTTGCTCATTCAGATGACCTGTGGACTCCCTGTAGTTCATGTTAGCATCTTCATCATACCGTGCTTCCTGATCTTCCATCTGCTCAGCTTCTGCCTCCTCCATTTCATAACGCGACCTTGAGTGCTTGTCCTTCTTTCTCCTCTTTTCACCTTTTTTCCTTCTCTTTTCACTATGCCCTCCTTCCTCATCATCCATATCTGAAGGCCTTCGCTTAGATCCCGAAGTACTACTCTTCCATTGCTCCTGAAAATGCCATCATTTAGAAAGACTAGAAACATGAAATACATAGTAAATATGTAAAGCTACCCATTTTCTGTATCCAACAGGATCCATCATTTTATACAAAGTTATAAGGTTTTCATCCACTCCTTTTTCTCCAGGTTGAGAGATTATTAAGCCTTTCAAATTAAATCAATCTGGCCAACTATAGTGCAGAACCGTAGCCTTTCTTTCAGGCTTTTACTATACAAGCCAAACCCTGAGACGGTTGCCAAGGTGGGGAATGAATGTGTAAGAACTGAAAGAAAACTGTCAAACTACAATTATGGGTGCCTCAGAAACTATAAACAACTTTACCTTTATCCGTTCAAAATGCTCCTCCTGTTGTCTCACTCGCTTTAGTTCGTCCTCTTGCATTCTCCTCTCCAACTGTAACACGAGTATTAATTGATGTAGGGAAAGACCAGAAGTGTAAAAGATATGTATCCATCACCATAGCTAATCACAGGATGATGCAACTCTTGAAAAACACACCTGGAACTTCCTCTGTTCTTCAGCCTTACGACGGGCTTCCTCAGCAATTGCCATCTGACGAGCAAGTTCTTGTTTCTTCCGAAGCTTCTGCTCTTCAAGCTCAGCTGCTTTCAAATGGACTCTTGCGGCCTCAAGCACTTCGCTGCAGTACTCAACATGAGTATCAATTTTTTTCTCATCAAACCCATGAAAGTGAAGGCTGGACGCAGCAGACAGTTGTCTGAATAAACGAACAGCATTTTCTAGCTCTACAACTGTTGAACGGACCTAAAAATGGACACGAATATGGAAGGGTGAAAAAGAGTAAAAATACTAAATCACACATCAAACAATATTCATGACAAATAAACAACAAGAAATACTTCAAGTGAGAAGGTTTAGTGGAACCTCATCAACCGATTTCTTTGGTTTTTGTAAGGTTGAAGCTGAAAACTTTTGCATAACAACACCTGCATCAAACCTCAGTGTGTAATTTGAAGGTGCCAAATGAATCGCTCTCATTAAAGTTTTCTTGCAGTCTTGCCATTGTTCAGCTTCATAATGTGTACGAGCCACATACAGTAGGATCTGGGAGTCTGTGTTGTTGAAGAACTTCCTCAAACAGTTTTGATACTGCAATATTAAGTCATCAGCACATGTAAACAGTTTGAAAAAATATATATTATCTGAGAGAATAGTAAAGGACATGAATTCACCATTTTGACAGCCAACGGAAAATTGCCTTGAGCAAAATATACATGAGCCAAATTTATCCACACATCTGGCATCTGAACAAAAATGTTTCCACTAGCAGCTTCTTGAACCTACAAAAGGTCATACAAAAGGAATTACAAAAACCTTGCCAAAATCTTTAATGTTTTGAATCTGCATATAGTCATATACCAATGACGAGATAACATGTAATAGCTGTTAAATCTACCCTTGCTAACCTGTGTAAATATGTCTTTTGAAACATCAAAGTGACCCTTCTCTGCGAAGACCACTCCAGCACCATTGGCCGCATATAAATTAGCAGAGTGTTGAGCCAGAACCTATAAGCATATAATAAACATTTTTATAGGAAAGAACTATCAAAATGTTCTTGGACAGACACTATACAGAGTTAATAGAAAACAGGAGCAATAACTCATTGATTCCAGTGAGACAAATATTGTGGGAGTATACAATATAGATTGATCACAACTATTTTGACCAAAGTCCTGTATGTGCAGCAACAGAACAGGAGAAAAATAATAATATAAACTTACCTTAGTATAGAGTTCTTTTGATTTTTCCAGATGAGTAGCTTCCAACTTGGGGTTTCTCTTCTCATTTCGAATCGCTGCAAAGTAGTTCCAGTTTCCCTTTAACAGTACCAAAAAGCATGTAAGATGAAGATAGAATAACAGAAACGGAAATGAAATTAATCTCTGGAAGTATAATTAAAAATTCCATCAATCACAGATTTTTTTTGTTGAATATCAATCACAGATTATTGAGATAGCAAAATTCGACAAACGTGCACAAAAAAAATACTACATACCAGAGAAAGAGTGGCATAGGAATCCTTTCCCTCAGTTGCTTCACTAGCAGCACGGAAGGTTTCCTTTGCCTTCACCCAGTCATCATTTTTTAATTCCAAGTCCCCAAGCATTAATAATGCATTTGGGCACTTGCTATTCACCTTCAGTGTGTCATTCACCAGTTCAATGCTTAGTTGAAAATTATTTCGGGCCTTTGCAAGGGCAGCAAGTCTCAGATAAGCATCTACATAGTCTGGAAACTGCAAATAAAAACACATGTTAAACAAACCAACCATAAAAAAAGATTAAAATTAAAAACAAATTGGACCATGATATATCAAAGACTAATACATTTTAGCTTGCACAATCACACAAAAAGTGGATCCACATTAACAAATGGATATGACGTACCTTAAACAAAATCAGACGGTAAAATATGGTTGCCGTTTCAGTGTTATGTAATTGCTCGAGTAGTCTGGCCAGGTTAAACAGTGTTGTGACTTTATTCCAAGGTAATTCAACCATGTGACCTTCTTTCTCAAGTTGATGAAATATATGCATGTCTTTGTACTGAAAAGAAGATGCATCAACATCAACGGATGGGGCCTTTTCTTTACCATCAAGGAAGGCCACCCATATTCCACCACCTAATGCCTCCCTGAAGGTTTGTTGAGCAAGCTGAAACAAGAATATACATATTTGGTCGAGCTATGTTTGCTTCAAAGGCAATTACAATAAGCCAGGAACAAAAAAAACTAGCAAAACAAATCCACAAACCTCAAATTCTCCCCTTTCAAAATGAAGAACCCCAAGATTGTTAAGAACATCAATTGGCACCTCCTGACCTCCCTTCTTCAAAAGATTGTGCGCCTGTAGTAATATTTGACACCTTAATTATTCTTGCACAATTAGAGAGGGAAGAAAGAGAATTAGAGAAGACGACTTTTGCTTGCAAACACTCATACAGTTTTTAGGCAATCCTGAGCAGCTCCAGCATCAGATGAAATCAATGACTCTCCCAGATCAAGAAATGCCTGCATCATAATCAGATAAGAGGGTACAAAGATAAGAACACGAGGATAGAGATTTACAGAAGGATTCATTGGAGAACTCCTCTGGACATTTCCTATTATATATATTATAAATGGGTTGATTGCCTGGGCATCATTTGGGTCTATTTTTGTAGCCTTCCTCATAAATTCCGACGCCTTCCCAGTCTGCCCAAGCTGAACATATATGTGCCCAAGAGCCTATAGGAAAGGGAACTGTTAGCTAGAGAAAAAGATGAAAGAAATACAGAGAGGGGGAGAAAGATCATTAATGCCAGGAACTCTGATACCAACTCACTTTCAGTGTCTCGCTATTATCCGGGTAAATTTCCAAAACCTTTTCAAAGTTTGATAGTGCGCTTTTCAGATCTCCCATCTTCAGTTGTACTTGTCCCAAACCTAAGACCAAGATCCCACAGTTACAACTTACAAGATGAATATGTAAATGACTTAATCAAAATCATTACGAATAGTCTAACACTATGCCAATATATCGGACACAAAAGTATAAAGCGCCAATTGTTCATGGCTGACTGTAACTCACCGTAGTACGGAAATATGAATTCCTGGGGTTTACTTATTTCCTTGACAGATGCCATGTAGTATACTCCCGCTTTATCATAGTCCCCCTGCAATTCATTGCAATGAAACACTGCAAACATTAGTAATATAAAGAGTCATACTCGAAACATGAAAGTGCAGGTGAGTTGTAAGAACAACATCAATTCATCATGAAAATAAGGATATAAGAGTTTCTTATGGTTATCTACAGTTCTACACTAGCATGAAAGTTTTTTTTTGCGAGCAGTCACAATTATATAAAGTATTGTAAAGCTAGGCACAATTATATAAAGTATTGTTTATCTAGGCACCACAGTGGATGGTAGTAGCATGTAAAGCTTGATCTGCAGATGCAAATCCCTTTGCAAAACAAGATAAAATTGATTTTCCTCAGCTTTAAAATATCACAATAAAGTACATGTAAAGAAGGCTTCATTGGTTATGACGTCATCATCAAGATATAAGCACAATCTTTCTTACCTTACTATGGTAAGATCGAGCTAAATTGTAGTAGGAATGCGACTTTGTTGGTCCATGATTGGTGACAGCAAGTGCAGTCTCAGTCAGTTGCTCAACTAAAAAGTGTTGACCAGTGTAGAAAAAATGGTTTGCTAGATAATTTAAGGCCATTGCACAATAAGGGTATATCTCAAAAGCTCTCTGCATCTTTTCCATTCCTTTCCTAATTCCAGCAGCTACATGTGTGATACAGCCCAGGTGTTAGACCTCCCAATGGACATAAGTTTGAAGATATAACAATAATAATAATTTGATCATAATAATAGCAAATATGATTATATAAAGGCTGACTTTTATAGTTGTACCTGCATTTGTATGCAAATCTAAAATTGCAAGAGCAACAAGAGCCTCAACATTTTCTGGATCCAACTGCAAGTATAATGTCATGAAGTTAAAAGAACTGTGGCAGGTATTAATGCAGCTTCAACCGGTAAGAAGGCATCACTATGTTATCACTTGCCTGTAAAACCCTCTGAAATGCCTGCCAAGCTTTCTCAAATTGACCCATTTTGTAACGACAAAGACCTATGCCAAGTCTTACAGCTGCTGGACAATCAGGATTCACTTGAAGGGCTCTCTGCATGAAAGTTCACAGTTCAAACAGAAAGTAATCCGACTAAAAGCTTTCTATGCAGCAGGCCAGTCATAACCACAATCAATTCAGAAATAAAGAGCAAATCTGGAGGTAGAGAAAAAAGTGAATTTGTAGGGCTTTACAGGTTAACAAACGGGAGGATGAATACAAACCTTGTACAGCTCCAATGAATCAGAATACTGCCCACGATTGAACTCAACACATGCCTGCAGATATCGAGAGCAACTAATTTATAGCAAATGCAGCATAACTAATAAGAGTTAATCTCTTTCGCTCTCTCTAGGACTCTAGGTTAATCACGCCGGGAATGTTTCAATAAGCTTTCCCTATGTTTACTTTCATAACTGTTATCAACCACTACATTTCCACTCCTGTATTCTGGCTAACACTCCATTTTTCAAGATTGTTTCCAAGACACTCTCATAGCTAATGGAAATCCAGAACATCACCGCAGTGGACATACATTAAAACCATTTACACCTGTAATTGATAGAGGACAGACTCAACAGAGAGTATACTGTGTAGTGATAACGTGTAGCCAGAGAAAAGCAAAAAATGAACTACGTTAATATCTTCTATGCTGAAACATTGATGGCATCTTTAGGTAATTGATTTGTAAAACGATGAATATTTGTACTACTCTGATGCAGAGAAATAAAGTGTACCTGACCCAAAAGGGAAGGAACGTTATCACGGTCCCCATCTAATACAATCTTGAACGCATTAAATGCCTGTTCTACTTCCCCCTTGGCCAGTAAAAGCTGACCTGTAAGAAGAAGAAGGCAGTCAAGTGTAATCGTCTTAACATACATGGTCTAGTAACACATGGCTCACCTACCAATCCTGTTGTAACACTCATTGAGTAAACCAACGATAGTAAAAGTAAACAGTAGATGTATGAAATGCAGATACCAGAAAGACTCAATAAATAAATCAATGAGGCATGTTTCGGTAAACATAGTTCACAAGTTCAACAAGAGCAACAACATGAGGCATGTTTCGGACAACTCTAATTTGCTGCAATAAGTATGGTCTATGACGAAAACTGTTGATCAACCACCTGGCTAGTCTCAGGGCACACTAGTACCATCCGTAACTACAGTCCAAGCCAAACTCCGGCAGGGGACAATGCGTTTACACGTTTCAGTTTTACATCATGAACCATATCGTAGACAGCAATCAGTAAGAAACACACAGCACCTACCTTTCCCAACCCATGTCGAGGGCTCATGAATGTCGATTCTGGACGCCTTGTTGTAAAACTGCGTGGCTAAAATAAAATGCTCCTCCTTTTCTCTCTGCTTCGTCTCGATTTTTCCAAGGTAGCTGTAATAGGCCCCTAGAGCATTCAAAATAGCAATCCTCTCGTATCGAACATCCGCATAGTACTCATCAATCTCTGCACCAACAAACACTCCAAAAGATCACACTCCAGAAACACAATGTGATGATATAGAAACCTCGATTTCGCAACAAACAAACAAACAAACAAAGAGTGATTTACCAGGACTCGAGCCTTCCTCCAAAATCTGGCGGAACTGTTCTAGTTTCCCTTGCTTGAAATACTCTCTCTACAGCATTAAACACCACAAAAGTAAAAAACATATTCGCCGAGACTAAATTGAACTAGAAACCCAAACACTGTATCGAATTGAAGTTTCGAGCTTTTCATTAGCAGAATTACAATTTTAAAAAGAAAAAAACGAACCGCGATGATGAGCCAGAGATCGAGAGGAGCTTGCTCGGCCTTGAGAATGTCGAGAATATCAGAAGCGTCTCTGGGGAGCTGATCCAGAGCAACCCTAACTTCCTCCTCCGAATTCTGCACCGGAATATACACCGACGTCATTGACCGGAACCCTAGCTCCGACTATACGCTCTGTTAAAGTTTCCGAGCTGGGAGGAGAAAGAGCGGCGGCGGCGGCGGCGAAGTGTTCTGTATGAAATCGAAAGATGAGAAATTGGTGTATTGCGAGAGATGGAGAGGCTCTGATGAGCTAGCCAGTCACAGAGTCACCCTCCATTCTGGTTTTGAAGTTTCTTCCTTTTTAAGGTTTGTTTGGCAACCGACCAAATATTAAAGGGATTCTATGGCAAGAATTCTACTACTTAAGGAGTTAAGGCTAAAACTTTAATATTTAAATATTTGACACTGAATAACAAAATTTATATTTTTAATTGACTCGACTGCGGATGATAATTAATATTACGAATTATTACAATAAATAATCTATCCACACGTAGATTTGATGTAAAAATATTAAATGTATGCTTAAGGAAATTATCTTTATAGTATGTCGGTGTGTGTTTTGTCCTAATTAGAGTAGATATAAAGATTTTGTCAATCCCTGATTTATCGAAAGATTTATTGTATCTGAGTGTAATGTCTATTTAAAAGTCATTTATCAATGAATAAAATATAGATCTATCTATTTGCGTATCTTATTTTCTCATTCAACACGTTATCAGCAGCTCTTGAGTTGATAGCCAACACAAACCTGAAAAAAAAAAAAAAAAAAAAAAAATCTAACCCCTAAACACTACAAGCCTCCATCGCCGGCTTCCCCACCTTGACAAACTCATCACTGCCATCGAAGAACTTCACCGTCGTCGGAATTCTTCAAGCACCACCGGAATTCGCGGAGCTTTCTTGCTTCAAACTTCTTTTAGCGAAGTTTTCATACAGAGCATAACACCCTCTAGGTAAATCGACTAACTTATTCGATTTAGAATTAGATTCCAAAACTTAATTACCGCAACACCCTAAATCTAGGTCTAGATTTATGTTTAAATACCATGAATTCAATATATGACTTTAGTTCCTATGGATTATTGCAGGTATGAGTAAGTAAAAGATTAAATCATCCTCCTCAAAATTTATACAATAGTGACGATTTTGGGGGAGTCACGGTATACATGAAGAAAGAAAAAAAGTGGATAATTTGTGACTCTGAGTCAGCCACGGCTCCTCCCACTATGTTTCAAGAAGATCCACGCACATCTCAAAGTGAGATTGAAGTTCGACGTATACTTGATATTCAGAAGGTATCATAATCGGTGCCTGACTCCTTTACTGATATTGCTCAAGTGACGAGATCACACATTTTCGCTGTAAATGTTCCTGTAAGGTTGGAAGTCTCCAAATGGCAGTTTAGAGCAACTTCAAGGATGAGTAACATGCCTCTTGCCCATGTAGATGAAGTAGCATCGGTCTCGGCTCCCACCGGGAAGAGGGGGAGACCAAGAAAATCCACAGATGAGCTGCCGGCGAAAAGGCAGGCAATCCAAGCACAAAATGATCATTTCATCATCAACATTATGAATTCCGCACATGAGATTGTTTCTGACTATAGTTATGTCCTAGAATCACAAATGGCATCTCTGGAGGACGCTTCAGATCCATATATGATGTCAGTAAACAGTGAAATTTCACTAAAATACAATGATGCACGCATTGTAATGGATAGAACATCCAAGGTAGTTGATGATGCTTTTGCTTATTCCGTCGCTCAATATATTATTGACAACGACGAAGTGGAACCTCGCTCGGTTGCTGAATGTCAACGGAGAGCAGATTGATCGAAATGGAAAGAAGCAATGTAGGCCAAACTACTCTCTAAAGAAAAGACAGGTATTTGGTCTGGGAGTGCTATGCCCACCAAATGTAAAGTCGGTTGGACATAAATGGGTCTTTGTTCAGAAGCGTAATGAGAAAAATGAAGTCATGCGGTATAAAACAAGACTTGTGGCGCAAGGATTCTCTCAACACCCTGACATTGATTATAAGGAGACATACTCTCCGCTCATGGACATCATTACTTTTTGCTACATTGTCAGTTTGGTAGTGTCCAAAAAACTGAGGATGCAACTGATGGATGTGGTGACTACATATCTTTATGGGAACCTTGATTCTGAGACATACATGAAAGTGCCGGAAGGCGTGGTCATACCCAACTCAAGTAACTCTACACCATGAAGTGCTTATGTGACTAGATTGCAGTGCTCACTATATGGATTGAAACAATATGGTAGAAGGTGGTACACACGTCTCAATGACTACTTGATTGGGAAGGGATACAAGAACGATGATTTATGCCCACGTGTGTTCATTAAGAGAACAAGTTCATGATTTACAATTGTAACGGTCTATGTTGATGATATGAATATCATTGGGTCTCCTGATGAAATCAATGAGACAGTTAGCTATTTGAAATTCGATTTTTAGATGAAAAACCTTGGTAGGACTCGATTTTGTTTTGGTTTGGAATTAGAACATTGAGTTGGTGGAATACTTATTCACTAGTCTGCTTATGTCTAAAAGATGCTCGAGCAATTTAACATAGACAAAGCACACCCTCTTAGTACACTAATGGTCGTACGCAGTCTGGAACCCAATAAGGATTTGTACCTTCCAAAAGATGATGATGAGAAACTATTGGAAGCTAAGGTGTCATACCTTAGTGCCATTGGAACTTTGTAATATCTAGCTCAATGCACAAGACTAGACATTGCATTCTCTGTGAACTTATTAGCTCGGTTTAGTTCTGCACTTACACAACGTCATTGAAATGGTATAAAATACATCTTTAGATACTTGAAGGGTTCTATAAACTTGGGCTTATTTTTCCCCTACAAAGAATATAGAGAGAAACATGAAATTCCCGAAAAAAGGATGGTTGAAACGCAGCATGCTGATTTCAGGGCTTTCGACCTATCAAATATGTCCCTCGATCTGGCGAAAGTTGCACCCTAGACAGACCAAAGCCATACCTTCGACCCATCGAAGGAGCTACTTGACTCGTCCAATAATGGTCAGGTTGCGAGCACTGTTCCTACATTCATTGCAGTCCCTTATTCAAAGACACTTTGTGATGTCTTGGTTGGTTTTACTGATATTGGGTATCTCTCTGACCCACATAAGGGACGTTCCCAAATCAGTTATGTGTTCACTATGGGAACACAATGATTTCTTGGAGATCAACGAAACAGACCTTAGTTGTTGTTTCCTCAAATCATTTTGAGATCATTGCTTTAAATGAAGATGTTAAGGAGTGTGTTTGATTTAGATCAATCATACACCACATTCGAGAAACTAGTGGATCACCTTCCACTACTAAAGCACTAACTTGTATCTTTGAGGACAATGTGGCTTGCATTGAACAAATGAAGTTGGGATACATAAAGGGTGATCATACCAAGCACATATCGCCGAAGTTTTTCTTCAATCAACAATTACAGCAACTATTGAACATTCATGTAGGAAAGTTATAAAAATTATAAAAATATTCTTATTTAGATAGGAAAGTTGTTAACATCGCCAAAATTATAAAAATATTCTTATTTAGGTAGGAAAGTTGTTAACATTGTCGAAGACTCGGAGTGTCATTCCTTATAAAAAAAATGTAATGCGATTACAAATTTATAATTGTGACTAGTTTATTAAAACATCTGTCTTTTTTCTTCGATATATCATATATATTTTTTTCTCGCCTTGTAAAAAAAATTACAACAAAAAGATGCGTGTAAGACATTCATTCCCAACAACTAAGTCAAAAACATGCATCCTAGAACTACACGCAGGAGAGTTCCTTCCAAACTCCTTAGCTTCGAGCAAGCATGACTAATATCAACAAGTCTATCGGCCACAAAATTGGTTTCTCTGTAAACATGAGAGAAAGAGATTGATGAGAAGGATTTAGCTAGCTCTTCGATGTCTACAATTGTCATGCGGAGTCTCCAAGGGGTCTCACACTTCCCATTAATGCAATTTACAATGAGAAGGGAGTCACCCTCAACAACAAAATTTTGAAAACCCGCACTTTTGACTCTTTGTAAACTATCTCTCAAGACTAAAGTTTTAACAATGGGAACTGTAAGTGTTGTCAAAACCTTTAGCACCATATATGTATGTTAGTATAGACTATATGCAGGGACGTTTTATGGTACCCATGGGTATGAGATACCATTTTTTTATTATTTTAATTTAATTGTACAAAATATATGTTGACATGTATCCATTTTGAAATAAAATGTTATCGCACTAAGAAGCACATTATTCTCCCATCGTTAACATCTTCCATAAATATGTAACATGTGTATATAATATAATAAATTACATCGTAGTAGAGCTAAAATAACAAAGAGTGATCAAAATTATGATCGTTGTGGTAATTACATAATCAAATATGTAAATACCATAGTTAGATTTTTTTTATCAAATTAGTAACCTTGATTACCAAATGAAGAACTATATTACAACATCAATGACTAACATATATTTAAGTATAATGATGACCCTTACCATTTTAACTATTTTTAAGTAGTCATATTTGTCAAATGGTTCATACTGTGGTAAAAGAGATATTAAATGAAGTAATTACCAAATAAAGAATACATATTATCAATAAGATATAAATTTTTGTGATATGTGATAAAATTGTGGTGAGAAAAGTAATAATCTCATTCATAATAAAAATATAGATTTTATCATGTTTATTACACATTTGTGGTCGCATAAGTAAAGTTGATTATCATTTAGTATATAGGTCATAAGTGGAGTAATTACTACAAAATGAACCATGAAAATCACTTATACATCGATTATTTGGATTGGGTTGTAAAATTGTTTATAAAGAAATACTTATTTATTCTTGATGAAAAGTAAACAATATACTACTCTAATTACTCATGGGAGTCGCTATATTACTTCATTTTTTAAATAAAGCTTTCTCATTAAGAAGTTCACCCGAAGTAATACATATGTTCCTATAAAGTCTAAATAGTTATAATCGACCACTAAACCTTAAAAATAAGTACTACTCTTTAAAATATTGAGCTCAACATACATGTTGAGCTCATCCTTGATTAACCTGGACATCAAAATAAACTAAACGTCTTAACAAAGTACCTAGGCACGCAATTATGCTATAATAAGCTAAGACATCGAAGAAATGTCAAGAGGAAACCAAAATATGAGCTCAAACTAGCCACAAGGGCCAGTCATCATGCTTCTTCGTTCTCGAACAATAAGCCTTGTCACCCGACTCTTCCACAGGATATGTCAGACGAAACGGGTTGCAATCACCTCCAAGAAATTCACCGGGATCCCAAGGGCAATTCTAGCTTCACCAATAGGTATAACACTCATCGGGATACCAAAGAGGGATCCAAAGTCCTAATTCAACATGGATTCCAATTGGAACCCCACGAGTTCTGCCCTTGTTATAACCTCCATAGTAGGCCCAAATCATCTATCCAAAAGCCATAGCCCAAGGTACCAGAAACTAAAGCCCTAGTCTTCTTCCCCTAGCTAACCATGTTGTCGGTGCCAACATTGTCCCGACAACCAGTAATCCTGCCTCCGGCCACCAGAGTACCACTACGCTCCTCACTGTCAACATCAATGAAGCTCCGACTAGCAAGCCCGAGTCTCATGAGATACCCATGGCTCTTCGTCCAAGGATGGATCTCAGATCCCACCGTCCATCACCTCTCAAGTCGCTTAAAACGAACCCCATCCTTTAGACGCACATGCAACGGTCAGAGGCTGCACTTGAACTCATCTACGACATCGCCATCATCATAGTGCGATAAGACACTGCTTCCACCCAAAAACCAGCCCTGTAAAACTGAAGCAGACCGGACATGCCAAATCAGATAGCTGATTGTCCCTTGGGGAGAAACATTGGCTGCGACGTTATCGGATAACGCCCTTGAGGCAACGACAGAGAAGCCACACGTCGCATTGATCTCGCGGTGAAGCTGGAGGGTCATTGCCGCTAGAGCCGCTTTTGTAAACCCTAGGAGAGCCATCCATGACATCTAACTCTAGTTTTTCAATGTGTATATAGATGGACAATCCAATACTTCATTGAGAACATATGTGATTATGGATTAACAAAGAGACTTACCAATGGAGAACACAATCGTGATATCATTTGTAAATTTAGTTGATATGATAGTAATGTGCAGTTATAAACATGTAATTACTACAAAAGGAACAAAAACTTATCAGTTATTATCTTAATTTTGTAGTTTTATAGTAAACACGTATATAAAGAGGTAAGTATGTATTGATGATAAAATTTACATAAATTAGTACTCTAATTATCTATCATCGGATGATCACATTACATCATTGAGAACATATATATTTTTAGTCAAAGTATAAAAATTCACCATCTTTTTGCAGATCTAAAAAAGAAAATAGAATGAATTATACACAATTAAATCAATCATATTGAATAACATAATAAAAGTAAAAAACTAAAAAAAAAAAATATGTAGAATGAATTCTACACAATGAAATCAATCATATTGAATAACATAATAAAAGTAGAAAACTAAAAAAAGAAATGACATCGATCTATAAAAGGTAAGAAAAAATATGTTATCAAGAGATCAAATATTTTAATTCCGTCAAATTTATTCAAAAATAAAGTATTAAATCAATTAAGGATATCCAGAAAAAAAAAATGGTATCTTATACCCATGGGTATGCAAGAATTCTCCCTATATGTAGGGTTACTACTCCTTTGAATATGAAATTTTTTATTTCAATCTCTATCTCTACTATGACCACACTTGGTCTCTCATGCAGGGTCTTGAGACTAGAGCTACGAGCCATGTGTCACCCATGCAGGTTACTGTGACCACACTTGGTCTCCCTCAGGCTTTTGGAACATAGCCCATTCCTATCTCAAGTCCAGAGGAACACCAACAACAAATGGTGCTGACTGCTGGGTCTACATTGCAAACTCGATGTTTGACTCTCATGCCTATTCAACGAGGCGACGATACTGCCTTGGGCTCAAAAAAGAGGCAAGTACGTGAAGAGAAGTCAGATCGGGCTTCTCAGGGCGAGATGGCTCATATCGAAGGGCGGCGGGGCATCTCAAAACATGAAATCCTATCAAAGAAGGTTGCAGTGGACAAGGCGACCAAGGCTAAGACTGAGGCGGAGGAACGGCGACTTACTCTAATATAGTTCAGGGTACGTAGTTAGATAGGGCGTGAGACCACAATTTTTTTTAGTCTTTATCCTACACATATATCATCTAGCTATGTAGATACTTTATACTAGTGTAGTCCACTCTAGGGAGTTCGTTTCTATCTAGCCGGGACATAGGTGAATTTCGTATATTCTATCATAGCATCAATTTTATCAATATCTCAAAAAAAAATATTTATCTCTACTATAATAAAATCAGACACTCTTTTAATGTCATCAATATACCAAATTTTGAATTTCCAAAATTTCACCACCGCATCCAATATTTTTTTTTAAATGAGAATTTTGAATTTCAACAGAAAAATTCCTCTAATGTTTGTAATGTCCTTCTTCCTGGGTCTTCACCCTCGCGCCAAACAGCCCCTAAAAATCACACTACACCGAGTCTCTCTCTCTCCAGACTCCCAAGTACCTCTCTCTCTCTCTCTCTCTCTCTCTCTCTCTCTCTCTCCTCTCAAATTCTCGGTCTTACTTTTCTTTAATCATTGCTTCAAGCTCGTATATTTACTCATATTAGGGTTTATCTCTAACTTAGGAATTTCGTCTCCACTGAAATTCGCGCACACACAGCTTCAATTGAGTTCCCCAGAATCTCAATTTGATTTTATTTCAGTAACATTGAGCTCAATTTCTTTAATTTTAGCTCAGCGCTTAACAAAATTGAATGCAGAAAAGCTCAGATCCTAATTCGCCAATTTTGTTCACAGAGAATCTGGGCCCATTTAAGGCAGGACAGCTAGAAATTTCTAGAGGATGCCACTCAAATGGTAAGAAACGACATTGAGAAAACCCTAGGTGAAGGTTTGAAGTAGATTATCTATTGTTGTTTAACATTTCGATGTTTTTTGTGGTGCCAAAAATTTAGGGTTCTGCATTGGCAACCCAATGCAGGGACTACAGTGAGCAGTCAAATCATCAACGAAGTGACACAGGTCGTCGAGAGCATCAATGGCATTAAGGAAGGCAGGTGGAAAGCCACCATCACTTTCTACAAACCCCTACTTCGAGGTACATTTCTTCTCATCTATGAATTTTTTTTGGTTTGCTGGGTACTGTGCGAAAGATGGATTTTGATAGATTTGTTTTATGCATGAATTGGATGTATTTGGAATGTACCAGAGCAGTCTTTGGTCGGTGAATTCCCGCGTGATTTCTTGGGGATTGCACTGCCGGAGCAGCCAAATAAGTACTACCTTATACTCCGACCGCTTCGCATAGTTATGGAAGCCGATTCTACAATTACTACAATCATGGAGAAGTTGCAGTCTTACAAACAAAGGGTCTCGCTTAACTTTGAGGTTTGTTCCTTTTCACACTCAAAGTTGGTGTCATTCATATGTTTGAATCTGAATTTTGACGTCCGAGGAGAGAAAGTTTGATATGATTTGATGGGATTGTAGGGATTTCAATATCAACTTGGGGACTTCCAATTGAGAGTGGGAAAAGTTCTTCCTAATCACTCTGAAAATCTTAGAGGAATAGTTATGGAGGTATGTTATCAAGCTACATTTTCTTCATTAGAGTATATATTCCCGTGTTCTAGAACCTGTGGATATTGTTTTACCACAAGCATGTCATAGTACTATTTGAGTTATTCACTAGACTGTTGTTGAGTATTTATAGTTGTGCATAATGAATTGCAATACATGCCAAATCACACTTTGTACCAATTCTGGCTGATATGTAAAAGTTGGTTTCATTTTGATTGTGTTCACGTTTTAGCAACAGTCAGTCTTTAGTGTAGTCACCCATATTTTCTTTCCGTTGCTTGTTAGTTTAGATGTGCTGCCATTGTGCAATACTGCCAAATCGTTTTTGGTTTATTTACATTGGTTATATAGGTTGAGTACCTACCAATTTCTTCAATGGAGAAAGCAAGGCAAATCATGGAAGAGTTTATGACTATATGGGAACAGACTGTGTCGAAAAGAACATTACCAGGCCACTTTGTACATATGGAACCAAACTTTGGTGAGTTTGGCCTTGGAGATCAGTATACTTCACAACACACTGCTGTCCAGTATGCTGCTGTTATGGCTCAACTGATTGCAACGGTGCAAGCAGTGCAAGGACAAGGAAGAAATTAACAAATAATGAACAAGATCGTCCTGTTTGTTACCTGTGCAACTGGTTGATTTATTAATGGTTCGACCCTAGTTTAGCTTGAGATTAACAAAGAAATGGGGAGGAATGAACATCTGAGTTGGTATTTTACTATATCATGGAAGACAAGAAATTTGCTGTAGGGTTTGTGAAACTTTGTTACTATCACCTTGTTAAATTTTTAAGAGTTGAAAGAATATTGTGCCTGTCCATGGAAGCCAAGAAAGCATATATTGTAGTTAAATCTTAAATCTTACAGATTACAACAAATATGAGTCAGTAAGGTGTCTGCATTTTTCTTGCAAGGATATATACAATATTTTTTTGGGGTACGAGGATATACAACTTATTACACATATTGAATAGAAAACCATCCAAACATGCCGATATTGAAAAAATGTTGTACTCGAATAAAAACTTGTACTTTCCCATATACTTGGCTTCTTATGATCCAAGTTTAATTTTAATGTTCCCAGATTTTCTTGTTACATATCCGATCTTCGATTTTACTTCCACAAATTTAGTAAAAAGTAAAATTGTACTTCTTCCACAAATCAATCCAAAGGGTTTTAGGGAACAAAGCAAAGGGTTTTAGTGGGTAGCCGCGAAGTGTAAAATAGGAAAGAGCAGACGTCCACGTGAAGGCACATACAACAAAAGCATCATCGAGCGCACATATATATACATATATATATAGGGGTTTCATTAGCTAGCCCACTTCTGTTTCTCTCTACCCTCTACCGCCTTCACCATCTCTCTCTCTTTCTTTACATACAGGTTAGCTTTCCACCATCTTCTCCTTCTTCATCATCAGTCATATTTGCTCTCACATTTATGTAAACATAGTTTGCAACTTTGCCTTCATGGGCTAACACTCGTTTTCAATCTCTGTTCATGTCAGATTGTCATGAGCCAACAGCCACAGTTTGGTGCTCTTGCACCCAGAAAGGTTTGTTCTTTTGATGCTTGCTGCCTTTTGTTTTTTCAATGTGAGCCCTGTTTTTGTGTATTTCTGATTTGCTTTGATTTTGTTGCAGAGGAGATTCATACCAAAAGGTCGCCCAAAGCTAGAAGTTAAACCGTAATAGTTTCCTCAGACCGAACCACTTATGTTTTTTTGGGTACTTCTTTGCTTTTGTTTTGTGTTTCATATGATACAAGACATGCGTTTATCTGTCTCTCTGCAGTGACGTGGAGGAGGAAGAGAAAGCTAGTAATGCTGAGATAGAGAGGGAGTTGCTCAGACGCCATCATGTATGTGTGTGTGTGTATATATATAGAACATATATTGATTGATTGGTTTCCATTGTTGGCATTTGAAATTTCGGTTCCCAGTACTGATCTTTTCTACGTTGTGTCTTGTTTTTCTATCTTAAAGGAGCAATCTTTGAGGACAAAGCCGAAAACCGAAAAGAAAGGTATGATACAATGTTGGTGACACTTTATTAATATGAATCAGTCTTATAAAACTAGCAGTTAACTCAAAGTTGAAGATGGAATCGAGTAGTATGTGTGATTCAATGAATGATAACAATGCTATTCATTTACAGTGAGTGCTGTGCAAGTTGCATTTGGTTCTGGGGGTCAATCATCATCAACCATAAGGTCATATGGGACTCGCAGGAGTGCTAATGGTATGGCGGATCTTCTTTGGTGTAGCTTTGGGCTTGATTTTTCATGAGATGCTTCTAGTATATCATTATCAATGGTGTTTCTGCAGGTGGTGGTTTTGCCTTGGATGAGGATGAGGATGAGGAGAAAGAATACATGTCACCATTTGTAAGTTACATTGCAAGGCCAAACTTACTGGGATCGGTTGATTGCAGGATACACACAGTCATTGTGTATATGACTTTAATAAATTTTTATATTTGGGATGTTGATTGCAGGATACACACAGTCATTACCCTATATCTCTTCCTCTGAGACAGCCGTCTGAGGAAGATCCAGGTATGATTTCTGAGTGTATCATCATCTTTTTTTGAGGGATTTGGGATTGTTTTAACTCATTCCTAATGTAAGATCTTATATCTAAGAAAACCACATAATATATATTTGGAAAAAGAAGAAGAAGAGGCATCGGGATTTTAATGTGAAACATTTATACATGACTCAGTTTTGTGTTTGTTTACAATTTGAGGTCTGCATTACCTTCTGTTGAGATGAAATAGTAAATTGTGGTATAAATTAATGTGCCTAATGCTCTACCACTTGCAGCACTTCTTAACCAGCAAGAATTTGGGGACAGTGAACTAGCATATGATGAAAATGCAACACTAGCGGCAGAAGATCTTAATCTAATGGTTGGTAAATGTCATCGTTAGTATATGCATGCTGAAATCTTGTGATTTATTCTTTGAGATTTTTGGCAGGAGGAAAATAGAGCAACTAGTATGTTCTTTCTTCACTTACCACCAAACATTCCAATTTCAAAGCAATCATCTACAGGAAGTGGTCAACAGGTCAACAATAGCTCAGGGGCACTACGAAGTGCACGTAATGCAGAGAAGCCCTGTTCCTTGGGTGAGTTACCAGCTGGCTTCATGGGTAAGATGCTGGTGTACAAAAGTGGTGCCATCAAGCTGAAGCTAGGAGACACCATATATGATGTGAGTATATTTCATATAATTGAATGTCTGGCCTTGTTTTCGGTGTTTCCTTCTTAACCGCTCGTGCTAGATTTACCTAGGGAAAAATCTTTTATATTATAAGTTATATCAAATTTGACATAGCTTGAGCTACTCAAGCTCATTAGTAGTACTACTACTATTACTGTATATTCCTCGCCACCTGAAAGTGGAAGACTGGGATATCATGGCTGATGACAATGCCTCTTATTGTTTGTATGAATGCAGGTCTCCCCAGGATCGAATTGTGACTTTGCCCAAGATGTTGCGGCTATTAATATAACAGAGAAGAAGTGTTGCATTATTGGAGAGCTCAACAAGAGAGCTGTTGTTGCCCCAGATATAGACTCCATCTTGAACAGTATGGAGGATTTATGACAGTGATGCTCAATTGCAATACAGTTTTGGTCTCTGGTAACCTGATTATTTTTGGAGAAATTGAGTCTTCATAAGCACTATGAGAAGAAATAGAATAGAAAGTTTCAATATAAGAAAGTTTTTTGCTCTTACACGGGCCGCAGTAATTTTAAGTAGGATTTTTTTGTTTGACAGTCATGTGAAATGAACCTATTGCGACTAATTCTCTATTTATCTTTCTGATACGTTGAGATAAATTCATATCATCAATATATGTGCAATTTCATAATACTTATGTCAACTTTGGAAAGAACATCTGAAAATGATATATGATTATTGACATCTGTCCCTTTATACTTTAGAAGTGTTTTCACAGGATAACCCGTGTTTTACTTATTCTAACTGCTAAATAAATAAATAAATAAATAAATAAATAAATAAATAAATAAATAAATAAATAAATAAATAAATAAATAAATAAATAAATAAATATATATATATATAGTTCCTATCAAGAAGAAATTTGTAAGGGAAATTCTCTATAATAGAACTCAAGGGGCTTTATTCTACACATAGTAGCCACTACAGAAGAAAGACACTGAACTTAATGCACAAGCCCGGTGTTAAATACTGGACTTGTTCAACATAAAGCACTCTAGA
This sequence comes from Geum urbanum, assembly GCA_946800695.1. NCBI lineage: Eukaryota > Viridiplantae > Streptophyta > Magnoliopsida > Rosales > Rosaceae > Geum > Geum urbanum. The sequence continues at coordinate 9,212,268 of OX326997.1, forward strand.
AATGCAAAACAGGTAGTTTGTGATTCAAAATCACATTATTTTGTGGCTGAAATAGACAAGCAATGGAAACTAGAGTTGGTGTAGAGTGATTTGAGCTCCATGTTGTGGTTGCAGAATGGTAAGAGTGTAAGGAGCATGAGTGTAGGAAGGTGAGAGCTCAAAGGAGAAATGTTGTAGAATCATAGACAGAGCAACCTTTGCTTCTATCATGGCCATATTTTGGCCGATACAGATCCTAGGTCCCCATCCAAAAGGAAAGAATGCTTGCCGCTGGAACTTTGATGCCTTTGATATTCCCTCAGAAAATCTCTCAGGTTTGAATTCTCCTACATCATCACCCCACAGTTCAGGATCATGGTGAATGAGCAGTATAGGAAGATTTATATCAACTCCTGCTGGAACAACAATATCTCTTATCTTGGTTTCCTTGTAAGAATGCTGATAGGACGCAATTGCAGGTGGATACAACCTTAAGACTTCATTAAGTATCATTGTTACCTGCCAGAGAATGTGTTCAGTATTTCAGGGGGAACAAGCAATGTGCATGCTTTAAGTAATGTCTACAGAGAAAGACTCCCAATCTTGAGGTGGCCTATAGCTTCAAAATTTGGTTCCTGCTTTCCGCAGACCCTTAGGACTTCTTCTCTTGCATTTTCTTGCCAGTCTGGGTGCATAGATAAGACAATCATGGTCCATGTTAACAAGCTTGAAGTGGTTTCTTGGCCGGCAAGGTAAAACTGTTTGCATTCCTCTATCACATCTTCAATGGTCATGATCTCATTACTTGGTGTGTTCCTACTTATATTTTCTGATAAATTTGTCTGGCTGTTAGACTGCAATAGCAAGCCTATCAAGTCATCAACCTTTGATTCTCCTGTCCTTGTTGCATTAATTTTCTTCTGAATTATATTTCGTAGCATTGATGTGATTTCATTATGCAGTTTCTTTCTCCTCTGATTCTTCTTTGTAGGAATAAATCTGCAGTCAAAATTTGTCAAGACTTCAATTCGTATCAGGAGTAGATATGAAAAGCACGAAAAAGATACGAAATTTTTGCTATAATGCACCTGAAACCCGGGATGTTTAGCGTTTGCATTGCTTCGGTCAGCGTCAGAAGCTCAAAGACTTTCTTCCCCTCTTCGTAGGTGCTTCCGAATGCTGCCCGAGAAATAACATCCGCAGTAAGTGTCTGAATTTCAGGCCAGATATCCATTTCGCAGCTTCCTTCAAGAAGTGAAGTCTCCTTTTTCCACTGTTCTATCATTTTGCCACAGCTGAATGCAAATACAGGTACCATTTCCTATAAAAAAAAGGCACATGCTAATAAGTAACTTGGGATAGTACAAAGTTGAATCAGTATAGGTAGATCTCATGTATACTAGCTGTATGAGGAAGTTAAGATATATTCATAGAAATAACCTTAAGCTTGTCTAGGTGGAAATCAGGATTGATAACTCTTCTGTGTTTGGCCCATTTTTCACCGTATAGAGTTGTTAGTCCCTTTGTCAGGATCAGAATCTGAGGGTTTAAGGGTGGCTTATGGAAGTGACCTAGCTTGTTCAACAGGACTTCTTTCACCATCTGAGTGTCCATGATGATCAGTCTTGGTGTAGTCCCAAACCAACACAGAGATATTTTCCCTGTATACATGTGTAAAGAAGCTTAAAGGGCCGTAAGCACAACATCCAAGTTATCAACACAAGAAACATAAGCAGAATTAGCCAGGGCTGTATACATACCGTATTTTTGTACAGTATCTAAGGTGAACGGGTCGACACGTGGCACAATCTCGTGATTTAGGCCCATGGGTTTGGACCATGCTTCCTTTATCAGTCTGATAAACTCTTTCATGTCCCCAATGAGTGGCCTGTAACTCTGTAAGCAGTGCCTCTAATCCCTTGTCGCTTTAACCTCCTCTCCAGCAATTTGGGCTTCCACCAGATGGAGTGGAACACTTTGGCACCTCCACATAGCAGCAGGAACAGTGGAACAGAACACAGTAGTACATAGAATTCCATGCTCAAAATCTAAAAAACTGAGGAAGATAGTTTGGATGATCGAAGGTTCACAAACCGGAAATATGTTTGCAGTTATATAGACATCTCCGATTCATAACATTTTCCAGTACATAGATTCCGATTTTTCGAGCTTCTGGTCAAACGTTCGTTAGTCTTGCAGAGGGGGTAACTTGTCGAACTCGAAGTGTTGTTTTATATTGTAGTTTGACTAGCTATATGTTAGCCACTGATGTAACATGAATTGGCACATAACACATGGTCGATGTCTATTTTCGTGAGCATCAAGATCTCGCTCAGGTTTGGAGCTAGGACGTAAAATGTGTACTTTTGCTTCAGGATCAAGTCGATCGATCGATCATGACCCACCAACGAACAGATGCGAAAGACGTACGTCGTCTAGCCAAGTAGTTTTTTCTTCATGAATAGCCAAGTTAGGGCATAACTGGCGCCACAGTTCTAAATATTGGCATAGGCCCTAGGCACTTAAATCGCGGGCAAAAAGACGTTTTTCCTTGTAGGCGAATTTAGGCGGGTCAGTTTTTTTTTTTTAGAAATATAAAAGTTCAAAATTTAGGGATCTAATTCTAACTTCCCAAATTGACTCGCGATACAACGTCTCTGAGGTCTTGTCCTGCAACAATCATTCGCGACTAAGCTCGATCTCCTCATTTTGCAGTCTTTCATTGTGTTATGATTTTATATTGTGTGGATAAATAGATTGTAAAGACTAGAAAATCTTAATGTTGTGTCATGTAAAATGGTATATTTTATTTATTTATTTAATGTGACTATAACTATGTCTAATTTGATTTTATAATACAATTATATATATCAATTAATATATATTTAATACAATTCGCCTCAAAACCGCTCTGCTTAATCCTCGCCTAGCTGCTAGAAAGTACCCTCACCGTTACGTCTGCCTAGCGTTTTATAGAATCTTTGCTGGCTATATGGTCAAGACTCTAGTACTCTACGTTAAGTTTTTCTCACGTCCTTCTATTATGGGGAGCTAGCTAGCATGTATGATGCATCTGTAAAAGCTAGGAATATATAATAAGATGATTTAGCTGACTCTGTTATTCTTGTCTTCTTATTCTCTGTTCTCCTTTGCTGTTTTTGCTAGTTAGCTGATAGCATCTGCAACTTTCTATGTTCTATCGACATCTTTGTCTCTCTGTTCTCATCTCTAATTTTGTACGTTGCGTTCTTGGCCGGATTGAAAGGGTTTTATATTCTACAATATATATTATGCAAGTTTGAAATGATCGTGCACTGGTGCATTCTCGACTCTTAGTTCTTACACGAAAAAAGTCAATATGTCAAAAGACTAAAAGAGTGAGTTACGTTTGATTTGTTTCAACGTATAGCGAAGCTGCTAATTAAGGGCTCTTCACATTGTAAATCTACAAATCCGATGTAATAGTACGTGTTTCAAAAGCAAGCTCTAAGGCTGCGAATATATAGGACTGTAAATTAAATTAGAAAGCACTTAAGATTCTTGTGCCAATGCATAGAACACAAAAGGATGTTCCTAATTCCCTTCATGATTTTTTAAAAACTATTCATGGTTCTTAAACAATATAGCACATCTCATTATTTATTAATTTTCTACATAATTGCTTAGAGAAAGTGGTAAATCAAATGAGAGAGAATTATTGATCAAGTACTCTTTCCAAGTGCATGCCATTCTCCTTGATCAGCATCACCTTCGAGAAAAATATTCAACGACTGAAAATTGAGGACCATATTTGGCTGCAGTTGATGATCAACAACACAATCCTCAACACCACCAACACTACCACTCCAATATTGCTGCAGCTGCAACATTTCTTCAGAAAACAAAGGATCACCACACGAAAAGTCCATACCAAGGAGATTGGACAGGGAAAGCTCGTCGCTCGTATCGAAATCCACCATGAAAGCTGATGAGCTCTCCAACAAAGATGCCGACGAAGAAAACCCATTATTACCAGTATTAGGCTGATCATCTACTCGATGAAGTTGATGATCAACAGGCTTGTGATGATCGTTGTGTGGTAGCGGTGGATCGATGAAGACTTTGGTGCATTTGGTTGCTTTGGTTCTAATAACCACATTATGGGAAAATGACGATGGTGAGGACATAGCGTTCTTGGTCTCTTTGTGCTTTGGTACTTCACCACCAGCTGAGGTCAATGATTCGAGAGCAGTAGCAGATTCCTGGACTTGAAATCTTTTGCTTAGAATGGTGTTCCAGTAGTTCTTTATTTCATTGTCTGTTCGCCCTGGTAGCCTTCCCGCAATAAGAGACCACCTGATTGATCAGATTTAATTTACCGTCATGAAAAATATAGTTTATTTACCTTATGCAAGATAATTAACTAATCTTAAATTTTGATTTAAGTAAGTAATCACCTGTTGCCCAAGAGCTTGTGAAGCCTTACAATTAGCTCTTCTTCATCTGGTGAAATGTTGCCTCGCTTAATGTCTGGTCTCAGGTAGTTCAGCCACCTGAGCCTGCAGCTCTTCCCACATCTCTTCAACCCTTCAGTTACAAGTAAAATATATTAATTAGAGAAACCATGCATCCATATATATGATCGAGCTAGCATATATATATATATATATATCAACTCGATCAGAAAACTAACCCTAATACATACCTGCTCTTTTGGGGAGGTCTCTCCATTTGCCTTCACCATGGACTTTGATGTATTCCGTTAGAACTTTATCTTCGTGAGTAGTCCATGTACCTCTGTTCAAACCCTCCTTAGCACAACAAGCTCTTCTCCCCATCTCTTTCCTATAATATTCAATCACGTACTTTCTTGATCACAAGGTCTTCACTTGTGGTTGATTCTCAATGAGCTCTGACAATTTGTTCTTCTTTGATTTGGTTTCTTCTTCTTCTGCTAAAGAGTACATGGGGACCGATGCTCTTATATATACCGTGGCCGGTCTTTTCTCCACGCCATCTAATTAACTATTATTTTATATTATTGTACAGGCCATCGCGATCATTAATTAAAGAGTCGACCTATTGTGTAAAAATCTATTAATTAAACTATATCGGTGATTAATTCTCTCTATATATATTAGTATTGAAATATGCATGGTCAGACTTATTATGAAAAATATGATGTGACTTATTTTTTTTACAAGTTAATTGAGATCGAGTGATGCAGATAATATCACATCGAACAATAAATATTCAACTAACCTCTAACCGCCTATTTAAGACCCTATTTATGCTCAACCAACCTTGCTAGCACTATTACACTTCTGATTCACTGACTTAAGCATCGGAGAATCAATGGCAGGTCACACTGTCTCGACTTCTGACGCACTTTGTAAATTATACAGTTTGATAGATGCAGTGCAGAGGAAAACGAGATCTACCAGGAGAAATCCTCATAATCATCTCACTGTCCATTACCATATTCCCTAAGGGAAACCGGTTAAACAAGTTGACGCCGTTTGTGAGAAACACATCAGATCAATTGCAAACCACGTTACTACATCAACACGAAAGCATCACGCACTATGACTGAGCTAAACGCGAACATCTTCACCCAAAACTCCTGCCACCCCGGCTTCGACAATGACCAACTTACTCTCTAACTTCAATGAGTCCGCCATAAATGCTCAATTACTGAGGCAACTAGAACTGGCGAGGAAAGAAAGGGATCAGAAGCGTTAGGCCAGGATCATAATGGAAGAAGAATTGGAAGCTAAACGTGCCAACAAAGATGAATATTACTCACAAGAACCCTCGAAGTGGGGAGATGATCCGCAGACTAGGACGAGGAACGTCATACTGACGTAGTCCCGGAAAGACAGAAGTTTAAGGAGAAAGTTAACCAAACTCCCAAAATCAGCAACTCAACCTGGAAAGCTCGGGAGGGTCCTGACGGGAATCATTTGGTGATGAAACTATTGGCCAAGATTGATGCTCTAACAACAGAAGTGCGCTAGGGAAAACAAACCCAAAGTCAGAACATGGCACACATATACACGCCAAGAGCAACACCGTTCTCAGCTTAGAAACTCAGGGCTGGCAGGGACCGCCATGCAAAACCTTGAAAGATAGCCAGTTTAACGGAAGGGGGGACCCGATGATGCATGTTGACGAGTTCCAATCAGCTACGGCAGTCACAAGCTATGATGACACGACCTTATGTTACTTATTCCAGGAAACCCCAACGAGAGAGGCAAGGGACTGGTTCTGCGAAATACCCAAGGGGTCTATACACTTATTTGCTGAAATGACTGAGAGCTTCCTAAAATGGTATAAGCTCCAAAGGAAGTACAATGTGGCAGACAATTTGTTTAAAATCAAGAAGGGAGAAATGGAGAAACTCCATACCTTTGTGAATAGATGGAGGACAGCCGCACAAGCTTGCTGAAACCTTAACAAGGACGTGGCTCTATGAGCATTTAGAGAGGGGATCCTGCTGCCTCCGTTTAAAGAGAAGTTAGTCAAGAAGAATTGGCTCAATTACGATGAAGTGATGGACTTGACGGTAGAAAAGGCAGCAATCGAAAAGACCGTTTACTGAAAAAAATTCAACAACCGCCAAGACAAAAATCATGAGAAGATTCACTACAAAAAAAATTCACCCTCCCAACCCAGCCAAAAACCTGAAGAGGAAGTTGCACCACCACCAACAAAAAGACAAACGCCCAAGGGAACAAGCATGACCATTTTACAAAAATAACAACCACTATCAGAATGCGGGCCGTCAGCACCACCATAATAAGCCACACAACCATAAAAAATTCCAACGGAACTCTCCCCGAACAGAAGTATTTGCCATCCTCCACCCCTCCAACCCGCTCGAGGCACCACAAGCAAACGCAAACACGAGCCGCCAATGGTGACTGGTACCAATACCACGAGTCGCGTTCGTACACTACTGATAGTCGTGGTGCGTTAAAGGACATTCTGCACAACTTGCATAAGGGTGGAAAGATCCCAGATACTGAGAAGGAGAGGCAACCTAAGAGGGCTGACAAACCACGTCAGGTGGCAGCCATTAAAACTAGGGGGACAATCAACACAGTATTTGGAGGACAGTCAAAATGACAAAGGGAAGTTGCCCTAAGCGAAAGAAAGGTTTGCAAGGTCAGTCAGAACACCACCCCCAAAGGCAGACGCAAAGACTGGGGTACCATCAGCTTCTCAGCAGATGAGGAGAATAACAGAAAAATGATGGACCCCAACACTTCGTTTGTCATTACCTCAATGGTAGACAGATGAAACATGGAACGCATTCTCATTGATAATGGATCAACCATAAACATCATCTACTTGCCCGCTTACAAACTTCTAGAAAGGTCCGCTAGAAGATTGGTTCAAGATCATGAGCCTATAACAGGCTTTTTAGGGGAAAGCTTGCGCCCGTTAGGTAGAGATACAATGATGTTTGGGTTGGGCACACCAGGCATACTACAGAAAGAGATAAGGACGGAGTTCATCATCTATGATTGTACGTCTGCTTATGACGCCATTTTGGGACGACCAGCAATCAACAAGTTGAAGATCATCATTGCCAACCACATCTTCCTCCTAAAGTTCCCAACAGATCATGGGGTTGGGCACGTCAGAGGGTATGACACCCAGGATATTCCATCCAATTCTGACAGAGGTAGATGCCACAGGTATTGGTAGTGGAGGAAGTGTTAGCAGCCACTACCCCCAAGGCTGATATACTAGATGATCCTCGTGAAAATACATGCTCCGTCAAGCCAATCAATGAGAAAGACTCCTTCACAATGATCCAGCTATCAGACGAACACCCAGAGCGAACAATCCATATTGGGAGTCACCTAAGCCACGACCTCAAAACACGACTAATCAAGTGTCTGAATGACCATCAGACGGTATTTGCATGGTTTTATGCGGACATGCTGGGCATGTCCCCAGAGCTTACTACTTACAAGCTCAGCCTTACCCCTGGTGCAGTGCCAGTAAAGCAGAAAAGAAGAGCTTATGATGAAGAACATTACGCTTCCATGTGTGCAGAAGTGGACCATTTACTGAAGATAGGTTTCATTCGACTAGTCAGTTATCCTAAGTGGATTTCAAACTCTGTCATGGTCTAAAAGAGTAAAGAAACTTGGAGAATGTGTGTCGACTACACCAACATCAACAAGGCTTGTCTGAAGGAGAGGTTCCACCTACCAAGAATAGATCAACTTGTTGACGTTACTGCAGGCCACGAGTTGTTGTCCGTCATAAACGCATACTCTGGTTACTTCAGATACTGATGGAACCCAGTGACCAAGAAGCCACAACATTTGTGACGGACAAAGGGTTGTATTGTTACAACATCATGCCTTTTGGATTGAAGAACGCATGTTTCACATATCAAAGATTCATAACCCAAATCTTTGGACCCCAAATGGGCAAGACAGTGGAGGTGTATGTTGACGATATCATAGTCAAGAGTGTGAAGATAGAAACACATGTGGAGGACCTAACGATAAATTTGCAGATATTGTTAAAGCATGGCATGCGTTTAAACCCTGCAAAGTGAATTTTCGGCATCACCGCCAGCAAATTCCTGGGGTACATTGTAAGTGAGATGGGCATTGAGGCTAATCCAGAGAGAATCCAGGCAATACTCGCCACTACAACACCAGCTACTAAGGAAGACTTGCAGAGCATAATGAAAAAATTGGCTTCTCTCAACCGTTTCTTCAGGGGTTTGAGGAAGACAAATAGAAAGGCAATGGACTGGACCCATAAATGCAAGGAGGCATGCCAAAACATCAAACGGTACTTGGCATCTATACCCCTACTCTCCAGACCGTTAAAGGGACTTTGTATCTATACTTTGCTGTCTCATTGACGGCAGTCAGCTCAGCTCTCGTCAGGCGAGATGAAGACAACAAAGAATTACTTGTCTTCTATGCAGCAAAGGGACTGACACCGCTTGAAACAAGATATCCAATGTTAAAGCTTCTTGTGTTAGCTCTGATCACTTCCCCCAGAAGGCTACTCCCCTATTTCTAAGCTCACACAATTCAAGTAATGACAAACATGCCTATCTTCCAAATTCTGCAATCCCCAGAGCATAGTGGATGACTCAGCAAGTGGGATGTGGAACTCAGTGAATTTGACATTCACTACAAACCACGAGTAGCAATAAAGGGTCAGGAAGTGGCAGATTTCATAGAGGAACTCACCCTTACTGACGGAGGACAAGCAAAAGATAAACAACATCCGGCAAAAACAAACCCACTGGAAGCAATGAACAAGCTAACTTCTTTATGGAACCTGTATGTTGACGGGTCCCAGAACTCAAAGACGAGTGGGGCAGGAGCCATAATGACGAGACCTGGAGGGATCTCAGCAGAATATGCACTGAAGTTATTTCAAGGCCTTTAACAACGAGGCAGAGTACGAGGTCTTCATTGTCGGACTCCAACTGGCAAAAGATTCAAGACCACCCGACATCAGCACATTCAACGATTCACAGTTGGTGGTCAACCAGGTTAACGGAGAATTTGCAACCAAGGGGGACCGTATGGACACATACTTGGGTTATGTAAAAACACTACTGGGCAGATTCAAAAGCTACACCATCACCCATACCCCAAGAGAGAAGAACTTTAAGGTAGATGCGCTTGCCCATTTGGCTACAACATCTGCAGCCCACATCCAAGTCAAACAATAGTGGAAACCTTGAACAAGCCTAACATTAGCAAAACTCTGACGGAAGTCTTTGCATTGTCAGTGTAAGAGCATAGTTGGATGACCAAGCTCATAAAATACAAGTCTACAGGTGAACTCCTGTTAGACAAACTGAAGGCTCGAGCAATTGTGACGAAGGCGGCAAATTTCAGCTTCCGCAACGGGCAACTGTATAGGCAGGTTCCGGATTGGCCCAATCTGAAGTGCGTTATAGAGGCAGAAAGGCATTCCATCTTGGAAGAAGTACACTCTGGAGCTTGAAGCCATCACGCTGGCGCGCGAAATTTAGCTTATAAAGTCATGAGATATGGCTTCTGGTGGCCAACAATGAAAGTTAACGCGTTAGAAATGGCAACAAAATGCCACGAGTGACAGATATTTGCACACAAGAACCAAGCTCCTGCAATACTGTTATCAATCATTGTCAGCCCTGTCCCATTTGCACAATGGGGACTAGACCTGATTGGAAAACTCCCAACTTCTAAGGGCCAATTCAACTTCATCATTGTCATTGTGGATTACCACGGGAAGTACATGGAGGCAGAGTCATTAGTTATGGTGACCACCGAGAAGGTGAAGACTTTTCTGTGGAAGAACTTATTTTGCCATTACGATGCTCCATTAACAATTATAACAGACAATGATGCCCAGTTCATCAATGATGCACTAATCAGCTGGTGTAAGTAGAAAGGAACCACAATGCTATTTTCTTCACCCTCACACCCAAAGACAAACAGACAAGTGGAAACAGTTAACAAGATTATAAAGAAAGGATTGAAGAAGAAGATCAGCAACCTTAAGAAGGGACTATAGGCAGAACGGATACCGAAAGTACTATGGTCTATCATAACTATCGCAACAAAGGCCACCGGAGAAACACCATTCTACCTTACGTTTGGAATGGAAGCAGTGCTTCCGTTAGAGTTAACTCACCTCAACCCAAGGATTGGGAACTTTGATGAATCTTCAAACGAAGAAGGCCTTTGTCTAGACGCAACACTCCTGGAGGAACGACATGATGCAGCACACCTCCGCAACATTGAAAACAAGCAGAGGACAACACATCTCTACAACAGACGTGTTAGGGCCAGGCCTCTACATCTAGGAGATTGGGTTTTGTAGATAGTCACCCACAAGGCAACTGGTCTCCAACCAAAGATAGAAGGCCCATACAAGATAACGAAAGCGATGAAGCCAGACACTTACTACCTTGAACACATGAATGGGAAGCCCTTGCCACATCCATGGAACAGTGAGAACCTCAGGAAGTATTATCATTGACATAATTATGTAGTTACCTTAACGTAGCCAACTACACCTACACTGTGTGGCAGGGTTGCGTTAAGGATTCTGATTGTAATGGACATTGTTCTTACTTATTTATTTTTGTAAACTACAGTCAATTTGGAGAAATTTTTAGACCATCACATGTGTTATTAGACATTAAACACACTTCCGTTTAATAATTATATTCGTTTCGTTAACACCATTGGACACATGTGATTAAGTTCTCCTCAGACCATTCATTGGTTAAAGGAAAATGCAACACGATAACGTAGCCAAAGCAAACGCAACATAAGTTTACACTTAGCCAAATGCTTGTCTATAGTTACATAATATAGATCCTACACTTGGAGAAAATATGACAAAATAAAACTACACTACATCCATTTCTTCTTCAGAGTTTGACGTGCCCGAGCTGGAGTCATTAACCTCATTTGCCTTGATGGACTCCACCATATCATCATCATCACCATCATCTGAGGAGTCACTGATGGTCGTCTCCACTACCCTTTCTTCCGTCTGCTCTTTCGACACACCATAAAACACCCATGCATTGGGATCCACATTGTTCGTCTGCCCATCTTTTGATATAACCTTCGTTTCAGTAGCGTTGACATTCAGATGAGCCTCTTCTTTCGAGTCAGACTCATCAACACCTTCATACGACAGACAATGATCTTTGGCATACTTCTTTAGATAGAAGTAACTGGAACTCTTCAAAACCTCCATCAAATTTCCCATGGCAAGTTGCTTATCCTGTTCGAGCTCGGTCCGCTGCTTTGGCAGATCCTCTGACAGAGTGCTTTCCTTTTCGAAGGACCCATATGCAACCTTAGCCTCCAACTCGGCAACCTGCAGCTTGAGCTTACCAATATTCTTTTCTAAAGTCTTAAGGAACTCCAGACTTGCGTCATAACGCTCTTTCACCAACTTCAGCGCCACCTCAGTAGATTTTTTCCCTAGCAGAGCTTCCTCTTGGGCTTGGCTGAGAAGTTCTTTCTCTTACTCCCAACTTTCCACTTCCTTGATGCGAGCTAACCAAGTAGATAACTTCCGTTTGATAACACGAAGGTTCTTTTCTACCTTTTTCTTCTCTTGCATCAACCTTCTTTTCTCTCCTCGCGCCAAGGCAAGCTCGTGTTTCACCCCCACCAACTCCATGTGCTGGGTTTTGGACCCCTCGAGCTCCTTCAGAAGATGAACTTCACGCAGAAGCTCGGCCACATGATTGAAGGCACATTCCTTGTTGGCCTGCGATGTGTTGGACAACTGACGAACCTTTTCTGTATATTTCGTATTCTTGTTAAGCGTCCGAGATAAATGGTTATAGAAGTCAGAAACCACCAAGGTACTCATGGGAATGGCCTCTAACGAAGAATTGAAGGCCACGTTGACGAGAATTTCTTCAGTAAATGTCTTCCCTCCAGGAGTGATGTGGTCCTTACCCTTCTGCCTGTGCTCTAGGTGGATATCTTTATTTGTTACCCCGTTAGTGTGGGGGACCTCATAAGTATAAGGATTAGCAACAACTTCCTCTTGGAGGACTTCATGAACAAGATCGTCAACCGAGGGCTTCTTACGGTTAGCTCGGTTTCATTTTGGTTTAGGCTGGGAACTGCCTATACTCTCATCACTGACGTCGCGTTTACCGTACCTCGCCTTCTTCCTCACGGCCTTATCTTGGGCCACTCGTTTGGCAACGACCTCTATACTAGCTCCCTGCGGAGGCAGCTACTCACCATTTCTTGGTGGATTAAGAGTCACCGCATCCTTCACTTTCCTAATAGGAGCAACAAGATTATTAGTGTCAGCTGACACCACTGATTTTGTGGCAAGTACATTCTGGAAAAACGCATCCATAGCGGCCTTTGTTTGCCTCAATTTTCTTGCTTGTCTTGGTATTAGGAAGCTTAACTACAAGGCACATAGAATCAGGTCAGAAAATGCAACATAAAGCTTCAACAGAAAAGTTAAGATCATGAAGCATACCAGGTAACTTTGAAAGTCCAGTACACGATATGACGTCCTAATGTGTAACAACCCAAATGTCGCGATGCTTCTTATCCTTCTGAAAGAAGTAGCGGATTCTATTGAAACATCCCTCTTTGATACGCATTAACGGAAACTCCAATTGTTCTGCAACAAAATAAACATGCGTTAAACGCAAACCAAGACAAATGTCAAGTAAACATAATAACAACAAAACACACTTATAGGGCAAAATCTAGACGAGACTCGTGGCTTCTTCAAATCCTCACTCGTGGGTCTCCTCCCAAACTCCCAGTACCCGCTAGCCATAAAAACACATTTCCACTAGTTTGTACTAGATGTAGGCATCCCCGTCAACCATTGAGGTTGTTTTTTCCCTCTCAGAGTGACGGTACGCATATCACCCTCACAGGAGGCATATCCCATGTGATAAAACTGATACGTCTCTCGTAACGTAGGATACTCGTAGCCTGACAGGTTGAATATGTTATACATAGCCACAAGAACCTTACATAGGATGGGAGAGCACTCACCAAGAGTAATCCCAAAATAGGACAAGACATATTGAAACCAGGGATGCAATGACAAATAAACCCCCATCTTCAATTGCACCTCCGACACACAGATGTCTCCATTATGAGGACATGTACAAGGCCACCGCAAATTTGACGTGGGGGATATAATTTAGCACAAGGAGGAATGTTAAAGTTTTCCCTCACTGTCTCTATCTCTCTCGGTGACATGATTGATTTTGGTTCTTCAACGTACTCCCTGTTAGACATTATCTATAAACTCCGGCTACCATTTCTTACCTCTCGTGGAAGTGAGGGAGTTTGAACCCTTGTGATAACTGTAGAGGATAGACCGACAGAGGAATCATCCATCAACATCACACGCCTTTGTTTGAGTTCATGGCCATCTAGCAGACTCATATAGTCATCTATGTTGTCACCTGACATGGTGAAACTCTAAACGAATGCCCGCTGCAAAATGAAAAATCATCCCTCAGGTCCAAGGCACTCAGTTCGAGCCATCTCCCCGATGACAAACACCTAACAGACTTGGGGACTGGCGCCACTTACAATACAAAAATATATACGAAACAAAAACAAGCAAGAGAGAGCAGCGCGAAGAAAATGCAAGATGGAATAGCAGAACTTACAAGAAAGTGTGTCAGGAGAAGCGAGAGAACGACAACAGAGCAAGGGAGCAATTCAGCAGAGCTTCGAGAGTGAAAGTGAGAAGTGTGAAAAATGATTTCACACTTCCTCACTATTTATAGACATCAAGGATTTCACTGCACGGATCTGAGCCACTCACTCTTACTGATACAAGCCGTGGGATGACGCCACGCGTCTCATTATTTACCAGGCGGAAAGACGCCTCGGTTAACAAAGTGACATCATTATTACCTATCTAATCACAATGACAATAGCCACCGCTTTGGATTTCAAAATTCAAAAATTGAGGGACACGTGTCACACATGCAGCCATCATCCAAATGGTCTAGTGCCATGCATATAAAACCTTATATGTGCAAATGCACACGGTAATCTCCTAACAATTTCATGAGGTATTTTTGCAGGTCACTTCTTAACGATACCACCAGATGGAACTAAGCTCCTGATATGAAAAATAGACCAGAGTTTAGTTCAGCTTCAGTCACTTGGTGTTTGACGTGATCCCAACACTAATACCGACGGATTAATTTCCTGAAGCAAATCACACCAGAGATTAATCACACCCAATGGCTGATGGGTATCCCACCATTGGGAAAATAAAACTAAACTCCTGATATGCAAAATACACCAGAGTTTAGTTCAGCTTCAGTCACTTAGTGTCTAACGCGATCCTAGCACTAATACTAACGAACTATTCTCTTAACGCAAATCACACCAGAGATTAATCCTACCTTATGGCTGATCCATATCCCACCATTGGGAAAACGAAACAAAATTCCTGATATGCAAAATATACCAGAGTTTAGTTCAGGTTCAGTCACTTAGTTTCTGACGTGATCCCAACACTAATAATGACAGATTAATCTCCTGACGCAAATCACACCGAGATTAATCTCACCCAATGGCTGATGCGTATCCCACCATTTGGAAAACCGAACTAAACTCTTGATATGCAAAATACACTAGAGTTTAGTTCAGCTTCAGTCACTTAGTGTCTGACGCAATTCCAGCACTAATACTGACAAATTAATTTCCTAAAGCAAATCACACCAGAGATTAATCATACCCAATGGTTGATGGGTATCCCACCATTGGGAAAACAAAACTAAACTCCTAATATGCAAAATACACCAGAGTTTAGTTCAGCTTTAGTCACTTGGTGTCTGACGCGATCCTAACACTAATACTGACAAATTATTCTCTTAACGCAAATCACACCAGAGATTAATCCTACCTAATGGCTGATGCGTATCCCACCATTGGGCAAACGAAACAAAATTCCTGATATGCAAAATATACCAGAGTTTAGTTCAGCTTCAGTCACTTAGTTTCTGATGCGATCCCAACACTAATAGTGACAGATTAATCTCCTGACACAAATCACACCGAGATTAATCTGACCCAATAGCTGATGCGTATCCCACCATTTGGAAAACATAACTAAACTCTTGATATGCAAAATACACTAGAGTTTAGTTCAGCTTCAGTCACTTAGTGTCTGACGCGATTCCAGCATTAATACTGACAGATTAATCTCCTGATGCAAATCACATAAGAGATTAATCCCACCCAATGGACGATACGTATCCCACCATTGGGAAAACATGACTAAACTCCTGATATGCAAAATACACCAGAGTTTAGTTCAGCTTCAATCACTTAGTGTCTGACATGATCCCAGCACTAATACTGACAGATTAATCTCCTGACGCAAATCATACCAGAGATTAATCTCACATAATGGATGATGCGTATCCCACTATTGGGAAAACATGACTAAACTCTTGATATGCAAAATACACCAGAGTTTAGTTCATCTCCAGTCACTTAGTGTCTGATGCGATTCCAACACTAAAACTGATGGATTAATCTCCTGACGCAAATCACACCAGAGAATAATTTCACCCAATGGCTTATGCGTATCCCACCATTGGGTAAATGGAACTAAATTCCCGATATGCAAAATACACCAGAGTTTAGTTCAGCTTCAGTCACTTAGTGTTTGACGCGATCGCAGCAGTAATACTAACAGATTAATCCCCTGACGCAAATCACACCAGAGATTAATCCCACGCAATGGCTGTTGCGTATCCCACCATTGGGAAAAAGGAACTAAACTCCTGATATGTAAAATACACTAGAGTTTAGTTCAACTTTAGTCATTTAGTGTCTGACGCGATTCCAACACTAATATTGACAGATTAATCCCACCCAATGGATGATGCGTATCCCACCATTGGGTAAACATGACTACACTCTTGATATGCAAAATACACCAGAGTTTAGTTCATTTCCAGTCACTTAGTGTCTGATGCGATTCCAGCACTAACACTGATGGATTAATCTCCTGACGTAAATCACACTAGAGGATAATTCCACCCAATGGCTGATGCGTATCCCACCATTGGGCAAACAGAAATAAAATCTTGATATGCAAAATACACTAGAGTTTAGTTCAGGTTCAGTCACTTAGTGTCTGATGTGATCCCAGCACTAATACTGACGGATTAACCTCCTGAAGCAAATCACACCAGGGATTAATCCTACCCAATGGTTGATGTATATCTCACCATTGGGCTAACATATCACACCCTAGAAGGCGCGAATGATCACCCATACATATACTCGTATATTTCACTACTAATGCCATTTTTCACTCACATTCTGTGCAGGTTGCATCTCGCCAAAGCCACCAAATCTTACTTGAGCAGTTGGGGGACTATAGGATTAGATAGACGAAATGTTCCGCGTTAAGCAAGTTTAACGAGGCAATTGCAAATGAAACTCCCCAAACAAGATCAGTATCTTAGGCTCGGAGACTTGGGGGACTTGTTAGTACACCACACTATACATGCCTAATTAAACATGCTTAACGCTAAAAATCCACTTACACCTCATAATCCTAGGGAAGGGCCGCCCGAAAAGGAGTAACTTTGCTGACTACACTTACTGAAATCGATCACTTCCTGACGAAACAAGCGCCTACCAAACCTAACAGATTAGATAAGCATTGCAGATAGCGTAATGAAGGCTAATCGCATATCGAATAATAAATGCTCAACTAACCTCCAACTGCTTATTTAAGGCCCCATTTATGGTGCAAAGGAGGTAACGCATCTCATGCTAGTATTTTGCTAACGCTATTACACTTCCAATTCATTGACTTACGTATCAGAGAGTTAAAGGCAAGCCACCCCATCTCGACTTCTGACACACTTTGTGAATTACAGTTTGATAGGTACAGTGCAGAGGAAATGGAGATCAGGTAGGAGTGATCCTTATAATCATCTCATTGTCTATTACCATATTCCCTAACGAGAACCGGTTAAAACACATATAAACTAGATAGATCTAATTGAGTGTAAGAAAGAATGTAAGAAGTTTGTATAAGTAATAGTTGTGTTGACTATTAATTACCACGGCTTTATAAATAGAAGATATAGTTGTCTATACCCTATATATACTCGATCTCATCTTAACGAGCTCGATCTATACATGACTTAGGTTTATACATGGCTATCATCCTAATCGATATCAAACAAGGGAAAATTGCTCGGATGATCACTCAAGTATGGCACGTTTTACATTTTGCTCACTGATGTATGAAAAATATCACTAAGGTCATCAAATAACAATACCGTTAGTCACTTTGATCACTCAGTCTTAAACGGACGTTAAAAAATTAATCACGTCGTTAAAAATAGGTCATGTGTCATTCATACGTGCCAATTTATGAAGGCTTTTTTGGGAAAATCCAGGGGTACCAATTTCTCTCTCTCTCTCTCTCTCTCTCTCTCTCTCTCTCTCTCTCTCTCTCTCTCTCTCTTTCTCTCTCCATTATTAAATAACAACTCCAATAAGAATCCATCAAGTTCTGGTTCTAAGAACAATGAAAATTCTTCAAAATCTGCTCCTTCAACGTCTAACTTGGCACCTTGCTATAATTGTGGTTCTAACAAGCATATGCACAAGCAATGTTGTGCACCTAAGGATGTCCAGAATTCCTACAAGAGATGAAAGCAGTACTTGGCACATGAGACCAACTACACCGCAGAGTAAGAGATGAAAAATGGCAAAGAAGCCAATTTAATTGTAGCAGATATCCCCAATGCAAACCTAAAGACTACGAATTTTGCTTAGTCTATGTATTAGACCAATATCTCTACTATATAATCAAGTTTAAATTTGTATTTGACTTTATTTTTAGTCATGATTATTGAATAAGAAAAAAAAATTTATTGTAAGTTTTGATGTTGGCAAAGCAATAAAAGTTTTTTATTTCGGTATTTGAAAGTATTAAGAATGGTTATGTTCATGCATATTTCTTACAAGGTTCAAATTGTACAAAATCTTATGGCTTTATAACACCAAAACATCATAAAAACGAGACAAAAAGAGGATGGTTTGATCCTGAAAACTCTTTGACTTGAAGGGAATACGCTGGATCGGTTTTTGGAAAATTTTCGATCTATCAAAAAATCTTGCTGGTTTACCTTTGATCCATCAAAGGGAGTCCTCGGGTTCAAAATATAAGAACCTTTGATGCATCGAGTAAAACACTCGATCCATCGAAGGTAGGCCTCGAGTTCCAAAGGCCATATTTCTTTGATCCATCGAGGCCAAGCCTCGGGTTCACACACTCTAAACATCTTCGATCCATCGAGAAACTTTCTCGATCCATCGAAGAAGTACCTCAAATCAAGTTCTTCTATCCATAAAAAATTTTCTTCGATCCATTGAGGCTTGATATCGGAAAATCAAAGTTCTATTTTGGGTTTCCTTCAATCCATCAAGAATTTCTCTCGATTCATCGAAGGTTATACCTAGATTATGGAGTTTTTGATGTATTTTACATCGGTTTGCTTATGTCATATCAACACTCTTTATGAGTCACAACCCTTTGGTAAATTTTTGTCTTTACTTAAAGTGGTCAACAAGTCTTACAGATTAATTAATTCAAATTCTTCTGTAGATGTTTGAAGGCAAGATCGAGTGTCTAGCAGATAGTGGTACTACTCATACTATACTGCGAAATAGGCAATTGTTTATAGATCGTGTGTCATACACATCATCAGTGACGACCATGATTGGTCCTGCGCCGGTTATACAATGGAGTGGTTTAGCACCATTTTTGCTACCACATGGTACTAAAATTCATATCACTGATGCATTATACGCACCTAAGGTTAACCGAACCTTGCTAATTTTTAAAGACATTAGAGCTAAGGATTTACACTTGGAAACTCATTGTGAGAATGGAAAAAAATTCTTATGCATAATTTCAAAAGAGTGCGGTAGACAGTATACCTTGGAGAAGTTATAGGTAATTTGTAGTGGATTATATTTTACTGTGGTTCGAATTATTGAATCCAATGTTGTCACACTTACGACTTTGTGTGACGTAGCTTCATACATGTTTTGGCATTTTCGATTGGGACACCAAGGTCGTGATATGATGATCAAAATATTGAAAAACTCTCATGGTCATCCATTTTTCAAAGGCAAGAAGCATATGGGAATCTCTAAAACCATCGAATTTGATGGAGTGGATGAGATTAATATTTTCCATCCAGTCTCAACACCTAGTATTATTCCACAAGATTCTTTTATGGCAATCTCTGATGTTTATCGCTCATTTTGAAAAACTTGCTCATTGGGAAAGTTGCAGGCTAGACCTTCTTTTGCGGTTGATAACAATGACAACATACCATTCTTACAAAGAATTCATGGTGATGTTTGTGGACTTATCAAACCGGAATGCATACCATTTAAATATTTTATGGTTTTGATGGAGTGAATGACATTAACATTTTCCATCCAGTCTCAACACCAAGTGTTATTCCACAAGGTTCTTTTATGGCAATCTCTGATGCTTATCGCTCATTTTGAAAAGCTTGCTTATTGGATAAGTTGCAGGCTAGACCTTCTTTTGTGGTTGATAACAATGACAACACACCATTCTTACAGAGAATTCATGGTGATATTTGTGGACCTATCAAACCGGAATGCAGACTATTTAAATATTTTATGGTTTTGATAGATGCATCAACGAGATGGTCCACTACCAGAAAATAACACTTAGACAACGAAGAAATTTCGTCGCCTAAGTACTTAGGCGACGAAAATTATGTGCCTAAGTACTTATGCAACGAAAATTTCGTCGCTTAAAGTTCGTCGCCTAAGTGTCGTAGTCCAAGTGTTTAGGCGACGAAACATAAAAGCTCCGTCACCTAAGTGATATCTTAGGCGATGAAACCATATTCGTCGTTTAAAGTCCCAGATGACGAAAATTTACTGAATTAGGCAACGAAAATTTTCATCGTATAATTTTATGTAGGACGACGAAATAGTTTCGTCGTCTTAGGGTTCCACCTAGACGACGAAAAATATGTCATCGTCTTAGAGTCACACTTAGATGACGACAATTTGTCATCGTTTAAGAGTTACATCTAGGCGGCGAACATTTATCTTCGTTATAGTGTAAAAGGTTTCGTCTACTAAGACGAAAAGCTTAGACGACAAAATTTGATGATTTTGTCGTCTAAGCATCCAAACCAGGCAACGAATATTTCCTTCATCGCCTGAGTTGTGGAATTAACTTAGACGACAAAATCTAACGATTTCATTGTCTGAGTTGTGTATTTAAAAAAAATAAAATATTTTCATATATGTAAATAGAATTAAAATTAAATATTAAAGTAAGAAAAATACTAATTGAACCCAAATTTTGTATATTAAATAAAAAATTATACCGATCCAAATGTACGTACACTACGTAGAAATTACACTAAACAAAAATATTGACGTTGGTGAGAGTTTGGACCCTGCCGATTCCCTCTGAGCTCGGATCATCGTCATCGGGTCTAGAATCTAGATGCGGGACACTCGGCTGACAAACATTTGTCGGAACATTGAGGAAGTGGAGTAACTTATCCAGCTTATCCTATAACGTATTAGTCCATGCAGTTGTTGCTTAAGTCTGCGCCTCGGTCGCTCGAGCCTGCTCCTCGGTCACTCAGACTCGCTCCTCAGTCGTTCGGACTCGCTTCTCTGCCGATGCGTTACTCGATCGCCTCGTCCCCAAAACCTGACTCAAATCTCGATGGACATCTCATCCGAGACCTTGAACCTCCTTCCCAGGTCGACGGTTGAAAACTATATCGGCAATAGTGATCTCAGTCTCCAAGGGCAGGGGAGACAACTCTTCCAGCGTCAACTTTGGGTTCTCAGACTGTATGCGCGCCACTGCCTCGGCGGCCCTCTCGCTTGAAATGGATATCGTGAACAACATATGAACATCGATTTCTAAAAAAATTTGACATAATTTCCCCTAAAAATGTAGGAAACCAAAAACCAGTACGGAAGAAAACACTTTGAATAACATCTCAATTTTCAAAATAATATACCGTGGGCACCGATTATCATCCAGATTTCTCAACTTTATAATCATGTTTAATATAGCCAACTATACCGAAATTCAAGAGTGCAACCTAATTAAATGTCCTAATCATAATTCAATTATCTCAAACCAACAATAATATTCAATTCTGTGACGACCCGGACCAGAATCAGCAGTATGATCAGCTGTATACATGAGTTACTGCGTAGCCGCAGATTGACGACTGGGTTTGAACCGCCAGAGATTGTTAACGACTAAATTATTGGCCGAGAATTGGAGCTGGGTCTCTTCTCGAGAGTCGTTGTACGTGTGATTACGAGTTCGTGGGCGGTTCCGGATCGTTATTTGGATGACCGAGGAATTAATTATGAATATTTGAAGTTCAGATTTAAATGGTGGGCTACTTAGCGACTTAATTACCGGACGAGAATTTGGTTTCAGTTTCTTCACGGAAGTTGTTCAGAATTTAATTTCGAATTCGTGGGAACTTCCGGAGTATGATTTGGAGTTACGAGGAATTAGTTGAAAATTTTTCCGTTTGTTGATTATTTAGTCGATTAAATGTGTGTTGCTTTGAAGGGTTGACTTTTTATTCGGTTGGCCGATATTTTGACTTCGGATAATATTGGAAGAATATGTCGAGACGAGTTCGTGGCCGCGAGAATTATCGGAATCGGATATACGACGAGAAAGTTACGTGAGTTTGAAATTCGTCGAAATGGATAAACATGAAGTTTCCGTTTTGGGAAATGCTATATATAGTAACCTGCTATTTTGGGCAAGGGTGTGACTTACCATTTTGGGAGGTTGACCGAGTTGACTGAGTCAACTCGGTGGAGGAGGATTTCACGTTGGTGGCGACGGCTTCCACGGTGGTGCTTGGATTCCGACCGTTTCCGGCTTCGGGATAGGGTGCTATCAACTCGCCTAGCCTTCCTCGTTCTAACCCCGGCCTCCACGCACGGCGAGGCTCGCCGGAAGAGGAGCAAAATCCGGCCAAAGTTGGTGAATTTTTGGTGAATTCGGGTTGCTTGTTTTTGGCCGATTTGAGCTGCAATTCTTAGTGGGCTTTGAAGCTCTCATCCCCTTGATGCTTCCCTGTAAGTTTCGTGTTTCAATTCGATGTATACATGGGGAATTTTGGATTGGAAAATTTGTGTACAATTCGGGTTTCATTGAAATTGGATGTGTTAGAGTGAGAATTGGACTTCGGTGCAGTTGACAAAGTTGCTCAGTGGGTGATTTTGAGTGGAATAGGGGTGGCTCCGCCGTAAAATTCTCCGGTCAACAGTGGCGCCGCCGTGGACGGCGGTCAACGGTGGTCAACGGTCAACGGGTTGACTTTTTGACTTTCGGCAAGTTGCATGTCGTTTGACTCGAAATCGCGCTCCAAACGCAGTGGGGAGGTTCGTTTTTTGAGTTGAGCGTCCGAACGTAAAGTGAGGTATTGTGGTATACATATACGGATTTTCGACGATTGGTCGACTTTGGATTTCGTGTTTCCGAGAACGGTGGTTTCTCGTGGTTTGATTTGTATTGTCGGATTATGATTTTGAATATTGGACATTGTGAATATTCAGGGGTTCGTGATCGTTGTTTTGGCGAGGGACTTTCCGCTGGATCACGGGTTAACGCGTATCGCGTTACGCCAGTCTGTGAGTGGACATTTCTTTTCACGGATTGTTTGTGAGTCTTGATATACGTTTTATGAACTTGAGCATGCATATGAGATTTCGGATTACATGAGCATGTGTTTTACGATTATACGATTATATGCACTTATATGCTGTTTTATGCATTTGCATCGAAATGTTTATGATTTGGTTTACACAGAGTACAGTCTTGGTTACGTTGTTGTATCGATACACTTAGCCTCTCGGCTGATCCCCGATGGTAGGCATCCCAGGCGGGGCGTTACCCCGACCTGACCGGCGAGGGGCGTATCCCCGGAACCGAGGCCTTTCTGGCTTAGAATCACGTGTGGGTCCGGGATCCCGTGATTCGGACTGTACTAGCACGGTGTGTGTCCATGAGTGACCCCGTGGGATTTTACTTGCATGCTCAGTACACTGGAGGAGTATGAGTTTTACCTCGTGTACTTGTTATTTTATTTACCTAGACTCGCATATGTTATTTTACATATATATCAACTGGTGAAAGACATTTATTTTCGTCCACTCACTCTAACGTGTTTATTGTCTTTCACCTGGGCTTTTCGGTTTTCGTGCCCAGTTTGCAGTTCAGGCTCTGGTGTCGCACGTCGTGGTCGGAGGCATAGTGCTCGAGCTACTTTGTTTCATCCAGTAGGTTTATTGTTCTACCTACTGTGGTATGCGTATATGATTATGTATTAGAAGTCGCTCTGAGTTCCCTATTGAATACGATATACGATTTTACACTGGATTTCAGTAAAGTGCATATATATTTACTACTTTACTTTACTGTTGATATATTGAGAAATCCGGATGGGATTGGTGCCCACGGTTTGCTTTTTGTGGCATAGGATGAAGTGTATTTTCCGCGTGCAGGTAATGGTAATTCCATGTTAGTAACGAAACTCTGCCAAAATTTCGAAAAGTTTTTGTTGGTTCGTGTTTTCGAAGGGGTTTGACTCCGGTTCAGGGAGCTAAATCGGGGTTGGGTCCTTTCAAATTCATTCAATTTCGAAATAAGTGTTACTTACGCCATTTTGAGTCTCGATATATTCTTCTTGCCCGAGCCTATTGTGAGCATCCACGGAGACAGAGAGATGCGAGTGCTTCAAACCCTTATCTCTGTGAGCCTTTGCAAGGTACATCATCTTTGTGGAGCCCGAACCGTGGTGACAATTCTTCATCGCCCGATTGGATGTGTTCGCCCTCGACCTTGTCTGTTTCACAACAAGATAAATTAATTACTAAGATAACTTATAAAAGTATTATATGATTAACAAACCAAAAGCAAAGACATACAAAACACAAACTTGTCCGACTCAAAGTGGTTGACCAACCAATCCCACTCGGGTCTCCTTTCCTCCTGGAACTCCTCTGGGTTTGTGACGTATTTCTTGTAGTGCTTGTGCAGTGCGCTGGTGTTTCCATCTCTTGTAAACGTCCGCTGCCAACTTCTTTACGGCTTCCAACATCTTCATAGTTTTCTCCAAGGAAAAATGTACCTAAGAAGAAAAAAAGATTAAATTAATTGATAAATCCCGTAATTTAAAATTATTTATAAAATAAATAAAATTAAATAGCCCATATTAATTACCAAGAGTTCGCAGACAAATCTGAGCCTCTTAGATTCCTCCAGCTACTCCCAAGTAGGGTCTATCATACGTATCTTGCTCCGTATGATATTTCCGATCTGAGTCAAGGTCAAACTGGCGAGCTCCTTCGACGAAAGGTCTTTGGTGAAAACATCGTACGCCACATTGATCTGTTTCCCCAGCCTTTTGGTTATCTCCTCGATTTTTCTTCCATTCACAACTCCGTTAGTACGTTTGGGGGCCAGGGCTGAGGGGTCTCTCCCTACTTGTTGCTTTACGTAGGACGCTAGACCAACAAGAATTAGCGGAAGACCGAGGCAGTTGTGTGGATGGCGCGGAGTCGGAAGATGGATTCACCTGCTCGTCGTCTGCACCCGACTGGTCATTCGGTCCAACCGAAATGTTTGATGACCTTTGAGCTGGCTCATAAGCCGCATCGGTCTCCTCTTACCGTTGAGCCCCCCCCCCCCCCCCCCCCCCCCAACCCAACTGTTGGAATGGGGATTCCAATGTGGCCCTTTGCTCTTGTTTGGTGAGCCTCTTCTTCCCGCCAGGCATCTTTAATACTTATTAGACAACTAAACATCAACCATTATGACCAAATCAGCAAAACCATTTTTAA
The DNA here is from genome assembly GCA_946800695.1 of Geum urbanum. Lineage (NCBI taxonomy): Eukaryota > Viridiplantae > Streptophyta > Magnoliopsida > Rosales > Rosaceae > Geum > Geum urbanum. Next base: position 9,237,686 of record OX326997.1, read on the forward strand.
TTAACCAATCTTAATAACAACCAAACATAACAACTAACCATATCTCTCCCCAACAACTAAACACAACACCATAAATACAATGACAATCAATCACTTTCTCATACCAATTTGATACAACATATACGAATCAATCCTAAAACGGTAAACAAATTTCATAGGCAAACGTTTTTGGACCTTTCGGTTAAACATGAAAATGTAAAATACCCTAAACCCTATCATCCATCAATTAACACCAAATTCAATCCATATATCGATCGATTGATCGATCATATCCATCAAAATCATACGCATACAAATTAATTAAATAATTATGTTCAAATTTGATCTTATTAATTTACACATGCATCAATCACTTCGATCATCATAATCTTCATCAACGTCGTCCTCCTCACTTTGATAAGGTTCTTCATCCTTAGAATCATAATCTCCATCATCATCATCATCTTATACGATGAAATATTCGTCATCCAGCTCCTCTTCATAAGCATTAATATTGTCTAGGTCAATGATCTCATTTTCAATGAGATCCGTGTCACCATCAGGTACAGGTAAGATTTAGGTAAATTGAATTAGTTGCCTTGTGTCAGGAATGGTAGAAGGATTAGGCACTTGATATGCATGGACATTAATTATTTCCTTGAGTGTTTAATGTTGATGTCCCTTGAAGTGTTATGGCACTCCATATTCCTTGATAAGACATGTGTTTAACTATTTTCCAACCTACACCCGCTTTTGGATCATTCAGATAGAACATCTGTCTGACTAAGGTGACAATAGCGAATGACTCATCTTCATATGAACTTGAGTTTGTATTGACCGATAACGGCCTGAGATGTTCTTTTGTACGCTTGAACTATTTACACTTGAATTGAAAAACTTATATCTCATTCCCATATAGTAGTTAAACAACATTAACAAGAACGCCGTAATATACATCATCACCTTCTTCTACCGCGATCTCACTGTTTTGTGTTATTCTTCCTTCATCTCGGTAGACTAAATGAAACTTTACACTGTTGACAAAACATCCTGGGTAAATGTAGTGTTGGACCTATGAGGGTCAATTTTGGCCACCTGAGCTGGGAAAAAATGAGCTTGGGTAATGCGACTCTGGTTGAGGTCCAATAAGGCCAGAAATGGGTCTGGGCAGGACGACTAAGGTTTCGATTAAAGAACGAATTATCTAGAGATTTCTAGAAGTGTCTGGAATGTTGTAGAGGCTTCTGGAATGTTCGATGACATGACAATCCTAGGGTAAGACCAGACCTCAAAGAGGCTGGGCAATCTGACCACAAGGGACTATTTGATCGGGCCTCAGGGGATTGACAGAATCTGAGAGGAATAAGGTAAGATTTAAGTATATCTGAGGGGATTATGCCAAATGGCATATGGTAATCATAAGATTTGATTGGCCCTAGATCCTTAATGGGTTTCTCCTTTCCTAATAGAAAGTAGTCTGGTTTGACAAGGACTATGCTTAGACCTAACACGATCTTTATATATAGACCAATTATACATGGTCTCAAGTAACATTACTCTGCCCTAATCACTACTCTATTCTGAAGATAAAGTTCTGACTTAAGCTTTGGAGAGTCTAAGCACGGTACCACACCCTGCTCCGACTTGTTTTGCAGGTTCACGAAGATCTAAGCTGGAGAGGGATAAATCTGCTCTCACAAATTGGTGCTTTCATTGAGAGTGAAACCCTGGGCTAACTCTCATGAACGAAAGAACATTGAAGACAATACCGACGTAAGTGACCAGTGTGACAAGGAGACAACCTCCTCCAGCTGGAAACAATTCGGTCACCTCTGACACGGGGGCATCGAGGCATAGAAGTGCCCTCACGCATCAGGTTTAGCTGAGAAACTTTGCGAAAGAGGGGCACTTGAGCAAAGAAGAAGAATATGACTAGGAAAACGAAGGAGCTAGGGGATGGAGGGCCAAGGTCGATCGGGATCTCCATCGGGCTGAGGAACGATACACGAACATAAGGATCAAAATGGCCGAGCTACAATAGTCTAACGAGGGGGCCTCCAGGAGCACGAATGAGTTGACAAGCACAGTGACCGTCATCCAAGACACTCTACTGAATCTGGTAGAACTATTGAAGAACCAAGAACCGATTATGCCTAGTCCACCCATGGTGAAGTGCAGGGAGCCCTGGCGGTCAAGCAGAATAACCAATAGAAGGGGGCAACCAACTCGGAGACCCTAGGGGTCACAACCCTTGGGAACATGATGGAGGAGTTAATGGAGACGAAGTGTGCCTATAACGTCCGGACCAACTGAGAAACTGAGAGGCTGAGGAAGAAGGGGATGTCCAAGAAGGAGTAAGAAGCTGAGCAGAGGGCTTGAAGGATGTCCCAGAACCCCCTAGCTCAGTTTATTCAGGATGCCGAGCCCTCTAGGAAGTGGAGCCATCCCAGGTTTGGCAGGTACTCGGGGGATTCAGACCCTTACTAGCATATGAGAAACTACCAGTCAGCCATGGCCACTAGCCAATCGAACGATGCTTGGATGTGTAAGATGTTATAGGCAAGTTTGAAGGACCACACCCTATAGTGGTACGAGACACTCCCCCCAAGATCGATCAAGGATTGGAGAAGTCTGAAAGCAGCTTTCTTCAAGAGATATGAGAGTAATTCCGAGGGAACGAAGGATGTAAACTACCTCACGTCCCTTAAGATGAAATAGGGAGAAGGCCCGAGGGATTGGGTCATAAGATTCAGGAAGGAATACACGACGGTCGACTGCAAGGATACTGTAGCGGCTACGGTGTTCATCAACAGGCTGGACATGGACTCAGAGTTGGCCAACAAGCTGATCAGGAAGAAGACTAAAGACTTATCCATGATCTACCATGAGGCCTTGGATTACCCCCAAGTAGAAGATATGAGAACCTGCAACAATAGGGATTCCCCAATGGAGAAGGTATCTGGGAGTGGAACCAGCTTGAGGAGGAATACGAACAGTAGCAACACAAACTAGGGAATGAGCAACTACGATAATAAGAGGAAGGCTTCAGGGGACCAGCCTGCCATTCAGGGTGGAAAATTGTTCGTTCCCCCCACAACGATCCCAATCTTGACTATACTCTACCACATCAAGAATGAGCCATGGCTTAAGAGGCCACCACCTATGACAAGCAAGGGCGACTCCAGGGACTTTTGTGCTTACCACAAGGCCAATGGGCACAAGACGATTGATTGTGGTATCCTCAAACGATACTTTGGAGAACTGGTAGACCATAGGTATTGCTGGGAATACCTAACAGAGGATTACAAGAAAAAGTTTGAAGATTCATTGAAGCCATAAGGTAATGGTAATCGTCAAAGGAACAATGAGACCTTACCACCATCACCTAAGGGCCAAGAGGAGAAGTACCTTGTGCTAAACTGTATCATCTAGGCCTCCAAATACCCTAAGGATACCATCTTCCCCAGCTTGAATTGTATCATGGCTGAAGCAGAAGAGTTAGGGGTAACCCTCAAAGAGAAGGAGCACGAGTCGAAAAGGCTCAAGGCTGGGGGTAAGCCCAAGGTCACAGTGAGAACGAATATGCTCGAATTTTTAGTTGCCTTGGTCGTCTACATCAGAATGGCTTACATGACTGTGGCTAGGGTACTTGTCGACAACGGAGCTGCCGTGAACGTCATATTCAAGGATGCTGCGGAGAGAATGAGCTTGATGGGCGCAATCCAGGATTATCGAACAACCCTCAGGGATTATTTCCCTCCAGATTCAAACACCCCTTACCAACCCAACCACATGGTTCACAGTAGTCGACACCTCGTCCCCTCACAATGCAATCCTGGGGAAGAAATGGTTCCACCGGATGAGGGCGGTGGCATCGACTTATCACGAAGTTCTAAAGTATTCGACTCCAGAGGGCCCTGTCATCATTAGGGGGGACAGAGCTGCAGCAACGTTGTGCATGGTCCTGGCCACCAAAGACATGAAAAGGGAGACAATGGGAAAAGCTGGGGGCACGGCTGCCCCAGCTTTACCAGCATAGCAATCACAGGACGAGGGTCGAGATAGCACGATCGATGAGTTAGATATAGAGCTCGACCCCCAGAAACTGCCATTCAAGGAGAAGGCAGAGGAAGATATAGTGATCGAACCTTTTGATCGAGACCGACCTGATCGGTGTGTAAGAATTGAGTCAGGCATAAGTGAAGCTGAGCGTAAGAACCTGATAGACTTGCTAAGGGAGTATAAGGACGGGTTTGCATGGTCGGCGCGAGATATGCCAGGGATTGACAAGAAAATGATCGAGCACCAGCTTCATGTGGACTCTAAAGCAAGGCCCATAGTATAGAAGAAAAGAACCTTTGCTGCCGAATGTAACAGGGTAATTTAGTAGGAAGTGGAAAAGTTGCTTGGAGCAGGGTTCATCAAGAAAGTCCCACATTCTAAACGACTCTCTAATGTGGTACTTGTCAAGAAAAAGAAAAGAAAGTCCAGGGTTTGTGTTGACTTCACATACCTCAATAAGGTATGTCCCAATGACGGTTTCTCCCTGCCTAGGATCAATAAGTTGGTATACTCTACTGTAGGTCATGAACTCTTCAGCTTTATGGACACCTACAATGGTTATAATCAGATTAAGATGGCAGAGGATAATGTAGCAAAGACAACATTTGTGACCGAGAAGAAAGTTTATTCCTACAAGGTAATGCCCTTTGGGTTGAAGAACGCAGGAGCGATGTACCAGAGGTTGGTGTACAAGGTGTTCAAACCCTTGATTGGGGATACAATGGAAGTGTACGAAGATGACATGATAATCAAGAGCAAAAATAGGCAGGACTATGCATCTAACCTGAAGGAGTGCTTCGACCTCCTACGTTAGAATGGTATGAAGTTGAATCCCGAAAAGTGTATGTTTGGAATAGGATCTGGGAAGTTGTTGGGGTATCTGGTGACACAATGTGGGATAGAAGTGAACCCGGACTAGGTAGCAGTGATCGTCAAGATGAAATCCCCATCCACAGTCAAGGAAATCCAGAGCTTGAATGGAAAACTGGCAGCATTAAGCAGGTTCCTGTCAAGATCAACTGATAAGTGTAAGCCATTCTTCGAATCACTCAAGAAGACCAAGGGGGAGCTCTGGACAGAAGAGTGTGAAAAGGCGTTCCAAGTGCTCAAGAACTACCTTGTCTCTCCCCCCATCCTGAGCAATCCCGTGCTAGGAGAGGATCTGGTTTGAGAAGATACTGGGGGGAAGCTACCCATATACTACTTGTCTAAAGCTCTCCTTAACCCATAGACTCGCTACTCCAAGCTGGAAAGGTTAATACTAGCTCTGATCATGTCATCATGTAAGCTCCGGCCATACTTTCAAGCCTTCCAAAGTATTGTTATGACCGAGTATCCATTAAGAACAATCTTGCATACCATAGAATCCTCAAGTAGAGTAACCAAGTGGGCCATCGAGTTGGCACAACAAAATATTGAGTACTGACCTCGAACGGCAATGAAAGGGCAAGCCTTGGTCGATTTTCTGGCTGAGTTCACACCGCCAGAACCAGAGGTCCAATAAAGAAGAGAGAAGAGGAAAGAGATGTGCTGGGGGTCGGCCATTGGACGCTATACACAGATGGATCATCAAAGGATATGGGAGCTGGAGATGGGTTAGTGCTGAGAACACCAGATGAGACGATCATGGAGAGATCCCTAACCCTGGGATGGAAAGCCATGAATAACAAAGCCTAGTACGAGGCACTCTTGGCAGGATTAAGGCCGGCACAAGAGCTGAACGTGAAAAAGATCAAGGTATTCTACGACTCGGAGCTGATTGCAACCATATGCTAGGGGAATACATAGCTCACCACGCATCAATGGAAGCATACCTCAGATTAGCAAAGGGGTTGGTTGCCCAGTTTGAAGAGTTTTCGATCATGCAGCCCCCAAGGTCTGAAAACACGCATGCATACACCTTGGAAAATCTGGCCTTCAGCGTCGATTATCTGCTCAAGAGGACGATCCTCGTAGAGCACCTACCTAATCCAAGCACAAACGAGGAGGAGGTTGTGATAGTGATGCCAGTTTAGCTTGGATCCTCTTGGATGGACGAGATTATGGATTATATAGAAATAGGTACCCTACCAGAGGAACGAGTAGAAGCAAGAAGGATGGTACAGTAGGCAGCAAGGTACAACATTAGAGATGGGAAGTTGTACAGGCTGTCCTTCAGTGGGTCAGACCAGCTAGCGGTGCACCCCACCCAAGTTAGAACGAACATGCAGGAGCTCCATTTAGGAATATGTGGCATAAACATTGGGGACAAGAACCTTATAGTACGATGCTTAATCGAGGGGTACTATTGGCCTACAATGAAGAACGCTTGCTTGGAATACGCTAGTGCTTGTGAAGCCTATCAAAGGCATGCTCCTCAACCACCCTTACACCCTGAAGAGCTGCACTCAGTTACGGTCCCGTGCACTTTCACATAATGGGGGTTGGATATAATAAGCGAGTTCCCAATCAGAGCTCGGGGCGGATAGAAGAAGTACCTCCTTGGGGCCACATACTACCATTCCAAGTGGATCAAAGTTGAAGTTTTGTCAAAGATAAGGGGAGCAGAGGTAATGAACTTTATTTGGAAATTTATCATATGCAGGTTCGGGATCTCACAAACGATTATTGCAAATAATGACCCTTAGTTCAATTGACAGGAGGTCATGGACTATTGTTCCAAGCACAGTACAAAGATCAAGTTCTCCACTCCAAGGTACCCCCGAGGCAATGGGCAAGCAGAAACCTCGAATAAAAAGATATTGCAAGGTCAGAGGAGGAGGTTCGATCAGCTAACAAAAGGGCAGTGAGTGTCTCAACTTTCAAATGTGCTCTGGGTATACAGAACAACCAAGAGGAAATCCACTGGAGAAACTCCATTTGCCTTGGTAAACAAAATAGAGGTTGTCATACCCATCAATCACAAGATCCCCAACCTTAAGCTGGTGGAACGAACGATAGAGAGCAATGCAAAAAGCCTAAGGCACGAATTGGACTTACTGGAAGAACGAAGGGAACAAGCTCAAGTCAAGGTGATTTCCTACCAGCAGAAGATAAAAGCCTATTATGACAGAACGGTTCGACCTAGATTTTTCCTCCCCGGCACCTTGGTTTTACGCAAAGTGTTCGAAAATACTAAGGCCCCTGGAGAGGGAAAATTGGGGGCAAATAGGGAAGGACCCTATAGGATCGTTGGAGAAGGATACAATGGGTCATACGAACTGGAGAACCTGAGAATCAGAGCCTTTATGGATAAATGATAGAATGCTCTTTACCTAAAAGAGTATTGCTCGGAGCAGAACTGAAAACCTGGAGGTGAAAGCTAGCAAGCATCTAGAAGGGGCACGTAGTCTTCGTAACCAGCTTGGTTTTTATTATGATTGTTTTACAAGTTGGCAGGTTTAACGAGGCATGTCAGATACTTCCTTGCTCACATGATAGACATTGTATGATGTACATGATCATCCAATAAAAGCTTCTTTTTTCAGTAACTATGCTTTTGATTGTGTTCTATGTCTGATTCCTTGTTTTTTCTTTACAAAATAGTGGAATTACCTTGAGAATTGATGTGTACGATTAGGAAGAGCTTAAAGCCCAGGAAAAGCAACAAGCTTGAGTGGGGCACATGACGTTGGTTCCTGTGGGAAGGACCTTCACTCTGCGAGCTAGCTAGTCCTCCCAAAGATAAGGATTTCTGAGGGGGGGGGAGGGCTAAGGCATTGAGAGAAATGCCCATAGGTGGCAATTTGGGTGTTCTAAGTCCCAAGCATTCACATCCGACGATGCCCTAGGGATAAGTCAAAGTCGATATGTAGAGAGTTTTTGGCAAACCCCATCTCTACACTGCAGATAAGTCCCCTTCGTAGGACTTAAGCTGGAGGGCAGCCCAGATTTGGTCTTAGTGATAACATTGGGTATCCTACGAAGGCAGGATCCTCCGAGATGAAAGGACTTGGTCGTGGGAAGGGTCTAAAGTACGGTGGTCTTTATACAGACATGGGGATACACATGCACACCCCTTATTGGGGAGGCAGTCTCAAAATCGCGAGCACCTCCCAGGAGACACTACGGTTACCAAGGATCTCCTTAAGCCTCTTCCGAGAGCACTAACTTGAAAATAATGGGGGTCCAAGATTTGCACTGGGGCCACAGGCACTCAGAGGCAGATCCCCTAGACCCAAAAATAAAGTTGATGGGCATAAAACAAAAGCACGAAATAGTTAAGCATAATGAGCTAAGTATGATGGAGAAAAGTACAATAAAATAAGCACAGCATTCATATTTACTCTTGGCATAAGAGTTATCTGAGCTAAGGCCTAGGCCAAGATTAGCAAAAAAATACACAAGTTAAGAGAAAAGAAATTGTTCGAGAAAAGGTTCTAAGACTATTTCAGGAATACACCCCTTTAAACGAGCATGGGGCTTCACTCCGACTCGATTTCAGAAGCAGCAAAAGGATTGTAGGCATGGATAAGCTCCTTGCGCTCCTGCTCGTAGTCCACCCGTTGGGATTCAAGATGGAGCCCATGAGCCTCCTCCAGGGCAGCCAAGCAATCTTCACACTCCCGATCCTTGGCATCCAAAGCCTCCTTGAGCTTGGTCTTGGTATCCTTAGCCTTCTCCTTGGCCTCATTTTGGGGTTTCTTAATCTCAGACCTCAGAGCCTTCACATCTCCTCCATGGAGGAAGCATTCATCCTTAAGGGCCCTCTCCCTTTGGTTGATGATACGGCAGGCGTGGGCCTAGGCGTCCCCAAGATTGTGGGCCTCAGCCTCGAGCTCCTCAATCTTGGAGAAAGATACATTGGCCCTCTTCTCTGCCTCCATGGCCCACTTATCCGCTTCACGAGAGGCGGCATGGAGCGCTCAAGGGTAGCGGTAAGGGTGACGGATGATTGAAATAAGAGCATAACAATATGTTAGGCATGAGAAAGCAAAAGAGATAGTGCAAAAGGATATCAGATGTGTGAAGGAAAGATTACCCAGTATGAGGAGGTCCGGGACATCGTCATCAAGTCATTGGTCTCCAAGGACCCAAGGTCCTCAGCATCCTGTTCCAACATCATGGAGGTCAAAGAAGAGTAGGCAATGTCAGCACGGGCCAGCCCGGAATAGAACTGAGAGGGAATGTGCTTATCCACATGAGGCAGCACAACACCCTCACCTAAGCCCTTGACCTCTTCCACAGTCAGATTATGAGGGAGCTGGACAATAAAGCCTTGGCACAGCTGGCCCTTCTTGAAGTAGACCCTGGGGAGATCAAGGGCAGTGCCCTCGATCAGTTCCCCAAGGGAACCTGTATGATTAACAATATAGTAATTCACACATGTTCAGCAAAATACAACACAAGTAGATAAAGGTATACCAAGATAACAAGTTACGTAGGACTATTCAAAACATAAGTACGATCTCAAAGACAGAATATGAGAGAGAACGAGCTTACCAAGTGAGAAGACCTTAGGCTTGGAGGACCCCGGGTCAGACGAGGAGGACATGGGGTCGGAAGAGACAGTAGACCTCACCTTTTTGCGGGGAGAAGATGGGGGAAGGATGATGTCAGTAGCAGCAACACCGGCAGGAATGGTAGCAGTAGCAGTGGTGGCAGTAGCAGCAGAAGAAACTAGATGATGGGCCTCATTGGGCTCCACAGCTTGGGCCAGAGCCTTGTCCTTGCCCTTGGTTAGCTCTGCAATCTTCACTAGCCTTCGCTTCTTAGGCTTGGAGACCTCCCCCTGCTCGGTTAGAGCTTGGACGTGTGGGGGCTTGGGGTGAAGGCTCATTTCTTGTGGACCTGAGGGGCTCAAGGAACCTCGGTCAGCTCCTGGCGATTCTCATGCTAGAGGGGCACGATGCCCTCTAGGCCTCTAGAGCTATGGCGCTCCTTGTTCCATAACCACTGGTACTTATGGTACTTGGTGGGGATGGCAATGGCGTCACCCACGAGGTCGCGACGAAAGTCAATGGCTTTGGTTAGCTCCTCCGATAGCTTGGAAAGGCGGTTGACGGTGGTGGGAACCTTGAAGCCAGCTTCCCGGTCAAGCTTCTCCCAATCCTCGAAGACGAGGATGAAGGTCTTCTTCCAGTCCTTAGGAGAGTAGAGGGATCGATCAGCAGTGAATCCTTGATATACATAATCCGCTGGGAGAGACAGAACTGGCTGACCGGAGTGGGCTTGACCTTGAACAGGAGCCTGAACTCCGGTAGGCCCATGCAGCAGTCGAACCACTGATTGAGCCAGTCAAAGCAGGCCAGACAGTAAAAGCTGTCTAGGCACCATTGCTCCACGGCAACACCGTAGAACTCTAGAGCAGCACATATGAAGGTTGGGATCGGGAAGGAGAGCCTATAGACAATCTGGAAAGGATGGACTAGCATGCCCGAACCATGAACTCTTTCGAGCTCCGATACTCTTGCTTCGTCTTGGACGAGAGCAAACAAAAAACTTTCATTGTCCCACTGGTGGAAAGATTGGACGAAAGAAGGAAGGGCCTCAGCAGAATCGACCTTTAAGACTGAGCGATAAAGCTCATCATGAGCCTTCTTGAAGGCAGCCATGGCGTATATGGATGAGGTTAAATAGAGGTAGGATCAGCCTCGACCTGTAGAACATGAGGTTGGACAACTTCAAACTCTTCCACTTTGAAAGTAGTAGGGGAGGGGGGATTTTGAGTGGCTTATAGAGAAGGCTCTTGGTTTGGTTTGGTGGTGGCGGATGATTGGGATTGCAGAATGCGCACAGCAGTGGCGAATGGTTTGGAAATATCGATCTGATCAATGGCGTTGGGATCCTGGAGAATGGTGATGGCGTGGCCGATGATCTTGTCTGGTGTAGGGGAAGACGTGTTGTTGGCAGCCATCGATGTTTTCTGGGAAGAAAAGGCTTGAAGCTTTGAGGTTGTAGAGAAGGTTTTCTGGGCTCGGTAGGAAGATTGTGTAAGTGAGAGGATGTAAAAAATGAAAGAGATGGAGGGTTTTGATTTATATATGGTGAAGAGGTATGAAGTGATAAGGAGTGACCGTTTGAGGAGATAGATAGTTTCAGATTTCAAGGGAGGCGATTGGGTTTGAAAAGAGGTGGGAATAGAAAGGGTTACGTTAGTTGGGAAGAGACATGATGGCTGGTGAAATTTGATGACGCATGAGTTATGATGAGGGCGACACAATGGAAGCACGTATTTGGGGTTCCGTGCGTGACATGATGGGAAAGATGGGGAGTTTTTCAAAAACTGGAGAAATAAAGCTTAGACGAACAGCAACTCGAGGCCAACACATGTCGAATCTCACACTGTTGTGGGGTATTTGTGGGAGTCAGTTTTGGCCACCAGGGCTGGGGAAATATGAGCTTCGGTAATCCGACTCTGGTTGAGGGCCGATAAGGCCAGAAATGGGATTGGGCTTGGACGACTAGGGTTTCGATTAAAGAACGAATTATTTAGAGGTTTCTAGAAGTGGCTGGAATATTGTAGAGGTTTCTGGAATGTTTGATGGCATGACAATCTCAGGGTAAGACTGGACCTCAAGGAGGCTGGGCAATCTGACCACGAGGGACTATTTGATCGGGTCTCAGGGGATTGATAAAATCTGAGAGGAATAAGGTAAGATTTAAGTATATCCGAGGGGATTATGCCAAATGACATGTGGTAATCATAAGATTTAATTGGCCCTAGATATGGAGATCCATTCCTTAATGGGTTCCTCCTTTCCTAATAGAAAGTATTTCAGTTTGACAAGGACTATGCTTAGACCTAGCACGATCTCTATATATAGACCGATTATACATGGTCTCAGGTAACGTTACTCTGCCCTAATCACTACTATATTTGGAGAAATAATCAAGAAACCTCTTCTTAATTTGTCTTTTAACCTAGAGTTCACTTTTGTTCGATTTGTCTGTCCAAATTTTTGCCCTGTACATTTTCATGAACTCCTTGATCTCGTCGCAGTCGCGCAACACTACCCAATGTGCTTCATAAAGTTCTACCTGAGTTAATTTTTTTTAATACTCCTCTAAATAGTTGTACAACATCTGTGACGACAGAGAGATTGTGGCTAACATGCGTATTGGAGGCAGTATGGACTGAATCTTTGAGGTATATACTGCAGTATATTACACACTCATGCATTAGGTATGTTTCGGCTATAGAGTCTTTTGTGGCAGATTTATTTTTTACGAATCCTTTATACTGCAGGAGTTGTCTACAACAATAGGGTAAAATTAATTATATTTCACATTACTATAAGAAAAAGAGATATATATATATATATATAAATGATAAAAATCGTGTTTAACAAATTTAGTTAAATTTAAAAATTGTACTTTTCATGAGGATACATCCAAGTGTAGTGGACCGGACCGGAAAACATCACTTGTTCGCGAAGGTGAACCATGAGGTGAATCATGATGTCAAAGAAAGAAGAGGGGAAATCCTCTCTAATTTGCAAAGGATGTGGACAATTTTGTGTTGTAGTTTATGAACATCCGACTTCTTCAACTCTCTAGCGCATAACCTATGCCACCATTTGTACAATGCAACTACTGGTTCAACGACGTCTTTAGAAAAATAAGGTCGAATTACCATTGGGATCAGATGTTGCAACATAACGTGGCAGACATGAGTCTTTAGACTAAAGAACTTGTGTTCCCGATCATTGACACATCGATATATATTTGCTACATAATTAGATGGATCCAGTTGAATACAATATCCCTCAGTGCAGGCTTTATTGTGTAAGGTGCATCAAAAATCTTATTGTACACACTGTTTCTATCCCTCTTCAACCACAAGGCACAACGCAAATTCATAATTTCAAGATCCTTTCGTTGTTTGGGAGTATCCTTAGTCTTGAACTTAATACCGAGAATTGTTCCTACCACGCTGTCACACACATTCTTTTCTATGTGCATGACATCTAAGTTGTTCTTGAGTTTCAACTGCGACCAGTAAGGCGGTTCATAGAAAATACTCATGTGATGCTAGTAGCTAAGATGGTGTGGAGGGTGTGGATTGCGCTTCTTCACATCCTTGTCATTGGTAAACACACCAAAATAAAAATTGTTTAACCTCTCAAAAATCTTTTGGCTAGACCACTATCTGGGTTACAAATTATCCCCACTGTCCCATCGAAATGATCCTTATCATGACACCACAGGTGATCATAAGGAAGCCATCTACGGTGGCCTATGTAACACACCTTCCACGCATGCCAACTAGAGTTGACGTCGTCTAAGCAAACAAGACAACCACTATATATTTTGGTTGTGCAAGATGTCAGCATCCCATATGCAGGAAAATCGTTGATGGTTCACATTACAATTGCTCTCATTATGAACATTGTGCTAGTGAACTTGTTATAAGTTGGGACTCCATTTTCTCACAACAGTTTCAGCTCGTCGATCAATGGTCTGAGGTACACATCTAAACACTTTCTAGGAGAGATTTGGGACCTGGAATTAGCAGAATAAGGAAATTAAATTCCTTGTTTATAGAGATACACAAAGGCAGGTTATATGGCATGAGAATAACTGGTCAAGTGCTGACGACAGCGTTATTACTACCCCAATGATTGAATCCATCTGTAGAAAGTCTGAGTCTAACATTTCAACACTCAGCTGCAAATTCTTGAAATTTCTTGTCAAAATGTTTAAAAGCCTCTCCATCCACTGGATGTCTAAGCACATCGTCATTTATTCTCTGTTTCGTGTACCATCTCATCGTCTATGTTGTATTTAGAGACATATACAAATGATGTAGTCTGAGAATCAACTGATAATAGTGAAGCACCTTCATAGAAACCTTCTTCTTCGAACTCCTTGCATTAGACTTAAACCACTTGGACTAGTTGCATACAAGACAGTAGTCCAAATGTGCATTCTCCTTGTAAAACAACACACAATCGTTTCTGTACGCGTAAATTTTCTCGTACTTTAGATCGAGGTTGCTCAAGATCTTTTTTACCTTGTAATGAGAATCGGGAAGCTTGTGACCCTTAGGAAGAAAATCACATATATGTTGTTGTATATTGTCAAAACCAGCATCCGAGATTTTGTGTTTCAATTTGTACTCCATTTGAGTCATTATGGATTGCAAGACATTTAATACACATCTATCGTACACCGCGGTCTGAGCATAAAGTAGCATGTTGTTGTACTTATCCATCTCAGTAGTATCAATGCCCAGAAAGACTGAATGGACTGTGTCATAATGAGGATTATCTTAAGCTCCCTCTTTGCGTTGGTGTGTAACATGACTGAATGCCAGAAAAACATCATACACCAAATCCATTGCGGGGTTCCAAGTGGAGGCTTCAGTACCGCTTGATGAGACACCCTAGTAACTGTACCGTGAGCTTAAAAATGGTTCTGAGTTGTACTCTACTACTTCACCGTGCTCACTCCAGTATAAATCCACATCATACTGTGATCATACAGGTGTTGAGACATAACAGTAACCGTTGAAAACTGATTGTTAAGACACCTTCTGCACAGAGACCTATAACGCTTCTTTCTTTGACCATGTTGTATCGCAAACAAAATAAACTGAATGATTTCGTCCATATACCTCATACCACTTCTATTTTTCAAATGTATCCAACTCTTGTCCATATTTCTGCGTAAGTTAAGCGACACATAAATTCAACTATCGAATAAGCCATAAATATACAGTTTGAAAATAAATGTCAGTCTAACGAGCTTCTTATAATTCTTAACTTATACTATTTAATATTCATCATATAAAATTTAATAACATAGCACAGTAATATATGTATTTTACACATAAATTCATTGATAAATATATGTGTGTGTGTGTAATTATCAACCAATTAATCTAGCTAACATTTAATCAACTAATCTACTAATCAACTAATCTAGCATTTAATCAACATATGAATATATAATTAAGGAATTAATCATCATCTCATGCATGATATTCATACAATTTCTTTATAGCTAGCTAGCTAACAACTAATGCATGATATATTGTGGTCGCCAAAATTATTCACCGGATTATTTCACCGGAATACTGCATCATCACACGTAATTAAATTTAAAAAAATTATTCGAGAGAAACGAGTTAATACTTTCATCGATAAGGACATATTTGGGTAATCTTGAGCTCCAAAACTGGGAAAAGTATATATAAATCGAAGTTTGGCTGGAGGTGGTGTTGAGAGTGTTTTTTTCTAGTGAGATGGTGAGAGATGAGAAAGAGAGAGAGAGGAGGAGGAGGATGAGCGATTTGGATAGAAAATTTGATCTAAATAATTGATTCCACTTAGACAATGAAATTTTTCGTCGCCTAAATTAGTTTTTTCGTTGCCTAAGTGAAACCTTAAACGACGAAACAGACGTTGTCGCCTAACGAATCATTTAATCGAAGAAATTTTTGTTTATTGTCTTAGATGGTTTACTTAGACAACGAAATGTGTGTTTTTTCACTTAAGTCAGTACTTAGCAAGGAATGAAATATCGATAATATCCTCGATATATCCGCAATATTTTCGTTTTTGGGATTTCTCGACATTAATCATACATATCAATATCTTTCACCCGATATTTTCTGATATATCATCGAAATCCTCGATATTTTCGAATTTATCCGAGATTTTGACTTTACATATATGTTGATCACACTAAATCCAAAGCATAAAATCCACCACCCCAATAACCTAAAAGCTCAATCAAATAATGTCTATTAATAATCAACAAAACACAATTTACAAGTTTCAAAACACATATAGATCATATATAAGAAACTCATAAAGTTTCAATACAAATTTTCATGTATTTATCTTTATTTCCGTCGATTTTTTACTGAATCGAT
This sequence comes from Geum urbanum, assembly GCA_946800695.1. Classification (NCBI taxonomy): domain Eukaryota; kingdom Viridiplantae; phylum Streptophyta; class Magnoliopsida; order Rosales; family Rosaceae; genus Geum; species Geum urbanum. Next base: position 9,253,527 of record OX326997.1, read on the forward strand.
ATTTCATTGATATTTCCATCGAAATATCTGTATTTTGGACAATCGATATATTTTCGATATCCGCTATTTTACTCTTTGGTACTTAGGCAACGTAAATTATTTTTGTCATTTTAAATATATTTTTAGACGACGAAATAAATATTTCGTCGTTTCAGTGGTGATTTAGACGACGAAATTGGCTACAAATATATATTTCATCGTCTAAGTCATATCTTAGGCGAAATTTTTTTGTTTTGTCATCTAAATTCTACCTCAACGACGAAAAAGAATTAGGCGACGAAAAAAAATGTTCGTTGGCTAAGTGAGTTTTTCTAGTAGTGGTCACACGTTGCTTTATTATCCACAAGGAATGTTGTATTTGCAAAGCTCCTAACACAGATTATTAAGCTTCGGTTTCACCACCCAATCAAGTCAATTAGATTGGATAATGTAGGAGAATTCACATCAAAGACTTTTGATGACTATTGTATGTCGATTGGGATTGAAGTTGAACATCTTGTCCCTCATGTTCATTCACAAAATGGTTTAGTAGAGACACAAATCAAACGGTTACAGCTTGTGGCCAGAGCAATGGTTATGTATACCAATTTGTCAGTATCTGCTTGGGGATATGCAGTATTACATGCAGAAATGCTTCTCTACTTGAGACTTGTAGCACGCCAACTATTTAGCGCGTACCAGTTGGTAACTGGATATGAGCCTAACATTTCATATCTACGCATCCTTGGTTGTGCAGTGTATGTGTCAATTGCGCCACCACAGCACACTAAAATGGATCCCTAATGTCAATTAGGCATATATGTTAGTTATGAATCTCCAACAATTGTCCATTACTTAAAACCTTCGACAAAAGAATGAAGTCATGCTATATAAAGCCAGACTTGTGGCGCAAGGATTCTCTCAATGCCCTGGCATTGATTATGAGGAGACAAACTCTCCAGTTATGGACATCATTACTTTCTGCTACCTTGTCAGTTTTGTTGTGTCCAAAAAATTGAACATGAAGCTGATGGATGTGGTGACATCATATCTCTATGGAAACCTGGATTCAGAGATAAACGAGACAGTTTCAGAAGGCGTGGTTATATCCAATTCAAGTAACTCTACACCCCGGAGTGCTCATGTAATTAGATTGAAGCGTTCACTATATGTATTGAAACATTTTGGTAGGATGTGATACACACGTCTCAGTGACTACTTGATTGGAAAGGTATACAAGAACGATTATTTATGTCCATGTGTGTTCCTTAAGAGAACAAGTTTTGAATTTTCCATTGTAGCTGTCTATGTTGATAATATGAATATCATTGGGTCTCTTGATGAAATTAATGAAACATTTACCTACTTAAAATCTGAGTTTGAGATGAAAGACGTTGGTAGGACTCGATTTTGTCTTAGTTTGGAATTAGAATATCGAGTTTGTGGAATACTTATTCACCAGTCTTCTTATGTCCAAAAGATGCTCAGGTGATTTAACATGCACAAAGCACACTCTCTTAGCACACCAATGGTCTTACGCAGTCTGGAATCTAATAAAGATTTGTACTATTCAAAAGATGATGATGAGGAACTATTAGAAGCTGAGGTACCATATCTTAGTACTATTAGAGCTCTATTGTATTTAGCCTAATGTACAAGGCCATATATTGTATTCTCTGTGAACTTGTCCATCGAGAGGGGTTCTCGACCCATCAAAGGTTGCACCATGGATGGACCCGAGCCATGGCTTTGATCCATCGAAGGGAATGTTTGATCCATCGAACGGTGACCCAGCTGCGACCACTATTTCTCAATTTAGTGCGGTCCCTGACTCAGAGACACCTTGTGATATCTTGGTTAGTTTTATTGATGTTAGGTACCTCTCTCATCGACACAAATGACGTTTCCAGACGGGGTATGTATTTACCATGGGGAACACAATGATTTCTTGAAGATCAACTAAGCAGATCCTGGTTGCTTCTTCCTCGAATTATTCTGAGATCTTTGTTTTATATGAAGCGGTTAAGGAGTATGTTTGGCTTAGGTCAATCATACGCCACATTCGAGGAACTAGTGGATTATTATCCATTACTATAGTATCAACTTGTATCTTTGAGGACAATGTGGCTTGCATTGAACAAACGAAATTGGGATACATCAAGGGTGATCATACCAAGCTTATATCACCAAAGTTTTTCTTCAATCAACAACAACAACAGCTATTGAACATTCATGTGAATCAGGTATGTTCAGCTGATAATGTTGCAGACTTGTTTATCAAGTTGTTGCCAAAATCTACATTTGTAAAGCATGTGAGACGAATTGGTATGCGAAGATTGTCTGAACTTCAAGATTGAGTTACTAATCAGGGGGGGTTCATTTCGTAGACATCAGGGGGAGTCTACATCACATGTGGTTGCTTTTATAGTTGATGCGTTGTACTTTTTCCCTTAGACCAAACTTTTATTTTTACCCAAGAGATTTTTGTTTGCTTGGTAAGGTTTTCAATGAGGCAACAGGTTATGCATCATACATTAGGATCACGACACAAGGGGGAGTGTTCAAGGAAATAATATTCATGATATCTCGGTATGTGTCTTGTCCTAATTAGTATAGATATAGAGATTCTCTCAATCCCTGATTTACCGGAAGATTTATTGTATCAAATTGTAATGTCTATTTAAATGTCATCTATCAATGAATAAAGTACGGTTTCAGATCTATCCTATCTTCTTTTCTCTTTCAACAATTTTTTTATAACTTTACATGTTTATCCTTGTAAAATTAAAGATAATGAAAGTTAATTCTGTTAGAGGGGTATTTTAGTTAAAATATTCAGTTGTGGTTAACAATCTGCGTTTTCTTAATAATTAATATAGATATACTTGCAATATGGTCGAAATCAGTTATGGTTTACAATATGGTCGAAATAGGTCAATTTCATCATTTGATTAGCTTTGTAGAGCAATTTATATATTCTCCATGCATGTAATTAATCTGAATAAGAAAATATGTTTTTGTTGTACTTTGAAGGAAACTATATATACCACAAAAACAAATAAAACTGATTCTGCCTTCATCTCCTCGATCTCTATTTCTGATATTCTTACTTTCTAAGAGACCCTTGTAAGTTTGTTAGACGCTGTAGCCGCCCACAAATTCTATCTGTCTGGAATATTTCTAGTCCGGTCCTCTTTCCTCTTTTTCTTAACGTTAACGTTGTATAGACATCTTGAAAACAAGCTAAGTCGCGATCGATCACTGAACTAAGAACTGCATGCTTTGTCATAGTTTCTTTTCGTAACAGAGCATAGATCGATCTATTCGGATTTTCCATATGCATGTCTTCATCGAATCTCACATATATATGGGAGTGCAATTTGAATTCCGTTTGTCATAATATTTGCTTCTATATATGGATCGATGGTTGAGTACGTTACTTATTTAGCTGTCTGTTTTTTATTAATTGAGTTTCGAGTACGTAATTAATTGAACTGTTTTTGCCATCTTCGACTAATAGTACGTATTTAGCTTTAGTTTTGTCATCAGTGAGTGGCAAAACTACTGGATTAGGTATCTTTCTCTTCTGAATTCTAATAATTAATTAAAACGCTTTGGTGAGTTTGGTCCTTGTTTACTATACACGAGCATTCAAAATATCAGATTATTGTAACTAGCTAGTAGATTTTTAGTAGTGAAGTTATTCAGCCTCTTATCATACATATATATGTTAACTTTGTTTCCTTGAATACAAAATGAGTGAGCGAGTTGGACCACAGCCGATGAAACAAAGATGGAACAATTCCAAGTGATATTCTAGAGTTAAATTCATTGATCCATTTATGTGAATTGTCAAAGGAGGTTGTTGGATCGAATTGCAAAGTAGTGATGAAGTTGGTACGAAGTAGTTGATATATTACAAACATACGAAGCCCTAGATTACGTAATTTCCCTTTTCGGATTCATTCCCTCAAATTTCAAAGCCCTAGTTAGGACCCTTGGAGACTGGAGAGAAAGAGAGAGAGATATTTCATCTGATAGATGTTGCAAAAACTGTACGTCTTTACCTCTAGCTAGCAAATTCTTTGAATTTGTGAGTAAATAATACGTAAAAGTCAATTAATCATGAAAATTAGTTGAAGTGTCAACATCTTAACTTTCTTATAATACTCAATCTCTAGCTCTACGCCAAACTAATTATTTGATGTAAGTGTGGTCTAGGCGTCTAGCTTGGCTGTAGACGCAATGTCATGATCGGGAACTACTCTGTTCGATCATCATACATGAGCAACGTACTCCATGGATTCATTGGATTGGAGCCACTGATCGAGCAAAGCAATCTTCTTATACAAAGCTCGATCAGGGGAAGTTTTCCCTAGTGGATCATGCAATGTACGCATGGGCGGCGTGGCATTGACACTGTTGAAATGTAATCATCTTCCACATATTTTAGATTCGAAAAATTATTGAATTGATCATTTATTGTTGTCACGTTCTACATTTTAATCATTGTATTTTGCAAAACATTATTTTGATTATTAGACTAATTATGTTCAACACTTTAGTCATTGTATTTTTCAAAACATCACTTCGATCATTAAGCTAACTATTCGTATATCACTTTAATCAATCACAGGTATGTATGGTAAGGTCTCTTTTGCTACATCTTCTGGGAGTAATGCTTGGATAATTGACACTGGTACATCTGATCATATGATCAATACCCCTAGCTTAATTCATTGTATTCGTCCATCTTCTTTACTCCTAGTGTATCTGTGTGATACCCCAACCTTTTTATACCATTGTTAATATTTATGAATAATTCGATTTCGATTTAGTAGATGCGATAAATAATCTTTACTGTTGATAAATATCGAGAGGTCAAAGGTTGACTTTTTATTGAATTGTCAAAGTTGGTTGACTTCGAATAGAAATCGTAGAATTTGTCGAGACGAGTTAGATGCGAAAATTGTCGAAAATGGAGTTACGATAGAAAATTTATGGTTAGCAGAAGTTTAACGTTATTACTTTGTCGTAATTATTCAATTATAAAAGAGGAAATGCCTGAAAATGAAGGTCAGACTTCCATTTTGGGAAGTTGACCCGCATTGATCGAGTCTCTGCGGTGAAAATCGTCAATGCACTCGGCGCCGAAGGTGTAATGCTGTCCGGCCATCTCCAACCTCGATTCCGGTTGGAATCGATTCGTCTTGTCATCCTCTATCATTTCCTCACTTCGATTTTGAGTATTGAGGCCGGTAGAAGGAGAATCGAGCCGATAAAGTTTTAGGATTTTCTGGGTTTGAGGTCATCATCGTCGGCGTCGTCTCCGGCTGAGTTTTAGGCATGTTTCGAAAGCCCTATTCCTCCTTATTGTGTTGTTGCTGTGTTGGGACTTTTGGTTGCATGTTTGATCGTCGAAATCGATTTCGATTTCGTACGGTTCCATTTCGGCCTCCGCTGTATACGGCAGTTTCCAGCATTCTAGGCCATAGAGGGTACAGGGGTTTTTCTCCCCTCATCCTCGCGGGTCGTTTAGATCAAGCCTCGAGCCATGAGGTTTCTCGACGGCAGAGATATCTCACCGGAAAGATTTTTCGGCCAAGATGTATAGGGGTCGATCCCGGATAATAAAAAAATTCAGAATTAGGTATGGATCCTTTGAGCAAAATTGTTGGGCTCTTCGAGGGATGCAATTTGGTGGGTCAATCGCCACCATCGACGGTGGTCTCCGGTGGCGCATGAAAAATATTTTCGGAAAAGTTATCGAGTTATATGTCGATAGGTTCGTATCGACGATACGAACATAGTCGTAAGGTTAATTTTCCATTTAGTCTTCGTCAACCTAGTGGGTGGGCAGTGGTGACAAGGGTCTCTACCAGTGGCGGTGTGGTCTACAGAGAAATTAGATTTGTCATCTGTTGTTGCTATCGCTTAATCGTAACAGATTTGTCAAGTTGTTTCCATCGACTAGATTAGTCAATATTTATTGTTTTTTTATCGCTTCATCAACATCGACTAATCTAGTCGATGATTGATTTTTTTTATCGAGTATTTTCTCAATTTACATGTTTGATTTTCTTTATTTTTGACAATTTACGACAAGGGTCGGTCGTCACAATCTACTGCTAATGATTCCCCTTCTTTTGTTGTTAGTGAAGGCTCTATTACTCTTTCTCCACATTTAAACATTGATTCTGTCTTTGTTTTCCCCTTTCTAGCATATAACATTTTATTTGTTAGTCAAATCACTATGACCATCTCTTGTTCTGTCACATTTTACCCCATTTTTATGTATTTCAGGACATTCTAACTCAGTAGATTCTTGGTTAAGGTACTAGACAGGGGAAGCTGTACTATCTTGATTTGACATCCAGTGAAGAAAAACAGCTGGGTTCGTTAAGTCAAGCCAACAATATTAACAGTCTGAATAAAGTCAAAGAAATTATCTGGTTATGACATCGTCGTTTGAGTCATCTTTCTTTTGGTTATCTTAGGAAGTTACAACCCCATTTGTTTTCAGGTGTTGATAAGTCTAATTTCAAGTGTGATGTTTATGAACTGGCCTAGAGCAACCGTATTACTTATTCCTCAAGTTTGAATAAATGCTAAATTCATTTTATGAAAATTTACTCTGATATTTAGGGTCCTGTTAGAATTTCTACCCCTACTGGAACTCGTTATTTTGTTACTTTTATAGATGAGTGTACCCGGATGATATGGATCTCTTTGATGACTAGCCAGAGTGATGTCTTCTCTTGCTTCAGTGAGTTTCATAAGATGGTGGTTACCTAATACCAACAGCCTAGCTATCCAAGTTCTTCAATCAGACAATGGAGGTGAGTATGTTAATGGCGTCATGTCTACTTATCCTGCCTTTCATGGAATATGTCACCAAACCTCTATTGCCTATACTCCTCAACATAATAGCTTGGCAGGACGTATAAATAGGACATTATTAGAGGTTGTTTGCGCTTCATTGTTTGGCATGAATGTGCCTCGGTCTTATTGGGGTGCAGCTGTTACTTTTGATGCTTACTTGATCAACTGTACTTCATCCCATGTTATTGAGTTCCAGAGCCCACTCCAAAAATTACAAGAGTTGTTGAATGTTTCTTCCCTTCCTAATCTTGAGCCTCAGGTGTTTGGTTTCACTATCTATGTCTATATTCACAAGCTTCTTCAGGGTAAACTTGATCCTTGTGCTGTGAAGTATGTCTTCATTGGTTATGCTAATTTTTAGAAATGCTATCGGTGTTATGATCCTCTCATCAGGAAAACTCATGTCTCCATGGATGTCTCTTTTCGAGAGTTTGAACTTTTGGACTTGATTACTAGAAATATGGAGTTGATTACCAAGAAACTTTTGCACATGTTGTCAAAATAAATATTGTAAGAATCCTTATTGCCCTTGCAGCTCATTATGATCAGCCTTTACACCAGCTTTATGTGAAGAATGTTTTCCTAAATGACAACTTTGAAGAAGAAGTATACATGGATACTCCACCAGGAATCAGGTGCAAACCAAGTAATGAGGGAAATATATGTCATTTGAAGAAGTCTCTTTATGGTTTGAAGCTATCACCTAGGGCGTGTTTTGGACGCTTCTCCAAGGCAATGAAGAAATTTGGGTATTACCAATACAACTTTGACCACACCTTGTTAGTTAAATGCAAGAATGGTAAGACTGCTGCCTTAATTGTGTATGTTGATGATGTGGTTGTTACAGGAGATAGTCCATGCAAGATGGCAAGTCTTTAGAGGTGGTTGTCACAGAAATTTTACATGAAAGATCTGGGTGATTTGAAATACTTTTTGAGAATTGAAGTTACAAGGTCCAAGCAATGGAGTATGTTTTTGGATCTTCTTGCTGAGAAAGGATTGTTAGACTGTAAGTCTACTGCTACTTCTATTAAGCAAAATCATAAGGTGGAACTTCTCCCAAATTAGGTTCCAACAAATAAGGATAGGTATCCACATTTAGATGGAAAACTTATTTATTTATCACATACTAGACCTGATATTGCATATGATATGAGTGTGGTGAGTCATTTTATGCATAGTCTTGGAATAAAGCACATGGGTACTGTTTTACGCATTCTCATATATCTGAAGGGCACACCTGATAAAGGTTTGTTATTTGCAAAAAATACTTTTGAGATGTGTGTTTCAGGTTACACTGGTGAGATGTGTGTTTCGGGCTACACTGATGCAGATTAGGTTGGTGATCATACTAATAAGGTGTCTACTTCTGGATACTTTACTTTTATTTGTGGGAGTTTGGTAACTTAGCGTAGTAAGAAACAGAATGTGATTGCCCACTCGAGTGTAGAAGCTGAATACCGTGGGATGAAAAATGAAGTATGCAAATTCAGAACCCTATGAATTTGCATTGTGATAATACAGTTGTTGTTGAGATTGCTCATAACCCAGTACAGCATGACAGAACCAAGCATGTGGAGATTGATAGACATTTCATATATAAGATATCACATTGACAAGAAAATTATTCGGTTTTCCTTTGTGACATATGAAGAACAATAACTGATGTTCTTACTAAGGGATTGTCACATGATATCTTTAGTAAATGGTTAGACAAGTTGAGCATAATTGACATCTACACTCCGACTTGAGGGGGAGTGTTGGCAAGTATTGATTTTGTACTCTTGTAGATATTTTAGATTTATATTGTAATTAAAATTTATTTTTTCTTTATTGTAAATATTCTCTACCTATTAGAAATATGCCTCATAAAGATGTATATATGTTCAATTTGAGAGTGAATGAAAACACTGCATTCTAACCTAAACATTTTTACCTCCAATACTTTTCTACTGAAACCACACGTACATATTTTCAGCAAATGTATATATATGCAAATAGTTATCTCGATCTTACTCGTCCATTGGTATATGGAAATCATCAACTAACCTTACCAGAGTAATTATAAGTCACATAATGAAAGTCGAGTGCAACTAACCCTAGTCGAGTGCAACTAATAGTTGTAGCGAAAGTTATAATGAAACTCACATACATTTGAGTTTACGTACTCATGGGTTCTGCATCACGTTCGACCAAAAAACAAAAAAGAGTTCTGCACTTCTGCAATTGCATGCATCAGGTTATTTTGCTACCATTATGAATGCATATTCTGAATTTCCGAAACTGATCGAAGGGCATTGAGATCGACATGTAACTATAGTCGGTTGAAACGAGTCTGGATTAGCTCTCCAAATTAAATCTTCTGCCATAACTTGCCAATCTTCAAATACGGTTGTTGTTCCATGTGCTGGAAATTTAAGAGATGCACCAAGTTCTATTCGCTGCAAATCATCATGATCTTCACATAATTGACTGAGCCAATTATTCCAATCGATCAGCTTGGTACGCACGAATCATGGTCAATCGGTATCTGTCCTACTCCCATGATTATGGTTAGCTGGTCGGAAATGAAAAGCCTCAAGATCATTTCCCATCGTTTCAATATCCATTTGGTTAGTAACAGAGGAATGATCATTGGTCGATATTTGATTCTGATAATCAGCTACTGAAGAAGAACATAAAAGTATCCATCAGTTTCATGACGAGCAGTAGTAAACTTAGATGGAACTTTCTTCATTTGATCTTCTTTGTGAATTTTACCCTAGCTTGATTCCACTTTGGTTAAAGCTACTCCATTTACTATGAGGCTGGTGATATATCATCATTATCATCAGCCTTAATTTGATCGCGTGCAGCTAGCTCTCTCCAATACTTTCTTATGCGCAAATTACTATTCCGGTGGTTTTTTTATTTCGGTGTCTGTTCGACCAGGCAGTCTTCCGCCTATAGATTATTTGTACACGTACCCCATGAGTCAACTGTTAACGTATCATATTTAGTTAGTGTACCTACTCGGTGTTAATGTTTCGATCGGGTCTTTGAGGAAGCTAGCTAGAAAGATAAAACAGACAGAGAATAACTATAGATAACGACGGCTTCAATTCGACGTGGTTGTTGTGCATTTCCTGAGGATGGCCATTGCGTACGTCCCTTTTTGAATCACTTTCAAACATGTGCGAAGAGGGACTTCAACCTAATAGAACGATCGATCAAGCTCAGGTATTTGTGGGAGTAACAGAACCAATTTATCTATCAACCGATAGAGTGCGAGTCATTGTGATGATGTAGGCAGAGTGAATGGGTACGCAAAGAACAATATGATGATCCATAGTTCCATACATGTTGAATGAGTAGAGTTGATCCAGAATAAAGGGCCGGCATTTAGATGTACAGAATACCTTCATGATGAAGATCCATACATATACGGATAAGCCTGCAGAGTACGATGTACATTGTATTTGAACTTGATCAATGCTAGCCAGCAGAGCACTCGAGTGGCATATAAATATTATGTCTTGTTAAGCACTTCTTTTAATCAAAACCATGCATGAATGCATGATTAATTAGATTTCATGCTCAAAAGTTGTATCACCTCACCTTAACTTATATATTGTTCAATCCTATGCAACTTAAAACAATGTACTGGAAATAATTGACAGACGCAATATGCATAGAGAAAATTTAGAATGTAAACCGAAAATTGTTCCACATCATGAGCAAAATCAAACCAGTACTGGCAATTTCATCAGCAGCAGCCCAATTGCCAACTCACTACACAGATCGAGGAGACCTTATTGTGCTTGATGGATCAATCTCTGTTTTCACAGACTTGCAGATTGCGACTGCGGAACTACGTAATCAAGGAGAATAAGACTCTCTAAATACTCCCTAACCTTATCCTTCTCCAACTCGGCAAGCTCCTCCTTCGAATCCACCGCCTCCATCTCGCCCACTCCCTTAAAAACCGCAAGCGAAGCAATCGAATAACCTTTCGCCCTTGCAGGAGAGAAATTCTCCCCGACGCTAATCTCCTCCACCTCTCTTCCCTTCATCCCTTTAATCACCTCCACAATCTCACCTTTAGCCGCCTCTCCCAACAACTCCTCCTCCTCCTTAAGCTTCAAGAACGTGACCCGAATCGCAGACCCGGGAGACAGGCCCACCGGACCCCTCAGCCCCTCGGCGACGACCCAGTCAACGGCCATGATGTCGTCGCAGATCGGGAGGACGGACTCCTTGACCACGCTGAGGTGTCCCGGGTGGGCTGAGTACGTGGCGAGGTCGTCTTTTGTCTTGTAGCGGCTGTGGAGGAGGTGAGTGAAGGCGAAGGGGGAGGATCGGATGCGGAGGAGTGGGCCTGCGGTGAGGTGGAGGGTCAGGTCGAGTGAGGTCAGGCCGTTGAGTCCGTTGACCATCGCGTTGACCTTGGAGGGGTCTGTATTGTCCTTCACCTTGAAGAGGACGATGTGCTCGATGACGGCGGCGGACGGTGACGATGACGCCATCCTGACGGTGGCGGAGAGATTGGGGCGGCGCGTCGTGCGAGAGAGTAGAAGTGAGGTAGGGTTTAAGAAAGTGCGAGTGGCTTTGAGAAACAGAGTGGTCGTCATAGCCGGAGAGAGAGGTAGCTTTAAGGCTTTAAGCTGTGGAATGGAGGCTGGAGAGTGGCTGGGGTGAGAGTGATCTGTGTTTACTGATGGATTTTTGGTGTGAACTGAGTTAGGCCCATTAGGATTCAGTTTTAATCTAAACGAGGCCCAGTATCATTGGAAATGAGGCCCGTTTTAAATATGGTAGATTGGTAGTGACGCAAGTTCTCTCTTTCCTTTGTGGTTTGGGAAATGTGATCAAACTGATAGCTACATGGTTGTGTTTACCACTTTAGATGATGCAAAGGAGTCTGGAATTGTGTAGCTGGCAATTAGCTTCTTCCCGGAAACCCAAGTGTTTCTGTAAAGAGATAAACAAGTTCCTAGAGCAACTCCAACAGATCTCTTAAATATAAGTTTTACCAATAATGTAAAGATTTTTATCAAATATTAGCTCCAGCAGATGTTTTATATCCTTTCCCATAATAGGAAATCCCTAAATTTGATGTTTTCATCCCCTATTCTTATACCGAAAAGTAAAAATATAAGTGATGAGAATAAACATAAATGTTATCAATGGTTTCATTTTATGTTGCATATGTAATTAATAATTATATATATAATGATTTATTAAAAGTTGACCAATCAAAATTAAGCATTCGTTGAACTATAGCTAAAATTTATGTAATACTGTTGGAGCAAATTATTAAATTCGATTAGCCAAAATAGCTTTGAGATCTATATTTGAACAAAATGACTATATTTTAAATGATGTTGTTGGAGATGTTCTAAGAAAGTATTAGTATATGCGGAAAGGCACAATATTATGACTATAATCTCAACGTATAGGTACGAGCTTTATTTGTTAAATTTTTACCATATCTCTTTAACTTTTCAGGTATGAATTGGTCCTTTGTAGTTTGTATGTCTTTTGTTTTTCATTAAACAGTAAAATTTGATAGACGTTGATCTAAATGCACTACGAGAAAAACCCTCATAGGTCACCCCTATATTAAGAACAAATTGATAAGTGTATCTAGTAATATAATAAAAGGTACTCTTTAGTTTTTTGTGTACTCCTTAATATAAGAAATCAAAAAACTGTACCTAAATTGAAAACAAAATTGGAATAAAAGAATTTAGAGGAACATTGGGTACACAAGTCTGTACATAATTACAAATAGGATACTAAAAAAATGATAATTATAGTAGATACTGAGATCCATCTCTATTGCTCTAGATATATATTTTTCACTCCACTATAATTTTATCCCGAATTTTCTGGCCTATTTATTATGAAATTTGGTAATTTTAAAAAATACATATAAGGATGTAGTACATACTGATGAACATATTTAATATGAATTAGCTACATTTTCATTGATTAGGTATCTAATAGACAACTATTGGGCACGATTTCAGTATCCAATACAGATACGAATTGCACACTTGTTTTCTGTATCAAAAACTAACTAATATTACACACTGATTTCGGTATCTATTTGGTATTTTCTCTTTTTTATATTTGTGTTATCCAATTTTTCATAACCACGAAATTTATAGAACATGTATTTAAGTTTTTATGATATTAAAATAAAATGATGTGATCTGTATATTGATTATAAGTACGCATATGGGTTGGTTTCAGTATCCAATATGGATATATATACTCTGGTACGTACGGGGGTCTTGATCAAAGCATCTATATATATATATATATATATATATACACACACATAGTTCCAACAAATTGATCAGAGTACCAATGACTGTTTCATTTGAACGATAAATTCGAATAGTTTAAGAATGGACAAGGAATGAATATTTTTAGACAGAAACAACGACCAGTACAAAGAAGGGTTGAATGCTTTCTTCAAATATTCTTTAGAGCATGTTTCTTTTAATGGCATGATCAAAGTATCTGTATAAGAGGTGTCGTAATATCTATTACAAACTACCCCATATTGTTGACAGCACCTTGAAGTGGATGGTATGTGGCCAAAATATGTCAACTTACCTTGGAGCGAGCACGGGGAGCCTTTATCAAATGTAGCAAATAATATTACAGAGCCTTCGGAATCTCAATCAAATTTAAATTTGGCAGAACTCATATCAGATTCCAATATCCAAGATATGTTGCAAGATGCATTTGGCATATACAATGATGAAGATGACAATATCGAACCAATAACGCCTACTGAAGGTCCATCTTTGCCTCATGGTCACAATCCTGATGTAGAAAATTTCTACCGTCTGTTAGAAGATGCTGATACTAAGTTGTGCCTTGGTGCGGAAATAAAATGTTTGATTTCTTGATAAAGCTGTATCAAAGAAAAGCAATGTATAATTGGTCAGATGTGTCTTTCACAAAGTTGTTGAAATTATTGAAGGCACAATTGCCACCATGTGGGACTCTTCCAAAATCTTTTTAACTGACAAAAAAATTTATAAGAAGTCTCGGCCTCACATACCAGAAAATCTACGAATGTCCTAATGAGTGTTTTTTGTATTGGAAATATCATGCTTCTGATAGAGTTTGTCATATATGTGGTACTAGCCGTTACAAAGATAAGACGTCCAGTGAAGGCAATAATGCGACATCATCCAATACTGGTAAAAAGATACATGCAAAAGTTATGTATTATTTTCCATTAGGTCCAAGACTTCAAAGGTTGTTTATGTCTCATCACACCTCTAAATTTATGGTTTGGCATTCTGAAAAGAGACCAAAAGATGGAGTTCTACGCCATCCTGCAAATTCTCTTGCTTGGGCAGAATTAGACAAAGTTGATCTAAGTTTTGCATCTGAAGGTCGAAATATTTGCGTGGGTATTGCTAGTGATGGATTCAACCCTTTCAATGATGGAATCCACAGTACGTGGCCTGTTATCACTACTGTTTATAACCTTTCTCCTTAGTTATGCATGAAAAAGTTGTACATGATGTTAACATTGTTTGTACCTGGCCCTAAATCTCTTGGAAATAATATAGATGTGTACCTTCAACCTCTTATTGAAGAATTGAAACAATTATGGGAAGTAGGAATTCCTACTTACGACACATTCTAGAAAGAGGTTTTTCAAATGAGGGCTACAGCATTATGGACTATAAATGACTTCCCTGCATATGCTATGTTATCTGGATATAGCACAAGGGCATATAATGCTTGCCCAACTTGTTGAGAAGAGACAGATTCTATGAGGTTGCCTCACGGAAAGAAAGTGATCTACATGGGGCACCGAAAGTGGTTTTCGGATGATCATATTTTCAGGACATGGTCAAAAAAAATTAATGGATTGAAAGAGTTTCGTAGACCACCCTCAGCAAATACAAGTTTAGATTGTTTAAGAGAGATTAGTGCATTGAGATTCAATGAAACAAGAGGAAGTGAATCCAGTCATAAAAGAAAACGAGTCGAAAATAATGATAACCCAAGGTACACTAGACCGTGGAAAAAGAAAAATATTTTCTTTGAGTTGTCTTATTGGAAATACTTATTACTACGCCACAATATGGATGTCATGCATGTTGAGAAAAATGTTGCAGACAGTGTCATTGGGACTTTGCTAGGAATTAAAGATAAGACTAAAGATAGCATGAATGCTCGCCTTGACATGGTATACATGGGTATTAAACATTCACTCCATCCCTAGCCATGTGGTGCTCGAACATTGTTACCTCCAGGAAAATTCACGTTAACCAATCATGAGAAGATATTATTATATCAAATACTTAAATTGACTCGAGTTTCAGATGGATTTTCATCGAATATTTGAAATTGTGACAGAGTTAAAGAAAGAAAATTGGTTAATCCCAAGACTCATGACTTGCATATTATCATGTAATTTCTACTTCCGGTCGCAATCCGCCACTCAGTGTACACTGACTTAGCCAATGTGTTATTAGAGCTCAGTGCCTTTTTCAGACAACTATGTACTAAGATTGGAACACTAGACCATTTTCGGGATTTGTCAAAACGGATTGTTGAAACACTTTGCAAGTTAGAGATGTTAATGCCTCCTTCATTTTTTGACATAATGGTACACCTTCTAATACACTTGGTGGATGAAGCAGCAATTGCAGGACCAGTCCAATTCCGATGGATGTATCCGATCGAGAGGTAAAATTTATTATGTTTATATCTTTTTATGTTTATTATGTTTATTGCATACTTACTTTACTACATTAGTACTATATTCGTCCTGACGCATGTTTTCTTTAAAATTTTATTTATGTACGTACATGATTTAAAAAAATATGTGCGTAATTTTTGTCGACCGGTGCCAAGTATTGCAGAGGGACACATAGTTGAAGAGTGTCTTTCCTTTTGTACAATGTATTTTTCTGATGGAGTTAAGTCAAAAAGAACAAGGATTGGGCAAAATGCTGATGATCCTTGGATTGTTTCTCGTGAAGGTTTACCATTATTTGTACAAAGGGGAAGGTCAATACAGCGGGGACATGAGTTTAAACTTACACCTGAAGAACAACTACGTGCACATAGTCATGTATTGATGAATTGTCTTGATATCAATCAATATTTAAAGTAAAAAAATTTCTATTAAGAGATGTCTCGTTATATTACATTATGCATTACTGATTTGTGATTTTGTTAGGGATCATGTGGCCAAAACACGATAAAATCGCCCGAGGCGCAGGACTATATTGGAGGCCGAAAGACAAGCAAGACAAACATTTCATGATTATATTCGAGAAGTGGTAAGTAATTCGTTTCTATAAACCTCTTCTTCTTTTTTTGTTTTTCTTCTTGTTATAACAAATGATGCTCTACATGCTTATATATGATACAAATAGAGGAAAAAGTAAAACGACGAGAAGATGTCCACCCTGACATCTGAGCTTTGGCTCTAGGACCAAGTTTTACTGCAATGTGCTACACCAAATATGTCATGAATGGGTTTCAGTTTTTTGTCAAATCCATTGACGAAAAATCAAATACTCAAAATTTTCCGTGTGTTTGTTAAAACTAAGGTGAATAATTATGCTAGTGTGCGAAATATGAAACCAAAAGATGGTTTGCAAGACTACTATGGCGTATTACAGGCATCATTGAGTTAGACTATCATCTTGATTGGAAAGTCTTATTATTTGATTGCGATATAGTTGATAACAAAGTTCGTAACAAGGGAATCAAAACGGATAAATATGAAACTTTGATCCTCTACTACCAAAGTCGAACACTCTTATTCTTGCATCACAAGCATTACAATTTTTCTATATCGAAGACCCAACATATTTAAATTGGCCAAGAGATTTGTTTGATATAGATACAGACATTGAACCTGACCCTTATCATAATCAAAATGTGGTAGTCATAATTTCCAATAACGATGGTATAGAAAGAACATATGTGGAAGGTGTCTTCATAGCTGAGTTAATGGATATCGATGAGCCGAATGTGGACATTATTAGCAACAAAATATCCCATTTTTAGTTTAGATACATATATCATACATGTCATGTTGTCCTTATTATTTTTATTCACCACATATGAACATAAAGCATTGAACGTATCAACCATTTCATATAGACACACCACACTTGTTGCATCTTATTTTCATGGTTTCACATGTACTTAAGTGTTCTGAAGAGTATAGCTCAAAATGGTTTGCACCAATTTCTGTTTTTAATGTTTCCTTTTGTCTATAGATGAGTTACTATGAACAAAACAAATATGATGACAGTGAGACCCAAGATGTCGGTGGTGAGTATCATCAACAATATGATGGAAGTGAGACATAAGATGTTGGAGCTACAAAAAGAAGAAGTGCAGGGGTCCGAATCAAAAGAACTGAGCAATGGAAGGAAGAGAAATTCTAATTTGGAATGATTATGGACAACCAATTGGACCACGATTGAAAGTGGCTCGATTTGCAAGATTCTTGGGCATTATGGCTAAAGATTTTACATTGTATCCTATCAGCGAAAAGACTTTCGTAATTTCAACAAAAGTGATAACCATGAAAGGGCATGGCAGCGTGTAAAGGTGATACTTTAATTTTTTCATATATTCATTACCATAGATGCCTTGTATATGTACTGTTTAAATGCATTTTCCTTTCTTTTCCTTTTGTAGAATACTATTGACCTGAGAACTCCAAGGATTGTATGTTTGGAAGAAAAAATTAAGGAAGTAGTTCATACTAAATTGAATAAGCGGTGGAAGCATTGGAAGTCTAAATTGCGACTCAAATACTACAAGCTAATTATGAACTCTCCTTGTAGATTTGAGAATCCTAATGATGATCGTATTGATGATGGACAATGAAAATTGTTTGTGAAGAATGAGGAAGATGAGAGACATCAAATAAGTAATAGCTATTTCTCAGTTTACAAGTTATGTTTTTGTCATTGATTAACACTAGAGAAAATGCAAGAGAATGTGCACATTAACATAAATAACCGATCTCAGAAGAAAATGAACCAGACAACAGGAACTCGAACATATACAAATGTGGCTTATGAATATGTAAGCAACATCTACAAAGTAAATGTGTAGTGTTAGTGTTTAAGAGGCCTTTGCTTAAATGTGTAGTGTTAGGTTTAATTATGTAACGTGGTCCTTTAGTTGTTTATATCTCAACTCTCTATTTTTATGTTTGTTTAGATTTCTATGTTTTATGTTGCTACATAGAGCACTACTTCTTTTTTTTCTGTTTTGTTTGGTGAAAGTTAGCTAGTCAACTATGTTTTTCCTTCTCATTCCTATGTGAGATTGATTTTACATGAATTTTCTATTGATTCTTCCATTTAGAGACAATTTGATCTGTTGTCCACTCAATCTGCAGATTACCCAAACAAAAAATGGTGTTTATTTGTTTGTGTTCCTTGACTTCCTTTACATGTTTGATACCGAAATAGTTTATAATATTTTTATTTGAGGCTATAAATATTGTATCATATTGTTGGACTACAGTAAGATGTCTTTAATTGAAATAATATACAACTTCTATCAATATAGTTTATGTGCTGATAGATTTATTCATAGTATAACTTGTGTTATTAAGCTTATTTCGATTTAGCACAGATGTACTGCAAATTTCTAGCATTATTGGAGATATTAATTGGTTAAGTACTCAACTATCACTGACATATGATGATGGTGCTCTTCTATGGCTTTAGCAATATTATCAATTGAATAGAAATTAAGTTGCAATATATACTTTTGTGCAGGAAATTTAATTTGGAAAAAAAACTAGATAGGTGGGAACTATTCAAAATAACACACCAACGAAAAGGAACCCAAGAACCTATTGATGCAGCAACTGCAAAGGCAATTGTAAGTTTCTAATTGTTCTGTTTGTTCGCTAATTTTACTTCAAAAAGCATGAAATAATCTTCCAACTAGGTTTGTGGAGTTTGAGCTTTATTAACATATGATTGGTTTGAAAATTAAAAATGTGCTTCCAACTAGGCTGGTTATAAAGAAGCTGAGCAAACGAGATTAAGTATGAACATTGACATCACTCTTCCGAAGATACATGAAGAAATGTATGTTAAAGTTCTTGGTAATGAGAAGGAAAATAGAGTAAGGGGCTATGGAGCAGAAGTTTCTTGGGATGACGTGCTTGGAAGTTTCGTCAAGATTTTATCGATTTTGTTTTTCATGAAATTTGTTACGATAAAGTTATAGAGTTTATAGATACAAGTTTTTGGCTACGTCAAGTGTTGAAATCGGAGTCATGACGAAGAAGATAAGATCAGCGAAAATTTTACGAAAATATCGGAAAACATTTTTTATTGCAAAATCACGGGTATAAATATGTGTTTCTATTTTGGGAAAGTGAGGAATTTCCATTTTTTGAAGTGGGTTGACCCGCGTTGACTCGACCTCCAGCGGCCAAAATCGTCGCCGAAGGCAACGACGGCAGTGCGTCGGATTTCAGCCACCTCCGACCGTGATTCTTGGTGAAAACGATTAGGTTCTTCTCCTCTAACAATTGGTGGGTACATCTGAAAGGACCCAATCCCGATTCATTTACTTAAACCGGAACCAAACCCTTTCGAAAATACGAACCAACAAAATTTTTCAAAATTTTGGCAGAGTTTCGTTACTAGCGTGGAATTGCATAAACCTGCACCCTGAAAATAACACTTCATCCTATGCCACAAAAGCCAAACCGTGGGCACTAATCCCATCCGGATTTCTCAACATCAATATAATCAATAACAGTAAACAAATTGTACTATGTATATATATATCCGAGAAAATCCGTATAAACATGTATCAGAATGTATCAGAGCGACCTCTAGTATAAAATATATACAACATATACATCAGTAGGCGAAACAAGAACCTACTGGAAACACAGGTAGCTCAGATCACTAGCCTCCAAACCGCGACGTAACACAGCATAATCCGAACTGCAAACTGGGCACGAAAATCGAAAAGCCCAGGGGAAAGGCAAATAAAACGTTAGAGTGAGTGGACGAAAATAAACATATGCCTTTCACCAGTTTATATACATACTCAATGTAAAACAGTGCGAGTTCGGAAAACATAGATATAAGGAGGTTGTCGGGCGACCTCTCAAACCCGACGTCAGGTGAATCGCTCAAACCTGACGGTGATAGGCCAGAGGACCTCTCAACCCTGGCGGCATATAGGGGACCTCTCAACCCTGCCCAGAGGACCTCTCAACTCTGGTGGACTACCGGTGATCAACCGAGTAGTCGAAGCATCGATGCAATAATGCCATCACCAATAAATATAAACAATACCTCCAAATACAACATTTATATATATAACGATATCGTATAAAGTAAATACGAGAATCATGAAATCCACGAACTCGCAAATCAACAGTGAAAACATAAACTTGTCCACTCACTGGTCTGCTAGCGCGAACTCGCGCTAATCTCGTAGTCCGGCGGAAGATCCCTCGCCTGAAGCACGATCACGGTCCCAATCCCCTGAATATATTCATAAAACATAACTGATCAATATCGTAATCCACAACACTGTACTGATGCACGGAAACCAACCGTTCCCGGAAATACGAAATGCAGTACAAAATGAATTACGGAAATCCCGAAATCCCTACTCGAAACCTCGTCTGAAAATCGGCTAATCAAATCGACCCAAAAACCTCTGGACGACGATCAGGGCGCGATTTCGAGAAAAACGACATTAAAATTATCAAAATCTGAAAAGTTGACTTTTCCCACCGGAGCGCCGCCGTTGACCACCGCCGCCGGCGGCGGAGCACCGTCAACGATGAAATCCCACGGCGAGATTCTCCAGATTCCAAGGTCTCATCAAGGCGAATCACTTCCTCTTCTACCCCGTAGCTCAAATCCTACCGGAACCCGTCCAATTAAGCCAAAACAATTCGGAATCCATACTCTCCGGTGACCTAATCGGAGCACCCCGAAAACTCATCTTCAAGCCCAAACAAACACATGGGAAGACTCACCAAGGCAAGGGGAGTCTAACCCCCCTAACCTCCACCACCAAAAATCGCCGGAAAACGGCCGACGAGTTTCGACGGAAACCACAAAATCGACCCGATTCGGGTCCAAACAAAACGTAATCAATTTCATTCAAACCAAGTATCAATCGACATAAAATCAAGAGGAAAATCTATTGATACCCTTTACAAGGTCGGAGGTGGCCGGAAAGTCGGTCGTCGGACGGCAAGCCGAAACGGGAAAGTTCCTTTCTCTGGTCAACGGTCAACAGTTTTCCAAAACAGAAAGTCAACTCAGTCAATGCCCGAAATGAAATTCTCGACTATTTCTCGACTTTTCGTATATTTATACTCGCGCCTCGGGTCAATCGACGGTCCAAAACGAATATACGAAATGATTCGGATAAACTCGAAACAAACGGATAAACTCGTCGGAAACCGAAACTTCAAATAATCATAAAATATTCCTCGGTTATCGGAAAAATCTTCCGGAACCGCCCACGAACTCGAAATCATGTACTCTACCATTTCCGTGAAGACACTCAACTCAAATTCTCGACCAAAAACATAGTCGCAAATCGAATCGGCAAACCACATATACGACAATAAACCGCGACTAACCTCAATCTCGAGAATCGTGCCGAATATGCATCAGATTCTGGTTCGGGTCGTCACAACATCTTCGACGTTGGTGGCTGGAGGGAGAATCAAGGCCGAGAAAGTGTCGGATTCCTGGTGGTTTTTGTCGGCAACGGTGGCGGCGCTCACGGCGGCGTTGGACGTCGAATCTAGAGGGGTTTTGAAGCCTTGGAAGAGATGGATCGATTGCGATGGGTCTCGGACCCTACCATGGTCGGAGGACGACGAATGGAGGAAATGAAATTCAGTGAGGGTTTGGAACTTCAACGGTTGCTCGATTTGGAGCCGGTGGGATTTCGACCGTCGCCGGCTGTGGTGCGTGGCCCCACGTGCCGCCGCGCACCGAGGAGCTCCGGCGAGGTAGAATTTTTTGTAAAGTTTTATGTCGTTCCGCTCGTAATATCGTGACGAACGCAATGGATTACGAGTTAGCAGGCCGTGTCAGATGATTATTATGTCGATTAACAGGTTATGGCTTTATGAATATCTCAGCATTATACGGTGAATGGACGTTTATTTATTTTCACAGTTGCTGCGAGTTCATATTTACACAGATTTACAATCTCTTGTATTTTATTACAGTCGAGTTTGAAGGTATGTTTGTGATGACTTTATTTTCAGCATCGATACTTTGACTAGTCGGTTGATCACTGACTAGTCGGGTCAGACCAGGTTAGGACAAATGTCCTATCAACCCAGATTTTCTCGGGATAGGACAAACCCCCTAGACGATCCCATCACTCCTTTTTATTTACAGTCTTGGAGACGCTCCGGATTAGGACAAACACCCTGAGCGTCCACCTTCATATTTTATTTCAGTTTATTATATTTGAACTTGATTTATTTTTACATAAATTAGCGAAAATGTATGTTATTACATATTTATCGTTTTACAGTTTACATTATTTTTGTCCACTCATTCTCACATTTTATATTTTAAATGTCTTTCCTAGGCCTTTCCGGTTTCCCGTGTCCAAGTTGCAGTACTTCTCCTGAGCTGAATTTTGATCCCTTGAGGCTTTGAGTCTACCGGGTTATCATACTTTTCTGTAGGTTTCGGCCCACTAGCAGTGTATTTTCATATGTTTTATTCTGCTCCTAAAAGTCGCTCTGGACACTAGTGTTGTAAATATTTTTCAGTGTTGGTAATGAATTGTTAATATTGCTATATTATGAGTTTTCAGTTCCTATATTATTCTTCTAACATTTTAATTAATTTACTTTCTGCACTTTATTGAGAAATCTGGATGGACATCGGTGGTCCACAATATTGTATATGAGAAATTCGAAGTGTGATTTTCTTGCAAATTTCTGGTATATCACTTCATAGAAGAAATTATGTCAACAAATTTACAGAAATTCGTAGTTTAAGTTTTGTCGTTAGGGCGTGATCCTAAATTACTAGTTAATCTAGGGTTTGGTCCTTTCAGGGAAGCACGTATGATGCAAAAATTTTAGAGTAAAATTGCAGAGCACAATAGAAGGATTGAAGAGAGGTTTGAATTAAGGGTCACAGAATTTGCCTTAAAAAAAAGGGAGAAATGTTGAAGGAATGTGGAATACCCACTGATACACAAGACAATTCAATACAAACATTATCTCAGTTTCCACATGACATGTTTCAAATGCGATTGACCTTGGAAAACAAAGATGTCCACCGTCCCGCATTGTCTGCTGGATGCTCTTATACGCAAATGGATTGATTTGGTAAGTATACAATATATTACTCTGATCTTTTATAAAACATAGTTAGTGTTGTAGAATGATAATCTTTGATATTGATCAATATATATATATATATATATTTGTCTTGTAGGAATCATGGAACAAGAAGAGCGCATCATAATGGTTAATATGGTTGACATCTAGAATGTTTCGATCATGCTAATAAAACACTAGGATTTGATCTTTGTTATTTTAGATTTAGTACTTTTCATCTGGTTTGGTATCAAACCAGCAGCAGACATGTTGATGCTTTTATGTAGTTTTGATACCTTAATTTAAATGTTGGTTTTTGATTATTTCTATACTTATTTAGATTCTGCATATCGATTTGGATCAAATTAGAATTCCAGGTTAATATAATATTAAATTAATTGTATTAATTACTATTGTAATTTTTTTTGAAATAAAATAAAATTCAAAGGGCACTAATTTGATAACGGTATCCCGTGTATAGCTAATGCAGGATATTATCATTTATATTTAAAAAATAATTACAATAAATAAAATATATATTAAAAAAAAGTAATTCGGTTTATGAAAAAACATTAAATATAAATATATAAAAAATGAGGAGAGAGAAAAGTAATTATTTAAAATAAAATTTGGATATTAATAAAAATGAACCCTGAAACTATAAGTGTATCCTTTAGTTACTAGAGCCTGCAATAGAGGATACATTTTTCAAATCCGTGGCTGTATTGTACCTAAAAAAATTTAGATACGGTATTAGTATGTTTTAATAGCATAAGATACAGATTACTATAAGTATTCTATGATCCTTTTTCTAGTAGTGATAATGGGGATCAGACTTCTTTCATTGGTTTGACTTCGAGTATTATTTCATTCAAACAAAATATTCATAAATTTTAAGAAAGCAATAGAAATCACAATGTTCGATCTTAATTATTAATTTCAACCAAGCTATTTTCGAAGTGTATATGAAACACTTGCATGAGATTAAGTTGGATACAAGTCTAGATCGAATATCGATCATGAGGAAGCTACTCGTAGCAACTCCTTCACCTTTTCAACGTATTGAGCAATTGCTTCTTCTTGTGTCTTCCCTGAGAGAAACATGAGTAACACATTAATTAGATGTATAATATGCCACAATTTTTAAGAAAAAGGTTTAAATCCTTTTGAAAATAGTCCATCGATCAGGAGAATTATAGGGTTCTAGGTTACCTTCAACGGCTTTCCATGCATCCCATTTGGCCCTCTCCGTTGGGCTAAAGAACCCAGGTCGACCTGTACGTATCACCAAAATAACGATAAAAGTGTAGCGTACGTGTATTATGCTAATCGTGCAATTGATCGATCAAACTAATTAAAAGACTTACTGGTGGTAACGGAGCCAATGGTTGCTTGCTTGTAGAGGCCGTATAGTACTAGTTTATCTGCATCCTTTGTCGTTGGGGGTAAAGACTTGGCCTTCTCTGCATACTCTTTGAACTCATCCTATTCAATACACGATGCAAATTACGATAAAGCTTTAGAGAGAGAGAGAGAGAGAGAGAGAGAGAGAGAGAGAGAGAGAGAACCTG
Source organism: Geum urbanum (assembly GCA_946800695.1). Lineage (NCBI taxonomy): Eukaryota > Viridiplantae > Streptophyta > Magnoliopsida > Rosales > Rosaceae > Geum > Geum urbanum. Next base: position 9,278,316 of record OX326997.1, read on the forward strand.
AAGAGCCTGAGCCATTGTAGAATGATAAGAGAGAATAGTGATTGCAGTACGTGAAGGTAATTAGGTAGTTTGAATGAATGGTTGTGGGTCTTTTTATTGATCGATCTTCCTCTATCTATGTGGTGGGCGAGATTGACAAAGAAGTTTTTGTATGCATGCGTCTAGCTACGTATTTAATTAGATGATTACAATGATCGATCCTGGAAAACATAACCTGGATATGATCGTGGTGTAATTTTGTATAGTTAGTTCCAATAGTGCATTCTAGAACATTGACAGGACTTACCGAGAATTAAAAACCGGTACGTACTACTGGTCCACATCCACCAAAATAATTCGATCCCCGCTCGATCATTATTTTCAGTTGTTTCTTCTGGAACAAGATACATATATATACACACGCTGGGTACAGTTATACCATAGATTTATATGATGACTGATTATATATATATATATATAGTGCGCACAAGCTTGCATGCATGTACCTATCGATTGCAGAGGACAATTGCATCTGATAATGCATGGTATTGTTACTCTTGTCCTTTTTGTAGGGTACTTGAGGCCGAATGAGCGAGGTTAAAAGTTTTCGAGCATGCACAGTGAGCAGTGATATAGAGGACGAACAGCTAATTCAGCTGGACAATCTAGCATATGCATAGTTACGTATGGTCGATTTCTTTCTCCTAGCTAGCTGCCAATCAAGCTCGTCCATTTGTTATTTACGTCGTCATCTTCTTCAAAAGTGGGATTATATACTTATATATATGCAGACACTACTTAAATTAAAAAAAATTACTTGCAGACACTAATTAAATTAAACAGTATAGCATATCAAACAATATGCAAAAGAAAAAGAAAGTACCTCATTGAAAAACATATCAACATTTGCACGTTTGATATAGATTAGGTAACATAAATCCAATACAAATTAAAATAACCTTTTTACTCAAATAGAAGCAAAATCTTTAGTGATAGAATCTGCATCATAATTCTCAGCCAATTCCTTTTTAATATGGACAACTATGTTGTCAGCCAAGAAGTCATTCTCCATCTTATTGTGCAGTATTGTTTTGATAAGTTTCATAACTAAAAATGCTCTTTCTGTAGTCGTCGCAGAAACTGGCAAAGTCAAAATAAAGTGAATCAACCGATCAATCATCATGTATCTCTAAGATCTTTTTGTTTCAACAAATCCTCAGCATAACTCAACAAGATTAGTCACATTTTTTAACACCTCACGATGGGGGACATCAGCATAGATCATCAACTCACTTCTCAGACTATGTAACTCTTGTGTTGTAAAATTTTGAGGATAAAACTTTTCTGCAAGCTTTAAAATATTATCAATCTTAAATGCCTTAAAACCATCTGCAGGGTCAACCGATGAGTTCAGAATAAGAAGTTCCATTATTTTTTCACTGAACCTGGCATTTAACTCCACCAATTGAAAATATATTGCTGCATAGAATATGTCAACAAGGTAATGATGCTCAGTTGTTATACTTTTTTGCTTACAGAAATGACGACGTGTACTCACATTGTATTGACCATCCATAGCAGGTATATCAATATCGTGTTGCTTGCAAAAAGACTCAACTTTTTCAAGAAAATCTTCCAACCATCTTCTCTCAATCAATTTCTAAAGAGAACTCACTGTAACTTCCACTATATTCATTGCATTCAAGATACCCTAAGATTTATGCTATAATTCTCGACATAAGACATCGGGAAATCTCATAATGTCTTTCAACAAATGCAAGATGAATATAAACTTGAATGACCTTATTGCACTATAAGCATCATCATCTTCTGCCCGTAAAGACTTTATTGAAGTATCATCCATAACGGGTTGTACATGAAGCATCATACTTATCAATGAAGTCACAAACAAAATTATAATGAGAACCCCAACAAGTAGCTCCAAGTCGATGCAAGGTACCTATTTGGTTTAGTCCTATGCCAGTTTCCCGCTCTCTGGCTAACACCAGTTATGTAAAATGCATTACTTGAGCAACATGAAATTCATGGATACGTTTGGAGAATCACAAATAGCATTGATGATTGTACACAAGGAAGAGAAGAAATTCCAAATAGGCCGGATCAACTTTGTTGGAAGCTGCAACCAAGGTTAATTGTAATTGATGAGCAAAACAGTGTACATAATATGCATATGAATAATCCCTCATAAACAAGGCTTGTAGCCCGTTCCATTGACCTCTCATATTGCTCGCGTCATCATACCCTTGACCACGCATTCTTTCGACTTGCAAATTATGATGGAGGAGAAATTTACATATCTCCTGATGTAGTGTCTCCGCAGTAGTGTCTTCAACCATCACAATATCAAAAAAAATGTTCTTTTAGAAAGCCCTATTTGTCAACAAATCTCAAAATAATAGTCATTTTCTCCATATGAGAGGTGTCTCGTGCTTCATCAACAAGTATACAAAAATAAGAATCCCCCAACTTCTTCACGAATATGCTTTCTCACCTTATTTGCAAGGATATTAAGAAGTTGCTTTTGGATTGTAGGTAAGGTGTACGTAGCATTTTTTGGGGCATTTTGCAACACAACTCTAGCAACTTCATCATTAAACTTTGAAGTATGCTTTATAATTTCCATACAATTGCCACGGTTTTTTTAGTCTAAAGATTCATCATGACCTCGATAAGCACATCCTTGATATGCAAGAAAACGAACAGCTTCAATAGTTATCTTCAATCTCAACCTAGTCTTCAAAATTTTCTCTCTGTTTTGACGGTTCATAATTATTATGTGGTGAGTATGGAAGCCTAATGTGCTTTAGAAATACACAATCATCTCCATCTTTAAATCTTTTCCAGACATTAAATCCACCAGTAACAAGTGATTGATTCACTTTTGGACCATTTGCCAAAAAAAAGCATGGGAAGCATAACGCTTTGTGGATAGAAGGAGAGTACTCTAACCATGGCCAATCTGTAAACCAAGAATAATTGAACCGACGATATTGTCTTCCTAATCGAGTGCTTGGATACTCAAAAAGTTTAGGCTGGTATGGCCCCAAGATTATATAAGCACGTCGAATTGGTCACGTTGATTAATAGGATGTTCCAAATTATTGAAAACAAAATTTACATCTTCAAGAGTCTGAGAAGTGACATGAGGTTGCTCATTCGGTATTGTATTACCAATAGAAGATGAAGGAGGAGCAGGAATATGATCATTAGGTGTTGAATCAACAATAGGAACAAATTCTCTAACCTTGGCTATTGGAGAAGTGACATGATGATGCCTTAGTAGATGCAAGAGGCGGCACATTGCTACTCTGACCTTCTCTAACTTTCTTGAACCATGAATGAAGAGTTTTTACTTTCTTGATTGGGCGATTAGAATCAGACATAATATAAGTACCTAATCGTTACAATGACAAATTCAACAATTATAAGATCAAAAGTTAAGTGCACCCACTGTTTTAACAATTGATTGAGCATTTAAGCTTTTGTTCTATTATAGAAACTCAATAACAACGTGATTCAATCCTAGTTCACAACTCAGAATCAAACAAGGATATATAATATGACTAATATATGTAATTGAAGAAGAAAGAAGATTAGAGGCTCACCGTGTTGGTTCCAACAACAACGTTTTGGTTGGAGAGTGAGACTTCAATCGGCGACTTCATCCCAAAAAATTATAGCCAATAAGAAAAGTTAGAAAACGGGATAAGAATAATAAGATGACAAGGTTGACCTAATATACCAAAATGTGACCTCCCAAATTCCCAGTACCTCTTAGGAGTCTTAGCATAAGAAGAAATAGAATAAAATTATTAAATGTACTCTCCTCTTAGAATAAAATTAATAACTATCCATATTTGATACCGATCTTTGACTTCTTTGTGCTTGTCATCGATCAAATCATAATTGAAATAGGAAAAATTTAAAATGCCCAAATTCAAATAATATGTGGGCTAATGTTTTTTTATTTTTTTTTATAAATGGCTAAGAATAAAAATTTGAGGAGGGAGGGGTAATTTTTAAAATTTGATTTTTTGAACTAAAATTATGCTACCAAGTACTGTTTTTTCAAAAGTTAGGGGGGTTATACGTAGATCACTCTAATCTGTATGTAACTACGCATTTGTATGTAAGCAAGCCTATTAATACGTACATGATCGAGTCCGATCATACATAATTTTTCTTTCACGTTTGAGCGTAATCGCCCTAAGTTCACCTCGATCTCTAATTAGCGAAATTTTGATCTGATCCGGCGCTCCTAGTGCACACTAATATATATGGCGTTGATTCACCATCGAACCACTAGTACGTAATATGTTTATTAGACTTTTGCGGTTTTACTTTGACATGCATTATTATGTATCTATGTTTGTGATCGATGTCACACATTCTCCCCGTGCCATATCATACGAATATTCATACATATAGGTCAATAATTTCAAACTTTAACGTACGAAATGTTGAAAACGAATATGATGCATGTTCGTATCAAGAACCTTGAGATTTACATAAGTTGATAATGACGACATTTTCCTCGATCCTGAGCTCGATCAATACGTGAGTTCGGAACCGAATCTTAGCTAAGTTAAGTTCCTCATCACAGAGATACAAAATCATCGATCGCATTCTGATATGTACCCATCATATATAATATACTTCATAAGTGATATATCGATTAGAAATATACCTACCTAAGTAGCTGGTGGGAGATCAACGTCGTAATTGGATGACAACCTGATCGAACTACCTGCTATATTTTGTTAAGGGTCGTGTATCACTCGTATGAAACTTCAGCATATGCATTTGGCCTAGCTATGAGCGAGATCGAAGTCGTGGAGCACGATAAAACAATATATAAAAGCATACATGCCATCTCCCCCACTTATAACGAAAGGAGGAAGAAGAAGACGAATATTATAAAGTCCCGCGTGTTTAGTGGAAACTGCAACATTTGCCTCCAGATTGTCTCCTATATAGAGAACCAACCCTGGAGATTACAGATAATCATTGAAATCATTGGGTCTTTAAAAACATATAACTCTGATCTCCAATGTTAATTACTTAATTTAATCAAACAACAATTACAACCAACAAACAAGATGACCGAGAAGAATGAACTGTACGTGCTTAAGGTACATGGACGAGTACTAAAGTATTTCATTTTTGAAAGCACTAAAATATCGATATGGTCATTTTTATTTTTTTTCCGATCAATGTGAAAATTACAAATATAAACCACAGTTTCTCCCTCTTCAAAAAGATCACAGTGGAAGGCAAGAAACTCTGGGATAGTAAAGTACAAAGCCAAGAATTATGATCTTGAATATGGTGACCAACACCAACTAAACTATCCCGACAAAGAAATTTGTTTCACGAAAAACTAAGATTAAAGGTGATGGCAGGAAAAAACTTGGTTAGTTGCAAAATGTCCTGGACCATAGTATGGTATTCTCCATGGGGTGGAAATGGCCGCATTAAGAGCATCAATCGAAAGCTGTGAATCTCCTTCCACGAAGATTTTAGGTCATGGCCAAGGACGTGGGAACTACTAAAGAAGAAGAAGGGAGCGAGTTTGTCACGGGGTTAGGGTCATTGGAGTTTTAAAACGATGAGTTAGTGACGTGTCATTCACTATATGGTTGTTTTCACTTATTTAAGATCAATATCAGAATTTTATTTTATATAATTTATTAATTATTGTTATTAAATTTTAATTGTATGTATAATTAATTTTAATGAAATAAAAATTTAATTGAGAAATATTTTGATGATTACTTGAAGAAAAAATCAATTATTCAAATGTGTCACGTGACAATCAGGTCAAGAGAAAGGGTCAGAACTGACCAAGTGATCAACTCAAGGGAGTTCTTGCGTAGACAAGAAACCATGAGTGGAAAATGTATTTTTCAGATTTTCTACTTTTTAGGGGGCAGATAGATGCCACAACTAAGTTAAAATGGATGGATGGATAAACTTAATCTAGCTAAAGCTTCACCTACCAATAAGGTCTTTGGTATGACACCTCAAAAGAGGATTTCATTGTCCACTACCACGATGTTTTTCTTTTTCTTTTTCTTTTATCTAAATAATTAACATAAGTTTCCTGAGTACGGAATTATGAAGAAGAAAAAAATTTATGAACTTTGATTGGATCGATGATCGTTTGTACAGGATGGCATGACAACCGTACGTAACTCGATCAGTTCTAATCAAATACTATATACAGACAAAAAAAGTACACCTATAACGTGCAAAATACTTGTTGAACTTAAATAAATAGTGCATAAGATAAACTAGATCATAGATCTCTCTTATACATTCGTGTTTCATACATCGCAGAAATTCTTCAAAATAGGTTCTCTTGTTTATTATGTTCAACTTGTGACAAAGACAATGCCAAGGAGATTCGTCCACTTACTTAATAACTTGATGTCTAATCCATAATTTAATTGGCATGACCCATATGGGTTTGGTTTATATACTTTTTTTATAACGAGTAAGCTAGTAGGAAACTGAGAAAATGATATGTCAAACTCAAACGAGAATCTTATTGGCAATTGGATTAAGATTGGGTTAAGATCATATTAGTTTATCTATCATCTTGTCTCTTGGTTCTTTCTCTGCCTTTCTTTTGTTTGCTAGGTAACAAAATACAATATCTTCCATTAGTGTGATTTGAAATTGGAATCTAATCTATATAGATAAATATAAAAGTTAAGTTTTCTTATATGGGACAATAAGTATTATTGTACTAGATAGATCATACGGTAACTTATTAGGCGATGTTTCGCTTATAAGAAGTACCCAACGATGACCCAATTAAAAGGGAATCTAATTGTTTTATGGTTACTGACATTCATTATATGACATCTAAAAAATAGACATAGACTTCGATGAATTCAATTATCCATGGTTCAAATATTATGTCTATAAGTAGAAATTTAAATTTGTACGTATTTATTTACAAGAATTTTCATCACAATTACGAACGAGTTTAAATTTGATGATTTATAAAGTTTTAAGTATCGTAAAAAAAATAAACTTACGCATTGAAAACAAAACAACTAACAAAAAGCATTGGCGTTGGATAGCGTGCCCACATGATACAGCTCCATTTTCCTGAATCTCCTTTTGGGAATATGGTTTTCCATTTGGTGCATAAACTACAAAACTGAGGATAAGGAAAATAAAAACTAGAAAAAACATGTATATATTGCATCGAACTGTTGAAGTATGATAAGCAAAGGAGTGGGCCCACATGGAACGGAAGAATTAAAGCAGGAAACAGTAGCAGAGCAAATCGAGCAAATCAGTAGGTTCGTGGCGCTGGTTAGGTTCGGAACCTGACTGCCCAGATCTTCCGAGCCTCACTTAACACGCGTCGAGGCTTTATTCGCCTGACAACGACTCTCTATAAGTGTCCCTCCCATGATTATATTTTATATAGATTTTTGGCTTAGATTCCACGTTTGCTAGATATCGTGTACTATTTATTACGTTCATCTGTTTTTTGTCATAGGAAACCAGACATCGTACCTATTTTCAGTAACTTTATTTACTGAATAACTGCAATAATAACAGGTAAAATCGATGAAAATTTGTTGAAAAAATTATTCAAATGATTACTTATCTTTGTCATGTTTGACATTTTAATCGCTCTAATTTTTAAAACATCACTTTAGTCACTAAATTAATTATCTATATATCACTTTAATCACTATATTTTAAATAAACATAACTTTAATCACAAAACGAATTATCTATATATTACTTTAGTCACTATGTTACCCCTCAAATATCAAAAATTTGACATATAAAACTAATGGACTGGCCAAAGTGATACACATAAGTAAAGTTGAGTGACTAAAATGATATTTTGGAAAGTAGAGTGACTAACGTGTTGACCGTGACCAAGATGAGTGATCATTCCAATAATAATCTATGAATTTATTAGGTATTTTACCATGTCTATAAATATGTTTTATTTGCGATCACTACTAGAAAAAATACTTTAGCCGATGAATATAATTAAAACAGGCCGAGGACTTTTTTTTTCGTCGACTAAAGTTTTTACTCATCGGGGATTTAGCCAATGGGCACTACCAGAAATGGAGACATTACTGGCGACCTCCCGTCACCGGCCTTGTCTATTTTTTTCGCCGGAATTGTCATTACCGGCGACAAGTCGCCGACAATGACGTCGCCGGAAATCCCCCGCCGTGGCCGGAATGTGAGACATTGCCGGCGACTGAGGTCCATGTCGCCGGCAATGTCTGGAAAAATTTTGAAAAAAAAACGCGGTTCTGGATTGGGCCCAATTCCAGAACCTGCATTGAAAGACATAAACCGTACAATCATACAAGTTCAACAGTACACATAAATGTCCAACGTACAGTACAAATAGCAACGACGATACGAAAATTAACTACAACTACAGGTCAGGGTCGAGGAACTTGCGGGTCAGGGTCGAAGTAATCCATGTACTCATTTGAATTCCGGTGGCTACCTTGGTCTTGCTCTGGCGTTGACTGGTGCGGTGGTGGTGGTGGATAGCTAGGGAACGGAGGGACCGGGACCGGGGGAGGTGTGGGGAACGGTTGTCCGGTAGTCTGAGCCTCGTACATCGTCCGCATCCATGTGTACATCTGAGCCTGCATCTGTGTCTGCTGCTGGACCATGTTTTGGTACTCGGTCATCTGCCTCTTTTGCTCATCCAACTCCCTCTGCGTCCTATGAAGCTCCGCTGCGAGGTTACGACTAGAAGTTGAACTTCTTGACCCGGTAGAGTATTGTGAAGTGGTTTTCAATACTCCTTCGCCCGCCGAGCCCATTCCCCTACAGTAGTAGGTATTCTTTCCAGTCCCGCACGCTTTTGCCATGATCTGAGCCGCTATCGGGGGATCAAGCGGATCGATCTGAGAGACATACTGGGTGACTTCTTCCTATGAGCAGTCAGGATGGTTAGTCCGAGCTATACTCATGGTCACTTCTGCGGTCGCCTCCTCCACTCTCGCCTAATTGAAAAGCGAAAATGAACAACGTATTAACTAACAAAATCTATTAATATCGAAAAATAGTTTTATTAACACATGGAGAGGCGAAAGACTTACCGCTTCGTCAGGGCACTGCGAATAGAACTTCTGATGAATATACACCAAGGGGTTCACCTTCTTGTTGTTACTGCGCCTTAGTCGACCAACCCATGTAGTTGAGTGAACCTGCATGATGGGCCCTGGTGTTTTTCAATCTATTCGCCCGGTTCATCTTCGAAATCGCCTTGTTTGATAAACATATGGAAAAAAATTAGTAACTAACTATTTCAATCTGATACGATACAGACGGCTTGTAAGATATATTAAGGATGCATACCTTTGCTTTGGGGTGCTCGAAGTGGGCTATCAGCCACAACCACTCGTACTCCCTAAACCGGAATTCGCTAGGGGTAGAACCTCGGCCTAGCTCCTTGTATACAGTGTAATGGGAAGAAAGCTCGTTCTTCCACTCTTTATACCTATATTAAAACAAGGAAAAAAAGTTAGAGATATTAAAACACTTGATAAACAAAAATCTAACTCGATATATATTCAAATAAGTCGAAGCACATCACCTCATATGTAGTTGACGCTCTACCCACGTGTGAATAAGAACTTCATCCACGTCAAACCACAACTGCAATATGAATATATAAAAGGTAAAATTATATATTTAAGTGGACTTAATTAATAAATGTAAAATTTACGTAATGAAAATACGATTTTACTCACACTGAGTGCATTATGCACTTGCATCTTCACGTAGATAGGCACAGATTCCCAATCTGGCCAAAGCATTGGGACCTTGTCCCGCACGATCGCACCGGCCATGCTGTCGAATGCCTCGATCACCTCGCCATCCTCATTGGCCCTTATGGGCGTTTTCCTTCCGCCGGTGGCCTGCTCAAGTCTCTTCCCGGTGCAGGTGCCTCTAGCCCCTTTCCGTTTTCCAGTCCCATTAACGAAATTGCCTAATAATACAATGTCAACAAATTGATATCATTAATTGAACCTATCGCAAGTCTTAAGTAATAATTAAGTAATCAATCTGATGTTAAATAAAATTTACCTGCATCGTCCGTTTGTTGGTTGGTGCACCTCACACTCCAAAGATACACGGGGTCGAACGGGAGGAAGTTATAGCTTCCTCCACGGTCAGGAACTCCGTCCGTCCTTCAACATAAACAGGCATCCCCCTATCATCGAATTCAGGGATGACAGGAATCTCGTCGGGTAGGAAGAGACCGGACAGCGGAGATAGACGAGGCCTGGACGATGAGGCGCCAGCACCACCATGTGCCTCAGATGATTCCTGTGAAACGGGAGTAGGCACCGGGCGAATATGGGGCATTCGGATTGAGGGAGTTTCTGATGCCCCCGTTGACTGTCGCTCGTCTGAGGCTCTGCCACCGGAGGGACGTCTGCTGATTGAGCGTCTGGAGACTGAGGCTCGAGCCTCGACTTCCGGTGCCACGGCTCTTGATCGTGCAGCTTCCTCCTCAGCTTGCGCCTTTAGCAAGGCTCTCATGCGAGCAATCATCATTGGCCCACTGGGCGTGTTGCTAACTGCGGGCGAGGAGGAAGCTTGACTACTGTTCCCTCCACTATTTCGGGAACCTCTCCGAAGCCAATTAGCCGCAAAACCTCCTGGACACCGTAATAGTCATGGATTCGGTTCAATAACAAATCGGAACCGGAACGGTTTGGAACCGGAACCGTTAGAAACCGGAACTGTTTGTAACCGGAACTGTTTGTAACCGAAACCATTTGTAACATAACGGGAAATGTTACAAACAGTTACGGTTCCAAACGGTTCCGGTTCCAAACCGTTTCGGTTCTATAACAAATCGGAACCGGAACGGTTTGGAACCGGAACCGTTAGAAACCGGAACTGTTTGTAACCGAAACCGTTTGTAACATAACGGGAAAGGTTACAAACAGTTCCGGTTCCAAACGGTTCCGGTTCCAAACCGTTTCGGTTCTATAACAAATCGGAACCGGAACGGTTTGGAATCGGAACCGTTAGAAACCAGAACTGTTTGTAACCGGAAACGTTTGTAACATAACGGTTCCGGTTACAAACAGTTCCGGTTCCAAAGGGTTCCGGTTCCGCGCGGTTCCGGTTTAAAACCGTTCTGGTTCTAAACCGTTCCGATCCCGATTTCCACCTTCATTTATACGATTAATTAACAACTATATCACCTAAATTAACATATATACATTTTCGATGTATATATATATACATCATGCATCTTAATTAAATTTAATTTTCACATATTCATCCAAATCACAAACCCTAATTAATTTTCCACATTTTTCACACATATATATATCATGCATCTTAATTAGGTTTAATTTCCACATATATATACATCACATATTCATCCAAACCACATATATACATAATTTTCACATATATATACATCACTTAATTTTCACATACCTAAATATATATATACATCACATATATATACATTGCATATAAATTTACAACTTATCACCCTAATTTTCAACTTAGCACCCTAATTAATTTACACATACACATACACATACACATACACATACACAAAAATAATTAAAAATTGAGAGAGAGAGAGGGGGGGAGAGAGAAGATCGGACCTGCCATGGATTTCCACCTACAATGCTTTGCCGACTACAATGGTGAGGGGAGGAGAGGAGGGGAGGAGGGGAGGAGGAGAAGGAGAGGAGGAGTAGAGGATAAGGAGGAGGAGTGGGAGAGGAGGAGGAGGAGGTGAGCTAGAGGTGATCTAGTTTGAACTCACCGGACCGATTTGGGAGGAGGAGAGGGAGAGGAGAGGGAGAGGAGGAGGAGAAGGAGAGGAAGAGAAATGAAAGGCTCGGGCTCGACTGGGTTTCTATCCAGACAACATTGCCGGCGAGTTTCTTATAACTCGTTGGTAATGTCATTACCAATGAGTTGCTTATAACTCGTTGGTAATGTCATTATTTCCCGAAGAATATCCGACAACATTTTCCGTCTACGATTTCCAGCTACATTTTCCGACTACAATTTCGATTATCAATTTCCGTATACGTACGATTAACGACAACACTTTCCGTATACGATTTCCGGCTACATTTTCCAATCACAATTTCCATTATCAATTTCCGTCTATGATTAACGACTACAATTTCCGTCTACGATTTCCGGCAACATTTTCCGACTACAATTTCGATTATCAATTTCCGTCTACGATTAACGACTACAATTTCCGTCTACGATTTCCGACTACAATTTCGATTATCAATTTTCGTCTACGATTAACGACTACAATTTCCGTCTACTATTTCCGACTACATTTTCCGACTACATCATATTTCCGACAACAATTTCCGACTACATCATTAACGTACTAAGGATGATAATCGTAATCATCGTCATCACTTGAGTCTGACTCGGTTTCATAGGTAACCTCTGGCAATATGTGCCTCTCCTCGTCATCTGAATCAGCGTCAACTTCATATGGATTAACATCGAGAAGTTCTGCTCCAGTAATTCGAACCACACTCCCAGATCTCACATTATTAAGGCGAATCGTAGATGATTCCGGAATGTTAAAAGCGTTCGGCTCCTGGTATGCAGTAACTTCCTCATCATCTGCGGTATCACCAAGTGTGGCAACACTGTATATGTTTCTATGAGCAACATGGTTAACCACTTTCCACGGGAATTTGTTAAGAAGATCGTCTAGGTAAAACACTTGTTTTACTGATAAGGCAAGAACGAAAGGGTCTTCTTCATACCAGGTAGTAGCAGTATTCACCGAAAATATTCCACGCTGATCGGTCCTTGTGTTCTCCGGGCTAGTATCAAACCATCTACACTTGAACAAGTGCACTTTCATGCGGTTCCCATAAATTAGTACAACAACTGAATGAAGGACACCGTAATAGTCAACGCCATCCTGCCCACCATGGACCATCACCCCACAATTCTGTGTTTTCAGTCGGTCGTCTCTATTTTCACATATAAATTTCACGCCATTGACCTGACACATCGAGTAAACTTTTGAAGCTATTGGTTTCATCGCAAGGACCCTCAATTCGTTTGACCACTCTGGGTAACCATCATCTGCTACATGGTTCATCTGAAAACGATAAGAAACCACACAAGACATTATGAACATAGAAACCACAAAACCACGTACGTACACACATGCTATATAAGGAAAATGGCAATAAAAAAAAGACATATACACATATACCCTTACCCATGGACCAAAGTAGTTTGCAAACGTCCTGTTGTGGTAATCAACATTTCCGGCAATAGCGGGGCAGTGAAGATGATAATTTTTCCAATATTGTACTTCTTCACAGTTAATCAGTACCGACCAGTGGGCAATGACTACCTCATTTTCATCCAACTTGTACGACTTTGGCAAGCTTCCCTGTACTACAATGTCATTGGAGATGATAGAAAGGTTGAACTGAGGTTCATCTATCGGCATCTGTTGTAGGGGGTCCTCAAGCGCTCCCAAATACACTTTGGTGTACGTGACACACTTGTGCGCAACATATGCTTCAGCGATACACCCTTCAGGTGCATATTTATTCTTCACATAGTCCTTGTAGGCTCCCAATTGTCTACAAGTTAACAAGTGCATGTTAAAAGGGGTAAAACTAAGATTTTACATATAAAAACAGAGGCAAACCAAAGTGTAGTGTACGGGACCGGTAAGCAAGTGTAGTGTACGGGACCGGTAAGCAACAATTGTTCCGGAAGATGGATCGTTAGGTGAGGCATGATGTCGAAAAAATTTGGCGGAAATATCCTCTCAAGCTTGCACATGATAAAAATGATGTCATCTTGCATCTCCCTGAGATCTGATTTTTTAACTTCCCTGGTGCATAACTTCTGAAAGAATCTTGACAAGGCCACCAATGGCTCCACCACCTCCTTGGGCAGGTACCCTCGAATGAAAATTGGGAAAAGGTGTTGAAGCAGTACATGGCAGTCATGACTCTTTAATCCGTACATCTTATTGTCCCGGTAGTTAACACACCTGCTTATATTTCCTGCATAGCCATAAGGATACCTACATGTATATATGTATATAGCCATAGGCAACAATTATATTTCTCGCATATCACCATAATCCGGTAAAAATTAAAGGCAAACCAATTTCCGTACTGCATAGTCATATATAAGAATATTTACCTGACATTACTCAGCCACCGAAAAATTTCATGCTTATGCTTCGGCTTGACGGTATAAGGAGCTTGCGGCATTTTTCTCTTACCATCTCGTAACCACAAATGTTTCCGCAGTCCCATAACTTTCAGATCAATACGTGCCTTAGGGATGTCTTTTGTTTTCCCCTCCAAGTTAAGAACTGTGCCCACCACACTTTCACACACATTCTTCTCTATGTGCATGACATCTAGGTAATGTCTGATAGGCAACCTGGGCCAGTAGGGGAGTTCCCAGAATATGCTCTTGTGTGTCCAAAACTTATACCTTTCGGGCTTGTCTGGAATTGACGCCACTATGTCAGGATGATTGCTCAGCTGGCCAAAATCATATTCATTCAACACTTCCAAAATTTCTTCCCCTGTCCATCGCCTGGGTGCCACACCTGTTTCCACAGTCCCATCAAACGCGTCTGGATCCTGCCTAAATGGGTGATCATATGGAAACCAACAACGGTGACGCATCTGAACAATTTTACTGCAATGAGGACTGCAACAATCAACCGTCATGCACTCTGAACAAGCCCTGTAACCCCTGGTAACGTTGCCCGACAACATACCGTGGGCAGGAAAATCACTGATGGTGCCAACAAGCATGGCATGCATCTGGAACATCTCCTTTTTGAACCTATCGTAAGTGGGGTGGCCACACTCACTCAGGTACTTAAGCTCCTCAATCAAAGGCCTCAAATACACATCGAGACACTTTCCTGGATAACCCGGGCCCGGAATTAACAGAGTCAGCATATTGTATTCCTTCTTCATGCACATCCATGGTGGAAGGTTGTACGGTACCAAAATAACTGGCCATATACTGTATTGAAGACTCATGTTGCCAAAAGGGTTGAATCCGTTAGATGAGAGCCCTAGCCAAACATTTCGGACCTCTGCTGCAAAATGATCAAACTCCCTGACCATGTGCTTCCAGGCCTCTCCGTCGGAAGGGTGTATAAGGGTGTCATCGTCAGGCAAGTTCCTCTCAGCCCACCATCTCATTGCTTCGGCCGTGAAAGCACACATGAACAACCGCTCCAGCCTATCAATAAGCGGGAAATATCGAAGTATCTTCACAGCTTTCTTGTTGCCTGCAGGAGTCAACTTATACCTTTCTGTAAAACATACCGGGCAGGCTTCAAGGTCTTCGAGATCTTTTCCCCAGAAGAGAATACAATCATATCTGCATGCATGGATTTGGATGTAGGAAAGCCCAAGATCTTTCAGGATATGTCGCACCTTATGATGAGTGGTAGGAAGACGATGACCGGGTGGCAGTAACGAAGCAGTCCACTTCAACCAAGAATCAACAGCTTTGACAGACATTTTGTTCTCCATTTTGAGCTGCATCACTCCCATCACACTTTCAAGAACAGTCTTACTACAACCGTCGTACAACAGAGTCTGTTGCAATGCAATCAGATTGTTGTACTTGTCCATACCGCTTGTGTTGACATGAGCTCCAGGTAATGGTTCGACTGGCTCGATATGGAGGAAACCCTCAACGACGGGAGGGACATTTGGTGCTTCATCAGCAAATACACCGCTCTCATGAGGAAACATATCATTGATGAACATCGATGTTGGATCATAGGATGAACTGCCCCTCTCAGCAAAATCTCCATGATCATAGCGTGGACTGGCCCTCTCACCAAATTATCCATGATCATGCGGACCCGCTACCGATGTTTCACCATGATAAATCCAACAAGTGTACTTATCCCAAAACCCGTATTTACTCAGGTGCCTCTGGACTTTATCAATGGGAAATCGAAATCGATCGCTGAAACACTTACATTCTTTACACGGGCAATAATGAAGTGTAATGTCTCCACAATTAGCCTTCACAAAATCCACAAAACTCCTAATTCCCTCGTGATAACTGACATCCCATCTTTCGAGGCTCATCCAACTCTTGTCCATCCTGAAAATTCTAACAATTTTACGTATTAATTATATATATATACACACATTCACTACTAATAATCGACGCAATATCTCAATTCAACTCTAATTAAATCAACACATGCATGCATATATATATATATCGATCTAATCTCTGAATTCGATTCAGTCCTCGATGATGGTATTCTCCTTTTTTCAATTCAAAACGTATTTGACTGGGTAGGAGGCTCTGTTAAGCCTGGCTCCGATAACAATACGATAATACCAGTCGTTGATTCAGACACAAGATTAACTACAAGCTGTTTTCTCGTTTCGGTGACATCAACAACATTTCATATATATCTCACGAATTGGATTTGATCAACACACACACACATATATATATATACATACACATATACGTATATATACACCTACCTATATATATAGCTTCCCGAGTGATCGAGTTTTCGACGCGCGCCTTAATTTTGACAATATACCGAATGATCAATTTCAGAGCGTACGTTTTCCTTCTTTCGATTTCTCTGGATTTTCTTCGATCAAAATGATTGAATGATCGAGCTGCCGCATCCGGCATCTAATATAAGACACATTGCCGGCGACGGAGTAAGTCGCCGGAAATGAAGACATTACCGGCGACTTAACGCTGGAAAATCGCCGGTAATGTTCCAAAACATTACCGGCGACTCCAACCGTCGCCGGCAATGTCTAGCCACACATTTCCAGCGAAATTGTGTTTGATATTTGTTTTGGAATTTAGGGTTTTTGAGAAATTGTGTTTGTTAATGAAAATGTGTTTTGTTTTCATTTTAGGTGTTGTTGGCTATTGTGGAATCTGCAGATTCTGGATTTCTATTCCCAAAACACCGACCATAAATTCCTCGAGTAAAGTTTAAAATTTGAGATTTGTTTTGGAATTTAGGGTTTTGGGGAAATTGTTTTTGTTAATGAAAATATATTTTGTTTTCATTTTAGGTGTTGTTCGCTATTATGGAATCTAGGGATCTGGGAATAGAAATCCAAAATCTACAGTTTTTTTCTTCAGAACATGCAAACTTTAGCATACGATATACAAAGATTTTAACCGACGATTTATAACGACTTTCGTCGGCTAAAGTGCAGACTTTAGCCGACAACACTTACTATTGTTGTCGGCTAAAGTCTTTACCGACGACTTTTTGCCGACGACACTTTAACCGACGAAAGTTCGTCGACTTTACTTTAACCGACGAAAAAGTCTAACATGCCAACGAATTTTTTTCTGATAATGAATATAGTCATTGCAGGGTAATAACAAAAATTGGTTTCTCATGTTGAGGGAAAATGCATTTTTGCAACTTGTGGTGAAGACTCCAAAGTTTGACTTATGAGAACAAATTAAATGCAACATGTTCAATTTGTAAGTTACGAAACGAACATTATATCGTATACATCTACTGACCGATAAATGTTTCAATTTATTTATAACAATCTGTTTTACACTAGTGAATATAAGATAACGTTTCCAATTTGTCAATCACTCAATATTTTGATTTATCTAACTTTTACTAACTTATCAGACTTTTATCAGTTTTGTGACATCATATTATTCATGCATCAATCAACAATGACATGGTTATACACTTATACTCATTCACATTACTTTTGAGTATAAATTATATTTTGAATTTGAATTGCACTATATCGAGAGAAAAACGTATCAAATATTCAAAAACATAAATTATTTTATTATACCAGTATAACTAATAATGAGATGTAGTTCTATCAGTCATTTTTTGGTGATTAGTAAGTTTTGTGATTAGTTATAGTCAACTGATTAAAAAAATAATTAAAATATAATTTAATATCATCTGTTGGATGCATATCTAACGATAATTAACAACGACTGACCACAAACTCACTGACTACTAGAATATGACTCATAGTTCTGTATCTTTTTTCTCTAAATCTCTTAACCAACATACGTGTTAAACTAAATAACTTTAGATGAATGACGATATCTATATTTCTTACAAGGTAAAATTTGCCCAATCAATTTTACAGTAATTACATTCAAAATACAATGTAACTTTTTTCATTTCAATCTTCCTACCATTTAAGTAAACTTTGTAAAGTCCAATAAAACCTTTTATACACAAAAGAGCTGGAAAGAGCTTTTCTTTCTTAAGTGGTGCCACCTCTCCTAATCTCCATGTTGTTTACAAAGTTATAACTTTAGTGGAATGGAGTTTGTGCTCTACTTCTAGTTGATCAACTTCCACATCAATCACACTTTATTTGTCTAATCACAACCACTACACAAGTAGATAGAGTTTCACACACATACTACATTCATGTCATATTTGGCCCTTAAATTCCTACAGTTCCATCATTATAACCTAGACCCAGACGTACATGGAACCAGATTTGGATCCACCTCCCCCCTACAAGCTTAATTCGTTAAGCTAAAACAAAGCAAGCAATCGAGTCCTTAATGATACTCCTTAATACGATTGCATCATTAATCAGTACCTACGTGGCCAATTAATAGACCAATGAAGAGCCCCATAACTGGGAGAGAGATCCATTGAAAACACACTCAAGCAAATCCCAACTGAAACCCAAAAAAAAAAAAACTGAATCAAACCAAACCAAATATATAATAAGAAATAACAGGTGGATTTTAGATTTTATACCATTTATTATTCTTAGAAAGAAAGAAGAAAAATAAAATATATATATATATTTTTGGTTAAAAGAAAGAAAATATATTTAGACACACACAGAGGTAGAGAGAGAGAGAGAAGGGTCCGAGCGTGACTGTCAAATCTACATATTCCTCGCTTTCTCTCATTCTCTCTTTTCTAAAACATTTCAGAGAGAGAGAGAGAGACCTCCTTCCCCTCTTCCATCTATCTTGTGTTGTTGTCTCGCTGTTTCTTTCTTCTTCTGTTTTTGTTTCTGTTTCTGTTTCTGTTCTTGTTCTTGTTTCCGGAGATTCGATTCAATTGCCGGGTGTTTATAGGAATCGTCGTCTTCCTCAATCTCTGTCTTATCGCAGATTATAATGTTCCAGATTTTCAAGGTACGATATATATTTATTATTATTAATTGCGCTTATGATATCCTGTGAGAAACTTTGGAAAGCAGAAAACCAAACAAATATCTCTCTTTTTCTCAGCTGGGTTTCTTCATTCTTTTGTTCACTGATGATTGAGTGTATCGGTCCGTTCATTCTTCAGCTGGCATGGGTCGTAAACACATTCGGGCTATCCAAATTTTCTTCCTTTTTTTATGGTTTCTTAATTTATATGAATTTTGCAGATATTTTGTAAGAGATTGTTCTTTTTGTGTTTGCAGTTTTAGTTTATTGGTTGTGTTTTGAGTGCTGTGTTTCTATTTCTGGAATTTTATTCTTGCAGAGCTGCAAATTTCAACCACGGTTAACGTTTGAATTCCCCAATCGGTCATTGTGCGTGCTCTCTTAGAATCCCAACCAAAACATCATTTCATATAAGCCTTAATTTTCCATTATTTATAATAATTTTCTTGGTTTTCTGAGTCTTTTTAATTTATTTTTAGTTTGCTTGTAAAGATTAATAATGATGTCTCTGCAGCAGTACTACTCTCATGGCCTCATCTTCTCTGCATCATTGACTGGTTTTTTTTTTGGGGGTGTTTGGATTCTTCTTTGGGAACTCTGAGCTTTAGGTGGGTATTTTCTTAGTACATTAAAAAAGGTTCCTTTTTATGGAAATGGGATCTACTTTTCCCCCATCTCATCATATATAACAACAACAATGACAATAAAAATAAATAATAAAAACAGTAACTGTTGGTCCTGTCAAAAACAAGAATCCATGGAGGAGATCTTGATTTCTTCTGCAGAGCTTGTCTCATGTTACACTAAAATGCCTTGAAACATATCCAGGCATTCTTCTTTTGTATTATTTTCTTTCGGGGTTTTTTCTGGTTTAGTGGAAGAAGAAGCATGTAGCTCAGGAAGAGATAAAGACTGTATCTTTATTTTACTCTTTTTTTGTTATGAGGTGAAGAATGCTTCTTTTTTTTTTTTTTTGGGGTGATTATGCAGGATTTGATGCTGTAGAATTGGTACCCAGAAGTTTCAAGAATCAACAAAGATGGAAGGGGATACATTTTCTGGGCTGGTAAGCAATGGAGCCCAAATTGATGGCAAGGTGTTGCAGACGTTTCAGAAGAGCTTTGTTCAAGTGCAAGACATCTTGGACCAGAACAGGTTGCTCATAAATGAGATAAACCAAAACCATGAGTCTAAGATCCCTGACAACCTGAGCAGAAATGTGGGTTTAATCAGAGAGCTCAACAACAATATCAGGAGGGTGGTAGACCTCTATGCTGATCTCTCAAGCTCTTTCACCAAATCCATGGAGACTTCATCTGAGGGAGGAGACTCCAGTGGTGCTTTGAGATCAGATGGTAAAGCTGGGCACAAGAGGAATAGGCCTTCATAGAACCAACAATAATTGTCTTGTTAAATTCTTTTTCATGGTGGGAAGAAGTTAAATAGATGATTACATTAGATTCTGGTACTTTCTATTTTACTGTATCTGTGGAACTGTGAGCTAGCTAGATCTTCTTTCACCTCTCTCACTTCTTAGACAATAATCGCCTCTCCTGGAATTCCCATTTCATTGTAAGTCCCTGTAACTCTTTGGATCTAATTGAAGTAAAGTTTCAAGTGTTTGTGTCATCATGTAATATCTATCATTTTGGGCTTCTTTTCCTTTTTCCAATTTGTCAAAAAGCATATGATTTTGCTTATAGAATTTGAGCAGAGCTAGCTGATATGTATACTATTCCTTATTCCAAAGATAATGAAAAGGAAAGAGTACAGCTTTTATTTTAACTTTTTGTGCTTGTCAACACAGACTTAAAAATGTGGTGTGTGTCTATACATGAATCTTCTTTTTCATTCAGGATGAAGATTAGCTTTTGATGCTGAAAAAAAAACCCTTCTATTATCTTTCTTTCCCTATCTCAAAATCAGCTTCTTGGATTTAAAGCAAGTATCTTCTGAAGCTCAAACTGAGAACTGGAAGTAGTGAAGTGAACATGTAACGGACTGTTTCCCAAAGTGATCTACCATGAATCCAAAGCTCAGCTCCCTTTTGGTTTTTAGGGGGTAGATTTTGCCTGGCTTGTGGTATGATTTTGTTTCTGTAAAGATGCTCTGAAATAATTGCGAGAGAAAGCAGCTTTTTAGATAATCTATCTGCTTTTCTGGCTCCTCACACACCACCACAAGAACAGAATCTCAGATAAGGAGGAGATGATGGGCTTTTTTTGACCAGTTTCCTATTTGTTTAAATTTTGCTGATGTTGTTGTAATGCAATACCAATGAGGGTCCTTTTGATGGTAGAACATTGAAGTATTCCATGTAGTTTCAAACAAAGCACTATAAGTTCCAAGGGACAGACAGATATGTATTACCAGTGACCCTCCCAACAACATGACAAAGAGGACCCCCAAAGGTTCTCTCTTTTGGGCATGTAACTCAACTTCTCCATGCTTTTGATGCTTATGCTTATCAGCCTTATCTCTTTCTTTCTATATACTTTGTTTGCATCCTCTATAGTAGGGAAGTAAATAATCAAACAATCCAAGTGCGCGCAAAAATTACAATGGCGCTTTTCTAATTAAGTCTTAGATCTCCACTGATAACATTCATGTAAATTTCGGACAAAAATTCATACAAATTTACTTATCCCGTATCGATCATCTATCCAAATTTTAGCTATAAAAAAACGATACGCTTGTAAAACACATGTCAATTTGTGGGTGCTATCTTCAAAAGTCAGTACTAATATTTCATTTTGTATTTCGATCTTATGTTTCTATTTTTTTTATAAGGTTGTTAATTTCTCTTGATATATTGCCCGCTTTAAGCAATAAATGATCCTCGTGAATATCTTCAAGTTGTGTATATGATTCCTTTGCACGATCATGATCTCTCTTTCTCTGATTGAGCAAGTGTCTTTGTTGATGGACCCATTTATGTTTTGTTGCAAACCTAATTTCTTGATCTTGGGAGAGATAAGAGGGACCCAAAACCATACGGAGTGATTGCTGTGGAATTGTTTCTGAGGTGTGTTTGAATATTCGGTAGAGAGACTTGCTTTTTGAGAGAGTGATGATGCTGTTGTTGCCGCTATACAATACTACTATGGTGATTCCTATCTACAATTTTGGACCAGTACATACTGAAACATTGCATTCAAGTCAGTGGTACTATTCAGACTGCGATTTGCTCGTGGCTGAATTGATAGGCCACGTCTGGGTTTGTACTATCACTACTATTGAACTGTGGAAAAGTAGGTTCAAAGTGATCATGCGGCCACCTGGTTCCAGATTTGCAATCTCATTTAGGCAGAGTTGTAAGAGTTGGCTTGTACTTGCTAACTACCAGCATAAATTGGGGCCTAATTGTCTTTCATTATGTTGTAAAGGCATATCCAATGGGGTAACAAACCCTATAAATTTTGAGAAAAATGATCCAAATGATAATTTAAGTTTGTCATAATTAACAATTTGATCATTGAAGTTTAAAAAATATTTAAAAAGTCACTGAACTTTAACTTTATCTATCAAATTGATCATTTTGTCCATCTTGGATATTAATTTTTCTTATTTTACGTGGTTTTCATACTTCTCTCACTTGTGCTATGTGCATTTCTCTCATAATCTCATATATATAAACAAAATTTTTGACATATTAGAATGTTTAAAATAGACAAAGTGATCAAATTGATAGACAAAATTAAAGTTCAGTGACATTTTTAATATATTCCAAAGTTTAGTGATCAAATTGTCGATTATGACAAACTTGAGTGGTCATTTGAGTCATTTTTTCTAATTTTTGGGTATTAAGAAATCTAAGGTCCAATGATAAAAGAGAGAGATGCTAAACCCTATATATTTGAGATTTTGTCTCTCTCAAGTCTCAATTTGAGACCTGCTTTGAGACGTGTCTCATAATATTTAGCTGGGCACCTCATGTGCAGAGGAGAGAGATGATGCACGGGTGAGGGAAGAAGAAGAAGCAAGCGTGCTAACCGAAAAAACCAAGTCGTTGGGTACAACGCAGGACTCGCGACTGAAATAAGGTGGGACGCACACCACATGACGCGCCAGAGAGCCGTTGCTCTCTCACTTCGACCTAATGATCGATTTAAGGACGGCCCAAATTCTTTCAAATATAAAAACAACTGCTATGATTAAATGCTCAGTTATTTTATTTTTATACTTTTCAATACTAATTTTTGATCTGATGGTAACCGATATAAGTTGAAATCAATCGAACGGTTCTTATTTAAAGTAACTCTTATTTTTTATATAATGGTAAAAAAAGCGAGAAAATTAAATAAAAATCAAATATATAAAGTTAGAACTTTGAGATAAAATCTTACCATTAGAGATGGTTGAAATCTTATATAAATAATGTCTAAATGAGGTCTCATACTAAGTATAAGATCTCATTATAACACTTTCCCATTGAAGATGCCCTAAGCCCTTTAACTTTTGTGCATGATATTGTCAAACATACGCACAATGCACTTGCCGATTTTACGGACGTCAAACAAAAAAGTTCATCTTTCACTAGATTTAAGTCTAGTTTGAGAGGTTGTCCAATGAAAATATTCAAATATAACTTATAACTTATGAAATCTACAAGTATCGACATATCTGTCCTCGAATTGTACGTAATATAAAATTATATGTATTTTCCTGTTTGATTGATAAGAAAAATAATATTATGTCATGACGTCATGGACACATTGCAACGATGAGCTTAAGCCATCTTAATATTTTGTATTTCAAAAGATTACAATCCCTTCGAATTATTTAGTGAGCGTAGTACTTCCCTCAACTAATTGAATTATAGTTTGGTAATGACAGCAAATCCACTAGAACAACACCAACAAAGACAGAACCTCGTCCCTGTGATCAAAATCCGTTGCAATCTTTGATCCACCGTAGTCGAAATCACCTCGAATCCAAGATGGCAACAATGCACCTCATTAAACAAACCAATCCAGGCTTTTAGTTTAGTGGATCAACTTAAACAAATCACACACAACCTACCGAGACCATGATCTCATTTAATTAATTCATCCCCTTAATCAATATTTAAGAGCATGATTAGGGATAGGAGATCAGATGTGGGTATTGGTCCCTAAAACCAGGCCAGACAAACTAAACATATTGCTGCTACTGCAAAATACTCTGCATCATGTGCAGCGGGGAATCTACTTTCCCTTTGCCCATTCTGTTCCTTAAATTTCAAGCAAACAGGTTGGAAAAGTTGTCATGTCTAGTCTTGGTACCTATTTCATTTAGAGGGGGGACTATAAAGATCCTCTGCAAACCATTTTATAAATTGGACGCAATTAGTTAATCACACTAAAATAATTCACGACCCGTGATGCTTGGGAAATGCCTTCGGTGCCACCATTGTAACACTACCAATGATGATGATGATAGTACTATTGGTTACCCTCTTTTCACATCTTTGTAGGGTAGAGAGGCTAATTACCTAGCTATTATTTATAGAGGAAAGGATTTGTGTGTGTTTTGGAGCGGTGTGCCTAGCTACCTCTCACATTCTCGGTGTGAATTTATGTTAGAATAAACAAAGTATGTAATTCATGGGAAATCATAAGATAGTTGGTTCCTTTGTAAGAGAAGTACATAAAAGGTTACAATGTTTTTCTAAATAAAATGAATTAAACTGGGAAGACAAGTTAAAATTCAAGTGATATTTAGGGTTACTTGTTACTTTTGATGTTTATTATTAGGATAAATATATTTGTGTAGGTTAGGTGACTTTATCACTTAATTTACATAAGATTTGACTTTCTTGTCTGTTGTCGCCCTTAAATGGACAGTCAAGACTGTATTCATATCTACTTTTTCTAATGAAATTGACGTTTATGTCTACCTTACAAAAATAAAAAATAAAAAATTCAAGTGATATTCATAATCTTTATATTTGAACGTACTTATGGTAGTTTATACTACACAACCATTCATAAAATTAGATTATAATACACCTAGAGTGTGGTTAGTCCTGTCACCACATAGTTAAAATTTATAGTTATTAGAATAGTATTACCGCATAGTTCAAACTTATAACTGTCAAACTGTTTAAAGCAATTTGTTGTGAATTATAATATGAAGGATGATAACTACCTCTGTAACAAGAATATCATTTATTCATAAAATTAGATTATAATATAAAATATACAGAGTGTGGTTAGGACGGTCACAATATAGCTAAAATTTATAGTTATTATATAATAGTGTTATTGCATAGTTCAAATTTATAATTGCCAAAATATTTAAAACAATTTGTTGTGAACTATAATTCGATGGATGATAACTATCTTTATAACAAGAATACGATCCAATATTGTACTTTTTATTTATTACATAGTGAATAAATTTACCCATATAGAACAATGTTGTACCAATTCGGTTTTAAAGAACAAAAAAAATTAAAAAAAATACAATAATGGCTCATCAATATAAAAAGATACGGGTTGAGGTGGGGTGGCCTTTCATTATAGGCCTAACAATATGGGCTTATCAATATGAAAATATATGAGTCGAGATTGAAAGGTGTCTATTATATGGGCCGAACAATAAAGCTATCAAGTATCCACCATCGATCTTACAATTTAGTTTATGAGCCTTAGGGTATCGTTAACATACTCTCCCCAAGCAAAGTTTTAGGCCCAAACCAAAAGAATAAAAGAGCCAAGCTCGATCGATCTGATCCGTCCACCGGATCGAGATCGACCGTAGATTCAGCATCACTTGATAAATATAAACCCTAGTTATACTATCCTCACAGCCCAAACATAGTTTCTATCCGAGCTGCTAAACCTAGGGTTTCCAGAGCTCCCGCCACCATATTTCAGATCTCGTATCTGCAAGCTTCGGATTCACGAAAATGGCGACCCAAATGAGCAAGAAGCGAAAGGTTAGTCACTCTTCCTCCGCCGTATTCCCTTCATGATTATCAATCCGAGCTCCTTCATCTGAGTTATCCTTTCTCTCTTTTTGTGCGTTTGTTTTTGTTTCGCAGTTCGTCGCTGACGGCGTGTTCTTCGCCGAGCTCAACGAGCTTCTGATGAGGGAGCTCGCCGAGGACGGTTACTCCGGCGCGGAGGTTAGGGTTACGCCGATGCGCACTGAGATCATCATCAGAGCCACTCGCACTCAGAACGTGCTCGGAGAGAAGGGAAGGAGGATCAGGGAGCTGACGTCAGTTGTGCAGAAGAGGTTTAAGTTCCCGGACAAAGGTGTAGAGCTTTATGCTGAGAAGGTCGCCAACAGAGGCCTTTGCTCTACTGCTCAGGCTGAGTCTCTTCGCTACAAGCTTCTCGGAGGCCTCCCTGTTCGTAGGTATAAATATTATTCAATTACTCGCCGGCACACTGTGAATTTATTTATTTTGATTTGATTTGATTTAATACAGATGTTGTTTTATTTTGTTGTATGCGGTGATTGTTCTGTATGGATAATTAGATTATTGTTAGATGAGGTTTAATGTCATCTAAATAGCAGATTGGTGTTTTTGATACCTACTCTGTGTCGGATGTTGACAAAATTGATTCAGATCGTAACTGTTTTGAACCTCCATATCATTATCGATGTGAGATGTACTAGTTTTCATGAAGTACAGTAGGGAGGGCACATTTTCTATATATTTCAGCTGTGTTGAAGATTCAGTTATCCAGTTGCTCTTGTTGTGGACTCTATTGCCTAATCCTGTTCCAAGATGTTTATGGTTCATGGAGATTAGATGCATAGTTTGATGTGTTTGTGAGTCATCTACATAGCAAATTGGCCTTTTGCTACCTACTTTCTGTTGAAAGATGATGAAATTGATTGTTGTCCTCCTTGATATTGTTCATGTGTAATGCTCTCATTTTCACGCAGTTACATTGGAGGGGGGGGGGTACATTGTATGGTTATCATTTCCTTTATCTTTTGTACATCTCTTGCCCCGTTGCACCATTTGCAACTCAGTGACTTGTTCAAACTAATTGGGTCAAGCAACCATGAATTCCCTTTTGCAATTGGATATGTTATGATTTTGGGTCCATTACACTTGGTATAATTATGTCATCTACAAAGAAAATTGTTGTTTCCTTATCAACGTTGTGTCGGAAGTTGACTAAATTAATTGACATCCTCCTTGCTGTCATCTGTGGAATCTGTAGTTTTCATTCAGCAAGTTAGGGAGGCAACATGCTTTAATTTGCCTTTTTATTGGGCATATACCTTTAAGTATAATTCTTACTGTGTACAATTGTGATAATCTTCATTTTACATATTGACTGGATGTATAGTAACCAAATGTCTCTGTTCATTCTTTCAGGGCCTGTTACGGTGTTTTGAGATTTGTTATGGAAAGTGGTGCCAAGGGTTGTGAGGTGGGTTTTGACACTTGCTTCCCAACTGTAAATTTGTTGTTAATTGTCTAACTAACAGATGACATCTTATTTGTACATTATTAGGTGATTGTTAGTGGAAAGCTAAGGGCGCAGAGAGCCAAGGCCATGAAGTTCAAGGATGGATACATGATTTCTTCTGGTCAGCCAGTCAATGAATACATCGACTCTGCTGTGAGACATGTCATGCTTAGACAGGTCTGTCTCCATAACCCTTTTCCTTTCCTACATCGTTCTTTTGTTGGTTTCAAATTTTCAAATGGGTACTGTTATTGAATAATTGTATAACATGTATGTTTTATTTACAGGGTGTTCTCGGTATTAAGGTCAAGATCATGCTTGACTGGGATCCTAAGGGCAAGCAAGGTCCCATGACTCCTCTACCTGACCTAGTTACAATCCACCAACCTAAGGATGATGAGTATGTCAGGAGAGCACCAGAAATTGAAGCAGCACCCATAATGCCGGCAATGGAGATTGATCCCCCAGCGATCCCAGCAATCCCAGTGGCTTAAGAAACATGTTATGAAATACTGAAGTTTATAACTTTAGCCTTGGGCTCTTATATTTTGGATCAGAAGTTTAGTGCCAGACTTGGTTGTTTTAGTTTTATTGTTTCCTTCCGCAAATTGTGTACTGAGAAGATGGTGCAAATCTTTTATTATTTTCTTAATATTAAGAATTTTATGAATGATTACTTGTATACAAATGCTGTTGACGTTGTAGACTGATGAGGAATTTGTTAGCTGTGATCTCTCATCCTCATGCGTAGGATCTGGTACACTACTAATTCTATCATGAGTTTAGTTAATCACCATATCAGTTGAAAAAAATGAAAGAACTGAGTGTCTTTAGCCCCAGGTGCATAGCCCTGGGGTGTAATGCAAAATTTTCCATATTTTCGAACAAATTCTGGTTTGGATTTTGTTACTCTACGAATAGATAAACCAGAAGCATAAATCAAATTAAAAAAAGGGTGCGTTTATTCACATTTTATTATTTATTTTTTAAACCTCTTCTAATATATTTAACTATACCTCATTCGGTCACTCCTCTCCCTTGGCATCATTGGCATGGCAATCTCTCTCTCTCTTTCAGTGTTGTGTTGATCTGAGTGGTGAGGAGTGACGTGATCTGGGTGAAGAATTTCAAGAGATCGAGGTTTGATAGATGAAGAATATCAAGAGGTTATATATATGAACAGGTTAAAATGGTGCAGTTCAAACTGTACAATATTATTATAATTAGATTGTCATATCATAGTTTAAGATTATATGTGAGTGGTGATTCATATTGTCGAAATATGATGAAATCCAACGAACACCACAATATACGATCAGGTGGGTAATAAGCCAACAAGGCAACGATCATGACTGTTGACTTGGCTTCAGGGAGTTGACTGTTAATCGGTGACTATGACCGAATTTCAGTAACTTTGATCGTTGACCATTAATTTTGACATTTGATCGTTGACTAGTTGATTTTGATCATTGACCAATTACCCTAAACTGTGTATTAGTTTAGCTTAAACTGAAACTGGATATCAGTTTAGGATGATATCTAGTTGACACTAAACTGATACTAGTTTACCTTCAACTGATACTCAGTTGATGATCACATCATACTTTTTTTTACCTTTTTTAAGGGGCATTTTAGTATTTTAATTTTTTTTAAAAGAAGGTGTAAAAATTAAACGTGGAGGTGCAAATAGAGGTATCCATTCAAAAAATTGGTTTTGCATATCTGTAATAATGCAACTTGAACAAGATATTAAACCATACCGATTTGAGATCTGCATGAATGTTTTACTTCATGCTATCTTTACATCCGTTTGAACATGTTTATTACACAAACATCATACGTCCACGCTTAAGTTCTTAAAAGAAAGAATTAGAAATCAGACTACTGCAATATGAAGCAAACTCCAAAAATTGTTCAGATCTGTTTTGAGTTGCACAAATATAATTTGGTCGATACTTAGATAGAATACAGAACGAGATATTGGAGAAAATTGATTGATCTTGTGAGAGACAGGTACATGATTTCTATAAGTTTAAGTTACAAGGTTCCTGAATTAGTGAAGTTCATGTAGATGAATGATGGTGGATCGTAGTTACTAGGTTCCCTCTCATTGATTTAGTTGAATCGTAGTAGGTTGTGTTTTCTTCACTTTCCTTATCAAACCAAATCAACTCCAAATTGAAAAAAAGGGCTTAGGTTTAGTCTCATCTAAAGTGATAAGAGTCATTAGTCTCGGTAGTTTTTGCTAACGATTCTCTACTCGGCTTTACTACAATTTAGTAGTCGAATTTGGAAATTAATAGTGTGTGACTGTGTGAGAAATACATAACGAATAAACTTTACGAGACGACAATTTAAACCCTTTTTAGTGTCATTTTACAAAGTTGAAAAACATAATTTTTTGTTCAGAGTACTAACAAACGATGCACAGTATTTTTAATAATCAAATTTAGTCCTCAGATTCTGTTGTTGACGTATAATCTGGTAAGTAAATCTCGCTCATCTGGTAAGTAAATCTAGCTAGGCCTTCCCCGGTTACAGCAAGCTGGTTCATGCAGACATGCAGTGGTTTACACAACGTCATATAGTAACGGTTCACTGCACTAATTATAAAGCGAGCTAAGTCCCACCGTCACCTTCACCCAGACTCAGTTTGGAGCTTTGCTAGCTAGCTGCTAATAAGCTTGTTCGTCTAGTTTGTTCCACCGTCACAACTAAACACCAGATCGATGTGGTCGCTTCTGTGGGCTGCTGTCATGGCCTTTTATTTTCCTCTGCCTCGGCTTTCGCTCGAGGAGCCTCACTCAAACCCAGATCAGTATTTGATCGATTTCTCCAAGAACAGTAGGAGTAATCAAGATGATGAGAATGGTAACCAGCAGGAGGATCAAAATGGCGAAGAATGGTTTGAGGAGCAGCTCGAAGTGGTCTTTTGCCTTGAACAGGTACTTAATTAAATTGGCTAGTGCATATTATTCAAAAGAAAGTCTTTTCCCACAAATGTAGTCACATTAATTAGTTTCCTTTACACAAGGCGGAGCTAGGATTTTGAAATGGGGGGCTAAAAAAATTTCATTCAAGTTTACATTATAATTTTTTTTTTACTTGCAGACACTACTTAAATTAAACAGTATAAACATATCAAATAATATGAAAAAAAGAAAGAAACTAGCTCATTGAAAAACAAATCAACATTTGCACGTTTGATATTAGATTCGATAACATAAATCTAATACAAATTAAAAGAACATTCTTACTCAAATTGTACCCTACGTTGTTGAATAGAAGCAAAATCTTTAGTGATAGAATCTGTTTCATAATTTTCAGCAATTCTTTTTCAATATGGACAACCATGCTATCAGCCAAGAGGTCATTCTCCATCTTGTTGCGCAGTATTGTTTTGATAAGTTTCATAGCTAAAAATGCTCTTTCTGTTGTCGTCGCGCCGCAAAAACTAGCAAAATCAAAATAAGGTGAATCAACCGATCAATCATCATATATCTATGAAATCTTTTTGTTTCAACAAATCCTCGGCATAACTCAACAAGATTAGTCACATTCTTTAGCACCTCATGATGGAGTACATCAGACTCATAGATCATCAACTCACTTCTCAAACTATGTAACTCTTGTGTTGTAAAATCTTGAGGATAAAACTTTTCTACAAGCTTTTAAATATTATCAATCTTAAATGCCTTAAAACCATATGCAGGGTCCAACGATGAGCTTAGAATAAGAAGTTTCATTATTTTTTCACTGAACCTGGCATTTATCTCCACCAATTGAAAATCTATTACTGCATAGAATATGTCAACAAGGTAATGATGCTCAGTTGTTATGCTTTTTTGCGGACAGAAATGATGACGTGTACTCACATTGTATTGACTATCCATATGAGGTATATCAATATCGTGTTGCTTGCAAAAAGACTCCACTTTTTCAAGAAATTATTCCCAACCATATTCTCTTAATTTCTGAAGAGAACTCACAGTAATTTCCACTAGATTCATTGCATTCAAGATATCCTGAGATTTATGCTGCAGTTCTCGACATAAGACATCAGTAAATCCCATTGTGTCTTTCAACAAATGCAAGATGAATATAAACTTGAATGACCTTATTGCACTATAAGCACCATCAACTTCTGCCTGTAAAGACTATGTTGAAGTATCATCCATAACGAATTCAAGGGTTGTACATGAAGCATCATACTTATCAATCAAGTCATAAACAAAATTATAATGAGAATCCCAACGAGTAGCCCCAGGTCGATGCAAGGTATCTATTTGGTTGAGTCCTATGCCAGTTTCCCACTCTCCGGCTAACACCAATTCTGTAAAATGCATTACTTGAGCAACATGAAATTCATGGATACGTTTTGGAGAAACACAAATAACATCGATGATTGTACCCAAGTAAAAGTAGAAACTCTAAATAGAATCAAATTTCTTGGAAGCTACAACCAAGGCTAATCGTAATTGATGAGCAAAACAGTGTACATAATATGCATATGAATAATCCCTCATAAACAATGCTTGTAGCCCGTTCCATTGACCTCTCATATTACTTGCGCCATCATACCCTTGACCACGCATTCTTTCGACTTGCAAATTATGACGGAGAAGAACTTTACATATCTCCTGATGAAGTGTCTCCGCAGTAGTGTCTTCAACCATCACAATATCAAAAAAATGTTCTTTTAGAAAGCCCTCTTTGTCAACAAATCCCAAAATAATAGTCATTTGCTCCTTATGAGAGGTGTCTCGTGCTTCATCAACAAGTAGACAAAAATAAGAATCCCCAACTTCTTCACGAGTATGCTTTCTCACCTTGTTTGCAAGGATATTAAGAAGTTGCTTTTGGATTGTAGATGAGGTTTACGTAGCATTTTTTGGGGCATTTTGCAACACAACTCTAGCAACTTCATCACTAAACTTCAAAGTATGCTTTATAAGTTTGATACAATTGCCATGGTTTTTTGAGTCTAAAGATTCATCATGACCTCGATAAGCACATCCTTGATATGCAAGAAAATGAATAGCTTCAATAGTTATCTTCAATCTCAACCTATTCTTCAAAAATTTCTCTCTGTTTTGATGGTTCTTAACAATGTCAACATGTTGCAGTGCTTTCGACAAGTCCTCAACGCATCTCATAGAATCATTACGTGGTGCATGGAAGTCCAATGTGCTTTAGAAATACACAATCATCTCCATCTTTAACTCTTTTTCAATCATTAAATCCACCAGTAACAAGTGATTGACTCACTTTTGGACCATTTGCAAAAAGAAAGCATGAGAAGCATAACACTTTGTGGATAGAAGGAGGGTACTCTAACCATGGCCAATATGTAAACCAAGAATAATTGAACCGACGATATTGGCTTCCTGATCGAACTCTTGGATACTGAAAAAGTTTAGGCTGGTATGACCCCAAGTTTATATAAGCACGTCGAATCTGGTCATGTTGATTAATAGGATGTTCATATATCTGAATTTGTTTTGCAGGATCTCGTTCCAAATTATTGAAAACAAAATTTACATCTTCAAGAGTCTGAGAAGTGACATGAGGTTGCTCATTCGGTACTGTATTACCAATAGAAGATGAAGGAGGAGCAAGAATAAAATCATTAGGTGTTGAATCAACAATAGGAACAAACTCTCTAACCTCGGCTATTGGAGAAGTGACATGATGATGCTCAGTATATGCAAGAGGCGGCACATTGCTACTTTGATCTTCTCTGACTTTCTTGAACCATGAATGAAAAGTTTTTACTTTCTTGATTGGCCGATTAGAATCAGACATAATATAAGTACCTAGTCATCACAATGAAAAATCCAACAATTATAAGATCAAAACTTAAGCGCACACACTATTTTAACAATTCATTAAGCATTTAAGCTTTTGTTCTATTATAGAAACTCGATAGCAACATGATTCGATCCTAGTTCACAACTCAGAATCAAACAAAGATATATAATATGACTAATATATGCAATCGAGGAAGAAAGAAGATTAGAGGCTCACCGCGTTGGTTCCAACTACGACGTTTTGGTTGGAGAGTGAGACTCCGGTCCGCGACTTCGTCCCAAAAAATTACAGTTAATAAGAAAAGTTAGAAGACAGCATAAGAATAATAACATGACAAGGTTGACCTTATATACCAAAACGTGACCTCCCAAATTCCCAATGCCTCTTAAGAGTCTTAGCATAATAAAAAATAGAATAAAATTATTAAACCTACTCTCGTCTTCGTCTTAGAATAAAATTAATAACTATCTATATTTGATACGGATCTTTGTCTTCTTTGTGCTTGCCATCGACCAAATCATAATTGGAATAGGCAAAAATTAAAATAATTTCGGGGGTGGTAGCTTACCGTAGTCCGTGTGTATAGTTACGCCTTTGCCTTTACCTATTCAACTATTCAACTGCTGGTCGATCTGTGCCAGGGTGCTGCGTGCTGCGTGCAGGAGCAAGCGAGTTCCAAGATGTAGCTCTTGTAGACTCGAAGCGATTCGGCAAGGTTTGCTAACTAGCTATCTATGTGTATCATAATTATTTTCAGTCATATGTGACACGTATGTTGGTAATATATATAGCAATGCTTTTTGTGATCTCTTATGCGGTGTTTAGGTTCTGTTGATTGATGGGAAACTGCAGAGTGCTGAAAATGAAGAGTTTATTTACCATGAGTCTTTGGTTCATCCTGCCGTTTTTCTACTAGAAAAGTATCATATATTTTCTCAACTCTAGCTTTACCTCTTTCTTTTATTTCATTTCATTTCATTTCATTTGTGTTCATCTTGTTGATCTAATCAGTAAGTTTGGCAATTTCAGCCCGAAAACCGTATTCATAATGGGAGGTGGTGAAGGGTGTACAACCAGAGAGGCACTGAAGCACAAAAATGTTGAGAAAGTTATCATGTGTGATATTGACAAGGTTCATATACATGAATGGTGCTCATGGTCATTAGTTTTAGAGTTCAGAAATAGGCTTCATATCATGAGCAAATGTCAGATCTTGGGATCATTGCTGCAGGTTGTGTATCATATGGTGTTGTATGTTCTACTTTGACAACTTTCTCTTCTTTTTCTGCAGGTGGTTGTAAACTTTTGCCACGAGCATCTGGCAGCAAATCGGGAGGCGTTTTCTGATGATAGGTTTCAACTTGTGTTCAATGATGCAAAGTGAGTAGTAGTAGTTTGCTTGTTTTTAGTTTTATATCTGTAAAACCTACATGCATGCATTATGAGTAGTATGGCTCTGAATGTTGTGAAATATTGAATTGGTGCAATGCTTCCAATAGATAGAAACTGAGCTGAGGCAAGACTAACTGCACGCTGTGATTTACAATAGGGAGAAAACTGAAGAGAAGTTTGATGTGATTGTGGGAGACCTAACAGGCCCGATTGAGGGAGGGCCTTGTAATAGTCTTTACACTAAAAACTTCTATGAGCAAGTCATAAAACCCCATCTCAAAGACAATGGCATCTTTGTCACTCAAGTAAGTCAGAGTATAGACATAATGGAAATCGACTTGTATATGATAGTCCTGCTGATTGATATGTATTATGTACACTATGGTTTATATACAGGCAGGTCTAGCAGGAAAGCTTTCTCATAAGGATATCTTCACTTCAATATGCAACACTGTAAAGCAAGTGTTCAAATGTATGTAAAGCCATTTTCATCATGACTTCAATATACAATAGAGGTTGATGAGTTATGCCATTGATATCCACTTGAACTTTCTGCAGATCAGATTGCATACACAGCTCATGTGCCATCCTATGCAGATTCATGTGGATGGGTTGTGGTAAGTACTAATTGAGTAAGCAACATTAATTTAATACTTTAACTTGCACCCTGAATGCCTTTTAAGATCTTGTTTCTGTTATCGAAAATGGGACAGGCTTCAGATCAGCCACTGAAATTGGATGCTGAACAACTTGAGAGCAAGATTCAGGAGTGAATTCAAGCCGAGCTACTCAATCTAAATGGTGCTTTCATTGTCTCATCAACTGTGGTTAACCAGACCATCCACACATCGTAAGTACAATTCACAATTCGATAACCAAGTGCTGTTAGACTTCTAAACATTTCAGTCACGCTACTCATGACTTTGATATTTAATCTTCTCCTTATGCATGCATTTTCCTGTGTTTGAGTTAGCTTCTCTGTCTTATATAGTCTTATGAAAGAAACTAATGTCTTCACTAAAGAAACTACAAAGTTCTGCTATGGACATGGAATAACTGACGACGGCCAATGCAGTAAGGCCTGATTGTGCTATGTTCTGCTATTAGAAAGAAGGCCATTAATAAGAACCTGGTTGTGCTATGTTCTGCTCTTAGAAAGAAGGCCATAATAAGAACAAGAGAGTATTTAAACAATTATAAGTAAGTTAAGTATGTACTTTAGTCTGGTCTGGATGCGAACTCGGAAATAGTATAAGCATCTCCAGAGAAATCATTGGATTTTGATACCAGACTTGTGGTTTATGAAGAGATGCTACTACTGTATATTGCATTTGTTGAAATATGTTAAGATATTACAGTGTGATTATCTTCCTTGATATGTATGTAGACTAGATCTCGTTATTTAAATAGGGAATCCTATTACTTGTGTATAAAGTAAAAGGAATCCATTCCTTGTAGGAACTTGCGTCATGGAGTCCTATAAATAGGACCTCATACTCTACAAAATCAATACCAGTGAAGGACTAATTCCTGGTGCTCCAGAAGAAAAACCCAGATAAACTCTACAAATCATAAAACCAGTGAGCATCCTTCACAGGTCGAATTTTGCCTCATTTAAGTGGGGAAATTATGCAACATCTCAAAATTTACAGCATACTACATTCTTTCAGTAGTAAAACACAAGTTGTAGACACAAATTTAAGATTCTTAGTTCATTTCAAATTTCTTAGAGTTACAGAGAGGCTCCAAAGCCAAAGGAAACACCTATCTAGGAACAGCTATAGTTTAAGATGATCCAAGCAACTCAGCTTCATCAAGAGGGTAGGGAGAACGGTGATGAATGGACATAAACGGAATTCAGTCTTCTAGTCTGATCTTTACCCATTTAAGTTCTAAAAGCTACTTATAAGACTATACAAATGGTGCAAGTAATCCGAAGGTTGAAGAATCACATTCACAGCGAAGCAAGAATCAATCTCCACCTCAAGCCACAATCGCACAAGTACTATAAACTCATTCAAGCTCCTCCAAAAGACCCCAAATTTTCAGCTTCAGCCACCTGACCAACACTTCACTTCTTCTCAGACCAGTCATTCCTCGCAACACATATTACTACGCTATTAGACTTGAAATTGCCAACTAAAATGCACAATGTGCTTTCCACGACAGACTATTGAACACCTTAAAAGGCACTACCACTTACATCACCACTTCCACTAGCAAGGAGACCATGACAAGGGACTCACATTTGATTTCAGATTAGCATAGAGAAGATGGATTAAAAGACTTTGCGTCTCATAATGCCATAACGTACTTTTTTGGTAGCATCTTAATAAGAAACAGCATTGGATTGACCAAGTAAGACAATGCTCTCTACGAAATAATCCAGGAAATGGTACTTGTATCCCTTAGTTCCAAAAGCTGTAGCATACATCCTCTTAAGGTCCACCCAAAGCGGCCCTTCCCCCATATCCCTCTTCAGCACCACCTCCCCATTCGTAGTCAAACTAACCGGCTCGTAAGTAAACCCTTGCAGACGTACACTAAACAACATAGTCCAAGAATCCGCCACACCATACTCGTTCATTACCCACATGTAAAACCCAGAACTAGTCGGCTCTTGTCCAATCAGTTTGCACCTAATCAAAGCGAGCCACTCTTTATACTTCGAAACATAACACAACTCCCTCTTCAACTCCTCCGGAACCGCCATCTCACTAAACTCCTCCTCCCCAAGATCAAAACAAACAACAGCATTGTCCTGGTTCTTGCACCGGCGCTGATCCAACCAATGCAGAGCCCCATTGACAGAAACATGCCTATGCTCGAGGCTACAGCTAGTCCGATACGGCATAAAATCCAAGGGGATCCCACCGAGGCTCCTCCACGTCCCAGTAGCCAACGAATAAACCTCAACCTCACGAAACCCATCACTCAGAAGCCTGAGAACTTTATAGTCATTGCTCCGCGGATCATACCCGAACCCGAAACTCTTGATAACCCTACTCATGTCCTTGTTGGTCGTAGTTTCCCTAGGCAAAATCACATATTTCCTAACAGAAGGGTTCCAAATCAAGCACAGAAAATCAGCCAAGCACACTAGCCCATTACAAGTCCCGACCACATCGATTAAAGGATTCGCCTTTTCTTTTATCAATGCCCAGTTATCGATATTATTGCGCAAATACTCATCGTTACATATATAACGAAACGGGCTTTCGAGCTTAGTGTACTCACAGAATTCTGGGCTTTCCCAATGCAGCGAGAAGAAGGAGCGGCTCTGCTCGGCGTCGGAGGACCTGAGGAGGCGGAGGTGGTGGCCGTTGCGGTGGTTGGTTTTGACTGTGCGGCGGAGGTGGCTGACGGCGAAGTCGGAGCTTGTGATCAGAGACCTCCATGATTTGCTGACGATGGTGCATTTCACTAGGGCTTGTAGGGGCAGCCAGAGAAGTATTTGCTCGATTACTTCTTCGGGTAGATACTCTGCCATTGATGGGTTTTTGGCCCTAATTTTGAGTCTCTGTGATGGGGAAGAGTTGAAGGGTTTGGGTTTTATGAAGAAGGACTAGAGTCACTGGACTCTCTTACTGGGATGAAAGTTTCGGGGGAGATATGCTTGATGTGACTCTTTGTTGGTGGTTTATATAGACTTGGTTTTTGGGCAGGAAGGGCAACGGGGGTCGGTAAATTAGTGCGAGTTAAGCATGACTATGGTGTAAAGTTCGTGTCGTGGTGATTTCGTGTTGCATAGATTCTATCGGAATTTGATGTTTTGAAAGAAAAAGAGAGTTCTGAGGTAGGTGAAGTGGGAGCTAGTGGTCTACGGATCGTTAAGGTGTTGGGTTATGTGGTTCTCTGACGTAACGTTAACTCTGTTTTTGTGCAGTGGAAACTGTATCGGGTCAGTCTTATCTTTCAAATAAAGAAAGTACATGTCGATGAGAGAAGATATCGAGACTCGTCAGACCGACAACGTGTATGGTCTTACAAGATTTGTAACGTAACGTCAATGTTCTTTAAATCTCATGACAGTGTCAGCATTAGTGAAGTGGGTGCTCTGATTCATTTTCATATTTAGTAAATTCCAAACAAAGAAATTGTGAAGACCAAACCAGGAGAACAGAGCCAATGGTAATAAGCAACAAAGGAAGCCTAGGTCATTCTAGTCTCCATTTCAAGGTCCAACAGAGTTTTGGAATAATAGGTAGAGTTACAAGAGAAGTTCCATGAAAAGAAGACATTAACCGATGAAAGTGCACGACCAAAGAAAGAAAATATTGAGACTCGTTGGACCAACAACGTGTACAGTTCCATATATTTTGTAACATAATGTCGTACTCAGAATATTTTTTTTTGAGTTTGTCAAGGTTAACTCAAATGCTTTATAGATCCAAAATATATCTCAACCCATGTAAAATAGTCTAATTGTGCATTGCAGTAGAACTGCTGACCAATTTGACTACGTCGTAATTCGGACTTAAATCGGAGAACACACCCAATTAGACAAGAATCAATATACCACTTGCCGTTGTTAAACTCACGGACTTATGAAATAAATTTTTATCAAACTCAAAAGGATCAGCTACATTTATTTCTGTCCATTTTTAATTGAGTATCCAAATAAAAAAGATGCGTAAAATCTAGGCAGGAACATTAGCAACAAAGAAAAAAGCCCAGCTCATTCCGACCTCCATTTCAGATGTCATTCTCGTCACACAGATCAGAAAAGTTGGTACAAACTTACGAGAGAGAAGCTCTATAATTTTGTTTTGGCCCATGACAAGAGGACATAAGGGTAATTTAAGAGTTGGAAGCCTATTGATATATAAAATGGTCCGAGTCCAGGACCAAAACCCCGTTCGAAATTTAAAATCCCTCTACTTCCTCTCTCTCTCTCCATCAGAGTCGGTTTGTCTCCCCCAAAACCCCCGCCACATCGCCACCTTCACGACTCTCTCCTCAATTCCAGATCTACCCTCGCGTCCACACCTTATCCACGACCGTATCCCTCGCCTAGGGTTTCGCCAGAAATGCCGATCCAACTTACGCCGAACGCCGTCGCCAACATCATCGGCGGCGGCGACTTGAACCTGAAGCCGCTGGTGCAGGTGACCGATATCAAGCTCATCGGCACGCAGGAGAGGTACCGGTTTCTAGTATCCGACGGCTGTTGGTGTCAGAACGTCATGGTCGCTGTTCAGCTCAACGGCCAAATCAAGTCCGGTCAGGTCAAGAAAGGCTCCGTCGTCCAGCTCACCGAGTACATGTGTAGCGACCTCCAGAACCGCAAGTTCGTCTCTCGCTCACTCGCTTTTCGATTTTGGTGAAATTAAAGACTAATTTGATGTTAGGATGTGCTAAGTTAGTAGATTTGACTGTTTGTTTGTCCAGACCTGTGAAAGTGATGAATCAAATTGAATGTTGTTGTGTGAGTTTGAGAAACTCTCTGAGGCGACTTCATGTTTTTAAATTGTAATTGAATTGGTTTTATGCGAAATTGTACAAGAAAAGTTGCATTTTATAAACAGAATCATGGTTCGCAGGTAGTTTAGGATCTTCTGTATGCAGTTGTCTCTAGTATATTGAAGGATTTTTGTTTTCAAATATTTGGATTTGGTGAGAAAATGCTTTAGATTACAATGGAGATAATCCAAGCTAGGTTGAATTGAGAGAAAATAGAACTTTTAATTGATGTAAGCTGTGAAACTGTGTGACTATATTCAAGCAGCTATGACATTTTGAAAGAAATATTGCTAAATTCTATTATTTATACCTAGTTATGTTTCTAATGCAAAGGAAGTCCGCAGCGGGGCTTGACCTTGAACTCTTGTGCAGGGTTATTATTGTGCTGAATATGGAAATTATCATACTGGACTCGGAGATAATTGGGAATCCAAAACTGTATGTTGCTAATTCTGGTCCAGCTGCTCAGCCAGCATTGCCTAACAACAACTTTCAGCAGTCAGCCTACGGCAACAATCATGTGATTGACCATGGGCCTGCTCCGAAATGGCAGAATCCCAGGCCTTCATTTCGTCCTGAAGCATCTGTTCACAGTATGCCAAATTCCAGACCTACATACCAACCTGAAAGCTTTTCTCACAAAGTCCCGAATCCCAGACCTACATTTCGTCCTGAAAGCTCACTTCACAATGGGCCAAATTTTCGAGCTACTGTGCAACCTCCCTACCAGCCACCTCCACAGTATAAAAACCGTGGCCCTGTGTTCAAGAATGAGGCACCAGCATGTATTATACCTATTAATGCTTTGAATCCTTACCAGGGAAAGTGGGCTATCAAGGCAAGAGTCACAGCAAAAGGGGATCAGCGACGGTATAATAACTCTCGAGGAGATGGTAAGGTTTTCTCATTCGATCTCCTTGACTCTGAAGGCGGGGAAATACGAGTGACCTGCTTTAATGCTGTTCTGGACCGCTTCTATGATATCATTGAGGTTGGTAGAGTTTACATGATTTCCAAAGGTAGTATAAAGGCCGCACAGAAGAACTTTAATCATCTGAAGAGTGACTGGGAGATAACTTTAGATGCTACTTCAACAGTGGAACTGTGCCCCGATGAAGATGGTTCTATACCAGACCAGCTGTTTGACTTTAAGCCTATTAGTGCTATTGAGAATGCTGAGAGTAATACTATACTCGATGTTGTTGGTATTGTGATGTCTGTCAATCCATCTACTACAATCCTGAGAAAGAATGGTATGGAAACTCAGAGAAGAATTCTGAACCTAAAGGATTGGTCGGGCAAGAGCGTTGAGATAACCCTGTGGGGGGAGGTCTGCAACAGGGAAGGTCAAACGCTTGAAGAGATGTTGGCTTCGGGTCTTTTTCCAGTTTTAGCTGTCAAGGCTGGGAAGGTTAATGACTTCAGTGGGAAATCCGTCGGAACAATTCATTCCACGAAGCTATACATCAACCCAGACTTGCCTGAGGCTCATAATGTGAGGGACTGGTTTGATCAAGGGGGCAAGGATGCTGCTTCCATGTCCATTTCTAAGGAAATGATACCAGGAGCAGGAGTAAGTAGGAATGATATCCGCAAAACTGTGTCTCAGATCAAGGACGAAGGTCTTGGGAGATCAGATAAGCCAGACTGGATCACTGTGAGGGCCTTCATATCTTTCATCAAAACAGATTCTTTCTGTTACACAGCTTGCCCATTGATGAATGGTGATAGACAGTGTAGCAAGAAAGTGTCGAGGTCAGGAGAGAGATGGCAGTGTGACAGGTGCAATCAAGAATTTGAGGAGTGTGATTACAGATATCTCCTTCAAGCTCAAATTCAAGACAGTACTGGATTGACTTGGGTCACGGCATTTCAGGAGACAGGGGCAGACATTTTGGGTTGTTCAGCAAAGGAGATGTACTTTTTGAAGTATGATGGGCAGGATGAGGATAGATTTGCTGATATAGTTCGTAGCAGTATTTTTAACCAGTTCATGTTCAAGCTTAAGGTCAAAGAAGAGATATACGGCGACGAGCAAAGGGTGAAGATCACAGTGGTTAAGGTAGATCAGGTGAACTATTCTGCTGAGAGCAGATACCTGCTTGATATAATTTCGAAGCATCGAGGTAATTAATAAGATTAAGTTCCGCTAATTTTGTTACAAAAGAGGTAAATTTCTTTTGGCCGAGGATTACTTTACTTGCATTGTATTGGAGATAGCTAACTCACGTGTTAGCATATCAGCATTTAGATAATGTTGTAAAGCCTAGATGTAGTCACTGGAGATTCTAGAATTTTCGTAGTTGAGTTCCTGACTTCCTGGTGTTTTTCTTCCAAGTACTATTCTCTGCTTTACTACTGCCTGAAATCTATGTTAGAATCTGATTTAAAACCAGAAATATGAAACACCAGTTATGCTATATGCTGCTACTTTTCGACTCTGTTGTTTCACTATTGCGTTTTGATGATATGATTGTGTATGTAATTGAAATGGCAATGAGACTCTAGCATTCACGGTTCGCTGAGGGGAGGAAAGGAGTCATATTACACGATGAGATGGAAGGTGAACATAACAAGAATTACTAAACAGATACATGAAGGTGAAAAATCAAGAATGACTGGGAAATCTTTTCCCAGCCAAATATATCAGTATTTCCTCAGCCCCTCTTG
This sequence comes from Geum urbanum, assembly GCA_946800695.1. Lineage (NCBI taxonomy): Eukaryota > Viridiplantae > Streptophyta > Magnoliopsida > Rosales > Rosaceae > Geum > Geum urbanum. The sequence goes on from OX326997.1 coordinate 9,321,296, forward strand.
ACAGGGTCGAAATTGGATACTCCCACCACAGCTCCGATGATCACAACGAGTACAATGCCGCCGGCCGCAATGCTTAGCAAGAAGTTCTTGAGCGACGGGGAGACTCCGGATGCAGCTTCTGCATACTCCGGGATCACCATTGAAGCCGTGAGTGCGGCGGTGGTGAGTCCAGTGACGGCCTTCTCCTTAAGGGAAGCCCTGACTTGAAGCCTCCCACTTGATCTTGATGGTGAGGACACAGCCTTTGAGGACCTGAGAGGCAGTGGCCTGAAGAAGGCTTCGGAGGATTGAACCACCACCCTCTTTTGGCTGGTTGCATTGGTCAATGGCATAGCCATTGTGACTGCTGCGCTTGTAGCCATTGCTCACTCTTCTAAGGTTTTGGTTTTTCTTCCTCTTGGTGAGTTTTGAAATTTTGGTGCTAAGTTGTGAGGATTTGGAGTTCGTATGAAGGAATTTGAACAAGGCTTAGATAGTCATCACATAGAGAGAGGTGGTGGAAAGAGCAGCAAGCAATATGAGAGGTGGTAAAGGCATTGTCAATTATCTTTGTCCTAGGTGTCAGCTTCTCGTTAGGGATTGGTAGATAAGGTTATCTGATTGGCCCAATTGAACATCGAGCTTGAATTTTGTATTACCTTTCTTGTCTTTTTAAAAAAAAAAATATTTATTTTATGATTCTGGGTCTCAAATCTCAAATATTGAGAAAGAATGTCAACATTTTGTGATTTTTGTTTGGTTATTGGGTGTTGATTTTTCTTTGTACTTTTGAGACTTGAGAAACGCATGTTTAACCTTTTTACCTCGATAGATAAATATTCGAGGAAGAACCCATATCATTAATAATTTATATGCAAAAAACATTTATAGTACTAAGAAAATGAGGTATGAAATTCGAAAAACTTAGATGAGAAAATTATTGATGCTGTTTTTCCTCATGAGTGAAAGATCTTATTTCCTTAGGAGATTACGGAATGTTGACTTTAGTCAACTGATCTGGAATTTACGGACCTGTGTCCTTCGGTAAATGAAGCTGATAGTTCCAAATTCCAACAATTTCATGTAACAATCAATCAATTTACAATGAAGAACTCGCTCAAAACTTTGATGAAACAACCTCAAAATACATCATGTTTCCAGATCTCACAGAACTCACTATTACAATCGCGGAGGGAGATTCTAAACTCAAATCACTTATGGGAACTGTTTTGGTATAGTACAATCAACACTCACATCATCACCGCCATGAGGGTGGAAGCTCAGTAGGAGCTGATCCAGTTTTGCCGACGAAAACCATTTGAGGTAGAAGGTGATATTTGATACCAAGATCTTCAAATATTTTCTTCATCTCCAAGACTAGTTCTGTTTTGCGACTGGTCTTGTCTCCGTAGTTTTGAAAGTTTATAGTATGTGACATATATAGAGCCATACTCATCTTGTTTAGATCCTCAATCTCCTTCACCGCCACACTATGTGCAGGTTTCCAGTGCTCAGGCTTGCTTTCCAAGTACCTGGAGTTTAGAAAAAAATATATGTAACAATCCATATATATGAATAATATGAGGTGTGCATGTGCCTGTGCATGTCCATGAAGAAGTGAGATAAGAATAAAGAAGATAACAGCAATGCTAGAAGTAAAGACTGAGCTAACCATGGCATACCAACAGAGAGAAAAAAAAAATCCTACTTTTGTGCTTGCTGAGGAATGTCAAGTTACATTTGGTAATATATCAGCGAAGGAAGCAATTGTGTGAAGAACAAAGCAATGAGAATTTAGTAATTTAAGGAAGCAAAGAGTTCTACTAGGATAGTAGAATCACCCAGCAGAACTTATTGAGCTCATAGAAAGCAGTTATTTATATAGATGCGTCTAATCTTGTATGTCATGCAAACGTGTTGATCATAAGTGGCTACAGCTAGTAAATATACTTCTAGGAAAGGTCGTCATGAGAATTCTGCAAGTTGGTTCCATCGAGTTGAAAGAGTCTTTAAGAGAAAATATAGACCAATATCTTCAACACCAGTCACCAACAGAAAATTAGTAAGTTGGAGTTCACATACGTTTTTATTCTGGCTTTCATTTTAGCAATAGTGTCCACAGTTGTGGAGACATCAACGGCAAATTCAACAGAATCACCCATCTCCGGGCTCCTATAGAAGTTGCTGATGGGTTTACTAGCCAGCACTGAATTAGGATAGTATATCTTCTCATTGTCGTATCTCAAGAAGATCGTTGTCAATATGTTCATCTCTTCAACAATCAGCTGTAAGGTTTCAAAGTGTCACGTAGGTTCTTTTATTAGTAATAGAAGTAAAATAGGATTTCGGAGATACCTGTACTCCATCAACAACACAACGGTCCCCTACATCAAATGGGTGCATCACAAAGACAAAAATGATGGCTTCAAACACAGTTTTAGCAGTGTTACCAAACACAAATGCCACCAGTAAAAGCTGTGATGATATAAAGACAAGTATGTTGGTTGTCAAAAATCCCATCAGAAGTAACCAAACGATAAGGATCAGAACAAGCACAACCGCGGAGCCAAGCCTGTTCAGTTCCTCTATGGCTGTTTTAGTATCAGTTAAGGAATGTGCCAAAGATTTCCGTTCGTTGTAAACATTCACCTGCAAAAAGAACAATGGTAAGATTCATGAAATCGAATACTTTCAGAAGCTTCTGACTTCACACATCAATGTCTATGACATTATAGAACTAGGATCCGGTGAGAGGTTAGTTTAAAGATGATTAAAGACTAATAGAGAAGTATGATTGCTAGATGTTACAAAGAAGCATGTAAATTATACATTATACATTTCACAATAGAAGTTTCGGCTCTGTACATAATGTAATGGCCCGAAAAGACAATGAAGTTACCAGCCAGTTCTTCAAAGCCTTTTTCTTGATTTTTTGACTTTCCACTGCACCTTCAAAAAGAGGAAGTACAAGCTCCACTTCATCCTTTTTCAGGAAACGACAGAGGTCATCTTTGTCAATGTACCTATCCCATTTGACAGAGTTAGATAAAAATGTAAGCCACCAAAAGTAAAGGAAAACCCAGAGAAAAGACTGTAATTCTCACTTGCTTCCGCGCTTGGCTACATTCAGGAAAATATCATAAGCCGCAGCCTGTGCTTCAAACTCACTAGTGATCTCTTTATCTTGCTTCTCAGCATCCTCCTCGTCAATAGTATCATCGAGTGTGCGGGTGATGGTAGACAAGCCAGAACCACTTATCACATTAATCAACCCTTTCATTGTCCAATAAGAAATTTTATCTTGCTTCATTTTCGAAAGTTTTTCTACATCAATAACTTCTTCTTTGGGCCCTTCCTTCCCATCACCTGTAGCTTTCGGCAAATTCTTGAAACTCAAATGACCACTACTTGATTTTATTGTCCTCCCAAATTTAGTTTCAGCAATTTCCACCAATGGAGGCCCTGAGAGGCTACGGAGAACATACTGATGAAATATTGACTCTTTTATCCGATCAAAGAATCTCGTGCTCTGAAAAGAAGTGGCTAAAAGCTTCACTAACAAATTCTTCAACATCCATATAGCTGCTCCAATTAAACAAGAAGCCAAACCCCTCGTCACATATCTTAGAATCTTATCCGTATTTTTCGACCTTTTCACTCCATGGTCAAACAACAAACCCCATGCTAGAAGAACCAAACCCAACCAAATAAACACCTGCACACTCCTCTTCAACCCATACACAAAATACAAAACCTTCTTCTTGAGCAAGTAATTCGTCTCGATCAAGAACACCACAACATTAATAAGCCATTCGGTTACCAATCTACCACACAACACAACTAACACAAGCACACACCATTTCCACAGTTTTAAAGACCAAACCTCGGCCTTCTTCAACTTATGCACAGTCAAGCAAGCAATGAAAAACCCAACAATGCAGTTAAACGCCGCGAACTCAAATAACTTCAACTTCTTAAACCTCTTACCTGCCCTCTGGTGCACCTTGAGATTGGCTGTTCTATACACCTCATCATCAGCATCCTCGTCCTCCACGCCACGTCCCGGCGTCCCAATCAGCGGCGTCCTCGGCATTATCGGGGTCGATTTTGTGGCCTCCTTGGGCGTTGTCCTGCTCGGTGAACCCACATTTGGGGAATTGGCACTTGATTTTGTCTGAGGACTTTCATCAGTCACCTTCACTTCATTAATGTAAGTCGGCTCCACAAACCTCGACTTGGGTTTTGAGAAAGCTGACCTGGCTAGCGACACCCGGCGAACCGGTCCCGGCGATCTCGGCGGCTTTCCGGCTCCGGCGGCGGTGGTGGTAGACCCAGAAATCTCCGGCGAGGCAGAGCCGGAGGCGACTCTGAGGTCGGCGAGCTCGAGATTGGGGTCCCGGAAGACGGCCACCGGAGACCCAGTTCGGGAATTCAGCGGCGAGAACATAAAGGTGGAATCTTCGGCGGCGGCGGGAATCTGCAAAACGACATCGTTTTGTGATCCTTTCTTCTCTTCCGTATATGGGCCACTCATACTCTCTTCACTTCAATATTCCGATATGCATTTAACGTAATAGATATCGATAAAGTCGGAAGCTTTTGGCCGGAAAGTTGTGAACATTAAAAGTCTTTATATGACAGAGTACATGGGTTTAGAGGAAGCAAATGAAATCTGGGTAAGTTAGGTGAGTTAGGAAATGAGCTAGACTTGGGGGCTTTGAAATGTTGACCGAGACTGACAGCGGAGACCAGAGAGAGACAGAGCAAGAGGGGCTATCTACGGCGGTTTGTCTTTCCCGGGTTTTATAACATATATATTTAAGCCGCGCAAATTAAAAAGAGCTGCTAGTTGTTTTTTTTTTGGAAATGAAAAAAAAGAAGAAGAAAAAAGAGAGGAAGAACATATCAGAACGCTAGTTCTCGTTTGATACTTGGTGCTCGACGAGTCCAACAAGAACATAACCAAAAGGAAAAAGGCTGCACTAATAATAGTGTGAGAAAAACTGAAAAGGCAATAACAAATTTAGAAGCACTATTCTGTTATAATTTCTTCCATCTGTTATTTTACGTATTTTCTGGCATTATGAACAAATCATGGCATTTGAGGCTTAGCTTTCTCTCTAGGATTATGATTATGATAATGATCCACAATAATCATATAGTAATGGGAGTAATGGGGGTAAGAGGATGTGGTGAGCTAGCTGATGCAGCCACTCTTGTGTTTATGAAGCATGTGTTTAATGTGATAAAATATCTTTCAAAAGAAAAAATACAGAAAATAAATAATTGAAACAATAAGATCAAAAAACTATGTTTAATGGAAAGTGAACACCATTTCTAGCCAAACAAAAAAAGGTTATGTGACTTTTATCCTTTGTAAAGAAAGAGTCACAAAGGATAATTAAATGATGCACAATCGTTGACCATTCTTGCTAAGAAAGAGTTAGGTACCTTCATTTATAATTAATAGAAGAAATGAATTGTTAAATGATGAAAATTAAAAACGATATAACTTTATATATAAGTTCATATGTGTCTAAAACGAAATATAAATAATTTATAAAGTACTAATGAAACTAGAGATGGGCCATCGGATGTTCTTATTTCGGAGGTTGATATGCTGGTTTAGGAAAATCCTAGAAGTAGTCGTTGAGGTTTGATTTTCAACGGTATTTTTAGTTTGTATATGTTAGTTTTAGGGGTTGGATGTGCTTCATGTTTTATAAAAGATAGTAAAAGTTTTGGTATAAAGGTTGGAATACTATTTTTGTTTTAGATCATTTAAAAACAGGCTAAATTTAACGAAAAAAAATAAATCTATTGGGATCTCCCAATTTACTCTTAGATCTCCATTTCTATATTTATACCACTAAAGTGTCGAAATTACACCCCCCCCCCCCAAATAAATAAATATGATGGTAAAATTTAAAAAAACATAGAAGAAACGATACCAGACTCAAGGTCAGGTCAATATGCTCCTCTTGGCCGGAGTCCCCAACATTGGCAATGAAGAGAGGATGTCGACCTCGACTCAACACTTATAGTGCTGTATAAATATACTTGGAATCTAGAGTTGATTATAGAGTTGATAGAAATCACAAAACTGATTTGGGTTTGTAACCGATAAACGGAACATAAGAAGAAGCAAGCTTGTAGTGATATGATCATGAATTTGATTCCCATTAATAATCTGGGCTATGTTGAGATTTTATTCTTCATGGTCAATACACATATAGAAAATAATAAGGATAAGCTCAAAACTGCTCAGATGCAAGAGATCGTACATCAATGATGAATTGTGTTCTAAACTAGATTCAACACCGCCTCTATATTTATGAATTGAATAATTAATCATGAATGAATGATTATTTCAATGATTAAAAATCATTTGTGATTTATTCTAAATTTGCAACGATCAAAGTAATGGATGATGCTTAGTACAGTGAGGTTGAGAAAACTAATGATCAAATTTTATCCCAATTTTTTGTTATAAAAGGGTAAATTAATATTTAAGAAAAAATAAATAATGAAGGAGATTTCATGAGTAACCGAAGAAGTCCCAATAGAAACTCTCAATAAAAAATAAAAAGAACGGGGATGAAAAAACAAGCTAGCCGGCTATGGGCTATTGTATCTTTGACTTTGTGAAATTATTATTAGAGATGTTGCTCGGACATCGATCGGAATGGTTGCTTGGGGGCCCTGTGAGGCGGCGCAGCCAGCTATTGGCTTATAGGCAGCCCAGCCTGTTTTTCCGATTGATGGTCTCCTATGTTTGAATTATTAGTGAGACAAATTATATCACGTGTGGATTTGTATAGTTGCATATATGGATTCTTCCGATTGCACTCTACAGAAAGTTAGTTAAAGGGTTCCTATTATGTGAAAAAATATATTAAAAAATAGACCAGCTAGATCGACTTGCTGACATCTCTACATTCTAATGTCCAACATTTCTTGTTCCATTCATATTCCCGTATCACAACCGGCCTTGTGCCTCCATCACATTTGTTCTTCTATCATTATCTCTTTTACAATCATGCATGGAAGTCACTTTCTATTAGTTTCACCCTGGCTAGCATTTCCCATTTCAAAATCGGATTGTTTTTCCTAGTTCCTTACTTCATTAGGATAAGAATAACATTAATGAGTACGTACGTTTTTTTTTAAACCCACTGAATTTTATTAAGAAATTTTAAGTCAAAACAGTACATATATTGTGTCTAAAAGGAACGTAAGTCTTAACATCCCCCGCAGCGAAATAAATACTACTTATTTAACAAGAGTCAAGCTTACTAGCAATTTTACATCGAGCCAAATTTAGATGAATCATCTACTCCAATACATGCATTTGTGGTAGGCATAATAATTCCTCCAGATGTACCAAGACAAACTAAAAATAAGTAGCTCCCCACAACCTAGGAAGATCGAAGGGAATTGACTAGAGATACAAGACCTTGAAATAATCTAAAAAGGTCGAAACCCTAATAGACCTAGACGCTAGCTAAAACAACTAACCTAGAAAATAAACATTTTAACAAAAATCTAGATGTGGCTTAGCCCAAAAGTGAGCCAAGCCTAACGGAAACAAAACAGCCCAAAAGTATCCCAAGGAGAAGGCCCATGGACCACTAACCTAAACAACAACTTTGCCCAGTAACCAGTATCACTGGCGCACTCAATTGGTCAACAACAGTTTTTCATCGGAACCCGTCCTCTGCGGCTGCGAGCACGTTGACGAAGACAATGCACCTGGACCCTCCGCCACAATCCATTTGTCACGCCCAAAATTTTAGTTCATAAAATTATCATAAATAAACCAAACTGAGCACGTGAAAAACTCACTCGGAATACTTGGTTCTCTTTATATATATATATATATATCTCAAAATGTCTAAAATCCCAAGCCAAACAATGTCAATAAAGACTTAAATACTTGAATTATACATTACATTTCATATGTTTACAAATTCAAAAGGAATACTCAACAAATTCATTACACAGCGGAAGCAAAATAAATAAATACAAAGTCTATAACAAATCACCACTACCGCAAAATAAAGAAGCTTCTACCTCTATTGCAAGTCACAATTAACATGCAAAATTAACCCCTACACCGTTGAATAGTGCACCGGGTTGAAAGTAACAAACTCGGTAAGCTTTTGCAAGCCTGTATGAATAACCTCAATTTAATGCTTCACTTAACATCTATACTCTAACATGTGCTTATAATATTCCAAATTGAATCAAATTTCATTTCGAGACAACATAAAATTCAAACAACAACTTCATCAACAAAATCACAGTTTCAAGTTTGCTTTATAACTTCTGCATCAAAATTAGTTCAGAAGATTTCCTCAGACAAAATAGCTCACTAAGATCAATATCATAATCAACTCAAATTCACGGCTCTTTCATCATTTCCAAAATATGAAGAAATTACAACATCATTCTTTCACAACTGGACTCCACAACAAAATCAGGACTCACGATAAATAAAACAAGAGAACTGAACCACGCCACTCATGGGCCATAAAAGAAGGATACACTCAAGACTCCTTTTAAAACAACAACAACGTTCATGTGGTAGACAGACTAGAGCTATAACTAATCAGATCTCCCGACTTTATAACCACCGTCACTTGTGACCTCACACCCCAGGCACAAGTAACCGACACTTATGACCTCATTGCCCGGAACATGAGTGACAATCATCTCAAAAACTACACTCGTAACCTCACATCACGAATACGAGTGATGAAACCTCAACTAAAGACACTCATGACCTCACATCCCGAAACATGAGTGACAAACAACTCAAGACTACATTTGTAATCTCACATCACGGATACAAGTGACAACATATCAACGACTCTTGAAAACATCTCAAAACTACACTCGTAACCTCACATCAGGGATACAAGTGTCAACACCTCAACTGACTCTAACAACCTCACATTACAGTTACTAATGACACACCTCAAATCAATCACACCAAGACATCTAAGAAGAGAAACACAAGACCCAATGCATTTTAGACATCACACCAAATTATTCACCAACTATGAGAATGTCATCTTAAAAAAAACGGGTTTTCGCTTATCTATGAACCGTAGACGATCAAATTCATAATTTTAAATACAAAAGCTTTAATTTCTTTTCGATGACCATTTATTTTCACAACAAAAATACACTCCAACAAATTAACCAAGTAAACTTCATTCACACGTAAACACAATGAGATTACTCACTTTTAGTTCTAGTTGCGTTTTCTCACGCAAATCAATAAAACAAAAACATTCCTGCAACGAAACTCATCTCATCAATCACCTAAACAATTACAATTCTTGCTTAGCGACACAAAAATTAAATCGCCCTATCTTTGCTGCAAACTAAACTAATTTAGTGCTTCATAACCCAATTTCTCCAAAACCCAACTTATCAACATCTCCTCACAGTCCCATCTACATTCCTTGTTATGACTAAATTCTCTGATTAGCTAATCTAGGAACCAAGTGAGAACAAATATTATAAGGAACTATCTCACCTTAGCACTACCAGCACGTTCCCTCTCTCACTATTGTGAATTAAAAAAATAATCCAACTTAACAATCCACCGATTCCAACATATGAAACTTAATTAAAACCAATCTCCGAGACAAAACCAAACTAACAGTATAACCCATTCTTTGTATTCGCCATAATCACCTCTCATTCCAAAACAACTGTGATTTCAAGAAACGGGTCATCTTAACCTTAAATCACTTTTTTTTTTGTCTGTTGATGTCAAACAATGCCAACTCCTACGAAAACCCAAGCGTCACAGTACCAACGATGCACTTAATCCCGTAACAAAGTGCAAAGATAAGACTTACCTGTCGAAACCAAATGTCCTCTATGTCACACTGCCGGCTCCGTCCACTGCTTCGAATCTCTCTCCCTTGCGTCGCCACCCTCCTCTGATCTCTCTCTCTTTTTTCTTCTCTTCTTCACCTCCAATTTCTCAATCTCTTCTCTCCTTTCGTCACCCTCACACTCTCTAATCTCTCTCTTTTATTTTCTTCATGTCGTTTCTCTTCTTCCAAAAACGGTCTGCATCCACTTTGCTTATTTAGGTCTTTTTCTTTTGGGCGCGAGAAGATGATTAAGCATAACCTGATCAATACACTTCTTTAATAAATCCAATTAAAATTATAAAATTCTAATTATAACTAGAGAAAATTGCACCAACAGCAACAACGTTCTCCGTTTTCCGTCAATAAACTGTTAAATTGATGACGTGGCTTGACAAAAAATGAATTTTTGACATGAAATGACACCATTACCCCTTATATGTTAAACTATCTACAAAACTTGCCACTGCAAGTTCTGTCGACCTCTTGCCGAAATTTTGCTGAAATCGGTTACCGATTGGTGAACGGAAAACGACCGACTTAGGCCTCGCTGCTACCATCAATCGAAAGCCTAGACTGAGGGAATTCGAACCCTCAAGGTTTGGCGGCACGTCGCGGCCCAGAGCGTCGCCGCGAGCGGTTGCAAAGTCGGAATCGGTTACCAATCGGCGAACAAAAAACGGCTGACCTAGGCCTCGCTACTACCAACGTTCGAAATCCTAGAATGAGGGCATTCGAACCCCCAAGGTCCGGCGGCACATCGCGGACCACAGCGCCACCGCGAGCGGTTGCAAATCCAACCCGAAACCTTAAGCTTCAATTGTCTTGATTCTCTCTCTACTTGACACCAAGGGCAACAAAGAACTCAAAAATGGAAGAAGGAGGTCGAGGGCTTCCAAAAATGAGTAGGTCGGAGGCCAGGTGTGGTTTTCCGGCGGCAAAATCGTTAGAGAACCCACACAGCGATTTTTGCTCGGGGGAGAGAGAGAAATCCGGACTGGGTTCGACTTCCCTGAGTCGGGTGATGATATAATTATCATTTAACACAAAAACTCATTTTTGGTCATGCCACGTCATCAACTTCACGTTTCGACGATAGAAAATTGACGAAGGTACTACGAATCTAACGAAAATAAAATTTATATACTATATTGATCACTTTTAAAGTACAAGTACTAACTTGATAGACACACAAACACTTACAATTTTCTCTTATAACTATATTTGATTAGAAAAATATTTGGGATACCAAAACTTCTTATCAAATGTCTATACCGAATGATGTGGCAATCATCTTGTCAGCAATATTAATTAGTGTGACATGGACTTTCTAATTTATTTAATCATTTTCAGTTCAATTAAAAACTAAGAACTCCTAACAAACTAGAATGACTCCCGATCAAACTCGCTGCCGCTGCTATACTCTTTGCACCTCTCGTGGCTCGCTCTCTTAATTCAATTCCATGGCTCCACATAAGGGCGAGGCTCTGCCATCGTTGTCAAAGCCCATCAATAGCGGTAGAGACAACCAGGAGAAGAAGTGGTAGGCGCGAGGTCGGCGGCGGGTAACCGCGACAGTCCCTCGAATCAAGACATACTTGGGTAGTTCCTACTATGCACCTCTTTTGAATCAAGGCAAACTGTCAAATTAGCACTTTCAAGCTTCAACAATCACTCTAGCACTATCAACATAGCTTGCGCTAGACTTAGATCTACCTCACCAATAGCTCCAAGAGCATCCCAAATCTCTTCCTTGCCACCATAGTGAGGAGCCATGTCCCAAATCATGAGCTGAGTCTTTGTTGGTGGTTGGGAATGCTTCCAAAGGTTTTGTCTTCCAATTTTTTTCAAAGCTCTGTCTTCTAAATGTGCTTTGTGACAATCTAGTGCAACTCTTTGACCTGATTTGAATTATGAGAAGAGCAAGAAAAGGTTGTTGGTTCAACAAGAAAAGACCCGATCTGAACCGAGCTCCGGGGAGAATCATTGCAGGTATCTCCGAGAGAGAGAGAGGGGGTCACTGGCCATTTAATTAAATATTTTTTCTTTCATTTTCGATTAGTTTTAAAAATACATGTCAGAAAATATGATTGTGCACAAATGTTGATGTGACATTTATATTGCAGATGACACGTCATTCAGTATCAAGTTCTTGTATAAACTTTTGGTATATATAGTAGTACTCATACGACTTTATATATTTTTTTCATAAAGATTGAAAATCTACTCGAACTTATTACTTAACCACATTAAGTCACCGAGACAACAAAAAATAAATCGTTGTTTCAAATTAATTAAAGTTTGTCCGATTAATAAATTGATAAAAATTTTGGGTTATTACACCATTCCATTCCAAATACATTGACGTTGCCACCGTAGTGAGGCCACCCACCAAAACAACCACTTTTCTTCTAACAAAAGATCAATCAAAAAATGATATTAAAGAATTGACACCGAGTTGAACCAATCCTTCCCTCGGTCCCTGCTCATCACCAATCGGAACACAACGTTACCCTAACCTGTCAACAAAGATCCTGTAAGAAAACAAGTGACCACGATCAGAACACTTCAGAGCCGCCCCAGCCTCGATAAGATGACTTGAAAGGAGAGGCGCCGCCGTTAGGGTTTTCTCATAGAGGGTTTTTCTCATAATCAAGTCTAATGTATGTTGGTAAAGTGTCTGATAACTTTTTTTTTGTTCCAAAATGAGTACGTACGTTAACGAGTAGGCTATGATAAGAATTTTGTACTTCTTAAGAAGGAAAAAAATTCATCACCAGGGTCTGAGCTTTTAGGGACCGATTGATGTGATGTCTGATCTTTAGAACTTATCAAAGTGATGTCTAATTTCCCAAAAGTATATTAAAGTGATGCCTATGGTCATTTTCTGTCATAACACCGTCTTTGTTGATGACATGACATTTTTTTTTAATCAAATGAAGGGGTAAAAGAGTGATTGTCTACCCAAAAAAATCAAAGTGCTATGGGCACCCCAAAATTGATTTGGACGGCTGAGATTTTTTTAATCAAATGAAGGGGTAAATGAGTGACTATCTACCAAAAAAAACTAAAGTGCTATGGGCACCCAAAATTGATTTGGACGGCTGAGATTACTCTCTGTCTCTCTGTCTCTCTCTCTCACTCTCTCTCTCTCTCTCATGTATAATCTCTGGTTTTCAGTGAAGCTTAAGAAGCTAATTTTTGTACGGAATCCAGGCGACTCCTTCACCTCCTCCACTGCCACAAAATGCCTTCGAAATCGTAGAACGCATCCTCTACCTCGTGCTGAGCTGTAACAAACGAGGCTTTGTCCGATTCGATTCCCGTCGACGAGACCTGCGCGGAGAAGCTCATAGGCTTCGGTCCATAGTTGACGTTCGGAACTGGAGAAATCGCCGCCGCTGTTGTGAAGTGGATCCCGATTTGGTAGTGCTTCACTGAGACAGGGTCGACATAGTCCCGATCGATTGAGACCAGAGCAATGCAGCATAATGGATTCATCTCTAACACCACTTGACCATTCGACTCAACCTCAAATCCATTCAAGTCTCAACACATTGCTCTCTCCCTCTCTCCCCGACCAAAACAACGACAAAATCAACCAAACTTCAAGGTTTTGATCGGGCAACGACAAAATCATTACACTGCTTTCTGAGAAGACATGCTGACCCAATCGATTGGGCATCGAATGATCTACGCATCCAATTGAATTGGGAACCGATGGAACATCACATGAGGATTGGATGATATAGAGGAGGGAAGCATCAGTTGGGTTGTTAAATTCGACGATGGAGAAGTCGTTTCTCCACACGAAATCGGCCTCGGGGTGCTCCTCGCCGACGCTAAGGTCATTGGTATTTGGGCTTGAGTCCGATACCGAGATGCCGCGAAATGGAGGCGGCGGGGAGCGGGGAGAGAGAGATTCAGAAAGAAAGAAAAAAGGAACTAAAAAGGGAAAATGAGAAAAAGTCAAGTTTAGACTTTCTCTTTGCTAAAAAACTCACCATAATTTTTCTATCCCAAAAATGCCCATTATGTTTTAAAGTTTTCCATCCCAAAAAGGCAAATTATGTTTTTAAGTTTGTAACATACCAGAATTTTTGTCATTTTTATGTTATTTACCACTCTCTATCTCCCGTGTATTACATAATTCATGTCAGTTTTTTTTGACATATATTTCCCTCTCTTCGTTTGAATATCATCGTCGTCGTGTTTGCCGTTGTGTTACTTCTCACCACCGTCATTTTCACGTCTCGTCGAGCTGTTCGTTCTCTCTGTTGCCTCACAATCTTCATCGGTGTCATATTATTCTTTGTAAGTAGAGAAATCTCTGTTCGGAAACCCTAGGTTTTTGTTTTTCTTTGTTCTAAGCAGTTTGCATGCTCTTTTTTGTGGCTTGTATCTATGCTATCTGTATTTTCTGTTGCCGTTGACGTTTTTCTATGGTTTTTAGTTTGATTTTTGGTAAGTTTTCACTTTTTTTTAATGATTTTTTGTAGAATGTATGTGATATAATGTGTTCAAAATGCTATTTGTTTGTTGTATTAGTTTATGTTATTGTTGTGTTTGTGATAGAAGTTATTTTTTCTAGATATCTTTGAAGTATCTGTCTGGGTGCTTGTTGAATTATCTGTCTTGATATCCTTTCATTTTTTTTAAATGAATGTTGTTGTTGTTGTTGACATTTTTCTAAGGTTTTCATTTTGATTTTTGGTTGTTGTACTAGTTTGTTGGTGCTGTTGTACTAGTTTGATTTTTAAGTATCTGTCTGAGTATCTGTTTGGGTATCTAACTCTATGTGTGTTGATCATTTGCAGTTATTCTATATTTAATGGGGAAACACAGTAGAGCACACCAAGATTCAAATATTGAATCTGAATGAAGATCATCTAGGAAGAGATCAAAAAAGTATGTTGAATCTTTAGAATCTGATGGTCTTGCTTCTTCATCTTCTTCTTCTGAGAATGAGCAGGTTGTTTATAAAAAAAAGGAGCAAGGGAAGAAGAGTGGCTTCCTCTTCATCTGGTCATGCTGTTTCTGATGATTGTCTTATGAAGATTGTCAGGGAAGCTCTAAAGAAGGAAGAAGAAGAAGAAGAAGAAGAAGAAGAAGAAGAAGAAGAAGAAGAAGAAGAAGAAGAAGAAGAAGAAGAAGAAGAAGACTAAGGGTATCAAGAGGCAGGATATAAAGGTCAAGGGCAAGAAGAAAGTTGAGTCTTCTGAATCAACTTCTGATAGTGATTTTGGAAGACTAAGGGTATCAAGAGGCAGGACATGAAGGTCAAGGGCAAGAAGAAAGTTGAGTCTTCTGAATCAACTTCTGATAGTGATTCAGAGATTAAGAGTGATGACAAAGTACCTGTTAGACAACAACACCAAGTAGTGGATGAGGTTGAAGTTGTTCATATGGTGGAACAAACCTGGGAGTGTCAGTTCTGGTACTATTTGCACAATTTCTAGAAGTTCATTGTTAAAAATTGGAATAAAATCAGCGATGATGTGAAGAAGAGGCTGAAGGATACACCTTTCAATGATCTAATTCGTGCATTCATTGACGATGATATTGATCAAAGGGGCTGCTTGAAGTTGGATGATTTTATTGCTGTTATGGTTGATGCATACATGAAGAATAATAGGGAGTTTCAGTTCCATCTGATGCATGTTCACCATATGCCTCCTGCTTTTGTCAGATATGTGTTGGGTTTGAGCACGATTGGAAAACCAATTCCATTGAATGATAAGAGGGTGAAGATAGGGTTGACGATTGTGTTCGTATATTGGTTTTGCTTCTTCTGGCCTTTGTTATGTTTCCTAATTCCAGAGGAACTTTGACACTTGTCTTTGCAAGCTGCGTGTCCAGTATTGAAGGAATGAAGGAATATGCTTGGGCAACTATTGTCTATGACGACTTGTTCAGTGCATTGGACATTTATACAAAGAATTTTGTTCCAGGAGTAGCCATAAAGAAGGAGGAAGCAAAGAAGCTAAAGAAGAAGAAGGTAGAGAAGATGAAGGAGCAGAAGGCGGTGAATGATGATGATGAGGATGACAAAAAGTCTGATAGAAGCAATGCGAAGAATATTGGTGGTTGCACAATTATTATTTCGGTAAATTTTCTTAAGTATCTGTTTGAGTATCTGTCTTTTTATATGTCCCTTATTGTTTCATTATTGTTTTTTGTATCAGTTTTATCTTGCTATAATCCTTAACATTATGAAACCAAAAGCTGGCAAGGAGGATTCAAAGATTGGCATGGTCAAGTACAACCTCGGTGATATTATAGATCATTTTCGAAACATCATAAGCTTTGAAATGTTGTTGTTGTTGTTGTTGTTGTTGTTGTTGTTGTTGTTGTTGTTGTTGTTGTTGTTGTTGTTGTTGTTGTTGTTGTTGTTTTTAATAACTATCTCCTGGATAGTTGTCTTCTGGTTATGTCTAAATAGTTGTCTGGGTATCTGTCTAAATAGTTGTCTAGATCTCTTTTATGTGTTTATGTCTATGTTTTAGTATGTGCATGATAGGGTTTGTTATTTTTAGTTAGGTTTCGGTGTTTATAGATTTGGGATCCATTTTTCTTACTAGAAAAAGTCTATTTTTTTTGTTCTTGGTTATGGATGTTTTAGGAGGAAGACCATGGGAAATAATATTTTTGTAATGACCTTGTTAATGGATGCGTGATCCCATAATTGTGGGTCTCGAACAGTGATTCGATTGGTGATAAAGAAAGAGAATTCTTGGTTTAGTTCTCCACCTTAATGACAAAAAAAAAAGGATTGATCAAATTCTGATTGGGTCTGACTTTTGTGTATCTAAAAGTTGTTCCTTGTTAAAAGACTATCTGACTATCTGTTTGAGTATATGCGTGTGTATCTGTTTGGGTATATGTCTACGTAATATTATTTTGTGTTGCTCTTGAATTTTTGAATCAGAGAACCAATGTATTAAGCCTATAAATTTGCATACACAAAACATACTCAAATTCGTGTGTATACTTTGTATTGAAACGCAGCAGTCATATACCAACCAACTGACGAATACTTAGACATCTACTTAGGCAGTGAATTAGACAGATACCCATTGTTATTCAAAAATGACATGTCATTTTCTGTCGCGTATGTTCATTTTGAACCAACCGACAGATACTTAGACAGATACTCTCGTAGATAGTCTAACAGATACCGGAGCAGATAAGCTTTGAAAATGACAAAATTGATGCTAAAATATATTCATTGATAATATGGAAAAAAAATACAATAGTAGAAATTATAAAAATACATAATAAACTAGAATTCTTCCTCTTCAAAGCTTCCTCTTCTTGCTGCTTCTTGGCAGTGAAGGAGGCACCATCTCGAAGATTTGGCAAAGAAGTTGAAGGATTGCCTCATCATTCTCCTTGATGAGTTTTTTTTTTCCTTGAGATCCTTAAGGCCATTCTCAAGGTCAATCATCGTAGTGTATAACTATTGCAGCATAGTTAGAGGTGGAGAAGTTTCTTCTTGACTGCGACAGTGGCGGCATTTATTTTCCTTGCTTTCCCGGACCATTTCTTCTATCATCTCTTCAACAGAGTCTTCAGGTTCCTTCTTTGATTTTTTGGACTTGTTGTTCTTTGACGTGTTGACCATTTTTGGACTTATGGTGAAGGAGTTATGTTCAGTGCATTTTTATTTATAAAGCATGAAAGGTTGTGTTGAGTGAGTGGTTGCGTCTTTTCTTTCTTGGATGAAGGGTTTCGTATTAATGTCGTTCAATGCGGTTATGCTCGCTTGTTGGGAGAAGAGAGAGAGAGTGTGTGTGGAAGCATCTTTTCGTAAAAAGAGAAGGAAAAATGAAAAGATGCGGGAATAAACCGTTTGAGCCAGAAAAGATACAATGGTTCGTTCTCTAAATATGACCGTCTTCCCATATTCTCCATAACTTGTTTGTATTTCATTATCAACTCCTTTTGCTGGAGTCTTCTTATTCTCTCCTAGTCTTTTATCAATAGACAATACTATGGCTCCAAGGAAGAAAAACCCAAACAACTCAGACACCTCTGGTTATTCTCCTAGTCTTTTTATTCTCTCCTAGTCTTCTTATTCAAGAGATGTTGATTTTGATCCATCAAAGTCCAAGTCCTTCTCCTCTTCTTCTTCCTCCTCCTCCTCCTCCTCTGAAGATTCTGTATCTGGCCCTCCTCCCCCTACTGCTAGACCTCATGTAGGTCTTGTTCCTGATTTCCCTCTTCAACCTTTGGTGAAGAAGATGGGTCTTATGAAGCGTCGTATGGATACGATGAAGAAGGAAATTAATTTGGTCCTTGCCGAACAAGACCAGATGCTTAATTTGTTTATTGGCATCACATCTCGTCTTTCACCAGGTTTTGGAGGGGGGAGTAGCAAGAAGGCCAAGATATGAAGCATTTAATTTTCTTGTGTTTGTTATTAGTTGTTGTTTGTAATTGAACCTATATCATTAATGAAGTTTATGTTTCTGTATCTTTATTCTTCATTTCATATTTTTGGCAATAGATTTGATGAATGAATGTGTGTATGAAGTTATTGAAATCATCAGCCAGGTCCAAACAACTACTCAAATAGCTACGCAGACAGATACCCAGATAATGACCCATGAATTTTTGTGAATCAATTCATTAATCTATGCAATACTATTTCTATATATTTTTGTTATTCATTTTTATATTTTAAACTGAAGTTTATGAATGAATATATAAAGCCACTGAATGAAATAGCATCATTAGACTGGTCCAGTCAGATGCTCAGACAGATAGTTAGACAAATACTTAGACAACTATCCCTGAATTTATTGAATCAATGCATTAACCTATGCAATAAAATGTTTGTTTTCTCCTTTTTTATGATGCAGTATAAAACATAAAAACAAGAGACCCGAAAACAACCTCAATTTTGTGTTTGTATTTGCAAATAACAAGTTACAGATTTGAAATTCGTATACAAATATTCAGACAGATACTTAGACAGATACTGAAACAGATATCCAGACAGACACTCAAACTTTTAGAAAATTATTCTGACAACATCTTTAATAATCCAGACAGATTTGTATGTTCAATTGATAGGGTTGTTGCAGTTTCTTCTGTTGTGACCAGTTTGGTAACATCTTGAGCACTCTGTTGGCATTGTTTATTTTTCTCCCTTATTATTCATTCTATTTTTCTTTGGTCTCCCTGGTTGTTTCTTTGTTAATGGAAGCCTGATGTCCAGTCCGTATTGTGACAAGTCCTGAAGCGATTTCTCAATGTTTGCCACTGGGTTGAGTGTGAATGAGTAGGCTTGTCTGTAATACTGAACTTTGTACATGTTGTCCACATAATCGTAAGGTTCTTTTCCTATCTCTGGAATGAAAACAAGGGCATGAGAGCAGGGAAATCTCAACAACTGCCACTGTTCACATGAGCAGGTCCATGTCTCCATGTTGCCTGCACTACTATACTTGTTAGCCTCAACTTCGTAGACAAGACTGTTGGAGTTCATCACTATATAATGCCTTCCTATATTAAGTGCCTCAATTAGATTTCCTTCCATCCTCAATCCCATTATAGTGTGCCATCTTTCAGATTCTTCTTTCTTGCTTGCAATCCTTTCCATCACCTTTCTCCTAGAAGAAGAGTAACGGAAAAAAGGAATGAAACAATGCAATATATAGAGATCCTAGAATTAATAGAATGAATCTGGTTGTAACGTAACAGTAAATAGATATCCAGACAACTACGCAGTCAGATACTCTAACAGATACTTAGACAGCTACCCATGAAATAATAGAATGATTCAGTTTGTAATGGATGACCTGATTTCATCAGCAACATAGAAGACATAAAGTGTGCATAGATGTACTATCCAACTGTTGAAGCAATCCAAGATGTTGTTTGTCATTTCGCCAATCCTATCTCTTCTGAAGAATGCAGCACTCCATTTTTCCTTTTGGAGATCTTTGAAGAATTCTGTTATCTCTGTATATCCATCTTCTAGCTTAAACTGGTTAAAAAGGAACTCATATTGCCTTTCACTTCTAGCATATGCATACTGCATGAAGAGTTCAGAAATTCTATCTTTTCAAGTGCACTCTGTAGTTGTCTTTGATGTTAGCAACCAAGTGCCAAAAATAGTAGCCGTGCTCATCATCGGGGAACACCTCTAGAAGAGAACTCATGATTTCATTACCACGGTCTAAGAGGAATATTATTTTCCTCCCAATATTAGTTTCCTGGTTTATACCGTGTCTATCTATCTCATCTCTTTGGTTCATTAAGAACCAACTCCAGTTGCTATCATTTTCGGAATCAACTATGGCAAATGCAATTAGATAGTGTCCTGAAAAAGAACCAAAAAAGTGATGTTCCTAGTTGTATAGTAAGTACTGAAGTGCAGTTTATAAACAAAAAACAGATATGCAGACAAATACTCAGTCAACTACCCAGACAGCTACTCATATAGTTCTATCTTTCCATATGTCTACATTACCTTGATCTGATCTTTTGCAGAGGCCCCCATGATCTGTCATTTGTATTTTTTTTTTTAGGAAACTTTCATCAACGAAAACTATTGGTCTGCAGTATTGGAATCCTTGCATGCAAGCACCAAATTACACGAAAAGGCGCTGAAACCTTTGTGTTTCTGGATGAATATCAACAGAGTCAGGATTAGTTTTCATTAATTCATCTCAGAGCTAGAGAAGGTTTGTGTAGGTTTTGGCTAATTTTCATGTAGTGAATTCATTACTAATTCCTTGCCATACCACACCATCTTGTGAGGAACTTTCAGATCAAAACACTCTCTGAATTCTGTCTGTAAGGCCTTGAATCCCTTATTAGGATCAGCATGCAGTTTGTCCTTAACGATTGAGCTGAGTGTTGAATAAATGATAAGTTTTCAAGTATAGAAAATAATTCACACAAAAGCAATGAAGAACTCTTTAGACAAATATTTTCACAGCTAGTGATGTAAGAAAAAGGTCATATACCTGATAATAAAAGATCTCATCATCTCACTGGTTTGTTTCCAAACTTTTTCTTTGCATGTATGCATGTTGTTGATTTCAGTGATGTAAAATGATCCATTCACCCGGAATAGTCTTGCATTCACAAACCATTTGCATTTATCGCGCCCTTTGTATCTACAATGTACACTTACGCGTGTTGGCTCATTCTTCTCATATGTAAACTTGAATCCACTTTCAATTGAGTACTTTCTGAGTTTCAGCCTGAATTCAGTGACACCGCCTAAGAATTTCTGCCCTTTTTCTTGTATCAGTTTAGTCCATGGTTTTGTCAAGTAATCATTTGTCTCCTCTTCTTGAAAGCATCCAAAATCAACATCAGCATCATTACTTATTTCCATGTAGCCATCCATCTGCATATCCAGTCCCGAGTTTTCCTTTTACATGCTACTACAAACCGTCGATTGGTTGGAACTGATATTATCTGTTTTCTAGAAAGGGAAAACGTATACATGTTTAGCGTAAAATAATATGAAAATAGACACTCAAACAGATACACAAACAGATATTCAAATGATTTTTGGATGTTCTACCTCATTCCGGTTAGTGATTCTGATCTCAATATATTTTGAATTGAGTCTTTGTAGATAAAGCATCATCAAAATCACATCACGATTAGTTTCCAGGAAAATGTGTTCATCCTCTGGTGGGATACAATATTTATATGTCAAGATTGAGTTGTCGAGTGATATAAATCATTGACGGACAATATCTACTATGTCAGTAAATGTGATATCAACACTTAAAATATCCATCACAGCTTCTCGTCCGTGAATATATGTCACAATGATTGGAGATGGTGTTGTTGCCATTGAATATACTGCAGAGAAAACATTAAAAATTTGGTAAAGAGTTTAAGAAACGTATGTAAATGCTTTGGTTAACTAACAGAATAAATAGAGAAATAGATACTCAGATAGATACTATAACAGATACTTAGACTGATACACTAACAAATATTTAGACTGATACCTAGATGGATACCTCAACAGATACTTAGACACATCTTCATAACCAAAATCATATCCATACCTAATTAAGTAGATTTCAATCTCGCAATGTTTATAGTTTGAGGAGAAAAATAATCAATACTATCATGAAATCAATTAATACAACTACGAACTGAAACAGTTTCGTGCAAAAACAGAGTTAAATTGGATATACAACAGAACTTAAAATATGAAATCATCGATAGCAAGTTAGAGAGAGAGAGAGAGAGAGAGAGAGCGTTGAAACTTACAACGCTTGAAATTTTCAATGTCTTATGACATCTAAATCGAACAAAGTTTTCGTTCCGGCGAGATTGCCATTGTGATCGCAAGAGAGAAAGAGATAGAGAGAGCGAGGGAGATTGCTGGAGAGAAAGAGAGAGAGAGAGAGAGCCGAAAAAAATTGTGTAGGGAACGCAACTGTGACGACCCAGAACGGAATCAGCAGTGAAATCAGCTTAATCTACGAGCTTGCGCGTAATCGCAGATTTTCGACAGTTGTTTGAATCGCCGGACTTGATAACGACTAAATCATTGGCCGAGAATTGGAGCTGAGTCTCTTCTCGAGAGTTGTTATACGTGTGATTTCGAGTTCGTGGGCGATTCCGGATCGTTATTTGGACGACCGAGGAATAAATTATGAATATTTGAAGTTTTAATATAATCGGGTTAAATTAGTGGCTCTCTTAACGACTAAATTACCGGAAGAGAATTTGGTTTCGGCTTCTTCACGGAAGTTGTTGAGAATTTAATTTTGAGCTCGTGGGAACTTCCGGAGCATTATTCTGAGTTAGGAAGATTAAGTTACGAATATTTCCGATTGTTGATCATTAGTCGGTTTAAGTATGTGTTTGGGTTGAACCGTTGACTTTTTATCGGTTTGGTCGATGTGTTTGACTTCGGGTGAGAATTGAAGAATACGTTGAGTCGAGTTTGTTGTTGCGAGAATTATTGGAATCGGATTTACGACGCGAAAGTTACGTGCATTTGAAGTTTATCGAAAAGTGAATTATGGAGGTTTCCATTTTGGGTAAGTCTATATATGGAAGTTGCCTGTTTAGGCAACTCAAACCTTGCCATTATGGGAGACGCCATCCGGCCACCTCCGAGCTCGCCGTCGGTCCCAAACGGTTCGTCCCGGCGTCCCGAACCTATTTCCGGTCTCTTCTCACGGCGAGGTCGCCGGAGGTGGAAGATATTTCCGGCCAAAAATGGTGAATTTTGGGGTTAATGGTGGATTTCGATTCCGGCCGAGTTGAGCTTAAACAAGTACTGGGTTTTGAATCCCTCATCTCCATGATTCTAACCATGTAAGTATGGAGTTTCAATTTGATTTGTGCTTGGAGAATTTTGGATTTGAAATTTGTGAGACAATTCGGGTTTTCATGAAATTGACCTAGTTAGAGTGAGAATTGGCCTTCAATGCAGTTGTGAAAGTTTCTCAGTGGGTGATTTGGAGTGGAATAGTGGTTTCTCCGCCAAGAAATTTACCGTTCGGGTGGCGCCGCCGCCGCCGGCGGTGGTCAACGGCGGTCAACGGTCAACAGTTTGACTTTTCTGGGTTTTCAACAAGTTGCATGTCGTTTCACTCGAAATCGCGCCCCGATCGCAGTGAGGAGGTTCATTTTTCGAGTTAAGCGTCCGAAATTACAGTGAGGTATTGAGGTGTGAATATCGGATTTTCGACGATTCGTCGACATTGAATTATGTGTTTCCGAGAACGGTTGTTTCTCGTGATTTGATTTGAATTGTCGAGTTATGACTTTGAGATATGAACTTTGTGATTATTTAGGGGTTCGTGATCATTCTTTTGGCGAGGGACTTTCCGCCGGATCACGGGTTAACATGAACTGCGTTACGCTAGTCTATGAGTGGACAATTTCTTTTCACGGATTGATTGCGAGTCTTTCTTATATAATTTACGAACTTGAGCATGCAGTTTGATCATGATTTTATGAGCATGTGTTTTACGATTATGCCTATACGAATATACGTATACGATTATACATACATATATATATATTGTGTTTTATGCATGTGCATGAAAAGGATTTATGATTTGGTTTACACAGAGTACAGTCTCAGTATATGTTGTTGTATCGATACACATTGGCTTCTCGGTTGATCCCCGAGTACGCTCCGGGGGGGACAGATATCCTGACCCGAGGCCTTTCTGGCTAGGAATCACGTGTGGGTCTGGGATCCCGTGATTCAGACTGTGCTATCGCGTGGTAGTCCATGAGTGATTCCGCGATATTTATGATGTATGCTCTGTACGCGTGAGGAGTTAGAGTCTCCCTCGTGTACGTACGCGTGAGGAGTTAGAGTCTCCCTCGTGTACCATTTCTTTATTTATGCATTTAGACTCGCATATGTTTTTATAACATATATTATTTCGGCGAAAGACATTTATTTTTGTCCACTCACTCTAACAGTTTTCATGTCTTTCCCCTGGGCTTTTCGATTTCCGTGCCCAGTTTGCAGTTCGGACTCTGGTGTTGCACGTCGTGGTCAGAGGCATAGTGCTCGAGCTACCTTGTTTCTTCCAGTAGTTTTATTGTTCCACATACTGTGGTATACTTATATGATTATACGTTAGAGGTCGCTCTGAGTATTCTGTTGTATATTTTATACGATTTTACTCCGGATTTCAGTAAAGTACAGATATATTTATTATTTTACATTACTGTTGATATATTGAGAAATCCGGATGGGATTGGTGCCCACGGTTTAGTTTTTGTGGCATAGGATGAAGTGTATTTTCAGGGTGCAGGTAATGGTAATTCCACGTTAGTAGAGAAACTCTGCCAAAATTTCTACGATTTTTGTTGGTTCGTGTTTTCGAAGGGGTTTGATTCCGGTTTAGGCAACTAAACCGAGGTTGGGTCCTTTCAGCAACTCTCTTTTAAAGAAGACAATTATAATTGAAATTAGGGAAGAATGACAGAATCGGTAAAAAAAATAGGTTTTATATCTTTTTGAATTTTTTGGGAGAAAATAACATCAGCTGGGTTTTTTTTTTTTGAAAAAAGAAAGAAGGTGTTATAAGTTGGGTATTTTTTAACTTGGTGTCATAAGTTAATTTTTTTAAAAATTCTTCTCTGTTTTTGGGTTTTAAAATAATTTCTGCAAATAAAAAATAGAAAAAAGAAAATGAGAAAATGAATGGAAAATTGTAAGGGTACTAAGGTCTTTTTGAACATTTTTTCAAAGAAAAAAAGGTCACGTCATCAAATTTAACATCGTTGTGATAGAGAATAGCTGTAGGTATCACATAAATATAATTCTAGGAGTTTTGACATCACTTTGATAACGTTTAAAGGTCAGACATCACATTAACCGGTCCCTGAAAGCTTAGACGTTTGTGGTGAATTTTTTCCTCTTAAGAATAATGTTAATGAGTAAGTATGTAAATGAGTAAGATTGTTTAATTTGTTGTTAGTTCTTCTTGTGGGAAGAAATAACTTGAGTTCAAGTTATGAGAAGAGACGGATAGAGTTACTGCTCAATTTTATTTAAAGTACAAAGACCATATATAAGTAGGGAAATTCTCTATTGAAAACTCTTATAATAAGAACTTGATGAGTACCTTCTTATTAGATCCATTTTTCACTTATATTTTCATAAATCCACCATTAGATAAATGGATAATGATGATTAGATCATTTATGCAAAATTTCAATAAAATTGAAGATCGTTAAGACATTCATAATCACGATTTATCACTTAAGAATATGAACGAGAAATTTTGATAAATGTCCACTTTGTAACCTTTAAAATGGTTTTTACCCAACTCTAAGAAATAATAAAAAACTAACCATAAATTGAGATAAAATGATAATAGTTCTCTCCATAGAAAGTAGCCGCTGCTTCATTGACCAAGCCCTCTTCTACTAGGCATTTGTGGCATCACAAGTGGGCTTTTGGGCTCGCTTTTTACGGTTTCCTTTCATCCTTTGGCAAAAAAAGAAAGACATTTATGGATCTCCAAACAAGGTTGTTTGTTCATGCAAAATTGAAAATATGCTTTAACCCAGTAGTAGATCTTGACTGCTATCTCGACTCTCAAATTAACTTTGTTGAGGTTTTCGTGGGCAACTAGGCCCATAAAGAGCATGTCACTGTTGAACTTGTAGACTTCTTGCCAGATATAGCGTTGCTTTAAAGCAACTCGGTGGTGGAGATTGGTCTTGCAACCGATGAAGCAAAGGGCTCGTGAAAAATCTGGGGATGGTGTAGGGGTCTTGCGAGAGTAATTCGGAGGTCCATGATGTTGTAACTAAAAAATACAAAATGACAGATGAACAAAAAACGTACAACGGAAACAAATTACTGCAATGGATTCACACTAGTAATGCAAAACAAAACAAGAACAATAAACCAAAGAACATAAGAGATTTACGTGGTTTGGCAAAGCCTACATCCACGGAGCAGCAATGACAAATTCACTATCAACGACTGAGGTTACAAAGTCTCACACAAAGTTTCACAACTGCAGTATGAAATAAACTGCAACAAATGCTCTTATTCTTTGTAGTGTAAACTGCCATAGCAGTTACACAAACAACTATCTTATTTCTTATCAGCCTATAATAACTACAATAGAGAATAGAAATAGCCAAAGACAAATAACGAGCCACAACACAAATCTCCACCTTGGTGAGATTTCTCCAACACAATGTGTGAACCAAAACAATGAGCAAAATGATGCTCCACAAACCTCCATATATCAACGGTCAAGTAAGACCCAAATCACAAACTTCATGCTACTTAAACACCTCAATCAATTTGATACAATGTTAACCAAGTTCTTACAGTGATCGAACTTGGTTGCAGTGACCACTTTTGTCAACATATCTGCTAGATTGTCTTCGGTTGGAATCTTCTTAAAAACTATCTTCTTATCTTTCAGAACTTGTCTCACAAAATGATACTTCACATTTATGTGCTGTGTTCTGGAATGATAAACCTGATTCTTAGCCAAACATATAGCACTTTGGCTATCGTAGTGGATCTCCACCTGATTATGATGTATACCCAATTCTGTAATGAGCCCATGCAACCATAAAGCTTCTTTTATAGCTTCAATAACTTCCATGTATTCTGCCTCTGTAATGGATAAGACAATTGTTGCTTGCAAAGAGGATCTCTAATTGGCCCTTATGCCATGGTAAACAAATACCCTGCAGTAGACATACACTTATCCAAATCTCCAGCAAAGTCAGAATTAACATATCCAGCAACGGAGTTTCTAACTCCACAATTCTACTTCTCAAAACATAAACCAACATCTCTTGTCCCATGAAGATATTTCAAAATCCATCTAGCAGCTAACCAATGATCCTTATCCGGATTATGCATATAACGACTAACAACACCAATAACTTGTGCAATGTCAAGACGAGAACGAACTATGGCATACATCAAACCACCAACAAGACTAGCGTATGGAACATCAACCATGAGCCTTCTTTCTTCTCTAGTTTGGGGACATGATTTTGTACTAAGCTTGAAATGATTAGCAAGGGGAGTACTTACTGATTTGGTCCCTGCTCCCACATTGAAGTGCTGCAACACCTTGCCAAATATTGCTTCTGAGTCAAATACACAATTTCCTTGTCTCTAATCCGGGTTATCTCAATTCCAAGAATCTTTTTGACTTCACCAAGATCCTTCATCTCAGAATGATTTCTCATCTGAGTATTCAATTTCTCGATCTCCTGCATATTCTTAGAAGCAATCAACATGTCATCACCATAAATCAACAAATAGATGAAACTCCAATCCTGCAACCTTTTGAAGTAAACACAATTATCATATTCACTTCTCAAATATCCCTGACTTCGCATAAATCCCTTAAAATTCAAATATCACTACCGTGGCGATTGCTTCAAGCCATACAACGACTTCTCTAGTTTGCATACCCAATCTTCTTTTTCTTTTACTGTATATCCATCAGACTACAACATATAGATCTCCTCATCAAATTCATCATGCAAGAAAGTTGATTTAACATCTAATTGCACTAATTCAAGATCGAATTGTGCAACCAAGGCTAACATAACTCGAATAGAGTACTGCTTCACAACTGGGGCAAAAATTTCATTATAATCAACGCCTACCTTTTGAGCATATACCTTCGCAACTAATCTCGCTTTGTACGTAACCTTTTCTTCTTGATTATGAACTTCTTTCTTTGCATAAACCCATTTGCACCCTGTAGGTTTCTTGCCTTCAGGTAGTTTAACCAGATTCCAAGTTTTTTTTTTCCAAAGAGAATCAATCTCTTCATTCATTGCAGTCTTCCATCCTTCATTCTCTGAACTTTCACTTGCATCACAAAAATTCAATGAAATCTCTGAGTTCACAATTGGAAAGGAAAAAGCAACATAGTTTGTGTACCTTACAGGTTTTTTAATTGTTCTCCTTGCTCTTCTAGCTGCAATGGAATATGGTGGTTCAACGTCATCTTCTACTGCAATGGAATTTGGTGAATCGACAGACTCTTCTACTGCAATGGTGTTTGGTGAATCAACTACAGTAGAATCTTCATTCTTGTTAACATACTCTTTAACTCTATCTTGAACTGACTGCGAGGGTTTCAATTTTTTTTACCACACTCCACCTATTGCACGTCTCTAACCCCAGCTTCAAGATCAATATTCTCTTTTCCTCCTTGCAGCATGCTCTTCTCATTGAAAGTTACATCCTTGCTGATAACTAATTTGTTCAACTCAGGACACCACAACCTGTAACATTTCACACCACTGCTAAAACCAAAAAATATAGGCTCCTTGGATCTTGCATGAAGTTTAGATTCAGTAACATGAAAAAATACAGGAACTCCATTTTGCTATTCATGAACTCCATTTTGCTGTGGATTTCTAGGTACAGTGAAATGCCTCACTATCCCTTCTTCCTTGCACACTTTATGAAATGGATCTGAATTGTACTCTCCTATATTGTTTGTCCTTAGAACTTTGATCTTCTTCCCAGTTTGGTTTTCTACCATTTTCTTCCAAGTCAAGAAACAACTCAACACCTCATCTGTATGAGTCATTATATAAATTCATGACCTTTTAGAATAGTCATCAATGAAACTCACAAACCAATGCTTGCCACTCTTTGAAGTTGTTCTCGTTGGTCCCCAAACGTCTAAATGCACATAGTTTAGGATGCCTTTGTTCTGATGCACTGCAGTGCTGAAATTTACTCTTATGTGCTTGCCCAAAACACAATACTCACAAAAATTTTTTTTGCAAGTCTTTGCTCATTTCAAAGGCCATTGTTTCACCAATCCTTGTCGAGCTTTTCTCCAACATGACTGAGCCTCATATGCCACAACTTTCAATTATCATCATCAGTAATATCAGAAGCCACCACTACAGTACCTACAATAGTCTTTGTCTACAATATATACATGCATTGCTTCCTATGTGCCTTGATTTTAACTAAAGCCCTTTTTTCACCTTCATAAGACCATCTAATAAGGAATAGTTGTAGCCACTCTCCTCCAAGGCACCCAAAGAAATCAAATTCTTCTTTAATTGAGGAACTTACCAGACATCCTTCAATTATCTAATCATACCATCATGATGCTTCAACTTTATCATTCCAATTCCTTTCTTCTCTAAGCCATAATCATCACCAACCAAAACTACACCATGATCTTTCAAATCCAAACTAGAGAACCATTCTCGATTTGGACTCATATGTTGAGAAGCAACAATACGTATCCATCAACCACACATTAGAGAAAATATCAGAAGTGGTGGCCAATAAAAACTTAGAGTTAGAATCCCCTTCACTAACAGTTGTAGTGGCATTGTTGAATTTTACTCGTTGCTGCAATTTGGGACAATTAAACTTCCAGTGAACTTTGTTATGACAAAAGGCACATTCATCCCTTGCCAGACTTTTTCAGGTTTTGGATTTTCCTCTTTAGCGACTATTCTCCTGACTGTTGGAACCTTTCCTTTTAGTTGATCTTCCTCTAGCAACAAAACAATCAGATGAGATTCTTTCTTTGTTTTGATGTCGAACTACATGATCCATCAACGCATTAGACACTTCATCAAACTTAATTGTGTCTTTTCCATAGATCAAAGTGGTGGCCAAATGATCATAGGAATCATGTAGTGAATTCCACAAAATCAAAGCTTTATCTTCGTCTGTGATTTCTTCATCTAGATTGAGCAGATCAGCAATCAACTAGTTGAAGGCATCGATGTGTTGGATCATCTTTGTCCCTTCTTTATACTGAAATCGGTACAGCCGCTTCTGCAAATGCAAACGATTTTCAATGATTTTCATCATGTATTTGTCTTCAAGTTTCTGCCATAAATCCTTAGCAGAAGTCTCCCTCATCATTGAATACTTTTGTGCCTTTGCAAGACACAGACGAATTGTTGAACAAGCCAAACGGTTCAACTTTTGCCACTCAACATCAGACACTGCAGTAGGTTAATCTTCTAGAGCAATTGTCAGATCTTGCTGGGCCAACACATCTTTGACTTCACACTGCCACATGCCAAAGTTATTTGTCCCATCAAATTTTTCAACTTCAAACTTTGCATTTTGAACGGTTGTTCTTGCCACTCGATTTTCAACTCCACTGAATAGATTGACCTCACCATCGCGTTCTTCTACCATCTACCCCAACCGGATCAAAGTCGAAGCTCTGATACCAATTGTTGAAACTAAAGAATACAAAATGACAAAAGAATAACAAACGCACAGCGGAAAAAAAAAATTACTGCAGTGGATTCACAACAGTAATGCAAAACAAAACAAGAAGGATAAACTAAAGAACACAAGAGATTTATCTGGTTCGGCAAAGCCTACATCCACGACTGAGCAACAAGGAAAAATTCACTATCAACGACTGAGGTTACAAAGTCTCATACAAACCCTCACAACTGCAGTATGAAATAAACTGCAACAGATGCTCTTATTATTTCTCGTGTAAACTGCCACAACAGTTACACCAACAACTATCATATTTCTTAGCAGCCTATAATAATTAATAATTATTATAGAGAATAGAAATACTCAAATTAAGACAAATAACGAGCCACAACACAACACATGATGGTTTGAAGTTGCGATTAAAAGGATTCGGCTGGTTCATACTTTGCATTGTTTGTATGAATTCGTTGTATTGGTGAACGGTGTAAACTGTGTTATTCGAATTCTGGGGTTTGAGTATATGGGGAATTCAATTGAGAATAATAATAATAGCATAAATGGAGTTGTGTGAGGTGCAGCTAGTTGGGATTTAGACCTAATTGGAGGGAGTGAGGGTTTGTTTGAGAAAACAAAAGAGGGGGTGTTAGAGTCATTGTATTCTAATATATTGGGAGTTTTCAATTGTTTTCTAATAGTTAGGTAAAAGTCATTTTAGAGGATTGAATGTGGGCATTTATCAAAATTTCTCAATATGAGCAGTGTAAAGCTTCATAGTGTTGGTTCGTCCATTGTTTTAATCTTGTTTGATATCTTAACGATTTTTTAAACATATGAAAGTTTGTAGAAATGATCTACTTATCTATATCTAAACATCTAAGGGTTGATTTTGTCAAAATGTGATCAAAATACAGTTCTTACAACCATTAATTAAAATGTACTCACCAACTCCTCATTATAAGGTTCTTCGATGGAGAAGCTCTATATGAGTAACGAAAAGAACGTCACAATAATAAACGAATTAAGAAATGAAAGGTTCGTTCATTCTGAATCATTAGGTTTTGCACCCTCCAAAATTAACTCCATCATCAGTTCTTGTAGCATCTTCTTTTTAGAATCATCTTCAGAATTGTCCAACTCTATCCTTGCATTGTAGTCCAACTCTATCTTTACTCTGGTATCTTCTTCGGAGTCCGAAGATGTCGACTGATCCGACGGGGACTCAAGATCGACTTCAACAGCCTTACTCGACTCCCACTGTCATCCCAAAACAGCTCTGGACTATTACTGGGGCCGGAGTTGCTCCAATCTATTTCATCAATATAAGCATCAGGATCAGGCAATGGTATGGTGCAGGGAAATCCGTCGACCATTTGCCAATACCTATTATTTGCGTCGTTAAAAGCATCTAATGCTGCCGAGTCATTCCATTGCAAGACATTATGGTACCGATGCATATGCATATGCTTCTTTGTATCTAAGAGGTTTTTCAATGGAACATTGCCAACAGTCCGACAGAATTTTTCTTCCCAGAACGGCACTCTTAGGCATGAAAACTTGTTGGTAGTAATTAGCTCCATGCATCACTTGACCTTGTTCTCCTAATTGAAAACAAATTCAAAGAAAGCACGTAACGTAGAGACGTAGATAGAATAGAATGAATCAGAAACAAAAGAAAAGATGGGTGCTTCAAGCTGGAGGACGGTGTACGTGGCTGTTTATATAGGAACGATCGATCAGGTCAGTTTCTATTAGTCAGTATCGTTTCATAAAGGATATGGTTTCCTATATTTTCCAATTGCCAAATGGTTTTGCTAGTTTCTAAATTTCAGTATTCCAGTGTTTCAGTATTCCTTACCTCAATAGGAAACGTCGGAGAGAACAAAACTAATTGCTAAGGATCAGCAACAGCAAGCTGGGTTGTCGACTAGTCAATATGACAAAGGCAATTATGCATCGTCAAAAAGCATAAGGCCAAAAAGGCCGACACGGTTCTAAACGTTGAGGTTGTGTATCAAATTTGGTCTAAACTTGCAAGTTGCAACCTTCTCGTGCCTCGAAGATTAGTGAATAAAACAATTGCCGAATGATTTGATTTGTTTTTAGCATATTAGTTACTACTTAGTAGTCATTGATAAGAGAAGCCCATCTACAATTATGCTCATTAATTATCTATTTTTGCTCTCTAAGTCAAGCATATGTATGGTAGACTTGAGATTGTACGTGAATCCTTATCAACAATATATTAATTGAATCCCTCTCATCCATCCTTTGCTTTGGTTTCTTGTGATTGTGCGTTGCTTTGTCTTCATTCAATCATTCTCTACCCATCAAATCATAAACAAAGTTTATATTCTTCAACTCCATAACCACCACGTCTTTCTGATTAACTACTTGTTGTTAGTTTAATTTTACTCCCAAATGATATATACAAGCTAAGGCCTCCTCTTTCCTCTCTAGTCTCTCTCTCTACAACGTTCCCTCTGTCACTCTCCGAAGACTTAAGCTGTTAATAAAGCATGCGTTCACTCATAGAGGCCCCAACGCCTTATCCGAGCCCCTTCGCTCCGCCGCCGCCGCCGCCTATGCTGCAAAAGAACAACTTGCCCATGTTGTACTATGGCCTCATAGTTGTCGGAACTGCGGCTATTGTTCTAGCCATGTACAACCTCATCTTCATCAAATGGTCGGCGCCGAGCCACGCCCCACCATCATCACCGAGAAATGTACGGTCCAACGCGTCTGGGGAGGCTGCAAGATCAGCTAGGAGCAGAAGCTTCGAGAACTTGGACAGCTTCAAGTACAAGAAACGGAAGGAAGGGTCGACAGTGGCTCAAGGGCAAGGTGATCAAGCTGTGATAGACTATGAATGTGCGGTTTGCTTGTCAGGGTTTGAAGATGGTGAAGAGGTAAGAAAGCTGCCGAGCTGCAAACATTCCTTTCATGCTCCTTGCATAGATATGTGGCTCTACTCTCACTCAGACTGTCCTCTCTGCCGGACAACGGTGCCGGTCCTATCGTGGTGTCACCGTGATTTAACCACTACAACGCCGGAGGAACATTCCAGAGAAGTCTTGCTTTCCAGCAGCAGCAACGTATTTTCACCGGTTTGACAGAACCTCTTCCATTTCATAGTCTTGGGTTTTCGTGTTATTGGTTTGTGATATACAGGCGGTGATAGCAAGAAATTTAGAGAACAAAGAATTTAGAAAACAACAAATAGGGGACACAATGTTAGAGTTTTCCCATCAGTTAGACCAAACACTGGCAGGGCCTGCACTCTGTTGTAAATGACATTGAAATTTTTGGTGCTTGGCTATACTAGCAAAGCCGTAACTTACACGCTTGTAATGTTTTATGAAATCATAAGATTACTTACTTCTACTGTACGTAGCAGTTGATTGTCATGATCTTCCTAGTGTAAAATGACTATCTTACCTGTGAATACGTACATTGTGAAAATACAAATCACTGTAAGTTGCATTACTTGCATGTTAGGAAATTTCGTGTTAGATTCACGTTGGTTATGGTTCTATGGCATTTTAAAGAACGTCACAAATCCGATCCCCTGTGATCACAATCAACAGACTTGGATACAACCCGAACAGAATGGCAAAGTATTCAAAACACTAAGACCCATTTACATTTACCAGGCCCCAAATGTAATTTTATTAAAATCTGCATCCGAAAAGAAAGATGCTGAAGAATCTGCACAGATATTACAAGGCCCCAAAGAAATCTCACTTCACGCTATGCAAACAATATAAGTATATACAAGATACAAGGTCTACATCTTTCTCAAATTGTCTAGCCTGGCCTGTAGATCACTATCTATCCCACCGTCATCAGTTGCCGCCGCAGCTGTTTCCACCTGTGCAACCTTACCCTTTGCAGCTGGTTGAGCCACAGAGGCTGATGGCGCATTAAGCAGCTGCATTGAATAAGAACAGAAAAAGATGTTAGCACACTCCTCAAAATTCTTTGTTTCCCGGTCAACAATGGTAGAGAGAAAAGTACATGAGTGCGCAGACTAGCAAAATTACCTCTTGATTGACATTAATACCGATCTCATCAAGAACTTGGTTAACTAGATCGTCTGTTTCCTCCTCTTCCTCATCTCCCTCCAAAGCATCATCAATGGCATCTCCCATCACTTCACTTGTCAATTCCATTTTCTCATTCTGCCTCTCAAATTCTTGCATAATTTTCTGCAGTGATGGCAAGTTCATCTGCCTATTCATCTGGCCCATTGCCTTTGTCACTCCCTTCATCGCCTCTCCCATGGCTTGAGTTGATTTCAGTGTCTGAAAAGACAAAAATACATATGTAAGAATCAACTCATATTTTCCTCTGAAACACCTCAGCATGTACGGATGTGTCTACGTGTTGCAAACAGTGTTTAAAATCACACATCACTAATTATGGCACATACCTGGATTCTAAGAGATACACCCTGGAGTTGTGATTTGAGCTTATAAAACTTCTCAACCTGGTGCCGAGTTCGAACAAGGTCCTTTGCCATAACTCTAACAGCTCCCTAAAATGTGAAAAAAATTTAAACAGATGACCTTCAAGTAGGAATAAGAGGTCAAATAATGACAGAGATAATCAGGGAACAACTAGCCAAGATAAAACGTAAATAGACATACCATCTGGCCTTGCTTAGCACTTTTCTTAATCTCTTGAATAAGTTTCTTCTCTTGCGCTTGTAGAGCTCCTCTCTCCCTCTCTATTTCTCTAATAGACTTGTCCAACATCCTCTTGTTCTCCCGCAACAGTTCTGCAATCACAAAATCACAACCCCATTATAGAATTTCAGCTCGTAAACAATAATCTTAACACCACATTGATTCAACCACAAACTGAAGAACAATAATCGGAAAAACTAAACCCCATGTCAGCTGGACACCATTATATAGCAACTGGAAAGCATATTCACAAACACAAACTCATGCTAATTTAGTTGTTAAGTATGAACCAAAATGACTTGCAATCGTCAGTGATCATCGATTTTCTCTCGCGTTCATAATTCTGATTAAAATTTAGGCTTAATTGCCAATTCACTACCCTAGGAATCACCTCAGTATCAATTTGCTTACGAATTTGTTCTATCAATTTGCTACCCTAGGATTTATAAACTTGCCATCTAATTACTTGAATTTTGTCAATTTATTCATCGAATTATAAACATTTGGAAGCACTTTGCTACTCTAAATCCTCTATTCTATTAATTCGAACGAGAAAAAAAAACATGAAAAACTAAAAAAAAAAAAAAAAACTAGGGGAGCAAATTGGCTAAATATTTAGGGCAATTTGATGTATAGGTAGCAAATTGGCACAAGGGGTCATTCCTAAAATTTAAGCATTATACTACTGAGGCTACAGCTCAACATGGTAACACAACAATTACGAACAATCATATATGACAAGCCAATGAAACCCAACGAATTGAAACCAGAAATTGAGGTGCAATTAGGAACCTGCGGGAGTTTTGCGTTTGCCGAAGATGAAACTCATGTCGGTCGATCGGAGACGAGTCGGAGAACAATCTGAATGGGCTGTGATGGGATCGGGTCGGGTCGTCTGAGTCTGAGTCTGCTGATTTCGATTCGGAGGATTGTTTTAATGAGTGGAGTCGTGTGGGGAATTGGTACGCGGTGTTGTGTTATTGTGTAGTGGTTAAGGAATGGAATCAGAAACGAAGACGACGACGACGAACCCTCCTCTTCCTTCTCACGCGGCACTTCCAAGTGGTGGGGCCCAGCTGGATTGTTATTTTTCGCACGCTTTTTTTTTTTATTAAGTTTTTCAATCTTAATGAGGGAGGCCCAATTCCTCTCAAATAACTGAAATAAGAGATGACAAGAAGCCCAATACTTTTTTTGTGGTATTAGAAGCCCAATACTAATGGGCCTCAAATTCTATATTTGGCAACGAGAAAAAGATCCTTGAACGTGAATCTCAAGACTCGAGAGTTAACGGAAGATAATGGTGAAGCGGATGCAGCCGCTAAAGTTTGCTAAGACCGAGGTTGTGTGCATTGATATTTGAGTTGATAGATCTCTATATTTTCTGGTTGATGTTCTTGCCAAAAACGGACTCCCGAGTGACAAGGCTTCATATGCTTTAACATCGACACACACATATATATATAGGTGTGTATTTTTCACATTTTATAAAAGCTCGGACCTTTAATTGATAACTTAATTTGTGGAAAATGGTCATCTATAAATAAGAAAAAGAATAAAGAAAAACAAAACACACATATTTTCGCTTGCGGACAACCCTCTATTGAATTGAAATCGCAAGATGATTGTCTCCAACACTTGTTTGTTCAAAAATGACTCTAATGTAAAGATAGTAAGAGGTAAATTTTCGTTTTCTTAGTTATTTATTTATTTATAATTATTGTGAATTTTAGAAGGCACATCGAGTATTTACACTAATTACTTTATCATTGATGGCGTATTTAGTTGGTGTCCGTTACTATTACCGAAAGAGCGTGCTTGAATTAACCAAGATAATCAGAAGTTGCAAAATGTGGCCAGACAAACGTGTGTTAACTTGTTCGTATAGGCCATGGCCAAGCTGCTCATAACAGATATTGTAGCAGCCGTGGAGGGACAGTAGGATCAACCTAGTTATGCACATCAGTACATGTAACCAGAAATTGCATTATGCATTTTGGACTTATACACTATATAATACAGAGTGCAAACACATCATGCTTGCATATAATACAGGGTGCAACACTGGCAGTGGCAGTTAGCTAGCAGAGCACCTAACCACCACCATTTGTATGGAAGCAAAGTAGCGAGTAGCCAGCAGTGAGCAGCACCAACCACCACCTATATGTCTAGTGAGACAAAATACTATGGAGAAGAAGATCCAACCCAGAGATAGCTGGACTACTTGTGGTCCTTTGAAGCTTAACTCAAATCTCTAGCTTTGCTTCCTTCCTTCGATCTCCGACTGATGGCTACCTAAAAATTTGATAGCTCCACGTACCTTTGTTTTGGGCCATCACCATTCGTTTTCCAGGGTTTTTTGCCTGGTCGTTGAGAAACATATGTGACCCTTAAATGACAAATACTTCATATTACATGCCCCGTTTGGTTAAACCAGATGAATATACAGCAGATTCTGGTTTGGCTGCAATCTTTTCTAGTTGCCATTTTCGTCCGTGTTCTGTAGACGATCGCTACTAGGTATCATGCATGCATTATCTGTTTACTGTTTGCCTACATTATATTTCAATTTGTATTAAACCAATTACCTCAAAAATCTTCATTTACAATAATTTCATGTATAAATAAACAGAGAGGCTAGAGACTAATTGGCGTGCAAGACATTTCATGACACACATCGATCCTCACAGATAAATTGCATTATGAGAAAATGTAGCTATCGATCATGACATGTACGTATCCCTATCATATCTTTATGAACTCGTGTTTAAGGCATTATAAGCTGTTTCCTCTCTTAAGTGACCAGTTTTCCATCCCTTTCAGCTTTCCAATTCTTAGTTTCTTACTTTACAGAAGAAGTTATCAAGAAGTGGTGCTCAAAGTCAATATTTGGGTCCAATGAGGGGTGCAACCTATCATCCCAATAACATATACAGTTAGATCCCAACTGTTCATTTTTTTCTCTCCCATCCTATGGTTTTAAAGTTTATTGGAATTTTGTGCTTCAATATCTTCTTCTGCTTCATTTTAGCTTAGCTTGCACTGTAATTTGACTTCTTAAGATTCTTTGTGGAGTGGCCCATTCCTTGTCTGCCAAGTCTCCCTCCTAGTTCATATCCATGTTATCTCATGTCTCCAACATTTAAGATCACTGTTGGATCACCACTTCCTTGTTGCTCCTTAACACTATAGTACAATGGTTACAACCAAACCCAATAATGAAAATCATATTCTATATGAATTAGCAGATAATGATTTTTTTTTTTGTTACAAAAATCCCAGACGAAGAAGAGGCTAAGTAGCCACACATGATACGTCCAGAGTCAATATATGTCTCATACATTTATATCAAGATTTACATCACAAATCACCCGCCAAATAAAAAAGATTAATTAAACTCAGACAAGGCTTAATACATTTTTGAGTAGAAATGGTATCATAGTGAAAATATCTTAGATTTTTAATCATGTTTCTGGTTTTCCTATGGGTTTAAAGCTAGAGGAATTTTTCCCTGACATTAGTTGAGGTTGTTGAGGCCATGTGCTTAGGTCAGTGGAAAAGCACCCAAGAGAGGAAAAACCTAGCTTTTCACTTTTCTCTGTTCTCTAGTAGTAGTAGTAGCAGATGAGATTTGTGTTTTTACTTTTCTCCAATGCAATCTGCTTTTTCTTGAGAAGTACTTATAGTTTAAGCGTGTGGATGTGACCTTCAACAGAGAAAGTGCTTCTGCAAGAAAGTAGCTTTGTCTGATAATTTTTTCCTAGGCCTTTTGATTCATGTCAAAGTAACAGTTAACTCGTAGTAAACTGCAATAGAAGTTTTCAACAATGATCATTTCTTAATGGAATTTTGAATAAGAAATTTACAAGATTAAGCCTTTGGCAATGGCTTTGTTGGTTCTGAAATTAGTAGTTTCATACACCGGTAGCTCTTCTGTATATCTCCCAATTCCAACTGGCTGATTCAGCTCAAAAAGATCTGAACTTGAATAGCTCTCAGCATCACTCTCTTCTTCATCATCATCATCATCTTCTTCTTCACATAAGCTCCTTCTCATATTCTGACCAGGACTTCTTGCATATCTTTGAAACGTTGGTTTTGGCATCAAGCTTGGATCTTGTTGGTAAACACATTTATGGCTTGAAGGCTTAGAACCATCGCCTTCGCCGAGGAAGAATCTCACGGACCTCTTGCTGCCATTGCTAGATTTCTTGGCTGGTTTGCTAAGACAAGACCTTGAGAAAGTAGAGGCTGTAGAAGAAGAGTAATTAGACTTGGCTACGTGCTCCGAAGTAGTAGTCACGTCTTCTACTGCTCCAACATAGCACATTTTGGCCTTCTTGACATTGCCGGAGTTGAAAATCGAGTTGAGGAAGCTGGCGATTTTGGCTCCTGGCGAAATGGGCTGCTTGGTTTTCTTCAATTCGGTGTAGAGCTTCAAAGCTCTCAGCTTCGTCTTCGTAAAAGTGTCGCTCTTGGGCTTTTTCGAATCTTCTTCTGAACGAACAGAGATTTCTTGTAGTGATCTCTGTTTTGATCTTCCTCTGTAGTAGCTTGACTCGGTTTGGTCGGAAAAAGACGAAAATGCAGCGCTTGAGTCTGAGGAGCTCGAAGCCGAGTTGGTGAACATGGAACTGTGAACGCTTTGCTTCTCGACCCAATTCTCGATCATGATAGCTCGGCGAAGATTGGTCCTCTCTCCTTTAGAATTAGAAGAAGAAGCAGAAGCAGAAGCAGAAGCAGAGCTGCTCTGTTTCTTGGTTTCTCTACTAACATGTCCAAGATCTACTTGAGGGTTGGGTTCGTCGATGGAGCGGTAAATAGAGTCGAGAAGAGAAGAAGAGAAAGATGGGTTTCTTCTTCTCCTTTGGAACTTCTCCTCCGAAACCACCAACCTCTCTCTCGTGCACATTTTTTCACTTAGAACAAAGCAAGAAGAAACAGAGTACTATTTGTAGGCTCACAAGAAACAGAGAGAGAGGAAGAAGTGTGAAACTTTTTTTTTGGTTACAAAAGAAGTGTGAAACTTTGAGAGATTGAAAGAGAGTAGTTTATATGTAAGTAGTGCTGGAGTGTTGGGTTTGAGAATGTCAAAAGCTGCAGGGAGGCATTAAATATGAATTGAAAAGTAGCTAAACTCGGCTCATGTGTGTGTGTGAGAAAGAGCGAGTGAGTGAGTGAGAGAGAGATATAGATTAGATTAGACTGGCGGTGAGGTTTGCTGTGTGTGTTGTTTCAGCTGTCGTTTTGTACTGAGATTTGAGTACAGGAAAGAACAAGCGGAGGAGGGTTTTGAAAAGCGAGGGAGGTAGAGACTGACTGGGATGCGAAGGAAAGAGACGCAGTAGATGGAGCGAACAAGAGGGAAAGCACTAGTGTTTGAGAGAGAGAATATATAAAAGCACTGGTCGTGCGTGCGGGTCAAATTATGGTTTTTCTTTTTCTTTCTTCTTGGCGTTCCTTCCAGCTTGGCCTTCTCTTTATTGTTGGGTAACTCTTAATTTTACCATTTTTTTACAAGTTGGTAGTTTTCTGGTTGGGTGTAGACTAACCGTAAAAACATGTTCAATCCCTTGGAAACATGTTTTCTGGTTGGGTGTAGACTAACCATTATTTTCTTTTCTCTTAATTGTGTTTGATGCAAAAATATCTCTCGCGGAAAGATTCTTCCGCGAAGCAGTCTTTTTTATGGGTTCAGATAGTTTTAACCGCAGGTATCGGTTTATCCTGTATGTGTGCTTCGTATGCTGGCGTGCCACCGTTCTTTAACGGAATATAGACTATAAAAGCCGCCTAACTTCTTAATAACGCGATTTAGACAAGGAGAGCACCAACATTGCCTAAATATGTCATTTTCGCCTAGTAACCTAGGACTTTGATATGTGTCTCTCGCAGAGCCTTCGAAATCGATGCCTCACACTCCCTTATCAGTGCAAAACAGAGCAATCTCTCTGACGGTGTGTTGAGAACAATGCTTCCTTAGAGTATCCAAACTCTCACACGATAGGTGATAATCCCTTCAACCTTCCAGTCGCAATTGCTTCCTTCTGATCGCAATACTCTCACTCGATAGGTGACAAGCACTTTGATCTGCTGGTTGCAAAGAAGATAGAATCTCGAAGACGAGATGTCTGTCTAGGTGTATTTGCGTATAGCAAATTTATGTATTTGATCGGGGACCTTTTCCACAAAGCTCTTACTTTCCTTATATACTCGCTTAAGCAGTTTGTCTTTCAATTCATTTGAACTTCTTCTGTTCTTGCTCCTTGAATCCCATTATAACTCTAACACCAGCATACAGGTTATTAATCCTATAGAATCTCAATGCTATCACAACTCTTCTATCAAAGAAACTTATTTGAGATAAAACAGGTATGATAGACATCCAAGCCGCATGGAATCAGCTAATTAATGAATCACAATTCTAACTGAACTCTACTTATTACACTCGGCCGCTCGCCAAGCTCTTTATAATACATGGGCCGTTCGCCAAGATTTCAGCCATTTAAGCCTAATATGAAATATTTATTTCAGGCCCAAACATTGCCCCTCAAGTCTTGAACTTGAATTACCCGAATAAGCGAAAAGACTTGAATATTACCCAACTGACGCGCTGTTAAACCAAACGGTAACATCACACCCAAGTGCCACGTTACACAACTTCTCCAAAAAGTTGCATCATTCGACTGACGTAATATAAAAGCACTAGTCCACATCAACAAAATCTCATTCCCCAACGAGACCTTTTCACTTGCCTTGATCCTGCACTTTCAACATTCTCAGTCAAAAGCTAAGACCTTTCATTCTCGCCGCCATTCATCTCTTCCGATCTAGAAAATGCCTCCACGCAAAGACATCTCCATCCCTCATGAAACCCATGACGCCAAGAAATTCTCGAAACACCTCAAGAATGTCGCCAAACGACATAACCCAGAGGCCATCGTCACCTTTTCTGTAGACCCAAATGAAGGTACCGGCCTTCTTGGTCCTTTCCTGTATGTTCCAATTAATCCAGAGCTATTCAATATCCTTCGCCATCCCATTTGTAAATCATCCTTAATAGTCCAAGAGAATCCCAGGGCAGACCCAAAGGAATGGACCAGCAAAGACACATTTTGTCTCATTGGGAGATGGCCGCACCCAAACGTAGAAGATCTCGCCTGGTACCGGCACTGTCGCGAACAAGATATCAACCGGTGGGAAGCAGTTGGAATCACCCAGCTCATCGATTTGTGCTTTACTCTCCCAGCTGGTGGCAATATAGTACCGTTCGCCACATGCATGTGCTTTTGGGATTGCACCGCCAACTGTTTCCGTCTCCCCTGTGGTGATGTGAGCATAACAATGCTTGATTTGTATACCATATTTGGAGTTCCTGCATTTGCAAACCCTTGGTCGCTCAACCAACACCGTGGGACACCAGTACAAGCCTCCCTCAATCATCCTTCCTCATATTCTTCCTAGGTGAAACATTTTGCACAAGAGGAAAAAGAAACAAACCAAGGAGGAATAGCCTTTCTGGAGTACTGGCTATCGAAGTACATCTTCTGTCCTTCTTCTGCAAAGGTCAACAGATGTTGGACTAACCTTGCCGAATGCCTTTTCAACGGTGAACAACTGGGCTTGGTTGAATCTGTTCTCGCCTACATCTACTATGGCCTGAGGCGAGTCACACTTTCAAAGCTCGACCTTAATCAACCAGGACCGCACTGGATGGTGGAGCTCTGGTTGCGGATGTACTTCCCCTTTTTCTGCCCCACAACACCTCCTACCTTTGAAGACCAGAAGTTGTTGGGCCAATCATTGGTTTCTTCACCAACTAGAACCAGACCATGGTCTTATATCAACTGCTTCAACCACCTCTGCTTGCATAAGGACTTTCTAACTGCAGCAGTTGAAGTAGTTCTGAATCGTCGCCATCCTGGCCTCCTCGCGAGTGGATTTATGCCTTCGCTAGAGCAAGACGCTCTTGCGAGGAACTTCTTCATTCAGTGCAACACTTGTAAAGACCTGCCAGTCCCACACTCAGCGAGCCCCGGGTATGAGCTTTATGCCCAAAACCACTTCTCCAGACAGTTTGGGCTCATTCAGGATGCTCTCATGCCCCTTGCCTGTTCTGTGAACAAATATACTCTCTGGTGAGGAACAAGCCATCCCTTTGCAGCAGAAGTGCAAGATGAACACTTTGGCTTTCCAACAGTAATGCTTCCTATCATAACAAAGCCACTAGTGATTTCCCATTCGGTCACCGAGTCGTACCAAGTATGGCGTTCCCAGCTTTGGGAAGAAATACGACACAAGGGACCGCTCACATGCTTTGTCTATATCTTCTATGATTTTGGCAAAAGATTTTCAAATGAAGAAGACTTGGCTGTTATCAGTAAGTCTTATAGGAACATAAGCATAACACCTTGGCCACAGGTATGCCTCTTCAAAAAATGCCACATGTATTAGCAATTCCTCATATTGTAACTGATCAACCTTCATTCTTAACACAGCACACCCCTGAACCAGACGTGACTGTAGCCTTACAATCTTTTAAGAAGAAAATGTCCAATCCTTCTGGGCACTCCGTAAGTATTCGCATTCATTTACCCAAAACAATATCTGATTTTTATCACTGAAATGTAACTAACCCAAACTCTTTGACAGTCTCAGAAACGCAGGAAGATCCACCTGAAGCCCAAAGAGCCTTCAAGGGGAGTTTGGCTAGTTACAGAGATCACAAGCAGGGACAAACAAGCAAAGCTTCAAACTCAAGTTTTCCATGCTTCATTTGATCA
Source organism: Geum urbanum (assembly GCA_946800695.1). Lineage (NCBI taxonomy): Eukaryota > Viridiplantae > Streptophyta > Magnoliopsida > Rosales > Rosaceae > Geum > Geum urbanum. The sequence goes on from OX326997.1 coordinate 9,365,328, forward strand.
GAGGAGTGACAAAGCCTCCGGGGTAAGTGCATATTCGGCACTGGTTTTCACCATTGCACACTGGCTGTGTTCAAATCCAAACAGCATGCCCACACTCTCCCAATTCGATGACCTCTTGATTCAAGGTTCACGGGAGTGGCAAGAACTATGCAAGGATGAGGCCCTTGCAAACACCTACCCAGATCAACACTTTGATCTGGAAGTTATCTCGAAGGCTAGCATCAGACCACTGAAGTTCTCATCTGATGACTTCTTTATTGGGTATTTTGACCCAGAGAGGTTTATAGCCCTGAACGACCTTCCATCTTTTGACATGTCATGGGAGCAAATCAGGAAGAGCCACAAGCCTCCGGTATACATAGTGAGTTGGAATGACCACTTCTTCGTCCTCAAAGTTGAAGACGAAGCCTATTATATAATAGACTCACTGGGAGAAAGGTTTTCTGAAGGGTGCCGTAAAACCTACGTTCTGAAGTTCGATGATTCCAGCATCATATATGGAAGTGAAGATCATGATACATGTCATGAAGTCATCGACAGCGGTAAAGAATGCTACAAGGACTTCATAGCCCAATTTCTGGCTGGAATCCATCGAGCAGAACTTGAAGAAGAAGAGAAGAAAAAGCATGTTGATACTGTCATTCTATTCCGGCGCTTGCAGATTGAATTCCAATTTTACTTCATTCCTTTCTCCTCTGGCGAGGGCACAAGTACTCAGGATGACCAAGTCATCTCAGAGCCAGAGCAACAAATTCCCTCTTCGCCAGAGCACTTAGTTGCCAAACCACAGCTATTGGTTGAGGTTAATCCAGAACACAAGGACCCAACTCCTTCCTCGCCAGAGCTTCATGTTCAAGCAACTGAGAGAACACATTTATTGTCTCCCATACAAGTAAGAATGTTTACTTACTTTCTTCTGGATTATCAATTCTAATTGATCCTGACAACTTGTAATTATATTTCAGTCCAAAAGCGTTCCAGTGGACACAGACAATTATGAGATGATTCCCACAAGTCCAAAGGAACAACTGAGCTTGTCAGGCCAAACTTCTGAACCGGCCGCCGAGGGTCAGCATATTAGTTCTCTAGGTGTCAATGATGAAGATCTTAAATCCATAATTGAAGAAGTTATTGCACCATCTTCATCACAATGAGCTCCTTCTCAGTTACTCAGAACACAAGAGACAGCAGTAAAGTTGCAAGAGCTTGTAAGCAAACTGGGTACACTGAGCTCTCCTTCTGACACTGATGTCACTCTCCAGGACATTCTTTCTGGGGAACTGGATTCTCCTCAAGATATCCAAGCTGTCTGCAACCAAGTTAAGAACCTGAAGGCTACTACCCCAACAGACTTTATTCCTTGTTTAAACGACCTTGAGGAGAATCTCTCTCAACTCTTGAGCCAAAGTGAAGCTTACCAATGTCTAAAACTCGAGGCCGAGCGTAAGAAAGATGCAATAGAGACATTGGAGCGCCAAAATCGAAGAGAGAAAGAGCGAATCCAGGTGATTCTGAAGGACACATCAACCCAGCATGAAGCCTTAGCAACCAAAAAGGCTAAAAGAGCTATTCTCAAGGCTGAGCTTGCCACCCTTGAGGCTGAAATATATGTCCTGAAAGCTGATGCCCTAAGAAACCAAGACAATGCCCACCAGATCATGATAGAAGGCGAGAGCCAAGCTCAGCTCATGCAGGAGGCACGAGAAGAAGCCAAAAATGCCCATCAAGCAGTCCATCAAGCCTGGGTGGCCCTGGAAGTTGCCAAAGCATTAGTGAGGAAGTATTCCCTCCTAGTGTAATTTTTGGGCCTCAGAATTCAAGCCCTATTTTATTTGTTCCAAAATTCTTTAAGTATTTATTCATTCAATCCAAATTTTTGAAACAAAGTGTGAATTGGGACCAACAACAAGAACGGGCCTCAGATTTAAGCCTGGTCCATACTTGTTCTAATGGAACTAGCCTCACTTATAGGCTATAGCCATTCGCTTGTTCTGATTGTTCAACATTAAATGAAATTCAATTCCATGCTTGGAATCCGTATCGCGTCAAACAATCAAATCTTTGAAATACGTTTTACCTGCCCCAGAAATCTTTCATTTATCATGCTATCTTCGTGGGCAGATAAACCGTATCGTGGTCCAGTTCCAGTTAGACGTGTGTTCTTTATTTTCGAGTGCAATTACTCTCGCGAAGCCTTACCGTTGTGACTCCTTTCTATAAAAGGTTTCCCTTTCCTTGTCTTGTGAACCAACTTCCTTGCGAGAATGATCTCCCCTCTTGTTCTTTTGCTCTATTCTTCCTACCTAAAGAAACCTCCAAATAAAATCTTTCATGTCGTGTTCCTTAGATAACAATATCCACGTCCAAACCTGGACTAGATAGCAATATCTACGTCCAGGCGTTGCCTTGGCTATCCCAATTTGTGTCAACAGAAGAAGGGAAAGCCACAATCCTGAGGTTGAAAACTCCTCATCTTCCTCCGGAGCACCCGATCCGTTTTTATATGCATAGAGGCTGCAAGCCCTATGAACATGGCTGCACTGAAGAGGAAATATAGGGCCCTCATCCCGGGGAAAAAGGCAACAAACGCCAAGTCTAGTGTAAAGGGTCTTCTGACCTGATGTACTAGCTTCCTTGGCATTTCAAATCCTCTCCATCTCATCGCTGAGGTCGATCTCTCTTTTCAAGATGTGCATATTTGATACATTGACCCCAGGGAACTGCTATCAACTATGAGGATTTGTGAAAAACAAACTGTATTTATCTTTCTGTTTTGTTGCTGATTTGTAGTTTGTTTCCCATGTGGTATCAGAGCTTGAGGCCGCAAAGCCTTTGTATTCTTCTAAATGATTGTAACATTTTGTTTAAAGCAAAGAGTTCCTTATGTAAATTTATATTGATAAACTCAGATGTAGTTTGTACATAACTTTGGCCACAGTAATCGGCTAACATGAACTCTTTTGACTTAGAAGAAATACAATTTTTTTAAAAAAATTTGGCCTCTAAAATAGGCCCTAACTTAGCCTCAAGTATAGGTTAATATGATGTACATAATCCCTGTGTGTTGCCCCTACAGTTTACTCATGTGAGTGAAAAGAACAAGCATGAATAAACTGGATTAAGCTACAATTGAAGGATCTTCATACTCCCAGACTGGTTGTATGAACTTCTTAAGGAAACGACCATTTATAGGATTAGCGTGTATTGAACCATCTCGATCTCGTAAACGAACTGGTCCTTTACCCAAAAGTCGATCGACAATGTATGGTCCTTCCCATTTCTCTGACCATTTTCCTCGTCCTTCAGTCTTCTCGCCAACAGGAAAAATGACTCGTCAGACGAGTTCTCTTTCTGCAAAACTCATGCCCCTGGTACAGCGGTCATAGGCACGAGCCACCTTTCGTTTTTCAGCACATAGACTATCATAAGCGTGTATTCTTTTCTCGTCCAAGTCTTTATGCTCTTGCCACATTGCTTGTACATAATCTTCACCGATTAGATTGTGTTGTTCCATCACCCGTAAAGATTGAACGTTGATTTCTAAAGGCAAGACCGCATCATGGCCGAACATTAATGCATAAGGAGTTGTACCTGTGGGTGCCCTCTTACTTGTTCTATAAGCCCACAGGGTGTTAAATAATTCTTCGTGCCACAGTCTGGCATTGCTCGCAAGCATCCGTTTAAGGATATGGATAATGATTTTATTGTTTGCTTCAGCTTGACCATTGGTTAGGCATAGTATATTTCACCAATGCGTCCCCGGAGAATTGGTCTGGACAACATATATTTCACCAAATCAGTTTGTGCTATGACGCACGTGGTGAAGGAAAGCATGTAGTGCCTCAATTTACACCCTGAAAAGTATAAGGCTAGGCACATTCTTTCCATTGGAGAGTATCTCATTTCACACTCATTCAGGGTACGACTCAGATAGAAAATAGCACGTTCAGTTCCTGATGTGTCGGCTTAAGCTAATAAACTTCCAATAGAAAGGTTGGTAGCTGAAATATACAGCTTGAGATGAACCCCTGGCCTTGGAGGAACCAAGACTGGCGGGTTCGTTAGGTATGCTTTGATGGTATCAAATGCCTCTTGGTGAATAGGCTCCCATACAAAGTCTTTCTGATTTTGAAGCTTGAGCAAAGTTGAGAACGGTTGTGTCTTCCCAGCAGCATTAGCAATAAACCGTCGTAAGAAATTGATTTTTTTCCAATAAACGTTGTAGCTCATTCTTACTCTTTGGTGGGACTGCACTAAGAACCGCCTGTTTTTTGTCGTCCGATATCTCAATCCCACGCTGATGAACCAAAAAACCCAGAAAGTCTCCTGTCTGAACTCCAAATACACATTTGGCTGGATTCATCTTCAGTTGATGTTGCCTCATTCTGAGAAACACTTGCCGTAAGTGTTCAAAATGGTCACTCCTGCATTTCGTTTTAACTACCACATCATCGATGTATACTTCCATAGTCTTACCAATAAGATCATGGAAGATCAAGTTCATTGCACGTTGGTAGGTTGCCCCTGCATTCTTGAGTCCAAATGGCATGTCCACGTACTCAAATACTCCTGCAAATCCTGGACACCGAAACACAGTTTTATGTCGATCTGATTCTGCCACTGGGATCTGATGATAGCCAGCAGTTCCATCCATGAGTGTTAACATCTCATGGCGAGCCACTGAGTCCACCAGCAAATCTGCTACTGGCATTGGGTATGCATCCTTTGGAGTTGCATTGTTCAAGTCTTTGTAGTCAACACACACTCGCATTTTTCCATTCTTTTTCTTGACTGGAACTACGTTGGATAACCACTCATTATATTTGGCTACTCGTATGATCCCTGACTTGTGCATCTTCTCGACCCATTCCTTGACTAGAATTACAGTTTTTGTATTCATCCGACGCATCTCTTGTTTCACAGGCTTCTTTCCCTATAGGATGGGTAAGTTGTGACACACCGAATCTGGTGACAGTCCTGGCATGTCGTCATACTTTTCTGCAAAATAATCAGCGTATTATTGTAGCAATTCAATGAGCTTGAGTCGTTCTTCAGGCTCTAGGAATGTACTAATGGCCACAGAGATTGGATCTTCATTTGTCCCAAGATTAATGTGTTCAATGGGATCCTTGACTTTAGGAGGTAAATCATCCAAAGCTGCTGGAGCTAATTTAATCTCTTCCTCCTCTTCAAAGTCATGCAAAATGTCTTCATCCACATATTCCAATGTTGCAACCATTGGAACCTTCTCAAAGGCTTGACTCTCTAACAAAAAATTGTGAAAACGCTCGTGTAAAGAGTAACAAGCCTCGGTCTCTATGCTCGATAGAGACCCGATCATTGAGAACGTTTGGATGGTATCTCAATGGTGTAGGGTCTTCCACTATCTTGATTGACTTGAATTATACCCCACTGAGCTAGTTCAGAGGCCGTAACACCAACTGGGCGGCCTTTGTTATCGACGCCACATACCTCCAATGGCCTAAGGTCACTGTGATAATAACTGGCTTCTAATGAGTTAGCCGAAATAGAATATGGACGAGGATCAGCATCAACAATTTCTGCTTCACCAGTCTCCATATTCCAGAGTAACATCTGCTGATGGAGGGATGAAGGTACACAATAGCTCCTGTGGATCCAGTCACGCCCCAGAATTGCACTGTATGGAATTGTACATTCTGCTACAAAGAATGTATAAGTACCGGTGGCTGGACCGATGTGTACCTGCAAAAAGACAATGCCCAAAGTCTTGGAAATGCTACCCTGAAAATTTCTAACGTTTAGTGAGGTCTCTTGGATAGCAGACTTGGGAACGCCTAATAAAGTCATTGATTTAACTCTGATGATGTTTACTGCTGCCCCTGAGTCCACTAAAAGTTTGTTTAATTGAATTCTCTGGACTTTTCCTGTGACATATAACGGCCGCATGTGCATGGCCATGTCTACAGTGGGCTTGGCGAACATAATCTGTCCCTTTGTTGATGATGAATCAGTCTCTGGTGTCTTGGTCGGTGCTAAATCATCTCTTAGTTTTGGTTCATCTTCTAGCACCCCCAAGTTTTTGACGCTTCCGCTTGTGATTGATTCATCCGTTGATGCTGGTGAAGGTAAAGCGTATTTGGAGGACAAGATAAACACCATGTTAACAGTGGTATCTTCCTCCTCAATGTATTCTTCAGTTTCTTCATCTTCACCTTCACTGTAATCCAACAACTGCTCATCATCTTCACAGTTGTCACCCTCAGCCTGTTTCCCCTCAGAGTTCAAAGTTGTAGTGAGCTCGAGAGAAGCAACATGTTGTAATTGATCCTCAGGTATAGGATCTATGGTTGTTGGCATGAGTAGTACTGGATCATGCTCCTTTGGGCGGGAAACGTGTTGTTGGACCTTCTTCTGTTCTTCTACAACTAAAGGTCTCGGTCTCCATTGCAAGACCTTGGGCTCGCTTGGAGTATTCTGCTTTTGAATGCTTTTCCCTTCCTTAGGAGGTGTATGTAGCCATATTGTTTTCATCGTGTCATCCTCAAAAGTGAGACGTCTTCTCACTGGTCTTCGTTGTGTAGCTTCACGATGACCCTCAGGAATAGGTTCGGGTTGTTTTCCTTTATACCCTAACTCTGGGTTACGGTCAAAGACACCTGGTCATTGTACTATCATTTTGGGCTCGTGAGACTTCTTCCCGAAAACCACTAATGGGTTTGCTACAAGGGCATTCATTCGCCTTTGTAGCGTTTCTGGAGAACACATCAGTTCTTCTTCTTTGAGTAGGCCTGCTTCATAAGCCTCTAATGCTCTTTTGGCTTCTCCAAAGCGTCGCTGAAAATTTCTTCTTCTACTTGGAGTTACCTCAATGGTTTTTCCTTTCTCCCTCACGTACCATACATCCTCCTTTGTGATAATTCGTGAAGCTGGAGGTACATATGGTCTTGCGAGCGCGTTAGCAACTTCTGATTCAGATTTCTTGACTGCACTGACTTTTTCTGTTGCTCGCGAGCGCTTAGGAGTTGGAGTGTCCCTTTGTCTTGCTCATTGAGATTGATGATCTGTTTGTGAAAATAATTCTGGGAATGACTTAGCTGCTTCAGCTAATTCCTCATAGGAGATCTTCAACCCGCTTCTGAGTTTACAATGAGCACAAAGGGCTACTGGTGACTCTGCTTTTGGATCCACCTTTTATTTTCCTTTGTTTGCGTTTGTCGTGCGTTTGTGTTGTGGACTCTCGCCAGTAGTTGGATGACTGTTGGGTTGTTTTCGTTTGTTGAATTTTTCTTGTGTTAGTTCCAACATCCCAACCGTCACCGATAAGTCGGTCGCCAGGCTTGGCGAGGGCTCTTTATCTATCATTATTTCTCCCTCGTCAATTCACTGTTGTATCCTGAATTTCAAGTCACGACAAGCACTTGTGGAATGGCGACCCCATCTGTGATGGTATCGACAATAGAGTAGACCCCTGACATCCTCGGGATGTGGGTTCGGAGCTTCGCAATTATCAGGAACTACTGCTATTCCTGCTTGGACTAGCTCTTCTAATATTTCCTCTCGTCTAGACGCAACATATGTAATCTTAGTCTGCTTAGGCCGGACAAATGCAATATTGCGTCTAGACCTCTTCCTTTTATAGGTTGGTTCAATTTGATTGCACTGGGAAGAAGTCTCGATGGCAGGAAAAGTTGTGTCGGGAGGAGGCGATGTCTTATGAGGATATCGTGGATGTCATTCTACCTCTCCCTTGTGGTTGATTTCAATCACCTCCCAGTTGAACAACCCTTGGATCTTATCTCTCAAGGTCGAACACATTACTGTTCGATGACCAAAGTGATTATGAAATCTGCAAAAATGCTGGGCTGGACCTTCATACCGTAATTGTTTGAGATCATAAACCGGGTAGTAAAAGATCAAACCCATGTCCCTTAGCCTGTCAAGGATCTCTTCCAACTTGTCACAGTTGAAAGAATAAGCTAAAAAGACAGATTGATTCCAGTTTTCCATACCTCCAATGCAACGATCGGGTAATGACCACTCGATGTCAATCATATTTACTTGAGGCTTTGAGAAAGGCTTAGAATCCACTAATGCTGATGTCTTGGACGCTCCCTCCAGTTCTAGTCTTCCTTCGTTAATCCACTTCTGGATCTGGTCTTTAAGCTTGATGCAGTCCTTTGTAATGTGATTCCATGCTCCATCGAACCTGCAATATTTTTTTACCCTTTAACTGGTCAGCTGTAGGAAGAGGTCCAAAATTTATTTTGACAACTCGCATACTGTATAGCTCATCCAAGATCTCATGAGCCATATTGGCATCATAAGTGTATGTCTCAAACTCTGGCTTAGTAAAAACCACTGTTGAGAGCTTGGTTGGACCCTTATTTTTCTGAAGCTTGCGGGGCTTTAAAACTTTGTTCGTTGTTAAATCCACAGCACCCACTTGCTCGCCATCAGAGTCCGATTCTTGGTCGTCTATACCTTCAATATAAGCCACAACTTTTGGCTTTAGTCTATCGTAAGATTTAGCATTGTACGTTCCCTTGGATGTATTCCTCCTATTATCTCTTTCTTGCATGGTACTGTAAGCTTTAGTTACAGCCGTAATAAGCTCATTCAAGGAAAAGTACTTGCTATTTAGGAACAGTTGGTGGTACGTGTCCTCCAAACCATTCTTGGCCATCTCGACCACCTCTTCTTTACCAAGTGGAGTCCTACATAGATTATATTCTGACCGGAAATGGTGCAAGAAGGTGACCGGACTTTCTGTCGCCGATTGGCTCAAGAAAGCCAGCTTTCCAACACTGGCCTCAGGTCTTGCCGTTCCAAAGTGATCTATGAACAAGGCCTCCATGTCCTTCCACTCACTGATCGAGCCATTTTCTATTCCCGTATACCATATGAGGGTTGATCCTGACAAGGATGACCCGAAGACTCTTAGCTTGAGACCCTCGTTATCGGCAAACTGCCCCAATTGCAGCGTAAAATAAGCTAAGTGTGTTGCCGCATTAGAATCATCATCGCCAGAGAAAGTCTGGAAGGTCTGATGCCGGTAAAACTTTGGCCATTGCCAAACATCAGGATTGTCCTTCTGCGTAGGAGGAAACGTTGTCTCGTATGTATCATACATCTTAGCTAAATGTATGTCGCAATCGTTTAGGAACCTATTTAACCGTTGCTCCCAAGCAGGAGGGAAAGACTCTGCTTGTCTAGTCTTTCTCGCTAGGTCAGATACGGATTTAGTTAGAGACGTTATGTCCCTATCTGTCATTTGAGACAGTGTCACCGCGTGTCGGCGGTATTCCTCCACACTTGTTCCCAAGTGCTATAGGATATTTATCCGTAATCTATCTTGACCTTCCACGAAGCTAGTTACTTGGGCTCTCATGGCCTCTCTTTCCTCTCGATCTCTGTTGAAGTCTGCCCGTATCGATTGAATTTCGGCTACTGCCGTGTCTATTAGATTGCTTTGGGTAGTAAGAAGAGTTGTTTGTTGCTCGATCCTTTCATCGAGAACCGCGTAGTAATTAGCCTGGTGGCTATTGCGCCTAGCTGCATAAGCTAGGTACTCTGGGAACGTAAGTTCCGCTATCTCCGCTTCACTTAAAGATTTGAACGTCATGATATTAAAGTCTTCAGCGAAGATAATTTCAACCGCTTGATTACTCAATGAACGACACCGAGTAGTTGTATGTTCACGGTAAGCCAGTTGTGGGTGCTTGCGACACTGAGGGTAAATCCTTTGGTAAGGATCCCCAATTGTCACTTAGAGACACAAAAAGATGTCCTACTGGGCGTGCCAAAATGTTCGATGCAAAAATATCTCTCGCGGAGAGATCCTTCCTTGAAGCAGTCTCTTTTATGGGTTCGGATAGTTTTAACCACATGTACCGGTTTATCCTATATTTGTGCTTCGTATGCTGGCGTGCCCCCGTTCTTCAACGGAATATAGACTATAAAAGCCGCCTGACTTCTTAATAAAACGATTTAGACAAGGAGAGCACCAACCCTGCCTGAATAGGTCATTCTCGCCTAGTAACCTAGGACTTTGATATGTGTCTCTCGCAGAGCCTTCGAAATCGATGCCTCACACTCCCTTATCAGTGCAAAACAGAGCAATCTCTCTGACAGTGTGTTGAGAACACTGCTTCCTTAGAGTATCCAAACTCTCACTCGATAGGTGACAAGCCCTTCAACATTCCAGTCGTAATTGCTTCCTTCTGATTGCAATACTTTCACTCGATAGGTGACAAGCACTTTGATCTGCTGGTTGCAAAGAAGATAGAATCTCGAAGACGAGATGTCTGTCTAGGTGTACTTGCGTATAGCAAATTTATGTATTTGATCGGGGACCTTTTCCATAAACCTCTTACTTTCCTTATATACTCGCTTAAGCAGTTTGTCTTTCAATTCATTTGAACTTCTTCTACTCTTGCTCTTTGAATCCCATTATAATTCTAACACCAGCATACGGGTTATTAATCCTATAATGCTATCACAACTCTTCTATCAAAGAAACCTATCTGAGATAAAACAGGTATGATAGACATCAAAGCTGCATGAAATCAGCTAATTAATGAATCACAATTCTAACTGAACTCTACTTATTACACTCGGCCGCTCGCCAAGACTTCAGTTATTCAAGCCGAATATGAAATATTTATTCCAGACCCAAACAAACTGCAAATGATTCTTTCATCAATCTTGACCCCTCCCCTTAAGCCCTAGCATGAGAACTTTGGTGGTGAATGGCTTGGTGTAGGAGGCATCAGCCCCAACCACAGTCATCTTGTGGTCGGCAACGGAGAAGAAAAGAGGTTGGTTTAGGCAGCGTATCACTCTCAGAAGGTTGGTCTCGTCGGAGTCTATGGGAACTACGACAGTGCCTGCATAAAAATTCACACGATACATATATGCATGTCATTTTTTAGCATGTAAAGATTATGACATTATGTTCATGATATAACGTGTCATTGGCTAATTAATTAAGTGTTTATATATATACCTTTTCTGGAGCAGTTGTAAAGGTCACCGGACACCGGGTTGGCCATTGATAGTGTATGCACCAGAAACATTAGGAGCTCCCCCTGCGCGATTAGCCTTCCTAATCACATCGATAGGGTTTGCGTCCCACCACTCACCGAGAAGATATGTTGCTTGTCGATTCGGTTTAGGGAACGGATAAGAGTCTCCTTGTTTTGGATGAACGATGAGTGCTCCATAAACGGTGGCTCTAAGCCATGAGCTATGAGCGTGCCACCATAGCGTACCTAATTGCTCTTGATATCATCGTTCTCCTTCCAATCCACCTACCTAGCTCACCTCTAAAGTCAAGGCAATTGCAGTGTATTGGAAAAAAAAATCGAGATAATGCAAGGTTCGGGTTCCGGCTCGAGGTCGAAAAACATAAAAACTCGACACAATGTCAGGTTCGGATTCGGGTTCGGGTTCAGGTTCTTCGTCGATTTGTGGTTGGACATGTAACTTACCAGAAGAAATATGGGAGTACAAGAACTACGAGATGGGAATCAAACTTGGTACATTAGAATACCTTGGGGAGGTAGAATTAGGTCATCCTTATCTGACTGTTGATGGACTTGAAAAGGAACTCAAGGAGGAAGAATGAAGGCATGTGCGGGATGAGGAGATAGGGACATTGGTAGTGAATTTGCTCTTTTATACCGAAGACCCCCTAACCAAGAAGCTGGAGTGTGATATTGCCCCTATTGGAGCTGAAATTAGGGGTGGGAAGTTTTACTGAAAAATCGAACCGAAAATCGAAATAAATCGAACCAAAATTCGTTGGACCCGAAATTCGTGGGACGGACTAATTTAGAAACCGAACCGAAATAAATCCGAACCGAATAACTTTTTATGGTACGGTACTGAATAAAACCGAACTGTTCCGAAATGATATATGTGACAAAATTGTGCTTATTTCTTTACACAAATGAATATATATTCACCAATTTAATTTTTTTAGGACATATATAGAAAATTCTTACAAAAATACTCTTATTCTCTCACATTTCTTCTATCTCTCTATGATATTGCCTTTTTCAAATAATAATTAACTTAAACAATTGTTTAGGCCCAGAAAATTTTATCGAAAAACCGATCCGAAACCGAAATATAACGATCAGAAACCCGTTGGGACCGAAACTCGTGGGACGAACTTACCAAAAAACCGAACCGAATAGGATCCGAACCGAATATTTTATTACAGTACGGTACGAGTTCCGACCTAATACTGAACCGATCCCACTCCTAGCTGAAATTATGAAAAGAGGAGTAGAAACGCGATGGTAGTACTAGTACGTGTATTCTTTGAAACGTAGAACGTAGAACACCAAATGGTCTTCTCCTAGGTTTGGAATCTATAACTGGAGAACACCAAAAGGTTGAATTGTGGTCACTTAGATACGGCCAAAATTACCATGAAAACAATTTTTGTTTTGCTCTGAATAGATTAAGAGACAACACAAAAAGTAGATTTCTATACACAAATATACTACAAATAGAAATAAAACACCTATATACGATATTTAGAATAAAACATCTTTACGATATATGTAATAAAGCCAATAAGAGAGCTTTACTTCTCTTACAATGCAATTTCAATGTCTCTCCAAAGCTTAGATTAAAATTATACTTGAATTTGTTTTATTGCCATTGAAAATAGTACTCTAATCTCCTCATTATATAGACAGAATTAACCAAAATTGTTTCTCTCGCTTTACATCTTGAAGAACAATTTTTTGAGATATTTTTGTTTTTTTTTAATTTCAGCTATTATTTTTCAAACTTGATTGAGTTCTTTAAAGAAAAAACGATAACTTACTAAGATTAAACTCTAATTCAAAAAGAAAAACCGATAACTTACGAAGATTGTTAGCATATATTGCTCCTACGTGTATGCTATTTCTCATAAAATTAGTATGACATATCCCAACGGAAGGTTCAAATGCATATATATATGCATGCATGCATATTCCACAGTATCGCCTATTTCTTTATAACAATGTTGAAAATCATTCCTGATATTTTTGTTGTTCTTGTTGCTAAAAATTGCCTTAGTTTTTGTCTTTCTACTTTCGTCTGAACCTGGCAACTTACATTAGTATATACGAATCTACTGTGCAGGAAACAAACACTTCATTAATTTTACTGCTTGTTGATTCGCTAAACCCAGACAGAGTCCTCCATTTCTGTTCCAAATCCACACCAAGTATGAGTTCATACGAATTTACTGTGCAGGAAATGAAAACTTCATTATTTACAGCTAGTTGAAATATCAAATATTACCAAATCCCCTGTTGCAGAGAAGTGGCATAACAAAGATGAATACTATGGTATTTGACATTACACATTTCAAGATTCAGAAACAACTGAGGCTCTTCTTTTAGTCATAAATATTGAAAAATTACAAAACTTGAAGTCTATGGCTGAAAGAAGAGCTTCAGTTTTGAAATGTTTTTAGCCAACTAGAATATATATATATGGCTATTTTTTAGGGTATTTTCAGGTATGGGGTATTTCACCAATTTTTCGATTATATTTTACTATTTCTACCATTTCAGATTTTAGGTTTTAGTTAAAAGATCAATCCTGTAAATTTTCTGCAAAAATGGTGATCGTTTGAAAACTGTAATTGAAATTTATAAGGATGAACGACTCAAGTTTGACAAATTTGGTCTGTCCCTTTAATCTAGTTCGATACCATAACGATCACTATTTTGGTCAAAATTTATAGAAATTATATAAATATTAGGACCTAAAAAGTGAACAGTGAGGATGTCAAAATGTGATCGAAAAGTTAGTGTAGTGTCTTATCCTTAGAAATGATCAAAACGACATTCCTGAGTGGAAGGGGCCTATATATACACAATCCGGTTTTACTAAGGACATCCTGCATTTATTAATAAATACAAATTTTCTTAATTCATTTTTAGGTCATATAATCACATCTTCATCATTCAGTTTCTAAATACTAGTGTATAAATCACGTATTTCTACTCCTCGGGAACTTCTCTCGGAAACAGTCGACCTCTCTCTTGTGTACATTTTTATACTTAAAACAAAAAACAAAAAAAAAGAACTATTCATAGGCTTACAAGAAACAGAGAGGACTTTGAAACTGTGAGAGAGTGGAATTGTAGTTTATAGGGTAAGTAGTGCTGGAGTTTTGGGTTTGAGATAGTTGCATGAGACATTTAATAAGAATTGAAAGTAGCTCAGCTCAGCTCGTGAGAGAGAGAGAGAGAGAGAGAGAGAGAGAGAGAGAGAGAGAGAGAGAGAGAGAGAGAGAGAGAGAGAGAGAGAGAGAGAGAGAGAGAGAGAGAGCAGAATGGTGGGGAGGTTTGCTGTGTGTGTTGTTTGAGATATTGTTTTGTACTGAGACTTGAGTATAAGAAAAAACGAGGGAGAAGGGTTTTGAAAAGTAGGGGAGGCAAAGACTACTGACCAGGAAGGAAAGAGACGAGAAAGGTTTTGGTGTTTGAGAGAGAACTGGGTGGAAGCCCGCCACGGGGCGCGGTTCTTGAGAAAAGAATGTAAAAGTCGAGCCGCTGTTTTTTGATGAAATCACATCCGAGTATAATTGATATATATTAGCTATTTAAAGACGAATAATGATTTGCAATCATTATGTAAATTATTTTGAAGAAAGAATGAGAAGATAATAAAGAACAATGGTGTCAATTTTAATTAATAGAAATTTAAAGTTCAATCACGTTTTTCATTCAGTTATATATATATAACAATTTGACCATATTTATTACATGCCGATTAAATTCAACTGAAAATGTAAATATTTAGTTTTTACTTTTTGTTCTTTGAAAGGTAGAACACCAAATGGTGTTCCCTTAGATTTGGAATCTATAACCGGAGAACACTAGAAGGTTAGATTGTGGTTATTTAGATACGGCCAAAATTACCATGAAAACAACTTTTATTTTGCTCTAAATTATAGGGATAGTAATCAAGAGACAACACAAGAAGAAAGTAAATTTCTATACACAAATATACCATAGATAGAAGTAAAACTCCTATATACGATATTGAGAATAAAACATCTTTATGATACATGTAATAAAGCCAATAAGAGAGGTTTACTTCTCTTACAATGCAAATTCAATGTCTCTCCAAGACTTGGATTAAAATTATACTTGGAATTTTTTTACTGGCATTGAAAATAGTACTCATGCTAATCTCTTCATTATGTAGACTAAATTAACCAAAATTGTTTCTCTTGCTTTACATATTGAAGAACAATTATTCGAGATTTTTTTGAATATTTTTAAGAAAAAAAATTCGTTTAGACTTTATTTTTCCTAAAAATTTTATCATAAATTTTCAATCCCAAACAACTCATTTGTTATTTATTAACGAAGAATGCGTTTGATTTTATGAAATCTCCACCCCCTTCTAAAACATCATCTCTCTTCGAATCAGAGTCCCTCCATTTCTTTCATCATCGTCTTCCTCTCGCTCCTCCTCTTCGTCTTCCCTCTCCGTCGTCACTGCTTATCCGAATCGCTTTCCTACTCCGCCACCGAAATGAGCAAGCCCTCAAGGAGGACGACATCGTACGACGAAGAGTCATGCTGAGGACTCTACACCAGAGCTGCTGATGGAGACGATGACGACTGCCACCTCTTCAGCCGTGACAATTTCTTTTGTTCCGATGCCGCCATCACGGGGATCTGATTCAATCTCATGCCGATGACGACAATACGATCTTCATCGCCTATTACACGGTCACTGATGTCGACATTGATCTACTTGCCGAGAAGGACTAGGAGAGATATGTCTTCAAGCACCGCAACGATGGTAAATCATATCACATATTCGTCTCTGAACTTGTATTTTATTTAATCGTGATCGTATCTGATTTAATTGGAGAAAAATAGATAGTCAATGGTGTTTTACTGTGTTTAATCGTATTTGTGCCGCATTGTGGTTTGTTATCTCTGTCTTGTGTTTTGTTTCAATTCATTGTGTTACTGTTAATTTGATCATTGTTTTGGTAGTAATAACAATAGTTTGAACAATTACATACAGATAAACCCTTAGGAGGCATTAAACTCTGTTCAACTTGCTCCATTAGGTTAGAATTCTTGGTACAGTGGTTAGGTTGCTCCTTGAGTAATTTTAAAGTGAAGTAAAAACCAAGAACGGTGTGATTGATATCATTTGAAAATGTTGTATGGTTATATTTTTGTGTTATTCTATGATTATAAACGAATATTTCATTTATTAACCGGTTTACATTTCTTTTCTTGGTAGTAGTGAAGTTTTATGATAGGGTTGTTAATGGAAGAAGTATAGTTAGTGAAGAGATTCAATAGAGTATCAAGACTGATGAGAAATTGCAGGGAGTGGATAGAGATTTTGTGGAAACTACTGTTGATGATGATGGTTCGGATTGTTCTAGGGAGAGCAAAGATGGACATATACAAGAAGTAAAAGGAGATCAAACGAAAAGTTTGGATGAGGAGAACGACTTTGGGAAAGGTCAATCTTTCTTTGGAGCTGATGGTAACGAGACACAAGTTCCACATGGAATGAAGGAAATAACCGTTAACCATGAGAAACCAAAGACAATCGAGTCTGTTAGGTCAGCTTACGACTTAAGTAAGAACATTTCATCGAGGAATGACCAGCTTGCAGAATCAAAGGAGGCTTGTTGTTCAGGGAGAATCACATAAGGGTGTGGGTCTTGCTGGAAACCCTACGTTTAAAGAAAGGAAAGATGTGAAGGTGTATCTCGAAGATACAAGAAGTGTCATTTTAGAAAGCAAGGTTAATAAGCTAGAACATAGAATAAATATGCTTGAGGGAGAGCTGAGAGAAGCTGCAGCTATTGAGTCTCCTCTTCATTCAGTAGTTGCTGAGCAAGGAAGCTCCATGACTAAGGTCCACGCACTAGCTCGTCGCCTTTCTAGATTGTATCTTCATGCTTGTGGAGAAATTTCCAGTTCTAAGAGAGCCAGTGTAGCTAGAAGTATTGTTTCAGGACTAGTCTTGGTTGCAAAAGCATGTGGAAATGATGTCGGAAGGTATACATAATTGTTTTTTGTATTTTGTGTTAACTTTTTTGTATGTGTCGCTGTCCCATATATATTGATGTTAGAAATGATTGTGATTGGTAGTAATAGGTATGTGCTTATGTTACAGATCTGCATGTCACAAGATTGCATCTATTACATGTTGAAAGGACATATTGTAATTTGATTTGTAAAACGTCATGGAGGGGAGGAATTGGACCTTGTATGGGGATATATGCTATTACCGCTGCATTAAGGGTTGCTTACCTAGTTTTTTTTATTTTTTTGATTGAATAGATATTTGAACAGATATTCAGACTTTTGATACTTTCATCAACTATATTATGGTCAAGCTCTTATTTTTTAGTAATTCTTCTAATCCGATTCATTCTTTGAAGGAAAGTAGAGATTTTCAAACTTATAAAGGGTCTTGTTTATACTATCGTTAAACTTAACGAAAGATTGATATTTAGACAGATACTTGAACAGATACTTAGATAGATACTTTAATAGGTACTTAACATATACTTGAACAGATATTCAGACTTTTGATACTTCCAGTAACTATGTTATGATAAAACCCTTTTTTTTTCAATCATTCTTCCAATCTCATTATTCTTTAAAGCAAAGTAGAGATTTTCAAACTTATAAAGGGTCTTGTTTACACTATTGTTAAACTTGAAGAAAGATAGATATTTAGACTTGAGCAGATATCTATTAGTTGACAACTCTTGAGGGTCTAAAATCCTTTCAAGCGACTCCAACACTATTAGTGCTCTAACCAGAACCAGAAAAACAGCATTCGTATATCCCGCAAGAACCTCAAATCTCCCATGATAGTAATTGAATTGATTGTTTGTAGGAAAACACGATATGTATGAAGCATATAACCCAATTTCCAGAGCCGCACAATCAAACAACATATGACAGGCATCCGATATCAGCCCTAGACTATTGCTCATGAACCCGCCAAAAAATTCCACAAACATGTACGCGGTATTGATCAATAGGAAAATCACAATTTTCCTTGACTTTGTCTCACTCAAAATGTGCCTAATAGGCTTCATAACAGAGGCATTAAACGATTCTGTAGACTCCACTCTCAGCTCCAGATAACTCATTTGATATGGCTATAACTCCCTAACAGCAATGTACAACAAGACACCACAAAGCAAAAGTCCCCACAGTGACAATTCAGTGAAATAGAAGACCTCCAAAACAACAGTACACAAAAACGTCACGACATAATCTCTCCGAAAATCTCTAGTGCTCACTAATTTCTCATCACTACAACTCTTACTAAATAGCACACCGAAAACAACAATGTTGGTTAGCGGCCATCCCAAATCCCAACCGAAATTCCTCCATCTCCTTTCTCATTCTAAAAGAAGAACACACTCACAATAGCAACAATGTTGGCGAAAACAACAATGTTGGTTAGCGGCCATCCCAAACCCCAACCGAAACTCCTCCATCTCCCTTCTCATTCTAAAACAAGAATACACTCACAATAGCAAGAATGAAAAGCAGCTCCATGACATATCCCTTCTTCAATCGGCAAAGCAGCTCCGCGATGGACCCCTCCACGCTCTTCGCAAAAAACTCAAACGCGCCTCCCTTTGCAGTCACGGACGGTGACAACGCAATATCCAGAAAAGACGACTTCTCGACGTTGGGGATGCGCAACTGGAGGTACTGCCTGGCGAACGCGTATGACGACGAGAGGTCAGGCGCGTCGAGGGGGTCAACGCAGACGTGGACCAGCGACTCAGTGGCAGGCCCGATTTGAGAGAGCAGCACGGGTGTCTATACGGTGGTGATGTTCTAGCGAACAGCAAGGACGAGCCAAGATGGGACTTGTTAACCCTGTGAGCGTCGTCGACAAAGAGCAAGAAGGTTGAGGGAGTCGTGAAGTAGGAGGCGACATTTGATCGACGAGAGAAGCAATTGCTTCAGGGATAAAATTAGAAGTTAAAAGTATATTTTATAACTTATTGAGTTTTTTTGGAAAAAAATAACATCAGTTGGACTATTTTGGAAAAAAAAATGGTCATAATTTGAGTCTTTTTTACCTTGGTGTCATAAGGTGGTTTATTTTTGAAAATCTTATATATTTATGAGTTTTTAAATAATTTCCCTTTGTTTAATTCAGCTATCATTTTTCGAACTAAATTGAGTTCTTTAAAGAAAAAACGATAACTTACTGAGAGTAAACTTTAATTCCAAAAGAAAAACCGATAACTTACAAAGATTGTTAGTATATTGCTCCTACGTGTATGCTATTTCTCATATAATTAGTATGACATATCACAACCGAAGGTTCAAAACTTCAAATGCATATGTATGCATGCGTACATATGCATGCGTGCATACTCCAGAATCGCATATTTCTTTATAACAATGTTGAAAATCCATATATACGAATCTACTGTGCAGGAAACAAACACTTCATTATTTTACTGCTTGTTGATTCGCTAAACCCAGACGGGGTCCTCCATTTCTGTTCCAAGTCCACATTAAGTATATGAGTTTATGCGAATTTACTGTGCAGGAAATGAAGACTTCATTATTTAAAGCTAGTTGAAATATCAAATATTACCAAATTCCTTGTTTCAGAGAAGTTGCAGAACAAATATGATTACTATGGTATTTGACATACACATTTCAAGATTCAGAAACAACTGAGGCTCTTCTTTCAGCCATAAACATTGAAAAATTACAAAAATTGAAATCTTTCAGAAGAGCCTCAGTTTTCAAATGTTTTTAGCTAATTAGAATATATATATGGCTACCATTCACTCAGGTATACTTTTTAAGGATATTTTTAGGTATAGGGTATTAAAAAACTTTTCGATTACGTTTTATTATTTCTACCATTTATATTTTAAGTCTGTCAAAATGATGATCGTTTCAAAACTGCAATTGAAATTTATAAGGATGAACAACTCAAGTTTGACAGATTTAGTCTGTCCCTTGATTTAATTTAATTCGATACCATAATGATATCACCATTTTGGCAGAAATTTATAGGAATTATCTACACATTAGGACCTAAAAAGTAAATAGTGAAGATTTCAAAATGTGATCGAAAAGTTAATGTAATGCTTTATTCCTAGAAATGACCAAAAAAGGTATCCCGGAGTGGAAGGAGCCTATATATACACAGTCCAGTTTTGCTAAGGACATCCCACATTTATTAATAAACGGAAATTTTCTTAATTTGACTCACTTTTGGCTCACATGATCACATGTTCATCATTTAGTTTCTAGATACTAGTGTATAGATCACTTCTATTCCTCGGAGACTTCTCTAGGAAACAACCGACCTCTCTCTTGTGTACAATTTTTATACTTAAAACGCCACAAAAAAAACAGAGTACTATTTATATGCTTACAAGAAACAGAGATGACTTTGAAACTGTGAGAGAGAATTGTAGTTTATAGGGTAAGTAGTGCTAGAGTGTTGGGTTTGAGATAGTTGCCTGAGACATTTAATAAGAATTGAAAGTAGCTAAGCTAAGCTGAGCTCAGCTCATGAGAGAGAGAGAGCAGAATGGTGGTTAGATTTGTCGTGTGTGTTGTTTGTTGTGTGTGGACAAACCTCACCACCATTCTACTCTCTCTCTCTCTCAAAGATGATAAAATCAAAGGTGTCAATTTTAATTAATAGGAATTTAAAGTTTAAATTATGTAAATGTGTCATATATGTAAATTATGTGGAAGAAAGAATGAGAAGGTGATAAAGGACAAAGATGTCAATTCAGTTATATATATCACAATTTTGAATGATTTATTTATTACATGCCAATTATATTCATCTGGAAATGTAAATATATTGTTTGTATTTTTGTTTTAATTGTGAACTGTTCATTGGAGGTAAATTGTAATACGAAAAATTTAATTGAGTTTTCACATCTTAATCCACAGTAATCTTAAACCGGATTCTGGAGTAACATAGGTTGGAGGCTACACAAACATATTAAAAGTAAGAAATCCATAAATTGATGGCAATAATTGAATAAATTAGTTATTCGCGGCGCAGGTGTAAGAAACCCGAAGCACGTGATTCAATTATCTATATTTACAGATCATGCTTTAACAATATCGTGCTATAATTGAACAAATTGATGGCAATAGTCAAGCATTTTTCTCTTTGGCTAAACCAATTCAGTAAAAACATTTTATTATAAAAGTTTTAATCATATACATGAACAAAAGTATAAAGATTCATGACTAAAAGTACTAAACACATATCTAACTCCTTGGAAAGATACAGAGCTTCAGCCATTCAGACGGTAAGAGGCTCCATTTTTTTAATCTCATTTTCTTTTGTCTTGACTGCAAATGATTCTTTTATCAAATCTTGACCCCTCCCCTTAACTCCTAAACTATAGATATGCCTCTTTCAATCTAAATGTTTCAATTTAAAGTACATATAAGACTGAAGTATGACCAACAGTTCCTCTTGCTCTGTAAACCTTTGTTTTATTTGTTCTTGCTTGAAGCCTACCATATATGTTACGACCTGAACCAAAATTAAGCACTTATCTAATCTTATTAAGTTTTATCGTGAATTAGTCGTACTATCGAGGTTATTAACGATTTTTTTTAACAGGCAAGAATTTGATTTGATTTTCTTCATGAGAGTTGTAAACTATTTTATTTTGAGACTCTAGGAATTTTTGGGGAATTTTTCGGATAAGCGAGTTATTTCTTATAATTATTGGAAGTAGGCATGAGAAATTATTAAAAAGAAATTTATTTTAGTCGGGTGAATTTTGACCGTTTGATCGCGATAAGATCGAATCTGGGTTGTTGATTATTTGAGGAGCTTAGGTGTATAAATATAATTTTCTTGAAAAACCCAAACTAGAAAAACACTTCGGCTCGACCCGTTTTGCCCAGAGTTGACTCGCACCGCTATTTGACCCGACCGATTCGGATTGCCATTTTGGCCACCTCCAATATCGTTTAAGGTAGGGAATTGAAGCTCCTGGCTTCCTTGATTTATTGTTGTGCGAATTTTGGTTGTTTGCAGGGATTTCGGGGAAACTTGAATTGAGTTAACTT
The DNA here is from genome assembly GCA_946800695.1 of Geum urbanum. Lineage (NCBI taxonomy): Eukaryota > Viridiplantae > Streptophyta > Magnoliopsida > Rosales > Rosaceae > Geum > Geum urbanum. The sequence continues at coordinate 9,387,428 of OX326997.1, forward strand.
GTGGAGAATCGTCACCGGGCTCAGCGGTTCTCCAGCGAGTTTTAGAGGTCGGGAGTTGAGGTTCATTTATGCTCTCCTCCCCCTGAGTCATTTTAGGTAGGTCTTGTGGTCCGTCGAGGCACCACGACGGAGCATCGACGGTGGGGTGTTCGGCCGACGCTTTTAGGGCCGACGACTTTCGATTGATTTTACGGTCATTTTATGTCGAATTAGTGTAGGGTATAGTTAGGAAAGTTAATGGGCTCGGGGAGAGAAAGAGATTGAGGTATATAGCGCTGGCGTTGGTGACAGTTTTCGACAAGGTGTCCGCCGTCTGTGGCAGCTATTTGGGTCTCAATGCTGAAATTAGGTTGTGGTCCAGTTATGAATGCTGTAGGCCTCGTTGAAAGCTTTCCAACAAGTTATTAAACGCTTCCATCGGAGAACTTTCACTGGAGGCGCACGAAGGCCATGTGCCACCATCCACGGCAAAGCTCCGATGAGGCAGTTTGTAGGATTCTTCAACGGGATTTTCGGGGTTGTTTTTACAGTCGATTTCCATCGTTTTCGTGTTCTGATATTATGTGATCCTTATTGATAGGACATTGAGATAGTGACCCCAACGAGAAAAATTTCGTTGGACCTCAACAGTAGTCAAAGACTTGTGAGTATACCTTTATTCTTCACAGTCGCTAGCAAGTTTATAGTTTTATGCATTTTGCTTTACGGTATGTTTTCAGAGCGTTTAAATTGGAGGTTTACTTTGTGATGGTTTTATTTAGTTGCATCGATGTCTTGGTTATTCTGCTGATTACCGGATAGCCGGTTGAACTTGGTTAGGACAAACACCTTGTCTGACCCAGATTGTCTCGGGTTAGAAAAAACACCCTAGACGATCTCATCACCTTACTTTTCATACATACAGTCATTCCGGGTTAGGGCAAAAACCCTGAACGACTACCTCCATTGTATTTCACTTTATGATATTTGAACTCACATTATTTCACGAAAATCAACGGAAATGCATGATACTTTAGTTTTATCAATTTACGCAGATTATTTTATTTTTATAAACTCACGCTAACGTTCCGGGTTAGGGTTATTTTATTTTATACTTTAGTCGTTCCGGGTTAGGGCAAAAACCCTGAATGACCACCTCCATTGTATTTCACTTTATGATATTTGAACTCACATTATTTCACGAAAATCAACGGAAATGCATGATACTTTAGTTTTATCAATTTACGCAGATTATTTTATTTTTATAAACTCACGCTAACGTTTTATATTTTAATGTCTTCCCCTGGGCTCTTCGATTTCCATCGCCCAGGCTGCAGAGTATATCCTGAGAGTGCTTGGTCTCATCGAAAGCTTCAAGTCTACTAGTCATCTCTTTATCAGTAGGTTCAAGCTCATTGTCAGTTTATATCATATGTATGTAAAAGTCGCTCTAGATACCAATTGTAGTATGTTACTTTCTGTGAGGCTCATGTAAATAGTCAGATACTCAAATAGTCGTTGAGTTTACTTTCCTTTGTCTTCAGACCCAGTACCTTGTAAATATGTTTTTAAATTCCTGAGTTGAGTTTCTTATTTTTTTATATCATTTGTTGCATGAGAATCCGAATGGACATTGGTGGTCCACAGTTTGTTTGTGAGATTTCGTTTGAAGTGTTTTTTTCTTGCAGGTTTTTGGGTTGTCTCAACTTTAAGGGAGGTTATGTCAAAATTTTCGTAGAATTTTTTCGATTATGGTCAATCGTTAGGACTTAATCTTAGTTTACTAGTTAAACTAGGGTTTGGTCCTTTTAGTTTGGTATCAGAGCATTAGATCACAGATTCTGTAGACTTTTTTGGTCATGTCAGTACAGGCATTTGAGAATGTACAACACTCCCGGAAGGATGGCCTGACCAACCAGTGTATCCCTATCACAACTCCAAGTGTTGTTAAATGTATAGAGTCTTATAGTTGAGCAATTTCTTTTGGTTTCTTTCAGTGAGCTAATATAATTTTGGACTCGTAGGCCATTATGCCTCAATAATCAGCCCAACAGGATGATACTCAATCCTTAGTTTAGCAGATGCGGAAGTTAATTTCATGCATGATGTCAGGACCACGAGAGGATTGTGATGACTTAATTACTAAGGCTAAAAGGGTGAGAGCAGTTTCTTTTGCACGCTCCCATGACCCTGAGACTAGTGAGAGCTGGCTTGTTGAGATTGGGCGAGACCGTTTATATCCCCAATTGACCTCTGAGTAGAGAACTAAGGTAGTTGCAGGCCTGTTGCAGAACCATGCTTCTCGTTGGTGGACAGAGTACTGAGCGGAATGAAACCATTGCTCTGTGGGCAGAGTTTACAGAGTTTTTCATGAATCGCTTCTTCAGTGAAGCATCGGAGCAGAGAAAGTACGATGAATTTATGAATCTTTGGCAGGGGGACATGACCTCGAAGGAGTATCAGGATCGTTTCACTCGCTTGTCCCGATTTGCACCAAATTCTGTCAGGTTTGTAAAAGAGAAGTGTTGGAGGTTTGAACAGGGTTTGCGGTCGGAGATTGCCCCATATTTGTTTGGTCTGTCATGTGCTAATTTTGATGAGTTTGTTAGTGCTGTTATAAGATGCGAGGATAGGCTCTAAATTGAGGAAGGTGGGCACAACCATGGTTATTCAAAAAGGGGAAGCTCAAGCACTTCAGGTTCCACTTCATCTTCAGGTGAGGGATCCCTCACTCCTGCTCCTCTTGCACGGTGTCCGAGTCTTTTTCTGAGATGGAGGAGGAGTCGACCACAAAGGCAGGGGTCTGGAAACAGTTTCAGTGGATCTAGTGGGATTCGATTTACTCCATCAGCACTCAGATATTTACCTCTATGCAATAGATGTCACAAATGCTATCTCGGACAATATCAGTCTAGGACTTCAACTTGTTATCATTGTAGCGAACATGTCACTTTGCGAGGGAACTCCCAATTTTGAGTCTAAATTTAACGAACGACATACAGAGCCGATTCCACCAAAATATATGGATCAAAAGCTTGTAGCAAACACTTAGAAACAAATGCAAATAGATTCTCGAATCAAGATGGCATAACATGTATTTAAATAGAGAGAGCAAAGGTCACTCGAACCTAACCACAAAAAACATGTATTTCGCCAACCAAATAGATCGAAAAAGTCAGCGATGACAACATTGGCATAATGAAAGGGTGGTATCGAGTATAATCAGAAACAATTAATATACATAATAAAGTCACAATCTTTTTGAGGAATTGGCATTGAACTTAATCAAAACCTTATGGGATGTTATGAACTAAACCCTTGTAGTACTTGCTCCTCTGCCTTGGGTGATGCATGACTGATTCAAAGTTTCAAACAACCCAATAAGTTCTCTGTGCACAAAAACCATATCCAATAATTAACTATAATTTAATTAGTATCGGAAGAGATCGTAGAAAGTTGAATTTACATGTCTTTTCTCTTGATCAAGAACTTGAGGAAAGCAACGGGGACGTGTCTTGTATTTCTGGTATGATTAGAGGTGGAGGAGGTGGGAAAGGGTTGCTATGGTAAGGCCAAAAATGATTGCAGGTTTCAATTTGGACGAGAGAGGGAGTCGAGGATTAGGGTCTAACCCAAAACGGGTCGATTTGGTTCAATATTCAGGACCTGGAGAAGGTTACGAGCAACTTTTCGCAGAAGAATTTTGTCAGCAAAGGAGGGTTTGGTGTCCAGAATCGAGGAGAAGGAGAGACCAAGAGAATGGAGGAGGATTTTCGCGGTCGGCGTCGGCGATGAACTTAGTGATGGAGGTGCATTCTTCGGCGGAGACACGTTGGAGACAAGTGCCCTGAGTTATGTAATTTATCATAACTAACCTATTGTAAGCTCAGTCATCCATCTAATTTCTTTACAAATATAACGAGTTACAATTTGACACGTATCAGCATTTGAAAATTAGCCCTGAAGTGTTTAAACTCTAGATGCACACTAACCTGATTGTAAATACCTAAAAGAGCTATGGCCGTATGGAGTTCTAAAACCTTGATTTGGTATCTAAAAGAGAATATCAAGTATCTTTAGCAGCTACATAGTAAGTTACATTTTGTGGTTCATATAAACTATATGCATAGGAATCATCATTTGATTTGGCCCATAGGTTCAAAAAGTCTGTGGACTGTCCGAGACCCGAAATGTCTAAACTCGACCCGACCCGACCCATATTTATGCCCGAAAAAGTCCTGTTCTAGAGGCATGGGGTCGTGCTCAGATCGAGGTCTCAAAACCCATGGGTCTAAAAAAGTCCGGCCCGGCCGCGGCCTGTATGGTCAAGCCCGTCTAGCTCATCAATTGTATATATTATAGATCATTTTATCAATATAAACCTGTAAAATCTCTAATTTACTTTAATATCATTCATTCATATACTAATTATCAATTTGTTAATTTATGCTTACTTATATATTATTTAGTGTATATAATTGTTGATATATTTGAAAGTTAAACAATATTAGTTTCTAAGTTTTTTTACTTAATACGAAAAAACCTGGCCCAAAAAGTCCGGTAAGGCCAAGGGTCCAAAAAACCTGTGGGCTTCAAATTTTTGTTAAAATCCGGCCTGAATTTTATAGACGTTATGCTAAAATCCAACTTGACCCATTGCCGATCCCTATGCATATGCATGCGTATTAATTCTATTATTGCCTATTTCTATATAACAATGTTGAAAATCATGATTGATCTACTTCATTATTTACTGCTTCGGAGAAGTGGCAGAACAAATTAAGATGATTGATATGTACTTGACATAAACATTTCAAGATTTCCAAGGAGTACCTTAAAACAAATTTGAGAACAAGTTGTTAATTCAATTATCACTATGATATACAAAAGATGTCGTAATTTTATTTTAAATGTAGTCATTTTTATATTAATAAGCTATAATTTTATTTAATTATTTATAAATAATTTTTAAGATGAATCACATTACCTGGTAATTACCGTAACTTAGTTTACATATATATATATATACACACATATATTATGCACGCATGGTAATTGATACAAATGTATGCATGCAAATTTTGATAAGACGATTTGCACTCAATTAATTAGTTAAGGCTAATTAAAACACGCATGCTAATTGGTATAGGGTTCAAATTTTTGAATCCATATATAAGCGGGCAAGCCAATTAAGCTCATCCCAACGTTCTCCTTCCAATCCACCTACCTAGCTCACCTCTAGAGTCAACGCAATTGCAGCGTATTAAAAAAAACTCGAGATAATGCAAGGTTCGGGTTCCGGCTCGAGACGAAAAACAAAAAACTCGAGATAATGTAAGGTTCAGTTTCTGGTTCGCGTTCGGGTTCGACGAGGTCGATTTGTGGTTGGTCATGTAACTTACCAGAAGAAATATGGGAGTACATGAACTACGAGATGGGAATCAAACTTGGTACCTTAGAATACCTTGGGGAGGTAGAATTACGTCATCCTTATCTGACTGTTGATGGACTTGAAAAGGAACTCAAGGAAGAAGAATTGAGGCATGTGCGGGATGAGGAGATTGGGGCATTGGCAGTGAATTTGCTCTATTATACGGAAGACCCCAGACTAAGAAGCTGAAATGTGATATTTTCCCTATGGAGCTGAAATTATGGAAAGAGGAGCAGAAACACGATGGTAGCACTAGTACCGCATATTCTTTGAAACGTAGAACACCAAAGGGTGTTCTCCTAGGTTTGGAATCTATAACTAGAGAACATCAGAAGGCTGAATTATGGTCATTTAGATACGGCCAAAATTACCATGAAAACAGCTTTTATTTTGCTCTACATTATAGGCCTAAGGATCAGGAGACAACACAAGAAAGAAGTAAATTTCTATACACAAATATACTATAGAAACAGTGGCGGAGCCAGTAAAAATAGTGAGGGGGGCAAATCTTGGGAAAAGATATAGAAAGGAAAAATATTGAACTATTTGATATGAAGAAGGAACAAAAACAACCCATTCGGGCAAAAGTAGCTATTGATGTTCAAACTTGGCATCTGTGGACTTGATTTGAAAGTTGTTTCCACTCTACCAAGTTTCAATTGTATGAAATTTGTATGGCTCCTCTGGTTCTAATGTGACTACGCCACTAGATAGAAGTGAAACTCCTATATACAATATTTAGAATAAAACGATATATGTAATAAAACACATAAGAGAGCTTTACTTCTCTTACAATGTAATTTCGATGTCTCTCCAAGGCTTGGATTAAAATTATACTTGAAATTTTGTTTATTGTCATTGAAAATAGTACTCATGCTAATCTCCTCATTATATAGACAGAATTAACCAAAATTGTTTCTTCGGCTTTACATCTTGAAGAACAATTTTTCGAGATATTTTTATTTTAATTCAGTTATAATTTTTCAAATTTAATTGAGTTCTTTAAAGAAAAAAATGATAACTTGCTAAAATTAAACTCTAATTAGAAAAGAAAAACCGATAACTTTCAAAGATCGTTAGCATATTGCTCGTACGTGTATGCTATTTCTTATATAATTAGTATGACATATCACAACTGAAGGTTCATAGGCATATATATGCATGCATGCATACTCCACACTAGTACAAATAATCAGATGAGGGTCAGGCAATGTCATTTGAATCATTTGTAGCTCTCAACAAGCCTGCCGTCTGAAATGAATTCAGATAACACATGATATTTATCATAAAAAATAAACTCAGATAACAGAAAAGAAAAAATCTGTCGTCTAACTTATACGACAGAAAGAAATCTATTGTCTTCTGAAACAATCTCTATCAACATCATCTCACTAAATTATAACTCAGATGATAGATAATAACATGTATCATCTAACTTGATAAAAAAAATGGTCATCTTTTGAACTTAAAATTCGTTTAGATGATACCTTGAAAAAAAATAGTCATCCTTACATGACAGAATCAATTGAAAAATGTAACTAAAGATGCATTTATATGACAAAAATAAAAAAAATCTTAATATTCTGCTTATTCGCTGCTGTTTAATTTTTTTTTATATTTCAATTTTCTTTGGCTTATGTTGTTGTTGAAATTTTCAGAATACACATAAATATGACAATCTCATTCATTTGCAAACAAAAAAACATTTTCATTCATACACAAAAATCTTGTAGTTCTATAACATAATTTTAAGAAAAACCTAGCAAAGTAGCTTATTTCACACTACAATTTTTTGCCGTTTACTTCTAAATTTGGTTTGTAGCTTGGTCTATTTCTTCAAACAAGCCCCGCATCAATTACCTAGTTGCATCCTTCTCAATTTCAAAATGTATAAACAAGGCCTAATTGAAAAACTTGCTTAGCTTCACGATTTAAGTAACGAGCATCACCTCCCAACACCAGTACATCATCCTTGTAATCCTCTGGCATCAATGGATCAGACGATGCCTACACAACAATAATCCTCCTTGGTCATGTGTGCTTTAAGTGAGTGTAAGACTGAACTCAAACCAAACAGACAATAAGCTCTTACTGAATTGCATCTAAAAATAGGCAAAAATAACTTACATATGAAATCAGACTAACCAAAGAATGGAATATAAAAGTAAAAGTATACCCAACAATGCAAAAGAAGCTACAAAGCATATTCTGTATTCCAATATATCCAACACATGAGCAATTGTTAAAAAATTTCAACCAAACAAAATTTAGCTCAACAAATCCTTCAGGCACAAGTCTCAAGAGTAAATCTTTCAATTTAAGTGACTAAACTACTATCAACGAAGGTTTCCATAAACAATAAACACAGTGAAGCAATTGGATCTAAGAGAAAGCAAAGAGATGTTGGCTTACCGAGAGGGATCCTGATTCTCTACAGTTTTAAATCATATAGTTCTATAAATTTCATTAAATCTAAGCTAATACTCTAATCTAATGGCCAATGAAAATTCAAATGAAATTTCATAAATATGCTCACTAACCCCATTAAGTTAAAGCTTACGTACGTTAACAGAATGAAAAAAGAAGAAGTTATATTAGAATTTAGAACAAACGTTGCAATGCTCTGTTTTTGAACTTCTGCCATTACTTTTCCCTTCTTCAATTTGTCTACTATTATCTCTTTCTTTTATAAGCTATCTTTCTTTCATTCTCTTTCTTGGAACATATGGATCGATCAAGTGATCAACAAGTAGAACAACCACAATAAAATCATCTTCCAATTGAAATATTATTCAAACTCAATCTTCAAATAATAACTGAACTAAACCCATGAAAGGACCTGCAGTAACATACTTTGTCTAACTTAGAAAAAGAAAGGGGAAGAACCATTCCCTTATATGAGTTGGTTTATTATTCAAAAAATATCATTAAGCTGCTTGAGTTCAACAAACTGCCTTCTCTCTTGACGATATCCATTTACTTTGTTGAGTAATCAACTAGATGACTAGACATCTGTCTCTTTCTCTTCGTTGGTTGTTGTTGTTCTTGATTCTGGATCACAAAAAAGATAAAGAAGTTCATTAAAATCAGCAACTTAAAATGAACTCAAGTATGTAGAACTAAAAACCGTAAAAATATATAGTACCTAAGATTGTTGTGATAAGGAATGTTCCTTATGAGATGATTGCGTAGTAGTTTTTCTAATTGCGTAGTAATTTTTTCTGATCAAATCTTTTCAGCCAACATTATGAAAGAAGATATTAATATAACCACATGCGATTCCCTCCAAAATGTTATGCATGCATGCTAAATACAAGAACCATAAGAGAATAATCCCATTATTACCTTAGAGGATTTTGATTTTAATTGATCTTCAGATGACTTTTTAATTGTCCTTTTAGATGACTTAGTCTGAGCATCAAAGGAAATTTTAGTTGTTTTTTTTGATGATTTATTTTGTTCGTCCTATACAAAGAATTTTTTTGGTTACACACGATACATATATGAAACTAATAGGTGATTACACACAGACTTATATTACTTTAGATGATTGTGACATTTGCTCATCACTACTGGATGACTTGTTCCTCTTTTTCGATTATTGATCCTCCTATTTCCAAGCACGTTGAGTCCTTATAACATTACGATATAAGCTTTTATACCACATATGGTTATTATATACAAAAATTTATAAAAACCTTGGATGATCCTTTGTTACTGAGATGAGCGATTTTTTTCCCTTGTTAGAATGTGGATCTTTTTGTTCCTTATAGCAAAGATCCATAAAATAAAATTAGAATAAGTTCATAAATACTGTAAACATATCTAATATAATATTGAATTTATTTGTACCTGAGATGATTTTTTGTTTTTCTTGTTACCTGACTTTCGGGTTTCCCTTTCTTATACCCTCATGCCACGCCTTTGGGCGTTTTCTTTGTCCTTTGCAACAATCCTTCTTCTTCAAACCTTTTACTTTCTGAAGCAACTTTTTTAATGGAGTGTCTTCCTCCATGCTCTCATCAACACCTGGAGAAGAATTAGTATTTTCACCATGACTCTTTATAGAGGCATCCAAACATTTTCCATCAATCTGCTTGCTCATCTCAGCAAGAAAAGGCTTATGGATCTTCCGATGCTCGACATGCAATCTTGACTAACAATGGAAAAATGATTCGGGATCGCTCAGAGACGTTTAAAATTTTATCTCCTATGTTAATTGCCTCATTCATGCTTCCAACATCCCATTTTCTTGTAACTTTAGTCATCTTCTCAAGAATGTATCGATCGGGAATATTTTTGATATCCCAAACATCAAGCACCTTTAGAGCACGACAACATAAAATTCCAAAACTTTCAAACTTCATGCAACTACATGATACAGTTTGGTCTAAAGAATGATATATTAGTTTCTGCTCTCTATGCTCTCTCTCTTTTCTTTTCTTTTTTTATCAAAAATAGCAATTGTATACTCATGTGTAGGAGTAGACTCTTCTCGCTCTTTAACTACAGCTACTAAAAACCAATTAAACTCTTCTTGAAAGTATTTTTCAAATATATGCAGAGTGTAGACTTCTGTTGCTTGTTGTAGTACATGCAACTTTGGCATCTTCACTCTTGGTAGCTTTTGTCTAGAATTAAACTCAGCTTCCAACTCCTTATTATACTTTTCATCAACAACCTTTTCAAGCTGTTTTAAAAAGTGCATAATATCCATGTCTGATTTCAAATACGCTTTTAAAACACTGTTTAGGCTTTCACTGAGTTGGGTACTTCGCATTTCAGTTGAAAATATCTCCTTCATGTAACACTTGGCCCATTTCTCCTTAATCTCATATGTCTTTTCCAACCATGAATTTTCACAAACATCATATGTTCATAGCATTTTATCCCAAGCATCTTCAAATTCTTTTTCATCTTCGTACTCATACATGCAAGCTTTAAACTTTGTAAGAAAGAATGAGTCATCCTTCATCAGATACCCCAAATGCTTAATCTTTGTTGGTACTATATGTGGTATCGAAAGTAACAACATCTCCAAAATGAACATAAACAACAATCATTCTTGCATCAGCCCAAAATATATTTGTAATCTGTTCTTCACTATCCAAATGTACAACATATTGAAACGAAGGATTTTCACATGATTGGTTATGGAAGTACCTTAAGAGGTTGCCTACTTCACTATAAGCCATTTATGTTTGGCGTTTACTTCTTAAGTAGTTTCTGTAATCTCGTTCTGTGAAAGGAAGATTGCCTTTTCCACCAACTTGTTGACTAAAGAACTAGTGTGCAACTTTTGGTCCAAGCCAAGAATCATCGGCAACATCAATATGAATTCCTTGGGTCCCTGATATGTCTCGTTGAGATCGAATTATGTGACAAGATTGTAGGGTACGCAGAAGATGATTATGCTCGTGTACAAAATCATGAACTTGAGTTAGTTCCTTTATCAAACTGCAGTCTAAGTTGCACAAGACAATTTTTTCTTGTTTCTACTCTGGAATTTTTGGTTAAATGATCTCGTTTATCTTGTGGCTGAGAACCCTCCTTTGAGCATACATATCTAACTGAAGTAATACTCCCATCAATTTTACTCACATTTTTGTAAGCTTTTCGAACATCAAAACCGACTCGACCTCCATATTTATTCCAGAGCTGAAATGCATCTTCTGTCGTATCGAATTGCATCCCTATTCGAGGAATCCATTTTAAACAAGTGTTTGTGCTCTCATCCAGTGTACACGTAGCATTGTCATCAGTCTCCCTTCAAATATAAATAAGACAAATCACTAATAGGTTATTTGAAATAATTCTAAGTCTATGGTTTATAAACCAATTCATGCTTTTGTTGTTGTAGTAGTTACTTTATCAAAACAGCAATACATGAGAATCTATAATCCCTACGTACAGTTAAACCACATATATATATATATAACAAAATAACATGTCTTCGATCAAATAATCATGAGAACCCACAACCCCTACGTATGGTTAAACCATATAAGCATATTGAATCGAATTCAAGCTTGGAGAACAGGCAACTCTAACCTAATCGATGTAAAGAAACTCTTGGTTTCATTCACTTCTTCTCGCGGCCATGGACGATCCTCCATTGAAGCTTGGAGAAGAGGTGTAGTGTCACCAGTTCAACGATTGAGCGAGATATAGAGTCGTCTATTTTGCTGGTGCAAGTCAATCTGTGCGACTTTTTTTTTTTTTACTTCCGTTAACGTTGTAGGTTAAGGGTTAAAGAGCTGACGACAAAACTCCTAATGATTATCATTAGCCATTAGATTAGAGCAATAGCCTAGATTTACTGAAATTTACAAAACTGTATATTTCCAAACTTTAGAGAATCGCGATCCGACAGAGAGCAATCTAGAAGACGAGATTGAAGGAGAACCTGCGGAGCTCTTTGCAGAGGATATCAGTGGTGGCTGCACAAGAAATCAAAATCATATTAGGGCAAGCAGACGAGAAGGACCTGGAGATTTACGATTCAGACGCAATGAACTGATAGAAATACAAGCACAGAATTTCAGTTTAATTAAAGTGAGAGATAAGAACTGCTATTCACACATAATCCATAGACAATATTACTGGTTCAGCTCACTTTAACTTCTTACTTAACGAACATCAATACTATCACCAACTCACCATATGAATAACTAAGCTCAGCATTCCACTCAGTAAAATATCTTACTCAAGGAATTATTTAAAATTTTCAGCATCAACAACCCAATAGTTACTACTGCTAGCTCATTCTAAAGTAGTAGAATGCATATTTTCTATACATACGTACCCATTTGCGACTTCATCAAGAACTACTAATCAACTAAAACCCAATATGAAACTACACCAATCAAACTGATTAATACAAAGTAGATAAAGTAGAGATATGAACAAACAAACCTCAAAGGCAGAAGCTTGGAGAGACGGCAAGGATGACCGGTTGAGATAGTTGTGGAAGGAGAGAAGGTGTTGCTGATGCTGTGAACTTTGAGCCGTCATGGTCGGGGGCTTCGGAGTCGAAGGAGCAACGGTCAACGCTGGGGAAGGCGGAAGAGATGAAGAGGCTTGCGTCTCGGGCTGAGGTCGAGGCATTGCGGAGCTCAAGGTCGATGCATCTGTGGTCGAATAAGGTGAGCGAGGCGGAACTGAAGTTTAGGGCCAGGAGCGAGGTGCCAAGCCGAGAGAGAGCGGCGTACGGTGAGGTCAATGAGCTCGGCGCGGGTCTGACCCATTCTCTACTTTTTGGCCGCGTAGCTCCACCTCGGTCATGGATCAATCCGTGAGGTTCTAGAGGATCTCGGATGAGGCTGGGTGATAGGGAGGCAATGTGAGCTTTGACTGATGATTAGGTTACGGGAGGTCATGATCTAGTTGAGAGAGAGGCCGGAGAAGAAGCAAAGTAAGAGATAAATTGGTGGAGATAAAATTGACCAAATCTAAGTCAACTTCACCCAACTAAATAAAACGTCAACTTCACTAAATAATTTTATTAATATATCAAATTCATTTTACTTTTATTATTTTTTCAGGGTTTAAGAATTAGAGTTTAAAATTTAGTGTTTAGAGGTTTGGTCATCTTTTTATATGGCAAGATAGATATAAACGTCAAGATAATGTGTGTGAGGTATTTGGTTTCTGTTTCAGGAGAATAATATGATAAACTATAAACTGTAAACTGTATCTCTTTCATTGATAGAATGTCTTAAATATAGACTAATACAATCTGTTACAATAAATGTCTCGATATAACAGGGTTTCTCTGTATCTAATCTATACTAATCTGTATCTAATTAGGACAAGACACACACCGGAAGTTACGGAGAATAAATCTCCTTAAACACTCCTTTTTGTGTCGATGGCCTAATGAATGATGCATGACCTGTTGCCTCATTAAAAACATTTCTATGCAAACAAAAATCTCATGGGTAAAACAAAAACTTGATCTAAGGAAAAAAATGTACAACGCATCAACTACAAATGCTAATACATGTGACATAGACTCCCTCTGATGTCTACAGAAATTCAACTCCCAATGATTGTAAACTCATTCGTGGAGTTTAGATAACCTGCGCATACCAATGCGCCTCACATTTTCACAAATGTAGATTTGGGTAATGACTTGGTCAACAAGTCTGTAGCATTATCCGCCGAACCAACTTGATTCACATGGATAATCAATAACCACTTATATTTCTGATTGTAGGAATACTTTGGCGAAATGAATTAAGTATAACACCCATTATGTAACTCAACTTCATTTGTGCAATGCCAACCCTGCATTATCCTCAAAGATTCTGGTTGGTGTTGTCGTAGTAGATGACAATTCACTAGACCCTCAAATGTTTGTATTACTGTCCTAAACCAGACACACTCATAAACCACTTCATATAGAGCTTTAATCTTATAATAGTTCGAGAAAGTAGCAACAAGGGTTTACTTTGTTGTTCTCTAAGAAATCGCCATGTTCCCCGTGGTGAATACATAACTCGTTTGGGAATATCCTTTATGTAGGTCAGAGAAATATCCAACATCAACAAATATAACCAACACATCAACCAGTGTTTCAGAATAGGGGAGAGCTGTAAAACTGCTCGCAGCAGGTTTGGTCTTTGATGGATCGAAGAATAACTCCTTCAATAGGTCAAAGGCTTAACTCTGGTCTGACCCGTGAGCATCCTTCGATGGATCGAAGAGAAATTCTTCGATGGATTGAAGTCTTCGAAATCAACATGCTATGATTCAACCATCCTTTTTCCAGAACTTTCAAGCTTATTTCTGTTTACTTTGTAAGGGAAGAATAAACCTGCAAGTACCAAAATCTGTCATATATATACTTCATTCCAATGACTTTGCATTGGCACGTACTGTAACGACCCGAACCGGAAATTGTATGTTAATTGGCTTGATTTGTGAGTTTCACGATTAGTCGCGGTTTTGTCGTAATTGGTCAATATGGCGGGTTTGTTCACGACTTAACTATCGGGTAAGAATTTGGTTTGAGTTCCTTCATGGGGATTGTAGAGGATTTGATTTCGAGTCCGTAGGAAGTTTTGGAGCATTTTTCGGATAATCAGAGAATATAAAATGGATATTTGAAATTATCGTCGAGTAAGTCCTACTTATCTATTTGGGTTTGAGTTATCCGAATCGTAAATTTGGTCGGTTCACGACATATAAATATCGAATTGTCGAAAAATCACATTTGGACCGAGTTGACCGAGTTGGGGCGATTTGACCCGTTTTCTTCCCGTCGTCGGACCCGGCGTTTCCGGTCACCTCCGGCCACGTTCTTGGTATGGTTGGAAATCTCTTGACTTGTACTATTAATTTGTGTATTCATGAGTTGAAATTGGTTGAGAATTGAGGGAGAACGAACGTGTTGAAGTTTGGAGATTTCGCCGGAATCGGGTGGCGGATATCGGCGAGTTTTGGTGTCTGGGTGGTGGGGGGTTTGCTTCCCCTCAACCCATTGATGAATTCTGGGCACTTTGTTTTAGAATTGGAGGTGGTTTGTGGTGGTTTGGGGCGGTGACCGGAGTGGAAGTTCCGGCGAAGCTTTCGGCCGGAATTCCGGCCGGTGTGGGTTGAATTGGTGTTGGTGGTAGAAGGGAAAGGTGTTGGGCATGAGAAGAGGAATAGTTTGAGGTATGGGTCGTCGAAGTTGGTCACCGTTGGCGGCGGTCAACGGCGGAGCTCCGGCGAGGTTGACTTTTGGATTTTTGGAGATTTTTATACCATTTTGCTCGTAATCGCGTCCCGATAGTATTCATGAGATTTTTGAGTTGATTTGAATATTCTATTTTAGGATGAGGGTTGTTTGGTTGTATTTTGGGAATTTTGTTATCCTCGTCGATATTTCGAGCGATATGTCTTCTGTGAACGTGGGATTTTTGACGTATTAGCTCCGTATGTTGTGATTTTATATGTATTGATCGTATCCCTATTATTCGGGTGATCGTGATCGAGTGTTTGGCGAGAGATCTTCCGTCGGACCTCAGAGAGCCTAGTACTGTGAGTTGACACTTTATTTTCACTGTCGATTTGCGAGTCTTGATTATGCATTTTACAAGTATGCAATTATGATTATGTATTTTTACTTGGAGGCACATATATGATTTGTTTTACATGGATTATGAATATATGGATGCATCGATGTATGGCTTCTCGGCTGATCCCCGAGATGCTCCGGGGGGGGAGGGTTATGATAATCGCTTGACCCGTGATTATATGACTCACAGGAAGGTTATGGCAAACCCCTTACCTTGGTTGAGCATGATAGTAACTTTGACGAAAATGTACTCAAGTTACGGCCTCCACATTTTATACGGTATCCAGGAAGGTTATGACAACCACCTTACCTGTGATTGATGATTTTAGACTCGCATCATGATTTCATGTTTATTTTGGTGAAAGACATATTATTATTTTCGTCCACTCACTCTAACGATTTCATTTGCCTTTCCCTGGGCTTTTCGGTTTCTTTTGCCCAGTTTGCAGTTTGGGTTCCAGAGTTACACGTCGACGGTGGAGGCGTAGAGTTCAAGTCACACTTCAGTTTGTGTAGGTTCTTTGTTCGACTTATTGCTTGTATATGATGTATATAGAGGTCGCTCTTAATACTATGTTTGTTTTCAGTTGAGTTTACTCTTGAATGTTTCTGGATTTCTTGTAAACCTTTTTGGTTTATTATATATATGTTGTTAAGAAATCCGGATGGGGAACGGAGCCCCACGATTTGGCTTTTGTGGAATATTCGAAGTGTGATTCACTTTGCAGGTTCTAATATTGGCTCACGTATTTCAAAGTGAACTCTGGCAAAAAAAAAATTAAGGTCGTGTTTTCGAAAGGGTTTGATTTCGGTTTAGGCAACTATATCGAAGTTGAGTCCTTTCAGTTGGTATTAGAGAATTAGGTTTTAGGTTCTGTAGACTCTTGTAGTTGTGTTACTAAGGACATTTGAGAATGTACAGCATTTCCGGAGCGATGACCCGACCGGCCGGCGGATAATCATCACTGCTCTAGAGTGTTGTATGTTTTCAAACGTTTGAAGTTTCATGATTACATCCTTTATATCTTGTGACTAATATCTTTTATCCTTAGGATGACTCCTCGACGTAGAGTCCGTGCTGAACGGACTGGGGATCCTGATGAGGATCAATGGACGCGTGACTTGCTTATGTGAGTATTGCGTTTGGAGGAACGTATTGATCCAGTGGTTAAGGCTAGGACAGCGGGAGCAACTGTTTTCTCTAGTTCCCCTGATCCTGAGGTGTGTGAAGCTTGGGTAGTTCAGGTTGAGCATGTTCGTGAACACCTGTATTTTACTCCTGAACAGAAAACTGTAGTAGCAGTGGGTTTGCTTGAGTCAGATGCCTACTTCTGGTGGGTTGGTATAGACAGAGTTCCTATTGATACGCCTTGGCCGATGTTCAAAAGATGTTCATGCGTCGGTATTTCAATCCAGCTACTCAGTAACAGAAATATGAGAAGTTTACCAATATGAAGCAGGGGAATATGTCAGTGCTTGAGTATCGGGATAAGTTTAGCCGTTTGTCTCGGTTTGCACGTGATATGGTGGCATCAGAGGAAGCAAAGTGCAGGAGGTTTGAGTTGGGTCTGAATCTGAATATCAAGGGGACTTTGACCACCATGGCTTGAGATAACTTCGATGAGTTTGTTAGTGTTGCACTCAGAGGTGAGGATATCGAGAGGGAGAGATAGTTGCGATTTTAGAAGCATCGCTTTGAAGAGGGTGGACCTAGCCAGGGTGCTTCGAAGAGGCTGAGTTCTGGTACTTCTAGAACAGCATCATCTTCGGGTAGTGGACCTTACAGATATCCTACTAGCACGGCTAGGCAGAGTCATAGATGGAGGAGGAGTCAACCACAAAGGCAGCAGTCGACTGGAAGTTCTAGTGGATCGAGTTATCATCGACCTCCCTTTAGCACACCAGCTGCACCGAGGGATGTCCCATTATGTAATTTTTGTAATAGACGACATCATGATTCATGTTATCGGGGTACTATGAGTTGTTACCATTGTGGCCAAGAGGGTCACTTTGTGAGGGAGTGTCCTCAGGTTGGCACTTTTAGAGGTGTTGTAGATCAGAGTGCTGGTCGAGATCAGGATACTGCTTCCGATGATCGTGCAGCACAGTCTTCTAGACAGAGTGGTCAGCAGAATCGCAACCAACGTGGATGACCAGCTGGACAAGCTCGAGTTCATGCCATGTCTCCACGTGAGGGCAGAGCTTCTCCAGAGGTTATCATCGATACGTTGTACATTTTTAGTCATCCAGTTCTTACTTTACTAGATCCAGGGGCTACGTATTCATTCATGTCATATAGATTAGCATCATTGGCTACTATACCTGCATCTCCACTCCTTAGTTTGTGGCAAGTGTTGTATCCATTTGGCGAGGTAGTGTGTGTCGAGTGGGTATATAGAGATTGTGAGATTTTTATTGGAGGTTGTGGGTTAGCCGCGGACTTGATGCTGCTGGATATTGGGATTTTGACGTGATTTTGGGCATGGATTTCTTGGAGAACCATTGGGTTGTTCTTGACTGTCACAAGAAGGAGGTTGTTTTCAGGAGTCCAGGCATACCGGAAATCTTGTTCCAGGGTGAAAAGAATACTACTTTGCCTTGTTTGATTTCAGCAATGAAGGCTGAGCAGATGATGGGGAAGGGTTGCGTGGCTTACCTAGCACATGTGATTGATACGAGTGTTCGTGTGCTGGACATTGGTGATATTGCGGTGGTTTGTGAGTATCCAGATGTGTTTCCCGAGGACTTACCCAGTGTTCCTCCAGTCAGGAAGATTGATTTCACTATCGAATTACTTCCAGGTACTGGACCTATATCGCAGACACTCAATCGTATGACTCCAACAGAGTTGAGGGAGTTACAGATTCAACTTCAGGAATTGATTGAGAAAGGCTTCATTCGACCTAGCGTTTCACCTCGGGGGTGCTCCAGTGTTGTTTGTAAGGAAGAAGGATGGTTCAATGAGGCTATTCATTTACTATCAGAAGTTGAATCAGGTTACGGTGAAGAACAAGTAATCGCTCCCTCGGATTGAGGATTTGTTCGATTAGCTGAAAGGAGCTTCAGTTTTCTCGAAGATTGATCTCAGGCCTGGGTACCATCAGCTACGGATTCGGGAGTCCGATGTGGACAAGACGACGTTTCGGTCACGCTATGGGCACTATGAATTTCTTGTTATGCCATTTTGGTTGACCAATGCGCCAGCTGCTTTCATGGACCTGATGAATCGAATCTTCAGACGTTATCTGGACAAGTTTGTCATTGTGTTTATTGACGACATCCTGATCTATTCCAGGAGTGTGATGCAACACAAGAAGCATTTGCATGCAGTTTTGCAGAATTTACGAGACGCTTACTTGTACGCCAAGTTTAGCAAGTGTGAGTTTTGGCCAGACAATGTAAAGTTTTTGGGTCACGTGATATCAGGTGAGGGAGTCAGCGTGGATCCTGATAAGATTAATGCAGTGCTGAATTGGAGCAGACCTACCAACGTGGCAGAAATACGGAGTTTCTTAGGCTTAGCAGGCTATTATTGCCTATTCGTGCAGAACTTTTCATGCATAGCGACACCGCTTGCCCGTTTGACGAAGAAAGGAGTCAAGTTTGAATGGTCTGATGCTTGTGAGGAAAGCTACTTGATTTTGAAGGAAATGTTGACTACTGCACCAGTGTTGACTTTACCTGACGATATCGGTGAGTATATGGTGTACAGTGATGCTTCGAAGCTAGGTATGGGTTGTGTTTTGATGTAGCATGGAAAGGTGGTGGCATATGGTTCTAGACAGTTGAAACCACACAGTTAACTATTTTACTCATGATCTGGAGTTAGCTGTCATTGTGTTAACATTGAAGAGTTGGAGACACTACTTGTACGGAGCTCAGTGCAAGATTTACACCGATCATAAAAGTCTTACCTAGTTGCATACACAACCAGATTTGAACATGAGACAACGGAGATGGATGTAGGTGATTAACGATTACGACTGCACTTTCGAGTATCATCCAGGAAAAGCTAATGTGGTTGTTGATGCTATTAGTCGGAAGCACGGTGCTTCTCTCTTCCATGTACGTGTTGCTATAGTGTCACTTTTGACAGCATTGCGAGCAACGGGAATAGAGTTGGAGTGGAATGATGATGGAGCATTGTTAGCCAGCTTCCAAGTTCATCCGGTGTTACTTAATCAAGTTCATGAAGCTCAAGCAGATACCACTACATATCTCTAAGCAGATACCACTCGGGTCAAGCTTATATTAAGTGACTGCATTAGATTCAATTATCCAAACTGTAGTAAGATATAAACCACTACAAATTCTTATAAACTTCTCCAAATTGCGTCGTTGGCAGCATTCTACGGAGATTTGATACAAAACTCTCTTCCATTCTCACAATATTGTTTCAAGTGAAAACAGTTAGCACAAATATTTTTTAAATCTGAGCAAGGTTTGAATGACCTTTTAGGCACATATAACACTTTGAGATCATATATGAACAAAACAATGTCAATCAATCTGTTTTTGAACCCAAGACATGGCGAACACTTTGAGTGAATACTCAAAGATTTCAAAGGGTATACCCCTTATAGAGTGTTGATATGGTATTATAATACCTAAACACAACCAATGTATGATAACATCTGACCAGTTAAAATGACCGTTGTATATTAAATTTCATGGCATGACAAAAATCGATATAAAACCACATATGGTGTGGAAATTCCGGTTGGTTGAATTTTGTTTTCAACATTTTCCAATAAAACTGATCTAAAACATATCTAAAATACCACAATCCGAGTAAGACCTTTGATGGATCGAAAAACTTCATAAACCAAACCAGAGGGATGGCTTCGATGGATCAAAGAAACTCAAAATAAAACTTAATTTTCTGATACTGATTTTTGATGGGTCGAAGAAATAGGCTTTAATGGATCGAAGCTTGACCCAAGACATGCCTTCGATGGAACGAAGAAGGAATCTTCGATGAATCGAAAGTGGCAGTTTTAGGACCGGAGGATGACCTTTGAAGGATTGAAGTACAAATTTTTGATAGATCAAAAATCTCAAAAATTGAACTCAAGGGGTAGCTTTGATGGATCGAAGAACAAGTCTTCAATGGATCGAAGTCTCCCCGAGATCTAAACAACATCCTCTCATTTATGTCTCGTTTTTGAGTGTATCGTTGTGTCTTTATGCCATATGTTCATGTAAACATCGAACCATACACTGAATTGGTATAAAATAACATTCTCAAAACTTTCATATACAGAAAAATAAAGAAAATTTCATTACTTGCCAACTTTAAAAATTACATCATAGATGTCTTATTCCAAAAATCATGACCTAAAAACCAAGTAAATAACAAACCATGACTAAAATTAAGTAAAGAAAAATAAAGCTAAGCTTGATGACATGGCAAAAACTTCTAATACATAGACTACTCAGAAACCGCAGTTTTCAGACTTGCTTTTGTATTATCTACTATTCTAAGATTGGATTTGCCCCAATCTTCAATCTCATAGTCTTCAAATAAAGTTAGTCTCATGTGCCAAGTTTCGCTTGCACTTTTGTAGACATTTTGAATATCCTTGGGTGCAAAACATTATTTTTGCATGTGCTTGGTAGAACTACATCTATAGCAAGATGATAAGCGTGAATTAGAAGAAGAATTTGAAGAATTTGTCCCATTCCTTGAACTAGAATAATTCTTGTTGGAGTTATGGCTATTATCTTGGTGAGTCCAAGTCAAGTTCTGATTATATCCTTTATCACGAGATTTGCCTCGTCCTCCTCTTATACCAAGGTTATTGTAAGGCTTAGAATGGCCATTCCTCCTATCCTTATGTGCCTTTCCACCTGTGTTGTACGACTCATGAATCTTTTTAATACCGACTGACCGAGCATTATTGTGGAGAACAATCTCGCGATACCGCTCTTTTTTTGCCAGCACATCCATGAGGTCACTGAATAATCTTAGTTTTCCTTCCTCATAATCTGTGTGATATTGACTATTAAGTGTGTCCATGGAAGTAGGGAATGTACTTAAAGACTTCTCGATCATAGCTGGATCGGTCTTTATAATGCCACAAACATTCAACTCCGATCGTAACTTCAACATGGTTTGATTGAAAGCAGCAATATTTGGATAATCTAATAACCATATTGAATCCCATATTTCTTGCAATTCTCAAAGTTATGCGTTGTGTACATTATTGAATCTATCTTATAAAGTCACCCATAAAACCGAGGGGTCATTCTTAAGTAAACATTATTTTGGTAGAACTGGATGCATATGTCCCCTCAAGAACATGAGGGCTTGAGTTTTACGAGATGGAGTTGGTGGCTCAGTACCAGATCCATATACGTTTAGGTAAAGAAAAAGCTAGATTCGATTCGCCCCGTTTATCCGATGGATTTTTAATAACCAAATCCAGATATTGATCCAGCGGAGCAACAGAGCGAATCCATACCCGTTTATTTATATGCCAATTACTAAACTTATTTGTTTTATCAATATGTTAAGTATTACCAATATATCACATGACACAACTAAAATATTTCACTAAAGCAAACTAGATAGACCAAAATAATAAATTTCCAATTTACATCGAGGAACTTGACAAGAAACAAATCGTTTTGGATTTCAATCATTTAATTGATTAATATTTTTATATAACTTTGATAAAGACATTTAGATTTTTTTTTAAATGGACTTTTAGGTTACAAACATTTCATATATGTAAATAAAATAATTATATTTAATAAATTAAAAAAAAACAAACTGGGCGGATCATAAACAGATTGAATCGCTTATGATCCAGATCTGATCCGTTAAGTAAACAGATCAACGAGTCTGGCTCACAAATGGATCAACGCGTCCAAAAATCAGATCAAAATCCGTTTAATAGGGACGGGTCTGGAGCGGGTACTGATCAAAACCCACTCTGTTGACCGGTCTATCCACCATTATTCTACTGTAATCTCTGATATTGCTCTGTAAATTCTAGACTGACAACACTTTGTTCTTGTTTCAGTTGCTCCGTCCAGAAGATTTGTCATTCTTTTTGAAGCCCAGTAAGTTCACTTCTGGCTTCTGGATGAATGTTTGATGTAGAAGAAAATCATTGCCAATCTGTATATCTGAGTCTTAGCTTTCTGATTACCACTTCAATTATAAAGGTTCCTCCTCCAATCGAGATTTGAACATTTTTAGCAACTATATTCCTAGAGAATTTTCTTCCTTCAACAATTTTTCCAATTGCACCTCTTTTTGGATTAGTAATACAGAGTTCTTCAGGTATAACAAACTTTTTTGCTAGGCTGAAGCTAGAATCAGTATCTACATAGGCATGTAGATGATACTTCTTGTATCCTGGAAATTTTAATCCAATTTCCATGTAGTTTCTGAACTCACTCGTAGAAGTAGTTGTTTCCTTGCACCACTTTTGTTTCAAAGAACCTACTTCTTCTACTATTTTTGTGAAAAGACTGCATTATTCTTCTTCACAAACTGGGATTTCTATAGATACTACTTCTTCCTTTTTAGTAGTAGTATCAAAGCTCATTCTTTCTAGATCTCTTTCTAGAATCTCATTTCTTTCTTCTATCTCATAGAAATGGTCTTCATATGGGTTCATATTCCTTCTCTGATTCTGTTTCTGATTCTTCTAATGATTTATCTTCTGTCCCGACTGGATAGACAAATATATTAGCATCTTTATCTTCTGAATAGACTACCTCTTAGCCCTTCATATTGGTTGTCTCTATGACTTCTTCAAATTCTCTATTTTATAAATATAATAAATGATGATTAATGAAGAAATAAATTCAATTAAACTACAAAAGTTAACAATAGATTAGAAGGTAAGAATCAACTTTTTAATTAATTTTGGATTCTAAAATAATGAAATTCCATCAATCTTCAATGGCTATATGCATAATTACATCATTAGTTTATATGTGATTCATATTTAATTGATCACATATATTAAGTCTCTATTAATTAACCCAGATGAGGCTTCTACAGTTATTTAGGACAGTTAACGTCAAACATTTGAAATGTCAATGTTTACCCTTCATTTTATATTTCTCGACAACGTCTGAATTAAAATGAACCATGGGTATGTATGTAAACTGAGCCGTTCTCTCTGATCCCCTACCAGGGGCGAGTCCATGTATTGGCTTACCAGGGTTTAAGCCCTGGTGAGTTTTTTTAGATGAAAAAAATTAGTATTATTAGTTTACTTCATAGTTAAAAAATGAAAGAAATAACCCATTAATCAAATACTCAAAACGTCCCAAGTCTAATTTTCCAACTCTCCCTTTGTAACCTCGCATATCTCCCACACAACATCACACTTGGCTACAGTCACACAAACAAGGAACTTCATGATAAAAAATACAATAAAATACCATTCCAATTATCTAATAAGTTAGCCAATATTGATCCCACCCATCTAATTACCTACTTACTCGAGCTCTTGCATTCTATCTCGAGCTTAAGTCACTATATTCATAGGTTTCGACCAAGTCCACTTAAAAGATTTGCTCATCACATATTAATTTTTTTTCATTTGATATCCTAAGTGTTATGTATTAATCCTTCAAAAAAAATATCTCTCATTCCTCGATATTCTGATATTTTTTTCTTTAAATTAAGCCCTACATAACATTTCATCTTGGATTCGCCACTGTCCACTATGGTTAACCACCAAAAGTAATTCTCCTCGTCGGTAGTTTTAAGGTTAGACAAAAATCTCTGATGTCAGAAGCATAAATATGGGTTCCGCTTTCTTCACCGCTCCTCCAAATCCTCCTCCCAGAAATCCAAATTGGTTCTCCCGCTTTATTCACCGGCGCAGGGAAGTTCTTCTCCTCTTTTCTGTTCTCTTCAAGTTGTTATTGACAAAAAGCACGGATATGAGTACCTGCTTCTGTGTCTCTTGGATTCTTCTTCTTCACTGTCTTTTTTGTTCTCTTTGATTTATTTATCGGTTCGGCATTCTATGGTTTGGTTATTATCCCATAATAAAATTTCAGTACTGTGCGTTATTTTATCCGGTGAATTGATTAATGTATTTGATGTCATTGGTTCTGTAGGTGGTGACAACTATGCATCAGGCTCAAAAGAGTGAGAAGAATGTAAATCAAGAGCAGTTCATTGCAATGTTCTCAAAGGCTTTTCGGTTTACCACGCAGAGCATCAATAATTGATGTTGTACCTAGGGGGATTAAAATATTCAAGGTTAGGTGGTGGTGGAGGCGAGAAATAGATGAGATGACTATGATTGAATTGTGTTTTGAAAACTGCCAAAGATCTTAGTACAAATTATGGTGACTTTGTGTTGAAGAAGAGAAATTTTCGTTGTTAGTGATTTTTGTTCTATCTAAATTTTCACGGGATGATATTGACGATGAAAAACATGATGGATTGAAGGAGGTAATTATTTTTGCATTCCATTAATCTAGCTTTTAATATTTTGCATATATAATGTCCAGTATGCTTACATTCTTTTGGTACATTTCAATCTTGATTTTGTTTGTGACATTTTGTTCCAAATTCCTGTTATGGATGAGATTGAACTATTTTCCTCTTATATGATTGATGACAACGGGTTGTGCATTGTTTCTTTGGTCAGTCGATTTGTCTTGCTATTCAATATTGACATTTTACCAATATTTTCTTCTTCTGTTTTAGTTAATACTTAAAAATTAGGATGTTGGTACGATTTGTTTTTTTGTTCTGGACTTTGATTGTTGGTATTGAATTTTAAATTGTTCTCTTCTATGAGGTAGTCAAGTTTACATGTAAGAGGAAGAAGGTCTTTGTGAGACGGAGTTCATCTTCTTGCTTATATACTAAAGTCAGAATGTAGCATGCAATTTTTTCCTTATGCATGCTAAATTCTTTAATATCAGTTTTCCTGAGATGTATATGATCTTATAGGACAAAATGTGCAGCAGTGGATACAGTAAACTTTTGTTGTAAACGAAAGTTGGAGAGGAAGGATCGTAGAGAATGAGTCCCACTCTGGTGGTCAGTAAATTTTGTGGTCAATCGTGGTTAATCACCGTTAGATCTAAATCAAACATATAATATTAAATTGTCTTCTAATTATTTTTTAATTATTCACTGTTGGATGCAGATCTAACGGTGATTGATCACAGCTGACCACATAATTTATTTACCACCGGTACACAACTCAGCAGAGAACACAAAATTAGATACATTGAGAGGTGGATCGGATAATATCTCAACTGTTTGCTCCTATACTTTCATGATTGACCATTCCTGTGATCCGTAACATTTTATGTTAGCTATCAAAAGTTTTGGCTGCCTTTCAGCCAACAAATGGTGAAAAGCTATGACAAGATATAACTGTGACAGATAATGATGATTTGACATAAAACGGAGATGATAAAGAAGCATGAGGTTTGTCCAAGCTAAGACCAGGAAGAAAATATAGGTAACTGTAATTATTGAGGCAATGAAAAAGTTGTACCTGGTGTAAAACTTTGCTACTGCAAATGAATATATGCTTATTTTCTATCATGCGTCAACAAAATCACTAGCACCTCCTATGTTCATTTGCCGCCTATTTTAGAGGTATTCGATTCAGTTTTGTCTTTATTTTCCTACCATTGATCTCTATTGGTAATGCTGGTAAGATGATCAACGAGGCCAGTGCATATGCAGATCTCAACCTTTTATCATCTTTTAGTAGCTTATCAAATAAAGGAGTTAGTAACGAAGTAGTAGTGGTCGAATATATTATATATTGTGTAAGAAATATATATATAAGTGCACAAACTCAATGAATATATGGACAACAGAGTGTGATGGCACTCTTAATAATACAACGCGTGAGTACGACACACTTTCGCACGCATGTACGCGCGTGTAGAAAAGTTAGTAAAATAATTAACGCTTGATTGATTTACTTTGAAATATAACCGCAGTGGTCTAATGAACAATTAGCTTGAAAATAACTAGCCAACTAAGAGCATGTAATAATATAAGTTATTGTAGAGAGTTCTTTCTAACAAGTTGGCAATCGGTGTTCTCCTTATAACTTATCAGCCCTAATAAATTTTATTAGTATAAGTTTAAAATTAGGGCAGGCCACGGACATAATTTATAGGCTTGTACTTTATCGACCCATAGGCAGGACTCAGACTTCATAAATTAGTTATAGGGCCGGGTAGTAAACGGGCTACATGTCTTAGGGCCCGGACCGGACCAACCCATTTTACAAGCCTAGCTAAACTTACTCGTGGAAGCAGTTGCTGCCTTGCACAAATTTTGTTTCAAAGAACCTTCTTCTACTATTACTTTTGTGAAAGGATTGCATTGTTCTTCTTCACAAGCTAAGCTTTCTGCATATAATACTTCTTCCTTTTCAATAATAGTTTCAAATTTCATTCGTTCTAGATCTCTTTCTACAATTTCATTTCTTTCTTCTATCTCGTAAAAGTAGTCATCATATTCCTGTTCAATAATCTGATTTATTGAACTATTATTTGTTTTCTTCTTGCTTCAGCTATGAAGTATTCTTTATGATACGTCTCTCCTGACGCTTCACAAAACATGGGAAGACCATATTTCTCATAGAAATGACAGTAGGCACAGACAAATGATTTGGGATTGACTTTGTAAGAAGAAATATTTTCTTCTTCAATTCTTTCTTCCCAATTTTTTATTTCAAGGAGATAAATCCCTCTAGGTTCATATTCCTCTTAGAATCTATTTCTGATTCTTCTGACGATTTATCTTCTGTCCAGGATGAATAGACATATACATTATCGTCTTCATCTTCTGAATAGACTACCTTGTATCCTTTCATATTGGCCATCTTTATGACCTCTTCGTATTTTCTTAGAAGTGCTTTCGAACTCCATTTATCCTTCTCGGAACATTCGTTAGCATAGTGCCATTCGACATTGCATAACCAACATCTGCATGTTCTCTTCTTTTCTTTTTCTTGAGAGAATCTTTTCTTCTTAAAGAATCTCTTTCTTGGGTTTTATCTTTTCCTTCTATAATTGGAGCTTTTCTTGAATCTCCAATTCTTCCTTTCGTTTCCTCTTAAACGTTTATGGAGGTGCTTCCCTTTACTTTTCTCCTTATTTTCGTCGCATCCCCAGTTGGTTGGGATGTCAATGATTCTAGTGTAGAAATGGTCAAATCCCTTAAGCTGTCTCTTTGCAGCTTTTACTCTTATGTTTTCTTTGCATTGTTCTCGCATCAGTTGTATGATTCTTTTTGCAACTCCTCCAACTGAAAATCTTTCTAGGGGTTTTTCTTCTATGCTCTCCCACATGATTGTTCTCCAGGGTTCAAGAAGTTTTCTATGCAAGAGATGTATTAGGTCACTGTTTTCAAACTCTTCTATTGTACTGTAGTATTATTGGGATTCATTCAGATATTCCTCCAATCTATGTGAAAGGACCCAACCCCGATTTAGCTTCCTAAACCGGAATCAAACCCTTTCTGAAAACACGAACTTGCAAAAACCACAAAAATTTCGGCAGAGTTTCGCTATAACGTGGAATTGTCATTAACCTGTACCCGAAAACACACTTCGTCCTATGCCACAAAAGCCAAACCGTGGGCACCAATCCCATTCGGATTTCTCAATATCATAACAATAATGTAAAGTAGTAATCAAAAATGTACTTTACAGAAATTCGGGAAAAATCATATAAAAGTATAGCGACAAAGTAATTAGAGCGACCTCTAGTGTATATATATACAAAATATACAACAGTAGACAAAACAAGAAACCTACTGGAAAAGAAAGGTAGCTCAAACACTAAGCCTCCGACCGCGACGTGAGACACCAGAATCCGAACTGTAAACTGGGCACGGAAACTGAAAAGCCCAGGGGAAAGGCAAATAAAATCGTTAGAGTGAGTGGACGAAAATAATCGTATGCCTTTCACCAAACATATATCATAAAACAAAATAAAGCGAGTTCAGATAATGAATGGAGGTGTCAGGAGAATCTCTCAAACCCGACGGTGATAGACTAGGCGAATCTGTCAAGCCTAGTGGGCACATCAGGGGAATCTCTCAACCCTGGATCTGGACTACCGGTGATCAGCCGAGTAGCCAATGCATCGATGCTAAGTAAATGCCATCACCATATAAAATATAAAACAATACCTCCAAAAATAATAAATAATCTCAACACCGTACTGTAAATAAATACAGAAATCAAGAACTCGCTACGACAGTGTAAATAAAAAGGTCCACTCACAGATGAGCACAGCGCGCAAACGCGCTAATGACGAGATCAGGCGGAAGATCCATTGCCCAACGTACGATCTCGATCCCCTGAATAATCACAAAATATAACTGATCAAAATCACAATTCATCACACTGTACCACACCTCGGAAACCAACCATTTCCGAAAACATACAACTCGATACAAAATAATCGACGTAAACTCCCGAAATCTCCACATAAATCCTAGACTAAAAATCCGGCTTCCAAATCAACTCGAAAACCTCAAGGCGATGATCGGGGCGTGATTACGAGCAAAATGACATAAGAATCATCAAAATCCAAAAAGTCAACGGGTTGTCGGAGCTCCGCCGTTGACCGCCGCCGCCAGCGGCGATGCGCCGTCAACCGGAGGAATTTTCCGGCGGCCAAGCTCACCAAAACTTCTCCTCTTCAAGCCCAACATATTTCACAACTACACCAACCTCCAATTCCGGCCCAAATCGCCGAAAATCAGCTCGAAAGTCCCGGAATTCCAAATGGCCGGCCGCCCCTGTTTTCCGTCGAACCTCTGTCCACGGCGCACGGCGGCCCTTGAGGCCACTCCCAAAGGCACCGTCGTGGCCCCAAGAGTCAAAACCCCCCAATCTCCGGCCATGACCATGACCGGAGCACCACCGTCCAAACCACCCCGATTCTGGCAACCTTTACACACCTCGTTCTCCCTCAAATCCTCACCAATTCAAGCAAATCCAAGTTTTAAACAGTTGCAAATCAAGAGAGGAATCTTTTACCTTCCAAATTTGTGACCTAAAACGGCCGGAAACGGCAAGTCCGCCGGTGAGTTCAAACCGGGTCAAAATCTCCACGGGTCAACGGTGGTCAACGGGTCAAACTTCAGTCAACGCCGGTCAAACTTCCAAACAGTGTTTTTCGACTATTTTCGATATTTATACTCGCGGCTCGATACGATTGACGATCCAAAACGGATCACATCCATGTTTCGGATAACTCAAATACAAACGGATAAACACGACGAAACTCCGTGATTTCAAATATTTATAACATATTCCTCGGTCGTCGAAATAATTATCCGAAACCTCCCACAAACTCGAAACCATGGGTACAACAACTCTCGTGAAGAGACTCAACTCAAGTTCTCGCCCGATAATTAAGTCGTGAACTGCACCGCCAATTCGATTCATTTACGGAAAACTGTGATTACGCGTAAACTCGTGGATTAAGCCGATTACTATACTGATTTTGTTTTGGGTCGTCACACTATGACCTTTGAATATATGTTAGTTTTTGCTAACTCTTTAGATTTGTCCCCAACATATAAGATATCTCCACATAATTGGTCGTAGATTGGAGTTGCAAAGGTGTATGGAGACTTATCACTTTTAATTTTCTCCGACCATTCTTGTCCCTTCGAAGTTTGTTTGAAGGAAAAATAGAACTTTTTTTGTCATTCCTGTGAGGGTCGACTCATAGATAATCTGTAGATCAGGAGCTTCAAACTTTTCATATGTAGTGCATGCTGCCATGGATAAGCTAGCAGCTCAATCATCTATGGCTTTCTTCTTGTCTAGAGATTTGTCAAGATGAAGCCATACACAAAATTGTGTCATTGGTATTTTTGGTGTATTTTTCTGTGGAATAAATTTTTAGAAACTTTTTTCCCCATTCTTTCCATTAGGACCTTTCATGTTTGGAAGTTTTGTATTTCCACCGATTTTAATGATGGTGATTTTTGTAGCTCTTGAAGACTCTCCTTCTTCCATTTTTACTTCTTGATAAGAAAAGACTTTTCTTTCCTTTTTTAATGTGAAACTTTCGATCTCTTTGACCAATTGTTCCAAAAGAGATGGATCTTTGCACTTTTATGTTTCTTTATAGAGTGCAAAGAGCTTCTGTTCTTTAGGCTTTTCATAATTTAGCATGCTGATATTTCTTTCTAATTCAGCATCTAAATCTTCTTCCATTACTGGGTCAGTTTCTTCCATTATTGAAATTATGGTACTTCTAGTACTCTTTTCTCTGGAAGAGTTGCTTCTTATGAATGATCTAGAGCTTTCTCTTCTTAAGTTTTCGAGGGATACATCACTATTTCTATGTCCTTCAAATTTTAGGTTAATATTTCCAGTTCTTCTATTCTCATAGACTGCTGCTCTTACACTCTCTGAATTTTCTTTGGGGCCAGAAAATTTTCATTATTATGGAAAGGTTACCTCATCCCATGTAACCTTATGGATCTATTCCGAATGATTTTTCGGATTTGTGAAGAATCCAATTGTAAGACTAGGAATATTTGTTATTTTGTTCTTTAGTTCTACTGTTATGCTCATTAGTTTATAGTAGATACTATAAACCACAACAAGTTTTTGTATGTCGTCTTTCATTGAGGTGCCATCTGTTTTGACTCTCAGTCGTAAACAGTGGAGTGCATCAGTCAGGCTAGTTGAAAAGTTTGGGAAACAATTGAAATATGCAACTTGGTTGCATAGCGATGCTTGGAGGGTTCCGAGTACATTTGTCTGGAAATCAATCAGTCTATTGTCATGTAAGGCACATAAGGCTGAGAAATTTATGTCTTCTCTGGCTAGTAATTTTATGTCGACTTGGACTGCTCTAATATGCATAAATTTATGGTTTCTTTTTCTGGCTTTAGCAACTTCCTTATATGTTATCAAAAAGAGATATATTTCTCCTGTTGTTGTTAGGGTGGTGAATTCAATGATTTTGAACTGATGGATATCTAACAAGTCAAAATTCTCTCTTTTGTAAATTTGATTGAATTCAAATTTTGGAATTAAAGAATTTCGAACATTTTCTTCAATTTCATTGAACTCGAATTCTTCAGAATTGAGCAGCTATACTGCTTTTTTCTTTCCAAAGATGCTCAACATATTTATGTTGTGGACATCTTCGGCTTTGGATTCCTTAAATCTAATGTTTGACAGATTTGTTGTTGGATTTAAAAGAAGCGGCTTGGGTGAAGGTTCCCTCTTGGAACTTCTAGTGATTTAAAGTCATTAATTTTCTTTATGACTATTCGAGGGGGACCGTCTCTTGACTTCTTATGTTGTTGAGCTATCCTTTGAACATAGTCAAGGATCTTCATCTGCTGAAGATTTAGTTCCTCGATTTTACTATTAACCTTTGTTAATAGTTCTTTCTTATTTTTCGGGTGATTTTGGATATAATCCATTTTAGTTTCCAATTTCTATAATTGGTTACTAATCTCCGGAAGTATCTCCAGATACTCTCTGTTTCTAAAGAATTCTGTTAAAGATTCTTTATTTGTTGCATCAATCGAATATAATAGAGAATCTAGTTTCTCCATTATTTTTTCAAAATGTGTTCCCATCTTTGGGAATTTGTTGAGCTATAGTAGACTCTAATACCAGTTATGGTGCGGATCTAACCAAAAAGCTCAGATGGATAATCTATGTAAATAAAGCTCTGGTTTAGTTTTATTATGTAGACAAGCAGTTATAAGAGAATGATGTTTATCAATTTCTACATCAATTTTTTCTGGTCTTGAGGGCGAGACAATCTTTTTAGTCTTTCTAAATTTTAATTTTTTGTTTTGTGTTATCACCGAAATCCCTAATCCACTTAAGTTTTTTACTTAACTCTCGAGAAGTTGGAGAAGCTGGAAAGTGGAAAAAAATTATAGTAAAAAATAACTATTGACCTTTGAGTACTGAAGATAGATTTTTAGCTGCAAGTGTTAGAATAAACAATTTATGTGTCCACTGCACTTCAAAAATACATAATAATATGTAAAAAGAAAATTAAAATAATATTTTGACAATTTTACCTCTACAAGGTACTATTTCGGGTCATATTACATAAGTACAGCCTGTACAGGTACTGTCTAAGTAGTTTTAAAAGACAAGTATCAAAATAAATAATTTATGTGCTCACTACGATTCAAAAATATATTATAATATGTAAAAAGAAAATTAAAATGATATTTTGACAATTTTACCTCTACAATGTATTATTTCTGGTCACATTGCATAAGTACAGCCTGTAGAGGTGTACATGTATTGTCTAAGTAGTTTTAAAAAACAAGTACCAAAATATGATTGGGTGATAATTTAGGTACCATTTGAGGATTTTTTTTTTTTGTTTTTCTTAAACAGAATGAACCAAATTGATTCTTCTACTTTTTTTTTTTTAGCCAAAGATTCTTCTACTGTAATTTACTTCTCAAACTTAATTGAGCTTTCGAAAGAAAACTGAGATAAAACTCTCATTCGAAAGGAAAAACCTGACAACTTGCAAAGATCACGACGCGTATGTGATTCCTCATATAATTAGCATGACATATATATCACAATTGAATAGCTGCAGAATACAGACCCGACAACAGTCTGCTTTCTTTATAACAATTTTTTGCCTATTTCATATGCATGCATACTCCAATATTGCCTATTTCTTTATAACAATTTTTAAAAGTCACTGCTGATACTGATTTTGTTGTAGTTGCTAAATCGCATTAGTTTTTGTCTTTCTATTTTCGTCCCAACTCGTAAGTACATTAGTATATACAAATTTACTGTCCAAGAAACGGAAACTTCATTATTTACTGCTCGTTGAAATATTACCAACATCCCTTGATTGGTCTGGTACTTGACATACACATTTTTTGAAGATTCAAGAAACGACTGAGGCTCTTCTTCACCCATAAACAGAGAAAACTACAAAACTTGTAGTCTATGACCCCTCTTCCCCATTGTGAAGATATATTTTGGTTCCTGAACATGGGATAACCGGATAAGTTGTGTGCATCCCCTTAGCACATCATGGGGTGCCAGTGAAACCCATTTTCCGATATCTACTTATCTGCAGACAAGGCTTTACCACTATGGCAAAATCAAAAGTAAAGCAACCTCAAATGCAACATCTCCCGGACTCCAGAAAATCACAAGTATTGTTCATGTACCCTGGCCCGATTCTCTTCCCACCACAGTCTGGCGTGCATCTCCCCAAATTTTTCTCGGCTACACAACATAAAAGAAAGAGAGGAGTCATGACAAATAGATATCATTCCAATCCATGATAACAGCTAAAGTGCTAAACACGACAGATAAGGAGGGAATTGCTATGCTATAGGTATACCATCTCTGAGTTAATAAGAATATAAGTGGAAGACTAATATTGGTGTCATGTGGTTGATTATTGTGTCCCTTATCACTGGAAGTTTAAGTCATAATTGAGAATAACTTGAATTTCCAGTGTGCTATAATGCCATGTAGGACCCTAGTGCTAAAAATCAAGTCTGCTTGACTAAAAAGCATTTACTATGCCAGAAATCTTGCAATGTTTCTATAAAGCTCTAACCGTGATGATGAATAACTACATAAAGGTCAAAACTATTTTACACCTTTGAATGGACTCTGAAAAAGTTGAAAACAAATAGCAGGAATTATTTGATCAAGAACCTAAGGCTTATGAAACTACAAGCATCTGTCAGCTGAAGATGGTTATTACTGGCTGGGGTTCAAAGCTGCTCATATGGTCTTACGTCAAAGTTGTTGTCTGTCAAAGTGTCGATCCAAAGTGAGGATGTCTGCCTAAATTAATATTACAAAGTTTCTTGAACTACATTGGCTCTTAATAGTTGGAATAACACCTGACCTATATACTTTGGATCAAACATTACTCAGATTTCTTACTAGCAAAGGGCCATATACACCAAATTGTACTATGGTGAAGTTGAATTCCTGGTTTTAAAGAAAATGTTAGGAATATTACGATTATTACCTGAATCTGACACGTCTAAGCTCCCGCTTGCCACCTGGTAACGCTCTGATTGTGATATAGACCCCCGGCTCATCCTGTTCAACCCATTCGGTCTCCAAATCACTTGCATTGCTGATAGATAGCTCCCCTGAGCGATCTGCATCCCTTGATGAACTACTTCTTATTGAAGCATCCATGGATGATATCTCTGTCTTGGTGCCACTTATGCTGGACAGCTTTGGGGTAGAGCTCATACCAAGTGAATCACAATACTGGCGGGACTGCATTGGATGATGATCCAAAGAATCTGAGGATGAGTAGCCCATAGCCATCCCTGGTGGACGGTACAAGTTTCTAGGTAATCGTTCTCTAGTTAATGGCGGTGTTACAGGGCTATCTTCTACTGATTCCATCTTTGAACTCTGTATCGAACTCTGCAACAGACGAGGAAGCAGGCATATGGTATGAGAAAACAGCAGTATATACATGCTAGCTGCAAAGCAAAAGCATACAAGTTTCTGCCGAATTGGCTCACTAGAATGAAATAAGCAACATCGGTTTACAGAGTATATATTTGAGAAAATATAGTAACATAAAATGATCAATACCATTAAATTATAATAGCACTTGTTTATACATAACCAGCGGATTACCTCATCTTCAGATCTTGGCGGGGTTGGCGGTAGTGGGAATGCTTGCCTGTTAAATCTTTGAACATTGTAAAGCTCCATAACCCTGTCATAGTTCTCCGCCCACCACCTTTGCGCTTGCCATTTGTTGTATACATCACGACTGATCAAAGAGAAGATAAAACAATATTTTAGAATCCCTGATGTCATGAGAAATGAAAAAAAAGGCATGTATCACGTACAAAACTGTGTAAACCTTCATCTCTGGTACTGATAAGTTTGCCTATATTCCTCCAATTTCATTTTAACATCTTACATGCTTGATTTACCAAATTTTTTTAAAAAAAAATGTTCTTATCTAACGGTTGCGTGCCCAGTAAGTTTGGTCACACTGCAGTTGAAGCAGAACAGTCTTCAACAAAGGGGATTGTATATGCAATTATAACCCCAAAAGCAATTACTACATTTCGGTGCATGGAATAAAGTGGTCTACAAATTGGCAAACCCATCAAACATAGGTGTTCTTTAATGGCCGATCAAAGTTGGTGGAATTCCAAAAGCAATCAATCCATACTAGTTTCCATGACCAACCCAAAACACAGAATCATTTGAATCAATCAGCTTTAGTACATGTTTCCAGATTAAAGTGTAAAACTTGCTATGACTGTTGGACCGAATAAATCACACATGAAAAAAGAACGCTACTATCAAGTCCCAAGTCCATTGGCAACATGAAAATTACTGGTTGATGTTCACACTTTGTCACGTAGATAGTTATAGAACTTATAGTGACAGCATTCTGTGTCTCACTAGCCGTTTTAGGAGACAAATGAAAGGTAACAACAGCGGAGAGCAGAAGAAAACAAAAGCCACGGAGGATGAGGCGTGCTTGAAAGAAAGCAAAGGCCAAAGGGCTGGCTTCTCCGACACTACGACAACACGCTCTGAAATAAAAGCTTTCCCTAAACACAATCAAATTTTGTAACCCCACCACCCACCACCTCCATTCTCAATCTAGGAATTCTCCTTTTGGACTCTTCTTTCTTCCCTTTGCTTTTTTTCAGTTGTTCATAACGAAGCGTGAAGTTCACTCTGCGACTTGTAGGTCCATTCACACCAATACCTTAGTTCTAGTGTACTGTTTCTAAAATAAAGACAATCGTCTGTCATTAACCAACTATAAACTTATGCGATGGGGCGAAATGGGAATTACCACCAACATAAAAACAGGTTTTGTAAAATTGATCATCCCAAACATGACCTAAAATTTACTCACCAGTGGAGTGGTGACATTCACGATCAAAGAAAGATGTCCGAGCATGATTTTATTACATAACGTAGACACACACACACACGCGCGCGCGTACCTGAACCTAATGCGCTTGAGATCGTTACCGCCACGTGGCAAGGAGACGAAGGTGATGAGCACTCCAGGCTCCACCTGGGCCACCCACTCCTTGGGTTCTCTCTCCTCCACGAACACGACCGGGTCGACTCGCCGGCCACTCGCCGAGTTCGGCGTCCCTTCGCCGCTGGAGCTCGAGATCCCTTTCAGCCTCGCCTCCATTTCTTTCCCCCAAGTCCTCGGCGTCGTCGAGCTAGAGCTCAACGTCCGCCGGTACGACGACGACCACCTCAACCGGTCTGAGTCCCCGCCGCCGCTCCCTTTCCCACGGCTCTGACCCGCCGCCGCAGGAATCGTCGTGCAGGGGTTGCAGTGCCGGTAAACTCCCGAAGCCTTCAGTGCCATATCCTTCAACTACACACAAACAAAATGGTCGGAATTCAAAGAAGAACAAAATTCACTCAGAAAACTTATTCCGAAAATTTGAAAACGGCTGGGTGATACCTGAAACGTGAGCGATTTAATCGCGGCTTGTTGTTTGTTGTTGGTAGCGGCGGTGGTGTCGGAGACCTCGGGTTGACTCAGTGAGTCGTCGCCGAGTTTCTTCGGACGAGCTATGCACGTCAACATTTTTTTTCCTTCGTTTGGCTTCAACTGTTCTGGACGAGAGACGAGAGACGCGAGCGGGTAATGAATGTTGTGTAAGAAAAACGAAATAGTCAGCTAGTAGTTAGTACTCAGTATAGGGGCTACAAAAACGAGGTCGTTTTGAAGAGAACGAGGCGCCACGAGTAGTTACTGCTCCTCTCTCTGCTGTAGCTCGATCAGGCGCCTTAAATTACGCTACCAGAAAAGATTCGCTGTAAAAAATAAAAATGTATGAGGAGAAAGAGAAAAAAAGGTTTAAAAAAATCAAACTGGGTCTGAGAAGAAGTAGAAGAGTGGAGACACGAACCATATGGGGCTTCTGAAATTTTCTGAGTCGGAGTTAATGGTGGAATTGTGACTTGTGAGAGCGATGAGAGACAGAGAGAGCAGTGTTGGTTTTGGCTCGCTTTAATTGGACGGGGATGTGGTTACTGCACGACACGGCGTTTTTACCTACTACCGGGGGATAACCGGCTTGTGCGATTTTGATTACGTACTAGGTTGGTGATTTGGTGGCCCGTTGGCTCACCAAACTAGGCCACTGGTGCTTCATTACAGTGGGGTCTATGGAGATCATGGGCTTTTATTGGAAGGCCTAAGTAGAAACGAGATTGTGGGCTTGTGAGCGGATGACGTATATGGCACAGCAGACAGTGTGGACTACAAAATTTGCATCGGCAGATCGGCAAAAGGCTGAATTTCAACCTAGAAGTTACATGTTGAGTTTCGGCCTAGAGTTTTGTTTTTCTATTCCACCTCCCAATTTTCTCACTACCCCTTCCTTTATTTTTTATCATATAATTACATAATTATTCTTGTGCAAAATTACATTATAGACATTAAATAAAACCCTAAACATCTCCTAAAACGTACAGGTTTAGTCGACAAACCTATATTAGTGCAACACCTGCAGCTTCCTTTGTTCTTGAGACAATTCTTCAGCTTCCTCCATTCTTGAGTTGATTATGCGATGACCTTGTAAACTACGAGATTTATAGGAATCAATCCTCATTTATATATGGAGCAATTACACCAAGTATCTTCAATTCTTGTTTTCTCGAAAGCTTTGCGACTCGTGCAATTCTAGAGTCAATAGCATAGTTCTAGTATTGGTATCAATTACTTCGCTCAATTAATTAGCATGCTGGTGCATATACAATCATCTATGGCGCACATGCTAGCCTTGCTAAGATAATAGGACTTAAAGCCTTCTAGCTAGTGTAGTTCTCGTCTAGCACATGTAGATTGCAGATGGTGGAGAACGAATTGATATGTTAGATCATTTAGCAATATATGTTTGATTGCAGATCAAAGCTTCTTCTTGAGCTCGTCTAGTAATATGGTAGATCAAAACTTAACATGATTATGCATAGTTTAGAATCCTTCGTGTTGTTGGAGAAATTTAATAGGTCAAATTACACGATGTCTTTCATGTGCAATGTGGATCAAAAGAATGCATACATATGACCAGATCGCATCATTTTTACTTTAACTGTAGTAATGTAGTGTATGAAATTTGTCGCAGTATTTGGATGACTATTTAAGTTAGGCATGCATGTTTAATCAAAAACAACACAGTGTCTAAACCTATCTGCCACTACTAGCTTGTCTTGCATATATAACAGCACACGTGAGTATTAGTCTTTTGACGACTATTTAAGTTAGGCATGCATGTTTAATCAAAAACAACACAGTGCCTAAACCTATCTGCTACTACCAACTTGTCTTGCATATATAATAGCACACATTAGAATACTCACAGATCACCAGTGCGATCAAGAATGTCAATTTTCTTGACATTATTCTGAGTTATCTTCCTAGCTAGTACCAAAGCAAGTAGTGATCACACGAACAACAACAACCGCATTTTTGTTGTGTACATGGAATCATGTATATGTATGCATGCATGTGTCGAGCAAGGTAAGTATATATGCATTGTGTTGAATTGCATCGAGGATGCATTGTGCCTAAATTTAATATATATATATATATATGCATGGGAAATTTAATTGCTACTTGTTACGGAGTCATAGTTATAAATTTATTTGATGGTCAGTGCCTTACATTCATGCATTTGATGGAGCACATAAATGGTCGATTTGAGAACCAAGAACGGCCAGAGATTGGAATTGGTTTGGTTAATGGGGATCACTTTGTGCAGGTAAGTGCTACAAATACATATTCATTTATTTTCTTAGTTTAAGCATTATACATAATTTGTTACATCCCTTTGTTTATCAACTAACAAGTAATTAAGTTTATCTACTGGATGTCCATTACCACTAGTGCCACCAGATTGGTACCCTAATTCTGATGACAAAGCAAAAATATTATACAATAGATACAAAGGTTGGATGCATCAATATCGTCAATTAGCTCATCCAGAGAGAGTTGCTACAATTTGGAGAACTATCGCACTTGATGATGATGAGATTATGTTAGAATGATTTCATATTTTATTTACTAAATGACTTTGTAATAAATAATTATTATATTTGAAACGAATTCATGTCTAGAGTTGAATAAAGTATTATATTATGAATGAATTTTTTGTAGTAGTTAGAGAAGGTTTAAGATGGATCAAAATTTCTATTCCAAAATTTGCAAGTATACCATAGTATCATCAATAAAGAATTTATGAAATTTTACATTGACTTTCTTGGTAATATATCTGGAAAAAAAAATAGAGGTGTAATAAGAAAATAAGAGGTGTAGTGAGAAATTCAATGTGTTAAATATGAATTCCAACAATAAGGATAAAAATAAAAATTTAATGGGAGGTCCGATGAGTAATTATCTATAATAAAAATAAAATGAGAGGTGTGGAAAGTAAGGAAGTGTAGTGAGTAAATTGGAAAGTCCAATAAAAAAACTCTTTCGACAAAAATGGGCAATTAGAAATTTCAAATTTAGGATCTTCTATATGGATTGCATCAGCAATGGACTGAAAACTTACCACCAAACAGGGATCACAGGTTACCTTGGCTTGGATTGGCTACCTTAGCCAGACGTACCCTATGAGATTCTAAATTGGTCCAAATTTTTATTATGGGACTTACAATTCGGGGGTTGCGCACACAAACCCAAGTTAAATTGGAGTTGTGCTTGGATTCTCCTCGTAAATACTCTCGTTAGTGTTCAAATCATTGGCCTATGAACAAATAGTCAATATCAAAATATGGTTATCGCTAGAGTCACATTTTATGAACGAATAGTATTATTTTTCTTGATAAATGTTCTCATGGTGACGATAACATCATTCTAATTTTATCTTTCCTTTTGAGAAGTCTTTCATAGATCTCAAAATATAAAATCCGTCCAACTAGTCTATATAAGTTTAATCATTGATAGGACAATAAAGAAAGGCACGACCACCATTGCCTCACCAATCACCATCCCACTTCTCTACCTCCATCTTTGAAGAATCTCAATACTACTAAAATAAGAAACAACAACTTGATGACTATAAACTCGAGTATACACAATGGTCAAAATAAAAACAAACATTGGAACCATGAACAAACAAAAAAGAACCCATCCCTGTTGCTTATGGAGTTATGGTCTCTACTCTCTACCTTGTCATCCAACAATGACTAAAATCAAACCTTCATCAAATACTCGATTATTGTTATATGGTTGAATTATTAATTACAAATCCGATCATAATTCAAAATACACAAGACACATACTCATCCCACAAGTCGTTGTGAGTCCCACACCCGTCTCCGAGGGGGCCGTGTCAGGTGACCTTTGCAGGGTAGACGGGGTATTTTAGAATTTTGACAAGGGAAAATAAGAATAATTTGATCAGAAAACTATGATTTTCTTGGCTGGCCTGACCATTGGATTGATCAGGCAGCCTTACCCAAGTGTGGGCCGTCTCGTTTTCCTCTAGAAACAGCCCTCATACAAACCAGAGGATAGAACAGTCCAGTGAGAACTAGAAGAAGCAGCTCAGCCACTCGAATCTCGCCACCTCCCCCAAACTCCGGCGAAGCCCCCCTCCGCTCTCTTTCTTCTCTTCTTCTCCGCCGCGCCAAATTTTGGCCACAAAACACTATTCCTACGGGAGCTTAGAATATTCAAACTTCTTTTTAATTATTATTTTTATTATTCGTGAAACGATGCCGTTTCTGAGGCGCAGAAAGGGGAAGGAGGAGGAGGAGGCTCCGGAGAACGATGAGGACAGCGAGACGGAGAAGGAGCACCACCACCACGACGAGTCGGGTAAGAAGAGCAAGAAAGGTCAAACGGGTCGGGTACGGAGGAGAAAAGACCCGAATAGATGGTCGTGCTTTGCCAACTGCTGCTGGCTGATCGGAGTCATATGCTCGATCTGGTGGTTTTTGTTGTTCTTGCTAAACGCAATGCCCGCTTCGTTTCCGCAGTACGTGACGGAGGCGATTACGGGTCCGGTTTCCGACCCGCCAGGTGTCAAGCTCAGGAAGGAGGGATTCGCGGCGAAGCATCCGGTGATTTTCGTTCCCGGAATCGTCACCGCTGGGCTGGAATTGTGGGAAGGACATAGCTGCGCCGATGGGTTGTTCAGGAAGAGACTGTGGGGCGGCACATTTGGCGAGTTGTATAAAAGGTTTCTTCTTTTCTTTCTGAACAACTCCTTTTCTTGTCTGATTTGTTTAATTGTTTTAGGGTTTGTGGATTTCAGTGTACTTTAGGATGAGGTAGTGAGGTTTTTGATTTCGCTTTTGTTTTTATGAGTAGGATGTGTGTTTTGATAATTTATAGGGGGATTGAGCTAAAAGCGATGATGTGAGGTTGCTTAACAGTTCATCACATTGAATTCAACATATATAAACTAGAATGCTAGCTAGCTAAACTTTTTGCAGTGAGGCTAGGCGATAGTCGAGAAGCTTTTAAAATGATGAAATGTGAGAGTAATGTTTGAGTGTAGTGGTTAGTTTTATGGAGGGTACTGACCTGGATAACTAATGTACTATCATTTTCTGAAATGAGTATCAGTAGGGTGTTTTGATGTTCTGAGTATCATGAATTTTGTTCCCTAACTGGTTCTTTTACCCTGCAATGGATTTCTCACAGACCGTTGTGCTGGGTTGAACACATGTCTCTGGATAATGAAACCGGACTGGACCCTTCAGGTATAAGGGTTAGGCCAGTATCTGGTCTTGTGGCAGCTGATTACTTTGCCCCTGGTTATTTCGTCTGGGCAGTTTTGATTGCTAATTTGGCTCGCATTGGATATGAGGAGAAGACCATGTATATGGCTTCATATGATTGGAGATTATCATTTCAAAATACTGAGGTATTGTTATGGAGAACATCTAAACCTCCTCTTATTGAAAGACTTTTCTCAATATCATAGTAGTAGTGGTGTATATTTTACTGTGACTAGTGACTTACTCGTTGTCTGATTGATTGCTTTTACCAGGTTAGGGACCAATCTTTAAGCAGGATAAAGTGTAACATAGAGCTTATGGTAGCTACAAATGGTGGTAA
This sequence comes from Geum urbanum, assembly GCA_946800695.1. Taxonomy (NCBI): domain Eukaryota; kingdom Viridiplantae; phylum Streptophyta; class Magnoliopsida; order Rosales; family Rosaceae; genus Geum; species Geum urbanum. The sequence goes on from OX326997.1 coordinate 9,429,976, forward strand.
CAAGGTGGTTGTTATCCCGCACTCAATGGGTGTTCTGTACTTTTTACATTTTATGAAATGGGTCGAGGCACCAAAACCCATGGGAGGTGGAGGTGGATCAGACTGGTGTGCTAAGCATATTAAAGCTGTAATGAATATTGGCGGACCCTTTTTAGGGGTTCCAAAAGCCGTTGCGGGGCTTTTTTCTATTGAGGCTAGGGACATTGCGGTTGCCAGGTTTTTGTCTTATCTTTTAACATCAGATTCGGTAGAGATATGTAATGATTTTTGTGCTCTCGATGAACTCTCAATCCTTGTCCTTGTTACAGGGCATTTGCACCAGGTGTTTTGGACAAGGATGTTTTTGGTCTCCAAACCTTACAACATATGATGAGAATGACCCGTACATGGGATTCAACTATGTCTATGATACCAAAAGGTGGGGACACAATTTGGGGTGGTCTTGATTGGTCACCTGAAGGAAGCTGTGATTGCAGCGCAAAGAAGGCAAATAACAATGAGTCCAACGATGCATGTCCATATAAAGTCAACTATGGGAGGATGATATCATTTGGGAAAGATGTAGCGCAGACACATTCCTCAAAGGTTGAGAGGATCGATTTTAGGGTACTGTTCTGTCTCAACTTCAAGTATAATTTACTTAATATAGAAGTCATTTCATTAAAATTTAATCCTGCATGTGTCTAATGGTCCCTTATCCAATTTTTATAGTATACCTAGTATCTAGATCTAGCTACTGTATTTTTAATGTGGAATTATTCATACAAAGATACAGAAATGGGTTTCAGTTCTCTAATTACAATGCTTCTGTGTGACAAATGACCTGGGCATAAAGCCATATACCATACGCTCTGTTTTCTACGTTGTATTTGGAGAGTGACATTTTAAAAAAAAAAATACTCATCTTGCCATATGAGGTGATAACTACCATTTCAAATATTTATCATGTCTTGAAGACAACGAATTAATCAAGCCATGAAGTTTGTTGAACTCGGTTTCTCAACTAAGAGTGTATAGTCTTCTTTTACAGTCCTATGATACATTCTGAATACTCTATAAGTAGCTTAATTTGGATCACTTGGCAGGATGCTGTGAAGGGTAATTTACTTGCGAATGCTACACATTGTGATGTATGGACAGAATACCATGAAATGGGTGTTGGGGGTGTCAAAGCGGTTTCAGATTACAAAATCTACACGGCTGGATCAATTTTGGATCTGCTTCATTTTGTTGCCCCCAAATTAATGGCACGTGGGGATGTTCATTTCTCATATGGAATTGCAGATGATTTGGATGATCCCAAGTATGAACACTATAAATACTGGTCGAACCCCTTAGAAACAAGGTGAAGTTCCAGCTTCATCCAGTCTTTTCCTCTGTTGATGACCAGTGGTCTTTGAATGTAAATAGTGATCATGTAATTGCTTCAGTATGCTCTTCCCCACCCTTTTATGCTCATATTAAGAGAGAAAAAAAAATCCTACTTTCCCTGGATATTATGAATGATTCCTGGAATCCTGGTGGTTTCAGGGGTCAGTTTATACATTATGTGCTTGTAGTTCTGTTTTAACTTCTGACTGCTTGTGCAGGTTACCAAATGCTCCAGACATGGAGATCTACTCATTGTATGGAGTTGGAATTCCTACCGAAAGAGCATATGTGTACAAGCTAACTCCCACAGCAGAGTGCTACATTCCCTTTCAGATTGATACTTCAGCAGAGGGTGGAAATGAAGATCCTTGCTTAAAAGGTGGTGTGTATTCTGCTGATGGGGATGAAACTGTTCCTGTCTTGAGTGCAGGTTTTATGTGTGCTAAAGCCTGGAGGGGAAAGACCCGATTCAACCCTTCAGGCATTAAAACTTACTTGAGAGAATATGATCATGCCCCTCCTGCTAATCTTTTAGAGGGACGAGGTACCCAAAGTGGTGCTCATGTTGATATAATGGGGAACTTTGCACTAATTGAGGATGTCTTAAGAGTAGCAGCAGGTGCTACAGGAGAGGAATTGGGTGGAGATAAAGTGCACTCTGATATTTTCAAGTGGTCTGGAAGGATCAACTTAAATATCTGATTTATATGGTGAGTTTGTAAATAATACAACATCATCTAGTCGAAAAGCTTAGCTCTGGTTTTAAGCTCTCTTTTCTTTTCATTTTTCCCCTGATACTGAAATGCTAATACTTGTTTCAGGAATCTGTGCTTGGACAATACAGCTAATGAGCTTCCAATGGTTCTGGTTGTTGAATTTGCAGCGAGTCCTTGTAATTGCATTGAAGTGTCAGAAATGCGCAACAGCTTGCTGAAACAAACCCTATTGTTATGGCTTGAAGAATCAGATCCCACGTCATACCAGGCTCATAGCAATACAGGTTCGGCTGACTTATACAGTTCAAATAGCCCCATAGGATTTTGATATTCAATCAATTTATTGGATTATAAATGTCAATAAATTCTTCAGTTAATTATCAGTATCCTAGTCCTATCTGTAAGTTCTTTATGTACTTTGTTGCTTGTTAATACTAGATGGTAAATGGTAGTTTGTATTATGTAAAGAAACAAACTTTTGTGGTAGTCGAGACTCTAGGAAAATATGAAAACCGTAACTCCTTTTTCCAAAACCCTACGTACGCCGTGGCTATCCCGATCCGATCACCATCATTATTGTTCGTGATTTGCTTCTCTTTGACTCTCCTCCTCACGCATCTATCCTACCTTGACCAACTTTTCTAGTCTTGGTTTGTTTTTGTCCTTTTGCGACCTAAGCCTATTCGGCGTGCCTTAACTGCGCGTCGACTTGCTGGTTTTGCTTATCTCACTTCGATGGACGCCTTTCCTCCTCGCCTCCCTTGTAAGGAAGTCGTTTTATCTGTTAGTGCGGAGAAGGAAGCCAATGATTACGGCTTCGCCGTGATTAGGGTTTATTCCTCGCTCACTCTCTCCAAAGCTACGGGCCGTGCTTCAGGACGTTGGATGATACGCCTATGGCAAGGTTTGCTAGGCCCTGGCGCTATTAAGATCTGGCAGTGTACCCATGAATGTTTTATGGGAAGATTCAAGGACATCGGTGCCTTACGTAGGGTTGTTGATAACGTCATGGTTTTATACTAATATTACTGTGCTTGCAGTTGAGACTAGTGGCCTGATTCCGCTGCATAAGGTTCATGTACGCAAAGCTCGTGTTTGAGCGCAGGCTGAAGTTGTTGGTGTTGATCTCACCGATGGGGTCGAAATGGTGCAATGGTAGAGGTCCCTTGGTTCTTACTTGGGTTGGTTCATCGACTATGATCATGCATGACTCGAGGACAACAAGGAGATTTGCCTGTTTATGGAAGTTGATCTACTGTATCCGCTGCCTGTGAAGGTAACCCTTCCTTTAAGAGGCCACTCCTGGGCTACTTTTGATATTGAATATATTACCTTTCGTGGCTACTATATGGCATGTGGTAGTTTGTCCTATTCTGGGGATGGTTGCCCCATACAATGTGGTAAATGGGAAGAGCTGGAGGAGGCTCACTGAAAGGAAGCCATCTGGGCTGAGGAGGAAGGTATGGGAGAAGAGGTGGCTTGGGGCTAGCATCAGAACCAGGTTATCCTAACTGGTGTAGGCTTTGGCACCAGTAACAGACAGGAGGACATGGCTGACAGCGAGCAATTGTCACTACCCCCTTCAACAGTGCCATCGAAAGTACCTGCTGTGGCTCCTATTGTAAGTCCATTCTCCAAAGTGGCCCAAAAAGAAGAGGTATGGCCAATTCAAGAATGGGAAGGTACATTATCTCGTTGTCCGACATGCAGGTTGGCAAGGAGAATGTAAGCGACCTATGGTGAAACCTGTAGCAAAACAGTGCATGAATGAATAAGATACTCACCAACTGACCCGCGCTGCCACCTGGTAGAGGCTTAAAGCCCTCCATGAGAAAAAGAATTTGGTAAGGTGGGACCTGTCGGAGGAGAGTGAAGCGGAGGAGCTGGACCCCATAGAGTATGTATAGAGAGGGTACATAGCTAGTTTAAGGGATGATCCTATTTTGATTACTGTGCTATCCCAATTTGACTAGTCTAGGATGTTGAGTGAGAACCTGCTGTTAGCATAGTAATGCGTATAGGGTTTCGTTTTATCTGGCCGGGGAATCCGATGGAGTCTTTGTATCATTATCACATTATGAATCCAAATATTATCGCATTTTAATATATATATATAGCCCTTCCATTAAGATATATTTATTTTTGGTCATTTTCAGGTATAGAGCACTACACAAACTTTTCGATCATATTTTAACATCTCCACCGTCCAATTATTAGGTCTATATGAGTAGATCATTCATGTAAATTTTCAGCCAAAATGGTGATCGTTAAGGTATCGAACTAGGTTAAATCAAGGGACGGACCGAATCTGTCAAACTTGAACCATTCATACTTATAAATTTCAATTGCAGTTTTGAATACCCTAACGATCACCATTTTGGCTGAAAATTTACAGAGTTGATCTACACATTAAGACCTAAGATCTGAAAGGTGAAGATTGTAAAATATGATCGAAAAATTGGTGTAATGCCCTATACACTACTAGAATAAGTACTATAGTCGACGACTTTTGAAAAAACAAGCCAATGATTGGTCAAGTCGTCGGGTAAGGTCACTTTAACCGACAACACAATTAAGTCGTCGGGTATACTTAAATACTTGATAGCAGCACATTTCACAAAAATTCAGCACCGATAGAATCGTGTGAATCAATATGTGCAGATCTAAAGATTTTCTCAACTATTTTCTCTAAAATTCCTCAAAACACTCCAGACTTATTATGCTTGTAATACCCCGAAAATTAGTTTAATAGTTTAGATTATCGTATGACTCATTAAATTTAGAAATTACCATAATTTAGTTTGACCTTAGAGGTTTTAGAAATTCGATAAAAAAATTTTCCGGCGAAGACAATGTATAAAAACGAGGTTTAGAGAAATATTAACGGAGTGGGGCAAATGGTCTAGTGGATACTCAAGTTCAAGTCAGGTACTCCCTGGTCTTGAGTTCGAGGCCACGAGCTGGAATCGTGAAACATTCCATTTTATAGGTTAGTAAAATTAATAAAAATATTTTTACTCCAGTTAGAAACGGTAAGAAACTCTAATTCCAACTAGCCGATTTTTCGGAAATGGAATTTTAGCAAAACGACCAAATTTTCCTTGTTCGAATCTCTTCTACGAATCGAACTTTGTATTTTAAGATTGCAATTCATACTTTTAGAGGTCATGCTCATATATCAATTTGGTGCTAATTATTATTGGTTGATATATATATATATATATTACACTACATTACACTTTATTAGTAAAACCATACATTTTCACACATCACATTACATATTGCATTCACATGCATACATAATCACATTTCAACATTTCAATCAGATTTCCAACCATATTACTATTGTTTTTACAAGCGCATTTTAACCCTAGAATTAGTAGCCCTACTATTCCATTGTCAACTTGTCTACAAAAGTCTACAAAAATAGTTATGAATTTATTTCCCATGTCTCCTCCCATGTCTATATAAATCACCCTTGAGTTCAATCTGATTTTTGCACCACTTCAATCTTCCCCTTACGTACTGATTTGAAGTCCTCCCAAAAGTTGCAATGCAACTCCCCTAAAATCTCACACCAAACTACATTTCTTCCAAGTACTTTAGTAGTTAATTCATTTGCTTCAAGAGGGTCACTTGAGTTAATCAAATACCTCCATCACCTACTAAAATTCTTGAGTAAGTACATGAGTACATTTCTATACTTCTTTATCTTTAAGATTACATCAAAGTGCATGGCTAAGAATAAAAGAGAAATAATGAGCCTTAATGTAAATTTAATATTTTCGTGTCTGTTAAATTTTAATTAGTCAAATATTTTTACATATTCAGATTCTACACAAAAAGTTATTCAACTTTAGCTTTTGAATCACTTAAAAAGGTTAAGTAATGAGAAAGTTATGGCTAAAACAAGTTTTGCTAATCTTTTCCTTAATCATGTTTGAAACTTCTTAATGTGCTATTAACTTGGAATATTCATATCTCACTCATTTCTTAACCAAATTTAGTGTTCTTTATATCAAAACGAAGCTTAGGAGTTCAACTATCAATCTGGAAAGTTTGAAAGGTATTAATTAATACTTACTAACTAAATTAATTCGTGCAAATGAGCTTAATAGCGAGCGTAACAATTTCTGGACAGTTGCTAAATATTTTTGTTTCTGGACTTGAGAACTCCCTACCGAACTTTGTGATCATTACCATTGGATTCCTCTCGAAAAACACTTCGAGATAGTATACTCACTTCTTTGATTTGGACATAATATGGATTAATTATAAAACGGATCAAATGGAGGATTTCGGACGGACTACCGCCGAATGATACTTTTGGTCCAAGGATTAATAATTTTATTTTCTGCATTTGTACTTTATTTTTATTTACTTACTCGTATTATTTACTTCTTAAGTTTGATTTGGGACTAATGGAGGATTTCGGATGGACTACCGCCGAATGAAACTTTTGAACCAATGATAACTAATTTTTATTTCAAGTTTATCTACTTAATCGCTCTATCTATTTACTCTCAAATATAATTTGGAACAAATGGAGGATTTTGAGCGGACTACTGCCGAATGAAACGTTTGGACCAAAATTGTTAATTAATAAAATACGTTTAAATTTGATCTTTCTTCCTTTACAAATTCTATTACGTATATATCCATTACAAAATTATGATGTAAATATATGCTCTATGATCTATATACATAGTCTTAATTAAAGACTTGTTGTGATCGTTATGGTTGAAGTGTGAAGTCGGGTGTATAGTACGAATTAACTCGTGCTTAAGTGAATTGCTGGTAATTTATTTTGTTATTGTGGGAGTTAGCCAATGGCCCTAGTCCCTTACATATAGTGCACTATTATACTCTAAGGAATGAATTGTGTCAAACCGGGAGTATACATGCTTTGGCAGGTGGCCTTAGAATGTTGTGGCTTTATATGTGTGTTGGTATTGTGAGACTAAGCACATGATTTTCTTTGAGTAATTACCAGTTAATCTAAAAGAATTCACTTCGGAAGTATTGGCGTGTTTGTGTGTAGATGTGAAGTTGTGCAAGTATATATATTATGTATCTAAATGTATATATTACAAAGACGTAAGTGTAAGTATGAAAAAAATAACCGGTTTCAATATTTCACCTTTTTGAATTGGTTGTTCGGTTTGATGTTTCTTAGAGATAATTTAGTATATGCTTGTAAGCTGTACTTATTGGGTCAGTGTGACTCATGGTACTACATCTTTCTCCTTTTCAGGTGATGAGTAGAATGCTTGGGGAAAATGGGATACGTCGCCTACTAAATAAACGAATTATTTTCTACTTGTATTTTGAATTGAATAAATATAATGACCATTATTTTCAAAAACTTCGGTATTGTAATATTATCACTTTCTCTTTTCAATAAATGTGTTATTCAGACACCTTGATTTTTGAAATTATTTGGCTTTCTTATTCACATCACAAATCCATACACCATATTTCAGTATAATACTGGCCCCGGATTTGGGGATGTGACAATGCTCTCCCAATTTCGCCAAAAATCTCCCCTCCATCTCTTTTAGTGTTAATTGATTATGCAAAGTTAATTGATATATTCACCTCTAAGACTGCAAGACGGGTACTATTTAAGTAGTTTATAATGTTTTATGAAAGAAATTTAGGATCTAAGACTTTATTTTCTTTTTTAATATTATGTTGGAATATTTAGTTTGAACATTTTAGTTTTAAAGTTTTTTTTTTAAAACACTATGAGGGGCACCATTTTTAGTCCCGCCTCGGGTCCAAAAATGTCAAGTCCGGTCCTGTATATATATGTATGTGTGTTAATTTGTAATTGAGAATATATAGAAGAATTAATGTAATTAATTTGAGTTGTTAATTTGTGTTGATATTGTTGATGTTGAGGTGATCGATTAATGTTGATTTTGAGTTATTTTTTTGTTGAGTTGAGTTGATTTTGAGTTGAATTCAATCAAATTATGTATATAAATAGCTTAATTGTTGATATATATATATGTATGTGTGTTAATTTGTAATTAAAAATAGAAGAATTAATGTAATTAATTTGTAGGTTAAAGAGATTTATAGATATAATGTTGAACTTTTAATTAGTGCATGTATATATTAATTTATGTAAATACAGTAGGACTTTTGAGGATGAACAAGAGTTGGATATTTCTTCCAAAATGGGATCGAAAATATGACGTTGGAATGTGAAATTTTGTGGAATATGTGAGGTGTAATGCTAACGAGAATACAATTCATTATTTGCCCGTATACGCAATGTCAATGTCGCAGCGATTTGGTTCGTTTTCTCATTGATATAGTATGAGAGCACCTGAAGAAAAATGGGTTTTGGGATAATTACACATGTTGGATTTATCACGGTGAATCATCATCAGCGGATCAGCATGATCATGAGCAATTTTCTGAGAGGGCTAGTACATCCAATGATCCAACAACGAGGTTGCTCAACGATGTATTTCCTTATGAAAGCAATGCATATGGTCAAGTATAAGATATCCCTGCTAACGTTGAAGACTTCCCTTTTATTGAGCCAGTCCAGCAATTATCCAGAGCTGTCAATATTGCCGATATTGACAAGTACAACAAGTTGATTGCCTTCTAATATATCCCGTTGTATAACGGGTGTAAGAAGACTGTTCTTGAAATGGTCATGAAAATAATGAAGATCAAATTGAGTGTCAAAACTGTTGATGCTTATCTGGAGTTGACAGCTTTGACGCTGCCCCCTGGTCATCGTCTGCCTACCACTCATCGTAAGGTGCGACATATCCTGAAACATCTTGGTCTTACCTACATCAAAATTCATGCATGCAGATATGATTACGTTCTCTTTTGGGGTGAAGATGCTGAAGGGAAAGATCTTGAAAACTTTGATGCATGTCCGGTATGTTACAACGATAAATATAAGTTGACTCCTGCAGGGAATGAGAAAGCTATAAAGGTACTTCGGTATTTCCTGCTGATTGATAGGCTGGAACAGTTGTTCATGTCTGTACACACGGCCAAAACTATGAGATGGCACGCAGAGGGGGATTTAATTTGACGATGATACCCTCATACACCCTGCAAACGGAGAGGCTTGGAAGCACATGGATAGAGAGTTTTCTCATTTTGCATTAGAGGTTCGAAATGTTTGGCTCGAGCTCTAATCTGACGGATTCAACCATTTTGGGAACATGAGTCTTCAATACAGTATATGACCAGTTATTTTGGTACCGTACAACCTTCCTCCATGGATGTGCATGAAGAAGGAATACAATATGCTGATCATGTTATTTCCAGAGCCGGGTTATCCAGGAAAGTGTCTCGATGTGTATATGAGACCTTTGATTGAGGAGTTTAAGTACTTGAGTAACGTTGGTCATCCTAGTTATGGCAAGTACAAAAACGAGATATTCCAGATGCATGTCATGCGTGTTGGCACCATCAGTGATTTTCCTGCCCGCGGGATGTTGTCGGGCAAAGTTATCAGAGTATACAGGGCTTGTCCAGAGTGCATGGCTGTTGATTGTGGCAACCCTCATTGCATGAAGATTATCCAGATGCGTCATCGTTGTTGGCTTCCACATGATCACCCATTTCGGGAGGATAATGAGGTATTTGATGGGACTGTAGAAACAGGTGTGCAACCCAGAAGATGGACGGGGGATGAAATTTTGGAAGTGCTGAATGAATACGATTTTGGACAGCTCAATAATCATCCTGATGTAGTGGCAGTACCTCTCATACCCGACCGGTATAAATTTTGGACGCACAAAACATATTCTTGGACCTTCTGTACTGGTCCAAGTTGCCCATAAAGCACTACCTAGATGTCATGCACATTAAGAAAAATGTTTGCGAAAGTGTGGTGGACATAGTGCTGAATTGAGAGGGGAAAACTAAAGACGGCCCTAAGGCACGTATTGATCTGAAAAGAATGGGTATACAAAAACATTTGTGGTTGAGAGAATGGAAGAAAAAAATGCCTCAAACTTCTTACACCATCAAGTTTAACCAGGAGAATGAAATTTTTAGGTGGATGAGTAATGTTATGTATCCTTTAGGCTATGCATGCAATATAGACTGGTGTGTTAACTTCTGGGACAATAAGATGTACGGATTAAAGAATCATCACTGTCATATACTGCTTCATTGTCTCTTCCCTGTTTTCATTCGATCATACCTGCCCCGTCAGGTGATGGAGCCGTTAGTAGCGTTGTTAAGATTCTTTCATAAATTATGCACTAGAGAAGTGAAAAAATCAAACTTGAGGGAAATGCAACAAGACATCATTTTTATCATATGCAAATTCGAGAAGATATTTCTCCCAAATTTTTTTGACATCATGCCTCACCTGATGATCTATCTTCCCGAACAATTGTTGCTTTCTGGTCCAGTACATTACACTTGGATGTATCTCATGGAAAGGTACGTACGATTCAACATCTGATAAATTGGCATGATTTTTTTATATAATTATGTATTTCCATAATCCTTACATGCACTTTACAATTTGATAGACAACTGGGGGACTACAAAGGTTATGTGACTAATAAATCCGCACCTGAAGGGTGTATAGCTGAAGTATATCTTGCGCACGAGTGCGTAACGTACACCAAAATGTATTTGGGAGCGTTGGAGGACCCTCCACAACATATGCCGGTCGATGAACCCCAGTTTAATCTTTATATCCTCTCGAATGAAGTTGAAGTATATGGTTTGTTGCCAAAGTCGTACAAGTTGGAACCTTATGAGCTAATCATTGCCTACCGGTGGGTATTGATAAATTGTCCAGAAGTTCAATACCAGAAAAATATTCATCTAAACTGTCTTGCGGTTGCCGGTGATCTTGAGTACCACAATAGGGAGTTTGCAAAATATTTTGGTGGTTGGGTACATGTTTCAAATTGATTTACTTCTATATATTCATAAATCAATGTGAAGATTATGAGTTAATGGTTGCTTTTTTTATCTTCAGACGAACAATGTACAATGTGATGGCGACCCACACTGGTCACACGAATTGAGGCTTTTGGTAATGAAACCGATAAGTTCAAGAGTGTATCCGATGTGTAAGGTCAATGGCGTGCAATTTATATGTCAACATAGAGACGACAGATGAAGAACACAGAATTCTGGGGTATTGGTGCATGGTGGGAAGAATAACATTGACTATTACAGTGTTCTTCATTCAATGGTTGAACTAATTTATGGGGAGGACATGATTGTGCACTTGTTTAAGTGTAGATGATTTGATACTAACCATGAGAACACAAGGGCCGATAAATTTCTTTTTTTGATAAATACTGCTACAAGCTGGTATGAAGATGACTCTTTTGTTTTTGCCACATCGATAAAACAAGTGTTTTATCTAGATGATCTTATGAATAAAGGGGCGTGGAAAGTAGTCAACCATGTTGTTCCTAGAAATATATACAATGCTACTACACTTGGTGAGGTCGACGATATTGAAGAAGTCACTGCATACCAAGAGTCGAACGCAATTGGTATTCCTGAATTCTCTACAATTCGCCTAAATAATGTGAGACCCGATAGTGTGGTTCGACTTCCACGGGCGGATGTAAGTTTTATTGATGTCTTTCCAAACGAAGACAACGAAGACTCCGGTGACGAGGAGTGGCACATATTACCGAAAATTAACTCCGACACCGATCCAGACTCAAGTGATGATTCTGATTATGAGCCTTAGTTAAACATGAATGTTTGTTAATTAATTTAATGTGTGGGTTGATCATGATGGTGTTTTTGAAATGATTCCGTCATTTTTGTTATACTATTAGATAAATAGGTGTTAGTGCGAAACAAGTGAATTTTGCCGATGAGGCATGCGTTTAAATTTTTTTTACATACTATACTCGACGACTTGCACAAAAGTCGTCCGGTATAGTTAAAAAAATAAATAAAAATGCATAGTCTACGACAATAATGAAGTTGTCGGCTAAGGCATAGCCTATGGTTCGACGTTATAACCCGAAAACCCAGCCTGAGACCTCACTTTTTCGGCCTCTCCTCCTTCAAAACCTCTCCTCCTCTCCCCCAAATCCCCCCAAACCCCCGGAATCTCTCCTAGGACGTCCCAAATCGCCGGAAACGTTCCCAAAATGGTCTCAATCTCTCCAAACAAGTTCTTCCTCTCTCTCTCTCTCTCTCTCTCTCTCTCTCTCTCATTTCTTCCCTAAATTTTAGGGTTTTAGATTTATTTAGGGATTTTAGTTTGATATGTGTTGAATTATGTGAATGTGTATGAGTTTTGATTATGGGTTATGGATTTTGTGATTAGTTTACTAGATTGAGTTAATTGAATTTGTGTATGGAATTTGTGATTGAGTTATTGAATTTGTGTATGAAATTTGTGATTAGGTTATTGAATTTGTGAATTTTATGAAATTTGTGATTGAGTTAATTGAATTTGTGAATTTTATGGAATTTGTGATATATGAAATATGTGATTATTTTGAGGGAATATTATGTGATTTATGTATGAATTTTGTGAATTTTGTGATTTATGTATGAATTTGTGAATTTTGTGATTTATATATGAATTTGTGAATTTTGTGATTTATGTATGAATTTTGTGATTTAGGTATGAATTTGTGGTGTGAATTTTGTGATTTATGTATGGTTTAATTTAAATAGGGTTTAATTAATTAGGGATCATGAATTGGTTAAATCGGAAGAGTTCGAAGGGCTCTAACAAAGAAACCGGGTTTAGCGGCGATAGTTCCTCATCTGCCTCTATAAGTAACACTTATAGCGGCCCGAGGACCTCTCGACACCTTCAACTGCTTCAGTAGCCGCAAAAAGATGTAGGGGCCCCCCGACCCGTCTGCACGAGGACGCTCTTTAACGAAGGTTCCACTCCCTCGCTGCAGCCGGCCGCCTCTACGGGTCCCGTACATTCAGGTGTCCATATGCCTCCTATCTCTCGGCTAACAACGCATACTCCCTCGCCGCAGCCGTCGGCCTCTAATAAAGGTCCTTCAAATAGTTCCTCTATGGGGACACGTGGTGGTCCGCCGCCGCACCTCTTCATGCCTAATACGATACCATCCATACATGCGCTCGATGATCGGGGAGTGCCCATTCTAGGACAGATTGGTTACACTACCCCAAAAAAGGTATACTTCTATGTGTCGTTTGATATATCTCTGTATAGTGCGAGGGTATCAAATACATCGACGTCCGAATCAGGTAAATATTACCAAACTTAGTATTTAATTTGAAACTCATTAATATTAGTGCATATACCGCTTAAGTGGAGACGTTGAAATTTTTTCCCTTATGTCAGCCGACACCGACGCTGGAGGCAATGCAAAAATGACAACTAGAGGCATGATCAGCGGCAAGCTACTTGACAAGGCGGTCAAAAACAGTGGGAAAGTGGTCATATAGACCAATTCGAATGGAGACGTGATACTGGGAAAGAATACGCGGAAGCATGCCAGCATAGTAGGGAGTATAATACGGGACAGAGTGCCGGTTCTATGTGGAGAGTGGTCATCTATGCCACAATGTGTGAAGCACTGTGTGAACAATGCGTTGTCGGTAAGTTAATTATATATTCATTATGTATGTCTATCATTTATATATTTATTTATATATACATTGCAGCTGTGGTTTATTGTGCCGGAGGAGCTCAAATACACGTGGGCAATTGAAGTGGAGGAAGAAGGTGATGAGATATAGAGTTAAATTTTAGACATTTTGTTGATTATATATTGTCAATTTATAACATATACTTCCCATATATAGGTACAAGGAGTGGAAGAGTGAGCTCAAACGGAACTGGAAGAAGCACGGCAAGCTCTGTGGGGGTACCTCTATGGAGTTTATGTACAGGGAGTACGAGTGGCAGTGGCTCATAGTCCACTTCAACACCCCAAAGTTCGAGGTATGCAACACTCTGTTGCTTACTTGTATCGTATTTGGCGAAAATAGTTTCTTAATTAATTTTTTTTCTGCATATGTTCATCCAAGAAGGATATTACTACAATAACGAGGCGAACCGGAGAAAAAAATGAAGAACCATCATGGCGGTTCGCGATCCTTTGCGGGTTGGATGGAGGAGGCCGCCCAACACCCTGAAGTCCCCAATTTGGAGTATATGTTACAGAAAGCGTATCTTCAGTGCCCCGAAGATATTGTAAGTCTTATGCCCTTATAACTTAATTAACATATTTGCTTATATATCTCTAAATTTTTTTACGTATGTTTACTGGTCCAATTGATTTTTTTCCTTGTCAATTAGGCGAGAGTGCAAGAGGTGACTCCGGAGGTGTTGACTCAGATCGTGAGAGAGCAATGGTCTGAGACCCAGGATGCAGACCTCTCCCAGACTATCTCTCAGATATATCAATCTGACCTGCTTGTAGCGGCGAGGATCATGGGTGAGCTTTTCCCACCACGGGGAAGCGGCTACTACTGCAGGGTTCTGGGACAGAAGGAGGATGGGGTCTTGAAGAACACTCCCGAATTCTCACGCAGGTCTGTAAGTTTGAGGTCTTCTCATCTACAGGAACAGCTCTAGATGGTGACGGCAGAGCACCAGAGGTAAGCGATGGAGCATTAGAGGGAGCTGGAAGAGATTCGAAGGCGGATGGAGGAGATGGAGAGGGCGAGATTAGCCGAGCAGTCTGCGATGGCTTTCTAGTTTTAGGATTGGACTGCACAGCTTCAGTCATCTGGATTCTCGGTCTTGGTTCTACCTGCGTTCCCTTTTCCTGTCATGCCGCCGTAGGAGGATCTCGAAGACCCTGATATTAATGCCGATATTTTCAATAACATCAATTTTGATCACTCATAGTGTAGGTGTGTAATATGCGTGAATTTGTTTTTTATTAGTGAATTTGTAATGTGTTTGTAATTTCGATCAATAATATTATACAATTGTAGGTTCGGAGATTTGAATTGTACATTTTCGGATATTTTTTTTTTCAAAAATTTTCTACTATAGCCGACGACACAATTCAAAGTCATCGGCTAAGGTAAATACTATAGCCGACGACTTGGTGTCCTGGTCGTCAGCTATTGTCGCCCTCGATCAACGCCGGTTGTTGACCGATCGTCGGTTATAGTCTTGACTATAACCGATGACTCACCGTAAGGTCGTCGACTATAGTTTTGCCGACGACATTTTGCTGTCGACAGTATAACCGACGACTGATCTTGCAATAACCGTCGACTTTACGACTACAGTGTCTGATTTTGTAGTGATACCTGAAAATGACGAAGGTATACCTGAATGGGGGGTGGGGTATATAATAAAGGAGTGAGAGGACCAACTACTGGCTATATATATATATATATATATATAGGGGGTGGGGTATATAATAAAGGAGTGAGAGGACCAACTACTGGCTATATATATATATATATAATAGGAGTGAGGAGACTAGCCATGCCATTAGCCAATGAGCCAATCTTGCAAGAAAGTGGTGCGACTTCAGTTTAGTTCTGACTAGAGGACCTATAAATCCCTATAATCAATAAGGAAGTTTTCTCTATTTCAAAGGCGTCGATTTCATGGCATGTGAGGACTGCAGTTTCCGAACGGGTTCAGGATAGTAGACAAAATATCTAAGTTCCTTTTTCCTATCAGGTTTAGAAATACTGCTTCCTAATACATTGCATGGTTATAAAAGAAGCTCGTTTCGACAATCACACTAGATTGAATGTGGTTGTTGAAAGATTCAAGAAGAAACTTGAGAATCAAGACACTGACAACTTGAGAATCAAGACACTCACAGTCAAATAAATCTCTCTTAACAGTTGAAGCTAGCTTTTACTGTATTGACAGACTAATCTTTTCCTTTGGTTCTTCTTGCTTCCTTCCAATGGCAGCTCCATCACCAATCCTTCCTTCCGATATCATCTTTGAAATCCTGATCCGAGCATCCTATGATACAGTTGGCCGGAGCAGGCTCGTTTCAAAACAGCTGAACAACATGTCATACGATTCAATATTCGTAGATTTACTTTGCAAGAGAACCAAAACAATATACGGGCTGTTCATTCAGAGCTTGGAACGCAATGAGTATGTAAACACCTTTGTGCCGGCAGTGAACAACAAAGACATCTCCGACTCCCAACAAGTGTCCTTAAGTTTCCTACCTCCTGGTCCGATTAAGATCGAAGCTGCTCATCAAGGCATTCTTCTATGCGAGAACCACAGCAATTGGAAAATTCCTCAATATTATGTCTGCAAGCCAACTACGAAAGAATGGGAAAAGCTTCCCAATCCCAAAACAAGGTACTTCACCGTAAAAACTTGCTTGATGGTGTTGGGATCAAACCCTCTATGGTACAAGATCGTCCGTTTTTCGAGAGCCAAGCCTTCATCTTCTGACCGGTGCTATCACAACTACAGGTGTGAGGTATATGATTCGAAAACTCAAGCATCGAAACCATGGAAACAGTTGAAAAACATCAGTTTTTCCACTGGGGCTTGGTTGCTCAGCCATACACCTGCAATCTTGGCTTGTGGTGCTGTACATTGTCTTACTTCGGACGACGGAGTTTTCTGTTTTCATGTAGCCGATGAGACTTGGGAGACGTTCAAATTGCCACCATGCTTAAGAGATATTCAACAGTACAATTGCTACGTGAGACATCAGTTGGCAGAGTACCAAGGTCGCCTAGCATGGATCACTGGAGCAGAAGAGGACATGATGGAGTTGTGGGTTATGGAAGACCACAAGAACAAAGCTTGGAACAGAAAACTAACTATAACAACCAAAGGCCTGGATATATGCTTTTCTTTTGGAGCTTTTTGCAACAATGATGTTGCACTCATGACGGAATATTGCCGAATCGGATTCTACAAGTTTGCAGATTCTAGCTGCAAGATAGCACATGTAAACAAGATTTATCGGCCGATGGAGATATTTATGTTGCAATCGGATTTACGGCCTTCTAATATGAAGGGTCCATGGAAACCTTGCAGAATTAGAAAAAAGAAGAAGAAAGGAATCTGAGTAACAAGAGCGTCTTTTTGTTTGAATGAATCCCTTTTCACGTTATTTCGTACTGTAAAAGATTCAATATTCAGTAATCTTATGATTCATGAAGTATCCATTCAAACTTTATACCTCATAATTGGGCTAATTATTCATTGACAGAAAAAAAAATTCAGGATTGATTGGTTTTGCAGAATAAGAAAGAAGTGGCCTCCAAGAACAAAGTGTCATCGCCTTATAATTGTTGGGAAGTCCGGTGTTATGTATGTCATACAGTTTGTGTTTCGGTTTCTGGACTTTCTAAGGCAACTAATTCATAGGTTGATGATTTTCGCTATCAATTTTCGATATTCCTATAAGAGAGGTTATCATTTTCCTCATCAAAAGAAATTTTTCTGGATGACCGTCTTTTATTTTGAAAATGTTCTTATTCATTTGCCTTTAATTGAGCATTTGAGCAGCATTTAGATTCTTGTGTTGTTTACTTGGTTAAGTTAAAACCAACCACCACCTCATCAATTACGTCTTTAAGGCTTTTCTGAGGTTTCTCAATCGGCCATAATAGTACTGATTTACTTTTTCAAACTTGAAAAAGCCCAAGAAATTAAATAAGTAAACATTAAGGAAGATATATTAGAAAAACAGATGAAGCATCCAAATCCTTTAGGAATCCCATCCGCAAAGGCCGCGCGTAAACAACACCTCCCGCTTGTAAGATAACTTTTTGACAAGCTTCGTAATACACAAAAATAACACACAAGAAACTAGTAGATTTAGAATCCAGTTCATTTTTTTCAAGAAAAAAATTACGGCTATTTTTAAGTATCGAGAAAAGTTATATGTTATTGTAATAGCAGAATACAATGAAGATGCATGACGCTTTAAGTGCCTACGATCATTCTTTTCTTTCATTTGTCACATATATATCGAAACAATTAGCCTAGTGTAGAGTTTTCTATCTTTATTCTAAAAATTTGGTGAAGAATTTCGAGCTAGTACAAAGAGAATGGCGTAGAGATGATGAAAGAAAGAAAATCAAGGGAAAACTTGTCCAAAAACTTAAAAAAATGTGATTGCCGAACAGAAAAGAGAAAAATCTCGAGAGCATGAAGAAAATAAAATAAAAAATGTACAAAAATGTTATCTGGCAAAATATTCTAAGTGTGGAAGTTGGGACAAGTAAAGTTTAGAATGAAGTTAGAGTCCAAAAAGATGAAATTTGGCTCCCGTTTTCGAAGTTTGACACATGAGAAAGGATGAAGCTTGAATTGATGAAGTGTTAACTAAGTCTTTGAAACGTTTTTACCACCACATATCTAAATTTCGAATGACTTAGCCTCAATCTTATTGCAACATTTCTAAAAACCTTTGTGATCCTTAAGATGAGAAGCTTTCAATTGGTTGAGCAAGTTGTATGAGTAAGCATATGGTTTGGGTTCATTTGTGCAAAGAATTCATCATATTCATAAGGTTTTCGATTCAACTCATATATATTTTGAGTGAACCCATTTTCATGAGTGAAAAAAATGATGAGTTCATCCATGTGAGATTGATTTAAACTTATTCGAAACATGCACAGCTTTAACATCACCATTGTTTACTTTCAAGTCTTACTTGTTTATGACATGATCATATCTCTATTATCTCTCAAAATTATTGAGCATTCACTCTAAATTCTTGTGATTCCATCGCCATATATACTTAGGAAAATTCCTCAGACAAATTTGGCTACCGGCTTAGTAGTATTTTAAAAATTTTCAGTCTTTAGAATTCCTTAGATTTTTCTCTACGTGGAGACTAGCTCTAACGTTGGTTTTGGTGTGTTTTCTTATTTCTAGTCTTTCTTTATTTTAGTTTTTGCTAGGGACTAGCAAAGTCTAAGTGTGGAGAAATTTGATCTACGCATTTTATGCATGATTCTTAATGTCTTTCTCTTTACATTTAGCTTTATTTTGACCTTAGTATTATTTATTCTTACTTACTTTTTTATATTTAGATTTTGAATAAAGAAGATCAATAAAGAAGATGGAAATGAGCTTAAAATACAACGAGGAAGTTTCTAATTTCGAATAAAAAATGGTCCGAGAAATGGTCTTCGCAAAAGTTACTAAAATGGCGCGCAAAATGGTTTTCCAAATGGTTTCGAGAATTAGTAACTCAAATGACAAATGAAAATGATGTCAAATGGTGCAAATGCAATATGAAAACATTTCTCATGCCCGGGTTAGGAAAGATCAAAATGGTGGAGGATCAAGAAAGAAGATGGTGGCCGCAATAATGTGTATTAAGTCAATCTCAAAAGTGATTTATGCAAAGATCAAGATATCCTACAACATAAGTTAGTTTCGGCCAAGATATTCCTTGGAGAGCAAGAATAACAAAATCAAGAAGGTGAAGATCTCTCATGGAATAAGGAAAGAATATCGAAACTATAGACATGTAACTTCAACAAAGCACCGAGAATGATTCTCAACTCCAAATATAGTCATGTGACACCTCTCTGGAAATATCTTGAAGTCTTTTTTCCAACGCGCTAAAGATAATAATTTTTAGAAGTTTAGAACTCCGGGAAAGTGCAATTCTTTACAAACTGCCAGATTTACCCGAGTACACTAGGAAAACCTAGTTTGGAGAGGAAATATTCAATTCTTCATCTATATAAGGGAGAGCTCGGCCTCACTGTTATTTATCTCTAATTCTAGTAGCCAAACCTCTGCCTTAAACACTTCCTACCTTCCAAACACTCTAAGGTTCTCCAAGAAGCCGCCAACTCTAAGTATCATCAAGAACATCATCCACGAAGGCATTCCAGACAATCCTAAGTGAAAGGACCAAACCCTAGATTAACTAGTAATCTAGAATCAAGCCCTAACGAATGACCATAAACTATGAGTTTCTGTGAAAATTTTGACATAACTTCCCTTATAAAAGAGATACCCAAAAACTTGCAGGGAAAACAAACACTCCGCAGATAAACCCACAAACAATACTGTGGACCACCGATGTCCATCTGGATTTGTCAACATAAAACTGAAATCAAACCTGATACATTATTCAAAAATTGAAAACATACTTCCAGTATATACTGATTCACATACAAAGAAACTCAAATCAACTACTATACGAGAGACAACATATTCACAAGAGTCTCACTAATACAATACTACTGAACCAGTATCCAGAGTGACTTCTATAACACAAGAGACATAATGAAAGTGAGCTGAAAGCCACTGCTGAAGGAATTGACTGGTGGACTCGATGCCCTCAACAACATCAAACACCTTTATGATACATATTGCAACCTGGGCATCGATAAACCGAAGGGCCCGGGGAAAGGAAAATAAAATGTTAAAACGTTAGCGTGAGTGGACAAAAATAATATGTCAATATGTGTAAATCGATAAACTGAAATTTAATTATCTTTCCTCTGTTTACTGCGAAATGATGCGAGTTCTAAACTGAAATACTGAAATGCTGAAATACTTAAATAATCATGGAGGTTCTCTCCCAGGCCACCTAACCTGTGGTATTAAACTGAAATGAAAAAAATATGCAAATATGTGACGGGATCGTCCCCAGACCACCTAAAGTCAATCTGGGTTAGACGAGGCCACCTAACCTCTCCTAACTAACTATTTGATGATTAGCTGAATAGCTAGAGCATCGATGCAAACTAAACAAATCATCACAAAGAAAGCCTTCGAATAAATGCTTTAAAAATATACTATAAAGCATACTGCTAAAAATAATGAACTCACAATCAACTGTGAAAATAAAGGTCCACTCACCGGATTATGCCGTGATTATTATAAAGCTAAAACCTACTAGTTGGCATAATTATTCATCTGATACACCCCGCTAGCTCATAATCCGTTGCGTTTAGCACGAGAAAATGAACGAAATGACATATAACTTGGCCGGAATCTGGAACCTCGCCAAAGCTTCGCCGCGCACAGCGGCGCATGGAGCCACACGCCGTCACCGACGGCGGCCTAAATTCCACTGATGCCAAATCGCACAACTTGTCAAAATCGTCCATTGAAAAATCGAAATCTCGCTGGAGACCACTTCTCCGATCGGCACCATCCGGCCACGGCAAGGCCCGAAACCGGTGGCAAAATGCTCCTGGCAGTGCGAGGAGAAAAACCCATAACCCTTCTCCGACCAACATCGGCCGGAGCACCACCGATAATTACCAATCACAAGAGGAGAAAGAGAGCTTTCGAACGGTACAAGGAGCATCGTCGAAGATGACCGGAATCGTCAGGTCAGGCGGTCGAAAATCGACAGGCGGAGGAGGTATACGGGTATGTCCGTAAACATATGTATTTTCTTCCCAAAATGGAAACTTTCGCTTTAAAATATGTATATATACTCGTGCACATACATAACTAATATCAACGGCTTAGATCTAATTTGATCAAGATCGGAAGGTCACGATAAAATCAGTAATTAAATTAATACATTTTAAATATTTTCACCTACCGAATTCAAAAATTCGTTAAAAATAGCTCGCTTATCCGAACAATCCCACTAAAATTCCAACGAGTCTGGAATAAAATACTCTACAACTCTCGCAAAGGAAGTCAAATCAAATTCTCGTCCGGTGAAAAAGTCGTTAACAACCCCAATTACACGACTAATCCGCGATAACGCATAACACAATCCGATAAACGCGTGATTATGATTCGGGTTGTAACAATCTACCCCCCTTAAAAAAAATTTGTCCTTGAAATTTACATACCTACTAGGAGAACGAAGCTACTGCTCACACAAACTGTTCTGACTGCTACATGGCTACGTTTACTGCATAATTTTTGTACAACACTGTCACTAACAAAATATTCTTGTTCCAGAGAATCTACTTTCAACGGTTAAGAACATCCATCGGTTCCATAACATGAACCGAAACTGTCTGTAACGGAAATTTTTCGAGGAACGCTAACATTAGAGGGTTAGGAATATACGTCCATAACCACGATACATGAAACACGTCATATATATGTGACAGCCCTGATAATAATTCTCAAATGGTAAACCATATGGTCCATACCCTTACTAATCTCATATGGTTTCATGAATCGCGGTTGCAACTTGCCGCGCCAACAAAGGTGCATAACTCCTTTCCATGGCGATAGCTAAAGGGACACTCAATTACCATTGTATACTCTGACTGACATTTGTGCACTTTTTTTTTTCTGATGATCCAACAACTTAATCTGTTAAGAACAATCCGCATGTTATTTGTCATCTCTGGCACACTAATTGGATTGATAACGCTTCCTCATTAACTTTATTTCAGCATAGCCGAATACTACATGGCTTACCATAAAATGATTTATAAAGTGGTATCTTGATATTCAAGTGAAAAAATTGTCATCTTAGGCGAATTCCGCCAAATGCTGACACATATTTCACTTCCTAAGAAACTGTAATACACATAATCTTAGTATACCACAACAATCTGAGTAGGTTCTCACGAACAGATACGCCACCAAGGATGAAAACTATGTTCTACAACTAGTATACAACGCTGCCATTTTATTTACCCCTCAAAACTATGAGGTGACATGAGAACCTCATCCGATATGATAAAAAAACTGAACTCCATGCAATTCACTAACTTCCGCATAAATAACTGAGTCAACATGCTTAAAAAAAGTTTTCCTGTGACAGAATTGAAATAATAAATCTTCGTAAGACAATTCACAATCAGCCGAATGCTGGTATACTCTTGGTTGTACATGAAAATTATAAATAAAACCATAACAACTTGTTTCCACCTCCCACGCACCGCTACTAGTCTAAAAGTTCCTGATGTTCTACATTAACTTGTTAGTAGATGGCGCATTGATTGGCTACTCTTAAGATTGCTTCAGGGTTCGATATATTTTATATATTCTAGAATGCCCAGGCCTAATCGGACATCAAGCCTCATCTGAAATTTTCTGATTTCAATTAACCTTTAACTGATACACAGAGTCTGCCCCTATATAACAACAACTCATTTTCTAACAGCATGCAATCAGGCGATCCGCCAACATACAATTTACTAAAGAAAGATTTCGATCACGGAGTTCACGAACTCGATCAGAAGAAACTGGTCGAACCAGAAATTAACAAAAAAACCTCTGGCTCAATAACCGCGGTATAAAAGAAACCACCCCCAA
Source organism: Geum urbanum (assembly GCA_946800695.1). Taxonomy (NCBI): domain Eukaryota; kingdom Viridiplantae; phylum Streptophyta; class Magnoliopsida; order Rosales; family Rosaceae; genus Geum; species Geum urbanum. Next base: position 9,453,217 of record OX326997.1, read on the forward strand.
CATGCATCACTGGCTGAAGAAGTAATCGCGATTCCTGAATACGCAATAATGTAACACCATATTTCTAGCTAAGTACATCAGCTACAAAATTAACTTTCCTGCTAACCTCAACAAGGTCAGCACTGGAGTTGACATTAACTTTATCTTCAAACTGTCTTGTTAGACCCAGAAAATTTAAATCGAATTCTTTTTCTCCTCATTGAGGTTAGTAGCGCTATAATACGTAAAAAGTCGAACACGAATCGGCGATAATAACAAACTAAACACAGAAAGCTTCGAATAACTGCCACGTTAATAGGTTTACTCCAGATCAACACATCTTCAACCTTATCTGAGTCCATACTGACATACCCTGCTGATAACACATGGCCCACGAGTTTAACACTGTACACTTAAAAGCTTGTGCTCGTTGAACCTGATATACAACTAAAATTTTCCCATCTTCTAATCAATTAAACTTAACTATCTTCCACGGAGGCTTACGTGAAAATCCTGTACCAACCGGCGGTTGTAACCAGCCTAAACCCAGAAAGCTTCTAATATTTACTACACTCACTGATCTGCTTTGGTTCAACACCACATCAATCTCTTATCTAGGTCAACACTAACATGCTTTACTAATAACACATGGCTGAGAAATCTAGCACCACAAACCAGAACCTGTACTTACTAAATCTGATATACAGCTAGAGTTCTCACAAGGCCATCGATAATGAATTTGATATCTCACTTGTTGTTGTACATCTCTGAAAATACACTAAAATGTCGTCAATGCAGTCGATAACGAATTCACCTGAATATGCTCGGTACACAAGATTCATTATACTCATATAGCAACAGATGCGTTCAGTAAAACGAACTGTATCACCTGAAATTTACATCGACCGAAACACGATCGAAAATCAAATTTAAACAATGTTGAAGCTCCTTTTAAATTATCCAACCAACCATCACACAATCGTCTGAGATCATCCGGTACAGCGCCTACGCAATGAGACATGTACCCAGAAAAAATACATACATGACAACAATTACCCGTATTGGAGGAAGACCTAATAATTCCTCATGACAGACATCAGGATATTTCCTGACTACTGCAATCTCTTCAAGATTAGGAGGGGAACACAAGTATTTACACCATTCGCTAAATATGAAGTACACCATTACACAGTATTTCTGCCGCTTCACAATGATGATCACAGTTAACGGTATTCCACCCTCCAGAAGCTATGTAATGCAGTCGGACTCGACTAGTCTATCTAATCCTTACAACCTCTAATCCTGCTAAACTGACTGTCTGGGTGGCGGTGCGGCTCTAACCTTTGAAGTGGCTCCTTGAATCACCACTAGAACTCAGCACCGAAACTCTATCTGAGGGGTCCCAATATGGACTCACCCTCTGAGAGTAACCCGACTGACCACAATGAAAACCAATGAAATCTCAAACGGACACTGTCCGTGAAAATGCTTGTGACATCTACCATTGAAAAAAAAAATCAATCTCTGAATGCAAAAAGGTATTTCATTAACTGCTATCTTTACTGATTCTGGCTCTTGACCCTCATCAGAGTCAACTCTGGTAAATGAGTCAAACAATATATACTAGAAGCAGAAGTGTGAGCTTCCATGCCTGAAGAAATACTGGAAACTGGAATGCTCAAACTTCCCACATAAAGGACTTTGATGAGATATACTACAATCAAGTCATCAAGTTTCTCCTCATACTGATCAACATCTAACATTGCATCAAATTGCAATACTAACAACTAATTAAAATCAACACATATCATATCTGATAGGTACAAAGCAACAACAGGCTATAAATTCTGCTCAAATCCCCAACACATCTCCTTCACTATTCTGATGGGATTTGGTGTCCACTCGGGCCAAGCAGGTGAAATGATCCTGATACTCTAACCAAACTTGTCACTCTATTAAAATCCCATAAATTCCTCACGCCTCTACTGCTCAGAAGGTTCAGCAAAAAGAAATTCATAAACCTTTTTACAAACTCTAACCACTGACTGAAAGCTTCATTCTTCGCAATACCCTACCACTGGCAATCTACATGGTCCAACAACAGACTAGCAACTACTATAATTTTCTGCTCAGAAACAAGTCAAACAACTGAGATTGCAAATAATCAATCTCGACCAATCCCACTAGCCAATATTCGCTAGCTACAGGGTCGGGAGTATATAAAAGAAACTGTTCCTACTATAGTAACTTTACTAATTAATTCTCGCTATCCACTCACAATACTGGCATCATGTGTGCAATCAAATTACGCACAAGCAAACTAGGGTTTAAGTATCATGCTGACAAGCTGGGTGTCGAGGCGTACCGACTGACTGACTACCGAGTCCAAAACTGACAGCTCACTGAAAGAAGTCACAAACCGAATAAACTATGAGACTCTAGACATCTAACAAAGCACAACACTTGGAATAATGAGCATTTGTCGGCCGGTCGGGCTATCCTTCCAGAAGTGTCGTACATTCTCAAACGCCTGTACTGACCTAACTAGAAGAGTCTACAGAATTTGTAACATAATGCTCTGATACCAAACTGAAAGGACCTAACACTAGATTAACTAGTAATCTAGAATCAAGACCTAACGACTGACCATAAGCTACAAGTTTCTGTGAAAATTTTGACATAACTTCCCTTATAAAAGAGACACCCAAAAACCTGCGGGGAAAACTAACACTCCGCAGATAAACCCACAAACAATACCATGGACCACCGATGTCCATCCAGATTTCTCAACATAAAATTGAAATCAAACCTAATACATTATTCAAAATTTGAAAACATACTTCCAGTATATACTGATTCACATACAAAGAAACTTAACTCAACTACTATACGAGCGACAACCTATTCACAAGAGTCTTACTAATACAATACTACTGAACCAGTATCTAGAGTGACTTCTATAACACAAGAGACATGATGAAAGTGAGCTGAAAGCTACTGCTGAAGGAATTGACTGGTGGACTCGATGCCCTCGACGACATTCAGCACCTTTATGATACACACTGCAACTTGGGCATCGATAAACCGAAGGGCCCGGGGAAAGGCAAATAAAATGTTAAAACGTTAGCGTGAGTGGACAAAAATAATATATCAATATGTGTAAATCGATAAACTGAAATTTAATTATCTTTCCTCTGCTTACTGCGAAATGATGCGAGTTCTAAACTGAAATACTGAAATGCTGAAATACTTAAATAATCATAAAGGTTCTCTCCCAGGCCACCTAACCTGAGGTATTAAACTGAAATGAAAAAAATATTCAAATATGTGACAAGATCGTCCCCAGGCCACCTAACCTGAGTCAATCTGGGTTAGACAAGGCCACCTAACCTCTCCTAACCAACTATCCGGTGATCAGCCGAATAGATAGAGCATCGATGCAAACTAAAAAAACCATCACAAAGCAAGCATTTGAATAAATGCTTTAAAAACATACCGTAAAGTATATTGCTAAAAATAATGAACTCGCAATCAATTGTGAAAATAAAGGTCCACTTACCAGATTATGTCGTGATTATTATAAAGTTGAAACCTACTAGTTGGCATAGTTATTCATCTGATACACCCCGCTAGCTCATAATCCATTGCGTTTAAAACGAGAAAATAAGCGAAATGACATATAACTTGGCCGGAATCTGGAACCTCGCCGAAGCTCCGCCACGCACTGCGGCGTGTGGAGGTACGTGTCGTCGCCAGCGGTGACCTGAATTCCACCGATGCCAAATCGCACAACCTGTCGAAATCATCCGTTGAAAAACTAAAAACTCGACGGAGACCACTTTCTCCGATCGGCACCGTCCGGCCACGGCAAGGCCCGAAATCGGTGGCAAAATTCTCCTGGCAGTGCGGGAAGCAAAACCCCTAATCCTTTTCGACCAACATCGGCTGGAGCACCGCCAACAATTACTAATCACAAGAGGAGAACGAGAGCTTTCGAACGGTATAAGGAGCGTCACCGGAGATGACCGAAATCGTCTGGTCGAGCGGCCACAAATCAACGGGCCGAGGAGGTGTACAGGTCCGTCCGTATACGTACGTATTTTCTTCCCAAAATGGAAACTTTCCATTTAAAATCCGTATATATACCCGTACACATACATAACTCAAATCAACGGCTCATATCTAATCTGATCAAGATTGGACGGTCACGATTAAATTAACAATTAAATTAATACATTTTAAATATTTTCACCTACCGATTTCAAAAATTCGTTAAAAATAACTCGCTTATCCAAATAATTCCCCAAAAAATTTCACGAGCCTAAAATAAAATACTTTACAACTCCCGCAAAGGAAGTCAAATCAAATTTTTGCCAAGTGAAAAAGTCGTTAACAACTCCAATTACGCGACTAATTTGCAATAACGCGTAACACAATCCGATAAACATGTGATTACGATTCGGGTTGTAACACTAAGTGCCTCCACCGTCCATCCAAGAAGTCATCTACACCGAGTAGACTAGGCAATCCCAAAATCAAAAAGTGTAACAAGATTTCTTCTCTTCTTTTCTTGTTTGAATTCATGGTGTTTTTGGATCGCTTTAAAGGAATGTTTTTGTATATAATTTTAAGAAGTGTTTGTAATTTGTTTTGCTTCTTAGAATTTAGTTATAACATGTGTATTTTCGTGCTTAATTCTTTGATTAAATGCAGGACAATCCCGGTTTGTATCATTGATATGTTAGGGCAATCCCAAAGCACACTTACTTGTGAAATATGCATGCAAAACGTAGTTATAAATATGTTGCATATAATCTGTTAGGTTATAAAGAGTTAGGCGAACGAATGAGTTGATCACATGTATATATGTTAATTTAGTATTTTTTTTTGTCTAGCAAGCATGTTTAGGGTTCTTTGTTCTTGTTTGTTTTCTACTTGTCTATGAGTGAAGCACGATAGAATATAAGATTTATTGAATATGTTTGCTTGCCATGTTTAGTTGTCTATGGGCGAGGCCTTACTCACTGCTTTGTGCTCTTCACTCACGGATGAGTTCGACAATATCAAAGTTTCTTCGATGAAGAGGAAACGTGGACATCGGGTGGGGTCCAAGAATAAGTGAAATGAGGCTTTGGCATCTGAGGCTGAAGCAGGGAGTGACATGAGTATGGCTGGCTCTCCTAAGGTCCGTAAGAAGCGAGTCATAGGAAGAAAGCTCGCAATGGAAGTTGATAGAGTATCGGTTTCGGTGGTTACTGCGACGGCGACCACTTATGACCTGACAGGTAATGAGGTTCTGGCTATAATGGCCGAGGAGGATCCTGGCATGGTCCAGAAGTAGTCGTAAGTTATTTAGGCGAACATTACCTTGATCTATCCGTGTTGGTATTCGTCTTTGAAATGAGAGGCATGTCTTGGTTACTTTGTGTTTTATTTCTAAAACATTTGTTCGTGAACTAATTTAGGTTATCTAGATTAGTTTAGCTGTAGTCAATTATCTCGGACCTTAGAGCATCTCCAACAGAGTAGCTAAAATCAACTCCAACGGAGTAGCTATACTTGATGTCAAATATAGTTTTTAGTCATTTTTGTAGCTATATTTAACTACTAATACGAGAAAAAATGACTTAAAGTTAATCATTTAATACTATATATTTAGCTTTAGTTTTAGAATAGCTACCATTGTTATAATTGAAGTAAAAAAATGTTAGATCACATATATTTTTTTAATTAAAAATAACTATAATTTTAACTTTATTGCTTGAGATGCTCATATAAGCATAACAATATTTTCTCTTTATCAATATAGTTCCACTCATCTAACTTTAAAAAAAAATTCTGAAATATTATTAAGATATTTAACTTAAGTATATTACTACGCACTAAATCATTAATTATTTCATTTACTTTATATATTCAAAGCAAAAGATAGAGATCATGTCAGAGCCAATTCACCCAAGTTTTTACTCATCGAGAAATATATGATATAAAGAGTCAGCGGTGGCGCGTGGGGGGCAAATGGCGGGGGCCGGTACAGCGAACGGCGGCTGCGATAGAAGAGAGAATGCAGCCAACGTTTTAAGGGGTTGTCATGAGCGTGCGCTTGGACCCCACCACGGAGTGAGTTAGAGAAGAGAAGACGACGAAGTACCAGGAAAGAGAAAAAGATAAAAAAATAGAGAAGAAGAGTGAGTCAGAGAGAGAGAGAGATGGTGGTGGCCTGATGGGTGGTGGTGGAGTGTCTATTGCTTTAAATTACCAAAATTTATGACTCTTGCTTTATTTCGTGTGATGTGTTGTCAATCACAGCTGAGCCCAAGAAAGAAGAAGAACTAGTAGAGGCAAAGCCAAAACACAAATAGACTCCAACTCCTCAGAACAACAATACCAACAACAACAAATAGTGACTCAGTTGAAAGAGAGAGAGAGAAACACAGAGAGAGTTTCAAGGTAGGAGACAGATATGTCCATGTTCTCCCCAACAATACTCATCTTCTTTGCTTATTCATGTCTTGCCAGATCCCAAAGGTTCCAACTTTCCTTCCTTACGTCCTTTCATCCCTTGCACACTTATTTATCTTCTTTGTTCTTGTTTGTTTGCTATCTCAATTCTCTTGGATTGGTTTGTTGGGTGTGTTTTTGGTGGTGGAATTTTCTAAATTAAGGTCTAGTCTTTGAAGTGGGTTTGGATTCTGTGGTTGCATGTGGTGTTTGAGATGGTGATCAACTGATCATGAGGATTTTTTTGTTTGTTTTGTTTTTGGTTGTGAAGATGGAGAGAAAGTGGTTTTTGGTAAAGCTGAGTGTTGGCTACTGTTTTGGATTGGTGTTTTTATCCTTTCTGGGCTCTTTTTTTCCTTCCTTTTTGCTGTTTTTGGGTCTTCTGCTTTCTCCTTGACTTTTTTTGGTGGGTGTTCCATTTTTCAACGCATTTTCATGTTCTTTTTTTTTGGCTGATTTTGAATTGTTCTTCTACTTGTATTATTGGATTGGGAGGACAATGCTCTGTTCTGTGGTTATTTCATTGACCTGTGGGGGTGAGTAGTGAATTGGATTGTTACAGCTGAAAAAGGCTTCCTACTTTTTGGTGGTGTGATTAAGATCGGTCTTAAAGTCTCTACCAATTGATTTGTATTGCTGCTGCATGTGAATTGAAAGCTCTCTTGTCTATAAATTGTAGTGGATTAGATCAGGACCGGCAAATTTATGTTGATTTTTATAAACCCAGAAAAGTGAGAATTTATGCCAAGTAACATGCAGATTGGAGAAACTTTGGGAAACCTCTTCTTGGTGTTCTTATGCGTGCAGAGTCTGATTTTACATTTGAAGTGTTTATGGAACAGAATGTCCTAGTGTTTTGTCGCAGATACTTCATCTGCTAATGTTAAATTTGGTAGGTAGCTGCAGCTATTAATTCTGCTGTAAGGTTGAAATGGATTGCCTCTGATACATGAAATGTTTTAGAGTAGAAGGGGCAATAAGCTCCTGTTTTATGTTCACAAACGATTGATGATGAAGTTGCCCGTTTACAGTTTTCTATTGAGGCTTTGACCTGCCATCATACATGATTTGACTTTTTTATGTTGTGTTGATCACACTGTTTGGTATTTTAAATTCATTATCGTGCCAGATTTGCTTTGAATTTTCATTCATGGTAATTTTGTTAGAAAGAATCTACTGAGATTTGGTCAGGTGCTAAATAATGCACAATGTAATCAAGTGGTTGCATACTATGCCATTTTGTTTTCCACTTATTTTGTATTTAGTCCGAGTAGATAGTTTCCAAATTTGGGAGGCAAATTATTTTCCTTATTAAGGATCTTCATTATTTTGTGTTCTTCAGGACACATTGTTAAGAGTTAGCTATACCAACTCACAGCTTAGATAAGAGACTTCTCAATCAAACTTCTGTCCAGTCAATGCCCCTTAATACTAATTGCATGTTGTGGAATCCAAATGCACGGCAAGTTTCACCGTCCTTATCGAAGGATGAGAACTTCAAAGTGGAACTCCAGCCACAGCTTCATCATGATGCAAAGCATTTAGGACTTCGTGTACAACCTGACCCTGGATCGTGCACAACACAGCCAATTGGACCATCTCAAGGTCAATGCCTTTCATCAGAATCTGGTATATATCCTCCTGGAACTATGATCTCCTTTATAATATTTTGATCCACTTTGCTTCAAGTTCATGTGCCTATCCATCTGAACAGATATTTTATTATGATCAAATTATATGTTTTAAAAAGTGAAGTCTGAAATTTGAATATTGCATATAACTTAAATGTCCTGCTATCTTTACTTAATTGCTAGAGCTTGATGTATTTTCCTTTCTCCATATGAGTATGTTACAGGTGTATCCCCCTTGTTTTTTGTACTTAGCACTCTAGCTTTTAGTGTCCTTGAATAAGTTATTTTCCTCAGGTGAGGAGGAAACACGTAGCAAGGCTGTTGAAGGAACAATGAAGCCAGCATTTTTAAGCAATGTGGATCTTATGCCGCATCCTTCTCAAGTTGGTTATAGCAATTTAGTGGTAGGTTGAGTTGTCTTACTCATAACTTAACTTGTTAGATGTTAGTTACATCGTCTATCTCCTTCTTTGCAGAGTCAATTCAATCCTTATGGTGACCCTTACTTTGGTGGATTCTTGACTGCTTATGGACCACAGGCAATTGTAAGTTTTATGGAGTACAATTGTTTTCATTTGGCACTTATCTGAGGATGTAATGCCTTCGCATTCAGTTATGTTTGCAATTATAGGAAATTGAATTCTCTATATTATAAGAGATGTTCTGGTATATGAATTTGCTTTCTTGTGCCAGTTGTACCTTCTCAAGTTGAAGCTATCATCTACCATTTTTCGCTTCATAATGTTCTTAAGCACCATCATTCTGATAATCCTTATTATTGTTTCAGTACTTTTTGCGATTGCTGTTATTTTCTATGCACTAACATTTTGAAAAAATAAACTGTTGCAGCCCCAGATGGTTGGGTTAGCTCCTCCAAGAGTTCCATTGCCTCTTGATCTTCAAGAAGATGGACCCATTTATGTCAATGCAAAACAGTACCATGGAATCCTGAGAAGGAGACAATCACGTGCAAAGCTGGAGGCTCAAAACAAACTTCTAAAATCTCGAAAGGTATTTACATCGCATTGACCAAGTCTATATTGATGTGAACTCTTTTTCTAACTTTGGTCCTTAGAAGTATACATTATAAGATATAGATTCTTTATTAGCATGTCTCTGACATTAATTTGTAGAAACCAGCAATTCATACCTCATCCATCGAAACCAAGTTCTATCCTTTTTCTGAAGTGGTTCTCCTTTTTATATGAATTGAACCACAAACCTATTTCCAATGCAGCCATATCTTCATGAGTCTCGGCATCAGCATGCCCTTAACAGGGTAAGGGGTTCTGGTGGACGCTTTCTCAGCAAAAAAGAGCTTGAACAATATGATCAGAACCACACCAGCAGCTCCCATCATGTTTCAGATTCCATTAACTGGCATCAGAAGGATACACATGAGATTGAAAGTCATCACCATCACTCCGGAAGCAGTGATGTAGTCACTTCTGTTGCAAGTCACTCGGGCACTACAAGTGTTTCCAACAACAATCCTACTTTCCGGCAGCCAGATCGCAGGTTTGCAGGCAGCATGCCCTCCCATATGAGTGGACCTCCCCATATGAGCGGAGCCATGCAATTCAATGGGGGGCTTATGCGCGGTGGAAATCAGCACTGTGCTTCCGTTGTCCGGTGAGGTGTCCACGAATCGTGACCATCTCACTAGATTGGCAATTCATCCTTGGCTTTGTCACTTTGACATTCTACAACTGTGTCATGAAAGTGGCGTTCTCTAGACCCCTGTAATGTAATAGGGGTCTCCAAGTATCATGTGTCTTTTTCATTAGAAAAGATTCTAAACTATAACTAATGGGATTATGTCCCAAACTTCAGATTAGTGTAGTGTGACCAAACTGATAAGTCTGGTTATCACTTATCAAATTCTCGTAGTCGATATGAAACACAGCATCAGACTTGGGTTGTGATTTATGCTTCCAAGGAATCGGCTCCTAGCCTATCCACATTGTAATTAACCTATTTCTTAATTAGTCCTGTCCTACAAAAAGTTGAACTAACGTGAAGGGAAGGGGGTTAATAAACCCATAACCCTACAAGAGACCTACATATATAATTGTGATAATAAACCCATAACCCGGTCCACCGGCAACGTTGAGGAGGCTGGAAGAACTATTTTCAATAGCAAAACCAAAAATGGAGAAATCAAATGGCATCCGAGGCTTTTTGTTATACACTTGCAACGTATACAGTCGTGCTCAAACTTCATTTTTGAACCAACTACGTTACTTTGATATTACTTTCATAACTGAGATGTCAGAGTTTCAGTTCACCATAAAATCGATGTCGTCGAATTTTGTTTAATTTTCAGTAACATATAGATTACGGTTAATGTACACATAGTGCCACATAGAAGTCTTGGCAACCAGAGTCAATATAAAATACACATGAAAGAAATGCATTGGGTTTGACCGAGTCGGCCAAGACATTGTGTTCACTCACCACCTAAATTCGATTCCTCTCCCTCAATTTCGTTATAATACAAAAATACAGTGTTGTTAAGGACGGTACTCATTAATCAGCCTTTATGAGTATCAATCGAGTATGTCCGTCAATATATGTGTTAAACATATCTGTAACGGAATTGACTTCTCTTAAAACAAAATAATCATACTTAATTAAAGCAATAAATTGCTCTCGGACCGAAAACAAAAGATGCGAACGAGAGCCAGAGAACTCTCTGGCTCTCTGCTAGGGTTTTGACGGTAGCTTCCTTTGGCCTCCGTGAAACCGATCAATTGGAGGTTGTTTCCCTTGATACAGCAGCACCCCGCCCTTGCTTCAACTGGGCTTTGCAGATCACGACTGAGCAAAGCAACCTCACCTTCGCAACTGTTGGTGGCTGGCGACAGGTCTCCTTTGTAGGTGTCGGGTGGATGCTGGAACGCTTGTGACACAGGTCGCGCTAGTTTGGGGGACACGACATTGGCATCTGATAGCCCACAGAGCTAGGCTAAATGTGATGGCGACCGAATCCTCGCACGATACAGTTGGTTGGCCAGCCGACTTTCATCGGAGGTCAACGACGTCGTGGTGGCGGTGAGGAGCGGATCCTGTGTTCTCTACTAGGATTGGGCCAGTAGATGTTGTGGTGGGGAGTTCAGTCGTCCATGGAGATCGACGTTTTGCTTAGTTAGTGGCGAGGAGGGGAGTGGGTTCTGGGCTCCCCTCTAGGGTTGGATCAACTGGGTCTGGCTTTTGGGCTAGGATTTTGGTCTTTTGGTATGGGATCCGGAGGATTTTTTCTTTTGCGCAATTTCAGATGGGTTCCTGTCCTTTCTGATTTGTGTATTCTGGAAATAAGTTTAGGCGAGCATTATCTTGGTTTATCCGTGTTGGTGTATGCCTAGTTCTCGTGAGGCATATCCTCAGTTAGGGGTCACTATTTGACCCATAGGCCTTAAAAACCCACAGATGGCCTAACCTGAATTTAGGCCCGAAAAAGCCCGGCTCTCTGGGCTTAGGGCTGGGTTCGAGCTGAGGTCCCAAAGCCTGCGAGCCTAAAAAATTCCAGCCTGACCCGTAAGGCCAAGCTTGTTAAGGCCATCAATTCTATATTTATAGATTATTTTATCAATATATACTTATAAACTCTCAAATTTACCGTAATTTATATCATTTATTCATATACTAAATACTAAATTTTGTAGACCTATACATTATTTAGTGTATATAATTGTTGATATATTGGATGATTAAACACTATTAAATTCTAAACAAAATTATTTAGTATAAAATACCCGCCAAGACCCGAGGCCTAAAAAGCTCGTAGACTTCAAAATTTCAAAAAGAAAAAAATCTGTCCCTCATTTTGAAGACATGACGAAAAAGTTCGGCTCGGCCCACTAGCGACCTCTACCCTCAATTACTATTTGTACTTCATTCCAATATAATGTTCGTGAACTAGTATATGAATTTTCTCTAGATTAGTTCAGCAACAATCTTTTCTCTCGTACCTTATGGGTGTCTATTGTGTACGCTGTTCTAAAAATTGGCCTAGGCAGTGCCTAGACGCTAGGCGACGGAAAAACGTGGAATTTTCACAAAAATCGGTCTTTAAAACATTTTAGGCGTTTAGACGGATCTAGGCGGCCTGGGCGTTTTCAATAAAAAAAAATTGAAAAAGTCAAAATCGGTACATCTTGATTCTCAGCCTAGCTGTCCTAAAACCCAAAAATTGAAACCGATCTAATTTCCACATGCTCCGACCTCTTGGCGCAAGACCACCTCCTTGAGCTCCGCCCTTCCGAGCGTCATCCCTCCAAGCTCCGACACCACCTCTTAGTCTCTCCCTCTCTTTGCTGAGTCGGCTCATCTCTATCTTTGACTCTTTGTATTTCATCTCTGCGACTTCAACTTGCGACTCATCTGCATAGAGGAAAACGAGAAAATAAAAGGAGGAGATGGCTTGGTAGTTGGTACCGATATGCATAGAGAAGAAGAGAAGAAAGATTCGTCTATGTCACTGTGTGTGAAGAAAAAAAAAAGAATTGAAGAAAGGAAGGGATGGATGATAGGCTATCATGTGGGGAAGAAGAGAGAAAAGACAGAAGATAAAAAAAGTGGGTTGGGCTCAAGGGGAAAGGGTTAGACTTGGAGTTAAACATATTTAATTATGTTTAATTTTATTTTTATTTAATTATTGTATAAATTAATATTTTATACATATTAAATCAAAATCGCCTAAAATTTATCCAGAATTCGACTAATCTCCGTCTAGCCGTTTAGACGAAAGTACCTTGACTGTGTATCATTGTATACTGCATTAATAAAATGTTCTCTCACATTTGAATTTAAAAAAAAATTAAAGCAATATATATAAAAATTAAAGCAATAAATTATATATTTGCTCTAGAATGAAAACCTCGTCACCCACAAAATATTGACTGACGTCACGCACCTTGGAATTCATATATCCACCTGGAATTTTAACTCCGGGATTTCAAGTCCTCACGAACTATTTTTCACTTTCCAGCGAATTACAAACACCAAATTAAAACCGAAGAAAAACCCCGAAATTTAAAAGGCAAAAATAGAACGAGACTGAGAACAAAGTAGAGAGCCAGAGAAAGCAGAGAGCAAAGAAATGGTGTCGTACGTGAGTGCGTTGCTGTACGGCGTCGGAGGCCTCGTCGTCGCCGGCATGGCTCTACTGGTGGCGCTCCAGGAGAGACTGGTCTATGTCCCGGTCCTACCGGGCCTCACCAAGTCATATCCGATCACTCCGGCACGGCTCCGACTCACTTACGAAGACGTCTGGCTCCGATCGTCTGACGGCGTTCGCCTCCACGCCTGGTTCGTCAAGCTCTTCCCTGACTGCCGAGGTCCGATCCGAATTCCCGACCCGATTCGTTTCTAGTTTCTCTATTAACTTGAATTTGTTTTTGTTTGTGTGCGGAATTTTTGTTATTGAGTTCACCGAGCGAGTTAGGGTTTTAAACCTTTTAGTTTGTTACAAGGCTTGAGTTCGATTTGAATGCTGCTGCTTCTGTTTGCACTACTGGATTTGATTTCGTTGACTTAGTATCAGTGATTTTCTTATATTTCGAACACATTTGGTCTCAAATTCTGTGGAATTGAGACTCTGAGAAGAAGAATTGACTTCTCTTTTGAGCTCTACAAGTTTAGAATTTCTGTGTTCTTCAAGCCTGATGAAGTTATTTTGCTTTGCTTCGCAGGTCCGACGCTTTTGTTTTTCCAAGAAAATGCTGGAAGTATCCTTACCTTGATTTAGAATCATTAGTTTTACTTTGCGCCGGAGCATGTAATAGTTGGATATATATACGTTTTGATTTTATGAGCTCAATGAGGGTTCAAATATGCTTTGTTGGCCTTGACTACTTATGTGCAGATATCGCACATCGTCTTGAAATGGTCCGTATAATGTTGCAGAAGTTGCAATGCAATGTATTTATGCTTTCATATCGAGGGTATGCTCCTTCTATTTTGTATATCTAGCTCTTTTGTAATCTTATCAGTTGCTTTGGGTTAACAAATAAACATGAATGAAATAATGTTTAGTATATTTATAGTTTTATACTGATACCCCTTCAATGCAAATGATCTGTGACATACAGTTATGGAGCAAGTGATGGATTCCCCTCTCAACATGGAATAACTAAAGATGCTCAGGTGTGTATTCTGGGGTCAAAAGATAATTGAAACCAACTTTTTATGCTGTGGTGCTGCATGTTTACGATTTGTTTCTCTTTATGTTAGGCTGCATTGGATCATCTTGCTCAGCGGACTGACATCGACACATCTCGAATAGTTGTCTTTGGGAGGTCTCTTGGGGGTGCAGTTGGATCTCTGGTTACTAAAAACAACCCAGATAAGGTATCTCCAAATAATTCTTTTTTTCAGTTTATGTTTCTGCACTTGCTATATGAGTGATAGAGGGTGTAGAGATGGAATGTGAATCCCCAAACCACCATCATAGATGCACAACTTTTCAAGATGTTGTTTTCACTTTTCTGTTTATAGTTGATATTTCAATCACACTTATCAGCACCCTTTTCTCATGAATAATATCTAGTTACCTTATGCCTGTTGTCATTCATGACGTGTATGGGTGTATGCAGTATATTCTGGTAGTAAATATGATAGTCCGTATTACTAGTTACTTTTATCTTTATATTCCTCTAAATAGCTAAATATTTGCTTCAACGTGAAATGTTGCCTACAGTTGTCTACATTGAGTTGGTAGGCTTAGACACTTCGTTTGCTAACTTGTTTATGTGCTGCAGGTTGCTGCTCTGATAGTTGAAAACACATTCACATCTATTTTGGACATGGCTGGAGTATTACTGCCTTTCCTGAAGTACTTTATTGGAGGCAGCGGTTGCAAAGGTCCTAAACTTCTTAATTTCCTTGTTCGTTCTCCTTGGAGTACAATCGATGTCATTGGTGAGGTGAGCTTAAATAGTGTAGAATTTCCAGTCCCCCTCCTCTGAAATAGTGAAAATCCTATGTTTCACATTTATTTGTCACCTCTTTCAGTTTTTTTATTTGAATGCACTACCCCATGTTCATAATATGATTAATATGTCATCTGTTGGTAGTTCAACAATATTCATATTAACAATAAGACATGTTTCTGGAGATGCAGAACTTCCTTTTTTATCTAAGTAGCAGTACATCAAAATCAACACACTTAAGAAAATTACTTTTGTTTCTCCATTTGCTTAACGTTTCTTTCTGAAACCAAGTTATACTGATACCTCATATACAACAATCTGAACTGTAGATTCAGCAGCCGATCCTATTTCTCTCTGGTTTGCAAGATGAGATGATTCCTCCATTCCATATGCAAATGTTGTATGCTAAAGCTGCTGCTCATAATAGGCAATGTTCTTTTGTGGAATTTCCTAATGGTATGCACATGGATACGTGGCTATCCGGTGGTGATCACTATTGGAAAACAGTCAAGGAGTTTCTTGAAGAACATGTTCCAGACAGAGAAGGTGATGATTCATCATGTATACATTTCAAATAAATAATAGCTTTTTTGGATGTTAGAATGTTAATAATAGAACTGGTTAGAAGGGTTTGCTTGCGTCGTTCCTTTGATTTGATGCCCAGTTTAAGTAGTTGCCAGCACCCAGACTTATTACTTCACTCGTCTATGATTTTATGCTTCTTGATGCTTACTATATTTTTCTCCCCTCTCAGATGTGGGGACAAAGTGATTGGGTGGATTTTAGACTTCTCCAAGCTTATCATTGGCTCTCCCCAGCAGGACTCAAACATTTTACCTTTTTTTTAAAGCTTCAGCAATTAAAAGCTCTCTTTGAGGAGTCGCTCCGCGGAAGTACCCGGCTACACCACCTGTCGAGGTGTCCTGTATAAGATTTTTTATTTGTTTTACAAAAAGTTCAGAAGATGCAGACAGAGTTGTCAATGCGTTGGATAAGACTATTTAGCTTCTGACTTACAGACTGGGAACCTGATCTGCTCATGCACTAACCCCTCATTGTATGAAATAAGATCTCTTGCAAATATATATTTCGAGTTTAGCTCTGGACTGCTTGTATCACTGTGATTGTGTTGCTTGAGGAAAATGCTATAAATTGAGAAGAAGATGAAGAGAGTTTGGGAGAAGATTTTGGCAGAGTAACAATCCTTTTCCATTATCAACCTCATGTATGATATTACAAAGAAGAGATACTTATAGTACCAAAACTAACTGAGACGAATATAAGCAATGAGTGCTAAACAACAAGCAACAGTTGGCATGGCATGACAACCTGACATCGCTGACTGGCATGCTCCATTGTTAACAAGGATTACATTCCAAGCTGTTGATTAGGTTTTATTGTTCAATCACTACCGTACGTAAGCCGTTCATCAGGTTTTTACTCTGCTTGGTAAAGCACTTGTTCCCGAAACGTTGATTAGCTACAACGTGGACTCTGAAGCCGAAATGGTAATCGTAATGAAGACTTCAGCGACAAGATGGACTGTAAAATCCCATAGAGCTCCTGTAGAAATAATTAATGCTCCGTTTAGTGATGACATATTAGTCATAACCAAACTCCCGGCTGCTGTCACGGCGGTGCTCCTCCACTCTCCGCCGCGGCGTACCAAAGCTCACCCCTTTTGCCTTGTGCTATGTGGTCCAAACCAGAACACGTGTCCGCCACTCTCTAGATCTGATTCACAGATGACACTGGGACCCACTACGTTCCCTCCCGTCCGTCTGATTTCAGACACTTTTTTTTGGCTGTGGACCACGGTTTCAAACTGCTGACATTTCAGAGAGAGAGAGAGAGAGACCAAAAACAATTTCAATTCAAAATTCGGCAGAAACTCGCTCGCTCCTCAACTCCCTCCAATCCCGTCACGCCACGTCACGAAAATAGAATTAACCTTTTATGTTTTATGTTTTTCATTTCCCTCTCCTATAAAAACTTCCTCATCCGTATTGTTTCTCTCTCTTCAGACTTGCTTGCAGCTACTCAAAGGCCTTTTGGTTTTTTTATTTATTTGATTTCTTCTTCTCTGCCTTTTCTTTTGGCCTCAGCCGCTCAAAAACACGGTAACTAACTACTCAGAAACCGGTCGTAGTTTTACCGTTCTACCCCCTTTCTTCAACCTCTGAAGCTCCGAGAGAGTACGAACATGGAAGGACCTGTAGCGACGACACCGCGCACCGTCGAAGAGGTTTTCAGAGACTTCAAGTGCCGTAGAGCCGGCATAGTCAAAGCTCTTACCACTGGTCTCTTCCTCTCTTTCTCTCTATTTAAATTTGTCAGTGTTGTTTTTATATTTAGTTGCTATTTTCTATATTTACTGTACATGTTTGATGTATTTTGTTTTATTTACTCACAGTTTTTCCGTGCTTTATTTATTTTTACTGTGCAGATGTTGGAGTGTTTTACGAACAATGCGATCCTGGTGCGGTTTCTCTGCCTCTCTGTAAAAACTTATAATATTAATTTTGTTTTATGGTTAATTTACTGAGTAAGATGGTCATGGCTCAGCTATGGGAGGCGTTTTTGAAAATCTGGAAAAGTGAAAATGATAATATATTATGTAGTTAATGCTGTGCTGTAGTTGTTTTTCACTGTTATAGTAACTTCGTTGTCACTTTCACAGTAATTTTATTTTGTTGGAAATATGCTAATAAACAAAAGCTCGCTGATTATTAATGTTTCCATTCTCTTGTTCTATCTGGTAATTGTTGTTGTATCTTGCTGATTGTTGTTTGGTGTGGAATGAAATTGTATTCCTGCGTCACATAAATGCAAGCGAAGAAAATTCTGAGTTCTATGGCCGTTTTGTTTGAATGTTCTGCAGTGTTAATCTTGTATTTGAAAATACACCTTTGTTTGAGTCATGCTACCGTTCTTCTTCGGGATATGTAGTTGACCTTGAGCAGTCAACAGTTTCTTCTATACTGACTTTTAGGTTTGCTTTTTTTGTAGTTATCATCTCAAATAGGAGGTTTGGTGTGTTTGGGTATAATGTCGTTAAGGCTATACTGAATTGAACTCATAAGAATGTCTCGAACGTGTGTTAATTACTTTCTATCAGTGAAGTTTGATCTAAGTTTTGTGGTTGGAGCTTTACATAATACTACCTGTCTGTGGATTTGTCTCTCTATTGTATGTAGCAACATTTCCGTTGACAGTTGCATGTTATGCTCTTTCATTATTCTGTTTTCTCTTTTGCTATTTCTGTTAGTTGAGATACTTTATATGTAAGTTCTTTGGTTCTGTGTGGCTTTGTATTGGTCGGACTGGGAGGGTTAATGTGTTTCTCTAACTTGTGCGCATGTTCAGATAAGGAGAATCTTTGCTTGTATGGACTGCCTAATGAAAACTGGGAAGTTAATTTACCTGCCGAAGAGGTCCCTCCTGAGCTTCCTGAACCAGCTTTGGGCATCAACTTTGCCAGAGATGGGATGAAAGAGAAGGACTGGTTGTCTCTGGTTGCAGTGCACAGTGATGCATGGTTACTTGGAGTGGCTTTCTACTTTGGTGCCAGATTTGGTTTTGACAGAGCTGAGAGGTTTGTGCATTTTCTTGACTGCTAATGCTACTGTGATGCTTTTATTAATGTTGGCATGAATAGAATGTTGATGGTGAGCTGTTTTTTGTTCTGTTTTCATTTTTTGATCACATCTTACCTATTCTCAGTTACGTAAGTAATGTTGTCAAATCCATGAAGCAAAGCGAAGATAACAGTATATGTTTTTATAACTGCTGAAAACCCCAAAGCAAATTGTAAAAAAGATATAGCTGATGCGATTAAGCTTCTGTGATTCATTCTTAATCAAATGTTATGCTTGTATATCCTTATTTTAAATGTTGGTTATGAATCTTGAATCTTCAAATTTATATGACCACACAAGTTATTTTTTCGAAAATTAACATAGATATAGCCCAAATCTGGCTTTGGACTTTTGGCTTAAGAAAGCCTTGTGTTGAATGATTTTAAATTAGTTTCAGTTGTGATGCACTAATTCTTGATCTGTCTCAAATAATGTTTGTGATGCAGAAAACGTCTCTTCACCTTGATAAATGATCTACCATCAGTATTTGAGATTGTGACAGGATCTGCGAAGAAGCAGGCAATGGAGAAGTCGGTAGTTTCAAATAACAGCATCCATAAGCCAAAGTCAAGCTCCCGAGGGGTAAATATTTCTTCCCTTGACCTATGTCTTATTGACAACTTTTTCATCAGTTAAGGTGGATGAGTCAGTTAGTCGTTGAGTGTTACATTGTCATTTGAGTGCTTATATTTATGTGGTTGGCGTGTAAGACAGGATGAATCGTCATGAGTTTATATGTATTATGCTTTCACCAATCACCACATGCCAATTTATTGTGGATTTAAATTTTGATGTTAACTGTATGGGAAGTACTCTATATTTGAATTCTTACCCCTACCAACTTCAGTTGGCACAGCTTAAAATTTACTTGCATGACTTTTTGTCACCAAACCAATAGTAAGCGTCCTTATCACCGTGTGAACAAGCATTGTTAGCATAAAATCGAGCAAGACTTGGTGTAACACAATATAATTGGAACTTCAACTTGTTTGTGGGTCTACCCCATGAGTGAAACTTTGTTTCCGTATTGCCTAGCATTTACGTTTAGTATTTCTTTGTTGAATGGCTTACCATAAATGAAATTGGGCCTTGCAATCCTAAATCTTCAGAATGCTCTTGTGTAGCCACACAGTTGACTTCTTTCTACATTAGGTCCTTATGCTATCTGCTTTTGTTGTTGTGTTGCTTATAGATCATCTTATTCATATATTACCATATTTAACTACTACTGATCCTTTCTCTTTAAACAGCGAGGCTCTGAACCTGGAAAGTACTCAAAAATGCTGCCCAAGGATGAGGATGAGGGACAGGATGAGGAAGATGATGATGATGAGCTTGGGGAGACTATGTGCGGTGCCTGTGGGGAGAGCTATGCTTCAGATGAATTCTGGATCTGTTGCGACATTTGTGAGAAGTGGTTCCACGGCAAATGCGTGAAGATAACCCCTGCCAGAGCCGAGCACATCAAGCACTACAAGTGCCCTGCATGCAGCAACAAGAGAATGCGGCCTTGATATTTCAAGAAGGTGGATCAGTTAGTAATTAAGTCGCGTTGGACAGAAGTAGCTAACTGTTTAGAGTTATCTGCTTGGTGAGCAGTACTGGAACAACTATCAACTTAGTACTGTTCTCGGCTATCTTTCTTTAAGTGGATGGATACGTATCATCAGTGTTTGGTAATCTGCAGGATCTAAACTTGGGTGTTACTGTATGATTGTAAACCCGCCTAGTGTTGTTTCTGACCCGTTTGGTGCACTTGTTCACACAATTGCCCTGGGCACAAAATTATCTTCTATCTAATTTTCAACTTCAATGTTTGTTATTATAGATCTCTTGTTATTATGGTCTACTCGTATGTGGTTTGGTAGTCACTTTGGCCGAGTTATTCCTTTTTAGTTTCTTGCAATGCTCTACTTTGTACATACTGCTAGTTTCTTTTCCAAGTCAAATGTCCCGACGAGAGGGGAGAGTCGAAGAAGATACGTATTAGGAAAAGTAGGTTCTTATGATCTGATGAAAAAACTCAAGTCTCTTGGAAATCTGGACCAACAGTGCGAAAGAAGAAACCGAAAAGGCCTTGCTCGTTTCATACGGCTCTACTAGTGTTTATACAATTCTACTCAAAGCATTCACTTAAAAAGACAATGTGCTTGGTATGACTTTTCGAAACATTTTCAATATTGTAAAAGTACTTCTATCAATTTCAAGGTGTTCGGTTATAATACAAAACACTTTGAAAAAATTTAGAAAATCACTTAGAATACCTAGAGTGGTTTTTTAAGAAACACATGAGAGGTGCTTCCTATTGAAAGTGCTTCCTCCTGAAAGCGTTAATACTGAAAATCACTTTAGAAATTCATCACAAACAGGCAGTGTCTAAAAGTCGAAAAAGTTGGCCGACTAGTGGTTTTAGAATCCTAACCAATTTTAGCAAGTCGGTCAACAGTAAAATGTCGGTCAAAAGTCGGCAAAAGTCGGGTTAACCAGACTAATCGGTCATTTTTTTAAAAAAAATATTATTATTTTGGGAATTCTTTTTTCATTATATACATGCATAAATTTAATAAGAAAAAAAGAATGCATAAGTAAAAAAAATGGAAGAAAAAAAACATTATCTAGAGTAGACACACAATTACTTAATATCTTTGATTTATGTGTATTGATATTATTTTCTTATTTAATTTTACTTAGGTACTGCTAATTTCTTTCATTTATTTTGTGGATATTATTAAATTTAGTTAAAAAAATAGCAAATACGACTTATCCGACTTATCTGACTAATCTCCAACTAATAGTCGACTAATCGTTTTGTCACTTAGCCGACCTGACTCCGATTAATGACTTTTAGAACATTACAAACAGGTCCAATTTATGTCTACTTTGGGATAATTTAGCTCAGAAGACATAGTCTAGGAAAGGTTTTTTTTTTGTGTGTGTTAAATTTCTATAATTTGCAATGCATTAACTTTTGAAATTAGCGGTTTCTGTTGTGTTTTTCATCAACCTGCATTGGCTAATGCTCTTACTTTTGGTTTGTCTAGTATGAATTGTTCTAGAGGGTTTACCCTAAATGTTGTATTTCCTTCGCTCATTAAAATAATAAAATAAGGAAAAAGATAACTACTCCATCAACCTTACATAGCTTTGGTGCCAAGCCTAAACACAAAAACAACATATAAATTTAGTTATAAATAAAATTATAAAAAGGGTAATGTTAGGGAGTGTCAATGAGACCATGATGTGTAAACCTCAATTTAATATGGCTTGACATCTTATATAAACAATATATTTTATTAATTTATGGGTGTTATCCTCCGTAACTTCCGGTGCGGGTCTTGTCTTAATTAGATACGATTTAGTATAGATAGAGATACAGAGAATCCCTGTTATATCGGGACATTTATTGTAACAGATTGTATCAACTTATATATATATATAAGGCATTCTATTAATGAAAGAGATAGAGTTTTTAGTCTATCATATTTTCTCCTTCATGCACAACTTCGAGAATTGCAAGAAAGATGAGATTCAATCCGGTTATTGGATTATCCAAACATTAATGCTTTCAATCAAGCTATGTTTGAGCTACAATCAGAGTTGAATGTTTGTGACATTGTAAAGAACGATTTGGCTATGATCAAGAAGTCTTTAAGCACATTTCCTACTTCCATAGACACACTTGCTAGTCTATATTGCACAGATTATGAGCAAGGAAGACTAATATCATTTGATGATCTCATGAATATATTGGCCAAGAAAGAGTGATATCGCGAGAATCTTCTCATCAATAATGTTCAGCCAGCCGATACTAAAAAGATCCATGAGTCATACAACACCGGTGGGAAGATACATAAGAATAGGAGGAACGGTTGTTCTTACAAAAACCTTGGTGGAAAAGGCAGACGAGGCAAAACTCGTGGTAGAGGATATAATCGGAACTTGAGTTGGACTCACCAAAATAATATCCATAACTCCAACAAGAATCATTCTGGTCCTAGGAATGGGAGAAATTCTTTTAATTCTGCTTATAATTCACACTTGTCATCTTGTTATAGATGTGGTTCTACCAAGTATATGCACAAACAATGTCGTGCACCAAATGATATTCAAAATGCCTATAAAAGTACACACGATACCTTGGCACATGAGACTAACTTCATTTGAAAACTATGAGATGGAAGATTGTTGTAAAGTCAATCTTATAATAGTAGACAATACAAAAGCAAGTATGGAGACTGTGATTTTTTGAGTAGTCTGTATTAGGCTCAAATTTTTGCTATGTCAGCAAGTTTAGCTTTATTTTTGACTTAATTTTAGTCATGGTTTGTTCTGACTTAGTTTAGTCATAGTTTGAGACTTTATTTTAAGTCATGATTTTTGGAATAAGATAACTATGATATAATTTTTAAAGTTGGCGAGTAATGGAATTTTCTCTATTTTTTTGTTTATATATATATGACAGTGTTGAGAATGTTATTTTTATACCAATTCAACATATGGTTCGATGTTTACATTAATATATTGCATAATGACACAATGATACGGTAAAAACGAGACACAAAAAAGAAGATATCTTGATCTCAGAAAATTCTTCGACCCGTCGAATGTTCCATTCTGGATCGATTTTTGCATTTTTTGACCCGTCGAGGACTTCCTCGACCCTTCAATTGCTTGCTTGTATCTCAGTTTATGTCCCATTTTGACCCGTCGAGAATATTATTCTACTCATCGAGGATAGATATTGGAAAATCGATATTGGTTTTAGATTTCTCTTTGACCCGTCGACACATTAGTTCAACCCGTCAAAGGTATCCTCTGGATAAACTTTCAACCCGTCCAAAAACTACATCAACCCATCGAGACTTGGCATCTGAAAATCAAAATTCTATTTTGGGTTTCTTCGACCCGTCGAATGTTATATCCAGTTTGTGATGTTTTTGATATATTTTACATCGGTTTTACTGAAAAAAGATCAGAAAAATTTTGAAATTTTCCGACTAACCTGAAATTCTGCACCAGATATGCTTTTACATCAGTTTTTGTCATGCCATGGAACTTAATCTACAAAGGTCATTTTGATCGGTCAGATGTTGTTATACATCGGTTATTTTTAGCTATTGTCATATCATATCAACACTCTGTAAGGGTTACACCCTTTGAAATCTGTAAATATTCACTTAGCATGTTCGTCATGTCTTAGTTTCAAAGACGGATTGATTGACCTTATTTTGTTGATATATAATGGTGACATTGAGTGTTATATGCGCATAAGGGTCATTTAAACTTTGCTAAGTTTTGACAACATTTGTGCCACCGGTTTTTCATTTGGATTAACCTTGGGCGAATGGAAAAGAATTTTTTGTCCCATCTCCGTAGAATCCTGCCAATAACGCAATCTAGAGAGGTTTATGAGGATTTATAGTGTTTATACCTTACTACAGTGGATCATTGAATCTCATACAGTTACTTATATTACTATGTGTGACTTGGCCTTATATGTGCTATTGTATTATGGTGATCAAGATATTGAGAAATTCGCATGGTCATCAGTTCGTCAAAGCGAAGAAATGTGTGGGAATACCTAAATCCATCAGTTTAGATGGGGAAGATGATACTACTCCTCTCATTCCTAGCTTGCTCTCCAAGACTAGTGCAGCACAATCCCGGCAAAGTACCATTGTGGCATCGTGTGTTATCCCACTAGATGTCTTTATGAAAAAATCCAATGCATATCGCTCGTTTTCTAAAGCTTGTTTATGTCTATAATGATATTTACATGCATGAAGGTCCTTTGTTGTAGACATAACTTCCATTCCTTCGTCGATTCCAAGAATATATTTGTGGATCAATCAAACCGATATGTGGACTATTTATATATGATTTTGATTACTGCATCGACACATAGGTCACATGTGTCTGCAATCCACATGGAACACTGCATTTGTAAAACTCCTAGTACATATTATTAAACTTAGGGCTCATCACCCGGACAACCCAATCAGGTCAACTAGATTGGATAATGCGGGAGAGTTTACATCACAATATTTTGTTGATTATTGCATGATTGGGATTGAAGTTGAACATCCCGGTTCCCCATAGAATGGTTTAGCAGTGGCAGAAATCAAGCAGTTACAACTTGTGGCCAGCACAATAGTAATGCATATTGATTTACCAATTTTTGCTTGGGGATATGCAATGGTACATGCAACTATTCTCATTCGCTTGATACCCATAAACCGCCACCCTTATAGTGCGTACTAGTTGGTAACTGGATATGAGCCTGATAGCTCACATACGCATCTTTGGTTGTGTGATACATGTGCCTACTATGCTTTCACTGCGTATAAAAATGGGTCATCAACAACGATCATGCATTTATGTTAGTTATGATTCTCCAACGAATGTCCGTTATTTAGAACTATTGACAGGAGATCTCTTTATTGCTAGTTTTTGCAAATAGTCATTGTGTTAGGGGGAGATAGGAATAGTTCCATTCTGGTTAAGCGTCAAAAATTGTCGTGGTATGTCCCCACTATGTCTCATCATGATCCTCGCACATCTCAGTATGAGATTGAAGTGCAATGTATTCTTGATCTTCATAAAATAGCAGATTCAATGTCTGACTTCTTTACTGATATCATGTGAGTGATGAGATCAGTTATACATGCTGCAAATCCTGCAAGGTTGAAAGTCCCCGACATTGGGCAAGTTAACGCAACACTCGGGCAATGTAGCGTTTCTTCTGCTCATAGTGGGGGTGTAGCATCGGTCAAAATCCACTGATGAGTTGCCGGTGAAAAAATAAGTCATCAAGGCACAATCATTCATCATCAACACATGAGATTATTTCTGACTGTAAATGTGTCTAAAAGTTGAGACAGACAAACACTGGGGGATGCCTCAGAGTCAATGACGATGTCAGTCAGTAAACAAAGAAATCTCACCAAGTTAAATAAATGCTAGCGATATTATGGATGGTTCTTCCATGTTCATTGATGATGCATTACTTATTATGTCACTCAAAAATTGACGACGATAAAGTGGAACTTTGATTTGTTGCAGATTTTCAACGGTTAAAGTAAAGCAAATTGACCGATATGAAAACTTGCAATCTAGGCTGACCTAGACTCTTACAAATGGCAAGTTTTCGGTATGGTGGTGCTATGACCATCGATTGGTAATTCGATTAGACACAAATGAGTCTATGTTTGAAAAGCACATTGAGTAGAACTTGTGGCACAATGATTCTCTCAACGCCCTAGTATTGATTATGAGGAGATGTATTCTCCGGTCATGGACATCGTCACTTTCTGCTACCTTATTAGTTGGGTAGTATCCAAAAATATTGGGTATACAGCTTATAGATATGGTTACAGTATATCTTTATGAGGATCTTAATTCAGAGATATACATGAGAGTGTCGGTTGGCATGGTTCTACCCAATTCAAGTAATTCTAAACCACTGAGTGCTCATGTAATTAGATTGAGACGTTCACCATATGGATTGAAATAATCCGGTAGGTTGTGGTATACACGTCTTAGTGACTACTTGATTGGGAAGGGATACAAGAATGAAACGTTATGCACATGCGTGTTCAGTGAATGAACAAGTTGTTTGAGATGATAGACCTTGGTAGGACTCTATTTTGTCTTGATTTAGAGACAGTGCATCGAGTTGGTTGAATTCTTATTCACCAGTCTGCTTATGTCTAAATCAGGCAATGGACAAAGCACACCCTATTAGCATACAATGGTTATTTACAGTCTGGAACCCAAAATGATCAATTTCATCAAAATGATGACGGTAAAGATCTTTGGAGCTGAGATTTTATATCTTGATGCGATTAGAACTTGGTAAAATATAGCTCGGTGCACACATCCAGACATTACTCTCTCGGTGTGCGCCAACGGAAAGTCATTAGAATGGATTATAGTACACCTTCTGGTTGTGATTAGGACTTTGGGCTTGTTATTTTCCTACAAAGAAAATAGAGAGAACCTTGAAATTCACGAAAAATGGATGGTTGAATCGCAGCATGCAAGTTCTGGGCACTTCGACTCGCCAAGTAGATATCTCGACCCGTTGAAGGTAATGAATGGTGATAACCCGAAGGTGTCCTTCAACCTATCGAGGAATGGTTTCGAACCCGTCGAAACCGATACCTTGGATCGAACAAAACCATTCATTCGACCCGTCGAATTTCTCCCATGTTGCGAGCAGTTTTATTGCAATCCTCAATTTTGAAATACTTGTTGATGGGTTGGTTGTATTTGCTGATGCTGGGTATCTCTTTGACCCACATAAATGACGTTTCCAAATAGTTTATGTATTCACCATGGGGAATATGGCGATTTCTTGGAGAACAACAAAGTAAACCCTTGTTGCTACTTCCATGAACTATTCTAAATTAAAACTTTATATAAAGCGGTTGATGATTGTGTCTGGTTTAGGACGGTAATACAACATATTCGAGGGTCTAGTGGATTATCATCTACTACGACAGCGCCAACTTGCATATTTGAGAATAATGTGATTTGCATTGAACAAATGAAGTTAGGTTACATTAAGGGTGTCATACTTAATTTATTTCGCCAAAGTATTCCTACAATCAGCAATAGCAGTGGTTATTGATTATCCATGTGAACCAGGTTAGTTCGGCGGATAATGCTTCGGACTTGTTTACTAAGTCAATACCTAAATCTACATTTATGAAACATGTGAGACGCATTTGTATGCGCATGCTATTTGAACTCCATGACGGAGTTTATAGCCAGGGGGAGTTACATTTTTGTAGACATCAGGAGGAGTCTACGTCACATGTAGTAACTTTTGTAGTTGATGCGTTGTACTCTTTTTTCCTTAGACCAAGGTTTTATTTTATCCATGAGGTTTTTGTTTGCTTGGCAAGGTTTTTAGTGAGGCAACATGTTATGCATCATTCATTAGGCCATCGACACAAGGGGGAGTGTTTAAGGAGATTTATTCCGATGTGTGTCTTGTCTTAATTAAATACGATTTAGTATAGATAGAGATACAGAGAATCCCTGTTATATCGGGACATTTATTGTAATAGATTATATCAGCCTATATATAAGACATTCTATCCATGAAAGAGATAGAGTTTTCAATCTATCATATTTTCTCCTTCAACAATATTTTTTTTTACATACAAATATAATCTAGTCCTTCAATATATTTAGTTAATTTCGCATAAAAATATATATTTAATAAATTTAAAACTGAATCGCAACCAACCTATTTTTAATTAAATTTAAGAATAAAACCTAATAAAAAACAAATACCTAACAAAACATATTTGAGAAATCCTAAAATCTTGAACATAAGAATTGCTATGAACCCTAGTTAGCTAGCAGCAGCCATATATTTTTACTACTACCCAGAAAACCTAAAAACCTATCTAACCGCACCCTTGCTAATCAAAAACTCAGAGATCGAAGTACCCAAAAAAGTTAATGATAACTTAGAGAAAATTGATCTCAACAACTTGTTTTGGTATCTCGACTATTATTGATTGATTTCCTCTTCTCTTTTAGCAATTCTTGATGCATTATGATTCACCCTATTCGATCTCGATCAATTCATAAACGATAAAAGTCATAAATTAATGATCAAGCTATGGCTTGCTGCACCCATAGTATTCTATCACGGTGAATTCGTCCATGGCTTTCCTAGGCCTAGTGTTTGTTATTGAAAGCTGGATTTGAGTGTGCTATCAATAAATTTTCAATTCAATAGATTTAGAACAAATTGTTCCATTTCCGATTACAAAGAGAGAGTAAGAAATTGTAAACTGGAATCAAACATGAGATTCAAGAGACAAGAAAAATTAAACAAAATAATTGTTGCCTTTTGAACTAATAATAGAATTCATCGAAATTTTAGATCAATTAAATTTCTTGTAAATTTATTAATATTTTGGAAGGAAGTCTTATAAATAAGTTTTATTAAAGAATAAATGATCCTCTTTGACCAATTTGAAATGTATACGACGTAACACAATATTGATGATATAGAAGTGTAATATAACATGTGTAATTACACCTTATTCAACCCTAAAATCATTTTTTCTATAAGTAGAAGCATATTGCATTGCAATTGGGTCAATTTGGAGGGAAGGAAGGTTCCAAAAGGGTCCCATCTCCAAAACCATGAACAAAAGCAAACCAAATTCTTCCCATGATCTCTGACCCACTAAAATAATCACATCCTCTCCCTAAGTCTTGAGAATTCGTTAGTCAAATTTCGTTGGCCGCTGAAACCCATTTTCTCATGCTACCAGATCCACCACCTCTCAAAACCAAAAAAGCAAACGACTTTAATTAGTCACTTGACCACAATCAAACCAAACCCAGAAAAGAAAAGAAAAATGGAGAAGAAGCTCTCCGATGCTTCCATGGAAGGCAGCGTCGAGAAGCTCAACGATCTCATCCTACAAGACCCACTTGTGTTGGAAAGAGCTTTGGTCTCTGTTTGGGCCTGAAATAAATATTTCATATTGGGCTTGAATGGCTGAAGTCTTGGCGAGCGGCCCAAGGTTGGGTGAAGTCTTGGCGAGCGGCCCGTGTATTATAAAGAGCTTGGCAAGCGGCCGAGTGTGATAAGTAGAGTTCAGTTAGAACTGTGATTCATTAATTAGCTGATTCCATGCGGCTTGGATGTCTATCATACCTGTTTTATCTCATATAGGTTTCTTTGGTAGAAGAGTTGTGATAGCAGTAAGATTCTATAGGATTAATAACCCGTATGCTGGTGTTAGAGTTGTAATGGGATTCCAAGAGCAAGAACAGAGGAAGTTCAAATGAATTGAAAGACAACTGCTTAAGCGAGTATATAAGGAAAGTAAGAGCTTTGTGGAAGAGGTCCCCGATCAAATACATACATTTGCTATACGCAAGTACACCTAGACAGACATCTTGTCTTCAAGATTCTATCTTCTTTGCAACCAGCAGATCAAAGTGCTTGTCACCTGTCGAGTGAGAGTATTGCGATCCCAAGGAAGCAAATTGCTACTGGAAAGTTGAAGGGCTTGTCACCTGTCGAGTAAGAGTTTTGATACTCTAAGGAAGCAAGTGTTCTCAACACACTGTCAGAGAGGTTGCTCTGTTTTGCACTGATAAGGGAGTGTGAAGCATCGATTTCGAAGGCTCTGCTAGAGACACATATCCAAAGTCCTAGGTTACTAGGCAAGAAGGACCTATTCAGACAGGGTTGGTGCTCTCCCAGTCTAAATCGCTTTAATAAGAAGTTAGGCGGATGTAAACAGTCCATATTCCGTTGAAGAATGGTGGCACGCTAGCATACGAAGCACACGATACAGGATAAACTGGTACATACGGTTAAAACTATTTGAACCCATAAAAGAGACTGCTTCGCGGAAGGATCTCTCCGCGAGAGATATTTTGCGCTCGAACATTTTGGCACGCCCAGTGGGACATCTCTTCGCGTCTCTAAGTGATAATTGAGGATCCTTATCGAAGGATTTACCCTAAGTGTCGCAATCATTCACAACCGGCTTACCGTGAACATACATCTACTTGGTGTCGTTCATTGGGTAACCAAGCAGTTGAAACTATCTTTGCTAAAAACTTCAACATCATGACATTCAAAACCTCGAGTGAAGCGGAGATAGCGGAACTTACGTTCCTAGAATACCTAGCTTACGCAGCTAAGCGTGATAGCCATCAGGCTAATTACTACGCGGCTCTCGACGAAAGGATCGAGCAACAAGCAACTCTTCTCACTACCCAGAGCGACTTAATAGATACGGCGGTAGCCGGAATCCAATCGATACGGGTAGACTTCAACAGAGATCGAGAGGAGAGAGAGGCCATGAGAGCCCAGGTAATGAGCTTCGTGGAAGGTCAAGATAAACTACGGATGGATATCCTCCAACACTTGCGATCAAGTTTGGATGAATACCGCCGACATGCGGTGACACTGTCTCAAAGGATATACAGGGACATAGCGTCTCTAACCAAATCTGTATCTGACCTTTCCCTCTTGCTTGGGAGCAACAGTTAAACAGGTTCTTAAATGATTGCGACATACATCTGGCCAAGATGTATGAAACATACGAGACACCGTTTGCTCCCATGCAGAATGACGATCCAGATGCATGGCAATGGCCAAAGTTTTACTGGCATCAGACCTTCCAGACTTTCTCTGGCGACGACGACTCTAACGCGGCAACACACTTAGCTTATTTTACTTTGTAATTGGGGCAGTATGCCGAGAATGAGGGACTCAAACTAAGAGTCTTTGGGTCGTCTTTGTCAGGTTCAGCCCTCGTATGGTATACGAGAATAGAAAAGGGCTTGATCAGTGAGTGGAAGGACATGGTGGCTCTTTTCATAGATCACTTTGGAAGGCAAGACTTGAAACCAGTGTTGGAAAGCTGGCTTCCTTGAGCTAATCGGCGACAGAAAGTCCAGTCACCTTCTTACACCGTTTCCGGTCAGAATATAATCTATGTAAGACCCCACTTGGTAAATAAGAAGTGGTCGAGATGGCCAAGAATGGTTTGGAGGATACGTATCACCAACTATCCCTAAACAGCAAGTACTTCTCCTTGAATGAGCTTATCACGGCTGTAACTAAAGCTTACAGTACCATGCAAGAAAGAGATAATAGAAGGAATGCATCCAAGGGAACGTACAATACTAAGTCTTATGATAGACTAAAGCCAAAAACAGTGGCTTATATTGAAGATGTAGACGACCAAGAGTCAGACTCTGATGGCAAGCAAGTGGGTGCTGTGGATTTAACAACGAGTAAAGTTCTAAAGCCCCGCAAGCTTCAGAAGAATAAGGGTCCAATCAAACTTTCAACAGTGGCTTTTACTAAGCCAGAGTTTGAGACATACACTTATGATGCCAATATGGCTCATGAGATCTTGGACGAGCTATACAGTATGCATGCTGTCAAAACGGATTTTGGACCGCTTCCTACAGCTGAGCAGTTGAAAGGTAAAAAGTACTGCAAGTTCCATGGAGCGTGGAATCACATTACAAAAGACTGTATCAAGCTCAAAGACCAGATCCAGAAGTGGATTAACGAAGGAAGACTAGAGCTGGAAGGAACGTCCAAGACAACAGCATTAGTGGATTCTAAACCCTTCCCAAAGCCTCAAGTAAATATGATTGACATCGAGTGGTCATCACCCGATCGTTGCATTGGAGGTGTGGAAGACTGGAATAAATATGTCCTTTTAGCCTATTCTTTCAAATGTGACAAGTTGGAAGAGATCCTTGATAGGCTAAGAGATATGGGTTTGATCTTTTACTACCCAGTTCATGAACTCAGACAATTACGGTATGAAGGTCCAGCCCAGCACTTTTGCAGATTTCACAATCACTTTGGTCATCGAACAGCAAGGTATTCGACCTTGAGAGATAAGATCCAAGGGTTGATCAACTGGGAGGTGATTGAAATCAACTACATGGGAGCGGTAGAATGGCATCCATGATATCCTCATAGGGCATCACCTCTTCCCGACACAACTTTTCCTGCCATCGAAACTTCTTCCCAGTGCAATCAAAGTGAACCAACATATAAAAGGAAGAGGTCGAGACGGAGGTCTAGACGCAATATTGCATTTGTCCGGCCTAAGCGAACTAAGGTTACTTACGACGTGTCTAGGCGAGAGGAAATATTTGAAGAGCTAGTCCAAGCAGGAATAGCAGTGGTTCCTGATAACTGGGGAACTCCGGACCCACATCCTGAGGATGTCAGGAGTCTTTTCCACTGTCGATACCACAACAAGTGGGGTAGCCATTCCATGGGTGCTTGTCATGATTTGAAGTTCAGGATACAGCAGTGGATTGACGATGGAGAAATAATGATAGATCAAGAACCCTCGCCAAGCTTGGCGATTGACTTATCGGTGACAGTTGGGATGTTGGAACTGACACAAGATAAATCCAACAAAAGGAAACAACCCAACAGTCATCCAACTACTGGCGATGGTCCACACAGCAAGCAAACAACAAGACCAAACAAAGGGAAAGAAAAAGTGGACCCAAAAGCAGAGTCACCAGTAGCCCTTTGTGCTCACTGTAAACTCAGAAGTGGGTTGAAGATCTCATATGAGGAATTGGCTGAAGCAGTTAAGTCATTCCCAGAATTATTTGCACCAGCAAACCATCAACCTCAACGAGCAAGACCAAGGGACACTCCAACTCCTAAACGCTCGCGAGCAACAGAAAAGGTCAGTACAGTCAAGAAATCTGAATCAGAAGTTGCTGACGCGCTCGCAAGGCCATATGTGCCTCCAGCATCAAGAAATATCACAAAGGAGGATGTATGCTACGTGAGGGAGAAAGGAAAGACCATTGAGGTAACTCCAAGTAGAAGAAGAATTATTCAACCACGCTTTGGAGAAGCTAAAAGAGCATTATAGGCTTATGAAGCTGGCGTGCTCAAAGAAGAAGAGCTGGTGTGCTCTCCAGAAGCGCTACAAAGGCGAATGAATGCCCTTGCAGGAAACTCATTAGTGGTTTTCGGGAAGAAGTCTTGCGAACCCAAAATGAGAGCACAATGACCAGGGGTCTTTGACCGTAACCCAGAGTTAGGGTTTAAAGGAAAACAGCCCGAACCTACTCCGGAGGACCATCATGAAGCTACACAACGAAAGCCAGTGAGGAGACGTCTCACTTTTGAGGATGACACGATGAAAACAATAAGGCTGCATACACCTCCTAAGGAAAGGGAAAGCATTCAAAAGCAGAATACTCCAAGCGAGCCCAAGGTCCTGCAATGGAGACCGAGACCTTTAGTTATAGAAGAACAGAAGAATGTCCGACAACCCGTTTCCCGTCCAAAGGAGCATGATCCAGCACTACTCATGCCAGCAACCATAGATCCTATACCTGAGGATCAATTACAACATGTTGCTTCTCTCGAGCTCACTACAACTTTGAACTCTGAGGGGAAACAGGCTGAGGGTGACAACTGTGAAGATGATAAGCAGTTGTTGGATTATGGTGAAGGTGAAGATGAAGAAACTGAAGAATATATCGAAGAGGAAGATACCATCGTTAACATGGTGTATGTCTTGTCCTCCAAATATGCTTTGCCTCCACCAGCATCAATGGATGAATCAATCACAAGCGGAAGCGTCAACAACTTGGTGGTACCAGAAGATGAACCAAAACTGAAAGAAGATTTAGTCCCCACCAAGACACCAGAGACTGATTCATCATCAACAAAGGGACAGATGATGTTCGCCAAGCCTACTGTAGACATGGCCATGCACATGCGGCAGTTATATGTTACAGGAAAAGTCCAAGGAATTCAATTAAACAAACTCTTGGTGGACTCAGGGGCAGCGGTAAACATCATCACCGACAAAGCAATGGCCTTATTAGGCGTTCCCAAGTCTGCTATCCAAGAGACCTCACTGAATGTTAGAAACTTTCAGGGCAGCATTTCCAAGACTTTGGGCATTGTCTTTTTGCAGGTACACATCGGTCCGGCCACCGGTACTTATACATTCTTTGTAGCAGAATGTACAGCTCCATACAGTGCAATTCTGGGGCGTGACTGGATCCACAGGAGCTATTGTGTACCTTCGTCCCTCCATCAGCAGATGTTGCTCTGGAATATGGAGTCTGGTGAAGCAGAAATTGTTGATGCTGATCCTCGTCCATATTTTGTTTCTGCTAACTCATTAGAAGCCAGTTATTCCCACAGTGACCTTAGGCCATTGGAGGTATGTGGCGTCGATAACAAAGGTCGCCCAGTTGGTGTTACGACCTCTGAACTAGCTCAGTGGGGTATAATTCAAGTCAATCAAGATAGTGGAAGACCCTACACCATTGAGCTACCATCCAAACTTTCTCAATGATTGGGTCTCTATCAAGCATAGAGACCGAGGCTTGTTACTCTTTACACGAGCGCTTTCACAAATTTCTGTTGGAGAGTCAAGCCTTCGAGAAGGTTCCAATGGTTTCAGCATTGGAATATGTGGATGAAGATGTTTTGCATGACTTTGACGAGGAGGAAAAGATTAAATTAGCTCCAGCTGCCCTGGATGATTTACCTCCTAAAGTCAAGGATCCCATTGAACACATCAATCTTGGGACAAATGACGAGCCAATCTCTGTGGCCATTAGTACCTTCCTAGAGCCTGAAGAACGACTCAAGCTCATTGAATTTCTACAAGAATACGCTGATTATTTTGCAGAAAAGTATGACGACATGCCAGGACTGTCACCAGTTTTGGTTTGTCACAACTTACCTATCATAGAAGCAAAGAAGCCCGTGAAATAAGAGATACGTCGGATGAATATAGAAATTGCAATTCTAGTCAAGGAAGAGGTCGAGAAGATGCTCAAGTCAGGGATCATACGAGTAGCCAAGTATAATGAGTGGTTATCCAACGTAGTCCCAGTCAAGAAAAAGAATGAAAAAATGCGAGTGTGTGTTGACTACAGAGACTTGAACAATGCAACTCCAAAGGATGCATACCCAATGCCAGTAGCAGATTTGCTGGTGGACTCAGTGGCTCGCCATGAGATGTTAACATTCATGGATGGAACTGCTGGCTATCATCAGATTCTAGTGGCTGAATCAGATCGATAAACTGCGTTTTGGTGTCCAGGATTTGCAGGAGTATTTGAGTACGTGGACATGCCATTTGGACTCAAGAATGCAGGGGAAACCTACCAACGTGCAATGAACTTGATCTTCCATGATCTTATTGGCAAGACTATGGAAGTATATATCGATGATGTGGTGGTTAAAACGAAATGCAGGAGTGATCATTTTGAAGACTTACGGTAAGTGTTTCTCAGGATGCGGCAACATCAAATGAAGATGAATCCAGCCAAATGTGTATTCGGAGTTCAGGCAGGAGACTTCCTGGGATTTTTGGTTCATCAACGTGGGATGGAGATACCGGACGACAAAAAACAAGCGGTTCTTAGTGCAGTCCCACCAAAGAGTAAGAAAGAGCTACAACGCGTATTGGGACAAATCAATTTCTTACGACGGTTCATTGCCAATGCTACTGGGAAAACACAACCATTCTCAACATTGCTCAAACTTCAAAATCAAAAAGAATTTGTATGGGAGCCTATCCACCAAGAGGCGTTTGATACCATCAAAGCATATTTAACGAACCCACCGGTCTTGGTGCCTCCAAGGCCAGGGGTTCCTCTTAAGCTGTATATCTCAGCTACTGACCTTTCTATTGGAAGTCTATTAACTCAGGACGACATATCGGAAACTGAACGTGCTATTTTTTATCTGAGTCGTACCCTGAACGCGTGTGAAACGAGATACTCTCCAATGGAAAGAATGTGCCTAGCCTTGTATTTCTCAGGGTGCAGATTGAGGCACTACATGCTTTCCTTCACCACGTGTGTCATAACACAAACTGATTTGGTGAAGTATATGTTGTCCAGACCCATTCTCCGGGGACGCATTGGGAAGTTGATTCTGGCTTTGTCAGAGTTTTCTTTGCAGTACGTTCCACAGAAGGCGGTTAAAGGCCAAGCAGTGGCCGATTTTCTGGCTCATCATCCAATCGAGGATGTTACCAAGGGGCCAGAACTGGACCTTGCTCGTATTGATTTGGCTCCTTAGTGTTTATACTTTGATGGGTCAAGTACGAGTATTATGGCTGGGGCAGGAGTAGCATTAGTTTCTCCACGCGGCCAAACTTTTTCTTATTCTTTCAAGTTGGACTTCAGATGCACAAATAATCAAGCAGAATATGAAGCTTTAATCATTGGATTGGAACTTCTATTAGATATGGAGATCAATGATGTGCATGTATTTGGAGACTCCCAACTAGTGATCAGAAAACTTGAAACCAAGTATAAGGCTGGACCAATCCTAGAACCATACGCTAAACGAGCATGTGATTTGCTCAAGTTTTTTACAGAGGTAGAATTGAGTCATGTTCCTCGCAAGAGGAATTATGCAGCAAACGAGTTGGCTCAACTAGCCACATGGGTGAGCTTGCAAGATGGAGTACGCGAACGGATATTAAAGGTTGAACGACGAACTCTTCCATCTTTCTTTGCTCGCCAAGAAGATAAAAATGAGTGGTACGTTGCTACACTTGATCACATTGATGTGGACTGGAGACAGGACATTATCTCTTATCTCCAGAATCCTAATAATCCGGTAGAAAAACGGATTCGTTTTTTAGCTCCTAATTATGTACTCAAGGACGATGAGTTATATAGAAGAGGATAGGAAGGCATACTTTTACGGTGTTTCTTTGGACGTGACGCTAATCGATTAATGAGGGAGGTCCATCTTGGGATAGCAGGGGCACATCAGGCCGGTCCCAAGATGCGATGGTTACTTAGATGACATGGTTTTTATTGGCCAGGAATGATCAGAGATTGCATCACGTTCGCTAAAGGTTGTGAAGAATGCCAGAAACATGGTCCAATCAACCATATGCCCAGAATACCATTACAGCCTATAATCAAGCCTTGGCCAGCTCGAGGATGGGCTTTGGACTTAATAGGAATGATTCATCTTCATTCATCTGAAGGGCACAAATTCATCATAGTGGCTACTAATTTCTTCACAAAATGGGTTAAACCTCGACCTCTCAGGGTATTGTCAGCTAAGGCCATCCGCCAGTTCTTATTTGAAGATATCATTTGTCGGTTTGGCATTCCTGAGAGTTTTGTTTCAGACCATGGGGTAGCATTCATGTCTGGGGAAGTGGATGAGCTTATGAAGGATCTTGGAATACATTTTCTACACTCTTCTCCATACTATGTCCAATCCAATGGTCAAGCTGAAGCAAGCAATAAAATCATTATCCATATCCTTAAAAGGATGCTTGCGAGCAATGCCAAACTGTGGCACGAAGAATTATTTAACACCCTGTGGGCTTATAGAACAAGTAAGAGGACACCCACAGGTACAACTCCTTATGCATTAATGTTCGGCCATGATGCAGTCTTGCCTTTAGAAATCAACGTTCAATCTTTACGGGTGATGGAACAACACAGCCTGATCGGTGAAGATTATGTACAAGCAATGTGGCAAGAGCATGAAGACTTGGATGAGACGAGAATATAAGCTTATGATAGTCTATGTGCTGAAAAACAAAAGGTGGCTCGTGCCTATGACCGATGTACCAGGGGCATGAGTTTTGCAGAAGGAGAACTCGTCTGGCGAGTCCTTTTGCCTATTGGCGATAAGACAGATGGCCGAGGAAAATGGTCAGAGAAATGGGAAGGACCATACATTGTCGATCGACTTTTGGGTAAAGGAGCAGTTCGTTTACGAGATCGAGATGGTACAATACACGCTAATCCTATAAATGGTCGATTCCTTAAGAAGTTCATACAACTAGTCTGGGAATATGAAGATCCTCCAACTGTAGCTTAACCCAGTTTATTCATGCTTATACTTTCCACTCGCATGAGTAAACTGCAGGGGCAACACACAGAGATTATAAAATCATAATAGCCTATACTTGAGGCTAAATCTTTAGTTAGAGCCTGTATTAGAGGCCAAATTTTAAATTTGTGTATTTCTTCTAAGTCAAAAGAGTTCATGTTAGCCAATTACTGTGGTCAAAGTTATGTACGAACTACATCTGAGTTTATCAATATAAATTTACATGAGGAACTCTTTGCTTTAAACAAAATATTACATTCATTTAAAAGAATACAAATGCTTTGCGGCCTCAAGCTCTGATACCACATGAGAAACAAATTACAAATCAGCAATAGAACAGAAAGATAAATACAGTTTTTTTTCGCAAATCTTCATAGTTGATAGCCATCCCCTGGGGTCAATGTATCTAATATGTACACTTGGAAAAGAGAGATCGACCTCAGTGATGAGATGGAAAGGATTTGAAACGCCAAGCAAGCTAGTACATCAGATCAGAAGACCCTCTACACTAGACTTGGCGTTTGTTGCCTTTTTCCCCGGGATGATGCCCCTTTCTTTCCTCTTCGGTACAGCCATGTTCATAGGGCTTGTAGCCTCTATGCTATAGAGACGGATCAGGTGTACCGGAGGAAGACGAGGAGTTTTCAACCTCGGGATTGTGGCTTTCCCTCCTTCTGTTGACACAAGTTGGGATAGTCAAGGCAACGCCTGGACGTAGATATTGTTATCTAGTCCAGGTTTGGATATGGATATTGCTATCTAAGGAACACAACATGGAAAATTTTATCTGGAGGTTTCTTTAGGTAGGAAGACCAGAGCAAATGAATGAAAGGGGAGTTCATTCTCGCAAGGAAGTTGGTTCACAAGACAAGGAAATGGAAACCTTTTATAGAAAGGAGTCACAACGGTAAAACTTCGCGAGAGTAATTATACCCAAAAATAGAGGACACGCGTCTAGCTTGAATTGGACCACGATACGGTGTATCTACCCACGAAGAGAGCATGATAAATGAGAGATTTTTGGGGCAGGTAAAACGTATTTCTTTAATTTTATTGTTTAACGTGATACGGATTCCAAGCATGGATTTGAATTCCATTTAATGTTGAACGAGTCAGAACAAGCGGACAGCTATAGCCTATAAGTGAGGCTAGTTCAATTAGAACAAGTGTGGACCAGGCTTAAATCTGAGGCCCGTTCTTGTTGTTGGTCCCAATTCACACTTTGTTTCCAAAATTTGGATTGAATGAATAAATTCTTAAAGAATTTCAGAACAAATAAAATAGGGCTTGAATTATGAGGCCCAAAAATTACATTAGGAGGGAATATTTCCTCACTGATGCTTTGGCGACTTCCAGGGCCACCCTGGCTTGATGGACTGCTTGGTGGGCATTTCTTGCTTCTTCTCGTGCCTCTGGCATAAGCTGAGCTTGGCTCTCACCTTCTATCATGATTTGGCATGCAATGTCTTGGTGTCTGAGGGCATCAGCTTGCAAGACATCTACTTCAGCTTCAAGGGTGGTCAGTTCAGCTTTAAGAATAGCTATTCTAGCCTTTTTGGTGGCCAAGGTTGCTTGCTGAGTAGATGTGTCCTTCAGAATCACCTGGATTTGCTCTTTCACTCTTCGAGTTTGGCGCTCCAATGTCACTGTTGCTTCTTTCTTACTCTCGGCCTCAAGTTTTAGACATTGGTAAGCTTCACTTTGGCTCAAGAGTTGAGAGAGATTCTCCTCAAGGTCGTTTAAACAAGGAATAAAGTCTGCTGGGGCAGTAGCCTTCATGTTCTTCACTTGGTTGCAGATAGCCTGGATATCTTGAGGAGAATCCAGTTCCCCAGAAAGGATGTCTTGAAGAGTGACATCAGTGTCAGAAGGAGAGCTCAGTGTACCCAGTTTGCTTACAAGCTCTTGCAACTTTACTGTTGTCTCTTGTGTTTTGAGTAACTGAGAAGGCGCTCTTGGTGATGAACATGGTGCAGTAACTTCTTCAATTATGGATTCAAGATCTTCATCATTGATACCTGGAGAACTGCTAGGTTGACCCTTGGCGGCCAGTTCAGAAGTTTAGCCTGGCGAGCTAATTTGTTCCTTTGGACTTGCGGGAATCATCTCATAAATGTTTGTGTCCACAGGAACGCTTTTGGACTAAAATATAAATACAGGTTGTCAGGATCATGTAGAATTGATAATCCAGAGAAAAGTAAGTAAAAATTCTTACTTGTATGAGAGACAATAACTGTGTTCCCTCAGTTGCTTGGATTTGAAGCTCTGGCGAGGAAGAAGTTGGGTCCTCGTGTTCTGGATTAACCTCAACCACTGGTAGTGGTTTGGAAACTAAAGGCTCTGGCGAGGAGGAAATTTGTTGCTCTGGCTCTGTGATGACTCGGTCATCCTGAGTACTTGTCCCCTCGCCAGAGGAGGAAGGAATGAAGAAAGATTAGAATTCAATCTGCAAGCGCCGGAATAGAAGGACGATATCAACAGGTTTTTTCTTCTCTTCCTCCTTAAGTTATGCTTGATGGATTCCGGCCAGAAATTGGGCTATGAAGTCTTTGCAACACTCTTTACCGCTGTTGATGACTTCATGACCTGTATCATGATCTTCACTTCCATATATGATGCTGGAA
Organism: Geum urbanum; assembly: GCA_946800695.1. Taxonomy (NCBI): domain Eukaryota; kingdom Viridiplantae; phylum Streptophyta; class Magnoliopsida; order Rosales; family Rosaceae; genus Geum; species Geum urbanum. Next base: position 9,493,918 of record OX326997.1, read on the forward strand.
TCATCGAACTTTAGAATATAGGCTTTACAGCACCCTTCAGAAAGCCTTTCTCCCAGTGAGTCTATTATATAATAGGCTTCGTCTTTAACTTTGAGGATGAAGAAATGGTCATTCCAATTCACTATGTATACCTGAGGCTTGTGGCTCTTCCTGATTTACTCCCATGACATTACAAAAGATGGAAGATCGTTCAGGGCTGTAAACTTTTCTGGGTCAAAATACCCGATGAAGGAGTTATCAGATAAAAACTTCAGTGGTCTGATGCTAGCCTTCGAGATTACTTCTAGATCAAAGTGTTGATCTGGGTAGGCACTTGCAAGGGCCTCATCCTTGCATAGTTCTTGCCACTCCCGTGAACCTTGAATCAAGATGTCATCGAATTGGGAGAGTGTGGGCATGCTGTTTGGGTTTGCATATAGTCAGTGTGCAATGGTGAAAACCAGTGTTGAACATGCACTTGCCCCGGAGGGTTTGTCACTCCTCTGATCAAATGAAGCATGGAAAACTTGAGTTTGAAGCTTTGCTTGTTTGTCCCTGCTTGTGATCTCTGTAGCTAGTCAAACTCCGCTTGAATGCTCTTTGGGCTTCAGGTGGATCTTCCTATGTTTCTGAGACTGTCAAAAGTTTGGGTTAGTTACGTTTCAGTGATAAAAATCAGGTTTTGTTCTGGGTAAATGAATGTAAATACTTACGAAGTGTCCAGAAGGATTGGACCTTTTCTTCTTAAAAGATTGTGAGGCCACAGTCACGTCTGGTTCAGGGGTGTGCTGTGTTAAGAAGGAAGTTTGATCAGTTACAATATGAGGAATGCTAATACATGTGGCATTTTTTATGAAGGAGCATACTTGTGGTCCATGTGTTATGCTTATGTTCCTGTAAGTCTTGCTGATAACAGCCAAGTCTTCTTCATTTGAAAATCTTTTGCCAAAATCATAGAAGATAGAGGCAAAGCATGCGAGTGGTCCCTTGTGTCGTATTTCTTCCCAAAGCTGGGAGCGCCATACTTGGTACGACTCGGTGACCGAATAGGAAATCACTAGTGGCTTTGTCATAATAGGAAGCATTATTGTTGGAAAGCCAAAGTGTTCATCTTGCACTTATGCTGCAAGGGGATGGCCTGTTCCTCGCCAGAGAGTATATTTGTTTACAGAACAGGCGAGGGGCATGGGAGCATCCTGAATGAGCCCAAACTGTCTGGAGAAGTGGTTTGGGGCATAAAGCTCATACCCGGGGCTCGCTGAATCTGGGACTGGCAGGTCTTTGCAAGTGTTGCACTGAATGAAGAAGTCCCTCGCAAGAGCATCTTGCTCTGGCGAAGGCATAAATCCACTCGCGAGGAGGCCAGGATGGCGACGATTCAGAACTACTTCAACTGCTGCGGTTGGAAAGTCTTTATGCAAGAAGAGGTGGTTAAAGAAGTTGATATATGACCATGGTCTGGTCCTAGTTGGTGAAGAAACCAACGACTGGCCCAGCAGCTTTTGATCTTCAAAGGCAGGAGGTGCTGTGGGGCAGAAAAAGGGGAAGTACATCCGCAACCAGAGCTCCACCATCCAGAGCGGTCCTGGTTGATTAAGGTCGAGCTTTGAAAGTATGACTCGTCTCAGGCCATAGTAGATGTAGGCGAGAACGAATTCAACCAAGCTCAGTTGTTCACCGTTGAAAAGGCGTTCGGCAAGGTTGGACCAACATCTGTTGACCTTTGCAGAAGAAGGACAGAAGATGTACTTCGATAGCCAGTACTCCAGAAAGGCTATTCCTCCTTGGTCTGTTTCTTTTTCCTCTTGTGCAAAATGTTTTACCCAGGAAGAGTAGGAGGAAGGAGGATTGAGGGAGGCTTGTACTGGTGTCCCACGATGTTGGTTGAGCGACCAAGAGTTTGCAAATGCAGGGACTCCGAATATGGTATACAAATCGAGTATTGTTATACTCACATCACCACTTTGGAAACGGAAACAGTTGGAGGTGCAATCCCAAAAGCACATGGTTGTGGCGAACGATGCTCTGTTGCCACCAGCTGGGAGAGTAAAGCACAGATCGATGAGCTGGGTAATTCCAACTGCTTCCCACCGGTTGATATCTTGTTCGCGATGGTGCCGGTACCAGGCGAGATCTTCTACGGTTGGGTGCGGCCATCTCCCAATGAGACAAAGAGTATCTTTGTTGGTCCATTCTTTTGGGTCTGCCCTGGGATGCTCTTGGACTATTAAGGATGATTTACAAATGGGATGGTGAAGGATATTGAATAGTTCTGGATTAATTGGAACATCCAGGAAGGGACCAAGAAGGCCAGTACCTTCGATTGGGTCTACAGAAAAGGTGATGATGGCCTCTGGGTTATGTCGTTTGGCGACAGCTTTGAAGTGTTTCGAGAATTTCTTGGCATCATGGGTTTCATGAGGGATGGAGATGTCTCTGCGTGGAGGCATTTTCTAGATCGAAAGAGATGAACGGCGGCGAGAATAGTTGGTCTTTGCTTTTGACTGAGAAGGTTAAGAGTGCAGGATCAAGGCAAGTGAAAATGTCTCGTTGGGGAATGAGATTTTGTTGATGTAGACTAAGTGCTTTTATATTACGTCAGCCGAATGATGCAATTTTTTGGAGGAGTTGTGTAACGTAGCACTTGGGTGTAATGTTACCGTTTGGTTTAACAGCGCGTCAGTCGGGTAATATTCAAGTCTTTTTGCTTGTTCGGGTAATTCAAGTTCAAGACTTGAGCGGCAATGTTTGGGCCTGAAATAAATATTTCATATTGGGCTTGAATGGCTGAAGTCTTGGCGAGCGGCCCGTGTATTATAAAGAGATTGGCAAGCGGCCGAGTGTAATAAGTAGAGTTCAGTTAGAACTGTGATTCATTAATTAGCTGATTCCATACGGCTTGGATGTCTATCATACCTGTTTTATCTCATATAGGTTTCTTTGGTAGAAGAGTTGTGATAGCAGTAAGATTCTATATGATTAATAACCCGTATGCTGGTGTTAGAGTTGTAATGGGATTCCAAGAGCAAGAACAGAGGAAGTTCAAATGAATTGAAAGGCAACTGCTTAAGCGAGTATATAAGGAAAGTAAGAGCTTTGTGGAAGAGGTCCCCGATCAAATACATACATTTGCTATACGCAAGTACACCTAGACAGACATCTCGTCTTTGAGATTCTATCTTCTTTGCAACCAGCAGATCAAAGTGATTGTCACCTGTCGAGTGAGAGTATTGCGATCCCAAGGAAGCAAATTGCTACTGGAAAGTTGAAGGGCTTGTCACCTGTCGAGTGAGAGTTTTGATACTCTAAGGAAGCAAGTGTTCTCAACACACCGTCAGAAAGGTTGCTCTGTTTTGCACTGATAAGGGAGTGTGAAGCATCGATTTCGAAGGCTCTGCTAGAGACACATATCCAAAGTCCTAGGTTACTAGGCAAGAAGGACCTATTCAGACAGGGTTGGTGCTCTCCCAGTCTAAATCGCTTTAATAAGAAGTCAGGCGGCTGTAAACAGTCCATATTCCGTTGAAGAACGGTGGCACGCCAGCATACGAAGCACACGATACAAGATAAACCGGTACCTGCGGTTAAAACTATCCGAACCCATAAAAGAGACTGCTTCGCGGAAGGATCTCTCCGCGAGAGATATTTTGCGCTCGAACAGTCTCTTATGTTTCCGAAACACCACTTCATGTTGCTTCAATGTTGGGCCACCTGGACTTGGCCGTTGCCTTACTGTGTCACAACCCCGAGTTCTCTTCCGAGCTTGACTCCTCCGGTTCCACCCCACTCCACCTCGCCGCCGCCAAAGGACACGTGGCGGTCGTCAAGGAGCTAATGAGAGTTGCTGACTCGTCTGCGGCGTGCCTGGTGAAGAACGGGGATAGAAAGACCGCACTACACGTGGCGGAGATTAAAGGCCGAGTTGAGGTGGTGGCTGAGTTGGTTAAAGGGAGTAGTGAGTCGTCGTTGACTCAGTCGTTGACCGACAGAGGCGAGAATGCGATGCATTTGTGCGCTAGGTATAATAGAATGGAGGGTTTAAAGGTTTTGGTGGAAGCTGTTGGTAAAGACAATAGTGAAGTTTTGAACTTGAAAGATGGGGGATGGTAACACTGTTTTGCATATTGCTGTGTGGAAATCAGAGTTCAATTGTTTACATGTGTTGGTGTGATTTTGAATTTTGTGCAGATGATCAAGTATCTGGTTAGTAGTACTGGAGTGAATGTGAATGCTTTGAATGCGAATAGCTCCACGGCTTTAGATATTCTACTGCAGAGTCCTAGAGACTTGAGGGACATGGAGATTGAGGACTGTCTTTGAGGAGTTAGGGCGCCAAGGGCGAAAGACATTCGTTCAATTGAGCACGATTGGGGTACATGTTAGGAAATATTTGGACTTAAACACATCTGTGGTAAACATTGGTTATGCAGCAAGAGCTTTTACAATGTTACTCTAATTCCGGTTACCTATCTAGCTGTATATTGCTATTGGGAGTAGGATTCTCACTATGTTAATACACCTGATTAATGCATCATGTTGTGATAAGATTAGGTCTCTACGTTTTGGATAGATTACAGCAGATACAGACTCCTTATGGGATGAGTCTGCATCTGATTCTAGACCTTATATAAGGAGGAGAAGTCCCTGGTCATAAACACAGATATACACATTGAGTTTCTGCCCCATTACAGAAGTGGTTGTGTGTGTGAATCCAGAAGACGTTCCTTAGTGTTTCCAGCAGTGAATTAAAACCAGAAGAGATGGCTGACATGTTCCAGAGAGGAGTAGAAGTGCAAGGTTCAGCATCAGGTACCTTTCCTGGTCCAACTAGGAAATATCTTATGATGCTTTTTGATTACAGTTCGATTTTGATTCTTTGTATTGGATGTGAGTCTTGATGTGTTAAGTGTTATTCTGCAACAGTACAAAGAAACAACAACAACAGCCGCAGATGTCACGGCGTGTTACTTCAGTGATGTCTTCGAATGGTGAGAGAACGACGATGACAAGACGCATGACTTCTTCAGCAGTGTCAACTAGTGGTGGTGGTGGTGGTGGTGGTGGTGATTCTCAGACATTGCGTCGCCTAGGCTCAACATTGTCTTCGGTAGAGAGTGAGAGTAGCAAACCGGGTGTGAATCAGAAGCCTCATGATTGGCTTGGTAGGAAGAGGAGTTCACTGATGGCTGTGGCATCACTACTTGCAACTACAGCCTTCAGTGCTGCAATAACACCACCGGGAGGTGTTTAGACGACTACAAAGTAGACCTGTTACTAATCCTCACACCGTTGGAACATCCATCATGGCTTACTCGATTGGGGGGCAGGAGTACGGACTATTCATGATCTTTAACACAGTTGCTTTCCTTGCTTCGTTGAGCATTATTCTTCTACATGTTAGTGGGTTGCCTATAAAGAAGCGGAGGTGGATGTGGATACAAATGGTCATAATGTGGATTGCCATCACAACACAAGTCTCGACTTACTTTCTCTCGCTCCGTCATATGTCTCCTAAGAATCTTGAGTACACTTTGAGAAAGGTGACAGAGATATCAGTATTGACATGGTTAACTTTGATGGTGCTTGTTTTCTTTGGCAATGTCATTCGTTTGAATTTGTGGGTTCTCAGAAAGTACGGTTATCTTCCACCGAAAGAGGAAAGACCGTTGACTACAATAGATGAAGAACTTGAAGAAGTGCAACTTGAGGATTACTGTAAATGGCCACTGCAGGTTTGTTCACTTTGTTGGTGTCAGTGGATCCTTTGATACACCTATATGTTTTACCTCCTGGTGTTGTATCTCACTAGTGATCGATATATGTGAAATTAGTGACTAAATTTTTTTTGGAGAAGATCTCTGCTGAAGTATGATGTTGTACAGCACTACAGCAACCTGCTGGTGTCCTTTTCATCTATAAATACTCCTATGGAAATCCATACCTCTAGGGTGATGTGACAGGTATGTGTTACCCGTAAATCCTACCGAGTTGAAGTTGTGGGTATGTCCTAGTGGTGTAACGTAATCAAGCTCTCACCAAAACTTTTTCTTCACCAAAAACAAAAAATACTTCATTCTCATTGCTTCAGTCCACTTGTAAACCGTGGTTGTTCTCACGAAATTTTGTGCTTGAATTTGAATATCTTTGTTGAATTTATTCGTTTCATTACAAACACTCCAACTGTTCAAAACCAATTATAGCAAAGAAAAGCTTAGAGCATAACAACTTTGCACGCGAGTTGCAAAACATATGGATTTACAACTGAGAAATGAATATGGAATCTAAGATGGGATGGATGAATATCTCGTGTGGTTGGTCAGTTCAGCATTCTCAAGCAAATACAAGTATAATTTCATTATCACAAGCATCAACCTTGTCTGGAATCTGGACTCTGATGAACAAACCTCTTTACATAGACTCCGTTAAGCTGAACAGGCCAAAAGCATTACCCACATAAGAGTACAGATTTATGTCATCAAGAATTCAGTACAAACTGCTAGCTTCATTTGGTAGAATAACCTTGGGGTTGCTGCGGATTCCTTCCAAATCGATACATCACCATTAACAGGCTTAGGAGATGCTCCACAACCTATTACCAGACTGCACCTTTGTCATTGCTGAAGTAGAAGATTTAGGAGCAGCCATGCCCTTTGACTTCAAAAATGGATGCTTATTGTTTTTCCCCATTCCATTTGCAAGCAACCAGCGGGAACCAGATTGTTGCTGATTTGTATTACCCCATAGCTTCTTGTTTCCAGGCTCAGTTTTCAGACCTGCAACACGAACTTCAGCAATTTTAAACTGAGCAATACCTTCCTCTTCACGGGGTTTCTCATCCTTTTTCTCCTCTTTAACGTCGTCCTTTATGACAGATGCGGACTCATCATCCTCTTCATTACACTTCCATAATTCTGACACCGTGCTGTACATTTTGGGCTTTGGAGGGAGAAACACTCTCTCTACTTGAATAAGAGCAAGCATAGGGGCCCCAACAGGCTCGTAATTTCTTAATGGATCACGAAGCTGCACCATCAGTGCTACGGTGAAGTTATTCCCCAATAAGCCACACTTTCTTGCTCCCTTGCCACGCCTTCTCTCTCCCTTTGATCCTCCACGAATCATGTCCAAAGAGTTTGCATGATGAGCTGCAAGGATTTTAGTAGTTCTCTCACTGATATGATCATCATCATCTATTTCACCAGAATCAAGTTTCATCCATTCATCAAGAGTTAATGAAAGGCCCATTAGTCCATCAACATCATTTTCCCCGTCTTTTATGTCCAGCAACTGCAACCCAGCAGCTCCTTCCAAACCAAGGAGTTCACCAACATTGACCCCCTTTCCCTGGACAGCTGAATTTTGTGCAGTGAACTGTGTGCTGATGCTTGAAGGTTCATCCACATCTGACATCCCGGATTGTATTCTCAAGCCCTCAATTGAAAGTGCTTCAATTTTATCCATGGCCAAAGGTGCAAGATTTTCTAGAGAAACATATTCTGTGGCCGACTCATTGCCTACTGCATTTGCTTTAGACTTCTTAGACTTGAGCCTTGATGAACCTCCTCTAACTTTAGTTTGCCCATCTGGTGCATCTTGCCCAAAAACTGGTTCATGCAGCAAACTTTCTTCAACTATTGTTCGCTCAACTGGTGCTGGCCCAACAACTGATTCATGCTGCGAGATAATACCCCTAAAATAAAAAGAAGGAAATGATAAACTATATGAGTAAACATTACTGAAATTGTAAGTGATGAGCTGGTTTTAACTTCAGAAATCAGTGTAAAACTGGACGTACTAACCTGTGAGATGACTGTGATCCTTCCAAAGCAGGTAAAGCTTCCCATGCAACTTGCTGCATCGTCTTTCCAGTTATATCTTCTAAGGGCATTAACTTATTCGCTTGCATAGAAAGCTTTTCGATTCCTACTGATGCTAAATGCTGCAGAATATCCATTACCCCAGATCCCATTTCCGCTGGTACCACAACTGGGCTAGAAACCTGCATGATCAAGTCCCCTCCACTTTTAGCCTTTTTGAAAAGTGTGGGATTCATGGACCGTAGATACCCTCCATTCTTTGTCTGCAGAAAAGGGCCTATGCCTTCTCCAAGGGGAGGCAGTTCTAGCGGATCTTCAAGAGCCAAATGTAATGGACTTCCAATATCTGGAGAGCTATTTGAAAGAGAATGCTGAAAAGACCTCTCATTCAAACCCCACTCACGCATTAATGCTTCAGTCTCCAAGTCTTCCAACAGTTTGGCCTTTGGTTTACTCCTTGCTGGCTGAGCTGCCATCTGATGCTCCTCCTCTGCAGCTTGAATCATGGAAGCAAGATCAAAACTATCAGATATGTGGCCCCAATCAGACCCAGCTGCATCACTGTAGCTACATTCTGCTTGGTCATCAGTTGCCATATCAAAATCATCAAATAAAGAACAACCATCAGCAAGGGCATCCTTCTCAAACTGTCTTAGCAGACGCTCTCTTGGAGACTCAGGCTCGCTCTCAAAACTAATGCAAGATGGACTTTGCTCTATCCCTAGTGTGTTTAAGAACTCATTTGCAATAGATTCTGTATCATCATCCAAGCTGCATGATCTCCCCATTGTTTTATACAATCTCTCGTCCACATAACATTTTAGGTCTTCAGGAGATTCTAGTCCTGCAGCCTTCAAATCTGACACAATACTTAATGCTGATTCAAGCTCTTTCATAAGTGATTCTTTGGTACATAAGGCATCTTCTTTGGAGCTGGAATTACATACCACAAGCTCCTCCGTACACCCACCTTGTCCCTCAACCTGGGAAAGGGGCCCAGTTCCGTCTTCAGTCGTTACCTGTTCAACTGTAGTGAATTCTGCAAAATGATTTTCTGCAGCAGAAGCATCAGCAGCCTGTTTAGAAACATCGGATTGCATCGGTTCCTCTGATGGCAGTTCTATGCCTTGCTCAACTACTGAAAAGTCATCATCTTCACAATCATTCTCTACTGGTACTTTACTAGACATTGGCGATGTGAAGGAACTCGTATTAATGGACTCAACATGCTCCGTGAGCACTTCGAGTTCCGGCTTGTACTCAACTGGGGTTTCTGACTTCTCTTCTTCATCAAACTTCTGATAAAGCACATTTACTGAACTGGAAAGTTCCGACCTTGATACTGGTAAAACTTCATGAAGATCCTTTATATCCTCTATGGAGTGAGTTGAAGCCCTTGAACGCTGATTGGGAAGACTTTCACCATGCTGCATACTGCTCCTGCCATCAACCTGACCATGCTTTGTCCCGGCTTTTGCCAAACTCGAGTGACTCTGCCTCAACCCCTCAGCAGCATTCTGGCTATTTCTCGTAGCAGCTGAATTATCTGGAAGCACTGTATATCCAAAACTAACACTCAGTGTACCGCCTTTAGCCTTTCCTGATAGCTTAAAACTTGTCGTCCAGTTCTCGGTGCTCTTCTCTTCCTCTAACTCCTCCAATGTCAGAGGCAGCAACCTTGTGAGATTGATCCTATGCTTCCCCAAATCGAGCTCTGGTGCACCAAACACAGAAGCATATAGCAAAAAATGCTTTGCCTCATACTTTGCCGAATGGTGATGTCCACTTCTGCTACCGTACACCGAGCACGTATGATTCAATTTCTCCTCAAATTTTGCCGTACCCTCAACAACCTTAATTGGATTCGTTACAAAAATCCCATCCCGCCTCTTCCAATGCACGCAGAGACTAACATTGTTCAAAATGGTCGGCAACCCTTCAATGGAATGAACTTCAAGCGAAAAGCAGCAATTAAATCTGCGGTTTCGGATATGCGTTAAGGCCTTCAACGGCTTCCAATTCCAAAATGACCTCTTCTCTTTGAGCAACAAGTTGTCACCACCAGACTTAGGCTTCAATTTCGGGTCGGGCAACTGGGTACTTTTCCCTTGAGATTTCAACTGATTACTCCCTATAGTAATTGAACTACTACTAGTGGGCTTCTTGTCCACATATAACGCTTTGCCTATAGTCTCAATATCATTCAACAATTTCGCATTTCCTGAATGCCCACCTGTTTTTCTCCCACCTTCAAATTTTGACATCTTCTACCTTCATTCACACACAACCCAAGTTCCAAAATAAACAAAAATCAGATTAAACAAAACCCAGTTCTTCTAGTAGCTCATCTATCTAAAAGCACAAGTCTTCAGAATTCAAATTCAGTTGGGAACACAATACCCTAAAAATTAAATTAAACAATATACAATGATGGATTGAGAAAAGGGGGGTTGGAATTACCGAGTAGAGATGGCCGACGGCGGAGACTTGGTGGTGAAACAGAATCGAAACCCTAAAAAATCACCAAATCAAAGTCTAGGGTTTTGTGGGAATTGAAAGCTGGGATTTTTGAATTGAAATATTGAAGAAGAAGAGGGGGGAATTCAAACTGGGGAATGTTATTATTACAGAGAATGAGAGAGTTTCGGAGTTTTCTAAGCTTGCGATTCTCTCTCTCTCTTTTTGTCCGTGTACAATGTCACTCTCTCATCCCCTTTGAATTGTCGCTGCCTCTTTCAATTTTCAAACCAAATAGAACAAGAAATAAGAACAGGCGTGAAGAATGCGTATTTCCAAAGAGAGCCCTCGCACTTGTGTGCTATTAGTTTTAAGTCTAAAATTTAATTGTAGTTTCCTCCCCTCGATTTCGTAAATATGTTGGCTTTTGGAAACTATTGATGCACTCATTTGTAACTATATTTTCATATATAATAATAAAAAATTAACCACCAAAATACCCACACTTCTTTTTTATCTCTCCTCTCCTTCTTTTTTGAGGTGAAGATAGAAATATATTGAGTTGATAAGTTACAAAGGAGAACATCGATTTTCAGCATAATAGAAAAACTCTCTAAGGCAACCTATACTACATCGTGTTCACAACAAGCTATCACATTACATAACTAAACGTTCTAAACGTAGGGAAATGACTGGAAAAAATTCGGACTCCACATCATATCTAATTATGCACCCCAAATCAAAGCAGCTCCTGCTGCTCTTTGACCATCTTCTCAGCGACTGGATAGATCGCAAGCTTCTTCTGTGAAGACTCATATTTGGACACCTTTGACACCCGAGTCCCAGTAAATGTGCTGTGATCGGCTTCCAGTGGTGAGATCTCCTCCCGCGTCCCTCTCTTATTTTTGCCAAGGAGACAGGGACCGGTTAGTGGCACTCCCCCGGACCCAAGTAACGATGCCCCATCTGAGCGGCGCCCGCTACCTTCAGCAGGCGACATCGCCCCATCCGGGTGCACCACAACAGTCTGCCGAGGAGATGATTGAACTATTTGCAACGCCACTCCTTTCTTGCATCGTGCAGTCATGATAATGGGTTCATAAGCCTTAGGAGTAGGCCATATAGCCTTGTGGGCCACAGTACCTACTCCAAATGGACCTGACGCTAATACATCAGCAATACTTGTAGCCTGAAAAAAAAAATATGTTGTCAGTGGGTCCCCCTCAAAAAGAGGGTTCCCCTGCATGTAGGACATGTGTCTCATACTAAGACATCATGCCTCATGCATGTCCTCTACCTGGCTCTCATGCGCAGGTGTTCTTGGCGGTGACCCGGCAATCAGGTTCATCACCACATCGGGCTCGGCCGGGCCTTATTCCACCGGCGCTAGGGGAGACGCCGCTTTAGTGGCCACTAGAGTTCCTTCAAAACTTTAGGGCGGTTTCATGGCCCGCGCCGCCTCACTCTTCTCCCTTCTTTCCTCTAGTGCCCACTGTACAATGCACCCGTTGCTACAATGCACAAATAACCTACACAAAGCATAAAAACCTTGCACATTCAAGTATTCAAAACTCACCGATAACACACAATTCGAGGAAAAATGCATCTTCCTCCGTACCACCAGTCCCCGACATAGATCCACATGAACCTTGATCTTCATCATGCCGTTGGAAAGCATGGCAGGGTCATGCAGATTATACTGCCCCACAGAATTCCCCAGCTGCTTGGCCCAATCTCGATTTAGCGTCGTTGTGGTAACATTGTGGACCACCATCGACGTTTGGGTCACCGCCGCTTGAACTGTTGCTGAGTCCGAGAAGTCGTCCAACTCTTCAACCACAATCGTGTGACCCTTGAAAAACCAAGGGCCACGAATGGCGCGGCGAAAAGCAACCGGATCGCCAAAGCTGCAAAAGAACCGATCAGAGTCATGACGGTGGAGCACCACCTGATTCGGCCCCATCAGACCATGCCATAGTCTCGTCATGACGGTCCTCAACGCAGAATCATGGACCTCCAGCAACGCCACCGGCCCATAGATTACTCACCGTTGCCCTCCTCGGCTGGCAGAGAGAGGTCAACGACCCCAAAAACATCCTCATCGTCGTTAAAGAGTCCCAACCCAGATGCTAACTGGGTTGCCGCATCTTCTTCCTTGGCATCCATGAATTAGCCTGCCGATTTGGATATTGGGGGGAGAGAAAAAACAAGTAAAGGGTTGAAGTAATCTGTTGGTAAAGACTAAGGGTAGGGAGAGGCAATGTGATAGGAGGATAGAGAGGCAGATCGTGGTGAGGTGGCGGTGCCGCTAAGGTTCAGAGGGGTTGACTAGAAATGGAAAAGGGAGAAAGAGAGCAACATAACAACACAGCAACACACACCAAAATTATTGAAACATTTGACGATAGAATAGAGTATTAGGATTTGAACTATGGCTTGTCATTGGATAATTCAATACCTTGGCCATGGAGCAACCGTATTTCTCAATGGGCTATTTTTTGTAGGAGAGAATGAGCTATAATATAATAACTCAGCCACTCTCCTAAACAGGGAGTACTGGGATTCGAACTTGATTCGTGAGCGGATAAGTTCAACGCTTTGACCAACAGAGCAACCCCAATGCTCAAAAAAATTTGACGATAGAATTCGAACCATGGCTCATCAGTGGATAATTTAACACCTTAGCCATGGAGAAACCACAATTCTCAATGGGTTATTTTTTGTAGGAGAGAATGAGCTATAATATAATAACCCAGCCGCTCTCTTAAACAGGGAGTACAGAGATTCGAACTTGGTTCATCAGCGGATAAGTTCAACGCTTTGAGCAACGGAGTAACCCCAATGCTCTTAAAATTTGACGATAGAAGGGAGTATTAGGATTCGAACCATGGCTTGTCAATGGATAATTCAACACCTTGGCCATGGAGCAACCTTAATTCTCAATGGACTATTTTTTGTAGGAGAGAAAGAGCTATAATATAATAACCCAGTCGCTCTCCTAAACAGGGAGTACTGGGATTCGAACTTGGTTCGTGAGTAGATAAGTTCAACGCCTTGACTAACAGAGCAACCTCAATGCTCTTAAAATTTGACGATAGAATGGAGTATTAGGATTCGAACCATGGCTCGTCAGTGGATAATTCAACACCTTGACCATGGAGCAACCTTAATTCTCAATGTGTTGTTTTTTGTAGGAGAGAAGAAGCTATAATATAATAACACGACCGCTCTCCTTAACAGAGAGTACTGTGATTCGAACTTGGTTTGTGAGCGGATAAGTTCAATACCTTGATCAACAGAGCAACCATAATGCTATTTATCTCTCCTCCTTATTCTCACACTCCACTTTTCTCTCTATTTTTTATTTCATTGTTTCTTTTTTAATTTTTAATTTTTACTTATGACCTTTTAATAAATAAGTTGAGAAGAGAAATGTTAAGAATGATTAGATAAATGATTAGTAAAAAATAGTATTATAAAAAAAATGTGGAGAATCACTCCACATAATAATAATTACTCGGATTCTTGTATACGACTTTAGTATATAAGCACCTTAAGCATTGATTTCCTCAATTTACAGCGTTAAATTTAGACAAATGAACTCTAATCTAATCAGATAGAATTAGATGGAAGGCTACATGTGAGTTTGATATTTTGCACATGCCACGTTCAGTATACATGCATTCTTAACTTGCATTAATCAAGTACTATTCTTATTCTTGTTTAGTTGACGTGACATTATCTACATCCATGTGTGGGTGGTTGAGATTCTTCGAACTATAAGGAACTTCAGACATAATTACTACAGAGGAGTCGCATTCCAAGCAAGTCGTGGAGCTCAGGTTTGCCTCTACTATAAATAGAGGTTGCGGTGGTTCTAGCAAAAAATGGTACAGAGAGTAGAGAGGAGAGGGAAACGAAATAATGGTAGTATAGAGAGAGACTCTAATTATGGAGGTAGTACTCTTAGTAAAAGAAATAGAAGAGAAAGAATCTCTGGAAAACATATACATGTATATATATAGAGAGACCTTGCTCTTCAAGTAGTTTATGCTAGTGATGAATCGTACCTACCAATCTTCTAACCGATGTGAGGCTTTCTAGTTTACAGAAGTTGAACTATCGAATAATACTCACGCTTGTATAAAATGAGTTTAAGGTAGGAATTCTGGAAAACCTTACTATAATGTTGTTATAGTTTTGTATATTTTTATTGTTATCAAATTTATGCTTTTATTATACTGATTTATTCATACTCATGCATTATGAAGATCTGGGAGTATGGTATGCATACTAGAACATATAATGAATTTCGAAGAAATAAATTCTATTTGTGTAGTTAAGGTTATGCTCGTAAGGAACCAGGTTTTGCCAATCTAAAAGTATATACGAATAGGGAGAGAAGTCATTTCAACTAAATGTTGATAAAATGATCTTATTAAGGCACATGTTACTGGCGATCGAGAATAGTTTAAGAGTACTAACAAATGAGAAATACTGAGTATGGGTGATTAGGAGTTGATGATCTAGTCAGCATCTCATATGCATTATATTATATCAAATGTGTACAAGGTTAAAAGCCCTACTGAGCATAACTCACCATTTATGATTATTGGTTCAGGTAATAAAATGACAGAGGAAAGAACCTATACAGACATTTGTAGTTATAAGGAATTTGTATTGTTATTCACTGTTATTCTTTGTAAATGATTTGTACTTTTAATTCAATCAGAATGCATGTCATTTCGTTTATTGTACTTTTTACTTTTTTAAACCGTCACACTCGGACTCGCGATATCAAACCAACTTGAAATTATCTACTATCTTTATCTCGGTCAGAGTGTGATGACAGGCAAGCTCGTTCTCTCCGTCAACAAGCGTTCGCAACCGTCCAAGCCTCCCACTACACCGATTTATTCAACTGCTCGTGCTATTTCTAACGGGCTTCACCATCTACACCTCCCACAAACCTCACCGGTGCAGATGCTCTCACCACTAGACCACTATCTAATGCTCTAAAAATGTTTGCTATATATATGGTTGTGGCACATTGCTTGATCGGAGGGTTTCAACACTAGACTGATACTCAATGCTCAAAAAAATTCTCATTTTGAACTTTTGTAGTTAATGAGATTCAAACATTGTCGTAGTAAATTTTTTATACATAAATCTAAAAATGACGATAAATTTTTGATTAAAAGTCGCAACTATAAATTTTTCTTTTGCATTTGTCATCCATAATCATTATTACAAATAATGGTGTTCGCCTAAATATTAATTTACAAGAGATCCATTCTTAATTAAAACAAAAACAAAAACAAAAAATACTAACATATTTATATATATATATATTTATATTCGGTGAACTACAAAAAATAAAACCAAATACTTTGTATGACTTATTACTAATACCACAAATATGACATCATATTCGCCTATTGAATGAAGCATACTCCAAAGTTAGCATAGAGCAACGTACGTATACAAGATCATTAATATCGTGTATTCGAGTTCCCTTACCTTGAGAGTCAAGTGAGGACATCGAAGAACATCAAGTGACTAAACTATATCGAAAGAACATTTCTAATTTAATATTGAAACTTTAAAGATTATGCAATATTCTAAATCAAACCAAGTGTGAGACACCAAATATGATTTTTTTTCCTTCATGACGAACTTATATGAATTGGCTGCATTATGAGCATGGATTTCTCTGCGATCAAATTCAAAGGGTGTGAGTTTACGTACTGCAAAGCTCATCCTGTTGTTATTATTGATCAACTGGAATCAGTGTTCTAAAAGTCGAAAAAATCGACCGATTAGTCGGCGATTTGATTAGTCGATGATTTTTAGAATTTGAATCGATTTTGGTAAGTTGGTCGGAAAAATTGATCAACGGTAAAAAGTAGGTTAAATCGGTCAAAAGTCAGTCAAAGTCGGGTTGACACAACTAATCGGTCAATTTTTTTAATTTTTTAATTTTTTTTCTTTATATATATACATGCATAAATTTAATAAGAAAATAATAATGCATAAGTCAAAAAATGAAGAAAAAAAATTATCTAGGCACACAAGTACGTACTTCGTTTATTTGATTTATGTATATTGATATTATTATTTTTGTTTAATTTTACCTATGTATTTCTAATTTATTTCATTCATTTGTGTGGATATTATTAAATTTAATTTAAAAAATGACAAATAATCGTTGACTAATCGTTTTATCCCTTGACCAATCCAACTCCGATTAACGACTTTTTAGAACATTTAGAATTCTAAATTTTCAAATTAAAGATAGCATACACGTGAAGATGAACCCCGATGATGACCCGGCCCGGCCCGCTCTCTACCACCCATCTCTTAAATTTAAAAATGACGCGCCAACTTGTTGGTCTGTCTGTCTCATTATCCCTTTAAATTTGATTGCCAACGTTGCTTTAATTTCCTTCTCTTTCTTTGATCAACTATTCAACTTGGACGTCATAGGCAACTTTTAAAGCATCAATCAATCAAGTTCTTCGATCTCCATAAGAACAAATTTGTGATTAAGAGTACGAGCTGATTGATCGGCACCCAGCATAAACGGCTTAGCGGCCAACAACCTAATTACGCAAGGCTTGTACTTTGTGTTGGCGGGTATTCATCTTCTGAATTTCACATATTAATATTTGTAATACTTATTTCAAAAATAATAATTTGTAATACTTATTTCAGTAATAATTGAACAGAACGATAGGAAATAAAATATTGAAATTATTGACAGATAGTGTTAGACAATCATGGTACCTTCAAAATGTTTCAAACTTCTTATATTTTCAATGAATTTGAATGAAATAAAATAAACTATCGTAATTGAAACTAATATCTAGAGTATCCTACTTTCATGCAATTCACATTTACAGGGTTCAACAAGCAATCGCTATTTCACGATCAAGGGTGTAGTACTATTTGTAGTAGTGGTCCTTATATATCGTATTAACAATCGAAAGATGGTCGAGAGAAAAAACCTCTATTTGACAGGGCTTCTTCCTATACCTATGAATTTCATTGGACCCAGAAATGATACAGTGGAAGAATCTTTTGGGTCTTTCAATATCAATAGGTTGATTGTTTCGCTCCTATATCTTCCAAAAGCAAACTAAAGTTCCTTCTAATTGTTTTAACTTTTTATTAGAAACTTCAAATGCTTAAGATATTTGAATAAACCACCACATGTAGTCGTGTTGATTCAAATCTTGATGTGATTGATTGAAATTAAATCTCAATCTATTGATGCAAGTTCATCGGTGTCTGTTTAACCTGGTTGTCACGTTGGTTTAGCAAAAAAAAAAACAAAAAAGTTACAATTTCACGTTTTCACCTGTATATTCTTGTCCGGGCAATCCTCTGGGTCAATCCCTAGGGAAATTCTAGTCTCCTAACCTGACCTAGTTGCCACAGTGACACTCTTAATCTTGACCATACGTAACATTGCTACCACACAATCTTCTCGTTCTCTCTGTCCTATTTCGTGTCTGAACTCGTTGTACAATCTCGCGTATGTTGGGATATTCTGAACCAAGCACCAAATGAATCCCTTCTTTGGCGTCAGCTCTTACTACATCGAGAAGTGATACTCTGGTAGCCTCCGCTTCAAGTTCGTCCTCGGCAGCATTGGAATATGTCACTGCCCTTCCGCTTGTCATGGATACTCCACTGCCTCGTGGAACGCTACTCCAGTGATTCTTTGGTATCCAGTTCTCAAATTCTCTATCTCTCTTTATTTTTGGGTGAATTATACGAACTGATTGAAATTGAGGTACAAACTAAAAACTGCTCAAATTGGCTTTGGAAGAATTGAATCTTTAAAATAATTGAGGAGGTGCTTTCACTCGGTAATGCCAATAATGTATATGACCCGGGGTCCTGTTGAATCAAAGTGGTAGCAGAGAAGATTTTCTCATCGCTCACCACTTCTGCCAAATCAACTTGAACTTGTTGTTTCTTTTGGTATTTTGATATGCTACAATTTAATTGCACAAGTTGAATTCAATATGTCAAAATGGTTTGGCCGGAGTATATTATTAAATATGGGCTAGGATCCACTAGTATCATCGATGCTGTCCCCGACTTAACCACCACTTTGGATGCGAAATTTTGGACTCAAAAGGCCTTAGTGATATTGAGAGTGTAACACTTTATTTATAAGCTCTTAGCAAAGTTGTATTTATCCAATGTGAGATTTGACTTCTCCTCACATTCTCAACACGCCCCCGCACGTGTGGTGGATTACAAAGCCAACACGTGGACAAACTTGGGGGACATCAAGCACGTGTGGCATGACCATCACACAAGGGACAACCCGCTCTGATACCAAGTTAAATATGGGCCAGGCCCACTAGTATCAATGATACTGTCTCCAACTTAACCACTACTTTGGGTGCGGAATTTTGGACTCAAAAGGTCTCGATGATATTGAGAATGTAATACTTTACTTATAAGCTCTTAGCAAAGTTGTATTTCTCTAATATGTGATTTGACTTCTCCTCACATTCTCAAGATATATGTATGCATTTAGCTCATATCTTTTAGATTATGTGGTCAGTGAAGAATGGGTTTTGTTAGCAGCATCGGGAATTTGAGTAGGCTCTCTCCCACTCTTTATCATACCATTTATATGAGTTTTGTTTAGATTTAGCGATGATATTATGTTCTTCTCGGTTGCCGCTGTGATCTTGTTATAATCACTATGATCTTGGGAGCACCGGACTTAAAGCTTTAATCTTGCTTTCTAAAGAGATTCTTATTTCAAATCCATTTAGTTTTGATTAATAACATTTACATCATAGATATGCAAACTGGTGAAAGTGTTGCTACTAGGACCTAATCGGTTTTGGTTTTGTCATTTTTCAGTAGGCTATTGAAATTATGGGTGTTCACGAAAGAGATGATGCATTCGAGTTTTGGCAGCAACTGTCAAGTGTTTTGGTAGGCCTGACATTCTAGTGAACGCTGTGCTGTTAACAACTTTCATTATACTACAACTTGGTATCAAATTCATGATATGTTAATAGCATATTAGCATTACAAGAAGTTTGTAATAACTTAGTTTGTATTTTGTGTGAATTTGAATTTATACTACTTACTTGAAGAGCAAGGAAGCTGACCTAGTTTATATTTGTTCAAGTTTGAACCAGAACGAGCAGGATGATTGGATATTTTTGTTTTCCCTTTGTAGACTCGTAGTTATATAGAATTAGCACATCTCTATAAATACCCATCATTTGCTTCTAATCTTTGATACTGTGTTTTTATTCTTTTCAATTGGGCCCCTAAAGGCACAAAACCTTCAAATTCAGGAACCATAGATGATTTTCTGCCAAAGATCTCTATTGATTAAGCGAAAAATACTTATGGTTAAATTTTCAAAATTCCTTATATTGCCCATAAAGTGCGGAACAACAAAATTAATAAAAGCAGGGGTAAAAATGTACAATGCAAGTAGTTATCTGATAATCGTTCCACTTATCCACAAAACGATTGATAAAACAACTGGTGGATCAATCTATTTTCTTTTCTCTAGCCACGAGGAAGCGGAAGATCATATAATGATGAACAGTTTGTTCTTAATGCAAGAAGCAATGGAAATGTCTGTTCTTATTCTAGATCTCGATGGTGAATAGATAGTTTCTCATCCAATTTTCCAATCTCTTTTGGATTAGGAGTTTATGGGATTGATATTGTACGCTATCAACGACAATATTTGGTTAATGGTAATAAACATTGAAGTGCAATTATAGTCATTAGACTACACATTTACACCCATTATGATCGATGAAGGTTATTTGGTCTGTTCATGTGATTTCAATTAATTTCTTCTTCTGGTGTGAGGTGTTGTAATTTGCCAATTTTATTAAATTTCCCCTTCTAATGTGTGATTCAGTTGTTTTGTGCCTATTTTGATTCTTGATTTCATAAGTGGAGAAAACCAATGAATAGCCTCGTCACAGTAGCACTCGTCTCTATCACAATAGCCTATTTCGATCCCTTAAGGCAGTCGCACTCGTCTCCTCTCTCTCGTCACAGTAGCACCTGATTGGCACATCCGCCTCGTTCAGATCTCACAACCAAATCTGGTTGCCACCTCCGCCGAGCCTCGAGATCACCGACAATAGCAGCTGGTATGGTATTTCGACTGCTACTCTGTTTGCTTTCAATTTGGTATGCAGTAACAAATTAAAGGATCTAGAATTTAGATTATTTGTTTTTGATATACAGTAGCAGCATATTTGACTTGTTTGTGAATGTTGTTTGTGTTTTTTTACTTCATATTTTCTAGGACTGCTACCAGGTTTTCAGGATTGCTTATACATTTTCGCTTTGTGCATGCTAATACGTTTTCTTGGACTGTTGCTACTTTTTTGGAGATGTTTATTGTGTTTTTTTTACTGTCAATGTGTTTGCACGACACTACTACTGCAATTTCTGTTCTGGTGTGCTAATTGCTGGAATGTGTGCTTCTACATTTATGTATACAGTTTAATGGTCTAGAATTTACGGTTAAATATATTTACTATCTATTGGATAGTTGTGGAGGGCGATGCCTGAGATCCTTTCATGCAACTGTAAAGCACGGCAAAGATTTTAATTGTGAATATCTTAGATTAACTCAGGATGAAGTAGATGTATGCTCCTCTTTTAAAGTTTTGATCCATGTCAAGCTTATTTCTTAAAAGTCGTCGTTTTGACCTTTCATGCAACTGTAAAGCACGGCAAGGATTTTAATTGTGAATATCTTAGATTAACTCAGGATGAAGTAGATGTATGCTCCTCTTTTAAAGTTTTGATCCATGTCAAGCTTATTTCTTAAAAGTCGTCGTTTTGATACTTTGAATTTGACAGGCAATTCGAAAACTTGATTTCTACCGCAACAACTGTCAATATGAACAACATCAGTGCCATGCTTGTGGGAAAATTAGGCTCCTCATACAAATCTCAGCTTGGTTGAATTCAAAGACACTACTTTCTCCTCCATCCTCCAGAGTCTGTACGTAACGGTTAGTGGTTCAAATTAATGTCTTTGTCCTGGAGAAAACCATCTGCTTAAAATTTAATGATCCATTGTTCACTAGCTTGTAAGCATCTTTATTGAAAGATTAGATGGAGCTATTACGAGTATGTAGTTTCCATTTTGGTTGTTGCTGCTCAAGATGTCAATGAAAGTTTCTTTTATCAAAAGGAAGTAATGAAGTATTACACTACAAATTTTCTTAGGTCCCATGCTGTTCTGCAATGTGTGGTCATTTTTATCATCCTCGTTGTATTGCAAAAGTTAATCTATAATGAGACTAGAGTTGCTGCTGAAGAATTCGAGAAAAGAATATTGCTGGTGGAATCTTTTGCATGTCCGATTCACAATTGTTGGGAATGTAAGCAATGAGAGAATATAAAGGATCTTGAATTGCAGTTTGCCGTATGTAGGTGCTATCCTACATCCTACCACCGGAAATGTTTGCCAAGGTGCTGCTGTCTTAAATACTGTTCTGCATTATTGTCCTCCAACTTGGCTTTTGTAGGATCATAGTATTTTATCATGTCTAGTTGGTTGATGCTATTGAATAGTGTTTACCAGGGACATTCATTTTGCAAAAGATGATGAGAATATGGAGAGAAGAGTTTGGAAAGGTCTATTACCTGACTGTGTGCTAGTATATTGCACGTTAGTAGTTTTGTTCAGTTGTTTTTTTATCATTAATTTGTTTGCTATAGTTTTGCTTAATATTTTTGTGTTCTCCTATGAATATTGTTACTGCATTTTTTGTTCAAGGACTGCTACTGTACTTTTGGTTCGAGGAATGCTACTACGTTTTAGAAATTGGTACTGTATTTGCAGTTTGAGGACTTCTACTACGTTTTTGAGACTGCTACTGCATTTTCGATTCGAGGACTGCTACTATGTTTTTGAGATTGTTATTGCATTTTCGGTTATTTTCGGTTCGAGGACTGTTATTACGTTTTTGGGACTGCTACTACATTTTCAGTTATTTTCGGTTCGAGGACTGTTACTACGGTTGTGAGACTGTTACTGTATTTTCGAATTTTTAGTTCGAGGACTGTTATTATGTTATCGGGTTGAAAAATGTTATGAAATATGTATCAAAATTGTTACTAAGTTTGTATCGAAATTGTTACTCAATTTATATCGGAACCTTCAGTGAATTTGTATCAAAATTACTATTAAATCTGTGTGAATTGATATTGAATATTTATTGATAGTGTTAATAAATTGAATAATCAATTCAAGTTTAAAAAATTTGAATAATGAACAAATAATCAAATTAAAAAGTATTAAAAAAATTAAGTAATTTTGGATAAAATAATTTTTTTAAAAAGAAAAAAAACTAAACAAATAATTTTAATTAATTTTAGATAAATATTTTTTTTGAAAATAAATAATAAAAAAATTAAATACACACAAAAAGATAAGGTAGGATATAAAATTAAATTTACATCTGCTACATGGTAGCCTACAAGCAACTTATACTTATTTGTGAGATTTTGTCCATGATTGTCCAAATTAAGGAGCTTTGTCATAATATATATTTGGCTTCTCATATCTGTTCTTTAGTGTAACTTGCTATAGAAAAAAGCCATAAGAAGCAAGTCATTAACATCACAATGGACTTGTACACAGAAAAAAGAGAAAAAACACCACAATGAACCTTTATTAGAGTATCTCCAAAAAATTATATAAAATTTTTCTATTATAAAATATCATAATCTAAAATCTCTATAAAAAAAATAACCTTTAACTCCAACGGATTCTCTATCCCATTATCTATAATTTGATGTTTTTAATTCATAATTTAATGAATATATCTCTATTTTAATTAAAAAAAATTGTTTATTTGTGTTTTCAATTAAAAGAGAGAATGATCAAGAAGAGAGAAGAGAGAAAATTATGAAGTTTTCTGTAAGTTCACCAGCGAACCGCACCACTATCGAATTAATGAGGTGGTTGCAAGTTGAGCAACCAAACTGTCCAAATATACTGCACCGCACCACATTTAATTTTTTATATATATAATGTAATGTTTCATTATGTTTATATTTCATTGGTATATTTAATAGAGATCTACCTCTATTTAATTTTGATTTTAACAATTTAAAAGTGAGAATAAGACAAGCTTGACCCAAAATTATAATAGTATAAAAATATCGAAACTATTAAACCCTTTGGTCACTTGTTTTCTTCACAGTTATAGGATTTGCAAAATAAATATAAAAGACGCAATACTCACGTCTCCATTTTCACCACAACTAAGTTAGTTATTATGTAATATTTAAATTGTTGATATTCTTAGACATTGATTATGTAATATTCAAAATTTTAGATTTAGTTGTTATTTTAAAATTACTAAATATCAATTAAATACCGAAATCGATGCGGAGCTCCGAAATGTGCGTACACCGAATAAGTAAAGCAGTTGTAGTTTACATTTTTAGCAAATCACACCAAGTGAGGTGGTTGCGGTTTGAGTTTCAAACCATACCGATTTAACTCGCTCCCACCACTATGCTTCACTTCCATTATTGCCAAGTTTATGCTTTTTCTTGATCATATTGGAAAATCTTTATTGAAAAACATCCGATATTGGTAAGCAATCAGGAATGACAATTGGAGGAATTAGAAAAGAAATGGACCCTAGAAGAAACTAGAAAAGAAAAGAAAAGGAAAAAATGTATGAAAAAAAGAAGAAAAATAAAGGTAAGAACCGCGCTCATAGTAGCGTGGAAGCAGAAAAAACAATTCTTTTTTCAACAAGACGGGAAAAACCTGCGTCGCTATAAGCACCAACTTCCTTCTTTCCCTCCTCTTCTCTCTTTTCACTCTCTCTCACTTTTCCGAATATCTGCGATTCTAATACCGAATCAAAATGTCGTCTAATGTGGAAGACCTTGTGGAGGACTCCATGGATCCCGTCGACGAAGCTAATGGGGATTCCTTTTACAGAGTCAAGCAGCGTTTTAAAGACCGATCTAAGGTAAAAAAAAAAAAAAAAAAAAAAACATGCCCAGATGCTCACCTTTTCATTTTTAGCAACCGAAATTCGTCGTTCTGGTTCGTTTTGGATTGTGGGTTGTGTTTGTTTGTAGTTTTTGTGACGGCCACGCGCCGCCGCCCGCGGCAGAGTTCCGGCAAGTCAAAAATCTTAATTTTTCTGTGGGATTTCCGGGATGGTTTATAAGTTATTTTTTGCGCGTTTTATCGAATTCTGAAATTAAACGAACCTGTTATTTATTCAGGAAACCGCGAGAGAGATTTTGGTGAGGGAACTTCCACCGGACCTTCGAGCTAGCTGCATTCTGTGAGTGGACAATTTATTTTCATTGATTGAAATGCGTGTCCTGATTATCCATTTTATGATTATGCACGTACAAGTATACATTTACGATTATGCATTTATGATTATATGTCGTACAAGTACGCATTTACGATTATGCATGTGGATGGAAACAAATATGATTTATTTTACACAGAGTACAGTCTCAGAGGTAGTAGTGGCATCGATGCACTGGCATGCTCGGCTGATCCCCGAGATGGTCCGGGGGACAGAGTCTTGACCCGAAGTCTTTCTGACTATTTAATCACGTGTGGATCTGAGATCTTGTGATTTAGACTATACTGAGGCAGAGGTGTCCGAAAGTGGGACCCCGCGGTTTTTAGACTCGCATCATGTTTATTTGCATATATATTGTGAAAGGCATGTTATATTTATTGCTATCAGTTTAAAAACAAAAGTTTATTTGCCTTCCCTAGGATTTTTGGTTTCCTTCTTGCCCAGTTTGCAGTTTCTATCCTGTGGTTGTGCATCGTCGTCGGAGGTCTAGAGTTCAAGTCACCGTTCTTTTATTGTAGGTTCCTAGTTTAACCTACTAGCTTTATATATTTATAAATTAGAAGTCGCTCTGAGTATTATGTTAGTTTATTTCTTTTGTAATGCTTTTTGAGTACTTGCTGAATTTTGAATAAATAGTGTAAAGAAATACTTTTACTGTTATTCAGTAGTTTGTGAATTTGAGAAATCCGGATGGGAATTGGCGTCCCACGGTTTGGCTTTTTTGGACTATTTGGAAGTGTGTTTTCATTACAGGTTTTTGGTTTACTCATTTTATAAGTAAACTCTGGCGAAATTTTTTAAAAGGTTGTAGTGTTGTTAGGATCTAATTCCGGTTTAGACAACTGAATCGGGGTTGGGTTCTTTCAAATCATGCCACCAATGCAAGAAACATAATGAAAATGCAAGAGGAAACTATTTTGGATCTAGATAACTGTATATAAATATGAAGTGATCAATTAGTCATTGTTGTTAGATATGTCAACCAATTCATCATACTGGTAATAAACTTATAACTAGTTGGATAGTCATGTCAACCAGTGATCTTGACAATTCTTTATATCACTATGACCTTTATACATCATTTAAATAGATGATAGTACTTTGTTGAGTGTCTGTTTAGTTAAAATTTGTATGAACACTTGTTTTTTCAGTGTGACGTGAGAAGTGCCAAAAAACAGCAGCTGTACATGCAAAAGGGCATTGATGCTGTCCAGATTCAATGGGTAGACCATCTTATCCAGATTCGGGATTCGAATTAGCTAGCTCCTTCGATTTAGGCTATAAAAATAAGATCACACCTTTTTTTGTAAACAATGAATGTATGGGTGATCGATAACTATGTAGCATTTTGAATTTGTCGATCATGTGATTGTGTTGATCTAGCTAGGTATGCTGACTACTTAATAATTTCACTACCTAGCTAGCTATTGTATGTGTTCTTTTTTGCATAAACAGATGCTTTAGCTATTGTGTTTTCTCTTTAATTATGTGTATTAGTAGCAAATGAATAATAACTTTGTCATATATATATATTATATTTCCAGCAAATGATTTGTGAGCAAATAATTTGTGATGAGTGACCAATGATTTGTGACGAATGACCAGTGATGGTAAATGATGTCTGAGCATAATTTAAGACATATATCAAGTCAAATTCCTATTGTTCTGATTTTTACACTTCAAAAAGTACACAAAAGCTGCAGTTCTTTAATACCTTACACAACAAAAATTCCACATTTTCTATTGTTTCATGCACCACGTAACATCATAAATTACTAGACATCTGTAGTTTTAAGAAATTTCCAACAACAAAAGTATAAAAGTTCCGTAGTATATGAAAACTCGGATAACACTTCACACACCAGAATTGATATAAACATGCATGTTAATTTAGTACATTAGAAACTTCAGAATATAAAAGGTAAATGTAAGTTGACAACATAACGAACAACAGAAGATAAAATATTTGTTGTTGTTCTTGTTGGTCACTGATAACTTCTAACAACAGACAAGATTAATATATGTGGTCTGAAGAGAATTGAATGTATAAAGCACAAAATGCATAATATTTTCATTGTCGACAAACAACATAAGTTTATAAGTCCTGTTGTTGGCAATTATTTAAAATAACATAAATTTTCTATTGTCCAAGACCCCAGCACTCGACAACGCAATAAACAACAGATTTGAACCTATCTAATAACAGAATAGTTATGTTGTCTATCGACCTCTTTTTTCTAATGTAAGAGTATATAGTGCAACTTTGTTGCTTTTAATTTATTACTCATGTTCTACGAGTAATGTAGTCTGATTATGAAAGCATGATTTCCTTTTTTTGACAATGCTAAATACAAGAGCCATGTTTATATATATTGATATTACTAAACAATACCTTTTGTTTGTATGTCGTTGTTATATAATCAATCTTTTCGTTAACAATTGTTTATATTAGGGAGTCTTTCTCTAAATCCCAAGAATAAGTCCATCGTCGATCAACTCGCAACTGCAACTCAGACCTTCGCCGATCGGTTCAACTTCGACATAAAGGGGAAACTAAATTATTCGAACTACTTTTCAATCTTGAAGTAAGTTTTTACAATAACTATTCTCTTTCAACTAGGACTAAGGTATACATTTCAAGTTTATAATGTTTCTGTTTTTAATTGTAAATTTGTTTATGCAAAATCAGTTGAGGTAAATTGAGTGTCAGTTTAAGGTTTCGATAGGATTTGAGATAAACTGAGTGTCAGTTGAGGGTCAACTAATACTCAATTTATGGTCAACCGAGTATCAAATTAGGGTTAACTAACACTGAGTTTGGACCTCAATTGGGTTTCAAAAATTATATTCGACTTATTTTTGTTTTCTGTTAATAACAAGGATGTCGTCGTTGTCGTCCGAAAGAACAGACAATGAAATGTTTGATGTCGATAGCGGGAGAAAAGATCCAACAATAAGAGATCTAATTGTGAGAGAAAACCTGAAACCTGTGCACAAAAAAAAGGAAGAGGGAATATGAAGGGAAGGGAAAGGAACCCATGAAGTAGAGCTCCCCTATGCAGAAGGAGAAGAAGACATCGAAGAAGCTGAAAGCAGACGGAAAGTAGCTGAAAATAATAGCATCACAAGAGAAGGAACCAACAATTAGATACTTGCAACAGAGATGTGGACTCACATCATTCTACAAGATGCTTCAACTAATGCAGATACCTAAGGCGATGTGGGATCATCTGAAAAATACCATATTCTGGTCAATGTTTGAGCCGTTTCAGAATCGGACAGTAACATTAGACCAACTAATGAAGAATGAAGTGTATTTGGAGATTATTCTTAACCACTACGACAATGAAGGGAAGTAACTCATCTTTGGGTCTAAGGAAATGAAGATGACAGAAGAGTTTGTGCAACAGCTCCTTGGTTTGTCGACTGAAGGGGTCGTCTTTGATGGAAACCTTAGGAAAAAGGACATGCAATTCAATTCTTCCATCTTTACTGACATCGGCAAGAAATAGAGTTTAGAGAAGAAAAAAAACATAGAGAGTTGAAAAGAGGATACAAGGCAGATCCAAAAAAGATAGCATCCCTGCTCCTAATGTATCTGTGTCTTACATTCTTTTTCCCAAAATCGACGCCGAGAATCAGTTTAAATATAGTAGAAATATACGAAGCCCTTGACACCATCAACAACTACAATTGGTGTGCATCCACTCTGAAATTCTTGCACGGTGGCCTAAAGATGAAAAAAGGGAGAAGCAACAACATATCAGGGATGCTTACTTCTCATCTATGTAAGTTCTACACAACTGTTTTGTTTACTTTTCTAATCACTTATTCCATAATTACTTGACATTATATACTGACTAATAAATAACATCAATATCATTTGTGTTTGTAGTACTGGTTCTTGGAGAACACCGCTGCCAAGAAGATGTTCAGCGAGAA
Organism: Geum urbanum; assembly: GCA_946800695.1. NCBI lineage: Eukaryota > Viridiplantae > Streptophyta > Magnoliopsida > Rosales > Rosaceae > Geum > Geum urbanum. The sequence continues at coordinate 9,522,494 of OX326997.1, forward strand.
AGAGACAAAGAAACCAGCATTCCTCCGATGGAACATCAAAGAAATATTTAACTGGAAAGAGGTGGCCAGAAACCCAACACTTGTAAAAGAACTGATCCGCAAAGGTCGGTCATGGGATGATCAAGTCATCAACTTGTCCGACTATGAGGATGAAGATGTGACTGACAAACAAGCAATTACTTGATTGAACATATGTGTAAGTTTCTGATACTGATTTGCTATTCAATTTCTGTAAGACTCTTAGTTTCGGCACAATAAAAACTAAATTGATACTCAGTTGAGGGTCAACTGGATGTTAGTTGAGGATGAACTTATATTAAATTAAGGTTACTCTTTAGTTGTTTTTTGTTCTATTTTAGAAACTTATTGTTATATTATTCCCTTCTTGATTACAAGTCCCACAAGCAAACTAGGAGGTTAAACAATTGAACAGTGAGCTGACTAGCAAACTTCACAATCTCATCGATCAGTTGAGCAAGAATGATGACTGAGAGCATATCCAAAACAAGTATGAGAATCTGCTCATAACTTCAAACACTCTTTCGAAGCATTCAACAGAACTTTGGAGAAAACTTGACAAAGCCGATGAGCAGATCTTGAAATGGCATCTGAGATGGATCGAAAGGATAAACAAAACAGGTCATTCAGGAATCAAGTTACGGTGCTCAAAAGTCAGTTGAAAAGTGTGGCAGTGGAGTAAAGATGCTTGTCAATCATCAAGGGATGTGGACAATGTAGACAAAGATGAAGGTCAAATAGACAATGAAGCACAAATGAATATCAGCCAAGAGGAACAAGTAGAGAAGACCGTGCCTGTAAAAGACGAGGTAGTAGAGAAGACTGTGGTTAAAATGGATGAGGTGGTGGAAAATATCCCTGGGCCAAAAAAGGAGAAGAATGAAGATGTTGATCAGTCACCGAGGATGGAGGATAGATGTAAAGGAAATGAAGGGCAGTCCCCGGTGAATGAGAATATCAATATCACTTTGTTTCTGACACAGTAGACAACGGTTCAAGGAGATGAGACTGTCGATAAAATGGTTGAAAAGCCTCAGAATGTTGGAGTTAGTTCAATAAAGAGGGGTGTCAAGCAGTACAAGAGAATTGGCACAAAAAAATTCCAAGATGTGGAAAACTACTGCTATGACACGCCTGAGGAAGCGAAGAAGAGACCGGAGAAGAAAAAAAAAGAGCCAGCAATGAAAGCGAACAAGGAGATGAAAGTGGTTTCCAAAGTGTGCGAATTTGAGGCTATCAATAAGAAAAAAGCCACGTGGATACTCCGAATTGAAGAAGAGCAACTCCAAATCAAGAATTTCTTTGAGACAAACAAAGATGTAGCCCTAGAGTAAGTTACTTACCTGTTATTTCAATTCAGATTACTCAAAAGAGTTTCAATTGAAGCTCAACTGATACTCAATTGAAGTTCAACTGAGGTAAGTTCTTACCTATTATTACAATTTAGATTACTCAAAAGAGTCTCAGTTGAGCCTCAACTGACAGTTGAAGGTCAACTTAGTGTCAGTTAAGGGTCAACTAATAATCAGCCATTCTCAATTACTAAATTATGTTTTGTGTTTCTGCAGCTTCACCTACTGGTGTTTGACTATTAATGATGGAGTCTCTGTCAGTATTCAAGATATCATAGACCTCATCAATGAAAATTTCATAGAAGTTGTTGTATGTTTCTTTGTTGTTGTTGTTGTTGTTGTTGTTGTTGTTGTTGTTGTTGTTGTTGTTGTTGTTGAAATCTATATGTGTCTTTCTATCACAGGTAATAGAAGGTTAGAAGGAGAAGATAGAATCTGATTTCAACTTCAAATACCCTGTACTTAGCATCTATGCCACAATAAGTAACAATCAAAATTTGTTGAAAAGCTCTTTAGTTTTCTTATTCATTCGTAAAATATGGTTTTTGGCTCTTTTATAGGGTTTCATCATTGACCATGAAAAGGAGGTGCTGAAGTTCAAACAGAAGGGGAAGAGTATGTGTGACCTAGATTTCAAAGGGTTCAAGAATCTCATATATCTTCAATTCAACATGAAGCTACTGGAAGCATTTGCTCATGAACTCATCTTCATTCCAGTAAACCATTCTCAAGATAACCACTTCTCCTTGATGGTGATTAACAACATACTAGTGCACATCTTCCACTTCAACTCACACAAATTCCATTAAATAATTACAAACCTGGCCACAAGTACCATAAGAATATGGAATTCATAGTAAGTTTTTTGTTCTTTCCAAGTGTCAGCTTTACATCAACTAAGTGTTAGTTTAACATCAAGTGAGAGGTCTTGAACTTATATTTTTGTTCATCTTAATTGAATTGAGGAAACACATTGGTTTATTCTTGGAAGAGATCCACAATTCAGTATTGTTCAAAGATATAGACAATCAAGATTTGGAAAATACCATAGAGGTTGCTACCAAAGTCGATGATGAAGGCGAACTTGTTTTTGAAATGCGTCCAATAGAAGAGATGGAGATAATATCAAAGAACTTCATCATCGAAAAAGGAGCTCGACTAGAGAAATACAAATTTTGTGAAGTACTGGATTGCATTGAGAAAAATCAAGGATCATAAGTACAAGGCTCTTATATTTTGTTGTCAACTAATAAACAGATCCGAAAAAATGTTTTACAAAAATAGAATGACTAAAATGAATGAATTTGCAGGTTAGATTGTGGCGCATATGTTTTTCATTTCCTCGAGGCGCTTGGATTCGGACGAGATCCTACCAATGCTGAAGCGGACCAGATGAAAGCTAAGATTATCAGATACTTCATGCAAACTAGAGAATCTAACGAAAAATTATTTCAAGAATGCCTGAAATGAAAGAATTTTACAAATGTAGAATGTATTAGGGGATTTTTTTTTTATCTTGACAGAATTCTAGTTTTTGACTTTGAATTGTACTTGATAATTTAAATTTAACTAGAATGAATTAATGATGTGTGAATTTATCAGATTGAACAGAATTTGGTATGAATGTTGAGCTACTTCTGTTTTTCTTCCATATTTGAACTAACCCTCTTTGTTTTTTTGTTTCAAAACAAGCGTTACAAAATTTTAATGTAATTATACTCATTGTTTTCATTACAAAGAAGAAAAGGTAGTGGTGTTAGGTTCAAACTCTACTACCACGTTTTTCTTAGACAGATTTTTTTAGAACTTTAATTGATTTGGTGAATTAGTGTTTACTGACAATTAGAGCATATATTTTTATGTTCATGTGTACATTTTAGCAATGATTTAATTTGTATCTTACTTAAATAATATTTTTTATGTGAAGGCATGCAAATGGACATAAGATGGAGAAGATATAAGTCTTGTTGACAGTGCCACCACACATACGATTCTTCACAATCGAAAATATTTCTCCTTCTTAGTACCTTATAAAACTAATGTGACAACTATATCAGTTCTTGTAGACTTAGTTGAAGGCTCTGGAAAAGTCCACATTAGTCTTTCAAATGGAACACAATTGTCCATTGCAGAGTCTTTGTACTCTCCTAGATCCAGAAGGAATCTACTAAGTTTTAAGGATATCCGTTTAAATGGATTTCAACTCCAAACCACAAATGACAAGAATGTGGAATATCTTTGCATTACTTCCAATGAATGCAGCCAAATGTGCATATTTGAAAAGATAGTTAGGATATCATCTGGTTTGTACTATACAACCATTAAGTCTATTGAGGCATACCATGTCATGAACCAAAATTTCAATGACAAAAACACATTTATGCTTTGGCATGACCGTTTAGGTCACTCTAGATCCACCATGATGCGTAGGATCATTACAAACTCCAATGGGCATCCATTGTCGACCAAGAATATCATCTTGCCAAGCGACGATTCTTGTCAAGCTTGCTTTCAAGGAAAATTGGTCATTAGACCCTGTTATGCAAATGTTGACACTAAATCCCCATCCTTTCTAAAAAGAATACAAGGGGACATTTGTGGTTTTATTCAACCATCTTACGGTCCATATAGATATTTTATGGTTTTAGTTGATGCATCGATAAGATAGTCAAATGTTTGCCTCTTGTTTACACGAACGAGGTTTTTACCAAACTTCTGGCACAAATAATAAAGTTACGAGCACAATTCCCAGACTATCCAATAAAGTCCATCAGATTAAACAATGCATGTTAGTTTACATCTCAGACATTTGTTGATTATTGCATGTCTTTAGGAATAGAAGTTGAACATTCGGTTCCACATATTCACACTCAAAATGGATTGACTGAGGCTTTCATGAAGCGCCTTCAGATAATTGCACGCATTTTGCTTATGAAATCAAAGATCCATGTTCATGCATGGGGACATGCAATATTACATGAACATTAGTTCGTTTGAGGCCCGCAAGCAACCACAAGTATTTCCCATTACAACTTGCTACTGGGACCCAATCCAATATTTCCCATCTTAGTATTTCTGGTTGCGCTATTTATGTGCCTATTGAACCGCCAAAACGTTCAAAAATGGGCCATCAACGACGATTGTGAATCTATATCGGTTTTGATTCACCATCCATAATTCTATATCTTGAACCCTTGACGGGTGACAAGTTTCGTGCACCGTTTGCAAATTGTCATTTTGTTGTTATCATTCTGTGTAAGTAATCTTTGGTCAAATATTCTCGGTTCTTCATTTTTCGTTGTTTCTAAGCAGTTTGCATGTTCGTTTTCGTGATTCGTATCTATGCTTTTTTAAATTTTGAAATGTTGTTATTGACATTTTTCTAGGGTTTTCAGTTTGAGTTTCGGTGTTTTTGCAATTTTTTTCATGTTTTTTTTGTAGATGTTATGTTTTTTCTAAAGGCTTTTTGGTTGTTGTTGTTGTTGTCGTTGTGTTTGTGATAGAAGACTTTTTTATGGATATCTGTTTAAGTATCTATCTGGATATCATTTCCTTTTGCTTACATGATTTTTAGTGTGTTATGCGTCTAAGTATTGGTTATCTGGGTCAGAGCTGAAAGTAAAGATGATGCATGAACGTCTTTTTGAAAGGTTTGTTCAAGGTTTTGGGCAACAGTAGCAAGCTGTTGTTCCCAATCCTAGTGTTTGATAAAAGTGTGTCATGTTAGTCTCATTTGACTCACTTAGAAAGAATGCAAAGTCGATAAACAACCTGCACTTTTTGGAAGCACTAAAAACGGTAATATTTATTCTCTCTTCCTACTTTTCATTTCTTTTTCTTTTCCGAAATTTTAGTATTTATAGTTTACAGATACATTGACAGATAGTTTACTGTATTGATGTAGGTTCGTTTGGTGTATATGTGGATGGATTCTGTCAGGGATGTAAGTGATGATATGCTATCACTCAGTGTTTGGATGTTGGTAGATGACCTCAGAGCACCAACAAGAAACTGATGATGAGAAATCCAAATATACGAAAATGAATGCAAAGGCATTCAGTGGGTGAAAGATAAGAAGTTAGATTTTGACATAATACATGCGCAGTCCATCAACAGTTCTCAAAAACTTTCTGACCTTGATTGCGGAATTTTTGTTTGCTACATCATGCATCACATAACTCTCGGCAAGGAAATAAAACAAATTCTGAATCGTGAGGATGTGACTCGATTCAAAGTCAAATTGTTAGAATTATTTATGAATTATGATCTTTCATGAGTATCATAGAACAAGTAGAAGGAATGAATCAACTCATGAACTATTGCAGGAGAATAATAATCAATGTGTACATTTTGTTGTAGTGTGAACATTGTTGATGTATCAAATCGACTAGTTGGTGGTTAGTGGTCAAGTCGAATCTGACTAAGCAGTATGAGAGATTGTATTGCTAAACTTGCTAAATCCCCGTTACACTTTGATGGTACATAAAGGTTTGTTAATTCTACCTTTTTGCTCTGTTATGAAGGCTAGTTTCACCTTACAATCACCAAGCACATATATTTAAGAAACATAAACGAAATGAATTTCCCTGAAATCCAAAATCCAGAAAGCAAAACCAAAGCATAAACAAAAGGGGGCACAAGCTAACAAGTGCCACTACATTGATACAAAAAGCTCAGCTCACTTGGACGACTTAGATTTCAAAAAATCCTGGAGAACATCCATGACAGCCCCGAACTCCGCCCTGACCTCCGTCACCGGATTGGCCAACCGGCAAGCCATCTCTGGTATGGCCTTCGAGTGATAATCAATTTTAGACTGCGTAAACTTCAAACCGTGTGCCGTACTAACAACCACTGTCCGATCACCTGCTCCAATCACCCCACTCTTCCTCAGCTTCTTCAATGCTGTCAGCGCAACCCCTGTGTGAGGGCATATGAACATCCCCGTGGAATCAGCTTGTGCCATTGCGTCCATAAGCTCCTCCTCAGTAGCTTCCTCCACAATCCCATCACAGCTCTTCAGCGCATACACAGCTCTGTCAATTGAGACAGGGTCACCAATCTGTATCGCAGAGGCGAAAGTCGTCCCCGCTGTCACCGGCTTGAAATCCTTCCACCCTGACTTGTAATACAAGTAGAGCGGGTTAGCATTTGCTGCCTGAGCACAAACAAGCCTAGGCATTCTGTCCACAAGCCCCAACTCTTGGCACATTTTAAACCCTTTGTAAAAAGCATATATGTTCCCCAAATTGCCTCCGGGGATAATGACCCAATCCGGCACCTCCCAATCAAACTGCTGCAGAATCTCCACCGCCGCCGTCTTCTGCCCCTCCAGCCTCAGACTATTCAGCGAATTCGCCAAGTAAATCGGCAGCTCCGCCGTGACTTCCCTGATCAGCTTCATACAGCCGTCGAAATCGGTGTCTATGCTCAGCACGAAAGCCCCATTCGCAATCGGCTGGACCAATTGTGCCATGGAGATCTTGTTCGCCGGAAGAAACACTATGGAAGGGATCCCAGCTGAGGCGCAGTAGGCGGAGAGCGCGGCGGAGGTGTCGCCAGTGGAAGCGCAGCCGACTCCAACGACAGGTCGTTTGAGTTTTCGGAGACGATTGACCTGGCTAATGAGGACAGTCATCCCCAAATCTTTAAAGCTTCCGGTGTGGGAGATCCCGCAGTGCTTGACCCACAGATCGTTCATCCCAAGAAACTGCTTTCCGAATCGCTCGGCCCAGAAAAGGTTGGAGTTGCCTTCAAAAGCGGAGACGATGTCGTCGTCGTCGATCTCGGGTAGGACCCACTCCTTCTTGCTCCAGACGCCGGAGCCGTAAGGCCAGGAGGTGCGGCCCACGCGCGAGTCGAAGAGGCGTCGCCAGTACGCGCCGTCGAACTTGGCGAGTGCTTCCATGTCGTGCTGGACGTCGAGGAGGCCGCCGGAGCGGCTGCGGTAGACGATCTCGTCGAGCGAGTAGGACTCGTCGTCGGGGGAGGGGAGTCCTGAGTTGAAAGGGACGTACTTGGCGGAGAAGTTGTGCGGTGTGGGGCGGTGGCGACGCGCCTCGTCGCGGATGTTCTCATCGGCGGCGCGCGTGCGGAGTGGCGGAGGAGGGGAGCTGTTGTTGTTGTTACTTACGGCGGCGGCGGAGGGGTCGAATGTGGAGGTGCAGGTGACGGAGAAAGGGAGGCGTTTAGTGGTTGGGTTAGGGTATGAAACGGTGCGTTTAGGGGAGAGGGAGGGGTGGAGTAAGGAAGAGGAAGCCATGTTTCGAGAGGGAGGGAGGGAGGGGTGTGGCGGCGGTTATTTGGGTTTGGGTTTTAGGGACTCAGAATGGCTGACTGGTTGTGGTGTGGCTTTAAGTCAGGCTGAGAGGATGGGTACGTGTAGGGGCACCTGTCAGAATATCCACGTTTTAGTTCAAAGAACAAAAGGTGAAAGGGACCGATCTCTAAATCTGTAAATACTATGTCAGACTAAATAGTCAGCTTATTTTGAGTGAAAATATTCGACTTAAACAAAAAATATAATTGAAAAAATACAATTATTTATTTGTATTTTTCTAATCATAATTTTTGAAATAAAAAATTAAAAATAAACCGTTTTAATTATTTTATCACACATTAATTTCATCAAAATAATTGAAAATAAACAATTTTAAGTCATCAAATTTAATCCCAAACATAACATAAATGGTGTGGAGCTGATATTTTCAGTTTAGATATTTCGCTTGGATAATCGACCTCCACTATCGTTTTGAGGGCTTTAAATCTCTCGTGCGGTTTGTGATGTGAAGGTTCGTTGTGTTATTACACTTGTACCATTCTTAGGCCCTATGTTACTTAAAACTCAGATCTTTTGTAAACTCAAGCAAAAAGTGTTTAGTGTTTAGGCTCACAATATAATCGTTCAATTTCTAATTACCATAGACTATTCCATCGATAATGTACTTATAATAATTCTTATGAGGTTTAAGCATAGTTCGTGTAAGAATAGATTACATGTTTTTGAGAATCATTTGATGTAATCATCTTACATTCCAGCAACATAATTTATATTCATTTGGATTCATATAAGGGAAAATTATTCAGATGATCACTCATGTATGAAATATTCTAAACTTTGTTCACTTATATATGGAAAATATCACTAAAGTCACTAAAAAACAACACCTTTGATCACTCTGTCTTTTTTTTAGGTAGCGCTAATTTCATTAAAGATAATAGCAATACAGAGCTTCACCGGATTACTCGGCATGATAAAAGGAATCCCTATAACATCACTATTGTGAAGCACGATTTAGATCTTAGACATCAAACCAGAGTAACACTAGACTAAAAAAATTCGGGAGCACAACTCCTTAACTGTCTAGATCTCAACGAACAAAACATTACAGGCTCCCACACCTTAAAATCCCTCGAGACAGACCCAACCCAAATGTGAACAAGGAATATGATCACTCTGTCTTTAACGGACGTTAAACACTTATTGACGTCGTTAAAAAGAAGCCATGTGTGATTCACATGCCATGTGTAAAGACTTTTGAGGAATTTTCTATTTTTTTTTTCATTTTTTTAGTCCTCTCTCTGAGTATTTTGCTCTCTTTTTTCGTCAAGAAGCTGAATTAAAATTGGAATGATTCTTCAGTATCAAAATTGGTGGAGATCGACCGCTGCCACTCCTACTATTTTGGCGAGTTTCACCCAATGGCGGATCCAGGATTAAAATGTCACCGGAGTTAATTTTTTTATTTGTCACAAATTTTTCACAGTACAACAAAAAAAAATTAATCAAAAAAGAAAAAAAGAGGGGAAAAAAGAGACGAAGATAAATAGCACCTACACGTGTGTAAATCTTTTCCAAAATATTGTTGAAATAAAACGTATAAGATGAATTAGATAAACTAAATGGTCAAATATGTGTGAGATAAGAATTGATGGAATAAAAAGAGGGGATGTGTTTTGGGATCGAACACAGTTTCCATAAATAGAATTTAAAAGGCTTACCACAATACCAGGATAACTTTCGTGTATTAATTCCAAACTATAAATTATATCTAGTAATTTTTTTTCTTCCAAAATTTATGTCCTGATAAGTCACTATGTAGATCCGCCATTGATTTCACCGAATTGAATCGGGATTTAGAGCTTGAAACCGAAGCCCATCAGATCTGAAACTCTCTTTTGCTGCGCCCAGGGTAGAAAATCTCGTCGGACATGATGTCCCTCACGTCGACCAACTTGCCGGTGAAGAAAATGAATCGAAAGTAGGGACTCACAGTGGGTTGGGTTTAGTAGAACTCGCACTGCCATCTCTATCCAGTTCTCTGATTAAAAAATGAAAATAGTTTTGTAATTCTCTGTGGATAGAGAGATGATGAGAGTGTTTGAGATGAAATTGAAAAACTACTCAAAAGCAAAATCTAAGCAGAGACTATTAGCAGCCAGAACATCCAAAATAGAGGCGGAGGGTGTGTCCACTGTCCACCCACTTCAAGTTTTTTTTTTCTCTCTCTCTCATGGTGAAAAGTGGTGGAGATCGTAAATCTCGGTAGCGAAGTAAGAAAATTGATAGTTAGGCCTGGGTTAATTGATTTGTTTGCCTTGAATATGTGCTTCCATTTTGATACTTGATTGGAAGCCCCTATTTCAGATAGTTTTATAACCACACCAACACATTGCAACTCAAGTTGCATAACCGTATCTACGAACCTATTTTTGGAATTCGATTCAACAAGCTTTGCAAATGATTCTTGGAAGTATGAGGCGTGGGTGGTGGCGAGCTCGCGACGACGCACGAAATAGGCTACTATTGGTCTAGGAGAGCACTCAGCATCGAGGGTGCAGTATTGTTGGAAATGGAGAGAGAAAAAAAATTGGAACCTTAATTTTTCAAAAAAATTCTCATAAATTGGCGCATGTATGACACTTGACCTGTTTTTAACAACATGATTAATTTTTTAACATTCGTTAAAGACGGAGTGATCAAAATGACTAACGGTTTTACTTTTTAGCGACTTTAGTGATATTTCACTACTAGAAAAAGTATTTCAGACATCGGTTCAGAACCGATGTAAAAAATCATACCAGACCGATGTCTTAGTGGGTGATGTAAAAGATCGGAAAAATGGGACATCGGTTAGGAACTGATGTCAAAGGTTACAATAGACACCGGTTGCTTATGTACATCTCATTATTCCAGTGTGTGTAGGTACTTTCAAACATTCATATTTAGAGTGAAAGACCCAATGAAATCGAAGTCTACATTACAATTTATTACCTTTACATCGATATTCCATTTATAACCGATGTAAGATGTATGTTTTGACATCAGATTTTGTTTTTGTACCTGATGTTAAATATCGTTTTTGACATCAGATGTTGAGTTTGTACCTGATGTTAAAAACTATATTTGACATCAGATTTTGGGTTTTTTTTGTTCTAGTTCGTATCTTATACATCAGATGTTGAGTTTGTACCTGATGTTAAAAACTATATTTGACATCAGAATTTGGGTTGTTTTTGGTTTCCAGCTCTCATCTTATAAATCAAAATTCATTTTTTACCAAAAGTGCGCACATACAATAGTCATTCATCAAAATTCATGAACATCTATTTGTGCAAAATGGAACATACATAAGTAAAGACACTAGTCAAATATCACTATCGTACATGAACTGCCACCGAGCGAAGACTCTAATCTAACATACGAGAGCGACTGATATGATGTGCTGAGTGATACATTCATCGCCATCTTTCCCTTTGTCCAAACATAACTGATAATGGTCACACCGAGTGATTCTCTGTTTGAATACCAAAGTCACAGAAAAAGAAAACAAGGATTCCCAAATTTTGCCAAATAAACAAATATGAACATACCTTAGGGTCAGTCACCCATTTGCTACCAATCCATTCCATGTGGAGTCTAAGGTCAGACTTATTGAATTTCCTCGCAAGTTTTGAGAATCTAAAAGGGAGAGAAACAGCTCCTCCATTTCACAGCAATTCAATATACATATGACAAAATCATTCAAAATAACACATAAAATAGGAGTTTTCCATTTATAATATAATAAAAAAACATGACTAAGCTTCTAGTAGGTGTGCAATTCAGATTATACAACAACAATGCATTGTAACTTTCTCCAGTACTCACTGATTGAAACATTAGGACTCAATCATGAGAATGAAAATTACCAAAAACACCACGTTGAAACAGAGGGAAAATAAAGTAAGAAACACATAAACTATGAAAAGAGCTAAAAACTGTAAAGGGGACCACTCAGTAGAATAGCAGAAACCAAATTATATAGACCATGATATATCAGTTGCCTTCAGCTACGTAAAATCTGAGCATATTGAAGTTTGCCATCCTATTTCTGCATGTTGTTATTTCAATCACAAATAATGGTAATAATGGTGTTAGAATAAGATTACACTTTAACACAAAGTATAAGACCCATATAGCGGAGTCGTAGACTCCACCCATCTAGTTACCGAGTTATTTATTAGGTACCATAACTAGTGCAATGAATTTCCAAAAGAAGTTTGATTAAAGCCCAAAAGCTGCTTGTAAACAGATCACATATGATTCTAAACTGTGCTACATGGACATGCACAGAAACATACTTTCAATATATAAATACAGAGATCACTAACAACACAGATTGTGGTACATTTCGTAGTAATTCTGTACAGAAAAGTACATACCTCTCAACAAGCTAAAAGTTACACGTTCATCAATGAGCTTTTGTTGAGCAATATCAAGTCTCCCATTTACAAAATGCTTCTTGAGCTTGGCCCAATAACTCCCCACACATTATACCCATCAACAAGTAACACATGCACCGCATTCTCGAAACCCTGATTTGCACTGCAAAAAGTGCGAAGCAGCAATAAGAAGCTTGGAAAAAAATAAAAATACAAGATAAGATATGATATAGAAGAAAAGGGGAACCTGGCAGCAGAGAGAAGCATTACTAATAGAGAGAGGTGGTGGGATCACAGTAGAGTTCCGGGTCATCAGGGACGTCATCCTTGATCACCTTCTTTCTCCTGTATTTAGTAGAAACCTTTGGTGCACTAGTCTTTCGCTTTTGGAACTCCTGTATAAAATGATCAATCACATCGACATCATGAACGAAAATAATGCACTCTTATACTGGACCAAGTAACAGTTGTCCCCTGATGGAGCAACATATGTTGCTGGTATCCAAGAATACCAAATGCGAACTTTGTGTAGGTTCACTTCAATATCGATTTTAACAGGCACGAATCAGCTGAAGCATAACAAAGAATCTACCCAAATCAAAACTATCTTCAAATACATAGAGGTGACAATTGTATAAGAAAGAGAAACTACCTTGAAGGCTGCAAGTTTCATCCTGGAGAGATAACTACCTTCTCTCTTCCCTTGAATCCCTTGATAGCACAACTGACAAAGTAGTTTCCAGATGAGACGTCTTAGAAAAATAGTGTTTTCATGAATGTAAAACAGAGAGAATGAGCACATGCAAATGAAATTGAGGAAACTAAGCCGTGTGGTTAGTTATCTCTGTAATGCTTATTGGACATGCAAATATCCACTGAAAAGTTGGGAGTTACACCTCCTTTTTTGAGAACTTCTGTAGTAGCTTTGCAACACTATAAGTCTATCACATTAATGTCAATAAAAAATTCAAAATAATGTGTACTACATGACAAAGATGAAATGGAGATCATGTAACCCAAAACGTTAAATTGATAAACTTGCAGCCCATCATCATTCTTCAAGTATAAAGGAAAAATTGCCAACATTCTAAAAATTCCCTCTTTTGTTTTGGAACAGTTTCCGGGTTAATTAACGAAACTAAGGATGGTGGACTGAACAGAAAACCAACGAAGTAATTCGATGAGTTTGAAGAAACTACACCCGAGTTTCCTTGAGTCTCTAAATCTTTTCAACAACTTGTTCATCTTCAAAGACTTCATCTGTTTTTAATTCTTCAGTAGATGTTCTCTCAAAGAAAACTTCATCTGCTGTAAGGAGTTCAGCAGGCTTCCCCTTAAGGTAGAACAACACCACAAAATCTTCAAACCAAAGACCCTGGCCTCAAAGCCTGACCACATTATTATTAAAAGATTATTGAGCGCAATGTTTGAATGTATTAGCCAAACATACACAGCTCCTATTTATTTCGTATACAAATTAACAATTCATAATTCCATGAATATGACTATTTGATCTGGTGCTTTTAGATAGTACTCAATATAGCCTGTTGCAAATAGCATTCAACCGAAATAATCATAAAGCATTCATGAATTTGAGAAGTCTAATAAGTAAAACAGCTAATAATGACAGTGATGATTCCATGACCACTCACCGTTCCTGCAATGGAGTAGAAACCACCATGCAATATTAGTTAAGGGAAATTTAGCCACTCCAGATGTGGAACTGTTTTTTTTTGTGACATCAAGCACAAAACCGTCCTAGAAAGAAATAACATACAATAAAATTACAAACTAGGACACTAGATGTGGAAGTTTAAGCCATTGGTGAGTTGCAGACTTGAGATCACACGAAAGCAAAGCCTCATATCTCAAAGCCAAGCAACTCTGCAAGACAAACCGATTCATATACAATTTCAGATCCACAAAATCAACATTTCAAATCCGAACCCAATTTCAGATCCAATCAAACACGAAACTGAGACGATCTAAGAGGAAACATACCTCAACAACGCCGACGATAACGAAATTGCAAACGAGAAATTCGCGAACCAGAAGCTTCTCCTCGACACTCTTCTCGGAAATTTCTCGCAGAACGGAGAGATTCGGACCTCATGAACCGCTTCAAGCCGGATCGGACTTCCATGGACGACTTCACATCTTTCGTAACCGGAATCGATACCAGAATGCGAAGAGCCTCATGGTCGAATCTGCAAAAAACCGAAAATCCCTATCAGACGTACACAGAGCGAAATAGAGAGAAGAAGAAGTCGTCGTCTTGCGCTTGTCGTAGAGCTTGTCGGCGTATGTGTTGGAGGCAACCTAAGGCTGTGGTGGAGCGAGGTCTAGACGTCGGCTTTGCTCGGCGCTCAAACGACGCTCGATCTGGGAGAAGAAGATTTGCAGCGGCCTACTAGAGAGAGACTGGTTCAGGGCAAAGTGAGAGAGGAAGTCAGTGGTTTGTGAGAGAGAGAGAGAGGTCGAAAAAAACTAAGTAATATAACCCTAAGTTTTGGGAGGGAATGAAAATTTTGTTTCCCTCCAACATAACCCGCCCGACATTTAGGTTTTTTTTTCGCGCTTTCAAAAACCAATAATGGGATACCTAACATCAGTCTGACTTAAAACCGATGTAAATTATACAAATGACATCGGTTTTTAAAAATCTGATGTCTAAAAACTTTTTTACATCAGGGGTTTTTCCAACCGATGTTAAATGTGCGATGTCTAAAATACTTTTTCTAGTAGTGTTTGTCAGTAAACAAATTTTAGAATTTGTCATACATGAGTGATCATCCGAACAATTTTTCCTTCCTAGAAAACCAAAGTAAACTACTGCAATATGAAATCCATCGAGATTGTAACAATTCTTTTCGAATATTGTAGAGTTCCTAATAATTCAAAATAATCTTAATTAATTCTATATGTCCCCGAATTGTCAACAAATAAATCTATGTCCAACGGCCTAATTTCAAAATATTTCATGATGGGAAACCTACTCAGGAAAACCCTCCTCGGAATTCTTTGTGATCATTTTTGGGGTCACAAATAGTGCAAGTTGAACATACCTCAATATGAAGAAAATTTTCATCCAAAATGGATAAATTAAATTAGACGACTCCATACTAAATTGTACAAGTTACTTATATATCATTCGGAATATTCAGTTTGGCAAGAAAAATTGCATATTTTATATCCCCCTTGCATAGTAGCTTCATCTATCATGTCTTTAGAGCAATCAAACTACCTTTATTTTTATTTTTCTTATTTGTTGCTTTAAATAATAATAAGCTCAATTTGTTTGTGATCATATAATGTTGGCTCAAACCAGATAACTAACCCTCAAGTATGTATATAGTTTTCGTTTGCTTGAACATGGACGTTGAATGAGTTAAAACCCAAAAATCCTTGTTATGAGATTGACATCCCAACTGACACAACTTACAACCTACCTACCTAAAACCCTAACTCTCATGCTAAAAACCACAGTCAAATTTCATGTTGTTGAATTGGTCGGAAAAGTAAAGTATAAATGTGTATGGTTTGCATTACACAAATGGTCCATCTCTAGACTTGGCCCGTGAGGCCAACATTTTGGATAAGATGATGGTGACTATATAGGTTGTCTTGTGTCTAAGATAGTATGGATCAATTTTGTTGTTACCGACCACCATTAACATTGGGTGCGACTATTTTCACCATATAATTTTCTATGTTCACCCTATGTTCTATCTTTACCAAATATAATTTTAAAATATAAAAATTTAGTTCACCCTTCAATGGTACAAAACTACCATTTTTAGATTATGCACATATTAATATTGTCGGTAAAGGTCTACTGAATGATTTTTACACGTTTAAGTAGAACTCCACTGAAATTTGAAGTGTAATTTGGTAGGCACTTACCAAAACATGTTATGATTTCTTTCAGTAAAGGTTTACTGAACAATTTTCAGAAATTTTAGTAGAAACCTACCGAAATTTAAAATTTTCTTCGGTAGACCTTTACCGAATACAATAATTTTTTTTGGTAGGTATCTACCGAACAAAATTTTAAATTGTAAAATATAGTATTGCGGTGGGAAACAATAATAATTTCTTCGTTTTCATGCTCTAGATCATATCTTGTGTCTCCAAACATGTTAAAATGATATATTGAGGTATACAAATGCTTAATTAAAAAATTTTAGGGTTTAAGGGTGAAGTATGAATGAAAATATTAGTTATTATGGGATAGTCCTTTATTGTAATTTTAGCAAACTACTCTAAATGACACTTTAGAGAAATTAAATACACTTAAGGACAAAGTCCTTTATTTTAAACAGTAAATGACAAAATCTTACTAATAAGAACAAGTTGCTTATATGCTGCTATGTGGCAGGTACAAATTTACTTTAATACTCTGCCTTATTTTTTTGGTATTTAATGTTTATTTTATCCGAAAAGATTTAATATTTTTTTTTCAATATTTTTAGTCTGATTATTTTTTCATTCAAAATTTTTTTGTATTCAATTTTTTTTTCAACCTGAATTGATTATTCTCATTCAATATCACTATCAATAAAGATCAATACCTATCCAAACATAAATTTAATAGTAATTTCGATACAAATTGAGTAACAATTTCGATACAAACTCAATAGCAATTTTAATACACATTCCATAACATTTTTCAATACAATTCATTCCCTCAAATAATAATAGTAGTCCTCGATAATATAGTAGCAGTGCTCGAACTGAAAATGTAGTAGTAGTCCCAACAATCCAGTAGCAGTCCTCGAACTGAAAATATAATAGTAGTCCCAAAAATACAATAGCAGTCTTCAAACCGGAAATGCAGTAGTAGTCCCAAAAAACGCAATAGCAGTCTTCGAACTGAAAATGCAGTAGTAATTTTCAAATTGAAATACACTAATAACCCTTCCTAAAAATGCAGTATCAGTTCTTGAGACTTGGCAAAAAAAATCTGAAACAGTAGCATCAATAATTTTAAGTTGAGATACAGGACCTTTAGACTTAGCAATGTACAGAGATTATTGCTAAAAAAGCAAGAATCAATAACTGAAAAATATGACACTGCTACTGAAAAATAAAAAAACACTGCTACTGAAAAATCAAAAAATTTTGTTATTGAAAACTATGACACTGCTACAGTAAAATATGACACTACTACTGAAAATCAACAACCAAGAATACCCTTTTAAGCTTATATGTGAATTCAAAAAACGTTGTTATTGAAAATATTAATATAATAAGACACTACTATTGAAAAATAAAATAATACAACACTGCTACTTAAAAATCAAATAACACTGTAACTGAAAATCAACAACCAAGAATACCTTTCTAACCTTAGGTCAATTCAGAAAACGCTGCTACTAAAAACATTCAAAAGTGATATTAATTCTTCTAAAATTAACAACAACAAATGAATAGAAATCATAAAAATATAAAGCTACTACTGGAACATTCAAAATGTGAATAACTATGAATATAGTTGTTACTGATTTTTTTTTGAAAAAGATAACAAATCTACTCAATCAAACAAACAAAACTACTCATGTTAGTACTAATAGGTTTACATCTAAAGCAAATTTTAGTGACTGATGCGAAAAGAAGTAGCATTTGATGTGATATTTTGAAATTAAACCGACATCAAATTACTAGCAAAAAAACATGTTAGTACTAATAGGTTTACATCTAAAGCAAATTTTAGTGACTGATGCGAAAAGAAGTAGCATTTGATGTGATATTTTGAAATTAAACCGACATCAAATTACTAGCAAAAAAACTCTAAAACAGTAGCATCATTAATTTTTAAGTACCAAACTTAGTCGCAACAAGACACATCTACTACTAGACACTGTTGCTAAAAAAAATCAAAAACCAAAAATACGATATTGCTACTGCAAATTAAAAAAATGTGACACTGGTTACTGCTACTTGAAAATTGGAAACACTGCTATCAAAAAATCAAATAAATAGAACACTGAAAAACACCAGCAATTGATAAAACTCACAACACTGTGTACTTAAACACCGACCATTATGTTTTGTCGCCTAAGATGCACAAAAGGACAGCATAAAATTGTTTACGTCAGCTAAGTATGACACACTTAGACGACGACACTATTTTTGTCGCCTTAGATTTAATAACGTAGACGACAAAAATGCAAGTCGTCGCCTATGTATACATTTAGACGACAACATATAGGTTTCATCGGCTAAATGAGCACTTAGATGAAGAAACTATTTTCGCCGTCTAAGTGTAAACTTAGGCGACGAAACTCAATTATTAGATCAAATTCTTTGTTGTCCTCGGGCGCTCTCTCTCTCTCTCTCTCTCTCTCTCTCTCTCTCTCTCTCTCTCTCTCTCTCTCTCTCTCTCTCTCTCTCTCTCTCTCAACAACACCTACCGGCCTCCGATCCCATTAGGCCAAAATTCATCAAATATCGATTGTTCAACTCCCGAAATTCTAGTTTACCCATTTATCTCCTTATCGGTGAAGGTATTAACTCGTTTCTCTCGATTATTTTTTTAAAATTTAATACTGTACGTAATTACGTACTGTGATTAATTTTTCTAGTGAAATATTCCGACGAATAAATAGTATTTTCCAACGACCTTAGCTTAATTACTCGTTGTATTGCATTGTTAATCTAATTGTAGGCTAATTGATTAGTTAATTAGTATGTTTAATTTGATTAAGTAATTTAAACATGTTAGATTAAGCTAATTGATTCTTTAATTGTTAAGCTAATAGTTTAAGCCAGGTAGTTATGCTTAATTAATTACATGTATGTTTAATATATTGTTAATTAAGCTAATTGTAAAGCTAATAGTTTAATTAAGGTAATTGTATGTTTAATTAATTGTTAAGCTAGTAGTTTAATATATGTTAGAATAATTAGTTGAAATATATATAATAGGTAAATTAATGCATTTATATAAAGTTAATAATATAATATAATATTAGTTAGATTAATTATAGTATAAGATTGATTATAGGATTAATTGTGTTATTTTCCATTTGATAATATAGTATAGTATAGTATAGTATAGTATAGTATATTAGATTAATTAATTATTGGTTGAAAAATTATATAATTAATATAATTATTAACTTACGCAGAAATATGAACAAGAGTTTGATTCAGTTGGCGAATAGGCGAATAGAAGTGATGTGGGATATATGGATGAAATCAGAGAGTTTGTATTTTTTGCGCTGGAACATGGTCAGTGAAAGAAGCGTTTCAGGTGTCTGTATAGAAAATGTCTTAACCATCAGTTTGTGGAGGTTAATGTTATGTCTCAACACCTGTATGACCACGGTATGATATGAAGTTACACTACATGGAACGAGCACGGTGAAGTAGTGGACTTCAGCTTAGGACCAGACTTCAGCTCAGAGTATAGTTATCATGGTGCTTCATCAAGCGGTAGTGGCGCTCCTGCTTGGAACTCTATTGTGGATTTGGTCCATGATATCTTTCCCGGATTTAGTCATGGTGGACACTAACATGAAGAAGGAGGTTATGATACCACTCATGATGACACATTCCCCGCTGCCAGCTTGGCCAGTGACACTACTGAGATGAATAAGTACAACAAGATACTACTCAAAACCCAGACCCTGGATGTCCAGAGAATATGTTGCGATATATAATAGAGAAAATTCAGATAAAAGTGAAGAACAAAATTTCAGACTATGTTTTTGACAAAATGTAGGAGCATATATGTAAGTTGCTTCATGATCATCACAAACTTTCAGAAACTCATTATAAGGTTAGAAAGATCTTGAGCAGTCTCGGCCTGAAGTACAAGAAAATTCACGCCTGCATAAATGATTGTATACTTTTTTTACAAAGAGTATGCACATTTAGACTACTCTTCTGTATGCAACCAGTGCAGATATGTGAACCGGAATAGGAGAAGTTCGAAGAAGCAAATTCCTGTGCTTGTGCTTCGCCATTTTCTGTTGATTCCTAAGTTGCAGCGCCTATACATGTCTTTATACACAACAGAGGTGGTGAGATGGTACACAGAACAACGAGTAGATGATAATGTGCTCCGACACGCGGCAGATGAGAAGGCTTTAAAATATTTCAACAGAGAATTTTAAGACTTTACAGCAAATGTTCGAAATGTTAGACTCAAACTTTCTACAGATGGATTCAATCTTTGGGGTAGTAATAACATAGCCGTCAGCACTTGACCCATTATTCTCATGTCGTATAACCGACCTCCGTGGATGTGCATGAATAAGGAATTTAAATTTCTTACTCTGCAAATTCAGGTCCTAAATCTCCGTAAAAGTGTTTAGATGTGTACCTCAGACCATTGATAGACGAGTTGAAACTATTGTGGGAAAATAGAGTCATAACTTATGACAAATTCACTGACACAATGTTCATGATGAGAGCAGCAGTAATGTGGACAATCAACAATTTTTCTGCGTATGAGATGTTGACATCTTGCACAACCAGATGATACAATGGTTATCCTGTATGTTTGGACGATGTCAACTTCAGTTGGCACTTGAGGAATGTATGTTACTTGAGTCACCGTAGATGGCTTCCTCACGATCACCCGTGACGCGAGAAAAAAGATCATTTTGACAGGACGGTAGAGAATAATCTTAAACCCCGATAGAGGTTTGGCAAACAGATTTTTAAAAGGTTAAACAGCTTATATTTCGGTGTGTTGATCAATGACAAAGATGTGAAGAAACTCAATCCACACCATCCACACGATCTCAGCTATGGCATCACATGAGTATTTTCTTTAAACTGCCTTATTGGTTCAAGTTAAAACTCAGGAATAACCTAAATTTCATGCACATGGAAAAAAAATATGTGCGACAACGTGGTGAGAACAATTCTCGGTATTAAGTTCAAGACTAAGTATACTCCCAAAGCGCGAAAAGATCTGAAATCTATAAATTTACGTCATCCTTTGTGGTTAAAGAGAGATAGAAGAGGAGTGTACAACAAAATGTCAAATGCACCTTGCACGGTGAAGCCGACACTGAGGGGTTCTATATTCTACTGGTTTAAAACTGTTTGTTATCCGTTGACTTATGCAGCGAATATATTTGGAGCAGTCGACGAAGTGCAACACAAGTTCATTGGTCTAAACACGGATGACTATCACGTTATGCTGCAACGTCTGATTTCATCGGTAATTCGACTTTATTTGCCTAAATACGTTTTCGAACCAATAATAGCATTATGTAGATGGTAACAGAGTTTATGCCCTAGAGAATTGAAGAAGTCAGATGTCGTGGAACTACAATACGAAATTGTACACATCCTTTGCAAATTAGAGAGAATTTTTCCCCTACTTTCTATGTCATCATGATTTGCTTCATGATCCACTACCCGAATAGGTCCTGCTTTCTGGTCCAGTCTACTACATTTGGATGTATCCTCAAGAAAGGTACGTACAATTAGTTATAACGGTTTTTCATAATTTACATATCTTTTCAGTGTTTCTACCATTCGTCAAATAATTAATAATTAATTATATGATTTTGTAGACAACTTGGACAATATAAATGATTCGTGAAAAATAAATTTGCCCCGGGATGGGTCCATAGCAGAGACATACATAATGCATGAGTGTATTACCTACTGCAACATGTACCTCAAGAATCCAGTCCAGACCACCGCCTCCAATCCAAATGCATGCATTAATCTTTCGGTCGTACAAGTCGTCACAGATGTTGTACGACCATTTAGAGGATTATTAAAAAAACGATTAACTAAAGAAGAACTTGTCAAAACGCATTGGGTAATGTTGTGAGACTGTGATGAGAATGAGGATTACATGAAGCTCTACAAGGCGAACATTTAGGCAGCCAAACCAGACAAGAATGCTGCCTGGGTTGAAAAAGTGCTTAAGAAGTTCTCTGATTATTTCTTCAAATGGGTACGTATGTTTAATTAATTTAAACCATGCACACATATAGGTATGTGATAAGTTATTTTTTAAATTGAGAAATCCATATGGGAATATGTGCCCACAGTAAATTTGAATGACATTTGGTGTTTGGTTTTGTGAAGTGTTTTGCCTTAGTATAGTTCATACATGTTTTTGTTTTCCTTTATTTTTAGGGGAAACTATGTCAATTTTTTGGTAGAATTTAAATACGCATTCATATATTCTTCACATTTTTGTAGATGATTGATCTACAAAAATCAGATAACCACGATGGGTAGTGGTCGTGGGAAAAATACTTGTTGGCCCATACGCCTGTTAAACACTATATTTACCCCGACAATTTTGTGAATAGTGTAAATGTTCGTTTATCGGCCTGAGATGAAGGAAAAAGAACACAAAACAGTGGAATCACAGTTGGGGAAAGCGATGTTGTCTATTACGAGGTTCTTGATAATGTCGTTCAGCTACTATATGAGAATGATATCAACGTGTTTCTATTCAAGTGTAATGGTTCAAGCGTACCAAGGAATGTCTGGGCACTCTATCAGTGGATACAAACTCAAGTTGATATGAGGATGAGTCGTTCGCTCTTGCCACCTTAGTTAGATAAGTGTTCTATCTAGATGATCCGAAAGCGGGTGAAAGTTAAAAAATAGTAAACCATAGAAACATGGAGTGACACAACACTTGAAGAGAAGTCAGCGACTGACACTAAAGCGCATAGAGACAATGCATATCAAGAACCTAATAGTTCTATAATCCTCGAGATAAGAAAACTGATTCGGTATAACAAACGGTTACCCATGCCTGATGGCGCCACATATCTTATTCAAGAGGAGATTAGAGAGTTAAAGAAGAATGCCTCTGAAGAGGAGCTGGAGGATGACGACGACGACGATGTTGGATTCGATTCAGACAACGGAGAGTATGATGGTGAGGAGCAATCAGATGATAGTGAAGATGATGATTCAAACGATGATGATTATGAGGATGATGAATGATATGAGGATTAATTATGTGTAATTGATTAATTAATTAAGGATTTTCCATTATTTGCAGCGATAGAACTGTGTTAATAATAATTTAATGTGTTCCGATACATGTGTACAAAAGTCGGTCTAGGTACTTCAACAAATAGGATCAAAAATTTCCTCTTGCTTCCATTTCTTCTACCGAGCTATTACACTACTCAGAGAGACATAACTCAAGAGGCAATCAGATGAACAGAAACATTCTAGCTTGACAAGAACATGCTCAACATCCTCAATTGAAAGTTTTGTACGCTCTGCAATGACACTTAAAGGTATAGTTTGATCTTCAGATCACCGATTGATGATAATCTAGCTCCAACGTAACAAGAAAAAATGTTAATTTATTTCCAAAACCTATATAATAAAAATTGGCATATACAGATGAATCAATGTCGTCAGCTGATCATATATATATATATATATATATATTAATTATACGTCAAATCAAATTAACTAGCTAGTGCTTTGCATATATATGATCGACTCATGACATATTCTTCTATGTACTCCGGCCCCTTCCATATTCTAAAAGATTTTTGCACTCCTTCTATTCTTAACCCTCAAGCTTGAAGTACACAGAAACTTGGATTTGAAAAAG
Organism: Geum urbanum; assembly: GCA_946800695.1. Taxonomy (NCBI): domain Eukaryota; kingdom Viridiplantae; phylum Streptophyta; class Magnoliopsida; order Rosales; family Rosaceae; genus Geum; species Geum urbanum. The sequence continues at coordinate 9,546,137 of OX326997.1, forward strand.
AAAAGAAAAATTAACATTTAAGACGACGAATACATATACTTTTGTCGTCTAAGGTTCACTTAGCCGACGAAATAACACATGTTCGTCGTTTAAGTGGAATTACTTAAACGAACATATATTCATCGTAACAGAACAACTTACACGACGAAGGTAGGGTAATTTCGTCGTCTAGGTAAACCCTAAATCCTATCCCTACTCCCTTTACCCTAAACCGTAAAACTCTTAAGCGACGAAGGTGTTTCATTGTCTAAGTCAAAATTGGACAACAAAATGGTATATTTTTGTCGTCTAAGTGCAACTTAAACGACGAAGATGATCTCTTTCTTTGTCTAAGTAAGGTTTCATAATATGAGCTCCACTTTTATGTTGACATTTCGAAAATTGAATTTATGAAGATTCATGAATTACTCAACGTACAAACTTTTCCGTTTCGGTAAAATTAATTAATTAATTTTGATTTTATGTATGGTTGACTACATCGATCAAACCCTTAACGAACTTCGTATTGAATGAAATTTCATCTGCATATATATTAAATGGTGATGAATATATCTAATGGTTATTTTTTCCGAATTCAATTTCGTTAATATGGAAATATAGACATACGAACACATACATTATTCAACATTAGTAGATGGCATGGATAACGAGTACGTATTAACTCATCATCTAGATTTTAAATCAAGTTTCAATTAATTAATTTAAATATAATTGATATATAAAGTTTCGAAGTATTACAAAATGTCTGTCACGTCAGATCGACACGGTTTTACGATTATTAATATTTACAATCGTTTTCGTCTTTTAAACTTTTGTCGATATTCACAAACGTACCCGGCCCGTATTGTTTGAATACCAAACCCTAGCAAATTTGCGACAATTTTTTTAACTATTATAATGATTAAATCTGAAGGCTAATTTCTCCTTATTTTTAAGAATGTAGAAAAAAATTTAATTTTAATTTATCTCCAAAAATATTAAATAAAATATCACTTAGATGACAAAACTACATAGTTTCGTTGTCTAAGTGACTTCTTAGGCGACGAAACCATGAATTTTCGTCACCTAACACCAAAAATTTGACGGTTCATTTTTATGCGCCAAATTTTTCAGGGCACATTTAAAAATGCCTTAGACGAAGAAAAGTGTTGATTTCGTCGCCTAAGTCAACTTAGGTGGTGAAACGAATTGTTTCGTCGCCTAAGTTGATCGATATGTTCTCAAATTAGAAACAGATCGATCGACTTATTTCTCTCTCTCTCCCACCTAAACCCTAGCCGCCCCTTGCAAATCACGCTGCTGACACCTTACAACCTTGTCGGAGTGCATCTCCTCGCCGGCCACGTTCAATTTCGCTGGGACCCCCCATCTCTCACTCGCCACCGCCACCGCCATCGCCGCCTCTATGAGCCCCGTTGAACCTCTCTCTCCCTCCACCGCCCCGTTGCCATTGTGTAGTCGCCTCCACCACCCCATCGGTATCTCTCTCTCCCCGTCCCTATATATTATATATATATCTATATATATAATTATAAAAGGATTAATATTTATATATGAAATTGTGATAAATAGCATGTATTGGTGTGGAAATAATTGGATGTATATTGGATAAATTTTTATATAAATTTGGTGAATATTGAATATATATTGGATATATATGGATGATGGATATGGATATATATATATATTGTATACATATATTGGTGAAATTGTATATATGTATTGATGTGGTTTATATGTATATATGAAATTGGAAAAATTCAGTGATGAAATATGTATATTTGATATAAAATTTGGTGATGATATATGTATATGGATAAAATTGGATAAATATGATAATGCATATATGAATTTGCGAAAATTGGTGAAATTGATTTTTTCAGCTTAATTAAGATGCCGCCAAGGAAGAGGCATACGCAAGCAGAAAAGGATGCCAAACTCCAATCCATTGCACGACAAATGGATTGGGAGCAAACCTTGGAGGAGACTCTTACGGCTCATCTGAGATCGTTACCGCTCATCCGAGACCTTCGGCTCCGGCGACTGGCCCAATCCCTCATGCTCCACATGAGCCGGCCACAGCCTATACGGAGGACCAAACTCATAAAGCATAGAACTTCTACAATCACAACCACATTAAACCGAGCAAATACATCATTTCATTTCAATACAAGTGAGACCATAACATAGAGACTCACAAACCGGCACGTTAACAAAACCTGCATTCAGGATTACACACTCCAAACAAGAGTCTGCAAAAATAGCAACGCCCATTTCATTGTGTTTGATGTCTCCTGTAAAATGAAATTAGAAGACCAACTGATGAGCAGTAAAACATGCATCTAAACAAAACCAAATATCACAGTGATCATAGTGCCATAGAAAATAGAGGAATATAAAAGAAGCAAGCATCACAAGTTTAAGTTACGCATAAGAGTGAAAGCATTGCTTGATACATCACCAATTTCGAAAGATTAAAATTCAATTCCTAAACTATGATGAAAGCAACGGCTTATACAATAATATGTTAACACAAAATGAATCAAAATGAGTAAAAAGTCAAAGATGAAAACCCCCACCATCTGAACAGCTTCCATCTTATTCTGAAGCACATAATACAGCGGGGTCAGGTAGAAAAGGATCGGAGCCCCGACTCCGACCAGCGCTTTCTTTGCTCCATCGACTCTAATTATCTGCTTCCCTTCGCTCTGATAGAACTTTGGCCCATCCGGCCAGTCGCTTGATCTTCATCTCCCGCCGTCGCCAATCCAAAACCCAAATAACCTACTTTTCGAAAATCCCGACTTTCTCTACAGAGAGACCCCAAAACGAACCCTAATTCCCAGCTCCTAAAATCAATACACAAACGAGGATCAGGCCGAGGAATCGAACTGGAGAAAGGAGAAACTGAGAAAAGGAAAGGTTTAGGTTTGTGGGAGAAAGAGGGCGAAATTGGGTTTGGGCTCAAGGGAGGGAGAAGAAAGGCGAATGGGTGGCGAGAGAGTGCAACCGAAAAACAAAGAGCCGCGTGTTTTTTAAATGAAAATTACGTTTCCGCTTAACCTACTCTTTTTCGCGAATTCTAAAATTCGATAAAAATACAGATCGCTCTAAATATGTTGTTTGAGTTGAGAGCCAGAAATTTATACATTGTTTATCATACCACATAAGGCACATATAACACCATTAAGTTGTCTAAGTTTTCTTTGCCTAAATCAAATCACTTTATCTGACAACATAATTACATATCACTCATTTTTACTATATAAGAGCAACTCCAGCAGATCCCCTAAAAGTCAATTTTATCTATAATATGAGGTTTTTGCTTTAAAATCAGCTCCAAGAGATCCCCTATCACATTAGCTATTTTAGGGATTCCCTATATTTCATGTTTTCATCCCCTATCCCCATATCTAAAGCTTGAATTTTAGGTGATGTAAAAGTCAACATTGTACTTAATTATTTCTTAAAAGGTTGTAAATGTAATCAATTTCTAAGTTAATAATGTTAATTATTTTTATTAACCAATCAAAACAAAGTATTTATTCATATTTAGCTAAATTATGAGTAATATTGTTGGAATAAATTTTTACAAATGCTTAACTAAAATAGGTTTGAGCTATATTTTGGAACAAAATAGGAAAATTTTAAGTGACATTGTTGGAGATGCTCTAAGTTGTTCATACCAAAATTCAGACAACAGATACAATTAAATTATGTTATCTAAACGTGTCCCAAATTTGAGCGACTTTCCAAATCAAAAGACTGTAGATTCAACGATAATTAAACAACAGCTGACAGACTGTTATATTGACTTGTCCTTAATTTTAGCCACTTTTCCTGTCAAACAACAGAAAACATATCATATATTGTTTGAAAACTGCTGTCTATTGACACTTTTGTAGTAACAAGTGGAAATAGTCACACCCTTGGCATTACATCTCCGACATACTACATTGTGGTATCGCAATAACAAATATAATCTATAGATCGACTAGGAAATATCCGTAAATATGACAACATTGTTAGGTCTATGATACTGTTTTCGACATTCACATATGGCATGATTAACATCAGTATCAAGAGTTCATGGTACACTCATTAGTCTCATTTACATTTACAAAGACGTTATGTCTTTGTCGATTCTTCATCTTATTTCACCCAAAATGCAAATTAACCGCCTCGGAACAAATCCAACCCAAACTCGCTCAAACCCTCCCAAGCCCAAGTAAACAACTTGGCCATACAACTAAAAGGAGTCAAATTTAAGTTTGGCCCCCACCCACATGAAATATAACCCTAGTTTGTGAGTATGCAGATCGTGTAGTTATTACTGGCCAGCAGAACCCCGCGCTTCGCAGCGGGGAGTTGTTTATTTTTTCGGTGGAGCAAACTCAACAAATTGAAATTCAACTTACATATTGTTTGCTTTCTCAGGATATCAACAGACCCATAAATTCATAGATGCAAACTTTGAATACCAGTAAATCCGATTTCCTATTATTAATCATAACAATAGGAAATTGATTGACAATCTGTAAAACAAAATTGTTGATTGATAATCTGTACGATCAAAAAGATAGTTTGAATAGATGCATAAATGGTATGGAATATTTTCTCTAAACCAAATTTATTATTATTACCATTATTAATTAACCCAACTTGATCAACGAGATACGTCTTTGATATTAGAGCCAAAAGGCTGAGAGAGGAATTTAGAGATAAACCTAAATCTTAGGAGGAAGCCCTAGAAGAAGTAGCAGCTTGTGATCCCGAGAATAAGTCGCAGGAAGGCGTAGTGACACCGTTGGTCAGCAGGAGTGCCCCGTCTAGATCTCTAACCTGAAAAGTAAATTTGTTTCCTAGAAAACTTTCAAAACCTGATGTCTTCGATAACAGATAGTATTTCAGAGTATGTTGAACGGTGAAGAATGATTTTTACGGAGTTTAACGAAAAACATAAGAAGTTGGAAACTTAAAAAAAAAAAAATTATAATGAAGTTTAGAAAATAAGAACTTTTAAATTCAAAACCAAATATTCTATCAAAACTCGAGAACAAAATAGCAATCTGTTCAGACACTAAATATCCAATTATTTACTTTAGATATAATAAAAACACATTAGAAACTTCAAACTCCAAGAGCTAAATGAGTTCCCCAATACCAAAATCTTTGTATACAACAAGACAAATTTCTCCTACTCGGTCTTTTATGACTATAGAAGAAATAAGAGACCCTCAAATTTTCACAATTTCTAGACCATTAGAAATCAATGAAGATTATTTAAGAAAAGATTTTCATTCAGAAAAAAATAAATTCAAATGAAAAGCTTTTCTTGAGATTTTTAATAACGAAGAAAGGAATGAAATCCAAGAAAAATATTTTGACTTTCTAAACAAAAATAAAGTTAACATATTTTTTTTTGATTGATACTTTGATCCAAGTCCCAAAAAAATAAATGTAACAAATAAAGTCACAGAAACCTGAACTTTAGCAGATGAAAAAACTTTAGAAGTCAAAAGACCTTCAATGGAAGAAATTCAAATCAAAGTTAGAAAAGAAAAAGTTATAGCTTCTCTTTTTAAAATGCAATCTGCTTCAAATAAGCAAAAACATGCAACAAAGGATGATACGTAAAAATTAATGGAACAATACAAATCATCTAGAAGCAATAGGATTCCAATTAGACCGAATAGAAGAAGCCTTGAGCCAAAGTGAATCGACTAAGGAAAATCAAATAGAAAAAGATGTGAATAAACCAATATTCAAACTTTTTCAACCTCTAGAAAAATTCTCCCTTAAAAACGATGAACAAATATTAGAAGAAATTGACAGATAATTGAAAATGTCAAGTCTTAAAGAGGCGTCCAGCTCAAATATTTTGCTAAATAATGTCCAAAACACTTAACAAATAAATACGCTCTCGAATCTAGAACAAGACTCAGACAGTGAATCTGAAGTAAGCGAGATTGAGAAGAATTTTCAAGTTGAAAAACTCAAATTCCCTACGACGAGAAATTACTACCCAAGACCTACCATGATTGATCTTCAATTTGAAGAAAAGAAATTAGACAAGCCTTCTGCTCCAATAATCTTTTCTTTTGATTTTTCACAATATTTGGTAGGGATTATACCCTGTTGGATACAGTTTGTATCTGCTCCTATATCAATTAAAGTAGTAATTTGGATTGAGTAAAAATTTATTACGAGAGTTACTCGAGTGTTCCATTTTTGGTATATTACTCTTGTGATTAAACCGAGGAAAGGTTGTGAGTCTTTCTCTTCCAGTTTTTCTTCTTCTAATTTGACGCCGGAAATACTTAGAGACTCGTTTATGATTTTATTTTTGACTTCTGTAAGTTCCCTTTTGAGGAATGAAACTTCTTGTTTTACTTGATTTATTTCCTGTTGTAGGTCTTGCATTGTTATCTCAGGGTTTTATTTTCTATCAAATCTTTTAAAAACATCTTCTATATTATAAAATTTTGTTTTTGGGGTTTCCTTTTCAATAGTTTCCTTTAACAAGTCTTTGAAACGTTGTGAGAAATTGGATTCGTAGTTCGGTATTTTTGATTCTTGAGGTTACTTTTAAGAAATCATTCTTTGTTTTTTGCGATATCATTTGGATTTTTAGTTTATCTTTACAATTACAAATTTTTACACCATTTTGAAAAGGTTTGCAATCTTCTTCATCCGATTCTTCAGAACTAGATGTTCCGAAAAAATCGAGTTCGTCAATTTGAAGGGTTTCTTCGTCTAATCCAGAGTCACTGTCATCAGAACTTTCTGAATTTAGCATTAATTTTAAAAGTTGAGTTTTGATATCTTCATCGAGGTTTAAAGAATTATTTTTTTGTTTGACTCGGCTGTCTCTCTTGTAGTATCCTATTTTTTCACATTTGTAACAAACATGAAGTTTTTTGTTTTGGCTTTGACTCTCCTTTAAAAAATTATCTTTTATGGGTTTTGTAAGGTTTTCTTTCTGGATAATTTTTATAGGATTTTTTTTTCTTTTTATGATAATTCTTCTGATAATTTAGTTTCTTTTTAGAAGGGGATTTGAACGATTCATGGCCGAATTGTTCACAGAAGTTTCCTAATTCTTCATTTGAAGTTATTTGATTTTTCTTCATTTGAGCCTTTAGTCTCATATTGTTACAAAGTTCTAAACCGGTGGTATTGATAAAACTGATTAAATGACCATATGTTAAGATTTCATAGGGTATGTTACCATTATAAATTTGTTTAGTTTTTGTCTAACCTTTTCGGAAAAAAGATTTGGTAATTCTAAAATAAATTTTCCTTTTCATACAGCTTGATGTGAATCTGTCCTAAGCATTACTTTTGAAAGAAATACATATTTATATAGTTTGAAGTCTTGTAGTTTTTTGCATCTGAGATTTGTAAGAATTTCGGACATTCTATCTTTGACTTGTTTGTGATCACCAATAAAATGTTGCATTATGGCGTAGCACAGAGTGGCTACGACATCAGAAATTGGTTGGAAATTTTGATCTACGACCGTTGTTCCCGTTTGTTCTCTTTTAACACTGTTTAAAATGATTTTCTTTTCCTCATCGGTGAGATAATTGTCCCACCATCTTTTAAGTTGTCCAGTGAATCCGGATATAAGGATATCGCATATTTGTTTATCTGACTTTGTGTTTCTATGAACATTGCTTACCATAAACATTTCATTAATGTGTTGTATTACTTGATATTCGCTCATTCTATCTATGTTCCACTTGTATAAAGTACCAGCAGAAAATTCGGAGTGTTTGTCTAATTTCTTTTCTTCAAATTGAAGATCAATCGAGGTAGGTCTTGGGTAGTAATTTCTCATCGTAGGGAATTTGAGCTTTTCAACCTGAAAATTCTTCTCAATCTTGCTTACTTCAGATTCACTGTCTGAGTCTTGTTCTAGATTCAGGAGCGTATTTATTTGTGAAGTGTTTAGGACATCATTTAGCAAAATATTTGAGCTGGACGTCTCTTTAAGACTTGACATTTTCAATTGTCTGTCAATTTCTTCTAATATATGTTCATCGTTTCTAAGGGAGAATTTTTCTAGAGGTTGAAAATGTTTGAATATTGGTTTATTCACATCCTTTTCTGTTTGATTTTCCTTAGTTGATTCACTTTGGCTCAAGGCTTCTTCTATTTGGTCTAATTGGAATCCTAGTGCTTCTAGATGTTGATTTGTAAAATTATTTTGTTCCATTAATTTTTACGTATCATCCTTTGTTGCATGTTTTTGCTTATTTGAAGCAGGTTGCATTTTAAAAGGAGAAGCTATAACATTTTCTTTTCTGACTTTGATTTGAATTTCTTCCATTGGAGGTCTTTTGGCTTCTAAAGTTTTTCATCTGCTAAAGTTCAGGTTTCTGTGACTTTATTTGTTATATTTATTTTTTTGGGACTTTGATCAAAGTTTCAATCAAAGAAAAACATGTTAACCTTATTTTTATTTAGAAAGTCATAATATTTTTCTTGGATTTCATTCATTTCTTCGTTATTAAAAATCTCAAGAAAAGCTTTCGTTTGAATTTATTTTTTCTGAACGAAAATCTCTTCTTAAATAATCTTTATTGATTTCTAATGGTCTAGAAATTGTGAAAATTTGAGGGTCTCTTATTTCTTCTACAACCATAGAAGACTGAGTAGGAGATGTTTGTCTTGTTGTATATAAAGGTTTTGGTATTAGGGAAGACTCATCTAGCTCTTGGAGTTTGAAGTTTCTAAGACTCATTTATGCTTTTTCGTTTGTAAATCGTACTCCTACACTTCCATCTGAGTGTTGGGAAATATAATCGATCTGTTGGTTTTGGATTTGTTGTGGGGGAACAACCTCATCAAGCTTCCATTCCGAGGGGAGCTCTATATCAGTCCATTTGATCATTTTTGAAACTACTATGTTTGCCTTTGTCATGTATGTTTCAAGCAAAAGGGTTTGTCCTTTGTAATCTAATTTTTTTGCTTTTAGATTTATTAAAGTCATCATAACTTTGTAGTAAACTCTACAAATGACTGGTAGAGGTTGTTCACCTGGAGACATGTCATAACCATGAGTTTTGACATTTAAGGTTAGGGCCTTTTGGATTTCAATATCAGTAAGTGATATAGGAAAATTTGGAAAGCATTCAAAATGGATTGGACCATTACAAAGACTAGACTCGACTAATCCAAGAATGGAGTCTTCAAAATTCCTGTGTCTACAATCTCAAAGTGCAACAAAGACAGAAGTTTGAAGACCATTTCTAGTTAAAGGCTGGATTCCTATTTGGACCAGTCCTATATGTAAATATCTATATTTTTCTTTCATATGTGTTTTTATTATATCCAAAGTAAATAATTGGTTATTTTGTGTGTCTGAACCGATTGCTATAGTTTGTTCTTGAGTTTTGATAGAATATTTGGTTTTGAATTCAAAAGTTCTTATTTCATAAACTTCATTATAATTTTTTTTTGGGAGTTTCCAACTTCCTATGTTTTCTGTTAAACTTCGTGAAGACCATTCTTCAATGTTTAACATACTCTGGAATATTACTTGCTATCGAAGACATCAGGTTTTGAAAGGTTTCTAGGAAACAAACTTACTTCTCAGGTTGGAGATCTAGACGGGGCACTCCTGCTGACCAACGGTGTCACTATGCCTTCCTACGATTTACTCCCGGGACCACAAGCTGCTACTTCTTCTAGGGCTTCCTCCTAAGATTTAAGTTTATCTCTAAATTCCTCTCTCAACCTTTTGACTCTAATACGAGAGACGTATCCATTGTTACCTTTGGCCTCTAAACTGTTACAGACTTTGTTCCAATATATCACAAATGCACAAAATATATAATTCAGCTCAACTATTTCATCATCTCTTTGAAAGTGAATTAAGAGCTAGCGAACTGCTTCGTCATTCTAAACTTCATCGATATAAGGAAGAACATTAAGAAATTTAAGTTTATATTAAGGAGAAAATCCAGAACTTCACAACAAACTGAAGAGAATTGCCCTAATTAATGTGTCAATATGAATCCGAATTCACAAATATCCAGTAATTGACACATCACAACAAACTGAAAATCCAACAACAAATCGATCTCAATCAGATTTTGAGAGAACCCCATCCAAGGAAATTAAGAAATTCAAGAACTTGATCGCACAAATCAGAGAAACAGAAAAATAAATAAATAAAGAAATTAGAGATCGATATATTACATACCGAGGAAGAGATCTTGGTCTGAATCTAATGAAGCAAGCAGTGATACCGAGCGAGATCGAAGAGAAACGCAACTGATGGACGGAGTCACGGAGAAATTGCAAAATTACCAGAAAATAGTTGAGCATGAGCAGAGAAGGCGAGCTTCAGTTCTTGACAGATAGGCAGTGGCATAATAGTGAAATATGGATAAAAGAAAGGATATAATTAAAATCGCACAGAATATTATAGGGATATAAATGCAATTACACTGTTCACGCACGTCATTAGTAGTAGTAGAATTGGTCTAATTTTTACGATTTGCTTCTGATCGTGGAAATGGCGGCCAAGCGCTCAAGTTGGCAGCCCAGATATACACCCACATTTCAGTCTCAGTGACTTGTACCATAGAGTTTCTCGCACCCCAAAAATATAGGTGTATAAAAGATTCAGGCGCCAGCGAATTGTAAGCGGAAATCAGATTGTCATGTCGTAAAACGTAATTCACTTTCTAGAGAATATTTTGGTCGTTAATTTATATTCAATTTCTTGTTCAAAAAATCCCCATTTATCTTTCAAATAATTACCGAGGTAGCCTTACAGTAAAAGTGAATTTCCATTGAAAAAATTAAAGCGAATTTTATGCGGCCTCAGGATATCCGAAACGATTCAATGTATCGAAAAATCCAAAACTGAAAATGGGTATTACCAAATTATGGATAGGAATGCCATCTTAGATTAGTTGAATAAGTTTTTCAATTTTTTCCGCTCATCAGATTTGGGATATTTGTGTCATCCCTTCTTTGTTTTGAACTGTGTAAGTTAGGTAGACAAAAATTACGAGATGATAATTATAACACTAACCATATATGATATGTCAGTGTGAAGCTTATCTGAATTGAAACAATCATAAAAATTATAAATAAGCGTTTTTAACGAAAAGAAAACAAACTTATCATCATTCTAGATAAAATTTCATTTTTTTTGGCATGATGTTACATATATCGGTATTTTTTGATTCTTAGATAACCAATATTTTATCTTCGAAAAGTTCATCGTAATGCATTTCACACCGCATCTCACCAAAGAAATTCATACAAGCTTACGATGTCCAAACATAAGCTTAAGAAAAACATGAGTCCTACTTTCAAACTCCCCATTTTTATCGGAGAAGAAGCTTAAATAGAGAGTCGAATCAATATCGAAAACAAAAAAGATAGTCGAAAATATGAGGGTGTTTCGGTAAATAAGAGGACGTATCTGGCCGAAATACATACAATTTGCATTTCTTGATTTGGTTCGTAAATAGGTCTCTCTATCTCAAGTCTTCACAGTGTCGTCGGATTTAGAGCCGAAAGCCAATGTTTGTGGAGGGTCACGAAACAAAGCCCTGCGAGGACCCCCAGCTGACCACCTCCCAGTAAAAAAGAAGCAGAATACTATTTTCTAGAGAGAGAAACTCTGAGACCAACACAAGCAAGCAAAAAAAACTTAGAGAGAGAAAGAAACGCCACAGCCAGATAGAGAGAGAGAGAGAGCAGCTTGGAAAAAGCCTTTTGCGTATAAGCAGTTTTCGTATATAACCTTCCATACCTCAATTTCGCCTCAGAAGAAAGAAAAAGCCTTTGTTGTTTCCTCTTAGCTTTGCTGTCATCGTCGTTTTCTAGAGCTCGGAATTTCAAATTTTCGGTTTCAGTATTTGCCGTCGGAAGCTCTACTGGTTCGGGTTGCAGTCGCCGATCTGACTCGGCTGAGTTCGTTTCCGTTTTGACTCGGTCGCGTATCGGATGAGCTAGCGGCGGCGATCGCTGAGCACAATCGATATGGTAATATCGATGAGAAATTTGAAAATGATTTTGTTTTTTTTGTTTGTTCTATGTAGCTATGTATTGATTTGTTTGATTCATTGATTTGGATGAGTTACTTGGATTTAGTCTTTGATTTATAGCTGTGCTAGCTGTAGCTCAAACTCTGTTGCAATCTTAAATTCATGAGTTTAGTTCAATGAATTTGAATATTTTTTTTATAATTACTTGGAGGCTAGTGATCAAGTCGAGCAAAACCATTGAGGTGAGAGCAATAAACTATGCGTCGACAACTCTCTTGATTCGGTGGAGTTTTTTTAAGGTGTAAGTGAAGGATATGTTGAAGTTTTGTTTTCAGAGAGTGAATGCATGTAATAACCAGAAAGAAAAGGTTCCGTATGAACTAAGTAGCAATGGAAGTTTTTAGTTTGGGTGTTGCTCAATTGATGCACAATGTAGTTTGCTGCGTGTTGATGTGTACAAAATGATATGCCACATGTAGTTTACTAGTTTCAGTGAAATGCTTCATTCATTTTAGAGAATACATATCATTGGTGATTCTGTTGTTTAATGTTTCTTTTTATATCTGTGTTTTATGTGTGAATGCTATATTTTTGTGTTTCAGTAATCCATGTACTGTGAAAGTTATAGTTTGATTTTTCTTGTAGTTCAAGCTAATTTTTAACCACTTCCCATGCTATTTTGGTTTGTTTTCAGGCTCCACCTGTTAATATTATTGTGGGTTCTCATGTCTGGGTTGAAGATCCCAAGGAAGCATGGGTTGGCGGTGAAGTTTCTCAAATTAATGGGGAAGAAGTTCACGTTCAAACAAAAAATGGGAAACCGGTGAGTCAGATTGATGCATTTTTCTGTGTCCATCTTTACATTTTGTGGTAAGAAAATAAGATTTTGGTGATGACATGTTCGAGTCGATCCAATTTGGAGCTTTCATTTAAGATGTTATCCGATTTGAGCGCGACCTTCATTTTGTTAATTAAAGTGGACATTTGATGTTTGACTAATCCTGAATACACGTAGAGATACTACCAATTTGAAATTCAAGTCTTGTACCTTCCACTAACCGGAAATTTGGTAGCAGGTTGTTACACATATCTCAAAAGTTTTTCCAGAGGATACTGAAGCTCCTCCCGGCGGTGTGGATGACATGACAAAGCTGTCATATTTGCATGAACCGGGAGTTCTGAATAATTTGGCGACCAGATATGAACTTAATGAAATTTACGTAAGATACACAAAATTCTCCTTTTCCTGCTCTGATGAAGCTTTCCAGAAGAATTTGTTTTGTTTGCTTATTCATTGTATAATTTTCCAGACCTACACTGGAAATATATTGATTGCAGTAAATCCATTTCAAAGATTACCACATATGTATGACACACATATGATGGAGCAATATAAAGGGGCTGGATTTGGGGAGTTAAGTCCTCATGTCTTTGCAATTGCAGATGTTGCATACAGGTAACTTGAATATGTTTTGTCACATGCTATATTTGGGATTCACCCACGCCCTTTACTCCCTGTCATCATTTAACTCTTTCAAAACTGAGCATAACAGAGCAATGATCAATGAGGGAAAGAGCAATTCAATTCTGGTGAGTGGGGAGAGTGGTGCTGGTAAAACAGAGACGACAAAGATGCTTATGCGATATCTTGCATATCTTGGTGGCCGATCTGGTGTAGAAGGGCGGACAGTTGAACAGCAAGTTTTAGAAGTACGAAACTATATTTTTTTAGAAGTCTAGCTTAATAATAATAGTATTCTTCATCAATATTGTACTTGAAAGTATAATACTCTAGTCCAATTCAGTTTTTAGAATGGTTAACGTTACCTGAATGGTTTTCTCTTTCAGTCCAATCCAGTCCTTGAAGCATTTGGCAATGCCAAAACTATCAGAAATAACAACTCTAGGTGAGTATTTAACCACTCTGAAATAACACTGTTGATGTGTCTGGTTCCCATCTCATCATTTTAATTTTCACATGAATGGTGAAAGCATTAAATAAGAAATGAAAGTTAGTAAAACTACACACTCAACTGTATGCATATGCTTATAGAATAAAATAGTTGGTCTCAAGATTGTATGGAAAATCTGGCTGTCTGCTTTCGTCATCAGCATCCACTATCATACACACTGTTGTCCATAGAATATACAATGTAAAGGAAGTTGGTGTACATGTTTCACTTTTTGGAGGTTATTTCACTTTGCATTGACACTGTTTTGTTTATACAATGAAGTCGTTTTGGAAAATTTGTGGAGATCCAGTTTGACAAGAATGGAAGGATCTCTGGAGCGGCTGTACGAACTTACTTGCTTGAAAGGTCCCGTGTTTGCCAAATTTCAGATCCTGAAAGAAACTATCACTGCTTTTACCTTCTTTGTTCTGCACCACCTGAGGTAATAATCTGTCTTGATTCTAAATGTGGCAAATTCTCTTGCCACAACCATCCCTCACTTATTGTTATGCTGTCTGTACCCATGTGTAAGCTATAATGTACTTTGGCTCTTTGAAAATTTCCAGGACAGAGAGAAATTTAAGTTGGGGAACCCTAAAGACTACCATTACTTGAATCAATCCAATTGCTATGCGCTTGATGGAATAGATGATAGCGAAGAATATGCTGCAACCCGAAGGGCTATGGATGTAGTTGGGATCAGTGACGAAGAGCAGGTTAGCGTTCTCAGAAGTTCTAGGATTGAGATTGAGTGTGGTGTTACATTCCAGTCGATAATCAATTTTTCGTTTTCAAGGATGCAATTTTTATGGTGGTAGCTGCAATTCTGCATCTTGGGAATGTTGAATTTGCAAAAGGAGAAGATATTGATTCTTCTGTCATCAAGGATGAGAAGTCTAGATTCCATCTTAGTACGACAGCTGAGCTGCTAAAGTATGCTCTTTTTGACCTTTATTATCATTGAATAAATTTCCTTATTAGTAGTATTAATGCCACAGATTTCAATCATGTTGTATCGTAGGTGTGATCCCAAGAGTTTGGAAGATGCTCTGATTAAGCGTGTAATGGTAACTCCAGAGGAGGTCATCACAAGGACTCTTGATCCTGTTTCTGCATTGGCTAGCAGAGATGCCTTGGCGAAAACTATCTATTCACGTTTGTTTGACTGGTAACATGACTGACTGACCATTGACTCTGTATATACTTGTGTCCATGCATGCATATGCAGCCATGGACATCCTGTTATAATAAACTATTATGAAAAAATCTAGCATAGACAATAGGCTTATTCACAGTTCTAACATAGATTTCGACACTCAATACAGGCTTGTGGAGAAGATTAATATCTCAATTGGCCAAGATCCAAACTCGAAATCATTAATAGGAGTTCTTGATATATATGGGTTTGAGAGCTTCAAGTTCAATAGGTAAGCTGTGAACTTGCTATATTTTGCATTGTATGATGTGATCTTGTAGCTGACATAGCTCCTTTTGAATAGTTTTGAGCAGTTCTGTATCAATTTTACGAATGAGAAGTTGCAACAACATTTCAATCAGGTTGGTACATTTGCATATGGCTCTATGAATATTTTTATATTTTTTAATGCTAGTTCTTGTTCAGTGCTGATCAACATCTATTGTATTTGCTTATTGCAGCATGTTTTTAAGATGGAACAGGAAGAATATACAAAAGAGGAAATCAATTGGAGCTACATTGAGTTTGTTGATAACCAAGATGTTCTGGATCTGATTGAAAAGGTGATAAATTGTTTCTGGGTGTTACCTTCTTCTAATTTTTACATGATCACGAACTCATGATCTTTTTATTGGGTACTGAATCAAAAGTTTCTAGTTGTCTTATTCAGTTTACTTGAGCTTTTCTTCACTTTTTTTTTTCAGAAACCTGGAGGAATTATTTCACTTTTAGATGAAGCCTGGTATGTAGATGATACTCCACTCTGCAATTTACGTTTTACTATTGTTCTGATCATGTATGAAGAGGATTTCTTGTGTCTGCAAGAAATTTACTCAATTTGGAATTTTCACGTGTAATGTTTCCTCTCTTTACGACTGCGTTGATGTGCAGCACTCTTCTACTCATGCTGACATGACTTAATTTTTTTCTTTTAGTTTGACTCCTGTTTGTTCATTGCTTCACACAGTATGTTTCCTAAATCCACTCATGAAACATTCGCTCAGAAGTTGTACCAGACATTCAAAAACAACAAGCGTTTTATCAAACCTAAGCTTTCTCGTACTAGTTTTACCATCTCTCACTATGCTGGAGAGGTATATATTTTTGCATCATTATACATGTCATGTTCCTCTTTTAACATTCTTGCAATCTATAAATTTGTTCTGATGTATCTATAATTTATTCCAGGTAACTTATCTGGCTGATCAGTTCATTGATAAGAACAAAGATTATGTGATAGCGGAACACCAGGATCTATTGACAGCCTCCAAATGCCCTTTTGTGGCAGGGCTATTTCCTCCGCTTCCAGAGGAATCATCCAAGTCATCGAAGTTTTCTTCCATCGGATCACGCTTCAAGGTACCAATGTCAGAAATTGTAGATTAGCATTTTAGATCGGACTGAATTTACATCCAACTTATTTTGCCGAGTTATTAGTTCTCCCTGGTTGGTTACAATATTGATATAAAAAAATAAGAAGTAATGGAACGAAGCCTAAGTTTCTTCTTCTTGAAAATGCAGTTACAACTTCAATCTTTGATGGAGACTTTGAACTCAACGGAGCCTCACTATATCAGATGTGTGAAGCCAAACAATGTCCTCAAGCCTGCTATTTTTGAGAACTATAACATTATACAACAATTACGCTGTGGTGTGAGTATGAGCTGCCTATAAATCTGTTTTGTGCTGCATTTATGTATAATCTTGCAAGAGTTATCGTATGAAATTATGTTCTGTAGCTATATGCAAGTCATGATCTATGTTACAGGGTGTCCTCGAGGCAATTAGGATCAGCTGTGCTGGATATCCTACCAGACGTACATTTTATGAGTTTCTTCACCGCTTTGGGGTTCTTGCTCCCGATGTTTTGGAAGGAAAGTAAGTACATGTTGGTTCTCTTTCTAGTGCATATGCCATATCATAGATGGGCACTGATTCTTCTTAACGGATATGTAGACTTCACATATATCATAAGCGTCTTAATTATTTTGACATTTTCGTGAACAGCTGCGAGGACAAGGTTGCATGTCAAATGATCCTGGATAAAATGGGATTGGCTGGGTATCAGGTGATTCAAATTGCTATGTCTGAATAATGCTACTTAGTTAAGGCTGTAGGAATAATTTGGCCCCCAATATAATTCATGTTTAATGCCCAAGCTTATCTGTTATTTATTGATAATCTCTGTGAGGCGAGACCATCAGTGCACCAACCATTGTTGTGGCCCCCTTTCCTATAGATTTGTATGTAAATCATACTGCCCTTGCGGGCCATACATATTGCTATCCTAATGTTGTCGGGTCATGTTGTTGTGTTATTCCTTGCTTACTGCTAAACCCTACTATCTTCCTGCTGTTTTTTATCCAGGTTGATATATTCTACTTGTGTCTTCATATTTTGCTTGACTGTACATCATAAGCCAAGTAATTTTTCAATATTGTTATTGTTCTCGAATTTGATTTTCTCGACATGCTTTGGCAGATAGGCAAGACAAAGGTCTTCCTGAGAGCTGGCCAGATGGCTGAGTTGGATGCAAGGAGAGCAGAGGTACTTGGAAATGCAGCCAGAACCTTACAAAGGCAAATTCGTACCCATATGGCACGCAAAGAGTTCATTGCGATACGTAAAGCCGCTATTCGGTTACAATCTTATTTGCGAGGTACTTCTTATCTTATAGTGCTTGCTCGATTTTTCTTGCTTTCAATCGGACAGCATTACTTTTCATGTGAAACAAACTATGTACAATCCATTAAACAAACTATGTACAATCCATTAATTAAGAGGATGTTGAACTATTAAATTGGCAATGAGCATTGGAATAGAATAGTAAGCAAAATGGATATAATTTTTAAATTATCAGACATAATATACTTACTAATTATATTTTTCACACTGAACTCAGAAAAGGATTGATCATATTTCTCTTCCCAGAATGTATGCTATTCTGCCAGTGATTCATACTCCCACTGTATTCTTTGTGCATAGGTATTGCTGCTCGTGAAATTTTTGAGCAGCTAAGGCAAGAAGCAGCAGCTATCAAGATACAGAAAGATTTCCGGACATTCACTGCAAGGAAATCCTACTTGGCAATTCAATTGTCTGCAATCAAAATACAGACGGGGTTGAGAGCAATGACTGCTCGAAATGAATTCAGATTCAGAAAGCAAACTAAGGCTGCAATTCATATCCAGGTCCTATTTCCATTAATCTCCTGAATGGGTTGTCTATAACTTTAGGTGTAGAGAAGGAGGTTAAAGAACTTTTAGATGCATTCTAATCTAGTTTGCATGATGACTGCTGGAGCAAAAATGCTTCTCATGTTAGTAGTTTCAAAGAAATGACTCATATAGTCGTATTGGTTTCTTGCAGGCTCAATTGCGTTGCCACATAGCATATTCATATTATAGGAGTCTCCAAAAGTCTGCAGTAGTTACTCAGTGTGGATGGAGGAGTAGGGTTGCCCGGAGAGAGCTTCGAAATCTCAAAATGGTTTGAAATCAGACTCCTTGTACTTTGGTGTTTGTAGGAAGATGTAAATATTATCTAATGCCATTACTCTTCAAATTTGTTTAGGCTTCAAGAGAAACAGGGGCCCTTAAAGAAGCTAAAGACAAACTAGAAAAGCGTGTGGAAGAACTTACATATCGTGTGCAACTTGAGAAGCGATTAAGGGTAATCATAGTTTTACGTTCAATATCTAGTCTCCTTTGTTTGTTGGTTAAGTGGAAACAATTTTATTGGCACTGTAATTGATCATATTGAGTTAAAATGCAGACTGATTTGGAAGAGGAAAAAGCCCATGAAGCTGCTAAATTTCAAGAAGCTTTGCATGCAATGCAAAGACAACTAGAAGAAGCAAATGCAAAAGCAGCAAGAGAAATAGAAGAAGCTCAGAAGGCTATAAGAGAAGCTCCTCCTGTCATTAAGGAAACTCCTGTTATAATTCAAGACATGGAAAAAATTGACTCGTTATCAGCTGAGGTGGAGAGTTTGAAGGTGCGCACTCTAACTTTGATTTTCTATTTGTTTGCCATTGAAGGTATCTTTTCCTCAGAAGTTTGTCATAGACACACTGGCACAACTGTAGAAGAGTTACAATGATATTAGTGCTTGTATCCTCTTAAAAAAGTATATAACAGATGATATTAGTGGTTTCACTATTTAGTGAATATCGTTTCTCCATAGAGACAACTACGCACTCTTGCTTTAAAGTTGTGAGTTCAAGTTATGAGAGTTTTAGTTGTTGGTTAAAAATGGTCAAACCTTCTAAGTGCCAACATATCAAGTTTGATTGATCTGGTGCTCGACCACTGCAAGTCAGACTGAACTGGGCATTTTCCCAACTTTAGTTCATGGAAAATCGTCGTAGTTGGGGTTGATCATATGGTCCTATTATACCTTGTTGTCATTGTCTGTATGAGTTTTGAACACATAACTGATGATTTGACCCAAAACTGAGGTCATGGGCATAATGACTTTATGAGGCCTTTCAAATGTACAGACCATGCTTCAGTCAGAAAGGAAGGCAGCAGAAGAGGCCAGGAAAGATTTTAACGATGCTGAGGCTAGAAATGCAGAGCTGGTCAAACAACTTGACGATGCTGGCAGAAAAGTGGATCAGCTTCAAGAATCTGTACAGAGGTTAGTAAAGACTTTCTATAGGAACTAGAGGCAGTCAGCTCATGCTGATTGACTTGAGATTTGCTTCTATGTTTAGTAGGTTCAGCTGCAAGTTCACTTTACCTTAAACCAATTAAAGTGCCGTTCCCTCAATTAGTTTTTCTATTTTGTCTGTTTACCACCGTGATATAAATTATTATGACCTGGTATCAATTCTCACCTTGATATGCATTATGCCATCTATTCGTGGCAGGTTCACTTCTCTGTAATTGCTTGTTTATGTGCAAAGTCTAATGTGAAGTCATGTTCATCCACGTTGATTTTTATCCAAAATGCAGGCTAGAGGAGAAACTTTCCAGCACAGAGTCAGAAAATCAAGTACTTCGTCAACAAGCATTGACCATGTCGCCAAAATCTCTGTCATCAAGACCAAAGACGGTGATAATTCAGGTGTATTTTGTATTCATGATCAACACTCGTTATGGTTTTACTTGCAGTCACTCAAGCTCATCAATGTGTGTTTCTTTAAATTTGCAGAGAACACCAGAGAATGGAAGTGTTCTAAATGGAGAGTCCAAGATCACATCTGTAAGTGTATTCATTGCTTTTATTATGGAACTTCTGAATGTTGGAATATATGATAATATTATCTTTTCACATGTGTTGCTTATTATTTGCTCTATTGCTGATTACTTCAGGATATGACTCTGGCCATATCAAATGCACGAGAGCCCGAGTCTGAGGAAAAACCGCAAAAATCTCTCAATGAAAAGCAGCAGGTAAGTGGCTATTGACATGCTCTGATCATTTTAGTTTTCACTTCCATTTTGGTCTTTTCCAATATATGATCACAATTCTATTTTCCTTTTCTCAGGAGAACCAGGAATTGCTGATCAAATGTATATCACAAGATTTGGGTTTTTTTGGTGGAAGACCAATTGCTGCTTGTGTGATATACAAGTGTCTACTTCACTGGAGGTCATTTGAAGTGGAAAGGACTGGCATTTTTGACCGTGTTATTCAGACAGTAGCTTCAGCCATAGAGGTAAGCCTCTTATGTGGTTCTTTTTAACTCAAGCGATCCAAGGCTGACAATTGCCATAGTTTCTTAATCTCCTGAGAAAAACACATATGCAATACTCTATAGCATGTAATGGTGTTGGAATATTTTCTCATGACAGGTTCAGGACAATAACGACATATTAGCATATTGGTTATCAAACACCTCAACTTTGTTGTTGTTACTCCAACATACCCTTAAAGCAAGTGGAGCAGCTAGTTTGACACCACAACGACGGAGAACATCATCAGCATCGCTCTTTGGAAGGATGTCTCAGGTTTGAGGCAATTACTGTTACATGTCTATTTTATATGTATATGTTCTCTAATTTTTGCACCTTCATTGGATCAGACTGTTGATTTCCATATTTTCAACCCATTTTTCTCACCATCACTTTTAGGGTTTACGTGCCTCTCCTCAAAGTGCGGGACTCTCCTTTCTTAATGGTCGAGGAGGACTCGGTAGGCTGGATGACTTACGGCAAGTTGAAGCCAAGTATCCAGCATTATTGTTTAAGCAGCAGCTCACTGCCTTCCTTGAGAAGATCTATGGAATGATGAGAGACAATTTAAAGAAAGAGATATCACCATTACTCGGATCATGCATACAGGTAAGTTAACTTAATTTTCTGTGGTTCTGCTACATTTGGTTTTTATGCTGCTAGAAAGAGAGAAGTCATCATGTCATACAAGTTGTTTCTAGTTCTCTACCAAGGAAAACCCTTGAGGTAATCTAGAGCATCTTTGGCTATAAAATCTTAAGACTAAGAAACTGGCTCAAGATGCTATATGCTGACCCAAAAGCAGCGCTGCTAACAATAGAAGACAAATCTGTCCTCCACTATATGCTCAAGATACAATATGCTGACCTAAAAGCAGACTAACGTTAGGAACAACTTCATTTGGCTAAAAACAGTAAAATCTCGATAAATTAATAACCTCGGGACTGACAAAATTTATTAATTTAGCGAGGTTATTAATTAATCGAGTACTAAATTAATACTAAAGTCCCTAAGTTGGGACCGGTAAAGAATATTATTTTAACGAGGTTATTAATTAATCAAGTATTAAATTATCGAGATTTTACTGTAATTTGTAATCGTACATGGCCATCATTTGTGTGACAGACAGAGGAAGAGGTTGGATGCCCATGTGAGAGTTGGGGATATTTTCCTCTTAAATGACGGGACATACCAACTTGGACAGAAAATTTACGTTTGTTTCTCTTTCCATATGATGCAGGCCCCGAGGACATCACGGGCTAGTTTAGTGAAAGGACGTGCCCAAGCTAATGCTGTTGCTCAGCAAGCTTTAATTGCTCACTGGCAGAGCATTGTGAAAAGCTTAGACAGTTACTTGAAGATAATGAAAGCCAATTATGTGAGTTCTATAGTTCTTATAGAAAAATGAAATTTATTTTGCATGAAGTATTCTTTTTTTTTAATAATTGTCTTTTGCACAGGTGCCTCCCTTCTTGGTCCGCAAGGTGTTCACTCAGATATTCTCCTTCATCAATGTTCAGTTATTCAATAGGTACATTCAATCAATCCTGTCTAGTAAACACACATACAAATCTATATACATCACATCCTTATGTAATGGGTCCACATCCTTTCGTGACATCTTTTCAATTGTTTTATGCAGTCTTCTTTTGCGGCGGGAGTGTTGTTCATTCAGTAATGGGGAGTTTGTAAAAGCTGGGCTGGCTGAATTAGAACAATGGTGCTATGGGGCAGGCGAGGAAGTAAGAGTCATGCAACATTCTTCTGTAAAAAATTTCTTGTGTCTTAGACTCTTGGCTGAAATATTATGTCTACAGTATGCAGGCTCAGCTTGGGATGAGTTGAAGCATATCAGGCAGGCCGTTGGATTCCTTGTAAAATTCAAGTCTATAATCTTTCAATTATGAATATTGTTATGATCAGTGATGCAGAATTTGCTTACTTTTCTTGTAAACATACAATTCAGGTCATACACCAAAAGCCCAAGAAGACCTTGAACGAAATAACCAAAGAACTTTGTCCTGTTCTTAGCATACAGCAGTTGTACAGGATCAGTACAATGTACTGGGATGACAAATATGGTACACACAGTGTGTCTTCAGAGGTAATTTAAAAAAGGCCTAGATTTTATCTGTGCAGTCCACTTTTCAGTAATCAGTTTTTCTTTATCTTCCTAGGGTTTTGGCATTTTTTGTTTTCTCTGGTTTGTGTTCTCGGAAACAGTTTGAACTAACTATTCGGGACGATACAGGTTATATCAAGCATGAGAATCATGATGACTGAGGATTCCAACAATGCTGTAAGCAGCTCTTTCCTACTAGATGATGACTCAAGGTAATGATCTGTGGTTTCCGGTTACATTGATAACTCGTGAGTTTTAATTGAATTTTTTTTACAAGCTCATGGCATATGAATTAATTCTATTTCCAGCATACCATTCTCGGTGGACGACATCTCCAAGACAATGCAACAAGTAGATATAACAGACATCGAACCTCCACCTTTGATTCGTGAACACTCAGGGTTTGGGTTCTTACTCCCCCGCTCAGAGTGATATTCACAGTTGTAGTCTGATGTTTGAAATCACAATCCTCATGGTTATATCCAAGACACAGGAGTACACCAATTGATGTGCTGAAACCTGTGCATAGAGTCTCATTGTTTGTAGTCATCCATGTGAATAGTGTTTGTTTTATCAGCTCATGCCATCTATCTTGGGTTTGATCAGTGGCTGGGCCAGTTCATTCTTTTCCCTCGAGTTTTATTGACAGGAGGGTATTTGTTAGGAAGGCATATCACAATTTATGTGATGAAATGCCCAGTAGTGTCTTGTTTGTCAGGTTTAAGGGAAGGTCACTACTGGTTTTTGAGTGAAAGCATTTTGTTAGGTCGTTAGTTGTGGTTGTGGAGCAATTTGTAATTAAGTGGTGTATTATTCTTTTTTTCTTTCTTCACTCTAGAAGTAGACGGAACCTCATGTACAACAAGAATACAGGTTATATATTTGACTTTGTTTTGTATGAGCTCTTGCATCAAAATTTTCCTCCATTTTCTTACATTTTCGTTTCCATCTTAGGATGGCTTGGTAAGCAAGCACTCGGATCTCTCATCTTCGAATTAAAATCAATGGCAGGATGGATTGTATATCGCCGCTTGTGAACATTTAAACCGTTATGACAAACACAAGTTTATATAAAACGAAATGTACAGCAAAATGCACATCGTCGTGGCAGTCACAATTTTTAAAGTTGCAATTAAAATTTTATGGTTCCATTCAACTGACCGGAGAGGTTTATTCCGGTGATTTGGATCCATCAAACCAATCTAACACAATTCACAACTGGGTTAAAAAATCCAACTTCAGAACAAAGAACAATTGACTCTGACTTGAAAAATGACCATAAATTACCAATGAGGCCAAGAGCCTTATAACACAAACTAGGCATCACTAGGTCAATTTTGAAAGATTCAGTTTTATGAAGCCTTCAATGGTGAAAAACCATAGAAGTGGAGTGCTCCTTCCCTCAGTTCTTTCATTTGTCTATGTTACAAACATATACAAACAGACCAATGATAAGGATCACCAAAACCAGTGAGTTCAACAAACACAAATTTCCAATGTCTTCCTTTATCCCAAGTGCGCCATCTTCAAGAGTAATCATACATTGATATGCTCTTGTCATCAGAGACACTAGCAAGCCTACCAGGCATTCCTCCTGGTCGAAAAGCCACTCCCCATACTTGGTCATTGTGGTTGCTCATTGTCTGAACAGCTGCCTTCATGCTGATATCCCACAGCTTCACAGTTCTATCACTTGAACCAGTAGCAAGTGCTGCTCCATCTGTACTTGCATCCACACTCAAGACCCAGCCGTTATGCCCAGACATGGACCCAACCTGGGTTTTCCCCTCAGCATCATACATGTGCACATGCTGATCGTCTGAGCCAGTGAAGAGTAACCGTGTTTCAACAGGAGAATACACAAGTGACCTTACAGGCATGCAGTGGCCTTCCAGGTGGTGCAGGAACTTGCCACGGTCTGTGTCAAAAACAGAAACAGTCCCATCCATGGAACCACATGCTATTCGTCTCCCGTCACAGCTCCAGGCAACCGATAGCACAAACTTCTTGCTGCTGCTTTTGTCAGTAGGCTTGGTTCCTTCAGGGCGAGGAATTGACATTGTGGCAACCAGGTTCCACGTGCTTGTGTCCCAGACCTTAACGGACGCACTACCTCCACCTGCTGCAGCTAGCATAGTACCCTGATCAAGAGCCACATAAGTTAGCACCTTTTAAAGAATGCAGTATGTGTTGTCCCTAGACATACTTAAGTTTTGCCCGTTGGCATTGCTGAATTGGCCAACGTAAATACTTTCCTCAGTTTACTGAATTGAAATTCAAACATAACGAATAACACAATTAACTAGTTACACCGAAAGTGTTTTCAAACCACATACTTCAATTCAATCTCTCAAAAGTTGCACACATGTGAAATTCAAATATGACTATAAATTTACATCATAGCAATTCCTTTAGCTCAATTTGTTTACACAAACATTTACTTAGATTTGGAATCTCATAGTTGCAATTAAATAAGATTTAGCCAAAATTACATAGAATCAGCTCAGTAAAACCGTAAAGAAGATAAAACAAGCCCTAATTTATTAAACCTAAAGCTTCAACATTGCAATGTACCTGAGGATTAAACCGTAATTGCCACACTTCCGAAGGCGGAGCCTCGAGGCTAGCGATGGTGGTGTTGGAGTCAACGTCGAAGACTCTGACGAAACTATCGAGCGAAGCCGAGGCGGCGATGTAGCCGGAGGGGTGAGCCGCCACGGAAGCGACGCCGAGGCAGTGGCCGGTCATCTTTCCCCGGTTCACGAGGTCGTCGGGTTGCCATAGCCTAACGGTCTCGTCGAGCGACCCGGTTAAGAGAAGAGCGGGTCGGGTTTCGGTGGCCGGAACCCACGTGACGGCCCATACCGACTCGTCGTGAGCGTCCTCGACCGATTTGAGTCCCGCGAGCTTCATCGGATTTGCTTTTGTGTCTTTGCCCTCGTGAGAGAGTTAAATAGCTCTTCACTGTCGATTTTCAGGTTTTTTTTTAACGGTGGGCTAATAACGTTTTTTTTTTGTGTCTTGCCATAAATTTTTAATCTAAAAAAAGGTGATTATGATTTTACGTATGTAAAATACTATAATCTCTCTCTCTCTCTCTCAAAATAGAGAAATTGGCGGCCAAAAATTGGCCTCCGCGCCACCCATCCCGACTAAGTGACATTCCTCGGCCTCAGTGCTCTGGCTACTCCCTCTGCCAGCTCTATTTTATGCGTTGCTTCATCTCCGTCGGCTCATGCTGCGCTGCTCCATCGTCGTCTTACGTCGAGCCAAACTCGTCAAACTCGCTTTCTCACCTCATCGCTGCAATATCTTATTTTGTTGTACTCGAGCTTAAGTTTTGTTCGAGGCTTTGATTGAGTTCGAGGGTTTCATTGTGCATTATCGGCTACTTTGTTATGCAGACCACAAACTCCGACAACACGAAACTCGAGGCACAACACGAAACTTGGGTTTTAGTTAGTTATAATCCATGCTGCTTAAGAAATGTTCATACTTTGGTAGGTAGGTAATTGATTCTAGAAACTCAAAAAGGAAAAATGAAATCTTGATGAGGTTGTGATCAGATTACTGTGTTTTGTAGTAATGGGTTTTTGTTATGATCGCTAATTTTTTTCATGAAATAAATGGAAGCTTGATATTTATAAGCAAGGTTCTAAAAGGCGCTAGGTGGAATTAGGCGGTGGAGCTACTGTCTAGCGCCTAGGCGTTTAGGCGGAGTTTAATCGGTAATTAAGCGGTAATTAGGCGAATCATTTTTTATATATATTTAATTAATTATATATTTATATGGTATATTGTAATTTGAAACATAAAGTAAAAATTATAAAGAAATATCATAAAAATTCTAAACTAAGTTTATAAAGAAATCCAATTAACCATCAATCTCAATTTTTTGAAATAGATGTGCATAAACAAGAATCCGAAGAATATGAAATTATCTATTTCGAAGCTGATAATTCACAAATCACAGTACATTATGAGTTTATGACAATGAAGCTTACATTATAAACTTGCAACCATGGAAACCATTCAAACATAAAGCTTCACGGAATCAACCATGACTCTTTCACAGAATCAAGTTTTGTTTGTGTGATGGCCATAGACACTATGCTCCTGCCAACATTTAATTATATCAAATTATCAACATATAACAAACAAGGATGACCGCGGTGGACGACAAGTGGTGGCGACGGCGGTGATTGGCGAGCGGCGTCCAAGTCGCAGCGTTTGCAGAAGGAGAGAGACGACGTTTCGCGAAAGAAATTGGATTGGATTTTTTATTTAGAATTCATTCATTTGCATTGTACCTCTTAATTTTATTAATAATAATAAAAAAAAACCCGCCTAGGCGCGCTTTTCTGCCGATTAGTCGTTAGTCGCCCGCCTAATTGTCGATTAGTCGGTTCCCGCCTAACTACCCCGCCCAGAACCAAAATTAGGCCATAAGATGGTTTTTTCCGATTAGTCGGTGCCTAGACGACCTAGGCGACCATTTTTTAGAACAGTGTTTATAAGAGAAAGACAATGAATGAGTAGTCACAAGTGAGATGGAGAGCAAGAATCGTTCATTGATACATGTTACTTAATGTGGGAGCCTGTAAGATTATTATTCCTTGAAGATTTTGAAAACCAGAGGCTTGCTTCCGAAATAATTGTTCTCGAAATATTTTCCTTACAAGCTTTTCACTGTGAGATTTGTGAGTGTTTTGTAATCTTTATGTGAAATTTTGGCATTTTCAGCATGAACGCTGCAAAAGTCTTGACCTTTACTACTGATTTATGCTTTTCATGATAATAGTTATGTTGAATCTAGTATTGGACCAAGTAGATGATGTTTTATGGAATCAATTCGGATGTATATTTTTTCAGAGGACTTGTATTAGTTTGATTCTTAGTACTTTTGTGTGCTTGTTGCAGTTTATGTGAGGATGTCGTCCTCCAGCAATTCAGTGAGATCAAGAAGCAGCGCTATAATTATTGCTTAGACAACTGTAGATGCAAAGCTTCATGCAGATTTTGAGGAGTCGGGCAGCTCCTTTGGCTACTCGAGCTCAGTACGTGTTAGCAGTTTAGTTACTGATTAACAACCTAGATCTGACAAAGTGACCACTGCTTATCTCCATCACATACAGAAAGGGAAGTTGATCCAGCCATTTGGGTGCTTGCTAGCCTTAGATGACAAAACTTTCAGGGTCATTGCATACAGTGAGAATGCGCCTGAAATGTTGAGTATGCATGCCACATTGGGTCTTCTTTTGATGCTTCTGATGCTCGTCGGAGTGTTGATGGATTAGGCTGAGGCTAAGCTTAGTGCAGAGAGTATTCACAAGAAAAAAGCAAAAGAGTGTGCTCTTCACTATTGTTAAACTTGGCTTAAGATAGATATTTAGACAGATATTTGAATGAATATTCAGACTTTTGATATTTCCAGCAACTATGTTATGATCAAGCCCTTATTTTTCAATCATTCTTCCAATTCCATCATTTTTTTTAAAGGAAAATAGAGATTTTCAAACTTGTAAAGAGTCTTGTTTACATTATTGTTAAACTTGACGAAAAATTGATATTTAGATAGATATTTGAACATATACTTGGACAAATACTTCAACATATATTCAGACTTTTGATACTTCCAACAACTAGGTTATGATCGAGACCTTATTTTTCATTCATTCTTCCAATCTAGTTCTTTTTTTTTGGAAGGAAAATAGAGATTTTCAAACTTATAAAATGTCTTGTTTACACTATTGTTAAATTTGACGAAAGATAGATATTTAGAGAGATACTTGAGCAAATACTTAGACATATACTTGAACAGATACTTGAACAGATATTCAAACTTTTGATACTTTTAGCAACTAGGTTATGGTCAAGCCCTTATTTTTCATCCATTCTTCCAATCTGGTTCATTTTTTTGAAGGAAAGTAGAGATTTTTAAACTTATAAAGGTTCTTGTTTACACTAGTGTTAAACTTGACGAGATAAATATTTAGAGAGATACTTGAGCAAATACTTAGGCAGATACTTGAATAGATATTTAGACAGATACGTAGACAAATACTTAAACATATACTTATACAGATACTTGAACAGATACTTAAACAGATACTTGAATAGATACTTAGACAGATACTTGAACAGATACTTAGATAGATGCTTGAACATATATTCAAATTTTTGATACTTCCAACAACTAGGTTATGGTTAAGCCCTTATTTTTCATTCATTCTTCCAATATTGTTCATTTTTTTAAAGGAAAGTAGAGATTTTCAAACTTATAAAGGGTCTTGTTTACACTAGTGTTAAACTTGATTAAAGCTAGATATTACTAAGAGATACTTGAGCAGATACTTAGACAGATATTTGAACAGATACTTAGACATATACTTATGATTTAGTAATAGTATCATAATGAATCGATAAAGACTAGCTCGGTTTATATGACAGAACAAAAAAAAAATCTGCTACTGATGAAATAATGTGATGTGTTAAACAACTTAAATTAGAAGTATGATATCACATAAAACCTTGCAACATAGTGAAGCAATTTATCCATTTGTGAAAATTGAAAGCCAGCTCGATCAGTTGGCAGCTCTTGATGACTTTGCAAAGCATGAACTTTCCACCTAGGAGGCCAGAAAGTCAATTACCAAACAAATCACAACCATAAATTCATGGAACTATGAACATTTGAAACCACAGAAGATGATCCAAGGAGAACTCAGTGACCAAATCTCTACTTCCCATCCAAAGTCCAAACTAAAATAAGGCATCGATCGAGTGGAACAAGGCACTCATTTGATACGGCTCTAACTCCCTAACAACAATGTACAACAAGACATCACAGAGCAAAAGTCCCCACAATGACAATTTAGTGAAATAGAAGAGCTCCAAAACAACAGTACACAAAAACGTCACCACATAATCTCTCCGAAAATATTTAGAGCTCCCTAATTTCTCATCACTACAACTCTCACTCAATAGCACACCGAAAACAACAATGTTGGTTAGCGGCCATCCCAAACCCCCAACTGAAACTCCTCCATCTCCCTCCTCATTCTCAAACAAGAACACACTCACAACAACGAATGAAAAGCACAATAGTAATGAAGAACAAGGAGATAACGCAAACTCTCTTCGAGCCCAGTTGCCTAATACTTCCCAGTTAGTCAAAACTATCTTGTAGCACCCCAAGAATCCTGACAGAAATGGAAGCAGCATTGGCCAAACTCTGAAACAACTCATCCTCAGAATCACAGAAACCCTGAATTTCACAGAAAAGGGAAAGCATTTGATTCGATCCCAGCTCATGGATAACAGAAACATCCCAGTAAAGAGGAGAAGAAACCCATGAACCTTGGAGGTAGAGGAAGAGCGGTGGTTGTTGTTACTGGTGAGAAATTTTGTAGCCACATTGCCTGACATCTCGGCGAGGATCATGGCGGCAGTGCCACAGTAGTGAAGGGCCTGGAAGTGAAGGAGGAAGACGGCGGCGAGGAGGAGGGACTAGGCGAAGAAGAGTGCACGTGAGGTGGGATTGGGTGAGGGAGTTGTGAAGTAGGAGGCGACAGATTGACGAGAGAAGCAATTGCTTCAGGGGTAAAATTGGAAGTTAAAAGTACCTTTTATAACTTATTGAGTTTTATTAGGAGAAAATGACATCAACTAAGTTTTTTTTTTGGAAAAAAAAGGGTCGTAAGTTAGACACTTTCTACCTTGGTGCTATAAGTTGTTTTTTTTTTTTGCAAATATTATATATTTTTGGGTTTTTAAATAATTTTCCCTTTTTATCTGTTTTTCTTAGGGTCGGACATGAATCCCTCAAATTTCGAACTTGATTCGATTCTTGCCCAATCCCGCGAGAGACAAGACGAGATCAAAAATAAAATTTTCACTATTCTGTTTCGTCCATTTCTATTTTTTAGGGATGAGATCGAGTCATGATTTTGAAAACCCAATCGACCCATCCCTCATAATATCTTTTCTTTACTTTATCCTTTGATTTAGTAAAATCGACATATTAAATTATCTAGCAATTAGCCATATTCGACAAAAAAAGATAAAGTTGCCCGACAATCAAAGTATCATGCTGTGTGTACGTTAGTTAGAGATCAACTTTTATTTTCTTATTTCGAAATGTGAAAATTACTTCAAGCACTACGTTAACTAATTAACATCTAAATTTATAGTTGATAAACATATTCGAAGCTTGTGAATATTCATAAAGGGTCAATAATAAATATTTGGGGGTATATGTAGTCAACCTTGTAATTGTTAATTAATAAATGCTAAGTTGTTACTTTGAATTGAATGTTGTGTGACATGAAAGTTGAAAGCTGACATGGGCGACCCTATATATAAGAGATTCATCATCCCATGACCTATAATACTACAAAGTTCTTGTGCTTGTGTCTAAATGACTACGATCATTAGATAAGCAATGCTGGTGTTATTGGTGACAACAATGACAATATTCACTGGGATCCCTGGAGGTGCAATTCCATTTCACAAACCCGTACATGTCAAAATCACAAACTATTTGGACGAAAACATTCCCATGAATGTTCATTGTAAATTCGGAGAAGATGATCTTGGTGTACACACTCTCCCCGGTGGTGAGTATGAATTCAGTTTTCGACCCAATATCGTTCAGACTACATTATTTTATTGCAGTTTTTTATTGGGCAGGTGGTAATCTCCATTATTACAATGTATATCGTGATAATGTTACCCACTGTAGTAAATGCTGGTACAGAGAAATGACAAGTGGAAGTATATATGTATGATTGGAATGCTAGAAAGTTTGTGTTCGATAATTGGAAGTGAGAACTTGCACCAAGTCCATCGTATCATTAGTATGTTGCTAGAGTTGAGTTGTTTGGAGTTGGTTGTCCTAAAAATTTCTCAATTTACTTTCAAAGTTTTTCTCTTATCAAATCAGAAAAAAATAAATGATATACCAAAAATGTTAGTTTCATAATATTCTTGTGGTTGGTATTACTTCCATTTCCAAGCAAGTGTTTCATGTGCGAAATTATGAAACATATCATTGTTCAGTGAATGCAAGCAGAACTAACACATTCATGAGTACAAACCGATAAAAGTAATTTGAATTTTAAAGCCAAAGTTTTTTCTTGAAAAAGTTTTAGGGTCGATTCCACCCATTTTGACACGTTTTATTGAAAATCGTTGCCCAGACAATAGAATAAATTTACAAAATTTAATTTTAAATACACGATAACTAGATACTAATAACTTCATTATAGAACAATTTAAAGTCTAAAACTTACAAGAATCGACTGACCTCTTTATTATAATTTTGCTCAAGCATTACCAAAAGGGTGAAACAACCCCAAGATGCTCAATAAAAACTACAAAGAGTCAACCACAACCCATCACCCTTGCTAGGATCCTATATCTAGGTGTCACATCAGGTCCACAAATAATTGCCCAACCAATTATGGCTAGACACGATTCTCGCCAAACTTAAATTCGAACCAATTTCGACCCGGTCCTGCAAGGGTCAAGACCGAATACAAATTTGAATTTCTACTATTTTGTCCCCCCTGCAAAAAAGACAGAATAACGTATAGATTTTGAAGACTTGAAAGACCCGATCTTATTATATTTTAGTTCATTTATCTCTATAACAATAATGTGAGAACTAAAAATAAGTCCTTGAAAAAGATACTAATCGCACGTCAAGGCTAGGGCTTCTAAATTGTGTAAGATACATATTATTATTTTTTATTCAGTCATCAATAATTCGAACACAAATTTTAAATATATGGCCCGTGATATTTGTAGTCAGTTGTAGTCAACTTCTGTTAGATCTGCATCTAATGGTAAGTAAAATTTAATATCAAGTGCTGGATGCAGATCTCACGGCAGTTGACCATAATTAACCACAAACTCACTAATCACCAGAACAAGGCTCCTAAAACTATTAGAGCATCTGCAATAGTGAGAATTTTAGGGGGAAATAGGAACTCCAATAGATGGGTCTCGCCAGAAATAGGAATTCCCTGGCGAAAAAAGTTTGCAGCAGAGAGGATTTTGGTGGCCGACCAGACGTTTACAGGGAGGAAATCCTGTCCGGTTGCTGAAATCGATCGTCAAATCGATCGCTTTCCCTACCGGACTCCGCGCACGTGGGTGACGCCAGGGTGCATGTGATTTTTTAAAACCCAGCGAGTGTATTGACTCGCGTAATAAATGAATTTTTTTTACCCGGGAATTACCACCAATGACAGCCTGCCACATGACGGGGCTATCTGCCACTGACCTGCCAACGGTCTTCTCTATCTGGACCATCCATTTTGATTCAAAAATTTCCATCGGACGGCCCATATTTGAAACAAATGGCTATTTTGAATAAAACGGGCATTTTATTGACATTTGTCAATATTTCAACAAAAACCCCTAAAAAATCCCAAAAAATGTCAAATAACCGCCTATAATTTTTCTATAAGTACTACATTCATTTCATTCAAACTCACATTAATTTGTGCACAACAAATTTATCATCATCCTCCCTCTCTTCTCTCTCACTTCTCTCACTCAATTTAGTTTTTGCAAAAGATGTCTACCAATGAGATTCTTTCTGAAGATATATAATTGTGCATATCTTATTACCGTCAAAGTGTGTGCCCTATCTCCGGCAACAAACAAAAGGTCGACAAATTATTGGAAAAAATTTATGCCAATTATCAACAAAATTGGGAGATGACTCATGGTGAATCAAGATGACTTGTAGATGATGTGAGTATACAATGATCCATAGATGATACTTTTATAGCAAATTTCAGAGAATCTGATGTTTGAAAATGAATAAACGTGTAACCTCCTCATTGGTCGAAAATCTTATCGAAAATTTGGATCAATAATTTAGACGATAACGACACGTGTCATGTTAGGACTGGGCAAAAATCTTATCGAAAATTTGGATGAATAATTTAGACGATAACGACACATGGAATAGGAATAGAAAAGAAATAGTTATAGGAAGTCCTATTTTTTAATTAATACATGGAATACGATAACGAAACACGTGTCACATTACGACTAGGCGAAAATCTTATCGATTTTTTTTAATTAATAAATAGTAATATAAAGTCCTATTTTTTGCACCGCTGCAGAAAAAACAAGAATAAAACCTCATATTCGATGAGTAGTGACAAATATTCTTCAAATAGAAATTTCTAGGCCAACAAGAAGTCCTAAACCAGTGCAGATGCTCTTAGTATGTCAGGCTAGGACTTTTTACACAAAGGTATATATTAAAATTTAATTTGTTTTTTTATTCGATCTTTTTTTATTTGTTTTTTTTTCAAAGAGAAAATGTTTCATTGATCAAAGATCATCTATAGAGAAACAAGAGAATTGTAAATGAAGATGATGCATGTATTCTTGTTGCGTGTACGTTAGTTAGAAACTGGCTTTTATTTTCTCATTTCAAAATTGAAAAGTACTTCGACTACATCAACTAATTAACATCTTGTTTAAGGAGATTTATTCTCCGTAACTTCAGGTGTGTGTCTTGTTCTAATTAGATACTGATTAGTCTAGATAGAGATACAAAGAATCTCTATTTTATAAGGACAGTTATTGTAACAAATTGTATCAGCCTATATATAAGGTATTCTATCAATGAAAGAGTTACAGTTTTCAATTATCACATACATTCTCCTTCAACATGTTTTCAACACAGTCTGAGTTGGTAGCAAGCAATCATCATAGTAAAAAAAAATCCTAACCCTAAAACAGTAGCTTCCACCACCGGCAACACTCTCCACCGCCTACTACAACCACCATTGGATTTTCTCCACTGTCAGCGCTTATTTCTAGAGTTTATGTTTCTTTTCTTCAAACTTCTTTCCAAGCGAAGTTTTCATAATGAGTATGACACCCTCGAGGTAAATTTTTTAAACCGTCAATCTCTAGATCTAGGACTAAAATTTACTTCCTACAAAACCATAGATCTTAGGATTATGTTATTGTGATTATTACATATTTGTTCCCTAGTTCTTATGGACCAATATCTATAGAGTATAAGTGACGGTCCTGGGGGGGGGGGTCACAGTTTAGAAAAAGAAAAGAAAAAAAAGGGAAATCGATACTATGTGATGGTTCATCACGGTTTCTGGGTGTGGTTTTGAGCCACCGTTTATTGATAATCGATTTCTTTGACCAAACACTATTGATCACGGTTCTTATTCCCTAAACTTGATACTAGTGATCCTGGTTTTTCAATCGACAAACTAATTACATCTCTTGTCTTTCTTGTAGATGACATCATTAGAGCCGGAAAAACCTGAATTTGATATCCTTAATCCTCAAGGACTAGAAGACCATTGTTGGGTAGATGTTGAGAATGCGCTTCTCTGTATAAATCTGACGGTTATAATCCAACAACGACCACCACCTGGCACTGAGTCATCAACTCTAACTAGCAAAGCTCAAACCCTTATGTTTTTGAGGCTACATATACATCCTGTTCTACAGAAATAATATTTTATAAAGAATGACCCCGCAGTTTTGTAGGTGACTTTACAAGACAAGTTCAATAATGTGCATAATGCATAACTTCCTAAACTGCGAGAAAGATGAGAGTCAATCAGGTTATTGGATTATCCAAGTATTAATGCTTTTAATAAAGCTATATTAGAGATTCAATCAAAGTTGAGCGTTTCTGGAATTGTAAAGATCTATCAGGCTATGATCGAGAAGTCTTTAAGCACATTTTCTACTTCGAAGGTCACCCTCAGATCAGTTTCTGTAATTTTTGATCTATCAAAAATTTGTACAAAAACACCTTCGATCCATCAGAGGTGATCCTCTGGTCTCCATTTTGCATTTTTGATCCATCGGGAAACTTTCTCGATCCATCGAAGAAGTGCCTCGGTACAAGTTCTTTGATCCATTGAAGATTTTCTTTGATCCATCGAAACTTGGTATCGAAAAATCAGAATTCTATTTTGGGTTTCCTTTGATCCATCAAGAATTTCTCTCGACCCATCGAAGGTTATACAAGGATTGTGGTGTTTTTGATGTGTTTTACATCGATTTTATCAACAAATAAATGTTCAAACAAATTTCAAAATTTTCCTTCTGAAAAATGTTGGTCTAAAATGACTAACTTGGAGTTTTACACCAGATGTGGTTTTACATCGGTTTTTGTCATGCCATAGAACTTAATTTCAAAGATCATTTCGACCGATCAAATGTTATTATATATCGGTTGTTTTTAGCTATTGTCAAACCATATCAGCACTCTATAATAGTTACACCCTTTGAAATCTTTAAGAATTCACTTAAAGTGTTTGCCATGTCTTGGTTTCAAAGACGGATGAATTGGCATTAATTTGTTGATACATGATGGCGAGATTGAGTGTTATACGCGTCTAATGGCCATTCAAACCTTGCTAAGTTTTGACAACATTTGTGCCAACGGTTTTCACTTGGAATAATATTGTGAGAATGGAACAGAGTTTTATATCCAATCTCCGTAGAATGTTGCCAACGGCGCAATCTGGAGAGATTTATGAGGATTTGTAGTGTTTATATCTTACTACGGTTATGATCATTGAATCCAATGTAGCCATTTATATTACTATGTGTGACTTGGCCTCATATGAGCTTTTGCATTATGATGATCAAGATATTGAGAAATTCTTATGGTCATCGGTTCTTCAGAGCGAAGAAGCATGTGGGAATACCTAAATCCATCAGTTTAGATGAGGAGGATGAGACTATTCCTTTCATTCCTGGCTCGGTCTCCAAAACGAGTGCAGCACAATCCTGGAAAAATACTATTGTGGCATCGTGCGTTATCCCACCTGGTGTGCAGATTTATGGATATCAAGTAAAAATACTATTCCTAACAAAATCTAATGCACATCGCTCATTTTTCGAAACTTGTTTATGTCTATAATGTTGTTTACATACATGACGGTCCTTTGTTGTAGACACAACTTCCACTCCTTTACAGATTCTAAGGTAATATATATGGATCAATCAAAATGGTATGCAGACTATTTATATGTGGTTTGATTGTTGCATTGACACATAGGTCACATGTCTTTGCAATCCACATGGTATGATACATTTGCTAAACTCCTAATTCTCATTATTACGCTTTGGCCTCACCACCCGGACAATCCAATTAGGTCAAATAGATTGGATAATGCAATAGAGTTTACATCATAATATTTTGTTGATTATTGCATGTTGATTGAGATTAAAGTTGAACATCCCGGTTCTCCTTATTCATTCATATAACGGTTTAACAGGACACAAATTAAGCAGTTATAGCTTGTAGCCTGCATAATGGTAATGCATATTAATTTACTGGTATTTACTTGGGGATATGCAGTGGTACATGCAATTATGCTTATTTACTTGATACCCATAAATCACCAACCATTTAGTGCGTACCAGTTGGTAACTGGATTTAAGCCTAATATTTCACACATACACATCTCTGGTTGGGTGATGCATATGCCTACTACGCTTCCATTGCGTACAAAAATGGGTCATCAACAATGATTATGCATTTCTGCTAATTATGATTCCCTAACGATTGTTCGCTATTTAGAACCTTTGACAGGAGATCTCTTTACTGTTAGTTTTGCAGATAGTTACTGTTATGAGACATACTAGTTAGGGGGAGATAGGAATGGTTCCATTCTAATTAAACGTTGGAAATTGACGTGGTATGCCCTCACTATGTCTCATCATGATCCCCGCACATTTCAGTGTGATATTGAAGTGCAATGTATTCTTGATCTATAAAAAGTAGCAGATTCGATGCTTGACTTCTTTATTGATATCATGAAAGTGACGAGATCGGTTATACATGTTACAAATCCTACAAGGTTGAAAGTCCCTGAAAATTGGGTAAGCTAATGCAACACCCATGCAAGGTAGCATTTCTCCTGCTCATAGTGTTGGTCAAAATCCACCGATGAGTAGCCGGTGAAAAGGCAAGCCAATAAGGCACAACTGTTCATCATTAACACATGAGATTGTTTTTGACAACCATTGTGTCTAAAAGTCAACATTGACAAACACTGGGGGATGCCTTAGAGTCAATGACAATGTTAGTAAATAAAGAAATCTCACCAAGTTAAACAAATGCTAGCGGGATTATGGATGGTTCTTCCATGTTCGTTGATGATGCCTTTACTTATTGCATTGCTAAGGAATTGATGACGATGAAGTGGAACATTTCTCTGTTGTGGATTGTCAACGGTTAATGTAGAGCAAATTTATCGATATGGAAAGTTGTAATCTAGGCTAAACTATACTCTTTTACAAATGACAAGTTTTCGGTATGGTAGTGCTACGACCATCGAATGGTAAGCCAGTTAGACACAAATGAGTCTTTGTTCAAAAGCGTAATGAGAATAATGAAGTCATGCAGTATATAGCTATACTTTTGGCGCAAAGATTTTCTCAACGCCCTAGTATTGATTATGAGGAGATGGATTATCTGGTTATAGACATTATTACATTTCGCTACCTTATCAGTTTGGTAGTGTCCAAAATATTGAGTATGCAGCTTATAAATGTGGTTATATATCTCTATGGTGATCTTGATTCAGAGATATACATGAGAGTGTCGGTTGGCATGGTTCTACCTAAATCAAGTAACTTGAAACTACGGAGTGCTCATGTAATTAGATTGAGATGTTCACTATATGGATTGAAATAATCCGGTAGGATGTGGTATACACGTCTAAGTGACTACTTGATTGGGTAGGGATACAAGAATGAAAGTTAGGCTTATGCGTGTTTAGTAGATGAACAAGTTGTTTGAGATGTTGAACCTTGGTAGAACTTGATTAAGTCTTGGTTTTGAGATGGAATATCGAGTTGGTTGAATTCTTATTCACCAGTCTTCTTATGCCTAAATCAGGCAATGGACAAAGTACACCCTATAAGCACACAATGGTTATATACAGTCTGGAACCCAAAATGATCAATTTCATCAAAATGATGATGGTAAAGATATTTTGGAAAAGATATTCTATATCTTGGTGCGATTAGAGCTTGGTAAAATATAGCTTGGTGCATACGTCCAGACATTGCCTTCTCGGTATGCACCAACGCAAAGTCATTAGAATGGAGTATAGTAGACTTTCAGGTACTTGAAGTTAACCATTGACTTATGATTATTCTTTCCCTTACAAAGAAAACAGAGAGAAACTTAAAATTCCTGAAAAATTGATGGGTTGAATCGCAACATGCAGGTTCTGAGCTCTTTGACCTGTCGAAGGCAGTGAACTATGTTAACCTGAAGGTGTCATTCGACCCATCGAGACATGGTTTTGACCCATCGAAGCTAGTCCCCTGGATCATTTGTTCAACTCGTTGAGTGAGGACTTCGACCCGTCAAATTCCTCCCCTGCTGCGAGCAGTTTTACTGCTATCCCCTATTACGAAACACTGGTTAATGTGTTGGTTGGATTTTTTAATATTGGGTATCTCTCTGACCCACATAAAGGACGTTCCCAAATAGGTTATGTTTTCACCATGGGAAACAAGACGATTTGAAAGGACCAGACCTTGATTTAGTTGCCTAAACTAAAATTAAGCCCTAACAACTCTGCTAGCCTTAGTTACTACTCACTAATTGAAAACCAATGTGGAGATCCACAACTCAAAAGTCACAAAATAAATAAATTTCTCACATATAGGTTCCACTACCGCCGCAAATACTATAGCCGACGATATATGTAAAACTATAGCCGACGAGATAAAAATCTCGTCGGCTATAGTAGAAAAAATGAATTTTTTTTTAAAACTCGTAAAAACTCGTCGGCTATAGTACTATAGCCGACTATAATGGATAAAAATCTCGTCGGCTATACTATTACCGACAAGTTTTAACCAACGGACTTTAGCCGACGATATTTAAGGGTCGTCGACTAAAGTCAGCTGGCTAAAACCTGTCGGTAAAGTATTGCCGACGAGGTTTTTATCCATTATCGTCGGCTATAGTACTATAGCTGATGAGTTTTTACGAGTTTTTAAAAAAAAAATCATTTTTTCCACTATAGCCGACGAGATTTTTATCTCATCGGCTATAGTTTTACATATATCGTCGGCTATAGTATTTGCGGCGGTAGTGTTCACTACTAAAATATACAATATATACAACTGTTGTCGACATCAGAACAGCTAGACAAATTAAGCTGAGTATGTAAAGTAAATTACTAACTCGCAGGATCAACCTTGGATCCTTCGGTAGATCCTGCTATGCCATAAACTGTGTGCACGCTCGACCTTAAACGAACTTTGCAAATTGGGCAAATAAACAGAAAAGTTTAAGGAAAGACACATAAAATAATAAAACTATTAGAGTGAGTGGACGAAAATAAAGTGTTTCACTTTAAACCGTAAACTATAAATAATATTCCTTTCACCATAAATGTACATAAAAATGATGTGAGTCTAAAAATATACAAGCCCAGGTCAGGTGTTTGTCCTAACCCTCCTGGGTACTGTGTAATGTGTGGAGGCAGTAACTTGATTGCATTTTCCTCAAAGTTACAAGAATGCCCAGATCAGGTGTTTGTCCTAACCCTCCTAGGTACTGTGTAAATCACGGGGTCAGGTGTTTGTCCTATCCCTCCCGGAACGTCTCGGGATTAGCCGAGAAGTCAGTGCATAAATGCATCAACTGTGAATATGCTCAGTGTAAAAGAAATCATATGTGTCTTTATGTAAATGTATAATCATAAATGCATACTCGTAAAAACATAATCGTAAAGTGCATAATATTAAAATGCATAATCATAAAATGCATACTCATAGACTCACAAATCGATAGTGAAAATAAAGTGTCCACTCACAATACTGTGCTGTGATTTCCACCAATCTGAAGCCTGTCTATCGGCGTTTCTATACGTCTTCCACTAACTGCTAACACGTCGTCCTGAAAAAACGATTACTACTTAATAACTAATCATCAAAAATAATAATGAATAGCTAATCTCATTCACCAACGAGCATCATTGTCGAGAACCTTGCATTCTCAAATAATGTGCTTTAATCTAATTTTAAATTCTAATTTCTAAATCCTTTTTAAAGTTGCAACACATTTCTCAAATGTTACGTGACTCGAAGTCAAATCGACGATCAACTTAACTACTCAAAATTATCGTAAAATTGTTTAATTAATAACTGATTAATCATACATCTTAATCAATTATGTCCAAATAAATTCAATAACCTCTTCATTATAATCAGTACGTAATTACAAGCAAAACGGTATAAAATTTATATCAAATTTTTCTCCGCCGTGAACCACCACCAGTGGCGTAGAGGTGGCGATGAAATTTTTCGGCAAATCGAAGCTCAACCTAGTCAAAATCAACCCAACATCAACTTTCATAACTACAACAAAGTCCAATTCTAACTCTAACTCACCAAATTTGGTTTGGAACCCAAGAACACCAAAATCTTCAAATCTTCGATTCTTCCTCCACAAAAGGAATTAGGACTTGGTCTTGGTCTCAATAGTTTTGTGGTGAGGAGAGTTTCAAAGCCCAGTAGGTAAGAACCATCAACTTGAGCTTGAAATCATCACCCTAAAAGCTTAGGGTTTGGCAGCCCCTTACATAGACATTTCGGTTTAAATCCTTAAGAAATGGAGGTTGAGGTGTTGGGGGTTTGAAAGAAGAGACCGAGATGCAACTTTTGATATCTTGGTCACTTGTTTTGGTGGCCGGCCGACGAACGACACCGGCGACGCCATTGAGGAGAGAGAGAGAGAGCCGTGGGAGAGAGGAGAGAGAAAGGAAAGAAAAAGTCTAAAATAAATGAAAAGTGTTGACTTTCCATTTTGGGTATGTCAGATTTATTCTCGCGACTAATTCACTTCATAAATTCATTTAAAACTTTTGTTGACCATGACTTCTTCATCGCAACTTTGATTTTAACACTTGACGTGGCTACAAACTCATCTTGAGAAACTCTACCACTTTACTCAATATAATTTCACAAAATAGAAAGTCCTATTTATACTTGTCCATTTACGACTATTACATTTTCTATAAATTTCTATTGATCATAATTTTCTTGTCGTAACTCTGTTTTCGGCATTCTTCGCGTCTACGGACTAGTCTTAAAAATTTCTACGACTTCCACCTGAAGTCAACCAACTTCAATAATCTGATAAAAAGTCAACTAAAAAGCTCTCAATAAGTATCGACAGTGACAAAACGAACTACCTTCCTTGATTAACTTTAAATAAATCATAAAAAGAAAATTCTTGGAACGGGATGTTACACGATTTCTTGGAGATCAACTAAACAAAAATTTGTTTCTACTTCCTCAAATTATTTAGAAATTATTGCTTTGCATGAAGCAATTAGGGAATGTGTCTGGCTTAGGTTAGTCATTCATCATATTTGAGGGTCTAGTGGATTACCATATACTACGACAGCACCAACTTAGATCTTTGAGGATAATGCAATTTGCATTGAACAAATGAAGTTGGGTTACATTAAGGGTGTCATACTTAACTCATTTTGCCAAAGTACTCTTACAATTAGCAATAGCAGCAGTTATTGATTATCCATGTGAATCAGGTTGGTTTTGAGGATAATATTGCAGACTTGTTTACCAAGTCATTACCCAAATCTACCTTTGTGAAATATGTGAGACGCATTAATATGCGCAGGTTATTTGAACTCCATGACTGAGTTTACAGTCGAGGAGAGTTGCATTTCTGTAGACATCAGGGGGAGTCTACATCACATGTATTACCACATGTAGTTGATGCATTGTACTCTTTTGTTTTACCTATGCGGTTTTTGTTTTCTTGGTAAGGTTTTTGGCGAGGAAACAGGTCATACATCATTCATTAGGTCATCAACATAAGGAGGAGTGTTTAAGGAGATTTATTCTCCATAAATTCAAGAGTGTGTCTTGTTCTAATTAGATACAAATTAATATAGATAGGGATACAGAGAATTCCTGTTTTATAGGGACAATTATTATAACAAATAGTATCAGCTTATATATAAGGCATTCTATAAATGAAAGAGTTACATTCGCCTATATTTAATGATTTATAGTTGATATACATATTCGAAGCTTATGAATATTCATAAAGGGTCAATAGTAAATCTTTGGGAAATATGTAGTCAACCTTATAATTGGTAATTAATAAATGCTAAGTTGTTACTTTGAATTGAATCTAGTCTAACATGAAAGTTGAGAACTGACATGGGACACCTATATATAAGAGATCCATCATCCCATGACCCATAATACTACAAAGTTCTTGTGCTTGTGTCTAAATGTCTACGATCAATAGAGAAGCAATGCTACTGTTATTGCTGACAATAATGACAATGTTCATTGGAATCTCTGGAGGTGCAATTCCATTTCGCAAACCAGTATATGTCAATATCACAAACTATTTGGATGGAAACATTCCCATGAATGTTCATTGTAAATCCGGAGAAGATGATCTTGGTGTGCACACTCTCCCCGGCGGTGGTGGCGGGTATGGATTCAGTTTTCGACCCAATATCGTACACACTACATTATTTTATTGTAGTTTTTATTGGGCAGGTGGTAATCTCCATTATTACGATGTATATCGTGATAATGTTACCCACTGTAGTAAATGCTGGTATAGGGTAATGACAAGTGGAAGCGGATTATATAGGTATGATTGGGATGCCAGAAAGTTTGTGTTCTATAATTGGAAGAGAGAACTTGCACCAAGTCCATCGTATCATGAATAAGCCGCTAAGGCTGAGTTGTTTGGAGTTGGTTGTCCTCAAAGTTTCTAAATTTACTTTCAAAAGTTGTTTTCTTATATAATAAATATGGAAAGAATAAATGTTATACCGAAAATGTTAGTTTCATAATTTTCCTAGTATTACTTCAATTTATGGGCAAGTCTTTCATGTGAAAAATTATGAAACATATCATTATTTGGCGATCGAATGCAAATAATTAGAGCTTACACATTCATGAGTACAAGCAAATAAAAGTAATTTCGATTTCAAAGCCAAAGTTTTTTTCTCGAAAAGTATGGGGTTGATAGCGAAAGAACATCAACATTAATTACAAGTAATGATCCACCCAGTTTGGCACGTTCTATTGAAAATCGTTGCCTAGGTAATAGAATGAATTTACGAAGTTGTGGGAACTAATTAAGGACTATATTTTTGTTAATTTATCTCTAAAAATAATATTGTGGGAACTAATTAAGAATAAGTACTTAGAAAATATACTGGTGGCATGTATGTCAAGATTAGGGCTTCTAAATCGTGTAAGATATATATTGTAGTGTTGTTTTTTATTCTGTCATCAATTTTTATCTTTTTTAGGTAAACACAAGTTTCTGTTTTTGCATGAAACGAAATGTTACATTTTTTTTCATTTCGTAATTTATTTCATACTGTATTCTAGG
Organism: Geum urbanum; assembly: GCA_946800695.1. Taxonomy (NCBI): domain Eukaryota; kingdom Viridiplantae; phylum Streptophyta; class Magnoliopsida; order Rosales; family Rosaceae; genus Geum; species Geum urbanum. The sequence continues at coordinate 9,590,546 of OX326997.1, forward strand.
TTTTACTTTTGTTTTTTTTCATTCACTTTTTCATAATACTTCATATCGTTATATATGCTCACCTTTTTCATACTATATTGTATATATAAACTTTTAGAATTTACTCACTTGATGTACTTGATTTGTCTTCACTTTTCTTTCACACAACGAGTTTAATTTTTGTTCATGTAACTTATCGATGAAGTACTATAGGTTGTTAATTTTTTACCTTTATTATAGATATAAGTAGCTAATATCTAAGTTTTTCGAGTACATATACCTAAATAATAGTATTAGTATCGGTTACCTTTCTTTTAGATATAAGTGTCATTTATCTTTCTTGTAGATCGAGATAAGTCCCTTCTATCTTCCTTTTAGATAAATAAATTATAAAAAATTTAGAGACATAAGTCTCTTCTACCTTTCTTTTAGATATAAGTATCATTTACCTATCTTGTAGAGAGAAGCTAGTCTCTTTTACCTTATTTTTAGATTTTTTTTAAGTACTTTTGTTTTAGATATATAAATAGTCAGGTTTTCGAGTGTACCTCATGATCATTATAAGTAGTATCATATACCTTTTTTTTAGATAAAAGTCTTATTTATCTTAAATTTAGATATATCTAGTATCAAAGTTTTTCGATTATACTTCATGTTTAGGTTGACTTGATGCTATTGTATCTTTTTTTATAGGTTTATTCAATTTTATACAGTATGTTTCAAAATTGTCAATGACTCAAAGTGTGATTCAAATTTGAAATTGGAACAATTAAAAGGTCTAATAATAGAAGAACATAATTTGGGGAATTCAAATTTATTTCCAAAATAAACTGAAAGGGAAAAATAGATAAAATGATTAATCACATGACCTCAAATGAAATGAAAAAATTGGCAGGACTAGATCTAACATCGAGTTGAGAAATATGACCTAGATTAAAATTTTCCTTTTTATTTTCTATTTTGATTGAAGTCCTAATCATTTTTTTTCTTTCAAACGAGGTCCTAAAATTTTAATTGTCACACTAAATTTTTATTTCACCTTTCAAATACAGTAAAACCTCTATAAATTAATCGCCTCGGGACCGAAGAAAATTATTACTTTAACGAGGTTATTATTTATCGATAAATGAATAATTTATTAATTTATCGAGATTTTAGTGAGGTTTTTACTTTTGATTGTCATAATGACAATGATATGTGATACAATCGCCTACAGATGAAGAGATCATTGAAGGGATAGTAAACCCCCATGTAGAAGATGATTGATCATGATCCAAATGACAGTTTGTTATACCGATAGTTTCTCTTGAAGACGCATTTGATGCACAAATTACTTTGAATAACTCTTTGCTACAAAAAAAAATTACCAAATGTTGTGCATGCATTGCAAAAGATCGATCAATGATGAAGTTAAATTTTGTCTAGATGCAAAAAAGAAACATACTACAGTAAATTTCTTTTTCAAGAAATAGTTGAAGTGATCGAGATAAATAGAAATTCTCAATTAAAAATTTAATTTTTATAAATTTTTAAATATGTTTTTAAGTTGTTTAATTAAATTATTACTTTATATATTCATTGGGACCTAAATAAATTGGAGAAAATTTACTATCTTATGCATTTAGTGAGATTGCTAGTAATATGAACTCGTCTCAAGTCGGGACCGAGAAAAAATATTACTTTAGCGAAATTATTAATTTATCAAATATTCATTTATCGAAGGTTTACTGTATACCGTTATTAAATTATGGATTTTTGTGTTGATTAGTTAAAATCTAGGATTGGACTATGAGTTATATTTTATCAATTTCTTAATTGATTACTAAATATAAAATAAGTATTAATAATTTATTATTTTTGCATTCATTAGAAAAAACTAAATGTCATTAAATTCCTACCTTATATAATTGTCAAACTCATAACTCGTCTAATATATAAAAAGGATTGTTCCTCACATCCTTTTTTCATGATCTTTGTCAATTCTCTTAATTTCTTCTTCTTTAAACTTGGAAAGTCAAATACAAATGGGATAATAAAGACTACTAAAAATAAAAGGATACATAAATCTAATCAGATCCTGGTAGTGATACACTAGTACTAGAAACGAGAATTTGTCATTTTTCGTTCGTCAGGTAAATTAGTTCTGGGTCGTGAATCATATAATGACGTGCATTAGTAGTGTTATTCTTAATAGCCGGTCATTCACAGATAATCCATCTTCATGAAGTACCTCCTTAGTCGCCAATCCCACATCGTATGTCGTAATAATAACACCTCAGACGGGGTGGAGAAACCTTGCAACGAATGCATACGTTGAAATAAGCCTAATCCAATATCTAAAAATAATACCAATACCAAACGAGTCAACAAGATAGACGAGATCTCCTGGGTCCCACGAACGAAATCCAAAGACACTGCGATGTTGGATCAGACCCAATTATTACCCAAGGCCCTAAAGAAATGTCCATAGGGCCTAAAAGGAGAAAACCCAAATTTTCCATAGGGCCCAATAGGAGTGTAGGGTACGTGGGTCCCTTGGCAGCCCAATCTGAATGCTAGGAGACCCGTAGCCGCAACTGATGCTGGAAGCCACACCTCGACGTCGTTGTGTCCCAGCCAATCTACAATTCCCGACGTCAACCTGCCGCCCCCAACGCTGACCTCCAGAATCCACGGTTACATGGCGGGTCACATGTCCCTCCAGCATCGTTGCCTGAGACCGAACACATCGCCTCCACCGTTGGTGGTGGTTGGCAATCCTAGTCGTCGCGTCAACCTTAACGTCTCGAGTCCGTATCACTCAAGAGCCACCGCCAACACCATGATATCCCCCGGGGTCCCAATAGACTCCTACCATAATCATCGAGCCAACCCCATAACCACTGATGAGCCGACCTCTCCTCCTTGTATCTCTATCTCTGCCGAGATCCTAGCCGTCGCCGCTTCACCAATTGTAAAGCTGTGCTTGCCAGATTTGAAGTCTCTCTCGCACTCTGATCTCATCCCTCAATTGAGACGCAATTTGCAATCGCCTCCTCTGTTGGCGTACCACCGACGCCTCACCTAATTCATCTACACACTCGCCTCTCAGCCTAAAAACTATCGTCGGAAGAATTCAGCGCCGACACAACCAAAATCCTAGGCCTTGCGGCACTAGAGTTTGGTGCAAATTGTCTCCGCTTTTAGCAGAGCTAAAAACGTCGTCTTTCCCATTTTTTCATAACGTGAAAAAGGTAGATTATGCTATTCGGTCATCAATTATTTGGTCACAAATCCTAATTATATGGCCTAATACTATTAGTACGTCACGCTAGAACTTCTTACACAAAGGTATATTTTTTTTATTTTATCATTATTTTTATTTGTTTTTTAGGAGAGAAAATTTTTTATTGGCTAAAGATAAACCGTAGAGAAACAAGAGAAATTGTAATGAATTTAAAATTTACTCAATTAAACTGAATCCCTTATACCTCAACTCTCTCGTTCTCAACCCTAGCACCGCCACCCACCTTTTGTCGTCGATCTCCTTCATCTCTACCCCGAATCCAAATCAGGTTAAGGATCCCTCTTCCCTATTAAATTATGATCCAACATATACCATTGCATGCTAGTTTCCTGAAAATTTTCCACTTCTCTAAACCTAGTAGCCAACTCTGTTTCTCTCTTCGGTCTCCACCATTTTAATCCCGTTTTCAAAATGGGATTCAGATTCTTGTTATCCTCCCTATACCACTTCATCCAACACCTTTGCATGTCGTTGTCTCCACCGGTGAAGGATGTTCCTCCTCTTCCCAAAGCCGTTGCCAATCCTGATACCGAGCCGCAAGTCCTAGCGGTGGCGGTAGGAGCGGTGGACCTCACCGTTTCTAATGATGAGGAGGAGGAGAAATGGCACTACTCCATTTTTCATTGTTTCTCTCTTCAAAATTTTGAATTTGAGAAGATTCAAGGTTTCAAGATGAAGATGCTAAGCCTTTGACGTGATGTTTTGGGCTCGGGAAATATCGGGTTTGAACAGATCACTGTTAATTCCTTTGTTTGCAAATTCCAGTCTGAGGCGGATTGGAAAAGAGCTGTGGAACAGTCCTTGGTTTCACTACGAAACTACTATAGTGGTGGCATTTTTTGATGGCTTTTCCGATCCATTCCGGTTTCCCACTTCTCGGTGTTAGGCTTCCAGCCAGTTTTGGGGTTTTTTGCTTCTGCGGCCATCCAAGTCAAGTGCCTCAAGCGCATGAAAAATGTGCTAGGAGGTTATCGATCCCATGATCCGCTCCTTGTTTCTCATCGTTTGGAGGTCAAACTTCACGTGGATCTCGACCTTCGCCGTCCACTTGCGGTGAGTACTACTTTCATTATTGGTAGTACCTATTCTATTGATGTTGCTATGGACTATGAGCGTTTGAAGAGATATTGTGTTGTGTGTGGCACCTTCATGCATGGTGCTTCAGGATGTCTGGGGTCCTCTATGGCTATGTCTTCCAAACTGCCAACAACTACAGCGACGATGGTGACTCCGAAGGTGCCGGAGAAGTTTATTGCCACTTCGGACCCTCGTTGGGAAGGGGGGCTGGTGTATGGGATTCCCCAGAAGATTTTTGGCTGTGTTGCTGCACCCATCCAGTCTAGTGAGCCGAACCCTAATTCGATAGTGGTTTCGGCCCCTACATTGGATGGGCCCTCTAATAAGGATGTTGATTTGGAGGTTCCTGACCCGAAGATCCCAACATCCGATGTTGTCTTTGAAGTTCCACACTCTCATTTCAATGTTTCCCTAAGGGATGCAGTGTCGACTCCAGGTGCCATTGTCATGTCCGCGGCGAATGTGGGGACAAGTGGAAGTTCCATAGTCCCATTTCATATCCGTGATCCGGATTTCATGGTGATTGACCAAGAGAGTCTGGGGACGTCCAATAATGGTACGCGACGTCCAAACAATAAAATGGACATATCCAACCTTGGCCTTAAAGCGGGTGGCATGAAGAAGGTGTCGCCCAAAAAATATGCAATCCTTTTACTAGCTAATATGGATGTTGAGGCGTTGTGTCGAAGTGCGGAGCAATAGATGGGGCTCCTAGCTAAATAAAGAGTGGTGCGCCCTTAAATTTGACAGTTGTTTGCGCTACTCTGGTTTATTAGTCTAGGAACTGAGTGTCATTATATTAAACCAAGTGTAGTGGTATGATAGAATTTCTTTATTTACGTGCCGGGTAATCCGATGAAATTCTGTATTACTAACAACATTGATCCTATAGTGGATATTTTAGCAGCTCCTCAAAATAAAAGATAAATTGTCATTAAGTATATCATGATAATGTTACGATTGTAGTAATTGGTTGCACAGAGTAATGGGAATTGGGAAGTTTGAAGCGGAATGTACATGTATGACTGAAATGCTAGAAAGTTTCACAATTTACTTTCAAAGTTTTTCTCTTATCAAATAAGAAAGAAAAACAACATCACAAGTAATTATCCACTTAATTGGGCACGTCATATGAAATTGTTACCTAGATAATCGAATTAATTTGTGAATGTTAAAATTAAAGAAATTGTAATCAGACACTAACAACTCATTCCAGGACAATTTAAAGCAAAAATCGATTGACCTCTTGATTATAAATTTATAATTGTGCTCAGTGCTAACAAAGAATGAAACAACCCGAAGATACTCGATAAAAACTAAAAAGAGTCAGTCACAACACATCACCTATTCACATTAGTTAGGACCAATATCCGGATGTCACAATCAGCCCACAAGCAAGCCCAACCAACTATTGCCGGGCATGTATACCCAAATCATCACAAGTTAAGAGTAACTCCAACATATTTTGCATTTTAGAGAAAAAAAATTGGAGAATATTGAGCATTTTTTCACCCCAATAATTTTTCCATCTCATTGCCTGAAATAAAGAAAGAGATGAAAGAGAACAAGTCATTCCCCAAATTTACAGTAATCTGCAAAATTTTGGAGAATAGCCCATTATTAATATTTCACGAGTCTTAATGCAGAAAAAAAGAAAATAAAAAATTTATTTTTACATCAATAAAGAATATTTATTGCATGTAAAATAAAAATATATATATTTTGTTTTATTGTGATAATAAATAAGGATGTAGTTATAATAAATGTAAAAATCTGAAAAATAAAGAAGCTGTTGGAGTTAGAATATATTTTTTTGGGTGAAACTATCTTCATCATACAATTCTCTAAGTTCACCCACTATTACCATTTTTTTTTACCAAAATTTTCCAGGACAACCCTTAGTAACATAATTGTATTTAAAGGAATTTTTTTTTACCCAGAGGCTCGCTGTTCTACGTTCTCGTTCTTGGGAGCAGTTGAATGTTTGCTGTGACCACACACACTCTCACACACACAATCAAAATCGGTCAGCAAAATAGATGGTGTGTCTAGCAAGCACAAATCAACGTCTGCCAGTAATTGTAGAGGCAAACGTCAAGAAGATATGGTCGTGGCGTTAAAGTTTGATTTCACATTCAAGAAAAAAGTTTGATTTAATTATTCTACTAGCCTTCCTGCACACGCATATGCGCGTGCGAAAGGCGTCGCGCTCGCGCGTGCGATTTATAGGTGGCATATTTAAAAGTGTGCAATTATATCGTTTTCACTTAATTGCTTAAGTCCATTGCTCATGACAGAAACTATCGTACACTTTCAGGCCTATCTCTATTATTCGAATACTGATCTAATCGAGATCTCTATTATTCGAACACAGATCTAATTGAAATGTGAGAAGAATTACCAATGATTGACGATAAAATTTGTAAAATAATATTAGCCCACTTCATATTAAGTCAACACTATGTAAAAAATGATCAATCATTGATAATAAATGCAGTGTCAGTGCATATGAAAATAGAACAAAAAACACATGAATAGAAACTATTTAAAAAAATAGCAAAAGTTTTAACTATGTTGACGTCGATATGTCCAACGAAGTCCAACCACATTAATCACCATGTAGAACGACTTGTCACTCCAACTACAAATAAAATATAGGAGAGTTAAAACAAATGAATAAATGGTCACATACATGTATAGGTTGAACATGAATGCCTTACGTAATTACCTGATCAATTTGTTCCAAATTTTTACGTTTTTTGTATAACTGTAAAAAACATAAGTTAACTTTTAGTTATTTGCAAATAAATTTATGTTGACTATCAATGCATGTTGGATATATTCGATTGAGCACATTCTGCAGCATACGGTTTTGTTTCTTATTCTGTTCTTGATTTCTATTTGACATAGCAATAACATTACGATCTGCATGATGTAGTTTCCTGTCAATTACATTATGTTTCTTTAACACCCAGGCCCTAAAAATTGAATGTTTTAAATTCCACAACAGTGGAAAAACTACATGAACATATTTTTTGGGGTCAACATAGGTATGTTCAATTTCTGGACTGCTAAGTTTTATTCAAATTTATTCGTATAGTCATGTCATTGGCGCTGACAAATACTATCGTTCACTTTCAGGTTTATCTCTATTATTTGAACACTGATCTAATTGAGTATGTGAGAAAAATGACCAAGGTTGATGATAAAATTTGCAAAATAATATTAGCCTACTTCATATTAAGTCAACACTTTGTAAAAAATAATCCATCACTGATAATTGCACTCTTTGAGTATTACACCGATAAGTCGCATGCGCATATGCGTGTGCAAGAAAGCTAGTATGAATTTATACAAACTAATAAGAAAATTGAAGAGAAGGAATTATTCTAAAAACTAATAAGAAAATTGAAGAAAAAGAAGAAGAAAAGGAACGCCTAGCCTTCCTGGAACAAAACAACAATGTCATGGTACACTTTGTTTCAAGCTATTTTTCTCTGTCGTTCGAGGATCTGTGAGCATATTTGACCCTTAGCCTTGTTCATCTGTTCATTGTCTTCCATGAATCGTTTTGTTTCAGCTCTTGCTGGAACCAAAAATGAGTAAACAGAGAAGTGTTGACAATCATAGACAGGAAGCCGTGGTAGGCAAAACATTCAAATTATGTCTAATCAACAATCTACAGATTAATCCAAAATATAAACAAAAAAGAGGATTGCTTTCATTAAATGTGGCATCAAGAAATGTCACATAACTCGGTAACAGCCTGTCATGGTCTACAAAACGATATGAAACTTAGCTGAAAAGGCACTGCAATGAAGGGTTTGTAATAAATAATTTACACAGATCCATCCTAGAGTTTCGTGAACATATTTCACAATCCCAAAACAAAAACAACTTTTCATCAAAAATAACTTTGCACAAAAAACTAAAGTAACCGAAATTCGAGTATGGAATGAAAATAGACTCCATTAACACAGTCTAAAGAGTATCATGATTTCATGACTGAATACATGATCGTCATATATGCTTAGATTAGAGTCAAAATGAGTCTCTACTGTAGTGGATTCTGAGAGCTAAATTAGATGTTCTAGCATTCTAGCAATAATAATTCACACAAAATTTACATAAAAAATAAAAAAATTCGATAATTTAACTACGTCAGCAATGCTATGTTCTTCAAAAGCACAGATGCAAAACTAAAAAAGTAAAAGAAAACCTGTTGTAAGGAGCCGTTGGGGTTAACACCTCTAATCTACAATGTATCAATGAAACCCATTCCACAAATTGAGCAAACAACTAACAGAACTTCATCCGATGCTGCAGAAAATGGGTTTATGAATAGATAATATGAACTCACTACACCAAATTCCGAACAAAGTCTTTCAAACTCTCCTAGCAGCAATTTGGAAAGGTCGCTGCGTTAACCTGCTTCCCTCTTAAGTTTACACTCTGTATAATTACAAAACTCCAATTGTTGCCAATTCCATTCCAAACCAAGAAATCACTAAAAGCCTCAAAACAACATAAGCATGACCTCGGTATTTCTCAACACATGCATATACACAGAACTGCATTAGCTTCTTACTCTCAATCCTCTTAATATGAACTCCAGGTACACACTTCCAACTCAAGTTTATTTTAAATCTGTGATCACCATCAATTAACTATATAATATGGCTAAGCAAACCATACAACTCTGATCAATTTACTTCCCACTAACTTCATCAATATACTTTCTACTACCCCATTTAGAATTCAACAAAAACAAAAACAAACAAAAAACAATCTTCACCGAGCAGGCAAAACACATATTCATCACAACCAAATCAAACAAACAAACCAAAACCCAAAAACGAACAAAACCCAGAAAAAGAACAGACCTGACAGATTGGAGGGTACATTGAATTAGTGCAAACAGGACATTCCTAAGTTGGGCTGTTCTCCACTTCTCCTTCTTGATATCCGCTGCACACAATCACTCAACCCACCAACCCGGAAGAGAGTACTCCACCTTCCTGAAATTTCATCAACATCTCTTGTAACACACAATACAGTAACTGCTATTCGCCAAAATTCACAAAATCAAGCAGTCTCCAAAATTCATACACCTTCAAATTGTAAAACTGTGTCAAACAGTATAAACTAACACATGATACCAGCAGTTTCCCAAATCAGTTTGCAATAAGTTCGTGAAAATAGCAAAAATAACACATAGCAGTTTTACCTACAGATATTCAAAAAAACAGAACTGAATGTTTGAAGACAGAACTGCTTTACAATTTGAAGACAGAACTGCTTTAATACCTTTTATCTTAAACTCAAAATTAGATACCATGAAAGTGTATTAAAGCAGTGTACAATTTGAAGACAGAACTGCTGTAATACCTTTTATCTTTTTTGAATTTTACCATGAATGCTTGCTTTAATACCTTTTATCTTAAACTCAAAATTCAAAAATCCAACACATAACTGTTTTACCTACAGAACTGTTCTTTTTCTGTACCAAGTTCACAGCGAAGCATGAGAAAGCTGATACACATAAATAAAATGCAGAACTGTTCTTTCATTTCAAAATACATAAATGACCATGCAACCAAATTCTAAGATGAACTCAGAAACTACATAACACAACAAATCCTTAAACATGATTGAATCACACCAAAACAATTAAGGACCAAGAACACTTTGAACCATCGATTACCAGACACAAAAAGCTCTAAGGAATCCAAAACCATGCACAATACTCTGCATTTGGTTTACCTAGAATTGCTTCAGAATATTTAGTTGGATCACTTGCTACCGTTGCAGCAATAACCTTCAAACAATGATCACACGATATGTAAGTAACAGTATCAAACATGTGCCTGCATAAATGAAAACAAAAAATGTCACAGTATAGGTTTAAACCTGTCTCAACTCAGGGGCTTTAAGCTTGTCATGGTCCATCACATACCTGCAAATGAAAGGTAACATTTGATTGATCCTATTGACCTTTCAAATAGATAACAAATAGTATGGACCTTATAAACTCAAGCTTACCCAACTGCATTGAAGAGGCAACTATTGTCTGAAGGAATAACTCTTCTAACTACGGTTCCTTCCATATTATAGAACTCTGAATAACTGAAAGATTTCAACAACATAAATATTTAGACAATGATGCTTCGATCCATCCAAGAGAAAATTTCACATAAATTCTGTATCAAGAAATTAGATAAGTAGAAATTGATAGGTGAAACTCATGCTCAGACTCACCCAATTCAATCACAGGCGGAAATAACTTTCCATGGGGTCATTGTCTTCGTCGGCGGCAGCGTCGAAGAGAGTTGAATCGGAGATGGGTTGTTGCCGTGCTTGATGGAAATGGAAGCGGCGAAGGTTGAGAGGAACGGCGGCGGTTGGAGATGGGCTAATCGGACGGGAGAGGGACTTGGAGGCGAGATCGTCGGAGAAGCGGTCGGAGGTCGGAGAGAGTTGAATCGGAGATGGGTCGTCGCCGAAGCTCTCTGGGTTGCTGCTGCTCTTCGGGATTCAGAGAGAGAATGAGAGAAAGAGGCTTCGGGATTCAGAGAGAGAGTGAGAGAAAGAGAGGGGCTGTACAGAACATAATCCCTTTTACCCGATGAATTCTTTCTATAAGCCAAACTCTTGAGGAGAAATTATCAGTTTGCAAGCGGAGATATGTGGGTTCGGGAGGAGAACGAAGGAAGACAGTTCGCGTTGAAAATGAAAACCGAACTTGTCAGTTGGGTTTTTCTCTCTGTCTTATTACTGTTTTATCCTTTATTTTTCAAAATTAGTTTTGGCCAAATTAAACAGAAGAAAGGGTAAAATCAGGGAATGTGAATGTTCTACCTAAATAACTACCCTAAGGAAGGTTGCCTTAATTAATAGAGATTTTGAAGGGTAAGATAGGAATTAGCTGATTTGTAGTTTTTTTTTGCTAAATTGCTAACACTGCGTTAATTACAATAAATAGTTTTTACTTTCCATGAGATTCGATCCCAATACCTCATGCATACTCATCAAATGCTCTACTAGTATACCACTAACACATTTTGTTAGTATATCATACATAGATATATTTAACGATTCTGCGAGGTGGAGAACAACACAGTAGTCCCGAGCGTATATGCAGCGCGCGAGGTGCACAGAGGTGTGGGCACGACCCGCTACTGATGCCGAAGACCTGGATGCGAGTTGCGACTCGATGCAAACTCGTCGTGCTCAACTCCACCGCGATGTCCAACCTAACTTTGTTGACCCAACACTGCACCCAACCTCACCTCTTCTCGGCAAACCCGAGCCCTTAATTGATCGCCACCGTTGTTTTAGGTACAAGCGACAAGTTTTTATCGGAGATCAGAGGGCACTAGGTGTCGGCTGCGAAGCCCATGTCGGCCCGACCTCCACTGAGCTTCTCTGCCCTCCGCCATTGTCCTCAACTCTCCTTTCCCTTGGTCGTCGTCGCAACCGTACCCGACGCTGGAGTAGTACCGGTGGCCGGCGAGGTTGAGAACTGACGTGTCAATAAAATATTATATATATTAAGATCTGGGTCGGTCTGATAATTGGGTCGGGTGTGACCCACCAGATCCAATATATATATAATAAATGAAAAAAATGGTAAGCATTTTACCATTGAATTCTCTATATTTTCAACAAATTTGTTGAAAATATAACTAAAATCTAAATTTTTAAAGAGCAAGATATTTTGTGCTCCAACCGTGTTAATAACATAGGGAGTATGAACTCAAATTTATGGTGAGTAAAATACAAAACAAACAAAAAAATAATTTTAATTAATACACTAGAAACCTTAGACGTTTTTTTCCTCCCTCTTCAGATTTAGAAGCTCCCAGCATACTCCTATCTTAAGAGTGAGAGTTGAGTGAAAAAATATAATTTTTCTCTAAAATTTGGCTAAAGAACTGCAATAGAGAAACTCATAGGAGATGCTCTTAGTAAATGCTAGCTCAGCTAGGATGTTACAATGAATTGAATCTTGTCGAAGCTTCAAAACTGATTAGTTGTAAATCTAAGAAACATGGATAAAAAAATGGAAATTTTTTTATAGGCATACTTCGTTAACTTTAACTGTAGGGTTCTACCGTTCTTTAATTTCTAGAGAAAAAATGTACGAAAGAAGTGCAATAACTGATTTAAGATCGATATAACAAAAAGAAAATTAAAAACAAAGCCATAAAAATCACAAGAGAAATGATTCAAAATATTGAATGCCTAATAGCATCACAATAGAATTCCTATATTTTCTAATTATATTACTCTAAAAGCTATATATAAACTACTTACTTTTTCACTTTAGCTCCAACCATTTTAGTTATATAAAAGTTAAATAAAAATAAAGTAAGTTTAAAAGGTCAAAAAATTTGGAGGGAAAATTATAGCTATGAGTTATTTTCTCTCTCATTTCTAGTTAAATTCGACTTATTTTTAACACAATGCTCCAAAAATAAGCTAAATGTAGCTTTTTGTTAAAAACCCTAGTTATATTTGTGAGAGAATTTAACTCGGAGTTATTTTCTCTCTCTTTACTTCCTACATTTTTGCCTTTTGATAAATATAAGTATATAACTAGTAATTTTAACTTCACTGTTGATGATGCTCTAATAATTCATAAAGATTCTATAAATATTTTTTTAGCACAAACGACCATCTTCATTCCAATAGGAGTTTACAAGGTACACAAAGGAGTCACAATAGACTCCATGCCAGTAAGGGGAGATCCTATCCAAGTACAACCCGAATGCTTAATTAGACCATGCCTAGCTAGTTTGTGTGCCACTGAATTTCGCTCCCTTACAGCATAAGAGATGCAAGAACTAACAATTGTATTAAGTTCCTCTCGAATGTCCTCTTGAAGTCAACCTGAGTTTGATAAAACACTCACCTATTTGTTCCATTGCTCGAATCACCTCTAAACAGTCCGATTCGAACACTACTAGGTACCGCTGGTACTGCCTAACAAGCCATGCAACTTGTTATAGTGCCATAAGCTCACTAATAAATGGATTAATCACTTGAGCTTTAAAGCAAGCAAAACCACTGAGAACCTTGCCATACATATCTCAAATAACACAGCCTATACCTCCAGAACGAGTCTCAGCATCGAAAGCACCGTCTTAGAGGAGACCGGCAATCTGACTCGTGGTATGATATTGAATTTATGGGGATGCACACCTTTATAAGTTGCCACACAAACCTGAGCTTGGAACGCAACTTATTCCATTGTTTTTGCTTTATCTTTCCATACTCGTTGATTTCTCTCTTTCCAAATGCTCCATAAGGTGGTGAAAAGCACAACCGAGTCCTCTTTGTCGAGATGATCACAACACCAGAGCAACCAATTATCAATTCGGCCTCGACTTGCTCCTTGAATTTTCCTAGTTAAACATGGAATCCTGCATAACACTCCTTTCACATATGGACAATCCCTGCATATATACATGCTCGATGGACTCTTTTGAGCTCTCATATAGAACACAACCTCCTTGAATCAGAACTCTCCTTGTTTGGATTCAAGATATGGTAGGGAGAATAGTCGTTCCGGCTTTCCAAATATGCTGTTTAATTTTTCGGTAGATGCCATAACTTTTTCTATCCCCATCAACATAACCATTGCTGCTGTTAGCTTCTTGTCTCATGGCTCTTGCACCTTTGTACGCTGACTTCGTTGTGAAAAGAAATGCCAAGACCACCGATCCAGTACATGGTGTGAACTCAAAGCCAAGCTTCTAATTAGTGTGACATCATCTGTATCAAAGCATTGATTCAACAATTGAACATTTCATTGCCTTGTGGGGTAATTAACTCACTGACCATCAATGGAGTACTCGAGTCACATCGAACCAGCATATAAGTGAAAGGACTAGGTACCCAGGGAAACTCCCTGACCCTTATTGACTCACCTGAGCTAACTTGCATTCGCAAACCTCGCCTCAACAGATCACAACCTGAGGCAATACTCTTCCAGCAAGTCGATACCAATCCTACCATTAGAGCTGAAAGAAAGTCCAAATTCGGATAATAATGCGCCTTGTAAAGCCTACTCACCATAGAATTAGGGTTATGTAGTATCCGCCAACCTTGCTTAGCTAGAAGAGCTAGGTTATGATCCTGTAAATCATGGAAACCGATTCCATCTTCTTCTTTTGTAGCACACAGTTTGTCCCATGGCATCCAATGAATTTTTCCGGTTATTCGGCAAGCTTCCCCACCAAAATTTGGCACAGATTTGGTGAACAGAATCACATACAAACTGAGACAAAATGAAGAAGCTCATCGAATAAGATGGTAGGGTTAGTGCCACAACTCTAATTAATATATCCTTGCCAGCATTGCTTAACATTTTACCTTGCCAGTCTTCTAATTTCTTGTGTAGCTTCTCCTTGATGTAATGGAAAGTCACCATCCGATTTCTCCCTATGTAAGTAGGAAGCCCCAAGTACTTATGATGCTTTGCCTCAATTTGTACTCCCAACAAAGTCGCTAAAAACTCCTTACTACTGTCAGGAACCTTTTGGCTGAAAACAATGCTGGTCTTTGAGAAATTAATTTTCTAGCCTGAAACGGCTTCATACTCTTGCAACACTTCTTTATGTGGCTTACTTCCAACACATTCGCTTTGCCAAATAATAATCTATCATCCACGAAAGGAAGATGATGAATCACCGACGCTTCATCACAAACTCAGATGCCCTCTAGCACTTCATCTCTCGCTTTCTGGTCTAGTCAAGCTGTAAACACTCCAGTACATAACAAGAATAAATAAGGAGACAAGGGGTCACCTTGACGAAGGCCTATTTTGGGAATAAGATATCCTCTGCATTGTCCATTGATCAAGAAAGAATGTCTAACAGTATAGACACATTGCATGATCCAGTGCACCCAACTTTCATCAAATCTGAGCCCCAAAAGAACTGCTTCCAAGAAACTCCATTCCATCTGATCATAAGCTTCACTCATGTCTAATTTTAGGGAGAAAACACCATCAACTGAAGATTGACAATTGTGTATATAATGAGACACCTCATTCGCCACTAATGGATTATCGGATATTAGTCTTCCTGGTACAAAGGCACTTTGAAAATGAGATGTGATAGCACCCAAAATCTTCTTCAATCGGTTTGCTGTGGTATTGGAACATATTTTATACACTACATTGCAAAGAGAAATCAGACGTACCTCAGCAACCGAAGTGGTACGCTAAAACATATTTCACCATGAAAGTGACACGATTTCATGATAGAGGCGACTTCTAACGTGACCCGGTATATGACAGAGCATCCTGAAATCGTTGCATCTGGGATTCTGGCCGCCAAGCACCACCCTCCGACTTAGATTTTCAAGGAAGCTCATTGATATCGCTAATTAGCACATAAGGTAAAAAGCATTCATCTCGTATCTGGCACATGAGATCGAATGTTTGTTGCTTCTCCGCCACCCTTGGATGACCATAGAATCCTATTAGGCGCCACCGAGTCTCATACCCATCGTCTCCCTGTATCACCACATCGATATGATACAACGATTTGGAATGATACTCAACCCTAACTTCCGTCATTTTAGAACACGGCTAGGCCTCCCGATTGACCAATAATTGACACTGCTTCATAGTTCAACATCCCGAATTCAAATATGAGTAGATTTATATACTCCATGTCATCCACCCATTACCAGAAAAATGTACTTAGGTGATGAAGCAATTTCGTCACCTAAGTGACCTTTTTCGTTGTCTAAGTTGTGTCGCCTAACAATCATAGTCTAAGGTGCTACTTAGGCGACAAAATATTTTTGTTCACCTAATTACTTAGACGTCGAAAAATTATACCTCTAAATGACGAAAATTTATGTCATCTCAGATGCATTTTAGACGATGAATAATGGTATTCGTCATCTAAATATTAACCCTTAGATGACGAACAATGGTATTCGTCGTCTAAGTAGTGCCACTTAAACAATGAACTGTTGTTCGTCGTCTAGGTTCAACCACTAAGACGACAAACATTGATCTTCGTCATCTAAGATATAACCTAGATGACGAATGATTCGTCGTCTTAGTGATTGACCTATATGACGAATTATCCTTGTTTCGTCATCTAGGTTCAACTTTTTTCTTTTCAGAATTATAAATTAAATTTAAAATATAAAATTAAATATTAATTAAATTAATTAAATATTCATTAAATATAACAAATTGTACGTACATCGATTGAAATATACATAAACTAAACTACGAAACTAAACCGAAACCCGGAGACATCCCGCCGATTCCCTCGCCGCTGATCTCGTTGTCGTTGTCGTTGTGCTTGGGAAGGGGGGCTGATAGACCGGTGGAGGTTGCAGGCCCATCCCACGGAGGAATTTGAGGACGGTGCTCATCTGAGTGTTGGTCACGTCAAGCTGATCATGGGTCGACCTCGCCTACTCCGAAGCCAATCTAGCCGGCTCCTTGGCTGATCGAGCCTCCTCTTGGGCGGCTCGGACCGCCTCGGCATCCGCCCCACTGTACCTACTCACCGATGCAGATGACATGGAAAAATCTCTCTGGACCGCCCGACCAAGCCCACGAATCTCCTTGCCAGCTTGGCAGCCGAAAACAATATCGACAATATTGATTTGACTCTCCTTCGATAGAGGAGACAGCTGTTCAAGCGTCATCTCCAGGTTTTCCAGCTGGGTGTTCACCAATTGATTTTAGGCCATCTGTATCAACCTTGCCTAAAATTAATCATGTGAACAATACATAAATATTAATTTGTAAAAAAATTTGCCATAGTTTCCCCTAAAATTGGAGAAAATCAAAAACCTGCAGGAAAGATGACATTTCGAATAACCAATTCCAACATAACAAATTCACCGTGGGCTAATCATAATTCAATTTCTTCAAACCAATTACCGTTATACCAAATTTCGATAAATTTCTGAAGTATGAATAAATTCAATTGATTTAGGAAATATGAGTTACTTATGCCTCGTTCACTCACGTCATTGACGACCTCGAGCTTGACATAAGCGGAGACGCTGGCATCCAGGAAACAGTGCTTCAAACCCGCATCTCTGTGCTCCTTTTGCGATGTAGATGAACCCTTACAAGTCCAAAACATGGTGGTCGGTCTTCTTCTCAAGATTTTCCTTGTTGGCGTGAGACCTTGTCTGTTTCACCATAAAGAATAATAAATAATAAATAAATAGTTAAAAGTAATACATTATTCATTTTCATTACATTAAATAAAATGAAGACGAACCTTATACTTGTCAGACCCAAAGTAATAATAAATAAATAGTTAAAAGTAAGAAATTATTCATTTTCATTACATTAAAGAAAATGAAGACGAACCTTATACTTGTCGGACCCAAAGTGAGCAATCAACCATTGTCACTTGTCTTCCTTTTCCGTCCACAGCTTTTGTGGGGTAGGCGAGGTGTCTTGTTGCTGGTAGTACTTATGGAGGTCATTCTTCCAATCCTTGAAAATGCGGGTAGCCGTGTCCTTTATGTGCTCCCACATCTCCAGTCTGTCTTTTACATCAAAATGTCCCTAGAAAAATAAATAAAAAATTAAAATCCTAGACATTATGCCTTTATACTTTGTAATTAATTATGAAATTAAATCAAATTAAATATACCATATTACCGAGAGTTCGCGGTACACCCTGAACTTTTCGAATTTGGGCAGCTTGTTAACGAATGGGGAAATCATACATATGTTGTTCCGTATGATTGCACCGATGTTGTGCGAGCATAGACTGTCAATCTCTGAGGATGGAGGGCTTCGGGTGAACTTGTCAAATGACACCTCAATCTTCTTCCCCTTTGACTTGATTATGCGCTCGCTTTTGGCGCCCTTTCTAAGTCCCCGAGTCCGTATGGGGACCGGGTCTGATGGCTGCCTCCTGGCCTTACGTCGAACATTATAGTAAATAGAATCGTCAATTAACTCTTCCAGACCTTCTGACTCCGTCGTTGAAGCATTGGGGATTTCTTGGTCATCCGCCAGAGCGGAAGGATTCAGAGGAGCCGTAATGGTCTCATATGAGTTTGCACCCAACCCATTTTTTGTGCAATGGAATAGAATTCGTCAGCCTTCTCTGTTGGCGTGCGCCTCTTCCTATCACTAGGCATCTTTATATATACCAAAAAATGCTTGTACATTTGTCGTTTCTAAATCATTCATGTCAGACATAACTACTGCAAACGTCGTACGTAAACTCTTAAAAAACCTCTTTTAATTTTGAACCGCCTTAATATTAATTAATTACATATAATTAATTAAATAATATTTAACTAATTATGATTGAGTACTTCGTATATTTAATTTATAAAATCATATCACTCCTCATCCTCATAATCATCATCGTTTGAATCATCTTCCTCACTATCAACTAAATGCTCCTCATCATCGTAATCTCCATCGTCTGAATCGTATCCGATGTTGTCGTCGTCATCCTCTGGCTTCTCTTCGGGGGCATTCTTCTCTAACTCATTAATCTCCTCTTGAGTAAGATCTGTGGCGCCATCAGGCATGGGTAAACGTTTGTTAGACAAAATCAATTCTCTTATATTGGGGATGATAGAAGTATTAGACTCTTGATATGAATTGTCTCTATGCGCTTCAGTGTCAGTCACTGACGTCCCTTCAAGTGTTGTGGCATTCCATATTCCTCGGTGAGACATATGGTTTACTATTTTTCAACATTCACCAACTTTCGGATCATCTAGATAGAATACCCGCCTAACTAAGGTGGCAAGAGTGAATGGCTCCTCCTTATACCAGTTTGAGTTTGTATCGACTGATAAAAGTCTCAAATCTTCCTTTGTAAACTTGAACCATTGACACTTGAATAGAAAAACGTTGATATCATTCCTATACAGTAGCTGAACGACATTAACAAGAACTCCGAAATAGACATCAACGCCTTCCCCAGCCGGGGTAAATATAGTATTGAACCGGCTTATGGGCCAACAAGTACTTTTCCCATGACCACCACCCCTCGTGGTTACTGGATTTTTTTAGATCAATCATCTGCAAAAATGCGAAGAATGTGTAATTAATCTCCCAAAAATTTGACATAATTTTTCCTAAAAATAAAGGAAACCAAAAATATACATGCACAAACTACGAAAAAATACTTCACATAAGCAACCAACAAATGTCATTCGAATTTACCGTGGGCACCTATTCCCATTCGAATTTCTCAATTTCAAAAAAAAGCTAATCACAAAACTATATGCATGCATGGATTAAATTAATTAAACATATGTACCCATTGGAGGAAATAATCGGGGAACTTCTTCTTAAGCACTTTTTCAACCTAGTTAGGACTCTTGTCCGGTTTGGCTTTCTGAATTTTCTCCTTGTAAGCTTGCATGTACGGGTTAATCTCATCTCATCACAGTCTCGTAACACTACCCAATGTGCTTCCATAAGGACTTCTTTAGTTAATCTTTCCTTTAATATTCCTCTAAACGATTGTATAACATCTATGACGACTGAAAGATTGTTGCGGGTATTTGGATTTGAGGCGGTGGTCTGGGCTGGATCTTTGAGGCAAATATGGTCGAATTACCACTGAAATCAGATGTTGCAGCATAACGTGCTAGTCATGAGTCTGTAGACCAATGAACTTGTGTTGCTTAACGCTGACTGCTCCAAATATATTTGTTGCATAAGTAGACGGATAACAAGTACTTTTAAACCGGCTGAATACAGAACCCCTTAGTGTTAGCTTCATTGTGTAAGGTGCATCTGACATCTTGGTATACACTCCTTTTCTATCCATCCTTAATCACAAGTGATGACGTAAATTCATAGATTCTATATCTTTTCGTGCTTGGGAGTATCTTTAGTCTTCAACTTAATACCGAGAATTGTTCTCACCACGCTGTCGCACACATTCTTTTCTATATGCATGACATCTAGGTTGTTCCTGAGTTTCAACATCAACCAATAAGGCAGTTCAAATAAAATACTCATGTGATGCCAATAGCTAAGATCATGTGGTGGGTGTGGATTGAGTTTCTTCACATCAAAATCATTGGTCAACATACTGAAATAGAAGTTGTTTAACCTCTCGAAACACTCTTCTCCAGACCACTATCAAGATTTAGGATTATTCTCTATCGTCTCGTCGAAATGATCTTTATCTTGTCGCCATGGGTGAACGTGAGGGAGCCATCTACGGCGACCCCTATAACACACCTCCCCCGTGTGCCAACTATAGTTGACTTCGTCTAAGCATAAAGGACACCTATTGTATCCTTTGGTTGTGCAAGATGCCAACATCCCATACGCAGGAAAATCGTTGATTGTCTACATTACAACTGCTCTCATCATGAACGTTGTGTCAGTGAACTTGTCATAAGTTGGGACTCCATTTTCCCATAACAGTTTCAGCCCATCAATCAATGGTCTGAGGTATACATCTAAACACTTTCTAAGAGATTTAGGACCTGGAATTAGCAGAGCAAGAAAATTAAATTCCTTGTTCATGCACATCTACAGAGGCAGGCAGGTTGTATGACATGAGAATAACTGGTCAAGTACTGACGACAGCTCTATTACTACCCCAAGAATTGAATCTATTTGTAGAAAGTCCGAGTCGAACATTTTGAACCTTACATACAAAGTTTTGGAATTCCCTGTCGAAATGTTTGAAAGCCTCCTCATTTGCCACGTGCCTGAGCACATCGTCATCTATTCGCTGCTTCGCGTACCATCTCATCACCTTGATTGTGTATAGAGACATGTACAGACACTGCAGTCTAAGAATCAACGAAAAATAGCGAAGCACTTTCACATGAATTTACTTCTTCAAACTTCTCTTATTCCGGTTCACATATATGCACTGCTTGCATACAGGACAGTAGTCCAAATGTGTATACTCTTTGTAAAACAACACACAATCATTTATGCATGAGTGAATTTTCTTGTACTTTATGCCGAGGCTGCTTAAGATCTTTCTAACCTTATAATAATTTCCGAAAGTTTGTGATGATTAGGAAACAACTTACATATATGCTAATGCACTTCGTCAAAAGCACGGTCTGAAATTTTGTTTTTCACTTTTATCTGAAATTCCTCCATTATATATCGCAACACATTCTCTGGACATCGAGGGTACACTGGGGTCTAGACTTCATGTAGCATCTTGTTGTACTTATCCATCTCAGTAGTGTCATTGGCCAAGGCAGCAGGGACTGTGTCATAATGAGTGGTATCCTAACCTCCCTCTCTGTATTAGTGTCTAGCATGACTAAATCCCCAGGAAAAGCATCATAGACCAAATTCACATTGGGGTTTCAAGAAGGGACATCACTACCGCTGGATGAGGCACCATGGTAACTGTACCCTGAGTTGAAGTCTACTACTTCACCGTGTTCATTCCATGTAGTGTAACTCCACATCATACTGTGGTCATACAAGTGTTAAGACATAATATTAATCTCCACAAACTAATAGTTAAGACATTTTCTGCACGGACACCTGTAACGCTTCTTTCCTTGACTAAGTTCCAACACAAATACCATAAACTCTCTGATTTCGTCAATATACCACACATCACTTCTATTCACCAACTGTATCAAACTCTTGTCCATATTTCTGCGTAAGTTAATAATTGTCATATTATATAATTTTTCAACCAATATTAATCATTTCTATTCGCCAACTGTATCAAACTCTTGTCCATAATTATCATATTAATTAATCTAATATACCATATATATTATCAATTACATAACACAATTAATTAAGTTAATATGCTATAATTAATCTTATACTATAATCTAGCTAATATTATATTATATTATTAACTTAATATAAATGCATTTACATATTATATATATAATTTTTTTCATAATTATACCAATATATATTTAACAACTAGCTTAATTAATAATTAATTAAACAATTAACTTTACAATTAGCTTAATTAACAATATATATTAAACATACATGCAATTAATTAAGCTTAACTAGCTAGCTTAAACTATTAGCTTAACAATTAAAGTACCAGTTAGCTTAATTTAACATTTTTTAACTAATTAATCATATTAAACATACTAATTAACTAACAAATAAGCTTACAGTTAGATTAACAATGCAATAAAACAAGTAATTAAGCGGTCGCTGGAAATTATATATTCGCCGAAATATTTTACCAAAAAAATTCATCATGATACGTAATTATGTACGTAATTAAATTCAAAAAAATAATCGAGAGAAACGAGTTAATTAATACTTTCACCGATAAGGAGATACGTGGGTCAACTAGAACTTCGGGGGTTAAAAACTGATGATATATGAATTGTGGCCGACCGAAGATGGGTGTTGAGTGAGTGAGAGAGAGAAGTTTAGAGAGGATGAGATATCCCCATCTGGAAAGGAATCTGATCTAAATAATTGAGTTTTCTTAGAAGATGAAATAATTGTCCCCTAAGTGTAAAGTTTCGTTGTCTAAATGTGTACTTAGATGACGAATACTATAATTCGTCATCTAGTGTATACCTAGACGCCGGATAATATTTTCGTCATCTAGGTTGTTAAATTTAAGACGATGAATTACATAATTCGTCGTCGAAGTGATCACTTAGACGACGAAAATAGTTTTGTCGTCTAAGTGTGTCATACTTAGACGAAGAAAAATATTATATGTCGCCTTAGTGTACATCTTAGACGACGAAAAAGTTTTTTGGGAGACAAAAAAAGCTTAATTTCGTTGTCTAAGTCCCACTTAAGCAATGAAAGTTTAAATGTTTCGTCGCTTAAGTGAGTTTTTTTAGTAGTGACCTCAGTCTCACTTAAGAAGAGAATCGATGGACACTTTTGTTGTTGGACACACCTCACAACCTGCACCGCAACCGAGTTGTTGAGGCCTCAGACGTTCCAAGCCAAGATATCCATTAGAGATAGGATACCTTCGCTGAAAAAAAAGCCCCTAGGAAAACCCTAGAGAAGAAGTCGGCGACAAAGATTCTGTAAATATGAGTAAATATAGAGAAATTAGTTATGCAATTTGAAGAAATAATTTTAAGCTTAAAACATATTAAGGCAAGTATATCAGTGGAGTGGAATATTGCATGACTCTGACTTTCCTTATTGCCTAAATCTGCCCCGCCCTCGATCAACTATATATATAAAAGCTAGAGACGCATCATCCCCATGACCTAGCTGCGATCCTAGCTACCACGTACACTTGAAGCATGTGGATCGTATTTATATGCCTTAAGGAGTTAAGGTTGTCTTCTCAATTTAGTTTTGAAGTTTTTTCCCTATTGGTGTTCCCCTATTACAAGAGATTAAAATTCATTATTTTGTGTCTATTAGTTTTTAGCCGTGCCTGTATCTGAGTACGTGCAAAATCAAATTATAAAGAGAATTATGCTGGCATTGAACTGTCCCAATTAATTGTACCCAAGACGTAGCTACTTCACACATTCCCGTCACCGGCCATACCACAACAACTTGGACCCCTTGAACAAAAGCTATTTTGCCAATGGGGCCTCCTAGATAGGCCAACCTAAAATTGCCAAAGAAAGATGCGCATATATTACTATACTGGTAGCTGGGAAAGGTTCAAAGGTACACGGGATTTATGTTCCTAAATGCCCACATGAAATGATCACATCACAATATATAGCGCGCCTTAATGTCCTGCTTCAGATTTCATTTGTTCTGGTTCAATGCCAGTATCAAGTAGCTTCGATGTACGTCAAGAGTCGAGGCTCTCATTTCAACAGAGATTTCCGGTTCTAATCCTTATGTTTTGACTGGCCAGTCTCCTGCCTTGCCCAACAGAACTGCATACGGTTGTTAAGCTTGGCACATGTTGCAAATCATACCATGTACTCGTCTCTACATCAGCAATATATATATGACTTCTCTTTTACTTTAAACTACACTAGTTCCTCACCTACCTTCTTCACCTTTTTTTTATATTTTATTGGGGTGAGTCACTCTCCTTGTATATTTAAGTGTATATTTTGTAAATTAAGTAGGATCCTGTAATTGATTAGGTTTTCTTTTGTAACTGGAAATATGCTTGTATATATACCCAATTTGGGTTTGATAAGTATATCAAAAAAAATTCCAAAAACTTGTGTTTTATTTGACTTGATTTCAGAGCCTAAGGGCATCTCCAATGGGAGGTGCTAAACCCTAAATTATACCTTAGTATGACAATATTTGCTCTCCAATGGTTCATTTTGAGGATCTAAACCCTACACTCATCTAGCTACAAGTCCTAAATGAAGATCTGGAATAGAATTTCATTTAGATCCGGAACTAAAATGGGAGAGAGAGAGAGACAGTGGGTCAGGCAGAGGGAAGAGAGAGAAAATGAGCTGGTAGCTCAGTTGCCAGACGCACGGCGTGGGAGGCACGCGCGCTGAAGAGAAGGAGGTGAGCGGCAGCTGCTGCACCAGAGGGACCTGCACCCACGTTGCCAGTCAGTGACCATTGCAAGCCATGGAGCTCCAACGGCTCCGAAATGAACGGCCAAGATTGATTTCAATTTGAAATCAACGGCCAGATTTCAAAGAAAGTAAAATAGTTTTTTTCTTTCTTTATATCCGATTCTGATCCGACGATACACAAAATATCTTGAAATCGATCCAACGATTATCATTCAATCTACCATTTATTTTACATATAACAGTCAGAATAAATTAAAAAAAATTACAATAATATTTAGTCCATTGGAATAGTAAATGTCAATTTTTTCTATAAATATCAACCCAAATTTCAATTCATTCCACACCATTTCTTATATTCTCTCATCACATCATTTCTTACATCCTCTCAAACTTTCCTTCCTCCTCCTCTTTTCTTATAGTAAATTTAGTTTTTATGTTCAACACCATGGGTCCAAAAAGAGCTTTACCAAAACCTAGGGCACCACAATTGGAAAATTGGAAAGAGGCGGAAGATAGAGCTTTGTGCGTGGCCGTGTTGAATATTGGTGGAGATGCCGCCGTCAGCACTAATCAATCCGGTGGAACCTTGTGGAATTGTATATATGAGCATTTTGAAAGTATCAAGCCAACTAACGCACCTACGCGAACCCAAACAAGTGTCGAATCTCGATGGAAGAAGATCAATCCCGTAAGTATGAGATGGAGTCAAGCAATGCATAAAGCCATCAAAAATCATGCGAGTGGCGAAAATGATCAAGATGGTGTAAGTATTTTTATTTGTCACTTAAAATATAGTAATAATTCATGATATTAAATTAAATAATCACTACTATGTTTGTAGTTAAGGAATGCAAAGGGGTACTACTTTGATGATTCCCATGGAGAGCATTTCGCATATTTGCATTGTTGGGATATCTTGAAGGAGTCACCTAAATTTTCATGTCCGCCAACAATGGATGAGGATATTAGAAATTGTGAGACTCCTACCAACTTGGATGATAATAATTCGCCCGGAGATGAAGCAACTCCAAGCGTGGCATCTAAAGCTAGGCAAGAGCGTCCAATGGGACAAAAATCGGCTAAGGCGGCAAAGAAGAAAGTTAATCAAGAGCTAACATTGAGTATTCATACTCAAATGAAAAGGCTTTCCGATCAATGATCGAGAGTTTGCACGAAGGGAACAACTTATGCAAGAGGCAATGGCGGCTCAACAAAGGGAGGAAGATGCTCGCACAATGGCGGTGGATCCAAGTATATATTCACCATGTAAAAGAGGATATTGGGAGAGGAAACAAAGAAATATACTTGAGCGAGAGGAATTGAAGGCACCCGCATCTACACCTCCTTATAGCGGATCAAGTTCTTCCCCCTATCTTCCACTCAATCAAACGGCGTGGATGCAAAATGATGATCAAGAGTGATTAGTTTGTTTTATCTTATCTATTGATTAATTTATATCGTTGTTTTAAATTAATTTTAACTAATTATGTATTAAGTGTATTTTTATATAGTCTTATAAATTAATTGGTATTGTTGTTTTAAATTAATATATAATGCATACAACACACACAAAGTTAAATGCATTCAAGTATACAAAATATTACATGCACACACACCAAATTAAAAACATAAAACCACACACAAATGAAAAATACATAACCACACACAAGTTAAATGCAAACAACAACATGATGGCAAACAGATACCATTTATTGACACATGCTAACGACACAAATTAGCCACTGTTGCGCTCTTGCCACTTCTTCAAAGCTCAGCCGTGTTGAACTAAATCCGATCTTAGTTCCCCACATATCACTGGACACTGAGTCCTCTTGTAACGATCACATATAAATGCATGCATTAGTTGGGGATTACGATGCACCTCATCATCATAAGCCGGTTTATCATATATATCAGCTTTTCTTGGACGCATTGGGATGTCGTCAATGTCGAAATCATATTGCTCATCTTCGGCACGCTCATCCTCTACAATCATGTTGTACAAAATAATGCACGTCATCATGATGTATTGGAGCCTCTCCCTACACCATAAACGAGCTAGACCCCTCACAATTGCAAAACGCGCTTGGAGGATACCAAATGCTCTCTCCACTTCTTTTCTGAATGCCTCTTGCATCCTTGTAAAGTATCTTGTCTCCAGAGTGGTAGGATTTTTTATTGCTTTCACAAGAGTTGCCCAATTAGGGTAGATGCCATCCACAAAATAATAACCTTGATGGTATGTACTGTTGGCTACCTTGAAAGTCTCTTGAAGAGCTTCACCTTTGCACACCTCGTCGAACAACAGTGACATTCCCAGGACGTTGAGATCGTTGAGAGAACCTGGAAGTCCAAAATATGCATGTCAAATCCAAGTATCATACGAAGCCAACGCCTCTAAGATAATTGTAGGTTTTCCTTTGTGGCCTTGGAACTGCCCGGCATGAGCAGCCGAACAATTTTTTCACTGCCAATGCATACAATCAAGACTACCCAACATACCTGAAAATCAACGTTCGGCAACTTTGTTCGTCAATCTCTACAGATCTGCCTTTGTTGGTGTGCGGAGATAGTCTTTGCAATACACAGCCCATATCGCTCTTGTGAAATGATCCAACACTTCAAGAGCAATGGATTCGGCAATATCAAGGAACTCATCGGTCAAGTCAGTTGGTAGACCGTATGCGAGCATCCTCATAGCGCATGTTAACTTCTGTTCGGTAGAGAGGCCAAATCTGCCGATGGCATCCATCTTCTGTACAAAGTACGGGTCATGGTTGGCCACGCTACACATCATTTTGTCAAAGAGAGAAGGTGACATACGGAAGCGCCTTCGAAAAGTGTCGCCATCAAACCTACATGGTTCAGTGAAGTATATAAATTTTAAGCGTTGATCCATCATCTCATGCTCCCTTAATATGTACTTCCGCCCTTCGGAAGAACCACCCCATTGGCCTTCGGCTTCATCTTCTTCCATCATCTTCACTTGGTGGGCTGCCGCGGTCATCAAAAGGGCTTGATGTTGCCTTCTCCGAACATCTTCGGCTTCCTCTTTCTTCAATAGATTCCACAACCTATTCATGTTCGAAAACAAAACTAAAGATATGAAAATAATTACTAAGAAACCACAATTTTTTTGTGTGGGGGGAGGAGTGTTTGTGAATTTGTGAGATATGAAGGAGTGAATGCTCCGATTTTATAGAAGATCAACATGATCTTCGAAGAGCTTCACCTTTACACGTGGCAGATAACGTAATCTCGTCAACTAATTAGACGTTGACACGTATTGCACATGATTTATATCGATATCTTGATAAGTTACGTGGCAGATAGCGTAATCTTGTCTGAAATCTTGTCCGATATTTTGATATTTTACACGTGGCAGATAACGTAATCTCGCAAACTTGGATATCTATACAATGCATAAGTGAAACGACCGACACATGTGAAACAAAAGTATATCCGATTTGTAAATAATGCATAAGTCACTCAAAATTTTAATTTTTTTGGGATCAATATAATTATTAATTATCATATACAATTATATTTTACAAAGTCTAAATTATTACTAAAAGCAACATAAAATAAGATAATCTAAATATATAAAATTAGAACTTTGAGATAGGACTTTAACCATTAGTGACCTTGAAGTCCTAAAAATAGGTTTAGGACTTCATATATGATCTTAACCATTGGAGATGATTGAAGTCTTAAATAAATAGTGTCAAAATGAAGTCCTAAAAATAGGTTTGGGACTTCGTATAGGACTTCTCCATTGGAGATGCCCTAAGTTGATCCTGAAAATCTAACCTGACCTGAATTCCACTGCCTGACTTGAATCTGAACCCTATTCGACTCGTCAAAGATTATCCTCAACCCGTCGAATCCTGATGACCTAAACTTGTTCTTCTGACAATTCTATCATTTGATCTGATATCTGAACATGTCTGCAATGGATCTTGCAATCTTGGAACAACCTGAAGTTACTCGTGAACAATTGATGGCTCTTCAGATTGGAAACACAGGATGTGGAGTACAACTGGATGACACCAATTATCAATTATGGCGAAGAATGATGACAGTGCATCTTGGAGGTGTTAGAAAGTGGCAGTATGTAGAGGGAACACTACCATGACCTGGAGTTGCTGGAAAACAACAAGTTTTGTGGGATACTATGATTTCTAGTATAATGATGACTCTCTTGAAATCCATGAAAAGATCAATTATGATATTGTTCTCTGGCTACTCTTCTCCAAAGATCATCTGGGATGTTGCTGCAACCACATATTATGATGAGAATGATTTTGCCAGAGAACATGAGTTGACATGCCAAACTTGCACAACTATCCAGAATGGACAATCTTAGGGAGAATACTATGCACGTCTGAAAACTATCTGGAAATAAATGGATGAAAGGGATCCAAACCCTATGACATGTGACCTTGATATTGCTACACACAATAGGTCGACAAACAAGATGCGTGTCCACATCTTCCTGAAGGGGCTGAATTCGAGATTTACTACTGCCAATGTAGAACTATTGCGACAAGCCATACCACCAACTCTAGAGCAAGCATATGCCTATGTTCGAAAAGATGAGTCCTATCAGCCTAAGGAGCATCATATTGAGGTTTCAAGTCTCACAGTACAATCAAAGTCTCAACAAAGTTGGAAGCCTAAAGATAACCAACTCTGCATACAATCGGCTCGTGGACTAGATCTTAGCAAGGTACAATGCTTCTACTGTAAGGAGTTTGGATACTACAAGGACTCATATCCTCAGATAGCAAATAAAGGAGACACTTATGATAAGAGTCACAGTAGCAAGGCTGTAGTTCAATTGGTTCAAAAATCTGACTTCTATGGAGTAGAGAGACAAGATCTCGCTACACGTGTTTGTTCTCATGAGAGAAGAGGTAAAATTAGTATTGCATTAAAAGTTTCTAGCTTTACTGGTAGTGATACATAGATAATTGATTCTAGTGCGTCTGCCCATATGACCTTTGATAAATCTCTATTTTTGAGTCTGTGTCCATCTCCCATCCTTGAAATATGTAATGCAAATGGTGTGTCTTTTCCGATTTTAGGTATATGGTCAATCCAAGTTACTCTAATGATTTTGTTACATAGTGTCTTTTATATTCCTATGTATGCCATCTTTCAGGATCTGTCATCTCAGGCAATAATAGGCAATAGAGATATGAGGGGGAGACTGTTCCACTTGGATTGCATGTACAACGGGGAGACAATAGCACTTTCACCAAATGTTGCTCTGAAATCGAGTTCTGATAAAGTGAAGGAGATTTGGCTATGGCATCGTCGATTGGGTCATCCATCTTTTGGAGTTCTGAAGAAGTCTATGCCATCGTTGTTTGTAAGAATAAAGGAGTCAACTCTCAATTGTGAAACTTGTGATTTTGCTAAGAGTCATAAGTCCAGTTATTTACCTAGTTTATCTTCTAGTTTAACACCGTTTGAGTTTATTCATTCTAATGTATGAGGACCTTCGAAAAATTCAACACTGACAGGAATGAAGTACTTTGTTTTGTTCATTGATGACTTCACAAGATTAACATGGGTTGTGTTACTGAAAAAGAAGGATATTTTGTTCTCTGCTTTTACTACCTTTCATAGTCTCATCCATACTCAGTATGATGCTTGTGTGAAAATATTTCAATATGAGAATGTGGAGAGTTTGTCAACTACGCTTTCCAAGATTATTTTCAGCAGCATGGAATTATTCATTAGACTACTCGTCCTAAGACACCGGAATAGATCGAATGGAGTTTGTGAAAGAAAGAATCGTCATCTATTAGACATGGGAATAGCTCTTCTACTCAGTATCAACATGCCTAAATATCTATGGGGAGAAACTGTGTTGTGTGCCTCTCACCTCAGAACCACCTATCATCTGCAGCTCTTCAGAATTGAGTTCTACTTGAGGTATTGTCTATACATGTAGCCATCCCATCTCTCAACAAACTTCCTTCTCGTGTCTTTGGTTGTGTGACATGTGTTCATCTTTATAAGAATCAAAAATCTAAGTTGGAGGCTCGTGCTTTGAAGTGTGTATTTGTTGGCTATGACACTTACCAGAAAGGATACAAGTGTTATCATCCTCCATCTCAGAGGTTCTATGTCACCATGGATGCCACTTTTAGTGAAAAACTATGTTATTTCTCTTCTTCAGCAACTCTTAATGAGGAGGAGAAGAATGTATTTTACGAGGACCCATTTGGAGCACCTGGAAGTGATCTTCGACCCGTCAAAAAGGAGCCTCGACCCATCAAAGGTAGTGCCTAGAACCAACTCGAGGCTAACATTCGACCCGTCGATGATGATGCTCGACCTGTCGAAGGTAGCACTCTGGATCATCCAGAATTAGTGTCTCAACGGGTCAAAGATGTGGCTCGACTCGTTGAGTGTCCTAGGCTGATGGGTCTGTTCTGAGTTCTGAAAGTGTTCAACATATCGAACAAGTGTCTAACATATCGAAAGGAGGGGAATTAGTCAGTAATCAACTAATAGTTGTTGAAGATGTACATGCAAGTCCAGTCTCTCCCTCTCCATCAATGATAACCTGAGATATGTAGTAGTCTTCATTTGTCAAGTTCTAGTGTGCCTGAACCTGAGTCTAGAAGGGTCTTATCTGCTAGGACAACCTGTGGCCAACTTTCAAAAAAAGATGAACCCCTTTTGTTGCCTAACGCCAAGAATCATGTATCTAATTATGTGCCAACCCATAGACTGTCTAAACCCTATGTAGCCTTTGTGGATCAATTATCTATTGTGTCTCTTCCTAGTAAAGTGCAGTATGCAAACAAGAAGGAGAAGTGGGCCAAGACAATGGAGGTTGAGATGAATGCTCTCAACAAGAATGGAACTTGGAACTTTGTGCCTTTACCACCTGGAAAGAATACTGTTGAGTGTAGATGGGTTTATACTATGAAGCATAATGCATATGGCTTAGTTGACAGGTACAAGGCAATATTGGTTACGAAATGATACACTCAGAAGTATGAAGTGGGTTATGATGAGACATCTTCACCAGTAGCAGAGATCAATACCATTCGAGTTTTTATGTCTTTAGCAGCTAATCTGGATTGGTCCTTGCAGTAGTTTGATGTGAAGAATGTCTTTCTTCATGGAAATTTGAATGAAGAAATTTACATGGATCTCCCTCCAGGTTATGGTACTTCTACAGGTGAAAAAGTGGTGTGCAAATTGAAGAAATCTCTGTATGGATTGAAACAATCCCCGAGAGCTTGGTTTATGAGGTTCACAACATTCATGAGAAAGATTGGGTACATACAGAGCAATTCAGATCGCACATTGTTTCTGAAGCATTGGCATGATATGCTAATTAACTATGATTATTTATGTGGATGACATGATGGTGACTGGTGATGACCTTGATGAAATCAAGATGTTACAAGTTCAGTTATCTTCTAAATCTGAGATGAAGGATCTTGGGAAGTTGAAGTAATTCTTGGGGATTAAGGTAGCATTGGCATGATATGCTAATTAACTATGATTATTTATGTGGATGACATGATGGTGACTGGTGATGACCTTGATGAAATCAAGATGTTACAAGTTCAGTTATCTTCTAAATCTGAGATGAAGGATCTTGGGAAGTTGAAGTAATTCTTGGGGATTAAGGTAGCTTGAGACAAAAATTGCATTATGTTAAGTCAAAGAAAATATATGCTAGATGTGTTGACAGAAGCTGGTATGCTTGACTGTAGACCAGTTGATACACTCATTGAACATAATCATCGGATTGTAGAATATTCTAATCAAGTTCCTACAGATAAGTCCCGATAGCAGATGTTAGTTGGAAGATTAATTTACTTGTCACACACTAGATCTGATCTTGCTTATGTTGTTAGTGTGATGAGACAATATATGCATAATTCTAGTGAAGATCGTATGAATGCTGTGCTACGGATCTTGAGGTACTTGAAGTCTGCTCCTGGTAAAGGTCTTGTATTTTGTAAGCATGGATAATTGGGGACTAGTGGTTACAGTAATGCAGATTGGGCTGGGAACATTAATGATCGGCGTTCTACTTCTAGCTACTTCAAATTTGTTGGTGGAAATCTGGTTACTTGGAGGAGTAAGAAGCAGGATGTGGTGGCTCGTTCCAGTGCATAAGCTGAGTATAGAGGTATGGCTAAAAGAATTTGTGAGTTTTTATGACTGAAACATTTGTTAAGGAATTTGGGTTTCAAGCATAAACAATCAATGCATCTTTATTGTGATAACACTGTTGCAGTTGAGATTGCACATAATCTGGTTCAACGTGATCGGACGAAGCATGTGAAGATTGATAGACATTTCATCAAGGAGAAGCTAGATACTCGTATTATCTGATTTTCATTTGTTCGTTCAGATAAGTAATTAGCTAACATCCTTACTAAAGTTGTTTCGTCTCGGACCTTCAGTGACTCACTTGACAAGTTGGGCATTCGAGTCTTGTATGCTTCAACTTGAGGAGGAAAGTTGGAGTGAGTCACACTCCTTGTATATTTAGGTATATATTCTATAAATGAATAAGATACTATAACTAATCAATTGGTTTACTTTTTGTGACTATAAATATACTTCTATATCCAATTTAGATTTATCGATATATCAGAAAATACGGATAAACTTTTGTTCTATTGGACTGATTCCACATAAAGCATTCAAACAATGATCCCATTCTCACGTACAGTTTATTGGTTTGTTGACCCAAAGATTCAGACGTACTAATGGTACTATTATAGTAGTTCAGAGAATAGCTCTCCTGTTTCACCTGATTGTGCATTAGCTCTTTTTTGTCTAACCGGTAACATCAGGAAAATTTAGAACATGCATGAATGATAAGCATAAATCAAAGATAACCGTATTTCGATCAGGGCTACTTAATTTTCTGCTCATACAAGCTTCTCTAATCAAACAGGTGAATCTCCAGAACTCAATCAAGCACTTATAATACTGTATCACTCAAAAATTGCAAGTCCCAATCCAAACTCCTATAGCAATTAAAGTTTTCACAAATAAGCTCCGAGCTAGATGTGAGTGAAATATACACACACCCGACCCGAACCAACAATCTCTATCTGCAAAGGCTGCTCCAAATGATGAACAAAAAAACACAATCATATCGAGCCCTGTTTTGCTTTGCCTTTTTCCATTTTCTTTTTCTTTACTACAGTACCACCACTCTATCAATTACCCTGGTGTATGCAATTGTGTTAAAAAAACTGACGGTAAATCTGTAAGCAAGCCAGTAAAAATGGTAAAAGAAATTAACCCAGTACGTGCCCGCAGTTGTTTTCAATTCATCTTCTTTTCCCTGAGCGAGTTCATCTTCTCGAGCTTCCATTCATCTCTGAGCCTGGCAATGAAGTTGTCAGCTTTCGTGTTAACATCAGGGCTGGGGCAGAACACTGACGCCGACCCTGACCCTCTAACCACCGCGTCATCTCCACCATCCATCGCATTGACCGTCGTCGTCGCTGACGACGTTAACTCTTCCGTAGTATTATTATTGTAGTTTCCTCCAGCTGGCCCCGTCGAATCTAATTCATCTACCACGTCGTCCCCACCTGGTTTGGGGGACCCACACCGGGAGCTCTGGGCGCTCCGTATCTTTACAAAGTCCCCGCGGACGAAGAACTTCAGCTCTGGCATCTTGAACGGCGGAGGCGGCGGCGGAATTGGAATCAGCGGACTCTGGCAGCCGCTATTGATTACTACAATGTCCTCGTGGGTAGTGTTACTGGTCGTCGGAGATTTTTTCTGCCTCAGCGGCCGGCGACGTGAGTGAGAAGATGGCGGCTGTCGTGGCGGTGTTTGTGGTACCGGAGGCGGCGGCGGGGGTGGAGCTGGCGGTGGTGCAGTTGCGACGGAATGAATCTTCTTGGTTTTGCTTCCCTTTTTGAACAGATTGTGAAACACGGAGGACGGCGGCGGTGGAGGAGGCAGTTGCGATTGATGTTCCTCAGCCGAAGGATCCGATGTAGCATTGCCGTAGACGTTTCGAGTGGCCTTCTGCTTCCTCTCTCTCTCTCTCTCTGTGGACACAACCACTGACGCCCACACCATCGCTATCTCCTTCTTCACATTACTCTTGCGCCGCTCAAGTTTCTTCTTGTGAATCTTGTCTGATCTTACCATTATTGGCAACGGTGGAGTCACCGTACGTGGTGGAGGAGGAGGCGGAGGTGTCGGTGGCGTGGATCGAACTTTCTCCACTATTTTAGGGCGAGCGACCGTCTCGTAAGTTCTCGATTTCTGCTGATGTCGACGTGGCGGCGGAGGAGGAGGTGGCGGCGGAGATTTCGACTTCGAAGATTGAACAGCAACAGAAGTATCCACCGGAATCTCCTTAACAATTTCGGACTCTCTATAGTGTCGGTGAGTCTTGTAGTTACTGATCTCAAAGTCATCAAAGAAACGAAACTTACTTTGATCATCATCATCATCTCGAGTTTGCCATAGAGTCTCAGCTTGCCTCAGATCCGGGTACAAGCTGCTGCTCCTCCTCAGCCCTCCTCCTCCGAATTTTTTCGGAGCGTCATAGATCTTAAACGACGTCCTCTCCGAGTAACAAAACCACTGCTGCTGTGGAAGCTGAAGCGCCGCCTCAGACGACGACGAGGACGACTCTGTTTCTTCATGTGAACTAGTGTTTATTGCGTTATTAATGGCTAAAGGGTCGGCATGACTGTGATGATGGTGGACATGAATGTGGACGTCGTCATCGAGATCGGGTAAAGCTTCTTCGTTTCGTATGGCGAAGACGCCGCAGAGAATGGCGAAGAGGACGAGGAAGACGTTGAGGGAGTCCCAGCTTTTCTTGACAGAAATGGTGGGCTGGAGGAGTTGGGAGGTCACAGAGAGAATAGGAGGGATGGCGTAGATGAGGAAGAGTAGGACGATGGTCGGGAGGAGGATGATTACCACCGGCGGAGACAGCGGAGACGATGAGCGGTGACGGCGAGGCATGGTGGTTAATTTTGGTGGGTTGTCTATCAATGGTGATGATGGTTTAGTTGCATTTGAATAAAGAGGTTTCGAGGTCGATCGAGTTTGGCTTTGCATGTGGGGAAAGAGAATAAGATAAAGAAAGAAGGAATAGAAACAAACATTAAGCCGGGAAAGGAGTTGGCTATGGAAGACTGACAGAGACGCACACTTGAAATGAAAATAATAATACCTAATAGTTTTTAGCTTACACGTTTAGGCTTACTTGTAAATAAATTCCGTAACTTCACTTTAACGATCAAGCTTGTAAGTGCCCACTTAACGTTGCTATAGATGTGCATTTGTATATTTCGTTAGGGATTTGTGACATTAATTATGGCCAGCATTTAATAAGTATCTTGTTCTTGTTGCATTTAATAAGTTTAATATAGGGTAAATTATTTGTAAGTGATCACTTACGTACTTACGTGTACGAGGTCACATAATTTTTTTTTCTCAATCACATGATTTAACAAAAAACTCTAACATTTAATTTATTTACGTCTAATGTCATCCTATATAAACTGGTCTCTCTTTCTCACACTCTCTGCTTCAGACCAAAAATACCCAAAAATTAAAAACGTGCCATAGCAGACCTCCATCATCCGTCGTCGTTTGTCTCCGCTGCTCCGCCGAACTCGCTGTCGAACTAGTCTGCTCCTCGAATCAAACCGACGCCGTTTGAACTAGTCTCTGTGTGTGTGTGAACTAGTCTGCTCCTTGAATCAAACTAACGCTGTTTGAACTAGTGTGTGTAGGCGCGCGCCTGTGTCTTCTATTGTATGAAATATAGCGATTGTTTTGTGAATATTTGTGTGCATTTTGTGTCTCATACTTCACATCAATTTATTAGGATTTAGTTCAAGTTCTAACTATGAGTTTCCCCCCCTCCCGCAGCTGCAAAAAAAAAAAAAACACATCTCGTCAAAACAAGTAGCAGAAATAGATAACAGCTATAAGGATTTACTATATTGATAGTGCATTTATGATTGTAGTGCGTCTGTGGAATAGTGATAGTGCATTTGTGAACCAGTGATAGTGTATTTGTGATTGTAGTGCATCTGTGGAACAGTGGTAGTTCATCTTTGAACTAGTGATAATGCATTTGTGATTGTAGTGCATCTGTGGAACAGTGATAATGCATTTGTGATTATAGTGCATCTATGGAATAGTGGTAGTGCATCTTTGAACCAGTGATAATGCATTTGTGATTGTAGTACATTTGTGAAACAATGGTAGTGCATCTGTGAACTAGTGATAGTGCATTTGTGAAACAGTAGTATTGCACTTGTGAAATAGCAGTAGTGCATTTGTTAAAAGTGTAGTGCATCTATGAAACAATAGTAGTGCATCAGTGAAACAGTAGTACTGCATTTGTGATTCAGTGGTAGTACATGTGTTGTTAAGCAGTAGTGTCTACGTTAATCTGTGGTAGTTTGTAGTAGTACTTTGATCTCTATTTTATTGTTTCGCAGCTGAAGAAATGCAGGTAGAAGTGAAAAATTAGTCGAAAGTGCAAAATTGGTCTACATTTCGCGGCTTATTCAACATGATGCAGCGACACAAAAATAATTTTCCTGATGAGACAATGAAATTACTCGGAAATACACCATTTGGAAGGGTGATATGACTATATATTTGCTCAAGGCACCATGTTATTCGAAGACACCCACAAGTGTATGGATGAAATAATACAAATGAAGAACTTTTGGGACGTAGAAAAGAGGACATTTAGAATCTGTGAGAGAGCACATTATTTCACACCAGAAGATGTTCATAACCTCTTTGGTCTTCTAATTGATGGTATAATTCTATTATTTTATTGTGTTAGTGCATTTTCTTTCATGTGATAGGACATGCAATTGCTTACAGAAGTATATCCACCCATGTACTGTTTTTGGTATTGATGCTCCAGATCGAGTTGAAAATTGACATGGATTCGACACATGGAAAACAGAGCGAGACATGCTTCATGAAGAAGTACAATATTCCACAACACGTGCCAATTTTCAACCTTGATGATTATGTAAAGGAAGCGTTCAACAATAAGGATAAGGATGATAAGGACATTGCAAAGGACGTCATTGCAATATGGCTGATCATTTATCTACTATCAACGTTTTTCTTCGCAAATTCATCCTCTATAATCTCGTGGAATGCAATAAACTTGGGTCAAGATTTGAATGGCCTTCAAAACTATGGTTGGTCCAAAATGCTTTTGAAACATTTAGAGAAAGGGCTTGAAAAGTCAAAGAAGAGTCCATTGAATCTATTGGGATGTTTCCCGCTAATAATAGTATGGTACTATCTTTATTGGTCTCTGATAGTATAAGTGTTGGTCTGTGATAGTGTGTTTGTTTGTCTCTAATAGTGTATTTGTTATGAAACAGTATTGGGTTGCGGAGATGACACAAATCTGTCCAAGAGTTGAGGCGAGAAAGAACTATCCTCTTAAATTTGCGCATTGGTAGCTGATTAAGCTTCACAAAGAGCTTCGAAAGCTCTCTGACGAGGAGCTTAATGAGAAGATGCATGTCAACATTCTGAAGGTACGGGTAAAGGAGGAGAACTTCCTTTAGTTTGAAGAGATCATGGATGCTCCCTCGTTCAATATGTGGGTAAGTATTCACTGTTTTGAACTAGTAGTATATTCATAGAACATTAGTAGTATGTTTTTTTGTCTAGATTAGTGCTTCATGTGTTTTGTTGTCTGATTTAGTGCTTTCTGTTTTAAATTTGAAGGAGGAAATATCTAAAGAAAAATTGATAGAGAGGGAGAAGAGAGCCCAAGAGAACCTTGTAGACATCATTGCCTCTCTATAAGATATGGTAGCATCGCAGTCGTCTCCAACTCAGAAAAAGGTTGACGGCACTCAAAAGCTGATCAACAAACTTCATGACAAAAAACTAAAGATGGCAGAGCAAAATTACTTCTGGATGGGGATGGTTGACAAGTTTATGGGTGAAAATAAGGAATGCGCAAAGAAACCGGAGATTATGAAGTTAAAGTTGAAGGGAAAGTTCTCCATCGAAGATGACTCCAGGAATGAAAGAGACCAAGCTCTAAAGCTGCTCGGAGATGCACATTTGAATATTGTAGTATTGGAATCGAAGAATGAAGAGCTCTAACGAGAGCTAGCCAAAATTAAGCTTTTGGATTCTCAAGTTCCAATTTCTGAGGAAGAGGAGGTAACTTTCTCTCTCTAATATATGTGCATGTGCTTGAGTTAATATCACTTGTTTGAATATTGGTTGTGAAACAGTAGTAGTGCATCTGTGAAACAGTAGTAGTGCATTTCTGAAAGTGCAGTAGTGTATTTGTGATTCAGTGGTGATAATGTATATGTGAAATAGTGGTAGTAGTGCATCATTGAAACAGTAGTAGTGCATTTGTGAAACAGTAGTAGTGCATCTGTGATTCATTGGTAGTCACTACCAGAAATGGAGACATTACCGGCGACCTGCCGTCGCCGGCCTTGTCTTTTTTTTACGCCGGAATTGTCATTACCGGCGACAAGTCGCCGGCAATGACCTCGCCGGAAATTCCCCACCGGTGTTAACATTACCGGCGACGCCATCGCCGGCAATGGCAGCGCCGCCGTGGCCGGAATGTGAGACATTGCCGGCGACTGAGGTCCATGTCGCCGGCAATGTGTGGAAAAATTTTGAAAAAAAACGCAGTTCTGGATTGGACCCAATTCCAGAACCTGCATTGAAAGACATAAACCGTACAATCATACAAGTTCAACAGTACACATAAATGTCCAATGTACAGTACAAATAGCAACGACGACACGAAAATTAACTACAACTACAGGTCAGGGTCGAGGAACTTGCGGGTCAGGGTCGAAGTAATCCATGTACTCATTTGAATTCCGGTGGCTACCTTGGTCTTGCTCTGGTGTTGACTGGTGCGGTGGTGGTGGTGGATAGCTAGGGAAGGGAGGGACCGGGACCGGGGGAGGTGTGGGGAACGGTTGTCCGGTAGTCTGAGCCTCGTACATCGTCCGCATCCATGTGTACATCTGAGCCTGCATCTGTGTCTGCTGCTGGACCATGTTTTGGTACTCGGCCATCTGCCTCTTTTGCTCCTCCAACTCCCTCTGCGTCCTATGAAGCTCCGCTGCAAGGTTACGACTAGAAGTTGAACTTCTTGACCCGGTAGAGTATTGTGAAGTGGTTTTCAATACTTCTTCGCCCGCCGAGCCCATTCCCCTACATTAGTAGGTATTCTTTCCAGTCCCGCACGCTTTTTCCATGATCTGAGCCGCTATCGGGGGATCAAGCAGATCGATCTGAGAGGCATACTGGGTGACTTCTTCCTCGGAGCAGTCAGGATGGTTAGTCCGAGCTATACTCATGGTCACTTCTGCGGTCGCCTCTTCCACTCTCGCCTAATTGAAAAGCGAAAATGAACAACGTATTAACTAACAAAATCTATTAATATCGAAAAATAGTTTTATTAACACATGGAGAGGCGAAAGACTTACCGCTTCGTCAGGGCACTGCGGATAGAACTTCTGATGAATATACACCAAGGGGGTTCACTTCTTGTTGTTGCTGCGCCTTAGTCGACCAACCCATGTAGTTGAGTGAACCTGCATGATGGGCCATGGTGTTTTTCAATCTATTCGCCCGGTTCGTCTTCGAAATCGCCTTGTTTGATAAACATATGGAAAAAAATTAGTAACTAACTATTTCAATCTGATACGATACAGACGGCTTGTAAGATATATTAAGGATGCATACCTTCGCTTTGGGGTGCTCGAAGTGGGCTATCAGCCACAACCACTCGTACTCCCTAAACCAGAATTCGCTAGGGGTAGAACCTCGGCCTAGCTCCTTGTATACAGTGTAATGGGAAGAAAGATCGTTCTTCCACTCTTTATACCTATATTAAAACAAGGAAAAAAAGTTAGAGATATTAAAACACTTGATAAACAAAAATCTAACTCGATATATATTCAAATAAGTCGAAGCACATCACCTCATATGTAGTTGACGCTCTACCCACGTGTGAATAAGAACTTCATCCACGTCAAACCACACCTGCAATATGAATATATAAAAGGTAAAATTATATATTTAAGTGGACTTAATTAATAAATGTAAAATTTACGTAATGAAAATACGATTTTACTCACACTGAGTGCATTATGCACTTGCATCTTCACGTAGATAGGCACAGATTCCCAATATGGCCAAAGCATTGGGACCTTGTCCCGCACGATCGCACCGGCCATGCTGACATATTTGCGCGTGGTGTCGAATGCCTTGATCACCTCGCCATCCTCATTGGCCCTTATGGGCGTTTTCCTTCCGCCGGTGGCCTGCTCAAGTCTCTTCCCGGTGCAGGTGCATCTAGCCCCTTTCCGTTTTCCAGTCCCATTAACGAAATTGCCTAATAATACAATGTCAACAAATTGATATCATTAATTGAACCTATCGCAAGTCTTAAGTAATAATTAAGTAATCAATCTGATGTTAAATAAAATTTACCTGCATCGTCCGTTTGTTGGTTGGTGCACCTCACACTCCAAATATACACGGGGTCGAACGGGAGGAAGTTATACGCTTCCTCCACGGTCAGGAACTCCGACCGTCCTTCAACATAAACAGGCATCCCCCTATCATCGAATTCAGGGATGACAGGAATCTCGTCGGGTAGGAAGAGACCGGACGGCGGAGATAGACGAGGCCTGGACGATGAGGCGCCAGCACCACCATGTGCCTCAGATGATTCCCGTGAAACGGGAGTAGGCACCGGGCGAATATGGGGCATTCGGATTGAGGGAGTTTCTGATGCCCCCGTTGACTGTCGCTCGTCTGAGGCTCTGCCACCGGAGGGACGTCTGCTGATTGAGCGTCTGGAGACTGAGGCTCGAGCCTCGACTTCCGGTTCCACGGCTCTTGATCGTGCAGCTTCCTCCTCAGCTCGCGCCTCTAGCAAGGCTCTCGTGTGAGCAGTCATCATTGGCCCACTGGGCGTGTTGCTAACTGCGGGCGAGGAGGAAGCTTGACTACTGTTCCCTCCACTATTTCGGGAACCTCTCCGAAGCCAATTAGCCGCAAAACCTCCTGGACACCGTAATAGTCATGGATTCGGTTCAATAACAAATCGGAACCGGAACGGTTTGGAACCGGAACCGTTAGAAACCGGAACTGTTTGTAATCGGAACTGTTTGTAACCGAAACCGTTTGTAACATAACGGGAAATGTTACAAACAGTTCCGGTTCCAAACGGTTCCGGTTCCAAACCGTTTCGGTTCTATAACAAATCGGAACCGGAACGGTTTGGAACCGGAACCGTTAGAAACCGGAACTGTTTGTAACCGGAAACGTTTGTAACATAACGGTTCCGGTTACAAACAGTTCCGGTTCCAAAGGGTTCCGGTTCCGCGCGGTTCCGGTTTAAAACTGTTCTGGTTCTAAACCGTTCTGATCCCGATTTCCACCTTCATTTATACGATTAATTAACAACTATATCACCTAAATTAACATATAAACATTTTCGATGTATATATATATACATCATGCATCTTAATTAAATTTAATTTTCACACATTCATCCAAATCACAAACCCTAATTAATTTTCCACATTTTTCACACATATATATACATCATGCATCTTAATTAGGTTTAATTTCCACATATATATACATCACATATTCCTCCAAACCACATATATACATAATTTTCACATATATATACATCACTTAATTTTCACATACCTAAATATATATATACATCACATATATATACATTGCATATAAATTTACAACTTATCACCCTAATTTCCAACTTAGCACCCTAATTAATTTACACATACACAT
The DNA here is from genome assembly GCA_946800695.1 of Geum urbanum. Lineage (NCBI taxonomy): Eukaryota > Viridiplantae > Streptophyta > Magnoliopsida > Rosales > Rosaceae > Geum > Geum urbanum. The sequence goes on from OX326997.1 coordinate 9,633,177, forward strand.
ACACATACACATACACATACACATACACATACACATACACATACACATACACATACACATACACATACACAAAAATAATTAAAAATTGAGAGAGAGAGAGAGGGAGAGAGAGAGGATCGGACCTGCCATAGATTTCCACCTACAATACTTTGCCGATTACAATGGTGAGGGGAGGAGAGGAGGGGAGGAGGGGAGGAGGAGATTTTCGGAGGAGGAGAGGATTCCGGATCGGTGGAGAGGAGGAGAGGGAGAGGAGGAGGAAGAGGTGAGCTAGAGGCGAGCTAGTTTGAACTCGCCGGACCGATTTGGGAGGAGGAGAGGAGGGGAGGAGGAGAGGGAGAGGAGGAGGAGGAGAAATGAAAGGCTCGGGCTCGACTGGGTAGTTTCTATCCAGACAACATTGCCGGCGAGTTTCTTATAACTCGTTGGTAATGTCATTACCAACGACTTCAACTCGTTGGTAATGACATTACCAACGAGTTATAAGCAACTCGTTAACTCGTCGTTGGTAATGTCATTACCAACGAGTTGCTTATAACTCGTTGGTAATGTCATTATTTCCCGAAGAATATCCGACAACATTTTCCGTCTACGATTTTCGGCTGCATTTTCCGACTACAATTTCCATTATCAATTTCCGTATACGTACGATTAACGACTACAATTTCCGTCTACCATTTCCGGCTACATTTTCCGACTACAATTTCCATTATCAATTTCCGTCTACGATTAACGACTACAATTTCCGTCTACGATTTCCGGCTACATTTTCCGACTACAATTTCCATTATCAATTTCCGTCTACGTACGATTAACGACTACAATTTCCGTCTACGATTTCCGGCTACATTTTCCGACTACAATTTCGATTATCAATTTCCGTCTACGATTAACGACTACAATTTCCGTCTACTATTTCCGACTACAATTTCCGTCTACTATTTCCGACTACATTTTCCGACTACATCATATTTCCGACAACAATTTCCGACTACATCATTAACGTACTAAGGATGATAATCGTAATCATCGTCATCACTTGAGTCTGACTCGGTTTCATAGGTAACCTCTGGCAATATGTGCCTCTCCTCGTCATCTGAATCAACGTCAACTTCATATGGATTAACATCGAGAAGTTCTGCTCCAGTAATTCGAACCACACTCCCAGATCTCACATTATTAAGGCGAATCGTAGATGATTCCGGAATGTCAAAAGCGTTCGGCTCTTGGTATGCAGTAACTTCCTCATCATCTGCGGTATCACCAAGTGTGGCAGCACTGTATATGTTTCTATGAGCAACATGGTTAACCACCTTCCACGGGACTTTGTTAAGAAGATCGTCCAGGTAAAACACTTGTTTTACTGATGAGGCAAGAACGAAATGGTCTTCTTCATACCAGGTAGTAGCAGTATTCACCAAAAATGTTCCGTGCTGATCGGTCCTTGTGTTCTCCGGGCTAGTATCAAACCATCTACACTTGAACAAGTGCACTTTCATGCGGTTCCCATAAATTAGTTCAACAACTGAATGAAGGACACCATAATAGTCAACGCCATCCTGCCCACCATGGACCATCACCCCACAATTCTGTGTTTTCAGTCGGTCGTCTCGATTTTCACATATAAATTTAACGCCATTGACCTGACACATCGAGTAAACTTTTGAAGTTATCGGTTTCATCGCAAGGACCCTCAATTCGTTTGACCACTCTGGGGAACCATCATCTGTTACATGGTTCATCTGAAAACGATAAGAAACCACACAATAAATTTACAACATAGAAACCACAAAACCACGTACGTACACACATGCTATATAAGGAAAATGGCAAGATAAAAAAAGACATATACACATATACCCTTACCCATGGACCAAAGTAGTTTGCAAACGTCCTGTTGTGGTAATCAACATTTCCGGCAATAGCAGGGCAGTGAAGATGATAGTTTTTCCAATATTGTACTTCTTCACAGTTAATCAGTACCGACCAGTGGGCAATGACTACCTCATTTTCATCCAACTTGTACGACTTTGGCAAGCTTCCATGTACTACAACGTCATTGGAGATGATAGAAAGTTTGAACTGAGGTTCATCTATCGGCATCTGTTGTTGGGGGTCCTCAAGCGCTCCCAAATACACTTTGGTGTACGTTACACACTCGTGCGCAATATATGCTTCAGCGATACACCCTTCAGGTGCATATTTATTCTTCACATAGTCCTTGTAGGCTCCCAATTGTCTACAAGTTAACAAGTGCATGTTAAAAGGGGTAAAAATAAGACTTTACATATAAAAACAGAGGCAAACCAAATGTACCTTTCCATGGGATACATCCAAGTGTAGTGTACGGGACCGGTAAACAACAATTGTTCGGGAAGATGGATCGTTAGGTGAGGCATGATGTCGAAAAAATTTGGCGGAAATATCCTCTCAAGCTTGCACATGATAAAAATGATGTCATCTTGCATCTCCCTGAGATCTGATTTTTTAACTTCCCTGGTGCATAACTTCTGAAAGAATCTTGACAAGGCCACCAACGGCTCCACCACCTCCTTGGGCAGGTACCCTCGAATGAAAATAGGGAAAAGGCGTTGAAGCAGTACATGGCATTCATGACTCTTTAATCCGTACATCTTATTGTCCCGGTAGTTAACACACCTGCTTATATTTCCTGCATAGCCATAAGGATACCTGCATATATATATATATATATATATATAGCCATAGGCAACAATTATATTTCTCGCATATCACAATAATCCGGTAAAAATTTAAGGCAAACCAATTTCCGTACTGCATAGTCATATATAAGAATATATACCTGACATTACTCAGCCACCGAAAAATTTCATGCTTATGCTTCGGCTTGACGGTGTAAGGAGCTTGCGGCATTTTTCTCTTACCATCTCTTAACCACAAATGTTTCCGCAGTCCCATAGCTTTCAGATCAATACGTGCCTTAGGGATGTCTTTTGTTTTCCCCTCCAAGTTAAGAACTGTGCCCACCACACTTTCACACACATTCTTCTCTATGTGCATGACATCTAGGTAATGTCTAATAGGCAACCTGGGCCAGTAGGGGAGTTCCCAGAATATGCTCTTGTGTGTCCAAAACTTATACCTTTCGGGCTTGTCTGGAATTGATGCCACTATGTCAGGATGATTGCTCAGCTGGCCAAAATCATATTCATTCAACACTTCCAAAATTTCTACCCATGTCCATCGCCTTGGTGCCACACCTGTTTCCACAGTCTCATCAAACGCGTCTGGATCCTGCCTAAATGGGTGATCATATGGAAGCCAACAGCGGTGACGCATCTGAACAATTTTACTGCAATGAGGACTGCAACAATCAACCGTCATGCACTCTGAACAAGCCCTGTAACCCCTGGTAACGTTGCCCGACAACATACCGCGGGCAGGAAAATCACTGATGGTGCCAACAAGCATGGCATGCATATGGAACATCTCGTTTTTGAACCTATCGTAAGTAGGGTGGCCACACTCACTCAGGTACTTAAGCTCCTCAATCAAAGGCCTCAAATACACATCGAGACACTTTCCTGGATAACCCGGGCCCGGAATTAACAGAGTCAGCATATTGTATTCCTTCTTCATGCACATCCATGGTGGAAGGTTGTACGGTACCAAAATAACTGGCCATATACTGTATTGAAGACTCATGTTGCCAAAAGGGTTGAATCCATCAGATGAGAGCCCTAGCCAAACATTTCGGACCTCTGCTGCAAAATGATCAAACTCCCTGACCATGTGCTTCCAAGCCTCTCCGTCGGAATGGTGTATAAGGGTGTCATCGTCAGGCAAGTTTCTCTCAGCCCACCATCTCATTGCCTCGGCCGTGAAAGCACACATGAACAACCGCTCCAGCCTATCAATAAGCGGGAAATATCGAAGTATCTTCACAGCTTTCTTGTTGCCTGCAGGAGTCAACTTATACCTTTCTGTAAAACATACCGGGCAGGCTTCAAGGTCTTCGAGATCTTTTCCCCAGAAGAGAATACAATCATATCTGCATGCATGGATTTTGATGTAGGAAAGCCCAAGATCTTTCAGGATATGTCGCACCTTATGATGAGTGGTAGGAAGACGATGACCGGGTGGCAGTAGCGAAGCAGTCCACTTCAACCAAGAATCAACAGCTTTGACAGACATTTTGTTTTCCATTTTGAGCTGCATCACTCCCATCACACTTTCAAGAACAGTCTTACTACAACCGTCATACAACGGAGTCTGTTGCAATGCAATCAGGTTGTTGTACTTGTCCATACCGCTTGTGTTGACATGAGCTCCAGGTAATGGCTCGACTGGCTCGATATGGGGGAAACCCTCAACGACGGGAGGGACATTTGGTGCTTCATCAGCAAATACACCGCTCTCATGAGGAAACATATCATTGATTAACATCGCTGTTGGATCATAGGATGCACTGCCCCTCTCAGCAAAATCTCCATGATCATAGCGGGGACTGGCCCTCTCACCAAATTATCCATGATTATGCGGACCCGCTAACGATGTTTCACCGTGATAAATCCAACAAGTGTACTTATCCCAAAACCCGTATTTACTCAGGTGCATCTGGACTTTATCAATGGGAAAACGAAATCGATCGCTGAAACACTTACATTTTTTACACGGGCAATAATGAAGTGTAGTGTCTCCTCAATTAGTCTTCACAAAATCCACAAAACTCCTAATTCCCTGGTGATATCTGACATCCCATCTTTCGAGACTCATCCAACTCTTGTGCATCCTAAAAATTCTAACAATTTTACGTATTAATTATATATATATATACACACATTCACTACTAATAATCGACGTCATATCTCAATTCAACTCTAATTAAATCAACACATGCATGCATATATATATATATATATATATATATATATATCGATCTAATCTCTGAATTCGATTCAGTACTCGATGATGGTATTCTTTTTTTTTCAATTCAAAACGTATTTGACTAGGTAGGAGGCTCTGTTAAGCCTGGCTCCGATAACACTACGATAATACCAGTCGTTGATTCAGGCACAAGATAAGATTAACTACAAGCAGTTTTCTCGTTTCCGTGACATCAACAACATTTCATATATATCTCACGAATTGGATTTGATCAACACACACACACACATATATATACATACACATATACGTATATATACACGTACCTATATATATAGCTTCCCGAGTGATCGAGTTTTCGACGCGTGCCTTAATTTTGACAATATACCGAATGATCGATTTCAGAGCGTACGTTTTCCTTCTTTCGATTTCTCTAGATTTTTTTCGATCAAAATGAATCAATGATCGAGCTGCTGCAATCTGCGTCTAATATAAGAGACATTGCCGGCGACGGAGTAAGTCGCCGGAAATGAAGACATTACCGGCGACATTACGCCGGAAAATCGCCGGTAATGTTTAAAAACATTACCGGCGACTCCAACCGTCGCCGGCAATGTCGAGCCACACATTTCCGGGGAAATTCCGGCCGGAAAATCGCCGGAAATGTTCGGCTTGACATTGCCGGCGACGGTTGGAGTCGCCGGTAATGATTCCGGCGATTTTCCGGCGACATTACAGGCGACGGAGTAAGTCGCCGGTAATGATGAACATTACCGGCGACTTTTCCGGTCGCCGGCCTTGTCTCCGGTGATCTCGCAGGTAATGTCTCCATATGTGGTAGTGAGTGGTGCATTTGTGAAAGTGGTAGTGCATTTGTGAAACAGTAGTAGTGCATTTGTGATTCAGTGGTAGTACATATGTTGTTAAGCAATAGTGTCTACGTTAATCCGTGGTAGTGTGTAGTATGTTAGATATCAGAAAGTTTAATGTGTTGTTCTCTTATTTCAATTTTCAGAAAGCTTAATGTGTTGTTTCCAATGTGATTACAGAATGAGAAAGAAACATAAGAAGAAGAAGAAGAAGAAGAAGAAGAAGAAGAAGAAGAAGAAGAAGAAGAAGAAGAAGAAGAAGAAGAAGAAGAAGAAGAAGAAGAAGAAGAATCACAAGGAGGATCCGGAGAGGAAAAAGAAGCTGAAGAAGAAGCTGAAGAAGAAGAAGAAGAAGAAGAAGAAGAAGAGACACAAAGTCAGAAACCAACAGAAGAAGAAGAACAGGAAGAAGAAGAAAAAGATGATGAAGAAGAAGAAGCAGAAGAAGAAGAAGGTGAAGAAGCTAAAGATGACGAAATCACCCTGGTATGTTGTGTATTGGTACATTTAGCAGCCCATATTTGTGTATTCCAGAATTTGTTTTTTTTTTGAATTTGATGACATGCAGGATAACAATGATGACAGATATGAGATCAGATCAAAGTTCAAAAATGATAGCATGACACAAGCACCGACACGACAACTGAGGTCGCAAAGTAAGAAGGACGATAAAAAAACGGAAGTCGCCTCCTTCAATGATAAAAGCTGTCAAGAACAAGAAGAGGAACACTACGACAAATGACCCGCGTTATGATTACAAAGTTACAAGAAGAAAACCAAGAAACAAAGCAAAGTCCAAGTAGTTCTTTCTGTTGTGTTAGGTTTCATGTAGTACTTTCTTTTGTGTTAGGGTCTGACATTACTGAACAGTAATACTTGCATTGTGTTAAAGTAGTAACCTAGATATTTTGAAGTAATACTTACTAGAGACAACAATAGTGTTAGTAATACACTAAATTTTTGTGAAGTAGTACTTTCTGTTGTGAAACAGTAGTACTTACCATGTGTTGAACTAATACATTGAATGTTTTGTAGTAGTGCTTACTACAGACAACAGTAGTGTTAGTACACTAAATTTTCGTGAAGTAGTATTTTCTTTTGTGAAACAGTAGTGCTTACTAAAGTACGGCGATGAATGTTTTAATAGGAGTAGTGCTACTTTTGTTGTATGATGAGTGTACTACTATTGTTGTTGGATAGTACTAATGTAGTTGGTTTCATATACAAAGCGTTGTCGCATACAAAAACACACAATTGACCAACACAAAATCACAAAACCGAAGAACAAAAAACTTGAATTAGTATGTTAAACAAATCGCACAAGGAAAAATTATGTTGAAGTAGTATGTATTATATAATGAAGAATCACATTGTATGTTTATCGAAAAACACTCGATACAAGCGATTTAGACCAAGTGTACTACCAATGACTTATATTCGTACCAACTATATCTTGTGACTAATATAGTGTATGTAAAGTAAATGGACTTGCCTCAGCAAAATTATATGTTCAAGCAAAGTGTACTACTGTAGACTGCTGAAAACACTACTTGTGACTAATATAGACACTAGTTGAGAAAATTATATGTTTAGGCAGATTGTACTACTGTAGACTGGTGAATAGACTACTTGTAAGTAGCATAGACACTAGTTAGCTGCTGATGACTTTGGTACATCTCAATCTGTTGTGTCTTCCTTTTTCGCCACAACGACCACATCTGATTGGCCTCGGCGTCTTCCCACCTTCAACGGAAGACTTCATGCGAGTATCCTTTGGACGACCGGATGAGATTCTTGTCAACGGAGGCTTCACAATGGCCGGTTCATTTAGAGCATCATGGTAAAACTTCTCAATGATTGGTATTAGCTGAATAACATACTCATAGGTAGCCTTGTATCTTCCAACCTCATAGAAATTCTCGATGTAAGAGTAAATAGGCTCAATGCCGGCATGTTGTACAGCAGCAAGTGCATGGGGACAGGGAAAAGAATCGATTTGCCAATATCGGCAGCTGCAAGTGTATGCCTCGAAATCAATCGCCACATTCTTTAATGCCTGGATTTCATACAACGTCTCACTAGACCTTCGAACTGTCCAGTGCCTCCCCACATTCATCCTAGCCCTCAAAGTCTCCTCCATTTTAGGACATAACAGAAAGGTCCAAGTTTCTGATCTCATTTTCCTTTTAGCCATGTTCACCATAAATTTATGTCTCAAACCCTCGAGCATCTCAAAAATAGGAAGATGGCGCAATTCACGTGTCCAATTATTGAAAGATTCAGCCACGCTGTTGGAAATTTCCCCATATCTATCACCTTTGAAGAAGGCGTTACACCACTTCTCCAAAACCAGCATACTCAAGAAGTTCTTCATAAGATCTTGGCCAGAAATTAACAACTTCTGAAGGTTGAATTCATAACCAAAAATTGTTGGAGAGTATGTCATAGTCATGAAATCATGAATGATGGTTTCCACATCATAAACGTCCATTTTCTTCTCATAAAGTACTACTGTTTGTTGAAACTACAGTTTGTTGAAAGTAATACTGTAGTTTTCAGAAAGTACTACTCTAGTTTTTGGACAGTACTACTCTAATAGGACTTGATGCATGCTAACTATAACTTTGATGCATGTACTACTATAGTTTTCAAAAAATACTACTCTAATTGTTGGACAGTACTACTGTACTGGGATTTGATGCATGCTAACTAAAATTTTGATACATGAACTACTTTAGTTTTCAGAAAGTATTACTCTAGTTTTTAGATAGTACTACTATTACTAGTTTTACACACTATCCAGAAACTGAAAAACGAACCTTCATTCCCATTATTTCCAATGGCATAGAGCATGTATCCATTGTACTTTCCCTTGAGATGAGCAGCATCAACAAACAAAATAGGCACGCATGACACGAACCCCTTAATACAGTCACCAAAACATAAGAAGAATCGTTCAAAACGTCTAGCGGATTCACCTCCAAGATGCAATGAGAACCAGAGTTGGTAGCCAACACCTGCTTATGATACAACGATAACTGAGAGTAGGAATCACCTTTGTTGCCCCGTACATAACGTGCAACCAACTCTCTTGCATACCAAGCCTTGTGATAGGACACATGCAAATCATATGAATTTTGCAATGTTGACGTGATTTCTCTAAGCTTTACAGAAAGATTGGACTTCAACTCAGAACAAACAATGGACTTGATGGCATGAGAACCAAGATGCTTACTCTTTTGGACACGAATACCAGCAGTACATGTATGAGTGTTATTATGCTCTCGGATGACAAAAAAGTTATTTTTCTTACATCTTAGAGCATGAACTTTCCAAGGACAGTCACCTTCCTTTTGAGAACATTGTGCAACAATTCTATCCTTGTGATTTCTGAAGTACTTGAAGGTAAAACCAGACTCGAATGCATAATGATTCAGTTTCTCCCTAAACTCGACAACACCACCTTCAAACTTTTGATTGACATGGCTGATATAACTTGCCCATTCATTTGTCAAGTAAAGAATCAGAGTTTCTGGTCTAAAGCAAACCAAATAGTCATTTGGATCAAGCAATTTCTTCGAAGATGACGACACGCAAGTCAGAGAAGAAGAAGCTTCATCAAAAGAGGATATGTCGGAATGCACAAGAGTACCCGAATACTCTGCCCACAATCCCTAACAACAATATCCACAGAGGCTACCTCAAGTTTGATCGTGGTCTTCATCATCAACTTCAAGTCCTTATCGCAAGATATCATGCAATTCAGATAGTGTGGCAATGAGAAACAGAGTGAAAGAATCTGGTCTCAAGCCAAGAAAACGCGATGACACTTCCATCACTACGTCAATGAAAGTTTTAGTAGGTGTAAGATCAAACATGATTATATGGTTATTGTAGGTACACTTCGTATACAAATCCAAATCCATGGCTACCAATCTGCAAATCACACAAAAAATGCTTACAAAACAGAAGTAGTATCCTTAGTAGTCATCAGTAGTGTATTCACTCAACACTAATAGTACTATCAAGTCCAAACACACACAGAACAGCTAACTAGTGCATTCAATGAGATGCAGTAGTGTACTCACTAACAGAGGTAGTACTATCAAGTTAAAACACACGGAATAGCTAACTAGTGTGTTCAATGGGATACAATAGTGTATTCACTCAACAGAGGTAGTACTCACAGTCTGTAACATCTTATAATTTATACGAAATATCAAAAACACACAAATCATTCACATCAATCACACATAAACCAAAAGAGAAAATATACAATAATATCACTACAATGCGCCATACATAATCCAAAGTACCAAAATCAAAATAAAAAAAACTGAAATTCGAAATCAATGTGCATTTAGGAAATCCTTTATTACAACTCAAACAAAAGCATCAATCAAACAACACAAAGCACAAAACATCTACAGGTGAACATAATCGAAGCCTTACCTAAGCTTTTATCACCAGAATCCTCCGATTCGCCGGAACTTCTTCTCACATAAGCTTTTTTTCGCAAGTATGTCTTCTCTCTCTCTCTCTCTCTCTCTCTCTCTCTCTCTCTCTAACACACATACACACAAACACAGAGCTGATTGAGCGAATTGAGCTTCGTGTTGGAGGTCTCTCTCTCTAGAACGATCGCGCGGCCCTCTCTTCCTCTCTCTGCGTTTTGACCGTTTTGATTTGATTTGAATTTGAAATAAGTATATAGTTTATATATGAGAGACAATTTTGAAAACTAATTCTTTTGAATGAAGGTATAATGATTTTATGTGTGTAAAATTTATACAATGACATTATGTGTAACCTAAGGTCTCTAAGTGACCTTAGGTGTAATTTCTTATTTAATCTATTATTCAAATGTGATGGTTGTCAATATTAAACTCGAATTTTACAATATAATATACCGATGATCGATTGATTTCTAATAAAAATGTCGATCATCAACGAACTATTTTAATTTATAATTTTGCTAAGACCTACACTAGCGGTTCGCACCAATAAGATCACAACATTGATTGATTCATACGGACACTACTACAATACAATAGTGGGCAGAAACCAGAAAATTAATTGGGTCCAAACTTATTTGGACACCAAGATTCAAATTGCACTCATTTTTTTTATTTTTCGAGTCGTGATTTTAAATTTGTGACAGCCAATTCTATAGATTATTAGATGAAAATCAACTCTACAAAAAATGAATCCAAATGGAGATCATTTAGGCATCTATTCTTGCCAAATAAATGAATGGTTATGGTGAATTAATTCAACATTACAATAACAACCGTTCATTTGTTTTGCAAAATTGGATACTCAAATGATTTTCATTTTGATTCATTTTTTTGTAGAGTTGATCTTCAACCAATAATCTATAGACTTGACGGTCTCAAATTTGAAATCACGAATCGAAAATGGAAGAAAATAGTGGAATTTGGACCTTGGTGTCCAAATGAGTTTGGACCCAATCAAAGTCTCAAAAAGCACACACAGGTTTGTCTCCAATAATGGAATGGTGGAGCCAACTTCCATTGACACCAATATACCAATTTTTCTACTAATATATCTATTTTTGTCATCAATATACTCATTTTTGTCACCAATAATGTAAACAGAACAGTGTTTGTTTGTCACCTCTCTATTGGCTACAAACAATCTAATTGCGCTTGTATTAATTTACAAAGCTAAATAACTACTAATGTTACTTTCTAGCCCTATTGGCCACGTTTGAGCATGAGTATGTGGTTATTGCCTTGTATTATATTACTGCGAGAAGGTGTAACAATTTGAACTGGGGTGTGAATCATGTGGTTATGTCATTTACTTCATACCAAACAAGAGCATTACAATAATCAACACTTAATCATGCGCTATATGAATAATTGTAAATGGTTTGGCTCTATTATATAGTTGAGCGTCGATTGTAATTCCTCAACCAAAGTGGTTTGCTAATAAACAAATAGTGCAACGCCAAAATAGAAACTCTTTTCCATCAAGTATCCTTCAAGTGTATATATGATTCACTATCCAAATAATTCAATCCCCATGTAACCAAATAATTCAGTCCCCAAAGATTTACACGTACATATACGTACACAGATACAAATTTGTTTGAAAGTGGTACTCTAAGGCAAGCAACTCCACCTTGCACGTGTAAGTCCTATACGACAGAGAAGCCCGGCCTAGCTCAAACCAGTTCTTCTTCTTCCTCTCGATCCCATTATTTGAATGATTGGAGCGTGGTTGCTATCATTGATTTCCAGATATCCTTTACCATAAAACACCAAGAATGTGCATTTAGGTCATACTGTCATGACCAGCATATTTAAAAAGACTTACAAATGTTTTGAAATTTTGTTCATATTGGTTAAAGAAATAATATTTCTAGTATATTTTCATGTGTATTTTATCCTAATTAATATAAAAGTAGATATTCACTCAATCTCTGATCTCTGATTTATAGAGATATTGATTGTAGCATATTATAATGTCTATTTAAAGTCATCTATCAATGAATAAAGTACAGTTTTAGCGTATTGCATATATTCTCTACTTTTCTCTTTTAATACGTTATCGGCAGATCTTGAGTTGATAGCCAACCCAAACCCCAAACACTGCTTCTCCACCGTCGGCCTCCTCCTTGACGAAATACCTCCACCGCCAATCATTGCCGTCGGAGCATCTTCATCGTCACCAGAAGTCCATCCCGTCGCCGGATTCTAGCTATTTTTCTCTTCAAACTTCTTTCCTAGCGAAGTTTTCATACCAAGCATAACACTCTCGAGGTAAATCGACTAACTTTCTTCGATTTAGAATTAGATTGCAAAACTTAATTATCGCAACACCCTTTAGGTCTAGATTTAGGTTTCAATACCGTGAGTTTTTATATTGCCTCTAATTCCTATGGATTATTGCAAATATGAGTGAAAGGAGATTTAATCATCTTCCTCAAAGTTTAAACAATAGTGGCAGTCCTGGGGGAGCCACGACATACATGAAAAAAGAGAGGGAAGTCGATACTTTGTGATTCTGAGTTGGTCACGATTTTATGGGGTGTGGTATGAAACCACCAGTTATTGCATCAATCTTCACTACAAGAAAAATGCACTTAGACGACGGAACCTTAAAGGTTCCGTCGTCTAAGTAACACTTACACCGCGGAAACTTCTCCGCGGTCTAAGTGAACACTTAGACGACGGAGATGTCTTTTTCCGTCGTCTAAGTAAAACTTAGACCGCGGAGAAAATTTCTGCGGTCTAAGTGTCACTTAGACGACGGAAAAAGACATCTCCGTCGTCTAAGTGAAATTTCAAAAATTTAAAAATTTCACTTAGACCGCGGAGAAAGTTTCCGCGGTCTAAGTTTTTACTTAGACGACGGAAAAAGACATCTCCGTCGTCTAAGTGAAAATTTTAAATTTTTAGAACCGGCGCCCAATTAATTTGGGTTTAGGGTTTAGGGTCTCGCGGTGTGGGTGACACTTAGACGACGGAAAAAGACATCTCCGTCGTCTAAGTACTTTAACCCTAAACCCTAAGACCCTATCCCCTAAACCATGTTTTCACTTAGACGACGGAAATGTGCATTTCCGTCGTCTAAGTGAAAATTTCGTAATTTCACCTAAGACAACAACCATCTAGACCATGTCCCAATGCATATTCTTTTCGTCGAGACCATAGAGTAAACAATGCTTGGAGTGTGAGCGTCGACGGTTTTAAAATAGGACTTACGGATTTTCGTGTATCCAGGTTTCCGGTTTGTAAAATTTTTGGATTTGCGGTTAACTGTGCCGATGAAACCCTGAACGAACTCAGTATTTAGTGGAAATTATTCTACTTATATATGGTGTTATGGTGAGTATATCCAACGGTCGTTTTTTCCAAATTCAATTTCGTTAATATCGATGTGCAATGAGCCTATACGTACCGACACTTAAGTTATACATATTAGTAAATACTTAACAAGTTTGAATACGTAAATTAATTCATCGTCTTAAATCCCACTTTTTATATATACGATTCTTTAATAGATATTTTACGACAATTCCATTCAAATTACAGGTCCAAAAATTCATTACAAATTATTTTTAAAAAATAATTTTACGAAATTTTCACCTAGACGACGGACATGACCATCTCCGTCGTCCAGGTGTTCACTTGGACGACGGAGATTGTCATCTCCGCGGTCTAGGTGAAAATTCTGTAAAATTATTTTTTTTAAATAAAAAATTAAAAAATTCACTTAGACGACGGAGATGAGTATTTCCGTCGTCTAAGTGAATTTTTACATTTTTAATTTTTTTTAAAAAAATAAAAAATATTTTTTTTTTAAATAAAAAATTTAAAAAATTCACCTAGACGACGGATATGAGTATTTCCGTCGTCTAAGTGAATTTTTAAATTTTTAATTTCTGGCGGTGTTTTTCCCACTAAAAATTTGGCAAAAATTTAAATCCACTTAGACGACGGAAAATTGTCATCTCCGTCATCTAAGTGAAAATAATTGGCGGTATTCTTTTCCCGCTAAATTTTTTTCAAAAATTTAAATCACTTAGACGACGGAAATACTGATTTTCCGTCGTCTAAGTGAAAAATTGGCGGTATTGTTTGAAAATTTAAAGCACTTAGATGACGGAAATATTGAATTTCCGCCGTCTAAGTGCTTTAAAACTCTTTAAATTCATCATTTTCTCAATCTCTCTTCATTTTTTCCCCTCCCTCTCCCTCTAAATCTGTCCTCCCTCCCAATCAAACCACCCACCATCTATCATCACCATCACCATCCACCATCATCATCACCACCACCACCGTCGCCGCCACCACCGACATCACCACCGTCGCCGCCATCACCGGCATCACCACCGTCGCTGCCACCACCACACACCACAACCACCTACAACGTCGCCTCCACCACCACCACACACCACTAGCTACCGCCTACATTGTCGCCTCCACCACCGGCCTCCACATTCCGGCCAACACCACCGGCGCCGCCACCACCACCACCGCCTATAATTAGTTTAGTTTTAGGTTAATTTAGTTTATTTAGGCTAGATTAATTTATTTTATATATTATATTATGAATTTTGTATTAATTCATTGTATTTAAATCCATAATAATTTAAATTATTTATTCATTATGAATTTTGTACGTATTATATATTATTAATAATTAATATTCAATAAATTTTGCAATATTATGAATATTGATATACAAAAAATTAAATAAAAAATTCATTAAATGCTAATTATTAATTAGCATTTCATAAATTTTTCATTTAATTTTTTTTTTACAAAATCACCACTTAGACGACGGAGATGGACGATTTCCGTCGTCTAAGTGCAAACTTAGACCGCGAAGATGGACGTTTTCCGCGGTTTAAGTGTTCACTTAGACGACGGAGAATGAATCTCCGTCGTCTAAGTGAAAACTTAGACCGCGGAAAATTTTGCGCGGTCCAAGCGAGCACTTAGACCGCGGACATTCTCCGCGGTCTAAGTTTTCACTTAGACGACGAAGAATTCATTCTCCGTCGTCTAAGTGAAAACTTAGACCCCGGAGAATGTCCACGGTCTAAGTATCACTTAGACGACGGAATTCTCCATCTCCGTCGTCCAAGTGCTTGGACGACAGCACTTGGAGCACGGAGCTTGGACGACGGAGCTTCCGTCGTCTAAGTACTTAGACGACGGAAAACTGCACCTAGACGACGGAAATGGTCCGTGGTCTAGGTGCATTTTTCTTGTAGTGCTTTATGACCATACATCATGGATCATGTTTCTTATTCCCTAAACTTGATTAGTGATCATAATTTTTTCGATTTGTAAACTATTTTCATCTCTTGTCTTTAATATATGACTGAGCCAGCAATGCCAGAATTTGACATTTTTGATCTTCAAGGAGCAGAATACCACAGATGGGTCTCAGATATAAGGAATACTCTCATCGATAAAAGACTCACGGATACTATCCAACCACTACCACCTGACATTAAATTTAATGAGTACACCACAACTAGAAAAGCTCAAGTTCTCATGTTTCTCAGGAGACACATTCATCCTGCTCTGACAAAACAAGACTTGTTAAATGATGACCCCGCAGATTTGTGGGTAACTTTGCAGGAACGGTTCAACAATGTGCATAACACACAATTTCTTGAACTCACAGAAAGATAGGATCAAATTCGGTTATTAGATTATCCTAAAATCAATGATTTATATTAGGATATGCTAGAGCTATAGTCCAAGCTTGCCATTTGTGGCGTTGCAAAGACCGACCAAGTTATGGTCGAGAAGTCTTTGACTATCGTTCTTACTTCTATGGACACCCTTGCTCACCAGTACCGAATTGATTATGAGCAAGGAAGACTTAGATCATTCAATGATCTTATGAGTGTGCTGGCCAAGAAAGAATGGCACCAGGAGATTCTTCTCCACGATAATTCTAGGCCTGCCAGTACAAAGAAAGTCCATGAGGCTAATCATACTAGAAAGGCCTAAAAAGATAATAAGAACAACCATTCGGAACCTTATCAAACTCAAGGTGGTAGAGGTCATGGTAGAGGAGAAAACAGTCAGAATTTGACTTAGACTTGCCAAGATAATGACCACAATAACTCCAACAAGAATTTATCAAGTTCTGGTTCTAGGAACGATGAAAATTCTTCAGAGTCTGCTCTTTCAACGTCTAGCTTGGCAAATTGCTATAGGTATGGTTCTGACAAGCATATGCATAAGCAATGTCGTGCACCTAAGGATGTCCAAGATGCCTACAAAAGGTGTTAGAAGTATTTGGTGCATGAGACCAACTATGCTGAAGATTATGAGATGGAAGATGGCTGTGAAGTCAATCTAATTATAGCGGATATCCCTAATACAAACTCAAAGACTACGAATTTTGTTTAGTCTATATATTAGACTAATATCTCTATTATGTAATCAATTTTTAATTAGATTTGTATTTGATTTTCTTTTTTAGTCATGTTTATTGAATAAGAACAATCTTTTGATGTAATTTTGATGTTGTAAAAGCAATAAAAGCTTTTTCTTTCGGTATTTGAAAGTATTCAGAATGGTTATATCCATACATATTGCTTACAAGGTTCAAATTATACAAAATCCTATGGCATTATAACACCAAGATATCATAAAAACAACACAAAAAGAGGATGGTTTGATCCTGGAAACTCTTCAACTTGAATGGAACACTCTGGATTGGTTTTTTTTGGCATCTTTCAATCCATCGAAAAATATGCCTAGTTTACCTTCGATCGATCTAGAGAAATTCTTGATCCATCGAAGGTAAGCCTTGGGTCCCAAATGCCACATTTCTTTGATCCATCGAAGAACTCATCTTGATCCATCGAGGCCAATCCTCGGGTTCACACACTCTGAACATCTTCGATCCACCAAAGAAGTGCATTAGGTCAAGCTCTTCGATCCATCGAATATTTTCTTCGGTCTATCAAAGATTGGTATCGAAAAATCAGAATTCTGTTTTGGGTTTCCTTCTATCCATCGAGAATTTCTCTCAATCCATTGAAGGTTATACTTGGATTATGGTGTTTTTTTAGGTGTTTTACATCGGTTTTATTAACAAACAAAGGTTCAGATGAAATTCTACACTAGATGTGGTTTTACATCGGTTTTTGTCATGCCATAGATGTAATTTACAAAGGTCATCTTGACCGGTCAGATGTCCTTATACATTGGTTATTTGATGTTGCTATAATCAACACTCTAATAGAACCTTGTTAAGTTTTGAACACTTTTGTGCCAATGGTTTTCAATTGGAACAATATTGTAAGAATAGAAAATTGTTTTGTGTACAATCTCTATTGAATGCTGCCAACGGTGCAATCTGGAGATGTTTATGAGGATTTGTATAGTAGTGATGTATTACTATAATTTAGATTATTGAATCCAATGCAGTCACTTATATTACTATGTATATGACTCTGTCTCATATAAGTTTTTGCATTATGATGATCAAAGATATTGAGAAATTCTCACGATCATCAGTTCTTAAGAGCAAAGAAAATGTTGGAATATCTTCAAACATCAGTTTAGATGAGAGGGAGTGAGATTAAGTTCACTCGGTCTAGGCTCGGTCTCCATGACGAGCATAGCACAATCTCGTGCATTTTTCCTACCGGATGTCTTTATGGAAAAATCCAATGCATATCGCTTGGTTTGCAAAGCTTGTTCATGTCTATAATGCTATTTACATGCATGACAGTCTTTTATTGTAGACACAACTTTCATTCCTCCATAGATTCCAAAGAATATATTTGTGGAAAATCAAACAGGTATGCGGATTATATTATGGTTTTGATTGTTGCATCGACGCATAGGTCACACGTCATTGCAATCCACATGGTATGCTACATTTGCAAAAACTCCTAGCATAAATTATTAAGCTTCGAGCTAACCACCCGGATAATCTAATTAGGTCTATTAGATTGGATCATGCAGGATAGTTTACATCAAAATATTTTGATGATTATTGCATGTCAATTGGGATTGAAGTTGAATTTACCGTCCCTCATGTTTATTCACAAAATAGTTTAGCATAGACACAAGTCAAGCGGTTACAGCTTATGGCCAGCACAATAATAATGCATATCCTTTTATCGGTATCTGCTTAGGGATATGCAATGTTACATGAAGCTATGCTTATTTTCTTGAGACTCGTAAACCGTCAATCATTCAATGCGTACTAGTTGGTAATTGGATATGAGCATGATATCTCACTTCTACGCATTTCTGATTGCGCGGTACTTGTGCTTACTATGCCTCTACTGCGTACAAAAATGGGTCCTCAATGATAAATTAGGCATTTATGTTGGATATGATTCTCCAACGATTGTCCGTTAATAAGAACCTTTGATATGAGATCTCTTTATTACTGATTTTTCTAGTAAGTCACTTTGATGAGACATACTTATCGTCATTAGGGGGAGATAAGAATGGTCCATTTTGGTTAAAAGTTGAAAATTAACGTGGTATGTCTCTGTTATCTCTCATCATGATCCCCGCACATCTCAGTGTGAGATTGAAGTGTAATGTATTCTTGATCTTCAGAAAGTAGCAGATTCAATGCCTGACTCCTTTATTGATATCATGAAAGTGACAAGATTGGTTATACATGTAGCAAATCCTGCAAGGTTGAAAGTCCCTAGAATTGGGCAAGTTAACGCAACACCCAGGGAATGTAGCGTTTCTCCTGTCCATAGTGGGGTTGTAGCATCGATCAAAATCCACTGATGAGTTTTCAGTGAAGAGGCAAGCCATCAAGGCACAAGCGTTCATCATCAACACTTGGGATTGTTTCTGACTGTAATTGTGTCTAAAAGTCGACATTGAAAAATACTGGGGAAGGCCTCAGGGTCAATGAGGATGTCAGTTACAAGGAAATCTCACAAAGTTAAACAAATGCAAGCAGTATTATGGATGGTTCTTCTATGGTCGTTGATGATGCATTTACTTATTCTATCGATCAGGAATTGACGACGATGTAGTGGAACATTGCTTAGTTGTGGATTGTCAACGTAGAGCAAATTGATCGATATGGAAAGTTGTAATCTAGGTTAAACTAGACTCTCTTACAAATGGCAAGTTTTCGGTATAGTAGTGTTATAACCACTAAATGGTAAACCAGTTAGACACAAATGAGTCTTTGGTTGGAAGTATAATTAGAAGAACTTATGGTGCAAAGATCTTCTAAATGCCTTAGGATTGATTATTAGGAGATGTATTCTTTGATTATGGACATAATTACTTTCCACTACCTTATTAGTTTGATAGTGTCCGAAAAACTGAGTATGCAACTAATGGATGTGGTTACAACATATCTCTATGGGGATCTTGATTTAGAGATATACATGAGAGTGTTAATTAACATAGTTATACCCAATTCAAGTAACTCTAAGCCACGAAGTGCTTATGTGTTCAAATTGAGACGTTTACTATTCTAAGTGACTGGAAGGGATGCAAGATTGATAAGTTATGCTCATGCGTGTTCATTAGATGAACAAGTTGTTTGAGATGATAGACCTTGGTATGACTTAATTTTTTCTTGGTGTTAGACATGGAACATCGAGTTGGTTAAATTATTCTTTACCAGTCTGATTATGTCTAAATTAGGCAATGGACAAAGTACATCATTTAGCACACCAATGATTGTTTGCAATCTGTAACTCAAAAGAATCAATTTCATCTGGAAAGATGATGGTGAGAAACATTTGGGAGCTGAGATTCCATGTCTTAGTGCGGTTGGAGCTTGGTTGAATTTAGCTCAGTGTTCACATCCAGACATTCCTTCTCAGTCTGCGCATACATAAAGTCATTGTAATGGTGTAAAGCACATCTTCAGGTACTTGAAGTGATCCATTAACTTGGGCCTATTCTTTCCCTACAAAGAATACAGAGAGAAACTTGAAATTTTGAAAAAGGAATGGTTGAAATGCAACCTATAGATTCTGGGATTTTTCGACCCATCGAGTGAATCTCTCGACCCATCGAATGGTAGCCCCTGGATCGACCAGAACCTGTCTCTTTACCCGTCAGCAATATCAGAAGTTATTGATTATCCGTGTGGAATCAGATTAGTTTGGTGGATAATGTTGCAAACTTTTTTACCAAGTTCTTCGCCAAATCTACATTTGCAAAGCATGTGAGACGCATTGGTATACGAAGATTGTTTGAACTCCAAGATTGAGCTACTGATCAGGGGAAGTTCATTTCGTAGATATCAGGAGGAGTCTACATCATATGTGGTCACTTATGTAGTTGATGCGTTGTAATTTTTTATCCTTTGACCAAGCTTTTATTTTATCCATAAGGCTTTTGTTTGTTTGACAAGGTTTTTAGTGAGACAACAGGTTATGCATCATCCATTATGATCGCGACATAAGAAGGAGTGTTTAAGGAAATAATATTCCTGGTATCTTGGAGTATGTCTTGTCCTAATTAGCATAGAAGTAGATATTCTCTCAATCCCTGATTTATAGGGATATCGATCGTAACATATTGTAATGCCTATTTAAGACCATCTATCAATGAATAAAGTACAGTTTTAGTCTATTACGTATATTCTCTACTTTTCTCCTTCAACAGATACATCGATCAATCCTGAATTTGGTATATATACAAGTATATTTATAGTTTTAGAAGGAAACTACTTACACCTAATTAATTATAGAATCTTACTTAATTACAGAATATACAGCTTTTAAATATACTATGAGAATAACTCATTCCAACACTCTTCCTCAAGTTAGAGCATATAAGTCTCGAATGCCCAACTTGTCAAGTGACTCATTGAACGTCCTAGATGAAACAACTTTGGTAATGATGCTAGCTAATTGCTCCGCTGAATGAACAAATGAGAATGAGATAATACGAGCATCTATCTTCTCATTGATAAAGTGTATATCAATCTCTACATGCTTTATCTGGTCATGCTTAATAGGATTATGTGCAATTTTAACTGCAGCAGTGTTGTTACAATAAATAGGCCTAGTTCATCTATGCTTGAAACCCAAGTCTCCTAGCAAATATTTCAACCATAACAACTGACAAACTCTTTGAGCCATACCTCTATACTCAGCCTCTGCACTAGAACGAGCTACCATATTCTGCTTCTTGCTCCTCCAAGTAACTAAATTTCCACCAACAAATGTAAAGTAGCCAAAAGTGGAACACTTATTAGTAATTTGCCTAGTCTACATCAGTGTACCCACTAGTCCTCAATTCTCCATGCTTACGAAACACAAGACCTTTACCAAGAATAGACTTCAAGTACCTCAAGATTCTTATTACAACATTGATATGATCCTCACTAGGATTGTGCATATATTGACTCACCACACTAACAACATAAACAAGATCAGGTCTAGTGTGTGACAAGTAAATTAACCTCTCAACTAACATCTGATACCGAGCTTTATCTGTAGGAACTTGATCAGGATACTCTGCAATCCGATGATTATGCTCAATAGATGTATCAACCGGTTTACAGTCAAGCATACTAGTTTTGGCCAACAGATCTAGAACTTAATTCCTTTTACTTAACATGATGCAGTCCTTGTTCCAAGCCATCTCAATACCCAAGAAATACTTCAAGTTCCCAAGGTCTTTCATCTCAAATTCAGAAGACAATTGAACATGTAATCTCTTGATCTCATCAAAGTCGTCACCTGTCACAACCATGTCATCCATATAAATAATCAAAGATGTTAGCTTACCCTGTCGGTACTTCAGAAACAAAGTGTGATCTGAATTACTCTGTCTATACCCAATATTTTTCATGAAAGTTGTGAACCTTCCAAACCAAGCTCTTAGAGACTGTTTCAATCTAATCAAAGAATTCTTCAATCTCCACACTACCTTTTCACCTATAGAAGTACCATATCTTGTAGGAAGATCCATGTAAATTTATTCATTCAAGTCTCCATGAAGAAAGACATTCTTCACATCAAACTGTTGCAATGGCCAATTTAGGTTAGCTTCCAAAAACATGAGGACTCGAACGGTATTGATCTTCCCCACAGGTGTAAATGTCTATCATAATCCACTCCATATTTCTGAGTATATCTTTTTACAACCAATCTTTCCTTATATCTGTCAACTGAGTCATCTGTATTATGCTTCATAGTATAAGCCCATCTACACCCAACAATATTCTTTCCAGGTGGTAAAGGTACCAAATCCCATGTACCATTCTTGTTGAGAGCCTCCATCTCAACCTCCATTGCCTTGGCCCACTTCTCCTCCTTGATTGCATCCTACACTTTTACTAAAAAGCGATACAACAGATAATTGATTCACAAAGGCTACATAGGACTTAGACAGTTTATGAGTTGACACATAATTAGCTACATGGTATTTGGCTTTGGTTGACAAGAGAGGCTCATATTTCTTTGAAGGTTGACCACAGGTTGACCTAACAAGAAAGATTCTACTAGACTCAGGTACATTAGAATTTGACAAAGGAACATTACTACATACCAAAAGTGATGTCAGGTCAAGAGAGATCGTTGATGGAGAGGGAGAGACTGGACTTACGTGTACCTCTTCAACTATTGGTGGCTAATCACAAACTAATTCTCCTCATTTCGACGTGTCGAACACTTGTTCGACTTGTTGAAAATGTTCAGAACTAGAAACAGACCCACCAATCTAGGTATTTTCTACGAGTCGACCACATCTTCAACCCGTCGAGACATTGCTTCAAGATGATCCAGAGTGCCACCTTCGACGGGTCGAGACTCCTTCTCGACATGTTGAAGAATACTCTGGGGTTGGTTCTGAACATGTTCTTTGACGATTCGAGGCTCCTCCTTGACGTGTTGAAGATCAGATACGGGTTGTTTCTAAGCACAATTTTAGACGGGTCGAGACCCATTCTCGACGAGTCGAAAATCACTTCCGGTTAGGGCACTTCCAACTGTAATACTGACTTCTGGTTCTCCAAATTGGTTCTCATAAAATATTCTTCTCCTCCTTACTAAGAGTTGCAGAAGGAAAGAAACAACTCAAGGGTCTTCATACGTATGTTATTCCCTATAATATATCCGATGTTGTGCGAATACAAACTGCTCAGCTTCGGTGTCAGAGGGCCTCTGGTAAAATCGTCATACGGTACCTCGATCTTCTTCCCTGTTCACTTTACTATCTTCTAGAATTTAGCTCCCTTCACAAGTCCCCAAGTGCGTTTGGGGGCTTGGGCTGAGGGGTCTCTCCTATTCGCTTTGCGTCAGGCGCTAAAGAAACAGAATCGTTGACGGATGATTGGGGAGCTTGTGACGACGTGGTGTCTAAAGAAAAAATCTTTGGCTTGACTATATAGGTTGTCGATGCTTCATTGGGACCATTAGGTACTGTCTATAACCTATCAGGAGATGTAGGAGCTGCAGGAGCCGTAATAGTCTCCTCTGAGCTTTGACCCCAACCTAACTATCATCCTATGGATTGAAATTCAGTATTCTTCTTTTGTACAGTGCCCATTTTCCTCCCGCCAGGCATCTTAAGTCCTATGACAACAAAAATAACAACAAAACCATATTCATCAAAACACAACCATACCAAAAACAAAAAATTCATCCAATCCAGTACCTATTCAACATAGCCTTATTATATGCCTAAATTCATCCAACACAACCTAACTTCATCAAACAGAAACTAAATTTGACATGCTCCTCGATATTCATTCATGTCTTATCCATTTTCATTCAACATAGTACATAAAGGATCCATCAACACCAATTCTAAAGAAACTCCATAATCGAAACATAATCTCCTTAATCTCAATAATCTCTATACTCTCCATAATTGGAATAACCAAATAATTTTCATAAATAATTCCTAATTCCAATTGAAAATCTAATGCCTAATTCCACACAAAAATCATCATCAACATCATCTGATTACTATTTTTCTAAACATCATCAACTTCCAACAATTCAACATCATTCCTTAAACCTCAATAATTCATCATCAACATCCATCAATTAAATCAGAACAAGGAGGGAGGGAGAGGGAGGGAGAGAGAGAGAGAGAGAGAGAGAGAGAGAGAGAGAGAGACCTTAGTGGTGTGCACAGGAAATTGGGGAAGAAGATGATTTAGTCGATCTTAATGATAGAATTAGAAGACGAACAATAGGTTTTCGTCGCCTGAGTAGACTTAGACAACGAACACTAGGTGTTTTGTTGTTTAAGTCGTTTAAAAAAAATTCCCAAAAAATTGGCAAAAAAAAATAACCCGCCAAATATTTAGAGTTAGATGACGAAATAACATGATTTTATCATCTAAGAAGAAACCTAGATGACGAATCTTACGAGTTTCATCATCTAAGTCATAAATAATGTATATTTTTATTATGTTTATATTTCATTGATATATTTAATAGAGCTTATGCGTATCTACCTTTATCTTATTTTGATTTTAAGTATTTGTAACAACCCGAACCAGAAATGGTATGTTAATTGGCTTGATTCGCGAGATTCACGAGTAATCACAGTTTATTGTAATTAGTCGATATGGCAGATTTGTTTACGACTAAATTATCGGGCAAGAATTTGAGATGAGTTCCTTCACAAAAGTTGTAGATTACATGATTTCAAGCTCGTAAGAGTTTCCGGAGGATTATTTTGAATTACGAGGAATAAGTTATGAATATTTCCGATCGTTAGATTTAGTCGTGTTTATCCGTTTTGTTTCGATTCGTTTTGGACCATTGATCATCTTGGGTCGCGCGTATAAATATCGAAATAGTTGTAAAATTGTCGAAAAGTCACATTTGAGCCGTTTGACCAGTTTTGGACTGTTGACCAGCGTTGACCGTGCGTTGACTGAAGCTCCACCGCGACCCACAGGCTGTCGTCGTCCGATCCAGCGTTTCCGGCCACCTCCGGCCACAATCATGGTATGGTTAGAATCCTCTCGTGATTTCCTATGGTTTTGAACTTGATTTTATGAGAATTGATGGAGTTTTGAGGGAGAACGAACTCGGTGAAGTTTTGAGATTTTGTCGGATTCGGGTGGTGGTTTCCGGCCTGTTTTGGGGGCGTTGGGGTTGGGGGTTTTGCTCCCCTCAACCTATAGATGCTTTTGGGTGGAAGAATTTTGGAATTGGACGTCGTTTGGAGCTCGCCGGAATCTTACCGGAATCCATGGAGTTTGTAACTTTCGAGCTCAATTTCGGCCGGTGTGGTTGGAATTGGCTTTGATAGTAGAAGAGGAAGTTGTTGGGTTTGAAGAGTAGATGAGTTCTGGAGTTTTTTGCCGGAATTGGTCACCGTTGACGCCACGCCGCCGTCGGCAGCAGTCAACGGCGAAGCTCCGGCGAAAGGTTGACTTTTTGGAATTTTTGGGAGTTTTATATCGTTTTGCTCGTAATCACGTCCCGAGCGTAGTCTTGAGGTTTTTGGGTCGATTTGTGTATTATATTTTGGGACGAGGGTTAATTGGGTATATTTTGTGAATTTTGTAATCCTCATCGATATTTCGAGCGGTACGTCTTCCGAGAATGCGGGGTTCTCGACGTATTAGCTCTGTATGTTGTAATTCTTTATGTATTGATCGTATCCCTGTTATTTAGGTGATCGAGATCGAGCGTTTGGCGAGGGATCTTCCGCCGGACCTCAGGACTAGCTTTGCTATGTGAGTGGACATTTATTTACACTGTTGTAGCGAGTTCTTGATTTCAATATTTGTTTCCAGTACAATGTTCAGATTATTTATCGTTTGAAAAGTATTGTTTATTTATTAGTGATAGCATTTATTTATTTAGCATTGATGCATTGGCTACGCGGTTGATCACTGGTAGTCCATATATCAGGCTTGAGAGATTCGCTTGATATGACGAATAGGCTTGAGAGATTCGCCTAGTTTATCACCGTCGGGTTTGAGAGATTCACCCGACTTGCTACTCTGGCAGGGAAATCCGCCGGAGTGGTGACTTTTATGTACTTATGAACTCGCATCATTTTTATGACTACATAAATGGTGAAAGGCATATGTTTAATTTCGTCCACTCACTCTAACGATTTTATTTGCCTTTCCCCTGGGTTTTTACGTTTCCGTTGCCCAGTTTGCAGTTTGGGTTCCAGTGTTGCACGTCATTGGTGGAGGCAAAGAGTTCGGATCACTCTTCAGTTTCTGTAGGTTTCTTG
This sequence comes from Geum urbanum, assembly GCA_946800695.1. Taxonomy (NCBI): domain Eukaryota; kingdom Viridiplantae; phylum Streptophyta; class Magnoliopsida; order Rosales; family Rosaceae; genus Geum; species Geum urbanum. Next base: position 9,659,590 of record OX326997.1, read on the forward strand.
TTTAACCTACTCGTTGTAAATGCTGTATATAGGCGTTGCTCTGAGTACTTATACTGTGTTTCAGTTGAGTATACTCCTGAATGATTTTGGATTTCTTGTAAACCTTTGAGTTTATTATATATATGTTGTTGAGAAATCCGGATGGGGAACGGAGCCCCACAGTTTGACTTTTGTGAAATATTCAAAGTGTATTTCTTTGCACATTCTAAGATTGGTTCATGTATTTCAAAGTAAACTGGCAAAAAAAATTTAAGGTCGTGTTTTCGAAAGGGTTTGATTTCGGTTTAGGCAACTAAATCAAAGTCGGGTCCTTTCACTATTTATTTTTTTTTGAAAGTGAGAGTAGAACAAAACTGATCCAAAATTCTAATAGTGTATATATATATATATTGAAATTATTAAACCCTCTAATTACGTTACTTTTTTCTTCACGGTTCTAGGGTTTACAAAATAATTATAAAAGACGCTTTATTCACTATTCCATTTTCACCACGACTAAATTAATGATTATGTAATATTTAAAATTTTGATATTCCTAGACATTAATTATGTAATATTCAAATTTTAAATTTATTTTTATTTCAAAATTACTAAGTATGGGTTAAATACCGAAACCTTATCGCTCCGCACCGAAGATGTGGTGCACCGAATAAATAAAGCGGTTGTGGTTTACATTTTTAGCAAACTGCAACAAGTGGGGTGGTTACGGTTTGAGCTTCAAACCGCACCGACTTAACCCGCGCCAACCCCTATTTACTTCTATTGTAATTAGGATAAGACACACACCGAGATACCAAAAATATTTCTCCTGGAACAAATTTCATAGTTTTTCAATGTTTGTGTTTAGAGTAAGTGTTTCATATGCAAAATTACGAAACATATCATTTTTGGCTGAGTGCAAACTAACACATTCGTGAGTACAAACCAATAAGAGTAATTTGGATCTTTTCTTGAAAAATATGGGGTCGATTTCGTTGATAACGAAAGAACAACAACATTACAAGTAATGATCCACCTGGGTAGGCACGTTCTATAGAAAATTGATGCTTAAGTAATAGAATTAATTTACAAATGTTGAAATTAAATACACTGTAACTAGACAATAATAATTTCATTTCTAAACAGTTTAAAGTCTGGAACTATCAAAAACCGACTGAACTCTCGATTATAAATGTGCTAGCACTACCCAAAAGGGTGAAACAACCTTAAAATGCTAAACAAAAAAACTATTGGTCAAAAAATTGGTCTACTCAGGCATCCGATTAGCTGCCAAGGAATCAGCCAAGTTGGCCCAAATCAGCCAATTACTTGGCCTATGCACCGTATTTTTATTTTATTTTTTATATATAATAAAACCAATTTTTCTAATCCCTAATGATAAGATGATGGTGTCCAAAAGTCTACAATAAGAGAATAATATAGTGAACTTGATGATGTTGATTTTATTTTTAAAGATAACACAGGAGTATGAAAATAAAGACACATTTGAGTGATTTAATGATATAAAGTAATTTTTTATTTAAAAAAAGATATTTTCTTATTATTATATTTGAACATTGAACTACTTATAGTTTGTTCAATGACTTTGATCACTTTTAATAGTTCGATGACATTCTTTTGATTTAAATCCTTGTATTTTTTTTAATTGATGACATTCTAATGATTTTATATAATATATTAAATAATTAATTTAATTATAGCAAATAGGATAATATGAATTCTAGTACTTTTGAAATCGTTAGGCGCTCTTGCCGAATAGGTTTCTTTGAACATTGATTAAAACTAAAAAGAGTCAAACACCACTCATCATACTCGCTAAGATCCCAAATCTGGATATCACATCAAGCCCACAAGCAAGCCCAACATACTACGGTTAGGCATGAATCTCACAAATTCTAAACTCATATTGATCTAGACTTGATCCCACAAGGATTATGACTCTATCAAAATTTGAATTTCTACCATTTTGTCCCGGTCTCGTATTGCAAAAAAGACAGGATAAGGTATATATTTTGAAGACCCAAAAGATCGGATCCGTCCCATTATCATATTTAGGTAATTTACCTCTATAGCAATTATGTGGGCACTAAGAATAAGTACTTGGTGTTTGGGCCTGAAATAAATATTTTATGTTGGGCTAGAATGGCTGAAGTCTTGGCGAGCGGCCCGTGAATTATAAGAGAGCTTGGCGAGCAGCCGAGTACAGGAAATAGAGTTTAGTTAGAACTGTGATTCATTAGTTAGCTGATTCCATGCGGCTTGGATGTCTATCATTTCTGTTTTATCTCAGATAGGTTTCTTTGATAGAAGAGTTGTGATAGTATTGAATATCATTGAGGATTAACAACCCGTGTGCTGGTGTTGGAGTTATGTTGGGATTCTAAGAGCAAGAACAGATGAAGTTTAATATAATTGAATGACTGCTGGTATGCGAGTATATAAGGAGAGTAAGAGATTTGTGGAAGAGGTCCCCGATCAAATACAAAACATTTGCTATACGCAAGTACACCTAGACAGACATCTCGTCTTCAAGATTTCTATCTTCTTTGCAACCAGAAGATCAAAGTGTTTGTCACCTGTCGAGTGAGAGTGTTGCGACTCCAAGGAAGCAAATTGCTACTGGAAAGTTGAAGAGCTTGTCACCTGTGGGCTGAAAGTTTGGATACTCTAAGGAAGCAAGTGTTCTCAACACATCGTCAGAGAAGTTGCTCTGCTTTGCACAGATAAGGGCGTGTGGGGTATCGATTTCGTGTTAGAGACACATATCCAAAAGTCCTAGGTTACTAGGCGAGAATGACCTATTCGAACGGGGTTGGTGCTCTCCCTGTCTAAATCGCTTTATATAGAAGTCGGGCGGCTCTAATAGTCCATATTCCTTTGAAGAACGGTGGCACGCCAGCATACGAAGCACACGATACAGGATAAACCGGTACCTGCGGTTAAAGCTATCCGAACCTGTTAAAAGAGACTGCTTCGCGGAAGGATCTTTCCGCGGGAGATATTTTGCGCTCGAACATTTTGGCACGCCCAGTGGGACAATTGGGATTTATTTTTTGTGTCTCTTAGCATCTCTAAGTGACAATTGGGGATCCTTATCAAAGGGTCTACCCTCTGTGTCGCAAACATCTACAACCGGCTTACCGTGAACATACATCTACTCGGTGTCGTTCACTGAGTATTCAAGCGGTTGAAATCATCTTCGCAAGAAACTTCAATATCATGACGTTTAAATCTTTGAATGAAGCGGAGATAGCGGAACTTACGTTCCCAGAATACCTAGCTTATGCAGCTAGGCGTGATAGCCACCAGGCTAGTTACTATGCGGCTCTCGATGAAAGGATCGAGCAGCAGGCGGCTCTTCTCACTACCCAGAGCGACTTAATAAATACGGCGGCAGCCGGAATTCAATCAATACGGGTAGATTTTAGTAGAGATCGAGAAGAGAGAGAGGCCATGGGAGCCCAGGTAACTAGTTTTGTGGAAGGTCAAGACAAACTACGGATAGAAATCCTCCAACACTTGGGATCAAGTTTGGATGAATACCGCCGATATGTGGCGACACTGTCTCAAAGGACAGATAGGGACATAACGTCTCTAACCAAATCCGTATCTGACTTGGCAAGAAAGACTAGATAAGCAGAGTCTTTCCCTCCTGCTTGGGCAACGGTTAAATAGGTTCCCAAACGATTGTGACATACATTTAGCTAAGATGTATGAAACATACGAGACACCGTTTCCTCCCATGCAGAAGGATGATCTTGATGCATGGCAATAGCCAAAATTTTACCGGCATCAGATCTTCTAGACTTTCTCTGGCGACGACGATTCTAACGCGGCAACACACTTAGCATATTTTACGCTGCAATTGGGGCAGTATGCCGATAATGAGGGACTCAAATTACGAGTCTTTGGATTGTCTTTGTCAGGATCAGCCCTCGTATGGTATACGGGAATAGAAAAGGGCTCGATCAGTGAGTGGAAGGACATGGTGGCCTTATTCATAGATCACTTAGGAACGGCAAGACCAGAAACCAGCGTTGGAAAATTGGCTTCCTTAAGCCAATCAGCGACAGAAAGTCCAGTCACTTTTTTACACCGTTTCCGGTCAGAATACAATCTATGTAAGACCCCACTTGGTAAAGAAGAGGTGGTCGAGATGGCCAAGAATGGTCTGGAGGATACGTACCACCAGCTATTCCTAAACAGCAAGTACTTCTCCTTGAATGAGCTTATCACGGCTGTAACAAAAGCTTACAGTACCATGCAAGAAAGAGACAACAGAAGGAATGCATCCAAGGGGACGTACAATGCTAAGTCATATGATAGACTAAAGCCAAAAACAGTGGCTTATATTGAAGATATAAACGACCAAGAGTCGGACTCTGAAGGCAAGCAGGTGGGTGTTGTGGATCTAACAACAAGTAAAGTATTAAAACCCCGCAAGCTTCAAAAGAATAAGGGTCCAATCAAACTTTCAACAGTGGCTTTTACTAAGCCAGAGTTTGAAACATACACTTATGATGCCAATCTGGCTCATGAAATCTTGGACGAACTATACAGCATGCGTGCTGTTAAAACGGATTTTGGACCGCTTCCTACAGCTGAGCAGTTAAAAGGTAAAAAGTACTGCAAGTTCCATGGAGCATGGAACCATATTACAAAAGACTGCATCAAGCTTAAAGACCAAATCCAGAGATGGATCAACGAAGGAAGACTGGAGCTGGAAGGAACGTCCAAAACAACAGCATTAGTGGATTTTAAGCCTTTCCCAACACCTCAGGTCAATATGATTGATGTTGATTGGTCATCATCTGAGAGGTGCATTGGGGGTTGGGAGGACTTGAATCGATCTGTCTTTGTAGCCTACTCTTTCAAAAATGAACAAATGGAGGATATCTTTGATAGGCTAAGGGACATGGGTTTGGTCCGTTATGCCACGGCTACTGAACTTAGACAATTACGGTATAAAAGACCAGCCCAATATTTTTGCAGATTTCACAATCACTTTGGTCATCGAACAGCAAAGTGCTTTACCCTGAGGGATTAAATCCAAGGGTTTATCAATTGGGACGTGATTGAAATCTACAACAAAGGAGAGGTAGAATGGCATCCTATATACCCTCATAGGCCATCACCTTCTCCCGACACAACTTGTCCTACCATCGAAGCTTCTTCCCATAGCAATCAAACTGAACCAACATATAAAAGGAAGAAGTCAAGACGGAGGTCTAGACGCAATATTGCATTTGTCCGACCTAAGCGGACTAAGATTACTTACAATGCGTCTTGGCAAGAGGAAATATTTGAAGAGCTAGTCCAAGCAGGAATAGCAGTGGTTCCTGATAATTGGGGAGCTCCGGACCCACATCCTGAGGATGTTAGGGGTCACTTTCGCTGTCGATACCACAATAGGTGGGGTCGCCATTCCACAAGTGCTTGTCGTGATTTGAAGTTCAGGATACAACAGTGGATTGACGAGGGAGAAATAATGATAGATCAAGAACCCTCGCCAGGCTTGGCAACCGACTTATCGATGACGGTTGGGATGTTGGAACTAACACAAGACAAATCCAATAAAAGGAAACAACCCAACAGCCATCCAACTACTGGCGAAAGTCCACAAAGCAGACAAATGACGAAACCAAACAAAGGAAAGGGAAAAGTGGACCCAAAAGCAACGTCGCCAGTAGCCCTTTGTGCTCATTGTAAACTCAGAAGTGGGTTGAAGATTTCATATGAGGAATTGGCTGAAGCAGCTAAATCATTCCCAGAACTATTTGCACAAGCAGATCATTAACCTCAACAAGCAAGACAAAGGGACACTCCAACTCCTAAGCACTCGCGAGCAACAGAAGAGGTCAGTACTGTCCACAGATCCGAATCAAAAGTTGCTGACATGCTCGCAAGACCATATATACCTCCAGCTTCAAGAAATATCACTAAGGAGAATGTTTGGTATGTGAGGGAGAAAGGAAAAACTATTGAAGTGACTCCAAGCAGAAGAAGAAATCTTCAATAACGCTTTGGGGAAGCCAAGAGAGCACTAGAGGCTTATGAAGCAGACCTGCTCACAGAAGAAGAACTGGTGTGTTCTCCAGAAACACTGCAAAGGCGGATGAATGCCCTTGCAGCAAACCCATTAGTGGTTTTCGGGAAGAAGTCTCACGAGCCCAAAATGAGAGCACAAAGGCCAGATGTCTTTGACCGTAACCCAGAGTTAGAGGCTAAAGGAAAACAGCCCGTACTTACTCCTGAAGATCATCGTGAAGTTGCACAATGGAAACCAGTAAGAAGACGTCTTACTTTTAAAGATGACACGATGAAGGCAATAGGGTTACACACACCTCCTAAGGAAGGGAAAAGCATTCTAAAGCAGAAAACTCCAAGCGAGCCCAAGGTCTTGCGATGGAAACCAAAACCTTTAGTTGTGGAAGAACAAAAGAAGATCCGACAACTCGTTTCCCGTCCAATGGAGCAAGATCCAGCACTCCTCATGCCAGCAACTGTTGATCCTATACCTGAGGATAATTTGCAACATGTTGTTTCTCTCGAGCTCACCACGGATTTGAGTCCCGAGGTACAACCGGCTGAGGGTGACAACTGTGAAGATGATGAACAGTTGTTGGATTACGGTGAAGGTGAAGAAGAAGAAACTCAGGACTACATCGAAGAGAAGGATGTCACTGTTAACATGGTGTATATTTTATCCTCTAAGTATTCTTTGCCTTCACCAGCAATAATGGATGAGTCAATCATGAGCGATAGCATAAACAACTTGGTGGTACCAGATAAGAACAAGAAACAAAAGAAGACATAGTACTTACCAAAGCACCAGAATGTGATTCATCCATAGAGGGACAGATGATGTTCGCCAAGCCTACTGTAGACATGGCCATGCACATGCGGCCGTTATATGTTACAGGGAATGTCCAAGGGATACAACTAAATAAACTCCTAGTGGACTCCGGGGCAGCCGTAAACATCATCACGGTTAAGACAATGGCCTTATTAGGCATTCCCAAGTCTGCTATCTAAGAAACCTCACTACATGTTAGAAACTTTCAGGGTAGCATTTCCCAGACTTTGGGCATTGTTTTTTTACATGTTCACATCGATCCAGCCACCGGTACGTATACATTCTTTGTAGCAGAATGTGTAGCTCCGTACACTGCAATTCTGGGGCGTGACTGGATTCACAGGAGTTATTGTGTACCTTCGTCCCTCCATCAACAGATGTTACTTTGGGATATGGAATCTGGTGAAGCAGAGATTATTAATGCTGACCCTCGTCCATATTCTGTTTCTGCTAACTCATTAGAAGCCAGTTTTTACCACAGTGACCTCAGGCCATGAAAGGTATATGGCGTCGATAGCAGGGGCCGCTCAGTTGGTGTTACGGCCTCTGAACTAGCTCAGTAGGGTATGATTCAAATCAATCAAGGTAGTGGAAGACCCTGTACCATTGAGCTACCATCCAAACTTTCTCAATGATCGAGTCTCTATCAAGTATAGAGACCGAGGCTTGTTACTCTTTACACGAGCGCTTTCACAATTTTCTGTTAGAGAGTCAAGCCTTTGAGATGATTCCAATGGTTGCAGCATTGGAATATGTGGATGAAGACGTTTTGCAGGACTTAGAGGAAGAAGACGAGATTAAGTTAGCTCTAGCAGCCCTGAATGATTTGCCTCCCAAATTCAAGGATCCCATTGAACATATTAATCTTGGGACAACTGAAGAGCCAATCTCTGTGGCCATTAGTACCTTCTTGGAGCCTGAAGAAAGACTTAAACTTATTGAATTGCTACGAGAATACGCTGATTATTTTGCAGAAAAGTACGACGACATGCCAGGACTGTCACCAGATTTGGTCTGTCACAACTTACCCATCATCGAGGGAAAGAAGCCCGTAAAACTAGAGATGTGTCGGATGAACACAGAAACTGCAATTCTTGTCAAGGAGGAGGTCGAGAAGATGCTCAAGTCAGGGATCATACGAGTAGCTAAATACAATAAGTGGCTATCCAACGTAGTCCTAGTCAAGAAAAAGAACGGGAAAATGCGAGTGTGTGTTGACTACAGAGACTTGAACAATGCAACCCCAAAGGATGCATACCCAATGCCAGTAGTGGATTTGCTGGTGGATTCAGTAGCTCGCCATGAGATGTTAACATTTATGGATGGAACTGCTGGCTACCACCAAATTCCAGTGGCTGAATCAGATCGACATAAAACTGCGTTTCGGTGTCCAGGATTTGCAGGAGTATTTGAGTACGTAGACATGCCATTTGGACTTAAGAATGCTGGGGCAACCTACCAACGTGCAATGAACTTGATCTTCCATGATCTTATCAGCAAGACTATGGAAGTATATATCGATGATGTGGTAGTTAAAACGAAATGCGGAAGTGACCATTTTGAAGACTTGCAGCAGGTGTTTCTCAGAATGAGGCAACATCAACTAAAGATGAATCCAGCCAAGTGTGTATTTGGAGTCCAGGCAGGAGACTTCCTGGGTTTTTTGGTTCATCAGCGTGGGATTGAGATACCGGACGACAAAAAACAGGCGGTTCTTAGTGCAGTCCCACCAAAGAGTAAGAAGGAGCTACAATATTTATTATGGAAGATTAATTTCTTACGACAGTACGACAGTTTATTGCCAATGCTGTTGGGAAAACACAACCATTCTCCACCTTGCTTAAGCTTCAAAATCAGAAAGACTTTGTATGGGAGCCTATCCATCAAGAGGCGTTTGATACCATCAAACCATATCTCACGAACCCACCCGTCTTGGTTCCTCCAAGACCAGGGGTTTCTCTTAAGCTGTATATTTCAGCTACTGATCTTTCTATCGGGAGTCTATTAGCTCAGGACGACACTCAGGAACTGAACGTGCTATTTTCTATCTGAGTCGTACCCTGAATGATTGTGAAATGAGATACTCTCCAATGGAAAGAATGTGCCTAGCCTTGGTGTTTATACTTTGATGGGTCAAGTACGAGTACAATGGCTGGGGCAGGAGTTGCATTAGTCTCTCCACGCGGCCAAACTTTTTCTTATTCTTTCAGGTTGGACTTCAGATGCACAAACAATCAAGCAAAATATGAAGCTTTAATCATTGGGTTAGAACTTCTACTAGATATGGAGATCAATGATGTGCACGTCTTTAGAGATTCCCAACTAGTGATCAGACAACTTGAAACCAAGTATAAGGCTGGACCAGTCCTAGAACCATATGCTAAATGAGCCTGTGATTTGCTCAAGTTGTTTACAGAGGTGGAGTTGAGTCATGTTCCTCGCGAGAGGAATTATGCAGCAAATGAGTTGGCTCAACTAGCAACTGGGGTGAGCTTGCAAGATGGAGTACGCGAGCGGATATTAAAAGTTGAAAGAAGAACCCTCCCATCTTTCGTTGCTCGCCAAGAAGACAAAAATGAGTGGTACGTTGCTACACTTGATCACGTTGATGTGGATTGGAGACATGAGATTATCTCTTACCTCCAGAATCCTAATAATCCGGTAGCAAAGCGGATTCGTTTCTTAGCTCCTAATTATGTACTCAAAGACGATGAGTTATATAGAAGAGGAAAGGAAGACATATTTTTACGGTGTGTCTTTGGACTTGAAGCTAAGCGATTAATGAGGGAGGTCCATCTTGGGATAGCAGGGGCACATCAGGTCGGTCCCAAGATCAGATGGTTACTTAGAAGGCATGGCTTTTATTGGCCACGAATGCTCAGAGATTGCATCACATTCGCTAAAGGTTGTGAAGAATGCCAGAAACATGGTCCAATCAGCCATATGCCCAAAATACCATTACAGCCTATAATCAAGTCTTGGCCAACTCGAGGATGGGCTTTGGATTTGATTTGGAATGATTCATCCTCATTCATCTGAAGGGCATAAATTTATCATAGTGGCTACTGATTTCTTCACAAAATGGGTCGAAGCTCGACCTCTCAGGGTATCGTCAACCAAGGCCATCTGTCAATTCTTATTTGAAGATATCATTTGTCGGTTTGGTATTCCTGAGAGTTTTGTTTCAGACCGAGGGGCAGCATTCATGTCTGGAGAAGTAGATGAGCTTATGAAGGATCTCGGAATCCATTTTTTACACTCTTCTCCATATTATGCCCAATCCAATGGTGAAGCCGAAGCAAGCAATAAAATCATTATCCATATTCTTAAACGGATGCTTGCGAGCAATGCCAGACTGTGGCATGAAAAATTATTTAACACCATGTGGGCTTATAGAACAGGTAGAAGAACACCCACAGGTACAACTCCTTATGCATTCATGTTCGGCCATGATGCTGTCTTGCCTTTGGAAATAAACGTTCAGTCTTTGCGGGTGATGGAACAACACAACCTGATCGGTGAAGATTATGTACAAGCGATGTGGCAAGAGCATGAAGATTTGGATAAGAAACAAATACAAGTTTATGATAGTCTATGTGCTGAAAAACAAAAGGTGGCTCGTGCCTATGACCGATGTACCAGGGGCATGAGTTTTGTAGAAGGAGAACTCGTCTGGCGAGTCATTTTGCCTGTTGGCGAGAAGACTGAAGGACGAGGAAAATGGTCAGAAAAGTGGGAAGGACCATACATCGTCGATCGACTTTTGGGTAAAGGAGCAGTTCGTTTACGAGATTGAGATGGTACAATGCATACTAATCCAATAAATGGTCGTTTCCTTAAGAAATTCATACAACCAATCTGGGAGTATGATGATCCTCCAACGGTGGCTTATTCCAGTTTATTCATGCTAAACATCTACTCGCATGAGTAAACTACAGGGGCAACACACAGGAATTATGTACATCACAATAGCCTATATTGGAGGCTAAATCTTTAGTTAGAGCCTATATTTGAGGCCAAATTTTAAATTTTTGTATTTCTTCTAAATAAAAAGTTCGTGTTAGCCAATTACTGTGGCCAAAGTTATGTACAAACTACATCTGAGTTTAACAAATAAATTTACATAAGGAACTTTTTGCTTCAAACAAAAGATTACATTCATCAAATAGAAGAATACAAAGGCTTTGTGACCTCAAGCTCTGATACCACATGAGAAACAAACTACAAATCAACAACAGATTAGAAAGATAAAATACTGTTTGTTTTTCAAATCCTCATAGTTGATAGCCATCCCCTGGGGTCGATGTATCAAATATGTACACATGTAGAGATCGACCTCGGCGAGGGGATGATGAGGATTTGAAACGCCAAGGAAACTAGTGCATCAGATCAGAAGACCCTTTACACTAGACTTGGCGTTTGTTGCCTTTTTTTCCCGGGTCTGAGGCTCCTATCTTTCCCCCTCAGTGCAGCCATGTTCATAGGGCTTACAGCAGCTATGCTATCAAAACTGAGAGTGTGCACCGGAGGAAGACGAGGAATTTTTCAACCTCGGGATTGTGGCTTTCCCTTCTTCTACTAACACAAGTTGGGATAGCCAAGGCAATGCCTGGACGTGGATGTTGCTATCTAAAGAACACGACATGAAAGATTTTATCTGGAGGTTTCTTTAGGTAGGAAGACCAGAGCGAAAGAACAAGAGGGGAGTTCATTCTCGTGAGAAAGTTGGTTCACAAGACAAGGAAAGGGAAACCTTTTATAGGAAGGAGTCACAACGGTAAGGCTTTGCGAGAGTAATTACACCCAAAAATAGAGGACACGCGTCTAACTGGAATTGGACCATGATACAGTTTATCTACCCACAAAGAGAGCATGATAAATGAAAGATTTTTGGGGCAGGTAAAACGTATTTCAGAGATTTGATTGTTTGACGCGATACAGATTCCAAGCATGGAATTGAATTCCATTTAATGTTGAACAATCAGATCAAACGAATAGTTGTAGCTTATAAATAAGGCTAGTTTCGTTGGAACAAGTTTGGACCAGGCCTAAATCTGAGGCCCATTCTCGTTGATGGTCCCAATTCACGCTTTGTCTCAAAAATTTGTATTGAATGAATAACTACGTAAAAACTTTTGGATCAAATAAAATAGGGCTTGAATCTTGAGGCCCAATAAATTTACAATAAGAGGGAAAGTTTCCTCACTGTTGCCTTGGAAAATTCCAAGGCCACCCAGGCTTGACGGACCGCCTAGCGAGCATTTCTTGCTTCCTCTCGTGCCTCCTACATGAGCTGAGCTTGGCTCTCGCCTTCCATCACAGTTTGGCCTACATTACGATTACGGACATCTTCTCGCAGAACATCTATTTCAGCGTCAAGACTGGCAAGTTCAGCCTTGAGAATTTCTCTTCTAGCCTCTTTGTTCCTTATGGCTTCTTCTTGAGTAGATGTGTCCTTTAGAATCGCCTGGATTCTCTCTTTCTCTCTTCGGGTTTGACGCTCCAATGTCTCTGTTGCTTCTTTCTTACGCTCGGCCTCGAGCTTTAGACATTGGTATGCTTCACTTTGGCTCAAGAGTTGAGAGAGGTTCTCCTCAAGTTCGTCCAGGCAGGAAATGGAGTCTGCTGGAACGGTGGCCTTCATGTTCTTAATTTGGATGCAAACAGCTTGAATGTCGTGAGGAGAATCCAGATCCCCAGATAGGATGTCCTGAATAGTGACATCAGTGTCAGAAGGAGAACTCAGTGTACCCAGTTTGCTTACAATTTCTTGCAATTGTACTGTTGTTTCTTGTTGTCTGGGTAACTGAGAGGAGGCTCTTTGTGGTGAAATTGGTGCGGTAACTTCTTCGACTGTAGGCTTAAGATTTTCACCATTGACATCTGGAGAACTAACAGGCTGACTCTTGGCGACCGTTTCAGTCGTTTGGCCCGGTAGGATTAGTTGTTCCTTTGGACTTGTGGGAGTTATCTTATATGCTTCAGTGTGCATAGGAACGCTTTTAGACTACAATACAGATACATGTTGTCAGGTTCAATTAGAATTATTAATTCAGAATGAAGTAAGTTAAAAGGTTCTTACTTGTGTGGGAGATAATGACTGTGTTTCCTCAGTTGCTTGGATTTGGAGCACTGGCGAGGAAGGAGTTGGGTCCTCGCGTTCTGGATTAACCTCAACCAATGATAGTGGTTTGACAACTGAGTGCTCTGGCGAGGAAGGGATTTGCTTTTCTGGCTCTGTGATGACTGGGTTATCCTGAGTACTTGTGCCATCGCCAGAAGAGGAAGGAATGAAGCAAGATTGAAACTCGATCTGCAAGCGACGGAATAACACGACGCTATCAACAGGCTTGTTCTTCTCTTCTTCCTCGAGTTCTGCTCGATGGATTCCAGCTAGAAATTGGGCTATGAAGTCCTTGCAGCATTCTTTACCGCTGTTGATGACTTCATGACCCGTGTCATGATCTTCACTACCGTATATGATGCTGGAATCATCGAACTTCAGGATGAAGGCTTTACAGCATCCTTCAGAGAGCCTTTCTCCCAGTGAGTCTATTATATAATAGGCTTCGCCTTTAGCTTTGAGGACGAAGAAATGATCATTCCAACTCACTATGAATACCTGAGGCTTTTGGCTCTTCTTGATTTGCTCCCATGATGCATCAAAAGATGGAAGACCACTCAGGGCTGTAAACCTTTCTGGGTCGAAATACCCAATAAAGGAGTCATCAGATGAAAACTTCAGTGGTCTGATGTCGGCCTTCGAAATAACATCCAAATCAAAATGTTGATCTGGGAAAGGGCTTGCAAGGGCCTAGTCCTTGCATAAATCTTGCCACTCCCTGGAACCTTGGATCAAGAGGTCATCAAATTGGGAGAGCATGGGCAGGCTGTTGGGATTTGCACATAACCAGTGTGCAATGGTGAAGACCAGTGCTGAACATGCACTTGCCCTGGAGGCTTTGTCACTCCTCTGATCAAACGAAGCATAGAAGACTTGAGCTTGAAGTTTTGCTTGTTTGTCCCTACTTGTGAGATCTGTAGCTAGCCAAGCTCCACTTTGAAACTCTTTGGACTTCAGGTGGATCTTCCTACGTTTCTGAGACTGTTAAAGAATTTGGGTTAGTTACAACTCAGTGACAAAATCAGATATTTTCTGGGTAAATGAATGCAAATACTTACGGAGTGCCCAGAGGGATTGGATCTTTTCTTCTTAAAAAACTGTAAGGCCATAGTCACGTCTGGTTTAGGGGCATGCTGTGTTTAAGAAGGAAGGTTGATCAGTTACAATATTAGAAGTTGCTAATACATGTGGCATTTTTGGATGAAGGGGCATACCTGTGGCCATGGTGATGTGCTTATGTTCTTGAAGGTCTTGCTGATGACAGCCAAGTCCTCTTCATTTGAAATCTTTTGCCAAAATCATAGAAGATAGAGGCAAAGCGTGCATACGGCCCCTTGTGTCGTATCCCTTCCCAAAGTTGGGAACACTATACTCGGTACGACTCGGTGACCGAATGAGAAATCACTAGTGGCTTTGGTATGATTGGGAGCATTATTGTTGGGAAGCCAAAGTATTCATCTTGTACTTCTGCTGCAAGAGGATGACATGTTCCTGGCCAGAGAGTATATCTGCTCACAGAATTGGCAAGGGGCATGGGTGCATCCTGTGTGAGCCCGAACTGTCTGGAGAAATGGTTAGGGGCATACAGTTCATACCCGGGGCTCGCTAAGTCTGGGACTGGCAGGTCTTTGCAAGTGTTGCACTGAATGAAGAAGCTCCTCGCGAGAGCGTCTTGCTCTGGCGAAGACATAAATCCACTCGCAAGGAGGCCAGGATGGCGACGACTTAGTATGATGTCAACTGCCGCAGTTGGAAATTCTTTATGCAAGCAGAGATGGTTGAAGCAGTTGATATAGGACCATAGTCTGGTCCTGGTTGGTGCAGAAACCAACAATTGGCCCAACAGCTTCTGATCTTCAAAGGCAAGAGGTGCTGATGGGCAGAAGAAAGAGAAGTACATCCGCAACCAGAATTCTACCATCCAGAGTGGTCCTGGTTGATTAAGGTCGAGCTTTGAAAGTACGACTCGCCTCAAGCCATAGTAGATGTAGGCGAGAACGGACTCAACCAAGCCCAGTTGTTCACCGTTGAATAAGCGTTCGGCGAGGTTGGTCCAGCATCTGTTGACCTTTGCAGAAGAGGGACAGAAGATGTACTTCGATAGCCAGTACTCTAGAAAGGTTATTCCTCCTTGGTCTGTGTCTTTTTCTTCCTGTGCAAAGTTCTTTACCCAGGAAGAGTAGGAAGAAGGACAGTTGAGGGAGGCTTGGACTGGTGTCCCACGGTGTTGATTGAGCGACCAGGGGTCCCCAAATGCAGGAACTCCAAAAATGGTTTGTAAATCGAGCATTGTAATACTTACATCACCACAGGGGAGACGGAAACAATTGGCTGTACAATCCCAGAAGCACATGGCTGTGGCGAACGGTGCTCTGTTGCCACCAGCTGGGAGAGAAAAGCAGAGGTCGATGAGTTGAGTGATTCCAACTGTTTCCCACCGGTCGATATCTTGTTCGCGACGGTGCCGATACCAGGCGAGATCTTCTACGCTTGGGTGCGGCCATCTCCTAATAAGACAAAGTGTGTCTTTGTTAGTCCATTTCTTTGGGTCTACCCTGGGGTTTTCTTGGACTATCAGGGATGAATTACAGATGGGATGGCAAAGGATATTGAATAGCTCTGGATTTATTGGAACATCCAGGAAGGGACCAAGAAGGCCAGTACCTTTGTTTGGGTCTATAGAAAGGGTGCAGACGGCCTCTGGGTTGTGTTGCCTGGCGACAGCTTTGAGGTGTCTAAAGAATCTCTTGACGTCTTGAGTTTCATGAGGAATGGAGATGTCTTTACGATGAGGCATTTTTTCTAGATCGGAAAAGATGGATGGCGGCATTAAGAATGAAAGGTCTTAGCTTTTGATCGAAAAGGTTGAGAGTGCAGGATCAGGGCAAGTGAAAAGGTCTCGTTGGGGAATGAGATTTTATTGATGGAGACTAGTGTTTTTATATTACGTCAGCCGAGTGATGTAACTTTTCGAAAAAGTCGTGCAACGTGGCACTTAAGTGTAATGTTACCGTTTGGTTTAACAGCACGTCAGTCGGGTAATGTTAAAGTCTTTTCGCTTGTTCAGGTAATTCAAGTTCAAGACTTGAAGGGAAATTTTGGGCCTGAAATAAATATTTCATGTTGGGCTAGAATGGCTGAAGTCTTGGCGAGCGGCCCGTGAATTATAAGAGAGCTTGGCGAGCTGTCGAGTACAGGAAATAGAGTTTAGTTAGAACTGTGATTCATTAGTTAGCTGATTCCATGCGGTTTGGATGTCTATCATTTCTGTTTTATCTCATATAGGTTTCTTTGATAGAAGAATTGTGATAGTATTGAATATTTTTGAGGATTAACAACCCGTGTGCTGGTGTCGGAGTTATGTTGGGATTCTAAGAGCAAGAACAGAGGAAGTTTAATAGAATTGAATGACTGCAGGTATGCGAGTATATAAGGAGAGTAAGAGCTTTATGGAAGAGGTCCCCGATCAAATACAAAACATTTTCTATACGCGAGTACACCTAGACAGATATCTCATTTTCGAGATTTCTATCTTCTTTGCAACCAGAAGGTCAAAGTGCTTGTCACCTGTCGAGTGAGAGTGTTGTGACTCCAAGGAAGCAAATTGCTACTGGAAAGTTGAAGAGCTTGTCACCTGTGGGCTGAGAGTTTGGATACTCTAAGGAATCAAGTGTTCTCAACACATCGTCAGAGAAGTTGCTCTGCTTTGCACGGATAAGGGCGTGTAGGGTATCGATTTCAAAGGCTCTGCTAGAGACACATATCCAAAAGTCCTAGGTTACTAGGCGAGAAGGACCTATTCGGACGGGATTGGTGCTCTCCCTGTCTAAATCGCTTTATATAGAAGTCAGGCGGCTCTTATGATCCATATTCCGTTGAAGAACGGTGGCACGCCAGCATACGAAGCACACGATACAGGATAAACCGGTACCTGCGGTTAAAACTATCCGAACCTGTTAAAAGAGACTGCTTCGCCGAAGAATCTCTCCGCGGGAGATATTTTGCGCTCGAACACTTGGAAACAGAAATATTGTTTACACAACCCTAATTTCAACATACACCCCACTTTTTTGTACATTTCTAACTATCTACTTTACCCCTCTTTCAGCCTTTTTGTTGACAAAGAAGGAAACTAGCACTAGAAAAGTACTGGGGATCGTTCAAACCCCTACCCCTCATTCGCACTAATTATCCAAATCTCATTTATGCCTCCTCCCATGATTCACAGAGCCCAATTAACAATTATCATCAAGAATCCAAGATGATTGAGTAAGCTAAGCTTTACGTTTCGGTGTCGCTACAACATTTGATTGGCTACAAACACCAAAAATCATCCAACAAAGAGGATCAGTATGTATCCTAGTAAAAGTTGTCGATAAATTCCAAGGCCAGTAACTTCCCCTTCTTTTCTTCTGCAGAAAATAGATCAAATCCAGACTTCTATCTTCCCCGACATTTTACTTTTCAGCCTTAGAAACGATCTATGTAATCTCAAATTAATTTCTACCTGAACTTTTCCAATGAGGACCTTTATAGCGAAATGACTTAATGAGTATTTTTTATTAATTGTCGTAAGAGTCGTTTTTCGATAACATTTTTACAAAAATAACCGTTAAATGTTTAGATATTAATGAGTAGATTATTTATGCAAATTTTCATCTAAATTGAAAAATCGTTAAGGTATCGACAAGATCAAATCAATGGAAAAAATCAAAACCGTCAAACATACATCGTTCGTGTTCATAAGTGATAAATCTTGATTATGATTGACTTAACGATTTTCAATTTTTGTGAAATTTTGCATGAGTGATCTACTCATCATTATTTATCTAACCAACGATGAATTTGTCAAAATATAAAGAAAAAATGAGTTTAATGAGAAGGTACTCACCAAGTTCTCATTATAAGAATCCTCTATGGAGAGTTTCCTCCCATATCATTAGAGAGAGAGAGAGAGAGAGATTCCGCCATTGTTGGGGAACAAAGAAAGGGTAGAAGAGGAAAGATAAAGGTAAAACTTGGCAAACAAAAAATGAGGGGTGTGTATTAAGTATAATGTGATGTGTGAATAAAATCTCTCACTTGAAAAAGGTATTAATAGTAGGGGTGGGATGTTTTACCGAAATAAACCGAACCGAAACTCGTTGGGCCTGAAACTCGTGGGACGGATTAATTTAGAAACCGAACCGAAATAAATCCGAACCGAATGACTTTTTATGGTACGGTACCGAATAAAACTGAACCGTTCCGAAATGATATATGTGACAAAATTGTGCTTATTTCTTTACACAAATGAATATATATTCACCCATTTTGAATATTTTTAGGACATATGTATAGAAAATTCTTACAAAAATACTCTTATTATCTCACATTTCTTCTATCTCTTTATGATATTATTTTTTTCAAATAATAATTAACTTAAACAATTGTTTATGCTTAGAAAATTTTATCGAAAAAGCGATCCGAAACCGAAATATACCGATCCGAAACTTGTTGGAACCGAAACTCGTGGCACGGACTTGCTAAAAAACCGAACCGAATAGGATCCGAACCGAATATTTTATTACGGTACGGTACGAGTTCCGATCCAATACCGAACCGATCCCACCCCTAATTAATAGTATGTAAGACTAGGGCTTAGCTTCTCAATTTTGTAAGATACTAGTAGAGTGACCCGCACTATTGCAGAGAGAGAGAGAGAGAGGGAGGGAGAGAGAGAGAGAGAGAGAGAGAGAGAGTTAGTCTTAACTCCACACCTTCGTCCACGTCCCAATTTATTTTTAGTGTCAGCCATTAGATATTTCTCTCATTTTAAGCTTACAATGAGCAAAACCCACATTATAATTGTCTTAGCCCAATATCTCTCCGACAGATATTTCTCTCTCCTCCGGCCATCTCCTCCAATCCCTCTCTCTCTATCAACCCTCAACCTCTTGTGACACTCGGCCTCTTTCTGCTACCTATATATCTTCAAGGCATCTTCTTCTCCTTTCTCATCCAGAACATTCACAACGTCCGTTCCAGTTTCCACCATGGTAAGCATCAGACTTCCACAAAATCCAATTTTGTGTGTTAATTAGCAAGTCTTGTGTAAAGCCACATTACTAATGTACGTGTTCGTGCACACTCTAGGGAGAAGAAGGAAAGACGTATGACTCTGTTGCCCCCATGGACAAAAAGAAAGGAGGATACACAGCCTCCGTCTTCATTTTCGGTAAGCACAGTCGATCTCTATAATACCGGTCATTTCTGTTCTAGTCGTTTCAGATTCCAAGTTAGTTAACCGGATTCTTGTTAATATATGCAGTCTTGCTGGGATTGGACAACATGGGGTTTGTTGCAAACGTGGTGAGCATGGTTCTCTACTTCATGGGACCGATGCATTTTTTCTCGCCCCAGCTGCCAACACTCTCACAAACTTAATGGGGACGACGTTTCTGCTCTCTATTTTCGGCCTCCCGTTCTCCACGATTTAAACCCATGATTATTGAAGGAATATAAAGTTATAAACATACATATATGAAATTGAGAGGAAGGTGTGATGAAGTCATGAAGATTGAGCTTTGGTTCTAAAATCTAAATCCAGTTCATTTGTCAAAACCCAGATTTGGATCTCAGTTGGTGATGGAGAAAACAAGAACCAGATGGAGCACCGAATAGAGTACGGGTGAGTGTAGAAAATTAAGAAAAGCTAATTAAATTGAAATCGCACGATCGTAATGGAGACGTCGACGCTGGAGAAAGAGAGAAGAGAGAAAGAGAGCGATAGTGAGAGTTTCCAGAGAAGATGTCCGGCGGCGGAGCTCGGTGCTGGCGGCTAAAACTGGCTGATAAATCTAAGAAAATGTCATATTTTGGTGGTTAGAATTTAACGTAAGTTCGTTGACGGTTGATTTATTGGACCAATAATGTGTTGACACGTTTACATTTCTAATAAATCAAAACATGAACAGACCTGTTGTGGAGACAAACCTAACTCGATCGAGAGATTAAGGAAAGTTTTAGCATGAAAAGATCAAAATGCCCCGTAAGAACAATGTTTTTGAATAATATTCCATTGTTATATAGTAAATTTATTAATTTTTTTTATGATCACGAATAAACAATAAGCCGAACAAACGTATTCGAAAATCCTAGTCGTCTTGGGCGTTTAGGGGTGGGAGAAACCCAAAAGATTTCTCAACAAAATTCTTCGCTTCAATGATAGAGGGCAGAGCAAGCAATCTCGCAAAGGTGTCGTTAGAGTTGAGGGCGGCTAAGTATGTGGCGAAGAGGCGTTCTGCTTTAAGGTTTGGTGGTCATTCTTGTTGGCAATGACATGCCTCTGCGAAGTGTGCTGAGTTACGGAGGGTGGAGGTGGTCAAAGACTTGTGTGTTGGTTTGGTGTGGAAGAATGATGATAGTAGTGGTGGTGTGCATCGACATGCCTCTGCGAAGTGGTGTGCAAGGACAGAGTGTGGAGAAGTTCTATGAGGGACAAGGCACAGATGATGTTAGAACAATCAAAGAGCTTTGATTAATGATGCTCACGCGTATTAATCACCTATCAAAAGCCAAAAATGGAAAAAGTCGAGAGCTCTGTATTCCCCGGAGAGCCAGTAAACCTTAGCATTGTTGCTAAGTTTAACGTGCAACACCAATTTTCGTATCTATCTTTTTCTTTCTCGGATTTTCATGTATGTCATCCTTTTGTACATATATAAATGATTACTTAGTTCATATTATTTTACTTGCTTTTGGAAGAGATTGAGAAACCATTGTGTCTATTACTCTATCAATATGGTACTGCAATTAATCCGGAAAATCCCTAAATCTTGAGTAAAAGGAAAGAGCAGACGCCATACATGTACTACCCCTAGTTAGTAAAACCATGTAGTTCATTAGTTTATTTCAAAACTGCTAACTCTTTTACTTGGTTGTGATCTAAATATGAGAATAAATTTTCGAGATCATATTATTATCGATTTGAATCATAAAAAAGTTGATGAATAAATATTATTGTTCACAGGTTTCATCAGGTACGTCTCATATTTTTAACCTTAATTCCAACGAAAAATCTCGACGGAATATAGAAAAATTTCATACATCAACTCACAAATTAATTTTTAAAATTGTAAAATGATTATTTCAACTTGTAAATTTGTCTTAAAAATTATAATTTTAAATTTATGCATAATATGTATTAACTAATTTTACTCACTAATATACTATGATTTTGATTTTGATTTTGATTTTGAGGACCTTTTTGTACCGGCTTTATATTGGGTTCATTTTGGGCCAAAATGGGTCGTTACTTGGGGTAAACGAAATGAAATGACTCGCTCGGCCTAGTTCCGATGACTAAATTGAGTAAAACCCTAGTCTCTCCTGTAAATGTGTTAAACCCTAAACACGGACGACAGATCACCACCTCCCCTGTTCGTCGTTGAGCTTCTCTCTCTCTTCTTCTTCTTCTGGGTTTGTAACTTGTAGTACCCAAAACCAGAAATGGTGTGGTTTCAATGCGAGGACTGTGGAGACAACCTGAAGAAACCCAAGTTGCCCCACCACTTCAACACCTGCTCTGCTCGCAAGGTCATCCATCCCTCTTTCCAAATCCCAGGAGCTTCAGTCTCTCACAGACTGACTCGTATTCGATTCATAACTCTGCTTTTGTTTATTGAACTTTCAGCTTTCGTGCATCGATTGCGGAGAGACTTTTGGCAGAGAAACCGTTCAGGCGCACACACAGTGTATCACTGAAGCAGTGAGTCTCTCTTCTTCTTCTCTTCTTATGTTTTCATTGTGATCATATTAGCCTGGTGGGACTTAATGTAGAATTGTATGTATTACTGGAAAACCTCATGGTACTTATTGAATTGGGTTCCCTTTGTATCAAGTACAATGCTACTGAGATCGACACAATCCCCAACTCACTTTCTATGTGCATTGGACCAATAAGTATTGGGTATTTGTTGACCAAATTGTTCTGTTGTAGTTTTGAATTGGTTACATGCTTCTGTTTGTATCATATATATGGTGGTGTTGGTTTCAGGAAAAGTATGGTCCCAAGGGACAAGTGAAAGCTGTGAATGGCGTGGGAACCAATCCCAATACAAAGCAACAAGGCAATTTTGATATTACTGTTGGGTTATCTGAACGCCCACCATGGTTTTGCAGGTAAATGATTTAGTGATGATATTTTTGTGTGCATGCTTCTTATCATCTGATTAGAGTCGGGTTCTTGTTTCATGATTAGTACTTGATTAAAGCTTTATGGTTTGTTTAATATGTGTCTTGCAGTCTTTGTAATACAAATGCGACCAGCAGGCAGACACTACTGCTCCATGCTGAAGGAAAGAAACACAGGGGAAAAGCTAGAGCGATCCATACTGCAAAGCAAAAGCCGAAGGAGCCAGAAGAATCTGCTACAGATACAAAACCCCAACCTGAAGATACTCTAAAAGTAACAGAAGAACCTAAGTTGCAGGATGCAGCTGGAGTCGACACTGAGCATAAAAGTTCTGGAGCTGAGAATGGGAATTTGCTATCACAAAAGAAGAGAAAACTAGAAGAGTCCAAGACCAATGAATCAAGGAAAAAGAGTAAGGATACTACGTCGGTGGAAGTAGGCAATGAGAAAGTGATTCAGGATGGTAAAGCAGAGGCAAATGGCAAACAGACCAAGTTGAAGAAAGATAAGGTAGTAGAATCTGACAACAAAAAGGGAGAAACCGGAACAAAAATAATGTGGAAGAATTTGATTACATCAACCTTGAAAACAGTAAGTATTCTCAATACTATGTGATATGAAAAGAAAACAAGAATTGTACTATCACCATTTGTGATATGAAATTATTGGCATGAGAAGAATTTCCGTCTGCTTTCCATTCTTCAGGGTGGAGACCTTAATAAATGAACAGTAGCTTAGCTCTTATGTCACTTATTATCTGTGTTATGTGATTGTGAACTTTAGAGTGTATGCTAACTTGATAATTTACATTGGATGTTGCAGAAAGACGGAGTTATGAAGATGAGAAAACTGAAAAAACATGTTCTGAATTCGATTGTAGAATCTGGCGTTGTAGAAATTAAAGATAAATTGAATCAAACCTTTGAGGAAAAGGTTAGCCAACTAAGCTCCGTTCATTTTCATGTTTGTCTGCAGATAGCAGTTTCAATTGAATATTACTCTACCTTCCATATAATTTTGATGATATCTTTTGTTTGGTACCAGATCAATTCAAGCTCCAGATTTAGAGTGGAGAACAAGTATGTTCACTTGGTGGCCAAGGATTGAACTACTGTGGGTAGCAGCATAACTGAGAGTCGTAGCATGATGTTGCTTTGCTATTCCTTCCGCAATCACCCTATTCAATTTCAAAGGGAAATCTTGATCATCAGATGATACGTGTGTTGTACGTTGATTTATGGACTTGGAGGAACTTCAGACTATTTTATCGTTTAAGAAGTTTTGAGAAGAAATGTCAGTCATTCATGTATTTATATTGGGTTCACGATTCAACAAAACATCCATTCTTCATTGCCCCAATTTGTGCCTTAGTAGTTATGACTTATGACAGTAAATGTACTATGTGAAACTTCTATACCAAGCAGTTTAAGTCAATAGATTAGGCCTCTCGGTGGTGATTTCAAACTTCGAACTTACAGGTCTGGTTCCATACTTCCTATGATGCCAGTGGTTTACTCGTCTTGTGGCTTTTGCATTACTTGCAGAGTTGCAGGTTCTTTAGAAATGCATATTGCAAAAGCAACAAATAAAACCATAATGAAATTTGATGTAGCAGGCACCAGAAATCGGTATAAAGATCGGAATTCACCAGAACCAACTCGATTCAACTATAACCATTCAACTCACTAGAGAGTAAACGCCAAAGATGAAGATCCCACAGCTCTATATTACTACTATGGCATTCCGTGTAATTAGACTAATTACAATGTTTATGAACAAATCCATTTCTCTCGCATTCACTTGATAAAACAAAAACAGAATATGAATATGGCAGATCACCCTATAAGCTTGTGTAGTATAGACGTCTGAGGAATTGCTGGGGAGATGTCTAAAGTTCTGTTCACCTATCTCTTTCTTTTACTTCCATTTAAGTGCAAAAGTTATAGTTCTCCATGTCTATACACTCCATTCCAGTCCAACTATTCTTCAGGCTTGCGAAGATGTTAGTAGACTGTTTAAATTGGATTACGCAAGGCTAGAATATCAGAAACAGTACTATGACCACCAACACAACAGAACAAGCCAGCGCCTGCAAAAATTTCATAGTTATACCAAGTCAAGAGGTTGAAATGTAGTTGTGTGGAAAGAATGAAAGACAGGCAGAAAGAAAATCAGAGAGAGGGAGCGAGAGTTACACAAATTGCAGAGGCGGCTAGTCCAGCTCGCTCCCTAGGATCTTTGCGATAGTAATTGCCAAAATAAAGAAATGTGGCATAGTACCACATCAATGGGAACGCAAAGCCTAGAAGAAAACTGCAATGCAAAAAGTAGGAATGAGCAGGGAGACATGAAAAGTAAAGAAGGGTAATGGAAAAGCAAAGAGAGGTAAAGGACTAAAGATACTCACGAAAACCATCCTATTCCACAGCCAAAGCATGGAAGCTGTTTCTCGTATATCCCTGATGGAGAGTCCTCTGCATCTTTAATAAGGGTATATCTGCCTTTTTCAGGATCTGCATCTGTTGCTTGCCCTACCATGACCAGAATACCTCTCACTTGTCTGGATAAACACTTGATAAAATGATCCAGATTCTATAAAGATGGTGTTTATCCATAGAAAATACAAATTTTATATATATCTTTTAAGTCAGATTCTTGAGCTTTGTTCAGTTCCTACAGGTTGGAACTCTTTTATAATTTGGCATATTACACAATCATCAACTGCAGCATGCCAACAATAGCATAGAAATCCAAATATAGAGAGATTGCACCTCACTCTAGTTGAATGTAAACAAACTGACTCGACAAGATAATAAGACATCACGATGGGAGACTGATATGACAAACACATTAGGTATTAGGAACACTGATGTTTGTTACATGCATTAGTTGGAACTATACTGGCCCTTCAAAAAACCCAGACAAGATATGTACCTTTAAAGATAGAATAATATCGAGCTGATGGTCTCAAAAGTTGCTTTTCAGAGGCTGACCTCACCAGCTCAACGCCGTTTCTCAAATCTTCTGCTGAACTTTCTGCAGCACCAAAATCTTATAAGCTTTAGCGACCAAATAAAGCCATAGAACTCATCATATATTCATTTTAAATTTAAACACCATAGCTCTATTCATACAGAAGCATAACTTTAAATATGAATATGCTGTGTAAGCCCTAGAAATGAAGAGAACTATGATTACTTTGCTCCATATGTGCAAGAGGAGATGAACTTGATGAGTCAAAACTTCCAACCTTTGTTGCCCCACCTCAATTACCTGTTGCACAGTCCACAAAATTGAAGTTTCACTATCAACATATCCAGAAACTCTTTTGTTCATCAAGAATATTAGAGAAATCATAATCTCCACCAGCTTGAAGTATGAATAGAAACCACAAAACGCAAAGCTAGAAGCTTCAATCGATATTGCCTAAAATTCTTCCATATATGATGTTTAAAATCAGTTTGGAAGCAAATAAAATCATACCGAACTAAAGCATCAAGCTTGAATGCTTGATGAACCTAGTACCATTCATGTGCCCCGCAGAGGTAAAAAGCATAACACATATGTACTAAAAACTAAGTAGTTGGGCATCAAAATCTAATTCATAGGGTACTAAAAGGGCCTACTTCATTTGTTCATATCAATATATGTGTTGATAAACCTTGCCCCAATGTCAAATCTAACCACAAACTTAGAACAGCTTCAACTCAATTCATAGTTCATAATCGAACAAGAAATGTACAACAGTCCCACCACATCAATCACAGAATGATAAAATCTTGACTACCCATCAAATCTTAACACAAGACAAAAAAAGCATCCCAATCTTTAATCACTATCCAACAAAACCCAGAAGAGAAAAACAGATACTGAAACAAAGACATCGTGAACAATATAAAAGAGAGGAGGAGCTTACCTATGATTAGCGAGCTGGAAATCGAAAAATTCTGATGAATTTGGGTACACAGATCAAAGTAGAAGACGGAAAAAGAAGAGGGTCTTTGGGTATTTGAGAGGGATTTCTACTTGTCAAGAAAGGCTTTCCTTCCTTCAGCACTAAAACACTGAAAGCTGAAGATAATTGACTACCTCCTTTGTCTCTGTCTCTTATAAAATTAAAAATTAGGAACATTAGAAAAAGAAGTAAATATATACATTTAAGACGTAATTATCTTGTATTTTTGTATATGCTTTATTGCTTTTTTATAAAGAATGTTAAAATATTCCGGTAGTTTTGTTGTTTTTTTGGAGAAAACAAATATTCTGGTAGTTTGATAAATTAATTGAAGAATGGTTGGTGAAGGAATCATCGAATTGCATTGGTCAATTGTTTGGGAAAGACAACTATGCCCCCCTCATTGACTGTTGTTGTACAAAGCTGCTGGTTCTTATTAGTGATGGAGTCAGCCGGCTTGTGCCTGCAATGGTTGGGCGACCAAGTGTTTTCCTTGCCTCATTTTCTTTTACGAAAAATAACATAAACAGATACATGGTGAATTGGTTATAAAATTTTTAGTTTTTGTGATCCTCAATTGAGGAGGTGTTTACAAATTATAATTTGAGTATGAGAAGATGAGTAAGAAGAATTTCTTCTTGTAAGATAGAGATGTCAAAGTCAATTTTAACAGAAATAGAGTGTGATCCAAAAATTTCACTTTGAACTGAAGGAATACTTTCATGTCTTCAAAATTATTTTTTAGGATGAAGATCATATATATAGAAAATTAATTATATCCGTAGCTACTTCTAACCCAATAATATAGACTCTAACTTTCCAAGTAAACAACAGACTATTAAGGTTGACATCTAATTGAGTTTCTAGCTGTATTATTGAGCAGACAGTGATTAAAGAGTATATCAGAAAAGAAGAAGGAATCAAACGAAATCCGTTGTAGTCTAGTTGGTCAGGATATTCGGCTCTCACCCGAAAGACCCGGGTTCAAGTCCCGGCAACGGAATAATTTTGCCGCTCATTTCAGTTTTTCTTTGCCCAAGACAGTTCAACAGTTCCCATCTATATGTCAACATGTGAGTGCTTTATCCCTACCAATTACCATTCACCAATATAAAACGAGAAGGAATTGCTGCATTAGAAGTAAGCTTGAATCAATTAGAAAAAGTAGGTTGCCAATTTGAGTAAAATGGTGGCCTATCCTGGCCTGGTCTTTTGGTTGCAATCGAATGAAATGAATGCAACTCTCTAACCTTGGCTTTTTGGATAGACCAACAAACTCATGCAATTCCCTTTGGATCGATCTCTTAATTGTAACTTTCACATTTTAAAGCAAGGCTTGTGTGATTCCTTCAAGTTACTTCATTTGCAAGTTAGCTAGCTTGACTTCTCTTGGTCTTCTGCTTCCATGTTTGGAGCTTGGATCTAAGAGCATATGCACCCATAAAAGTGAAGAAGAAGTCCTATTTTGAGGAATTCTTCACCCATTTGAGGGATTTCTCAAAATATGAAGTCATATTCCTGTTTTTCGTGCAGCGGTGTCCAAAATAGGACTTCCTAATACTATTCTCTCTTATTTAAAATATTTTCCATTTAAATCCGAATAATACTTTCACCCAATAACTAGCCGACACGTGTCATTCCAGATCATATAATTGGTAGCGGATTTCCGATAAAATTTCCGACCAGTAATTTTGAAACACGTGTCATGTCTACGTGGCGGTGTCGACAAAATTATTGGGTGAAGATATTCGGTAAGATTTTCAGTAAGATTACAAACCAATGAGAATGGGACAAGTGTAATGTCTACGTGTCGGTGTCGGCAAAATTATTAATGAAGATATCCGGTAATATTTTCAACTAATTGACGGTCGACACGTGTCGTTATCTTAAAAAATCTGGCTTTTCAAAATGGCTATAAAAGAAAGAGCTATGGGAGAGGTAGACTCACACCAACTACACATCACTTGTAGTTCTACTCGTATCTAAGCCACCATAAACACTTCTTCACATTTTGGTTTCATCAAGATGAATCTCATGGGTTTCGGTACTTTTTTCAATAGGAGGCGACAACAACGCCGGCGAAATGTAGAAATTGTCAATCAATTCGTTATCGATGCGGTGGCGGTCGATGCAGCTTTTGATGATGAACCACCACCATGCCGCCGTGCAAATCAACCAAGGATGAGGGAGTCCAGGGGCCAAAATCTTATGGAAGATTACTTCATTGAACGTTCAGTCTTCACCGACTATGACTTTCGTCGGCGGTTCCGAATGAGCTGAAATATATTCAACCGTATAATGACGGACCTCTACAACGACCCATTTTGGCATCAAAGAGCTGACGCCACTGGAATGTTCGGACTACTTCCCCAACAAAAGATGACCGGTGCTCTTCGGATGTTGGCCTACGGCTCAGCTGCTGATCAGTGTGCCGAAATCACAAGGATGGGGGAATCAACAACTTTGGAGTGCATGAAGAAGTGGTGCACCCTAGTGGTAGAGCTTTATAGTACACATTACCTCCGTGCTCCACATCAGACAGACATCACTCGACATCTAAGAAGGGCTAGACATCAAGGATTTCATGGTATGATCGGAAGCATTGATTGTATGCATTGGGAGTGGAAGAACTGCCCAACCGCTTGGTCCGGGGCGTACTCAGGGAGGAAGGGTCGTCCAACTATCATCTTAGAGGCAGTGACCTCATATGACACGTGGATCTGGCACAGTTTCTTCTGGGTACCAGGAGCTCAAAATGATATCAACGTGCTCTACCAATCAGATGTCTTCGATGCAGTGCTTGCTGGAAGAAGTCCGGCTGCGACTTATAAAGTGAAAAGTATGACATACCGTAACACTTATTACCTTGCCGACGGGATATATCTGAGGTACTCCTCATTTTTCAAAACGATTTCGAATCCTCAAGAGCTTCCAAACTCGTTGGGGATAATTCGTCATGTAGCTCGGTGTCACCGCCTTTCGACGTTAAAAAGCATCATGTTGGCGTGCATCATAATGCACAACATGATCGTTGAGGAGGAATTCGTGGAGGATGAGTTTGAGGAGAACGACGAAGAAGATCTCCAAAACTCATCTACCGCATTCACAGCTTATGATGGGCCAGTGGATGAAGGGGGGAACCGGATTCCTTTCAAGCCAGTTGGAAGAGATGGACAAAATGAACAACGGTTTAATGGCCGTTTTGTAGATCTCCTATCTGCTTACATCCATGGAGAGCTTCAGAAGGACTTAGTTAAGCACAACTGGTTTCTTGAGACCGGTGAACAACTATAAATATGTTGTTTTAATTGTTTGTTTGCATTGTTGTCAATTTGAATTATGTATTTCTATTATCTGTGTTTCAATTTTTGTAATGTGTGGGAAATTGATGGAAATAAAGAAAGTGCAATTTTATTTCTGTAAAAGGGAAACTACATAGTACATAATTTAAATGTTTGGAAATTTAAATTACATAAAAAATAATTAAAGTGCTTGGAAAAAGTCTTCGAGGGTAATTTAGGTGTATGAAAAAAGGGGGCGATAACAATTGGAATAGCCTTCTTCGCTAGCTTCTTCTTCAACCCCATCCAATTGCGAAAGGATTTCTGCTTTCCTCTTTGTGAAATACCTCTTGAATTTAGGAGTTATGCTCTCGGTATCCATTGACATAATCCGAGTTTCCTCTGCCAAAGCCCTCAATTGGATGTCTTTCTTTTGAAGGGCGATTTGCTCTCGCATAAGGGAAACCTCAATTGCATCACTATCTTTTTGATTCCGACCATAAGATTCTTGATTTGCCGCAATCCTATTCAAAGCCTCGGCTCTTTCATTTGTAGGCGTCATACTCTTTTTCCCTCTTTTTTTCGCTTTCTTGGCTGCTTTCACTCCCATAGGACGCTCCGGAGAAGAAGGAGCTTGGTTTCTCATTGGTGTGGCAAATGCATCATCCTCCTCCAAGTTGACGGTGGGAGGCATTGAGCTTGCTGGATGTGATGATGAGTAAGACGGAGTAGATGATAAGTAAGGCGGAGGTGTACTAGCCTCGACATGAATGAAGTAAGGATGATTCTTCACTACTTCCCAACAAGCAAAGTCTTTAAACTCTTTCTTCTTTTTTGCCACTTAAAATGATTGAGCACATCTCATCTAAAAAATAATAATAATAACATGGAATAAATAACTTGTAATTCATAAATATCATGAAATAAATAACATGTATTTCATAAAATTTAGACAACATAAGTTGAAACAATATGGTAAATATTAAAATAAAATATTAGAGATCAAAAACATTACCTCATTGTGTATGTTGGAGCCGGAAGATGTATTCCTTCGTGCAAAAGAAAGAGCACTATCCCAAACTTTCAAATTCGGCTTCAACTTTGCAAAACGAGAGGATAATGGGTTTTGGGTCCTAGCTTCCGGCATCGATTCACCATAACCTATCTCCCAATTCTCCTTGAAATCGCCATAAACCTTTTCCCACAATTTTTCCACCTTTTGTTGATTTCCGGTGATGGAATCAACACTAAAACGACAATAAGAGATGCTCAATTGTACATCTTCCGAAAGAAGCTAATTTGTAGCCATTTTTTCCCACAAAAAAAAAGAATTTAGAGGAGAGATGGAGAGAGGGAGAGAATGATTTTGTAGTGCACAATTTGGTGTGAGAAATGAATGAAATGAAGGTAGTATTTATAGAAAAAAAAATGTAGGGGCTCATTTGTAATTTTTTGGAGATTTTTTTGCAATTTTTTTGGGTTTTTTTTGTAATTTTTTCATTTTAGGCCGAAGTGGCCGTTGCATTTAAATATGGGCCGTCGGATGGCTTATATCCGTTCGAAATGGACGGCCCAGATCAACTTAGTCGTTGATCTGTCAGCAGCCCAGGGCGTGCCACGTGTCGCGTTCTGATTGGTGCGTCATTTTTTTTTACCTTTTTACGGGCACGCGTTGTACACGCGCCGGGTTAAAAAAAAAAGGCGCCAGTCTGGCGTCACCCACGTGCGTGGGGCCCACCAGACGGACGTTCTCTCAGCCTTCTCCTCCGGAGGACGCCGGCGAGGACGTTCCTCGCGTCAACTGTCGGTCGTCGGCCTCCCTTCCTCCCGCTGCACCCGTTTCTGCTGCCAGACGTCCTCAAACGGCGGGCCCCGCCGGAGAACGTCCTCGACGTCCCGTTCCGCTACAGCTGCTCTAATGGAGGAATAGTTTCTATAACCGGAAACGATTGATATTTTTTTTTTAAGAAGGGCTTGCGGCCACCATTAAATCTCAACTAATGAAATTGTATAATACAAGGAGAAGACATAAAGCGTAAACCTCATTTAAAGATAAACACCGGAAATACTATCAGGCGACTCAATTGCATTGTATTTTAAACTACACCATTTAGCAAAGAGTGCAACATTGGCTACTCTATTTGTTTTACAAAAAAAATGACATAGTTGTAGAAAGGTAACACGCCTATAGAGATGCATCAATTCACTTTGAACAACTTTCCTACTATGCTACCAAACGGAACTTCCGTCGACACTATATTTCATCCTGCCACTAGGAGGATATGCCCATACGACAAACCACCGAACACCCTTATCTAGAGTAGACAAGACATCACAGGTGTACAACCCGGGACAAAACTCACATAGGTCTAACACAAAAGGGTATATGCTTATTTTAATGAAAATAACTAACACAAAACAAAGACGATTGAACTTATTAGAAAAAACATAGGGACCAAAAGTTTTAGTCCAGGCCCAACACCTGAGCCTAGCAAACAGCAAAGAACAAGTCTAGCCCATATTCACCCACGCCTCTGTCAACGACGCCTCACCTGTTTCCCGCAAACCGCCATCGACGTCACCGCCGACCTTTGGCCAAACACCACCAATCAATCCAGGTTAGAGGCAAACCTTTTGCTGCTCCACCACCATATCACGATTATAGAATCTATTATGCGACCCGGGCCAAGAGATCAAACTCATAATTCGACCCACTCCAACCCGTCGGTCATGATCTTTTGCCGTCGATGCCTGACCATGAGAGGTTCTCTGAATCGACTGGGAATAGCCCAACCCATTCTCTTCATCACCAACTGCCCATCTCTCATCTCTCTTCCACGCTTCTGCCACAGGCACTAAGTGAATCTAAGCCTCGTCGATCTATACTGCTTGCTGGACACTTACCATCATCGCCCATCACAAGGATGAGACACCATACCCGTTCGGCTACACCTCTAGGCTCCGACGGCCAGAGGCCACCAGACAAGAGAAGATCAAGAAAGGGAGTTCTGGATATTGCGCGGAAACGATTGATATTATACATGGATGATTATCAACTGTGAACTTATTCGTTCGACCTAAATTAGGATGAATAAGTAATGTACAATCTTACGATTGGAATCATTCACTAAAATGTACAGAAGATATGGATGCCATTTCAAGGATCTTCATTGTCGTCAGTTATCGAATTTATAGCCTATTAATTTGTTTGATAAGTAAGTAAATGATATGATATTTGTTCTAGTAAAGATCTTCAAAGAATAACCCAGAAATCAAATGACTCCAAGTTTGAAAAACATACTAGGGTAGAGCAATTCACCCTCGTAGTGTAATTAGGGATTTAGTGGCACTAATTAAGATTCTATACTGGGCCATGTTGATATTAGGGGCAATTGAATGAGGCCCATATATACCCCGACCAGGCGATCATCTTGTTCAATGTTCACTACACAAGCTAGTTAAGATGCTATTAGAAAAAATTATAATATATATTCTTTTGTAATTAGAATTAAAGTAGTATAGACGTAATAAGAATGTAAATATTATTTTTTATTAGAATAACATTTGTACATCTTTATTAACCCTAAAATTGGGATAAATGAAACTATTAAATTTTTCCTGAATACTTTTCTACTTGGTATCAAAGCTGAATTCCTGGATTGTGAAAAAACCTGAATTGAATTGAAACCCTGAATTATCACCACCATTTTCTTTCTTCCGCTGCATCTGAACTTGAAACCTGAATTGTGATTTCTTACAAACCTTGAAGAGATGGAGAACATGAATGAAGAGAACATCTTTGCAAACAATGATGGAGCACTCATCCCTAACAATGGAGCAGTCATACAACTTGTCCACAATCACTTTTACAACACCATTCAAGACAACTCCGCTTTTTCTATCGGCGAACTCCTCACTGAAACCAACTACTCTAGTTGGTCTGGATACATGAAGATTCGACTTGAAGGACTAAACAACCTTGATCTCCTCACCAAGGACCCTCTTATCGCTGCCTCTGCTGAGTATTCAACATGGGCTATCGACAATGGCAAGGTGAAGTGCTGGCTCATTGAAAATAAATATCCTGGATTGCAAAAACATTATCTCAGATTGCCAATAGCCAAAGCAATTTGGGATGCCCTATACAGAACCTACTATGATGAATCTGATGAAACTCAAATTTTTTAGCTTCATTGTTTGTGTTATACAACGAGGCAAAATGGAAGACCCATCTCCACATACTACAACGAGCTTGTTGAATGGTTGGATGAAATGGATCACCACATGACGCACTCTCAAGAAACTTTTGATGGTGTTGTGAATGAATCTTCCTGCATAACCTGCCAACGAGTTTACATGTTTTTAATGCTGAATTCAGTCAAGTCTGTGAAGAGCTATTGCGGAAAGAACAAAAGTTGGATCTTGAACAAACATATGTCCATATTCGATGCTTCCACAACAATCGAACAACCATCTCTGCACCTCCTCTGTGTGAAGCCTCTATCATGGCGGCCTCCTCTTCTTCAACAGTCAACATTGATCAGTCCCAGCGCCATTAGGGT
The DNA here is from genome assembly GCA_946800695.1 of Geum urbanum. NCBI lineage: Eukaryota > Viridiplantae > Streptophyta > Magnoliopsida > Rosales > Rosaceae > Geum > Geum urbanum. The sequence goes on from OX326997.1 coordinate 9,693,543, forward strand.
CCTCTACCTGGCTTTTCTAACCCTTCTCATTCTAGTGGAAAACCTCCTCCTACTTTACATGTACTCATTGTAAAGAGGTCGGTCATACAAAGGAACGATGCTATGAGCTTGTTGGATATCCTGAATGGTGGAATTTTACTAGAAAGTCTCGCAAGACCACCCCGAAAGCAGCTGTAACCACCACTGAATCTCCTACTCAACCAGCTGCACTCATCGCTGAAACAGGTAACAGGGGTAATGCATCTTCTCTTACCATATTTTTTGCGAATAGATCTTGGATAATTGATACAGGTGCTACTGATCATATGACAAATAATCCTAGTATAGTTGATACCATTAACACCTCTCCTGAACATGTTGTGTCTACTGCTGATGGTTCCCCTTCTCCTGTTCTTGGTGAAGGATATGTCCAACTCTCTCATGAAATCACTCTTGATTCTGTTCTTGTTGTTCCCTATCTTACATATAACCTCTTATCTGTTAGCCAGATCACTAAGGACCTCTCTTGCTCTATAACCTTTTATCTCAATTTCTGTATTTTTCAGGACATTCTGACAAGGAAGACTCTTGGTTATGGTGTTAGAAGGGAAAAATTATACTATCTAGAGTTGATAAGCAGTGGATAGCAACAGATTAGTCGAGCAAACAGTACAAGTGGCCTGAATAAAGCCAAGGAAGCAGTGGGGTTATGGCATCGCCGCTTAGGCCATTTGAATTTTGGATATCTTAGAAAATTGCAACCTCAAATATTTTCAGTTGTTGGTGAATTAGATTTTAAGTGTGATGTATGTGAACTGGCCAAGATCCATCGTATCACGTATTCTCTAAGTTTGAATAAAAGTTTTATTCCCTTCATGAAAATTCATTCGGATGTTTGCGGCCCTGCAAGAATTTCTTCCCGTTTTGGATTTCGCTACTTTGTGACTTTTATTGATGAATGCACAAGAATGAATTGGGTCTCCTTGATGAAGTGAAAAAGTGAAGTCTATGCCAGATTTTTTGAATTCCACAAGATGGTGGCAACTTAATGTCAGCAGCCAATTTGAGTCATTCAATCTGATAATGGTGAGAAGTATATGAATGGAGATATGTCAGCATATTTAGGTCTTCATGGGATCAGGCATCAAACTTTCATTGCCTATACTCCTCACCAGAATGGATTAGCTGAAAGAAAGAATCGACAGCTAATGGAGGTTGTTCGTGCTTCCTAATTAGGTAAAAATGTCGGGGGAGACGCCTTGTGTTCTGCTGCATATTTAATCAATCGCACCCCTTCTCGTGTGATTGAGTTCTAAAACCAATATCAGAAGTTGCATAATCTGTTACAAGCGCCATCTCTGCCTAGTCTGGAACCAAGAGTCTTTGGATGTACTGTGTATGTTTACATCAACAAAGAGTTACGAGGAAAGCTTGATCCTCGTGTTGTGAAGTGTGTGTTTGTTGGTTATACTAAATTTCAGAAAGATTACTGCTGTTATGATCCAGTTCTGAACAAGATGCATGTATCTCTGGATGTTTCTTTCTGTGAGTCTGACCCTTATTACTCAGGAGGAGGTTCATAGTCTTCCTTTCAGGGGGAGAGAAGTATATATGAACGTAATTCTTTGTTTTTAGATGAATTTGAGGACTTAGAGAGGTTGGAGGAACAACTTGGAGGCAATCGAACGAAAGAAGGTACAGGAAGATTTTTCGACCGGTCGAAAAATCCTCTTGACCCATTGAAAACGGTGTCCGAAATAGAGAAGAGTGATCACATCAACCCATCAAGAATTATTCTCGACCCATCGAGAGATATTCTCGACCGATCCAAAATAAGGTCCGAAATGGAGCAGTTTGGATGCATCGACCCGTTGAAAGGAATCACTGAAGAATTTTCGACCTGTCGAGAACTGAAGATGAAACAGCATTACCTGAAGTTCAAATCTCTTCTGAAGCAGTACTCCATGAAGACCGCCATTCTACTCCATCAACTGAAGAACATTCCCAAAATGTCTATCCTGAGGTACGTATTCATGCCAATAATTTGGGTAGTATAAAAGTTAGCATGTCTAGGAGGTCACAACGGAGAACAAAAGGGGTTCCAAAGAAACAATATGAACCAACCATAGAAGCAAAAACTAAATATTATATTGCTAGCTTTGTATCCCACCATAAGTTGTTTGGATCACATGCACTTGTTGTTAATCAATTATCTACGGTAGATATTCCCAGTAATGTGCAGGATGCCTTGGCGGATTCAAAGTGGAAGCAAGCAATGAATGAAGAATTAGAAGCCCTACAGAAGAATGGAACATGGAAGCTTGTTGCTGCTTCACCTAGGAAGAAGACAGTTGGATGTAGATGAGTATATGCAGTAAAACTAAAAGAAAATATAAACATTGATCAATATAAAGCCCGTCTAGTTGCAAAAGGCTACACTCAGCGATATGGAGTGGATTATCAAGAGACATTCGCTCCAGTAGCAAAGATCAGCACTGTACGCATCCTCATAGCCTTAGCAGCTCGACATGGCTGGCCATTGCACCATGTGAAGAATGCCTTCCTGAACGGAGATTTAAAAGAAGAGGTGTACATGGATATTCCTTCAGGTGTTATCTGTAAGCCATGTGATGTTGGAAAAGTCTGCAAATTGAAGAAGTCACTGTATGGATTGAAGCAATCTCCTAGAGCGTGGTTTGGGAGATTTTCTGGAGCAATGAAGAAGTTTTGATATCGGCAGAGCAACTCTAATCATACCTTGTTCATTAAACGCAAGGGTGGTAAGATTTCTGCTCTAATTGTATATGTTGATGACATGGTTGTTACAGATAATGATTCAGCTGAGATGGAGAATTTGAAGAAGCAGTTATCCCAAGAATTTGAGATGAAAGATTTAGGTCCACTGAAATATTTCTTAGGAATTGAAGTTGCAAGATCCAAATTAGGAATCACCTTGTCTCAACGGAAGTATGTGCTTGATCTTCTTGCTGAAATATGAATGTTGGATTGTAAACCTGCTAAGACTCCTATTGAGATGAACCATGCATTGGAGTTGTGTCCTGGTCAAGTTCCAACAAACAAAGGCAAGTACCAGAGGTTAGTAGGAAGATTGATCTATTTGTCATAAACTAGGCCTGATATTTCATATGTTGTAAGTGTTGTGAGCCAGTTCATCCATGATTTAAGTGAAGAACATACGAATGCTGTGATGCGTATTCTCAGATATTTGAAGTCTGCACCAGGTAAAGGCCTCATATTTTCAAAGGATGGTGAGTTTGGAGTTATAAGTTATTCTGATGTAGATTGGGCAGGAGATAAGACTAATAGAGCATCTACTTCTGGTTATTTCATCTTTATTGGTAGGAGTCTAGTAACCTCGCGCAGTAAAAAGCAAAATGTGATTACCCATTCCAGTGCTGAAGCTTAATACCAAGGAATGACAAATGAAGTGTGTGAACTGTTATGGATTCGTAATGTCTTAAAGAGCTAGGTTTCAAGCTCTGCAAAGCCATGGATTTGCATTGTGACAATACTGCTGCAATTGAAATTGCTCATAATTCTGTACAGCATGATCGAACCAAACATGTGGAGATTGATCGATATTTCATCAGGGATCACCTTGATAAGAGGAATATTCGTTTTCCTTTTGTAACGTCTGAAGAGCAGTTGGCGGATGTACTCACTAAAGGGTTGTCACACCATGCATTTGGTGGATGGATTAACAAGTTGGGCATGATATGCACCAACTTGAGGGGAAATGTTGGAAAAAATTATAGTATATATTCTTTTGTAATTAGAATTAAAATTGTATAGACGTAATAGGAATGTAAATATCATTTCTTATTAGGATAACACTTGTACATCTTTCTTAATCCTAAAATTGGGATGAATGAAACTATTGAATTCTCATTGAATACTTTTCTACTTGCAGATCTCTCTGGAAAGCCACGTTCGAGACTCTTCAAGTGATCCTTGTATGTCTTTTCAAATGGCTTGTTCTACAGTATTCCGGAATATCAAAACTCCCTAATTTTAGAATGTTTGATCACTTTATTTCTCTAAAAATGAGGACCGCATAAATAATCCAACACTCCAAAACTAAGACACGTTAGAATTTTCGCTTTTCAGACACAGTATAGCTATTGCCACGTCTTTTTTCTACTACCTTCTCTCTGACCCTTCCTTTATAAGTTTATATATATATAACCCTTCATTCTCTGCTCTCTCTATATCTGGTCGCTGCCTTTATATATTCTCAGGTGATTTGGGTGCTTCATTCTAGCTCGAAACTGCAGCTAAGCTAGGTACGTACTACTGTGGAATATGGGGGATGAAGGGGGTTCCTTACGCGTGTCAGACGCTAACGGTGTTGATCATCATCACGACGACGATCAGAGCCGTCAACTGGACATATACCCTCTGAGCTGCTACTACTTTGGATCCAAAGAAGCCATTCCTCCCAAGGATGAGACTTTAGCTGATCGTCTTCTCAGATTGAACTCCAAGTAATCGGGTTTCTCCATTTCATTTTGTTTTTCATGAAGATGTTGACTTTAGTATACTTAATTAATTCTGTCTGTCTGTCGTTTTTATATGTTAGCTATGCTGCGTATGGATTAAGGACTTGTGTAGGGGCAATTATTCTGGTTGGTTTTTCGTCCCTCCTTCTATATAGTTTATATATCAACTTCATTTTATTTTGATTGGATTTTTTTTTTAACTACCAGATTGATTTTGGTATATTATATGAAAAATATTTTCTTGATTACGGTATATAGTTGTTGTTTTATGAGACTTGTGTTCAACTCAGGTTGAGTTGTTCAAACATCCTCATATACTTCTATTGCAAGTAAGAAACTGCAGCTTTAAGCTTCCTGGGGGTCGCTTAAGGCCTGGTGAATCAGGTAAAGTCATCATCTAGTTGAACTCGGCAGGTATTTGTACAATGGCTAGTTCTGAATTGGGATTTTTATTCTAACTCTCAGAGATTGATGGCTTGAAGCGAAAACTGTCAAGGAAGCTCTGTGTCAATTCAGATGGCGATGGCATTGCCTGGGAGGTACACTATTTATGTGTTATAATTGGACACCGACAATGTAGAGTTTTCATTGAAAGGTTGTATAAGTTATAACAAATTGCTTCCATGTTATAAGGTTGGGGAATGTCTTGATATATGGTGGAGGCCTGACTTCGAAACATCACCTTGTCGGGACTTGCTGGCTGCAGAAAAGAAACCAAAGGTAGCTATTCTGGTGTTAGTATGAGTTATACTAAAGAATTCAGACACTTTCTGTTCACATTAGATCATTTTGAGTCTTGTAATAAGTAGATTTCCAATTATGGACAAATTTGTGGTGTGAGTGTGTGACTAGTAGCATTGTACCATTTCCCAAAGGCTTCAACTGAAATTCCAGCACGCTTCTTTCTTATATGTGCCATACTGCAGGAGTGCACAAAACTCTATCTTGTAAAGTTGCCAGAGAGTCGGAAGTTTATAGTACCCAAAAACCTAAAGTTGCTGGCTATTCCATTGTGCCAGATCAACAAAAACCATGAGGTACTTTTATAATCTTCAATAATTTTGTGGTACTTGTTTATGGGAGATTGTATGAGTAATTGTGTGTAACCTTTGTGCTTGTAGACTTATGGACCGATTATATCTGGTATTCCGGAGCTGCTATCGGGGTTCACCTTCAACATTATCGACAACTGAGATCAAATTGATTACAATTACAGAGTGTCCAGTGTGGTTTGTAGCAATAACAGGGCATTTAGTTCTCTGAGAATTTAATGAGGGGTTGCTTAGATGTACATATGTTTAGGCTTTTCTAAACTTCTAGCTTTACAAAACAGTGATGTGAATCATGTGATTGTAGTTTTGAGGACAACAATGTAAATTACTTGGTAACTTTCTTGCCTTAATTAGTTGCAAGCTTGCTGTAGGACAACTTAAATGAAGTTAGGAATATTTTGTGATTATACAGAGTGATTGTCTCACTGTGGTAACAAGTCAGCATCAACTGTTGAGAATTTTCTCTCCTCTTGGAAGCCTCAGATATTAGAAAAGTTGCATCAACTGTCTCACGCTAAGTGATTCTCTTTTGTTCTAGAGTTTGTCTCGGATGTCTTTTGTAAGCGTGATGTTGTACAACAAAAATAAAGAAAATGTGTTCATAGATGAAACAATAATGTGACCATCCGAGTCAAGCGTTTTTTGCTCAGTGCGCTAAACTGACGATCTAAAGTTTACATGATATGTTAAGATAAATCAATGCTGGATGTGTTGTTGGAAAAAGTATCTAGACTCAAATATCTATTGTATCGTAGTTTTGGTTCTTCACAACGATTATCAATTTATTACTGTGCTTGTTTGTTTGTTGGGAATGGCAAGTTTAGGAAATGGGAACTGGGTGGGCAATTGAAGGCATCCTTCTAGTTCACACCAAAGATCGCCGATCAACAATAGTTCGTTCCTTGGTTCATTCCTTTTTGCCTAGAATCAAACGATCTATTTTGTTGCAAAGCCATGATGATGTCTTACCATTTGTATAAATGTTTTGAAATTTTAGTCAAAACAAATAGTTCTATACAATGAGTAAATGACAGCAATTTTGAAGACGACATATCAGTACACTGTTTGTGGCGGGATAAAACCCACTGATCCTCCTATAAAGATTAATGAATAGGTATTGTATTAACCGTTTATAAAGATTAATGAATAAATGATCGATTTTGAAGATTGGGAATGGGGGAAAGGAAAACAAAATTATGTTTTAGGAAATTTGGTAAAATATAGAGGTTGTGGAAGCAATCGGTGTGTAACCTTTTATTGATAATAAGAAGTTCAATTATATACGAGAGTACATGGAGTTACATATGGTAAGAATCATAGTACATCACTAAATAAGATTCTCTCCCTTATTCTCTACATATTCTACCATAACTAGGAACATACATAATAAAATAAATATCCTTTAACACTCCCCCTTATACCGGTTATGATAAATGGTGCTTCTTCAATGCTTCCTTGATGCCTCATTAAAAACCTTGACGAGCCAAAAATCTTTGCAGGAGAAAAAGTGATATCGCCAAGTAAAAAGAGCGCAAGTCGTCGTAGACGATGATATGACACTTAACTATGTTGCCTCATTAAAACCTTGCTAAGTAATGAAAATCTTTTAGGATAAAAACAACATTAGTCAAGGAAAAAGAGTACAACATGTCCTTCACATTTTAGAAAGGCTCATGTGAATGCCACACTCCCCCTGAAGTCTGCATTTCCCTCTGATATCAACATGCAAGGTAGCTTGAATAAGCTGAGCAACCCTATGCTCTTCACATGCATCTCAAATGTGGAATTTGGCCAATGACTTGGAAAGTCTGCCACATTATCCTCAAATCAAACTTGGTCAACATGACCTTGAAGAATTGCTATTGTTTGCTGACTATAGAATAATTTATGGGATATATGTTTGGTGTTGTCGCCTTACATGTAATCTAGCTTCATCACCTTGATGCAAGCAACATTATCCTCATAATGCATGTAGGTTCATCAGTGGTGATTTAAAACCACTTGATTTTCGATATGTGCACTTATGGATCTCAACCATATGCACTCCATAATAACTTCATGTCTGATCAATAATCTCAACATGGTTCGAAGATGTAGCGACAAGAGTCTGCTCTCTAGACTTCAAGATATCGTGGTGTTACTCATGGTAAAGACATAACCAACTTGGGAATAACTTTTGTGTGGATCAGAGAGGTATCCAACTTCAGCAAAACTTGCCAACACATCACAACGATTATTGATATAGGGGTGAATGGAAAATCAGCACTACACTCTTTGTGGTGTCCTTACTTCCATTGCCACTTTCTTTGTGGCCTCTCCGTAGGGAAAGATCAAGTCTGTATCTTTCATACTCTTTTATACTGAAAGATTGTCTTTAAACCATTCCAAATGGCATTGCATGGGCGCATAGCTACATCTAGCTATCAAGTTCAATAATGATGAGGAGCTAAGTCTTGTGTATTACGCTAAGTACACTCTTGTACTTAGATTAGGCACTTTAGCCTCTAACACGTCTTCGTCATCATCCTTTGAATGAAAACGGGTCCCTCTAAGGGTCAAGACTATAGCAGATCATGGGAGTACTGATAGACTTCACTTTATCATCATAAAGTGCAACATATCTTAGAGTATAAGTCGATGATGGAAAATCTCACCATTACGGTGCTCGAGTTTCCGTCACTAGCTGTGACTCCTTTATTCGAAACAAAACCGTATATTCCCAAGATCTTTCATCTCAAATTCAGATTTCAAACACTTTGCAAATCCTGAACTTGTCATATAAATGAACACGCATGGACATATCCCTTCCCAATCAAGTAGTCACTTGGTGAGCGTTTCAATCTCATTACAAACACACTCTGTGGTTTAGAGCCACTTGATTTGGGTACATGAAGTCCATATTCATATTTATTTCTTATTCTAGATCCTCACAGAGATACGTCATGACCACGATTATAAACTGCATGTCAATTTTTGCAAAAACTACCAAACTGACAAGGTAGTGCAATGCAATGACATTCATTATGAGAGATTATGATTTCTCGTAGTTGATTCCAGAGCGTTATGAAAAGCGTTGCGCCATGAGGTGAGTATAATCTTTTTATTCTCATCACGCTTTCTAACAAAGACCCATTTTGATAGGCTTTACACTTGGGTGTGTCAGCATCACCAACCCAATGACTTTTCTCTTTGTTAGTGAACATAATTCAATCTAGATCGCTTCTTTCTGTGTAGGCCAATTCCTACTACTTTTGGGTGTTTCAACGTAGATATGTTCGATAAGTCTCAAAATTTCATGCTCTCATGTACACTAGTGTAATTTGTACTTTATAGAGATCTCTATATTTTGAGTAATTAGTTTTAACATTAAGGCGTCCCTCAATGATAACCATAAGATGTAATTGAGTATCAATGATCAATGGATCATATGGTGTCAAACTCGCTCTATTCCTTGGACGAGTATTTATCTAACATTTAGGTCTCCTACGCTCTTCAGCAGAACCCATGGCCTATGACGACACTATGCCACTTCCTGACGTCACCATGCTACATTCGATGGTAGCAGCGCCATAACCAACTCCTTTTTGGTGGCACCATGTCCTCTCAAAGGGACATAAATCCTTACAGGCATGTTTGCAGCAAGTATATGTGATCTCATCACTTTAATGATACTAGAAAACACATCAGGCATTAAATCTGTTATGTTATATCGTTTGGGAATCATGATGAGACATAGTGAGGACACGACCCTTCCTGTCATTCATATTTGAACATGTTTATTCTTATCTCCCCCTAACGACGGAAAGACTATCTCATCAAAGTGACATCCGCAAAACTAATGGTAAAGAGATCGTCTGTCAAGGTTCTTATAGAGGATTATAGTTGGAGACTCATGTCCAACATATATATTCATTCGTCTCGATTGACCCATCATAATGTGTTGTGGCCGAGCAATTTTGGCACATATATGCGTAAGTGTGAGATATTATCTTTGCATATAGTCACTAGCTGCGCAAAACAAGATTGAGTGATGGTGTATCATAGACGATTTGGTATAGCAGCATGTGATATTGCATAACCCTAAGCAAAAAATAATGGTGCGCATCACCAATGCACAGACTACCATCGTAGTTGTTAAACAATAGTTTTCTACGAGACCATTTGGGTTTTTTCATGAGAGTATGATACCAATACCAAATCTCAATGATTGCAATATAAGTTATTGAAACTCTTCGATGTAAAATCTCTAGCATTATTAAGTCAAATCGACTATAAATGAGATGATTTGGGTAGTGAGCTTGCAGTCATATGATCTGAGCTAGAAGTTTGAGCAGCAATAAAAATAGATGATAGCATGACACGAGACCAACGTGTTTGCCTTGTAACCAACACCATAAAACATTGTAGTGGTCCGCTAGTTGGTTAAATCGTTCTATAGAATCACCTTAGATTCTACTAGTGAGAACATATGTGACATTTGCATAGGATGGTCTCAATCATAATCTCTTGAATGAGTGAGCTTTGCAATAATGAGTGATGAGCCTTTGAAAATAACCAATGAGGATTTTGGTTAAGACTTGGAGTCTCTATGGACTCGGGAAGCATGATTAATAGGAGATTAGCACGCCATCCTCGACGTCTAGTTTTCTTCTTTTGGGGGAGAGGCGTCAGTCACTAGCCGGCTGTGGATGAAGGCGCCACCACTGAATAATACCGGACTCCACTCTCTTATGAACCAACTTTGGTTCTCGCTTCCTTTCACTCGAAAGAAGTGATGTCCGTTTGAGCTTTCTAAAATACGGATCATCATTTATCACGACTTGGGTGTCCCAAATTGTCATATCAAAGCATATATATGTCTGAATCCTTTAAGTCATCTCTCATGACATAATTTGATTCTACAACTCTTTTTTAGTTGTCTTACATAGCACATCTCGCTGACACATAAGTTTCTCTAATATTTGGATTATACCACAATCATTAAAGATAATGAAAATGAACTCATGTCCATTCTCTCTTGAAAATGGTTAACATAGATGATGAGAAGACCTATATCCATTCTCATCATAAAGAAACATGATCGACAAGGCACAAAGTCGATATAAGTTGTCTAAGACATAACATAGTATGTGTAATTTCCATATCAATGAGACACTCAAAGTTCTCGGGGGAAATACTTGCAAAGAAACAAGTCTTGCATAAGGAAAAACCAAAAAAATAACTCAAAAATTCGGTTTTCTGGAGATATGTCTTCGATCCATTGAAAGGCCTCATCGGGTTATTCCCTCGATCCATCGAGGTGCTCCTTCGATCCATCGAAGGGCTTCCTCTGGTTGATTTTTTGATCCATTGAGGTACACATTCGATCCATCGAAGGTCCTCCTCAGGTTTTCCTTGGGTTTTGGCATTCCTCGGGTCTAGCTGACCTCCGTGAACTTAAATAGGCATATCTTTGTCTAAAAAATAGATTTTGACAATCTGGATGAAGTTCTGAAAACTAGACATCTACAGCTTTCCAACTATATTATTTATATGCTGGTTCATTTTGAGTCAATCTCAGTTTCGTGTCAAACCCAAGTGATCTGCACAGCCGATTATGTTATGTCTGTTTCTGACCTTTGTCGAGTAAAATAGATATAACTTTTTTTCTAGAAAACAGGTTTCGATAATCTGGATGTAGTTTTAAAAAATAAACATCCGTATATTTCCAACCATATGTCATTTATATGTTGAATCATTATGAACATATCCCAGTAGATTATCGAAGTGGACTAATCTGTAGAACAGATTCTGTTATACCTCGTTTGTGATCTTTGTTCAGTAAAACGGGCATAACTCTTTCTAGAAATTAGATATCGACAATACGGATGTAGTTATGAAAACTAGACATCCATATATTTTCAGCCATATATCACTCATATGCTGAATATTTATGAGAAATTCCCAATTTATTAACGAAGCTGACTATTCTGCAGAGCATAGTCAATTTTCTATTTTGTGATGATTTTTAGGGATTTTAGCACTCTTAGCTTGATACATGGGCGAATTTGTTAGTCTACTAGTCCATCTATAATCATTTGGGTAACTCTTTTCACTTATGACCAAATGAAGAGAGATCAATGTAGGTGGTATACAAGGTCTGCTCAAATACCTTAATCGAAAATCTCTTTTTCTAGACATCACAGGTTACTAAGGTAAGCCCTAGTAGGCGATAGATTTATAGAAACCACAAAACATGTATGTGATACAGAAAACATAGACAAGCCTGTTATTAATAAGCCAATACAATGTTGCCTTTATTAATAAGCCAACATGATACATCAAAGTTTGCTAATCCAAAGTAATTGACCAACATTGTCAAACATAATACTTAGGCATACACGTCTTTTTACATGGAAAACATAAACCTCTAATCAAAATTAGATATCTCTTCAATCGAGTCTCTGCCAAATTTGAAGTGTGCTATGCTAAGATTCGCATTAGCTCTATCTCCATATTCTGTTTCTTTGTTTATTTGATCTTTAAAATTTGCAGAATCTGAGCATGTTAGCTTGTTAAATTTCTGCCGAATTATTAGTATGTCGGAATGCAACAAAATTTTGCAGACTCAAAGTAGACAGGTATATGAATACTTCTACAAATTTTTCATAATTTTTTGAGACCTGTAGCTAGGTCTAATATTTTTTATAGTAGTATGCAAGAAACAAAACTGATGTGTTTTAGGATCAAGTAGATTCGGATTGGGTGGTTTGAATGTGGCGATGATGATATTGGCAATCCATAGATTCCTCACATATTTTTCCTATCAATAGTATTCAATACCTATTGACCCAAAACTTCTAAAATCAATCTTCTTAAACATCTTGAGAATAAACAACTCGTTTGATTCGAGAAACATTATGCGTCTTATCATTGCCTCTTTTAGCATTGGTATCTCAGCTATGGCTTTCTTGGTTACCATGGCATCTATGGCTGGCGCTTCCTCTATCATGGTCTTCAATCATGACTTTCATGCGTCAACTTATGACGTCCTTCCTTGTGTGGGCAGTTGTAGAGACCAAAAAATATCTCACTAAAATTTCCTTAACTTAAGGGTTTCGCTCCTTGCGCCCTGCTCTTTGGTGCACTTCATAATTCACATTGTGAACTCTCTTAGTTTCCATCTTGCATTGAATTATGATTATGTATAGGATTTTCTCTATGAAATCTTGCTCTTCAATTGCATTCAGCATAATTGGAGCATGGATCTAAGCTTAAGCATCTTATGATTGATGCAATTTGCTTGAAGTCGGAAAACCACATGTTATTCCACTTCTCTCTTAGATCTGAATTAGGGTGTCAATGCACTTTTGCATATCCTTAGATCTGGATCAGGGTGTCAATGCACTTTTGCATATCAAACACCATGAGTAAACAGAAAATATATTAGTTTCGCAGTCACAAAAGACTTCCTCGACAACTAATTTGTTTTCCAATATAATATTTGGATTAAACCTTTACTTTGATGTATATGGTCTTATGAAACTCTCTTTGTTCGTTAATCGATGCTTTTATGAACTGTTTTTGTTCAATCGATTTTTGTGAACTCTTTTTGTTCACGATGAACGTTTATAGTTCATCTAGGAACTCTCTTTGTTCCAAGGAACTCTTTTTGTTCCAAATTCCAACCTTTAAGAATAGTGCGGTGTAGAAAGGAGAGATGAGATGTTATCCCAAAATCCCTACGGAAAAATTCAAAGTCCCAAAAGAGTAGGTTATTTGAATTTAAATTCAAGTTATGTTTATAGAAAACTTACTTGAGATTATTACAGAACAATCTTCATCTTTTTGTTCTTCCTCTTGAGATCCGTGCACAGGGCTAGAGTCTCGTGCTGATAGCGTGTTTTAGGAAATATGATACAGTATAGAGATTGTGGAAGCAATCGGTGTGTAACCTTTCATTGATTATAAAAAAAACTCATTTATATAGGAGAGCACATAAAGTTACATATGATAAGAATCTTAATACATCACTAAATATGATTCTCTCCCTTATTCTCTACATATTCTACCATAACTAGGAACATACATAATAACGTAAATATCCTTTAACAAATTATAGTATCAGAGAGTTTCTTAACAATTGTAAGTTTGTATCATCAACTGCAAACCGTTTCTTGAAATGTCGTACACTAACTTATAGACGACGAAACAACATCATAATATTGTGTTGCTACGTGATTTACAAGAATAGATCAAAACCATTCAGCCATGTAATGATGGCAACTTAAATCCATCAAATAGGCTAAGTAGACAATCTCTAATTGGTAATCTTGGTTTTTCTTATCAAGCTAGAAGTCTATGACTTTCCAATAACACTTCGTCCAGGTGCTTTTGTAATGCAGTTGGCCTTCATCAACTCTCTGACTTTCTCCACTTCAACCCACCTGCCTTCTTCTGCATAAATATTTGACAACAACACATAGTTCCCCGAATTCCATGGTTCAAGATCGATCAGCTCTTTAGCTGCAAGTTCTGCTTGTGCTACTTTACCGTGAGTAGAGCAAGCACCAAGCAGAGCACCCCATAAGGCACCATTTGGTTTCATAGGCATGCTCTTGATCAGTTCATGAGCCTCCTCCACGCATCCACTTCTGCCAAGAACATCAACCATGCATCCATAATGCTCTAATTTAGGCTCGAGTTTGTGAGTTTCAGTCATTGAAGAAAAGAAATCCCTTCCCTTTTCGACCAAGTCTGCATGAGCACAGCATGTTAATGCCCCTACAAAAGTCGCATCGTTTGGTTTCTCGCCTTTAATCATCATCTCCTCAAACAAGCTGATCCCAAGTTTACCTCTCCCATTAAAAGCATATCCCGAAATCAGCGTGTTCCAGGAAACAACATTCTTTCGCGGCATTCGGTCAAAAACACTAGACGCAGCATCCAAATCACCACATTTACAGTATAAGTTCACTAACGAGTTCCCCACAGCCACAACTTCTTGCAGAAGTCCTTTCGTATCCGTATAAGAATGTATCCATTTCCCCAACTCAACATTCCCTACTCGAGCACAAGCAGGCAAAACCGAAACCACAGTCGCCTCATCCGGTTCAAACCCTTGATCCCTCATCTCACGAAAAATCTCCAACGCTTCCCCATCCCTCCCACTCTGCACTAAACACGAAATCATCGAGTTCCACGACACCACATTCCTCTCACTCATCTCCCTAAAAAAACGCAACCCCTTATCGACATCCCCACTCTTGCAAAACCCACGAATCATCAGATTCCAAACAATAACATCCACGTCAGACATTTCGTCGAACACCTTCTCCGCATCCCCCATCCTCCCAAAACTCACATAAAACTCCACAACCCCAATCCGAATGGAGCTAAACCACTCAAAACCAGCTCTCATAAGCTCGCCGTGAACACACTGGCCCAACTTATAGTCACAAATGTTGGAGCAAGACTTGATCAGTGGCGCGAAAGTGTACTCGTCAGGCCGTACGCCGCGGTTTTTCATGGCGGAGAAAATGAGGAGAGAATTCTCGAAGGGTTCGCAGAGAGAGAAGCCCTTGATCATGGAATTGAAGAGGAGGACGTTTGGGTGGTGGGTCTGGTTGAAGATGCGATGGGCGTAGGTCATTTTGTTGTTGAGGGAGTAGCAGACAGAGACGAAGTGAGAGACGACTTGGTTGAGTTGGTCGAGGCCGTGACGGATGATGTGGGCGTGGATTTGAGTGAGTCGGGTTCGGGTTTCCGGGTTGTGGAGTAGCCGGAGTACCCTCCGCTCCGCCTCACGGCAAGCGCTGCTCATTTTGAATAAAAGTGTTTGCGCGCGTTTTGGTGGCAAAATGAATTAATGAGCTCTCTTTCTTTTTTTCACAACGAGTTGGTCGTGGTTCAAACGATCCATCCTTGATTTTTTTCTAAAGGTGGATTTGAGATAATTATGTGCCGACATTGGAAGCATATAGATATTATGATAAATGAAAATGTCATATGTGGAGGGTTAATTTGGAGCTCAAGGACAAGGTTGTTAGGAGAAGATGAGACATTTAAAACAATGTCTGGTAGTGGGGATATCATCATCCTTTTATGGCGGCCATGACAATTGCTTGCTATACATCTACACAAACTAACAGAAGACAACAAAGTGAAGAAAAAAAACAAGAACCAACTATACATGGTAGGCGCAAAAATATCTTCAAAAATATTCTATTTATATGACAATTATATCAATGTAGTTTAATTGAAAATATGGATCATTATCCATAGAGGATTGATGAAACTAAGACTCAAAAACACAATAAACACAAAAAGACGCGAAAGTCAGAAACTTGAAAGACTCGACCACTGGATACTAACTAATTTACGAACCAAATCTCGACTAAACCAAATGCTACGAAAATTTAACACAATAAACTAAACTCAGTGGCGAACTACTATACAAAATTTCAGGGTGTCCGGAGTTGATTTGGTTGCCAAAATAATTCGGATAATCTACAGCTAATGCAGAAAAACGTAAATTTCAATAAAGTAAAATTGATGGAAATCAGATAAAGAGTAATGTTATGAACTTCTCTCCACCCTAAATATGCTCGATCTACCCCAATTCTGACTTTAACAACAATGGATGAATGTTTCTCACATATGAGCTATGATTAAGACATCCTACGTATTACACTCTCTTACTTTGCATGTTATCCGGAATGATTATCTGGCTTAACTTGATCTTAAACTAGGAGACATAGTACTATGATGGGTCCAAATATACCTAACATAAGTAATTAAGATTCGTAAAGTATCTGAGAAATAACAAGACTTCAAAAGTTACTATGATGGGTGCTCTTTTATCACCAAGGTCTTATTCACACAGGAGTCTATCTTATCTCTAATGAATATGCAATGATATGATGGTCATGTACACATTCTAGATACTAGATACTACTACATGCATCAAAGTGTCGACCCAAGGAAACATATAGTAAAAATCATCAATGATATAACAGTGAATAAAACTCATCCAATAATTATTAAAATCACAAGGGGTTCAAAATCAAAACATATTCAGGGCTTCGATCAGCGCCTAACTAGGGAAGTTTAGCTCTCATAGTCATAAGAATACGATAGAAAAACATAATAGAGAAGGAATAATTAAACCAAAACCCTAAAACCCTTGGCAGGACGTCTTCGATGGGTCGAAGGTCAATATTCGATGGATTGAAGACTGACGGCTAGGAATTCCTGGCTGCGACTTCTTTCTCCTTCTTTAGCTCTTTCTCTCAAAATTAAACAACCCCAAATTCATCTTCAAAATATACTTATATAGGTGTGACATTGAGCCTCTCCTTATCTTCATAGAGTTGAGTCACTGCCACATGGACTTGCCACATCACCAATCCTTATTGGAATAGATTTCTTCTTTTATTGTTCATTTTTGTATTTTCCTCCAAATAACCTAAATAAACAAAAATATAATTAATTACTAAAAACTAAACAAATAAACCAAGTATTTTTAGAATAACTAAGCACAAGAGAGTTGCATATTTATGCAACTATCAAAATACCTCACACTTAACATTTGCTAGTCCTCGAGTAAAACACTAAACTAAGACTCTGAAAAACTCAACAATACATAAACTACAAAACTCTAATACCCTTAACATATTGTCTCAGCATTCTTTCTCACATTGCAACACGAAGCTCACATGATATTTTACTCAATCCACAGAATTTCGAAAGTTAATGTCAATGCATGGTACACATGTAATATGTAGGACGAAGACATAATCATGGTGAAAATAAAGCTGTAGCATGCAATAAACAAGTTAAGAATCACTTTCACATAAATATGCTCTCATCAGTGTTTTACTCAAAATACGTCTAAGGTTTTCACTCAACTCAATTACTTGCCAAATAGACCGAACCATATACTCAACTCTTGTGACTTATCTCTACAAATCAAAAGTCATCTATCTTGAGGATCAACAAGGTCTTTCAAAGGTTGTAATGGAGTTTGGCTCATAGGTTTATAGAACAGAAGGATATGGAATTCAAGAATGAGTTCTAAAACCTAGTAGAGCACCAAATGTAAAGAATTTTCTCGCACTTTACACCTATTGAATTTCTCCACCATTGTGTCACTATTGTGGTTAGATTTCATCTTGTTGGCCTTCACTTCATTCTTTTCGTTAACAACTAACCTGAGATATCAAGCTAGAACATCACAAAGTAACTTTTTTCTTTCTTGCCAATTTTTTTCGTTCTCTTTTTTTCGGCTGTTTTTTTTCAATACAACACAACTAGCTTGATACCCCACACTTATTCCTTTGCATCACCTGTCTCATATATATAGCTCTACTAAGTCCTAAAACAAAGGTAGAGATATAGCTAATCTATGGTTCAAGATTAAGGTTATGCAGATGATGACAAACTGGCTATCATGTAGGCTCAAAGTGGTTAACTAAGGGGTGCACAACTCGTGTACACAAAATATGGGACACGGGCTATATGTGGCCATGGTGGTAGATCCTAAATGCCTTTATCACTTCCTCAATCAGGACATATATTGACTATAAGCTTTGAAAAGTACAAGAGCAAGTTCTAGTAATCTCTAGAGTCCATTAACTTATTTGTGGTAAGCAATTGACACACAACAATGAAAGCATGTATATAACATTTAGGCTCAATTGCTCACAGGTTAAATGAATTTCAATAAAGTTTAAGAATACGCATAAGTTTGTACCATGTTAACTTGTTTCTACATCCACTACGCATTAGCACATGCACCATATATCAAGATTAGCCATAGAAATTCATATTACATAGTCATATGTTTCACTCTTAGTCACAATTAAGAAAATATAATAACATCATGGACTAGTTAAGGGCTTCCTAAGACTCAAAGCAAAAACTAAAAGACTATTTTTATGTTACTTTTCTTGGCACTTTTTACTTTTGTATTTTATTTTTCATATAAGACACTAAAACACCCAAGAAAACAAAGAAAAACATCAAAAACTGATACAAAGCCTCAATGGGTCGAGAGCTTCCTCTCGATGCATCGAGGCATAGTCCCTAGACTTGAACTGACATAACCCTTCGATGGGTCGAAGCATAACTACGATGGATCAAATGGTCGACTCTGGAATTCCTAAAACAGACTCGAAAATTGGAAAACTTAGCATACCCACTTGCAGAATTTATACAGAATTCATTACACATCGGAATCAGCTAAAATTTTATGAGAATAAACTAGACACATGAAAAAACAGTCCCTCAAAATCTCAGAATTTTCCAAGACTTCTAGCTATGTCAAATAAATTACACAAATCAGCATATTGCACAGTTCCGAACTAACACCCTAAAAAATGAAAAATTTATACATAAACGCCAAGGATATGATATAAATCCCACTCCATCCTTGAAATTTTCATTGTCCTCAATGTAAAACAAAACTAAAGTATGCAACACATCAACCAAGTATGGAATGGAACACATAACACATCACAAAACACACTAAACATGGAGAAAAATAACAAAGGAGAAGGGTTAAGAATGTAAATCTGGTTTCCAAAATTCTCCATCAACATGGGTTGCCTCCCAAGTAGCGCTAAGTTTAACGTTATCAGTCAGACGGTGTATACCACTTATTTTATGGGAGAAGGATCTTGTAGGGACAGTTCCTCCTCATCTCCAATCACCGACTCGTAGAAAGGCTTGAGCCTATGGCCATTGACTTTGAATTTTGTATCATTCCTTGGATTCCGAATTTCAACTGCACCATGAGCAAACACATTAAGCACAATAAAAGGTCCACTCCACCTAGATCAAAGCTTACCTGGAAACAACCGTAGACGCGAATTGAATAGCAAAACTTTTTTTCCAACAACAAAAGACTTGCCCTTAATTATCTTATCATGAAAAGTCTTAGTTTTTTCCTTGTAAATCCGACTAGACTTATATCCATTGTTTCGAATCTCATCAAGCTCATTCAACTGTAACTTCCTATGAACACCTGCAACATCAATATCAATGTTAAACTGTTTAATACCCCAATATGCATTATGTTCAAACTTCACCGGAAGATGGCATCCTTTTCCATAGACCATCAAATAAGGGGACATCCAAATCGGTGTCTTGTATGCTATTCTATATGCCTGTAATGCCTCATCCAAGTGTTGACTCCAATCTTTCTGGTAGGTCCAATAGTCTTCTCCAAAATTTGCTTGATTTCTCTATTGGAGACTTCTACTTGCCCACTCGTCTGAGGATGATAAGGTGTTGCCACCTTATGATGAATATTGTATTTCCTGAGTAGAGATGCAAAAGTTGAGTTACAGAAGTGGGAACCTCCATCACTGATGATATACCTAGGAGTGTCAAATCTCACAAACAGTGATTTCAAAAACTTCAAAATAATAGCAGCATCGTTAGTTCGAGTGGCCACTGCTTCCACTCACTTAAAAACATAGTCAACTGTAAGTAGAATATAGACATTTTGTTGGGAGCTAGGAAAATGACCCATAAAATCAATACTCCACACATCAAAGATATCTACAACCAAAATTGGGTGCTGGGGCATTGTTAGGACCATAATTATGTGCATATTATGCTCCTAAAGTTATGCTTATAGCGTGTTTTTTTTATGAATAAAGCATTATTCTCATGACGTTTCATGTTCTTGCTAGGAAATGTGGAGTTGGCTCGGAAATACATTAAATATGAAGAATTAGATACTTATTGGAGAAGACGTATACATTTCTGAGGTCATGAGAGAATTTGGAGCAACTTTGGGAAAATGACGAAATAGGTTCACCGGAAGTCGTTGGAAGTTGCCCGGAAGTCGCTGAAATTTACAAAAGTCGGTCGGCCAAGGTCACATGGAGTCTAGCCCAATGGATGCCCATTCAGCTCATTTATGCTTACCAATTTAATTTGGAGAGAAAGAGAAGAAGTTGGACCACATGATGTCACTAATTTGGAGCTTAACCTTCCATAGCCTAAAATAATGGATCATGGTCTCCCTAATTCAAAGCTAACCCTTAGATCTTCCACCTCCTCTTTTATTATCATCCTAGGGTTGAAATGGAGCCTCCCAACTCAGCCAAATTCGAGCTCCCCTCTCCCCACTCACACAACTCACTTCATTTTTAGATTTCTCATAGGTTTACACTCTCTCTAGACCCCTTATCCATAAACCAACCCCCTAGCACTCTCTCCTACCTCTCATCCTCCCTTTCTAGGCCAAAATATCTCCATAACCACCACTACTAGAAAATTTGGTCTTCCCTCTCTTGGGTAAAGTCAAACATCTTCACCACATATCCACCACTTTGGCTTAGTTTGAGTATTATGGTTTGGCTAAGCTTTTAGAGTTAAAAGGAGTGGGAAGTAATCCCTCTTCCCTTTGATTCTTAAAATATTAAAGATTTATCTTACCTTCTCTTGAAGACTTGGTGCTTGCTGAAGACAAGAAGTGGAGCTGGAAGGCTTGAAGTCACTTGGTGAAGCTTTGGTTAGGGGACCATTGGTTATTTCTAATCTCTTCCTACTTTAAGCATGTATCAACTCTTGTATTTAGTTATGTATAGTGAGTAGTTTTATTTGGGAGGCTAAGGTTCTTCTAGGGCTAGAACCCTAGCCATATGATGAACAAATGATGTCTTGGATTATGTATGATTTATGATTTTAGTGTATGTTATGTGATTGTGCGTTGCGAATGAGCAATTGTATGTTTGTGGATGTTTATTGTGCTTGAGCTTCATGTCTAGTTTTACTTATGCATGTGTTGACCCTAGCTAAGTTAATGTATGTGTAAAGAGACTAAAAATAGACCTTAATTGAATTAGCTACTCACTTAAGGCTAGATGAGCATGTAAACATGATTAGGGTATTTTCTAAGAGGTTTACCTTGAGACTTGGTTACCTTAGCACCTAGCATGGACCAAAGCTTCTTTGAGTCTTAATAGACTTGGAGGACTCTAGTCAAGCACACATTAAATCCAAACGGTTATTGTGGCTAATAGTAGACTCACTTGACTCGTAACCCAATAGGTGCGAGTTGGGGGAACCACATAGACTTTCTCTCGGATTCTCCAATAGAGATTCGAGAAGGGGAAACCTTCCACATATATCACACGGTATGCTTGTTGACTTCACAACATGACATATGATCAAGATACAAGCCCAAAATGGCTTGGGTCTTGGTTCCAATTCCGAAATACTTCAATGTTGGGCTCAAGTCATCTAGAGTTCAAAATGACCTAGGAACTTGGGTTCAAAACCAAACGTGACCCAAAAGGTCATGATTTGGACATTAACTTGTGTGAAAGGACTTTAATCTATTGCATAAACTGAGATATTGTTTGATGCATCATATAGTTAGTGGGGATTTCCCTAGTCGACCATCTTTCCTTATATTGAATTCGTGTTATTTTAACTTTCACATTTTAGTGTAATCAAATCAACCAATCAACTTCATTAATCACTCGTCATAATTTCACCATCCCTTGCAATGCTAAGTCTCTAAAGGACTTAGTGGTGTGAGATTCATTTCCACCTTTTATTTTAGTCTTCGTGTCAAGTTGTGTCTAGTTAATCGTAGTCTTCGTGCTAAACATTGTGAGCTAAGGAGTCTAAGTGCTTAATCCTCATGGGTACGACACTCAACTTCCTATATTTATACTAAAACTTGACCTCGTGCACTTGCGATTGAAGAACTCTTTGTACTTATGAGCTAGTCAATAGTTCATAAGTTTAAGGGGTACAAAACCTTCAACAAGCATCTAATCTCTAGGACCTAAGTTACCTGTGAGTTGACATCTAGCACATGATTTACAAAACTCATGTGCATCCTTAAACAATATTGGCCAAAAGAAACCACTTTCAAGTACTTTCAATGCAGTCTTCTTACCAGCAAAGTGGCATCCACCTATATGTGAGTGACAAAAAGATAATATAGATTGAAATTAAATTTGAGGAACACACCTTCTTATCAAATAATCTTGGCAATGTTTCCATAGATACGGTTCATCCCACATATAGTATTTTGTTCTCTTCACCAACTTGTCCTTCTAAGCTCTATTGTAGTCACTTGGTATTCTTCCTGAAACAAGAAAGTTAACAATATCTACATACCAAGGCTCAAAAGCATTGAGAGGAAAAATTTGCTTATCCGAAAAACTGTCATGTAGAGGTAAAGAGTCCTCCTCTGTGTTGGATCTATGTGTGATCTTGCTCAGGTGATCTACCACCACATTCTCGGTGCCTTTCTTGTTTTTGATCTCACTATCAAACTCCTGAAGTAGTAGCATCCAGCGAATCAACTTGGGCTTTACATCCTGTTTAGTCATTAAGTACCTCAAAGCAGCATGGTCAGAGTAAATAATCACTTTAGTTCCTAACAAGTAAGGCCTAATTTTTTCCAAAGCAAATACCACAGCTAAGAGTTCATTTTCAGTAGTTGAATAATTCAACTGTGCATCATTCAAAGTCCTGGAAGCATAATTGATGACATGGGGCAACTTAGCTGGACGTTGACCCAAAACAGCACCAACTGCATAATCAGATGCATCACACATCAATTCAAAAGGTAAATTCCAATCGGGTGCATGTATGATGGGAGCAGAGAAGCTCCTTGAGTTTGTTGAATACCTTCAAGCACTCATTGGTGACGTGGAAAGCTACATCCTTTTGGAGTAATGCACACAATGGTCTGGATATCTTGAAAAAATCTTTGATAAACCTGTGATAAAATCTTGCATGTCCAAGAAAAGACCTCACCTCCTTCACAATAGAAGGAGGGGGTAAACTACACACAATATTAACCTTAGTTTTATCAACCTCAATACCTTTAGCAGATACTGCATGTCCCAAAACTATACCTTGTTCTACCATAAAGTGACATTATTTCTAATTCAAAACAAGGTTAGTCTCAACAAAACATTTCAAAATCATGGATAAATGATACACATGTCAAAAGAATCACCAAAAACTGAAAAATCATTCATGAATACCTCAATAATTTTCTCAACCATGTCTGAAAATATGCTCATCATGCATTTCTGAAATGTTGTTGGGGCATTGCACAAACCAAAAGGCATCCGTCTGTAGGCAAAGGTGCCAAACGGACACGTGAAGGTGGTCTTCTCTTAATCATCTCTACGAATGGCAATCTGATTATAGTCAGAATAACCATCCAAGAAGTAGTAGAAAGCATGACATGCAAGACACTCCAACATCTGATCAATAAAGGGTAAGAAAAAGTGATCATTACATGTGGTTGCATTTAATTTGCAGTAGTCAATGCAAAATCTCCATCCAGATTGAGTTCTTTGGGGCACCATTACATTCTCATCATTCTTCACAACTGTGATGCCAGAATGCTTTGGAACAACCTGCATAGGACTCACCCATTTACTATTAGAAATAGCATAAATGATAAATGCGTCCCAAAGTTTGATGACTTCCTTCTTCACAACATCCATCATTGGAGGGTTAAGCCTTTGTTCAGCTTCCCTTATGGGTTTAGCTCCCTCCTCAAGATATATTCTATGAGTGCAAAGAGTAGGACAAATGCTCTTGATATTCGTTATGGTTCATCCAATTGCTTCCTTATATTCCCTAAGAACAGTTAATAATTTCTCTTCCTGTAATTGGGTTAGTTTTGAAGAAATAATAACTGGTAAAGTGTCACCAGCTTCCAAGAATGCATACTTTAAATGCTCAGGTAACAGTTTAAGCTCAAGTTTAGGGGATACCTTAATAGAGGGATGAAGAGCTTTGTCAGAGACCGGTAACGAAATGGGTTTAAGACCCTTACCTTTTGGCACAAATGGTCTAGACTCCAGTTCAACAATTTCTTCATAAAATTCCTTCTCCATGGCTATGTTATGAGTGGACTCAATCCTCAAACACTCATCATTATCCTCCCACCCCACACTTGAAGGTTTGTATCCCAGTAAGATTTGATCATTCTCGACCTGTCGACATGGGGCTGGTGGGATGGTTTTTCCTCTAAACTCTAAAGCTTTCTACAAGGCATCTTCCTCCATCGAATATTGAATGTATTCCTGCATGAAACTATCAAACGCGTCAACTAAATAACAAGAATAGTCACTAGCATTACCTGGATGTTTCATGGTTTTGAAGATGTTGAAGCCAATCTTTCTATCATCAACCCTCATGGTGAGAGTTCCCTCATAACAGTTAATCTTTGTCCGAGTTGTCCTCAAGAATGGACGACCAAGAATCAATGGAGATCAGAGGGCATTAACTCTCTTTCCATCTCCAAGATGAAGAAATCTGCTGGAAAGATCATGTGACCTACTTGCACTAAAACATCATCAACAACACCTAGTGGATAGCAACTAGATCTGTCAGCCAATATAATAGTTACCAGAGTGGGTTGCAATTTTTGAGCTAGGTTCAGTTTATTATAAACATAATAAGGCATCAAAATAATAGAAGCACCTAAATCTAATAAAGCACCAAAAAACCTGTTATCTCCAACAATGCAAGGAACTGTAAAACAACTTGGATCCTCCATCTTGGGAGGTAGCTTCCTTTATAGCACCGCAAATACTTTTTCACTCAAAGCTACCATTTTAGTAGGCCTATACTTCTTCTTAGTTGTACAAAGTTTTTTGAGAAACTTTGTATATTGTGGAATTTGCTTGAGTGCTTCAAGTAGAGGAATGTTTACTTGAACCTTCCTAAATATCTCCAGTATATCATTGACCTTGTCCTCCTTCTCTTATTTCTTTAACCTGTTTGAAAAAGGAACGGGAATATCAGTGGAAGAAGAAGGTCTAGAAGATACCTGATTATGTTTTGAGTTAGTCTGAACAGTGCCTTTCGATGGGTTGAGAGCTTTCTCTTGATGCATCGAGGCTTGTCCCCTGGAATGCTCATCTCTCTGGTCTACTTTCAATGCATCGAAGCTTTTGTCTCGATGCATTGAAGAATCGTCCCTGGACTAATCTTCTGTTCGGAGGAATGTCGATGCATCCAAAGAAAGTTCTCGATGCATCGAAGGAATGTCCCTCGACTTCCTCGGCTAATCTTTCGATGCATCGAGCCTTTGGCCTTCGATGCATCAAAGATGATTCCCTGGAATGCCAAATTCAGGTTCCTGAACTTCTTTGGACGGGGTGTCAAATACAATTCGCTGAAGCAACGGTTCCTCCAATGCTTGCGATCAATTTATAGGCTCGGGAACTTGCTCTAACACCTTCCCATTCCTCAGCTCCAAAGTTCGGCCGAGTCAAAATTTGTTGCACGTGGCTCATCTGTCGCTCAAGAAACTTAACGGATTTCCCATGTTGCTGACTCATGGTCTTAACCTCTTGACTGAGCGGGTTTACATCAACATTTGTCCCCTCTAGCATCTTCTTATTATCCAACATCATCTAGTGAAGAAATGCTTCTATGCCTGAAGTACATGTGGATGTCTGAATTTGTGGAATAGAAGCTCGATACTGTTGTTGAGTTACTTGCCTCTGATTGTATTGTTGTCCATCTCCTCTAGGTGGTCTTGGTGCAAATCTAGGTGGATTAGATGGAGGGTTTAGCACATTGTTGCTCATATAGCTCAAAAGTGGATGATCCCTATTTCCTCCAAAAAATTTGAATTATCTCCCAGCAAATTCACATCCTCTTCCTCCTCTTCTACTCTAAACATAGGATAGTCTTTAGCTAGATGATTTGTTTCAAAATATATGGTGTATACTACCTAAGTTGCCGGCCACCACCGTTTTGTTCTTATCAACCTTCAAGGAGCTAGCAATCAAGGCTATGTCATTCTCCATAGAGCTCAACCTCTTCTCCAGGGCTCCATCAATTGCAACAGCATTCAAAGATTTCCTGCTAGCACCCATGGATCTATCTCTGGACTGAAATTGTCTGGAG
Organism: Geum urbanum; assembly: GCA_946800695.1. Classification (NCBI taxonomy): domain Eukaryota; kingdom Viridiplantae; phylum Streptophyta; class Magnoliopsida; order Rosales; family Rosaceae; genus Geum; species Geum urbanum. Next base: position 9,719,992 of record OX326997.1, read on the forward strand.
TTCTCTTCTTGATTTTCCACAATTGCCTTAGCTTCTTCTCCGGTCAGATTCCACTAATTACCCCTAGTAGTTGCATCAAGTTTCTGTCTATTAAATTAATCCAGTCATTCATAGAAGAACTCCATCTGAGTATTGATGTCAAACTTGCGGTGAGGGCATTGTTGAAGGAGGCCCTTGAATTGACTTCATACTTCATGTAATTCATCCTCATCATTTTTCCTGAATGTGCTAATCTGCTTCTTCAAATTTTTGGTGCGAGATGCAGAATAGAATTCCTTCATCAAGGCAGTAGCCATCTTTGGCCATGTATCCATCGAATTGGAAGTCAATGAGTTGAACCATGTCTTTGCTTGCTCTTTCAAAGAGAATGAGAATAAGAGGAGCTTGACAGTATCTTCCTCAACATTATGTGACTTTTGTATCCTACACAGTGATGTAAACTCATTCAGATGGTCTTGAGGGTCCTCAGACGGAGTGCCTCTGAAGTGCGGAAAAATTGAGATGAGAGATGGAGGTGTTGAATAAGTTCCCAAATTTGCTGGCAACACAATTGGTGAATCAACTGCCTCTGTACCCGGAGTGAACGATTCCCTGAGTTTTTGGTTATTGACCATTGGTGGTGGTGATGGTAGTGCGGGAATGAACTGATCTTCCTGTTCTTCAACCTCTGGCTCAGACTCAGAATGTATCTCGGGCTCAGAATTTTCACCACCAATGTTACTCGTGCTCGTCAGTAGTCTCTTTAGTTTTTAGTTATGCTTTGTTGATTTCTCAATCTCTGGATCAAGTAACAATTGGTCAAAGCTTGTAGAGTGATGAGTACGCATGCAATAAGCTCTTGCACATAGTAACAAATGTAAGATTCAAAATATAAAAAAAACTAAACAAAAACCAAAAACAAAAGACACTATTAAGACTTAGAATTAAAACAATCCTCGGCAACGACGCCAAAATTTGATAGGCGCAAAAGCACCTTCAAAGATACCCTATTTATATGAAAACTATATCAATGTAGTTTAATGCAAAATAGGGGTCATTACCCACAGATGATTGGTGAAACTAAGACTCAAGAACACAAGAAACACAAAAAGACGTAAAAGCCAGAAACCTGACAGACTCAACCACTGGACACTAACTAATTTTAGAACCTATTCTAGACTAAACCAAATACTACAAAAATTTAACACAATAAACTAGACTCAGTGACGGACTACCACACAAAATTTTTAAGGGTGTTCGGACTTGATTTGGTTGCCTAAATAATTCAGCAAATCTACAGCTAATGCAGAAAAACGTAAATTTCAGTAAAGTAAAACTAATGGAAATCAGATAAAGATGAATGTTAGGAACTTCTCTCCACCCTAAATATATTTGATCTACCCCAATCCTGACTTTAACAACAATGGATGAATATTTCCCACGTATGAGCTATGATTAAGACATCCTACGTATTACGCTCTCTTACTTGGCATGTTATCCGGATTGATTACCTTGCTTAACTTGATCTTAAACTAGGAGACATGGTACTATAATGGGTCCAAATATACCTAACCTAAGTCATTAAGATTCATAGAGTGTCTAAGAAACAACAAGACTTCAAGAGCTACTATGATGGGTGCTCTTTCATCACTAAGGTCTTATTCATACATGAGCCTGTCTTATCTCTAATGAACATGCAATGATATGATGATCATGTACACATTCTAGATACCAGATACTCTACATGCATCAAAGTGTCGACCCAAGAAAACATATAGTAAAAATCATCAATGATATAACAGTGGATAAAACTCATCCAATAATTATTAAAATCACAAGGGGTTTAAAATCAAAACATATTCAGGGCTTCGATCAATGCCTAACTAGGGAAGTTTAGCTACTCATAGTCATGAGAATACAATAGAAAAACATGATGGTGAATGAAGAATTAAACCAAAACCCTAAAACCCTTGACAGGATTTCTTCGATGGGTCGAAGATAAATCTTTGATGGATCAAACACTGACGGCTAGGAATTCCTGGCTGCTGCTTCTTTCTCCTTCTTTAGCTCTTTCTCTCAAAATTCAACAACCCCAAATGGATATTCAAAATATGCTTATATATGTGTGACCTTGAGCCTCTCCTTATCATCATAGGATTGAGTCACCGCTACATGGACTTGTCACATCACCAATCCTTATTGGAATATAATTCTCCTTTTATTGCTTCTTTTTGTATTTTTCTCCAAATAACCTAAATAAACAAAAATATAATTAATTACTGAAAACTAAATAAATAAACCAAGTATTTTTAGAATAATTAAGCACAAGAGAGTTGCATATTTATGCAACTATCAATACATACCTCAGCTTTTCCTTGCGTGAAGACACTAGTAAAATAGATTTGTTTTTTTTAAGGCTAAAGCGCGAAGTAATATATTGATCAATGCAATATACATAGTACACCATCAATGATATATAGTAGACGCCTAATGGGTACGAGATAAAATATTATTGCTAAGCTAACCAAGAGAAAACTCCCCAAATCAATTCACGACCATCGTAATCGAAATGAAGCATGCATAGTAACTGAGAACCCTGCCACGCAAAAACTAGGGAAACACCAACACGGATAAACGTTAATCAAGGTAATGCTCGCCTAAACTTACTCAAAGACCTACCATATAAATGCCCCCTAGAGTCTTGTTCACCCTGCGCTAACATTTCACTACCTACATCGCTTGTAGTTGGTGATTCCACTAGTAAAATGGACATAGCCTAAGTAACCAAGACCCAACATTGTAGAAGGGACATGACCCCCAACTGCGTGACCTTACTAGATCGACCTGGATCCCATACTCCGCTGCCAAACCATCTCGAGCCTCCAATGCAAAACTCAATGAAAAGCCTTTGCCCCCAATTACAATTCTAGACCCAGTCTTTAACAAAGGCAGGCAAGGACCAAAGAATATGGACCAACCCAACTAGGGTTTCAGAATTTATCCAAGATACCCAGGGCCCAAACCCAACCCTGGTAGAGAGCACATAATATGCTCCCTTCCTCGCACCCGATTGCCCCGACTTCTGAACAAGTTGGGTACTCTTTGAGACTCTCTAGCCATACCTACCACATCGAGAAGCCCAAGATTCCTAGATGCCACTATCTCTGAAGTACACCATCGCAACTCGTCGCTCTCAGCTTGCTGACTCCGGCCTGGTGGACCAAAACATTGCCACCTGAACCTAACTCCTTCATAGGCCAACCACCACTGGCCACCAATCATTGCCCTCTTTCAGTCTAGTGTGAGCTAGTCATACGAACCCGACATGACCACCATCAAATAGTCGAGGCAATGCCCAAGGAACAGCCTCAAGGGAAAGGTGGCTTCGCTCTGGTGTGAACTGAAGAAGCCAGATGGAGAGAGGCCGTGGTGCTACTGTGTCGGGGACAACCTCAGATTGCATTGACGGAGGTCAAAAGAGGCGACCTCTAAAACCCTAGAAGAGAGCACTCTCACTCTCACCCACATTGTTCTATTTGACAATATTATTTTGTTTGGAATGAAATGTAAAATTCACTGGTAAAATAGTTTTGTTTGAATCATCATAAAATCAATTTATATTATCTAAATTATTATTTAGAAAAATATTGATTTAGAGTAATTAACTGTCCAAAATGAATATTTAGAAATTTGAAACACGGAAATAAAATTGAATGGTAGTTTTGTTTGCCAAAGAAACAAACAACAATGGATTTTTTTCTCATTTGTAAATCATCCTAATCAAGTGGCATTGGCCCTGAAAGTGTCATTCTGTGGTATGTGACTGGCAACAACTCTGTTCTCAATTCTCATCAACTTGAATTAAATCAAAAGCTAGTGTGAAACTGAAACCGATCCAACATCTACAGATCATCTATAGCGAATGGTCAAGCATGTGAATTTGAGATACATGGTGCCTTTCATTTTCACACGTGCTTTGATATTTCTTGACTTTTGCTCTAAAAATATTATCGTATATATGTTGGTTTCTGTTTGAATGGTTAGCTTAACAATCCATACATGTTTTCCTTTCTGGGTCAAACAACAACTTGATTAAAAAACCAGGGAAAAAGGTAGTTGCAGAAGAAAAATATTTCACTGTGGATTTGGTTTGAAGAAGAAAAGAAAAACGGATTAAATGTTCGGGATAAAACGGTGAAGGTGTTGTATAAGTGAAATGTCAATTAAGCTATCTTCTTCTTCTTCTTCCCAGCTCATTTTTTGAGAAGGTTGAGTAGTCTTCTTCTAAACACTAGTCCTAGTCCAACTGGCGAGGTCCCACTTTTTAATTACTAAATTTTACTTGAATAAACTTCTGGCAGAGACTCCACCATTAGGCTCTGGACCAAGAGCAATAGCAAAAAGCCATAAACAAGTGAACATCTCTTATTAGGCTCTCTGAGAAAAGAGAGCAAAACCCATCAATCACCATGAACAAGGGAAGCCTAGGCTCTAAGCTCAAGCTCACTCTCCCTCCACCTGATGAAGTTTCTATCAAAAAGTTCCTGTAAGTTTCTCTCTTTCTTTCTTTGTATTGCTATGTGTTTGTGTATTGTATTTGATTGAGTTTGGTGATGGTTTCTGTTTTTGTAGGACTCAGAGTGGTACGTTTATGGATGGGGATCTGCTGGTTAATAGGGAAGGGGTTCGGATCGTCTCTAAGAGAGAAGTTGAAGTTGTGAGATATTCAAAGCTCAAAGCTTTTACTTTTTCCAGCAATCGCATTGCCGTGTTGTTTCATATGTGATTGTTAGAATTGAACTGGTTGGGCATTGGCATAGTTGGTTTCGCTTTACACAATGCTCTTGTGCTGTAGGATTGTCAAAGTTCAAATCTTTATATTTTCTCCCAGCAGTCATTTCACTTTTGTTTAGGAAATGTTTGTTACGACTGAATTTGTAATGCATTTCGGAATTAGATTAATGGGTTTTACATATTACTCAGGCTCATGCATGATCTCTAATTTATAAGCGGTAGAGTTTTCAAAGTTCAAGTCTTTTTGCTTACTTATTACTCAAGCTCATGCACTCTGAGTGTTTTGACTCTGACTTTCATTTGCAAAGGAGGGATTTTGAAGTGTTTCCTTTTTGGTGTTGTTAATGGAATGAAATGGCCAGCCACAACCTATTCAAGCAGCAGACAATCAGATGATTTTAGCAGATCTTTATGTAGTTAAAGTCATTGGAAAAGGAAATGGTGGGGTTGTGCAACTGGTTCAGCACAAATGGACTGGACAGTTTTTTGCATTGAAGGTATCACACACATGACCCTTCTATTTGAATATTTTTCCCTTCAGTTGTTATAGTCAAATAAGATTTCCTGTTATGAACAAGATACTTTAATTCCTCAGCTCAAATAAAGTTTGAGATCTTATGGTATAAACTGCAATTTATGTGGTACAGTAGTAAAGTGAAGCTATATAAATGTATATTCTCTACCTGAAAATCAGATGGAGCTTTGACAATATGCCTGGCACTGGTTGTTTTGTATAAGATACGACCACTCATTGTTTCTGTTGCTTTAGCGGTGTTCTTACGCATTACTCTCTATCAGGTAATCCAAATGAATATTCAGGAGTCTATTCGCAAGCAGATTGCACAAGAATTGAAAATTAATCAATGTTCGCAATGCCCATATATTGTTGTATGTTATCGGTCCTTCTATGATAATGGTTGCATTTCAATCATCCTAGAGTACATGGATGGTGGGTCTTTAACAGATTTGTTGAGAAAAGTCAGATCAATTCCAGAGCCATATATTGCTGCCATGTGTAAGCAGGTAATCTCACCTAACAATCCTAACACTAGTGCATATTACTGAATACACCTCCAGCCAAAAATAAATGTACAAGTTTAACTCAAATGTCTTGTTTATTGTGTATTTGGGATAAATGTCAAGTAATAATCATGACAAGTTACCCTTATTGATTCAGGTGTTGCGTGGTCTGTTGTATCTTCATCATGAAAAACACATAATTCACAGGGACTTCAAGCCCTCGAACTTGTTGATTAATCATAGAGGAGAAATCAAGATCACTGACTTTGGTGTGAGTGCAATAAAGGCGAACACCTCTGAACAGGCAAATACTTTTGTTGGCACATATAACTATATGTCGGTGAGTGACTTAATTATATAGCATCAGTAAGATAGTTATTTCTCTTCTGTTCATGGCTATTGGGTATGGGCTTATTCTTCTCTCAGGGAACTGACAGTATCTCGTCAATTTGTTTTGTAGCCAGAGAGAATACAAGGTCACAGCTATAGCTACAAAAGTGACATTTGGAGCTTGGGCTTAGTACTACTGGAATGCGCGACAGGTAAATTCCCATACACACCACCAGATCAAAGTGAGGGATGGGAAAACTTTTTTGAGCTTATGAGTGCCGTTGTTGACCTGCCGCCACCTTGTGCACCTTCCGATCAGTTTTCTTCAGAGTTCTGCTCGTTTATTTCTGCATGGTAAGGATTATTTTGCTGCTTAAATACTTAGTGGGTGATCTTCTGAAATGACTACTTGGTGCAACTGTTTGAAAAAATCAGAAAGATGCTCCAAGTAGTCATGCATTGCGTCCTTTTTCTCCCATTAACGACCCATAGTAGCATTGTAGATTTGTAGGGCAAGTGCATCGCATTGTCTGTGACTCCGTGGCCGTATTTATTTCTAAGTGAGACCTATCTTATCCTACAGAGTTCTTGAGTTCCCTATAACATGTATCTGTCTCTGTGTCTCTAGTTGATACTATAGGTTCTGTCTGTATTATCTGTTGATGGGATTGCTGTTTTGACTTTTCTGATATTCATTTTGTCTCTATTTATCTTGTAAATTTTCTCCTATTTTCCAAAAATGCTTTGGGTTACTAAATCGAAATCATTTCTTCCTCCTTTTCAGTGTTCAGAAAGATCCTAAGAAAAGATTGTCCGCACATGATCTCCTAGTAAGACATATGAAACTCTTAGTCTTTTTGAGTGTTCACTGTACAAGTTAGCAGAATGTTGTGGCAGTGTACCAATCTGGTTTCCTTACTGTTTCTTTTTTTCATTTGTGTTCAGGAGCATCCCTTCATCAGCATGTACGACGACTTGAATATTGACCTTTCCTCTTACTTCACTGAAGCAGGATCTCCACTTGCAACCTTTTAAACCGATCTGGTATGTTCAAGTCTTGAGCTAACTTGATATCTTGGATTCAGTATGAACATGGAATACATGATAACGAATTTCTAGCTTTTCCATAGCAGTCTCATACGAGTTTTTTTTTTTTCTGTAATCCATGTATACATTATACTTTAATCTAGTCCTTTTTCAAGAGTTCCTTTCTGTGAAATGATTGAAGCATTATCTGGCTTCTATAAAGCCGTAGAGAAGAGTCTCAAAATACTACTTTGCAGAATCAGGGAATGATTTGATCATAAGATGAGACCTCTTCTCTCAGTGATCCCATTCTATGGATGGCGATGGCCTAGCTGTAAGGGACTACCATCTGATGCCCAAGAATCAAAAGCTTTGCCGAAGGCCAGGACCAATATTAGCTGTTTGTCACTTTTTCCATTATTAGCTCCCTTGGTAACGTGAGGCTAGTTTGTAATTGACATATTTTTTAGTAATGTATGGAGTGTTAAATTTATGACTACTTTCTAACTAGTTACTTCTTGAAGCAACAACAGCATAAAGATGATAACTGAGAAAGAGAGTGGTACCCTGTTTTGAAATTAGTAATTGCCAACCAATTTTGTTTCTCTTTTGTAGTCATTGTGACTTCAAAGCAAAAGAAATCAAAGATGGATTTACAAGTGAATACAAATTGGTAGTTCTATACATTGTTAAGCCAACCTTAGAATTTCGAAGTGGGATGTTACATCAAAATTTGAGGCGATAGCTGATGAACACAGGACAATAAGGAAAAGGAGGACAATAAGGATTGAACATATATCTGGTTTATGGCTTTATGCACCGTTTGATTATACTGACGAACAAAATCAAAAAGGTAAACCAAAATCTTAATTACGGCTATACTTTCTTGACGCAGAAGATTTCACGACCATACTCACCCCAGGTGAAAAACTACTGGGCTGAGTGAGCCACATTAGTGATTATGATCATCCTGTAATGTAATAATATACTGGTAAATTTCTGTGGATTGCCCTGTCTGATCCAAGTTAAGTTTTTCTCTTAAACTTCCTTGAAGCTTTCAAGTCTACCACAACCACAGTGATGTTGTCTTTGCTGCCCTTTTGGATTGCAAGCCTTGAGAGGTACACTGCTGCAGCTTCGGCTGCAGGATCAGCTCCCTCACCCCTTTCAACTGTATCACCATACTTCTTATGCCAGACGAGGATCCGCCTCCGCGCAATGTCACAGGCCTCCTCATTTGTTATTACATCCCATAACCCGTCGCTGGCTAGGACTAGCAACTCGTCTTCCTTCTCTCGAGAAACAAACGTGATCTCTGGATCCGGTATGATGGATGGTTTCAAGTATCTGTCACCTGAGAATTATATTCAATATGTTCATCAGCATGAGTAACTCAAACTCCAAAGTGAAAGCAAACATAAAGTATGTAGCGATTTCAGTACCTATGGACCTTGACATGGCAAGAACACCAAAAACACGAGAACCGTCCCACTGAATAACCTTGCCTCCTGCAGCCTCAATTCTTTCATATTCATCATCTCTATCTGGCTAAAACATCCAAACAAAGATAATCAGTCATGAGCTGCAAAGAAATTTTCAATGATCTCATTAAAAGATATAGACGCATAAGAACCTTACTTTGTGATCTACTGACAGGGGCATCGCCGCTCTGCCGCGATACAATACTGCTCTCGAATCACCACAGTTGGCAACTATAACATGTGTTGGACAAACAACGGCGACTACAGCAGTAGAGCCTACAGTTTCAGGAGCAAGAGGTGTAAGACAAGCCTCGCTAGTGTTGTTGCTTGAAGTGCGTTTGGAAGCTCCTCCAACCTCAGTATCAACTTTTAGGAAGCAATTGGTGAAGGCCTCCTTCCAGTGCTCCTGCCAAGACTCCCCAGTACTATCATTCAAACCTGCTTTGGCAATCTCCATCTCCTCAACCAAAGCGGAATGAAGACGTTCGCGACAGTAATTAGCAACCTAGTTGAAGAATAAATATTAGTACTCGAGTATGTAAAAAACCCAACTTGAAAAATTCATCAATATTCTAAACATAAAAATAAAATCTTTTAAGTATCTACCTGAGAACCACCATGTCCATCATAAACTCCAAAGAAATGGGCAGATAAGTGACTCGGATTTTGATCCATCACATCATGATCATCCTTAAACATTTGAACAGGAACCTGCAGAAACCTTGGCACAACTGCAACATCATCCTCCATTTCTGGTCTCCCTCCAATGATTGATATGTAACCCCAAAAGGGTGCACGATCCAAATCGAAAACCTTGGCACTAGAGCTTGTTCTACAGATTTTCTTTGACGGATTCACCGAGGTGGTGGGTGCTTCACAAGTCTCTGATCCCTTGCATATCTCATCCACATCATCAGCCGGAGACTTGAAGCATGAATTAGTAGCCAAAACCTGGTTGCACAAGGGCATGAACTTGCTTTCATTACTCCCCCAGTTAATGGTTTCACCCCTAGAAATCAGATCTCTACTTTCATCCTGGGGAATCTTGCCTCTGTAACTCTGACTTCCACAGGACATGGACTCACACAAGGTTGAAGTAGCAGTTGACATGAGATTGAGACCAGTGATTTCCATCTGGGTTTTCACTGATGATTCCTCATGAATCAAACTCCCTAGCCTATATGGAACTGCAATCGCTTGAGCTATGTCTTCCATAGATTTAACTAAAACCTCCCAAACCCTTATAAAACACTAATAGAGACTCCTCAAAGAATCAAACACAAATAAAAAGAACCAAGTTCTTCCTCTCAGCAAGGAATCAATGTTCCTATTATCTGAGACACATAGAAGAAACACGTCCTAAGATGCCTGGGATGGATATGGGAAACTGAATCTGATGCTTGTAAATTAAAGAATATGCTGAAACTAAATGTTATAAATAGAAGTATAAATTAAAGCTTCTGGATTCTGATCTCTCTGGACTACTCTATATCATCCACAGAAGAGGATAAGAACCAAATTAAGTCTTCTTCTTTATGTGATCCCTTGACACTTTTTCACCAACCTAAGTGATGCATAGGAAAGAGAAAACCAATAGACATGAAACTTGGCCAAACACAAGCAAATGCAGAGAAACCCAGAAAAGGAAAAGTCACACTGAGAAACTTGGATTCCCTGGATCAGAGGCAACTCATTTCAGCCTCTTGAGACTTTTGGGAGGGTTTTCCCTCTTTCAACTAAAGCTTTCCCATTTCAACCAAACCAACTCCAGCCAGCTAATCAAAAACAGAAGAGAAAAGGCAGCACTTTATGTCTCTCAGCTTCTCTCACAATGTTATGCTCATACCATAAAAATGGAGCAGACAAAGAAACAAAGTGAATAGAGTTTTTGCTCAGCTCTCAAGGTACTTAAGCTGCATGCAAACTATAGCAAGCAAGCAGAAGTAGAAGAAGAACAAATTAAAGAAGGAGAAGAAGACGAGGCCAAGAAGGAAGCTGGAAAAATGAAATTAGAAAGAACACGTGTTCAAGATTTAAGAGAGAAGGGAAATTAAACAAAGCAAGGCATCTACACCCGTTATCAACTAAATAATTATAGGAAAAAGTTTAATAAAAATATCCTAAGATACAAGAATAATATCTTGCAGAAAGTGATTCGTAACACTCTTGATCACCTACATAAATATAAACAGAATGGAAGACAAAAAAAGGGATATTGCATAGACTATTCCGAGGAATTTTCTGTAGTATACTCGTATGCTATTTTATTTTCGGATCCTACATTCACCATACAATTTTCTTGAATTCCAAAACAAAATAACTAAGCACAACAAGATCTGCCTTTGTTGCAAGAAATGTGCTCCTGTCACTAGGTTTGGTTCTGAAATCAAAATTCCTCTCTTTCCGATAGAATACAAAGATATATTCTTCTTATTATTATTGTATTAAGAATGTCAGTCGGATATTTGTTCTTTCAAAATTTTAATGGTGATTTTATAAACGTATAACAAACTTTTATTTGAACAATTATATTGGTTGAGATAGCAAAATTTCTAAAAGTTACATTCCTTATCAACGGTCTATATCATCTATTCGATGATTGAAATTTACATTTTTCATGTCTAGAAGAATAAAGAATGAATCTGTCTAATTGATTAGTAACTCAATGTTGAGTATGGATGAATGAAATATTCTAACATAATTTTCGACATTTATAGATCAGTGGACGCGAAAAGCTTTGAACAACATATAAAAAAAATTCAGCTGTTAATTTCTATTATACTTAATTAGATTTTTTTTTTTTTTTTGCTAAGAATACTTAATTAGTTTTGATTTGCTCCCAAAGATCCTTTTTTATGTATTGGGAGGTTTGACTACGATAAACAAAAGGAGTTGTGAAACCTAACCAACCGTCCAAGAAGGACTGACTGACTGTAAACCTGTCACGTCACTTCACGAGTATGAAAATGAAAATGTCGGTTAAAAGGGAGGGAGAGAGGGGTGGCAGGCAATAGGGCAATAAGTCAGTCATGGTGTGTCATTCACTTCTTGATTGGTGTGTCATTTTATTTCTATTTAATTTTTATTAATCATTGAAATGACGTGGAAGTATATACAGTCATCAATCAAACATGACTCTGATAGTGTGAAAGTATATACAATTGAGATTAAGAGTGTCATGTGGCAATTGAGTCAGGTCAGGAAGTTAGAAGTGTCTCAGAACATCCGCACCCATAAGCAAAGCAAGAGCAAAATTTTCTTGAAGTAAAGCAAATCCTTTATTTGCTCTAGCAAAACGAATTTTGCACACACCCATCAACCTTTTGTTAGGGCAATTCATTTTCAACATATTGTAAAAAGTTAAAAAAAATTATTTACCACATTGATTTACGACCAATAACAATTTGACACGTGTCGTTATCGACTTAATAATTATACAAGATTTTCGGCTAATAAAAAAGTGACACGTGTCATTATCGGCAAAATAATTGGACTAAATTTTCGGTAAGATTTTCGACCAATGATGATATAACATGTGTCGCTACGAGATAGCGTCGTCGATAAAATAATTTGACTAGATTTCCGGTAAGATTTTTGACCAATGACGAAGCGACATGTGTCACTACGAGATAGCATTGTCAAAAAAATAATTGAACCAGATTTCCGGTAAGATTTTCGCCGAAGGTACAGGATGAGCAGAAACTTATGCAAAACCCATCGAGAACTTTTCGAGTTTATGATGGGCGGGTGGATGCACAAGGGAATCAGATTTCTTTTGAGCCAATTGCTAGAGATGAAGCCAATATACAATGGTTTCACGATCGTGTTTCCGATCTCGAATCCGTCTCCATCCATAGAGAGCTACAGATGGTGAAGCACAATTGGAGGTTGAAAACTGGTGAAATACTCTAAATATGTGAGTTTCAATTTTATTATGTATTTTCATTAAGAGTGTGTTTAATTTTAGTATGTGTTTTAAGTTGATGTGTATTTCAATTTCATCTTAATAAATAAATTATATTTTTATTTAATTTAAATTAAGAGTTTCAATAAAAATGTAATTTATTTATCAAAAATTTTAGTATAGGGAAAAAATGCTAAAAGAAATGAGAGAGGAGATGGAGGGAGATGTGAAATTTGTTAAGGATAAATTGGTGTGAATTGTAATCCAAAGGCTGAAATCAGCCCGTTATAAAAAAATTGAAATCAAAACTAACGGCCCAGATTAGAGACACGTTGCTTAATTTTGGATCTGATATGCATGCCACGTGGCACGTTTCTATTGGCTTGTAACTCGGTAGTTATTTTTTATTTTCATTTTTTACTGGTAAAAAAAATACTCACTCGCCTGACGTCACCCACAAACCGTGGGTTCCGTCAAACAGGCGATCAAACACCGGAGCATTTTTTGCTCGCACGGTTGTTCCCGAGCGAAGTCAACGAGCAGCCCACCCCTTTTTTTTCCTGCTGCGTGTTCGATCTGGGTTTGCTCACCCAAAATCCGGCCCCCACCAACTGCTCGAGCAAGAAACTGGACTTAGTTTGTTTGACCCAAAAAAGTTCTAGCCCAAACAAAAAAATATCATTGAAGCGTTGATTTTTTATACCAGTTATAGATAAAAACAAACAAACAAACAGAACAACCTGCATATGGACTTAGTTTGTTTGAATCGGATTGGATACCTACGTTCGTTCGTGCACTGCTGTCTTAGAAACTGTGACAAACAAAACCAACAAAGACCAACCTTTCTTTACATTGTGGAACTCCTCCTCTCCTCCTTACTACTATTTTTCTTTTTCGTAATTTTTTTTGGTCCACATGAGTTTCGTGCCGGAAAAAGCTTGGTGCCACCGACCTCTCTTTTCCGGACACGTGTCCCCAATCATGGGATTGGGTCTGGAAAACTCTGACACGCAAATTTATGTAGCGATTTTTCCAGTTTGGAAACTCTTCCCTTTTTTGGTATTACCAAATCATATAATATCGATTACACCTGTACCTACTTGTTTGGAAACTTCAGATTTCCTTATCGAAAAAGAAAAAAAAACTGGTCAGAAAAACCGACCAGATCAGCCAAATGTAACAAACTTCTATCTGCATGAAATCCAAAATTCAAATATAGCTAGCTCAAAGAGAACGTAAAGTAAATAGGAAATAGTACAGGAATAAAACTAGTTAGTTTGGAGGCTGTTTATAAGATGATTTGGCAGATACACTTGCGAAGTTTGAGAACTTTTTCCATTTCTCATGTGCCTCTTCAGTTTGACAATGGTATACTAGCTTAAGTCACAAGTCTACGGTGATGGCAGATTACAAAACCCAGGAGCCCGGGACTGGACCTCAAACCTTCATTTGAGATTGCTGAACCCCGAACAATGAATCCCAATAACCAAAGAAGTCAGAAAAGGCCAGCAATTTTGACTAATGGCTGCCACATCTACCCAATTTCTTTCCATTCCTAGACGGAAGACCTAATATGAAGCCAATTCAGCATAGCAAAAGGTTAATAGAGTAGGTGAACAGAAAAGAATGAGATGTGGTTGGAAAGAGCAAGGACAAAAGCAATAGTGAATATCAGAACTACTTCTACCTAAAGAACGAGAGAATTCAAACCCATCTTAGACTAGTCCACAGAACTGATCGACCTTTATATATGATTTCAAATACCGGCAATATGGTTTACAAGTAAACCTCACAGAAAGGCAGTAAGGTTTGACGAAACTACCAGCTGAAACCAGGCTTACCAGGTTGAGAGCAAGGAGGGTCATTCAGCACCATCAAGACACTACGAACTAGAGTTCACCAACAGACAAATCAAACCATGACTGAAATCGATAGAAGACTTACAGTAGGGTCTTAGAGGATGAAAATACAACTGCAACAAATGCACAGGAGCAAGTAAGATAGGTACAACATGTAACGGATACTAACGTTACTAGTAGTCGTATCTCCATTAACAGTATTAATCAACACCAAGAAAACATTTCTGCCCCCTGAAATTAGAAATAATCACAAATGTACCTTGATATTCCTATTTTTAGTTACTAGTATATCAACAAAACAAAAAGGAGGCAGTAGGGATTAGGGGACACCTAACTGCAAGCTTGTGTGGCAGATTCCAGATATTTAGTTAATAAGAAAAATGTTCCAAAACTTTACACAATTGCCCAATAAATATCTATTTGAAAATGAACTAAAAGTAAACAGTGAAGAATCATACCCTGCTGGTGAAGAATTTTGAATCAAGTGAGACACATGATGCCAAACTTGGAAAGAGCTAAATATTATTATCAGGTTTATGAAGCATATAAACCTCAATCAAGGTGAGCACTGACACTACCTAAAAGCATAGAAACAAAGGGCATAATTTCACAAAGGTACGAAACAAACAAATTCCAAAGATGTTTAGAGTGTAACTACAAGGTTAAGAATAAAGACTTACCTCCAAATCAATGTCCACATAAAAGCACCTAAAATGACTTCCAAAACATCTGAACCTTAAAATCCATGTACAAAGTATCCTCTCACACATGTAGTAGCTCTGTAGTAGTAAAATCTACAGCTAAGAAAAGCATCAGAGTTTATACTTAGAAAGCTGCATACCACTCAAAAGAGAAATAGGCTGCAAGCTGACACGGAGAGACCAAAATTTCATGCGACAGCAGGTCTGTATCTGATACCACCTTTAATATCTTCAAAAATTCAATTCTAGCAGCTGACCAACAGATCTGTAGAAGAAACATAAAACAACGGAGATAGGAAAGGCAAAACATCTGACTTTGCATCGTCCAGCTAAACGAGAATACATGAAGTAAGAGCTGATTTTATTACGAATATAAAATGTATGTACAAGGGCGCGTTCTTCTCTGATTCGTAACAGCTACAGGCAGGATACATTGTTTTCTAAGATATAATCACTAAGACATACTAACTAGTGCCTTGAACAAAAAGATCTTTACAGTCAAAGTCACCAACTTAATACAGGAGCAAAATCCCAAACATCCGAAAGGTTCACTCAAAATTCAACTTGTGCAGAACCCACAAAAGAATCTATATAACCTAATCGTGGACCGGTGGCCAAATGACTAAGCTTGTAACTGCAACTGGATAGTCAAATGACTTCTTGTAATTGGTCATTTCTTGAAACAGCAATTTTGTTTCATTTGTCAATAGTATAATGAACAAGACTATACAGAGAAGCAACTTCAAACCATCATATTTAAGTCTGCAAGGTCGTCCATTGGAATTTCAAGACCCATGAAATCGTGATCTTGTAAACCATCATCATCGATGTTCAACCATGAACCTAGATCCTGTCCCTGATCATCAATATCATCAGGAACACCTAAGACATCCATTTCTGGTAACTGCAGGTTAGACAAGTCGATGGATTCGGGATCATTCATTGCCTCTAAGGCAAACTGATTCTTTTGCTTGGGATTCCTACTGGTAGTCACTTCACCGGACTTTGGTACAGAAGGCATTGCTGATTTGGGCTGTTCTGATATCTTACCAACAGGGCCGTTTACTGAAACAGATAGCTGGGTCGTTTTATGTTTGGGCTTCGTTTTTGTTTTCCTTTCACCCTTAACATTAGACACTGCTAGCCGACCAATTTTAGCGGTTCCATTTCTAGATAAGACTTCCCTATTGTGCCCTTTTCCATCTCTGTCCCTCTCACTTCTCTTTCCCTTTGCACTGCTAGATAGAGGATTTCCAATACCTGATGGAGAATATGAAGTTCCAATAGTATTACCAACATCGTCCAGTGACAATTCCCTCTTCTTCACCCTGTTTGCCCATGTTTCTTCTCTACCAGTAGTTTGTTCACGTAAGTGATTTAAAGGTGGAAGCACATCTGAAGAAGTAACATTATTATCCACATTCATACTAAACTGCATACAGTTTTGCTTGACGTCCATGGAAGCTGCGGAAGATACCAGATACAAGAAAAGTAATCTTTCAGAAATGTACATGCAAAACGAAATCACAAAAAGGTACAAACATATAGAAACTGCCAATTCTATGACAACAGAGAAAACCGGATTATAAAAGAATGCATAGCATACAAATGGAACATAAAGCACATAAAGTGTTAAGGACGCTCCAGCGTAAATACCTGAAACACTACCTTCCAAGCAAGGTGTGGAGGCATATGATTTAGTGGCTTCACCATCTCCAATAGCATCTGCTTGTCGCATGCCATTAACCTCGGAAGTGGCAGAAAGAAGTGTATCCATGTACAATGGCTCACTGAAGCAGCTTGTCCCTGTCTCTTCATAGTTACGGCATCGATCCAATGTTCGTCTAACAAATGCCAAGGAAGCTTGCTTGGCCATTTTATTACTAGAACTCTTTCCCCCAGTGGCATTTGGGCCCCAACAAGTCTATTAACAATGATTAAAGCAAATAAACTCAGTCATCATCTATGCAAGTGAAATTGTGAAGACATAGCTTCATAAGTATATGATATTTGCATAGAAAGATCAGTATTGACCACGATGACAAATGAGGCTCGTTTACTCTGCACATTCAATTTAAATCAATGTTGTATGTGCAACTAATTGTCTGCACATAGACAAATGTTTGTGTGTGTGTGTGTGAGATTAAATCATGAATCTGTAACAAAATTACATTCAAAACTTTATAATTCTTCGGGAGTACCTCACTCACCTATTTCCTTGAATGTTGGTCCATATGACATATATTATAGCCACATCTCAACAATTATTAAGAACTAAAACAGCAACCATAACCTTTCACCAGAACTTTGGGGAATCCTACAATGCATTATTTATTTTAGGAAGCTATTATAGACCACTTCTAACTTGTAGCCTTAAACTCCATTTGCTCTAAATTATTATTTGCAAGCTGAATAACCAGATGAGGACCAACGACAAACAAAGGATATGTATTATGCAGGGTTAAAAAGATTACCAAATACTTCTCATAGGCCATTCCAACAAGTTTGTCAAGGGCACGCTGTTCTAGATCCCTATATGAAACAAGTATTAAATTATTAGGATGTAAAGAAGGTTACAGAAAAGCCTGCAAAGAACATTTATCACAAGGTAAGGTCTAATTACTTGGCTTGGTGTTCTTTCTTTTCTGAGGCAGACCTCAACAGCCCATCCAGCAACCCCTTCTTCTTAGAGACCTTTTACAGCAATAGGTAAAACAATTATAAGGAAACCAAGGTCCATCGGAAATTAAAAGACAGTCACCAACCCACTAAATATCCAAAAAAGTCCATATCCAACATTCCTTTGACAGATAATATACAAAAGATACCTGTTCATTGTACTTCTCCTCTAGTTTCCTAATTTCACCACTGATCTCATCATCCCCAGTCTGTGCCATGTCAGGCTGAACAAGAACATGCAAAGATAAAATTTAATAACTAGAACATATAATTTCAAATCATTCAAGAAGAAAGAGGAGCTCTCCCTCCAAACCTCCCCACCAAAGAGATATGATACATAAAAAGGAACAAAGCATCAAAGCAAGCAATGTTTGACATCATGAAAGCACACAAATGGGAAAGCAGCTAAGCATATAAAATCACCCACTGACTTCATAGAGTGTATGTCCAGGTATCTATGACTCGATAAAACTATCCCCATCCTTCTTCCCCCCCCCCCCCCCCCCACACACACACACACAGCGAGCAAATTTACAATCCACAGAGAAAATGAAGAAATAACAGAGGAAACAAATTCTTTTAGAAGTAGACCTACCACTAGCTCTGGGTAAATTCCAATACTCTGAACCTCCATCAAAAGTTTTTCGTTTATGTGCATGTTACCGTACTGGAATTCTGAACAGGCCAAACCAGACAAAAATGATTGATCCGGAAGTAAACCATTTTGGAAATGACTGAAGTTTGAACCAATTGTTCTGTGTGGAATGCGCATTCCACCTTCAAGCTCATCATGTTCCAGCCGACCAGAAATTTTATAGCCATTTGAACCAGCATTTCCAGCAAACTGAAAGTTAAGTTGAGATCCATATTTCAGACCATTTGATTCCACCTCCGCATCCAGATCAGACTCGACACCATACACATCAAACATTGGATCTTCATTTTCACTAAAAGAGTCCTCTTCTGAAATTAATGCTGCTATGAGTTTCTGACAGAGGGGAATTTCAATATGATCTCCAGTGCCTGGCAGAAGTTGTTCTGGGCAAAATTCTTCTCTCCTTGGATCAGATATACTCGGCCCACGCCCATTATGGACAGTAAGGCTACCATCTAAACCAGAAGGGATGTTGCCTGAAGTCATCACTGATTCGATGTTTCCCTGAAAATGAATAGAAAAGGTATACCAAATTAGTAGTAAATCCTTTTGGTTGAAAGGCATTGTTTTATCAACTTCAGTTTGTAAGACAGCACTATCACAATTTTAGTTAATAGACTCTTGTAGATTTATACCAAGCTGCACAATCAAATTAATGGGCAGTAGTTGTAAGACAACTGTAACAGAACTGATTTGTAATTAAGAAGGATCATTACCTGTTGCTTTAGGTAATCTATGTCTGCATCAGATAAAAAACCAAAAAATGGCTCTATTTGCCTCCAAAATGGGCTGGAGAAGGAACGAGCTGTGGAAAATGATCATATTATTAAGAAACAACATATACATAAGAATAAGATGACACAAATAGCAGTGAGAAAGGTACCAGAGTCGACAACAGCTTTTGCAGCAGTCATTAGCTCTTCATGTCCGTCATCTGACCCCAGTTAGAGAATAACATGTGAGTGAATAGATAACAAAAAACTCTTACTAAACAGATATTCCTTTAGAAATTTGAAAAAATAACTACCGAGAAAATCTGCTGCTGTATTAATTGCTGTATGCTTTTGTCGTGTATAGGCCTTTCGATCAGAGAGTCTCCTAGTAGGTGGACGGCCCGCCTTACTGCACAAGAAATGAGTAACATATGAGCTCCAAGTAGCAATGTTGCAGATCACAATTTAGATTGTGACATATTTTTAATTGATCAATAAACACATGTAGATAATCTTATACCTTTCATTCTTATCTACACCAAGTCTGGAGCTTCTAAGCTGTTTAGCTGTACCAACATTACCCGTTTTCTCAACCGTCATTGGGACGGCCAACCTTGTTGAAGAAAAACCTCGTCCTGTTCTCCCTTGCCTCCGGACTCCATCTCCAAGGTCTTCACCAGCAGCCGGCTTATTCTTTCTTGATGGCAACACCAAACTGGACACTTTCTGAATTTGAACATTCTGTCCAGCTTTCTCATCTATCTCATCACACTTTTTTCCTTTATCTCTGGATTTAACCTCAGCAGCTCCTGACTCCTCACTCTCTGATAGAGCAGCTGTAGACAACGGTTCACCTTTTAACTTAACATGCTGAGGAGAATTTCCCACTAAGCGTCTGGAGGCTCCTGGAGCAATGTCACTACCAGTGACATCTGATGGGCTATCTATAGCAGGGGTTTCTTCAGTACTTGAAACAATAGGAACAAAATTTGACCGCCTAGCAGTGCGGGAGATCTTCTGGGGTCTCTGGGTAGGCCATTGAGAAGAAGGTGGGGATGAAGATCGCGTTGATGTCATGCGTTTACGATTATTAGCTCCAACAGCAGCTGGGGGCTTGTTTGTACATTGAGATATCTCCCAATCATTAGGAACAGTTGCTCGATGAACGACTGGGGATAACTTGGGTGGAACAGCTGAGCCTGATCGTGGAGCCCGAACAGATGCATTCATCTTTGTGCTAGAGGTAGGACTGCCAGAATTAAAATCATCACGAACAGTTGCCCTACAACACATACAGTACAAAGAATTATACAATGATGAATTTCATAGGCTGATAATAACATCCAGAAGCAGGTTCGTTCCAACAGACAATAACACAAGATGCTAAGGCTATTCTGCATACTTATTAATAGCTCTGTGATTCACCCTTTCCTTGTCTGAACCAATAGGACGATCTCTCTTATCATTGATAAGGGAAGGGTTGTCTGGTTCAGTCTTAGGCATGGATGAACGGAAAGCTGCGACAGTCGGTTGTGTGATTCCGTCCAACTTTCCAACTGCAACCGCACCGTTAGTGACTCCAGGCCTGTAATAATATACGATGTAAAAATTTTACCTCACAAAATATAACAGATGACTATCGGCAATGCAAAACATAATTAAACATGTCTCTAAAGTCTTATTTTTCAAGAAACACATCTTATACGGAGCTAATGGAATTCCCAGAAAAATGAACAAGCAGTCCATCAGAGACACCTTATGCAACCACCAAACATAAGAAATCAGTAACCAGTCAAAGTGAGTGGTATAACTTGATCACATCAAAACCTTGATTGGAGGACTTCAAGCCCTATGGATCTCCTTTTATAATATTGGAGTGTTTTGCCTTTCATCAACCAATGAACAAAATACATTGAACAAAGTCTTGATTGGTAGATATATTCGAATGGAATGGTTTTCAATATTATAACTTTCTTCTTATGCTTAAAGCGATATTAATATTCTCAATCAGAAAGTAAGTTGTTAATAACAATCAAATCATGTGAATTTAGTCAACTTACACAGAAGATTTATATATACAAAAGGAATGGTTTTCAAAATTATATTTTGTTACTTTTTTCTTCTTCTTAAGGTGATAAGTACGTTGTTAATAACACTCAAATTATGTGAATCTACACAGAATATAATACATTCAAAAGGAATATTTTTTTTTCAAAATTATATTTCATAACTTTCTTCTTAAGCTTGCGGTGATTATAATATTATCAATTATATATTCGGTTGTTAATAACATACCAATTATGTTAATCTACACTGAAGATAAATACTTTAATATTACAGGAGTGTAGAATGACATTGTGGGAATGGTAATATTAACGGCCTCACAAAATCGTCCAGAACAGATCAACCTCAATAATATCCAACTACAAGTGATTGAAAATCACATTAGCAAACCCCTTTTTTCCTAAATAATGGGGAAATAGAACACTATTTGCAAGCCCTAAGATGTATAAAATGTTGGTCCATTGGAAACTTTAATATATATTGTTCAATGTTTCATTGAACCTGAAGATAAACACTTTCTTTTTGATAAATTAAGACTTCGTTGAAGTAGACTACTTCAGTGATTTTAGTCCATCAAACACTAAACAAGCCAGACACCAAAACAGTCACAAGAAGACACTAAAATAAGTTGTTCATCTTATAGAAAGTCAAAACAGAATACTTTGTTTCATAATATGCAATCAAACAACCGTCACATTGCCTATGGATCCACAGTGAACGTTTATAAAATTTAACCATGAGTTGGTCCAAATTGAACAGTTCAGTGGACTTTCGCTGAGAGAGGGGCAATGTTGATCCTAAGAATCCTAGTAACAATCAGACTAGATGCTTTACCATGCATATAGCATGGTCTAATTGATCATTCATGAGTTGGTCCAAAGTTTGTTTGACTCAGTTCTTCATGGTCTAAAAGACTTGAAAATATATTGCATACTAACGATTCGAAGGAAGTTTTCGGCAGTAAAGCAGATGCATGTACAGTTGTTAAAAGCAGTACCTGAACCCATGGGAGTCATTGTTTAACCTCGAACGTACATCATTAACAGGCCTTTGCTGCATCCCCTGTTTAGTTTCACGGTAGCCATCCATTGGTTTGCTGGCTATTACCGGAGAAGCATCTGGCTTTATCCCAGAACGCTTCTTTTTCATTTTGGATTTTTCCCAACCATCAACACCAATAGATAAAGTGCGTTCCTCTCCCTGAACCGCTCCACTACTTGCAAGCCTCAACATTTCCCTATCTCTATCTACCGCCCCTGATGGCCGTACAAGAGTATTACTTCGCACATCCATCTGTATTTATCATAGGTTTAGTCAGTCTTGATTAAAATCAGTATAATAAAGCATATAGTCCTGGTGTCAACCAGAAGGTAATCAGAAACACAATCAATTATTTAAATTACATAGACAGAATCTTTCATGAATAAGCAGCTGGAATGCACAAGGTCAAAGGCAAGGGGAAAAAATTATGAGGCCTGCCCTATCCAAATATTTAAAACAAAAAACATTACACAACTATTCTCTCTCATAAGTATATGCCGTTAATATGCAGTATATAAGTAAAGAAAAAGTACCCGAGGGACCGGTTAAAATATAACAAGAAAGCCACCAACTGAGTTCCATTTTCATCATCCAATCAAGAGAAGAAGATATTATTCACGCTACTTGGAAAAAAAATTAAAAGAAATAGAAGGGTCCATATTATGTCAAGGTTATGTATGTGTATAAGAAGAGAATATATATACACATACATATACATGTACTTTAGAATAAGTATACAAGAATTTAGGGGTTTTTTCCAAAGAGGCTACAGAAAAAAATTGTGTAACCACACATACAGATAGAAATGCTCCTACAATCTTATTTCAAAAAAACATATACTTGGGAAAAGCGTGATATTATAAAATCAGTTCAGACAAAAGTATGCATATCAAGATACTTACCCTCATATCCACCAAAGATGTTCGAGTGCGTTTGTTCGGGACTGAATTTTTTGTCGTTTCTTCTGACTTTTGCTGCTCAAGTTCAAAACCACCTGGCACAGCATGACTCTGGATACCAATCTTTCCCAAGTTTGACCCCAGCATTGATCGATCACCCGATAACACCACACCAGATCGTTCATTAGAAAAGTGTTCTGTTCTCGATCTCTTCTTTGACGGTACACTCGGAAAAACTTTGTTGAACACAGATAATGCTTCATTGAAAATTTTTACCCGTTCCCTGTAAAAAGATTTGATGTTATGAACTACTTCCATGTTACACTGCAGACCGAATTGCAAAACTTACAAAGCACTACCTGGCTTTAACACAGCTTTCACGCAAGCCAGCCCTAACTCGCTTTATATCCTCTGGTATTGGGGATGGCGGCAACTTCCCTTTCACAGAACTAGACGGAGATTCATCAGGTGAAATACTAAGAGCAACATTCACAAGTCGTTTCAAGTCCCCTTGTCGGTTAGATTTGTGCTCTGCAGCCACCAACTTTGGGTCAAAGCGCAAATATTGGAAAAAGTTTATTACATCTCCTTGAGCTATTGCAGATGTGCTTCTTGACATGTTTGGGAGTGATGACAAAATTGGATTTTCCAAGCTCTCACGAAAGCTACCAGGTCTTTCCAGTGACGCAGCCATGTGGGATCCGCGCTGCCCACTGGGGTATAATGGTCTATCCGGGCTACCAGAAGAGAGATCAAACTTGCTAGAAGTCGCCATTGCTTCAGTTTCCACACATTCTCCGTGTCACAAAGCCAGTAAATACAGAGGTGCATGACAAAGATAGGGAACAACAGCACATAAAGCCCTACTCTTGAAAACAACAACTGGATAGTGCACCTGAAACTGATAAAAATCATGAGAAAAAAAAAAACAACACAACCATGTCAGGCAGAAGGTCTAGCATGCTGTGTATATAGCAAAACTACAGCTACCTGGACTCCAAGCATTTAACATTTGAGCTGGAGATCAATATCATAGAAAGTAAAAGAAATAATTGAATAGAAAAATCAAATCAGCTGACTATAGATACATTATTCGTAACACTCGAGTATGAGTTCCTAGTACTTGATGATCTCTCCATGCACCCACTAGCCAATCGATTCATTCAAAGATAATAGTTGCCGCTACCGAAACCCATGCCATCACCATATGAACATAGCCATCAACATTTAATCCAATATCGACCCACAGTTCAATTTGAACTTAAAACAAGATCTGCAGATAACTAAATGATCGCCACCGAATACTCAGCTCAATTAATTCCTTCTACAGAAATAAAATAATATCTTCACTCTTCTAATTCATACTTTAAAAATAAAATTGTTTCCTTTAGTTCAATGGGTTCTAAACTTCTAAAATTCCACCCAATTAGACTGAATTTTTATTTTCCCTAATTTTGTTAATTATGTTTTTCTCAGAATTCTCAATTCAAATTAACAGATGCTCAGTCATATAAAAATTCAACTTACTCGAAGTTGCGTTTACACTCTAAATTCTCTAACCTCTTCAATATCAGCTCAATTTCTTCAACAACAAAAAAAAAAATCACCGCAGATAAAAACGGAAACCCTAGAAGTTAAATATAACAGCAAAACCTAGCAAACAGAAGCATTACGAATCATACCCCCCCAAAAAAATCCAAAAATAGAAACAAAATAGTTGAATCAGACAAAACTTCAATTAAAAAATCAAAACTCAAAGCTCGGAATTTGAATCTGTACCTCGCTAGGGCGACAATTCAGTCACGACGGCGGTGGAGCTCCGGCGATTCCGCGATTC
This sequence comes from Geum urbanum, assembly GCA_946800695.1. Taxonomy (NCBI): domain Eukaryota; kingdom Viridiplantae; phylum Streptophyta; class Magnoliopsida; order Rosales; family Rosaceae; genus Geum; species Geum urbanum. Next base: position 9,744,974 of record OX326997.1, read on the forward strand.
GCCGATTCAAACGATTACGATATCGAATTGAATATTTCCGAGGGGTTTTCAGAATTAAAAATAATTAAACGAGTTATCGAAGCTCGAAATCGAAGGTTCGTACAAAGCCCATGGAAGGACGAAGAAGAAGAGCCCTGTGTTTTGATCGGCAATGAATTGTCACCACGAGAAATTACTCAATTGCCCATACAATTGTTATATCTCCGAAACAAATAGGCTGGCGCGTTCGGGGTCAGTTTGGGGATAAATTTGTTGAGCCGGCTCGGATTACAGGCTTAAACAGCTAACAGAGTTGTTTTTCAATAAATGGGGTATGTATTATGGTGCTGCATGTACAAAGTTGCACATGGGGAGATGAATTATGGAGTGTGAAAAATTATAGAGCCGTTGCTGTTTATATAGTGGAAATTTGGGGTCATATTTCCTTACAAGAGTGAACACAATAGCCATGAAATTTTGATTTTCTACCTTATCTGGAGAAAAAATATCCGACTGTGTTCAAACTTTGTTGCAAAATGGTGATTGAGTAGATTTTGTCGCAATCCAAAAACGGAGTCCGTTATTATTATATCACGTGAATGATAACGTACTCGAGTTCGTTTTGTAACATATCATAAATAATCAGAAAGATAAATGTGAGCTTTCAATTTTAATTTGCTCTCTTTTGCTAGTTTGATTTAGTTTAACTCAAATTTTCAATCAAATGTTTCAACTATATTTTTGCAAAATTTTATTTTTGAATTAGATGACTTGCATAGTAGCTTGTATAGTTAGATTCGAAGTTTATACATCACATTTATGACCTCAAATAAGGCAAGCAACTAAAATGTTTCATTGGTCATTTAAAGCCGGAGTACAAATAGAAAAGAAAGTAATTATAAAAGTTAAAGCATATTTGAATTTCACAAAAATCTTATTTATGAGTGCAAAGGAGTGTAATAACATTGTAATTAATCATAGCTAATTATATTCTCTAGCCTGAAAAAATTACTAAATTTGGTATTGTTACTGCATAGTACTCCGGATAGGTACTACTGTATCATTTATCTGTCATACATTATATGGTAAGAGATAAAATAAACTCGTTCTCCGGAGATCTGTTAATTTGTAGTCTACAGTCTACTTGTAAGTTGTATATCTTACTTGAAAGTCTCGAGTTTTTCTCAGTATGTGAGGTGTGTAAGAAGGTAAAAAGAAAACTCAACTAGCAACACGCAGAGCTAGCAATTGCCTTGCATCCTTGGAAATTTGGAAGTAACTACAAGTAGGCAAGTAGCATCCGGGGTTTAACCAACCCAGTTAGCCGAGAGGCTCAACTTCATTATGCACAACAGACAATTCATAATAAAATTTTGAAAATCAAAACCCAAAAAAGCCATTCACACAAATTATAGTCATCAGGGTGGTCACTGTTTAAAACAGCCATTGTTTCCTAGAAAGTCGAAAGAAAAACAGAAGACCAAAAACTGCCTCAAGTGAAGGCATGTTCTTATCTGCCAACCTGGGTAGCCTGGTGCTCATCTACTTGGAGACAAATGTAAAGCTTATGAAATCTACTGCTATTCCTACAAAACAAACCCATCGATGGGTCATCTTGAGGTGTCTTGACCATTACTGTACACTTAGAATTTCTGGAAGATGTAGCAGTCAGCTTTGTTGATTAGGGCAAAACCTGACGGAAATAAAACAAGCAGGAATGCCCCACACATCAATACATGGGCCATGTCTGCCGGTTACACCAGGGTGCTACAAGTCACTCTGACATGATGTCGCCTGAATCAGCAAGCACCTGAGCTTCCATATCATCTACCGAATACTTGGTGGAGTAGTCCAACACAGAATCACCTGAGGCGACATTATTAATAAGACACTATACACTTAATATAAAGTTAAGGAAACCAGTTCAGATAATGTTCTATTACTGTTTGCAGAGTCAACAGAGGACCGGTTTAGAGATGCACTCCTCTTAATACCTGTGATTGAATCACATAAAGAGCAACATGTTACTGGGGTATAAGAATGACAATAAAAGAGGAAGCTTGACACATTGCTGCTAGATTTATCATTATCAAAGGAAAAAGAAGTCAACATAGCAATACATCGGTAGAACAATCTCATACCTTTGACAGCGTCAAAATTCTTGTACGTATAACCCACAAAGTTAAGATCTTTGGAATTCATCATCATCTGCAAAGAAACATATAGGTGTGTTTTATGACAAAAGCCAACACCAGACAGATCAAATTGAAATCCGCAACTTTAGATAATATTGGCTATGAAACCACACCTTTCTCATTAAACCAGATCCAGTTCTTCCAGCTGCAGGTGGATCTACCTACAGCAAAGTAAGAACATATTTATAACTAGATCCTGTAATTGACTAGAATTTCAGACACAAGAGCACACGATAGTATTTAACACCAATATCAAAGGAAGACACATGCAATACCTCACCTCATCATATTTCATAAAATTTTGAGTATCGAGTTCCCCATTGACCTCTGGTTTAAATGCTGCCTCCATTTCGTAAAGTCTATCCCACAGAACATCTCTGAACCAAGGATGAGCCTGATCAAAATTTAAAGTGAAAATATTTTAGAAAACTATGCAACACCTTGAAGGTAGCCGAAACAAGAAAGGAAGAAAAAGTACCTTAATTTGGTCTGCTGTACGAAGCCTATGTTCAACATCACAGAGAAACCTACTTATCAGATCCTTTGCTTCAGGTGTCAACCTTGCCTCCACCGGAAATTTTAAGTGATTTTTCCAATGCACAATCTATAGATTAACAAAAATTATGTGTTGAGTTGAAAAAAAAGGAAGTAAATGAACTTATTAGTAAGAAACATTGGCCTGACTATAGCTAGAAAATTCTTACTATGTCAAATTTCTATTGAATAATTGCAAATACATTGATGGAAGAAGATGAACCAAAAGCTATTTATCCAATCAGAGAACAAATAGATAACATAAGCTCATTGTAAATTAACCTTTCTGCATGTTGTTACCGGATCATCCGAGTAAAATGGGGGATAACCAACGAGCATTTCATACATTATCGCACCAAGTGACCACCTACAATCAGGATACAATAACAGGGCACACAGTTAAACTTCACAACCATAAACCTCCTCGTTTAATATGAGTAAAAACGACAAAGAAGGAAGAAATAGTCTAGTCATATGAACTTACCAATCACACTCCATGCCATATCCTTTCTTCAATAATACTTCTGGAGCGATGTAATCCGGGGTGCCAACTGTTGAATATGCCTATAATTGAAAACCAAAATGGTAAGAGTAGGTTTGGGAAACTAAGCTCTCCAAGTACATGTATCTTTAAAATGGTCAAATTACACTTTAACAAGAATTCTAATCCACTAATGATATAAGGTCATCATCCAGGAGATTTAACTGATTAAATATCAGAAATGATGGGAAACTACAAAGAGCTCTGTTCTTGATAGTTGATACGGAAAATGCTCCCCCTAAGGTCAACATCCATGCCACACATTTACTGTTTTAGTTGGGTTAGTGTTCAAGCTCATTTCAGAAGTATATCACTTCTTCTTCCATTTAAGCCTATGGCTTGATCATTCTATAGAAGTCAACATAAGGAGATGCAACAACATATGAAGTTCCATTTGATCCCATCAGTTCTCTCTTTAGACTATGACATGTTACTCAATATATAGATTGCAAACACAATGCTCTATAACAGAAAGGATAAGTGGATACGAGAAGAATTGTTTCCCTACCAGAGTTCTCCTGTTTATCTGCCAATGCTGAAGTTGTTCAAGTGGGCTTTTCCAGCGCCTTCCATTTTTGGTTTCTGGGGAGGATTCATCAATATCCATAGTCTCATGCAAGTTCTCATCATCAAGGACTTCATTTTCATTTATGGAAGATAAATTTGAACAGTCAAGAGGCTTGCAAAGACCAAAATCCGAGAGCTTCATGTGACCATTCTGATCTAATAGAAGATTGTCTGGTTTTATATCTCTAATAATAGAAGGAGAACAAGGGTTACATTATATCAACCTGATGATGCAGCTGAAGAGAATCGTTGTCCTAATATACTTGGCAAGTATGTAAAGAACAAGGATAAACCAACCTGTGAATATAGTTATGTTTATGAATAGATTCTAGTGCCAGAACGCTTTGAGCAATGTAAAATCTTGCAACAGTTTCGGTCAAAGTCTCTTCTCTTATAAGCAAAGTCATCACATCACCACCAGGTAGATACTCCATAATTAGATACAAGTATTCAGCATCCTGAAATGAATAGTAGAGTTTCACAATGCAGTGACTGGCAACTTCTGCGAGCAAGTTCCTTTCAGCTCTTACATGTTCAACCTACATTGTAGACAAAAAACCAACCATACATAACTGCATTCTTTTGCATGAGAAAAAAATTATGAAATATATCCTACTAAACGACATGATTATTGCGAAAGAGAGAAGGGATCCATATCCTTTAGCTAATATGGCAGCAGACGCAAGTTCAGAAATTGATGATTTGATCATCTTCAGTTCGACACCACATGTAAGCAGAAATAGAAAGTTGGAAGCTCCAAATAAAAGTAACGCTAATGTTAGTAAGATTTTTATAAATTATTTATTACCTGTCCCCTGCTGAGCATTTCTGACTTCTTCAACTTTTTCATGGCAAAAATGTTGCCTGATATCTTCTCCCGGCACAACCTCACCTGTTATGATACTACATTAGATCTTCAATTAAGAAAGTTCCAAAAGGGCATGCCGATCCACAACAAAGACAAAAAAAAAAGTAGAGAACAATTTAACCGAAACTATCCGAGTAGCCACTGTCTCTAACCTCTCCAAATGCCCCTCGCCCAATAATGGTGAGAAGATCAAAATCCTCAACACAAATCTTGTGCCTCTTGAGTCGCATATATTCCGTCTCTTTGCGCTCCAAATCCTTCAATTGATTGATCTGCTCCTCCTCAGGAACGTGCTCAGTCGCCAGCTTCTTTTCCAGCACTGAGCGTCTGGACACAGCGAGATCATGCAAGCAAATACGAAGATCAAACACTAAAAATAACTCTCACAAAACCAATATTCGCAATACTTTTACAATTAAACAATTTCATAGAAACGAAACGAAATGAAACGTCAGCCTCTTGATTTGGATAATGCGCATCCTTCTTAAGCTTTTCTACCTCATAAATCAAATTCCAAACACATTAATGCAATGCGATCACCAAAATCACCTTCCGAGAAACCGCATTGTTCACACAGATACAAACAAACAATCTAATTTGATCACCAAATCATTGGCTGTGAATAGTGCGAGAAAAAAAGGAGGTAAATAATGATAATAATGAGGGAGGATGATATATACCTCTGCTTACGATCCTGGATGTGCTTCATCTGAGCCTTGTAGTGACTCTCTATGAACTGCTTGGCCGCAGCGACCCGCTCGAGAGTCAAGCTCGACCCGACCTGGCCTTCGTCGACGGCGGCGGGCCCCGCCTGGTTCGCCTCCGCCTTGCTGTGCTGGTTCTCCATCTCTATCTCTCCCTCCTTCGTTTCTCTCTCTCTCTCTGATTTGTGTTGTGGCTTTTTAGAGAGAGAATTTTTGGATGATTGTGACGAGTGACAACGAAGCAGAGGGGAAAAAAACAGCTTATTTCTCTTCTTTCTTAATTAATTAATTTATTTATTTGCTCTGTTCAACGTCTATTTTGTGGGTAACTGACACGTGGCGTAGTGTGATTGGTGGTGCGGGGTGCTTTCGAGAAATGGACTGGCTATGTCTGAAGAACACAGCAGAGGATCTAGTGGGATTTATAAAAGGCGGGATATGTCGGACCATTTTTATGATCAAATTTAATTTATAATTATTTTTATTATAAGTTAAATTTCAATTTTCAAAACAAAAAATTTAACTTAAGTAATTTTGTAAGTCAAATTTGACCTTTTACTTTTATAGGCTAAAATCAAATAATATTTTATTTTATTTTATTTTCAAATTTACCCTTCTACCTATAATCTTATTTCATTTTATATCCTTTTTAAATTTGAACTAAATTTTTTTAATCTTTCACAACTACATAGCTAAAAACTCGTTTTTATTTAATTTTTTACCATTCTGAAGATCTCGACAAGACCTTTCATATAACTCTCATATCTAATATATTTAGATAAAATCATATATTTGATTAATTATTAAATTAAAAAAAGTACATAATTTATTCATGAAAATAGTTACGTTACTTATTAAAATGTAAACAACACAAAATGTTAAACTTAACAAAATTACAATATAACAAAATAACTAATATAAAATCCTAGACTTATTAAAAATACATCATTTTTTAATAAAAAAACTCATATTATAAGAACCGTCAATAGTAATTTGGTACTCCACCGCTTTCATTACGGGGTTCCTCCATGTCCATCGCTTGTTTCGGTACCTCCGCTTCCTCCATATAATCTTTACCTTTTTCATATCCAAAAGGTCTTTCATAAAGACTCATTCCTCCATAGTCACCAATTCCTCCATAATTTAGAGTTGCTCCGTATTCATTGCTTGATCCATATTGACTTGAAACTTGAAATGTATTGCCAAAGCTTTCAGAGTTGAATGTAGCTTGTGTGTCACCTTGGAACGGATTCATGATAGCAAAATTGTTATAGCCAAACGTCATGGGCGATTGTTATTGTTGGGATTCATGAGCTCTTCTTTGCCTAATTTCATTTTTTCTCATCTCAAAATACTCACGATCTTTCTGATCTGAAATGAAATCCAAACTCATGAGCATAATTTTGTTATCCTCACGCTGACGTTGAATCTCTAATTTCGTAGCCGCATATTACTCATGTTTGGCAGAAAATGTACATCTATCAGACATATTTTTTTCTACCAACTCTTTTAGTCGCCGATTTTCTTCGAGAATTTGCTCGGCAAGTTTTTTCTTTTCATTCTCCTCTTTTCTTTTATGTTTTGCTTTCTTTGTTCCAATTGGTCTATAGGATGATGATAACTCTTCATTGATAAATTCTTGTTCATCTGCATCAACATCGACATTCAAATCGACATTAAATGATAGTGTACCTGGTGACTTGGATGTGCGAGAACTCGATTGACCTCCTTCCAATGAATTTTTTCTTCTTCGGGGCTGAGCCGCTACCATACCAGTAGTGTCCATCTATTTTTCAGCATCCTTGAGAATGCTCCACGCATGCTCAAATTAAAACTTCTTAGATTTTTGGACATGGCATACATATTTTGGGTTACCAGGATCGAACAACGACATCAATGTGCTAGAAGCATCTCACTTATTTGTAGATCTTATGGAAGGTAAATCTCCTCCGGTTAGTTATACAATTATGGGAAATGATTATAGTGTTGGTTATTATCTAGCCGACAGTATATATCCTAAATGGTCCACACTTGTCCAAACTATACATGATCCACAAGGTCGAAAGAAAACTTTGTTCGCCACAAAGCAAGAATCATATAGGAAGGACGTGGAGCGTGCATTTGGAATTCTTCAATCACGTTGGGCAATTATTAAAGGACCAACACGATTTTAGGATAAACGTATCTTACATGATATAATGACTACGTGCATCATAATACACAACATGATTATCAAGGATGAGCGAGATTTATCGGATCTAATTAGAGAATTTAATGAAGCACCCGCCCCTACTGTTAAGATGGTGGCCGATGAAACAACAAGATTTAACCAATTTCTTGATAGCCATAGAAAAATTAAAGATAAGAAAGCTCATTATGAACTTTGAGATGCTTTGATTGAACATATTTGGCAGCGACATAGAAGAACATAAGTTTGAAATCGTGATCGTTAAATGTTTATTTTTATTTTCAAATAAATTTAGTGTTATATTTTTTTTTAATTTTCGTTGGTTGTATCTTTTAATTATCATATATTGAAAGAATAAAATATATGTATGTCCTTCTCAATATTTGTAGTTTTAATTTATTTTTAATATTATATATATGAGAAAAGAAAAAAAATATGCATAAAAATATAACATTACATTTATATAACAAAAGAATTAAAAATAATTTTATCTTGAGATTTAGTTTATGATGGGAGTGTATTTTAGAGTCAAAAGGCTATAAATTTGGCTAAAGATTTAACTTACATTGGAAGTCTTTGATAGGCTAAAAAAGATTTTAGAGAATATTATTATTTTTTAAGTCAAATTTAACTAAAAATTTAGCCTACCAGAGATGCTTTTAAAAAATTAAAGGGATGAATTTGTTTTGATGAATTGGAAATTAATACTGGGATTTGAAATTGCCAAACATCTATCGTTGTCGGGCGTTCATGCAATGCATCTAGGTGTGAGAAACACCTTGTGCCAAATCATTCTAAATAATAATTTCAATTTTATCCATTTTTGAGTAAATGTGTATCGGTTTAATTCGGCTTGAATTTTTTTGTTTAAAATTCTTCGTACCATATGTCCATATTCCACTTGTTGCTATGACAATGATTATGAATAATTAAATAAAAAATAAACAATCGTGATAGTAAAAATACACGATGACTGGTTAAAAATGCTCAATGCTTTAAATCATTTTTTGTCTAATAGCAAATGTGAGTAGACCAATACACATTGTTACCTCTTCCCACTGTTCTGCTATGACATATTTTCGCGGACAATCTTTTATATTTTTCATGTTACTCTAGCAAAACTTTCAGAATTCAAAGAAAAATTGCACATATATGTTCTTTCTCACTTCGGAGAATTTACTTTGTAAATGTAGGAAAGGAGGAATTGCATGACCCAACATAACATGTTGGCCTGTTTTGGTTGGAACGTACTATTGTCTGGGAAAATTAACTGATGGAGACTATGGATGTTGTACTTGTATGAACAATCGTCAGCAGTGACACCATATACGAAACCAAACTGTATTACAGTTTAGCCCTTATAACAAGAGCTAAATTGGAGATTATATTAACTCATAGAAGCCATATTACATTAATTACTAGGCATTCATTAAAATGAAAATAACTTCAGTTTCAAGCATGTTAATTTACGAAAATAGTTAGATCTATAAACACCGAGTAATGGTTGCTTATAATTGAAAGAAACAAAAAACTAATTGAAAATACAAAATCACCCAGAATACAGAGAGGTGCTGATGGAAATGACACTCGGCTATAAAGGTTGCATGCAATGGATATATTTTTAAATTTTATTTTTGCTAAGATACAGAAAGAACTAAGAGGAAGAATCCCTAATTGTTTGCTCAAAAATAGTCACGGCCAAAATTAGGACAGTTGGTAGACTTCTAGTTCAAAGTGTTATTCTGATAACGCGAGGCGTGCCAACTCGCGGTCTATTGGCCAAGCGAGGTTTTGATATATTACGTTGAATCTGACTTTTCATGTGATTAATGGCCAAGGAAGGAACCCTCTCGGCCGTTGGTTTGAATGCCTTCTACGAAATATCTTGACTAAGGCTTTAATCTTAGTTCTCGATCACGTCCAAGCTCTGAGTGAACTTGAAAGTGCGCGTGACCAATGAGAAATCAACCGGGTTGATGTACTCGCAAATCATAGTGAAAGTGAAGGTGAATGAACTCGGTCGTCGAATCTTTGTGAAGTGATGTGAGTGTGAATGGCGAATCACATCAACCCAATCCGGACTAACCGAAAGAGATCGATGAGTAGAGAGTTCTTAGTTAACCAACCACTCCTGGGTGCAATGAATTGAAAGTGCAAAAAAACTAAAGAACGTAAAATAAATAGCAAGAATGTAAATGGCGAGAATTGAATCTATATTATCAAAGTAAAGAATGAACAAGGTAAAGTACATATGGATGCGAAAGCTAGAAAATTTGTAAGTAAGTTTGTGTATTTGGTGCAGGACCGTTTACAATGTGCTATAAGAATTCTATATATACAATATGTACAAAACCCTAATCTAACTAACTCGCCTATCTGGCCAATAAATCCCAATAGAACTTGAATTCCTTAATTCCAGCTGAATAAAACCTTCCTTATCTCGACCGAAACTTGATGCACTTCTTCTCGGATTCGATTACTCTTGATATGATGACGATCTGCCCATTAAAGCTCAATCTGAACAATTATTGGAATCTTCAAATTGAATGCTTCCCTTATCCAGTATGTTGCACTTCCATAACTGGACTTAAATCTAACTCACCCTCGGTTAAAGCCCAAAATGAAATATGACCAATCCATATGTGAACTCAGCCAAATCTCACCAACTTGGTCATATCTCGTCAATCACGCATGTTGGTCAAATCTCGCCGATCATGTTTATTGGTCAAATCTCGCCAACTTGGGCATATGATCAAAATACCAATTTGGTTGGTCGCAGAATAAATAACTTTGGTCACCAGATATATTGACGTTGGTCACCAAGTGAGTACCATTAGTCATCAAAAGTGGTTGGTCTCCATGAGTGTTGGTCACAACATGATGTTGGCCATCAAGGCATTGGTCACCTTATCCTCGGCCATTTTATAATTGGTCATCTTGCAATTGGTCGTTTATTTTGCAATTGGTCACGACATGGCATTGGTCATCTTGCAATTGGTCACTTTGCCTCTGTTGGCCAACAACAAACGTGCATCGGCCGATGACTCGTTTGCAATTATAAAATTAGGTACAAACATTGCTCCCCTAGTCTTATGAGCTTCAGCCCGCAAGCTGAATGGTTATGAGACTAAAGTATGGAAACCATTTATCGATCCTTCAGCGAACGCGTGCTAGTCCGATAAGTAATAAACATCGACTCTTTGCGGATCACACCCAAATCACCAAAAATCGCATCCTCTAATTCTTGTTGACTTTGCCAACAATTGGTCAAGAGTCTTGACCAATGCATTCTCAACTCGTCCAGGTGCTTTGTAATTTATTTGGTCTAACTTCAATGGACACCTTATCACAAACAAGAACACCCAAATATCCCACGTCAAACTGATCTCTCACTTCATGTTCTATTCCATTTTTATTTTCCCTTGACACCTTGAATGGTGTGCCATTCTCCGTCTTTATTTCTTTTTTTACTTTTCCTTTCTTCTTTCTTCTTTTGCACATGCCTTTCTCCTCTCTTTTTTTCTTTAAAATCTTCTTCCTGCACGTGTATCCTTTCTTTTCTTTCTCTTTCTTCCTTTCCTTCATTTCTTTCCGCCGCAACCTTCATCTCTATAACTCACTAACTACCCAAATTATGAAGAGGGGTTCTACATGCACCGATTTCAACTGAGATTCGATTGACGAAAATATGCTTTCCGGTGAGTGAATCTAGTCCTTTTATCTGGCCTCACTTCATGAGGTCTAGTTCTTGATTACTTGCCTTCCTTCAAACCCCTAATTATTCTTTGTATTCATTCTCTTTCCTCAATTTTGCAGCCGACTGATACCAAGAAAAAACACATAGTGTCCTTGCTGCGAGCTTAATCCCTTTACAACGGCAATCTGCATATTTTCAGTATGTGAGACTAACTTCTAACTTCTTTTGATACCCATGAATGACCTCATTTTCCATTTGTGAATAAATAGTGTTTGCTCTACATCAGGCACCTGATAAAAGATAATGATATGCATCATGTGTTTATTTGTTATCCATTAAACAAATATCCTGCGTAGAAAATTGTGGTCGCCCAAATCAGCTTAACCAACCGTTGGATACTTTCATTTAAACTTTCGATCAGCATAACACCACAATATGGTAACTTGTTCTCTCTGAAATTTTGTCATCAATTGATTTTAGCCTTTCAACTCATTCACTGATATGGCTGCCGAAACATAGAATCGGCCGCCATAAGAGCAACTGTTTGACTCGTTTCGCTTTGAATGCTTGGCTTGTAATAACCCAATGTATTGTCTTGTCTAAGACCATTTTATATTATTGTGTTCATAGGTTGCATGAATCTTTGAGGCTCGTAAAGAGATCATATCTGATGATGAATCTGAGTTGGAAGGGAGGCCAAGCAAAGAGTCAGAAGCTCTTGCAGACGAGTTGGATATAAAGTCGAAAGCCTTCGCGGACGAGCTCGAGCGGGTATTGAAGAGTTCTTATGGAAGTCGCCAGGACTCCGTGATTTGCAATGCGACCAATGCAAAGAAAGAAGTGTTTGCTTGTATTCTTGGTCCTCATTACATGAGGGGAATGCCTCCAGCCATTGCCGAGTTGCTGGAAACTTCTATGCTCAACCACTCTATCTTATTCCAAGGATCTCAGTGAACGATGTGGAAGTCTGGATACCAGAAGAGTTGGCCAAGGCTTTTAAGTGAATGGGAGAAATGGGTGTCACGCATGGAGCATTACTTTGGGTCAAAGTGGAAAAGGCTTGGTATATACGACGCCATAAAAATGACTCAACATGAGATAGTCATGAATCCTCCTCCCCTTATTGCCTCCCTTTGCTTTTGGTCATCGGCGACCAACACGTTGAATCTTCCTTGTGGGCCAATTAGTGTGACACTTCTTGACATGGCTACCATATTTGGCTTCGCACCAGTTGGTGGAGCAATTGCTGCTCGCATAGATTTTACTTCTTCATTCCTCAAAGTGTTGAAATCTAAGAAAGTAGAGGACAAAAAATGAATGACTAAAGAAGCCATCAACGCAGCAAAAAGGGCACTTAGTTACCACTTTTTGTATGAAAGGTTTGGTGTTGATGATGGTGAATGAATAGATTTGAGACTCCATATCAAAGAACATGAGCATGTTGTCTTCCTTTTCTACTAGCTGTGCAAGTACGTATTTTTCTCCAAATCACAAAAGTGTGTATATGAGTGCACTGGTATCGCAAGAGCTCTAGCTAGTGGAATCGGTTTGAACCTTGGAGTCCTTTGTGTTGGCGCACTTATATCGAATGAAACACAACGTGGTCACTCAAGACATGACCCTGAAGGTTGGGGGTCTATTGTGGATGTTTCAGATTTGGCTTCAAACCTACTTCTAAGCTCTTCGGCCAATCAACACATTTTCACCAGACGTGGTAATCGATCGATAACTTGTTGGATTGAGGCCGAAAGACCACACTGCAAAAAAATATTTTACCTTATTTTTCATAAAGAATGAGATGAGTATGGATGAATTTGCAGTATGTCATTACAGGCATGTCCCTTCATGGTTATCTCAAGATATGACAAAGAGCTAGGATGAAAAAGATAGTGGCTTACCCTTAGAGCTATGTCTTTGATGGGGCAACTTACTGATACCCAGACACTTGAATTAGGGACAATTGGTCGGTGTGGGGTGGAGGTATACTTGCCTAACTTCTTTGCTCATCAATTCGGGTTCATGCAAAGTTTTCTGGCTTTGTACGTAATGTCGACCGACCGGTATTCCTCATGGAGAGATGGGTTTAAGGACCTTAAGCAAAGTAAAGTGGTGTCTGATTACTATGAGTGCTAATGGGATTATTACTTTAAATCGACTCTTATGAAGCCTTGTAGGTTGTATCACACAACAACTCTTCAATTTGATACATGGTGGTCATCTTTCATCAGAACATCATTCGAACTTGGCATGGCCAAAGTGTCTTCCCAAGTGTTATATAGCTTTTCTCCAACAGAAGCGAAACAGGTGGGCAAGTGTAAGAAAATACACATTACGGCCAAGCGACTGAGAGACGAGGTCGAGTCACCTCCAGGTTTGTTCATATCTCATTTTGGTTTCTCTTCAAATGTATTGGTTGACCATCTCCCGCAACTTTGCTTAATGCACTGCCATGGTTATACATGTGACATTCTAAAAACGCGTTTTACAAGGCTATCAAGGTGTGACCAATTGGCTGTTAACACATCGACAGGGTTGGAATGCATGGGTAAAAATGCTACCATCGCCCACATGGTTGATGTTGTGATTGACGAAGTTGCTTTGTTTGGAAGCCCCGCTGGAGTTAGCCAACTCAACCCCATCATGACCTTTACAACAACTGAAGGGGTTGTATCGGCCAATGATGGTGGGATAAATCATGCACCCAATCCTCATGCACACAACGATATCACTTCTGGAGAGTCTGTCACTGACTCAAGCGAGGTACTTCTTTGAATATAAGGTTTAATATACTAGTCCACATAGCCCACTTTAAGCATTTTTCTATTTTTTTTCTTTTTGCTTGGAATGCTAGAATGACAGTGATGATAATGGCGAACGCTCCGCAATTTTGCACGATCCCAAGTATATGGCGACCAACAGAGATGTAAACATATATTTTCACTTTCTTTAGCTAACTATCTTTGCATGAGTAATTTCCCTTGATATACTTGCAGATTGTTGTACATGATGATGAAACTTTTGCGCATGTCGGGCTTGAATTGAGGGCCTAACAGGTTTCAAGGGTAGACGACCTAATTGATATCGAGTCTTGTAATACCCAAAATTCCAATAGTGTAATATTTTTGATTGGTCCCATACTTGCACATTTAGTCATCTCTGTACGATATGTGTCTCATTCATGTACGCCGATATGCAAGTTAGGTCACACGTGGCCAACATTGGCCAAAATAGTCTGTCACCAACACCCACATGCACCAAGACCATTACACCGCCCAAGTCTGTAGCTCTTTCAAGCATAGGGAATGACTCAACCTTTGCATCCTTGGCTGATGTTCTAGTAAATAAATTTTGAGAAAACAGCCAATGATTCTGATTACCACGTTGTATAACTATAGAGGATACTTGTTGAGACTTTCTTTTGATTGTAGGTCACTTCACAAAGTAACTCCCATATGGCGTCGACTGATCACTTTCTTCATTTCATGGAGTATGAGGTTATGTCCTCCCTAGATGTTGATCTCGATGCTGGGGACTTCACGATTCAATGGGATAAAGTCAGGCGATTCCTACCCATAGATTCCAATTCTGTTGATGAAACCAGTTTCCACGCCTTCAAGACAGCCATAGAAACGTTGATTTCAGCTAATCAGTTTTCGGCCTCAGACGTTATCTTAGTGGAGTCTCACTTGGACACAGCGTCATCCATGCTCAAGACTAAAAGGGAGGTTGAGATAGGTAAGTTGGCCAAAGAAAAACATGACCAAATTGTTGCTCAATAGGGAACCATCAAACAAGCTTTAAACCAAACTCAATAGAAGGTTGAGGTCTTGAAGAAACAGCTAGTCGAGGCCGACCAAGCGAACGATCAAGCAAACCTAGTGGCGCAAGAGTTTTCTGCAAGAAATCAAGACTATGATCTAAAGTCAGAGTCCAAGTCTGCGAAGGATTATATACACCAATTGCTCATTCACAAGGTGAGAATCGATAAAGGTGTGGACGGTTTAGAAACTATGAGGTCTTGCTGCGAGTGCGTCTCCCTTAGAGTAGGGCATGGTTGTGCTCTGGTTTATGCCTTGAGCCATATTCTGTGTTGGTAGAACCCATTTGACATATATTTTGTAATCGGCTAAGGAACTGAAACTTGTTGCTTTTACATGAGAATGTATGTCCATGGCTCTTCTTTGTTTGGATGTGATTGTCTTGTACTTCGTTATGTTGTTACGTTTATTAGCCATCCATTATGTCACAGCTTAGTTGATGACTTAGCCTTTTAGTCGAACCTAACAACCGAAATTTCCTGAGGAATTGGTTTAATCCCTAGTACAATAACCAGTTGAGCAAAACTGGAGTCGACCAAGCTAAGTTAGATTCGCCCAAGCAAGATTAGAGCCGCCCAAGTAAAATTAAAGATGGTCAAGTACAAAAGTTGGCCGAGCAATGAAAGTCGGCCAGCAGGGCGTTTAGGGATAAGATCAAAGTTATGTTAAGTGACGCATAGAGGAGTAAAAAAAACGAAGCTATCACATTTGTACTGATATACAACTTATTGGCCGAATTTACAAACTTATCATTCAGCCGTCAAAACAAGTTGACCCATTACAACCCGATCAACCATGTTAGTCAACAAATTCTCGCTCCTTCATCTCCCATGTGGTCAGGTAATACTTCTTGAGGAATTAGCCGTTTATAGGCATGTTATGTAGTTCACCGTCTTGATCATTCAACTGATATACACCTCTTCCTAAAATCTGATGACTGATATATGGACTTTCCCACCTTGGTGACCACTTTCCAAATCTTCTATATTTACTCCCTATAGGCAGAACCACCTTCCATACTAGCTCACCTTCGATGAACGACTTGAATTTAACTCATTTATTATATGTACAAGCCATAGTTTTCTTTTAAGCCTTCATGCGATCGTACGCATCCATTCTCTCTTGGTCAAGTCCTTCTAATTCTTGTATCATTGCTTAAGAGTATTCATCTACTCCCATCCCATACTGAGCCACGACCCGGAGATCTTAAAGTTTTATTTCGACTGACAACGTAGTGTCATGCCCATACGTCAAGGAAAATGGCGTTGTTCCAGTGGCTGTTCGCTTTGACGTTCTGAAGGCCCATAATATTTTAGACAACAAATTATGTCAATCCCTTGGGTTGTCTTTGACCATCCTCTTGAGAATGTTGATGATTCTCTTGTTACTTGTTTCAGCTTGACCGTTTACTTGAGCATAGTACAGTGTGGAGTGTGTCAATTTAATGCCTAACTTTTCGGTCATATCATGCATGGCTTCGGCTATGAACACTGATCCTTGGTTAGCTGTTATGGCCTCTGAAATCCCAAACTCCTGTATAATGTACTCCTCTATGAGCTGGATCACCGTTGCACTTGTAATTGTTACATATGCCTTCGCTTCGACCCACTTGGTGAAGTAATCTGTTGCAACCAGGATCCATACATGTTGCTTTGAGGACGGTGGTCTAATGGTTCCAATGATGTCCATTGCCCAACCCCAAAATGGACAAGGTTTAACGATTGGGTGAAGGATGTCGGCTGACACTCTTTGCACTGGGTCATGAATTTGACACTTCTTGCAACATTTGGCGAACACAATGCAATCTTTCAAAATTGTAGGCCAATAAAAATCATGATAGGTCAATAATGCCCAGCTTGTGCACTTGTACTGTTTATTCATTTGGTTGATAACTAGTTGTGAGTCACCATAAATCAACACTCTATTAGCACCCATCTCTTGAAGGATCTCGAGCCCAATGGTAAGTGCCTCATACTCGGCCTGATTATTCGTACATTAAAAATCCAACTAAAAGGCACACTGAAATTTTTGGCCTTCAGGTGTCTATAACAACCCCAGCGCCTACAGCGAATTCAGTGCTTAACCAGTCAAAAAACATTGTTCAATGGTGTTAACCATCGAGGCCACATAAATCGCCCCAATATCAAAATATTCAGCTCCTTCAATATCTGTGGACGGGTGGTGGGCAAGAAAGTTAACAAAAGCTTGTCCCTTGATTGCCTTTTGTGGGACATATTGGAATGTAAACTCTGATAACGTCATCGTCCATTTTTCTATTTGGCCCCGTATGATTAGCCGAGTAAGAATATATTTGATCAAATCGATCTTTGATATAACCTGGACAATTGACAGTAGCATGTAATGTCGAATCTTAGTTGCCAAAAATAATATAGTCAGGCATAATTTTTCGATTGATGAATAACAAATCTCCACTTCGGTTTGGATCCGACTCAAATAATGGACAGCATATTCCTTACATTTCTCATTGTCTTGGGCAAGTAAACTCCCAATTGAATTTCTGAGGCTGACAAGTATGACTTCAATGGACAACCTCGTACAGAGGGAACCAACACTAGAGGATTGGACAAATATCTCTTGAGCTTGTCAAAAGATTTCTGATGCTCCTCTTTTCACACAAAGTCGGCTTTGTTTTTTAGCTGAAAAAGTGATGAAAATGGTTGAATCTTCCTAGCCAAGTTAGAGATGAACCGTCTCATAAAATTAACCTTCCCCAAAAAAGATTGGAGTTCTTTCTTACTAGTTGGTAGAGGTGCCTTTCTGATAGCCCTTGTTTTGGCCATGTCTACTTCAATACCCTTTCGGTGGACTACAAAACCCAAGAACTTCCCAGCCGACACACTAAAGTCACACTTCGATGGATTCATCTTGAGTTTATGAACTCTCATTCTTTCAAATGTTTGGCGAAAGTCAACTATTTGGTCTTGTCTTTTGGCCGACTTGAAAATGACGTCATTAATGTACACTTCCATGGTTCGGCCGATAAGGTCATGAAAAATTATATTCATGGCACGTTGGTACATTTCCCCAGCATTCTTGAGGCGAAAAGGCATGACCAACCATTCGAATGTACCAATTGACCCGGGACAACGAAAAGCCGTTTTATTTACGTCTTCTTCGGCTATAAATATTTGGTTATATCAGCATGCCCGTCCATGATGGAAAGGATTTCATGTCTAGTTACTCCATCGACAAGTTGGTCTGCCACGAGCATAGGGTATTCATCCTTTGGAGTTGCCAAATTCAGATTTCTAAAGTCAAGACATATGCATAGCTTTCCATTTTTCTTTATGGTAGGCATAATGTTAGATAACCACTCAACATAGTGGGTCGTTCGAATAAAACCGACCTTTAATAATCGTTCCATTTCTTCTTTAATTTCTGGTAAGTCTGTAGCGTTAAACTGCCGAGGTGGTTGCTTATAAGGCTTACGAGCTGGATCTAAATTTAATCTATGCTCAACTACATTCCTATCCAAGCCAGATATCTCATGATAACTCTAAGCAAAGCAGTCTTCAAACTCTGTCAGCAAAGCTATTAGTTCTTTCTTCAGCGTTGGGGATAAGAGCTTGCTGATCTTGACCATCCGTGGTTTGTTAGTTGTTCCCAAATTTAATTCTTCCATTGGGTCGATTGCTTCAAACAAATATTTCTCCAACTCGGCCAGTTTATGGCTGAATTCAACGAACTCTGGTTGGTCGTCTTACTTACCTTCTATAATAAAATCTAACAAATTCATGGCCGAATCACTCGCAATCGAGTGTTGAGCCCAATAGGCCAGCAATCTCTTAGAAGTTGATTTGATTGCGGCCTCTCACACATCAATCTCTTGGTTATTATCCATAGATGATTGGATCAAACAAATCCACCAACAATAGCCGCTCTGAGTCCTTACGGACAACCTCGGCACCGAAGGCCAAACCCTTTCTTAGTGTGATCCCTATGACCCAACCAGTATCACTTTCACATTGTAGCTGAGAGCACCCAACATCATCATAATAATATTGTGCGTCAACCAAGTTGGCCGATGCTTTTAAGGGTTCAGCATCAGCCTCTACCACTTTGACTGTATCACCATTTCAAAGTATAAGAAGCTGATGCAATGATGATGGGATGCACATACTCTGGTAAATCCAATCTCGGCCCAAAATGGCATTGTACGTAGCATGGTTTCGAATTGAACATGAAAAAATAAGTCATCATGCTTTTATTTCCAACTGTGACTTCAATCGGTAGAATCCCACGAATTTGCTTCTTTTCACCTGAAAAGTTATTGATTTCCAAGTCTGATGATAGTATGTCTCGGTCAGATTTCTTCAATTTCTCTACAACCGACCAGGGTATGACGTTGACGGCGCTCCTCCATCTACTAATACCTTAGAAATCGGATATCCCTCTAACTGAGCCATGATGTATAATGGCTTGATATGTTTGGACATAGCCGTTGTTGGCTTGTCAAAACAAGCTTTGGCCATCTCTATGACTTAAACCTGATGAACGCTATCTTCTAGAACATTGCCTTCCATCATGCTTATTTTTCTTGGTTCAGCTTGGAATTCATAGGGAAGCATATACGTCATGTTGACAGTCATATCTTCTTGGATCCATGGGATTACGGAGTTGATAACCTCAATCTCCTTTCCTTTCCATCTAACCAAGAGCTGGTGTAACAAGGATAGGATGTACATGTTCTGATGGATCCAATCACTACCAAGGAGAGCCTTGTGAGGAGTATCAACCACGAATAAACATGTTGTTATATGACGGCTCATAACACTAGGTTCGATAGGAAGAACACCTTTCAATTGAGAGTTTTTTTCCAATATAGTCGAACAAATCCACATTAGAGGGGACGCAGTCTTGTGTGGTCTTTTGAAGTTGAGCCAAGACTGAGGGAGAAAGGATGTTAATAGCCTAATCTCCATCAACTAACACCGGTGAGACCTCATACCCTTCCAACATGGCACCGATGTATAGAGGGTTGCGTGACCCAGTCATATACTTGTTGGGTATGCTGAAATAAACTCTAGCGGTTCTCTTGTCACTTGTAACTTGACCCCAACTACTCGGACAGATACTAATCATGTTGATTATGAGATCATCATCAGCTGGGGCACAGACTAATGTATCGCTGGCTTGTCCCAGATAATGTTGCTCGGCCGAAGTGAAATCGGCCATGCTAGTATCGTCATCTTGATTTTGTTCAAGATAATCATCCTGGAACTCTTTGTCAAATTGGTTATCATTCTGATCACCATGACAGTAATCCACCTCTTCATCAAGGTATATGTCGTCAGTGAATCCTGGGGCATAATCTTGGTGGCCACCTTAGTCGTCGTCATCTTCCCCACCATCGTTCTGTTGGTTTCCTCGGCCATCTTGACCGATGTTCTCAATGATTACTTTGTTTGTCTGGTTATTTCGGCCATCAGGGCTGTTATCATCGTTGTCGTCGTCACCAGATTGATCATCTTCTGAGGACTCAACAAATTGCTTCTCTCGACGGCTTCTTTCGTCACGAGGCAGATCATCAAATTGAGCTACCAAACCATTTTCAAGTGGAGTTAACATATAAGCTCTTGTCCCACTGGTCACGCTACGAAACATCAGGTCGTACGACGCATTATGCCCAGCACATATTTCCTCCAATTAGAATATTTGGTCATTTGTTAAACCATATAACATTATGGTTGAATGCAACAGGTAGTAGTCTCTCATGGTAACCAAACCTTCCTTTGGAAATTGAGGTTCACATTTTCTGTCAACGATGATTAAGGGAGGAAGACTCGGCTCTCTGAATTTGGCCTTCAAAATCCCTAATGTGCTCGTGTCTACTTCCATAGCCTTGATCTCCTGGTCTTTAAACCCAACCTTGCCGTCAAGTGATGTATCTTTGGATGGCCTGGTCATTCTATAAATTGTATTTGAGCCATCATACCTTGAGTGGCCCGAGGGTTTGACATTAGAAGGTTGGTCAAGCTTTGCTTTCTTTGCACTCTTGATTTCCCTTTGATATCTTTGTTTTTGCGACTTGGTCAAAACATCTATTGACTGATCATGATGGTTTTGACCATACCACCTATTATCATGGATGATTGGTAGTTTGTAAGTTCTTGGTCGAATAAGGTTGCCGTGACGGTCATAACTGTCTCGGCTACTACCTTCCTCTTACTGATAGCCATCTACCATTAACTTATGTCAGCCATGATATTCCTCATCATAAAATGGCATGTCAAAGTTAAGTCTCCTTCTCACATACTCTCTCGTCATAGATTTTGGGTTTGGTTTGTCAAGCCGGTGGAAAACCCCCTTGGCAATATTTCTTTGGTTGAGAGAACCTGACTTCATTGAGAAATCTGGGTTACGAGATGACTGCCTTTTCCATGACCTTGATCTATAGCTACCACTTGATTAGTCTTTCTTGTCATATCCTGGCTCTCGCTCGGCCAAGTTGGTCAAAGGAGACTCATTCCTCCTTCCATCTGGGTGATCATAATGACTTATGATTTCCCTTCGGTTGGCGGCATTAACAGGCCTCCAAATCCTTTTGTCATCTTTGCAGGCCATGTTATTCTTCTAAGAACCTCGATTTTTTGTTTGGAATGAGTGTGAACCACTTTTCTAGCCTCAGGACATGCCTCATTGTGCTTTGATGTACCTTGGTCGACCGACTTGGCCAACTGTGACTTTTCTTTTATATTTTCTGGCTGCTTGAGCTTCAAAGTGCCTTCAAGTACCACTTCACCTTGAAAATGCGGGCACGTAACCGTCACTCTGGGCAACTACAGATTGAGACTTCCAATGGTGATCTCGGCTACCTTGGGTACGGCCGATTCACTCTTGCTACCCTTACGCGGGTCCTTTTCCTCTAATAATCTCACATGCACCATGTTGACATGGGTTTCAGGGAAAGGATTCATGTCTACTTTCATTGCAGACTTTAGTTCTGGAAACTTGAGTTGGTGTCAATAAGATCCTGTATCATATCACGAAAAACAACATAATTATTAGTTGCATGCTTCCACAAGTTATGATACTTACAATAAGATTTCTCTTTTGCATCTTCGACCTTGGGAAGTACATGGCTGAATGGAAGCTTAATCATATAGTCGGCTAAGAGTTGATCAAAGATCTAATCGGCTTTGGTTATATTGAAAGTGTATGTGCGTGTATTAGTCTTTGTTGTGCTCGTGCTTTGGTTTGGTGTTGGTTTAGTTTATTTTGGGTCAACTTTTTCCAATGCTTTGCACACCCGAGGTTGCTTGACGACCAACTCGGCCAGATCCACCTCCACTGGGTATTCATCCTCCAAATGATTTGAGGTATCAGCTGCATTTACAACTTGATTTTTAAAGTATGTACCATTAGAAGCAGTACGTCTTTGCGCTTCTTCTTCAATATGTTATCATATCAATCAATCCTGGTTTCAAGTTCAAACTAGTCGCTAAACACCACTTATTCAAAGTGTTCTCTGAACTTGAAGGTCAGACCAGCAACCGCCATATCCACAAACTCCGACTCGGGTAAATGGATTCTACATCTAGCCCTGGTGGACTTGAACCGAGTAAAATATTCTTGAGGCGTCTTGTGACTTATTTGATAAATCTTAGCAAGATCCACCAGACGAATGTCTTGCTAAGCTCGATAATAGTTATCATGAAAGACTCGTTCCATTTCTCTCCAACTATGGATTGAGTTTGGCAGAAGATTCACAAACCATGGAAAAGCTGGACTCGTTAGGGAGTAGATGAATAACCTCAGCTTATGGTCGTCAGAACTCGCCTCACCACACTAGGATGTAAATTGGCCATTATACTCTATAGTGGGCTGATATGCATCCCCAAAGAACAAGGTGAAAGATGGAATACAATATCCCGCCGGATACGAAACTTGGTCAATGTGTGTCGGATATGGCTTTGCATAAACCGTCCTTTCTGCTCACCTTGGCAATGCTCCCATAAGATCTTCGACCAAGGCTTGAAATCCATTAAGTCGAATGGAACGCTCAAGCTCTCTTCCATTGTGATGATTGTGATGTGGTACTTGACCTATATTATTGTTCGGGAATGGAAGACCGTTTCCAAAATTGTTTTGTTGATTCACCAAACCTCCTTAGTTATTAGGTTGATGGTGAATCCCTACATTCTGCTTGAATTGATTTGGCTGCTGCATATACCCCTATTAACTGAATCCCATCTCTACAGGCATACCATAAGGCTGATATTGAATCCTTTGTGGTGATTGATGATTTTGGGGTAATGGTAACTGAAGGTTCTGGGGTTGCATACCTCGTCCATGTTGCTTGTTACCCAGCTGGTTCTGTAGTGCATGAGGTTGGCCGTTTACATGGTTGGCCAATGTTGGGGCTGACACTTATGGTAGTTGTGCTGCATTCAACTTAACATTGTTAGCCACCAATTTCTCATAAATGAGTATTAATGTGTTGTTCATTTCTCCAATCCTTGTGTTGGTGTTTGTGGCCAATTGGTTCAAATTCTGCAAACCAACATTCATGTCCCGACCCATGGTTCTAATCGTCATTTGAGTCTGCTGAATTGTCCATGTCGATTTGTTGGCTATCATTCAAGCAAAACCCTCAGTTGAGAAACCTTGATTCCTTAGAGAAAATTCTTTAAACCTATTCTTCCTATTGGTAAAAGTAAGGTCATCTCCTGCGATGTGATCTCGGTTGGGCGTATTGTATTGATCTGATGACATCGCATCAACCGTCTCGCTTAGAAATGCTCCGAACGTATGAAATTATGAACTATGGGTTGCAGTTGAAGCACTCGTGATGCTTTTTGAAGCAGAGGTTGAGTTAACCGAGACGCTCGAGTGAAGCGAGCTACCTATTGCTCCGGCTAAATTCATCGTTAACTCGGTGTTGGTAAATCTTCTCTTTGGGCAATTTACTGACGTATGGTCAGTTTGTCGGCACTTAAGACAAGTTTCTCCTCTGTATGCCGAATATGCGTTCGGTTGCATTCACCGATTATGCCTTAGTGGAAGGTCCCACTGGGCATGCCAAAAGATGTTTGCTCAAAAAATGTCACGGCCAAAATCAGGATGGTCGGTAGACTTCTGGTTCAAAGTGTCCTTCTGATAACGCGAGGCGTGCCAACTTGCGGCCTATTGGCCAATCGAGGTTTTGATATATTGCATTGAATCTGACTTTTCAAGTGATTGATGGCCGAGGAAGGAACCCTCTCGGCGGTTGGTTCGAATGCCTTGTACGAAAGGACTTGACTAAAGCTTTAATCTTGGTTCTCGATCACGTCCAAGCTCTGAGTGAACTCGAAAGTGTGCGTGACCAATGAGAAATGAATGGGGTTGATGTACTCGCAAATCACAGTGAAGGTGAAGGTGAAATGAACTCGATCGTGGAATCATTGTGAAGTGGTGTGAGTGTGAACGGCGAATCGCATCGACCCAATCCGGATTAGCTGAAATAGATCGATGAGTAGAGAGGGCTTAGTTAACCAACTACTCCTAGGTGCAAGGAATTGAAAGTGCAAAAAAATTAAAGAACGTAAAATAAATAGCAAGAATATAAATGGCGAGAACTGAATCTATATTATCAAAGTAAAGAATGAACAAGGTAAAGTACCTATGGATGCGAAAGCTAGAAAATTTGTAAGTAAGTTTGTGTATTTGGTGCAGGACCTTTTACAATGTGCTATAAGAATTATATATATACAATGTGTACAAAAGTCTAATCTAACTGACTCGCCTATCTAGCCAATGAATCATAATAGAACTTGAATTCCTTGATTTCAGTTGAATTCCTTCCTCATCTTGACCGAAACTTGATGCACTCCTTCTCAGATTCGATCACTGTTGATTTGATGACGATCTGCCCATTAAAGCTCAATATGACCAATTATCAGAATCTTCAAATTGAACGCTTCCCTTATCCAGTCTGTTGCACTTCCATAATTGGACTTAAATCCAACTCACCCTCGGTTAAAGCCCAAAACGAAATATGACCAATTCATATTTGAACTCAGTCAAATCTCGCCAACTTGGTCATATCTTGCCAATCACGCTTGTTGGTCAAATCTCGCCAATCACGTTTATTAGTCAAATCTTGCCAACTTGGGCATATGATCAAAATACCAATTCGGTTGGTCGCAGAATAAATAACTTTGGTCACCAAATGTATTGACGTTGGTCACCAAGTAAGTACCATTGGTCATGAAAAGTGGTTGGCCGCCATGAGTGTTGGTCACAACATGATGTTGGCCATCAAGGCATTGGTCACCTTATCCTCGGCCATTTTACAATTGGTCAAAACTTGGCGTTGGCCATCTTACAATTTGTCGTTTTGCAATTTGTCACTTTGCCTCCGTTGGCCGACAACAAACGTCCATCGGTCGATGACCCGTTTGCAATTATAAAATTGGGTACAAACACTAATACATCTAGTTCCCCGGTTATCAAACTATTAGAGATGAGCAGCAATTGAAGGATGCAAGTTGTTCTTGGTGTTAATGTTGCCAGTGTCATGTCTCATGTTTGCAAGCTTATCAATTAAAGCATTAGCCTCCCTAAAGATGTGTCTAAATATGAAGTTAGTAAAGCTACTAGCCAACACTTGAATTTCCTTAATGATTGATGAAATTATCCAATGAAGTTTCTATATGTTGAGCACAAAGTTGATGATGAGGAGAGAGTCTCCCTTCGCTAGAAAATTGTCGATACCTACTTATTTGACATAAAGAAGGCTTTGTCTGAGGGCGTGAGTTTCGCCATGGTACTGTTGAGATCTGCTAGAAATGGATATTGAAACAAGGTGACGATGCTTTGCTTCACTAATCAAGATCCTATCCCTTTAAAGTTCACTATGCAATTGAGCAAGAAAAAAGTAAACTATGCAAATAGTGACAATCGGAAATTATTAAAGACGAAGGTAGACTAAGAATCATAATCTACCAATGTATATAAAAAGGAATCCGATATCAGACTCAAAATGTGGTATTTGAGTAAAAGAAAATGTTAAGTAAGATAACTTTTGATATTTTTTACATGATCAAAGAGATAGACGCGTAATTAATATTTAGGAGATATCACAATAATAGTATAATATCAACCATATTACAGAAAGAAAAAAAACACATAATCGAATATAACATTAATGCATTATAGACTCAACTCTATTAAATCGAACCAATGATCACCAATAACCATCACTGTCTCAAACTGAACACTGCTGCTAGCTAATCAAAACCAGAGCCCAGAGGGTTCATGTCAAGCATATCGGTATCAATCTATTAGCTTCTTTATGAATGCCAAGTTGTCAATAAATGGTAAGGTTGGTTTGATATCTTTGACCATATGAGACGAGCTTACCAATCCGAAGCAAACTATATATACAAGGTCAGATTCAGGTGAGGGCGGCAGCAAAACCTTAATGATGGTTGTGCCAAAAACATAAGGCAAAAACGCGTCTAGTATCAGAAACAAAACTTTGACGAAAACTGATAACAAATCTAGCTGTCTGTCACATTTTTTGTCATGTTGAAAAATTGAGGATCTCAGATGTTGCCATTACAAAATTCTGTCAACCCCTCTCTCTGGGTGCCTCTCGATTTTCATACCGCTTTTTCAATTTTGGTAGTAAACAGTAATATCAGAAGCATAATATCTCAAATTAGTTGTAGTCACTCAATGTCACACAGCAGAAGTAAAACAATGAGCCCTATATGATATAATATCAAGGACAAGAAAATGGTCTATCTTGTACAGTAAGTGAGTAAACCATATACCAACTTCTATAGTATATACCATACCAGGTAGCTCTACATAGTATGACTAAAATCTGGTAACAAAAACATCAAAGTATGAGAAGGCTAGGAACTAATGGAACCCTCCTATTGTGCCTGCAAGGCCATGGTGGAGCAAGTTATAAGCAATGTGATCTCTAGCTTGAACCGCAGCAGAGGACCTCACACCATTCTCAGGCACCATCTCATCGTCAAAGATGTCGATATTATACTCGGCGCTGAGCTCATCGTTCCTCATCGTGCAAATGTTGTGCAAAACACAGCAAGCCCCAAGCACCACGGGCAAATCCTGTAGCTTCACCTCAGTCCTCTTCTGTAAACAAGACCACCTTCCTTTAAGTTTGGCAAATGCGTCCTTAGCCACCCCTTGAACCTCGCCAATCTTCTCATTAAAAGCATGTTGCGTCCATGTTAGATTCTGATGTGTGTAAGGGACCAAGACCCAGTCCATTAAAGGGTGTCCTTTGTTTCCCACGACCCGAACATCTTTTAATTGTCCCGTGCTCCCTCTCTTGTACAGAGCCGACCTCTCCAAGACTTGATCGTCCGGCATAGAACCCGGCCAGCCTACGCAAATGTCGGTGAATACACCTCTCAAATCCACCACGCCCTGAACCGTAATGGAGTAAGAAGTCTTCTGGTTCCTCTCCGTGTGTCTCTTGTTGAAGTAAGCGGCGACGCTAGCCTTGGGAGCAATGATGGGTACGTGAGTCGTGTACATTGACCCGGCCACGTTTGGAATCCCCGAAATCGACTCGAACTCGGTTCTGATCGTCTGGAGTCTAGTCTCGTCGGGCCAGTGGAGATACTTCTCCATTAGTACTGTCTTGATCGCCGAACAGACTTCTAGTACGAGCTTGTGACAAGTAGAGATGCCTAGACCGAATCGCTTTGAGACTAGTCGTAGCGGCTCGCCTGTGGCAAGCCTCCATATGCAGACCGCCACGCGCTGCCGCACCGGAATCGCGTCGCGTAGCATTGTGTTTTTCTTAGTCACGGCTACTTCCAGCTCATTGCAGATCACATCGAAAGTGGCTTTGCTCATCCGGAAAGCCTTACGGAAATCATCGTCGGACACGTTGGGACTGTTGTATAAATCCCACCAGTCTTTAGACCTGTCCTTCACCCAAAGCCTCCGGTGCGGGCCCGCTCCGCCTGCAACAGCCGGAGGAGTGACTGCTGTCTCTTCCGCGGTGGCCGCCGCTGAAGTACTAGTCTCGGCGGCGGCCATCGCGGCCGTGGCAAATGCAGCGTCACGGCTTCTTTTGCCACGGGAGAGTTCGGAGTCTGCTAACTGAGTGTTGGCGGATTGGAGATCGGAGTAATATTGGGACATGGCTTCTGTTTTTTGTATGTAGTTGGATTCGAGTAGCTCTCTTTGGTGGTGGGACTGAGCGGAGTAGTGTTGCTGTTCTTGCTTCTCTTCCTCGTCGAGAAGTAAAAGCGAGGTGAGGATGTCTGTGATTGAATGAGGAATATTCGTTTTCTTCATTTCTACTACTTCAGGTGTTTCTGTTCCATTGTTGTTGTCCTCAAGCTTTCGCTTCTTGGTGTCGCTCATGGCATCGAAGTCTTGAATCTCGGGGTATAAGCTGAAGAAGTTGGAGTACTCTTCCTGATTGAGAAATGTGAATGGAGGTGTGACTTCCATAAGGAGGAAATGATTTGTTGGGTGTGAAACTGTTTGAGGTAATTGGTGAGAGAGAGAGTGTGAAGAAGAAAGGTGGACTGGGGTTTCTTTATATATGGGTCGCAGGGAGAAGCGTGTGCGCAGTGTGAACGCGGCGAGAGCTGGGGGGTTGACGACGGTGACTAGGACTTGACTTTAATTGGATTACTGTGGAGAGAGAGAGCGAGATGTAGAGAGAGCTTTTACGCGGTTGTTGTCTTACGGGGATGTGATTGGGTTAATGGTTTTGTTTTAAAACGTTGGGAGAAAAGGAGGCTGGTGACGAGAAGCTTCGTGTTTTATAGGAGGATGGGGTTGAACGAAAGGAAGGAGCCAGGAGAGGGAGATTGTGTGAGGTCAGTGCCTTTTTGTTTTTACTTAATTGCTAGGCAACTTTTCATGCCGAGGAAGATCTAAGTAAGCTAGCGTCAGCTGCACCAGCTATTTCACTTTTACTATTTACCTTTTAGAGGTAAAAAAACTTGCTTTAATTTAGTGTTTTTTTTGTTCTAAAAGTGAAACGATAGAATATGAAGCTGGTAAGTTACAAAGAGTAACGTCTAATAAAAAGAACCTCCTAAAAGCAATCTACACTATTACAATTCAAACGGATACCCAACGACATAATTAAATAAGACTAGGTGTAAGACGAAGACTAAAAAAATTTGGGATCCCACACCTTATATAGTTATGCACTCCAAACTATAGTAAAGTCAACTAATGCTACTCCGTTTGTATCTTCGCGAGTGCCGCCGGGTCCATAGCCACATTCTTTTGTGGGGACTCCATGTTGTGTGGAGAGTCTATTCCCTAGTAGACCGCTTCAGCGACAATGCCTCACTTGGTGAAGGACGCGAAGCGCGCCGTCGGTCTGATCTAACATAAGAAACTAAAGCCTTGGAAGCTACCTCTGTGCCCGAGAAGTTATCAGAGGGCCGTGAAATACCACCGTTAGGTGAATCCGTATGGTGTAAAGAATCAGACAAAGTCAATGGATCTAATATCTGGATGCGTGCACTGAGTTAGATATAAGAAAACTCCAATAGCACACTAAGATATGGAATTTCATTTCCCAAGACTTCGTCGTCATCATCTAGCGGACGAAATGGATTCTTTTTGGGGTCCAGACTGCGAACAACCATTGGCGTGCTAACATGGTGTGTTTTATCCATATTGAATTGCCACAACATATTTTGGACATAAGCAGACTTGGCAACAAGGATTCCACCAAATCGATGTTCCAGCTCTAATCCGAGAAAAAAAATCGAGTCCTGCCAAGGTCTTTCATCTCAAATTCAGATTTCAAGTAGCCAATCATCTCATTAGTCTTGTTAAGAGTCTCGATGATGTTCATATCATTCACATAGACAGCTACTACAGAAAATCCTGAACTTATTCTTTTAATGAACACACAAGGGCATAAGTGATCATTCTTGTATCCCTTCCCAATCAAGTAGTCACTAAGACGTATATACCACATCCTACCAGATTTTTCAATCCATATTGTAAACGTCTTAATCTAATTACATGAGCACTCTGTGGTTTAGAGTTACTT
This sequence comes from Geum urbanum, assembly GCA_946800695.1. Taxonomy (NCBI): domain Eukaryota; kingdom Viridiplantae; phylum Streptophyta; class Magnoliopsida; order Rosales; family Rosaceae; genus Geum; species Geum urbanum. Next base: position 9,775,090 of record OX326997.1, read on the forward strand.
GATTTGGGTATAGCAATTCCATCCGGCACTCTCATATATATCTCTGAACCAAGATCCCCATAGAGATATGCAGTAACCATATTCATAAGCTGCATGTTTAATTTGTCGGACACTACCAAACTTACCATGTGGCGGAAGGTGATGATGTCTATAATCATAGAATATTTCTCCTTATAATCAATCCCAGGGCGTTGAGAGAAACCCTGCACCACAAGTCTAGCTTTATAATCCAATATATCATTCTTCTTATTATACTTTCGAACAAAGATCCATTTATATCCTATCGCCCTAACATTTAGTGGGCATAGCACTACCGGACCGAAAACCTGCCTTTTATTTAGAGAGTCTAGTTCGGCCTGGATTCCTAACTTCCAATTTGGCCAATCCACTCTTCGTTGGAAATACGCTACACAGAGAGGTTCCACTTCATCGTCGTCTATAATCTCCTGAGCAACGAAATAAACAAATGCATCATCAACTAACATGGAAGATCTATCCATAAGAACACGCGTATTATTTGTTCTAAGCGAGATTTCTTTGTTCTCTGACATCACAAGAGGTTCTGGGGTGTCCCCCAGACATGTCAATTGTGATTTAAGGACATAACTGTAGTCAGAGACAATCTCATGTAAAGGATTCACAATGTTGATAATGAATGGATCATTTTGTGTCTCGATGACTTGCCTTTTAATCGGTGGCTCATCAGTGAATTTTCTTGGTCTCCCCATTTTCCTGGTGGGAGCCGAGGCCGACACAACACCTTCCATATTGGTAGGAGAAACATTTCCTTGCCTGGTGTTGGTACTAATCAATCCCTTTTTTGATATTTCTAACCTTGCAGGAACGTTTACAGCAGGTATATTCGATCTCGTCACTTTAGCGATATCAACAAAGGAGTCAGGCATTAAGTCTGTTACTTTCTGAAGATCAAGTATTCTTTACACTTCTATATCACTCTGAGATGTGCAGAGATTTTGATGAGATATAGTGAGATTAAACCACGTCAATTCCTGACGTTGTACCGGAATATATACATTCCTTCCTCCCCCTAACGTCGGGAAGTATGTCTCATTAAAGTGACAATCTGCAAATCTGGCAGTAAAGAGATCTCCCGTCGAAGGTTCAAGATAACAGACTATCTTTGGAGCTTCATAACCAACATAAATGTCTAATATTTGTTGAAGACCCATTTTAGTGCGTTGTGGAGGCGCAATAGGCATATATACCACACAACAAAAAATATGCAGATGTGAAATGTCAGGCTCATATCCAGTTATCAATTGGTACACATTGAATGGTTGGCGTCCTACAGGACAAAAACAAAGAAGCATAGTTGCGTGTAACATTGCATAACCCCACGCAGAGACCAGTAAGTTTGTATGCATTACCAACGCGCGAGACACAAGCTGTAACCGCTTGATGTGAGCCTCTGCTAAACCATTCTGGGAATGAATATGAGGAATGAGATATTTAACTTCATTCCCAACAGACATGCAGTAATCACCAAAAAAATTTGACGTAAACTCTCATGCGTTGTCCAATCGAATAGACCTGATTAGATCTGGGTGGTGAGCTCGAAGCTTAATAATTTGTGCCAGGAGTTTTGTAAACTGAGCATTCCTTATGGATAGCAAAGCAACGTGTGACCATCGCGTTGATGCATCTACCAAAACCATGAAATATTTAAATTGTTCGCATTCCGGTTTGATAGGTCCACAAATATCACCTTGGATCATTTGTAAGAATGGAATATTGTTAGTGTTGTCAACAGGAAAAGAAGGACGTGCATGTAACTTTGTTAATGAATAAGCTTTGCAAAGGAGCAATGTGTATCAGAGATTGCAACATATGAATCTGGTGGGATAACGCACGACACCACAGTGATACTTTGCCGAGATTGTGTTGCACTCGTCTTGGCGATCGAGCCAAGATTGAGAGGAGTAGTCTCATCCACCTTATCAAAATCAATGGATTTAGATATTTCCACATGCTTCTCCGCTCTGAAGAATGGATGACCATGAGTGTTTTTCAATATTTTGATTATCATGTCACAACCTGGATGTCACAGTCAAAAATGTCAAAGCTTGTATGATTCCGAGTCACACGAAGTCGTGTGACTCATGGAATTGGATTCAATGATCCGAACCGTAGTTAGATATAAACTACTACGAATAGCCAGAAACTTCTTTAGAAGGCGCTTGCGGCCACATTTAACAGAGGTAATACAAAATAACTCTTGTCCATTCTCGCAATATGTTTTCAAGTGAAAATCGTTGGCGCAGATATCCTTGAAACTTAGCAATGTTCGATTGGCCTTTAGTGCGTATAATGTATCAATGATAATCAATCTTGCACCATGAGGCAATAAAAATTCAGATGAACCACTCCCTTGAATAACCAGCGCTACACCTATCATGGTAGTCACTGAGAATTTGTATGAAAAAAAGACCAGGCAGACACTTTGAGTAAACACTTAAAGATTTGAATAAGGATGTGATTCTTGTTGAGTGTTGATATGACATGACATGAACCGATGTAGAACCACATCTGGTGCATAATTCCAGGTTGGTAGAAATGTTTCTGATCCATTTCTAAGGTAAACCGATGTAAGATACATCAAAACACCACAAAACTGGATATAACCTTTGACGGGTTGAAGAAACCCCAAATAAAATTTGATTTTCCCATACTAAATCTTGATGGGTCGATGTAAATTTTCGACAGGTTGAGAAATTGAGCAGAAGCAATCCTTCGACGGGTCAAAGGAAACCTAAAACCAATATCGATTTTCTGGTATCTATCTTCGACAGGTCGAATATTATTCTCAACAGGTCGAAACAGGACATAAACCGAGACAGGTGCAAGCATTCGACAGGTCAAGGAAATCCTCGACGGGTAGAAAAATGCAAAAAACCCATCCAGAATGAAGCATTCAGCGGGTCGAAGAATTTTTGAGATCAAAACATCCTTTTTTTCGTGTCTTGTTTTTACTGTATCATTTTGTCATTATGCCATATTATTTGCAAACATCGAACCATACACTGAGGTTGTGACATGCACCGCATACTGAGGATGATCTCCTACTGAAACAAACCGCTACTGATATTGCGAACTGCTACTGATATGACGAACTGCTATTGATATAGGCTGTTATTTCACATGTATGGATGATAAACAACTATATTTATGAAAAAAATTTGGGTACTTGATGTAGTTTTTGAAGGTGATGTTAGATTATGAAACAGGATTGATGGATGATGATCAAGATTTAAATAAGCAAGGTGATTTTTATGAACAAGTGGGTGTGATATGGATATGATATATGTGTTTTGATCATTTAAGAGATGATAATAGTAGTAGTTGAGATTGAAGAACTTGATAGATTTTATTGATTCGGAGAATTTTTACAAAGGAGGCTACATGCTTGAGAGAATTTTACTTTTCTTCTCTTCCTCTCTTCTATCTTATACGCTGATATTGTACAAATTACTTTCAGTATCAGTATAAAAGATGTCATCAAATGCAACTACTTCTAGGATTGACATAACACACTCTCCGAATTTTATATAGAATACAAAACATTAAAATATTTTAGTATAGTCCTGAGATTCTTTTATTATAAAATTACACTACTTAAGATTTCAAAACTTTGCTGAAATAAGTTTTAGTCATCTATCCTTATCCTTGGTTGTCAAATGCCATAAGAAAAATTGCATATTTTCACCCAAAAAAACACACTGCATCGTACTCGGTAACATTTGCTTTATTTTACGCATCTGCCTCGAATATTTTCACGTAGAAAAATATGAAATATAAAAAAAGGACAAATTGGCTCCATGATTTTTCGTTATCGTGTTGGCTAGTGGTCGCAGGTATCGTGAATTTGTGATTCTGGGTTTCACAAAGAGGCAAGAAATAGACAAAACCCAAGCGAGAAGCTGCGATCATCCATGGCTTCTCTTCTCAGCCCAATCCCAACAGTTGCACTCCAACACAAGGTACTTGGTCTCATCAGTCATCACTATTCGTGCTTCCTTGTTGACTGTGAACTCTGACCATTGATTTGGGTTGTTCCTGGCAGAGAACCCATTTCAGGATCAGCTTAAACCCATTAGCCGGAATTTCCCAGAGAAATTTTGGACGCCATGGGCTTAGTTTAGTCACAAAAGCTAAGGCCAGTGTTGGAGGAGATGTGCTCGAGATACAGTCTGTCAGTGTTGAAGACAAGAAGGGCGAGTCTTCTTATTCCTGTATCACTTAGTTTGGTCACTTCTAATTGTTTTCTGAATTGGGTTTTGGAATCTTCGTTCTTCCTGCTATTTACTCATCGGAGGAGATGAAAGCTTGTAGTGGTTATTTATGGTTCAATTGGGTAATTTTGTAATGGTTCATTTGTTGATACTAATCCAGATTATGGAGTAGTTAGCCTTCACCATGTTGGAATCTTGTGTGGGAATTTGGAGAGGTCGCTCCACTTTTATCAGAATGTTCTTGGTATGTTATGCATTTTTCATCTTAGCTCTTTTATATTGCATCATATACTTTGTTGTAAGCTTAGTTCATGAAAGATTGAGTCTGGAATAATAGGTCTTGAAATAAATGAAGCAAGGCCAGATGACAAGCTTCCCTATAGGGGTGCTTGGTTGTGGGTGGGTTCTGGGATGATTCACCTCATGGAGCTTCCCAATCCTGACCCATTGACAGGAAGACCCGCGCACGGAGGCCGTGACAGGCACACTTGCGTTGAGATTCGGGATGTTTCTAAACTGAAAGCGATCCTTGATGAAGCCGGTAAGCTTTTCTTTCCTTATCTGAAGTTCATTTCATAATGTGACTGATTTGGAAGGGATGCTGACAGATTACTTGGCAACTGTTGTACTGCAGGTATTCCATACACGCTAAGCAAGTCCGGGAGGCCAGCAATATTTTTTCGGGATCCAGATGAAAACGCGCTGGAATTTGCTCAGTTCTGATGCCTCACATGTTGCATTTTCAGCGTTAAAATTGGGATATTGGCACCTATAGAAATTACAGAATATGTACAGTTTACTTGCTATGTATTCGAAAGTTATGCTAATGTGCACACAGTTATACTAAAGCGAGTAAATAGCCGATGGGGATTTATCAGTTGAGAATGATGCCATGTTTTACAATTCTTAAACAGGTATCAATCATTGCTGCATTGTTCTGAAACATGGCGTACAGATATCCTTCTATTACATCCAATAAATGTTTGTGAGTTGATTCTTGATTTGTAGATGTACATCATTTAATGATTAATGATCTTTGATGAATACAAACTTCAGCTGCTCATTTTAATCTGAGCCTCCTAGTAGAAATATGAAATCCATTCCTGATACGAACTTCTGCTTTGAAACGCTCGCAATAACCGGGGCTTAATCCAATTGACTACTCACTCAGACAACAGAGTTTGTCACACATGACCTCCATTCTTGTATAGCCGAGTGTAAGGTGTGGTTAGGAGTTAACTTGGAATGTTCAAGTCTAAGCCTTGTCACTGGGGAGACATTGTGTTTATCAAGCCATGCTTTGATTGCTCTGTACTCATAAGTAAAGCCATCTGCAGCAATGTGTGGATTGTCCATGATCTCCTGCATGAAGCATCACACAATGCATCAAGAAAACCAAGGAAAAGCAAACTAAAATTCAAAGCGAAACAAAATCTAAAATAATTACTCAGGAAATTTTACCTGAAGTATTGGACAATAGTAGTGGCTTGGTGCATCAACATGAATTCTCTCGGTGGTTGAACAAGATTCTGCTATATCAACGAGTCTTTTGAGAACTGGCAACACTTCAGTTTCAAGGTCTGGTCTATCCCTGCATCTAAGCTTCGAACACATTAATCCAATTCGGGCTAACTCCTCTGTTTCAGCAAGTGGCCAATCTGTAACTGAATCATCCAAAAGGTCAGAAAGAGAACCATTTGCCATTGCATTTTCCACAATATATATAAGCCTTTTTGGATGCCGTGCTGTCAATACTTGGAGGATTATGACTCCAAATGCATACAAATCTGATTTGGGTCTAACTGTTCCAGTTCTCTGATACTCCGGATCCATGTAAAAGAGTGTACCAGCAATAATTGATTCTCTGTACTCCGTTATGTCGTCAGGCACCCTATCTGCGATGAGTTTAGCCAGCCCAACGTCCCCAATTTTGCTCAAGTAGTTTCTGTCTAGTAATATATTACCCGGTTTTAGATCTCGATGCACAATAGCCTCTGTCTTTGAGTTGTGTAAGAATGCAAGGCCACATGCTATTTCAAAAATAATCTTGAACCTAACAGTCCAGGGAAGAGATGGTTTTCCATTCCGGCAGTGGGAGATATAGTCTTCCAAGTTCCCATTTTCCAGGTATTCATAAACAAGGCAACCAATCTCTGGACATGCTCCAAGGAGCAGAACTATGTTTGGATGATGTAGCTGACTAAGAATTTCAACCTACAGAAATCGACAGAGAACATAAGAATTTAGCAGCAACCATGTTAGTTTCCTGTATTACTGTGTTAGACTACTAGTAAAGGAATGAAATATCAGAACAATATCTAAGCATAACTCATATATCACGAACAAAAGAATGTGGCAGCAATACCTAAGCATAACCAAGAATTTCAACCTACAGAATTTGACACAGAGCATAAGAATTTAACAGCAACCATGTGAGTTTCCAGAATTACTCAGTGTTAGACAACTAGTAGAGTAATTAAAGAAAAGTGAGAACTAAAATGAAATATCAGAACAATATCTAAGCATAACTCATATATCACGAACAAATTAGAGAGCAACAAGGAAAGAGAGTCATAATTTAGTCAAAACCTTCAAAAGAAAAAGATCTTAACTAGCTGTACAATCGAATGGTTTCAGTATTAATAAATTAGCTTAAACTATATATACCTCTTTGAGGAACTCCTCTTTCCTTTCAACTGCATCAGCTCTAAGAACCTTAACAGCTACTGGGGTTTGATCAAGACTGCACTTGTAGACTCTCCCATACCCTCCTTCCCCAATCACATTAGTTTCTGAGAAGAAATTTGTTGCCATCTCAATCTCTGTCTTATTGTATCTTCTATACCTATTGTCACTTGAGAAGAGTGCTTCAACAACTTCCTTTTTCTCTGTTGACTCTTTCAGAGCATTCAGTTCAGCAATTTGCCTCTCGTAAGCTTCTTTAGCGAGCAGAACTTTTGCCTCCTCAATCTCCTTCCGGGCCTTCAAATGCTTTGCTGCCTCTTCAGCAGCAATTTTTCTCAAAGTTTCCTCACTTTCAAGAGCAGCATTCACTCTTTGTGCTTCTTCGAAGCATTCAGATGAAAGCAGGTGGACCTAAAGAGTTGACCATCAACACCAGTACATAGGACAAATCAACAAAAACACTATGAGCCAATGTGCTTTGCCTGTGTTCCAGACAATAATAGCTACCAAAGTAACGTTACCCTCACCTTGCTTTGCGCATGTACTAGCTCTTCGCAAGCTCGTTTGTACAATGCAATAGTATTTTGCAGTTCTACACGCAGTTGTTCTACTTCAGTCTGCACATAAGATGACATGTTATAAACATCCCAATGATCCACCTCGTAAGGACGATATATGTTTTAGCTAAATTCTTGGAGAAATTACAGATATCGGTATATAAGGTCATCATAACTCACCTTCTCAGTGTTTGGGGGAATCGAGGAACTTCCACGCTGAGTATTTCTTTCCTGATCCACACTAGTATATTCAAGAAAATCCATACATGTAAATGCTTCAGAGCTTAGACAACTAAGGTCTGACATTGACGGTGCTCCATAACCTTCCCAAACCGATGATTCTAGGAAAGGAGAACGACTTCCAGATATCTGTTCATCAACCTCTCCGGAACCTACTATAATTTCTCCTCTTTGAGTAGACTCCCCATTAGCAGGACTAGCCCCTAAATACGGGAAAAAGAAAGAAGAAAAATTAAGAACACTACTAAGTATCAACGGAAAAAGGAGCCCTGGTAAGTTGTAAATTACCACCAGCCGATGACAAAGTAGCTGATTTTGTGATGACTCTTTGTTTCGAAACAACATGAACATCACAAGTATCAGGAGCGGATTTCAGAACAACTGTTGGTACGTCTGGTCCCTTCAGTTTCCTAGGCAATCCATCAAGCATAACTTAACCTCATTTTAATCCAAAAACAAAATCTCAATAGCAACACAAGAGTAACAATGCCAAATTATACACCTTTTGTCATTAATTGTTAGCAAAACAACATTAAGGTCACAAAAGTTACCAGAAAACTTGTTACAAATTATAATGACAATGATTCTTACACCATACCTGGTTATATAATTAGAACTGCTAGAACCCAACACTAAGCAATTGACATCTGACTGAGAAATGAAGCTTAGAAGCCCAGTTGCAACAACCTCATTCTCCAATACCAAAGTCTCCACCTACAGAAAGTTACCATCTTCATTGATATTAAGCACACATTCAACACTTTGAAAGACAGTAAAATTTGAAGAGAGGGAATTGACCTTGTTTGACTTGCACAGCTTCTTGAAGGGAGTAAAAACATCCTCGTACTTGTCCTTGACGTCATTCACGTAGGTCGCCACCACTCCCTCGTCTAGCTCCGTCACAGGGATGCGATCTCCTGCTGCAGAGACCACCGTATTTGATTAATAATAAGAGAGCGGATGATCAATTCAGTAAAAGAGAGTATTTACATGGAGTTGGGATTGTAGTGATTCTGGGCATGACGTGGACCAAGACGAAGCGATCGGCTCTGGGAAGAAGATTCTCTGCAGCCCATTTTACGGCGCGTCGGCTCCCGTTTCCGTAACCGCCGTTAACCGCCACGGCCACTGACGTCATCTTTTCTTTCTTTCCGTTCGCTTACGTGGCCGAGCTTGTGTCGTGTTCGTATTAGAGAAACTCAGTTTGGAGTTTGGAGTTTGAAGTTTGAAGTGTTGGCTTGACTAGTTCACTAGTTGTTTTTGGTCGTCTATTTGCGCTGTCCTCCTCACTGGGCCTGAGTTCTAAAATTCTTACTTTCTTTCCCTTCATAAATTCACAAGAAGTTTACAAGTCAGATATGAACGAAACGCGATTCAGGTCAATCAAATCTTGAATGGGGGCCATCTTCATTAGTATGCGTAAATGATTGATCTTCATCATTGTTGATCTTGTGCTGGACGCACCACAAATGTACATTAGATACATACCATATCTTTCATAAGTACCATGAGGAAGTTAAATGAAATTAAGGCAACCTATTATTTTGTTCCGTGAGTTGCAAATATAATATGTATTTAATCAAGATATTTCTGTTTAAGGAAATTATACTCTTGATATCTAGAAGTGTATCTTGTTTTAATTAGCATAAAAGTAGATCTGCTATCTTTCATGATTTATCGAGGTATATATTATATCATATTGTAATGTATATTTTAAGTCATTTATCAATGAATAAAATACAGTTTCAGTCTATTGCGTATCTATTCACTTTTATCATTTAACACGTTATCAACACCTTTTGAGTTGATAGCCACCAACTCAAACCCCTAAACAACAAAATACCCTAAACCTCAACCTCTACCGCTGGCCTTCTCCTTGACTGAATCCTCACCGCTGGCGATCATCACCGCCGAAGCACCACCATACGTCGTCGGAGTTCATCACTGTCGCCGGATTTCGAGGAGTTTTTGTCTCAAACTTTTATGATAAAGTTTTCATACTGAGCATAACACCCTCGAGGTAAATCGACTAACTTTCTTCGATTTAGAATTATATAACAAAACTTAATTACTGCAACACCCTGGATTTAGGTTTAAATACCGTGATTTTTATATGCCAATAGTTTCAATGTATTATTGCATGTATGAGTGAAGAGGATTTAATCACCTCTTCCTCAAAGTTTAAACAATAGTGACGGTCTTGGAGGAGTCACGGTATATTAAAAAAAATGAAGTCGATATTTGTGACTATTTGGCAGTCACGATTTTATGGAGAGTGGTATGAAGCCACCGGTTTTGCATCGATATTTTTGTGACCATACATCATGGATCATGTTTCTTATTCCCTAGACTTGATATTAGTTGATCATGATTTTTCGATCGGTAAACTAATTACATCTCTTGTCTTTTGTAGATGACTGAGACAGCAAGACCAGAATTTGATATCCTAGACATTCAAGGAGCAGAATACCACTGATGGGTATCTAACGTAAGGAATACTCTCCTCGATAAACGGCTAATTGATACCATCCAACAGCTACCACCTGGCACTGAAACTAACGAGGACACCATAGCTCGCAAAGCTCAAGCTCTCATGTTTCTCAGAAGCCACATTCATCCTGCTATGAGAAAACAGTACTTATTAAATGATGACCTTGCGGATATGTAGGTAACTTTACAAGAACGGATCAACAATGTGCATGATGCACAACTTCCGGAGCTTATAGAATTATGGGATAGAATTCAGTTATTGGATTATCCTAAAATCAATGATTTCTATCAGGATATGCTTGAGCTACAGTCCTAGCTTGCCATTTGTGGCATTGTAAAGACCGACCAAGCTATGGTCGAGAAGTCTTTGACCACCTTTCCTACCTCTATGGACACCCTTACTTATCAGTATCGCATTGATTACGAGCAAGGAAGAATTCGATCATTCAGTGATCTTATGAGTGTGCGGGCCAAGAAAGAGAGGCATACAAAGATCCTTCTCCATAATAATGCAAGGTCATCCGGTACAAAGAAAGTCCATGAGGCTAATTATACTGGAAAGGCACGAAGGGATTAGAGGAACAATCATTCGGATCCTTATCAAACTCGTGGTGGTAGAGGAGCACGTGGTAGATGTCGTGGAAGAGGACGAAATAGTAAGAATTTGACTTGGACTCGCCAATACAACGACCACAACAACTCCAATAAGAATCAATCCAATCCCGGTCCTAGGAATTGTGGGAATTCTTCAACTCCTGCTTCTACTTCTTGCCCGGCACCCTGATATAGGTGCGGGGCGATGACTCATAAGCACAAACAATGTAGAGCTCCCAAGGAAATTCAAAATTCCTATAAGATGTGTTGACAATACCAAGCTAAAGAAAAAGAGACACATTACGTGGACTATGAGATGGAAGATGGTGGAGAAGCCAATTTAATTGTAGCAAATATCCCCAAAGCACGCTTAGAGACTATGGATTTTACTTAGTTTATGTATTAGGCTTATGATTCTGCTATGTAATCAAGTTTAGTTTACTTTTTAACTTGTTTTTGCATTTAATTTTGGATAAGAACAATCTTTTGATGTAAGTTTTGATGTTGACAAAGTAATAAAATTTTCTTCCTTTTGGTATTTAGAAGTGTTAAGAATGGTCATACATATTGCAAACAGGGTTCAAATTCTACAACATTCTATGTCATTATGACACCAAAGTATCATAAAAAAAATGTGACAAAAGAGAAGATGGTTTAATCCTAGAAACTCTTCGACTACAAGGGTACATTCTGGATCGGATTTTGGCATTTTTCGACCGGTTGAAAATTTTGCTGATTTTTCCTTTGACCCATCAAAGATAGTCCTCATGTTCACATATGTGATACCCCAAAAATTTTATTTAATTTCTACTATTTATGGATAATTCGAGCTTGATTTAGTGCGATAAATAGTTTTTACCATAAGTAAATATCGAGAGATCAAATGTTGACTTTTTATTGAATTGTCGAAGTTGGTTGACTTCAGATAGAAATCATAGAATTTGTCGAGATGAGATTGTAGACGTGAGTTATGTCGAAATTGGAGTTACAACTATTGGAAGTTTGTCGTAAATAATTACCGTAAATGAAAAAGTATATAAAATGGGGGTTTCCTCTTTTGGAAGGTCAAGAGAGTTTTTTTTTTGGTTTGGGGGGGGGGGGTGTGGTTGACTTCGGTCCACACTCTCTCTCTCCAGGAGAGAGAGAGAGAGAAAGTAGTATCGCTCGCTGTGGCGATCGCCGACGGTGTAGTGTCGTCCGGCCATCTCTGGTGATTCCACTGGTTGGAATCACTTCATCTCAGTGTCCTATATCATGTCTTAACCTTGATTCTGGTGATGGAGTATCAAGGAGAGAGAATTGAAGGGATATATGTCTCAAGGTTTTCCTTCGTCGTCGTCGATGATGTTTTCGGCCACCTCCGACTAAGGTAAAGGTATGAATCGATTCCTCTTTGCCTCCTCTTTGTGATTGTGGATGAGTTTTGGTGTTTGCAGGTACAACTCAGGAAATCAAATCGATTTCCAATGAGTTCATTTCGACGGTTGCCGGTGGTCTAGACCGGCGAGGATGGAGGGGTTTTGCTCCCTTCCTCTTCTTGAGTCGATTGGTGCTAGCGTCGAGCTCCAAAATGGCTCGAGGACGGAAAATTGTCATCGGAGAGAATTCTGGTTGGGTGTTTGCGGGCCTGATTCCTGCCAAATGTGCTGGAATTAGGTATAGGTCCTTTGAGAGAATATGTTGGGCTCTTTCAGAGCTTTCTTTTGATATGTTAATCTCCGTTGTTGGCGGTGGCCTGTGGGCAGCATGCACCGTCATCTGTGATAGCGCGTGGCCGAAAAATATTTTTAGAAAACTTGTCAAGTTATCTGTCATTAGGTTCGTATCGATGATGTGAACATAGTCGTGAGGTTTATTTGGTGTTTAGGCTTCATTGACCCAGTGGATATGCGGAGGTGACGAGGGTCTCCACGAGTGGCGATGCAGTCTACGAAGAAATTAGATTTGTCATCTGTGGTTACGATTGCTTCCTCGTAACGGATTTTTCGAGTAGTTATTTCGACGGAATTAGTCAAAATTTATATCAGATCGAGTACTTCCTTAATTTACCTGTTTATTTATTATTTTTGATGATTTTCGACAATGGTCAGGTCGCCACAGCAAAACGACATCTTTCGACCTATCGAGTAAATTACTTGACCCATCGAAGAAAGGTCTCGGGTTCAAAATCTAAGAATCTTCGACCCATCGAAGAAAAATCTCGACTCATCAAGATCATGTCTCAGGTTTAACCTATGAATCTTCGACCCATCGAAGAAAAATCGATCTCGACCCATCGAGGTCAAGCCTCGGGTTCTAACTCTGAGAACCTTCGACCCATCGAGAATATCTCTCGACCCATGGAAGGTTGCACTCAAAATTGGTGTTTTTATGATGTGTTCTTACATCGGTTTACTTATGCCATATCAGCATTCTTTAAGGGTCACAACCCATTGCTAAATCTTTAAGTTGTTACTTAAAGTGTTTGACAGGTCATTAAGACTAATTAATTCAAATTCTTTTGTAGATGTTTGAAGGCGAGATCGTGTGTCTAGTAGATAGTAGTACTACTTATACTATACTGTGGAATAAGCAATTATTTATTGATCTTGGTCCATATACATCATCTATGACAACCATGATTCGATCTGCATCGATTACACAAGAGCATGGTTCGGCATAATTTTGGCTATCACATGGTACTAAAATTCATATTACTGATGCATTGTACGCGCCTAAGTCTAACCGAACCTTGCTAAGTTTTAAGGACATTAGAGCCAACGGTTTACACTTGGAAACTCATTGTTAGAATGAAAAATAATTCTTATGCATAACTTCATAGGAGTGCAGTAGAAATCACACTTTGAAATAGTTAGGGACAATTCGTAGTGGATTATATCTTACAACAGTTCGGATTATTGAATCCAATGTTGTCACACTTACTATTGTGTGTGAAACAGCCTCATAAAAGCTTTGACATTATCAACAAGGACACATAGGTTGTGATATGATGATCAAAATATTGAAAAACTCTCATGGTCATCCATTTTTCAAAGGCAAGAAGTATTAGAAAATTCCCAAAACCATTGGATTTGATGGAGTGGATAAGATTAACAATCTCAATCCAGTCTAAACACCTAGTATTATTCCATAAGATTTCTTTATGGAAATCTCTGATACTCATCGCTCTTTTTGCAAAGCTTGCTCATTTGCAAAGTTTCAAGCTAGACCTTCCTTTGCAGTTGACAACAATGACAACATACCATTTTTATAGAGAATCCATGGCGATATTTGGTGACCTATCAAACCAAAATGCGGACCATTTAAATATTTTATGATTTTGGTAGAGGTATCAACGCGATGATTGTACGTTGCTTTGCTATTCACAATGAATGCTGCATTTCAAAACTCCTAGCACAATTTATTAAACTATGGGCTCACCACCCAGACAACCCAATTAGGTCAATTAGATTGGATAATGTAGAAGAATTCACATCAAATTTTTTTGATGACTACTGTATGTCGATTCTGATTAAAGTTGAACATCCCGTCCCTCATGTTCAATCACATAATGGTTTAGCAGAGGCACAAATCAAGTGGTTATAGTTATTTTAATTTGCTCTTCCAAACAATTTCTAAGACAAAATTGAGAGTATATGATTTTATAATTTTTCAGGTTGTAATTTATTTGATGTATAGATGTTGCTATGAGGACAAAATAGGTATAATCCTAGCTTTTGGAAACCAGAACTTATGAAAGCTTGGTAAGAGCAACTTTTATAATCTACATTAGAAGTTGTGAGATTTTCAAATAAGCTTATAAAATAATCTCAAACTAGCTTAGCTTATGAAATAATCCCATAATCCTATAATCACCACCCTCCATGTGATACCCCGACCATTTTATATAATATTTGATATTTATGAGTATTTTGTTGAGTTCGATTTACTGTGTAGAGTAAACGAATTTTTATTGTTAGTAATAACCGAGTGGTATCGGTTGACTTTTTATCAGATCGAGTATGTTGTTTAACTTCAGGTGGAAGTCGTAGTATTTGTCGAGACGAATTCATCGAAGGGTGGAATGCCATAATCGGAGTTATGACGAGAAAATTATAATCAGCGAAAGTTTGACGAAAATGTCATAAATCGTATTACCGTAAAAGTGCATATATAAATAGGAGATTCCATAAATAGAAGGGGGGAATTTTCCATTTTAGGTAAGCGGGTTTGACTGGAAAATACTTGGGTCCAAACAATGTTTGGACACCATTATCCTAACAACTATCATTTATACAACTTTCGGTTTGTTAGATTATAATCGAGACCATATAATTTATAGAGCATCAAGTAAAGATCAACCCACCAAAAAATGAATTCAAATGAAAATCATTTGTGTATATAATTTTATAAAATAAATGGATAGTTATTGTGAATTTTAATATTACATTAACAACTGTTCATTTGTATTGCAAAATTTAATGAACAAACGATCTCAAATTTATTCAAATTTTTGCATAGATGATCCTTATGAGGTAAATTATATGTTAAATGGTCTCGATTATAAAATAAAAAACGCAAAATTATATAAATAAGAGTTGTTTGGACGATGGTGTCCAAACATTGGTTGAACCCAAATATTTTTCGGTTTGACCCGCGTTAACCGGAGCTCCAGTAGCCAAAATCGTCGTCGAATTCTGTGGCGGCGATGCGATGATTCCGACCACCTCCGGCAGTGAAATCAGTTGGGTTCGATGAGTTTTGTCGTCCTCTATCACTCAGTGACTTTATTTATGACAATTGATGGCGGATGAGAGCGAATCGAAGCCAAGAAAAACTACGTTTTTGGGTTGTGGTGCTTTGAGACAAATTTTTAGGCTTGACAAGAGGAAGATATCGGTGTATCAATCACCACCATTGGCGGTTGTCGCCTGCGGCGCATGGGATGCACATTGTTGGATTCGTATCGACGCGTCTGACCGGAAATTTATTTCGAAATGTGCTAAGTTTTATATTGTTGGATTCGTATCGACGTTGCGAGCATACTCGTGAGGTTAAAAATATGTTTAGGTTTCCTTATCCCAGTGGGTGGGCAATGATGACTAGTGTTGTTATCAGAGGCGGTGCAGGCGATGGAGAACTAGATGTACATGATGTCGTTAGGTTTGTATTACCATGTTGGGTTTGTCGATAAAGTTTTTGACTTGTTTTGATTGAGTTTAATTTTAGTCGAGCATTTACTAGAATTATCTGAATAATTTATCATTTTTTATGATATCATCCGAATAGTTTATCATGCGTTTCAACACTCGGACCAAACTCTCGTTCGTATTGTGTATTCAAAGTTGTTTTGCATAATGGGAATAGATCATATTAGTTTTAAATCGTATCAAGATTTAAATTGATGATTGTGTTCTTATCTAATACTAATTATTGACATCAATGAATTGCTTTTGATTGTCAATAAATTTGAAATTACACCTCTGCGATCATTATGAGGACGGAGGAATAAGGTGTTTGACGGATAGTCGAGGAAATAAAGGAAATTAAAGGTATCAAATCAGAAAAAAATGTTTTTAGCAAACATGAGATACGCATTCTCTTGGATACTTTACCCGGTTATCACATATTTATTGATATTTTGATTCATATGATAATGCGTTATTATCTTTGTACGTGAATATATATTGTTTTGATTTCTGCTATTTGCACATTTCGAGGACATGTCTCTTGATTTCTGTATTGCAAGGAAATATCTTGGTTTTCGTTTTTTCGTAAATATGAGTTATTGATTTCCGTATCTCGTGAAAATGATCTTGATTACTGCTTTATGCATAAATCATTTTGATTCTCTTATTTATGTGTTGTATAGAAATAATTACATGATTTTTGCATTTCGCGAAACTGTTTCTCGATTTACTCATTGCGCGGAAATGACATCTTGATTTCCACATCACGTGGAAGTATCTTAATATCTTTGTTTACACATTGCGTGGAGATGTCTTGATTTCTGCATCATGTGGAAGTATGATCACTTGATTTTTGCTTCACGCAGAATATTATTATCTGATTTCCATATTATGTGGAAATGTTCTCGATTACTGTTTTGTGCAGAGTAGATTCTCATATCTTTATTTTCGCATTACTCAGAAATTTTCTTGATATTCACTTTGTGCATATCAATTTCTTTTCTCGCTTCACGTGGGTATGATTTCTATTTCCACTTTATGTGGAAATGACTTCGATCTCTGCATCGTGTGGAGATGTCTCAGACTCTTAGACTTGAAGAATTGTTTCTGATTTCCGTCTCACGCAGAAATGATCTCGATCGCCACTTTGTGCGAAGTTAGTTCTAATTTGTGCTTCACACAGATATGATTCCTTGAATTCCGCATTTGAGTATTTTGATTTCTATATTTCGCGGAATTGTCTTCGACTTCGATATTTTCCAAAATTATATTTGATCTTCACATCATACGAAGGGGAGTATTAAGTACTGCTTGGTGCGGTGGTGATTGCTCGTGGACCGCTTTGGACGGATTACAGATTAGTTCAGTTTGTGATTACCTGATGATTGCTTGATGCAGCAGTGATTACCCGTGGACTGATTTGGATAGATTATTGATTTGTTTGGTTTTGATACTAATTTGTTTAGATTGTGATTGCCGCTGATGGCAGAGATTGTTATTGATATATGTTCCACCGCTTTTCTTGGATGCAGGTGGAAGATATTATCGTTGAGTGCTGAGTATGTGGTCGCTTGGTATGACTACTGTTGCGGCAGATGATCCTATCTCCTTAGGCAGCCGACCGATAGGGGATACCCGTTGGTCGGGTATCTACCAACGTGGCACATAGTACTATTTTCTTGGTTTTGAGTATAACCGGCACGTTCAGTGTTGCACGAGTTGCAGATATTATGTCCCATCGCCTACTAGAGGGTGGATGGAAAGTACTGCTGCTCGGTGCGGGGTACTTCGCTTTGTACGGATTTGGATTATCGCTTTGTGCATATTATTGTTGTGTGTAGAGGTTATTATCCGATGATTACCCGTTACTACTTCGCGCGAAGTTATCGCTGTGTGCGGATGTGATTACCCATTACTGTTGTGTGTAAATGTGATTATCGATTACTGTTGAGTGCGAATGTAGGCTTGATATTGATTACCGCTACGTGTGGATGTGGGATTCAAGGATGGTTATTACCTGATTATTATTGTGTGCAGATGGTTATTACCCCATTACCGCCTCATGCGAAGGATGCCTGTTATAATGTATTTACTCACTTCAGCTTCGTACGATGTGATTCTTGAGTACTGCATGGGGCATAGTTATTTCCGCTATTATCGAGTATAGTACTATTCTTGATTATCGCAATGTGTGAGATCGTTATGTTCCGTATTTGATGTATTCTTGTCCCTTGATTTGAAGTTCTGTGTCATCATATGCAAAAGTCATTGAGAGTTACAACACCTTGTAGCTATACTCAGATTCAGTATCATTCCTGATTAGCGCTATGATCATCATGAATTCTGAATATTGTTATGTTCTCACTATTCACGCGAGATTAGTTAGTTACTCCAAGCTATGTGGATGATTGACGATATATCATCAGAGATCATGCAACACTTCGATGCCGGATTGATTGCAGTTTCGAGAATTCTTTTGAGTTTTAGGTATGTTTACTATCATTTACAGATTATACCATGTGATTTATTCTAGAGAATTGAGACTTCTTTCGATATGAGAATTTAATTTTTAATTGATTGAATATTTGTATTATGTATATAGTTGTGATATATATATATTGATATGTGTTAGTGGAGAAATCCGGACGAATATTGGAAGCTCGCGGTATAGGTTGTGACTTGTGAGTATAGAAGTGTATTTGAACATTTTGCAGGTTTTGGGTAGCCTATTTTTAGGGGAGACTCTGCCCAAGTTTCTGTAGAAATATTCTTCAATTTTAGTTTTATAATTTTGAGGACGAAATTATTTTAACGGGGGTAGATTGTGATACCCCGACTTTTTTATGTAATATTTGATATTTATGAGTATTTTTTGAGTTCGATTTATTGAGTAGCGGTATCGATTGACTTTTTATCAGATCGAATATGTTGGTTGACTTCATGTGAGATTCGTAGTATTCGTCGGGGTCAACCCTCCTCGGAGATAGACCCTTCGTCACCACTGGGCTTTGAAACTCACTTGGTTTTGGTAAGATCTTAACTGGGCGCGCGGACATACTCGGGTCGACAAAAAAAAACCAACTCCCTTAAATGCTCCTTTCAACTGGAAAAAAAAATCAAATTTAATTAAAATGGTCTATTTTTTTAAAGTTAAAATTAGAAGTTCTAAAATTCATAATAAATATCTTGATTGTCCGAAAAATTACACAAAAGTTGTTACAAGCTCGCAATAAAATTCTCTGCAACTCTTGCTAAGGAAAAAAGTCACACTACCAGCAGAAACACTATAGCCGACGACATGAAGTCGTCGGGTATAGTATCGTCGGTAATATTATAGCCGACGACCAGATAGCGTTGTCGTCGGTTATAGTATGGATCTATAGCCAACGAGATAAGGTCGTCGGCTATAGTTCCATACTATAACCGACGACTTTGTCGTCAGCCATACCTCCTCCCCTGGTCAAACTGGTTGACTATGGAGGAAACTATAGCCGACAATATATGTGTATATCGTCGGTTATAGTGTGTGTTATTTTAATTTTTTATGCAGGTTCTAGGTTTCATCCCAGAACCTGCATTTCTAAAAAGCCACCAATATTATTTACATTTAAAATCCAAAAATATTGAAACTATACACGTAAATAAAATAAAAAACCGAAATTGTTCAAATCTATATACATATGCGTACTACGGGAACTACAGGTTTCCTAAGTAAATGTGGTCAAATGGATCGTTATTGGCTCCTTGGTCCTGGTTCGGCGGTTACGGCAGTGATGCACTGAAAATGGGCGAGGGAGCTATCTGGATTCTAGACGCGTGCAACTATGCATAACAGTGCTGCATCCATGTCCCCATCATCAGCTGCTACTCGGCCAACCGATTCTACTTTGCATCTCGCGCCTCCTGCTCGCTGGCTCTCTCCCGCTCCAGCTCCTCCATCCGTAGCCGTTGAGATTCCATCTCCATCGCTTGCCTCTGAATCTGCTCCTGTAGCTCATTAGTCCTCGAAGATCTAGATTCGCGAGAGAATTCAGGAGTCTTCTTCAGCAGCCCTTGACCCTACTTTCTGAGTTCCCTGCAGTAGAAAGTGTTCTTCCCTAGAGGGATCGTGGCTGCCATAATCCTGGCCACTATGATCGGATCAGATTGATCAATCTGATCAGTCGGGAGTTCCGCATCGGAGGTGTTGGGATAGCGCTCTCTCGCCACTTGAGTCAACACCTCCGGAATCACCTCCTGAACTCTCGCCTAATTGATAAAGAAAAATAAAATGTTAATTAATGTAAAAAATCTAAAAAAATAAGAAATATGTTTATTTTGTTATAAGGACACTTACAGCATCTTCAGGGGACTACAGATACGCGTGTTGCATCGTATAGACAAGTGGAGGGACTTCTGGGTGGTTGGTCGCCTCCTCGATCCAACCCGAGTATGATCTGGAACTGGCATGATGCTTTTTTGTGTTTTTGGCCCGGTTCCTTGTGTTGACTTCAGAAATAGCCTGCTCGATTAATCCAACATCAAAAAAATATTAGCCAAAGAATTTGGTGGAAGTACGATAAAACAAAAATTTAATCTATCGAAGGTTGTGTACCTTCAATATCGGGTAGTTGAAGTGAACCACAAGTCATCGCCACTCGTACTCCCTATAACGAAACTCGCTAGGGTTACCCGAACGATCGTCGTCGTACTTTTTCCAATGTTTTTTCAGCTCTCCCTTCCACTCCTTGTACCTATATTAATAAAACACAAATGTTAGTAACTTACAACATTTTATGAACATAATCAAAACAAACGAAAAAATCTAAACAAATGAATCACGTAACCTGCTCCTTTGCATTCCATCCGCCTATGTGGGTCTAATGTCGTTGTCCACGCAGAACCACCTTTGCAATGCATATATATATAAATATTAAAAATTTATATATAAAATATACATAATGAATATACAATTCTACTCACCGACAGCGCATTATTCAGCTCATATTTGACGGATTGCGACATCGAATTCTAATCTAGCCACAACATTGGGACTCTATCCCGTATGATGCTGTTTGCCATCCCTGCGTACTGTCGAGTGACATTTCCCTCCATCACCTCGCCTCCATCCCCGTTCGGAATCATAACTTGGCCACAACCGGTAACCTGAATCGCGTCGTCCAGTAACTTGTCGACGACGGGGCCTCTGGTCCTCTTTTATTTTTCACCGGACACAATCGCGCCTATCACATTTGTAGACGATTTTTTAAACATCAATACCTAATTGAATTTAAATATTACTAAGTAAAAAGATATCACTAATTAATATTTACCTGATTCGTCGGTGCGTTGTTCCGGAATCCTCGCACTCCAGAGAGGTTGCGGGAAGGGTACATACGCGTATGCCTGGTCCGGGGTAATGAACCCTAGCTATCCTGGAACAGGCATTCCAGTGGGATCGACAAGGGGTATCTTCGAGATTTCCAAGGGTAAGAATATGGTAGACGGCGGGCATAGTCGTATCCTGGCGGAGGACTGAGTCGATCCACCAGCCTCCTCGGAAGAATGAGGAGTCTGGTCGGTGGATGGAGAAGGGTCCTGTCGATGAATGCCCGGCATTCGGACTGAGGATTGAGTCGCACTATCTGTTGAAGGTGTGCGACTGTCCTCATAAAGCCTCATCACGCTAGAGGGTCGGCGATGCTTGACCTGCTGCTGCTGAGGTTGTCCCTAACCTAGAAGTGCACGGTGCCGAGAGGTGGGAGGAACACTGTAAGTGTTGCCGATACTGGCGGATCCGGATACGGACTGACTTCCGCTGCCCTCATCCTCACGTCCCGATCTCCCTCTCGACCCCCCTCCCCCTCGACCCCCTCGCGAAGCACCGTAGTTCAACCAATTCATCGCTTTTATAAAATTTACGCAACATACTCAATTTTATATAGTTTTTAAAATTTATCTACCAAAATTAAAATTAATTCACATTAATCTACCAAATGTCAAAATATATTAATTCACATATTTCCATATTTAACTCACAATAATTCCATAAATTACAAAAAAAAATCAAATTAATTCATGTATATTAATCTACCAAATTCTAAATTAATTCACATAAATCTAGAATAAATTAATTAATTCACATAAATCTAGAATAAATCAAAATTAATTATTAATCTACCAATTTAATTCATATTAATCACCAAATATTATCCAAATTAATGCATATATATATGCTCATAATAATAATCCAAAAATTATAAAAATTCATAAAAATGACAGTAAATTACAAAAATTCATAAAAAACCTTGCACTCTCATAAAATTTCCATTATATTCCAAAAATTTCATTATATATTCTTTCATATAAAATTCCATTAAATTACAAAAATTTAAAATAATTCCTAATCCAAAAATTTGAATTCTTAGTCCAAAAATTCCTAATCCAACAATCTCAAATATATATATATATATATTCATAATCCAATAATATCCAATATATAATCCAATAATTAATATCCAATATATAATCCAATAATTCCAAAAATAAAAAAAAGTCAACAAAATTTCCAAAAATCAACAATAATCCAATATATATTCACACAACTCATCCAAACATCCACATTATCAACAAACTAAACATAAATTGAACCAAAATAAAAAAAAATTCAAAATTGCGGATTTAAGGATTTAGGGAGAGGAACCTGTTTTTGAGTTGTAGGATGAACGGCGGCGGCTCTAATGGTGGCTCGGATGAACGACGACAATGACTAGCTCGACGGCGGCGCTCCTTCTCGATCGGATAGGTTGAAAAAAAAATTGCAGTTTCATTTTCTGCCCAAAACGGCTGTTCTGGGGGATATATCCCGTCAACTATAACCGATGACATAAGTATAGTTGTTGGCTGTAGTATAGCCGACGATATGTATTATGAATATCGTCGGCTATACTTCTTTTGTTTTTTCCCCTTTCACTTAATTTGCTTTTGTTTTTTCTCATTTAGTAATTAAAAGAGGCTATGAGTTTTTTAAAGTTACTTATAAAAAAAGGCTCATTAAACAAAGTTCCTATTTTACATATCACGAATGACGACATTATTCATTAATTGCATGTTCATACTCAAATTGTACTTTCAAGTCATCGTCCTACACATCATACTCAAATTGCACGTACGCGTTCATACTCAAATTGCACGTTCAAGTCATCGTTCTACACATCATTTTACATTGCACGTTCATACTCAAATTAACATACGTACACTAAAGCGCATAGTTCGAATCATCGCTTGAGTCTGACTTAGTTTTCGAGTTAATTTCAGGTAAGATGTGTAAGCCCTCGTCACTTGAGTCTTCATTGTCATCATTTTGATTAACATCAATAAGTTTCGGTCGAGGAATTCGTACCACACTACCCTGTATCACATTATTAAGGCGAATTGTTGAGGATTCAGGAATACCAGTTGCGTTCGGCTCTTGGTATGCACTAACTTCTTCATTATCCGAGGTCACACCAAATGTCGAGGCACTGCATATGTTTCTTGGAAGAACATGGTTAACCACTTTCCACGCGTCTTTATGCACAAGATCATCAAGATAGAACAATTATTTCACCACCGTGGCCAAAACAAACGGATCATCTTCATACCAGCTTGTAGCAGTATTCACCGAAAATATGTCGTATTGATCGGTCCTTGTGTTCTCAGGGTCAGTATCAAACCATCTACACTTAAACAAGTGCACTGTCATGCCTTCCCCATAAATTAATTCGACAACTGAATGGAGAACACCGTAATAGTCAACTTCATTCTGCCCACCATGCACCATTACCCTAGAATTCCGTGTTCTTCGTCTGACATCTTTATGTTCACAAATAAATAGCACGCCATTTACCTTACACATAGGATAAACTCTAGAAGTTACCGGTTTCTGAGCCAAGAGTCTCAATTCGTGTGACAGCTGAGGGATACCATCATCTTGTACATGGTTCATCTGAAAATAATCATTTATAAAATTAACTATAAATAGGATACGAGACACTTAAATTGATATACAAGTAAATATATCTATATACGTACCCATTTTCCAAAATAGTTTGCGAACGTCTTGTTGTGGTACTTAACATCACCGGCAATAGCAGGGCAGTAAAGGTGCACATTTTTCCAATATTGAACTTCTGGACAGTTAATCAATACCGACCAGTGGGCAATGATTAGCTCATATGGTTCCAAATTGTACGAGTTGGGAAACTTTCCAGAAACTTCAACATCATTAGAGATGATCGAAAGATTGAACTGCGGTTCATCTACCGGTATATGTTGTGGAGGGTCCTCCAACGCTCCCAAATACAACTTGGTGTACGTTACGCACTCGTGCGCAATATATGCTTTAGCGATACACCATTCAGGTGCGGATTTGTTCATCACATAGTCTTTGTAGTCCTTTAATTGTCTATAAAGTGGTAATTAAAGAGCATGTTATGATTATTGTAAAATAAGTGAATAAATAATATTAAAGACATAGCCATATTCAGGGATGCCTTACGTACCTTTTCATGGGATACATCCATATGTAGTATACTGGACTGGTAAGCAACAATTATTCTGGAAGATGGAGCATCAGGTGAGGCATGATGTCGAAAAAATTTGGAGGAAATATCATTTCCAATTTGCACATGATAAAAATGATGTCCTATTGCATTTCCCACATGTTCGATTTCTTCACTTCTCTCGTGCATAACTTCTGAAAGAATCTTGACAAAGCCACTAACGGCTCCACCACCTTTTTGGGCAGGTACCCTCAAATGAAAACAGGGATGAGGCATTGAAGCAGTATATGACAGTCATGACTCTTTAGTCTGTACATCTTATTGTCTTTGAAGTTAACACACCGACTTATATTTCCTGCATAGCCGGAATGATACCTAACATTACCCATCCAGGCAAAAATTTCATTCTTCTGAACAGGCTTGACGGTATAAAGAGCTTGAGGCATTTTTTTCTTCCCATCTCTCGATCACAAATGTTTTCGCAATCTCATTCTTTTCAGATCAATGCGTGCCTTCGGGCCGTCTTTAGTTTTTCCCTCCCAATTCAACACTGTGCCGACCACACTCTCGCATACATTTTTCTCTATATGCATGACATCTAAGTAGTGTCTGATCAGCAACTTGGACCAATACGGAAGTTCCCAAAAAATACTTTTGTATGTCCAAAATTTACACCTGTCGGGTTTGTTAGGTATTGACGCCACTATCTCATGATGATTGCTGAGCTTCCCAAAATCGTATTCATTTAGCACTTCCAATATTTTATCCCCCGTCCATCTCCTCGGCTGCTCACCTGTTTTCACAGTCCCATCAAATGCCTCCATATCCTTCCGAAATGGGTGATCATGTGGAAGCCAACAACGATGACTCATCTGTACAATCTTCCTGTAATGAGGTCTGCAACACCCAACAGTCATGCACTCTGGACAAGCCCTGTATCCCCTGGTAATGTTTCTCGACAACATCCCACGTGCAGGAAAATCGCTAATGGTGCTAACAAGCATGGCATGCATCTGGAACATCTCATTTTTGAACTTGTCATAAGTGGGATGACCATGCTCACTCAGGTACTTAAGCTCCTCAATCAAGGGTCTCAAATACACATAGAGACACTTTCCTGGATAACCCGGCCCTGGAATTATCATAGTGAGCATATTGTATTCTTTCTTTATGCACATCCATGGAGGAATGTTGTACGGTACCAAAATAACTGGCCATATACTGTATTGAAGACTCATGTTGCCAAAAGGGTTGAATCCGTCAGATGAAAGCCCCAGCCAAACATTTCGAACCTCTGATGCAAAATAAGAAAACTCCCTCACCATGTGCTTCCAAGCCTCTCCGTCAGCAGGGTGTATAAGGGTATCACCGTCGGGAAAATTCCTCTCGGCCCACCATCTCATAGCTTCAGCCGTGTGTGCACACATGAACAACCGTTCTAGCCTATCTATCAGCGGAAAATACCGAAGTATCTTCACAGCTTTCTTGTTTCTGGCAGGAGTCAACTTATACCTATTTGTACCATATACCGAGCAACTATCAAGGGATTCAAGATCATTCCCATAAGCATCTTCACCCTAGAACAGAACGCAATCATATCTACAAGCATGAATTTTGATGTAGGAAAGGCCAAGATGTTTCCGGATCTATCGCACCTTACGATGAGTGGTAGGAAGGCGATGACCGGGGGGTAACAACGAACCAGACCACTTCAGCCAATCATCAACAACCTTCACACTCATTTTGTTCTCTACTTTCAGCTTCATTACTCCCATAACACTTTCAGGTCCAGTCTTATTACACTCGTTGTACAACGTGGTCTGTTAGAAGGCAATGAGGTTGTTGTACTTGTCCATATCAGTAGTGTTGACAGCTGTAGGTAATTGTTGGACTGGCTCAATATGAGGGAAACCCCCAACGGCGGGAGGGATATCTGGTGCTTCACCAAATACACCGCTCCCATGAGGAAACATATCGTTGATCAACCTTGTTGTTGGATCATTGGATGTACTGCCACTCTCAAAAAATTATCCCTGATCATGCTGACCAACTGATGAGCTATCACCGTGATAAATCCAACATGTGTGTTTATCCCAAAACCCATTTTTCTTCAAGTGCTCCAATACTTTATCGATGTGAAAACGATATCGTTCGCTGCGACACTGATATTTCATACACAGACAATAATGAATTGTCATCTCTCCACAATTAACCTTCACATATTCCACAAAACTCCTAATTCCACGGTGATATCTTACATCCCATCTTGGAAGACACATCCAACTCTTGTCCATCATAAAAATTATAGCTGTATATATACACATGATTTAATTAATTAAAAATTCATCATTATATATATATATCTATATTTAAACTACAAATTACATAATTTAATTATTCTACTCAATTGATCCCTAATTAATTACAAATGAACATATATATATTGTCTAATTTATATTCATATATAAAACTTATTTTTGTCTAATTATATATATATATATTCTACTCGATGATCTCTAATTATTTGATCATATATTTATTCTCGTCTAATTTAACTCAAATTAAATCAACAATCAATCAATTAATTTATATATATATGATTACACGCACGTACAATTCCCATAATTTTAATATATATATATACCCTAACTATAATCATAAAAATCTAAATAATAACCACATTACAATCACAATTAACCGAAACACACAATAATCACAATGTATATATTAGCCATAATAATCACAATTAACCCTATAATAATTACAAAAATCAAATAAATCATCTTATATTCACGTACAATAATCAACGACAATTACTACAAATCAACTATCAATTACTCAAAATCAACCATCAACCATCAATCACTTAAACTCAACAATCAACTCAAAATTAACAATATATATCTCAACTCTATACATCATGCATATATATATATATATATATTTATGTACCACAATCAACACGTACACATGCACATATATACGTACGTACCTATATAATGAATCACGAACTCATCGTGGACAATTTTCGACAACACCCAATTCAGAGCGTTTTCAGTTTCCGCGGGAATTTTTTTTTTAATGACCGAGCTGCTGCCTTGATTGGATCTATAAACACCTATAGCCGACGATACTACAAAGTTGTCGGTTATAGTAACAAAGACTCGTCAGTAATAGTTACAAACCATACCCGACGATTTTCCGGCTACAATAGCCAACGACTAGAATCATGTCGTCAATTATAGTTCTATGACCGACGACTGGAGAACCTCGTCAGCTATACCATACTATAACCGACAACAAGAGGGTTGTCGTCGGCCTGTTTTCTGGAAAGTCGTCGGCTATAATGTTTTTGCTGGTAATGTCATACTCATAAAAGAAATAATAATCAATTTTATAAGCTCGTATTTATATACCATACTATAACCGACAACAAGAGGGTTGTCGTCGGCCTGTTTTCTGGAAAGTCGTCGGCTATAATGTTTTTGCTGGTAGTGTCATACTCATAAAAGAAATAATAATCAATTTTATAAGCTCGTATTTATGACAAATGCGTAAGGACGAAACTAGTAAACACATATTGTAGTTACCAAGCGACGAAATTAAAATGTGCAAGATAAATAAGAGGTGCTCTAAGAACCTTAACAGTTGCTAGGGTTTGATAAAGACTACACTCGACGACTTTCCCATAATTTAAAACACTAAACATAAACCACGGACTTGTCTTTCTTCTTATCAAGCCACTCTCTCAACACCATCCACTTGTCATCTTCTGATTCGTCGGCCGCCGGTGGCAACAACCCCAGTGGAAGCACCGGTTTACCGTACAGTTTCGGAAGCAAGTGCAGGGAGTCGCGTTCGAACTCGGGGCAGGTTCTGGCGGCCACGAAATCGCAGCCGTCGATCGCGGCGGCGAATCTCTCGAAGTGGGGGACCTCGTCCTCCATGCAGTCCTAGTGGCTCGCCATCTCATGCAGCTTGAAAGCTACTGCCACGTCGGAGTCTATAGGGACCAACTTAGGGACGACGGTGTAGTCCTCGGGACGATGGCGCTGACCGCTGCGTATCTCGGATGGCGGGCCCACAAAGACCAGCGAGGTTGCGTTGAAGATGCTGAAGAAGACCGAGTTGACTTCAAGCCGAGTCGCGACTCGGGGTAGCCAGTAGGCTACGAAATAGAAGACAATCCAGTTGACAACGTTGGTATCGTTCATGTCTTCGAGGACATGCTGTAGAGAGAGTTCGAGGTTGTCGTAGGCTTTTTTGAGGTAAGGGACTTTGTGGATGGGGATGTCGGCGGTGGACTCCGCGGATTGCGGGAGGCCGGCCACGTCAGCGGGCATGGGGAGCTCGACGAAAGTGATGAGCGGCGATAATGACGTGGAGGAGGTACGGAGGCGGTGGATGTTTTTAGGGGTGCAGATGAAGGATTTGCGATGACCCTGTTGAGCTAGGAAAGTGGAGACTTGAAGATAAGGCATGAGGTGGCTGTAGGCTAGCCATGGGAACATGGCTATGTGAAGAATCCTTTTCTCTTTGTTCTCCATTGTTAATGGATCTTGAATTCTTGATCGATCAGAGACGAGCCATACAAAGATGGAGGGTCACCACTCCTTATTGCTCAGTCTGTTGCAATGATGAGGCTAGGTCCCATTGATTCAATAATTTCCTCATCCAATATTGTCAAAGAAGATTAAAAAAAAAAACACTGCAGATCAGATATTTGAGTTGATCGGTAAAACAGATGGAGAAGGAGCAATATGCAAATGAAGTGAATGATGCTATGTTAACCACATTTATTTACTACACCTTGTCAACCAGATCTCCAGCCTCCATAGGATTGATTTGCTCTGTTAAACTATATATAGTGTATGTATTTACACAAAAGAAACCAAGTGATCGATTTTAAGAAGTGGCTGGGTGGCTGCATGCTGGCCTCTTGCTCTCTTGATTCACCTAAACTGCGTTCTAACTTTTAAGGGACGGAATTGAAGTTTAATGTGAGATAGGTTTTAATCATAGTGGCTCCGCTAGGATCTGACAGTAGATGATTGACAAGGCGCCTTCTCAGTCTATTTGGTGCTATAACAAACATGTACAAGGCAAAGAGCATGAGATCGGCCGAGGACAGAGAAGAGCCCAGAAAACCTTGCCACATCCTGCAACACCATCCATTATGCAACTTTGGATCAAGCAGCACTATGTATAGTTGCAAATTCTACATGATGTGCTTTCGAGTTCATTTGTTGCATGGAGTGTAATGTAAGGCTTAAGGTAGTGATCATACCAAGTAGGTAAGCGAAAGAAGGTGGCGAAGAATGTCCTGATGCCCTCAATGTCCAGTTGCAGAATGAGAGCTAGTCCAAACAGGAAGAAAGCTCTTTGCCGCTTCCTTTCTTGAGGCCAGAGGGTATTCCATGCTGAAACAAAAATATTACATCAAACGAATTTCAATGCAGAGTACTAATTCCAAACTATGTTTTCAATGTGTCTTGAGATCACAGTACTATTAAACTGGGAGATGTATACCTTGCATTGACATGTTCCCATTGATTTTGTGATGACTAAGATGATCCTGCTTCAAAATCTTTGCAATCACAGAAGCATATTTTGGAGCCTCTGACAAGGATCTCACAACTGAATACCCTGCTTGATGAGTAGAACTATATTAGTTATGTTATCTGAACAATTGGGAAAATTATGATGGCTGATTAGGTCTAATTTTACCTGTGGCTGGATGTACCATGCTAGCAGCAGCACCAAATGCCAAGTTCTTCTGCTCTGTATTTGGTAATGACCCACCAACCGGAATCCAAGACCATTCCTACATTGATTTTTCAAGATGAAACCCCTGATTGATTTTGCAAGTAGAAAATCTAATGTGACAATTGGTGCTTCTAATGAATGGATCGAGACAAACATGTAACCATTTTATGGTATGGAATAAAACCCTTTTCATCAAGTTACCTCTTCATAAGTTTTCACAATGCGGATACCCAATGTCTTCAACCTTGACAAGAGCTTTTTCTTCAGTAAATCGAAAGGCATGGCTTCTTTTGAAGCCAAGCACGTCTCCTGCAAATAAACTTCCAATAAATAACTCACACATGGATCAACTAGTTTTTTACACAGAGCTGATGCACATCGAACAAACCTCAAAGAATATTCTTGTTGGGGACATGGCCATGGCATAAAGGAATGTTGGATATTCTGCTTCCAAATCTGAATTGTTCTGTTTCGTGTAGTCTCTATAATCCATGAAAACCATCAGGTTAGGATCATAGGGGTAGCTTTCCACCTGAAATTCAACATCATTTGCAAATTAGGAAATGCAACAAAAAGAGAAAGCAGTGTGGAGTACAAGAGAACTATAGCGGACCATAAGCTACATTCATTGTTTCCAACAAGCAATTACTAATATATGTAGTACTGATTGACAGCACAATTCCTACCTCAACCTCTACTCCATAAGCAGTTTGGACAGACACTTTTGGACCTCCCACTTCATACTGTAAAAGCTTCCCTGAAGCAGCTCCTGATGCAACAGTAGCAAGCCTGTAATACCGCGTTAGACATTTGAAACAGTATCCGGCAAAATCAGTAGAAAACCATGTACAGGATCACTGGAAACTCGAATAATACCTAGAGGTGATATTGATACCATGCTCACATGCTATGAGGCTATGGACATTGCTTTCTTCAACAATATTCTCCACCTTTGAACTAAGATAAGAGACCCCTGACTCTACACACCTATGAAACCAATAAGAATTACACATCTACATAGAACTGCATTCCACAACAAAGCACAATAGAGTAGAATAGCTAGAGCGTAGTTACCTTCTCAGCAGCTCTTCATGGAGCAAATTTCGACACACACGACCATAGGCGCGACCGAACAATATCGGCTCACTCTCATCATCTATATACACAATGGTGTCCTGCCATACATGCTCAATACACCCTTCTAGTCCAAGGTCTGAAAATGCAACAATTGAATCAAATGCCAATTCGATCAGAGTTTTTGGGGGTGTCTAACTACTATGTAGTGGGTACATGTTACATTTTGTAAAATTAGTATATATACCTTTGAATTCATCCTCCCAAACACCATAGTTGTTAGTGAAAGGAAGATCAGGACCAATAAGCCCAACTTTCAATCCCAACTTAGCCGACTCTGCCGCCAAAGCAAGACCTGCCGGACCACAGCCAATCACCACCAAATCCAGCACATTATTCTCCTCAACCGATATCGGCGGCAGCTGCAAAGTTTCACGGTTTTTTCGGGGCTTTTTGAATTTTTCGGACAAACTTTAAAAAAGATTAGAAACAGAACATAAATTCAAACCTTGTCAGCGAGCTTGGACTGCTTCTCCATGGCCTTGTTCCGCTGCATTTGTACGAAGAGGAGCTCGGATCCACCGCCCTTGATGTAATCCTCCTCGTCAGCAAAGTCTTCTTTCACCGCCACTCCCACACAGCTCTCGCTCCCCGTACTACTACTACTACTCGCTCTCACTCGAACCAGAGACAGAGACAGAGAGGAGTCCTTGTTGTTACCGTACCGAAACAAAGAATCTTCCTTTTTACATGTCGGCAAAAACCCTCTTCTCGCAGCCGCCGGGCAAAACGACACCGTCATTGCCGTAAAGTTCCGAGCTCCGATTCCAACGCAGTCCATCATCATTAAAACTTCCTATAAATAACTCCCCAAACTTCTATATAGACAAAGTTATATATAAACGTAGATAACTATAAAGAATATGAAAGGAGGGAAGGAACTGAGGAGTGTCTCTGTGAGAGTGAGAGGTTGGTCGGACTGTGTCACCTGACTCTCGCTGTCCACTCGATCGCTTGGGCAGGTTGGGCGGATAGGGAAGAGTTTGGCACTATGGCTGAGGAATTTAGGCGGTCATCCGAAATCTGCCACGTGGTAAGTTTGGATTGGCTGAAGTTGGCACAGTTTGGCCCAGTTTGCCCCGCTTGAATAGTTGTTGACTTATGACCTACTGTGTGTGTTGAGGAGGAGGCTTTGGCGGGGACGAGCATGTCAAAAAGAGTGAGCGACGTGCTTTAGGTCATCCATGAAAATGGGTAGATACTTGTTTGTCTTGTGCTCGATTATTCAAGTTTGTTCCGAATGGGCGTCTGTGCCACAAGGTGGGTTGATTTTGTGATACTTATGGATCATCGGAGTGGGAGATGATAGCGTGTAAAAAGAGTTGTAGACCGTAGACCGATGTAAATTTGAGGAGTTATTTATACACAAGGAGTTGATTGTAAATTTACAAATTTTTGAGGAGTTGATTGTAATTTTCATTTTTTTAACGAAATTAAAAATCCTTAATGGATTTACAATCAACATTCATCTTTTATGAAAGGTTTGATAATTTTAGTTCTACTATTAATTTAATTATGTTCAATACCTCAATATTTTTCAATTCATAAAGAATATTTGTAGAATTTGTCTATCCATCAAGAACAGTTTTTGGATGAGTTTACCTTACCTAGTAAGTACCGTTGAGACCACGCTACGGGTCAAAAAAAATTTAGCTGACACTAACGTGATGTAATATCTACATTACCAAGTTGGGCGGCCTCACCCAAAAATCGCATCAATATCTAATTTTTTATTTATTAATTTGTTAAAATAAGATTAAAAATTAACTTTTATTTAAAGAGTACTCAACCATTAAAAAAGTCTTCAAAATATCTCTAGTTGCCGATAGGATTTCTACCCCCTCGCCCACCTGCAG
Organism: Geum urbanum; assembly: GCA_946800695.1. Classification (NCBI taxonomy): domain Eukaryota; kingdom Viridiplantae; phylum Streptophyta; class Magnoliopsida; order Rosales; family Rosaceae; genus Geum; species Geum urbanum. Next base: position 9,808,352 of record OX326997.1, read on the forward strand.
AAAAAAGTCTTGGCTCTTCAATTAGAAGTTCACATCTATCACTGATCCTTTAAATAAAAATCATTATTTTTTGCCCTCCCTTTGGAACATTCCTATTCCTACTAGCCATATCCAACCTCCACCTCTCCAGCTCCCAGTCGGTATACGCCGCCGGTTTTTCCATGCCTTCTATCTAAGGGTTACCACTTGGTTCAGTGAAAGAAGCCAGCTTTCTTTGGATGCGTTTGGGAAAGTTTCTTTAATAAGAAAATGAGTTTTTTAGTGAGCTTATAAAATAAGAGGTATTTGATAAATTAATTTTTTAATAAGAACTTGTGAAAAAAAATGAGTTTCTTTACTATTTGAAAAAACACCTGAAGAGGTCCTTTTAGCCAGCTTTTTTCAATAAAAAAATCAGGAATGAACAGTGCTTTTTTATGAAATTGTTCAAATTTTCAAAATTATCCTTGTATAATTTTTTTATGACACATTATGTCATATTAATTTTCAGTTTCATTCTCCGAAACTCTCCGCTCTACTCCACACAGCTCTGGTATCTCAACAATTGAATCTCCTTGCTCCTTTAGTAGGGGTAGGACATTGAAACCGAAAATTGAAAAAAAAAATCGATACACACCGAGCTGCAATAGAAAAAAATCGCACCCGATAAAAATCAAACCGAAAAAATTGAAATATTTGGTAATATATTATATAAATATATGTAAAACAAAAACTTTAAACTCCTAAAATTAAACCGAACTAAATAATTACGATTATTCTTTTAAAAACTGAACTGAACAAAAAAAAAATACTTCGGTTTGTATTGATTTTTAGCAAAAATCTAACTAAACTTCCTGAATTCCACCCTTATTCTCTTTGGTGTTGCTTTGATTGGGTCATTGAATTAATTTGGATTTTGAAGAGATGGTGAGCAAATTAGTCTTGGGTTTCAACACTTCTCTGGATGAGAGAGGGATGTGAGATGAGAGAGGGATTTTGGTCCCTAACAGAGAGAGAGGGGGGGGGAGGTCTGGGCAAAAACAAAAGAAGAAAACGTACGAAATAGGTGGTCCGGGAAAAGAAAAAAAAGAGAAAGAATGTAAGAGATCAGGTTCCAAACACCAACTTGCTTTTTTTTTTAGAAACTTAATTTCATAAAAATCAAAAGTCAGTTTTTCTAAAAAGAGAAGCAATACCAAACTGGGCCTTAGCGTCATGTCTAATAGCTAGCTTTAATGACATGTTTATTAAAATGAAAAGGGAAACGGACCTACTCAAAAAAGAAAAGGGAAAAAGGATAAAAGCGATGGGTCCATAATTTTGGGCTGACTGACCCATGAGCCGGGGATATATCAAGGATCCATGAAAGATCAGGCCCAGTTCCAATGTAGACCCAATCGAACCGGGTCGTCGTTATCTGTATCATTGAATATGGGTCGTGAGTTTTATTCTCTTTAACCCTCGCTTTTAATTTCGCAGAGGAGAAAACCAGAAACGAAAAAGCTCCGAGAGCACTGAAACCGTGTTCGCTCGCGGCAGTCACCGAGAGAGAGAGAGAGAGAGAGAGAGAGAGAGAGAGAGAGAGAGAGAGAGAGAGAGAGAGAGAGGGAACAACGAAGAAGATGGGAAATCCGAAGCAAAAATGGACATCGGAGGAAGAAGAAGCGCTCCGAGCCGGCGTCAGAAAACACGGCACCGGAAAATGGAAGGACATACAGAAAGACCCCGAGTTCAATCCCTACCTCTCCTCTCGCTCCAATATTGATCTCAAGGTTTCTCTCTCTCTAATTCGACTAATTTATATGCCTGCGTTTTTGAGAGCTCAACTGCTTTAGTAATGATGAAAATCAAAAGAAATTAGTTTGAGGCTGTAAAACTAATGTCCTAGGGTTTAAACTGGTGTCATAAAACATATAATTGAGCGTTAACAGCCTTGGTTTTGTGGTTTGCTAAGGTTTTGAAAGCGTTTTCGATAGTCTTGAGAGGTTTTCTCTTTTATTTGGACCGGTTTTCATCTTTTTAATGTGATGGTGTGTTGATATGATGCTTACAAATCTTCAAGATTGGTGGAAACGCAGTTTGAGGATTATGGATTTGACGTGGTTGAGTTTTTCGTTTAGTTCTGTTGATAAACATGGTGTTGTTTGTTTATGATATATCTTGCAAAGGCGTAAGATACTTAACTGGAATAAAGTAATTTGGATGCGACAAAGTGGTGTTGGTGTCGTATATTGCTACATTGAATCTGAAGTTCTGACTTTGATGTCAACGAATTACAGCTTCTTACTATCCTACACTTTAACTTTCTAATGACTGTTCTAAAGTCTGCTCTGTACTCTAAATGGAATTTTTCTCGTAGGACAAATGGCGGAATATGTCTGTTAGTGGCTTGGGTGGCCCTAGAGAGAAAACAAGGATGAAACCAAGAGATACTCCTGGTACCTTATTCACCCACCCAGTGGCTTCTTCTGCTGCTGCTTCGGTTAAACGTGAGCCAGTTGTAGCTACGGTTAAGCGTGAGCCAGTTGCAGCTCCTGTCAAAGGCGAGCAAGGAGCAGATGATTCACCAACAGAAGCAAAAAGTGAACCAAAAACGGCATTGTATGACACTTATTTCCACTTGCCTTTGTTCTCATGTTATATAGAATAGAAAATATATAGAAGTAGTTCGTCTTAGTACACTGCCTCCACATACAATATGAATGCATAGTTCCATAGCATAGATTCTTATACAACACATTCAAGAAATATGCTGACTTCATTTAGAACTGAGGTGCATTTGGAAGTGTAGCTCATCTGAACTGTAAAACTGCTATAACTTGCAATTTTAACCTTGATGCAGTAGTTACCTTCATGGAAGTAGCTTCTTTTGTCTTGCATTTCCGGAATCACATAAGGTTTCTCCCTGCTATCATATCATACTTTAGCCTTAGTCAATAGCTATGCTTTATCATTCCTTAGCCTCTCTTATCAAACACCTGTAGTTTATGTGAGTTTTACAGTTAATGACATAAATAAATAGATTGCTTGCATATCTTAGTTTCTAGTAACTGTAATAGCTAGAGATAATACTGTGTTCTTATATTGGGTTAATGATTTTCCCAATACTAAATGTAGGTACAATGCGATGATTTTTGAAGCACTTTCTAACTTGACAGATCCGAATGGAATTGAGACTGGTGCTATTGCCAACTATATAGAGGTATCCTTTACTCTGTTTTTTTAGTTTGTTTCTAAATGATAGAATCTTGCCTACCTTATTAAATTACTATAAGAAAAGTAGTTAATTTTCTTGTGTAGTGAAGTCTTGTCTCTTTAAAGTAATAGCTTATACATTCAAGTTTACGTGAGTCATGGAACATCATTTATCCATATTTTAAAGCTGCAATTACATTTCCCTCTTGAATATATAGACCAATATGCATTTTCCTTCTTATATTAGCTACTCAATAGCTGATATATCTTTGTACTTTAATACCAGTCAATCTTAGGTATTTTGTCATAAATAAATGTTCGGTATTTGTCGATCTCTCTTATACACCTCGTCAAAAATATTGGCAAGAAAACTATCCAATTCAGTTAGTGTCCCCTCTGAAGACCTGTGAAGTTACCGTGAGGGGAGTGAGGTGTACTGAATATTACCTTTCCTAGCTAATTTTTCACTTTTTTGTGCTTAAAGAAATTTCATAAAACTGAAATATGCTATGCAGGAAAGGATAGAGGTGCCCCACAATTTTAGAAGGTTATTAAGCTCAAGGTTGAGAAGGCTGGTTGGACAAGACAAGCTTGAAAAGGTGAGTGGTTTTAACATCTTTATATCTAATTTCCAGTGGAAAGTTCTAACAAGGACTGGCCGTATGCTTTATGTTGTTTATAGAACTAAATCGTTTGAATCAGCTAATCCAATTTTCCTCGGTGCACCGTTTTATACTTGCTCCTATTCAACACCTAGTTTCTTGTCCTTTACATTGGAATCTGAATTACATGTATGATAGCCACTTATCTAAGTTTTCATTTCATCGAAAATGCAGAATTTAAATTGCTTCAAGATAAAAGCCGGTTTGTCAGAACCAAAGGCACTAGCAGGCCCAAAACAGAATAATACAGCACCGGTACGAAAACAGAATGACACACCACCAGCTCCAAAACAGAACGATGCACCACTGGCCCAAAAACAGAATGCTGTGCAACCTACACGATTGCCGTGTCCTGGTGATGGAAGTCCCTATGAAACAGTTGAGGAAGTAGCTGTGGCTGCTGCCTACAAGATTGCTGAAGCAGAAAACAAATCATTTGTGGCAGCTGAAGCAGTGAAAGAGTCGGAGAGGGTTTCACAAATGTTTGACGACACAAACTCAGTGCTCCAGTTGGCGGAAGAGTTTCTTAAGAAGTGTAATATTATTTTGCAAGTTCATAATTATTCTAAAATCCCGGTTTCTTTGACTATTCTTTTGCAATTAATTTCTGCTAGTGACTGATATCTCACTTTTTCTCTATTTGACAGGTTTGCAAGGTGAGGTTCTGCTGGTCGTGTAACATCCAAACGGCTGTAATGTCTGATTGGAAGCTGAGCCCTGTGATTAGACAATCTGTAAAGTTTCGTTTAATATAGTTCTATTTGCTCCTGAGGTACAATCGGGCAAATACTTTTGCTGCTCGGTTTTCTATCAAGGATAGTGGTTTTACAAAGCTTTTTAAAACGCACCTGGTGATGGAGAATTGCTATTGCTTGACCTGTCTATCAGCATAGATTCTATGATTCCTAATATTATGTAATTTTGTCATTTCATTTGATGATATAGAAATTAGACCTTTCCAGTGAGGCCAATACTTCAGTTTGCTTCATGACCATTCACGCCAACAGGCATTACCAAAGAACAGAGAATACTGAATGCACGTTATAGTACAAAGAAGCAATATGTTCAATAGCATCTACAGGACAAAAGCAACATATTGAAAGTTAAAGGGGGGAACAGATTGCAAAGCAGTTGCCATGGAAATCAGATTTGAACTCAAGACCTGTAGAAATATACAGAATAAGACAGCAATCAAGTCGGGGGAAAGAAAAATATGGATTGTGTAAGCACACTGGGGTTGCTCCAAATAATTTCTCCAAAGGAAAACAAAAGCTCCAAAGCACCCATTTGCATTGGCAACAATTGCCTAGCAGTACGCATTACAAGTCATTGGTTCTCTTGAACGCATTACAAAATCTCAAATCTCTGCTGTGTGGATGCAGAGGAACATGAGAAATGAAAAGCAACAGATACCTAGCCAGGAAAACAAAAACACCAAAATCAATCTTTTCAATTTGCAGAGCAAAACTGAGACTGATCATCTATAGCAGTACAAGACCAAGCTCAGCAGGTTTCAATGCGTTGCGCACCCGGTAATTGTAAAGATAATAGTGAAGTTGCCCATCGCCAGGTCCAAATTTCAGTTCTTTCAAAAATGACTCATTCTGCATGACATCCAATGCATTGAAAACATCAAAATCCTTCCGTTTTGCCACGATAAGAGCATCATTCATCAACTGAAGCAATGGAGTCTTAGTGGAGACATTGTAATAAGAGTAAGCAGCCTTCAAAATCGAGTAATTCTGATTGCCAAGAATAGATGAAGGAAGAGTGTAGAAGCTGCAGAAGTCTGTGATCTCATGAGTCTCAGGACTCTCAACCAAGTAACTGTCCACCACATTCTCCTGAGGAAGAAGCCAATGCTCCACATCATTTTCATCGAAATCCGGAGCAACAATGAACTGGCTCAAGTAGTTCCTAAGCAATCGAGTAACAGCAGGTACATCATGAAGTTCCATCTTTCTGAATCCAGGAGTAACTGGCGTATCTGGCAGCTTGTATAGCTTTATGGTTCGGCTCATAGTCATCCTAGCACCAAGCCTTGAAAACCCAACATCAATAAGCTTCTTCGGATTCAAAGACCTGTGCCAGTACTGGCAAGTCGTGATTGGAGTCGGGAGAACCACTCCAGCAGTATAGGCAGCTTGCCAGATATTCTCCAAATGAACCCTCCTAGTCACCTCCTTGATCATCACGGGAGCAAGTCTCTTCGACCTGAGCTTCTTATGTACGCACAAGAAATTAATCTCGGCCATCTTCACAACCTGATCACGAACCCGAATCCTAGCAGGGACACCAGTGATAAAAGCAACCAGCTTCTTATTAGTCTTTGCACGAACCCCAATATGCCAGCTCCTATAATACCCCGGCGGGTGCAGCGCCCACCTCAGAAACTCCTTCGAGTAATTAAACCTAAACATATTCTCATCATCCTCCACATAGTTGTTCTTCAACAGATTATAAACCTCAGTGCACGTCTCCTCAGAGTCCAGGTCACACGTAGTCCACTCGTACTGCGTCGGCAGATTGTACCCTTCCTGCTTGACCTCGGACAGCAGCGTCGGCGCCTCAATAGGCCCCTCGGGAAGACTGACATCGCCGAGATCCTTGAACTGCCCCACAGGCTGAGTCTCCCAAAATGTGTGACGCTTCCCAACAGACATCGAATCCTGAAACTTTTGGACTATCGTCTCCAACGAGCTGTCGTCATCCTTAACAACTGCGTTGGCATCGGGTTCGTGATCAGCTTCCTTGGGTGATCCAGGTGGAGAATTGTTATCACCCATTTCAAATATCTGAAAGCACACAATGATATACTAACAGTTGGATTTCTTGAGTCAAAATCTCTACTCTAACAGTTGGATTTCTTGAGACTAAAGCGAAGGCATAATATGTACATGCAATTTATGGATTTAAAGGTAAATCTGATACAGTGTTGAACAAACAGATCCGTGAAATTGAAGTCGGAGAACAAGAATGAGAGAGCTTACTTGGTTGATCGTCGGCCGGAGCTGAGTGGATCGGGAAAGAGAGAATCTTTAGGGTTTTGGGGGAGAGCAAGCAGAGCAAAACAAAGCGGCTTTGAAGATGCCGCTGGGGTTGGGACTAAAATTAGTTTCCTTCTCTTTAAAATGTATCTTTTTTTGTCCTTTATCTTTTTGATAAACTAAAATTGTTACATGAGAAATATGTATCACTTCAAAGCATCATAACAGAATGTGAGTTTCTATACCAATGTGTGACGAGATCTCTTAATACCCTCCCATATGCATGTTGAAGTTGATTGTTTGTAGGTGTCTGATATGGTGAACAATACTAAGAGATATTGGGTTTCTTTTTTTTTTTTGCTAAAAGGAGATATTGGGTTGAAGTTGATGGTTTGATTGATTATGTTCAAGCTCTCCTCAAACAAGTTAATGTGGAAATCTTTGCTTTTTAACATCGAGGGAGAGTGTAATATGATCACTCATAATCTAGTGAAGTTCAGTTTCAATGAGAACACATGTTTCTCAGTGCATGGAGAGCGGGTCTATTTGGCTCATGGATTTCAATTAACGTCTCTAATCCTATTTTGTCCTTAATGAAGTTTCACTTGATTGTTTTTTTTTTAATCGTACTTTTTTTACAGTTTTACAATCAAATGGGCCGATGGATATTTTTGTAGCTAACTGATCATGGGCTTGGCTCAATCGTCCATGTCAAGTCCAGTCATGACTATTTGCGCCAAAGCAAAGCGAGTCTCGCGTCGCCCCCCAGTCAGAAACAACTTCCAACTCCGCCAATCCATTCAACATGTGCGGCGACGCAACGAGCTGGGACGAAGAAGCCTACAGAGACTCCATATTAAAAGAGCGGGAGATCCAAACCCGAACCGTTTTCCGAACCGCTTGGGCTCCTCGCAACCTCAACCCTAACCCGGACACCATCGTCGTCGCCTCCAGCGATGGATCCGTTTCCTCCTACTCCATCTCCTCTCTCACTTCCAACCTGGTACCGACCTCACTTTGTTTACTGTATTGTTATTATTATTAGCATTGTTATGAATCGCTTGTGAAATTTTGCTTTTGGTTTTCTTTTGTACAGCCGCTGGGTTTTAGCAACGTGAAAGCTCCAAAGTACGTGTGTGTCTCTGAGTGTCTCGTTTGTAACTGCCACGGCGTCGTATTGACTATTTGCGAACGCCGAAAATGATGGAGTGAGTGTTTTATTTTTGTGCAGTGTGTTGATGGCTGAACCTAATTGCTTCCTTCAAGGCCATGAGGGGCCTGCTTATGATGTTAAATTTTACGGTGACGATGAAGACTCTGTGTTGCTGAGGTACATTTTTTTTTTACTTGTGTGCTGTTGTAAATTACTTGGCATCAATTCACAATATTTCACCATATTTGGTGTGGTTGATTCTGTTGGATTATTAATATATGTAGCTGTGGTGACGATGGTCGAATTAGAGGATGGAGGTGGAAGGATTGCACACAATCAGGTAATGTAGGTTTTCTACAGAATACAGCTCACCGCAATTTGTGACTTTGAAGTATTCTACTAATTCTACATTTCGTGATTGGTTTTGATATGTTGCGTCTGTAGATGATAATTGAATTTTGATCCTTTTTAAGTAGGTTTTTATGAATTTATTGTTTCAAATTGTGTGCAGGAAACCAAGTGGAGCCATTACTTGACCTGGTGAATCCTCAACATAAGTAAGCCACGAGTTTGCACTTGCTTCTGTTCTTGTAATCTAGTTTTTAATGTATGGAATTGTCATATGTTTGTATAATATGAACCATCTGTATGCTTTGATTAGTTCACAAAATTTCTCAATTTTACAACTAACTGCATATTGCTTCTGTAATTTCAGGGGTCCGTGGGGTGCATTATCTCCAATTCCTGAAAACAATGCTCTGGCTATTAATCACCAAGTAAGCGAAATTTTTCTTGAAAGCTTTATGTCGTGTTCTTATGAGCAGTGTAACAATGACTTATTTACCACAACAGGGAGGATCCATTTTCTCGGCTGCTGGTGATTCTTGTGTCTATTGCTGGGATGTGGTATGTATTTGTTGAAGGTATTCAAATTGTGAAGTTTAACTGTAGAAAAACATACTTCTGTTACATTTCATGATGTCACATTGTGATCTACTTGCTGCACCAACTGATTACAGACGATTTATGTTTGGAATTTTTGCAGGAAACAGGTAAAGTCAAAATGATTTTTAAGGGGCACTCAGACTACTTACATTCTGTAGTTGCAAGAAACTCTACCAATCAGGTGAAGTTATTTTAATCCTTTCATAATTACCCAAAAATCTTTGTTTCCACAAAATGTAATATGTACAATGTAGTTAACATTATCGATTACCAGAATTACTGTGGCACTGGCAACAGTGCACAAATGTGCTTGATTTGGTGCCTTATCTCTCACTAAATGTGTTGCTTAATCTTTCTCCCATTTTCAGATCATAACTGGTTCGGAGGATGGGACAGCACGTATATGGGGTAAGGACAAGTCCTTTCTTTTTCCAAGGGCAGTGACAGAAAACTGTTCTGGGATCGAACTCTCTTTAATAACAACCTTTTGTTCTTTAAAAGTTAGTCTGAACCAATTTGTTACACTTAATTATGAAATTACATGAAATTCTTCTTAGTGGATATTGGTTTTACCCAGATTGCAGAAGTGGAAAATCTGTTCAAGTGATCGAGCCAGCAAAGAACACCAAACTGAAAAGGTCGTGCGTCAGTTGTGTTGCTCTTGATGCAAGTGAAAGCTGGTTGGTAAGCATATATGTGACAGTGCTAGTGATTAGTTTTCTTCAAGCTATTCAGTCTGCAATTTATTCTTCTCTTCAAGCTATTCAGTTGCTGCTATCACCTGTTTAATCTCATTTTGTTTCACAGGCTTGTGGTAGTGGTCGGAGTTTATCGGTTTGGAACCTTCCTGCTTCTGAATGCATATCAAGGACTTCAACTCGTGCATCTGTACAGGATGTAGTATTTGATGAGAATCAAGTAAGCTCTGCTCTCTCTATTTATAATTTGCTGATATTGGTACTATCTAGTGCTATACATAAACTGAATAACTTTGTTCCTTACAAACTATTGTTGAACCAGAGAACTAATACAACACTTCTGATGACTGAGAAATACTCACTCTATTATTGAATTGAAATACATCTTGGTGGCTTTATATGCCTTACAATGAAAAGAGATAAAATCAAATGCACCCCACGTAAACAATCGTGGATCATGGACTAGAATAATTCAAACCTAAAGCACTTCCCTGACAAATAGGGATTATTAACATCATGGAAACAAACACAATCCTAGCAGACTTGTCTAACTTAGCTGCCAAGTAACGACTAAGTCAACAACTATGTATCACTTTCCTCACTATTCACAGTTCTCCTTCCCAGATATTAGCAGTTGGAGCTGAGCCTCTACTTAGCCGTTTTGACATAAATGGGGCGATTCTGTCACAGATGCAATGTGCTCCTCAGTCAGCCTTTTCCATCTCATTACATGCATCTGGGGTAAGCACTCAACATGACTTGCACATCTTATGTTGTTTCGCAGAGGTAGTCACTTTGTTTTTAGATTACAAGAATACTCTGTCTGAATTTCTATTTTGTTTGCTTTGTTTGCTCAGGTTACAGCAATAGGTGGTTATGGAGGAGTCGTGGATGTTATTTCCCAATACGGAAGCCATATGTGCACATTTGGCCGCCGGTGTGTTTGAAGGCATCCCACTTCATATAGAGGTCACTTATCTTCTGCCGTTTGGATGGCAGGGCTCCAAAGTCGAGGGAAGATTAAGCCTACAGAAGTATGATATGGCTTTTTAATCGTCCCAAAGCATGGATTAGTTGCTAAAAGAGTGAAATCGAACCTTCCTGTTTGTAAATGTAACTCTTACTATTCCCCATTTCCCCTCCCTCCAAGATGAAATATTTATTCATGTAATAAGTTGTACCATTGCTAATCGAAAGTGACACCAAGAGTATGTGCTGTACATGCATACTTCTGAATTCTGATGATGGGAAACCGAGAGTCTGCATGAAACAACTTAGGTTCAACTCGAAATACCCAAACCGATTGGGCCTTGCCGAAAAGGACCCAACTCTGTTCTTCTAAGTCCAGGCCCAATCAGACACGATTCCCTTAGGGCGAATTAGTGTTGAACACGTATACGGAAGCCTGGTACTGTATAACAATCTCAACCCTCGCAGTTTCCAGCAGTTAAAAAGACTACTCTCTTTCGCACGGACCCTCCAACTCCGCGGCGTAGATCCAAGGAGTTTCTGACAACCCTACGAACACACACTCTCTCTCTCTCTCTCTCTCTCTCTCTCTCTCTCTCATCACTAACAGGTTTTCTTCTCTTTTCGTCTTTAAGATCCGCTACTGTATTTTCTTTTTCCATAAAAAAAATATTCGTATTTGATTCATGTTCCTTCGAAATTTGATTTGTCCATCGGTTTTTTTTTCCGGTTAATTTTTGAATTTGATAACTTCTACATTCCTCTTCAGGTAGAAAAGTTCCGTATGTTCTGAAAATATGGAATTTTAAAAAAAAAAAATCACAAAAATCGTTTCGTTTGCTATCAGCATGTTTTTGTCAAAGGTGTTTTTTTGTGTGTAAAATATTCTGGCTTCAATCTATGTGAAAGTTTCGGTTACTCCATACCGGAATAGTCTGATTCTACGATAACTAGCTAGGCTTAGGTAATGCTGAGAAATTGAGTTAGTTTATAGCTCTAGTATGAGGAGTCTGTGGAGTTCAGTACTACCAAACTGTACTGATTTATTAGATTGTGTGCTTATATAATTGGTTGTTGTACTTTTGCAGTCATGGCGGCACCCGAAGGTTCTCAGTATGATACTCGTCAGTTTGATACCAAGATGAATGAAGTGTAAGAATTCTATTTTTTTGTCTACTTTTTAAAGTATGTGTCATGATTTACACAACCACCTTTTTGTTTGGCAGTGACGGGGGGCATGTGTTTTCTACTGTGTATTTTTGTGCTTTAATATCGGGTTACAATACTGTGGTGCTAATGTATGGTGACTTTTGTTGTTACAGGCTTGGAGTTGATGGACAAGAATTCTTTACGTCATACGATGAGGTTTTTGACAATTTTGATTCCATGGGTTTGCAAGAAAACCTGCTGAGAGGCATTTATGCTTACGGTAAATAATCACTCCAATTTTCTTTCCTTCGTGATATACATGTGAAATATTTGGTGAATTATTCAGCTTATGGTTGTTCTGTATTCAGGTTTTGAAAAGCCCTCAGCCATTCAGCAAAGGGGAATTGTCCCCTTCACTCAGGGTCTTGATGTGATCCAACAGGCTCAATCTGGAACTGGAAAGACAGCGACCTTCTGTTCGGGTATCCTTCAACAGCTTGATTATGGTTTGACCGAGTGCCAGGCCTTGGTTCTGGCACCCACTCGTGAGCTTGCCCAGCAAATTGAGAAGGTCATGAGGGCACTTGGAGATTATCTTGGGGTGAAGGTGCATGCCTGTGTTGGTGGAACTAGTGTCAGGGAAGACCAACGCATCCTGTCAAGTGGAGTTCATGCTGTTGTTGGAACTCCCGGTCGAGTTTTCGACATGCTAAGGAGGCAGTCACTTCACCCTGATAATATCAAGATGTTTGTTCTTGATGAGGCTGATGAAATGCTCTCACGGGGTTTCAAGGATCAGGTCTGTTAGCAAGACAAACTCTTACCGTTTCAACAAACAAAACAAATTATTAACGGTTTCTTCAGCTAATATGGGAGCATAATTGTAACTCTTTTTTTGTTTCTTTCCAGATCTATGATATATTTCAGCTTCTTCCACCTAAGATCCAGGTTGGTGTGTTTTCTGCCACAATGCCACCAGAGGCCCTGGAGATCACAAGGAAATTCATGAACAAACCTGTGAGGATCCTTGTGAAGCGAGATGAACTCACCCTGGAAGGAATTAAGCAATTTTACGTCAATGTGGATAAGGAGGATTGGAAGCTTGACACACTCTGTGATCTATATGAAACTTTGGCCATTACTCAGAGTGTCATTTTTGTGAATACTAGACGTAAGGTTGATTGGTTGACCGACAAAATGAGAAGCCGTGACCACACAGTCTCAGCCACCCACGGAGACATGGACCAGAACACCAGAGACATCATCATGAGGGAATTTCGCTCTGGGTCTTCTCGTGTGTTGATCACCACTGATCTTTTGGCTCGTGGTATTGATGTACAACAAGTCTCCCTTGTTATCAACTATGATCTGCCTACTCAGCCTGAGAACTATCTCCATCGTATTGGTCGTAGTGGAAGGTTTGGAAGGAAGGGAGTTGCAATCAACTTTGTCACAAAGGATGATGAGAGGATGCTGTTTGATATCCAAAAGTTCTATAATGTGGTAGTGGAGGAGCTGCCTTCAAATGTTGCTGATCTCCTCTAAAGTGACTCTATTGTGCTTCTTGACGACTGCGGGAAGTTGGTTGAGGAAAGTTAGCTTCTGCTTAGTAAGTGCTACTTGACGTTTCTTCCTTGACTCATTCTGGTCCTTCCCCCTGCCACATCCACCATTTAGTGTCACTCTCTTATATTAATTATAGCTCTAGTTCTTCAATTTGTGGTCGTCGGAATGATTATTTAAATGGTACAAGTACATTTGCAATGCGAAATCCATCTTTGCCTGAATTGGTGTGGTGGCTACTGTTGTTGCTTACTTTCTGGCTGCTAAACTTCCTCATGCATGTACTTCTTCGGTTTCTAGTTTCCCTTTGTTTCCAACTTTGCATGTTCCAATACGCATGCTCACTATATCCAAAATGACTAGTAGGTAATTTGGTATACATTCGACTTCTTTAGCTTTTGAGTTGAATCAGCTGTATGGGACTGGCGGTGAAAATTTATTCTCCGTCCTTGAGTGACAGAAGTTTCTGATTTCGTGGTATTTGTTTTGCTTTTCGGGTTTGCTTTGTTGTCAAGGGTCGACGAGACCCTCATTATGAACTGTTATGGTCCCTATCTACTCTCCTGTGAGACCCATTGTATACACAGATAAATTGGTCCGGTCCTGCTTGTCTTCTTAAATAAGGTATGGCAGTTGCCCCAATGGGGTCACATTTGAGGTCTTTACCGACTGAAAAAAAAAATAGTCCACATCCTTTGCCGGGTCCATATATCTACCGCCTCTTTAAACAAGCATTGTCATGACATGTTTGCATGTCGCCGAGGACCTCCTCAGTTTGGCCGACCTTATTTCACAACTCATACATTGAAATCTAGAAATATATGCTCTAGACTGGAGAAGTGGAGATGGCCTAGTTTTTGGTCACGAGCCACATTGTTCTATCCGATTGAATTTCATCACTAAAAACACAACCGGCTAACTTGTTTGCAACGTCTCGCAATCAATCAATATGAAGCAAAAGTCGGGCGATCTTGACCAAATGCAATGATTAATAATAGAAACTAATTATATATTGAAGAAAATTGCATCGAACAGTGTCTTCTGGAATATAGTGCGCCTATTAAATTAGTTTTCGCACTCTCAAAGTGATCAATCGAGTATTTGGATTGAATTTTCGTTATATTTTTAATATTTCCGTCAATTTGATGATGTGGCTAGCCATATCCTCAAACTAACGTGGAGTTTATTAGAATGAATAGCCACATCATCAAATTAACAGAGATACTAGAAATATAGCGAAAATTCAGTTCAAGTACTACATTGAGCACTTTTTTTCTTTAATTAATCACTTATTTTATTTGTTTTAAAGTGTACATTGATCACTTTGAGAGTGTGAAAAACTGAAAACTAACTTGAAGGCACTATACAGTCCATAGATTGGTGGTGCAATTTCCTCTTATTATTGATATAAAGTAAACTAAAACCAATCGAAGATCCCTCATTAATAGAGTTGACACAAAAAGTAAAGTAAATCTTGGCAAAATAAGCTAACCTAAACTTATTTTTTATTTTTAAATAAAATAATTTTCTCCTGGTTAATTGTTTTTAGCGGAACCGGGAATTGAAGCGGTTGGGTCTGAACACTAAAAGCAAAACCAAGCAGCTCTTTTGATTAAATTTGTTACCTCTCTTCTCTCTTCATCTTCTGATAGATTTTCTCAAAGCCAATATCTTTTTCGATCGCTTTCGATGTCACTCTTCCCTACATGATCGTCGTCGTCATCATCTTCATCACCAACTCTCTTTTTCTGTATTCTCAATTTGTCGGTTTGTAATATAAATACTGCCTCAGCTCTCCCACACATTCGTTGCCACCACTTCGCCTATTTTTCCTCCACATGCAATTCACCAACCAATTCTCTCTCTCTCTCTCTATTCAATTTTTGCTCATTTGAGTATCAGAAGGTGTTACTATTTCTGTGGCTGTGGTGAATTGTGGTGTGGTTATGGTAGTTTCAGATTCGTCCGAGGCCGTGGTGGTCACTCCGGCGACGATGATCGAGTCCTTGGATCTGCGGCGGAGGCCGATCGCGAGAGGCGGCGGCGACGCGGATTCGGAATCCAAGGACGGCGGCGGCGGCGGCGGGAATTCCACTACCAACAGTGAAGACTCGGTCCCGGCGGCGGCGAAGATCAACGGCGACGACGAGATTCATAAGGTGAGGACTACCGGAGCTGCTGTGGAGTCGGTTCACGGCGGAGGAGGGGAAAAGAAGAAGAAGAAGAAGAAGAGCGGTGGAGAGGATCGAGGCTCCTCCGGTGCTAAATTCACTTACCGGCTGTCGGAGATTCCGGCGCATCGGAGAATCAAAGAGAGTCCTCTTAGCTCCGACTCCATTTTCAGACAGGTGAGTCATTTCCAGCTCTTAGATTGTGAAATTTGGAAATGCTAGCTTCAATTCTGGAGATTAGTGTAAAATTGTGTTCGTTAAGTTTGTTAAGAAACTGTTACTGCTTGTAAGCATTGTGATTTTGAGAGTGTGCCTCATCCTAATTGCTAGTTTTACAGAGCCATGCTGGTCTTTTCAACCTGTGTATAGTAGTACTTGTTGCAGTAAACAGCAGGCTTATCATCGAAAATTTAATGAAGGTTAGTTAGCCGAATTTAATTGAATGTCTTTGCTGTCTCTTTGATTACATTTATATTATTACAGCATTTTGCGTGGTTGCTGCTTTCTATTTCTTACTGTTTTTGATCTTCTTGCAGTATGGCTGGTTAATTAAAACTGGCTTTTGGTTTAGCTCAAGATCATTGCGAGACTGGCCCCTTTTAATGTGTTGGTAATGCTTTGTTATATCTCTGCTATGCTCCTTTGCTACGATTTGTGCTCATCATTTCACTTTTACTTCACACTTAAATTTGTTTGATATTTACTCTATTTCTTTGTATCTTTGCTTTCACTTGCAGCCTTACTCTTCCTGTTTTCCCACTTGCCGCCTATCTAGTTGAGAAGTTAGCAATTCAAGATCGTTTAAAAGAATCTGTGAGTAATCAGTTTTATGTTGGTTCACAAGTACAGTTCCCCACGTATCAGGAATGATTGACATGTTTTACTTTTGAGCTCTGAATTTTAATTTTCTGCCTTAACATTACAGACCGCTGTTTGTCTTCATATCGCCATTACCACAACTTCACTTCTGTATCCGGTTCTTGTGATTCTCAGGTTAGATTTTATATTAAATTGAATTTTCCTTGAACAATACTATTCTTCATATCGTCATTACTATTTTTATATTCACCTGCAGATATCTGTGAGTGTTCAGTGAAGATGGTCTTTCTGATCAATGACTTCAATATCTGCAGGCGTGATTCTGCTGTTTTATCTGGTGTCACATTGATGCTCTTTGCTTGCATCGTGTGGTTGAAACTTGTCTCCTTTGTCCATACAAACTATGACTTGAGAACGGGTGCCACGGGAATTGATAAGGTAGGAATAAGGTTCTGATTTGAATTTTCTGAGAAGGTATGGAATTAGCCATGAGGATCGCCTTTCCAGGCCTGTTTTGAAGAGTAAAGAAAGCCATAAATGAATGGCGATTCCTTTATCTATAGATTTTTCACCTGCAATGCTCTGAACAATTATTTCTTGTTCTCTTGATAAGTGATTACTGTGATTGATCTATCCCTTGTTTGATGTTAGGTGGATGTTGTGCCTGGTCCTCCGAATGGGGATTGCTCACATGATCTTACCTTGAAAAGTTTGGCTTACTTCATGGTTGCTCCAACACTGTGTTACCAGGTAATTCCATTTTCAAGTATGTGCCTAGTGTTTGATTTCATTTGCTTTTCACTTTTCTTTTTCCTCTTCGTGTTTTCTTTCTATATAAAAAATGACAAGGAAAGATCACTTCATGCATTACAAATTTTATGAGTATTTGGCCTAATTTAGAAACCGTCATGCAGTGAGGTAACTTTATGATGTGATAGTGTGAGTCAGACAAGCTTTCATTCTGCTGTCTTGCCTTTACTGATGAATTGACACATGAATTATTTTGATTGTAGACTAGTTACCCCCGTACCCCATGTGTTCGAAAGAGTTGGTTGTCCCGTCAATTTGTCAAGTTGTTCATTTTTACTGGAGTGATGGGATTCATGATAGAACAAGTAAGTTTTTCAGTTTCTAACTAGTGTTGCTCTTTCGTATCCTTTTGATAATTGAAGTAGAGTGACATATGTGTTTGTCTACAATCTGCAGTACATTAATCCTATCATCAAGAATTCACAACATCCCTTGAAGGGGAATTGGTTATATGCAGTAGAGAGGGTTTTGAAGCTTTCTCTGCCTTGTCTATATGTGTGGCTATGCATGTTCTATTGCCTTTTCCATCTCTGGTGCGTCTTGTAATTTGTTCTTTGCACTCCCATGTCTGCTTGCCTTTTTAGAAATCTTGCTTACATGTGGTGTATCTGATCTAGGTTAAATATTCTTGCTGAGCTTCTTTGTTTTGGTGATCGAGAATTTTATAAAGATTGGTGGAATGCAAAAACAGTTGAGGAGGTAGGTTTTATGTCCTTCCAAGTACAAGAATATTTTGTTTGCTTACACTAATATGTTGACATGAAAGTTCTGACAATTGACTCTTTTACTTCTCTTTTCTAAATCTTCTGGCTATTTGGCTATCATCAGTATTGGAGAATGTGGAATATGGTATGTATGTTAACTCGAACTCGGTTGTTTTCTGTACTTTTTTCCACGTATATAATTCATTAGTAAGATAGATTATGGTTTTGGATCCACTATTTTTGTTGTATATGATGAAGATAGATTCTATGTTTGGTTTCTATCTGATATTTTAGATTGGTTTTTAATGTCAAGTTTCTATTCTTTCGAATATGAGATTGAGTGGATTCACAGTTGCGCTTGCACCGTCATGGATATCACTTGTATAGTTGCATGTAGTTTATTAATATGTATACACTACATCTTCAAACGATTGCTACTGTTATATTTGTATTAATCATGTCTATTTACTTCAGCCTGTGCATAAATGGATGGTTCGCCATATCTACTTTCCTTGCTTGCGATATGGAATACCAAAGGTACTTTTTTACCTTACTTATATCTTGAGCGAGTATTATTGCATTTTTGTCATTCTCAATAAAAAATGATTCAAGTTTCAAGTTGTTTGACTAATTCCATATTAAACATTCTTTCTGTCATCTTTTTATTCAGGGAGTTGCAGTCGTGATTGCCTTCCTAGTATCTGCTGTATTTCATGAGGTATAAAGTTTTGTTTTGTGTAATTTATAGATTTCTTATAGATTTAAAGTCTCTCCATTTGAGTGTGGGAGTTGGTGGACAGCAAGACTCCGGATATTGATGCATTATTATCATTTATGGAAATCTTGAGTGGAGATAACTGAAATGGTTGCTATTTATGCCAACCCATCTAGGAGTCTAGAAGCAAGACTAGACGATCTTGATAATCAGTCCTAGTAACTTGATAAGAATGGAATACACACAATGTTTAACGCAGGTTTGCCAAAGATGTTTTGGGCTGATGTGATTGAGATTATTTATGCATCATATCATAGAGTGAATCCCCTTATCAGGACATGTGCAGAGCCTCTGGAATGTTGTCATATGTACTATGACATTTGACTTAGCCAACACACAAGAACTATAGCATATTAGCATGTTTGCTATTCAATTATATGAGGATCAGTCATTACCTTCTCCTACTTCTACTTTAGGTGTTGGATGTTTCTGTATCTGACTAATTACTGATTTGTTTTTATTGCTGGCTCTTGTTCTGTCTATGTTTGCCATCAAATACCCTTGGTTATAGAATGATTTACTTGCATGCCCTAAATCTTGTTTGTTATAATTATTGTGCAGCTATGCATTGCTGTTCCTTGTCACATATTCAAGTGGTGGGCCTTTGCGGGAATTATGTTCCAGGTATAACTATTTAAATTTTTGTAGGATTTTTTACTTCAGGTAGATGTTATTTTGGATTAGTACTCTTACATCCATAGACGATACTGATAATACTCATTGAAGTTTTATTCTTTTTACTTTCTTTTATCACAGGTACCTCTGGTCTTGATCACAAATTACCTGTGGGAAAAATTCCAGAACTCAATGGTATGTCTTATTTAAAAATAATCTATGTCCTAGGTTACTCATATTGTTGTATCTCTCCCCCAATTTGGCCAATTATATTTTGTTTTTGCAGATAATGGTTTTCCTTATTATACTGTGATTATGTTATATTGATGTCCAGGTTGGAAATATGATCTTCTGGTTCAGTTTCTGCATTCTTGGTCAACCCATGACTGTGCTTCTTTATTACCATGACTTGATTAATGGGAAAGGAGCAAACTGGTGAATTTCCGACCCGACCCCGTACAACTTACCAATCCATAGTTGTAGAAGCAATTTAGTCCGTTGACATATTCCTGCTTTATAGTTGCCTCAAGGCAAATTCCTGTGGCAATATGCTGCTGCTGGTGACCATGCATGCAATCTAGTCGTGATCCATAAAAATGTTCCATCTTAGAGCAAAAAATTTTGACAATTCAATTCATCCCGTATATAAGCTTAAAATGTAGTGACTAGCAACACTGTTACCTAGTGTTTCTTTTTCTTCCGATCTACAGTTGGTCGGAAATTTGTAAATGGTTTCGTGTTCAATCAGTTTATTCTTCCATTGCTTTGTTCTCTCTGGATGACCTACGGTAGAAATGTTTTAGCCTTCACTGGAAAACCAAAGAGGAAATGTACTTTCCCGTAGAGATTTTCTAGTTGCCATTCTCTGTTTACAAACTTCGACGGCCGATATTCAAATTCTTAACTTGGTCAGAAATCTCGGAATTGGTCACGTGACAGTCGAGTGACTTTCACCATTTTGAGCGAATACGAAACCCTATTTTGTATTTACCACCGACGAAACAAACAAAATCTCACTCAGCGCCCCCCGCCGAATCATAGAAAATACCCAATAATTTTTCCCGACAATTTTGCCGGTAAAAGTGTCACCACTCTCCATTTACTACCACTAGACACTCACACTCACACTCACACTCACACTCACTCTCACTCTCAGAGACTAGACACTGAGAGTCCCAAAGCTCAGATCTTTGAGAGTGAAACCCACCTCTTAAAAGTTAAAACAAAACCATGGACGATTTCCGATCCAAATCATACGGCCATGGAAGAATGGAGCTTGATATCTACTACGGAAACGGGTCCAACAATGTAGCTGCTGCCCCTCCTTCTGGACCCAATAATGGGATGCAAGATCTCAGGTGTTACAGTGCCTCCTATGCATACCCACCGCCCAAAACCCAGAACAACAATGAAGCCAAATTCAAATTCAAGAAGGGTAGCATCAAGTCTGCAAATGGGTCGTCGGCTTCTTCAAAAGGCTGGAGCTTGACTGATCCGGAGCTGCAGAGGAAGAAGAGGGTCGCTAGCTACAAGGTGTACACTGTGGAAGGGAAGCTCAGAGGTTCGCTCAGGAAGAGCTTCAGGTGGCTTAAGGAGGCTTGTGATAGAGTTGTCTTTGGTCGGTAATGGGTTTTGTTTCATTCATCTAGCTTTTCTGAATATATAGTGATTGTTTTTTTTTTAATGAAATCGTAATGTGGTGTTGTGGTGATGAGTAGTATCTTGTATATTCCGAGATTTCGGTTTTAAATTTCGCCAAATTTTCTTGAAGATTTGATATATTTATTAGTATGGTAACATAAGTATTATGGTGATTGCAGTATTAATTCTAGAGTAGGCTGAGTTGTATTACAGCTCAAAGGCCAATAGGTTGTAAAATGATCGTTCTTGTTGATAGTAGTAACTCAATTTGTGTTATGAAGATCAGAGGACATTCGCCGTCTCAGTGTTTCGATTTCTTCTGTGGTCCATTCATGGAGTGTGTTTTGGAGGATGCAAGGTTTCTCAAGAATACGTTTGAATTGGTTGGCTGATTAGTCAATAAACGTATTGGTTGGCTGATTAGTCACTAAATTTCCAGTTCTGATAGAGGGTTAACTTTGGGTGGGAGGTCCTTTGCGGCGTCTGATGAGTCACAAGTCTCACAACTCTTCCAAGGTCATTTGAAAATCAAGTAATATAGGAAGTGATATTGTTCCTACCTATGAAATTTGTTAGGAAACTGTGTAGTTTTCCAGTGACTTCAAGGCATCTAATGGCTGTTTCATACAATTCATACAGCTCAATTTGAGAGCTCCTTCCCTCGGAACAATTGGGTTCCAATGATTGAACCGGTGAACTTGTTTGGTCACTTGAAGTTTGTGGCCTGCTCGAGGAGACGAGGATTGTGATCGGTAACCCGAATACAACTAGAATTATTATCAAAATTTAGTCGGTCCGAATGTATATACATCAGAAAGATCATACTTTACGAGAAGATATAGAAACTTATATTAAATAGTAGACAACAGTGTTGTTTCATGACAGAACCAATGTAGTACAAACTACAGAGATTTGAAACATCACAACAACCTAATCAACATTCATAGAAATCGAAACTGATTGATTTACTTCAAATTGAAGATGAACATTTTCCTGTCCAAAGAATTTAACTCAGTTCAGTAAGCATAAATGTCTCACTGAGTCCGAAGAGTGTGTCGTCTTGGTGGTCTGTCCGCAATTGTGCAGGCTTGACCTTTTAGGCTTCGTGTCTTGTAAGTCCGGGAGGAACATGACTGTTACTGGTAATAACTAATATGCATCTGCTTGAGGTCATAGAAGGCACCAGTATCGTGCATTTGTAAGAATGTTGTGGCTACACCAGTCTTCTCTGCTCGGCATTTTCGTCCTATCCAATGGGTTTACATTTCAGTGTTTTGAGGCATACCAAAATTGAGAGCGACTGGTGCATGAGTTACTGAGAGACGGAGATATATACACCGACATAGGAAGAACAAAAGCAGCTGTCTTGCCAGAACCAGTCTCCACAATGCCGATAACATCACGCTACTACATGCCAAGAGGGATGGCCGTCATTTGAATCGAGAGCGGAGGCTTCTTGTAACCAGTATACTCTGCACGTTCCCCAGCAGCTTCTGACAGAATTCGCTCTCATCGCAATTCCTAATCGGCCTAGGCATCCTAAACTCTCCGATTAATCCCTCTCATTCATGTCCTCAAGCCTCATCTTAGCCTAATTCATTCATGTTATTGTTGTTTGGCTTTGTTTATGAAAACCAGTGTGGGTTCGATAGATTCAAAATTCTTAAAATAATATGGGGAGATGTTGAGAGAAGGTGGAGAGGTATTATGAGTAATCTTAGAAGATGAATAATCCGTTGGATACTAAATAATACATAAAAAAAGCCAACATGAAAGTGAAAACAGTACAAACTGTAAAACGACCCAAAAAATGGTGCTCTAACTTGTGATCCCAACTTCAAAAAACTAAGACATGAATCACAAACATATGTCTCAAATATACTGTTATGATTAAGGATCAGGCTTCTGTGCACCCAAAACCTAAGCATTTCAAGGCTATTTTTCAAAATTGAACATGTGTCAAGTTTTCAGTAATTAAAATTATCAACATTTTATCATGTTGATTAAGCTTATAATTGGGATAAATGTGGTGAATTACACCACTTAGATGGACAAACGTTGTCGTTTCATTTTTGGTCGAGAGGCGAGCGTGACCGTAGCCGAAGGCCAGAGGTCGATTGTTCCAGCTGGAGGCCGGAGACGATTCGGCGTTTGGTCAACTTATACCACATATTATATTATAGTTATATCACGTATATGCAAGATCAATTTCCTAATATTCCTTGCAGGAGTCAACTTATACATATCCGTGTGACATACTGAACAGGCATCAAAGTTTTCAAGATCATTCGCTTTAGGATCTTTACCCAAAAAAAAAACGTAATCATATCTGCATGCATGGATTTTGATGTAGGTAAGGCCAAAATGTTTCAAGATATGTCGCACCTTACAATGAGTGGTAGGTAATCGATGACCAGGGGCAGCGCCGAAGCAGTCAACTCCATATAATCATTAACAGTCTTGATACTCAATTTGTTCTCCACTTTGACCTTCATTACTCTCATGACCATTTCAAGAGCAGTCTTATTATACCTGTTGTACAACGGGGTCTGTTGGAAGGCAATCAGCTTGTTGTACTTGTCAATACTGACAGTGTTGACAGCTCTAGGGAATTGCTGGACTGGCTCAATAGCAGGGAAACTCTCAACGACAGCAGGGATATCTTATACTTGAGTAAATATACCGCTCTCATAAGAAAACACATCGTTGGGCAACCTCGTTGTTGGATCATTGGATGTATTGGACCTCTCAAGAAATTCTCCATGATCATGCTGACCCGCTGATGATGTTTCACCGTGATAAATTCAACATGTATACTTATCCCCAAATCCGTTTTTCTTCAGGTGCACACATACTATATCAATGGAAAAACGATACAAATCGCTGCGATACTGACATTTCGTACACGGGCAATAATGAATTGTATTCCCGTTAGTATTAGCCTTCACGTATTCCACAAAAATCTACATTCCAACGTCATATCTTCGATCTCATTTTGGAAGGAAAATTCAACTCTAAAATTCTAACTATATATATACATGCACTAATTAAAAATTCATCATTATATCTATATATATCTTTAAACTACAAATTACATTAATTCTTCTACTCCTTAATTACAAATTAACACACACACACATATATATATATATGCATACTATATATATGTCAACAATTAACATATAATTATATACATATATTCATCGAATTCAATACAAAATCAACTCAACACAACTCAAAATCAACAATCAACACACATTTATATATGTACCTATATATATGTATGTAGCGGGATATAGCTTCACGGACTCATTTTGGACTGCTTCAGACAACACCCAACGATTTCAGAGCGTTTTGTGTTTTTCTCACCGATATTTTTTTTTTGAATGATTAAGCTGTTGTCCAAATCTGTAATAAAAAACTTGAGCCGACGTTATTATTATGTCATCGGCTTTAGTCAAACTATAGCCGACAATTTTTTCTGACAAAAACCAAAGACTTTTTTTTTATCATCGGCTATAATACTATGGTCGACGATCGAAAATTATAGCCAACAACTCCATTTTGTCGTTGGCTATATTATATCGTCGGCCTGTTTTTATTGATTTCATCGACTATAGTACGTATTTTTTCTGGTAGTGTTCCTATTTCTTATTATATTCATTCATTGTAAAGATAGCTTTCTTGTAGAATAGAAATACTGCTTGTATATGTATTCAGTTTCATATATCAAACTAGTTAGCTGTCCGCCCCTTGGGGCGGTTTTTTAACGGAGAATTATAAATTTTTGAAAGTGTATTAAAGACGGGAAATATACAATTCTAAACAGCAAATTATTGAAAAGTACAAAACTAAATTGAACTTATGTTTTTTTGTAGTTAGACAATGAAGAACAACATCATCGAAAAAATTCTATACCATATGTAACTCAATACTGATAATTTACATGCACAAACTGTATACACTATTTCTTAGAAAACTATATAACAAATAAAAGAGTACTATAATAGTTTGAAGGATGAAAGTTTAGGTCACAAACAACAGTCTTATTACACACTTAAACAAATATCTCTATTTGTATAAAAAAAACAATGATTTTTATATAGCAACTATATATGTATACTCCACAAAAAGTTTGTTTTATAATTATTTACATTTTTTGTTCTCCAAAATATCGTCCAAAATGAATCAAACATAATACTTATATTCATTATTTATATTTAATTTAACTATGTGCTATACTATATGTTTTGAAAAATATCTTTATAAACTATATTTTTTGTATAATTATTTGGTATTTCGTTACCGTTATTTATCATAATCTTTAAGCCTTTTTTTGATGTAACTCTCGATAATGCAACGTATAATTGTCCGTGACTAAAAACTGGTTCAGTCAAATATACTCCGACTTGGTTTAGCGATTGACCCTGACTTTTGTTGATTGTCATTGCATAACAGACTCTGACAGGAAATTGTCGTCTCTTGAATGTAAATGGCCATTTAGTTTCATTTGCAATTAATACAATTCTTGGAATGTAAACCTTTTCCCCGATATTAGTCCCTGTCAGTATTTTTGCCTCTATTACTTTTTCAAACAAATTAGTTACAATCAACCGTGTTCCATTGCACAAACCTTGCACTTGATTTAAATTTCTTAACAGCATAATTGGCATTCCAATCTTTAGTATAACTTCGTGCGATGGTAGACTGCTAAATTCAAGTTTATTCAAAAATTCTATAGGATACAAAAGGCTATTATCATTGTAGTTAGCAGAATTGAATGAAATTGAATCAGAACTAAAATATGTTCTTTTATCACCAGGCAACAAATTAATTGCGTATCTATTTATTTCATGTACAATTGCATTTTTAGGCGTTACAATGGCTCGCTCTCTCAAATAACATGTATCATTGTATTTTAAATCAAAATTTGGATAAGTGGCCGTAAAAATTGATTTGATAGGATCTACAGTTGAGTTAGTGAGTAAATCTTCAGGAATATGAATCCAAGATGTATCAGGGTCATTTGTTCGAAAATTTGATTGTAATCGACCCTCTCCTATCTTTAGCATCCATTCTGCAAAATTTTGAATCTCATCTTTTTCAGTGGTTGTTAATCCGACAGACGATAATCTCATATTTTCTGTTAAACAAAACACTTTGAGGTAAGACCATAAATGTGAATTATTTAAAGACGCATCAATAATGTCTCCTTTGCTTCCCCCTTCTATAACAGGTAAAATCTGTCTAAAATCTCCGCCAAACAAAATTGATTTACCTCCAAATGGTATTTGCATCTTTCGATCATCAGAGTTCGCTGACAAAATATCCCGAAGAGTTTTATCCAATGATTCAATACACCATTTATTGCACATTGGAGCTTCATCCCAAATAATCAGATCTGTCTTTTCAATTAATTCTGCAAGATGTGTTTTTTTATTTATCGAACATTTTAAATCTTTCTCTATAACTGGTTTTATTTTAAAACGTGAATGCGCCGTTCTGCCTTTTGGAAGTAATAGAGAAGCAATTCCTGATGAAGCAACTGCCAAAACAATTTTTCTTTCAGATCTCAATTTAGAAATTATAGTATTCCACAAAAATGTCTTTCCTGTTCCTCCACTACCATATACAAAAAAGGATTTTTCAGTTTTTTGTTCTACAGCTTCAATCACTTCATCGTATATAATTTTCTGACATGAATTCAATTTAGTAACCATTTCACAATGTTCATGTTTAAGTGTCTCACAATCAAAATCTAATTCTTCTCTCATTAATTTGTTACTCAACTCTTGTATCTTTTCTATTTTTGGCATTGGCAAATGATGTTCTTTCAATGAAGTGGATGCCATGCTAAACAATTTTTCAAGTTCGTATAAAACGCTATTTTTTAAATCATCCGCAGGTACGGTATGATTGGGCATGTTGAATTCTGATTGAATTTTCTTTAAGATATCATCAGACATGCTCATCCAATGCGCATCAAGCAGAGTTCGAGGATTTGAGACATTACAAAAAAGAATAATGGTAACAAATAATTGTCTAATCTAAGGAGGGGTTGCAGTAAATGCAGATTCAACCAATGCATCGTTCCATTCTTTATCATCATCTAGTAATCCCAATGCTCGGCATGCTTCCTGAAAAGTGGCATAAGTAATTCCATTAATTGTTTTGATCCAATCAAAATTGCGACATCCTTTTTGAATATTCAACAGCATCCGTAGGTAAAAGAATTCCCCTGCAATTGGTGGTACGTGCGCAATTCTGCCAATAACGTCATACCGTTTTTTTCTTGGATTCCATGTTTTTCTATCACTGTCCCAAACAAATTTAGAAGGAAATTGAGCATAAGTTAATTTAGCCGCGTCCTTATAGACAGTGTTCGCATCAAACCAAGCAGTTAGCATAGTATGCTCCGCATCTGGATTTTCCACAACTTGTTCAAGAGATTGACCTTCATAAAAGAAAATGGTCTGCTCGTTCGGCAAATGAATTTTTAAGTATTGCACAGCAGGATATCTAGAATGAATGGAAAATTCAAACAATCGCCACACAGATTCATGGGGAGTTAAATATCGACAATTCAAATAGTTTTGTATTTCATCATTTACATTGTCATGAACTATCACTCGAGCTCTATCTGGACCTTTATTTATATATTTAAATAAGTATTTTATTAACATAGACTGAGAACACGATTCAACATTTATGTGAGCATTATACCTCAACAACAAAATGGAATTGTATGGAACAACAAAATTATTACCGATATGAATTCCATTTTTATTTATAAACTTTGAATCATCATCACGTCTTATATGGTGTTAGAAATGTATGGTTTAGGAAAAGATTTTGTACATTTTCCATCTCTCATGCACGGACATTTTAAGTTTAATTGACCGCAAGGACCATGTATCATAAATTGACTGACTATTTCAAAAAGTTCTGGGTTAATATTTTTATCTGGTAATTCAGCTGAAATGATAGAATCTATATCTGTTGATGTGTAACATTTGTACGACTTTTGAAGCCAAAATAGTAAATGAGCATGAGGCAACCCTCGTTTTTGAAATTCAATTGTACAAACATGTGCATCAATAACCCCAAAAGGTTCTCCAGATTTAATGAATTCAATCATATCATTCAATTTAATTTTAAAAATCCGAGAAACAATATCTGGTCTATCTTCCGCTCTGTATCCTGATTTCTTTTCAAAATATCTCACAATTTCCGGCCATTTAACATTGCAAGTGAAAGTTATGAACAGATCTGGATTGCCGTAATATCTACAAATTGCCATGGCATCTTGATAATTATTCAACATATCTCTAGGACTGCCAGTGTGAGTACCCGGAAGAAAAATTGTCTTTCCCACATCAGCACATCGGGTAACACCATTTGAAGCAAAAGTAGACAATTGATTCCATTTTTCACACTTCAATAATGGTTGATTATTCCTTATATATTCCAAGCGATTTTCTTCAACTGTCGCATATGCATCAACCAAGTATTGTTGAAACAATCTTCCGCCTTTTAACAAAGTGCTTGGATCATTTTCTCGATCATGGATTTGATAACAGACAAATTTTATCATGGTCAATTTTGTTCTTTTCTTTTGATGCTTTCTTTCCGTACACTCTAACAACATATTTGTTCTGAATTCATCCTCACCATACGGAAAAAGTAACGGATATTGTAATGACATTAATTTTGGATGTATCTTGGATATTCTCTTCAAATTTCCATCAACTGATCGAATTATGATATCTCTGTTAGAATTAAATTCTCCAATATCACCAACAATTAAACCGGCAATTTCAGAAGCACTTGGTAATTCGTATTGCTTACCATCCATAAACTGACGATCAAGCAGAGTCATATTACAATTAGGTATGAAAACATTTTGAAATTGATCTCTGACTGATCGAAACTTTTTTGCCAATTCATTAACATCATCAAGCATATTTGCTAATTCCTCAACAATCACAGCATCGATATTTTGATTTACATTATTTGGATCAATAGCATTAATGCGATTCAAAATCTCATTTTCAGTGTCATAAACATATAACTGAGCAAACTTTGGAGATTCATTTGCAGAAGGTAAAACCGATCCCATCAAATGATGGACTTGTCCACAGATTTTGAATACATAAGGAGCTGTGCCATTATTTATCTTGTAATCAATTTTTGCACCCATAGAAGTAAAAGCAAACATGGAATTATAAACCCGAATATTTTCACGAAAAAGTGTACTTTCACGACCATTGTTTGGATTCAATAATTGTTCAAGAAATGTTGGAGTTGGATTTGATATTGGAAGTTTAATTTGTCCTTTTTCACAACAATTCGTATAAACTAATTGATTTTTGTTTTTTTTCTTCAAAGCCTCGCCCAGCCAAAAATGAGCGTTACAGTACATGCATGTGTAAGAATCGTCGCCAGAATCCTTATAATTTACAATCACACCTGCACGACAAATTGTTTAAATCAGGGATAAAAAATCAGTACAATATTGATCATTGAAAAATAAATGTAAATTATTATTTACCTCGACGACTAATTTGATATGATGCTTGACCAAAGATTGATGAAGATGAGATTCCATGTCCTATCAAACAAAAAAAGAATGTTATTCTTATATAAATTACTATGTGTACATGAAATATTGTATTATATGTATAACTACTTGATATATCCTCATCTCTAACATCCATCGCTATAACATCAACACCATCTTCATCATCCATACTTTCTTCCATTAGTACCACGTGTTGCATACTTGTACCTTCTCATCAAAAATAACAACCACCATATGACACATTATTCCAAGAATAATTTATAAATTGTATTGATTCGATGAAAAAGACATTGTTTGTTCTTACCTGAGCATCGAAAATTAGCTGGATCAGAGATCAAACTGCGTCTCTTGTTTGAAAGGCCTGAACTGGATCCATAAGGTTCCATGTTCTGAAAATAGCTCCATGGCGATTTTGTTTCATGACATGCCAAAGATTGTTGACATATTTCGTCGCATAGTCCATTTGTAGCTTTCCTCTTCATCACATTGCTTAAATCTCTTTTAGGCGGCATACCTAAAATATCAATTAAAACAATGAATGATTAATTTTTTTCTTTAAGAACTGCACACAATAATGTAAACTATGATTGTTACACGATTAAAACCAAGAACAACAACCTAGCAAGAACATTTTGTATATTCGTGTCTGTAAAATTTGTAGAATTTACACTCTAAGTGAACGATGTCAACAATAGAAAGTTCAAATATATTTAAATTATTTGTAGATGTACGTAATAAGGTCACCATGAATAGAAACACATAGCAACCAAAAAAATATATAAAGGTACAGACATACTCGTCCAAATTATGAAGAAGCAATCAACAAAACTGAATAGTTTTCAGGCCTTGGAGATCCTAATCTGCATAAACAAAAGAGCACAAAAAACATAAGAACTCAAAATTAAGAACACGAAAAGCTCAAAATTTTGTAAACAGTTGACAAAGTTAAGATAATTAGTTTATAACATAAGTACATAAAAGAATCAAAAGCTATTACACAAACCCCAATCAAAGAACCCATCAATCCATACCAAGTTAGAAATAGCTAAATATCATATACTCCTCACCACCCACAAACACCCAAAAAGCCAAACAGAACCCCATAAAAAAAACACTATTGTACCTCTTTGCTAAATTACAGAAAACGGCAGCTGTGATAATGGACATACAGCAAAACATAAATCTAAATGAAAATAGCATATCGATCCAAATCAAAATAGCAATTTTATTCAAGCACATACAGCATATCAATCCACAAAACATAAATCCAAATTAAAAATAAGCAAAACAATTTTATTCAAGCACATACAACAAAACATAAATCCAAATCAAAAATAAGCAAGGCAAACTTATGAGGTATGCAAACCCATAGCACAAAGTAAGAAAACTGAAACTAATACAATGCGAGAGTGAAGTACTTTTCAGGGTAAATTGAGACCGAGGGCTGGGAGAGACGAATATTGGAGAAAAAGAGAGAGGCAAAGCAGTGACTATGACCCGATCAAACAATTGGCGTGCAAGCCGGCAACCACAAAAGAAGCAAATGTGCGTTTGCAGATTCCATAATCGAATTGGAGAATGAGAGAGAAATTGCATATATAGATCGAGTGAGTGATATATAGATCCAAATCGAACAAAAAGTTGATGAGAGGAGAATGTTATATCGATTAGGGAAATTCAATCAGGAGAATGTTGAATTAGGGAGAATGTTAAATCAAAATGTAGATGTAACTATTTCAAAGAACCAACAAACAATTCATATATACCATAAACATAAATCACACAAACAAAAAAAGTCTCATGCTTGGAGTTTACGTACGGCAAGTCTATCTAAAAAAACGTGCATAAAAAGAAGAAACAAAATGCAGAGAAGTATTAGTAATAACAGTCCGAATCGATAGAGAATATCTAGGTTCTGAAATTACCCTAGGCTTTATCTTGAACCCCAAACGGATCTATCTCAATCCCTACTAAGCATGTATATACCCAAATTTCATTATTTCAAACTTACATATCACATATAGTGCGATGATTCTCTATCATAATTTGGATGATTCTCTATCGTCATTCCCAGCGTCCCACTTTTATTCTATCATAAATTCATACACGGACTTACTATTATGAACATACTCTTAATCATAACCCATACACGCTTTTTATCAATCACTTTCACAGTGCATATCTATGAGAAATGGATCAAATTCAATGTTCTAAACCCTTATAATCAAGGCTCAATCATACGTACCTTTGCAAAGGGCAATGTCAATGATGACGTGCTTGAGATGCTACTCACAACAACGAAAAAAGTTCAAAGGTTAGGTTTGCGTCTATGCCCTTGAATCTGCATATTCACTCTGTCTTTACTCAGCTAGGTTCTATTAACTATATGTATGCAGAAGATAGATTTTAGACTAAATGAACCAAACAAAATAAAGAAAACTCATAAAAATACTACCCATAACAATCACCAAAAACAATCTGCAATCCCAACAATTTTGCAGTGGCAAGACTCCTAATTACTTTCATTTCAGTTATCGAGTGACTGCAGATTTCCAAAAGTTGATCAGTCCCATGTAGTCAGATATACGACACATGAAAAAAAATGGGAAAAAGGTAAAATTACCACCACAAACCAACCATCACTTCTTATTTCAATGAAAATTCATGTAAATTGAAAGTGCGCCAAGTAAATGGGAACGGATGTGGTTCATATATAGGAACCAATTCCAATTCCAATTCCAATTCCATAATCAGTAGCCTATGTATTAAAAGTTCAGGTCTAATTAGTCTAATATAGTTAGAAATCTATGAGCTTAATGAATTTCTATTTTAAGCAGGAATTGTTACAGGAGGTACACCAAGCAGGAATTGTTACATCATTATTCCAAAATCAGTTTCTTCGTACACCTCTAAAAGCAATGAACCACATAAATCACAATACGTCAGCTCAAACACTGATTTCATCATATAAAACAGGTGATTCATCAATCCTAAACTCTCATTTTCGTCACTCCATACATATCGAGTAGTACATATGAAGTGCAAGTTTTCTCTAATATCTATTTAAAAAAAGAGATGTGCTAAATTTTTAATACATGAAGTGGTAAATTTGACTTCTGTTAGAAGATCACATTTAAAACAACAAACGATTTAATGGTTCAATTAAATAATGTTCCATGTAATTATTATGTAAATGATATAACAACACAATTCACAAATCAATTGGATGCAATTCATACATGGCAATAATCTGAGTAGCAAAATACATGCGACATGTCGTGCGTATTATAGTGTCCTAGTGTCGAAGGGATCCGGCTCCTCTAAAGTAAGAGGGCTGTGAAGTTCCGTGAATTTCCTCTAATCTCAGTGCTTCACTTAATCTAATGGTTAGATTAGTGCCATCGCATTAAGAATGATTATTTTCGGATGTTACTCAAGTCACGGTTAACTCCAAGGCTAGCGTTGTTGACTACTGGAAAGAAAAAATAAAACATTCTAGAGATCAAATCGTGAATTGTTAGACAAAATATTCAAAGCCATGCCATGGAGCACTCGATGAAACTCATCGGTCTGCACTGTTTGCCTCTCTTTTATGCTGGCTGAATGAAGTATATTTCACCTAGATTATTCAGATTTGCCTTGGCACTTAAATAACCTGATTTATGGAATATTGTGAGGACTAAGGTTTACAATGAATTCATACGGTCTATCATTCAATTAATCAATATATTATGCAGTTTCAAGGATTTAGGGGAAGCTATGACATATTTTCCTGGATTCTTGATGAAGTAACGCTATAGAAGATAAACCCAGATCAATAAAGGATTGATTAGAAAATTGGTATTGAGTGGGTTGAGAGTGGGAAATGGAGGATTAAGGACATAACTCCATAACCAGAGGGGAAGAAGAGGAAGAAGGAGCGAGAGTGGGAGAGAGAGAATTGTCCTTCTTTCTTTTTTTCCTTCTGTTGCTGGCTCAAACATTAAAACTGTTAAACCAAATCCATGAATTTTAAAGTTAATCATACATGACGCCAATCTTACTATTAGATTAAGTGAAGCACTGCGATTAGAGAAAATTCACTGAACTTCACGGCTCTCTTACTTTAGAGGAGCCGGATCCGTGTCGAAGAACACAGAATCTTAAATTAAACTAACGCGAAAGGAAGGAAACTTGTTAAGAAAACCAAAGAGGAAACACAGAGTGTCTTTCTTTGATTCATTCTCTGATGCCTTCATATCTCTGTTAATAAAGCGAGAGCAATCAACTTCGATATGAAACTCTGACTCTGTTAAACCTCATAGCAACAGCTCTCCGGTCATCATGGCAATTGTTTAAAAATGCATGCAAATAGTCTTAGTCTCCCCCAACTCAGTAAAAAAAACTATTCCAAAATCAGTTTCTTCATACACCTCTAAAAGCAATGAACCACATAAATCACAATACGTCAGCTCAAACACTGATTTCATCATATAAAACAGGTGATTCATCGATCCTAAAATATTCACCACAACATGAAGATAGCAAAATCTGATCTCACATATAAGGCTATGAGAACCTCATCATAGTAGTTTCACCTTTATTGCAGAAGATCTAATGAGCTCAAAACAAAGTAGATCGACACCACAAATTAACCAAAGTACCAAACTAAAAATGGTTTATGAATTATATATGATCACAAATATACAGATTTTGAAATCGAAGCAGAAGAAGATCGGACCTTGTTCGACGATGGGAACCTTGATGACGTTGGTGACGGCGAGAGGCCTCCGGTGGCTTCGGTGAAGCCTCGGATTCCTTAAATTCAAGGTCGAGCTTGACTAAGAAAAATTGCAAACTAAAGCAGCCTGATCTTCTGGAGTCCAAATCGATTTTGTAATGCCAAGAGATGAACCCAGTGTTTCAAGAACTGATATTTAATCATGAACCCAACAATCAATCAATTATATCAAATCATGGCAGCTTCACGAAAGAAAAAAACCAAC
The DNA here is from genome assembly GCA_946800695.1 of Geum urbanum. Classification (NCBI taxonomy): domain Eukaryota; kingdom Viridiplantae; phylum Streptophyta; class Magnoliopsida; order Rosales; family Rosaceae; genus Geum; species Geum urbanum. The sequence continues at coordinate 9,842,753 of OX326997.1, forward strand.
TCCATAATTTAACCACTCACCTCTGTAATCTCCTTCTTCAGGGCTTCAAACTCAAACAATCAAGCGGATGGAGATCGAGACAGGCTTTTGAAATGGTGGTAAGAGTCGACAGAGATTGAAGACTGGATGGAGAGATTAGAACCGACGTGCTAAATCGAGATATCGAAAATGTCAAACAGCCACAAAATTAGCAAATGGAGAGGGAGATTTTCGATCAAGAAAATCTGAAAGCTTACTGTGAAGGGATTTTTAATCAACACAGTTTGGGTGAATATGGGGTCGGCGATAGATCGGAATTTGCAAGATAATGTTGGAGGTCTAAAATCTGTGGGTGAAGGAGAGTGTGATGCTGAGAAAGAAAGAGAGATCAGGTCTGAACTCACACGCCTCACACGCCTCACACACGTACAATTTTGGGACAAAAATGTCCTTTTTGAACAGTACGCGTGAATAGTGAACCCTGCGGATCGAAAATGTTATATAGTAAATAGCCAAATCAGTACGTTCCTTTACAAAAATGTCCAAAACACGAAAAAACTAGCATCGATCTCCAAGTTAAGGAACTGAAAAAGGGAAAGAAATTAGGCAGATCTAGCAAGTTTGTTTCAGTGAATTTGAAAGTCACTTACAACCCACGAATAAAACAAACTTAGAATCAACCGAACGATCTACTTGCTTCCGAGAAAATGAAAGGTTTTTCAATCCAAATATGAGCATCATTTTCACCAAAAACAAATCACGGAACCTGTTGTCATGGTTCACGTTGTAGCAAATAGAGAGAAAAATGAAGGAGAAAACAGTCAAACAATACTCTCAATTCCATAATCATAACAAACCAAGACGAACCTCAATTAACCAAACAATCATATTACCGACTCAGATTCTAATTTGCAATGTAGACAAGAACTGATCTGTTAAAACAAGAACAGATCCAAAGGGCCTGGTTTACTTTCTAACAATTCAGTAACACACAAACGGTCAATTCAAATAACCAAATCCGTAATATTCTTCTAATTATATACAACTCTACCTCAGTCGAGACTGTTCTCCAGAAGTGATTACGAGGGATGGAAATGGACGAGAGAGGCCAGACATCCGATATGTTTATTATTTAATTGACGGCTGAGATTAAAATCCCTTTCTAGCTCCATTACACCGGTCACACACTCAACCACCTCTCTCTTTACCTCTCTCTCCTGCATAGTTTAGTGATGGGCCAGATCCGGGTCTCCCAAGTCCAAGCCCGTCGGACTAGGACCGGATTTTTTCGTCATGTCTTCAAAATGTAGGCTGGGTCGGTCTGAGCTTTTTTAAAATTTTAAAGTCCACGGATTTTTAAGGCCTCGAACCGCCCGCAGACTTTTCGAACCTATGAGCCAAATGATGACCATAATTGAGTGTGCTAGTATGATGGAACAACAAAGGAATTCCAATCTCAACCGTTAATTGATTGATGAGTAGATTGGGTGGCTATCCTCCTCCCATCCCTTTCCACCACGAATAATCACTCCCGCAGGAGAACAGGCCTGCTACCTCCATATGCCGAAGCAAACCTCCACAGACGAGAACGATCTGACATTTCAATGGAGTCAGAGTTCATGACGGCCCGACTTTGTTGCACATGTTGAGCGCAGCGAGCATGTCTAAACCTTCAAAAACTTGTGATCCTAACTTAATATTGAAGACACAAAAATATACTTGGCCGAACATAAAATGGTGATCTTTGGGGAGTCATAACTTCTTAGTTCTTACTACAGAGGCTGACCAAAAAATTAAGTGAATCTCGGTGAGTCCTCTGGGACAAGACAGTAGCGGCATGATAAGAATTGAGGAGGATGTAAACCATAGCTGATCGAGCTAATTAGAATGGTGAGTGGTTTACAGTGGCAAAGCCTAAGGGGATAGGGAACAAAGACATATGATAAGTAGTGTTACTAGATGAGAGAGAATATAAACTATGAAGGAGATGGGGGAGTTATGAGGGTTGCACTGTTGCAGTGCGATTTTGTGAAGGAAACATGTTGCATTGAGATATATAAAAATAGTAGCACGGCTGGTGGCTGGTGTGATCTGGGTTCGGCCTGAACTTAATTTTTTTGTCTTGTAATTATTTGTGGGGCTTACCCCCTCACTTTGTGTAGTTGTGAATCTGGGTTCACGGAACCTGGCTCGCCTGAGAACTATCCTGTATATAAGTAGTAAAAATCAAAACACAAGGGTCAAAATTAAGGAATTTCCTTTATCTGTTCTGAAATCCAGTCAAAGATGCTTCACGAGTTCAAAGGAACTGCAAGCTCTTTAGAAGTGGTTGGGTTGGTGCAGCTCTTTCTGTTCAGTTTCCCCAGACTTATCTACTGGGTAGACATGAATAAAGACTGAAAAGTTTGAAACTGATAATCAGTAGGGTCCAAACCCAATACCAGATTTACAGATTCGAGAGACAGAAACACAATTACATCTGCCGAAATTTAACATGACACTTCTAATCTGGGAGCTAAAAAACTGGCACCCATCTCTAACAATTTTTGTTATTTTCTTTTGGGAAAAGAAAATTTACATCGTTTAATCACGTAAATGGATCTACGTGTTAAAAGCACAAGTTGAAGAAGCAACAAACACTTTCAGCTCTCTTCCATTGGGTAACTGAGTTCAAGTAAAAATCACTTCTCAGACACTCACCTCTGATATATAATCATCTTTTTTTCTCGGAAACCTATTCTGGAGAAAGCATACAATCAAATTAAAAGATTTACAGCATCCGGCGGAAGACGGCACCATCTAGTAATGGATTCTCTCCTCGTGGTCTAACTGCAGGCCTTCAAGGCCTCTAATGGCAGTTTCATAGTTCCTAATTTGTGAGCTATGTCTTGTAGTACGAGTAGGGTCTGATGATTCAACCGGCGAGCTTCTTTGGCCACTTGAAATTCTGTGACCTGTTCCCGGACTAGCATCAGTTGTGCGAACACGATGTTCAGACTCACTTCTTCCAAATCCCTCACGACTGCTAGAAACAGCGGGTCTCCTTGATGATCCACTAGACCGGCCCATGATATTGGGATTTGACAACTGCAAAGTGCAAAGCATACCATAAGAACTTGGATGTAAGGGCGTACAAGCAGATTTATTGGGAGGCAACTCTATGCCAAAGGAAGACTCATGGCCCAATTAGTGCTCCAACAGAAGAGATTATACTACAATTTAACTACACCCACCAGATTGTTCTCTCTAGTTATCGCAGAATCCATAGCAATTGCATTTCTCTGCCTTGATACGCTGGTGGAATTCAGAGCTGGTCCAGGTATTCTTCGCCGAGAGGCATCCAATGAGGATAAGCCAGCTATCCGTCCATCTTCCTCAGCTACAATTTAAGAAGCAAATTAATTGAAGCAATACGCTGTGTATAACCAACCTTGAGAGATATGGCATGATATCATGAAAGCAAGTAAACATAAGATAAGGTGCATTCAAATGGAAAAGGCAACTGCTTACATGTATGAAAGAATTATATTTGAAAAGTACATCTGGACTAGAATAATGAAGAGGAATCAATATGAACAAGAAAAGGCCTGGGATCAACTCCTAGAATAATGTTGAGATTTCATCTAAAACATTGAATGCTAAACCTGTTGGCCTCTCCACGACTGCAGGGGCATGCGGCATTGCAGAGCTAGTTCCAGCACCCTGAATCAAACAAGATGTTGACAAAGATCCCGAGTACACGATAGGGAACAAAATCAGAATGGCATGGTACTTACCAGTGCTCGGGTTGGAGGTGTAGCTAGCTGTGATTGTTGATACTTCAAAATTGTCCAGTCAAACACATAATCAAACTGAAAACCTGTAGTAAACAATGGATACAATATATGTCACAGTAGTTCACAGGAACAACAGATAGCAGAATAACGTGTGAAATGTGGCAAAGCATTCTTTTAAAGAAGATAACAAACCTTCACGAATAAAGACATCGCGGAATATTTTTTTCAGATAAACATAGTCTGGCTTATCATCAAATCGTAGTGAGCGGCAGTAATGGAAATATGAAGCAAATTCTGTCGGATAACCTCGACACAAGGCCTGAAAAAACATTATCTCGCAAGTTACAATATGAAGACAAAAAGCTTGAAATGCATACAAACACAATATCACAAGTATCATACCTCAATTGAAGTGGAAACCTTCTTTTCACTGATTTTTTCATATTTCTGTTTCTTGGTGCCAGCTTTTAATCCCTGCCAAGGAAGACTACAATAAAATAGGATTATTAGATGAATTATAAACAGATAGCAATCTATAAAAAAAAGTAGGGTCTTCAGAGATAATCACCTCCCCTTGAGAAAGTACATAAGGACATAACCAAGAGATTCCAAGTCATCCCTCCGGCTTTGCTCTATATAGTTCCGAATAGCAGAAAATCAGAAATCAAGTTTAATAAGACAGATTTAACAGATACTGCAATAATACATAACAAAGAACGCCATAGACTAATACTTACCAATCCCAAGGTGGGTGTTCATGCTTGCATATCTTGCTGTTCCGGTTAAATTCTTGTTTTCCCTGCAGCACATGAGCACCCAATATGAAAATTTGAAGTACTACGTTAACTACAATAATCCAATGTCATATACAACGGAAAAATATCGAAGCCACACCCACAGGCATCAATCATTCTCACCTGTAAGGAATATGTTGACGGGTTGTACTATCTCGGTATTTCTTAGCCAGACCAAAATCAATCATATATACCTGGAGAAGTGAAAATTAACATATTAGTACAGGCTTCTTGATATGAAATACAGAGTCAAAACCAAAGCATGTTAGGATGCATGCAAAATAAGATTAAAACCTGATTTGCACGCCTCCCTAATCCCATGAGAAAATTGTCTGGCTTGATATCGCGATGTAGAAAGGACTTGGAATGAACAAATTCAACACGATTGATCTAATATTAGAGGTCAAGAATGTCAGAAACCAGTACACTGCCAAAAGTAAAGAAACCCAAACAATGTGTATGCAAACACTCAATTGCCACGTACCATTTGATCTGCAAGCATAAGAACTGTCTTCAGAGAGAGTTTCCTACTGCAGAAGTTAAATAAATCTTCCAGACTAGGACCCAGTAAATCCATTACCAACACATTATAATCTCCTTCAACTCCAAACCACCGCACATTTGGAATTCCAGCTGCAAGTACCGATTTCACATAGCATAAAACCTTGTAAACCTTGTAAAACTTGAAACCAAAAGTGTAAAATCTATAACGGCCCCTCACACGACAAAATTCAAGAGTGCCTTACTTCCTCCTTGTAGGATTCTGTACAACTTGGATTCATACAGCAACTGAGGATGTTTTGTCTTCACATTTTCCTACAAACATTCAAAACATTGGTCATGAGCTTCATATGAACCAAAAGATATATCCGCCACAGTAATAACAGTTCAAAAACAATATTCGAAAGCCAACAATCTTCATAGAAAATACATTTTCTTCAGACAGAACTCAAAACAAGGGTATAAAACGTTCAGCTCTCTCTCACAGTCTTGCTCTTCTACAAACAAAGACAATCAACACAAAGCCGCAAGCTTTACCACTAAAGCTACCCACATTAGCACAGAACGCATTGATCTACAAACTAGTTGGCTCAATGACATTACACGTATAGTGAAAGCTGAAGCATGCCTACCAATCAGACCATAAACTCATTACACCATTTCCCACAACTTTTCTGCAAACAGATTAAGCTCAATTTTTACACAGAAAACCAGCAGCAACCAAAAGTCAACATAAGAAACTAAATTGTACTACTCACCAGCTTAATCGCAACCTCTTCGTTCGTCTGAATATTAGTACCTACAACACCAAACCAATCCAAAAAAAAAGATCAACAATTCTAAATCCCAGCCAAATCCATATCTGCTCAAATTAAAACCACAACAAATCATCAGAGAACGAACCGAGATAGATCTCTCCGAAGGAGCCGCTACCGATCTTCCGTCCGAGCCTAAACTTATTCCCAACGCGGGGCTCCATCTCCACAAAATCGAGCAACGAAAAACAAACCCTAACCCTAGAAAATTACAGAGCTAAGAAAGATAAAAAAATCCAAACTTTGACCGCGAGCACCGAGCTGCACATAAACCTAGAGCTCCGCCGACGACTCGAACTAACGCAAACGACACCGCCGGGATTGTCGTCCAATCGAAGCAAAGCGAAGAAGAGGAAGAAGAAGAAGAAGAAGCAGAAGCGAAGCGAAGCAAGGAAATTGTACGGACAGCAATGCACTGGGGCCGTCTGTGCGGGAGAAGAAAGAGAAGAGCGAGCCAGAGAGAGAGAGAGAGAGAGAGATCTAGGGTTAGTGATTTGGTTCTCTTTGTTTAATTTTGTTGGGGTTAAAAGCAAAGCGAAGAAAAGGAAATTTGGTTTGGGGGGTTAAATTGTTACAGAGAGAGAGAGAGACCTTCTTCCATTTCCTCTTTCCTTTTTCTTTTTCTTTTGTTTTGCATTTTTTTCCCTTCCGTAATGGGGTCTGTGGATAGACGAGATTATCCACGCGTGCGAAAGCTGTGGTGTCACGTGACTTCCTTTTTTTCTCTAACAAGGTGGTGGAGCGTGCCTGACAAGTGGCCCACCTGGGTCTGTTTGGTTTCTCCGTGACCTTTTTTTTTCTAATTTATGTATCTATTTAATTTTCATCGACAAAATTATCTTAAATATTATTAAATAAAAAATAACATCATATAGATAAAATTTGTGTAAACGTTGACAAATACTGATTTCGTGATCATGATCTGATCCCATACAGTGTATACGTAGAAATTAAATCAAGATATTTTTACTGACCACCCTTCAATGATCATTATGGTTAGAATAAATAAAATGATGGTAGAAAGAAAGTTTGGGATGTAACTTTTGTTAGCAAGTAGGTACTCTTGATTGATGTGAACGCATTACAATACAAGTAAAGAAGATAGATTGGTGACTTGAATCATGGCATATGGAGGTATAAGGTTAGCTCGAACCTACCTAAACTTTGCCAAATAATGGAACCAACTATGAAGTATTGAAGAGCATTGTTTACGCCATAAAGTAAGAGAATTTGTAACCACGTTTAAAACACCGACAATTTGATGGGCCAACTCATAAAACAATGCGTCTAGGTAGTCCCAGGTGTTTAATATTACAAAAAAAGAATCTTACCTATTTAAGGATTTCTTTAATCAGAGGGTTTAAAGAGTTATATGCTAAATTATAATCATATTTTGATCTTCAACTAAAAAATAAGAAAATAAGAGTCAAGCCAGAAGATCACAAAATGGCCAAAGAAAGGGTCATATATTTGACCCAAAATAGCCATATATTTGGTCTTTTCACTAGCTCAGGCCAAATAATTGCAATAAAAGTCATCAAACTTGGCTACTTTGAAGCTCTTACCCATTTTTCATTTCCTCCTATCACAACTTGACATGTGGCTCTTCATATAAAATATAACTATTTGACAACCTATCTCATAACTAACCATGTTGAGTTTAGTTTCCATAATTTTTTGGCTTCTTTGATTTTTTACTTGAAAAATTACTGTCTTCTGCAATTTCTTTTTTCAGTTTGATTCTAACGCAACAATATTCTCTTGTTAACTCATGGTATCCAGATGTATGTAGTTGAAGATTTCAACTCTAAGAAACAAATGGAGACAATGCAAGTCAAATAACAAAACTATTTGGAACAAGACTGTTATAATAATTTTTCTTTGAAATAAGTAAGCTTGAAATACCCAATATCCTGAGAATATACTCTATATTTGTGAATATTATAGTAAACAATCCAAAAAATTACAAAAGTCAACACAAATTATTAAATAACTAAAAATTAAAACCAACAATAAGAGCCACTTGTCAAGTTGTGATAAGAGGAAATAAAAAAATGGGTAGCAGCTCCTACCCATGTGTGGGTACCCAAGTTTTATCCAATAATTGGAGACGACTCGTGCATATGGGTTGATGAGAAAATACTAAATATTAACAAGTGTCAAAGTTGTTATATGTTCAAAAGTTAAATTTTGCCATTTGACTCTCCATTGTTGAAGATGGTTCACTATTTAACAATATAAAAAAAATATTTATAGAACTATATTATAGCTTTGACACAATTTGGCCCTTCCCTGCTGAAGATGGACTAACCTTCTATTAGTCTTCTCATCATCGTAATCATATAACTAAAATAGAGATCAGACTGCTATGTACCCTAAGAGTATGCACCCTAAAGTCTAATTTATGCAAATGAAACATGTCAGAAAGCGATAGGTTGATTAATTCAACTTTCTTTAAGTTTGACGGAGCTTATGATGAGCTCAATCTATGTGATCTCCTCTTTTGCCACCACCACACTTCTCTGTTGTTGCCAGTAACCATCACCACCGTTAAACGCGACAAACTTCGACACACCCCATTTCCCTCGTTGCACCCTCTCAATCTGTAGTCCTTGTCGACGGCCTCCACGTCAGCAAACCCACTCGGAATTGCTGGAGAAGTAGTTATTCTCCAAGGATATCACCGTCAAGTTTCTTAAAGAGGCGGGATTCTTAGGTATACGTGTTTGGGACATGGAACATTTGGATTAGTCGACGAAGTGGTGTCTTGCTTTTGGTAGATATCCTTAGAATTAGGGTTGGGATCGGTTCGGTTCCATCCATTATTTTTAGGAACCGAAACCGGAAATGTTCAATGCACATACAGTTCGGTTCCTTGTATTTTTTAGAGGAACCTGTATGGAACCGAACCGCAACAAACCGATTCGATTCTACGGTTCTAACGTTGTCTAAATACATAAAGAAAAATCAATAAATAGCATAATTTGGAAGAAAAAGAACGAAAAACTACAAAATGAGAAATTAAATACATCCACAAATCACTTGATCCGCAAGTATCCAACAATCATTGAGTCCTTTTAGTTCAAATATATTATAAATTGCAAGCTAAATAAGTTACGTCAAACAAGTCTTTGAATTTCTTGTTGAATAGAACAACTAGATGCAACAACTATAGTCCACAAAAACTTTTGAACCAAAGACTACATATGTACCTCGAACTAATTTTTGGTAACTTTTGTTGCCCTTGCATCATCCGCATTTTTTTTAAGCGTGAAGGTTTTTTGGTGAGAGTGTGAGGGTTGTCGACTAGGTAGATTAACTAGATTTAGCGTTTTGAGAGTTTTTTTTATTTACTTAATAGTTAGAAAAGAATGATCATCTATACCCATGTCTATAGTACATAAGATAAACTTTACAAGACTACCAATAATATATTGACATGTGTTATTTTTATATTACCGATTCTTTTCGGTTCCTTAAAATTTTGTAACTTAGGAACCGGAACTGGAACATTTGCACTTGAAACCAAACCATCAATATTATTTTGTAAAATTCAAAGAACCGAATCAAACCCAACGGTTCCAGTTTGATTCGGTATGGTTCTCCAATTCTTCGTGGAACTTGTCCCACCCCTACTTAGAATTCAATTGCCCATTGCTCGATACTAGAAATCTAGAATGATATATATATATATATATATATATATATATTGATCGAACATATGAAGGAAATCAAAATAAATAAAGTGATTTTCTCAACTGGAAATAAATATATAAGATGCTAGAATTAAACGAAAGAAAAAGAGCTCAACACATTATTGAATGCCGACAATTTCAACGAAGACTATACTGGGTGAAAACAGAGGCAACATAATGACTAATATGTTCCTAGCAAGCAACAAAGAGGTTAAGCGGGTTGAGATTGGCAAGAAGAGAAATGGTCCAAGGAAGCACAATATTTGATTCGATGCCAAGTCAGAGAGAGAGAGAGAGATTATGGTGGGTGCCGGGATGCCGGTGAGAATCCCAACTTCATAGGTTAGTTTTGCGGTTTATTCTCTTGACACAGGGGAAGATCTCTTACAGTGCCTTTATCATAATGTCAAACACCAAAACAATTGAAATAACGAATGCGCAATATTCTGCCACGTGTCACTTAAAAAAATAGACCATGGATGCTTACTCCCTGGGTGCATTCCAGAATTTTTCCTAAAATAAAAGTAATTTTCACTAGGATACTATTTTAGCATTTTCAGACATCACTTATATTTTCAACTATGTCAAAAATTGATAATTTCAAACTATACTATTTAGCATTTATCGTTACGTCGCCAAAATCATAACAATTTCATGCACGTGTGAGGATCAGGGAAAACCACAAGGATTTGAATGTATAGAGGAAGAAATTCACTCAAGGGTTAGTAGTTGGCTATATGTACAGCAGTTTGATTGCATATAGTGGCTGGCAGCTCTCTTTCTCCAATAACTGAAGCTCAGAATATAGCAAACTACCTGCATGCTCTAAGCAGCCACCAAAGCTTGACCAAAAGAGTAGTTGTGTTTTGAGCTTTAAAGCACCCAAGTGTAGATGAATCACAAGCAATCAAAAAGTTCATGGACTAAAAAAAGTAGAACCGCACTTGCATTTCCATCCTTCAGGTTCATAATTGGCATATTGAACTTGTATGCGGTCAGTGTTGGGGGGTATCTGAACAGGAGCACATGGAACACACCCTTCACATCTGTGAGCACAGTTTGGTGGTATTGACCCCAGCCTACTCTTCAGTCCTCTAAAAAGCTCCTCCCCTTCAAACCTCTCATCGGCTCCTCCCTCATAGCTTTTCTCAGCAACTCCCTGGAATAAACAAAGACAAAAACTTCATGTGTGAAAAAGATTAATATGCATGCGCGCCAAGTTTTAATAAACCAAAACAAGAAAAGAACTTGGAGGCTTTTGGGTGATAGATAGTGTCATAGTGTGATTCTGAAGTACCTGTTCTGAGTCAAAGGTAGCTCCTTTTGGATTTTCGTTCGGGGTCTGGTCTGTTTGGATGATCATGGAAATGAGCATGAGGAAGTTAGTGATCGAACATGTTATTGGATATGTATGAGAGAAATGAGGCTCAGGTAAGTATAGATAATTAACCAGCCTAACCTTGTTGTGTAGGAGCATCAGAAGGAGCCAAAGGCCTGCTAATTGTGATAGGAACCCAAATGAGAAGAGAAACCAGGAGAATGCAGGTACAAAGTCTTGAAGTTTTCATTGTAATAGTTTAGGGGACAAATAGCAGGGAAAGGGAGAGACTTGGCTGGAGAAGATTTGGAGGTAGCTAGAGAAAACTACTAGTAGCCAAGGCAAAAGTTACTTGCTTTTGTATCCCAAGTAGCCAATTTGAACTAACAAAGCTATACTAGCTGGAGACAAAATGTAATGCTGCTCTACTATTTTTTATTCTCTCTCTCTGCTTCTCTTCAAACTGTGGAGAGAGAGACAGAGATTCTTCTTCTTTATCAAACAGATGGAATGCTATATAGGAGTAGCTTTGTCTGAGTCTCTCTTCCTCATGTCTTGAGAGATAAGAAATATATGAAAATTCATAGTCTGTACTCTACGCTCCACAGGAGCACCTATAGAAGATTCCAGTAAATTTCCTAGGCTGCAGAGCCACAGATTTACTTTGATATTTACTGAAGAAAACATTTTGGACAGTTCTCTGTACAATGCTTATTCACCCCTATTACCCTGTACATGTTCAACTTTTTAACCCTAAATTCTGAACTATCAGTCTAGCTAGCAATGCTTATTGGATTATTTGGATATACATAGTGCATCTGGGTGACTGGGTGTGTCAAACTATATGCAGAGGCCACAGCGATCCATTATTTATGTATCAAGAAGATCAATTGAGTTTGATGATGCTGAGAGCACACTATTCCCCAGTGTTGAATGGAACACAGTTGAATAATTTCTGCTTTTGGTACGTTATGACTTATGAGTTGTCTAGTTGATGGAGTTACACAGTAGACAAAATGGTGCTTGGTACACTAGTTAGTTTGATCCAGTAATAATTAAGAACACCACCGTCATTTACTGCAAAATTGCTTATGAACCAAGCCACGTACCAAGGCATCTTCTGTAACAATTTTGTGCTATGAGCCTATGACTAACCTGTAACAATTTGGGAGTTGAAATTTGCACCCTTCTTTAGTTCTTTTACAGACACACAATTTTTTTATATTTTTTATTTGTGAATTTTCAGTACAAATTTGTATGAAAATATTAGTAAAAATGTGCCAAATGCATCTTTTGACAATTTATATCCTAATATACAAAGAACGCTTATAAAAGGTCGACATTCAAGATTAAAGACCATATATTGTATGTATAGGTGTTCTAAATTTCTCTTCGACATCTATATCTAACAATTTTTATCATTTTTTTTGTGCTTGTATTTAAACACGACTAATTACATGATCATCTTTCTATCAAAGGCAATTATGTTTGTCTCGGAAACATAATTTTTATCTTCCAAACAAAGTAAAGATAAATTAGGGATGAGATTTGGGCGGTTTGGTTCGGTTTTTGATAAAAATTAAATTCAAACAGTAATATTTTTTTTCGGTTCGGTTTAGTTTTTAATTTTTTTTAATAAAAAATTTGCGACTATTTTGTTCGATTTTTTTTTTCAAATTCTTTCGGTTTCTTTCAGTTTTTTACATAATGCTTAAAAGCTAACTTTTTAAAAAATTAAATAAAAAATTCTCTATAAAACTCTATTTTTAGAGTCGCATAATATTTTGATTCATCTCCATGAGAGAATTTGACAAGTATTGTGCATAAACATTTTAGGAACTTAAGGCTTTTATTTTACATATATTTATATAAAATACTCAAAATGATGTCAATTTTTGGGTACTTCGATTTTTTGGTTCAGTTCGATTTTTATAAATAAAAAATCGTAACCAAACCAAATATTTAAATTTTTTGCGGTTTCAATTTTTTTTTGTTCGGTTTGTATAGATTTCGATTTTTCTGGCCGCAGCTCAACTTTTCGGCTCGAAATTTGTTCCCTTACAATGTCCCACCATTAGGATAAACAGTGTTATATAAAATATTACATGACAAAATTCTTTTGAAGTTCTAAAATTGTACCCGATATTAGATAAATTCTTGAGTAATTTTTTTAAAAAATAATATCGTGGTCCTGTCAATCTGTCATACATGATCTGTATGTTTCAATGGGCCGGACATGAAAGTTAATAATGCAAGTACGGAAGTACCCAACTAAGACATCTTCTTTTCTTCGCTAGTGACATGATCACAATTAAGCTATATATGCATAATGCATTGATCATAGTTATAAAGAGACTAGTGCAGCTAGTGTGATGTAAGCAAAATTAATCACGGTTAAAAAAGAAAACACAGTGATGAGGTCAAAGTGTCCGAACGAAACAAATGAATTTGTTAAAAGCAGAAGCAGAAGCCCAGAACGCGCAGAAGCTTAAGCCAGACTTGCAGTGACTGCAATAGCTAGCCAAAAACACTACATAACTACATACCCTCTCTACTCTCTAGCCTATCCGATGTAGAGCCTAGAGCAGGAAGCCAGGGAGTGGCCTTGGCATAAATAAATAAATAAATATATATATATATATATATAATTTAACCTTCCACACCGATAAAAGTGCTTTCATTAGCTGTCAGTAAAAGTTCTTTCGATCGATCTCTTCGATCTAGCTCTTTGGTCCGGCCGCATGCTTGTCCTATCTAGCATGGCTTGTTACGCCCCCGCCCCCCCCCCCCCCTCCCCCACTGTATTACTCGTGCAAGCCTTCCATGGTTGTTGAGTGTTGATAATATTGTCATACGTAAACAGAGCTGGCCCGGGTGGTACTGTACTGGTCCGTCTATATACTGTTGGCCTACAGCTCATACATACTCAGCCATGAGAGAGTTGCATGCTTTTGTACAACGTGCTTCTAGTAGCAGCAGCAAAGTTACTTCTCTTTCTCAGCTCAGCACAATAATGCAAATAGGACTTATGGGTAGAGATTTATTGCCGTGAGTAGAAGGAGATAATGGTCATTAGGAATGAGGAGCTAAATTGAAAAGAATAGGTATCTGCAGTTCATCAGAGATTTTACTACTGAACTGAGATCTTGGAGGATGTCTCCGTGTGACAATATGAAATGTCTCCTTTTTTTCCTTTCCGTCGATCTGGCATTTTTTTGGGCGTGTCAGTGAAGCAGCGAGGTGTGATTGAGTGATTTGATTACTCACTTGTGTGTTGTCTCTGAGCCGAGCAGAACAGAACAAAGCCTATTTATTTATATAGGATGTGATAATTCCTTACCTTACTTACATTTTGCAACCACCATTTTTATTCGGAGAAAATTGCACCAACAGAGGCGCGGCTAGTGTTTTTTGTGCCCATCAACTTAATAGCTGTATTTTAAAAATGATCAATGTAAATGTAGTACTTGTACTTAGATTTTATTATATCCATAGTACTTTTGTTGTTTTTTCGTTAGCGAAAAATTAAGTTGATGACGTGACATCTCTGTTTTTAAAAAACTGAAGGGTATAAAAATCATTCTATCATCGATTTGAAATTCAAGAAAAAAATTAACTCTAGTTAATCACGTACTTCAATAAATAACCATGGTTACATATTTGAATTTTTCTTTTAAAAAAAAAGAACTCTGGTTAAGATACCAATGCATCACTTTCTCAAAACCAATCTCTTTCACTCTAGTTAATCATTTAATCATCTCTTATCAAAAATACAGAAAGCCCTAATCTTGAAACCAAAATTGATCGAATAGTAAGGCCAGGAAGGTTGCCACTTAGAAGGCGGAGTTGAGATGACCAAGATGTTTTGAATGTTTAGATTGAGATGTCGTCCACCGAAAGGCAGTAAGCACTACTGCACTAAACAACATTTACATATATTTCAGTTTCCACATGGGGTTTATAAAGTCAATATCTCTCCTCTATAAACTATGGTTTTCACTCACATGGCTGGAATTTTGTTCTTGTTTATGAGTTTGATGAGATACGATTGCATTTGTTATTGTCTTGGAATTAGAGATTTTTGTCTGTTGCGATTTGTTTATGATTTGGTAGTTGGAAAGCAGTGAGTTTATTCTTGTTTGTGGGTTATGGTACGACATCTATTTTTTTTTGTGTTTTGTGGTTTGTAGTTTAGTAATAGGGTTTACTGTTGTGGTATCTGATTGATGAGGTGGTTGTCTTCTATATTGTTTTGCAGTCCCTACTGATCTCTACACAATGGAGATTCATCATGGTGGGTACTTTGAGACGCAGCTTGATGGTACGAAGAAGTACAAAATTTCAAAGTGGAGAAGACACCTTGCTGGGAAGGCATATTTAGATGGACTTGATCCAGATCTTTTTAGTTGGGTGGAATTGCATAACATAGCATGAGATTTAGGATACAGAGAGAAGCCCGTATCCTTCTGTTATAAATTACCTACCACTACTTATAATAAGGGTTGGATGCCTCTTAGGAATGATATAGATGGACTCTCAACGATGAATAGTATTCAAAAGAAAAGTAGACAGATCAGTGTGTATATAACTGGTGGTGGGGTGAGAAAAGTAGTAGAGGCTCTAAAGGAGGATGCAGTGGACTATGTAAGAGATCTTGGTTGGAAAAACCCTCTCATAAAGAAAACTGCATCTGGGAAGGAAAATATGGTTGAGCAAGCTAATTTGGTGGCAAGTTCGAAGTATCATGAGGAAGAAGTAAATGCAAGTGATCCACTTGATGTTAATGAAGAAGAAGAAGTTAATGAAAGTGGTCCAGATCAGGTGAATGAAAGTGGGCCAACTCAGGTAGATGTGGGAGTTAATGTAGGTGATCCAAGACAAAGTCAGGGTACATTTGCAGGTCTTGATGACATACTTTCTAACTTTGAAGAGTTAGGTGCTAAGCATGGAGACATAAGGCATGGAGACACAGAGTTAAGAGGTGTAAGCCAAAACTCAAGTGCAGCTCAAGAATAAGTAGTCTCTAATGGGGAGTTCAATACTTTCCAATTCCAGGAGTTTACATCAACATTGATCAGAATCAAGCACTTTGCAACTAGGAAGGATGCACCTCACTTTGAAACAAGTGAACTACCTCACCCTGAAATAAGTGAGCCTGAACCCAGTGAGCCACTTCACCATGAAACTACTGAAGTACCACCTAACCCTGAAGTGCCACCTTACATTGAAGTGCCACCTCACCCTGAAGTACCACCTCACCCTGAAGTACCACCCCACCCTGAACCTAGGATGAAAAAATCTCATTTTGGAGTTGACAAAGGAAAGGCAAAGGTTGATGAGGGATCATTTTCTCATGTTACAAGGTCATGTCCTATGTTGAGAAGAGTAAGAAGTTAGATGTCAGAAACTGTTGGTTCTTCTGGTACCAAAACAAAGGCAATAAAGAAGACAAGAAAAGCGAAGGTTAAAGAGCCTAGGTACAAAACACGGAGGCAAGTTAGAAGACAGCAAGTTGATGGTTCAAAAGAAGAGTATAGTGATGGTTCAGATGATACTGAGTGGGAAGGAAGTTCTGATCCTGGAGAATTTTATGGAGATTCTGATTATGATAAAGAAGATGATGACAGAGCATTTGATGAACATGTATAAGACCCTGCTCATGTTGAAGAGTTTAGAGAGATGGGCTATAATGGGCAGTGTTCAGATGATGGTGTTTCATCTGATGAGTTGAAGAGCAATGATGGCTCTGAGACAGAAGAGGATGATGAGGGGCAACCTATTCCACATAAATGTAATGGGACTTTCAAAACTACACCCTGGATTAGAGAGATAGACATTAAAAACCCCATTTTTAAATTAGGCCATGCATTTGCCAATGCACAAGAGTTTAAGGAGGCTGTACAAGAGTATGCTATAATGAACAGAAGATAACTTTATTTCGAGAAGAACACCAAGAAGAAGATGGAGATTAGGTGTCAACCTGGTTGTAAATACTGGATGTATGTAAGCACAATGTTTGGCCATGGAGATACTTTATTTCTGAAGACAACCCTATTTGAGCACATGTGTAGCCTTATCACATCTTGACACTGGATGAATCACAATAAAATTGCTAAAGAGAGCTCCAATACTGCTGGTGGATCCTGCATGGACAAGGGTTGGAATACTGAATTATATTCAGACTAAGTTTGGTCTTAGTGTGAATTTACAGACTATATCAAGAGAGAAGTCCAAGGCCAAGAGAATGAATGAAGGGCACTACATTTTCCAGTACAACCAATTGGCTGCATACAGAAATGAGCTTTTGAGAACCAATCTTGGATCTACAGTGATAATCAAGACCAGGATAGAAGGTGAAGTCAAATTTTTCCATAGGATGTATGTGTGCTTTGCTGCAACCAAAGAGGGGTGAAATAAAGGGTGTATGCCTATTGTTGATTTTGATGGTGCTCATGTAAGAGGTCAGCATCCAGGTCAACTGTTGACAGCTGTAGGAGTAGATGCAAACAATGGGATGTACCCCATTGCATATGCTATTGTGGAAGAGGAAAACCAGGAAACATGATAGTGGTTAATGGAATATTTTAAAGCAGATATGAAGATAGAGAGAGAATCCAGCTACACTTTCATCTCTGATAAGCATAAAGGATTGGGAAATGTCATTGATCTATTTTTCCCTGGAGCATGTCACAGGCATTGTGTGAGGCACTTGTATGCAAATTTTAAGTTTAAGCATCCTGGTGATGGGCTTAAACAAGTGTTCTGGAATGCAGCAAGGTCAAGCACCACAGTCTGGTTTGACAAATTTATGGATCAAATTAAGGCAATTGATTCTACAACAAGGGATTGGTTCAACCAACCTGGTAGAGAGCCAAACCATTGGTCAATGGCACACTTTACAGATAAAAGCAAGTGTAATCTTTTATTGAATAACATATGTTAGTCATGGAACAATTTCCTTAGGGAAGCAAGAGACAAGCCTATATTCATTATGCTTGAGCAGATCAGGATGGATATGATGCTGAGAATGAATAACATAAGATTTGTTGTGGAGAAATGGGTTAAACCTGTGGGTCCAAGAATCATGAAGGTAGTGGATAAAGCTACTGGTTTCTCTTGCAACTATAATGCGTTTCAAGCTGGTGAAAGAGAATTTCAGGTTCAAGGAGGTGTGACTGAGCAATCTAAGCATGTTGTGCACTTGGGACACAAAACTTGCACTTGCAGAAGATGTCAAGGAAGTGGAATCCCATGCCATCATTCTATTTCAGCTCTGAAGGTGAAGAAGTATGATCCTGCTGCCTACTGTGATGATTATTTGAAGGCTGGGAAGTATGTTGCTGCATATAGCCCTATTATACATCCAATATCTGGTGAGGATTTCTGGACACCTATTGACTACCAAATTGCACCTCCACCATATAAAAACCAGCCTGGGAGACCACAACAAAATAAGACTAAGTCAGCAGGAGAAGCCAATTTGCCAATTCCTGCTGGAGAAGATGGGAGAATGAGGTTGTCCAAGAAAGGAACAATTAAGATGACTTGTAAAAGATGTGGTGAGATGGGACACAACAAAGTTGGTTGTCTTTTAACAAAGGCAAAGAAAGCAGCTGCACAAGTAAGTAATAGTGGCCTTGAGTCTGTGATGATCCATCATTCTCTTTTGATATATTTTTCTACTTGAATTCTCTTATATATATTCACTTATTTCAGAGATACATTGATTTTGCAGGGAAATGGAACATCTGCAAGTGGATCAAAGAAGAGGACTTATAATCAGGTTCTTCTATTGTAAGATGTGTTTATTGATGCAAGAGAATGTGTGATGAATGTGTGTGTATATTTTTTTAAGAGTAGTTTCAGTCTTTGTTGATGCAAGAGAGAGTGTAATGAATCTATGTGTTCACTAGGTCATGCTTTTGTATATGTTGGACATGTGATGCATTTGAATGTGATGGATATGAGCTGCATTTGTATGTGATGCATTTGTATATGCTGGATATAGCCCTGCATTTGTATGTGCAGATGAGAAAGGGTAAAGCTCCTGCAAATGCATCAGTGCATTCTAAGGACAGACCAATTAAATCTATTCACAGTGCAAAGAAGGTCAAGAGGGCAATGGAGGAGTATGTTGCAAGTCAGAGCCAACATGACATACTTACTCAATCAAGTCAGAACCCTGCTGCCAAGAATGCAGGGATTTAGGATCATCACCAAGACAACATGAGATTGGATGGAATTGATTGTCACTTGCTGTATTTTGTGGTTATGGCATTGATCACCTTATTTTGTAATCAACTTAGTTTACATCCAGACTAGACACTCTTTTTTTGATGGTGATCTTTTGATTCTTAGACAAGCTTAAATGTTTTTTGTAAATAGAAAATGCACATTGTATGTGCAATTCCATCCAATTCAATGTAGCATTATGTTCTGTTATGAGATATGTTTTGTGTTGTTATGAGATATATTCTGTTATAGATTGTAGGTGTTGATCTCATTATTTTGGTTCATTTAGATAAGTCTCAATACCAACTAATTTAGGCCTAAACAAGGCATTAACATGACAAAAAAAAGAGTCAATCTGGGTATCTACATAACAAAATATACAACCGATTTAGGATCTATACATTCAAAATAATCCTAAAATAAAATCTAAGTAAAGCAACAACAATACCTACAAGTACTCCTACCAACATCGACATATTCTTCTCTTTTCTTTGACTGTGTTTCACTTCATCTTCAAGCACCTTAATCCTCTTCTGCTTCATCTCAGATCTATATTCCATATCTGCACAGACCACAGCCAAATTACTGCATTACTCTTCAATTATAATCACCCGAATCCACAACACTACAAGAATTGTCCAAATCAACAACTCCCTTTTTTCCTCTTCTTCTATTCCATTTTCTAACATCTGCAGTTGGCGTAGCAACTGAAGTATCACAGCTTGGCCTTGCGCACAATAAGGAGGATCTACCCAAAACACAAACCCACACTTCCTCTGCACCTCACAATCAGTCTGACCACATCCCCAATATATTCTACCATAATCCGAGGAGTATTCCTCCATATGTGTAGAAAAACCTTCTTCCCACAAAGACATATATTTCCCCAGCCACTAAGTCTCTCCATATTTCTTTACCTAAAAATAACCAGCATACTCTGTTTTTATGGCAATGAAAATTTGGAGGGAAATGCTATAGTACATTTGGGAGGGAAACAGAGTGGCGGGAACAACTCAAATAGAGTTTGGAGGGAAAAGTTGAGAGTAGGGGTGTTTGGGTCTTTTTCAGTCCAAAAATAAAATAACGGAGATGCCATGTCATTAACTTAACTTTTCGCTAACAGAAAACAACGGAAGTACTACAGATAGAGCAAAACCTAAGTGCAGGTACTCCATTGATTACTTTTAAAGTGCATGTACTAAATTGGTGGGCACAGAAAAGGCCAGCCACTGTTGGTGCAATTTTCTCTTTTATTCATGATCTAAACTAAGAAAAGACTACTAATACATCACGAATATTTGAAATCTTTGATATAAAATTATATAAACGACATATTACCGTCATATATTTATCATGATCTAACAATTTATAATGCATAGGCTAATTTGTGAATAGACTACCATCATATATTTATCATGATCTAACAATTTATAATGCATACGCTAATTTGTGAATAGACTACTGTTTGTTACAATGTAATTACAATTGTGGTTATTGGATTTGTTTCCACTAAAGATACTTATTACCCAGGGCTGGAACTTGTTGTTTTCAAGGAGGAATCCATCAAAACTTAGATCAACAAACCATTCACGAGTAATCTTAACGTGAGTGTATTTGTTCATGGAGATGCAAAAGTAGTACTTTGTACGTGTCCAAGCCTTTTGCTCTTCTTGGAATCGGTTATTTTTGGCACCAGTTTTGGAAAAAAAAAATGCATAAACAAAAGAGCTGCCGAACAAAATTAGTAATTTTGTGATTTCAAGTAGAATGCACAGGGCCTTCAATTTCCCTTTTACAATAAAAGATTCAATGCCCGAATCCACCCCAAAAATACAGGATTGAAGATTGGGTTACACCAAAAAAAAAAAACTGGGATTGTTGAAGGCATGTACAAGAGAAAATTAGAAGCTGTATCCTAATCAATAGAATTTTGTGTGAGAAGACTGAGAATTAAAGGAATGAAAAAATTGGGTTAGTTTCCTTAACCCATCCTTATCTGTGCACCAGGAGTGCCGGCTAGCATTCTCTCTTAGTTTGTCGCAATTGGGTTCCTTGGACTAGGCAGGCCCATATACGCAAGCCTGGGTGAGACTCTGACCTTTGGGCTCGGCCTCGGGGAAGGAATTGGGCCATAACGGACCGCGGGTCCAGAACCGACCCGGGGAGACAAGTTGACTTGTTCAAGTGCTCTGGTTTGTAGGTCAGTAGGGTAGTCTCGCACGCATCCAATTCGGGGTCCATTTCCAGTAGACCAGTTGCAAGACAAACGCTTGGCCATGGTAAACATTGGTGGTTTTGCACTTCCACCATCGACGACCTTGTTGTTCTCTTCCGAATTATCGGCAACGGCATTGACACTTGCGCCCTCGGATTGCGTCGATTTGAATGGCGTCGGCTTTGTTAGCTCCACTTCGGATTTCCTCATTGAAGAATATTCGTCATCATCAATAGCACACCTCTGTCAACATAAACAAGAAAACCAAAAATGTTAATAAGATATAATGTACAAGTGAATATTACCATGTATTACCAAAATCCGGTCACTATACGAGGTAACAATGCCGCCTTATATAGTGAACAAATCTCGTGATGCTAACATTATGATAACAAAGTAAATGCAAGGACTTTTACCTTGACATTAGCGAGATCAACATGGTTATCTTGGAGGAAGCTGATGAATTCCATGAAGTTATCTTCTGTAGGCTGATAATGACCACTGTATGGCCATATAGCCTGAAATCAATAGCAAAATAAGTTAGAACATGACATGAAAACTAAGATGGTAAGCAGATGCATTATGTGTCATGCATTTTAGGGAGGGATCGAATCAAATTTAGTACCTCAAGAATACCATCATGGGCAACCAATCTTCCAGCGGCTGTGGTAGCGCCTCCGGATAGAAAGCTTGAATGTTGAAACTCACCCTTCTTCTTCTTACCAACATACAAAGCCCTTGTTGTGCTTAGCACAAAAATCGACTTAGAACCTTCTTCGCTACTAACAAGGATCCCACTTTGCTTAAAGATTAACTTCCCATCTCGCACCACTACTTCATAGGCTTTTCTTTCTTTCTGAAATGTCAAAACACACACAGAATTCAGATTTATGTAGAAAATTTCATTTTATTGCCGCAAGATGATAACACTGTACACGCAAATGGTATAAAGTTTGGAACTAACCGGTCCAAGGTACTCGATGCATTGGCGTTGTAGAACCGTCCTCGAGCATTTCTCCAGGTTTATTTCTTTGCCATCTCCAACATCCAGCCTGCATCATACAAATCAATCAGTAAGTCTCAAACATCACATGAGAAATAAGTCTGACCGTACACATTTCATGAGGTGAATGCCATCAATACTTACCAGTAGAAGAAAGGCTGACTGCTCTCACTTTTGAACCACAAATCATAGTAGAAGTGTAAATTGTGTCCATACCGATGTCGTGGATCAATCTGCAAGAGAATAAAGGCCTAAATGTTAGAAACATGCATGTAACAACTTATGAGTAACATTACATTCAAAAGAACAAAAATTTAACATAGAGAATTAAGTGTGGACATACAGCTTCAAGCCAGTGTTGAAGAGCTAACTTCTGCGCTTTCTCATCCTTAGACAAACCTTTACCAACCTTGGCAGCTCTAGTCCGAGCCCTCGCCCACCGTGAAACAGCTGTTTCTGGCTTCTCATCGTTGAAGAATGACACAGAACTCTGCTTAAGAGCTGCAGAATCTAATGTTTTCCACCTGAAGAATTACAAAAATAACCAAATTAATCAAACCATTTCAATGATTTCATACAAGAAACTCGAATCCAAGCACAATATCAATGGTGAGAGATGATCAAGTGATTGAATAATTACCATAGCTCCTTGGCCCCCGCAGGAGAATCTAATCTCTCTAAAGTGTCTCTCCACCTGTAACATTTGAAAATAGCTAATTTAGTCACACAAGTTCTAATCGAATTTGTCGATCATATACTTCCAAATAAGCAAAGGACTCAAGTAATTACCATAGCTCCTCAGCCACAACTGCACAATCTGCAAGGTTTCTTCTCGTTCGGTAGCTCTTGTACACTTTCTGAAGTGTCACTGCTGCAGCATCAAGCTGAACCGGTCTAGGCGAAAACATAAACTCCGGTTGAGACACAGCAAGTGGCGGCATTGGTTTATGCTTCAACTCATTCTTGGCTCTACTTACATCTGATGACCCCAACATGTCCTTGAACGAAGGGTGTCTGTCCAACACTACATTCTCAGGCTTGCACTGCCTCAAACGGCTTGAATTTTTAGGCTCATCGGAGACCGCCATGGCTTCTTCCGAGTTCTTTTTAAAACTGAGTGCTCTCAACACCTTGCCTCCATTTTTAGGACTGATCAGGCTTAAGTTGTAGTAACTGAAATCGAAGAAACTATGTTTCACAAGCTCTTTCCAGGCCGAGGCAAGTAAGGACTGAGATTGCCCCATAAAAAAAATTAAAAAATTGTGACACCAAAATCGAAACAATTCCCAAAATGGTTGAAGGATTATGATGATTTTCCAAAAGGGTTTGTGAGAATCCAAAGGGGAGGATCAAATCTTTAATCTTTCACAAGTGATTGTTATGACTCTGACTTGCTTATCCCCTCACTTATATATACACCTCAAACAAGAAGAGCCCCCGGCCAATACGTGTCAAAGAATTGAAAAACGGAAAGTAGACAGAAAAGGATCTTTGAATTCAATCAACCAAAAAAGTAGGGTGAGTTTGGAAATTGGAGCAGAGAGAGATATTGGTGGTGGTTTCAACGGTTTGAGTATTCAATGGCCACGAGAGGTTTGAGGGATTCAAAGCGGGAGAATTTGGAGAGAAGAGCCTTTATGTGTATTGGGGTGTGAACAGAGGTGTTATAAAGGTTTTCCACGAGAGCGTATGGAAAATCGGATTTTGGGGTGGGTCAAAATAAGGAAGCTGTCTCGCTTTTGCCTGGTTTCCATGAGAAAACACAGACAGACAGACGTAAATAGTACTCTGCTTTGTCTGTGTGTGGAACTAAAAACAGGGATTGCTGAAGACCTATTTTGTTTGTCGGGTATGGAAATCTAATAAAACAAACAGTCAAACAGCTACAATTGGGTCGTGGAAGTCTTGGACGCGCCAGCTGATAATAGACGGAAGGAAAGGAGAGAATTAGAGAGTAGTTTGTTGTTGCTTGGATAACTGTTGCTGTCACTGCGTCTGTTTTCTCATATCTTTATGTCATTTCCTCGATCGAATTGTAAATTTATTAGAATAAAGGGTATTCTAATAAATTTACAAGATATGGGAAATGGCGGCAGTGTCAATTTTTTGGGTTGAATTGATTCGTGTTCAAGTATCGTGTGTACTATGGAAAAGTCACTGATGAAGAATGAACTGTAAGTTAATTATTCACTTATTAGATTCTAAATCGAAACATAATCGACTTTAATTAACCACACGAAAACACTTCTCGTGTTCAATTTTGTAAGTTGTGATTGACGAAAGTATTAGTTGAGGACACCAGGTCCAAATCATAAAGTGTAATGAACTCAAATAGTGTACCACAAATAATAATTCATCACCACAATACCATCGTGTATTCAAACATAAACTAATAGGCAAATAACGTAATAATGCAAATCGGTTTTACAATAATGGTGATACTATACAGAAAATGAAAAATTAATGGTGGCGATACTGTAAAGAAAATGAAAAACTAATGGATGAATCAGTAAAAGCTGATCATTTCTCCTACAGTCCGACATGTACTCCTACTATACTATCGAGTTTCGACTTATCGTGCACTATGAGATGGTGAAGCTGTAATTGACAGGAACATTGACATCGGTTAAAAGCGTAGTTTTACATGAATTACTGACGACTCCCTTTAAATTAAAAAAATATATTATTTATAGCTGTCAATTTTAAAATTTTAAAATTTAGCCCCACCTTTCCCAAAAAAAAAAATTATATATCTAAATCATAACTATTGATAAACTTGTTTGAAAAAAAATTTAACCCCCTCGTATACACAAGAGCAGAGTCATGCATAGGCGAGGTAGGGCCATGACCTCCCCCGCTTCCCGAAACTTAGATAATTGTCTTAATTTTCTATAGAAAGACATAAAATTAAGCTAGCTGAGTGGGCAGACCAACATTTTGAGCAAGTTTGATCCAGGGTTCGAACCTCAAATTGACATATTTATATATTGTCTTTATTTTTGTTATGCTCGATCATGTTAATTTTTTTTCAATCCTTGCAGTTTTTCAACTACTTTATATATATATATATATATATTTTCTTGTGATGCTCATGCTAATTAATTTCTTTTTCTTTACCTCTAGTTTTTCAATTATACTGTCAATCTTTTCTTTTGTTTCTCTGCATTAGCCTATTTTTTTTCTCATGGTCCAATCATAAATATAATTTTTTTTTCATGTTTTTAATAGTATTTTTTTTCTCTAATTTTTGTGCCTGAGATCAAGGTTCCGCTACTTGTATTGCAACAAGTCAACAACACATACAAACGATGCAGCATGTAATTAAACTGCGTTATTGAACAGGCGCAGCTAGCTCATTTGCTCGTGAAGTAGAACACGTGTTTTACTACTACATGAATACTATAGTAGACATGGTACACCATGCAACGATTCAATGCACGTAACTAACAGTGACATATTGCCTTAGCTAGCTGGTCAACAGTCCATTCAACATAATGGAATCTAACTCTATTCAATTCAATTTGCTTGTTAAACAATCAATCCAATTAACCCTACACCTTTGCACGTACGTCTAAATACAGTGACATTATATTTATATATATATACAGTATATATATATGTTCGATGTATACAATTGTTTCGTTTGTCGCCTATCCGATTGCATTTCAATTAGTAACAAACGGGTTAGGGGTCCATAGCTAAGCAGGTTCCACGCGTACGCATGGTGTTCTTTGTCTTCAGTTACAATTTAGAAGGTCGGCCAAAATATTTCTATGAAATATACAATCCAGTGCATATATGGACGGGCCAAAATCGGTCAAAATAAATCGTCTTTATTTTAATGAGTTTTCATTGTAATTGGCCGATGTCTGCGGCTTGTACAAGAAACAGTAACATTTTTTAAGAAAGAAATGATTCCATAGCGATCTTATTATCAAGTCTCAGATTCTAATTGAAATGCTTAGAAGGTAAGATTTCGAGCAATTAGAGTAATTAAATGAGCATAAGCGCTAGGAATCTTAAGTTCACTACAACAAGTTATCATATTTTCCTATATATAGAGGAAATCTTTACGTAATCAGGGCATCAAAATCGCATACAGCTTTTGCTCTCGACAAAACAACATTCTCATCTCGAGTAACCCTAGTAACCGACGATCAGAAGATATTCACCCGAAGAAGCGTGGACGTCCGACGATTCAAGCAAGAAAAACTCAATGTTCTCAACACTCGTCAAGGAGATTATTTTGCTTTACACCGAAGGAGCTGTAAAATATCGATTTTCGTGGCTCAACTAGAGACACGAAAACCACAAATCCTAAGTCACTTAGGTAAAAGGATCCACCGAGCGGGATTGGTGTTCTCCCCGCCCTAATCTCTTCTTAGAAGTCAGCTAGTGGCAACGCTACGTACAACGTTCTGCTCATGACAGTGGCACGCCAAGTGCATACATAACACGCGATCAAGAAAAGAGACAGTTTGAAGACTTCTCAGTACCCTGAGATTTCTCGAGCCAAATATTTGGCACACCCAATGGGGCTTACTTTTGTGTCTCTAAGCGACAATAGAGGACCTTTACCGAATGACCTACTCTCATTATCGCAAACATCATCAACTGGCTTACCGGGAGCATACCTCTGATAAGTGTCGCGCACTCTCCACAAACGCAGTAGATTTGATATTTGGAACTACACGACGCTTGTCAATGGCGTTTGCGTTCCTGTGTGAAGATGAGATCAAAGGCTTAATGTACCAGAACAACGGCTTAACATTCTAGTCTGAAGATCTCATCTTCATGGATCAATTCTTTTCTAGAAGTGAAACTAGTACGCTACTATTGTTTTTACTTGAGTAAAGTGCAGTCAACAACGGACCATTTTGAACTTCATACACAATACAGTGATTACACTCTATCTTCATATTGCACGACTTATTCAAACAAATAAATTCTTAAAGTTGAATTGACCTATAGATGTATTCATCTTCAATTTAAACGAGTATCGCGTATAGGTCATCAATGTGGTCAAGACAAAAATCACAAAATAGTCACATACAAAAATGCTATGATATGTTTCCAATTATCAAGTAGGATTTCATAAACACGTGAATTGCAAAGGAAAATTCGAAGCACCTTTCACCACCTTTCGACAAAGATTTTTCTCTTTTTGGATTTGGAGGGGACAAATCAGTCAAATTACATAAAATTATGCGAAAACGGTGTATATATATTTGTAAATTGCCGCAGTCGTTGAAACAGTCATCGCGCATTGTGTCCCCAGTTCCCGCCACAACAGCGTCAAAACCCAAAATGCTGACGTGGACTCGCAGCTTGCTTGGTTTGGTTTTAAATTTAAATCTCTTTCCACGCTCCAAATTGATTCGTTTGCTACGCGCTTTCTCCATGGAAAATTTTGGGTTAATTAGCCCCCACAACAAAATGGTCGAACCAATTAATATGTACGGGGAAATGTTAAAGGTCAAAAGCTATTGAAGAAGCACAACTTGTTTGAGTATCCGATTGATTGCAGTGTTATAACTATAACACTGCCATATATTATTAGCACACTATGGTTTAGAGGGATAGAATAAAAACAATCGAGGCCCTGTTATCAACTAATATATACTATTTGATTTGGTGAAGTTTCATCTTCATATTATCATATATACATGATAAATACTTTTTATATGTTATCAATTGGGTTTCTTGGATTAGAAAATTAACAATCATTACAGTTTACATTAAGTACTTAAAAATTTGGTCCAACGTTTGTTATGAATTATTATTTAACAATAAGAAGTCCGTCAAAGTGTTATGAAGGTATATTATACCCAGATCAATAATGTATATTTAAATATTAGCAAACTAAACCTAAGGATTAGGTGAAGGTATGCCATGTACATAAAGACAATGAGACAATATTTAGACACTTAAAGACAAAATTTTAAGGTTAATGACAAATGATAGAGGAGTTGACACGTGTCGACATGTTTTTTTACGTTTATACCCTTACCATTTCATATTATTTTTAGAACTCTCTCTCTCGTCCGACTTGTTTGCACGTGATTTCCCGAGAGAGACTTTTTCAAAATTTTACACGTGTCATTCTTAGATTAGATAAAAAAATTAGAAATCAATGAGCTTACAATAAGCTCAAGGCACCATCTCACCACCTTAACCAAATAACCTTGCCTTCGCCCCATCGCCATCACCGTGACCTCCACTTCGAGCGCGCCGCCGAATGAACACTCCAGTCCTCCGGGTTCACCATCACCGCCGCACTCCTCCAGATTTCGCTGGAGCTCTTCCTCTCAGCCTCGAACTCCACAATATTAGTCGTATAAGCTTAACAGATTTCCAACGCCTCTCTCCTACCTCACAGATTAGGGTTTCGATCGAGGACCTCATCACAAAACCTCAAGGCTCTTGCCTTCCGACTTTTTACTGAAGCAAGAGCCTCGCTGTCACCAAAATCGGAAAGACGGTCCAAATCCAGATCTCCCACCTGTTCGCCGCCCTTGATCCCAAGGTTGATGATCTCGACTCTATGCGCTGATTGAATTCCTTCAAGGTTGATAGAATTCGAATTCGAAGGTTGGCGTCTGACGTCGAAAGGGAAGAGAAATGGTTGGGGAGGGGGGGGGGGCTGGGGAGAGAGAAAGAGCAAGGACGATGGTGATGAAGGCGAGGTTAATTGGTTAAGGTGGTGATCTGGTGCCTTAAGCCAATCATAAGCTCGTTTTAGGCCGACTATCAAGGTTGAGATTAACGGTTGAGATTTAAAAAATTTGGGGAGTGCGGAGAAAGCTCGTGCAAACAAGTCAAACTTCTCTCTCTCTCTCTCTCTCTCTCTCTCTCTCTCTCTCTCTCATTTCACACAGTAGCAATCAACATCAACTTCCCTCTCGACAACGCCTCCACCCTCTACATGATGCGCACCTGCCTCATCCTCAACTTTCGGAGATGTCAAATCGTTTGTTCGCGGCTTCTCGGTCTCCGTAACTGTGACAATCTGAACCGAAAATGGTATGTTTATCTGCTTGATTTGCGAGTTTCGTGATTAGTCGCGGTTTTGTCGTAACTGGTCGTTATGGCGGGTTTGTTAACGACTAAATTATCGGGCAAGAATTTGTGATGAGTTTTTTCACGAGAGTTGTAGAGAATTTAATTTCGAGTTCGTGGGAGTTTTCGGATGATGATTTCGAGTTACGTGGAATAAGTTATGAATATTTTTGGCCGTTGGATTTGGTCGTGTTTATCCGTTTGGTTTCGATACGATTTGGACGGTACGTGTACGGTATAAATATGGTATGAATACGTGATGATTTTGGAAAGTTTCCCAAAATGGAAATTTGGCCCGTTGACCACGTTGACCCGTGGGTTGAATTGACCCGTTTTGGGCCACCGACTTCGTCACCGTTGTTGGGCCATTTTCCGGCCATGGTTGGCCGTGGTGTCTTCATGAAAAATGTTGGGTTTTGTCTCCTCTTCGATTTGGTAGGTGGATCGTCGTGTTCGGTGGCCGGAGGAGGGAGATTCGACGGAAAGAAAATCGAGATTTTCGGTGGTATTCCGGCGAGATTCGGCGGCGACGGTGGCAGCGGAGGTGGCCGAGTTGGGGGTCGACCCTATAGGGGTTATGAAGCCCTTGGGATTGTGAGTTGATTCCAAGTGGTCTTGCACCTTGCCGTAGCCGGTGATGACCGATCAGAGTTAATGAATTTCGACGAGGGTTTTCGACTTCAAGGTGAGTTTTGGAGGTTTTTCGGTTAAAATTTGGCTTAGAATTGAAACTACAAAGTTGTTGGAAATGTCAAGATCTTCAAATCCATGTGTAGGTTGCAATTTTCTGGGCCGATGAGTTTTCCGGCGGCCTGGCGCGCCGCCGTGCGCGGCGGAGTTTTGTCCGAGGTGGTTTTTGATAAGTTCTATGTCATTTTGCTCGGAATCGCGCACCGATCGCAGTGGTGAGGTTTATATTTTGAATTGAGCATCGGAATTGTGGCGAAGTTTTATAGTGTGTTTATTGGATTTTTGACGATTTTGTCGATATTCGAGTTATATATTTTCGGGAATGGTTGGTTCTCAAGATGTGGTTCAGGGTTTTGAATTGTGATTTTGAACAGTGTTATTTATGATTATTCAGGAGATCATGATCGTTCGTTTGGCGAGGGGTTTTCCGTCGGATCACAGGATTAGCGCGTTTGCGCTGTGCTAGTCTGTGAGTGGACATTTCTTTTCACTGATTGGTTGCGAGTCTTTTATATACGTTTTATGAGCATGAGCATGCAGTTATGATTATGATTTATTCGAGCATATGTTTTTTGATTATGCATTTACGAATATGCTTTTATAATTATACATTACGAATATGCATGTACATTACGTTTTATGCATTTGCATGGAAACTTTTATGATTTGGTTTACACAGAGTACAGTCTCAGTAGTAGTTGTATCGATACACTTAGCATCCCGGCTGATCCCCGAGGATGTTTACCGGGGGGGGGGGGGACTGTGACCCTGACCCAAGGTCTTTACCGAGGGAGGGGGGGGGGGGGGGCAGATACCCTGACCCGAGGCCATTTCTGGCTGGAATCGCGTGAATGTCTGGGATCCCGTGATTCAGACTGTACTAGCGCGGATGTGTCCATGAGTGACCCCGCAGAATTTCTAATGCATGCTCTGTATGCGTGAAGAGTTAGAGTCTCTCTCGTGTACCATATGATTTTTATGCATCTAGACTCGCATATGTTTTATAAACATATATATATTATTCGGCGAAAGACATTTATTTCGGTCCACTCACTCTAACAGTTTATATGTCTTTCCCTGAGCTCTTCGTTTTCTTTGCCCAGTTTACAGTTTGGATTCAGGTGTCGCACGTCGAGGTTGGAGGCATAGTATTCAAGCCACTTTCCTTTCTCAGTAGGTTTCTAGTTTGGCCTACTATTTGTATATATGTATATATTAGAGATCGCTCTGAGTACTGTTTATGTTTATATTTTCAAATGATTTTTCCCGGATTTCTGTAAAGCTACAGTTGTGTTTATTGTTTTACGTTATGATATGTTTTTGAGAAATCTGGATGGGATTGGAGCCCATGGTTTGGCTTTTGTGGCATAGGATGAAGTGTATTTTCCGCTGTAGGTTAATGGTAACCGCATGTTATAGAGGAAACTATGTCGAAATTTTTGGTTTTTGAAAGTTCACGTTTTTAGAAAGGGTGTGATTCCGGTTTAGGAAACTAAATCGGGGTTGGGTCATTTCAGCTTGGTATCATAGCATTAGGTTTTAGGTTTTGTAGACTTCTGTAGTCATGTTTACTAAGGATATTTGAGAATGTACAGCATGTCTGGAATGATGACCTGACCGATCGGCGGATACTCATCAATGCTCTAGGTGTTGTATGCTTTCAAATGTTTGAAGTTCCGTGATTACGTCCTGTTTGTTGTGAATAATGTCTTATTCATTAGGATGCCTCCTTGACGTGGTTTCCGTGTCAGTAGGGTTGTGGATCCTGTTGAGGATCAGTCGACGCGCGACTTGATAAATGAGTTGTGGGCTTGGATAAGCATTCTAGGTTCAGAAATATGTGTGGCATGGTTTGCCCGGTTGTGCGTGTATGGGCGTCTATATGTTGCTTTTGAACAGAGGATTATGGTAGTTGATGGTTTGCTTAAGTAAGATCATTGCATTTGGTGGGTTGGTATTGTGTGAGTTCCTGTTGAGACTCCATGACCTACATTCAGGGTATTGTTTATACGGTAATGGTTCAATCTGGCTACCCAACTACGAAAATATGGAGTGTTTACCAACCTGAGGCAGGGATGTATTGTTCACCTGTTTGTCTCAGTTTGCACGTGTTATGTGGCTTCAGAGGAAGCAATGCAGGAGGTTCGAGATGAGTTTGAACCTGAGCATCAAAGGGATTTTGACTGTTATGCCTCGAGACAACCGTGATGAGTTTGTTAGTACTGCACTCAGAGGCGAGGACATTAGAAGGAAAGTCAAATATGGTTTCCGTTTTGTTGGTTTGAAGATGGTGAACTTAGTCGTAATACTTTGATGAGATTGAGTTCAGGCACCTTGAGATCAGTAGATTCATCAGGCTGTGGCCTTTTCGATTATGTTGAGGGTTATTTGGACAAGGCAGAAGACCCGTTTGGAGAGGAAGTAGATCACAGAGTAGTGGGACTAGTTCCTATGGCATGAGTCAGGGTGGTCGTTGGTGATCCTTCCACACAGCAAGAGTTTCCATCGTGCAACCTTTACAGTAGGCGTCACTGTGGTGTGTGTTAAAGGGGCATTCTCAGTTGCTATTGTGGTGACCAGGAGGGTCACGTTACGAGGGAATGTCCTCGGTCAGCTGTTTTAGTGGTTCTGCAGCTCAGAGTTCAGGAGGAGGCCAAGGTACCATTTCTGGAGTTTGACCAAGGCAGAATTTTATACAAGTCAATCAACAAAGTCGCAATCAACGTGGATGGTTAGTTGGACATGCCAGAGTTCATGCCACGACCCTGTGTGAGGGCAGAGTTTCTCTGAGGTTATCATTGCTTAACATCCATGACTACTATGCTTGTATCTTCACTTCCAGGTTTGTGGAGAGTGCTGTATCCAGTTGATGAGATTGTGAGTATCAGATGGGGTATCGAGACTATGAGGTTTACAAGAGGTTGTGGACTAGCTGCAGAGTTGTTGTTGCTGGACATTGAGGATTTTGTTATGTTTTTGGGATGAACTTCTTGGTGACTCATTGGACTGTGGTTGTTCGTCGCAGCAATGTTATAGTCCTTTGACATCCAGTTGTGCCAAAGATCTTGTTTAGAGGTGAAAGAAATGCTTTTCTACTATGTGTGGTTTCAGCAATGAGGCTGAGCTGATGATTAAGCAAGGATGTATGCCGTACTTGGCACATGTTCGTGATGTTGAGGTTGTTGTACCTGATGTTCGTGATGTTGAGGTTATCTGTGAGTATCCAGATGTTTTTCAAAGAATTTATCAGAGTTGAGGGAGTTGCAGATTCAACTTCAGGATCTGTTTGAGGAAGGTTTCATTTGATTCAGTGTTTTACCTTGAGGTGTTCCAGTATGTTTTATGAGGATGTAGGATGGTTTGATGAGGTTGTGCATCGACTACCGGAAGCTGAATCAGGTTTCAGAGAAGAGCAAGTATCCTTCACTTCGGATTGATGGCTTGTTTGATCAGCTTATTGGAGCTTCAGTTTTCGGAGATTGATTTCAGATTTGAGTATCATCAGTTTCAATCAGAGGTTCGAGTTTGAAATGGTCAGGTACCTGTGAGGAGAGTTACGTGTTGTGGTTAGAAGAGAGGTTGATTAATGTGCCAGTGTTCACATTATGTGATGTCAGTGAGGATTATGTTATGTATAGTGATGTTTCGAAACTAGATTTTGGTCGTGTTGGGATGCAGCAGGGCACTATGATGGTATATGGTTCTAGGCAGTGGAAACTTTATGAAGTTACTTATCCTATGTGTGATTTGGGAGTAGCTGCCATTGTGTTAGCATTGAAGAGTTAGAGACATTACTGGTATGATGTGCAGCGCAGTACCGGATTTACACTGATCACTTGATTTCCATCTACTTATGTATTCAGCCAGATTTGAGCATGAGGAGGCGTAGATGAATGGGGTTGGTTAATGTGGTTGCACTTTGAATATCATTCAGGGGTATTGTTGCTGATGCACTTAGTCTGAAATTTGGAGTTTCTATGTTTCATGTACGTGTTGCAAGAACCTCATTGTTAGCTGAGTTGCGAGCTATGGGAGCTGAGTTAGAGTAAGAGTATGATGGAGCATTGTTGGCAAATTACAGGATCAACCTTTGAAACTAGATCAGGTCTATGAGGCTCAGGATGCGGATTTCTACTGGTTAGACAAGAAGAATGCGATTCAGAATGGTGTTCCAATAGAGTATCAATTAAGGAATGTTGGCACTTTATCATGCAGAAGGAGACTATGTGGCCCCAGAGATGATGAATTGAAGAGAGAGATGCTTATTGAAGCTCATTGTTCTACGTATGTTATGCACTAGTGGTACGAGATGTATCAGATACTTAGAGTTTACTTCTCGTGGCGCAACATGAAGAGGGAAATAACAGCTTATGTGAGCAGATGCCTCATTTGTCAGCAAGTAAAGGCAGATAGACAGAAACTTGTTGGGAAGTTACAGCCATTGGAGATTCTCAATTAGAAGTGGGAGCATATCACTATGGATTTCGTGTATCAGTTACCGCGTACTTCGGATGGTAATACTAGTTATTGGGTCATTGTGGACCGTTTGACGAAATCAGTTCATTTCCTTGTACTTCCAGGAAAGATTTCAGTGAGCAAGCTGGCAGAGTGGTATTTGGCAGAAGTTGTCAATTTTCATGGTGTGCTTATGTCCCGGGTCGCTGATCGAGATAATCAGTTACAATAGAGTTTTGGCAGGTATTGCAGTGAGCATGGAGGACCAGATTACAGTTTAGTGCAGTTTTTCATTCTCAGATTGGTGGGCAATCTGAGATGACTATTCAGACTTTGGAGGACACGTTGTAGTCCTGTGCATTGCAGTTCAGAGGGATTTGAGACCAGCAGTTTCATTTGTTCGAGATTGCTTACAATATCCGTTTGCAGACCAATATTGTTATGACATTGTATGAAGTTGTGTATGAGAAACAGTATTGCACTCCATTGTGTTGGAGTGAGTTAGGAATGAGATGGCTTTTGGTCCTGATTTAATGAAATGCGCTACTGTAAACCTTCGGATTAGCAAGGACAAGTTGATAATTGCTCGAGTTCGATAGAGAAGTTATGCAGATGTGAGTATGTTAAGTCATTGAGTTCAAGGTTGGTGACTAAGGTTTCCTTGGAAAGGTGTGGTTTGTTTTGGGAGTTGTGGTATACTTTGCCACGTTATATTGGTCTGTATGTGATCATGGGGCGAGTTAGTGTTGTGACGTATAGTTTGGTATTGCCTGTGGTGTTGGCCAATGTGTATGTTGTATTCCATGTGGTGGAACTGCATTTCAGATTTATTGCATGTTTAGCACCCTATCAGTTCCCTATACATGAAGACTTGACATTTGTGGAGGAGCTAGTTCAGATTCTGGATATGAGGGTGCAAGGATTACAATACAGAAATATTTCCTATGTGAAAGTTTGATGGCAGAGTCATTCAGTTGAAGTAATCACTTGGGAGGTTGAGCAGTATGCAGAGGCAGTGTCCCTACTTTTCAGTTGGCAGGCTTGGAAATTTCGAGGTCGAAATTTTTGTGAGGGGGGTAGATTTGTGACAACCCGAACCGAAAATGGTATGTTTATCGGCTTGAGTTGCGAGTTTCGTGATTAGTCGCGGTTTTGTCGTAAGTGGTCGTTATGGCAGGTTTGTTAACGACTATATTATCGGGCAAGAATTTATGATGAGTTCTTTCACGAGAGTTGTAGAGAATTTAATTTTGAGTTCGTGGGAGTTTTCGGAGGATGATTTCGAGTTACGTGGAATAAGTTATAAATATTTTCGGCCGTTGGATTTAGTCGTGTTTATCCGTTTGGTTTTGATACGATTTGGATGGTACGTGTATGGTATAAATATGGTATGAATACGTGATGATTTTGGAAAGTTTTCCAAAATGGAAATTTGGCCCGTTGACCACGTTGACCTGTGGGTTGAATTAACCCGTTTTGGGCCACCGACTTCGTCTCCATTGTTGGGCCATTTTTCGGCCATGGTTGGCCGTGGTGTTTTCATGAAAAATGTTGGACTTTGTCTCCTCTTCGATTTGGTAGGTGGATCGTCGTGTTAGGTGGCCGGAGGAGGGAGATTCGACGGAAAGAAAATCGAGATTTTCGGTGGTATTCCGGCGAGATTCGGCGGCGACGGTAGCAACGGAGGTGGCCGAGTTGGGGGTCGACCCTATAGGGGTTTTGAAGCCCTTGGGATGGTGAGTTGATTCCAAGTGGTCTTGCACCTTGCTGTGGCTAGTGGTGGCCGATCGGAGTTAATGAATTCCGGCGAGGGTTTTCGACTTCAAGATGAGTTTTGGAGGTTTTCCGGTTAAAATTGGGTTTAGAATTGAACTACAAAGTTGTTGGAAATGCCCAGATCTTCAAATTCATGTGTAGGTTGCAATTTTCTGGGCCGATGAGTTTTTCGGCTTCCGTCCGAGGTGGTTTTCAATAAGTTTTATATCGTTTTGCTCGGAATCGCGCACCGATCGCAGTGGTGAGGTTTATATATTGAATTGAGCATCGAAATTGTGGCTAGGTTTTATGGTGTGTTTATTAGATTTTTGACGATTTCGTCGATATTCGAGTTATATGTTTTCGGGAATGGTTGGTTCTCAAGATGTGGTTCAGGGTTTTGAATTGTGATTTTGAACAGTGTTATTTATGATTATTCAGGATATCGTGATCGTTCGTTTGGCAAGGGATTTTCTGCCGGATCACAGGATTAGCGCGTTTGCGCTGTTCTAGTCTATGAGTGGAATTTTTTTTTCGCTTATTGGTTGCGAGTCTTTTACATACGTTGTACTAGCATGAGCATGCAGTTATGACTATGATTTATTCGAGCATGTGTTTTATGATTATGCATTTATGAATATGTTTTTATAATTATGCATTACGAATATGCATTTACATTACGCTTTATGCATTTGCATGGAAACTTTTATGATTTGGTTTACACAGAGTACAGTCTCAGTAGTAGTTGTATCGATACACTTAGCATCCCGGCTGATCCCCGAGGATGTTTACCGGGGGGGACTATGACCTTGACCCGAGGTCTTTACCGAGGGAGGGGGGGGGGTGGGGGCAAATACCTTGACCCGAGTCCCTTTCTGGCTGGAATCACGTGAGGGTCTGGGATCCCGTGATTTAGACTGTACTAGCACGGATGTGTTCATGTGTGACTAGGGGTCGGCAAAAAGCCCGGCCCGGCCCATGTATAGCCGGCACGGGCCGGGCCTCAACAACATTTTAATATTTGCGGGCCGGGCTTTATCTTTCATATAAGGATCCGGGCCCGGCCCATTCAAGCGGGCTTTGCGGGCTTTTACGGGCCGGGCCTATCGGGCTTTAATTATTAAAAAATTAAGACATTTCAAAATAAACGTAACCTTCATCCATGCACCGGGGTTTAAACGTACTCCGACGAGTCTAAATTTTACGTACAATGTTTATCACTATAAGATGGAGTTTTCTACATGTCCTCGTTTATTATTAAAACATATTTAATTCTTATATTGCTTGAATTCTCCATATGTATATTAATGTTCTTACGTTTGTTCATTTGTTATATGGAATAAAATACTTTTGTGAAACTTAATCGGACATGTTTAATTATTTTATAAAATTGACCGTTAGATTGATTGGTTAGAATATTATAACCATGCCTTTAAAATTTTATAAATTTTGGACTTGATTTAGACATCGATTCATGTATTTCGCCAAATGTGACCATAGTACTCTTACAACTAAAACGGAAATTACCCCTCCTGAAAATAATTTTTTAACATCAAATTTTGGACACATATTCTTATGGAATACATATCTATCTCATAGTGTCAAAAAAATTGACATAAAAAATTGATTTATCTACTCCCCCCATAGGAAAATAAGGAAAATAAGATGAGTGTATTTTAGTGTTTTCACAAATTTTGTTTAATTGTATTGACTGGGATCCAAACGTACTTCGATTAGGCTAATTTTTACGTACGGTGTCTTTTATTACAAGGTGAACTATTATATATGGCCTTCGTTATTGTTAAAACATTTTTAATTCTTATATTACTTGAATTCTCTACATGCACACTAATGTTCTTACCTTTATTCCTTGGTTATATGGGTTGAAAGACCTTTGTGAAACGTAATCGATCATGTATCATCATTTTACAAAACTGACTGTCAGATTGGTTGTTCATAATATTCTATGCATGCCGTTAAAAATTTATAAATTTTGGACTTGATTTAGACCTACATCTATGAGTTTCGCTAAATGTGACCGTAATACCCTTACAACTAAAACGTAAATTACCCATCCCTAAATGAATTTTTTAAGATCAAAATTTTAACACACATTCTTGTAAATTACATATCTATCTCATAGTGTCAAAAAAATTTAATTTATCTAGTTTCTCCATGGAAAAATAAGCAATATATAAGAGAAGGGTATTGATGTCATTTCACACACTCTCAATTAAACTCTCACCATTGAAAAATTACAAGATCTAATCTGAACCATCTATTATATTTACTGTTTTACTGTGTAAATCGATAAAAAAAATTACAATGAAACCCTAAACCCTAAACTCTAACCCCTAAACCCTAACTTACTCTAAACCTCAAAATTCCTAAACTTTAACTTACCCTAAATCTCAATCCCCTAAACCCTAACTTACCTTAAACCTAAACCCTAACTTATCCTAAACTCTAAACAATGATTTAATAGTAAAATAGATACACAAATATAACTATATATGGAATTCCAATATTTTATATATATATGTATATGTAATATATTAATATAGACATACACAAATATAAAATATATATATATAGTACTAGTCACTATATTATATATATAAGTGTAGGTATAATGATATATGTACTATTATCTTATATATATATAAAAAATTGACTGTCGGATTGGTTGTTCATAATATTTTAAGTCGGCCGTCCCTAATTTTTATAAATTTTGGACCTAAACCCTAAACCCCAAACCCCAAACCCCAAACCCTAAACCCTAAACCCCAAACCCTAAACCCTACAAAAATTACAATAAAATCCTAGAACCGGAACCCTAACTTACCCTAAACCTCAAATTCCTAAACCTTTACTTACCATAAATCTTAATCTCCTAAACCCTAATTTACCCTAAACCTAAACCCTAACTT
This sequence comes from Geum urbanum, assembly GCA_946800695.1. Lineage (NCBI taxonomy): Eukaryota > Viridiplantae > Streptophyta > Magnoliopsida > Rosales > Rosaceae > Geum > Geum urbanum. The sequence goes on from OX326997.1 coordinate 9,881,970, forward strand.
ATGCTAAACTTTAAATAATGACTTATTCAATCTATACATGTATATGTAATATATTAATATATATACACAAATATAAAATATATATCTATATAATATTAGTCTATTAGACTACTAGTCACTATATCATATATATATATATGTCAATATGTGTGTAGGTAAACTTTAACTAGGTATAAATTGTATAATGATTAAAATTCATTAAATGATTTAATAATATATGTCAATATGTGTGCGGGCTTTGACGGGCCGGGCCTAACGGGCTTTGACGGGCCGGGCCTAAAGGGCCTTGCCGGGCTTTTGGCGGGCCGGGTCAGGTTTTAGATCTCTAAACCATGGTCGGCCCACCAACCACATTGGCGGGCTTTTGCAGGCTTTTTTGCGGGCCGGGCCGGGCTTTTAGCCCACGGGCTTGCGGGCCTCCACCGGCCTACGAGGCCCACGGGCCAAATGATGACCCCTATGTGTGACCCCGTGGGATTTTCGATGCATGCTCTGTACGCGTGAAGAGTTAGAGTCTCCCTCGTGTACCATATGATTTTTATGCATCTAGACTCGCATATGTTTATAAACATATATATATTATTCGGCGAAAAATATTTATTTTCGTCCACTCACTCTAACAGTTTATATGTCTTTTCCTGGGCTCTTCGTTTTCTTTGCCCAGTTTGCTGTTTGGATTCAGGTGTCGCATGTCAAGGTTGGAGGCATAGTATTCGTGCCACTTTTCCTTTCTCAGTAGGTTTCTAGTTTGGTCTACTATTTGTATATATGTATATATTAGAGGTCGCTCTGAGTACTATTTATGTTTATATTTTCAAATGATTTTTTCCAGATTTCTGTAAAGCTACAGCTGTGTTTATTGCTTTACGTTATGATATGTTTTTGAGAAATCCGAATGGGATTGGAGCCCATGGTTTGGTTTTTGTGGCATAAGATAAAGTGTATTTTCCACTGCAGGTTAATGGCAACCGCGCGTTATAGAGGAAACTATGTCAAATTTTGATTTTTGAAAGTTCACTTTTTTAGAAAGGGTTTGATTTCGGTTTAGGAAACTAAATCGGGGTTGGGTTCTTTCAGTAACTCACCAAATCTTCGTCACCACATTTATCTCAAGCATCTTTACTAGCTTAATAACACAATACCATTGCTACTAGAGCTTGGCCTCCAGTGCTGCCCAGGGATCCGTTATCAATACCTTGCAGCCTTGCCGCCATCCATCCTCGGGCAGCCACAACAATCGGTTCATTCTTGCGATGTAGTGACAACTTCTTCAATATCAAAAACAAAGAACAAATAATAGCAGTGTGCAGTAGCACATCACCAGTTCTCCACCTTGCGCTGTTGCACCTTTAACCACCTCGCCACTACCACATCCCGACATCTACCGTCTCGCACCGCGAATAAACAAAGTGTAGTAGCAGATCAAGCTCAAAAATTCATTCAAGCTTGTTGGTGATCGAGTCAACTCCGCCACCAGAAATCCAGGTCATTTTCATGTTTATCTCTTTTCTTTATTTGGATCCGCAAGTTATAGTTTGTGAATCGAGCAATCAAAATCGTTTGATTTTGGAAATTTCAATTGCGTTAGGTTTGGTTTTAGTTGGGCTTACTGATTGTGATTGAATGAATCATGCAAGTTTAATTTAGTCGTGTTTTTTGTGTATGAATTATGCTTAGTGAAAGTGTGACCTGCTTGATTCTATTCTTTTTTAATTTCCGCGTCCAAATCTGATCGTGATGATTTGAAAGTCGTAGATTAATTCGTGGCTTCAATACTAGTCTCTGCTTGCTTTTTCTTCAGTAGCAGCGGTTGTTCAGAAGATGTCTTACCCCTGGTTTTTTTAGTAGCAGGTCCTTCAGATGATGTCTTAGTTTTTTTTATCATCTTAGTTTTTTATAATTTTTTGTTACAATGTTCTAAATTTGTTACTCGAAAAGATCTGTATACATATTGCATATCCTCGTTTTAATTCTATGTTTTAACTTTTTAGTACCACCATTACTGTATTTTCGGGACTATTATTTTTAGAATTTGCTAATTTTTTGGGTGAGGGATTACTACATATAAATATTGGAAAGTGAATTTGCATCATTATACCATTATTGGAAATTGCTACTATATCCTTTGAAGTGCTACTAAATATTCGTCCAGTTGCTACTAAATTGTTCTTGAAGTGTTACTAATCGTTCGTCGAGTTGCTACTAAAGTTTTGACCAACCAATATTGAATCATTCTCGATAAGGGCTATCGAATCGTTCGTTGAGAGCTACTGTTAATTTTTTTGAGCTGTTACTGAATTGTCCTCGAAGTGCAATTAAAGTTTAGACGAGCCGCTACTGAATCGATCTCAAGCTGCTACTTAAGTTTTTTCAAGTAGTTTTCGTATTATTTTCTAATTTTTTGGTATTTATATTGTAGTTATTGAAGAAGCTAATTAACCTTTTTCAAAATTGTTACTGAATTTTGAAAGATCTGATAGTCCTTTTTCAGTATCAATGTTCATTCTTTGTCAAGTAGTAATGAGCATTTTTTTCAGTAGCAGTGTCACCGGTGTGCATTTTTTTACGAGTAACAACGTGCATTCTTTTTTAGTAGCAGTATCCATATTGAAGTTTGTCGAGTAGAAATGTGCATTATTTTTAGTAACAATATGTGGAGTTTTGTCGAGTAGCAGTGTGTATTCTTTTTCAGTAACATTGTACGTATATGAATTTTATATTTTCATTTTTTTTGAACAGGTTGTTTGCATTTAGTATCAACTCATTCAACTTTGTTATTTGAAAAAATTACTTCAGTATTAGCCTCGATATAACTTCAATATCAGTCTCAATATAACTTCAGTAGCAGTTCCAATACAAATTCACAATTTTGTTTTAAATAAATTTAATAAAAGTTCCAATTCAATTTCAGTAGCAGTTTCGATATAGCAATTTTGATACAAATTAAGTTATAGTTCTTATACAAAAAAATTTGAAATTTTTTTCGTAGCACTTCGGTTCTTTACATTCAATATCAGTTGCACTTCGGTTCCTATCACAAATTTTGAGTAGCAGAAAATAAAAAAATGGTATAAGGTACTTTGAATAATAATACAATAAAAATTTTAAATGAAAGAAAACACGAGGAAAAAAAGAAAGAAAACATAATAGTTGTCCTCAAACCGAAAATGGAATAACTGTCCTCGAAAATGCAGTAGCGGTTCTCAAAAATGCAGTAGCAGTCCAAAAAAATGTAGTAGCAATCATCGATTCGAATATACAATATCAAACTCAAAACTGAAAATGGGGTAGCCCTTTCTAGAACATAGTAGAAGTTCTTAATCAAAAATGCTGTTAGCCCCCAACATAATAATAATCGTAAAAACACGAAATGACATCAGAAATAGATATAGGAAAATCTATTGAAATGATCATTGATCTTTGTCACATTTGACATTTTAATCACTCTACTTTCTGAAAAATATCATTTTGATCACTCAAAATTAAATCTGTCTTTCACTTTAGTCACTCTGTCCATTTTAAAAAGTAATAATGGACCTGCACAACACACCATGCTTTATTTTGGGGATAATTTGGTCATTTGCCATGCAATTTCACTTCAATTTTTTTAAGTCTCTGCATCTCGTTTTTTCCCTTCTGTATCTTTTTGGTTGTTGTGAATTGTTGATCCGATTCAATTGGACCTCAAACGGAGACATTGAGGCGGGTTCGGTATCTACAGCACAATCGGAGCCACGCGGCGGCGGTTGAGGTTGGGATAGCTGGGACGACGACAGGTTCAGATCATGGATATGAGGCAAAATCAATCACCGACGATGTCAGAGGCGGGTACGGCGGTGGAGCAGTGCCTCCGTCGAGGTCGAGAGCGACAGTGGATATCTAAAGATTTTGTAACTAGTCATTGTATTATTCACAAAGAAACGACTCAGTATTACATGCCTTTATATAAGCTACATTGAGGACCCTAGTTGGGTTGTACAAGGAAAGCTATTACAGCAGTAAAGACAATGATACAAAACTAATTACTGGCTTCAATACTTCCCCTCAAGTTAGAGTGTATATTGATGACACCTAACTTGTCAAGAAGTAATCCAAACTGCATCGAACTCAACGGTTTAGTGAACATATCTGCAGGTTGGTCCTTAGTTCAAATATGCACAGCCTTCACTACTTCTCTCTGAATCTTTTCACGTACGACATGACAATCTATCTCGATATATTTCATACGTTCATGAAAGACTGGATTATTAGCTATGTAAATGGATGCTTGATTGTCATAAAACAGTCTAGTATGAGCTAATTGTCGAACATGAAGGTCATGTAAAATGTTTCTAAGCCAAGTTACCTCACAACATGTAGAGGCCATAGAGCGATATTCTGTTTCTGCACTTAAACGAGAAATCGTTCCTTGCTTCTTGGTTCTCCACGATATAGGTGCTTGACTAAGTATAATACAATAACCAGTGATGGAACGTCTAGTATCCTTGCATCGTGCCCAGTTAGCATCACAAAAGGCTGTTAACTCAAGGTTACCTGATGAGGGCAAGAGGATTCCTTGACTGGGGCTATACTTGATGTAACGCAACACTTGATGGACAACATCTAAATATGGCTGCCGTGGTTGATTCATAAACTGACTGAGGATCTGTACTACATATGCTAAATATGGTCGTGTAATTGTTAAATAGATTAAACGACCCACAAGCCTTCGTTACTATGATGGATTTGTCAACAATTCACCATTAGCTTGCGTAAGAGAAATATTCTGATCAACAGGAAACTTACAAGGTTTAGAGCCAAGATATCCTGCATCTTCAAGGACTTCAAGTGCATACTTGCGTTGACAAAGTACAATTCCCTTCTTGGATCTCGCCACCTCAATGCCTAGGAAATATGTCGACGTTCCTAGATCCTTTAGTTTAAATTTGCTCGAGAGGAACCTCTTGCCTCAATGTCTTCAAGACAATTACCAGCCAATATCACATCATCTACATAGACTAGCAAAGTAGTGAATTTTCCGGATTGAACACGAACAAATAAGGAATAATCGGCCCAACATTGTACAAAACTGGTAGACTTAAGAGCACTAGAAAGCTTGATGAGCTATTGTCGTGAAGCCTGCTTCAACCCGTACAAATTCTTGTGTAACTTGCATACCCTTGTCTCCCCCTTTCGTCTGAAACTAGGAGGAATAGTCATGTATACTTCTTCAGTAAGATCTTCGTTCAAGAACGCATTGTTCACATCAAGTTGATGTAGATGCCATCCCTTAAGAGAGGCAAGACTAAGAAATACACGAATGGATGTTAGCTTTGCTACTGATGCAAAAGTTTCCCTGCAATCGATACCTTCCACCTGACTATAGCCCTTGGCAACAAGACGTGCTTTGTACCTTTCAAATATACCATCAGGATTCAACTTGAGCTTGTAAATCCATTTACAACTAATTGGTCATTTGTTAGGTGGAAAACGGACGAGACTCCATGTCTTATTGTGTAGTAATGCCAGAATCTCAGTTTGCATGGCTTTGCGCCAGTCCGGAACCTATATTGCCTGTGAGTAAGAAGTTGGCTCTTTGTGGAGGGTGAGTTGTGTAACAAAATCATGGTGAGAAGGTGATAATTTTTCATAAGACAAGACATGAGCAAGGGAATGAGATGTACCTGATGTCGATTTGGATGGTGGGGCAGAGCGAGAAGGAAGTACTGCCTCCATGTGAAAATCACACAAGTAACTTAGAGCATGAGTAACTCTGGAAGAGCGACGAGGAGGTGTTGACACATTGTTATCGGCATAAGGATGAGATTCGATATGTGCTGCAGGAACAGACTCTATATTGTGGGGGGGGGGGGGGGAGAGAGAGAGAGAGAATGGACTCGATAGGTATAAAGTTTGGAGCAGATTCGATAGAAGTTGGTGGAAAGGTTTCTGGTGTGTGTGTGTGTAGGAATAGAAGATGATGTAGGCGGAAGCGGATTAACATTGAAGCCCAAAGAAACTCTATCAACTAAACCCGAGGTTTGTGAACTGTCCCAAACACGAGACACCTCAGAATTTATCGGCGAAACCTGATTTGGAGGGATCCTATTATGAGGTCATGGAATGGCATAATCTGTCCATTCCTAATCATCATCAAACTGAACCAAAATACACAATCACCATAGTTTTAAAAAGAAAAACCAAATCACACGCTCTGTTAGTCAAAATATAAACATTAACTGCTATTACAAATCACACATATTCTGATGCAACTATAAATCATATTTTGCCACTGCGAACAAAATACAAATCTCAGGAACAAGAGAAGCCTCACATGGTGAAAAACTCAATGAAAGCTTCCTGGTGGTTTTGCAATTGAAAAATGAGCACAATTCAATAGAAAATAACAAACAAAAAAACACAAATATACGTCCAAAATCTTTCAAAAAATTCACAAACTTCACAAAAATTCACAATAATAGACGAATATGCTCAAATCGAACTTTCTAATAATAAAAAAACAAAGCGAAAGCAAGTTACTACTAGTGAACATCGGGAGAGGAGGGTGTTGTTGGGAGGAGTGGCACAACCAAGCAAGATTGCAGTGGCCTGAGGCAAGCCACTGCTATGTACTAAGCGGCGTTCGATCTCGAACCCGAGGCTATAAATCCATCTGTGTTCGCCGGCGAGAGGGGTTGTTGTAGCAATGATTGGAGTGCAAGGACGACGCGGAGGATGGCGAGCATGGGCTCGTTAGACGTACTAAGGAAGATACCGAAGATGAGAGCGTGGGGTCGACAAAGTGCGACACCAGATCTGGGTAGCCGCAAGGGCGAGCCGCCACAAAGATTTGGGGTCGGGAGGTGTCGTATTGCTACTGTGTTGCTAGAGAGAGAGTGTGTGATTATATTGTTTTCAGCTTGATTTTATCTATAAATACAAGGGTAAATTTATCCTTTCCTTATGTTTAAAGGGTTGGGCCAGTGATGCTACGTTTTGGACTTCAAGTCTGGGTCCTTAGTTGTTTAAATAATGTGGTAGTTGAGTTATTAGTATCATAGATATTTCCCTTGTTTTTGACTGTTTTTTCCTATTTAAATATAAGTGAAATTTGCATCGAGAGTGTCTGAATTGTTCTGTGTCTATCAAGCTAGTACCCGTAGTTTCAAAGTGATCAATGTAGTACCTAAATCATATTTTCACTATATTTGTAGTACCTCTGTCAAATTTTCGTCAACCAAATGTTAAGTTGATGACATGGCTGGCACTTGACGATAAAAGGGTAAAATTGTCATTTCACAAAGGAAACAAAACTTTAGACTTCTGTGGTGTGGCCTTTCATATCTGATCAAACCATCTCATCTCTGACTCGTATTTGGCGTACTTCGGGATCATGCTGATTCTTGGCACCTTCGAGGCATCCAGCACCGCCGGAGATCATCTCCATCCAGTTCATTCCGATCTGGATGTCGACGAAGTCGTGGAGCAAAGAAGGACTCGTTATGGAGTAATGTTATATGTAAAGTCCACTTTGTGGGATGATGAGATTTCTAGAAATCTCAAGAAGAAAGAAGAAACTAGAAGAAATGAGAAGAAGTCAGGTCGGTGGTGAAGCAAGAAATATTCAGAGCCATCTAGAGATGGTTAGGTCGGTAGGGAGTAGAAGCTTCAAGAATAAAAGATTGTATAATTGAGTCGGTGATTTCCACTATATATAGTGGAGCTTGGTTCCCCCCGGGGATGTAACAACCAAGTGCCTCACAACCAAGCCTCACGTAGATCACTTCCTCTTATAGTTAGAAAACTCCTCTAGGTAACTCCTCTAATAGTAAAGAGAGTGGAAGTGTTTATAGAGAGAGTTGTATAATAGAGAGAGAAGTGTCATGACTCTTTGTAATATCCTTATTCTTCTAGTGAAATCCTCCTACTTGCCCGTGGTTTTTGCCCGATTCTTTTTGGGGTTTTCCACGTAAATCCTTGTGTCTCCTCTTTTACATTTTCATTCCGTATTTTGATTAAGTATTAACTTCCTCGCTTAGCTCCTAATAGTGGTATCAGAGCACTGGTTGTGCGATCATATTGAGAGCTGGTTCTAGAGGAAAGTCATTCAATTCGAGATGATGACAAAGTTTGATATCAAGAACTTTAACTGGACTAACTTCTCGTTATGGAAAATGAAGATGAGAACACTATTGCGGAAGGACTATTGCTTAGCTACAATTGAGGCAAGGCCCGCAGACTTTACGGACGATGCAAAGTGGAACGAGATGGACGCCCTCACTATGGCGAATCTTCACCTTGCATTAGCTGATGGAGTGTTATCTAGCATGGAGGAGAAGAAGACCGCAAAGGAGATATGGGATACGCTTACTAAGCTGTACAAGGTGAAGTCGCTGCACGACAAGATTTTCTTGAAGAGAAGGCTTTACACTCTTCGTATGGCAGAGCCTACATCAGTGACCGAGCACATCAACACATTGAATACTCTATTTTCACAGCTCACAAATATGGGGCAGAAAATAGATTCAAGTGAACGAGAAGAAATTCTACTCCAGAGTTTACCCGACTCGTATGATCAGCTCATCATCAATTTGACGAACATCTTCACGGACCACCTAGTCTTTGATGAAGTTGCAGCTGTTATATTAGAAGTAGAGAGCATGCGCAGAAACAAGGAAGACATGTAGGTGAGTTTGCAGCAAGCAAAAGCTTTGATGGTGAGAGGAAGATCAACAAAGCGTGGCTAAAGTGGGAGCCAAGGTCACGGTAGATCGAAGTCGAGGCCGCAAAAGAATTTCAGGTGCTATCAATGTGGCAAGAAAGGACATGTCAAAAGAGACTGTCGACATCTGAAGAAGAGTGAAAACTATGAGTCATCAAATGCTCAAGGAAATGTGGTAAGTATCTCTGATGACGCTCAAATTTTATATAGCGAGGCAACAACTTTTGAAGGTAGGAGAAAATTTGTCGATGTCTGGCGTATAGACTCGGGGGCAACATGGCACATGACTCCTCAGAGAGATTGGTTCCATCAGTATGAACCCATCTCTGGTGGATCAATGTACATGGGAGATGACCATGCCTTGGAGATTGTTGGTATAGGTACCGTCAAAATAAAAATGTTTGATGGTATAGTTTGCAGTATTCCGGAGGTACGACACGTGAAAGGCCTGAAGAAAAATCTATTATCCTTGGGACAGTTAGATGGCAGCGGGTATAAGATGCATAGTCAAGATGGGATCATGAAGGCTACAAAAGTTGTACTTATGGTTATGAAGGCGAAGAAGATCGGGGCAAATCTATGGATGCTTCAAGGATAGACATATCAGGAAGCCGACGCATGTACTACTGCAGCCAACAATGGAGAAGAATCGACAATGATGTGGCATCTTAAACTTGGTCACATGTCAGAACGAGGTTTGAAGATTCTCTCTGATTGGACGCTACTTCCAGGGCTCAAGCAGGTAAATTTACCTTTTTGGAGCATTGTGTTACAAGCAATCTAAGTAGATTGAAGTTTGATAGGTCGGTCTCTAGAAGCAAATGCATCCTAGACTTGCTACATTTCGATGTTTGGGAGTCACCGGTTGTGTCCCTAGGAGGTGCAAAGTACCCTGTGTCCTTTATTGATGATTACTCTAGGAGATGCTGGGTGTACCCGATCAAGAATAAGTTTGATGTATTTTCGGTATTCAAGGCCTTCAAAGCAGAGGTGGAGCTTGAATCTGGAAAGAAGATCAAGTGCATGAGGACTGACAATAGGACAAAGTACATGGACGGCGAGTTTCTTGCATTCTGCAGGCAATAAGGTATCAAGAGACAGTTCATAACCACGTACACTCCTCAGCAAAATGGAGTTGCGGAGCGGATGAACAGAACTCTTGTAGCAAATATAAGAGCCATGTTAAGGACTGCGGGACTACCCAATTCATTCTAGGCAGAAGCAGCCAAGGCCGCTTGTCACGTGGTAAATCGATCCCTATCAACAACAATTGAGCTTAAAACACCGATGGAAATGTGGACTGGTAAGCCCGCTAACTACTCTGATCTACATTCATTTGGATGTCTTGCGTATGTAATATACACCGTCCTGGAAAGGAAGAAGAAAAAGTTAGATCATAAACCCGGAGGTGTATATTCTTGAGGAATCCTGAAGGAGTAAAGGGGTATCGCCTATGGGATCCCACTGCCCGCAAGGTTATTGTTAGCAGGGATGGGATCTTTAAAGAAGATCAACTACTATAAGAAGGTCGTGATGATAGAAACCCGAGAGATAAGACTACAACCATATGAGTCGAAAGTAACCCGAATGAGGAGAATTCAAGTTCTTCTGAAGCAGTACCCGAGCACGAGGATCAAGAACCATCTGAGATGGAGGACCAAGAAGTTCGTAGGTCGACCCTTGCGAGGAAGCCACCAGCCTGGCAGTTGGAATATGTTACAAAGAGCAATGTTGCATACTGTCTTCTAACGGAGGATGGAGAGCCGTTGACTTTCCATGAAGCCACAAGCAGTTCATATGCAGCTCTATCGATGACAGCAATGCAAAAAGAAATTGAAGCTCTACATAAAAATAAGACATGAAATCTTGTTCCTCTACCACAAGGATGGAAAACCATTGGTAACAAATGGGTCTATAAGATCAAGCAAAATGGCAATTATAGGAAAGATAACAGAATCCACAAAGTGGCTTTAAGTGAGAGAATGTTATATGTAAAGTCCACTGTGTGGGCTGATGAGATCTCTAGAAATCTCAAGAAGAAAGAAGAAACTTCAAGAAAGATGAGGAGAGTCGGTGAAGAAAGAAGGAACTAAAAGAAATGAGAAGAAGTGAGGTCGGTGGTGAAGCAAGAAAGGTTTAGAGCCATCTAGAGATGGTTAGGTTGGTGGGGAGTAGAAGCTTCAAGAATAAAAGCTTGTATAATTGAGTCGGTGATTTCCTCTATATATAGAGGAGCTTGGTTTCCCCCGGGGATGTAACAACCAAGTGCATCCCAACGAAGCCTCACATAGATCACCTCCTCTTATTGTTAGAAAACTCCTCTAATGGTAGAGAGAGTTGTAGTGTTTGTAGAGAGAGTTGTATATTAGAGAGAGAAATGTCATCACTCTTTGTAATCTCCTTATTCTTCTAATGAAATCCTCCTACTTGCCCGTGGTTTTTGCCCGATTCTTTTAGGGTTTTCCACGTAAATTCTTGTGTCTCCTCTTTTACATTTTCATTCCATATTTCGATTAAGTATTAACTTCCTCGCGTAGCTTCTAACAGTAGACCAGGACGTCTGGCTTATTCGCTCCGGTCGGGTTGAACTGGAGAGGAACAACGGCATGGAGCGGGCTCACCGGTGTTGGGATCGACCTTCGGATGCGCCGTCATGCTCATGAAAATCTCGTCATCGAAGTCGTTGCGTCTAAGAGTCTCGACATTGGCACATTTCTATTCGATATCACGCGCACGACGTAGGGGGGGTCTGATTCACCGAGTGCGTAGAGGATAGCACGCCTCGTGTGGCGGAGGCAGTAAGATCGTTGAAGCTAGAGAAGACATTGGGGAGGAGAGGCGAGACAGCGTCCCGCTCGACGATGTACTTGTAGGTCTTGACGTAGCGGCTGCAGAGGACGACACGCCCAATAGAGATGGTAATGGCGTGGAGCATGTCGTTGCCGTTAAAGAGGTGGTAGGGCCTGCATGGATGGTACTGAGGGTTTGGGCCATTGCAAATCTAAGCGTCATTTAGGCACGACGACAAGGAGCCGAAAATTACCTCGCAGTCAGTCGGTGGGTGGTCGTCGACCAGAACGAAGTTGGTCAAGAGAACGTGCCTCAGGTCGACGAAACTTGCAGTAGCAAGTCTTATAGATAGTTTAAAATATAAGGGGTAAAGTTGTCATTTCATATCAATAACTCATTTTCCGTCGAGCCACGCCATCAACTTAACGCTTTACTGACCGGAAAATCGATGGAGGTATTACAAATATAGCGAAAATGCGATATAGGTAGTACATTAATCACTTTGTAACTATATGTACTAACTTGTGGGCACAGAACAGTTGAGACATTATTAGCGCAATGGATTTTGATTGGGTCTAAAGTCATTTGGACCCCAATGTCTAAATTCATCTCATTTTTACCAATTTTAATTCGTGATTTCAAATTTTGAGATCACTCATTCTATAGATTATTGGTTGAAAATCAACTCTACCAAAAATGAATCACAATGGAGATCAAATAGGTATTCGATCTTGCAAAACAAATGAACGGTTATGGTGAATTTTAGCATTACAATAACAACCGTTCATTTGTTTTGCAAAATCGGATACCCAAATGATCTTTATTTTGATTCATTTTTGATAGAATTGATCTTCAATTAATAATCTATGGAATGAGTGGTCTCAAATTTAAAATCACAAATTAAAATTAGTAAAAATAAAATAACTTTAAACCTTGGAGTCCAAATAACTTTGAAACTCCTAGCACAATTTTCTCTAAATATAATATCTAGCACACACGTACAAGGTATTAAATAATGTACCTACCGGTATTCAATACCATCTTATCTGATCAACCAACCTTTGCCAAAATTTATTTTTGTCAACTAGTTGATTTTCGATCTTTGACCTCATATTAATTGGGATCGGAGATTCAGAGGTCATGACCGCATGAGGTGCCACTAGTAGATCATGTTGTTAAATATATACGTACATATATACATATATATATATACTACAATATTATACGAGTATGGGGCAGCACTACTATTTCGGCTGAGGTTCCGATTCAATCTTCTTCTTCCTCGTTTGCTAGTCAGTAATGGCAGAAGCCAAGAGATATTGTGAACAAAGGGAAAATGGAGGGAGATGGATGAGGATCGAGAGCAGTTGAACAACTTGTGAAGGTTGACTACTCAATTACGAATCCCTGCTATTGTAAACTAAATCCATCCAGCTGCCTACAATAATATAGAAAATAATAAGATCATGTATATGAATATAATATGGTCCTGTATTCCCTTGTGCAGCCTATAGATGCTGCCTGAATCTTGAAGATTGATATTCATTTTGACCTCCGGGGCGTGCCTTCAAAGTTGATGTCTACCATATCCATCTTCTCCCTTGTTTCACAAGTCTGCAATTACTTTTTCTGGTTCCCACCGATCAAATCTCTACACATACGTCTGATTCTGGTTAAAAATAGAGTTACATTTTCACTTACAACGTTATAAAATAAGCTCACAATAAGATTAAGTTTTGTAAATATACAATTTAGATCGGCATTATTTTGTACTCAACTGTAGCAAGAGATCATACTGTGACTCTGTGAGTAAATTTGGGGGTTTCATAATAATATTCATCCCTTCGTTGAGTTCAGATAAAAGAGAGAAAATTAGATGAAAACACAGTGTTCATTGGATGTGGTGGTCAGGAGGTGAATATCAAAGAACTCAATTGTACAATTAGACTAGGCAGGCCTATCATTTTCTCGAATGGGCTTTGGAGAATCAATTGGGCCCATAATAAACACCCCGCTCAGAACCAATCCACGAGGGTATGTTAATGTGTTAGAAACAAAAGATTATAAGGACGTAGGGAGCGTCTATTCTTATCTTCCAAATTATTACTTGTACCTCACCTATTAATTACATCTCCAACTCACTTTTTTAAATACTTACAATGTTAAGCACACCTCTTTAATTTTACTTGAATGCCCTTAATTTGTAACTCTATTTAGTACAGTAATTGAAATAAAATTTCCACACGGGTCATATATCTAGATATATGGAAGTTTTGATCTATATGTTTAATGAGTTTCATTTAGGTTTTCCACCCTCACATGATCGAAAAACAAGGTTTGCACAAGAAAAAATGTGCTTTATACCCTTCCGTTCGATACTGTTCTAGGTCCTTTTTCTATCCTTAAATCCAACATTTATTTTTTCTTTTTTGATACATAATCTAAACAGTTAGTTGAAGAGCCTATAAAATATATAGCTAAATAAAAATTACTTCAAAAAGACAAGAAAAAACTCATGAGAGTTTTGTTTCGCTTGCATATCTCATAGGATGACTAACATCAATGATAAATTGAAAAGTTCTACAATAGTACCAACTAAACATGATAGATATAAGATAAGATGAGTTTTCTTCAGAGCAGAAGAGAAGATGAGTTGGGAAGTAAAGCAAAATTGAAAAAGAAAACAATTGTGTAGGGTTTTTTCTTTCGTTGTTTTTTTTCTTTCTAATTTTAGGTCCTTTATAGTTTTCTTATAAGGGTTGAAAAAATTAACTTATAATAGAAAAAATAAAGAGATGAAAATAAGATCATGAAGGTGTGAAAATACAGCGAAAAAGAGTTGGGCACATGTAAGCGTTCCAAAATCGAATCGAATTCGAATTCGAATTCACCACATATATCTCTCCTGGCATCGAGTCCGCGCAGCCGCCATTCTCTAGTTAATATGCGGTTGTAGAGAGTTTTGTTAGGTAGGACCAGCCTCTCTGTTGCGTTGTTTAAAACTCCAAACTGGGTACACCTGGTCTCAATCCTTTTCTTCGTCGTCAATTTCAAATGACCGATACCAAAACCACCTCAACGCAACAATCTCATCAGGTACGATTTTCCTCACACGTTTTCATCCTAAGAATCTTTCCCTGTTTAATTTTGATAAATTCTTATTGATACATGATAGAAACTATTGTTGGGGGTTTGATTTGTGATAAGAGTTTCCAACAAGGTAGATTAATTGGGTAATTTTTTTTCAAACAATTTAAATTTTGATAGAAAGAGCAGAGGGAGAGATTGGAACAATGCCGCGTCACACAGACAAATCAAAGCAGCATCACGACGAAACTCACGGCTTGCGTAAAGATATAGATGAAAACACACCATTGGATGAAGTTAAAGCACCAAATGTGTTTGAGCGAGCAAAAGAGGAGTTTGAGGCCATCGTTGAGGCAATTCATCCAAAGAAAGAATCTGATCATCCAACTCTGCAAGTGAAAAAGCACGAGTCCAAATCAGGTGTATGAATTTATCACATACTTTCAGTTTGCTTAGGAAATGTGGTTAGGAACTTGGTTTATACAAGCTTGTTAATAATTCTGAATAATAGGTTTTATGTATGCAGAAAATCAGGGCAAGTCGCCTAGATTTATAGACTATGCCAAGGGAAAGATCGACACACTGTTTCACCATGAAAAGTCGCCAAAGCTGCACGATAAAGAAACTCACGGAACCAGTGAGGACATCGACAAGACTACCCCAATCGATCATGTCAAGGCTCCAAATGTTTTTGAAAGAGCAAAAGAAGAAATTGAAGCCATTGTCCAGACGATCCATCCGAAGAAAGAGGAGAGGATGCAGTCTCCTCACCCAAGAAGAAAGAAGGCGGATTAGGGGTGTCAATCGGAAAAGGGTTTGAGAAAATGTGCTCTCTTCACAGCAAGAACAACAAAGACTAGTCCCTCAAGTTCGGTAAGCCTGTAAGGCTGTAACATACTGTATCTTACTCATTGTTATTGATGTTTCCATTACTCAGTTACTGATTTACTCAATGAAATGAATATGAATACTATGCCTCCCACATGGGGGGACTTGGAAATAGACTTCTTTTGGCCCTGAATGCCTGATAACAACATTTGTAGTTAATCTAACCCAGAATTTCAGAACATACATCTTCTTTTACTTCTATCCAGACTTCAACAGTTGCCTTTTTTGTGTATGCTAGAGCCAGACTACTTTCGAACTCCTCATTAAACTAGAGCAAGAAAACAAAATGACACGGTATGTGGATCCTTGCCTAGCTTAAGTGAGAAGAAACATCAAACCGGGTGGTCACGATGATTACCACTTGAAGCTCTTCAACAGATTTCAAAGACTTCAACCATAAGACCATGCTTGTTTTTTGGAGTCCAAACACAAATACACTTTTTGAGACCTCAAACTAGTGGTCGTGAATCTGTGAGGTGTGATATGATCATATTCGTTGCCTTTTTGAGTGATTGAATCTTTTGTTTTCATTCATCGTCAGCCATTTTCTCTCGGCTAATGTGATGTGATCATCTGATTCATCCAATTCCCCTCAAATCCACGGTGCTTTCCTCTCCCGTATTTAACCAGCCATTGCTTTCACATTCCTCTGCCACCTAAATATACCTAGATTTCCCAGTTCAAGATCAACAATGGAATTTGCAATGGAATGTACCAAACCTTGTGTTTCAGATTCTACTACCGATGTCTTTAGCAGTGGCATATCCTGTATAGCTCAGCAACACTCTCCCTTCCCTTCTTCACTTCCTCCTGATATCACATCCCTCGACCGTCTCTCCAACAACCTCGGATCGATACTTGACTCATCAGACTTCAACTTCTTCTCTGACGCCAAAATTGCCACCACAAATGGCAGTCCCCGTCCACCGCTGCATCCTCGCCGCGAGGAGCTCGTTTATAGAAGTCGTGCTCGGCCAAAGAAGGCAGTAGTAATTCTAATAGGTACGAGTTGAGGAGTTGGCCAAGGAGTACGAAGTCGGATATGACTCGCTCCTCGCTGTTTTGGGGTATTTATACAGTGGCAAGCTCAAGTTTTTGCCAAAAGGCGTTTGTGTAGATGATGCATGCCCTCATGTCGCTTGTCGTCCTGTCGTGGATTTCATGGTGGAGGTTCTTTATGCTTCTTCAACTTTTCAAATCTCGGAGTTGGTCACTCTCTACCAGGTAAAAAACTGGCGGGAAATTGTAATTTTGTGTTGCTTTCAGTTCCTAGTTCATAGATATGCTTAATATTCATAAAGAAGTTGTCTATATGTTACTGATGCAGAGACTGGACATTCTCGAGAAAATGGCTATAGACGACGTGCTGGCGGTTCTTTATGTTGTGAATATTTGTGGCAAGGTTTGTGAGTGACTGGTGGAGAGATGTATTGAGATGATAGTGAAGTCTACTATTGACATATTGTCACTCTTGAGAAAGCACTGCCTCAACAATCTGTGAAGCGAATCACGGATTTGAGACTAGCACTTGGCTTGGATAAGTCTAAGAGTAGCAATGCAGCTAGTAATATTCCGGATAAGCACACGAGAAGAATATACCGTGCTTTGGATTCAGATGACGTTGAGTTGGTTAGAATGCTGTTGAAGGAGGGGCATACCAATCTTGACGATGCGTATGCACTTCACTATGCTGTGGCCTACTGTGATGCAAAGACCACGGCAGAGACGCTTGACCTTGGATTCGCGATTGTGAACTGTAGGAATCCAAGGGGACTCACTGTGCTGCACGTCGCGGCGACCAGGAAGGAGCCTAAGATCATAGTGTCATTTCTTACTAAGGGTGCTCGCCCCTCGGATCTTACTTTAGATGGCAGGAAAGCACTTCAGATCACTAAGCGTCTCACCAGAGCTGCTGATTATTTCAAGTCAAATGATGAGGGCAAGTCCTCTTCTTCAATGATCGCTTGTGCATAGAGATATTAGAGCAAGCAGAAAGAAGGGATCCATTGCTTGGAGAGGCTTCTCACTCGCTTGCTATGGCTGGCGACGATCTGGGTATGAAATTTCTGTACCCTGAGAACAGAGGAAATTCTTCAGATATCATTCGTTTTTATTACACTGCCTACAGTTGAACTCAGCTTATGAATTAGGATCATGTCATTCTCTGATCATTTACTGTACGTGTCAGTTGGACTAGCGAGGTACTTGTTCCCCATGGAAGCAAAGGTGGTAATGGATATTACTTAACTTGATGAAACTGCAGCATTTCCAGGAGCCTGCCTTGATCCAAAGAAACTCTCCAGCTCGCAGAGAACGACTGTGGATTTGAACGAGGCACCCTTCAAGATTAAGGAAGAACATCTTGCTAGACTAAGTGCACTATGCCGAGCGGGTAAGGATTCAGTGCCTTATTGATCCTTCTTCACATTTGTACTATTCAGTTTGTGATCTTAATAGTTTTCTGCTTGTTGACGTGAACAGTGGAGGTTGGAAAACGCTTCTTCCCTCGTTGTTCAGAAGATCATGGACTGCGACGACATGTCACAGCTTACATACACCGGGGATGACACTCCAGAGATACGGCTCTCCAAGAGGAAAAGGTGCCTGGAAATTCAAGAAGTACCAAGAAGAGCATTCGATGAGGACAAACAAGAATTTTGATCGTTCTGGAATATCATCTTCCTCATCTTCTACATCAGTACGTGTAGTGAAGCTTAAGCTCACGGGCAAGGAGTAACATCTGGTACAAACTTGTAAGGTTCTTCAAGATCTCTAGATCATAATTTTGCATTACATAGGATCATAAAAAGAAATGGAATTTGAGATGTTGTATCCTGACATTTATGTATGCAATCCTTTTTCCTCGTCATTTTATGGCTTTATGCCGCAGATTAGACGTTATATAGCTCAAAACTCGTATTCTTATGAATTGAAGCAGAAGTGGAAGATGATACAATTTACATTATAGAGTTGAGAGCTCAAGGAAGAGGGTTTTACAATCTAGGCCTCAAGGGATATACAAACACAAGTGTAAAAGAAGTGCAGTGAAAGTAGATTAAAGTATGCTACAGCACTCAACAGTTCAAATATGGGTTCTTGCTTCACCTGAATTCCCCAATGGTAGTATCTTTTCATTTCTCAGATCCTCAAAACTGAAGAACAATCTGAAAACGCACAAGAGTCTAACCATGCAGTCATCTTGAAGAGAATAATGGATCATATATATCTCTGAAATCAAGGCATTGAACCAACACAACCAGCTTGCTCCACCAAGCAATTACTAACATATCCACTCCAATCACATGGCTTGACGTTCAAATCCACTAACTCGTGTGGCTCGGTAATCAAATCCTCCAATTCCTGGTAAAAGTTGGAGTCATTGACTGCAAACTCATTGTCGAAAACTGAATTCTCTTGGAGCAATTTGTCGGACATATTATCATAAACAGAGAGCACATCTGCCTCTGGCTTCTGATTACATGACTTATCAAGCACTGAAGCTGATAATGAGGTTACTTCCAGTTGAGGAACCACTTCCTCTGGCAACTGCTCATCAAAAACTTGAACTCGCGTTCCACAATCACCCGAATTCTCAAAACCTTGGGCTGAAAGTAACCTCCTTCTCTTCCCCAAATCACCCCCATCAAGCATTCTCTTGTGCATTATCCGCTGTACGAAGTTGCAATTCTTTGTAACCTTGGTCAGGAAAAGCATCATCCTCTGCTGCTTACACTCGGAACTGCAAATCTGCTCGTTGACAGCAGTGAGCTGATGTTGTGAGTACTTCTGCTGCTGTTTGAGATTCAAGATTTCAAATTTAAGCACATCCTGGTCCTTCTTCAGGGTTTCTAGTTGCTCTTCCAACCTGGCTTTTTTGGTTGAGTTAGCAGAGACTGTGCTTCCTTGTTGCTGCTTTCTGTACCTGCTTCTTTTCTTGATGCTTTTCAACAAGTGCTTCTTCCCTCCTTGAAATCCTTCATTTGCAAACTCCCACCTATCTGGATCAATCTTCTTGAAGCCCTGAATTTAAAACCAATACAATCACATAAATTAAAGCAAAAAAAATCTCGGCCCAAGTGAAACTGATCGATACTATATACGTCTCATGCATGTGATTATGTGAATCAAACTCAAAATGTACAGTCGGAATTATAGTGTCATTAGTACGTGTGATAGTGTGACTATATAAGTATATGTTAATATGTGATATATAGTTATGAAACTAAACTAGGAAGAGAAATTTGGAAACTTTACGAATTAAAGATCGAGTGAGTATTCACATAAGTGTTGAGCTGGCGGATGAAGCTTGAGAAATTGCTGTGCTTGAAGTAGTTTGGCAAAAGGGTCTTGGAGAACTCATGGGGGTCCCAAACTACGAAGCTCTGACGAGCTTCGCTCCAGGACACAATCGGGTCAGTTTCCGGGTCATCCACAATCTGAAAGGTCTTATTGAGAAATGGTGGCGGCCCCGTTTCGAGTAAACACTCCATGGGCTTGGGCAAAACCAAGGACGAAGACGAAGGCGAAGAATATGATCCGCCATCAGTAGTAGTGTTAATATTATTATAATTACGACTACCACTATTGATGAAGCAATCTATGCCTTCATATTCATCATCCATCAAATAATCCATTCTCTCCTCTTTGATATTTACTACATCTCGTTTCGCTTCGTCTTCTGTTGGCTTCGGTGAAGAGGTGGAAGAAGAAGAAGATGATGATGATGACGACGACCCGTCAGAGTTACTACCATCACCTTCGTAAGTAGTTGGCTCTTCCTTGACTTTGACTCCTCCTCCTTCTGATGAACCCCTTTTGGTGGTTGATGGACATGGTGAACGACAGTCACCACCACCGCCATAACCACCGTCAGAAAACACCATATTCTTTTATTTTTTCTGGTTTCTTTTCGAGTACTTGAAAGAGCAGCTAGCTAGCTAGGGGGTTTTGGGAGTGGCCCTAGTGATAGTGAAAGAGTAAGTAGAATGGCGGGTAGGAATGAAAATGGCAGAGTCGGAGGGAGACTCTCCCCTAATCCCCTATGTACTGTAAGTAGGTCAGTGACTGTGTGTATCCGTCTAGTGACTGTGTATCCGTCTAAGGAAAGAGTTGGGGGACAGACGACACGTTTACCACTTAGTCATGTACTATGTGTCACCAACTTATTTGTTTTATTCAAAACACTCTTGGCCTAACCTAATTTATCGATCAGTACGTGTTATCTATAATCTACCGCTGATAATTAATATTTTGTTTTTAATTTATAGCAAGATAGGATTTGGTAGTTCGTTGAACACAAACGTGCATGTTTGTTGATATACAAAAAATCATTAGAGCCATTATGTAAGAAGCTCAAATTGATGAGTCATCCATCCAAGACTATAACGCAAAATGTAACACGTCGTTCTTAATTACGCTTTAATCATGTAACTATATTCTTAGTATGACCCAAGTCGTACTTATAAAGTATTTTGGGCTTATGATCGTGGGTGTGGTGTAGAAAATAACGGAAATACACATCCGCGTCGTTGAGTTAAACAATCAATAATTTTGGTCTTAGGTCCGAAATTCATGCTCGGTGGTCTAACCTAAAGGCCAGTAGTAATTCGGGAACTAGCCCTCTTCAAAATCCAATGCCCAAAATCCATTTAAAGACCCATCTTGGAAACCTAACACCAGCCCAACAAACAAGCCCAATACCATTTAGTTAGTATCCGATTAAGGTAACCAAACCAGAACATTTCACGTTCAAAAATCCAACTACTCGGCCACTACAATGGAGGAAACGTTGGACAAGGCAGTGTACCTCCCTTTTCCTTTCCATGGCAGAGACAACCTGCAGCCTTGGGCGCCACAAAATGCCTCTTTGCTGGCATTGAGCCTTGCAGCTTGCTCTCATAAGGAACCTCGAGACTTGCAATTGTCCTCATCCAACTCTAGGAAACACTATTGTTGCCCTATCATAGCAGCATCTTTCTTCTTCCTTGAGATTCCCTGCAATGGAGAGAAACCCATAAAAATCTATAAAAAGGAGCAGCTGCCATGAATTCGAGAGGAGACAAAAACATCTCCACCATCACAAGCCAAGCATACAAACCTTTAAGCACAATCCCCATTCACTTCATCCAACCTTTCTTTCTCCAATCCAAAAACCCTAAATCCCCAAATTCCTAATTATTACAGTGTATTTCTAGCTCCCACACCATGCTCATGCCTTAATGCATTTTTCATGATTTGAATCACATATTTGAGTTGTTATCACTCTATTGATGATCAACTCAGCCTAATCTTCGCTTAATTCAAAAGAACCCTCTCACATTTTGGCGACTTCACTCTGGAGATTAGGTTGTGATTCAAACCATGGAAGTAGCTCACATTTTTGCACTTGCTGTTGTATTCTCATTGCAACAGGAAAAAACAAATATAGAAAATCATATAAAGTAAGAAGTGAGTCTTATACTAGAATCACAAGCAACTCTTAAATCATGGATGCAATCCAAATGAAGTCATGCTACATGCTTGATTTCCATTCTAACAAAAGCAGTAGGCAAGTCTTCAAACACTGCAACGTGCAACTCAATCCACAGCAGTTCAACAGCTCAGTCCACTGCAGTACAAGTGCCATTATAAGCTTCAAACTCTATTACAATACCAACTGTGCAACAACTCTAATTGCAGTACCAAATGCAGCATCTCTATCCACTATAGTCTAAATTGTAGTCTAAACTACAAACACTGCAACAACTAAATCTATTCATATTCAAGTTCCGGTTCAGTCTTCAATCTCTACTGCAAAGCTAACTGCATCAGCAGCTGAATCTACTGTTATTCAAGTTTAAGTCCAATCTTCAAACACTACATCAACTCAATATATCCATTGCAGTTCAATTTCTAGTTCAATATTCAAACTCCATTGCAGTAACAACTGCATTAGCAACTAAATATATCATTTCTTAAGTTCTATTCCATTCTCCAAAACTTTACAACAATTCATTCCTCGAAAGTTCAAGTTGCAGTTCAATCTTCAAATTTAATTACAATACAAACAACATCAATAACTCAATCCATCACTATTAAAGTTCCAGACCATTCTTCAAACCCCTGCAGCAGCTCAAGTCACTGCAGTTCATGCTCTGGTTTAATCTTCAGACTATATTGGAATACCAAACTACATCACCAACTCAATCTAACAAACTACTCAATCCACTACAATCCAAGTCCACTCTACACACACTGTAGCAACTTGATCTTCCACAGTTTTAATTCTAGTTCAACCTTCAAATTTTATTACAGTACCAACTACAACATCCGCAATTACAATACCAACAGTTGCACCTCTATCCAGCAACATGTTCGTAACGCAACCATCTTATGAAAATCATGCATCATTAAGACCAATTATATGTTACTCACGCTTGTACTCATGCCAAACACTTGGGGCTAATTGGATGATATTTATTTCAAGGAAATTGTCATTAGACCAACATATTTCAATTCTGAATTTCATGCATTAATGTTCTTATTTTGAACCTCATCAACAAATTTTTTTGCAGTACCTCAATCCAGTGCAATTTAAGTTTTATCCAATCTCCAAATTATAATATAGTATCAACTGCAGTTCATGCTCCAGTTTAATCTTTAAACTATATTGGAATATTAAACTGCAACACTAACTCAATCTAACAAACTACTCAATCCACCATAGTTCAAGTCCACTCTTCATGCACTGCAGCAACTTGATCCTCCGCAATTTCAATTCCAATTCTACCTTCAAATTTCATTGCAGTACCAACAGCATCAATAACTCAATCCACCACTATTAAAATTCTAATCCATTCTTTAAACCCCTGCAGCAGCTCAATCCACCACAATTCTAGTTTAATATTCAAACTGTATTAACCAGCTATTGCAGTTAAAAGTCCATCGTAGTTCAAGTTTACTCTAATCTTTAGTTCAGTCCACTCTTCAAACCATGCAACAACTCAATCTACCACAGTTCAAGTTCCAATCCAATTTTTTTAAACTCTATCTAAATATTAACTGCAACAGCTCAATCCATTACAGTTCAACACCTCGATGCACCACAATCCAATTCCTAGTCCATTCTTCAAACTATACAACAACTCAATCCACTGTAGTTCTAATTTAATGCTCAAACTATATTCCACTAGTTACTATAGCAACTCAATCTGCCGCAGTTCAAGTACCTTTCAATCTTGAAACTCCATTAAAATACCAACTGTATCAAATAGCAACAACTTAATATCACCACAGTTCAAGTTACATCCAATATTCAAACTCTATTACAGTGGCATTTGCAACAACTCATTTCACAGCAGTTCAAGTTCTAGTCCAATCTTCAAACTCTGTTACAGTAGCAACTACAACACACCTAATTATAATACCAACTAAAACACCTCTATCCACAGTAGTCCAAGCTCCAGCAAAGCGTCCGTGATGAAATCATCTCACGCAAATCAAGCACCATTAAAGTAAAATTCATGTAACCTCACGCTTGTACTCATGCTATGACTCTCGGGGGCTTAATGGTTAATGTTTAAAACAACCATTATACCAACAAACTCTAAATTCCAAAAATTTAATATTTCATTTGAGTATGGATGTTCTTATCAGTAAGAATAAACTCATTATGATTCAATCACAATAAATAATACACTTTCTATTTCAAATACCAAATTCTTGTTTTCCCAAAAGAATACTCAGAATTCTGGCCACATTAGGTGTACCTCAAGCATACCAATCCAAAATTGACTTCTTTTTCCTCTCTTTAAACCATTAATTAGTTCAACAAGCTCTATATTCAGTTTTTAAACCTTATATCCAGATTTCTAAGACCTCCAACCCATCTCAAATCACTTTTCTTGCAACTTACCTTTGACCTCTCAGTTAATTATCAACTACAAGAAGGTTAGACCTTGATACACTCTTACATGAATCATCAAGATAGCAAGCAAAAATCTTTGGCAACATGCAATATGCATGCGAAGTCTTATCCTCGATTTTACATGCAATATAGAAGCATATGTTCAAATTGCCCATCACTGCAAGTAAGCAACAATTGTATATGATGCAATTTCATATGACTTAGATCCAATGAAGTCCAGCAAGTTATAAAAGAGCGATCATTGAGCTCATCGTCAAAATACGTTTGAAGCTACAAATTTATCATTCAAAAATTCTCCTAAAAGAGCTTATAGGTCTATTATGTCTACACATAACATGGTGAAAGAAATATCATCTTTGAAGGCTAGTCTGACCATT
Source organism: Geum urbanum (assembly GCA_946800695.1). Classification (NCBI taxonomy): domain Eukaryota; kingdom Viridiplantae; phylum Streptophyta; class Magnoliopsida; order Rosales; family Rosaceae; genus Geum; species Geum urbanum. Next base: position 9,906,718 of record OX326997.1, read on the forward strand.
CCGTGCTGTTGAAGAACCGTGAAGGTATATAGCTACTGCTAGATAAATTCAGAGATAAGCTTTGGCACTAAGTCATCTTCTCTATCTACTGCAATGAAGCTGACCATGAGACCATCATCCAATGAAAAAAAAAATTGACTCCCTGCCTTTTTAGCCATCACTTCTTATTAAAGGTCACCGAAATCATGCGATCAATGAACCACAAATGAATAAAAACACGCAATCCCATGTCAAAGTATGCCGCATTGCGTAAATGAATCAAAACTCGCAATTATTACATTGATAACTTACATTGGCCACGCCACTCAAGCAAACAAATACTCACATACAAATGTGCATGGACTTGTTTCCCTAATAAGTATGGGTGGGAAACAACAAAATCATGTTGAGGCTCACTATCTATACATGCTTACATATAAAATTCAGCAAACAAAGTCTTGCATACCGATGTACACAAGCACTTGTTTTCCTAATACGTATGGGCCAAAAATAACAAGCTCACACTAAGACTCACCATCGGTACATACTTGCAAATAAAATTTAGCAAACAAAACCTTGCATTTTGATGTACATAGACACTTGTGTCCCTAATAAGAATGGGCAGGAAAGAAAAAAACTCACGCTAAGACTTACCATCAGTACATGCTTGCAAATAAAATTTAGCAAACAAACCCTTGCATATCGATCTACACAGGCACTTATTTCCCTAATAAGAATGGGCGTAAAACAACAAGATCATGCTAAGACTCACCATCGGTACAAAATTCAGCAAACAAAGCCTCACATATTGAGGTGCATGCAATAGACTCTCTAATAAGAATGTATGAAGGATGACAAGGTCACGCTAAGCCATGATAACCATACAGGTTATGGTGTTAAGAAAAACACAAACCAAGCCAAGCTAAGATATAAAATATGCTCTGCCAAGCTAAATTATATACTCACTCTTCCTCCAACACTCAGCATAAATAAAGCAAGTAGTGAGATGAGATCTTTTACAGTATGCCAAACACATGTCTAGTCTCACAGCATAATGCATAACTCCATGCTCATTGTCAAAATCACTTCTCAAATACGGCCATATAGCATGCCACAACTATGCACACAACGAAGCCAAACAAGGCAGATCATATGCAAATCGTAAGGTCAACCAAACATTATTGTAGTTGAAGATGTACACAAAGTGAACTCTTATAAAAACCACTGTAGTAACAATTCACTGCAATATTTTGTGCTACAAACGAAATTAGGCTATTAATAAACCTTCATGTGTGGAATTGGTTTTATATTAATGTTCACGCTCGTTTCAAAGGGCTCTCAAATTCAGTACTCCAGCATCTCACTGCAGTGACATGTCAATAAACTTGTTAACTCTCACTGCAATAACATCTCACTGCGGTTTGAAGCAAAGTTTCACGCATAAATTCATAGACCTCTAATGAAGAAGAAGAAGAAGAAGAAGAAGAAGAAGAAGAAGAAGAAGAAGAAGAAGAAGAAGAAGAAGAAGAAGAAGAAGAAGAAGAAGAAGAAGAAGAAGAAGGAACATGATCAGAAGAAAATACACCAAGCGAAGGAAGGTGAAAGCTCACCGGACATGATCAGAAGAAAGAACATGATCAAAAGAAAAGACACAAAGCAAAAGAAGGTGAAAGCTCACTGGGTGTTATGTATCTAATTATCCCTAAATACACCCAATCAATTGACAAAACAAGAAAGAACAAAAAAAAATAGCATATCAACCAACAGTCATGACATCACTACAAATGGAAAAGAAAGTCCTGGATGAGAAAGCATGTATTCGAGGATGAGGAAACACATTTTGGAGTACAAATTCAAAGAGCTTTAATTGATCTAAAGATAAATACCTTTTGGAGTACAAAATCGAAGAGTGGAAAATGAGATTTGGTTGATATCTCATCTCTCTCTTCATTTTGATCAAACTAAAAATTCATGTGAGAAGTCTTTGTTTCTTGGAGAAATTACAGTACGTAAACAAAGATGCAGTACTAAACGAGGAGGTCACAAGAAAATTACCTTTCGGATGCAGAATCTAGAAGAATACAAAGTCGATCTCTCTCTCCTCCCTTTTCGTTCTCGTCTCAATGCTTGCATGGGAAACTCTTTTCCTGGATTTGCAATGAAATCAGAAGTCACTGGAGAGAGAGAGAGAGAGAGAGAGAGAGAGAGAGAGAGAGAGAGAGAGAGAGAGAGAGAGAGAGAGAGAGAGAGAGAGAGAGAGAGAGAGAGAGAGAGAGAGAGAGAGAGAGAGAGAGAGAGAGAGAGAGTAAAATCGTAGTAGAAAGTAAGGAGAAGAGAAGAGAAGCCCCCTATCAATTTGGTGCAAGACATCTTCAGTCTACTGCAAGGGATCATCTTGTCACTTTGAAGTTGGGCTGGATTCCCTGTTCAATAAGCCCAATGAAAGGAAATTCTTTTTGGATATTCTTTTGATTATGTTGCCCATTCTATTTGCCCACATAATCAAGGGGGCTAATGTTAATACCCAAAAAATTATTAGACCCATTCCATAATAAGCTCAAATTTAAGACTAGTCACCCGTTTAAGACTATAACGCAAAATGCAACACGCCGCTCTTAATTACGCTTTAATCATGCAACTATATTCTTAGTATGGCCCAAGCCGTACTCATGCACTATTTGGGGCTTATGATCGTGGGTGTGGTGTGGAAGGTAACGAAAATACACATGCGCGTCGTTGAGTTAAACAATCGGTAATTTGGGTCTTAGGCCCGAAATTCATGCTCGATGGTCTAACTCAAAGGTCAATAGTGATTCGGAAATTAACCATCTTCAAAATCCAATGCTCAAAATCCATTTAAAGGCCTAACTTGGAAACCCAATACCAGCTCAACAAGCAAGCCCAATACCATTTAATTAGAATCCAATTAAGGTAACCAAACCAGAACCTTTCACATTCAAAAATCAAACTACACAGCCATTACAGTGGAGGAAACGCTGGACAAAGCAACCTTGGGTGCCACAAAACGCCTCATTGCTGGCATTGAGCCTTGCACCTTGCTCTCATAAGGAACCTCGAGACCTGCAATTGTCCTCATCCAACTCTAGGAAACACTATTGTTGCCCTATCATAGCAGCATCTTTCTTCTTCCTTGAGATTCTCTACAGTGGAGAAACCCAGTAAACTCTATAAAAAGGAGCAGTTGGCATGAATTCGAGAGGAGACAAAAACAAAAACTTCTCCACCATCACAAGCCAAGCATACAAATCTTCAAGCACAATTCCCCTTCACTTCATCCAGCCTTTCTTTCTCTAATCTAGAAACCCTAAATCCCCCAATTCCCAATCACTGCAGTGTAATTCTAGCTCCCATACCATGCTCATGCCTTAATGCCTCTTTCATGATTTGAATCATATATTTGAGTTGTTATCACTCTATTGATGATCAACTCAGCCTAATCTTCACTTAATTCAAAATAACGCTCTCACACATGTTAATTAATAACCCATATGTATTTTCTTGCAGATTGGTCTAAAATAGTTGAGATTGTAAGCATGTCTTCCATGTTTCATATGGTGATGCATGCAGTGATGCTACACTAAGGATGTGCATTTCTATTGTTTGGGCTCAAAATAAACTTAAACATTTTATTACATACTATGGGCCAAGAAAAATACAGGCCAAACTTTGCGGCCCACGAAAGATTGTTGCGAATTTGGAAAAGAATATCACATACAAGATTCCTAGGCAAGCTAGGAAGATTTACAAAAGATACATCTTTATTTTCGTAGTCCGAAATGTTTCCTTGAGCGATCGGTGAAGAAGAGCACCAATCTCTGTAAATAGACCAATCTAAGCAGACACACACACATATATACGAATCTGCATACAAGAAATTCATTACTCTCTCAACGAGTAAACAACGACAACGACGATCAAAGGAGTCTGGTTCACCCGACAGAGCGTGGGGATTCTGGCGGTTTACAAGGTCACCCTATCCAACAATAATGTACTCAGGATCTTGTTCACCCGACCGAGCGTGGAGATTCCAAGGATTCAAGAAGTCACTCTATCCAGTGTTCTCAACACTTGCCCTAAAAGATTGCTATGCTTTATACTCACACTGCGTGTAAAGTATCGATCATTTGTGGCTCAGCGAAGAGACACGAAACCTAAGTCTTGAAACAACTTAGGCAAGTAAAACTTAACAAGCGAGGTTGGTGCTCTCCTTGCTCCAATTGCTTGTAAAGAAGCAAAGACATCGTGGCGCAAATCACATCAACTACATCCTGCCCTCGATAGTGGCACGTCAAGCATGCACGATGCAATTAAAAGAGACAGTTTGTGATCTTCTTCATCACATCAACTTGACCAAAAAAATCAAGTCAAACATATATATATGTTATCCAACTTGATCCAAAATCCCTTATAATTAAATTCTAGCTTCCATAGAACTATCAAAACAATGCTGTATGCACAAACCAGATGTGAAATTCTGAGTTTAGAGATCGAGGGCTTGTATGAGAATGTTTACTTACTCCGGCCGGTGCCTGTGCCATCACTTCCATCTCCATCGATCATGAATAAGAGGAAAATTTGAATTCTCCTAAAAGAACAAGGAATCATGTCTTTCAGTTTAAAAATAAGAATCTAATCACTTAATTATTTTCGTTCTACGTAAGAAAACATATTTACAAATGTCATTTACCCATTCGGATTACTGGGCATGTTTACTAATTGGAAATGAGAATCAAATCTCTTGGAATGATTCCGGGATGAGAGAGTTCCAACATTTACTTGCACATTTGAGAATCAGAATAGAAGTGGGTCCCACCTCCTTATTAGGAATCTTTCCCGAATAAACCCGGAATTGGATTCCCAATGAGGGAGGTGGGTTTGAGAATCATTCCTCCCGGAATCAACTTTTGTACCAATAATACCCTTACACATATATATTTTTAAAGAACCTTATGTAATATTAAATGAATCACATTTCTTTAGACATGATATTTTACTTTATTTTCTAAATTGCTACTACAAATGGTTATATTTCAAATTTTTCTAAATGTATTATGACTATTATTTTGAAACTTTGTCTACCTATAAAGTTTGCTATATTTGATGTTTAGTTTTTATTTTTTGGCATTTAGATAACTCATATGATTTTTTTTCTTATGTTGGTATCATTTTAATCATTTTTTCAATAGACTTTGCTCAAATTTATAAATAAAAAAAAAGTTATTGAATATGAAAGTATAACTTGTTTTGTAGGGATATTTTAGTATTCAAACTAGTTATAATTTTGATTCCTGTTATGATTTCAAATGCTAAGTAAACAGCTCTAACTACCACTCAAGCAGGATCTCTTCCCCGCGGTCCGCTAGCTTGCTTCGAAAGCTGTCACTTAGGTTAGTGAAGAGAGGAGTCTTTCTTACCTAAAAATCATTTCCCTTTCGACTGGTATGAGCTTCTAGGAGCCCTGCCTCCAACATCGCTTGTTCTGTCTTGCCTCTTATGCTAAGTTTCTTTGTTCTTGAATCGATTCATAAGACAAACGTCCTCTTTTAAATTTAAATATGAAAAGCCGACCTACTTCCATCTTCAAGCATTGAAATAGCTTGTTTTATAGGGATATTTTGGTATTCAAATTAGTTTTAATTTTGATTTCGATTCGGATTTCGATTTTAAATAAGTAAACATGCCCTAGGGATTAAGTTTTGAAGTGTAATATTGTTATAGCTCCCCGGCCGTACAATTGGACGTGTATTTTTGTCGTTTGCAAAAATAGCTGCTCCACCGTTTCCGACCTCTTCCACTTTCTTCTCCCATTGGGACTCGGTTAACTACGTGGCGAGGTACGAACCGGTGGGCAAGTCCACGTGAATAAATTTGGACGGTGACGATCATGCGGCGGCTTCTTCCATTTTTCCTCTATATCGGTCCCGCGCATGCGCGCCAACTGGTAGCTGCAGGTGCATCGCTTGAATCGGTGGGCTGTCTTTGTTCAAACATGATCTCAGACCCCCCCCAAAAAAAAACTTTGTAATACTGGTCCCTCTGTGTGGCTTCTTGGCTTGGAGTGACTCTCAAACGTCACGGTTTCGAGTGGCACAAAACCACACAAGAACATGGACTATTATGTGGTGTTTTAGAACATAAGGATGTTTTGTACACACTTATAATTTAACCAACCAAATCAACTTCTGTTTACATAGAAAATAACCATCATTATGCAGAATTTGCTCTCTTCATAACACATGATAATTGGAAACCAAGCAGATCAACATCTACAGTACACAATCTAATACAAGTGAAACGTTAAAGCATAATCTAATACACATAATCTAGTACTATAATGCCAACTGCTCCTTTTAAATTGCACCAGCAATCCAATTTGACACTGATGTTTGAATTTCAGATTGGAAAGTTGGAGAGATGGAAATAGGAGTAACTGAAACCTGTATTTCATATAAGCAAACACCAAAATGAGCAATGTGAGGTAAAATATGACATGCATTTGAAATATGAATCGAATTACAACTCACGAATCCATCTTTAAGTGTTCTGATATCTTGATCTGCATCTACATTTTCCTGCTGCTCCACCAAGAACTGCGTCAAAAAGCAATGGCGCAGCGATGGTTTTAGCATAGGAGACAATGGAAAAAGTGAAAACGTAGTAGTACTAACACAAGTGTCTAGCATGGTTAAGTTTTCTACCTCCAAACGAAAGCATTTTACAGTTTTCTGAGAGCTCATATTTCTGGCAGCACCAACTGATTCAATCTCTACGTGCTTGCGCTGAGAGTTCATGCGACGCGCTGCACCCTGAGAATATTCCAAGCTAGGAAAAGTAAGCCATCCAAGAATGAGCATATATATATATATATATATATATATATGAACATTAAAGCATTAGGATCACTATAATATCACAGAAGCTATAGAATTTGTGTTGGTGGTAAACAGTTACTACATACAGCTATAGAAGCTTCACGGCTGAGCTGTGCTAGTTGAAGACCAAGGCTTTGCTGGTTGGACATGAAATTTGCAGGAGGAGGACGTTTATTTGTGGACACAGCTTTCCAGCTCAAAGAGGACCTCCACTGACTCTGCTTGGTCACTTTGAAGCCCTACCAAATCCAAGTACATGTTTAGTTCATCTGTTAACATAATTTCCAATGCAATCCTCAGGAGCAACTATTTTAATTCGATTGTAACAAAAGAAGAATTATCTACTTATCAGATGAGAAAACCTTATTTGTCAAGGGGCAACTAGGAATCTCAACGTTGAGTAAGCAACTTTTGGGGAAAACTCCTTCCTGGATGCCTTTTACAGCTGCATATATCAATGGTAAGCACACAGTAGCTGCATCCTTCATATCACTTTCACAGCTCACACCCTTCTTCCTAAGAATTCAACACAGATAATTTTTTTTTACGATTTTAGTCTTCGATCAATCATCAATGTACGAATCAGGAAAGATTGTCTAAAGAGGAAGATGCATTCACCAATTCAATGATATGCAGAGAGATGGTACGCCACATATTAAGGCCTCTCTAGCGCCGGAGACAGCACCTGAGTAGAACCTATTCCGAGTAAAGGCTAGTGTCAGTACTTAGTAGCAAATGAGTGCAACAAAATAGAATAGCGCAGTAAGAAAGAAGTCCTTGAGAAAAGTCCACTCCTGATAATATCAGAACAGATCTTACATGTTATTTCCAGAACTTGGTCCTTTGTGTATTCCACTGACTACCTGAGAATCAAGAAATCCGAGCACGATTTAGCAGCTGCATTGACACTTGACTAATGTAAACAAACTAAAGACAACTGCATGCATATATACCAGAGAAGGCTTTGACCAGTTTGAGAACAAGGCGCCTGATAATGCTAAGGACACACAATCAGCAGGAGTCCCTGAGTAATTTTCAACATTCACGCACATATATAATTAGTATATGAGTTCTTGATTTTTCAATACGTATCCATAGAAGGAGAGACATTACCGGAGACTTCAAAACCAGTGACGCCGTTGATTTGAGCAGAAGACACAGAGATTGTCTCGCCAACAGTTACAGAGTGACCAGCCATTGATCTATCTCTGTGAAAACCGAACAATGCCTTACTTCACAAGTACACACATTCATATTTCAAGTTTTCAACAATAGTAGCTAGCCTTCTTAATTAGTTAGTACTTCTTACAACAATGAAGGAAACCATAAAATCAAGAAGGAATTAGTGGAGAGAAACTAACGATTTAGGAGCACAGACGAACACATCAAACTGAGCATCGAGAAGGAGAGCTTGGACGAGAAATGTGAGACCAGGAGACTCGATCCCCTCGGCGTTTGTGACCAAAACCACTGGCTTTGCAGACTCCTCCTTGTCCTTGGAAGGCAGCGAAGAGCATCGTGAAGAAGAAGAAGCATGCTGCTCTGCATTGTCACTTTTGAGAGCCAAGACTTTTTGAAGATTGGAGATCAAGCTCGCAGGAGTAGGCATGAAATTGCTTTCCACAGAGGTCGTCATTGGAAATGGAAGAAAGCAAAAACAGAGGATGGAGATCCTTTGGAAATTTGAAGACGCTTTATATCTTTTTAGGAGCGAAAAAGATCTTTGAAATTATTGTCGGTGTGTTAAACCACCTTAATCATCTCCCCAATCTTGCTACATTCAGACATAATGCACCTAACTCATACGTCCTACAAACCACTACAGATTTTTTCACAAAAAAAGAAAAGAAAAAAGAAAACCAAACAAGCAAACCACTACAGATAGTCGAGTCGGTAAAAATTTCTAGACACTATTACCCCGGTTCTGAATCTCGTTGATGTTGATTGGAGTTAAATCACAATCAACCTTCGTGGCTAGACACAGAGGTTTAGTGAACTCGACTAAATTTTTTTACCTCTACGTCCTTTATATATTAGTTTACTTGGTGTATCAGTGTATCTACGTATGTCGCTTCACATAATTCGTAGCTATTGTTTTTTGAAGGAAGAAATCATTATGGCAAGAGCATAGTTGGCCAGTTATGAACTGGTGTCACTCCAGTGGAGTCTATGATTACACAGCACGAGTCTTCAGCTCCTATAGATCCCAGAAGAAAAGAGCAACAACTTTTCCAGCCAGCAACAGAAGTGAACTGAAGTTGTACACGGACATTACAATTAATTTGGACAAAATAAGCAGATGATTTATCCATTACTTTTGAAGCTAAATCAATCTCCCTCGCAATACTTTTGAAATCGTCATAAAAGTAACAAAGCATGAGAAAATTTGAAATGCCGGGGCTGCTAACAACATCATTAGATTTGACTAACGAAGAGGAACCTTTCTATGGGAATCTGATTAGTGAGGAATTCTGGGAGGGGCTTCTTGTAAGTCCTCATCGATGGCCATATGGTCTACGCACTCAGGCGGGTTGTCCCACACCTGCCCAGACTTCATTCACAATTAAATGCTTTTCACCCCCTTTCCTCAATCTTGAAGCAAAAATGGTCCACTTCCTTCCTGTAAAATACAATGGTTCACTTCATTCACATGGACTGCAGGCTATATAGTAGGACTATGACAAAGGTTGTAAGAGACATAATCCAATTAAGTACTCGAACTGAATAGTACAAGTATTAAAATTTTGAGTCCTGGATTGGAGACAAATCTGACATGCAAATCCTCATCAAATAATGGAGTAGTTGGATTATGAGCCAACGGTAGAGTAGTATCCATGTTCCTGTATTGATACAGTACAAAATCATTTTCTGATTAACCTGATATGTGGATGCAAACTGCTACCTGTGAAAATACAAAATAGCAGCTTGGGAAACAATAATCTGGTTCACAGAAATTATTAACTAAAAGACAATACCTAAGATTGATTCAAGTTGTGACAGGATGGTGAATCCAGAAGTCCATGGTGAAACATGCAAAATCAATGTTATGTTATAATGACCATCTGTATATGGCAGAAGAAAAATTAGTTTTTGTAAACCATAGATAGAAGTCATAGAACGAAAGCTCTATGGGTACAACTGGAGAAGAAATTGACAAAAGACATCACCAAGGACTCGATTCGAGATGGTGGTGATATGGGACATGTGTCCATTGAGCTTATATAACAGTTAGTAAATTGATACAAAGGGGATTCTCAGTCACCAGAACCAATTATATGCACCCATCAAATTCCTCAGAAGAACATAGAAGCACAATAAAGCCTTCACCCAATAGCAATAAAAGGAGATTCGGCTTACAGTAGTGAAAGACACAAACTGTACCTTGTAAACAGCTGCTGAAATTAGAAGAGTGACTTACTACATGTGCTGATCTAGAAGCAAGATGCCAAGATTGGCTATTGCGTTTTCCTGATACATCTTCTCGAACAAACAAGCAACTACCATTGTTTGGTGCATGAGCTCATCTTGCCACAATGCCACCCAATCCTGTCCAGGGGCTAAAGTCTGTTATAAACCATGCTCGCACTTACTGCTTGCCAGTACTGCTTATATTCGACAAGAAATCCAAAATGTTGAAAGCTTTTCCTGAGTCATTCTGCTTGGTTTCATTATCAGCATGTGTAGCAATAGGACCAACTGACTGATTTGTAGTTTTTGTTTCGTACTTTGCTGCAAATGCTAGTGTTGAATGGAGTGACCTCTTATTCACTGTGTCTTTATGGAACCTGGTTGCTGTATAATCTGAAGATTGGCCTGAAGGAAGTGGAGAAGGTGGCAACCACAATGAAATTGCACTCGAGTTTTGGGGTTTTCCAGATACACTTTGACTCTCACTATAACGCCAATTGTTAGCATTATCTGAACTTGAAGACAAGCTAAAAGGATTTCCAGTACTGGTACCTACTGGAACTTTCCCAGGAGATAGAATGCCTGTTCCATTTGGTTCTGCAGATTTATCAACTTTTAGAATCCTATTCGAGTTCGAAACTGTTTCTGACACACTCAGGTTTGCCTGGTGATGGACTTGGATTTTACCACTGGAATCATCTGGTGACACTTTTCCATATGATAAAAAATTTATTCCCTTGGGATTTACTTTTAAAATCCCATTCGAGTTAGGAACCGTCTCTGACACACTAAAATTTGCCTGGTGAAGTACTTCGATTTTACCACTGGAATCTTCTGGTGACGCTTTTCCAAATGATAAAAAATTTATTCCTTTGGGAGTGACTACTGGTGGAGTTGCTGTTAAGCTCTCTTTGGAATTAAGAATGGAGCTTGATGGACTATGTTGCCTCAGGTTACCAGCTTTGGCACCAGTACTCGTACCTGCAGAAAAGAACCCTTGCACAGACATACCAGGATGGACCAACGATGGTTTCCCAGTAGAAAGGAAGCTAAATTCTTTGGTAGCAATTGCACTTTGTTCCAATAGCGCCCTTGCCATAATCAGTTCAGTATTATTCTGAGAATGAGTCCCTGTCGAGTGGGGCACGGCCTGGGTATGCTTCTGAGAAGGGCTAATAATCTTTACTTCTGCAGACCTGGAATCGCCCCGTGCTGAGGGAGGCACCAACTCAGGCTTGCTAGCGGCAGTTGAGCTGTCTTCCTTGGTTGCAATCTATTAAAAGATTATAAATTTTGATCAGCATATAAACTTAGTCTAGTAGGACCTAAAGAGGTGACGGCAGATTATCTCGTAATTTACACATGCAATATAGTGTACTGACAGAACTTGCAACAAAAAGGCAAGAATGTACCTTGTGTGAAAACAGACACCGATCACCTCTACTGCAGAAACCATTAGTAACGAATTTGTCACAGGGATACTTAGAAAGCTGATGATCAAATGGGCAGTCGCCCCCCTTCATGCATGACTGGCGTGCAAAGTAACTACAGGGCTGCAACATAGTAGAATACAAAAATAAGGATAGTACACTGAATCCATCATAAAGTTTACGTAGCATTGTAAAGACTCTTCTCATTAATTGTTTGAAAGGCAACACTTATTACCTTGGATTTCGTTAAAGGCACTGTATCATGTGAAAATTTGCACTTGTCACCCTGTAAAACAGAAATAAAAGATATAATGAGATGGCTACAATGGGAAAGAAAAAAATTGCTAGATCACTGACTCCAGACTCTTTTCAAAAGAAAACAAATTGTATGGGAGAATACTTCTGAAGATAAAACATCCAGATATGCAATGAAGGGGAAGAATTAAGTAGTTTTGCAATAACAATATTGATTCAGTGAACTGGCGTAATAAAACAGTGAACTACCTCATGGCACCTTCCTGCGATATAATGGCGACAGTAAACTACAGCTTTTGGTTTCTCGATTGAGTGCAGTTTCAGCCTTTTCACACCTAATTTTCTGTTATTCTCTGCTCGCTTCAATCGTTCTCTTTTCTGCAGGATGTATCAATCAAAGGAAATATACAAGTAAAACCATATATCCAATAATTTGTAAATTTCAATGTAGTATAAACATGAAGAGCCTTTAACTAGATTCACAGAAAATCTATTGTAATCAGTAATATAAATACCTTTTTCCTTTGTTTCCTTTCCTTTGAAGCAGGACCACGCTTTCTTTTATTAGACGCATCGGCATCCTCCTACACATGACCAAGAATAGAGCATTCTAGTTAGATTCAGACCAGATTGTCATGATGATTCAGAGACAAAGACATCCAGCCACATTTTTTTTTGTTTATGAGACTAGTCGTCTGACAAACTTTAAACAAACCCAAATTCAAGTTTCTTTTGAGACTAGACATCTGACAAACTTTAACAATGCAAGCCCACCATTTTATCTATGAGGTTGACTGTGTTCATACACAGTATGATATTTAGACTAATCTGTGTGTTCTATGCGCAGAAAGTGTGAGAATTAGACCTAGAGATAATTGTGTGGAAGTGATAGCTGGCTCAGAGAAATACATATTGCGGATGTAAGTGGAGAGTTTCTGCTAAATGAGATGGCATATTGGTATGTTTCAAAATAAACGACTATAAGTTGGGACTTGGGAGTCTTTTGGTTTATGCAAGTAATGATGTGGTTCCAAAATAAACCAAAGTCTCACAAGTAAAAAAGTTACCAAAAAAAAAACAGATTATGCAAGTCAAAACATACCTTCTCATCAGATGTGGTTCCGCAGCTTCCGGCTTCATTGTTCTCTAAGCTTTTCTCATGCGATGCTTGAAAACTAATACCCCTTTCAACTCTACTACAGTTCACTTCAAATCTTCGGTTCTCTAGAAAAGGATCATTGTACATAGATTCTACAGTTTTCCTATGAACAACTCCCGGTCTATCAATTGGCTTAGTTGTACCTTCTATGAGTTCCACTCTAGGATGCTGGGCTTTGTCAGCAATGCTCATCAGAGAGGAATGTGAGTCAAATTCTTTGCTAATTGCTTCTTCGGCAGAGTGCTCATGTTGAACGATCACATCTTTAGAAATTTGCACCGCATTAACCTTACTTCCCCCAGACCTTTCTGTATCAGGCAAAATCATATCAGTTGATCTGTCATCCATCCTATCATCATCAGAAAGTTCTCCCTCTTCCATATCTTCATCATGATTGGAAGAATCCGCTGCAATTCTAGCGTGTACCATCTCGAGATCATTCTCCTTTGGTTGCATTACCTGCTCTACCTCCATATCATTAGCTCTCAGTGACAAACTTTTTTCTTTGCTCTCACAAGTCTTTGAAGTACCAGTAAATGCTTCAGGCTCCTTTGGATCAAAGTGTTCTGGCACCTCTGTCTCTGCAACTTCAGCAATGGGAATAAGAGATTCTTTTCCACCTCCTGAAGACACAGAAGTCTCCGTTCCTACACGTTGAATTACAGGCTCTGCACCCAATGAGTTAGTCTTCGAAAAAGAATGTTCATTAGACTCTCCTTCATCGTTTTCTATGGGATTATTCAAAATTTCAACCTCAACCTGAGTCGGAACCAATGACGCCTCCACCCCTTTAGGCGTGTCGTCGTCATTTCCTTTCAAAATTTGCTCCGTCTCTTCCACCATCAGCATTTCAGGACCAAGCTCCAAATCATTGAAAAATTTCCCCAAGTCATTATTGAATTCCATCACGCCTAACTGCCCCAAGTCATTCTCATCCAAACTCAAGAAATCCTCTATCAGCTCAATTTTGTCTCGGAAACCATTAGTATCACAACTCTCACCAGCCTCCATTACTTGTTTCGCTGCCGAATCACCGGAGTTCATATCATCAGGCTCAACCAATTCAACATTCCTACCCGCTTCTTTCTCACTAGTATCTCCCAAATGTTTACTCCCAGTATCTAAACGTAAAATCAAACACACCAAAATCAAATCAAACACACCAAAAACAAAAAATCACTACTATAAAAATATAAATTTATTTCCGACGGCACTTAAATTTAAATTTGATTGAGTTACCTTGATTAGGCACCGGCGGAGGTACAATTTGGTCAGCGGTGGAGACTGAATCGAACGACTCGTCGTAGCAGTGAGAAAGTATCCGAACGAGAATACGGTGCGTTTCGCTCTTGAGGCTTCGTCGTCGGCGGTGAGGGTTTAGGGTTTCGGAGGGTCTTGCTTTTTCCATCGTCGCAAGAATTTCGGGTTCTCCCCTGAGAATCCTATTTGAAGGGTTTTAGGCGTTTAACCGCAGTCAGGATCCGTTAGGACCCGGGTTTTTGGGCCGGTTTTGTTGTTTTGAGCCCAAGTAAAGTTTTGACCCGAAAAAAAAAAAGACATCCGGATCCTGACATTTTATGATTTTTAATTTGATTTTTTTGTTTATACGGAAAAGCTTAAACCCTAGCGAGTGAGAGAGAGCGATTATCGTTTTGGGCTGAGGTGAGGAAAATGGTGGTGAGGCTTCGATTAGCGAGGTTCGGATGCAAGAACCGGCCGTTTTATCGGGTTATGGCCGCCGATAGCCGATCTCCGAGAGACGGCAAGCACCTTGAAGTTTTGGGATACTACAATCCCTTGCCAGGTCTCCATTCTCGACCGACACTCTTTTTTATTTTGTTATTTTTACGATGAGCTTGAGAAATTTCAATTTCGTATGATAGTGCTTGATAGAGAAATTATTGCATTGCTGAAATTGATGAAATCTGAATCAATATTGGACTGGCTACTGTGATTTCTGATATGTTAATAGTTTTCTGTGTGTGATTTTGTACAGGCCAAGATGGTGGTAAGCGAATGGGTCTGAACTTTGATAGGGTGAAGTAAGTGACTTTTTCCTATGTCTTAACGAGAGTGTTTCATTTTCTGTGTGTTAATGCTTTGGAGGTTCTAGTTTACTCGTAGAATTTTGATGTTTTGGGGGCTATTTGTTTGGCCTGTTGCGTTCTTCGGACAATCACTTCTATGTTAAGATGCTTTAAAGGGTCCTATAGCAATAATAGCATTATGTCTTGTGGAGTTACGTCAACTTTGAATTCTAGGTCTCATCAGAAACTTTCCAATTCACTGCTTTTTTAAACTATAGCTACTTCACTGTGGAATTAGTTAACGAATTCATTTGATAATGTGAAGAAGCTGAGACAAACAATCTTCGACTGTTCTGTATTCCTTCCTACTGTAACAGTTAGTGTCCTCTGTTCATTAAGGCTGTGTATCACTTAATCATAAGCTCACCAATTATTCATTTAGCAGATGTAGTAATTGGTTGCGTGGAGTAACTCTATCATCTATTCCACTAATGTTCTCTGCACTTTCTGCAGGTATTGGCTATCTGTTGGCGCTCAGCCTTCAGATCCCGTGCAGCGCCTTCTTTTCCGAGCAGGATTGCTACCTCCAACACCAATGATGGCAATGGCACGAAAGGGTGGGCCGCGTGACACACGGCCTATAGATCCTATGAGTGGACGCTTCTTGGCTATTGAAAAGCCAGCTGACGCTGATCAAGAACAAGATGCTGAGATTCCTGAAGAAAAAGAAGATGACAATGCTGAAGTTAATGATGGTTAAGACAGTGCAAGAAACTCAATAAAACTCTTTCTACAAATTCATTAGATGTTTTCTTAAATATCTCTTGTATCTTTTTTAGGGCTAGGGAGGTTGCAAGAAACAATCTTACATATCGGCTTGCAGGACAAGCAGCACGGTATTAGTCAGTTGACTCAGTTCTGATAATTATTCATGTCTCATCGGAAGAGAAGCTTGTGAAGAGAATCGTGTACTTAATCTAGGACTATAAAGTGTGATCTAATAGCTACTGGATCACATATTTTCCAAAAAGTTAATGTATGGGAACGGTTGGTTTTATCTAGCATATGAAATAAGTTAAACTCTAGAATTGGGTTCATTTCTGTTATTCTTCTTTATTCTCATATAAAGACGATATAATTGTTATTTGCTCTTTAGGGACCGTTTCAAGTTCCCTGAAAACACAGACTGCAAGTGCTTCCTAAAGAAGGATCTTGTATGTGCTTGTCCGGTTGTCCGCAGAGCATTAGGAAAGTTGATAAAATACGAAAACACGTCTATTGGGGAATGACACTTTGTCCAGAGTTTTATTTTGATAAGTCGACAAAATTGGGGAATGAGAGTTTTGAGGAGAAATTTTTGCAGATGACTGTCGTCTACATCTCACTGTTGCCATCTGCCGGAATCATTCTTTCTTCTTTCATTCGGCTTTGTGCAGTCGTTCTTCTTCTTCCTGAAGTACCCGGCACCATATTAAACGCTTCTCAAATTTTTTATATATAATTAATTATTATTTTAGAATAATTAATTTTTTAGGTGTAAAGGTGTAGGGAAAATCTGTGAAGGTTGCTGATACGAAGGAAACGAAGAAAGTGCTGCAAATACAAAATAGTGTAGCTAAATTGTTTTCGTAAAACAGCGAGAACACACTCAGCTTGTTTTCAGAATTTACACTGTGACCTCAAGTTGTATTCTAAAATTTATTTCCACTGGTTTTAGAAAACGTTCAACCGAACAAGTATTTTACGTGTTTTACTATTTGTAATACAGAAAATCGTTTCCAAAAACAGTACCGAACAGGGCCGACTGTGTTTTGCAATTTGCAATTCATATTTTAGAATCCAGTTTCGTAAATCCCCCATTACTCCTATCACCAATTTCAATGGATTTAAAAAATCTGATCGCATTCAAATATTTCATAATTTAGAATCCATTTTTGTAATTTTCCCCATTACTCCTATTACCAAATTTCAATGGATTTAAGATATCTGGTTACATTTAGAAGACTCAATATACCAGGTTCCAATTTTCTAAATCTAACATTGCTTTTAATGGATTTAAAAATAAAAATACCATCAAAGAACTTTTGTTTTGAGAAACTACATTCAAATCTTTGTCCGCAGGCCACAACCGAAATGAGAGAAAAAAAATACAAAACCAAAAATGTGAGAAAAATTCAAAGGCCTGGGACATCAATCAAGGTTAAATAACGGGAAACACAAAATTTGAAACAAACTAAGCAAACAATACAAAAGACTCCACTTTCAATATTTGAGCATTTGGTATTGGTCAAGTGGCCAAGCAATGTGCTAACTCATGAGAAATTTTTGTAGTTGACTATCGGTCCAACTAATATTTTTAATGCTCCAATAGAATTTAAACACGTGGAACTTCTTTTGTTAGTCAGCAAACAAAGGTCTTTCACCGTTTAATTTTTTGTGGACAAAAAAAAATTACCTGCTTCTTCTTCATCCTTAGTTCGTGAAATTTTGCAGTTTCAGCTAGGCTTGACATATGGGCGGGCATCCATGAACCTGCCCATTACTACCCGCTTAAATTCGCTTGTGAACCCACCCGTTTTCATAGTAAGTTTAGATGGTTAATCTGTTAAGAACTCGTCAAATAAATGGGTGGATTTTGAATTTCCATTGAAGCCCGTTTAACCCATGAATCTTATTTTCAAATTTTCAAAAAAAAATATTTGATTTTTCATTAAAATTAGTAAAAAAAATTAAAAAATCATTAAAACTATAATAACACACTCTCTCTCCTCTCCCTCTCTCTTTGTCTCTCTTTCCGTATAACCCGCGAATCCATAGGGTTGATCTGTATAACCTGTTAAATGGTTAAATGGACTTTAGCTCATTTAAAACCCGCCCCGTTACAACCGGTCTCGTTACAGCTTGCCCCACCCATTTGCCAGGTCCAGTTCTAGCCTTCCACCATTAGTCCCCCATGGTGCAATTGCAGTTCCAGCCTAGGTTGCATGGAAGCGGGTACAGATGCGTGGAAGCTAAGGGTGAGGAAACGCGAAAACGTTTTTTTTTCAAAAACTAGTTGAAACGGGTACGCGAGAACACACTCAGGGAAACTTATATGGATGCAATGTCCTTGTACAACAAGTAACTCCTCAATTATAGGAGTATACAATAAGAAAGGAATCAAAAGAGATATACACATAAGTAAATACAAGATTACAATATATTTTCCTTAACACTCACCCTCAAGTTGGAGAGTGACTGTCAAGAACTCCCAACTTGTACAATAACATAACAAATTTTTCTTCCCCCAAAGGTTTTGTGAACACATCTACCAATTGTAGCAAGGTTCTAACATGTGTAACAATCTTGTCTTCAAGAATCTTATTTCGAATAAAATGATAATCCATTTCAATATGACGCGTTTTTTCATGAAACACTGGATTAGCGGCAATTGTTAAGCAGCAAAAAAAAAGTGAAAGCCAAAAAATATAATAATAATCGAAATGCAATATATACATATAAAATGTATATTCATTTCAGTTAGTGGGCTGATCCATCTAAGCCCATAAGGCTAAGTACATCTGATCCATTTACAAAAAGTTTGTTTAGCAAAAAATATCTAGTGAGAAAAAGCCAACAAAGACCGAGTCCTCAACCGAATGAGAACTTGAAGCGGAAGAAAGGCAAGCTGAAAACGTTGGCTGACTAATTGATCAAGTCCTCCCACAAAAATAGCAACTGAAGCTTTGAAGATATAGCCAAACAATGACATCTTCATATCGGCAACTCAAATTTCAAAATCAAATTGAGTCATCCTTATCAAGTTGCTTACGTCCTCTATAAAAAGAAAGACTGCAAATCTGAAGAAGGAGAAACACAGAAAAGGGGAACGAGAAAGTGAGACGCAAAGAGCAAACAAAATAGAAAGAAAGTGAGAGTACTTTGAGAGAGAAGCTTCTTGCGACTACAAAGAGTCTTACCTTACAGTCTTAAAGGATAACCGTCTTCATCAGGTACCAAATATTTACACATTTTGCTAGTCTTTTTCTCAATCAAACACAAAACATATTCCTCCTTTTCTGAAATGATTTCGAGCAATAAAACTTGTTGCTTTTCTTTTCATCTGCTATAGCCTAAAACCAAGAAATCTTTGACTCTTGTTTCAAATCAGCGAACACAATAATGTGTTGCTTTACTATCCATGGTTTAAAGCTCAAAGCTCAAAATGTTTTCTTTTCACTCTTTCTTCAAAACTACTCTTCATCTCCAAAATCACCAGAAAATTCTAAAACAGCCATCATGTGTCCACCACAACCCAAAATCAAACACACTTCTATAATCAATAATATCAAAATCTCACACGTTCAAGTTTGTTTACTTCATGTTTGGAATCAAAGAGTTTTCTCTTAAAATTAAGAGTCATAATTAAAAGATTTCCTTTTTATCTTGAATGGGTCGAACTCAAATAATAAAACTCCATTTCCTTCAATGAGATGGAGTAAGAGTAAATACTTTGACAATTTTTTTTTTGACAAAACAGGAATATGTAAGGCTACTTGATTGTCACAATGTAAAATAGTAAGCCCTAATATGTGTAAATGCATATCAGCCAACAAGTATATCAACCAAGTGAGCTAACAACATGTACCTGCCATGGCTCTGTATTCTGCTTCTGCACTAGACAAAGACACCGTCTTTTTTCTTTTGGTTCTCCATGAAATTAGCAAATTTTCCAAAAACACACAGTAACCAGTGGTAGAACGTCAGGTGATGGGACATCCTGCCCAATCATAGTCACAATAAGCTCTTAAATTTAACTGACTATCAAAGCACAAAAACAAACCTTGGCCAGGGGCAGAACTTAAGTAACGCACAATTCGAAGAGCAGTCGACCAATACGGTTAATGTTGTTCGTGCATGAATCTGCTAAGAATATGAACAAAATAAGTGATATCAGGCATGGTTATTGTAAGATAAATCAATCGACCAACTAATCGTTGATACTTGGCATGATCCTTGAATAATTCTTCTCTATTTGATAATTTTGCTTCTTCCATAGGAAAGTCAACTAGTTTTTACCCAAATAACCAATATCTTTGATTATTTCCAATGCATATTTCCTTTGAGATATATATACCCTGCTTTGAATGAGCTATCTCAATACCAAAAAAATATTTCAAATCACCCAAATCTTTTATGCAAAAACGAGTTTGGAGAAATTTTTTTAGAGACTTGATAGAATCCAAGTTGTTTCCAGTAATGAGGATGTCATCAACATAAATTAGCAATGTTATAAGAGAACTACCATTTTTATGAACAAAGAGAGAATAATCAGCCTTAGACTGAGTAAAACCAACAGCAAGAATGGCTTCAGTGAACTTAGCAAACCATTGGCGTGAAGCTTGCTTCAAAGCGTATAAAGACTTATTCAGGAACATACAAAGTTTTCCCCCTGTCGTCGAAGACCAAGAGGAGGTGACATGTATATCTCCTCATGCAAATCACCATGAAGAAAAGTACTGTGAACATCTAACCGATGAAGATTCCAATTATGACAAGCAGCAGTAACAAGAATGCATCTGACAGTAATCATTTTAGCAGTGGTAGAAAAAGTTTCATGAAAATCAATACCAACTGTTTGAGTGAAACCTTTAGCAACTAATTGAGCCTTGTAGCGTTTGATGGAGCCATCAATCTTATACTTGATCCGATACACCCATTTACAACTAATTAGGCATTTTCCTTGAGGCAGAGGGACAAGAGTCCAAGTTTGGTTGTCACGTAAGGCCTGAAGCTCAGAATCCATGGCAGCTCGCCATTGGGAGTCAACGACAGCATCCTCATAACAAGTAGGTTCTGAAAGCTAACTGATCTGACCAATGAAAAACAAGTGCAGAACATAGTAACAATGATAGGAAATATAGTGACAAAGTGGATAACGTGTACCTTTATGGGGCCTTGGCGAGGACGATGAGAGATGAAGTGGGGGCAGAATCACTTGCAAGCAACGATAGTCTTTGAGACGAACATTAGGCATTCGCACCCTCTGGGAATGTCAGAGGTGTTGTGGAAGATCGGTGATAGGGACCATTTGTGACAAAGAAGGAATGGAATGATGAAGATTGAGAGGTAAGGTAAAGGGTGACGGTGAGCTGCCGGAAGATCCCGGCCCGCCGGAAGGAATCAGAGCAGTAGATTGCGTCGCGATGCTGGTATCCAATGAGGCCACATAAGGAGGAATAAAAGAGGAGATGACACTGAAATCGAGGACTATCGACAATTGACAGGCACTGAGAGCAGAAAATAGACGAGCACTGGAATTTGAGATTGGAGGTGCGTCACCAAGATTAGCTACTGGAGTCGCGATGTGAGATGAAGAAGAGGTATTTATGTTTTGTGTGTTTTGTAAATTGGACTGGTCTGGAATGATCCTATGATGAGGTGGGTTGTCAAACATAGGAAGTGGAATGGAGTTGTTGTATTGTGATTGGGCCTAGGTATAATTGGATGTGGAATAATGAAACGTGTTCTAAAAAAAACATCTCTATTTGTAAAAATTGTTTTGGTTTCAAGATTGTACAACTCGTAAGCCTTTTAACCCATAGCCCATAGGATATCCGACAAAAATACATTTGTGTGCTCGAGGAGAAAATTTGGAAGAAGGATGAACATTTGTAGAAAAGGCAGTACACCCAAATCACGCATATGCGAGTAATTCGGAGCTTTGTTATACAAATTTTGAAAGGTGTTTTCTTGTTCAATAGAGGAGTGGGAAGACGATTGATTGTATATGCAACAGTAAGAACACGTTCTCCCCAAAATCTAATTGGCAAAAATGATTGAAAACGAAGAGCTCTAGCAGTTTGAAGAAGATGACGATGTTTGCGTTCGACTACACTATTTTGTTGGGGTGTGTAGATGCACGAGTGTTGAAAAACGCCTTTTTATTTAAAAATGTGCGGAAAGAAAGGAATTCAGCCCCATTATTAGAACACAATTGTTGAACCCGAGTATTAAATTGGGTAGCCACGTAGGCAAAAAAATTACGAAGCAAATTTTGAATCTCATTTTTCTAACGCATTAGGAAAACCCATGTAAAATGGAAAAAATCATCGACAATTGTAAGAAAATAATGAGTTCCAGAAATTGAAGGAGTCTTATGGTGTCCCCAAATATCACAATGAATAAGTGAAAAAACTTTTGATGTAGAAATTGTACTTGAAAAAAATGGCTTACGAGTCTGTTTCGCTAAAGGACAAATATCACACTTGTGATTGGAATCGAAGGAAAAATTCAATGAATTATTTGACAAATATTGTAAAGGCACTAACGAGGGATGTCATAAACGACGATGCCAAAGATGAGAGGAAATGGTGAGGTGGCAAGAAATTTTATTGGACGGAGAATTGGAAGCCAATGCCACTAAGTAATAAAGGTCACCACATCTCTTACCCATACCAATCATTGTCCTTGTTGCCAAGTCCTGCAAAATACACCAAGATGAAAAAAATGTCACCGAACAACGTAATTCGATCATCAACAATTTTACCAACTGATAAGAGATCGACTTCAAAGCTTGGCACGTATAAAATATTATTCAAGGAAAACAAATCATTAAATCGAATAGTGCCGATCACGGTAATATCAGCCTTGTCACCAAGAATAGAGTGTTGAACATTACGTAAATTTTTAGATAAGGAAATAATGTGATGAGTAGCCCCACTGTTGATGATCCAACGACGAGAAGAAATTTACCTATATAACATACGTGAAGCATCCTGTTCACAATTCCTATTCACAGTTTCTGTTCATATTTTCTCGAACTGTTCACGCGCATGCCAAGCATGCGACTCTCTCCTCCCTCTCACACCCACACCCTCCCTCTCCTCTATCTCACACAGATCGCTCTCCTCTCTCTCTCATACCCAGAATTTGGTCTATCTCACACAGATCGCTCTCCTTTCAATCTCTTTCTCGCTATCATCGAATCTGATACCATATCTCATCTCATTCATTTAAATCCACCATCATGCAAGGAACCCCAAAGCAACTTAGCGAAGCTCAACAAACCGACGGCGGCGTCGCCGTGTTGATGGAAAAACGCTGCGTCGTTCAGCAAGTAGTAGCGGAAGCAGTACAGCAGCCACATCATCATCCCTACGCATTTCACGTCTCGGGTCCTCGCAAATTGTCTCTCTCTCTCTCTGCTTTTCGATCACTTTTGCTCTCTCTCCCGTTCCGATCTTCATTGATTTAAGTTTTTGTGGTTCGTTCAGATTTCAGGGAAGTTCGCTTACACGCATAGAAACTTCATCAAGGTAAAC
Source organism: Geum urbanum (assembly GCA_946800695.1). NCBI lineage: Eukaryota > Viridiplantae > Streptophyta > Magnoliopsida > Rosales > Rosaceae > Geum > Geum urbanum. The sequence continues at coordinate 9,930,172 of OX326997.1, forward strand.
CGCCTCTCTCCTCTCTTTCCTCCTTCGTTTGATTGATGGGCATATTCAACGAACCATTTCACTGTCGCCGTTCGCTCTAACAGAGTTTGATGGTGAGCAGGATGACCACGTCGGATTTGGGTTCCGATATCCCAAATCCTAGATGTGCCGATGATGTCTATTTTGCTTGATTGGGTATATGGCCCGGTTCTACAGCTGCGAAACGATCACTCTCTCCACTCCACATCGATCACTCTCAGCCTCTCGACTGTAGCTTCTATCTCTCTCTTGGATCATCGTTTCTTAGTTTGAGTTTGATATCAGGAAGCAATGGTTTTGGGTTTGCTTTGGACCGATCTATGTGTAATGATTTTGGTTCTTCTCCCGAGTAATGCAATGCAGCACCAACGTCTTAACTGGAAGAGTCACTTCATCGATGCGTTGTAAAATGGCTCCAGCTCTCACTCGGTGAGTTGAACGATTTGGGTGGTTGTGTTACTGTTTCTCTCTGTCGCTCTCTCCCTATCTGATTTTCATTTATTTTTCCCTGTTTTATGCGATGCATTCATGGTTTGTAGTATATTAGGATTGGGTATTGACGAATGGGATGTGCGATGAAAAAATTTGAGTTTGAGTTGAAGTTGAAGTTGATCATGGGTAGAATTATCTCAAGTTCTAATTGAATTTTTGCTGTTTTGAAGGATCAATGCTGAACAGGACTTTTTGCAGATTTTGATGCCTGGAAATCTGGGTTAGCCAACTCTATTCTTCGGTAAGGAATGGAATTGAATTGAATTGGACAATGAGCGTAGTGGCTGTCTGCAAAACCTTAAGGTAGAATGCTTAAATTGTTATATATTACAGAAATGGTTCAATTTGGGAATTGTTATCTCTTTAAATTTGGATAATGACTGATCATTTTACTTTCCGGGTTTTGAAGAAGAAGAAGATGGAGAGTTGTTGAAGGAAAGTCTAAAAGACCTCTCAAGTACCCAAAGAAGATACATCGATCTCCTTCCGTATATGTTTCCTGGCTACTCCTTCATGAAGTAGTGTTTGACTTGCGATGCATTACTTTGCTATGCTATGACGGCTTGGATGGTTATGATAATCAGTTTGCATGTTGGGTTATGTTAGTCATTGTGTTGCAGATTTATGTTTATAGATTTTATTTAGGTTTGTCAATGTTTAGGTTTATGTTGGATGCTTTAAATGAGTAATATATTGTTCAATGTTTTCCGGTATATTAAAATAGAACTTCAAGTTCAATTCAATGAATTGAACTTTAAACCTGATTAGCTCAATCTTTTGTAGAATGGCGAGCTTCTACAATGTTAGACTACTCATGGAGTCAAGGTATGCCAAAAAGACTTGATAAGTAGTTGTACTCGATATAGACTTATATCATTGATTTAAGTTTTTGGTAATCATATTTTTTCTCTTTTTTTTTCGTTGATGCAGTGCAAAACAATATAGCTGTTTTTGGAGATACAAATCTGGAGTTCCCTTCATTTCTTTCCAATCGTTCTGCTGTCGAGGTTCACATGGATGTTGCTTATGATCTTTCTGAGTAAAAATAAAGTGTCAATCATCAATATAGAGCTTCCATTACATGCATGATATCCAGTAAGTGATGAATACCATTGACTTTGTAACTGTATCTGTCTTGCTTTGGTTACCCATACAAATTGCAAACTGTTGTCTTTTACTTTAAGAATTGCTGCAATTGCATCTTTATATAGTTTTGTATTATGTTAAGGTAACTAAATGATATATTGGTAAATGCATGCAGTGGCAAATCAACCATAACAATGTGTGAACACGGGAATTTCATTGGATATGCTGCAAAGGATCCATCTGGAATTCTGTTCCATTATGAATTTAGCCGCAGGTTCGTATTTTCAGATCAATCTTTCTTTGAAGGAACTGCACGAATCATTAGCTGTTGAGGTCACTTTTTAGTTAAATGTAAACTTATTTTCTGATGAAGACTTATGAATCTGTGTGTTCATTACATTGCCTGTCACCTAAACGTGATACTAAGCTTTGCATTGGTTTGATTTCATACAGATAATCAATTAGCAAGTCGTTTTTTTTGTCTAAGGTCGATGATCTTTGCGCTATTCTTTTTCTTTTTCTTTTTTTGGATAAGTTATTTACTGCTATGTCATTGCGTCGTTTTAGTTCTATGTTAATATTGGTGATTTGGGAAGTGTATGCTTCGGAGGGTTTCACTCATACTTTGTTAGAGTCCTATGTTATTAGATCAAGATTTTTGAACCTTGATTATTTTTGACTGGGTTTCAGTTTGCTTTGATATGACCGAGTTTAATATGATCTTATGTTTATTTTTTTCCTTTTTTTCATGGAACCTCGCTGTAGATTCCTATTTAGCAATTGCAGATTTCACTACTAAAGTTGGCTGTCGCTTATAGGTTGAATAGAAATACTTAAATAAACATCTTACTGTATAACCGCGCAACGCGCGGTGAACCACCTAGTTGGTAACAAACTTGAAACAACATTTGATGTCGAGGCCATATGAACATGTGGAGTGCTGGACTTGTGATTCATGATAATAAGGATTTTGAAATACAATTATGAAGTGAGATTCAGAATTTTAGTTTGAAGCTTCTCGAAACTAGGATGAGGTTTTCTCATAGACATGATATTAGCAAAAATGATAAACACGATAGACGCTACAAATGATGTTGCGGAAGAGAAATAAGAGCTAGGACTCTCTGATACCATATAGAATTTTGTATATGGCTGAATGATAATTCTATTGACATACATAAACTTATATGGACTCAATGTCCTTGGACAACAAGTAACTCCTTAATTATAAGAGTGTACAATAAGAAAGGGATCAAAAGAGATATTCACAGAAGTAAATACAAGATTACAATATATTTTCATTAACAACACCATCATCTCCATTTCTTTTCTTCCTGCAAACTTTTAATCTCATTCCCCATCTCTCCTCAATCTTTTACTAATTTCAAAATTCTACCTCTCCCTTGCGTAACCCAAATTTTGTGTTCTGAAATGACCACGATTTCAAAATACTCGATCTGGGTATTAATATTGATTTTGGGATCTGGGTGTGAACCTAAACCAATCACATCTTGACGAGTAAATTGCACACTGAAAGAACAAGAAAGACATGCTCAACTTCAAAGATCAATGTTTTATCACTATTATGTATGCTTGATTGTAGAGTTTGTCGGTGATGCATATCCTATAATTGGTCTGGAGAAATTGATATAGTGGTGATCTGTACTTTGTCGAAGATAGAGAAAATCAAAGAACTATAAATCTAAGAATAAGAGAGAGAAACATAATTTTGTATATGCCACCGAGCAAGTTTTCAGATTTTGAATACACACAATTTTATCATCTGTTTTCATTTATGTAAAATAATTTTCAAAAAATAATTTTGTAAAACATTACCGAACAGGCCCGAAATTTTTGAATGCGACCAGATGTTTAAAATCCATTGAGAGTTGGTAATAGGAGTAATGGTGGTTGACAAAAAAGAACCTAAAATATAAATCGACCAGATATTCAATTACTTTTATTATTAGCTAGAAATTGTCAATGTGGGAAAATACAAAAATGGAACCCAATATTTGATAATAACCAAAGATAGCATATTCATTTACATTCTTTTTTACGTTTATGTTATGGCCTCTTTTGCTGTGTTACTTTTGTTAATTGCCAAAAAATTGTCACGATTTAGTCAAGAAGTCTGTACTTAATTTCATAACTGACCCATGGATCCTGCTGTATAAGGATTTTTTTTTCTTTTCAAAATTACATCAAAGATAGACATTTATGAAAACAACAGTTTTATAATGAATTTTTTTAGTTATATAACTAGCCTTCCTGCACGCGCATATGAAAGGCGTCGCGCTCGCGCGTGCGATTTATCGGTGGCATTCTTAAAAGTGTGCAATTATATCGTCTTCACTTAATTGACCAAGTCCATTGCTCATGACAGATACTATCGTGCACTTTTAGGCTTATCTCTATTATTCGAATATCGATCTAATCGAGATATCTATTATTCGAACACAAATGTAATTGAGATGTAAGAAGAACTACCAATGATTGATGTTAAAATTTGTAAAATAATATTAGCCCACTTCATATTAAGTCAACACTATGTAAAAAATGATCAATCAGTGATAATAAATGCAGTGTCAGTGCATATGAAAATAAAACAAAAAACACACGAATAGAAACTATTAAAAAAATAGCAAAAGTTTTAGTTATGTTGACGTCGATATGTCCAACGAAGTCCAACCACATTAACCATCATGTAGAACGACTTGTCACTCCAACTACAAATAAAATATAGGAGAGTTAAAACAAATGAATTAATGGTCACATACATGTATAGGATGAACACGAATGCGTTATGTAATTACCTGATCAATTTGTCCAAATTTTTTTACGTTTTTTGTAGATTTGTAAAAAATATAAATTAACTTTTAGTTATTTTCAAATAAATTTATGTTGACTATCAATGCTTATGTCTCGTATAAGTAAGAAGTTATAAGACCTTATATAAGAAGCTATTTCGTTGGCGATGACGTCGCAACCTGGTAACAATATTCGCAGCTGTTAAATTCAAAAAGGAAAATCATAAATTGTAACATATCTCGGATAATATATGACGTACATACCTTAAGCGCAAAACTTTTCTCCATGTTAGTGTGATTTCAGATAACGGTTTTATTGTTATCAACTCTCTCCGTGCAATTTTATAGCGCCAACTAATGATAATATTCAAAATTTACAGTTAAGTTGAGAACAGAACTTGGAATATAACAAAAATAAAAGTGCTCAAAGGCCCATACTGTTCATGCTTCTTCTTGTTCCATTCTTTCAAAACCAAGTTACTGAGATAACCGGTATTCATTTTTATCGACTTTCCCATACGCCATCTGACCGAAAATATCGAAACACGTCGAGTAGAGTTTTTGACCATTCGAATAGTTTTAGTACCTATGAACAGACAGAAAGAATTTTCGATCAAATTAGTAACTGGAAATAATTAAGTAAATATCAAGTATTAATATAATAATCTCATCATCTCAAAAACTCGTAAGAAAATAGTATAGAAAAATTTTGGGCAAGAAAAGAACACTAAAAATTCAGTCACACAGATGTGTAGAAACTGATAAGATAAATTCAAAAACTAAGTCAGTTTCATTCACTATTTCATACACTGGCATAACTATGCAAGATTCAACATACAATGCAAACAGAAAGCAATTTGATCTGTAGATCGATTCCGACATTGCTATATTGCCCTAAGATCGATGAGAAACAAAAATGAGAAAGAAAAACCAACCTTCATTTCCTAGCTAGTGTTATTTTCCTTTATGCAAGTTATACATCCCACCTCCATCGAGCATGTGTTAAATACGATTATCAAATCAAATGCAGATCTCCAGCAACAAAACAAATAATTATGGAAGAACCTAATGACTTGAAAAGTTGAACAATTTTGAACTACTTACATACATACAGTTATCTCTCTACAGTTAAGAATACCGGGGTATGCTCTGGTTATATATTCCATTGTCATGACACCTGAAGCAAGAACAATAATAAGTAGTAAATGAATCAGTAAGTATCATTGCACAATGCACACCGATTAAACAAATATACCCAAGTAAAAATTACTTGCTATAGCCATGCTAGGCCATTGACCACACACGAAAACAGAGCATTTGAGCATTTAGGAGGAAAGACGACTATTAATAAGACCTCTCGGTTTTGTGCGGGGAACCAATACCGGAGCAGTTTTATTTATTTATTTATGGGAAACTGTCAGAGCAGTTAAGAATTGAGATGAATGGTTTATGAGTAATTGCCCTTCTCTGTGTGTGTGCTCGAGTATTCGTCAGTTTTATTTCTTTTTTCTATTTTTCTTGTATGCATGTTTGACATATTAGACCCCGATTATTTTATTCAAGTGTAAGATTTTTTTAAAATGTAGGGTGAGGATGGGCACAATAGGAATACCCAATGTTCTACCTTCAATTGTCAACAACTTTCCCAAAACTGCCTTAAGGAGTGTTGTCTTAATTAATAGAGATATATAGGCGAAGTTGCATAACTTGCATTTACGAAAATTAAATGATAAACACACTTCGTTAAGTGGCCAAACATTCAACATGAGAGCTAAATCATAGCTAAAGAGAGTAGGGATTTAGTCATCCCAAATCTAATTCAAATGATTAGGGATCTGAACATAAATAAAAAAAACCTAATAAACCAAGATCTTTGCACCACAGTTTCCTCCTCCAAGAAGGAGACACTGAACGCCTGATCGGAATCATTGTCGAACTGGAACGACCCCGGCCAACGTCAACTCTGAAATGCAATGGCACATCGAAGTGACCATACTTTCCACCAGCCTCAAAAGGCAGCCCTAGTACTATGTCATCCAATCGCGGGTAAATTTACCTCATCGGGTTCTAGAACATACAATTTTTAACAATGCATTTGGTTCCGTAACATGTACGCAACACTTGTTGCATGCAGAGTAAAGTGATTAACGCGGCTAAATAAACCGACACTTTTCACAACGAACTTTTGTTTCCGTAAATACAATTGTAACTAACACTTCTAAGTAGCGTTTTATTTCGAGAATAAAACCATCCCACACAATTCAAACAGCCGTATTATTTTCCACTTTGAGCCCTCGGGCCTTATCTTTGACCCACAACGGCAGCCCAGTAACTATGTTTCCTATCTGGGCCGGATACCCTAGAACCTTTTTCAGAAAAAAAATAAACAATAATTCCATTTTAAAAAAATGGGACAGCAAAGCGCCAGGTACAATCCAATGAGTCCATCATAAAGAGAGAGCAGGTGTTAGGCTTTAAAAAGGGGGAAGGATTTAACGGAGAAGGCCACACACCGCTCTCTTCCCCTCACTCACAGCGCTTCGTCTAGGGTTTTAGCACTTTTTTGCCGCCTTCCTCTTCCAACCTCTCCTCCGCTCCAATTTGCTTAGCTATCAGAATGAGCAGCGACAAGGATAACAACATCAACATGTCCGATCTCGCCTCCGGTCAGTGTACTGCTCTTTCCCTTATCTCTTTGTTTCCGTTTGGTGTGTGCTGTGAAATTTAGTGTTGGTTTTGACTTCTAACAGCTCTGAAGGAGCATGGCCAGGAAGGTATCCTCAACGCACTCAAGGTCAGTAGCGGATGTCTTTACGAGTATCCGTTTCTATTGAATTTGATTATCAGTGTTTCTGCGGAGTTTGGGTTTATGTGGTTTATCTGTGTATAATCTGCAGGGTTTGACTGGTAATCATGTGGAGGAAGTTCTCAGCGGCTTATCGCCTATTGTCAGGAAGCGTGTTGATTTTCTTAGGGAAATCCAGGTATAATTATCGGCTTGCTCATACCGTGTATAAGTTATATGGTTTCAATTGCGATGAAATGCTTCTGCTGTGTGTAATGCTGTGAACAAATATAACTATCAATACCGGTTTCAAAGTTGGTTAGGGTAAAAAAGTTTCCGATTAGTAATTACGAATTTCTTAAAAAGCCTTGATTATAACATCGTGCATTCAACTTTTTGCTGAACATGGTCAACATACCATATTTGTTTTGGAAAGGCCTGTAGTGAATTTCTCTGGTCTGGTAGTGCTGGTTGTTCATGGAAAATTAATAAATAAGCCACCCTCATTATTATACGATGAGTAACGAAACAATTGCATGAATGAATTTATAATGTTATATAGTACGTTTGTGCTTTTTGTCATCCTGCAGAGCCAACATGACGAGCTAGAGGCCAAGTTTTTTGAAGAGAGGGCAGTGCTGGAAGCCAAGTATCAGAAAATGTACCAGCCTCTCTACAACAAGGTATTTGATCTGTCTAGGCTACGTGTCTCACTGTTCAATTTTGCAAATTGTTTGAGCAGATCAGCTCGACAAGTTTAATTGTAGAACCTGTTTAAGTTTCAATATTGCTTAAACCCAACAGATGAAACTTACAAAGTGCATTAGATTCATAGCCTCACACATAAAACACAATCAGATGGGTCAGTGAATTTCCCCGTGTATTAGGGGCTTCCCTGGCCTGTGTTAGCAATGTAATCTGATATTTATCACCTTAATGTTATCTCTCTGGGTCTGAAATTAATTTGTAATTGACAGAGATATGAGATTGTTACTGGTGCTGTTGAAGCTGAAGGAGTTTCAAGTGAAGCAACCACAAATGAAGAGGAGAAGGATGCTGAAGGTACAGTCGTAACCTTTATTTCATTATTGCGTGTTCCATGACAAATTTATAAATCTGTTGTTGCTTGTGTAAGTTGCAGAGAAAGGGGTGCCTTATTTCTGGCTGAATGCACTGAAAAACAATGATGTGCTTTCTGAGGAGGTGGGTGTTGCTTTTACAATGTTTCATGTTGAAATTAGTTTGTAATATTAATATACGTGCATGACTAATCAACTGTTTTGTCTTATTTGATCAGATAACAGAGCGTGATGAAGGAGCTTTAAAGTATCTCACAGACATCAAGTGGGTTAGGATAGAAAACCCGAAAGGGTTCAAACTTGATTTTCACTTCGACATTAATCCATATTTCAAGAACGCTGTCTTGACAAAGACATATCACATGATTGATGAAGATGAACCTATTCTTGAAAAGGCCATTGGGTAAGTTAACTTCCTAGTTTCTGATTATGATAACAGCTGCCTTAAGTTTTCCTTCTATGAGGAAGGCTTGACCATGCGTGTTTGAGTTTACTTGACATTTTCTTTGCATTTTGTGCTTGTAGAACTGAGATCGAGTGGTATCCAGGTAAGTGCTTGACACAGAAGGTGCTCAAGAAGAAACCTAAGAAGGGAGCAAAGAACAATAAGCCAATCACAAAAACTGAAGATTGTGAGAGCTTCTTCAACTTTTTCAGTCCACCTCAAGTCCCTGAAGATGATGAAGATCTCGATGAAGATGCTGTAAGACAGTCATCATCTTATATCTTTGATTGTGTGTGCTGTCTTATCGAATGTGGTTACTAACATCTTCTTCATCCATAACAGGCTGAGGAACTCCAGAACCAGATGGAGCAAGATTATGATGTTGGGTGAGTTCAAAACCATTTTGTATGACTGAAGTCTTTGTATTAATTGTTGGAACGAGCTATTGCTTGATCTTTGGGCTTTTAATAGCTAGATTATATATTTAAACTAATTCTATTATTGATTCATAGGTCAACTATTCGAGACAAGATCATCCCTCATGCAGTTTCTTGGTATACTGGAGAGGCTATCCAGGATGATGACATTGACATGGATGATGATGAAGAAGATGATGATCAAGATCTTGATGATGAGGAAGAGGATGATGAGGACGAGGACGAGGACGAGGACGAAGATGCAGATGAAGGCCAAGCCAAGAAGGTAATATCTCCGAACTTTCATATCTTTTCGCAGTCTTTGGTTTTTATTTTGTTTGGAATGATGCTAATTACTCTATCAAATGGTTGGAATGTTTCCAGAGTGGCCAGAAGGGTGCTAAAGGACTTAGTGAAGCTCCACTGGGCGACAGGCCTCCAGAGTGCAAACAGCAGTAGATGAATATTGATTGGATGCAGCAAGTGAGCAGCTGAGAGTTGATGGAACCTTTGAATTGTTACGAGGAAGGGTTGTTGGGCAGTTTTGCGTGGTGCTTGATCACTTAAATACAGATTTATTTTTATGTTTAATGGGTCATAGTGGGAGTCTTTTAGTTCATCATCTTCTTCTTTCTATTTTTCATTTTATTTTCTTGTTTGGTTAGGGAATTTGTGAGGGGATGCTTGTTATATTGCTATGTCATGGACAAGGTTTTGGTCGGTTTTTAATGATGTGTAATTTTTGGTTATCTAGTCTATCACATTTCTTTTATCTTACAGCTAGGTGATATATTGTGGAAGTTTTGGTCATGTACTCTTCATCTTCACCGTCATTGCTGTAATTTTCAACAGCAGTGACGGTAAAGATTCATTAACTTTCACCATCTTCCCGTAAAGTCAAATTTAATCTAAGGAATGACAAAATTCGAGACGAGGAGTTGGTGTACCCCGGACAACATTGGTACATTGGATAGCACCGAGTCACTAAAAATGTGTTTTAAATCACATGAATCAAATATTGTCATCGAGCGGGGACTTATAGTTTGTTTATGTAATCGTGTAGTTTGTTTATTACGATTACATGTTCAAATCTCCTTATACACCCAAATGTTGTCTAATCTAAAAAAAGTATTTGGAGTAAACTCTGAATTAAAAAACTTAAAAACGAAGAGCTCATCATCAGCTCATGTATTGAGTAAACTTTGGATTAAAAGACTAGAAAGTACACTTGAAAAAAAAAATACTAGAAAGTAGAAACCATGAGGGTTATGCTTAAACCTAGTACTGTATTAATAGTTCAATACTGAGGAAGCCCGGCCTATTTTAACGGGTTGACCCGGCCCAGAACAAAGCGGTTTACCTTCCCCTCCCTGTTTCTCTCTCTCCCTCTCTGACACTCTCCACTTTCTGCGTTTCACTCAAAAAGGAGGGAAATCAAAAACCCAAAACCCTAAAACCTCTCTTTCTTTCTTTCTTTCTCTCTCTCCTCTCTGCCATTGCACACCTGCATGGCTCCCCTCCACTCATTTCTCTAGTTATTTCTCTCCGATTATTCTTCTCGCAGCTTCGATTCCGCCGAAGCTTCGAGGTCATCGGTCGTTCAAAATCCATGGCGAGGCTTCTCCAAAACACTCTCTCCATCAAACGCTTTCTGTTACCGTCGCAGGTAAATTCATTTCTTCACTCGAAGCTTCTGGATTTTACAACTTTTGCATTTGATTTTTGAAGGCAGCTGTTTGCGAATCTAATTTGGTTTTGGTTGTGCAGAGATATACAAGAGGACTATTGGGGACTTCTACTCAGCTCTGTAGTTTTTCTTCTAAAGGTGTTTTTTCTTAGCCGTTGTTGTGGTTTATAACTCTAGCAACGTACTGTAGTAGATTTTAGAGTCTTACTTTTGTGTCAAAAATGAAGTATGCGTGGCCTTAGAGATTTAGAAATGTTTAAAAGGATGACTATTACGTTGAAAATCTGTTTCTGATGTAATTTTTAATGAGTTATTTCTGTCGGAGGAGTACGGTGTGTAAGAGATGGTTGGATATGAAAGTTCGAGTTATACCTGTAGGTAGAAAGAAGTCAAAAGGTGATGGAAGTGACTCGGGCGAAGAGAATATGTCCAAGAAAGATCAAGCACTCCAACAAGCGCTTGATCAGATTACGGAGACTTTCGGGAAAGGCTCTATAATGTGGCTTGGCCGGTCGGGAGGTCCTAGAAGTGTCGAGGTTGTGTCCACTGGATCTTTCTCTCTGGATTTAGCGCTAGGAACTGGCGGATTTCCAAAGGTATCATAATCGATTGGAATTGTTGAGGGGTCCAATACCTGATAGTCTTTGAGTGTATATGCACGTTTCTGTGAATTGGGTTCAAGTGTAATATGTAATCTTGTTTTTGATATTTTTTTGGTCAAAATCTGAAGGGACGTGTAGTGGAGATATATGGCCCTGAGGCTTCTGGAAAAACTACTCTCGCTCTACATGTAATAGCTGAAGCACAGAAACAAGGAGGTAACATTGAGGACTTCCACAATATAAGATTATCGTTTTCCTCTCTTTTCTTCTAAAAGCTCTTTTCAAGATATTTTGTCAAAGTACTTTCATATTTATGACTTTTAACTTGTAGTAAAGTAATGTACTTTGTCAGTTTGTCATCTACAGTACATAATTTGGCTGTTGCATGTGAAAGACACTCATTTCCTTCATTAGACTTTGATTTACTAAAGAAGAAAAGGTTAAATGCTATTATATGTAGGTTACTGCGTTTTTGTTGATGCTGAGCATGCTCTTGATCCCACGCTGGCTAGAGCTATTGGGGTAAAAACTGAGAATTTGCTTCTTTCCCAACCTGATTGTGGTGAACAAGCCCTCAGTCTTGTAGATACCCTAATCAGGAGTGGTTCAGTTGATGTTGTTGTGGTGGACAGCGTAAGTAAGATGCTCTTTGTGAACATTTTTGTACTTGTGGTAAAAGCATCCATGCCAGTTTTCATTGTTCAATGAACTTGGTTGATATTTGTCTGGAGTTCTTATGGTTTTGATTCATCATGAATGTTCACCCTCCTATCAATTCAAAAAGGGATTATGAATAGTCCTTTCCTAGTCACAATGTTTTTTTTACATCGTGTGTTGACATGCCCAGATAGATGAAATGATTGTCATATGATTTCAGGTTGCTGCCCTTGTGCCTAAAGGTGAACTTGATGGTGAGATGGGTGATGCTCACATGGCAATGCAGGCTAGGTTGATGAGTCAGGCTCTTCGCAAATTGAGTCACTCTCTATCTCTTTCCCAGACAGTATTAATATTTACCAATCAGGTATTTGAAGTGTGTTTTCTCTGTTATGTTGCTACAATTAAGGAAATATAAACGAAAACCCTGTAAATGGCATGAAGCTATGTATTTAGAGGCCCACATCAACTTGTATAGTTTTACTGGTGTAAAAATTTATACTGTACTAGTTGTTTTGGAATTTATTTGCATTTTCAAAACTGCAATTCATACCCGTTCAAAATCATGCTTCACCACTTGCTTATGTTTATCTTCAGGTGAGGGCTAAGCTTTCTACTTTTGGAGGATTTGGTGGGCCACAAGAAGTTACTTGTGGTGGCAACGCCTTGAAGTTCTATGCTTCAGTGCGCCTTAATCTCAGGAGAATAGGGTTTGTCAAGAAAGGTGAACAGGTAGGTACACATGCTTTATCCATCTTTGTCATGTATTTGAACTTTATGTGTGAAGAGTGGTAGTTTTATCGGTAGCAGACTAGCGGTTGTGAATATTTTTGATGTTATGTAGATTTGATATTTTGTTGAATGAGATTGAAGGTTTTCTTTGTCTTCAATTAGTGTGCTTTCAGTTCACTATCCAGTTCATAGTAGGTTGATAGATAATCATTCCTGTACATGTAACATGGCATGCATTTTGTTTTGACTTTTCATCTTTTGGTGTAGGGTGTTGATGCATTTTGTAAATATGTAATTCTTTACGCAGGCGATTGGTAGTCAAGTTCAAGTGAAGATAGTGAAGAACAAGCTTGCTCCACCATTTAGAACTGTTGTGTTAGAGCTCGAGTTTGGAAAGGGTTTTTGTCGTGCAGCTGAGCTTATTGACTTGGGAGTAAAAAACAAATTCATCTTAAAAAGTGGTTCATTTTTAAATTTAAATGGTAAAAACTATCATGGAAAAGATGCTTTGAAGAAATTTTTGTCCGAGGATGATACTGCTAGAGAAGAACTCTCAGCGAAGCTTAGGGAGAAGTTAATTGATGGTGTGGAAGACAATGAAGGCGAAACAGAACCTTTGAATGAAGGCAAGGAAATTGTATCACCCGATTCTACTGATGAAGATGCAGTTACGGCAGTTGGTGAGTAGTGTTCAGCTGTTCTCGAACTGTATGACTTAACGGCTTCAAGTAAAGGTTTAGGGGGTCCTCAGCTGGCAAGTTAATTTTTAGCAATGGCACAGGTAGAGTTGTTGAGAAGCCTTTTGTTTCAGACTCGCTGGCTGTGTATTTCAGTATTGTTATTTATCACTATATATGGGCAATATGGGGTGTAGTGAAATTTTGTGGGTATTTGCGGCGTCATTTGGGGGATGTACGGCAGTCTTTGTAAACTTTGGGTCCACCTGAGCTGATTAGTAAAAGTTGAGCTTTTTGTCATCAAGGACGATTTTTGCCTTGGTTAATTTGGAGAACAATTTCTTGTGTCTGAGAGGGAACGGGCCGAACTGCACAGTTTGCCTCTTCTATTGGTGATTGGGTTTGGGTCAAATTCATCAAGCTGAGGCTCAGGGCTTACTAGCTTATGGGTCACAATTGGGTATGGATCTCTCCATCATCCATTTAGAGGTTGATTCTTATTCCTTTATTCTGGTAAACTTGCTTGACCAGGGACGTGTAAGGAATTCCAATTAGGTCGATCTAGTATACTCTGAAGACTGAAGAGGCTAATCAGGCCATGTGTTCTAATGCTGTCCCCTTTTTGGTCGTTCAAGAACTAAAAGGGGTTAAGGATTGATAGGTGGAACGTTATAATTAGTTACGGTCGTTAAAATAACTCTCTTCTGTGTAGAATTAATGGAACTTCTCTTTTGAGATTTTTATAATGAGACTTGATGAGTACTTTTTAATTAATAGCTAAAAGTCACATTTTAATAATATTTTTATAAAGTTAATCGTTAAATATTTAGATATTAATGAGTAGATCTACTTAAAAAAATAAATAAATTGATGAGTAAATCATTTATACAAATTTTCATTTAAACTGAAAATTGGTAAGGTATCTAACAAAATCAAACAAATGGACGAATTAAAATTGTCAAACATACACTGTTAAGGATGATAATAATACCCATGGGTAGGGTATCCATCGGATATTCGACCTTAACGGAGGACAATTATGGGTAAAAAAGGGTAATGGATACGGGTGTATCCAATACTCAGTTTTTTAGAATGGGTATGTGGCGGATATGATATTTCAATATTCGTACTCATACTCACCTAATAAAAATATTGAATATAAAAATATTACATATTTATTTATTATAGAATTGATATTATGTCTAACAATTTATTTTTATATATTTTTGTGGTAATCAAGCATTTATTTACTTGGTATCCTAAATTACTTATTTTTGTTTCAAATTTTAAATAAGTTAGACTTGTGTTACTAGTATTTAAAAAAACTGTTTGATGGATCGATGAATTTGCTTATGATATTTTATTTATTAACATATTTTTTTATGGGTAACGGGTGGATACGAATACCCTGGTATCCAACGGATACGGGACGGGTCCAATATAATATTACGAGTATATGGTCGGATACGGGTACAAAATATAGACTCAGACATGCAGGGCCGGTGCTAAGCATACGGGGGCCCCGTGCGAGTTGAAAAATTAGGCCCTAATCTTTGAGATCATATACAAAATCGTGTTACACATTTTAGTTTTTTATTGCTCGTTTCTTCTATTTATTTCTTTGTTTTAATCGATTGTTCAAGTGTGTTAAAACAAAATGGTATTGAAAATTGATAAAGCTATTACAATCTGGCGATATACATCTAAAGTAGGACCTTTACAAACCCAAGTTTCTTTTGATAATAAGTTTATTAATCCTATCATAATTGAAAGTAAAATGAAAAACGTCTAAAATAAGAAGCTCTGCATTTCAAACTGATTATGAAACTGTTTAGGATCCGGGGACATCTTCTAATGAAAGAAGAAACAAAGAATACAATCCTTATTTTAATAAGATAAAGAGGTGAAGACTGAAGAGATGGAGAAAAGATTGAAGAAGGTGAGAGTCCAACCCTTATCTCCAGTACTATCCAAGAAAATAACTTTAAAACTTTTCCAACTTGGCTAAAATAACCACCCCGTTCATATTGATGGAAGGCCCTGTAAAATATGGGCCTCGTGCGGTTGCACACATCGCTCATGCCAAAGGCCAGCCCTGCAGACATGGATAGGTATTTTGATATTCGTACCCTATCCTATCCATTGTCATCTAAATACACCATTTATGTTCAAATTAAAGTGATAAATTTTGATTATGAATGTCTTAATGATATTCAATTTTGACAAAATTTTGCATAAATGATCTATTTATCATTATCTATCTAATTTCTATTTAACTAACAATAGATTTACCAAAATATAAAGAATACGTGAGTCTATAAAAAAGTACTAATCAAATTCTCAATACATGGATCCGGAATAGAGAATTTTTCATGGAATCAAATAAACCGAACAAAGTATGGTCCCGATTCATATTTGGTATCTTTGATTCCATGAAAAGTAAAACTGCAAAAGTGCACGCCATAGAACATAATAAACATCAGTCAAAACCGCCGTCTCTGAAGAGCCTTCCTTCTTTTATATGATGATTTCCATTTAGAAATGTGATTGACTAACATTTGTAACTTTTGTAAACATAGATATATTATGAGATTCATGCACACACACGGATACACACAATATATATAGCTTGTAAGAATCTACTGTTGTCAAGCACCCAGCATGACACATTAACACACATGGTACGTACGGTGCTGTAGAATACGGTCTTTGGAATTGGAAAAGTGTAAAATTTGACCAACGAATCGGAATATCAATCAATTAAAATCTCTGTCTAATAAGTTCATCCATGGCCCTTACTTTACACTTCGTCTAATCGTCTTTGCTAGTCGCTCTCTGTTTTGCAGTCAATTCTGGCCGGGGCAACACATCAATTTGTACTAGAAACCAAAACTTGGTCTTTAGAACCCACAAAGGAATTTATATTGGTGTGCTACCAAGAACGACCTTAACTAGTGGTGGACGATGTCCCGAATACCCATTCTCCTATATAAGAACTGGTTTTAAATAAGAGAGAAAAGCTTAGGAGGTGTTTTTATATCCCACCATTAACATTTGAATTGATATATATATATATGAACTTGAGTCGTGTACGTAGACTTGTTTTTGGTGGGTATAAAAAGGAATTGCATGGAATACCTAGATCGCCATATGTGAGGGACGTCAATATAGAAAGCATCTGAGATATAGATCGATCGCCAAAAGAAGAAAGCATCTACATATATATCAAATTCTTGTTGACTAATCAAATAATCAAAAGAGAAGAAAAGATTGATGGGTGGCCGGCTAACTCGAATTATATATATGTGCCACGTCGCCAATCACCCTTCTCACTGCTTCCTGGAAGGCAGACTCGTCCCATTCTTTCCCCTACATATAAAAAAATACAAAACTAATTAATCACTAATTAATCAATGATTAAAGCTTAAAGACCCATTTCCTTGATACTTCCTTCAATTATTAATTTCATGCATGCATGCATGCTAGCTCGGGCTAAGGGTCGGCAATGGCCGGGTTGGGCAGAGCCGTTCAAGCTCAAGTTCGCCCTGCTCGGGTGTGGTTGGATTTTTTTGTCACGTCTTTAAAATTAGGGTCGGATTGGGCCAAGATTTTTTTGAAAATTTTGAATTTTTGGGTCGGGGTGGGGTTTTTTCTTATATTAAATAAAAATATATAAAATTAAGAGTGTTTAATTATTAATTATATAAACAATATATAATATACACTAAATAATATATAAGCCTCAAAATTTTGATATTTAGTATATAAATGAATGATATTAAGATAAATTAAAGAGTTTAAAGGTTAATATTGATAAAAAATAATCTATAATATATACAATTGATAGGCTTGGTCCTACGGGCCGGGCCCCGACGGGCTGGGCTTTTTTGGGTCATGAGCTTTGGGACCTCGGCCCAAGTATGACCTTATGCCCATGGGGCCGAGCTTTATTGTGCCTAAATTCTGGCCGGACCGACCTCAAGCATTTCTGGTCCCAGACCACCCACAGACTTTTTTGGGCCTATGGGCTAATTAAATGGTGACCCCTAGTTAGGGCAACCGAAACTACAGTTTCCCTACGAAATCCAAATTAGTACCAAATAACTGATGGGTTGAAAAAGGTAATGAGCTAGCTAGCTTACGGCTAGTTTGATATTGAGTTTTGCGAGAAAAAATAGCTTAATGTTACCATAGTGGACTACCAACCTGTTTGGTTAATCTTTCATATCTATGTTTTCTTAAATTTTGAAGTCAATTAATGAAGAAGTTAAAAACAGTCAATGAATTACTCTTTTTAATTGTATTTTATACACTATTAATTTATTTCCCCGCTAATTTTTCTCATCATTTTTATTTCACGTGTAGATAATGGTTAGTTGGTTCACGTACCTGATCATGATCAACTCTTATTCTCAAGACAACGCGATTGATGACAACGGGATTGATGTTAGGATTTGATTCTGTTTTCCAAGTGCTTGCTTCCATGGACATCAAGCTCACATTCTCGACCTGCTTCAGGAATTCCAAGATCCGAATTACCATATCTTCGGTTGAGCTTTCTCCGGATCTCACAATAACTTGCAAGTCAACAACTCGCTGGTGATCTTGATTTGTGGCCGGGCCGGATACATTCGTAAGCGTGACGCTAACTCTCTCGCTTGAAGAGGAGCCAGCTGCTGCTGCTTCCTCTTGTTCTTCTTCATTAGCTTTAAGTCTTGCAGCTGCCTCTAGCTGCTGGTTTCTATTACTGAGCTCATCAACTTGAGCTCTTAAGCTACTTAAGTACTCTCTTGCAGTTGTAAGCACTGAAACTTTGTCTTTCTGCACAGTGCAAATTAAACACAAACAAATCGTTACATAATCATCATCGTCTGTAGGGCGGCGTCATACTTAATAATACATAGTACAAATTAATGTTGTACGTACCTTGGTTCCTGGAGGAAGTAGGGTTCTCAAAGAATGAAAGCTTTCGTTGAGTTTCTCGCGGCGTTTGCGCTCAGATATCATATGATGCAACTGGCTGGTTGTGGGGCGTGTGGCTGCAGCTTGCGTACCTTGATCGCGAATTCTCAATGAATTCAAGCCTCTCAAAAAGGAAATAGATCTTTTCATCATAGTTTGGTTACGGACACCTAAACTGGTTTGTGTTCTCGGGGCCAAAGGCTTTGATCTATAATTCTTGAAAGCACTGCTGGATTTTGGGTTTAGATTGGCACGATTACTAGGACTAGGAGCTGGGGAGGGTACTATTTGGTGTGAAGAAGCAGAAGGGGATGGGGATAAGGAAGATGAAGAAGAAGTAAGAACTGCAATCATGGCTCTTGTAATTTCAGCATCTTCAATCTCTGGAGCTGGAAATTGGGCGTTCCCTCGGATTCGAGAAAATGCTTGCATGGCTTGTTGATGTGGACTAGAACTATTACTGCTACTAGTGAAAATGTTTGTAGTTGGTGATAAAACTGGCTGCATTAATGAGGTAAAACTTGTAGGAGCAAACATTTGATCAGCTGGGATATTGAGAGAAGTAGTAGGACTTGTAGATGTTTGTTGAAGAGTGTTGAAGAAGTAGAGGGATGAGTATTCGGGGCTATCCATGGTTGAGAATGATCTCAAAGACGAAGAAGACGATGAAGGTGGGTTTTGATGCTCAATATTTACCCTGGTACTACTGCTAGGAACTACTTCGGTTGTTTGTGGAGATAGTTGTGGTGATCTAGAGAAAGCTTCTGGTAACATCCAGCTTCTCATGATGAGCTCCTTTCTCATGTTCATCTACATATTAATTAACAAAAATGGCTAAATTTTAATTATACTAATTAAATGTCTGTTAAATGATTGCGTTATGGAAATGCGTGCAATCTAGCTAGACTTACTTGAGACACATTGGAGAAGCCAAGCTCAATCTCTCCACTCTTGCACCCCATGAAAACTGCAGTCTTTGTAAGATAAAGCAGCGGACAATGAGTATATATACACAGTGTGTGTTTATCTTCGAATGAATTATGAACATGGAATTAGCATACCTTAATCTTGGCTTCGCGGTAAAATTGCTTCTGAATTTCAAGTGATGCCACTCTTTGGAGGTCCATTTCTCGCAACTCTAAATATGCAAGACTATTCCGGAAAGCGAAACCTGGAACACATCTGATCAAATACAGAAGATAATCGAAGAAATTAATTAGGCTACTGCATGCATGTAGAATGTAGCTATATAAGATTACACAAAAATGTTTGAGAGCTAATTAATACGTAATATCAACTTACTCGTTCTGGACCATATTGAACACTGAAAATCGATACTCGTCGAAAAGCCTCCGATCTCGACTCATTCCGGAAGACGAGGTAGCTGGTTGGTTTTGTTCATCATAAACACCATCAAAATACAATAAGCAGCTGCACATACAGGACCAACATATATATATGAGTGGCTCAATCAGTTGCTAATTAAACTCATTAGGACTTGTAGAGAGACAAAGGAAATGTAAGTATATACGTACTTGGGAATATAAGAGCGCCATAAGCAAATGTAAGTGCAGCTGAAAGACTGCATGATAAGTCTGAGAAAATTGGCACGAGTGCCTTCATCGAGCTGGAAGGCAGCAGTGTCCATATACAGATGAAATATATGGAGCCTGATCGATCGATCAAAATTGCTAAAGGCTAATCGATCAAGCGAGAGATGCCTTTCGATCGCTTTCGGTTTTCTACACGTAGTAGGCCAACGTATTGCGATCGATTCGTTTTCTTTGACTGTGGTGTTCTTGCTGGTCTTTCATGACCATTTCGAAAGATATGCAAGAAAATAGGAAATCCAGAGAGAATAGAAAGAGTCTTGATATTTATAATTATATATATATATTTCTCCTTTTAATAAAAACTAGATTGTATCTACGTAATAATTATGTAAGCCGACACAGATCGAGTTGAAAGTAGCTGTTTGGGAAGAACAAGAATGAAGAAGAACTGAAGAAGAACCAAGGGCAGCTACGTACCAAATTACCTCATCAGAGAGAGAGAGAGAGAGAGAGAGAGAGAGCTGGTTTAATTTGCTTTTATAGGAATATAGGACTAGCAAGCAAGAAGAAGAATTCTCGTAGCAGATGAGATCGAAGTTGAAAAGTAGTAGCAGTCGATCGAGTAAAGCAAAGCGAGGGGGCAAGATAATTAAGAAGCTGCCGAGCAATGAGATAGATATATAGCAATGGAATTTTGTACAAAAGTAGGAGTTTTGAGAAATTGTGTATTTGATTTGAAAGGAGAAAAGTAGTGGAGGTCAAAGTCCACCACCATGACTCGTATTGAATTATATGCATCCATAGCCACTTGTGTTGCTGTTTTATATGCCTGTGAAAATAGTCAAGGGAGGAAGGCAGATTTTAGTCTATAAATTCTGTCTTTCTCTCCGCGACTACTCATTTCAGATGAAAACTTTTACGTACTCTATATATTTTATATCCCAATTCGCACATGCAAGATTACCATTCATACTACTATCTCTAGCCCACAATAAACTTTTAATTCATTTCTTTTCACCAAAATCATAACATATTGGTTAAAAAAAGTTAACCTACGTACCTTTACCATTGTATATATCCAGTTAATTTACTTAATTTTTCAGTACATTAATGTATAGTAGACAAACCTTTCAAACAAACATAGGCCTTTCAATTGTTAATCCAATATGTTAGGAGCTTAGTAGCATGCATGCCACTACTACGTACCAAACTAGTCGTAAGGGGCTTCCATGACGTTAATTCGTTTCTTCAATGCAAAATTAATTAAAGGGGTCTACACTGGGGATCGATGTGTTCATTTCATCTACTCGATCGGCCACCAAGGGAATCGAAGCTTCTCTTGGCTAAGCTACAGCTCTCTCTCTCTATATATCTAATTAGTTACTAGTTATATATGTAGCAGTTGGAAACTTTCGAGAGTGCGCTAAACAAGATCGGGTATCTTGTTCAAGCTCTCCTCGTTGACTATTACTGCATTCACACCTTAAATATTTAGGGGAGTGAATCAAATTTAGAGAATCACTCCCCTTTTCTTTTATTTATTTATTTTTACACTTATTTTTTCTCTCCTCTTTTACTATATATATATTTTCCATGCACCCCTTCTTTTCTTTGCTTACCAAACTATTATCAGTCTTTCTCTTCTCAATTCCCTTTATTCAAGGTTATTTTGATAAACAAAAAATAATAATTGAAAAAAAAAATAAAAAGGAGAGAAAAAAGGAGATTGTGAGAATAATGAAAAGAGAGAAAATATGAGTGTATTTCTTACCTCTTTTTCATAATCAAAAAGAAAATATGTGTGAGAATCACGTACTTTCCTAAATGTATGTGCATCATTAATCTTATATATACGTACGGACCATTCCATCACTCTAGAAAGTTGACAAGTCGGACTGTTGGAAATCAAGGGACATGCATTCACCCTCCATCAGTTACCTACTTACAATTACAGTTTCAGATTTAATTTTTATTAGACTACTAAGACTAGTTAATTAGTTTAGGATAATTTTTTTTAAAGGAATTAGTTTAGGATTTATATGTGAAAAAGAATGGTAATTAATGCTCGACGACTATGCGTTTAAGGAAAAGTATGCAAGTTTGTGGTGTTTTCACATAAGAAAAATGTGATAATTATGAATAAAGAAATAATTTTAGGCCTTGATAGGTCATGATGTGTAGATTTCAAATCCACATCTAATGGCTATTAATCCTATTATTTACCAATATTTTCAATACAAAACTTCTATTGATTCTGCTTTTTGATTAATACAGCCATTAAGATATTTTTTTTCTTCATATATCGAACCTCAAACAAATTAATCATATCATTCAAAACCTAAAATTGATTGAAATGAGAATCATATTATAGAATAATAAACCCAGGTAGTAGTAATAAGTTAATAAGCAAAGCAACACTACTCTTTCTGATCCACTTTGATAGGAAAATTCCAAACCTAAAATTTATTGAAATGAAAATCTATTGATAAAACAATGAAACCCAGTTGCCATGAGAAAACGATGAAACCCAACAAAGCAAAGGCAACACAACACCACCACTACCGAATCATTTTGACAGGAAAAAAGAATGAAAACCAGTTGCGCGCCATGGTATAGGAGATCTCCACTGTGTTTTTGCAGATCTTCTTTTTCCTTTCGATGTTGATAATTTGGAAATTTGTTCTTTTTCTTCTTTTCTCTTACTGGTTTCATCGGAATTTCTTTTTCTGAACGAAACATGTATTTTGTTGTTAGGTTTTAATCTATAAATTAATTAAACATAGAAAAGGTAAGATTAATTTTGTAGTTAGATAATTTCTCATAATATAGAAAACAAAATGTTGATTTATATGACATGTCATGTCATGTCAAATTGAGGCATACACTTCATGACCACATTGAGGTCCCCTACCATTACCCTTATGAACATTAATCTAGCAACACTACCACATTTCTTCCCATTACCAACGACTTAAAGTCGTCGGCCTTTCAAAATATCTCGTCGGTGATACTTATAACCGACGACATGTCGCCGGTTATAAGGTCGCCCAATTGCCGCATCTCCTCCACCACCCTCATTTGCTCCTCCAACTCCCTCTGCGTCCTCTGGAGCTCCGCTGCTAGGTTAGAGTTCCTAGAAGAAGTTCTTGACCCGCTAGAGTATTCCGAAGTGTCCTTCAATACTCCTTCGCCAGCCGAACCAATTACCCTACAGTAGTGGATATTCTTCCCAGTCCCGCACGCTTTTGCCATGATCTGAGCCATTATAAAGCGATCAAACGTATCGATCTGAGAGGCATACTGGGTCACTTCCTCCTCCGAGCAGTCATGATGGTCATTTCGAGCTATATTCATGGTGACCTCTGTGATCGCATCCTCCACTCTCACCTAATTGAAAAGCGAATATGAATAAAATATTATTAAACAAAGTAAATTAATAGAGAAAAATAGTTTTATTAACACATGCATATGTGAACTAATTAATGAGGCCAAAGACTTACCGCTTCTTCAGGGCACTGCAGATAGAACTTTTGATGAACAAACACCAACAGGTTAACTTCTTGTTGTTTCTGCGCCTTACGCGACCAACCCAAATAGTTTAGTGAACCTGCATGATGGGACTTGGTGTTATTCAATCTGTTCTCGCTGTTTGTCTTGGAAATCGCCTTATTGGATAAACATATGTCAAAAAATTAGTAACTAACTATTTCAATGTGATACGATACATTAGGGTTGTAAAATATATTCAGAATGCATACCTTCACTTTGGGGTGCTTGAAGTGGGCTACCAGCCACAACCGCTCGTACTCCCTAAACCGGAGTTCGCTAGGGGTAGCACCTCGGCCTAGATCCTTGTACTTTGTGTAATGTTTTGAAAGCTCGTTCTTCCACTCTTTATACTTATATTAACACTAGAACAAATGTTAGAGATATTAAAACACTTGATAAACAAAAATCTAATTCGATATGTACTCAAATAACTCGAATCACATCACCTGATATGTAGTTGACGCTCTGCTCACGTCTTAATAAGGCATTCATCCACGTCAAACCACAACTGCAAGATGAATATATAAATGGTAAAATTATATATTTCTTTGGACTTAATTAATAAATGTAAAATTTACGTAATGAAAAGACGACTTAACTCACAGTCAGTGCATTATGCACTTGCAACTTCACGTAGCGAGGCACAACACCCCAATTTGGCCACAGCATTGGGACCTTGTCCCGCACGACGGCCCCGGACATGCTGGCATACTTTCGCGTGGTGTTTTCTGTCTCGATCACCTCATCACACTCATTGGTCTTAATGATCGTTTTCTTTCCCCCGGTGACCTGCTCAAGATTCTTCCCGGTTACGGGGCCTCTAGTCTTTCGTTTTCCTTTGGCATTAACGAGATTGCCTAATAATACAATGTCAAAAAATCAAAATTATTAATTGACACTATTTATAGTCTTAAGAAATAATTAAGTAATCAATCTTGTGAAATAAAATTTACCTGCATCGTCCGTTTGCTGGTTTATGCACCTCGCACTTCAAAGATACACGGGGTCGAACGGCTTGAACACGTACGCTTCCTCCACGGTCAGGAACTCCGGATGTCCTTCAATAAAAATAACCCTCCCCCTAGCATTGAATTGAGGGATGACAGGAATCTCGTCGGGCATGAAGAGACCGGACGACGGAGATAGACGAGGCTTGGACGATGAGGCGCCTGCACCATCTGCCTCAGATGATTGCCGTGAAAGAGGAGTAGGCATCGGGCCAATAGGGGGCATTCAAATGGAGGGAGTTTCTGATGCGCCCGTTGATGGTCGCTCGCCTGAGTGTCTGTTGCCTGAGGGTCGAGGCTGGACTGAGGGTTGCAAGGATCCGGATCGTGCAGCTTCCTCTTGTTCTCGCGTACGTAGCAAAACTTGTGTGCGAGCATTCATAATTGGGCCGCTGCGCGTGTTGTTGATTGCGGATGAGGATGCTTGACTACTGCTCCATCCACTAGATCTAGTCGCTCTCCATTTGTTGGCCCCAAGCCAATTTGCCGCAAAACCTCCTGCACATCCAACAATTAAACAGAACAGCAACAATTCAACAACTACATCCGTGACAACAACAATAACAAAACAACATGTTGATAGCAAAGAATTTGCTTATATATAGATCTTTATACATCAAGTTTATGCAAAAATAAATTGCCAACTAATTAAACCAGCAGTATATACATGCCAAAAATATATTTTATATGCCAAAAATAAATTTCACATGCCACAAATATACTACAAAATATATTCTACATGCCAAAAATTTACACCAAAATATATTCTACAAGCCAAAAATATATTCTAACCAATTCTTAATTAACCAACACAAAAATATCATTACCAAAATATATTCTACATATATACACAAAATTATATTCTAGCTACATCTCACAACTCCATCAACGATATTTAATTAACAGAAAATATATTCACCATACTATATTCTACAAAATATATTCTACACAAAAATATATTCTACAAATATATTCTTAATTATACCAACACAAAAGAATATACACCAAAATATATTCTACATACACAAAAATGTATTCTGCATCTCACAACTCCATCAACGATATTTAATTAACCAAAAATGTATTCACAAAATATATTCTACAAAATATATTCTACACAAAAATATCCTACACAAAATCATATTCTACACAAAATATATTCTACAAAATATTTTTTACACAAAAAATTATACCAACACCAACTTAATTATACCAACACCAACTTAATTAAATTTACACCAACTTAATTAAAATGCCTACACAATAATTAGGAGAATTTCATGTAATTTTAAAATTGAAGATGATAAAATCGAATTGAGAGAGAGAGAGGGGACCTGTCATTCTGCGTCAGTGAGAGATGATAAAGTAATCTGGGGTTCCATACCAAAACCAATTGGCAATGGTAGGAGTAGCCCAAATCCTTATAACCCACTAGCAAGGCCCCTCATTTTCAATGTGGGAGTATTTCTCCATTCACATTCTCTAACACGCCCCCGCACGTGTGGCGACATCACAAGCCAAACACGTGGACAACATATATGGGTGGCGGTGAGCACGTGTGACCCATTTGGCATCACACGAGGGTGAACCTGCTCTGATACCATGATAAAGTAATCTGGGGTTCCATACCAAAACCAATTGGCAATGGTAGGAGTAGCCCAAATCCTTATAACCCACTAGCAAGGCCCCTCATTTCCAATGTGGGAGTATTTCTCCATTCACATTCTCTAACAAGAGAGAGGGCGGCGGCGGTGCTCGATTTCTGGAGGCCGGAGGGAGGGGAGGGGGTAATTTATGAATTGGGGTTTTTTGGGGGAGAGGAGATTTGAGGTTTTTTTGGGGGGAGAGGCGAGATGGGAGGAGGAGAGGGGAGGGGAATAGGGGTGATTTCGGCACGGTCGGCGGCGAGAGGCGGAGAGGGGCGAGTATCTAGGGTTTAGGAGTTTTTGACGAAATGAGTCCCTGCCTCGTCGGGCTGGGATATAAGGAAAGGGTTATCACCGACGAGTTTCTTATTAACTCGTCGGTAATAGTATTTCCGACGAGTTAATAAGAAACTCATCGGTGATAGTTTGATTCCCAAATTTCTTCAACAAATAACGCCATTATCGAAGGCTCTGTGTTCATTTTCCCTGAGACGTACAGACATCTTAGCTTCGTCATCTTCTTTCAAGTCTAATGTAGTTTAAACACTGATGTGGCTGATCGATATGACGTTGGCCACCTTTTTGTAATTTACGAAGCTGTGCGAGTTCTTCTATTTCGGTGATAGTATTTCCGACGAGTTTCTAACTAACTCGTCGGTTATAACAAACATACATGCACGTTTATATATACTAAAATACGTACATCATTAACGTACTAAGGATGATAATCATAATCATCTTTATCACTTGAGTCTGGCTCGGTTTCATAGGTAGCCTCTGGCAATATGTGTCGCTCCTCGTCATCTGAATCATCGTCTACTTCATTTGGATTAACATCAAGAAGTTCTGCTCTAGTAATTCGAACCACACTCCCCAATCTCACATTATTAAGGCGAATCGTAGAGGATTCCGGAATGTCAAAAGCGTTCGGCTCTTGGTATGCAGTAACTTCTTCATCATCTGCGGTCTCACCAAGTGTGGCAGCACTGTACATGTTTCTATGAGCAACATGGTTAACCACCTTCCACGAGACTTTGTTCATAAGATCGTCAAGGTAAAACACTTGTTTTACTTATGTGGCAAGAACGAAATGGTCTTCTTTATACCAGCTTGTAGCAATATTCACCGAAAATATTCCGTACTGATCGGTTCTTGTGTTCTCCGGGCTAGTATCAAACCATCTACACTTGAACAAGTGCACTTTCATGCGGTTCCCATAAATTAGTTCAACAACTGAATGAAGGACACCGTAATAGTCAACGCCATCCTGCCCACTATGGACCATCACCCCACAATTCTGTGTTTTCAGTCGGTCGTCTCGATTTTCACATATAAATTTCACGCCATTGACCTGACACATCGAGTAAACTTTTGAAGCTATCGGTTTCATCGCCAAGAGCTTCAATTCGTTTGACCACTCTGGGTAACCATCATTTGCTACATTGTTCATCTGAAAAAGATAAGAAACCACACAAGAAATTATGAACATAGAAAAAGAAAACCACGTACACACATGCTATATAAGGATATAAAAAATATATATATATATATATATACACATATACCCTTACCCATTGACTAAAGTAGTTTGCAAACGTCCTGTTGTGGTAGTCAACATCACCAGCAATAGCAGGGCAGTGAAGATGATAGTTTTTCCAATATTGAACTTCTGGACAGTTAATTAGTACCGACTAGTGGGCAATGGTTACCTCATTTCCATCCAACTTGTACGACTTTGGCAAGCTTCCATGTACTACCATGTTATTGGAGATGATAGAAATGTTGAACTTGGGTTCATCTATTGGCATATGTTGTTGGGGGTCCTCCAGCGCTCCCAAATACAAGTTAGTGTACGTTACACACTCGTGCGCAAGATATGTTTCAGGGATACACCCTTCAGGTGCAGATTTATTATTCATATAGTCCTTGTAGTCTCCCAATTGTCTACAAGTTAACAAGTGCATGTTATGATACTTAAAAAAATTAGAATTTACATATAAAAACAGAGGCAAACACAAATGTATGAATCATTTGTACCTTTCCATGGGATACATCCAAGTGTAGTGTACCGGACTGGTAAGCAACAATTGTTCGGGAAGACGGATCATCAGGTGAGGCATGATGTCGAAAAAATTTGGGCGAAATATCCTCTCAAGCTTGCACATGATAAAAATGATGTCATCTTGCATCTCCCTGATGTCTGATTTTTTAACTTCTCTGGTGCATAACTTCTGAAAGAATCTTGACAAGGTCACCAACGGCTCCACCACCTCTTTGGGCAGGTACCCTCGAATGAAAACAGAGAAAAAGCGTTGAAGCAGTACATGGCAGTCATGATTCTTTAATCCGTACATCTTATTGTCCCGGAAGTTAACACACTTGCTTATATTTCTTGCATAGCCATAAGGATACCTGCATATATAGCCATAACCAACAATTATATTTCTTGCATATAGCCATAAGTAACAATTATATTAATTTCTTGCATAGCCATAAGAATACCTGACATTACTCATCAACCCAAAAATTTCATGCTTCTGGTTCGGCTTGATGGTGTAAGGAGTTTGGGGCATTTTTTTCTTACCATCTCTTAACCACAAATGTTTTCGCAGTCCCATAGCTTTCAAATCAATGTGTGCCTTAGGGATATCTTTTGTTTTCCCTTCCCAATTCAGAACTGTGCTCACGACACTTTCACACACATTCTTCTCTATGTGCATGACATCTAGGTAGCATCTGATAGGCAACCTAGGCCAGTACGGGAGTTCCCAGAATATGCTCTTGTGTGTCCAAAACTTATACCTTTTGAGCTTGTCTGGAATTGACGACACTATCTCAGGATGATTGCTCAGCTGGCCAAAATCATATTCATTCAGCACTTCCAAAATTTCATCCCCTGTCCATCGCCTGGGTGCCACACCCATTTCCACAGTTCCATCAAAAACGTCTTGATCCTGCCTAAATGGGTGATCATTTGGAAGCCAATAACGGTGACGCATCTGAACAATTTTACTGCAATGAGGACTGCAACAATCAACAGTCATGCACTCTGAACAAGCCATGTAACCCCTGGTAAAGTTGTCCGACAACATACCGCGGGTAAGAAAATCACTGATGGTGCCAACAAGCATGACATGCATCTGGAACATCTCATTTTTGAACCTATCGTAAGTGGGGTGGCCACACTGACTCAGGTACTTAAGCTCCTCAATCAAAGGCCTCAAATACACATCGAGACACTTTCCTGGATAACCCGGGCTTAGAATTAACAGAGTGAGCATATTGTATTCCTTCTTCATGCACATCCATGGTGGAAGGTTGTACGGTACCAAAATAACTGGCCATATACTGTATTGAAGAATCATGTTGCCAAAATGTTGAATCCGTCAGATGAGAGCCCTAGCCAAACATTTCGGACCTCTGCTGCAAAATGATCAAACTCCCTCACCATGTGCTTCCAAGCCTCTCCATTGGCAGGGTTTATAAGGGTGTCATCGTCAGGCAAATTCATCTCAGCCCACCATCTCATAGCTTCGGCCGTGAAAGCACACATGAACAACCGCTCCAGCCTATCAATCAGCGGGAAATATCGAAGTATCTTCACAGCTTTCTTGTTGCCTGCAGGAGTCAACTTATACCTTTCTGTAAAACATACCGGGCAGGCTTCAAGGTCTTCAAGATCTTTCCCCCAGAAGAGAATACAATCATATCTGCATGTATGAATTTTGATGTAGGAAAGCCCAAGATCTTTCAGGATATGTCGCACCTTATGATAAAGTGGTAGGGCGATGACCGGGTGGCAGTAGCGAAACAGTTCACTTCATCGAAGAATCAACAGCTTTGACAGTCATTTTGTTCTCCATTTTGAGCTGCATCACTCCCATGACACTTCCAAGAACAGTCTTACTATAACCGTCGTACAACGGAGTGTGTTGCAATGTAATCAGGTTGTTGTACTTGTCTATACCGCTTGTGTTGACATGAGCTTCAGGTAATGGCTTGACTGGCTCAATATGGGGGAAATCCTCAACGATGGGAGGGACATTTGGTGCTTTGATCAGTAAATACACCGCTCTCATGAGGAAACATATCATTGATCAACATCGTTGTTGGATCATAGGAAGGACTGGCCCTCTCAGCAAATTGTCCATGATCATGCAAACCCGCTAACGATGTTTCACCGTGATAAATGCAACAAGTGTACTTATCCCAAAACCCGTATTTACTCAGGTGCTTCTTGACTTTATCAATGGAAAAATGAAATCAATCGCTACGACACTTACATTCTTTACACGGGCAATAATGAAGTGTAGTCTCTCCACAATTAGCATTCACAAAATCCACAAAGCTCCTAATTCCATAGTAATATCTCACATCCCATCTTTCAAGGCTCATCCAATTCTTGTCTATCCTGAAAATTCTAACAGTACTATATATTTATGTATATACATTCACTACTAATTAATTAAAAAATCATCATTACATGCATCTATATATATATATCTATCATTAAACTAGCTACACTAATTTAATTAATTCTTCGTATATATATATATATATATATATCTCCCTAAACAAAAATTGACCCATGCATATAAATATATATATACCAACAATTCTCAATTACAAATTTACATGTATATATACATACATATTAACAATTAATCACAAAATAAATTTATATACATATATATATATATATACAAGCATATTTTCATCGAAATCATCTCAAATCAACTCAAAATCAACAGTCAATCACTAAAAATCAACAATATATTAACTCTATTTGCATATCACACCATTAATCTCAACTCTAAATCAACACATATATATCTAAATCAACACACATATACATCCACACACACACACACATATATATATATATATACGTACCGAGCTATATAGCTTCACGAGCGGGTTTTGGACGCCTTTTGACAATATCCAACGATTTCAGAGCGTTTTCCTTCTTTCTCACCAGATTTTTGTAAAATGAATGAGCTGCTGCAGAGTAGATATGATATAAGAGTTATAGTCGACGATTCATTAACTCGTCGGCTATAGAGAGATTATCTCGTCGGTATTCCGGCCGAAC
Organism: Geum urbanum; assembly: GCA_946800695.1. Classification (NCBI taxonomy): domain Eukaryota; kingdom Viridiplantae; phylum Streptophyta; class Magnoliopsida; order Rosales; family Rosaceae; genus Geum; species Geum urbanum. Next base: position 9,961,467 of record OX326997.1, read on the forward strand.
CATCGTCGGCCATACTAAACATTATAGCCAGCGACGAGGATGTTATTGCCAACGAGTCGTCGACTACATTATCATTGCCGGCGATGAGGAAAAAAAATTGCCGGCAAGTGATATTTTCGTTGGTGATACTTATTATAGCCAATGATATATGATATCATCGGCCTTTGTTTTACCATTTCATGGGCAATGGGAAGAAATGTGGTAGTGCAATTCCAACAGATTCTTCATTTAAAAGAAAAAAAGAAATTTTAAAGAATATTGAGCATTTTTTTTTCACTCCAACAACTTATTCATTTCATTCTCTAAAATAAAGAAAGGGATAAGAGAACAAGACATTCCCTAAATTAAATGTAAAAACCTATAAAATAAGAAAGTTATTGGAATTGGAGCATAATTTTTGAATATTTAAATTTTTACTTATTTATTATACAAAAATTATGAAAAAGTCGTTAGGTGTCGCTTATATTTGTTCAAACAGTAACAATAATAGTGAAAGTACGGATTAAATAGAAAACTATCTGTGGAACAAATGCTTGACCGGTCGAGGCATCTTAATTGTTGTCGTTGATGAATCGTCAAAGGTGGGACTAGCAAGTAACAAGAGAAGAATATTAGCCACGAATTGGTATATAATTCTTTTCTCATTGTGTGGTCCTCGACCATTAGAACGAATATATATTTTCTCTGAGCCAAATCTCTCCTTCACAATATTCACAAGTTAAAATCCAATGAATTGAAATAGCGCGCTAAACGCCTAAACGTCACGATTGATTGTTTCCTCTCAGATGGCTTTGTACAGGCATTGGAAGACTAGGATTTTCAATTACAAAAACAACTAATATAAGTTTTCCGCCGTGTTCACACTAATACGTACACATTGATATATCTTCTTCGTTTGTTAGAGCATCTTCTATGTCCCTCGTAGGTCTCCCAATCATTTTGGATTTCCGACGATGATTACAAATCAAATACTTGCGTTCGAACTAATTAGGAGTCTGAAATAGGTAATTTGGTAGTACGTACTACCAAAATACTACATAATTACCTATTTATCTTAGTTAAAAAATTTCCAGATTTGTAGTGGGAAGCTAGAGTATTTTCCTAGTGCAAAACAACAGACTATAACTGCTGGCCGGCTCGATCTCCTTTATATATTCAAGAAAATCTAATAACAACATTACTTAGTTGCTTGTACCGAGTTGGTTTACTCCCTCGATCAATCTAACTTGCAATTAGTTTCAACATTAATGGTGCAAGCTGAGAAAAACTCGTCATCGAAACTTACAAGTAGTGATATCGATCCTCTTGAATTTGTACTACTAGAGGGCTTTCCCGACTTGAGCGATGATCCGAGAGAGATATGTCAACTGGGGAAGGAGCTGGCACAACCTCTGGTTCTTCTCTCAGATTCGATTCATGACCCACCAAGAAGCCCTAGTACTGTGGAACCTCTTGCTCTCTCCGACTTGAATGAAGAACCAAGAAACCCTAGCGTGGTATCTCTAGATCTCTTCCCGGACTTGAATGCTGATGAACCTGCAGACCTGGCTAGTGTCGTGGATGATGTAGAGCCAAGCAAGTGAAGCAACCATACTACTCCTGTAACTCTCGAGCTGTTCCCATCGTCAAACGAAGCGGACGACAAAGAGAATCAAGGCTCCACAACACAAAGCCTCGCCGTCAACACTAGCACTCCGGATGCTACTTCCAACTGTAACGGCAGTACTGTTACGGACGTACAACAAGAAACCGTTGCCCCTAGCAGTATTGTTTCTAATACTCCATGTTTATTACCAAGAGAAAATTATATCTCGAGTAACATCACTAGCATGGATATAGACGGCTATTCGTATCGTGCAACTAGTGTCTCCATCAAGAGAAAAGCAATCGATGTAGACTACTCTTCTCTTTGTGATCCTAATCCAAAAGAGCCAAAGCGTAAGAGAGCTACGCATGCTCATCTTGTCGTTGATCGAAGACCGACGAGAAGGAGAGCTGCTCCTCATCCTTACAAGAAAGACAGCGTCACAGATGGGAAACCATGCCGTAATATTAAAGTGTCAATCATGCTGACGGTGAAGAATGTTCCTCCCAAGGAGGTCGGAAGTTTAGGGGATATTGAAGAGCTTGCTGAAGAATTTATGCAAAACCTCGACATGCGGATAAATGGAAAGTAGACGCGCAATCTCCATAGATTTTTGAAGAGATCGATCAGTGAAACCTATAGCTGCTTAATTCGCTATCTAGCTTGCTGTGTATTACGTACTTGGCCGAATTTGTGTTCAAGTTCTTCTGCCTTGAAACCTCACCACATCGTCCACATTTAATGAGCCTCGTCTTCTCACTTTCAATAGAAGACTTCATACGAGTTAGTTTTTGAACGTCTGGATGAGATTCTTGTCAAAGGTGGCTTCACAGTGGGAGCTTCATTTAATGCATACAATTCTAATTCATTGGCTACTTATCTGCAAATCAAAGAGAAGTTGCTCACAGAACAAAACTAGTATACTTAATAGTCAATACTAATATGTTTAGTCAATAGATGTAGTATGTGTAACGGCAACAATGACAAAACACTGAGGAAACTCACATAACAATAAACCAGTATGTTTAGAGGCAAGTATTATTATGTTCACTCAACACAGGTAGTACTATTACATAACATATCAAATTATTTGTCAAGAAACAAAAATCAACAACATCAAGTACATAACAACACACAAATCAATGCAACAATAAGTTAGACGTAAGGAATAACATGATTGTTTGGTTGTTTGGTTGTTGCAAGTGCACTTGACATACAAATTTGATTTCATGAATAGTTATATGTAAATCAAAGAGTAACAGTAAAATAAAACACACTGGTAACAACATTAGTATGTTTGATAGTCAACAGTATTATTAGGCAACATTGATTGTGTATTTAATTGTAATCAAACACAACAACACAAGCATCCAAAGACATTTGAAAGTGAGCAAGGGCACGCATGTACCTTGTGATCATTTGACCAAGGTCATTGTTCCGACACAAACTAATTAAGCCCACTGAAAAATTCAAATTCAACGTACAAGCAGCTTTAGCCGTGGTTTATCTTAACTAGGAATTTTATCAAACACTTGGTGGGCATGGTAATTTGTATCAACGAAACCGAAATTTCAAATCAAAATTGAAATCCACCAAATTTGAAATAACAAACAACGAATAATTGAAAAGCGATTAAAAACCAAGATTGAACTCCAAAAGCACTGGCATCATCTCTCTCCCGAACTCTCGACAGTTATTTCTGACATTGTATTTCTCGTCGTTGAGGCGGCTTCTACATATAGTTCGTCTCTCTCTCTCTGCGAGCTTTCTTTCTCTCTTTCGAGCTTAGAGCTCTTTGTGTTTGGAATGAGAGAGAGCCCCGTGAATGTTATATTCCATTAAAAATGTTAACTATATAAAAGAGAAATAAAGGAAAGTCAAGAAAAAAGAAATATTCAAAATGACCTTATTTAGGATAAAAATTGTTAATGACCTAAATAGAAAAATAAGGTCTCTAAGTGATCTTATGTGTAATTTCTTAATATTTTAAATACTTGCATAGTTTTTGTTATCCGAAAACTTCTTACCGAAAAGGATTGGATGGGAGTTTAGCATCAAGTATAAAAACTAATGAGCTATATATGTACATATGTATAGTGAGACTTCTAATTTCAGTATATCTACCGACTGTTGATGAGACTTCTAGTTATGAATACGCCATCCATATATAATGAGCTCCAGTATTGCTTCAACTGATCTCAAGTCCAAAATCAAATTAATCGCTACATATCGATTTTCAATATGTTGACATGTGTATATGTAAAGCTTTATGCAACATAATTCAATATTTGATTAAGTATACCAATAAACATGCACGTTAAAAGGAATCAAACAACTTCGAATATCATAAAAAACTAAGGAAAACTAAACATCCACATCAGAATACATCAACAACTAAATTAACAATAATAAACAAAGGAAAACTCTATTCAGACTTGTAGTACGATAGATTAATTCAAATTATGCCAATGCCAATGTCAAACTCAATTACGGACTTAGAGATGATATATTCCTGCCATCCGTGAAAAACAAAATAACAAATCAGTGTCAAAATCTTCTTCTTTTTTCAAATTACATAAAAGTTGAACAAGTTAATTACAATAGCCAGGGCCAGCCTTGAGAAATTGGAGGCCTTAGGCGAATTTTTTTTGGGGCCTGATCCTTTCAAAAAATATATATCATTTCATAAAATAATGATGTACTGAAAAACCTTTGAATAGATACTACAGTATATCAATTTAACAATGAATCGAATATATTTCAATCAAAATAGATAATGTTATGGAGTTCCATGATCAAAGTGTTCCAATAAAATCTGAACTTCCGAAGTAAATCGGCAAGAGAGAACGTATAAAAGACTAACATATAAATAAATTAACATATAACAAAAAAAAGGAAGTAGAGAACTGATAAAAAATTATGAGTGAATTGAGTAATTGACAAAAAAAATGAGGAAAAAAAACTGATAGGTGAGGGGAGTTGTGAATCAATAACCTTAAATAATTGAATGAATGAGTTCTATCATCTCATTCATCTGGTATGGAAGTAAGAAATGAATGATCAAATTAAATGAGTTAGAATGGGTCGATTCTCAAGCCAATACTTGTCTTCTCAAGCTCTCTCATAGAGTTTGGATTTTTTTTTTCGGAAGGTGAAAATAAATCACATGTTTGGGTTGAATTTTAATTTTTTTTCCTGAGGTTTGCCTTGGATAGTGTGATTCACCGACTTGTTTAATAGTCTATCTATACAGATGTTGATAGTTGAGAAGCATTTAAGCCAATTTTTTTTCTTTTTATATATATATATACATATATGATTTTGAATTTTGGGGGCCTCTTAGGCTTGAGGGCCCTAGGCATAGGCCTAGCCTACCTTGCCCCAGGGCCGGCCCTGATAATAACATGTCTGTATTCTACAAATCATCTTTAGTGAATTGATCAGTTTGCTCATTCTCTGAAGAAGAAAAAAAAGACATGATGATTAAGATACTTTAGCAAATCAAAAATGCTCACAGAACTCAAGAACAGTTGCAACAAGTACTTACGTGGGTGGGTGGGTTCAAGCCTTCTCTTTTTAAGACATGAAGTTCTATTATGTCCTGGATGATGACATAGTCCACACTTATTTAGTTTTCTCTCTTTAGCCAATTCAATCACGCTCTTCTGTTTGAGTCATTTGAATCCTTCTTTCTTCCTTTAGTTCTGAATATATTTGAATCCAAAAGCATTGGTTGAGAAGCCTGGACAGGAGTATGATCTTTATTTGGAGAGTCACACACCAAATTTGATTATGGTGTTTCAACATCAAGACTTGGTTCTTCATTTCCATTTGTATTGGCAGAACGTTTGGACACGGTCGAAAGCTTCTTGGATAGTTCATTTATTGCCTCCATATAAATTATGTATGCCTCATCTGAAGATGCAGCAATACAAGCCAATCTAGAAGTTTGCCGACACATATGGTTAAGTCTCAATGATGCTAACTTCTTCTTGTCATTGACTTCAATTAACCCTTCCAAATCCATGATTCTAAATTTGTTTGTCTCCTATTTCCATCTTGCAAGAATGAAATGATTGGGTATTGTATCAACATCTAAGCGAGCAAACACCTTTAGCAAATATCTATAAATTATACCCATAAACTCAATTTTTTTTATATTCATAAGTACCTTGGAAAGATTGCAAGTTTAGTTTCACCACAAATGCTTTAGGATCAAATTTATGAATATCATTGGGATTGAATTGAAAGATTTTGGTTGCACCAAGTATGTATGGCATTCATTGTCATAACAATATCCCTCTTCTTCAATTTTGTATCTCTGGACTATACTCCATTCCTTCTTGAACTTCTTGAATATGTTTCTGGTATATACATTTCTTGCATGTTTCAAAATAAATTCATCTTTATGATTAATACAATATTTGTGCTCTGATTCGAAATCTTCATCACTTTTTATTGAAATGATCTTCTTTAATGCTTGCTCGTATTTGAGAACAAATTCTCTAAGATTTGTAGTTGATGTAACAAAATCATCAAAAAATACATTCATCCCATCACTACATCCAGTAGTATTCATTACAACAAAAAATGTACTTCGATTATAAACCGGAACCCAAGAAGCTCGTATTTCATATAAATAAGCAAGCCATTCGTTATTTTCTAACCCATATTCTTTTATCAGTATCTTCCACATTTCTTCAAAATCTATGATCTTGTATGTTGACTAAATACATATTTTCATTGTTTTCTTGAAGTCTAATTTCTTGAAATATATATGTGAAAGTTTTTCTCAAATTTTCTTCTTAATGTGCCAAATGCATAAATGATGACGGGTGTTAGAAAAAACCTTAGAGATTGCTGCCTTCATTACCATATCTTGATCAATGATGATATAAAATGGAAGACGTCCTCTCATTGCTTTAAGCCATGTCTCAAACAACCATAAAAAAGTAACTTCAGTCTCATCCGGTAAAAGAGCCACTACAAGAAAAATGCACTTAGACCACGGAACCTTAAAGGTTCCGTCGTCTAAGTGAAATTTCAAAAATATAAAAATTTCACTTAGACCGCGGAGAAAGTTTCTGCGGTCTAAGTTTTCACTTAGACGACGGAAATGCACATTTCCGTCATCTAAGTACTTTAACCCTAAACCCTAAGGCCATTTCCCCTAAACCATGTTTTCACTTAGACGACGGAAATGTGCATTTCCGTCGTCCAAGTAAGAACTTAGACGACGGAAATGCACATTTCCGTCGTCTAAGTGAAAATTTCGTAATTTCAGCTAAGACAATGACCATCTAGACCATGTCCCAATGCATATTCTTTTCGTTGAGACCATAGAGTAAACAATGCTTGGAGTGTGAGCGTCGACGGTTTTAAAATAAGACTTACGGATTTTTGTGTATCCAGGTTTCCGGTTTGTAAAAATTTTGGATTTGCGGTTAACTGTGCCGATGAAACCCTGAACGAACTCAGTATTTAGTGGAAATTATTCTACTTATATATTGTGTTATGGTGAGTATATCCAATGGTCGTTTTTTCCAAATTCAATTTCGTTAATATCGATGTGCAATGAGCCTATACGTACCGACACTTAAGTTATACATATTAGTAAATACTTAACAAGTTTGAATACGTAAATTAATTCATCGTCTTAAATCCCACTTTTTATATATACGATTCTTTAATCGATATTTTACGACAATTCCATTCAAATTACAGGTCCAAAAATTCATTACAAATTATTTTTAAAAAATAATTTTACGGAATTTTCACCTAGACCACGGAGATGACCATCTCCGTCGTCTAAGTGAATTTTTTTAATTTTTAATTTTAAAAAATAATTTTTTGATTTTCTAAAAAAAAATTAAAAATTTAAAAATTCACTTAGACGACGGAGATGGTCATCTCCGTGGTCTAAGTGAATTTTTTAATTTTTTAATTTTTTTTTAAAAAAATAAAAAAATTATTTTAATTAAAAAAATTCATTTAGACGACGGAAAAACTCATCTCCGTCGTCTAAGTGAAATTTTAAATTTTTAATTTCTGGCGGTGTTTTTCCCACTAAAAATTTGGCAAAAATTTAAATCCACTTAGACGACGGAAATTTGTCATCTCTATCGTCTAAGTCAAAATAATTGGCGGTATTCTTTTCCCGCTAAAATTTTGGCAAAAATTTAAATCACTTGGACGACGAAAATACTGATTTTCCGTCGTCTAAGTGAAAAATTGGCGGTATTGTTTGAAAATTTAAAGCACTTAGACGACGGAAATACTGATTTTCCGTCGTCTAAGTGTTTTAAAACTCTATAAATTCATCATTTTCTCAATCTCTCTTCATTTTTTCCTCTCCCTCAATCCACTCTCCCTCTCCCTCTCCCTCTCCCTCTCTCCCTCTCCATCTCTCCCCCCCCCCAATCAAACCACCCACCATATATCATCACCATCACCATCCACTATCATCATCACCACCACCACCGTTTCCGCCACCGCCGACATCACCACCGTTGCCGCTATCACCGACATCACCACCGTCGCTGCCACCACCACACACCACCACCACCTACAACGTCGCCTCCACCACCACCACACACCACTAGCTACCGACTACATTGTCACCTCCACCACCACCGGCGCCGCCACCACCACCGCCGCCACCACCACCGCCGCCTATAATTAGTTTAGTTTTAGCTTAATTTTGTTTATTTAGGCTAGATTAATGTACTTTATTATATTATGAATTTTGTATTCATTGTATTTATATCCATAATAATTTAAATTATTTATTCATTATGAATTTTGTACGTATTATATATTATTAATAATTAATATTCAATAAATTTTGCAATATTATGAATATTGATATACAAAAAATTAAATAAAAAATTCATTAAATGCTAATTATTAAATTATTAATTAGCATTTCATGAATTTTTCATTTAATTTTTTTTTACAAAATCACCACTTAGACGACGGAGATTGTCATCTCCGTCGTCCAAGTGTATTTTTAAATTTTAATTTTTTTTAAAAAAACATAAAATTATTTTTTTTTTGAAAAAATGTAAGTGTTCACTTAGACGACGGAGATGACAATCTCTGTCGTCTAAGTGAATTTTTTAATTTTTAATTTTTTTTTAAAAAAATAAAATTTTTTTTGTGATGAAAAATTTAAAAATTCACTTAGACGACGGAGATTGTCATCTCCGTCGTCTAAGTGAACACTTAGACCCCGGAGAATGTCCGCGGTCTAAGTCTCACTTAGACGACGGAATTCTCCATCTCCGTCGTCCAAGTGCTTGGACGACAGCACTTGGAGCACGGAACTTGGACGACAGATATTCCGTCGTCTAAGTACTTAGACGACGGAAAATTGTACCTAGACGACGGAAATTGTCCGTGGTCTAGGTGCATTTTTCTTGTAGTGAGCACAACCAAATTATATAGATTGATAATGATGATTTACCCCTGTGAATGGTGCAAAGGGCATATCATACTAGGGATGGATTCGGTTGGTATACCAACTTAAATTAACAATACCATGTACCAACCAACTTATGATTGGTAGGAAAAATGTTCTACCAATACCAACCATCGAAGTTGGTATACCAACTTCGTTGGTACGGTTGGTATTCGGTTGGTACGGTTGGTAATGGGCCTCTACCAGCTTATGATTGTGGCCCAAAAATAAAGGCCCAACAGAAAAGCCCATCATCATTTATCACTTTGTTGTGATTTTCATGTTTCATCTGGACAACAAAATTAATTCAAAAAACTTATCAAATGAGCGAATCAATAATGCAATACAAGTTTACAATATTACATCACATCACACCATCCCACAACTAAAGTGAAGCAAAAATCAAGTTCAAATTCAAGCAAACCCAACATAAACAAAGAAACATTTAGGTATTTTAGGAATTTTACTATTTTACCCTAAAACATGGTACGGTACGGTAGTACCAAGTTTGTAAAAGTTTGTACCGAGTACCTACCAACATTGCAATAGTGGTACGGTAGTACTGTACCAACAGTTCGGTTACCAACTTTTCGGTATACCAACATAATTGGTACGGTTGGTACATGGTTGGTACGGTTGGAAAATAGTTAAATTGCCAGCCCTATATCATACTTGTTCGTCCTGTATATTGTATCAAATGTAACAACGTCCTCAAAATATTGATAGGCCATACGTGAGCGAGAATCCACCCAAAAAAAAATTGGTTGCTCTTCCATCTTCATCACATTGTACAATATAGTAAAATAAAAAGTTTTCAGCTTGTTTTTTTGAAGTACATAAGAAAAGATTGACCATCTCCACCATCTATCTCCCTGGGTCGATCATCTCTTAAGTGGCTATAGCAATCTCTTCTATCAAAAGTAACATGCATGCCACCAATTATTAAAGAAAATTTTCCAACTTGTAAATTCTCTCTATGAAATGCTTTTGCCAAATCTTTAACTGCTTTCGGCATATGCCAATTTGACTTCATTTTCATCCTTCTAGCTGGAGTAACCACTTTGTGATCGTGTATATCTTTAAAATCTGTCACTACCCCTTTTTTCTCCCATCATTCCTGTTTAACTCGCATAGAAGCCTGACATCCACCTTTAATTGTGAAATAATTTCTGCCCTGACCTCCATTTGTTGTACTTTGGGGAATATGCTTCCCTTGATGAGAACAAACAAACTGCTTGCTTGTTATCTTATTTGAGCGCGACCGAGTTTTTGATGAAGATCGAATTCGAGTCCAAAATCCTTCTTCTCGACCATAATTTTCATAATGATTTCCAACTTCTTCGATCGATTCAAAACACATTCCAACATATTGTGTTTTTAATGTTCCAGTATTCTTATTTGGAATGCTTGATTCCCCGCTTTGAAGGTGATATAGGTCAGCCTTCTATATATATATAATAAAAATGCAGTGTAGCTATTCAAGGATGAACAGTGTCAATTGACAAGGCTCAATCCTAAATTGTAGTAAAAAATCATGTATAAATTTGACTTTTCAATTTATGATTATGTGTTTGGTAGGAAATTGACACAGCTAATTAGAAACCAAATAGGAAAGGAGAAATTAGGGAAAACCCCTTGCTTATTTTGAATTTAAAAAAGAAGTTTAGGTACATTTTTTTTCATGGGTTTAATCCCCCAATCATAAATTATGTAATAAATTTTTGTTTCAACTATATGACTCAGCCATACAAATTCTCATTCTTCTTATAATACCGTTTTGCTATGTTTGGAGAGTTTCTAGTTCTAAGCATCTCTCTCTTTCTACATATTTTAATTGAATTGACTAAATTAAAACAATTAATTTCCATGATTTATTCTATGTATAATAAGTCACATCCTTTGTTACTAGCTTGTAGGTTTTTAAGGTGCGTGGCCTATATAGTTTGGTAAATCATGCCACATAGTATTTTTATGATTAATTTATCTATATTAATCTACCTACATGACGTACATATTTTTTTCTTTTAAAATTAGGTAAATTATCAACTTTAGAAAAGAGAAACTAGGTGAATACTAAATTAAGTGTTCATCATTTAAATAGGTAAATAATTATTTTAGCTTCGTAGGCACATATTGTACCTTTACACTTGAAAAATTAGATACATCCCAATTTACCTACAATTTTCCTACTTTTGTTTAACTACATGGGTTATCTAATTCTTAATTCAAACTCAAATATCAATTTACCTACATGGGAATGATATATGTACGTAGGTATTTCCAATGTCCAATTAGAAATATACTAAAAACAAGGTTCTAAAAGGCGCTAGGCGGAATTAGGCGGTGGAGCTACTGCCTAGCGCCTAGGCGTTTAGGCGGAGTTTAATCGATAATTAAACGGTAATTAGGCGGATCATTTGTTATATATATATTTAATTAATTATATATTTATATGGTATATTTTAATTTGAAACATAAAGTAAAAATTATAAAAAAAATATCATAAAAATTCTAAACTAAGTTTATAAAGAAATCCAATTAATCATCTATCTCAAATTTTTGAAATAGATGTGCATAAACAAGAATCTCAAGAATATGAAATTATCTATTTCGAAACTGATAATTCATAAATCATAGTACATTATGAGTTTATGACAATGAATCTTACATTATAAACTTGCAACAATGGAACCATTCAAACATAAAGCTTCACGGAATCAAGTTTTGTTTGTGTGATGGCCATAGACACTATGCTCCTGCCCACATTTAACCATATTAAATTATCAACATATAACAAACAAGGATGACGGCGGTGGACGGCAAGTGGCGGCGACGACGGTGATCGGCGTCCAAGTCGCGGCGTTTGCAGAGGGAGAGAAACGACGTTTCGCGAAAGAAATTGGATTGGATTTTCTATTTAAAATTCATTCCTTTGCGTTGTACCTCTTAATTTTTTTTTTAAAAAAATGCCTAGGCGGTGCTTTTCTGCCGATTAGTCGTTAGTCGCCTGCCTAATTGCCGATTAGTCGGTTCCCGCCTAACTACCCAGCCCAGGACCAAAATTAGGCGATAAGATGATTTTTTCCGATTAGTCGGTGCCTAGGCGGCCTAGGCGGCCGTTTTTTAGAACAGTGACTAAAAATACTTATAAGGTGATGAAAGTATTTAGTTGAATTTGAATTTCAAAAACAATATAATTGAAAGTTTCACTTACGAATTGATGAGACTGAATTTTAGGTAAAAAGAGAATGAATATAGGACAATGACAAATTACGTAAATATATAGTTAAGTTATGGTAATCTAATATCATACTTCTAGTATTTAATAGTGCCTAAATCTAGTAATGAAAAATATATTGGATTATGTCTTAGAAAAATAAGTGTGCAATGAGTTTTCTCTAATTCACCCAATAGGAAATGAACTTGCAAGCTAAATTAATTAGATTAATCCGTTCCTTATTAGTCTTAAATTCCTGCAGTTACCTATCAGTGGGAAGGTTTTAAAAAACCATTATTAATCTTCATGTTAATTATTGTTACATATCCATTTATATATAGGAAATTATCTATCTTTTTATTCAACATAATTTTCTATCTTGCATATTTTTTTTTTACGTACGTATGGTATGTGATGTAGATGATTGTGGTATAAGTTGTTGTTTCAAGTTTGTATTTATTTTCTATCTTACATATTATTTTTTACTATGTTCGTATGATATTTGATTTAGATGATTGTGGTATAAGTTGTTGTTTTCAAGTTTATATTATCTTGAATATTTTTCAAGGAGAGTTATTAATTAATGAGAAATTTCATATGTAAAAGTTTTGACCATATTATTTATGTATTTTAGTAAATTTTTTTTAAGTAATATAAATATTAATTCTGACACAGCTGAATCACATTTCTATGTCACTATTCACAAATGAGAAAAAAAATCATTTAGATCGAAAAAAAAATATGTATACAAGTGTCACTACCACATTAAGTACCATTGCCGGCGATATTTCAAAAAAAAAGGCCGGCGACCGAGCAAGTCGCCGGCAATGCTCATTAATTGCCGGCGACCGTCGCCGACAAAAAGTCCGGAATGTCGCCGGCAATGCTCAAAATTATTGCCGGCGATCTTCTCCGTCGCCGGCAATAATCTCTCAACCATTGCCGGCGAAATTCCGGCCAGAAAATCGCCGGGAATGGTGAAAAATTATTTCCGGTGACGGAGAAAGTCGCCGGCAATAAGTTTCAAGCATTTCCGGCGATTTTTGGTCGGAATTTCGCCGGCAATAACTCCATTTCATTAAATCGCCGACAATACCTCTAATATATGATGCAAATCGCAGCAGCTCATTCATTTGGATAGAAAAAAATCCGGTGAAATCAAAAGAAGGAAAACGCTCTGAAATCCTTGGGTATTGTCAAAAGGCGTCGAAAACCCGCTCGGGAAGCTATATACGTAGCTATATATAGGTACGTATATACGTATGTATATCTGTGTTGATTTAATTAGATCGATATATATATATATATATATGCATGTGTTGATTTAGAGTTGAGATATCGATTATTGGTTTGATACGCAAATAGAGTTGATATATTGTTGATTTCGAGTGATTGACTGTTGATTTTGAGTGGATTTGAGATTATTTCGATGAAAATATGTTAATTTGTGTATATATATATGTATGGATATAAAATTATTTTGTGAATATTAATTGTTAATATGTCTATATATATACAGGCATGCATGTTAATTTGTAATTGTGAATTGTTGGTATATATATATATATTTTAATTTATATGCATGCATGGGTCGACTTTTGTTAATTAATCGGATGAATTCGAATGTAATTAATGATGATTTATTAATTAATTAGTAGTGAATGTGTATATATATATATTTATAGTACGTAATATTGTTAGAATTTTCAGGATGGACAAGCGTTGGATGAGCCTCGAAAGATGAGATGTGAGATATCACCAGGGAATTAGGAGTTTTGTGGATTTTTTGAAGGCTAATTGTGGAGACACTACACTTCATTATTGCCCGTGTAAAGAATGTAAGTGTCGCAGCGATCGATTTCGTTTTCCCATTGATAAAGTCCAGAAGCACCTGAGTAAAAACGGGTTTTGGGATAAGTACACTTGTTGGATTTATCACGGTGAAACATCGTTAGCGAGTCCGCATGATCATGGACAATTTGGTGAGAGGGCCAGTCCATCCTATGATCATAGACATATTGCTGAGAGGGCTAGTCCATCCTATGATCTAACATCGATGTTAATCAATGATATGTTTCCTCATGAGAGCGGTGTATTTGCTGATCAAGCACCAAATGTCCCTCCCGTCGTGCAGGGTTTCCCCCATATTGAGCCAGTCGAGCCATTACCTGGAGCTCATGTCAACACAAGCGGTATGGACAAGTACAACAACCTGATTGCATTGCAACAGACTCCGTTGTACGATGGTTGTAGTAAGACTGTTCTTGAAAGTGTCATGGGAGTGATGCATCTCAAAATGGAGAACAAAATGTCTGTCGAAGCTGTTGATTCTTGGCTGAAGTGGACTGCTTCGCTACTGCCACCCGGTCATCGTCTTCCTACCACTCATCATAAGGTGCGACATATCCTGAAAGATCTTGGGCTTTCCTACATCAAAATCCATGCATGCAGATATGATTGTATTCTCTTTTGGGGAAAAGATCTTGAAGACCTTGAAGCCTGCCCAGTATGTTTTACAGAAAGGTATAAGTTGACTCCTGCAGGCAACAAGAAAGTTGTGAAGATACTTCGATATTTCCCGCTTATTGATAGGCTGGAGCGGTTGTTCATGTGTGCTTTCACGGCCGAAGCTATGAGATGGTGGGCTGAGAGGAATTTGCCTGATGATGACACCCTTATACACCCTTCCGACGGAGAGGCTTGGAAGCACATGGTGAGGGAGTTTGATCATTTTGCAGCAGAGGTCCGAAATGTTTGGCTAGGGCTCTCATATGACGGATTCAACCCTTTTGGCAACATGAGTCTTCAATACAGTATATGGCCAGTTATTTTGGTATCGTACAACATTCCACCATGGATGTGCATGAAGAAGGAATACAATTTGCTGACTCTGTTAATTCCGGGCCCGGGTTATCCAGGAAAGTGTCTGGATGTGTATTTGAGGTCTTTGATTGAGGAGCTTAAGTACCTGAGTGAGTGTGGCCACCCCACTTACGATATGTTCAAAAATGAGATGTTTTAGATGCATGCCATGCTTGTTGGCACCATCAGTGATTTTCTTGCCCGCGGTATGTTGTCGGACAACGTTACCAGGGGTTACAGGGCTTGTTCAGAGTGCATGACGGTTGATTGTTGCAGTCCTCATTGCAGTAAAATTGTTCAGATGCGTCACCGTTATTGGCTTCCATATGATCACCCATTTAGGCAGGATCAAGACGCTTTTGATGGGACTGTGGAAACAGGTGTGGCACCCAGGCGATGGACAGGGGATGAAATTTTGGAAGTGTTGAATGAATATGATTTTGGCCAGCTGAGCAATCATCCTGAGATAGTGGCGTCAATTCCAGAGAAGCCCGAAAAGTATAAGTTTTGGACACACAAGTGCATATTATGGGAACTCCCCTACTGGCCCAGGTTGCTTATCAGACACTACTTAGATGTCATGCACATATAGAAGAATGTGTATGAAAGTGTGGTGGGCACAGTTCTTAATTTGGAGGGGAAAACAAAAGACATCCCTAAGGCACGCATTGATCTGAAAGCTATTGGACTGCGGAAACATTTGTGGTTAAGAGATGGTAAGAGAAAAATGTCGCAAGCTCCTTACACCGTCAACTCGAAGCATAAGCATGAAATTTTTGGGTGGCTGAGTAATGTCAGGTATATATTCTTATGGCTATGCAGGAAATTGGCCTTAAATTTTTACTTATATATGGTTATATGCGAGAAATATAATTGTTGCATATGGCTATATATATATATATATATATATATGCAGGTATCCTTATGGCTATGCAGGAAATATAAGCAGGTGTGTTAACTTCCGGGACAATAAGATGTATGGATTAAAGAGTCATGACTGCCATGTACTGCTTCAACGCCTTTTCCCTATTTTCATTCCAGGGTACCTGCCCAAAGAGGTGGTGGAGCCGTTGGTGGCCTTGTCAAGATTCTTTCAGAAGTTATGCACCAGGGAAGTTAAAAAATCAGATTTCAGGGAGATGCAAGATGACATCATTTTTATCATGTGCAAGCTTGAGAGGATATTTCCCCCAAATTTTTTCGACATCATGCCTCACCTGATGATCCATCTTCCCGAACAATTGTTACTCACCGGTCCCGTACACTACACTTGGATGTATCCCATGGAAAGGTACAAATGATTCATACATTTGGTTTGCCTCTGTTTTTATATGTAAATTCTTATTTTTTAAGTATCATAACATGCACTTGTTAACTTGTAGACAACTGGGAGCCTACAAGGACTATGTGAAGAATAAATCTGCACCTGAATGGTGTATCGCTGAAGCATATCTTGCGCACGAGTGTGTAACGTACACCAACGTGTATTTGGGAGCGCTAGAGGACCCCCAACAACAGATGCCGATAGATGAACCCCAGTTCAACCTTTCTATCATCTCCAATGACGTGGTAGTACATGGAAGCTGGCCAAAGTCGTACAAGTTGGATGGAAATGAGGTAGCCATTGCCCACTGGTCGGTTCTGATTAACTGTCCAGAAGTACAATATTGGAAAAACTATCATCTTCACTGCCTTGCTATTGCCGGAAATGTTGATTACCACAACAGGACGTTTGCAAACTACTTTGGTCAATGGGTAAGGGTATATGTGTATATATATTTTTTATATCCTTATATAGCATATGTGTACGTGGTTTTCTTTTTCTATGTTCATAATTTATAGTGTACTTGGTTTCTTATCGTTTTCAGATGAACCATGTAGCAAATGATGGTTGCCCAGAGTGGTCAAACGAATTGAGGGTCTTGGCGATGAAACCGATAGCTTCAAAAGTTTACTCGATGTGTCAGGTCAATGGCGTGAAATTTATATGTGAAAATCGAGACGACCGACTGAAAACACAGAATTGTGGGGTGATGGTCCATAATGGGCAGGATGGCGTTGACTATTACGGTGTCCTTCATTCAGTTGTTGAACTAATTTATGGGAACCGCATGAAAGTGCACTTGTTCAAGTGTAGATGGTTTGATACTAGCCCGGAGAACACAAGAACCGATCAGTACGGAATATTTTCGGTGAATACTGCTACAAGCTGGTATAAAGAAGACTCTTTCGTTCTTGTCACATTAGTAAAACAAGTGTTTTACCTTAACGATCTTTTCAACAAAGTCCCGGGGAAGGTGGTAAACCATGTTGCTCATAGAAACATATACAGTGCTGCCACACTTGGTGAGACCGCAGATGATGAAGAAGTTACTGCATACCAAGAGCCGAACGCTTTTGACATTCCGGAATCATCTACGATTCGCCTTAATAATGTGAGATCTGGGAGTGTGGTTCAAATTACTGGAGCAGAACTTCTCGATGTTAATCCAAATGAAGTTGACACTGATTCAGATGACGAGGAGCGGCACATATTGCCAGAGGATACCTATGAAACCGAGTCAGACTCAAGTGATGAAGATGAAGATGATTATGATTATCATCCTTAGTACGTTAATTAATGATGTACGTATTTAATTTTAGTATATATAAACCTGCATGTATGTTTGTTATATAAACGTGCATGTACGTATTTATAGTCGTAAATTATATATAGTCGGAAATTCTAGTCGGAAATTATATATGGTCGAAAATTCTAGTCGTAAATTATAGTCGGAAATTATATATAGTCGTATTTATTCTAGTCGCGATCGATCGTACATTATAGTCGGAAATTATATATATATAGTCAGAAATTCTAGTCGGAAATTCTAGTCGGAAATTATGGTCGGAAATTGGTCGGGAATCACTATCATTACCAACGAGTTAACTTGTTGGTAATAGTATTACCAACGAGTTGCTTATCAACTTGTGGGCAATACTATTACCAACTAGTTAACTCATTGGTAATAGTATTGCCCATGAGTTAACTCGTAACTCGCCGGCAATGCTCTCGGTATTTCCCAGGAGGCAGCTTGAGCTGCTTCCTCATTTCTTCACCTCTCTCTCATCCCTCTCAAACCCTAAAACCCCATTTCTTCATCTCTTCCTCACCTAGCTCGCCTCCCTCTCCTCAAACCTCTCTTCCTCTCCTCCCCTCTCCCCTCCCCTCCTCCCCTCTCCCTTCTCCCCTCTCCACACAAAAAAACTCCAAATCTCAATTTCCTCTCCTCCCCTCCTCCTCTACCTCATCCCCTCACCTCCGTCGCCGGAATTCGAAGCCGAGCTCGACCATGACAGGTCCTAGCTCCCCCCCCCTCTCTCTCTCTCTCTCTCTCTCAATTTTTGTTTTTTATAATTATGTATATATATGAATTTTAATTATATTTTTATGCATTTTAATTAACTTGATTAATTAAGTTTTGGGTGATGTTTTAATTTTTGATAATTTAAGGTGATGTATATATGTGATGTATGTATGTGGAAAATATTTGGAAAATTTAATTAAGGTGATGTATATATGTGATGTATATATGTAGAAAATTTAATTAAGGTGATGTATATATGTATATATGTGATGTATATAATTAAGTTTTGATAATTTTTGATAATTTAAGGTGATGTATATATGTGGAAAATATTTAGGTAATTTAAGGTGATTTGGGTGGATTAATTGATATATATAGTTCATAATTATATTGTATTTTTAAGGTGTTGCATATATGGGCAAATTAAGGTGATTTGGATTCATTGATATAGGTAATTTAAGGTAATTTAGGGTGTTGGGCAAATTAAGATGATTTGGATTAATTGATATAGTTGATAATTTAAGGTATATTTGTTAACTTAATTAATCGGTTAAATAAGCATTTGGGTAATAATTAATTGATATTTTGATAATTATATTTGTAATGATCGATATGATATGATGCAATTTAATTTAATGTTTAATGTTTAATTTAATGCACGATATTATAACCGCATTTAGAACCGTTTGGAACCGGAACCGTTTGTAACCGAACCGATAACTGCTAGAACCGGAACCGGAACCGAACTGTTCCGGTTCCAAACGGTTCCGGTTTCAAACGGTTCCGGTTAAAAATGGTTCCGGTTCCAAACGGTTATCGGTTCCAACAATAAGTCCTGGATTCGGTTCTATGAAAAATCAGAACCGGAACCGTTTGAAACCGGAACTATTTGGAACCGGAACTGTTTGGAACCGAAACCGTTTGAAACCTAACGGTTCCAGGTTCAAACGGTTCCGGTTCCGGTTTTTCATAGAACCGAATCCAGGACTCATTGTTGGAACCGATAACTGTTTGGAACCGGAACCGTTTGTGACCGGAACCGTTTGGAACCGGAACCGTTGGAACCGGAACCATTCGGAACCGGAACCGTTTGGAACCTATAACCGCTACAACCGGAACCGAAATCGGAACCGGAACCGAACGGTTCCGGTTGCAAACTATTCCGAGTCCGAACGGTTTCGGTTCCAAACGGTTCCATCCTTAATTTTCATAGAACCGAATCCAGGACTAATTGTTGGATGTGCAGGAGGTTTTGCGACAAATTGGCTTGGAGGCATCAAACGGAGAGGGACTAGAAATAGTGGAGGGAGCAGCAGTCAAAGTTCCTCAGCCGCAGTCAGCAACAAGCGCAGTGGGCCAATTATGAATGCTCGCACACAAATGTTGCTAGCTACGCGAGGAGAGGAGGAAGCTGCACGATCCGGATCCGTGCAACCCCCAGTCCAGGCTCGAGCCTCAGTCAGTAGACGCTCAGCCAGCAGACGCTCAGTCAGCAGACCCACAGACGAGTGACAGTCAACGGGGGCATCAGAAACTCCCTTCATCCGAATGCTCCCTATTGGCCCAGTGCCTACTCCCGTTTCACGGGAATCATCTGAGGCAGATGGTGCTGGAGCCTCATCGTCCAGGCCTCATCTATCTCCGCCGTCCGGTTTCTTCCTGCCCGACGAGATTCTTGTGATCCCTGAATTCGATGATAGGGGGAGGCCTATTTATATTGAAGGATAGCCGGAGTTCCTGAGCGTGGAGGAAGCGTACAACTTCATCCCGTTCGACCCCGTGTATCTTTGGAGTGCGAGATGCACAAACCAGCAAACGGACGATGCAGGTAAATTTTATTTAACAAGATTGATTACAACAATTATTACTTAAGCCTTACGATAGGTTCAATTAATGATATCAATTTGTTGACATTGTATTATTAGGCAATTTCGTTAATGGCACTGGAAAACGAAAGACTAGAGGCACCTGCACCGGGAAGAGACTTGAGCAGGCCACCGGGGGAAGGAAAACGCTTATTATGGCCAATGAGCATGGTGAGGTGATCGAGACATTTGACACCACGCGAAAGCTAGTATGCCAGCATGGCCGGAGCCGTCGTGCGGGACAAGGTCCCAATGCTTTGGCCATATTGGGAATCTGTGCCTCTCTACGTGAAGATGCAAGTGCATAATGCATTGAGTGTGAGTTAAATCGTATTTTCATTACGTAAATTTTACATTTATTAATTAAGTCCGAATAAATATATAATTTTACCGTTTATATATTTTTCTTGCAGGTGTGGTTTGACGTGGATGAATGCCTTATTCACACGTGGGTAAAGCGTCAACTACATATCAGGTGATGTGATTCGAGTTATTTGAGTATATATCGAGTTAGATTTTTGTTTATCAAGTGTTTTAATATCTCTAACTTTTTTTCCTGGTGTTAATATAGGTATAAAGAGTGGAAGAACGAGCTTTCAAAACATTACACACAGTACAAGGAGCTAGGCCGAGGTTCTACCCCTAGCGAATTCCGGTTTAGGGAGTACGAGTGGCTGTGGCTGGTAGCCCACTTTGAGCACCCCAAAGCGAAGGTATGCATCCTGAATATATTTTACAACCCTAATGTATCGTATCACATTGAAATAGTTAGTTACTAATTTTTTTACATATGTTTATCAAACAAGGCGATTTCCAAGACGAACAGGGAGAACAGATTGAAAAACACTAAGGCCCATCATGCAGGTTCACTCAACTATTTGAGTTGGTCGAGTAAGGCGCAGCAACAACAAGAAGTCAACCCGTTGGTGTTTGTTCATCAGAAGTTCTATCCGCAGTGCCCTGAAGAAGCAGTAAGTCTTTAGCCTCATTAGTTTGTAGTTCACACAATAAAACTATTTTTCTCTATTAATTTAACTCGTTTAATAATACGTTATTCATATTCGCTTTTCAATTAGGCGAGAGTGGAGGAAGCGATCATAGAAGTCACCATGAATATAGCTCGAAACAACCATCCTGACAGCTTGGAGGAAGAAGTGACCCAGTATGCCTCTCAGATCGATCCGCTTGATCGCCCTATAGCGGCTCAGATCATGGCAAAAGCGTGCGGGACTGGAAAAAATACCTACTACTGCAGGGAAATGGGCTCGGCGGGCGAAGGAGTATTGAAGAACACTTCAGAATACTCTACCGGGTCAAGAACTTCAACTTCTAGGAACTCTAACCTAGCAGCGGAGCTTAAGAGGACGCAGAGGGAGTTGGAGGAGCAAAGGAGGCAGATGGAGGAGATGCGGCAATTGGCCGAGCAGCAGGCAGTCAGAGATGCCGAGCACCGGGTGCTAGTCGAGCAACACCGAATGATGGTACAGCAGCAAACACAAATGTTCACATGGATGCAGACGATGTACGCGTGCCAGACTACCGGACAACCGGTCCCCATACCTCCCCCGGTCCCTGTGTTCCACAGTGATCCACCACCGCAGAAGTCACCGCCACAGCAAGACCAGGGTAGCCACCGGAGTTCAAATGATTACATGGATTTCTTCGACCCTGACGTGGGAGTTCCTTGACCCTGACGTGTAGTTGTAGTTTATTTTCGTATTGTTGCTATTTGTACTGTACGTTGGACAATTATGTGTGTACTGTTGAACTTGTATTTGTACGGTTTCTGTTTTTCAGTGCAGGTTCTGGAATTTGGCCCAAATCAGAACCGGCTTTTTTTTGACAAATTTCTCTGGGTATTGCCGGCGACTTGGACCAAAGTCGCCGGCAATACCCCTCATTTTCCGGCCACGGCGGAGCAATCATTGCCGGCGACTCAAGTTGTCGGTAATGCCCTTCATCATTGCCGGCGACTTGAGTCGCTGATAATACTCAATCATTGCCGGCGACTTGAGTCGCAAGTGATTCCTTGAGTATTGCCGGTGACTTGAAGTCGCCGGTGATGCCCTTAAGCATTGCCGGTGACTTGAAAAATAAGTCGCCGGTAATACTTTCACCGGCGCCAAATTTCCGGCGACAAGTCGCCGGTAATAGTCATTTCCGGCGAATAAAAAAGAAAGGCCGACGACTTTAGGTCACCAATAATGTCCTATAATGTGGTAGTGTGTAGAAACTTACATCTGTAGGTATGTGGTCATTGGATGATAAAAGATCACAATTTATTTGCTCCTTCATGATATTGTTGACTTGACTGAAATTTCAGAATATTTTTTTTTTAAAAAGTAGTCAATTTCTAGCTTTGTTTGTATAGATCATGCATAAATGATTTCTTTAATCTAATTTCTAACAGTTGATATATATGCAGTGCAGCATACAAAAATAATTAAACAAGCTAAAGTGGAGAGTAATCTAAAACTTTAGTTTATATAGCGACAAACAATCTTGTTTCATATATAAAGATTACTTTCTTACACTAAAATCGAATTCTTAAAAAAGAAAAGAAGAGTACACAACTTAGACCATCCCCAACAATGTTGTTATTCTTTCTAGTTAAATTTAATCAAAAGCTATATATAACATGCTCATTTTAATCTTTTACTCCAACAATAAAGTCATTGTAAATTTAATTTAAAATAAATTTCAAACTCAATTCCAAAATTGGATAATTAAGAATGTATAGATAGATCAGTTTCTACGTACCATGCCAAGACATCTTCATGTTTCTCTCAAATCACCTTCACAAACCATCACCATGGAAGAAACAGTAGCCCAAATTTAATTAAAACTCAGTTCTCTCTTTATGCCTATTTCGACCAACATACTTACATACTACATCAATTCATCCTCATCAGTAATCATGGTTTGTCTCTCTCGCACGGCACCGACCTTGATTTGTCTTTCTCTCATCCTTGCTCAACTTTACCCAGTAAAATTACAAGTTGATAATTATTCTATTCATTTACCCGTGGAAGTTGTTCGTAACTGGTTGAAATTTACAAGGCAGTACGCAGAGATTGGGTGGGTGAGAGTTTATCCTAATGTTAAATTCTTTGTTAAATTTAACTAGAAGATTTACAAAAGTCAAATCTAACTTTCTTTTAGGGTACTTGTTGGAGCTACTTTTTGCTAAATTTTAGTTAAATTATGACTTTATTTTTGAAATAAGATATCTATTGGGGATGTTCTTACCTTCACATCGATATGAAAAAGCACAAGGCTAGGATAATCCTTTAAAAAAGAAGAAGAAGAAGAAGAAGAAGAAGAAGATCTGGACAAGATAATCTGGACCATTGCGTGTTTATGACTTGATTAATCTGGACCATTGCGTGCCTTTAAATCTAATGACTGAAATTTGGTGTAAAAAGTATGATGTCATTGAATCCATACCTATAAGAGCAACTCCAGCAAATCTCTCATAAGTTAATTTTTTCAATTATATGAGGTATTTTCTTTAAAATCAGCTCTAGCATATCCCTTATCACATTAGCTATTTTAAGGATTCCCTATATGTCTTGTTTTCATCCCCTATTCCTATACCGAAAACTTGAATTAAAGGTGATTGAAAAGTCAAATTATTTCCTTATAGGTTGTCAATATAATCAATTTTTAAGTTAATAAATGTTTATGTTTAAAGAGATTTATTTTCCATAACTTCTAGTGTGTGTTTTGTCTTAATTAAATACGATATATTATAGATAGAGATGTAGAGAATCCCTGTTATATCAGGACATTGATTGTAACAGATTGTATCCGCCTATATATAAGACATTCTATCAATGAAAGAGTTACAGTTTTCAGTTTATCTATTATTCTCCTTCAACAGTTTATTATTTTTCTCCACAAATCAAAAGTAAGTATTTATTCATATTTAGCTAAATTATGAGTAATATTGGTAGAGTAAATTTTCACAAATGCCTATTTAAAATAGGTTTGAGCTATATTTTTGAACAAAATAAAAAAAATCTTAGGTGACATTGTTGGAGATGCTCTAAGGCTATAACTTTTGTTCAATTCTTTGTCAAA
Source organism: Geum urbanum (assembly GCA_946800695.1). NCBI lineage: Eukaryota > Viridiplantae > Streptophyta > Magnoliopsida > Rosales > Rosaceae > Geum > Geum urbanum. Next base: position 9,985,885 of record OX326997.1, read on the forward strand.
TTTAACAAGAATAGAGAGAGAAAATAACTCATAGCTATAATTTTGATTTCATAAATAATTTTTTTTCAACACAATTTATTTTGATTTAACTTCTAAATAACTAAATTGTTGAAGAAAAGTTAAAAATGAAGCAGTCATATATAGCTTTACAATGCTCTTGGGGACTTGGGGATGTTCTTACCGTACGTATCTGGGCATAGGTGTAATTAACAGACGATTTTGGTAGGTTTTGCGGTCCAACAAAAATTGAGTCCGGGCCGTCTGGAAAAAAGTAATAAGATCTTGTGATTTGAGCAAAAAAAACTGTGTTACTTATAAGAGATTTCACAGTGCAAGCTAGATAGTATATCAGTATAGATGGTTAATTTGCTTGAAGGTGGACTTTCTGATGGGTTGGTTTTGGAGCTCGATCAGCATTTCCTTTGGCTTTGAATTGTTTCGTGGTTTTGAGCGACAGAAGTTTAATGTACTATACATAATTAAATTCATGGTGAAAACGATCATAAGGTATTTAGGCTCTGGAGTTTGGTTCATGAGTTAAGCTTAGTTCAAAGTGACAGTGTTGCAACTTGCAACTTAATTAATGTTCTTTTCTATCTTTTGAACAATGCTAATTCTGGTAGGTAGATGGCAATTTTGAGAATCCTATATAAATGTAGGGGTTCAAACTTGTTTTTGTTTTTGGGGCAATTTTACAAATTAACTATTTGTTGAAGAAGAAACAAAAAGTAGATATGCAAGTATATAGATCTAAAGTTATATTATATTCATTGATAGATGACATTTAACTATGTATTATAATATGATACAATCAATCTCCCGATAAATCAAGGATTGAGAGAATCTCTATATCTACTCTAATTAGGATAAGACATACACCGAGATACCAGGAAGATTATTCCTTTAAACACTCTGTATTGTGTCGCGTTTCTAATGTATAATGCATAACCTATCGCCTCACTAAAAACCTTGTCAAGCAAATAAAAACATCTTGGGTAAAACAAAAGCTTGGTCGAAGGAAAAAAGAATACAACACATCAACTACAAAAACGACCACATGTGATGTAGACTGCCCCTGATATCTACAAAATGAACTCCCTCTTATAAGTAACTCAATCTTGGAGTTCGGACAATCTTCGCATACCAATGCGTCTCACATGCTTAGCAAATGTAGATTTGGGTAATGACTTGGTAAACAAGTCTGCAACAATATCGGCAGAACATACCTGATTTACATGTATGTTCAAAAGGTGTTGTTGTTGCTGATTGAAGAAGAACTTCGGCAATATATGTTTAGTATGATCACCCTTTATGTATCCCACCTTCATTAGCTCAATGCAAGCCGCATTATCCTCAAATATACAAGTTGGTGCTTTAGTAGTGGAAAGTAATCCATTAGTTACTCGAATGTGGTGTATGATTGACCTAAGCCAAACACACTCCTTGACCGCTTTATGTAAAGCAATGATCTCAGAATGATTTAAAGAAGTAGCAACCAGAGTCTGTTTTGTTGATCTCCAAGAAATCAATGTATTCTCCATGGTAAACACATAACCAGTTTGGGAATGTCCTTTATGAGGGTTTGAGAGATACCCAGCATCAGTTAAACCAACCAAGACATTATAAGGTGTCTCTAAATATGAGACTGCACTGAATGTCAGAACAGTGCTCGTAACCTGACCATTACTCTATGGGTCGAGTAATTCCTTCGACGGATCGAATGTATAGTTCTGATCCATCTATGGTGCAACATTCGACGGGTTGAGAGGATCATTCGACGAGTCGAAAGCCCTGAAATCAGCATGATGCGATTCAACTATCCATTTTTTTTGGGAATTTCATGCTTCTCCCTGTATTCTTTGTAGGGAAAAAATAAGCCCAAGTCTATGGAACCGTTCAAGTATCTGAAGATGTGTTTTATACCATTCCAATGACGTAGTGTAGGTACAGAACTAAACCGAGCTAACAAGTTCACAGAGAATGCAATGTCTGATTTTGGGCATTGAGCTAAATACAACAAAGCTCCAATGACACTAAGGTATGGTACCTCAGCTCCCAATTGTTTCTCATCATCTTCTTTCAGATGGTATAGATCCTTATTGGGCTCTAAACTGCGTACGACCATTGGTGTGCTAAGAGGCTGTGCTTTGTCCATGTTAAATCGCCTAAGCATCTTTTAGACATAAGCAGACAGATGAATAAATATTCCACCAACTCGATGTTCTAATTCCAAACGAAGACAAAATCGAGTCCTACCAAGGTCTTTCATCTCAAACTTTGATTTCAAGTAGCTAATCGTCTCATTGATTTCATCAAGAAACCCAATGATATTTATATCATCAACATAAACTGCTACAATGAAAACTCCTGAACTTGTTCTCTTAATGAACACATATGGGCATAAATCATCGTTCTTGTATCCCTTCCCAATTAAGTAGTTACTGAGGCATGTGTACCATATCCTACCAGATTGTTTCAATTCATACAGTGAACGTTTCAATCTAATCATATGAACACTCCGTGGTGTAGAGTTACTTGAATTAGGTATGACTACGTCTTCCAACACTTTCATGTATATCTCAGAATCAAGGTTCCTATAGAGATATGCAGTCACCATATCCATTAGCTACTTGTTCAGTTTTTCGAACACTACAAAACTAACAAGGTAGCGGAAAGTAATGATGTCCATAATCGGAGAATATGTCTTCTCATAATTAATGTCAGGGCGTTGAGAGAATCCTTGCGCCACAAATCTAGCTTTATACCGCATGACTTCATTTTTCTCATTACGCTTTTGAACAAAGACCCATTTATGTCCAACCGACTTCATATTTGGTGGGCATAGCACTACTGGACCAAATACCTGCATTTTCTTTAGAGAATCTAGTTCAGCCTGCATTACTTCTTTCCATTTCGGCCAATCCGCTCTCCATTGACATTTAGCAACCAAGTGAGGTTCCACTTCATCGTCGTTAATGATATCCTGAGCGACGGAATAAGCAAAAGTATCATCAACTACCTTGGATGTTCTATCCATTATAATGCTCGCATCCATATATTTTAGTGAGTTTTCACCTTTTACTGACATCACATATGGATCTAAAGTGTTATGCAGAGATGCCATTTGTGATTCTAGGACATAACTGTAGTCAGAAACAATCTTATGTATAAGATTCACAATGTTGATGATGAAATGATCATTTGGTGCCTAGATGACCCCTATTTTCAGCGGCAGCTCATCTGTAAATTTTCTTGGTCTCCCCCTTTTCCTGGTGGGAGCCGATGCCGATTCTACTCCATCCACACAGGTAAGAGATATGTTACTCTGCCCTGGAGTTGCTTTAAAGTGCCCCTTGGGGACTTCCAACCTTGTAGGAACATTTGCAGCAGGAATGTGTGATCTCATCATTTTAGCAATATCAGTGAAGGAGACGGGCATCGAGTCTGCTACCTTCTGAAGATTAAGTATACGTCGCACTTAAATCTCACTTTGAGATGTGTATGGATCTTCTTGAAACGTAGTGAGAGGAGCTTTCCACATGAATTCCTGACGTTTAACCAGAATGGAGGCATTTCTATCTCCCTCTAACGTTGGGAAGTATGTTTATTCAAAGTGACAATCTGCAAATCTTGTAGTAAAGATATCTTCTGTCGAAGGTTCTAAGTAATGGAAAATTGTTTGAGATTCATAACCAATATATATGCCTAATCGACGTTAAGGACCCATTTTAGTACGTTGTGGTGGTGCAATTGACACATACACTACACTTCCAAATATGGTAGAAAAGAAATGTCACTCATATCCAGTTACCAATTGGTACGCACTGAATGGTTGACGTGCTACAGGTCTCAAGCAAAGAAGCATTGCTGCATGTAATACTGCATATCCCCAAGCAGATACCAGCAAATTGGTATGCATAACCATTGCTCTAGTCACAAGCTATAACCGCTTGATTTGTGCCTCCGCTAAACCATTATGAGAATGAACATGAGGAACGAGATGTTTAACATCTATCCCAATTGACATACAGTAGTCATCAAAAATCTTTGATGTGAATTCTCTTGCATTATCCAATCTAATTGAATTGATTGGATTGTCTGGGTGGTGAACGTGAAGCTTAATAATCTGTGCTAAGAGTTTTGCAAATGCAACATTCCTTGTGGATAGCAAAGCAACGTGTGACCATCGAGTTGATGCATCTACCAAAACCATAAAATGTTTAAATAGTCCGCATTCCGGTTTGATAGGTCCACAAATATCTCTATGAATTCTTTGTAAGAATGGTATATTTTTAGTGTTATCAACTGCAAATGAAGGTCTAGCCTGCAACTTTTTCAATGAGCAAGCTTTGCAAAATGATCTATGAGCATCAGAGATTGCCGTAAAGGAATCTTGTGGAATAACACTAGGTGTTGATACCAAATGGAGATTATAGATCTCATCCACTCCATCAAATCCGATGGTTTTGGGGATTTCCACATGCATCTTGCCTTTGAAAAATGGATGACCATGAGAGTTTGTCAATATTTTGATCATTATGTCACAACCTGGGTGTCCCAGTCAAAAAGGCCAAAGCTTATATGAGGTCATGTCACACATAGTAGCTAGTGTGACAACATTGAATTAAATGATCCGAACTATAGTAAGATATAATCCACTACGAATTGCCCCTAAATTCTCCAAGGTGTGCTTTCTACCGCATTCCTCTGAAGTTATGCATAAGAATTCTTTTCTATTCTCACTATGAGTTTCCAAGTGTAAGCCGTTGGCTGTAACATCCTTAAAACTTAGCAAAGTTCGGTTGGCCTTAGGTGCATATAATGCATCAGTGATATAAATTTTAGTACCATGTGGTAACAAGAATTATTCTGAACCACACCTTTGTATAACCGGCACTGAACTAATCATGGTTGTCACTGATGATGTATATGGCACGAGATTAATAAACAGTTGCCTATTCTGCAGTATAGTATTAGTAGTACTACTATCTGCTAGACACTCGATCTCGCCTTCAAACATCTACAAAAGAATTTGAATTAATTAGTCTTCAAGACTTGTTGATCACTTTAAGTAAAGACTTAAAGATTTACTAAAGGGTTGTGGCCCTTAAAAAGTACTGATTTGACATAAGCAAACCGATGCAAATTACATCAAAAACACCATTCTCGGGTAACATCTTCGACGAGTCGAGAAAACCACTTGAAGGGTCGAAGAAACCCAAAATAAAATTTGATTTTCCGATAAATATTCCATTGAAGGGTCGAGGATAATTTTCGTTGGGTCGAATGTTGGAAAATTTTGTCACAAAGGTAAACATTCAACGAATTGAATAAAACCTAAAACCAATATCGAGTTTCCGACATCTTTCTTGACGGGTCGAGTAGAAAGTTTGACGGGTCGAGTTTGTGACAAGTCGGAGATAGAAGCGTGCATTCGACGGGTCAAAAAATACAAAACCGTTCCAGAGTGATACCATCGACAGATCGAGGAAAAATCTCGATAAGTCGAAAATCTCCAGAATCAAATCATCCTTTCTTTATCTCATTTTTATGGAACTTTGGTGTCATAATGCCATAGGATTTTGTAGAATTTGAACCTTGTAAGAAATATGTATGAACATAACCATTCTTAATACTTTCAAATACCGAAAGAAAGAACTTTTATTTCTTTGTCAGCATCAAAAACTTACATCAAAAGATTGTTCTTATTCAATAATCATGACTAAAGATAAAGTCAAATACAATGCTAAACTTGATTACATGGTAGAGATATCATCTAAGAAAACCTAGCGACTACAATTAGATTGACTTCTCTGCCATCTTCCATCTCTTCATCCGTAATATAGTTGGTCTCATGAGCCAAGTATTGCTTGCATCTTTTGTAGGCATTCTGTACATATTTACTTGCACGAAACTACTTGTGCATATGGTTGTTCGAACCACACCTATAACAAGGTGCTGAGTTAGAATTTGAAGGAGCAGACCTTGAAGAGTTTCCATTATTCCTGAAACCAGAACTTGATGGATTCTTATTGTTCTAGTTTTCTTGGAGTGTCCAAGTCAAATTCTGACTGTTTCCTCTTCTGCCACGACCTCTACCACATCCACCTCTACCACCACGAGTTTGATAAGGTTTTGAACAATTGTTCTGCTTATCTTTTATTGCCTTTCCAGTATGATAAGACTCACAGATTTTATTTGTATCTGCTGGTCTAACATTGTTATGGAGAAGAATCTCCTGATGCTGTTGTTTCTTGGCCAGCACACTCATAAGATCATTGAATGATCTCAATTTCCCTTGCTCATAATCGATCTGATATTGGGGTGCAAATGTGTCTATGGAGGTAGGAAAGGTATTAAATGAATTTTCAACCATGGCTTTGTGGTCCTTGACAACGCCACAAATAACAAGCTCAGACTGCATCTCGAACATATCCTGGTAAAAATCGTTGATCTTGGGATAATCCAATAATCTGATTTGGTCCTATCTCTCTAGGAGTTTAGAAATCTGTGCATCATGCACATTGTTGAACCGTTCTTGTAAAGTCACCCAAAAATTTGTGGGGTCGTCCTTTAACATGTACTCATCCTTAAAGCAGGATGAATGTGTCTCTGAAGAAATATAAGAGCTTGAGCCTTGCGAGCTGTAATGTCATCATCGGCTTATGTGCCCAGTGGTAGTGGTTGGATCGTATCAGTGAAGATGAGAGTATTTTTACCGATGAGAGTATTCCTCACATCTGAGACCCATCTATAGTACTTTTTGAAGATTTTGTACCCATTAAACTTATGAACTATTGACTAACTCATACGTACAAAGAGTTCTTCACTCGCAAGTGCACAAGGTCAAGTTTTAGTATAAATATAGGAAGTCGAGTGTCATGCCCACGATGATTAAGCACTTAGACTCCCTAGCTCACAATGTTTAACATAAAGACTACGACTAACTAGACACAAAGACTAAAATAAAAGGTGGAAATGAATCTCACACCACTAAATCCTTTGGGGACTTAGCATTGCGAGGGATGGTGAAATTATGACGAGTGATTAACGAAGTTAATTAATTGATTTGATTATACTAAACTGTGAAAGCTAAAATAACACGAATTCAATATAAAGAAAGATGGTTGACTAGGGAAGTCCCACTAACCATATGATGCATCAAACAATGTCCCGATTTATGTATTGGATTAAAGTTCATTCACACAAGTTAATGTCCAAATCGTGACCTTTTGAGTCACGTTTGGTTTTGAACCCAAGTTCCTAGACCATTTCGGACTCTAGACAACTTAAGCCCAATCATTGAAGTATTTGGTGAATTGAAACCAAGACTTAAGCTAACTTCGGACTTACATCTTAGTCGCATGTCACGTGAGTGAAGCAAACAAACATACTATGCAATGAATGTGGAAATTTCCCCTTCTCGAATCTCTATTGGAGAATCCGAGAGGAAATCTATGTGAATCTCTCAACTCGCACCTATTAGGTTACGAGCCAAGAGATTCTACAATTGACACAATAACTTTTTGGATTCAATGTGTGCTTGACTAGAATCCCTCAAGTCTAATGAGACTCAAAGGAGCTCTAGTCCATTCTAGATACTAAGACAACCAAGTCTTAAGGTAAACCTCTCAAAAAATACCCTAATCATGTTTACATGCTCATCTAGCCTTAAGTGAGTAGCTAATTCAATTAAGGACCATTTTTAGTTTCTTTACATATACATTAACTTAGCTAGGGTCAACACATGTATAAGTGAAATTACACATGAATCTCAAGCACAATAAACATCCACAAACACACAATTGCTCATTCACAACACACAACACAATCATATAACATACACTAAAATCATAAATCATACATCCAAGACATCATTTGTTCATCACAGGCTAGGGTTCTAACCTCAGCCTCCCAAATAAAACTACTCACTACACATAACTAAATACAAGAGTTGATACATGCTTAAAGTAGGAAGATAGTAAATATAACCGAGGGTCCTCTAGCCAAAGCTTCATCAAGTGACTCCAAGCTTTCTAGCTCCACTTTTTTTCTTCAACAAGCACCAAGTCTTCAAGAGGAGGTGAGGTAAACTCTTAGAATTCCAAGAATGAAGGGGAAGAGGGATTACTTCCCATTCCTTTGAACTCTAAAATCTTAGCCAATCCCTAGGAGTTGAGGATGAGATGAGGAATACCACAGCTAAGTCAAAGTGGTAGTGATATGGTGGTGAGATTCGGATCTACCCAAGAGAGGGGAGAGCTAGGTCTTTAGTAGTGGTGGTTATAGAGGTATTTTGGCCTAGAAATGAGGAGTAGAGGTAGGAGAGAGTGCTAGAGGGTTGGTATATGGATAATGGGTCTAGAGAGAGTGTAAAACTATGAGAAATCTGAAAATGAGGTGAGTTGTGTGAGTGGGGAGAAGGGAGTTCAAATTTGGCTGAATTGGGAGGCTCTATTTCGACCCTAGGATGATAATAAAAGAGGAGGTGGAAAATCTAAGAGTTAGCTTTGAATTAGGGAGACCTCATGATCCACTATTTTAGGCTATGGAAGGCTAAACTTCAAATTAGTGACATCATGTAGTCCAACTTCTTCTCTTTCTCTCCAAATCAGATTGGTAAGCATAAATGGGCTGAATGGGCCTCCATTGGGCTGGACTCCATGTGATTGGGCCGGCCAAGGTGGGTCGGCCGGCTATGGCAAATTATGTTCCACATAATTATGGTCCTAACAATAATTATGGTCCTAACAATACTCTGTTCCACATAATTACCAATTGAAAAACTACGATCACTAATCAAGTTTAGGGAATAAGAAACATCATCTATTGATGTATGATCACAAATATCGATGTGATAACCGGTGATTTCATATCACACCCCATAAAACCGTGACTAACTCAGAGTCACAAAATTATCGACTTCCTTTTTTTTCTTCATGTATACCTTTATTCCCCCAAGATCGTCACTATTGTTTAAACTTTGAAGAAGAGGATTTAATCCTTCACTCACTGATACTTGCAATAATCCATAGGAACTAGAGGCACACATAAAATTCGGGGTATTTAAACATAAATCTAGGGTGTTGCAGTAATTAAGTTTTACAACCTAATTCTAAATCGAAGGGAGTTAGTCGATTTACCTCGAGGGTGTTATGCTTAGTATGAAAACTTTACTGGGATCGAAGTTTGAAGAGAAAAAAAATCCACAAAAGCCGCTGTGAGAGATCTCCGGCGACGTCAAGGTACTCGACTGCAGTGATGGACAAATTCCGGCGACTTCAATGGTAATCAGCGGTGTGATGTCTTCGTGCAAAGGAGGAGGCTAGCGGTGGAGGATTGTAGTGTTTAAGTTTTTTTTCTTCTTCCAGGTTTGGGTATGCTATCAACTTAAGAGCTACTGATAACGTGAGAAAAGTAGATACGTAAGTCAATAGATCTGAAACTGTATTTTATTCATTGATAGATGACCTTTAAATAGACATTACAATAAATCTCTCGGTAAATCAGGGATTGAAAGAATCTCTATATCTATTCTAATTAGGACAAGACACGTACATGAAACCCAGGAAGATTATTCCCTTAAACACTATTGTATTTTAGGTCTCGTTTGTTTGGCTGGAAAGGAAAATGAAGGAAAGGAAAATAGGAAATTTCTAGTGTTTGGGTTAAGCAAGAAAAGGAAATTGAGGGGAGACCAATCAATTCCCAAGAGAGAGAGAAATCAAGGGGAAATTGGTTCCATCCATTTACCTTGAGATTTTTTTTCCCTCTAACTTGTAGTAATCATTACTTTTTTTACTAAAAAAACTTTGTTAAAAATATTAAATCATTTACATGAAAATATTATTGTAAAATTTATATAATTTTGATTTCTTCTTCTATCAACAAACCAAATACCAAAAAAAAATTCAAAACAAAATTTTAGTTTAAAGGAATGAGATAGGAAGTAATATACTTTCCTTCTTTCCGGACTACCAAACGAGGCCTGGGGTCTAACTTTGGTTACCTCTTACCTCCTCTCTTCGGGGGATAGTCATCATCTGTCTCTCTAAATCATTAAATATAATGCTGATCTCAAATTCTTATTCTTTATCTTCAGTGCCAAAACACTCTCATCACCAGAATTGCAGAACAAAACGAATCGTGAGAATGGTCCAGATTGCACAAAACCCAGGTAAAGAAATCTCATCATCTCATTCGTAAGCTGCCACTGTGATTTCATTTGATTCAAGAATCAATCTGAGAGACTAAGACTGTGAATTTTCGATTGGGTGGCCGCCATTTTTAATGAAGTTAAAAACTTTGTAAGAAATTTTAATGGTTGCTTTGTGATTTGCAGTGAGCCAGCAACTGAAAATCACAATTCCCAACAAACATGGTGAAAAACTTGTGGGCTTATTCCATGACACCGGTTCTTCGGATGTTGTAATCTTATGTCATGGTTTTCGATCCTCCAAGGTTTGGCTTTTGTGATATATGAAGAAAGAGTGTTTCTTTCTCATTGAAATTGAGTTTACCTTAGTACATTGGGAAATGGCGATGAAATTTGATTGGTACATTATTTATGAGAAAAAGTTCTATAACGAATTGCCGCTCTTTCGAATTGCAGGAAACAACTAGTATAGCAAACATTGCTGTTGCATTGGAAAATGAAGGAATTAGTTCCTTTCGTTTTGACTTTTCTGGAAATGGGTAATGCTTTGGACCTTGGTATTTGGGTTTAACATGTTCTATTAAGAGCTTCCAATCTAGCATTACAATAGTTGGTATTGATTTAGTTGTGGTAATTTTGTTTCCAGGGAAAGTGAAGGCTCCTTCAAGTATGGTCACTATCGTAGAGAGGCGGAGGACTTGCATTCTGTCGTCCAACACTTCTCTAGCGTAGACCGCATACCAAGTGCAATTCTTGGGCACAGTAAAGGTGGGTCAGAATGCTCCTGACTTTCTTGTGAAATTTCACTAGAATTAAACTCATCTTAGTGGTGTAATATCTGTTAGTACAGTCTGGATAGTACGTTAGCTTGAGGAATTTCTGTGATGTTGTTCATACTGGGTGAAACTCTGTTGAAAACATACTTTGTTTAGCTTATGCCAATTGCTGAAATGTGCTGTTGCAGGAGGCGATGTAGTGCTCCTGTATGCTTCTAAGTACCATGACATTCCGACCGTTGTCAATGTTTCTGGGCGTTATGACTTAAAAAGAGGCATTAAAGAGCGCTTAGGAGAAGACTTTATGAAAGTAATCAAGATGGAAGGATTCATTGATGTTAAGAATAAGAAAGGTAATTGCCATATCTACCTTTTTTTATTGAGGGAGTCATATCTACTTTTATGTGATGCAAAAATAATTTGTAAGCCAGAAATGGCATAGATATCTTTCAGCTGTATAACTGTCCCTATTCATTTTCTGGAAACTGCAAAGTCATCTTGTCAGTGTGTAAAGCAGGTCCAAGGCTCTAGATTTCTGTTGTGGTATATTGCTTATTTCGTTATTGGCCGAGTTAAAAAATTATAAGATAACTTGCAGAGTGAGTGTGAGACGAATTTCATTGATATATGCAGAATTTGCTAGGCTGACCCAAAAGAGTCAATGCTATGTGCAATCTTTCTCCCCCAAAGCTGCTATGCTGGCCTTTCTCACAGTTACATGATAGTGTGAAACTGTGTGCTTACAGGAAGCTTCAGCTATCGTGTTACTGAGGAAAGTTTGATGGATCGCCTAAGTATAGATATGCATGAAGCATGCCTTCAGATCGACAAAGATTGTCGGTATGCAAACTGTAACCAATTCTGTAATGTTCGTATAACAGTTACATTTCATCCTCCTCTTTTCATCTTATTCTCTAGGCAGGAAATGACCAAGTTTATTTGTGATTCTTTATGTAGGGTGTTAACTGTCCATGGATCTGCGGATGAAATCATTGCTGTTGAAGATGCAGTGGAGTTTAACAAGATCATACCTAACCACAAATTACACATTATAGAAGGAGCTAATCATAGCTACACCTCCCATCAAGCCGAGTTAGCATCAGTCGTTGTGGACTTCATAACGACAGCTCCGCAGTAGGACAAAGCTACTTCTAAGTAGGTTCTTCCTGTACCAATCAGAGTAAGAATTGTCAAGTGGGAACATCCCCTGAAGTGATAACATATCCTCAGTCATCACTTATGTTAATATTGGTTCTTGTGGGATTTACTGCTACATTGGTAACAACGGCGACCTTTGTTGGCCGACTTGCTGCTGAGCATGAAGAATCAGATCCTTATGACCTGAGTTACGGTTTATGCTATGTTTGTGTTATTCCTCTTCCCTACGTTGTATGCCATTTCAACAGTATACTCGTGAAATTCAACAATATACTTTTGTATGAAATTCATTTATTTTCGTATGAAACTACTATCTTCTAACTTCGACAGTTTAGTCATACCTCCCCAGAATCATAAATAATGATTTGAATGGTTTCTAATCTCTATAAGAGTAGGGAGGAGCAGTTGCTCCTGCTCCCAGGGTTTATTTTCTGCAACAGATTAGTGAGATTACTCTCGTCGTAAAACGGAACACTAACATCCATCGTACTCTACCGACAACTAACTCGTAGTAGAAAGGTACGGGTCTTAAGCTGTAGTAAATATTAAGTACAGGGGCAAAAGTACAATCTGACCAAAACATCAGGGCTGACACACAATTGACCATTGTTGCCACGATTCCAAACTCTGTAGAACTGTTGAAAACTAGAGAGTAGAGACAGCTCTGTAAGCAAAGGCCGCAAGTAACTTCCATTATCTTCATCAATAGTCACTCTCTTAGTTACCATTGATTCTGAGATTCTTCAACTTTCAATTGGCTTCTGATCACCAAAATTGCACCCAAAAATCGAATCTTTAACAAAAAATGGCAGATGCTGCACAGAACCCAGGTCAGAAATTACATCATATGATTCCATATCTCACTCATTATGCTCATTTTCTGTGTTAGTTTCAAGACTATAACTATGTCTATTTTGTATTTCTTTTGAAGAAGTTGTGTAAAAAAGGGTTTAAATTGTCTGATTGTGAAATGTTTTGTTTCAGTGACCCAGCAGCAGAAGAGAATCACTGTAACCAACAAACATGGCGAAAAGCTTGTGGGTTTATTACATGACACTGGCTCCGGGGATATTGTAATCTTGTGCCATGGTTTTACAGCCACTAAGGTTAGTCGTTCTCTTCATTTTGGATTAAGTTTGATCAGGAAGCTTCTAATTTCTTTGATATGTCTCACTAATTATGTCGATCTATCATGAATTTGATACTTAGATACTAATCATACTATGTAATAATATGTAGACAAAATATCCATGAAACTGCATATCAATAGCGCGTAGATAAGAAAAGTATAAAGGTCAGATGGCTTCGTTTTGGAAAATTCTGACAGCATGCATCTCTTCATTTCCAGGAAGACCCTAGTATGGTGAACCTGGCTGTTGCATTGGAAAAAGAAGGAATTATCTCCTTCCGTTTTGATTTTTCTGGAAATGGGTAAGTACTTGAGAAGTTGAAACTCTTTAATGTGAATGCAAGTTAACTTCTTTAACCTTGTAGTTGTAAGTTTGGCTCCATATCTAGTTGCCAAGCGTGTGTTATCAATTGTTATGAAGATAAAGTGTTGCGATGACTGATTGTTGTGAATTTTATTTTTATGAAGGGAAAGTGAAGGCATCTTTGAGAATGGGAACTATCGGAAAGAGGCTGATGACTGACATGCTTTAGTCGAACACTTCTCCAAGCAAAGCCGTGTAGCAAGTGTGATTTTGGGGCACAGCAAAGGTGTGTTGGTTGGCTTCATGATCTGTATGTTAAATTTTATAGTTACTAACTGTAGAGAACATTCTATTGTACATAGTCATACATGCAACTTTGGGGTAATACTCACTTGAATGTGTGGAACATTAGTTAAACCTTAAGTATATAATATCTCAGAATATTAGTAGTCAACAAAGTTATTCTGGAATCTAGATAGATCTATAGCTGTATTAATATCTGAGAATACAGTATATCTGTATAATGGACTAAATTTGGTGGAAAATTGTTACTACAGGAGGTGATGTGGTGCTCCTATATGCTGCTAAGTATCATGACATTCGTACTGTTATCAATGTTTCTGGACGCTATGATCTGAAGAAAGGCATTGAAGAACGCTTGGGGAAAGACTTTACAGAATTAATCAAAAAAGAAGGTTTCCTTGATATCAAGAATGAGACAGGTAATTTGTGAATCTTTATGCTCCCAACGATTCATTTCTGAGACCAGATAAGGAATGGTTACATTTGTATATATTGACATAAACCTTTCACTTGATGTGATTTCTCTTCAGTTACTTTTTGGACACTAAAAGTATCTGCAGTGCTAGGGTCCAAAGTCCTCGAGTCCTAGATTATTTCCTAGGAGTTTATCTGTTCCTTGAGCTTAGTACTGTGGTTCACTTGTCAATATATGATAAATGAGCCATCTTACCTGATTTAATACCTGTGTTTTTAGTTATCTGTGACTGAAAGGTTTATAAACACTATTGATTGGTAGAGTTATGACTTGTGGTATGCTAACATTTTTCGCATTTGATGGATGCTGTACCCGTAGGAGGTGTTGCATTTCGTGTGACTGAAGAAAGTTTGATGGATCGGTTAGGTATTGATATGCATAAAGAATGCCTTCAGATTGGCAAAGAGTATCGGTAAGAACACTGTAACTGATTCGACCTTCTTTAGTTATTTTCTTTCCTCGTAATTTCAGCATGACCAAGTTTATTGATTGTTCTTTATGTGCAGGGTGTTGACATTTCATGGATCCGATGATGAGATCATTCCTGTGGATGATGCAGTAGAGTTTTCCAAGATAATACCTAACCACAAATTACACATTGTACGAGGAGCTAATCATGGTTACACAGAGCATCAGGCCGAGTTAGCTTTGGTTGTGGTGGACTACATAAAGACAGCTCTGCAGCAGGACAATGCTTCTTCCAACTAGGTATTCTTGAAGCTGTACACTTGTACCTGTTTATTAGAAGCCTTGGGGTTCCATGAACATGTTGTTGTTAAGTACATAGAGTGATACAAATAAATCTCACATATTATCATGCTGACTTGTGAGAAGATCTAATGGTTTTGAGTGTTTTAGTTTTCTTTGTCAAAGAAGCTACTTTTGATTTCTTGTCATGATTTCTTGGATCTCAATAGTTAAGATGTTAGGGATGCAAACCATAAAGTGAATCTGGTTTGGTGTTACAGTACACAAAAGAGACATGTCAAAATCTTTCTGGGTCATAAGTATTCCTCCTGTGATTCGACTTTGCAGCATTCTCCTTGTATCATGCATGGTGTTGCACAGCTATATGAAAGCCATTTTCCAAAGATTTTCCCATGAACAACTCGTGGAAAATATCGTTTTGAAAACAAAATACTCGCATTCTGAGGCCAGAGAAAGTATTGTGGATGCTTAAAATAGTTCATGTAAGGATACAAACACAGTTCCGCTTCAGAACTCAGAAGGCATAGCGCTCGGCTGGCATGCATGAGTTTGATATTCGTATCTTGCTCATACCCATTTCTATATGCTCTGGGTGAAATTGCTGGTTAAGTTATTCTCATAGTTTGATCTGCATGCTTCTCACGGAATCAGTAGTCAATTAACGATCTGGATCTGAATCCCTGGTCCCTATAATATACATCTATGAGATATTAACCTCATGTAATATTATTCTAAATTCATCACTGTCCAAACTCTCACGTGTTGCTCCACAACAAATTATTATGCTCAATTATGGATTCTGTTGCTGGCTATGTCGACATATATAAATCGGTATCTGGTGTAACTGGGCCCTGTATACTTAACTAGGGTACCAAAAAGTCAGCTGTCAAGAGAAGAAGCAAAGACATCCATTTCCCTTATTGCTGCTCTCAGATTCTTCAACTTCCATCGTTGCTGAACCTTTCACCAAGTTTAGTCATCACAAAAATCACATCAAAGACAAATCTTGAATCAAAATGGCAGAGGCTACACAGAACCCTGGTAAGGATTATCTCATATATAGTATACGATTGTGTGCAATTTCTTTGTATTTTTCATCAAAAAACAAGATATCTGAGAGACTGCAACAATGAGCTCGATCTCTCAATCTGTGTGGCTAGATAACTCTTACCAATGAAGTTGTCAAATTTTTGAAAATAGTAGTTTTTGATCCAACTGCACTATTTCAGTGAGCCAGCAGCAGAAAATCACAGTAACCAACAAACATGGTGAAAAGCTGGTCGGAATATTACATGAAACTGATTCGAGGGAGCTTGTGATCTTATGCCATGGAGCTCGAGCCTCAAAGGTTGGTTTCTGCAATACGTGAACTGCTTATTTGTGTTTCTCAAGCTTAATTGTTCAAATTGTTCTGGAATATGTCTATATATCCCATCACTACCTAACTTTCTTACTAAATTTGACATTAGACGACATTGATTGATGAACTTGGTATTCTCAAACATTTAGTACCTCATTCATTCTTGTGGCTAAAGTTTTACAGCTTGTCTCTTGATTTTCCAGGACCACTTTATCATTATGAATCTTGCTGTTGCATTAGAAAAGGAAGGAATCAGCTCCTTTCGTTTCGACTTTGCTGGAAATGGGTAAGGCATTGGTACATAATTTTCAATGTTTCTGATTGAATTCTGTGTAATTCAGTTGCCCTCTTCAATCATTGATCCTTTGGGGAATATCTGATGTTTCTGATTGAGTTGATTTCTTCTGGTTTTCAGAGTAAGTGAAGGAACCTTTCAGTTTGGTCACACGAAGAGAGAAGCTGATGACTTATATTCTGTCATCTAACACTTCTCTGGCTCAAACCATGCAGTAAGTGCGATTTTCGGACACAGTAAAGGTGCGTAATCTTCTTTGATACTTGATAGACAGATGACAGATCCATATATAGTTTCTGATATTGATTTAACCGCCATATTGATAATACCGTATTGCTACACAATGTTACTTCTTCAGGAGGTGGTGAGGTGCTCCTGTATGCTTCTAAGTATCATGACATTCCAACGGTTGTTGAAGCTTCTGCACGTTATGATCTAAAGAAAGGCATTGAAGGTTGCCTGGGTAAAGATTTCATGCAGAAAATTAAGAAGGAAGGATTCATTGAAATTGGTAATAACAAAGAGGCTGGTGTAGAAATAGTACTACGTATAGTTGTGATTGTTAGTCAAAATTTGTAGCATAAAAGATTACTGCAGACATTGCAGATGGATTTTGTTATGTGTATACACTGGCCTTTCACACAGTTAGTTATTGCTACAATCGTAGGGGGTCCTAATTTCTGGGTGACTGAGGAAGGCTTGATGGATCGCCTGAGCACCGATATGCATGAAGAGTGCCTTAAGATTGACAAAGAATGCCGGAAAGTAAATGACAGTCGATTATTTCTCTTATTTTCTTTCTAATTGCATATTCTGTATGACCAAATTTATTGAGAGTTTTGTATACACAGGGTGTTAATAGTCCATGGATCTGCCGATGAGTCAACTTGTTTTGAAGATGCATTTGAGCTGGCCAAGATCATACCTAATCACAAATTAGGAGCTGATCATTGCTATACTGCACACCAGGCCGAGTTAGACACAATTGTTGTGGACTTTATAAAGGCAGCTCTGCAGCAGAATAAGGCTACTTCCAAGTAGCCAGGTACTGCAGCAAAATTGAAATTCATGTTGTGAATGTGTCATGCGTCATAATTGAGATCGTTCATTCATATCTTAAGATTGTTGAGGTCTTTTGCAAGTGTAGGAAATGTGAGAGTTATGTTTGATTCTGATTCTGGAGTGGTTAAGCCCTATGAGTTTCTGGTATAGTTAAGCAGATTGATGTGTACGAAGAAAGAAGCACGATTCGGCTGCATTATGCCCACGTAATTGATCCACTTTGTAATATGAAGCCACAAGAGTATGTGAAGCTTTTTTCTTTTCTCTTTCAATTAAACATGTCTACTCAATGGTATATTTTCTCTAATGAACTGAACTTTACATTTCATTATATCTTATCTATGGTCCAAAGACTGATGCTCATTGTACTAACAAACTAAGCTTTTCTGAATCTGCCAAGTGAATTGGGCTGAGAAAGCGCCAAGCCCAAAAGACAAAGCTTAAAACTGAGTCCAATGTTAGTTCCGAAATTTCGTTGGTGGGTGAGAGTGCAATTTTATCATATGGGAAGGGTATAAATAGGCACCAAAACCAGAAAACCTAGTGCGCACTCGTCTCACTCACTCCCTAGTCTATGCCGAACCCAGATGAAGAGGGAAAATGAAATGCTGCAATGGATGTCGAAGAAGAAGAAGAAGAAGAGGAGGAAGAAACCAATCCGAGACGGTGAATATGGAATAGGAGGTGTTGGAAAGAAATCGAAGGTGAGCAATCTCCATTAACCTAAGATAGTTTTCAGTTTGTTGTTAGTACTCTTGAGATATCTATAAAGGTCTGAAAGCCTGATGTCTAAGCAGTGGAGTGTATAGCTGGGAATTTCGATAAGCCGTATTAAAATTTAAAATATGCTAAAATTAATCAAAAGGTAAAAAAAATAGTAAAACAACGAAACAAATACGATCACGTACCGTTTAGTGATATAAAATACTTGTGGAGATCGTCTAATCTATGCTAGTATCTTTGGTGTGATGGTATATTGATGAACGAATTTGTTGTTTTGCATAAATAGGAAAACAAATAAGATTCCGTCTGTACGCCTTCTTCACTATGATGAAAGAAATACAAAGAAAAATATCACCAAAGACATATGAACATCACTCAAAGACACAATTTTTGATGATATAATATCGTTGTTCGCAAGTGACATCTTTCAACTTAAAGATTTTAGCAAGGCAGTAAGTTTTGGGACACGGATGCAGGTGGATTTAAAATTGGAAATAGCATCCACAAGATCCAAGCTGAGGAGGTGGAGAAGTTGTTTGGTCTTTCAACAAGAGGTTTTCTGACGTATTTTTGTTTGGATAGTTTCTTTGGAGATTATGATAGTATAATACTATAATTAATCAAAAATATTATTAGAGACTTGTAAGAATACTATTAATCACACCGAATTTTTTTTGGGGCCAATTACATATAAGGTCTTATACATAAGATGTATATTAGGTAAAATCAATTCACAATTTTATCCCAAATAAGGTCACATTCTAAAATACTCTTAAACTTCATAATATTACATCCATGACATCGTTTATAAACAGAATAATCAGTCACAAATTTTCATTTCTACCTCTCTCATTTTCGTACCCAAAACCCTAGCAGAGCAATTTTTTTCTCTCTCCTCTTCATTCGCAGCTCTCACTGCACACTTCGCTTCGCCCTCAACAACGCGCACGGTCGTCTCCCCACTGCTTCTCCATGCTGCTGCTGCAACTCATTTCCTCATCGCGAAGGTCTGATTGTCGCCCCTTCCACAGTTGCAAACCCTAGACTCCCGCCGCAAACCTCAGCACAAATATGTAAATTATAAAGGATTTTAGTATTTTTAGAATCAGTTAACTGGAGAAGTAGTGCTCTTATGAATTAGTGTTAGTGTTTTTGTTGCAATGGCTTGGTACTTTTAGATGTCACGATGTTATTAGTGTTATTGTGATCTTGTGTTGATGCGAATAATGTGTTTTGGTTGAACTGCAGTAGTTTTTTTGTTTGAAGAGAGTAGTATGTTGGACGTGCTGATATCAATAGTGTGTTTGATTAAGATGCAATAATGTTATTGTTTGAAGAGAGTAGTATGTTAGATGAATTGATATTAGTAGTGTGTTTGGTTGAGCTACAGTAGTGTTTTTATTAATCTATAGTAGTATGTTTGCTGGTCAGTAATAATATTTCTTAGATCTGTATCTTTTTTGATTTGATGAATTGAGTAGTGTTTAAAATGGTTTTTGGTAGTGTAATTATAGGTATCAAGTAGTATTTGTAGGTTTGATGATTTTGCAGAATGTGTGATGGTATATGGCAGGATGTTTGTATCTTTGTGATAATGTGATTGAATAGTATGTTTAATGGTTTGTGGTAATGTTAATTTGGCAGAAATGGAAGAAACGAAAAAAAACCAAAATATAAAATCAATCTACGTTCAGGGGCTTCTACAACATCATCGAGCAACATTGAAAAACATTGCCTCCAAAAATAGTGAACACCATTTGGCAGCGCCATATGGCTCTTTGCACGGGGCTCAATGACTTTTGATGATTCCAACAAGGCTGTATATGAGATCCTACGAATGGTGAGCTTTTGGGACGTCGAAAAGAAGGCATATATGATTTGTGGCAGAGCACATTATCTCACACCAGATGATGTGAATAACCTCTTTGGTCTTCCGGTTGATGGTATGATTCTTCTAGTTTAGTATGTTAGTACATTTGACTTTAAGTGATAGTCTGTTCAATTGCCTATAAAAGTATATTTACCCGTGTATTGTTTCTGGTCTTGATGCCCCAAGGATGATTCATGATATGGATTCAAAGCACAAAAGAAGACGCGAGTCAAGCTTCTTGGACAAATACAATATTTTTGAAGGTAAGTCAATTTCGAAACTTGATGATGCTGTAGCGAAAGTTGTCAAAAGGAAGGATGACAAAGATGTCGTGATTTGGTTGGTCATTTACCTACTGTCGAGGTTCTTCTTTGCAAATTCGTCTTCAACAGTCTCGTGAAATGTAATCAATTTGGCTCAAGATATTGATGGCTTCAAGAATTACGCTTGGTCGAAGATGTTTTTGAAACATTTAGAGAAATGGTTGAACAACAAGTCAAAAGAGAAACTCACTAATCTCACCGGTTGTTTCCCGCTGATAATGGTACACCCTTCTTTACTTATTGTATATCTTAATGGTAGCATCTTTATTGGTCTTTGATAGTGTCTATATTGGTCTTTGATAGTGTATTTATTGGTCTTTGATAGTGTATGTATTGTGGAACAATATTGGGTCGTAGAAAGGATACAGATCTGCGAAAGAGTTGTAGCGAGAAAGGGATATCCTCTCAGATTTGCACACCGGAAGTTGATGAAAGTGCACAATGAGTTCAAAAAGCTCTCTGATGAGGAGCTAGATCACAAGATGTAGATCAATGATGAGTTGGTATGAGTGAAGGATGACAACATCTTTTTCTTTTTTGAAGAGAGCATGGATACCCCATCATTCAACATTTGGGTAAGTCTTTATTGTTTGTTACTAGTATATTCAATTTGCACTAGTAGTATGTTCTTTTGTCTAACTTATTGCTTCTTGTTCTAAATTTGATGGAGGAAATATCAAGAGAAGAATTGATGAAGAGGGAGAAGAAAGCACAAGAGAACATGGCTGAGATCATCAAGTCTCTCCAAGAGATGGCAGCATCACAACCATGTCCATCTCAGAAAGAAGTAGATGATGCCAAACGACTAATCAAGAAACTTGTCGAGCAGAAACAAAAGATGGAAGAACAAAATGAGTTATGGATGGGAATGGTCAACAAACTGCAGTAAAACTGCTCACAGCAGGGGAGGAATTCGGCGGGTCGAAATCCTCACTTGATGGTTTGTATGACGCCTTCAAGTTATCACCATTCACTACTTTTGACGGGTCGATGGTGTCAGAACTTGTATGCTGTGACTCAACCATCCCTTTTTCGAGATTTTCCAATTTCTCTCAGTACTCTCAGAAATTTTGCAAGAATAAACCTAAGTCAATGAAACCATTCAAGTATCTGAAGATTTGTTTTACTCTATTCCAATGACGTTACGTAGGCGCAGAGCTAAATCTAGTTAACAAGTTTACTGAGAAGATAATATTTGGTCGCGTGCACTAAGCTAGATACAACAAAGCTCCAATAACACTAAGATATAGAATTTCAGCTCCCAAGACTTCCTCATCGTCATCTACTGGACGAAATGGATCATTCTTGGGGTCCAGACTGCGAACAACCATTGGCGTGATAACAAGGTGTACTTTGTCCATATTAAATCACTTGAGCATCTTTTGGACATAAGCAGACTAGTGAATAAAAATTCTACCAACTCGATGTTCCAGCTCTAATTCGAGACAAAATTGAATCCTACCAAGGTCTTTCATCTCAAATTCAGATTTCAAGTAGCCAACTGTCTCATTGATTTCATTAAGTGTCCCGATGATATTCATATCATCTACATAGACAGCTACTATAGCAAATCCTGAACTTGTTCTTTTAATGAACACGTAAGGGAATAAGTCATCATTCTTATATCACTTCCCAATCACTAAGATGTGTGTACCACATCATACCGGATTGTTTTAATTCATATAGTGAATGTCTCAATCTAATTACATGAGCACTCTGTGGTTTAGAGTACATGATTTGAGCATAGCAATGCCATCTGACATTTTCATGTATATTTTTGAATCAAGATTCCCATAGAGATATATAATAACCACATCCATGAGCTGCATGTTTAGTATATCGGACACTATCAAACTTATTAGGTAGCAGAAGACAATGATGTCTATAATTGGAGAATACGTCTCCACATAATCAATCCCAGGGCATTGAGAGAAACTATACTCTACTAGTTTAACCTTATAACGTAAGACCTCATTCTTCTCATTACGCTTCCAAACAAAGACCAATTTATGTCCTACCGACTTAACATTCGGTGGGCATAGCACTACCAGACCAAAAACCTGCCTTTTATTCAAAGAGTCTAGTTTGTCCTAGATTGCTACTTTCCATTTCGGCCAATCTACTCTTTGTTGGCAATCCGCCACAGAGCGAGGTTTCACTTCATCGTTGTCTATAATCTCCTGAGTGACGGAATAAACAAATGCATCATCAACTAACATGGAAGTTTTATCCATAAGAACGCGCACATCATTTGTTCTAAGCGAGATTTCTTTGTTCTCTGACATCACAAGAGGTTCTGAGGCATCCCCCAGACATGCCTATTGTGATTTAAGGACATAACTGTAGTTAGAGATAATCTCATGCGAAAGATTCACAATGTTGATGATGAATGGATTATTTGTTGCCTCGATGACCTACCTTTTAACCTGCAGCTCATCAGTTGATTTTCTTTGTCTCCCCCTCTTCTTGGTAGGAGCCGAGGCCAACGCAACACCTTCCACTTGGGATGTGCGGAGGCCGACGCAATACTTTTTGAAGATCACGTATTCTTTATACTTCTATCTCACTCTAAGATGTGCGGGGATCATGATGAGACATAATGGGATTAGACCACGTCAATTCCTATGGTTGAATCGGAATAGATACATTCCTTCTTCCCCATAACGTTGGGAAACATGCCTCATCGAAGTGACAATCTGCAAATCTTGCAGTAAAGAGATCTCATGTCGAAGGTTCAAGATAGCGGACTATCGTTAGAGCTTCGTAGCCAACATAAATGTCTAATCTTCGTTGATGACCCATTTTGGTGCGTTATGGAGGCACAACAGGCACATATACCGCACAACAAAAAATGCGTAAATGTGAAATGTCAGGCTTATATCCAGTTATCAACTGGTGTGCACTGAATGATTGGCGTCCTATGGATGAAAAACGAAGAAGCATAGCTGCGTGTAACACTGTATAACCCCATGCGGATACCGATACGTTTATATGAATTACCAATGCGCAATACACAAGATGTAACCACTTGATATGAGCCTCTGATAAACCATTACGAGAATGAACATGAGGAACGAGATTTTCAACTTCAATCCCAACAAACATGCAGTAATCATCAAAAGAGATGTACACTCTCCTGCGTTGTCCAATCTAATAGACCTGATTGGATGATTCGGGGGGTGAGCCCGGAGCTTAATAAAATGTGCCAGGAGTTTTACAAACACAACATTCCTTGTGGATAACAAAGCAATGTGTGACCATCGCATTGATGTATCTACCAAAACCATGGAATATTTAAATGGTCCGCATTCTAGTTTGATAGGTCCACAAATATTACCTTAGATTCGTTGTAAGAATGAAAGATTTTATGTTTTAGCAACAGTAAAAGAAGGATGTGCCTGTAACTTTGATAAAGAACAAGCTTTGCAAAACGAGCGATGTGCATTATAGATTACAACATATGACTTTGGTGGGATAACGCATGGCGCCACAACGGTACTTTGTCGGGATTGTACTGCACTCGTCTTGGAAACCGAGCCAGGATTGAGAGGAGTAATCTCATCTGCCCTATCAAAACCGATGGATTTATGTATTCCCACATGCTTCTTTGCTCTGAAGAATGGATGACCATGAGTATTTTTTAATATTTTAATCATCATGTCACGACCTGGATGTCCCAATTGAAAATACCAAAGCTTGTATGATTCTGAATCACACGAAGTCGTGTGAGTCATGACATTAGATTCAATAATCCGAACCATAGTTAGATATAGACCACTACGAATAGCCGAAAACTTCTCTAGAATGCACTTGCAACCACATTCAACAGAGATAATACACAATAATTCTTGTGCATTCTAACAATATGTTTCCAAGTGGAAACCATTGGTGCGAATATCTTTGAAACTTAGCAAGGTTTGATTAGCCTTTGGCACATAAAGACATCAGTCATAAATAATCTTGTACCATGAGGCAGCAGAAATTTTGCTGAACCACACCCTTTAGTAACCTGTGCTGCACATATCATGGTAGTCACTGAGGAGTTGTATGGAAAAAAAAATTTCATAAATAGTTGCCTATTTTGCAGAATTGTATGGGTAGTACCACTATCTACAAGACACTTAATCTTGCCTTGAGACATCTAAAAAAGTAATGTAAATAAATGAGTCTTTGAACTAAAGAAAAGGCGGTCACTTTAAGTAGATCTTTAAAAATTTGAATAGGGGTGTGACCCTTGTTGAGTGTTGATATGGCATGACATGAACCGATGTAGAACCATATTTGGTGCAGAATTCCAGGTAGGTTGATTTAGACATAAAAAACCGATGTAAGATACATCAAAAACACCACAAAATTGGATATAACCTTCGACGGGTCGAATAAACCTCTCAATGGGTCGAAGAAACCCAAAATAAAATTTGATTTTCTGATACCGAATCTCAACGGGGCGAAGTAAATTTTTGACAGGTTGAAAGTTTGTCCAGAAGGATACCTTCGACGAGTCGAAGAAAACCTAAAACCGATATCAATTTTCCGATATCCATATTTGACGGGTCGAATAAAATTCTCGACGAGTAGAATGTGGACATGAAAAGAGATAGAAGCTATCATTCGACAGGTCGAGGGAAAACTTGACGGGCCAAAAGAATACAGAAATCGATCCAGGACGAAACATTCGACGGATGGAGAAGAATCTTGATAGGTCAAAAATTTGCTGAGATAAGAACATCCGCTTTTTCTTGTTTCGTTTTTACCGTATCATTGTGTCATTATGTCATATAAAATTGTAAACATTAAACCATACACTTCATGAGTAGTGAAATAATATTCTCAACACTTTCATAAATCGAAAAAATAGAGAAAATTTCATTACTTGCCAACTAAAAAGTTACATCATATGTGTTCTTATCGAAAAATCAAATAAAAACCAAGACAATAGTCTAAATAAAAAAAATGGCAAAAACACCAGCCAAAAAACTTGAGTCTATTACAGAGATAACACCTTTTTACATAAGCTATTCAAAATCCAGAGTACCAATGGTCATCTCCTTGTCATCTGCAATCACGAGATCAGTATCTGCATCCATCTCAAAATCTCCAGCAAAGTTGGACTCTTGAGCCAAGCATTGCTTGTGCCTATTGTAGATGTTCTAGATTTCTTTGCTAGCACGGTACTGCTTGTGCATATGCTTTGTTGAACCACACCGGTAACAGGTCAATGTCCTAGAATTGAAATGCATTTGCCCATCATTACCCGAACCAGATTGGTTCTTATTAGAGTTTGCGTTCTGATCTCTATGCCAAGTCAGATTTTGACTGCGGCCTCGGCCACGCCCACGCCCTTCTCTCCCGCCTCATAGAGATTGTCCTCCATGATTGTAAGGTTCCGAAAGACCGTTATTTTTGTCCTTATGGCCATTTCCTCCAGTTTGGTAACTCTCAGGCTTTTTAGTACTTGCCGGTCTTGAGTTATTATTGAGGATGACCTCATGATATTCTCCTTTTTGGCTAGACTATTGATGAGATCACTGGAGGTAAGAATCCTCTCCTGTTCACACTCGATCCGGTATTGATGAGCAAGATCACTCATAGAGATTGGGAAGGTGTTCAAAGACTTGTCAATAAGGACTTTTTCGGTCTTTTCCACCCCATAAAAGCTCAAATCAGACTGCAGATCCAAAGCCGCTTGATTATAATCTTGGATCTTTGGAAAATCCAGAAGCCTAAGGGCTTCCCATTTCGCAGTCAACACTGGAAGCTATGCATCATGCACATTGTCGAAGCGTTGCTTCAAAGCATCCCACAAATAAAGGGGATCTATTTTCTTTAAGTAATGCTTCTTGAGAGTTGAATAAATATGACGCCTCAAAAACATGAGGGCTTGAACTTTCGATTCTGCTGATGGTGGAATCAGGTTTGGCCTAACAGGTTGAATGATGTTGCTAAGTCTCTTTCTGATAAATGTATTAACCACATCAGAGACCCAGCGATGGTATTCTTTTCCTTGAATATCAAGGATGTCGAATTGTGGCCTAACTGGCTTTTTTGAACTCATCAACAAAAATACAAAGAGATTTTATTAGTATCGATTGAAAAAACCATAATAACTAACATCAAGTTTTAATGAATAAGAACGTGATCCATGATGTATGGTCACAAAATCAATCATCAATAAACGGTGGCTCAAAAACCATACCCAGAAACCGTGATTGACTATCATATAAAATCGATTTCCCTTTCTTTCTTTTCTAAACCGTGACTCCCCCATGACCGTCACTCATATTTTATGGATACAAGTCCATAGATATTCAATAATCACAAAAAATATCACAATCCTAGATCTAGGATTTTGCAGGAAGTAAGTTTTATTCCTAGATCTAAAGATTGACGGTTCAGAAAGTTTACCTCGATGGGTGTTATGCTCGGTATGACCGGTACAAAAGTTGGACAACGTTGAAGAGAACCTCTTCTATAACTAAGGATGGAAAAATAACCCGAACCCGCGGGTATCCGCCCGACCCGAACCCGACCGAACCTGATTTCTAAGGCAAATAACGAGTATCGAGTATTTACCGACCCGAACCCGATCCGCCTACTTTTTTAAATGAAATTTGTAATATTTATAATTTATATCTAATTTATATATATTTATATTTTTTTATATAGAATAGTATATATATTCCTATTATATATATTATTTTATTTGTTTTTTTATTCGGGTAAACGGGTCAGGTTCGGGTTGGGTGAAAATCCGAACTAAAATATTTTGGGTTCGGTCGGACGGGTTGATTTCGGGTTTGAGTTTGGTTACCCGAAACCCGGCCTTAACCCAACCCGTTGCCATCCCTATCTCTAGCGGTTATTTGGGAGACAAGCAATCTTGATGAAGTAGGAAAATTGTTGGAAAGGAGGAAGTAGCCGAGTTGATGATGATCAATGGTGATGGATGATCGCCGGCGGTGGGAACAAGGGTTGCTAGTGGTGAAGGCTAAGGCTGCCGACGGAGGAAGTTAGGGCTAGGGTTTTTTCTTTCCTCTGTGGTGATAGCTGGCTATCAACTCAGAGTGTGCCTAATAACATGTGGAAGAAAAATAATTGATAGACTGAAAACTGTAACTCTTTCATTGATAGAATGCCTTATATATAGGCTGATACAATATGTTACAATCAATGTCCCGATATAACAGGGATCTTCATCTAATCTAATCTGTATCTAATTAGGAGAAGTCACACACTAGAAGTTATGGAGAATAAATCTCCTTAAACATATTCTTATATTTTTTTGAATGTGATGACATGCAGGATAACAGTGATATCAGACATGAGGTCAAAGTTTAAAAACGATAGGGTGGCAGAACCGGTGAAACGTCAACTGAGGTCTCAAACTAAGGATAAGAAAGTCGAGACATGAAAAGGAAGTCACCTCCTTCCTTGATCAAAGCTGTTAAGAATAAACAGAGGAAGACGACATCTAAAGACATGTAATTTACTACACAACTAGAAGAAGACAACCAAAAGCTTCAAATTCCAAGTAGTGTAGTGTTAGTGGTTCCATTGTGATATAGTAGTGTGAACTTGAAACAGTAGTAGTATGTTTTGAAGTATTGATCTGGTACTGAAAGATTATAATGTGTTTTATCAGATAGAAGTAGTGCTTGCTACTGTGATGTAGTAGTGTGTACTGGACATAACAATAGTTTGTTTAACATTGAGGAATTACATTGAATATTTTGAAATAGTGTTCCAGTGTGCTGAAACATTGTAGTAGTGCTTTCTTTTGTGACGTAGTAGTGTGTGTGGAAAACACAGTAGTGTTCGTTTGTAGTGTTTATGAAATAGTAGTGTAAGTGTGTTTAACCTTAGTAATGTGTACGAGAAACAACCTTAGTGCATTTAACAATAAGAAATTGTAGTGTGTTGAAGTAGTTAGTGATCTAGTGTGCTGAAAGATTGTAGTGTAATTATCATATAGAAGTAGTGCTTTCCCTTGTGACGCAGTAGTGTGCACGAGAAACAGAAGTAGTATGTTAAACAATAAAGAATTACATTGAATGTTTATCAAGAACATTTGATGAAAGAGATTCACACTAAGTGTACTACCTTTGACTTTGACTCGTAAATATACTAATTATATAACTTGTTAATATACTACATCTTCAATTTTTAGCTTGACAAAGAAAATGTAGTCTATGTAAAGGAACTAGACATATCCCAGGAAAATTATAGCTATTCAGGCAAAGTGTACTACCTATGACTGGTAAATATACTACCTGTGACTAATATAGACAATACATACTCAGATTTCATCTGCTGATGACTTTATTACAAGTCTTTCTGTTGTGTCTTCCAATTTTGCCACAACGACCACATCTAATGGGCCTCATCTTCCCACCTTCAACTGAAGATTTAATACGAGTATTCTTTAGACGACCGGATGAGATTATTGTCAATTGAGGCTTCACAATGGGAGGTTCATTCAATGCATCATGGTAAAACTTTTCAATGTTAGGTATCGGCTGAATACTATACTCATAGGCAACCCTGCAACTTCTAACTTTATAAAAAAAACTCAATGTAAGCATAAATCAGATCACTGCCAGCTTGTTATATGGTAGCAAGGGCATAAGAACAAAGAAAAAAATCAATCTCCCAGTACCAACAGCTGCAAGTGAACACTCCAAGATCAGTTGCCACAGTCTTTGTTGCATCGACTTCGTACATAGTAGCACTAGACCTTCTGACCGTCCAATGCCTCCCAACATCCATCCTAGCCTTCAAAATCTGTTCTTCTTTAAGACATAAGATAGAGCTCCACCTTTGAAATGCCATATTCCTGTTAGCCATGTTCTCCATCAACTTTAGCCTCAACCCCTCAAGCATCTCAAAAATAGGAAGACCACGCAATTCGTGGGTCTAACTGTTGAACGACTTTGCCACATTGTTGGACATTTCGCCATATTGAGTACCTTTGAAGAAAGCATTGCCCCACTTCTTCAAAACCAAAATATATATTCAAGAAGTTCCTCATAAGATCTTGGCCAGAACTAAACAACTTTTGAAGGTTGAATTGATAGCTTGCTACCGTTGGCGAGTATGCCCTAGTCATGAAATCATGAACGATTGTTTCCACATCGTAAATACCCCTATTCTTCTCATAAAGCTTTTCCACATTATTTTTTAAGTGATAATAACTATAGGAATAAGAAGAGTTAGGGAACACCATAGCCACACCATCCAATAACCCATCATGTCGATCCGTGAAGAAAGTGATGGTTCTTCCTTGTTCCGACAAAATAGTGTAGAGATGATCGAAAAACCATTTCTAATTGGCTTTATTTCAAAATCCACAATGGCAAATGCAAAATGATAGAATTCTGCAAATTATCAAACAAGAGAGTTACAACACACATGGATAACCATACTATCACAATTGACTCAACATACTACCACAGGTTGTTGAAAGCATTACTCTGCTGGAACTTGAAGACATAAACAAGTCAAAAAAGGCATAACATAACAGTTTTATCATAATACTATCACAGTTGACTCAATATACTACCACAGGTTGTTGAAAGCACTACTCTGCTGGAACTTGAAGACATTAACAAGAGTTAAAAAACACATGACATAACAGTTTCATCATAATAGTATCGTAGTGTACTCAGCAATTTACCATAAGTCATTTAAAACACTACTTTGCTGGAACTTGAAGACACCAACAAGATTCAAAAAGAGATGACATAGCAATTTATCATAATGCTATAACAGTGTACTTAGAAAAACTACCATAGGTTGTTTAAAACGCCACTTTGCTGGAACTTGATGACCTCTAACCTAATAGTTTGGTGAGCATACTACTCTAGCTGTTGGATAGTACTACTATAATTAGTTTTACACACTATCAGTAACCGAAAAACACACCTTCATTCCCGTTCTTTCTAGTGGCACAGAGCACGTATCCTTTGTACTTGCCCTTTAGATGAGCAACATCGACAAATAAAATAGTCACGCATGACATGAACCCCTTGATGCATCTACCAAAAAAAAATAAGAAGTGCTTGAAATGCTTAGTGAGTGAATTCACCTTCAAGATGCAATAAGAACCAGGGTTGGTAGCCAACACCTGCTTACGATACTAAGACAACTGTGAGTAGGAGTCACCTTCGTTGCCTTGTACTGAATGCATCGCTAACTCTCTTGCATACCAAGTACTATGATATGACACATGCAAACCATAAGAATTTTACAATGTTGACATGATTTTTTTTGGCTTTACATAATGATTGGCCTTCAACTCATAACAAATAATGGACTTGGTGGTATGAGAACCAAGATGCTTGCTCTTTCACTCGCGAATACGATCGGCACATGTGTGAGTGTTATTTGGCTCTCAAATGACAATAAAGTTGTTGGCCTTGCACCTAAAAGCACGAATTTTCCAAGGACAACCTCCTTCCTTTTTGGAAAAATGTGCCACAATTATGTCCTTGTGATTCATGAAGTATTCAAAGGTGAAACCAGACTCAAAAGCAAACTTGTTCAACTTCTCCCTAAATTCCACGACACCATCTTCAAAATTTTGATTCACACGACTTATATAACTTCTTCACTCATTGGTCAAATAAGGGCTTGGATCTTCTGGCCTAAAGTAACCCAAATAATCATTGGGATCAAGCAAATTAGTCGAAGATAATGACTTGCAAGTCAGGGAAGAAGAAACATCATTAACAGAGGCTCTGCTAGAATGCACATTAGTAACTGAACTACTTATCCCACAATCCTTGACCACAATATCCACAGAGTCTACATTAAGTTCGATCATAGTTTTCATCATCAACTTCAAGTCTCTATCATCGGATAGCGCACAATTTGGATAACGTGGTAATGAGAAACCAAGAGTGAAAGAATCCGGACTCAAACCAGGAAAACGCGATAACACCTCCATCACCACATCTATAAAATCTGTAGTAGGCGTAAAGAAGAACATGATTGTTTGGTTCTTGTAGGTGCACTTTGCATACAACTTTGATTCCATCGTAACTTATCTTGCAAATCAAAGAGAAACTACTCACAGAACAGAAGTAGTATGTTTAATAGTCATCAATAATATGTTCATCCAATACTGGTAGTACTTTTACATGTACAACATAGAGGAAACTTATAAAATAGCAAACTAGTATTTTCAGAGGCTTGCAGTAGTGTACTCACTTAACAAAGGTTGTACTATTACATGTACAACATAATGAAAACTTACAAAACAACAAACTAGTATTCTTAGAGGCTTGGAGTAGAGTGTTCACTCAACATAGGTAGTAATGTTATCTCATACTTTATACTAATTGTCAAAAAACATAAATCAACAACCTCAAAGCACACAAAATCACATGAATCACAGCAACAACCATATAGTAGTATCACTATGATGCATTGATCCATCATAAATAGTACTAGAATATGAATTCAATCAAATCGAAAAACCGAAATTCGAAATCGAAATGCGAGATGGAAATTTAAAATCACATCTAAAACCAAGCAAGATCGAATAACACAAAACATCTATAGAAACTAAGAATCGAAGCCTCACCTGTATTTATACGACTAATTCTCGACTATTCTGATATTTATACTCGTGCCTCGGGTCGATCGACGATTCGGAATGGATAACCATCACGATTCGGATTAACTCGAAACAATCGGATAAACTCGAAGGAACTGAAACTTCGAATAATCATAAAATATTCCTCGATTATCGAAAAAATCTTCCGGAACCGCCCACAAGCTCGAAATCACGTACTCTACAATTTCCGTGAAGACACTCAACTCAAATTCTCGACCGAAAACATAGTCGCGAATCGAATCGGCAAACCACAAATACGACAATAAACTGCGACTAAACTCAATCTCAAGAATCGTGCCGAATATGCATCAGATTCTGGTTCGGGTCATCACAAATCTACCCCCCTTAAAGAAATTTCGACCTCAAAATTTACGTACCTGTCAAGTGAACAGATGAGGATACTGCTCCCGCATACGCTGCTCGGTCTCCCAGGTGGCATTCTCAACTGAGTGGTTCTGCCACAAGACCTTCACCAGCGGAATCACACGGTGCCTCAACTCCTGCTCACGACGATCGAGAATCTGCACTGGCTCCTCAACATACGATAAATCATCTCTGATCGACAACTGCTGTGGGGCTAACACATATGAAGGATCTGAGATATATTTCCGCAACATCGAAACATGGAAGACATCATGAACACGAGCCATCTCTGCTGGTAACTCAAGTCTATAAGCAACAGCTCCAACCCTCTCCGTAATCTCATACAGACCAATGTACCGCGGTCGAAGCTTGCCACGCTTCCTGAATCGCACAACTCCCTTCCACGGAGATAGTTCCAGGAAGACCCAATCACCAACCTCGAACTCTAAACTCTTCCTCCTCACATCCGCGTAACTCTTCTGCTAATCCTGGGCGATCTTCAGTCGATCCCGGATAACCTGTATGTCCTCCATCGTGGTTTTCACCAAATCTGGACCAATAAGCCAACGCTCGCCCACCTCACTCCAACACAATGAAGTGCTACACTGCTTCCCGTACAGGGCCTCGTATGGTGCCATCTCAATACTGGCCTGATAGCTGTTGTTGTAGGCGAACTCAATCAAGTGTAACTGCTAATCCCAGTTTCCGCGAAACTGCAACACACATGATCTCAGCATATCCTCAAGTGTCTGAATCGTCCGCTCGGACTGCCCGTCAGTCTGAGGATGGAAAGCTGTACTAAACCGCAACCTTGTGCCCAACGCTCGCCGTAAAGCCTGGCAAAACTCAGAAGTGAACTGACTATCTCGGTCAGAAACAATGGACACAGGCACACCATGCAAGCGAACAATCTCGGATAAGTACAACTTGGCCAATCTGCCCACTGAAATCTTCCCCGGAAGTGCAAGAAAGTGTGCGGATTTCGTCAATCGGTCAACAATAACCCAAATGCCAGTGTTGCCCGCCGAAGTACGCGGCAACTGATAGACAAAATCCATCGTAATATGCTC
The DNA here is from genome assembly GCA_946800695.1 of Geum urbanum. Lineage (NCBI taxonomy): Eukaryota > Viridiplantae > Streptophyta > Magnoliopsida > Rosales > Rosaceae > Geum > Geum urbanum. The sequence goes on from OX326997.1 coordinate 10,019,577, forward strand.
CCACTTCCAAACTGGAATCTCAAGTGGCTGTAGTTTCCCTGCAGGTTTCTGCCTCTCCGCCTTCACCTGCTGACAAATCAAACACCGACTCACGTACGCGGCAATTTCTCGCTTCATGTTGCGCCACCAATAGTACGCTCGAAGTGTACGAAACATCTTCGTACCTCCGGGATGCATCGCTGAACTGTGGGCCTCGTCCAGAATCTCCTTCTTCAAGTCCTCGTCTCTGGGTACACATAATCTGCCTCTGAACAACAACGTACCGTCGTCGCTCAATCGGAACTCTGTAGGCACACCATTCTGTATCATGGTCTTCTTGCCCAGCAAGTAAGGATCTGAATCCTGTGTCTCCCGTACCTGATCAACCAATACGGGTCGAACCTGGAAACTGGCCAACAAAGCTCCATCATCATCATACCCAAACACAGCACCCGTAGCTCGAAGCTCGGCTAACATCGATACTCTGGCCACACACATGTGAAACAACGAGGCTCCAGATTTTCGGCTAAGTGCATCTGCTACCACATTGGCCTTCCTCGGATGGTACTCAAACATGTAATCGTAATCATTAATCAACTTCATCCATCGGCGCTGCCTCATGTTCAGATCGGCTGTGTCCGCAAGTAGGTGAGACTCTTGTGGTCAGTGAAAATCTTACACTGAGCACCATACAGGTAGTGTCTCCAACTTTTCAACGCTAACACGATAGCGGCTAACTCCAAATCATGCGTCGGATAGTTGACCTCATACGGTTTCAGCTGCCTGGAACCATATGCCACAACTCTACCATGCTGCATCAATACACAGCCAAGGCCCAACTTCGACGCGTCGCTGTACACAACAAACTCACCACTGTCGTCTGGCAAAGTCAGAACCGGTGCGGTAGTAAATCTCTCCTTCAGGAGCAAATAACTCTCCTTGCACGCATCAGACCACTCAAACTTGACGCCCTTCTTCGTCAATCTGGTCAGTGGTGTAGCAATCCGGGAGAAATCCTGAACAAACCGTCGATAATAGCCTGCTAACCCCAAGAAACTCCGGATCTCCGGCACAGTAGTGGGTCTACTCCAATTCAGCATGGCCTCGATCTTGTCAGGATCAACACTGACTCCCTCGGCCGAAATCACGTGACCAAGAAATTTCACACTATCCAACCAGAACTCACACTTGCTAAACTTCGCGAACAACTGATGGTCCCGCAAAGTCCGTAACACTGCTCGTAAATGCTTCTTGTGCTGGCCCACACTTCTCGAATAGATCAAAATGTCGTAAATGAATACAATCACGAACTTGTCCAAGAATCGCCGAAACACCCGATTCATCAAGTCCATGAAAGCTGCGGGGGCGTTGGTCAACCCAAACGACATAACCAAAAACTCATAGTGCCCAAACCGTGTCCTGAAAGCTGTCCTGGCTATGTCAGAGTCACGAATCCTCAACTGGTGGTATCCGGATCGAAGGTCAATCTTCGAAAAGACTCCTGCTCCCTTCAGCTGATCGAACAAGTCATCAATCCGTGGCAATGGATACTTGTTCCTCACTGTAATCTGATTCATCTTCCGATAGTCGATGCACAACCGCATGGACCCGTCCTTCTTCCGCACAAACAACACTGGAGCACCCCACGGAGAAACACTCGGACGAATGAATCCTTTCTCTAACAACTCCTGGAGCTGAATCTGCAACTCCTTCAACTCCGCAGGCGCCATACGATACGGTGTCTGGGAAATCGGTCCTGTTCCCGGCAACAACTCAATGGTGAAATCAATCTCCCGCACAGGAGGTATACCAGGTAACTCTGCTGGAAACACGTCCGGAAACTCAGACACAACCTCAATACTACCAAGATTCGGCACTGCAGCTGTAGTGTCCACAACATGGGCTAAGTAAGCAACACAACCCTTCTTCATCAACCGATCCGCCCTTATCGCGGAAATCAAACACGGAAGTGAAGTGTTCTTCTCGCCACGAAACAGTATCTCGGGTAACCCTAGTCGTCGAAACGCGACCTCCTTCCTGTGGCAATCAAACATGGGCCAGTGCGACTCCAAAAAGTTCATACCCAATATCAAATCAAAATCCACGATATCAAGCAGTAACAGATCAGCAGCTAATCCATGGCCATCAATAAACACCTCACAATCTCGGTAAACCCAACCGATGCTCACAACCTCACCTGACGGATACAACACTCTCCACAACCCCGGTAGTGGAGATGCAGGTACCGTAGCTAATGATGACAGTCTAAATGATATGAATGAATGTGTAGCGCCCGGATCTAACAATGCAAGTACAGGAATACCAAAAACATGTAACGTACCGATAACGACCTCCGGTGATGCTCTGCCCTCACGTAGAGTCATAGCATGAACCCTCGCCTGTCCGACTGGTCGTCCTCGCTGGGGCTGTCCTTGCTGTCTGCCCTGGCCTGCAAACTGTGCTGGTCGAACTCCCGAAGTGGCGCCTCGCTCAACTCCGGAACTCTGGGCCGCCTGTCCGTCACCACCATACAACTGAGGACACTCCCTCGCATAGTGACCCACCTGGCCACAGCGGAAACAAGTGACAGGACCTCGCTGACATGGACCCACATGATGTCGGCTGCAGAGACTACACAATGGGTACTCCCTCAGTACAGCAAAAGTGCCACCAGTACGCCGAGGATAACTAGAACCGCTGGAACCTGCACTAGTCTGTGGTCGCTGCGGTCGATCTCTCCACCTCCTCGGTCTCTGCCTCGGTACACCAACTGGTGGGCGATATAATCCACCACCTGAGGATGAAGCTGAACCGGAAGTATCAGAACTTTGCCTCTTCTAAGGCCCCTGACTCGGTTCACCTTCCTCAAACCGTCTCGGCCGATACCTCTGCTGTCTCTCATGCTCAATATCCTCGCCTCGGAGTGCAGCACTAACAAACTCATCAAAGTTGTTTCAAGGCATCGTAGTCAGCGTCGCCTTGATGTTCAGATTCAGTCCCAGCTCAAACCTACGACACTTGGCTTCCTCTGTAGCCACCATATCCCGCGCAAAACGAGACAAACGGGTAAACCGATCCCGGTACTCAAGTACAGACAAACTGCCCTGCCTCAAGTTCGTGAACTCCTCGTACTTGTGCTGCTGGGTAGCCTGATTAAAATACCTCTGCATAAACAGATCAGGAAACAATGTCCATAGAGTATCAGCCGGAACTCTTTCGGTGCTAACCCACCAAAAGTATGCATCACCTTCAAGCAAACCAACTGCGGCTACTGACATCTGCTCAGGAGTAAACTGCAAACGCTCACAAACACGTTCAATCTGAACCAACCATGCCTCACATATCTCTGGATCAACTGAACCCGAAAACACAGTAGCACCAGCTGTGCGAGCTTTGACCACAGGGTCAAAACGCTCTTCCAAACGCAGCACTCGCATCAGCAAGTCACGCGTTCAGCGATCCTTATCAGGATCATCATCCCGATCAACATGGGGACCACGTCGAGGAGGCATCCTACTGATACAAGACAAGTATTAGGTATAAGTAGAAAAAACGTAATCATGAAACCGCAGATATTTAAGGACACACAAAACCCGAAGTATTGATGAGTACCGCTGGCCAGTCGGGTCATCACTCCAGTCATGCTGTATCAACTCAAATACCCTAAGCGTCACAACTACAAGAGTCTACAGAATCTGACAACCTAATGCTCTGATACCAAGCTGAAAGGACCCAACCCCGATTCAGTTACCTAAATCGGAATTGAACCCCTTCTGAAAATACGAACCAACAAAATTTTTTCGAAATTTCGGCAGAGTTTTGTTACTAACGTGGAATTGCCATAACCTGCACCCAAAAAATAACACTTCATCCTATGCCACAAAAGCCAAACCATGGGCACCGATCCCATCCGGATTTCTCAACATCAATATATGAATTGTAAACAGTAAACAGTACTGTAGTATATATATATCCGAGAAAATCCGTATAACAAGATTCAGAATGTATCAGAGCGACCTCTAAGGTAAATATATACAATATACACATCAGTAGGCGAAACAAGAACCTACTGGAAAGCACAGGTAACTCTGATCACTAGCCTCCAAACCGCAACGTGAAAACACCAAACCTGAACTACAACTGGGCACGGAAACCGAAAAGCCCAGGGGAAAGACAATAAACACGTTAGAGTGAGTGGACGAAAATAAATGTCTTTCACCAGTTAATATATATGTTTTAAATAACATATGCGAGTCCAGGTAAATAAAATAACATAGTACACGAGGTAAAACTCACACTCCTCCAGTGTACTGAGCATGCAAGTAAAAATCCCACGGGGTCACTCATGGACACACACCGTGCTAGTATAGTCCGAATCACGGGATCCCGGACCCACACGTGATTCTAAGCCAGAAAGGCCTCGGTTCCGGGGATACGCCCCTCGCCGGTCAGGTCGGGGTAACGCTCCGCCTGGGATGCCTACCATCGGGGATCAGCCGAGAGGCTAGTGTATCGATACAACAACGTAACCAAGACTGTACTCTGTGTAAACCAAATCATAAACAGTTCGATGCAAATGCATGAAACAATATATAAGTGTATGCATATTCGTATACGTATATCCATATAAGTATAATCGTATAATCGTAAAACACATGCTCATATAATCCGAAATCTCATACGCATGCTCAAGTTCATAAATCATATAAAAGACTCGCAAGAATTCCGTGAAAAGAAATTGTCCACTCACAGGTGAGCAAAACGCGCACTCGCGCTAATCTCGTGGTCCGGCGGAAGATCCCTCGCCAGAAGCACGATCACGATCACGATCTCGATCTCTTGAATATTCACAAAAACATAACTGATCAAAATCAAAGTCCACAATCCTGTACTGAATCACGGAAACCAACCGTTCCCGGAAATATGCAATGCGGTACACAATGTATAACGAAAATTCTGAAATCCCCACTCGAAACCTCGACTGAAAATCGGCTAACCAAATGAACCCGAAAACCTCTGGACGATAACCAGGGCGCGATTCCGAGAAAAACGACACTAATTACACTAAAATCCAAAAAGTCAACTTTTGGCCGGAGCTCCGCCGTTGACCGCCGTCGGCGCGCCGTCAACGGTGGAATTCCACGGCCAAAACTTCCAGAACTCAAGATCACACCAAGCCTAACACTTCTCTCTTCTACTACAAAGTCCAAATCCCACTAGAACCCGTCCAATTTTAGCCAAAACCAAATCGAAATTCCAACTCCGGTGACCTAACCGGTGACCTTCAAAACCTCATCAAATCCCGAAATCAAACATACCATAAGCTTCAGAGGGGCAAGGGGAGTCTAACCCCCCTAACCACCACCACCAAACCTCCCCGGAAGACGGCCAACCGTCAACGGCGACACAGTCCAGCTCGGCCCGATTCGGGCACCATGAAATCCCCAACAATTTTCACGAATTCATACACCAATCAACTCGAAATCATACAAGGAAGCTAACTATACCTGTCCCGTGGCCGGAGGTGGCCGGAAAGTAGGTCGTCGCACGGCAACTCCCAAACGGGAAACTTCCTCTTCGGTCAAACAGGTCAACTTGCTATTTTTGGAAAGTCAGAGTTCGGTCAACGGTCCAACAGTGTTTTACCACTAATTCTCGACTATTCCGATATTTATACTCGTGCCTCGGGTCGATCGACGATTCGGAATGGATAACCATCACGATTCGGATTAACTCGAAACAATCGGATAAACTCGAAGGAACTGAAACTTCGAATAATCATAAAATATTCCTCGGTTATCAGAAAAATCTTCCGAAACCGACCACAAGCTTGAAATCACGTACTCTACAATTTCCGTGAAGACACTCAACTCAAATTATCGACCGAAAACATAGTCGCGAATCGAATCGGCAAACCACAAATATGACAATAAACTGCGACTAAACTCAATCTCAAGAATCGTGCCGAATATGCATCAGATTCTGGTTCGGGTCGTCACAGATTCTTAGGTTCCAATTTCGAAAGACAACAACTCTGAAGAAGAAAAAAATGACGAGAAAGTGGAGGTAACTTCCTCTCTCTAATTGTATATTTAATTGCCTATAGAAGTATGTTTGATCGCCTATGGAAGTATATTTGTTTGTTGATAGTATTTGAAGTTGTTGGTTTCAATGTGATTACAGAACGAGGATGACACACAAGAAGAAGAAGAAGAAGAAGAAGAAGAAGAAGAAGAAGAAGAAGAAGAAGATACAACACAACCTGAAAAAGCAATAAAAGACAGTCTAGAAGGTACAACACAACCTGAAAAAGCAACAGAAGACTGTCTGGTATGTTATGCCATCAGTATATTTGATACTTATCTCTACTATTCTTAGCAGACCATTGAAGTGTCTTTGTCTGTTTGATGCATTCCATAAACTGATTCTTATTTCTTTTTTATAAATGTGATGAAATGCAGGTGTTGAAACAATTGTACCCCTACACTTGTGAACTATGAACTAACTCATAAGTGCAAAGAATTCTTCCACCCGCAAGTATACAGGGTCAAGTTATAGTATTTATAAAAATTCGAGTGTTGAACCCATGAGGATTGACCACTATAACTCCTTAGTTCAAATTGAATAAACTCTTAGAACTACGACTAAACTAGACACTAAAGCTATGACAAAATGCGGAGATGTATCTCACACAACTAAGTCCTTTGGAGACCTAGCATTACAAAAGGTGATTAGACTACGGTGTGTGATTATACAAGTTGATTGATTAATTATAGACTAATACAAAGAGATTAAATAGCAAACAACATCACAATCAGAGAGAATGATTGGTTAGGAAAATTTCCACTAACCATCATTTGATGCTCAAATAATTACCTAATTTATGTAGGTAGATTATTAAAGTTTGTTTCACATAATTTATGTCCAAATCGAGATCTTTTGGATCATGTTTGGTTTTGAACCCAAGTTCCTAGGTCATTTCAGACTCTAGACGACTCGAGCCCAACATTGAAGTATTCAATGAACCAGGATCAAAACCTAAGCCCTTTCGAGTTTACATCTTGACTGTATATCACATGAGTGAAGCAAACAAACGTACTATGTGATACTTGTGAAAGGTTCCTCTTCCCGAACCTCTATTGGAGGACCCGGGAGAAAGTCTAAGTAAATCTCCCAATCCGCACTTTGTGAGTTACAAGTCGAAACACCTAGCTAGTAGCCAAAATAACCTCTCGATTCAATATGTGCTTGACCGAAGCTCCTTAAGTCTATTGAGATTCAAGGAGGCTCTAGCCCTTGCTTAGTGCTAAGGAAACCAAACTTTAATTAAGTTAAACTCTCTTGGAATAGAACCCTCTTAGAATAGACCATAATCATGTTTACATGCTCATCTAGCCTTAGGTGAGTAGCAAATTCAACCAAGGTCTCATTTTTAGCTCCTTAATGCATACATCAACTTAGCTAAGGTTAACACATGCATAAATGAAACTATACATGAAGCTCAAGCACATAAACATCCACAAATGCATAGTAACACTACTAGAAAAACACACTTAGGTGAAGCATTTATGTTGCCTAAGTGGTATTTTTCGTCGCCCAAGTACTTAGGCGACAAACGCATCGTCACCTACAGTTCGTCGCCTAACAATCGTAGCCTAAGTACTTAGGCGAGAAAAATGTTTTGTTTCTTCGCTTTAGTAGAATCTTAGGCGACGAAATAAATTTTTTCTCCTAAGTACTTAGATGTCAAAATAATTAAACTTCCTCTAAACGATGACAGTGTTCGTCTTCTAAGTATTACGACTTCAACGACGACTTGTTTGCGTCATCTACGTGTCACCACTTAGATGACAATTAGTGGTCGTCGTCTTAGTGATCCACTTACACGACGACCTGTTCTTTGTCGTCTAGGTGTACTCACTTAGACGACAAAGATCAATGTTCGTCGTCTCAGTTTAACTTTAGACGACGAACGATTCGCCGTCTTAGTCATTCACATAGATGATGAAACAAAGATGTTTCGTCGTCTAAGTTGATTTTTAATTTTTTTTCTTCTGAATTATAAATTAAAATTAAAATATATAATAATCTATTAATTAAATTAATAAAATATTCATTAAATTTATAAAATATTCATTAAACATAAAAAGTATTACGTACATCGATAGAAATAATAATAAAATAACGAAATAAAATATGAAACTAAACCAGGAGTAGAAATCAAGTTGATTTCCCCATTGCCGCTCGGATCATCGTCATTGAGGCCAGGAGTGGGCCTGGGGTGGGATGACACTCGTCATCAGGAACGGGTAACCCCATGCCCTTGCATCGACCTCGCATGCTCCCAAGCCTGATCGGCCGACTCCTGTGCCAATGGAGTCTGCTCAAGGGCGGCTTTGAGGGCCTCGGCATCCTCCCTACCACGACGAGTCGATGATGCGGATGAGTGAGACAAATCTCTCTGGACCGCCCGTCCAAGGCCATGAATTTCCTTGCTAGCTTGGTGGCCGTAAACAGTATCGACAAAAGCGATCCAAGTCTCCATCGACAATGGAGGTAGCTGTTCATGCATTATATTTGGGTTTTCCAGTTGGGTGTTCACTAATTGCTCCTGGGCCATTTGAATCAACCTCTCTTGAAATTAATCATGTGAAGAATACATAAATATTAATTTCTAACAAAAATTTGTCATAGTTTCTCCTAAAATTAGAGGAAATAAAAAACCTGCAGGAAAGATGACACTTCAAATAACCAATTGAAACAACACAATTACACCGTTAGTATCGATTCCCATCCGGATTTCTCAAGTTGAAAATCGTAATTTAACTAATTAAACTAAAGCATAAACTAATTCAAGTTCAAAATCATATTCCAATAGCACAAACTAACTAATATATCCTAATCAAAATTCAATTTCTTAAAAATACAATTAACGTTTTACTAAATTTTGATATGCTTCAAAAGTACGATTAAATTCAATTGATTTTAGAAAGATAAGTTACTTACGTTGCGTTGACTCGCTTCATTGATGACTTCAGGCTTTACATAAGCGTCGACGCTGACATCCAGGAAGCAATGCTTTGAACCCGTATCTCTGTGCTCCTTCGCCATGTAGATGAACCTTTTGAAGCCCGAAGAATGGTGGTCAATCTTCTTGTCACGATTTGCTTTGTTGACCTCCGACCTTATCTATTTCACAACAAAGATAATTAAATAATTAAATAATACTTAAAAATAAGAAATTATTCAATTTTCATTACGTTAAAGAAAATGAGGATGAACCTTATACTTGTTGAACTCAAAATGTCTGGCAAACCATTGCCACTCCTCTTCCCTTTCATTTTGTAGCTCCTGTGGGGTAGGCGAGGTACCGTGTTTCAAGTAGTACTTGTGGAGGTTGTACTTTTAGTCCTTGAAAATGTGGGCAGCTATCTCTTTTATATCCTCCATCATCCCTGGTGTGCCGATGATATCAAAATATGTCTATGAATATAAATAAAAATTTAAAATCCTAGACATTATGCATTTATGCTTTTTAATTTCTTATAAAAAAATATAATTAAATACTATTACCGATAGTTCACGGTACACCCTCAACTTTTTGGTTTATGGCAGCTTATTCCACGAATGGGCAACGATATAGATGTTGTTCCGTCGTATGATTGAGCCGATGGTGTGCAAGGTTAGACTCCCAAGTTGCAAGGACAGAGGGCCTCGGGTGAACTCCTTGAACGACACCTCAATCTTCTGCCCCATCGACTTCACTATGCGCTCGCCTTTGACGCCCTTTCCAAGTCCCCGAGTCCTTTTGGGCAGCAGGTCTGATGGCTGCCTCCTGACCTTGCGTCGGGCGGTGTAGAGAATCGAGTCGTCGACCGAATCATCCGGACCTTCTGACGCCGCTGACGATTGGGTCGCATCTAGCTCGTCCTTATAGTATAAGGTTGCCTCATGTGGAGCATGAAGGATTGGGCCAATTGCCAGAGCCGAAGAATTCGAAACGGTGTCCTCCGAGGTTTGCCTCCAACCCATACCTTGTGCAATGGATTGGCGTTCGGCCTCCTTCTTTGCAGCCATGCGTCTCTTCCTTGGCGGCATCTTAATAAAGCTGAAAAATAAAATATTAAAAATAAAATATTCATTGGTATCATAATGGTCCAAATTCATCCAAATTTCATGAAATATAAATATATCCAATTTATCCAAATTTCACCAATTTATCCAATTTATCCAAATTTATATACATATATATAATATACCCAAATTAATCAATATATATAACATCATTATACCCAAATTAATAAATCCAAATTTATCCAAATAATATCAATATACCCAAATTAATCAATATATATATATAATTAATCCATATTTTTATGAATATATTACCAAATATATATATATATATTTATATACATACGGAGAGGAGAGAGAGAGAATATACTGACTGGGAGAGATTCCGGGGGAGAGGAGAGAAGAGTATACCGGGGACGCGAGGCAATCCGGATGGCAGTGGCGGTATTGAACGAGGTGAGAGGCGGCGGCGATATTGAATGAAGTTCTAGGCAGTGGCAGCGGTATTGAATGAGGTGAGCAAAGCGTCGGTGGCACTATTGAAGGAGTTGAGAGGCCGACGGTTGTATTGATGGAGGTCAGAGGCGGCAGCGGTATTGAACGAGGTCAGAGGCGACGACGATGCTATTGAAGGAGGTGAGAGGTCGACAATGGTCTGGAGTGATTTGGGGGGAGAGAGATAGACAGAGGATCGAGCGAGAGAGAGGATCGAGAGAAATAAGATCGAAGTTGATCTTTTTTTGGAGATATATCGATCCACACTTAGGCGACGAAATCAACAACATTCGTCGTCTAAGTCATTTTTAAACATGCCCCGAAAATTTTGGAGCATAGAAAATGAACTGCCAAAATTTTGGTGTTAGGCGATGAAACCAATGGTTTCGTCGCCTAAGAAGTCACTTAGACGATGAATCAAAGTAATTTCGTCTAAGTGATATTTAATTTAATATTTTTGACATACACTAAAAGTAAATTTTGCCTACATTATTAAAAATAGGAATAAATTAGCCACTAATAATTATGTTTATATAATAGTTTAGGGAAACTGAAAGAAAAAAATACAAATTCGGTATAGTTTGGTATTCGATCGATATACGTACGTTTTGTGAATATTGACAAATTTGGATAGACGGAAACGATTGTGCTTATATATATATTAATAACTTTAAAACCGTTTCGATCCAACGTGACGTGCATTTTTTTTATACGTCGAAACTTTATATATCAATTATATTTAATTAAATAAAATAAAATATTATTTAAAATCTAGATTGATGAGTTAATACTCGTTATCAATGTCATCTAATAATGTACGTCAAATTTTTGTAATTCCAATTTTTGAACTATCAACACAAAATAAAAAAGCTCATATTATGAAAACATACTTAGACGACGAAAGAGGTCATTTTTTTCGTCTCAGTAGAACTCTGACGACGAAAATATACCATTTCGTCGTCTAAATTTGACTTAGACGATGACACCCCTTCATCGTCTAAAGTTTAAGGTTTAGGATAAAGAGATTAATGTTAGGGTTTAGGGTTCACGTAGACGACGAATCTTATAAGCGTCGTCTAAGTAGTGACACTTAGTCGAAGAACATAAGTGTTTTCGTCGTCTAAGTTCACCTTAGACGAGGAAATGATCTATGTTCGTCGCCCAAGAGTTCATTTTTGTTTTATATTTTTTTGTTCCAATTTCAAACATAATTTTATTTCAAGCAACACATAGATCGAAACACATTGCCGCAAATAAAATAGAAACGTACGTACGTACCCTTCGATTGAGTTTTTAAGTGGATCGGAAAATCAAGCTCGCTCCTCCTTTTACAGATTGAGCTTGAGTCTAAAACTATTCTGAATCAAGCCCCTCATTTTACTTTCTGAATGTGCTTAACTTTGTGCATCGGTTCTATGACTCCTGTCTCGTTTCATCCCTCAAGCCTCTCAATTTTAGGAATCTTGTTCGACTGAAAGGCTGCCTAACTAAGTTGCGGATGCGTGAGATGTGTGAGAATTCAAGAAAGAATATCTTTCATTTAATTCAATAATATAAAATTCTTTAAAATAACATAGATTTAAATATAGTGTCATTAATAATTAATTAATTTATAATATAATAGTAATCCTCATATTTTTGGTATAAGCCTGTGCTTCTTGCCGTATTTCATACACGCTTGCTAAGGCAGACAAAAGGAAGAAGAAAGAACAGTAATAGCGCATCGAGTCCCACATCGAAGATAGGAGAGATAACGCGTTTTCAGGTAATTATATATTACATTAATTATCATAAATAAGGATTAATTCAATTCATCCGATAATATCGCTTCTCAAATTGCCACTTGTCATCCCACACTAACCTCATACTTACTTAGGCATCTGAGTGTGTTAGGCGGTCATCTCGCCTACACATTTGAGGGTTGTTTCCATCTTAGCAGCTCATTTCAGAAGAAGCAGATCAACCATCCCGCTCCGCTAGAAGATATCACATCTGGTGTTTTGCCTAATATCTGCTCTGCCCGAATTACGGTACAAACATTTGACGTCGTCTACAGATTCTTTCTCCCCCGCATCAGAAAAGCCCGCCTAAAGTCTTTTTCCAGCAATGGAACCGCTTATCATCCCCGGCTTCATCACACAAACTCCTCAGCCTCCGACCGACACTGGCAATGAGGTTCTGTCCAGATCGACAATCCCAACACCACGTGCCCCCTAGAATGCAGGCGGGGACATCTCTGTCCGGCTCCTTCGAGAACTGAAACTCCTTAGTCATAAGTGGGACATCGAGCGCTCGGCTAGGCAAGAGCTTCAAAGTACCTTGGATGCTCTTCGAAAGAGTCGTTCAAAATGGTAATCCACTCAAAATTACACAACCACTCGTCCAAACCCCCTAGGCATCCAGATCTCAACTCCACTCTATCACCCTTTCTTCCCTGGGCTGCCCCTCCCCTGGAACCTACTACATCTGATGCTGCCACCCAGATTTTGGCTCGTCTAGCTGAGTTAGAGGCTGAGGTTTGCCAGGGACGCTTGGGCCATCCACAAGGCATGAATGCAGCCTACATATCTCGCACAACTCCTTTCTCGGTGTCCATCACCAGAGAAGGGTAGGACCACCATGCCAAGGTGCCCAAGGGTCTACGGTATTTTAAGCAAGACAACCCGGGTGTTCATCTGGACGAATTTCTCTCCGCCATCGCAGGACAACATCTTAACGATGCCACCCTATATTACCTCTATCTAGAAACATTAACGGGCGAATCGTTGAAATGGTTCTTTGAGCTACCCGAGGGCTCCATCGACTCATTCACAGATTTTGCGGACGCCTTTCTTATGTGATACAAATTACAGGGCAAGTATGATACGGTTGATGCCTTATTTGTTGTCAAACAGGCAGAACACGAGTATTCATCTTCCTTCATCGATTGCTTTCAGACAAATGCCCAGTCGTGCCATTATCTAAAAAAAAATAGCCATTGCATCACTCATCTAGGGCATCACACCTTCCTAGTTCAAAGAAAAAAAATCATCAAACGACAACATTCGCTGGATTATGATGAGCTTGTGGATATGGTTATAGAGAAAGCACAGATCAATAAACTTGTATACAGTGGTCAACCCCGCCCACAAAGCAACAACTCTGCACCTACATCGCATGGAAAACACTCACATCTGCATCAGTTTAAAAGGCAGAAATTCAATCAAGATGACAAGCGGAACGCCCCGCCCGTTCCACATGAAAATACCCATCACATGCATATACTACTATCGACCACAACTGGCAGGTCCGGCACCCAGCCCAAACAATTTTCACTATCGCCAATGCTACATATGTTGAAATCTTGGCCAACAGCAAGACGCACATTGATGTCCCACCTCCTTTTAGACACCGAACGACCTCCTTGCACAATAATAACAAATGGTGCGACTAGCACTCCAAGAATCGCACAATACGGAAGACTTCTTTACCCTGAAAAAAGTCATCCAAAAAGCTATTTGATGAGGGAAAATTAGATCAATACAAAGCAAACGGCCTGCCACCCTGCCAGGTCTCGCTCATTGAGCCACGAGGGATGGTCATCACAATATTTAGAGGCAAGCAGAAATCATGCGACGCGCGAGAAGTGTTCAATTTATCCACCAACAGTGACTCTAAGGCGCATCGGCACTCATGGGTTCCTATTACCTTTTCTGAGGTAGAAGAGTGTGCTGCACGCCCAACCGACGCCCCGCTTGTCATCGATACTGTGGTTAATCGCTTCAAAATTCTGCGCATCCTAATCGATTCTGGAGTTGCTGCAAACATCATGTTCTTACCCACTTATGATCAGCTAGGCCACCTAAAAAGCAAGTTATTACAGGATAGTGAAAGTTTGATGGTTTTTTCAGGTGACATTATGTACCCATTAGGTTGTGATTCTCTATGTCTATGTCTGGGAGAGCCAGGCACAGCCCAACGAAAGGTCACAACCAATATTATAATTTGTGACGTCCCGTCCTCATACAACTTTATACTTGGTCACCCCGCTTTGATGAAGCTCAAAGTCATTTTGGCACCATATATGTTGTACATATAGTTTCCTACTGATTGTGGTATTGGATCTGTGCGAGGCACTCAGTTTGTGGAACGCCCAGTAAATTCCCATACGGGTGAAGTCGTTCGGCAGGAAATTCTGGAACTCATGAATACTGGCCCTGCTACTACTACTCCGGATGACCCAGGGGATGGTGTAAACTCCGTGCGCCCGGTCGATGATAAGGACAATCTGATTGATGTACAGATCAATCCGGATTACCCTGAGCAGATTGTCAAAATTGGCGCATAGTTAAGTCCAGATATCACCAGGGGCCTTACCGCCTTGCTCTAGGAATTCAAAGGAATTTTTGCTTGGTCTTATGTTGATATGCCAGGCATTTCTGTAGATATTATTTCACATAAGCTAAGCATAAATCCAGGAGCCCACCCAGTCAAGCAGAAGCGACGCGGTTATGATGAAGAGCGATATGCTGCAATGCAAGCGGAAGTTGAACGCCTACTAAAAATTGGTTTTATTTGCCCCCTAAATTATTCCAAATGGATTTCAAATATGGTAATGGTCAAGAAGAGTAATGGGACGTGGTGCATATGTGTGGAATATACCAACCTGAACAAGGCATGCCCAAATGATAGCTTTCCACTACCCCGCATAGATCAGCTGGTAGATGTCACAATTGGTTATGAGTTACTATCAATGATGGATGCATATTCAATATACAATTAGATAAAAATTCACCCAGACAACTAGGTGGCCACCACGTTTACCACTGATAAAGGGCTATATGTGGATGACATATTGGTAAAAGGTATCACCGCTCAGGCGCATGTTGTCAATCTCCGGATAGTATTTTAGGTCTTGTTGGCTCGATGTGTCTGCTTAAATCCGGCCAAGTGCACATTCAGTGTAATAATCAGTAAGTTTTTGGGCTCTGTGGTTAGCCAAAGAGGAATCGATGTGAATCCAGCAAAGATAAAGGCAATCATGGATATAAGCGCACCATCCAATAAAAAAGAGCTACAGAGCTTAACCGGCAAGTTCGCATCATTAAACAGCTCCATATCCCGCTACTCAGATAAATGCAAACCATTTTTAAGGCGCTTCGTTTAACACACAAGAGCGAGTTGCAATGGAGGCCAGAATACGAAGTCGCCTTCATTAATCTCAAGAATTATCTAGCGTCAATCCCTATTTTATCTCTCCCAGTGAAAGGAAAAATATTATTTTTGTATCTTGCGGCTTCTACTACAACTGTTGTTAGCTCTGCCCTTGTTAGGCGAGAGAGTGATACAGAGCTCCCAATATTCTATAAGGGAAAATGTATGACGGATGCCGAAGCTCGGTACCCAACTCTGGAAAAAGTCACTTTGGCATTTGTCATAGCAGCCATGAGATTGTGCCCATATTTTCAAGCGTACAACATCCATGTACTTACACCCTTCTGCTCCAACAAATTCTTCGATCACTAGACCATAGTGGGAGCCTGAGCAAGTGGGCCATTGAACTAAGTGAGTTTGATAATGAGTACAAGCCTAGAACCACTCTCAAGGATCAGGCGGCCGCTGACTTCATTGCTGAATGTTTTAGCTCTGAGCCCGCCCAGTCAATCATTGACAACATTGGTAAAAGCATCGACATCCCTACAGTTTAGAAGTCTAGATCGGAGTTGTACGTAGATAGATCTTGAAATCAACATGCAAGCGGTGTTAGCATTATCCTCAATAGCCCAGGGGGGCATCTATGTGGAATACACATTATGATTCGATTTTCCAGCCTCGAATAATGAGGCAGAGTACGAAACTCTTATTGCTGGATTACAGCTCGCGCACCATTCGGACATTCGGGATATCAATATATTCAGTGATTTATAGTTGGTGGTAAACTAAGTAACATGGAACTTTGAGGCTAAGGATGGGCAGATGAGCGCTTACCTGGCGCTCACTAAATTTCTGCTTGGGAAATTCAGATTTTACACAATCACACAGGTACCTTGCGCCCAGAATGAAAAGGCCAATGCAATGGCCCGACTTGCTACCACCCATGCAGCGCTACCACCCATTCGGACTCGAAAGACAAGCGGGTCGAAATTATATCCAAGCCAAGCACCGATCGCGCCTCTTTTGAGCTACTCCTGGTCATGCCCGCGGAACCTAGTTACATTCTCCTGCTTGATAAGGCAGATGCACAGATGATTGCTGCACGCTCAGCCAATTTTAGTAATTGAGCTGGGCATCTGTATAAGCATGGACGGACATGGCCAAATTTGAAATGTGTTACTCCAACAACTAGGCGGGGCATATTAACAAAAATTCATAGTGGAGTGTGCAAGCATCATGTAGGCGCTTGATCCCTTGCACATAAGGCTCTTCAAAGTGGTTTTTGGTGGCCCATGATACATGTAGACGCCACTGCCTTGACCGAGAAGTGCCACGAGTGTCAATTACATGCCCACAAACACCATCTACCGGTCGTCCCACTCTTTATCATTATCTCACCTATACCCTTCGCCTAGTGGGGACTCGATCTCATCGGTGAGCTACCTAAGATGAGGAGCCAATACAAGTACATTGTAGTCATCATTGATTACCACACAAAGTTCATCAAAGCAGAGCCATTAGTGAAGGTTAAAACTTAGAAGATCCTCAAATTCCTATGGTGCTCACTTTATTGTCGCTATAGCGCCCCCATTAATATCATCACTGATAACGGACCACAGTTCAACAACAATGAGTTCATTTAATTCTACAGGAAATTGGGGACTACAGTCTTATTCTCTTCTCTTGCCCACCCCCAGTGTAATGACCAGGTGGAAGCTGAAAATAAAATCATTAAGGATGGATTGAATAAAAAGATATATGGCATTAGATGGGGAGACCCACATTTTGGCAAATGGGTATATGAGTTGCCAGGCATCCTATGGTCCATCCGCACAACTGCTAGTAAGGCAACGAGTGAAACCCCCTTTCCTTTGACCTTTAGATCTGAGGCACTACTCCCGCTCAAGATTACTCATCAGAGCCCTCTAGTTACTATCTTTGACCCAGCCACAAATAAAAAAGGATTGCGCTTGGACAATGATTTGCTTGACGAATGATGACACACAACCTACCTTCACAATGCGACAAACAAGCAAAGAATTGCCTACTTGCACAATCAGCATGTGAAGGCCCGCCCACTTTGTGTTGGGGATTGGGTAATGAAGACCATTCAGACACCGGTCAAATCTCTCTGTCCATCTTGAGAAGGGCCATATCAAATCACGGAAGAGGTCCGTCTAGGAACTTTCTATCTAAAGGATGATACCGGGCATATCCTCTCATACCCATTGAATTCCGCCCACCTTCGAAAGTACTATCATTGAGAAATACCCGCCCAATAAAAGGCAATATCTTTAAATATATGCCCGTTCATTATTTCTGTATGTGATATTGTTCTGCTCAATGAAATGTATCTTTTCTCGATTTTTCCAAAAAACACAGCTCACAGAAAAAAGCACTTCAGTAAAATTGATCGGTTAATCGACTTAATTATGCAGATCACAGATGAATAAATATTCCATACTTCAAATAAAAAGAGCTATATAAGAAAAGTATTCTCTTACAAAAAAAAGGAAATAATATGCATAACAAAAAAAAAATGCATCCGCCCGCCCATCCACATTGCCATTCACAAGCCCTTGTCCTTCTTAAACTTATTCCAGTCAAAGTATGGGGACTTTTCCAGTTGCTTAAAGAGAGCGGCTTGAGCTTCCGCCCATACTTTCTTCTTTTTCACTTGTCCTTTCCCCATATTGAACGCCTCTACAGCCTCCACTTTTATATGCTCCATTTGCACCTCGTTCAATAGCATGTCCTGCAAGTCTTTAACATGGGACGTCAGCACCTTAATTTCTTCCTCCATCTTCTCTTTTATCTCTCGCCACTCCGCTCGCTCGACCTCTAGCACCTGCATCTACTCATACAACGTTTGCTCCACCACAACAGTTTTCTTCTCAGCCTTAATCTTCTCCATTTGCAGCTCCGCCTTCTTTAGTTTCCTCTCCAAGCGCTTCTCCGCTTCCTCTCCAAGCGCTTCTCCTCTTCCTCTCCAGGCGCTTCTCCGTTTCCTCCACCTTCCTAATTTCACCCAAACACTTATCATATTGAACGTGCAGGGCCACCATCTCAGCCAGTTGACTCTCGCTCCCTTCATCCTCTAGAGCAAGGTAGAGTTTATGGCCCGTTCGGATGTGTTCAGAGAAGATCACCTGTAGATTCTCCATGGGCGGGGTCGAGCGTGTCTGCACTTGGTGGATGCTGTCATATCCAAAGTCAATTACTTCAGACACCCGTTTGACATATATAGAGTGGAGCATAATTGCACCCTTTACGACAAGTGTAGCCCGAGACATGGGTGTCCCAATGGGCGGTGGTGTCAGACGGGGTTGGGAAGTTTGCACATTTTTCTCATCCGGGTCTTCGACTTCTTCATGTCGTGCCGACTCATTTGAGAGAGTCTCTGAGTGAGAGGAGTAGGAGTGAAGTCTTTTCGTTGTCTTTCAAAGTTTACTGTCAATCTTCTCTTTCTTATTCTCTACTCACTGCCTCTCATACTCCAATCTCTTCTCAAGGTTACTCTACCTAAACTAACATGAACGGTGGTAGCTCACTTCCTTCTTGGCCGCTTGGTCAGTTATTAGGCTGACCATCTCCTCATTTCCCTGGTTGCCTCTTTCTGCAGCAACATTTTCCCGATTCCTGTCCAGGCTAATTTTGGTTGTTATCAGCATTGGCTATCGTTGAAGGGTTTCACTCGGCACAGGAATGGTCTAGGGTATCTCCCCATCTTCAAAATAACCATCCGCTGTGGCTGGCACCTTTTCGGCTCATATCGCTTGAAATAGCAGCTGCTCAATTTCATTACCCATGTCGTCTATCGTTTTGGTCGTAGAGGTCTTGAGCACTTTCACTGCATATGATTGCAACCCACTTCAAATTAGTTACTACAAATCCATATATGCGTAGGCTACGAACAAAACTTACTTGATCAACTCAATTACCTAAACGATGACTTAAACCTGTTAGCTCTAACAAATCTTAATGGTTCAAAGCGATGAGTGAGCAACAATCCCGTTTGTTTCCCCAGGCGTACGTAATCCTCTTTAACCGTTGTTTCTCTTCTTAGCAATGAGGAAAGCTCCACCTAACTACAACATAAATGGGTGGACATATTAAGTATATGCAAGCAACACGACAAAAAACACTTAACCCTCATCTATGGCATATACCTATCGATTGGAAAGCTAGGGGGACTCGTTACATATTGGTTCTGGCTTCTTGACTTACGGCCATCCCAAATTCCCATTCCCCACCCACTAATATGGCTCATCTTTTCCAGATGGGCGTAGATGTAGGCATATCGGTGAAAAACCATAACTTAACCCCTATGTGTAAACGTGGCCGTACCCTTATCCCCACCCTACTAAAGTACCTCAACTCACATATGGACATTAATTATGCTATCGTGGGATACCCAAGCCCAAATAGGTTACATACGGTGTAAAAGGTTTACAGAATCTTAATAATAAGCGGGCCACACTGTCCTAACGACATGTTCAACCTGGCTAACATATATTGCATGTATGGGTGTAAGGGCAGAACCAGCCCATGCCAAAAGTGGTAACTCTGCATACATGTGAATCCTTTTGGGGGGTGCACCACCGATTCCCCATCTTTTAAGCGCCTCAAAATGACATTCACAGGGATTTTGTAATCCCGTCGCAGAGCCTTTGAGATGTTTATCATTTAAATCCCTTATCGGTTCTTGGGCCACAGTCTCATTGCTCAAACGATATAAACACGGCTCGCCTATCCCCAATTGAGGAAGTGCGGCTGTCAATGTTCTTCCTTTTATAGGGGGATGATCCGTCTGTTTTCTATTCCTCCACCTCCCTGCTGTATTTTTTTCTTCCTCTTGCCTAGTTCTGGCATCTGCTCTTTTCTCGCCCCGCTCATCGATGTCCCTGCTCCCAACTTAACTCTCTGTTGAGCCGCCCGCCTTGGCTCAGAAGCCAGGTACTCTTCAATAATAGCATCTCCATTTTGGATAGGGCTGGCAATAAAAGGAGGGACGTGTTAAGGTCATCTCCACGTATAAGTGGCATTGCATTGCTAAAGCTAGGTGTCAAATCAGAAGACGCCGAGGTCACACTCTCACTATATGACTCAATTCCTAACACCCCTAAGCCCATTTCGGTGAAATAATTTTTTTCCTTCAAGCGTCACTTTCTCTCGTTTACTATTCTATATTCACCCCTAGATAAATCTATCACTTCTTCTGCGTCCATCCTCATACCTCTTAGGCGGCCTAAAATAAAGGAGAACATACATCAGATGCCTACTTTTATTCCCTTTCCTAAAAACACTTTGAATTTCTCAACTTTCTTTCTGAGTCGATTCAACAAGGTATGTTTTGAGTTTTTTAGTTCATGCCTTTTTACAAACCTTACATTTTCCTCAATCATACGAAAACTCAGATTCCCCCAAAACCCTAGAAACCAACCTAGCAAACCCAGTATTACGCACCCCCAATTACTCAGAGCTCTTCGCACACATTTTTGTGGTTTATGAATCCGAAACGACAAATCAATTTACTCACAAACACACCCCAAATCCATCAGCATCTACCCTAAAACCCAACAGTAACTGAAGCAAGCCCAATACAAACATGTTTACTCAATAACATAGCTTAAATCAAGAATCGATTCATATGAATAGAAAGCTTACTCAATTAAAGTTTCTCTGCACTTGGTTTTGAGTCTTGCTCTAGTCTCCGATCCCTGAATTTGGATCTGCTTTGAAATAAGTTTATCTTTTCTCTCTGCCAAACACTTTTCTTTTTTTTTTCACACAATGAGGTAAATGGCAATATCAGACCTTTCCCCCTTTTTATATGCTTTGGCACTATTCATGAAACCCTTGAGTGCACAGATCCTTACACGTGGCTCCATCTGGGTCCTCGGATGCTTTAAATGTGTCTCTTTGCATGTATCGATGCGCTTAGATGCCTCAATTCATCCAATTGCCATCATGATGAAGGTGCGTGATGTTTTGTTCTATCTGTCATCATAACTTTGCATACACGTGTCTTCCATAATTTTCAGGTACACACATCTCCTACAATAAGTGGCTTTAAACTAGGACATAGTTTCTATAATCCCGCATCGCTCAAGATATGAGATTCAATTTATTTTGAGCGCCTGCTCAGTCATTTTCCTTAGCAAAAAGCCACACTATTACCTAGGCGCTTACAAAACGCACCATTCGAGCAGACCCCATAACTGATCATCATGTGTGACGTCCCTCCATTTGCTACTCTATAAAGTAAGCGCGACATAACACTACACTCACCAACAAGTGATACTCCTTGTTTGGTTCGAGTAAGTCATATCTTCTATTTCAGGCGAACTGCTCAAATAACAAATAATCAATCACTAATGTGATACGCCTGTTTATGTTTACATATCTATCCTATGGTTTCTTCAAATTTTAAACGGACCATTATTTTATGTAGAGTTGAAGGGGACTATGGAGTACGCCATAAAGCTTGATAAAGATAAAAACAAGCATGTATAAAATGGGCAGACCTATTCAACTTCTCATTCAAGAATTATCTTGACAATGGTGACTTGGGAGACTTGTTGGTATAAGCCTGCTCTTCTTGCCTTATTTCATACACGCTAGCTAAGATAGACAAAGGGAAGAAGAAAGAACACTGATGGCGCATTGAGTCCCACATCGAAGAGAGAAGAGAAAATGTGTTTTCAATTAATTATATATTACATTAATTATCATTAATAAGGATTAGTCCAATTCATCCGATAATATCACTTCTCAAATTGACACTTGTGTGACGACCCGGAACAGAATCAGTAGAGTAATCGGCTTAATTCACGAGTTAGCGCGTAATCGCAGTTTTACGTAAATTGATTGATTTGCCGGTTTTAATCACGACTTAATTATCGGCTGAGAATTTGAACTAAGTCCCTTCTCGAGAGTACACGTGATTTTGAGTTCGTGGGCGGTTCCGGATTATTATTTCAATGAACGAGGAATACCTTATAAATATTTGAAATTTCAGAATTTCGTCGAGTTTATCTGTTCGTGTCGAGTTTATCCGAATCGTAATGGTTATCCATTTTGGACCATCGATCTTCCCGAGATGCAAGTATAAATATCGAAAATAGTCAAAAAGCACTGTTTGGAAGTTTGACCGGCGTTGACCGTTGACCCGTGGTGCATTTTCGGACCGTTTGAATTCTCCGGTGGACCTGCCGATTCCGGCCGTTTCAGGCCACGACCTTGGAAGGTAAATTGTTCTCCTCGTGATTCTAAGCAGTTTAAAACTTGGTTTTGCTTGAATTGATGTCGAATTGAGGGAGAAATGTTGAGTTGAAGTTTGGGGATTTTTGGCCGGAATCGGGTTTTGTGGACGGAGGTGCTCCGGGCACGGGGGTGGCCGGGGATTATGGGGGTTTGGACCATGGGGCCACGGCAGTGCCCTTGGGAGTGGTCTCGAAGGCCGCCGTGCGCCGTAGACGGAGATCGGAGGTGATCGGATGCTGCCGGCGATGGAGTTTCCCCGTGCATTTCGAGCTGTTTTCCGGCGTGTGTGGCCGGAATTGGACTTTGCCATAGTTGAGAGATGTGCTGGGCTCGTTGAGGAGAAGCTTCGGTGAGCTTGGCTGCCGGAAAATCTCTCCGGTTGACGGCGCGCCGGCGGCGGCGGCGGCGGTCAACCACGGATATCCGGCGACTGTTGACTTTTTTGGAAATGTGTCGAGTTATATGTCGTTTTGCTCGTATTCGCGCCCCGATCGTCGCCTTGAGGTTTTTGAGTTGATTTGAGTATTGAATTTTCAGTCGAGGGTTTGAGTGGAAATTTTGGGAATTTCGTTAATTATTTTTGTATCCGTTATACGTTTCCGGGAACGGTTGGTTTCCGAGGTGTGGTACAGTGTTGTGAATTGTGATTTTGATCAGATATATTTTATGATTATTCAGGGGATCGAGATCATGTTTCAGGCAAGGGATCTTCCGCCGGAGCACGTGATTAGCGCGAGTGCGCGCTTTGCTCACCTGTGAGTGGACACTTTTATATTTTTCACTGTCGTGCGAGTTCATGATTTCCCGTATTTGTTTATATACGATGTTGAGATTATTTATTATTTTCAGAGGTATTATTTTATATTTTATGGTGATGGCATACTTGCATCGATGCTTCGGCTACTCGGCTGATCACCAGTAGTCTGACCAGAGTTGAGAGATTCCTCTGGACCAAAGTTGAGAGATTCCCCTATTATGCCACCGAGGTTGAGAGATTTGCCTGACCGTCGGGCTTGAGAGGTTCACCTGGCACCTCCATATATTTTTTCCGAACTCGCTATACTTGTTTATTGTATATGAAATTGGTGAAAGACATACGTTTATTTTCGTCCACTCACTCTAACAATTTTATTTGCCTTTCCCCTGGGCTTTTCGGTTTCCGTGCCCAGTTTGCAGTTCGGATTCTGGTGTCTCACGTCGCAGTTGGAGGATAGTCGTTCGAGCTACCTTTCTTTCCCAGTAGGTTACTTGTTTCGCCTACTGTTGTATATTTTGTATATATACACTAGAGGTCGCTCTAATACGATACTGATACATGTTTTATGTGGTTTTTCCCAGATTTTCTACATAATACAGTTATGTTTATTCTTTATTGTTATTGATATGATATTGAGAAATCCGGTTGGGATTGGTGCCCACAGTTTGGCTTTTGTGACATAGGATGAAGTGTATTTTCCGGATGCAGGTTAATGGCAATTTCGCGTTAGTAGCGTTACTCTGCCGAAATTTTTGTGGTTTTTGTTGGTTCGTATTTTCAGAAGGGGTTTGATTCCGGTTTAGGAAACTAAATCAGGATTGGGTCCTTTCAGCTTGGTATCAGAGCATTAGGTTGTCAGATTCTGTAGACTCTTGTAGTTGTGACGCTTAGGGTATTTGAGTACGTACAGCATGTCTGGAGAGATGACCCGACTGGCCAGCGGTACTCATCAATACTTCGGGTGTTGTGTGTTCTCAAATATCCGAGGTCTCATGATTACGTTCCTTCTGCTTGTACCTAATGCTTGTCTTATATCAGTAAGATGCCTCCTCGACGTGGTCGTGTTGATCAGGAAGTGGATCCTGATGAGGATTGCCGGACGCAAGACTTGCTGATGCGAGTATTGCGTTTTGAGGAGCGTTTTGACCCTGTGGTCAAAGCTCGTACTGCTGGTGCGACTGTCTTTTCGGGTTCAGCTGATTCAGATATGTGTGAGACATGGTTGGTTCAGGTTGAACGAGTTTGTGATCTTCAAATCCATGTGTAGGTTGCATTTTTCTGGGCCGGTGTGATTTTCCGGCGGCCGGCGGCAGCGGCGACGACAACTTTTCTTCCGACGTGTTTTTTGACAAGTTATATGTCGTTTCGCTCGGAATCGCGCACTGATCGCAGTGGTGAGGTTTATTTTTCGAATTGAGCATCGGAAATTATAGCGAGGTTTTATGGTGTGATTACCGGATTTTTCACGATTACATCGATATTGAATTATATGTTTCCGGGAACGGTTTTTTCTCGTGATGTGATTCAAGGTTTCGAGTTATGTTTTTAAGCAATGGATTTTATGATTATCCAGGGGATCGTGATTGTTCGTTTGGCGAGGGATTTTCCTCCGGATCACTGGATTAACGCGTAATGCGTTATGCTCATCTGTGAGTGGACTTTTATATTTTCACTGTCGTTACGAGTTCGTGATTTCCGTATTTATTTTTATACGATGTTGAGATTATTTATTATTTTTGGAGGCATTATTTTATATTTTATGGTGATGGCATTACTTGCATCGATGCTTCGGCTACTCGGCTGATCACCGGTAGTCTGACCAGAGTTGAAAGATTCCTCTGGGCAGGGTTGAGAGATTCCCCTATTATGTCGCTAGGGTTGAGAGATTCCTCTGGCCTATCACCGTCGGGCTTCAGAGATTCGTCTGGCACCTCCATATATATTTTTCGAACTCGCTTTGTATTGATTTTATGATATATGAAATTGGTGAAAGGCATATGTTTATTTTCGTCCACTCACTCTAATGATTTTATTTGCCTTTCCCCTGGGTTTTTTCGGTTTTCGTGTCCAGTTTGCAGTTCGGACTCTTGTGTTGCACGTCGCGGTCGGAGGTTTAGTACTAGAGCGATGTTTCTTTTATGGTAGGTTCTTAGTTTGGCCTACTATTTGTGTATATATATATATATATACTAGAAGTCGCTCTGAGCATTCTGATGTTATATTTTTATACGATTTTTCCCCGGATTTCTGTAAAGTATAGTTTTATTGATTACTTTACATTACTGTTATGATATTGAGAAATCCGGATGGGATTGGTGCCCACGGTTTAATTTTTTGTGGCATAGGATGAAGTGTATTTTTTCGGGTGCAGGTTAATGACAATTCCGCGTTAGAAGCGTTACTCTGTTGAAATTTTTATGGTTTTTGTTGGTTCGTGTTTTCAGAAGGGGTTTGACTCCGGTTTAGGAAACTAAATCGGGGTTGGCTTCTTTCAGCTTGGTATCAGAGCATTAGGTTTTAGGTTCTGTAGACTTCTGTAGTCGTGTTTACTAAGGATATTTGAGAATGTATAGCATGTCTGGAGCGATGACCCGACCGGCTGGCAAATACTCATTAATGCTCCGGGTGTTGTATGCTTTCAAGTGTTTAAAGTTCCATGATTTCGTTCTACTTGTTGTGAATAATGTCTTATTCATTAGGATGCCTCCTTGACGTGCTTTCCATGTTGGTACGGTTGTGGATCCTATTGAGGATCAGTCGACGCGCGACTTGACAGTGAGTTGTGGGTTTGGATGAGCATTCTGGATTCAGAGATATGTGTGGCATGGTTTGCCTGGTTGTGTATGTATGGGAGTCTACATGTTGCTTCTGAGCAGAGAATTGTGGCAGTTGATGGTTTGCCTGAGTCAGATCATTGTATTTGATGGGTTGGTATTGTGTGAGTTCCTGTTGCAACTCCATGACCTACATTCAGGGTATTGTTTATACGGTAATAGTTCAATCAGGCTACCTAACAACGGAATATGCAGTGTTTACCCACCTGAGGTAGGGATGTATTGTTCACATATTTGTTCCAGTTTGCATGTATTGTGTGGCTTCAGAGGAAGCAATGCACGAGGTTCGAGATAAGTTGAGCTTGAGCATCAGAGGGATTTTGACTATTATGCCTCGAGACAATCGTGAGGAGTTTGATGTGCTACATTCATAGGCGAGGACATTGAGAAGGAAAGGTGTACGCGGTTTCTGACATGTCAGTTTGAGGAAGGTGAACTTAGTCGAGAGATTTTGATGAGGTTGAGTTCAGGCACCTTGGGATCAGTATCTTCATTAGGCTGTGGCCTTTTCGATCATGTTGAAGGTCATCTGAATAAGGCAGAAGATCCATTTGGTGATGGAGATCACAGAGTAGTGGACTTGTTCCTATGACATGAGTTTGGGTGATTGTTGGTGATCCTTCCACACAGCAGGCGTCACTGTGATTTGTGTCCGAGGAGCACTCTCAGTTGCTGTTTTGGTGGCCAGGAGGGTCATGTTACGAGGGAACGTCCTCAGTCAGCTATTTTAGTGGTTCGGTAGCTCAGAGTTCAGGAGGAGGTCAAGATGCCATTTCTGGAGTTTGACTAACGCAGCATTCTAGACGAGTCAATCAACAAGTCGTAATCGACGTAGACGGCTAGTTGGGCATGCCAGAGTTCGTGCCACGACCCTGTGTGAGGACAGAGTTTCTCTGAGGTTACCATTGCTCGACATCCATGGCTATTGTGCCTGCATCTCCACTTCCGAGGTTATGGAGAGTATTGTGTCCATCCGGAGGGATTGTGAGATCTTTGTTGGAGGTTATGGTTTAGCCGCGGATTTGTTATTACTGGATATCGTCGATTTTGATGTGATGTTGGGTATGGACTTCTTAACGACACATTGGGCTATGTTTGATTGTCACAAGAAGGAGGTTGTGTCTCGATGACCAGGGTTCCCCGAGATATTGCTTCGCGGTGAAAGAATACTTCATTACCATTTGTGATTTTAGCGATGAAAGTCGAGAGGATGATGAAAAGGGGTGTGTAGCATACTTAGCTCGTGTTGTGGATATTACGGCTGTTGTACCAGACATTGGCGACATTGAGGTGGTTTCAGAGGTTCCAGGTGTGTTTCCGGAGGAGTTACTGGGTATTCCTCCAGTGCGGGAAATTGATTTCACCATTGAGCTTTTACCGACCCTGGACCCATATCACGGGCACCGTATCGTTTGGCGCCATCAAAGTTGAAAGAGCTACAGATTCAACTTGAAGAGTTGCTGGAGGAGATTTTATACGACCCAGTGTATCACCGTGGGGTGCTCTTGTACTATTTATGCAGAAGAAGGATTGTTCGACAAGGTTGTGTATCGACTGTTGGAAGATGAATCAGGTTTCAGAGACGAGCGAGTATACTTCACTTCAGATTGACGACTTGTTTGATCAGCTTATGAGAGCTTCAGTCTTTTTGAAGATTGATCTCAAGTCCGGATATTATCAGTTGAGGATCAGAGAGTCAGATGTGGCCAGGACAACTTTCTGATCACGGTGCGGGCATTACGAGTTCTTGGTTATGCCGTTTGGGTTGACCAATGCCCCCGTAACTTTTATGGACTTGATGGACCAGGTGTTCAGACGGTTTCTTGACGAGTTTATGATCGTATTCGTCGGTAACATCCTGATTTACTCCAGGAGTGTGGGCCAGCACAAGAAGCATTTACGAGCGATTTTGCGGACTTTGCGAAATAATCAACTGTTTGCGAAGTTCAGCAAGTGTGAGTTTTGGTTGGTTAGCGTGAAGTTTTGGGGCACGTGATATCAGCTGAGGGAGTCAGCGTGGATTCTGACCAGATAGAAGTTGTGATTGAATTGGAGTAGACCTACCACCGTACCAGAAATCAGGAGTTTCTTGGGTTTGGCAGGTTACTATCGACGCTCTGTGCAGAATTTTCTCGGATTGCCACTCTACTATCCAGATTGACGAAGAAAGGCGACAAGTTCGAGTGGTCCGATGCGTGTGAGGAGAATTACTTACTCCTGAAGGAAAGGTTGACCGTTGCACCGGTTTTGATTTTACCTGACGACCGTGACGAGTTCGTGGTTTATAGCGATGCATCGAGATTTGGATTTGGTTATATCTGATGCAGCATGGTAGAATAATGGCTTATGATTTTAGGCATTGGAAACTTTATGAAGTTACGTATCCTATGTATGATTTGGGAGTAGTTGTCGTTATGTTAGCATCGAAGAGTTCGAGACACTACTGATGTGGCGTGCAGCACAGTGTTGGATGTACACTGATCACTTGAGTTTCATCTACTTGCATATTCAGCCAGATTTGAGCTTGAGGCAACGTAGATGGATGAGGTCGATTAACGACTATGGCTGCACATTTGAGTTTATCCGAGAAAGACTAGTGGTTGTACTTTGACTATCTTTCTGGGGTGTTGTTGCTGATGCATTCAGTCAGAAATCGGGAGCCTTATTGTTTTGTGTGTGTGTGGTTCAAGTTTCCGTGTTAGCCGAGTTGCGAGCTACGGGAGCTGAGTTAGAGTGTGATGATGATGAAGCTCATTGTTTTACGTACGTTATGCATTAGTGGTACAGAGATGTATCAGATACTTCGAGTTTACTACTCGTGACGCAATATGAAGAGGAATATAGCAGCTTATGTAAGCAGATGCCACATTTGTCGGCAGGTGAGGGCTATGAGGCAGAGACTTGCTGGGAAGTTACTGCCATTGAAGATTTCTGATTAGAAGTTGGAGCTTGTCACTGTGGATTTTGTGTATCAGTTATCGCGTACTTTAGTTAGTGGTACCAGTTGTCGGGTCTTTGTGGACCATTTGATGAACTTAGTTCTTTTCCTTATACTTTCGGAAAAGATTTCGGTGGCAGGCTGGTATAGCTGTATTTGGCGGAGGTTGTCCATTTTCGTGATGCGCCTGTGTCCCAGATTGCTGATCGAGATAATCAGTTACAACAGAGTTTTGGCAAGCATTGCAGTGAGTATTGGGGACCAGATTACAAGTTAGTACCGTTTCTTATCCTCAGATTGGTGAACGATCTTAGAGGACTATTCAGACCTTGGAGAGCATGTTGTGGTCTTGTGTATTGCAGTTCCGAGGGATTTGAGACCAGCAGTTTCAACTGTTTGAGATTGCTTGCAGTACCAGTTTGTAGACCAGTATGATTATGACGTTGTATGAAGTCGTTTATGAGAAACAATGTTGTACTCCATTATGTTGGAGCGAGTTTGGTTTGAGCTGACATTTGATCCTGATTTAGTGGAATGTGTTACCACAGACCTCCGGATTAGCAGGAACAGGTTGATAATTGCTCGAGTTTGATATTAGAGTTATGTTGATGTGAACAGGTTGAGTTATGAATTTGCCACGTTATTTTGGTCCGTATGTGATCATGGGGCGAGTTTGTATTGTGTTGTATAGTTTGGCATTGCCTATAACGTTGGCCTTTGTGTGTGTTGTATTCCGTGTGGTGGAACGACATTTTAGATTTGTTGCTTGTTTTGTACCCTATCAGTTCCTTATACAGGAAGACTTGGCATTTGTGGAGGAGCAAGTTCAGATTCGGGATTTGAGGATACAGAGATTACAGCGCATAAATACTTCTTACGTGGAAATCTGTTAGCAGAGTTGTTCAGTTGAGGTTGCCACTTGGGAGTTGAGCAGTCTGCAGTGGCAGTGTTCCTACTTTTCAGTTGGCAGGCTTGGAAATTTTGAGGTCGAATTTTTTTTTAAGGGGGGTAGATTTGTGACGACCCGGAATAGAATCAATAGAGTAATCGGCTTAATCCGCGAACTTGCGCGTAATCGCAATTTTCCGTAAATTGATTGAATTGCTGGTTTTGA
This sequence comes from Geum urbanum, assembly GCA_946800695.1. Classification (NCBI taxonomy): domain Eukaryota; kingdom Viridiplantae; phylum Streptophyta; class Magnoliopsida; order Rosales; family Rosaceae; genus Geum; species Geum urbanum. The sequence continues at coordinate 10,050,167 of OX326997.1, forward strand.
TCACGACTTAATTATTGGCCGAGAATTTGAGTTGAGTCTCTTCTCGAGAGTTGTTGTACGCGTGATTTCGAATTCGTGGGCAATTCCAGATTATTATTTTGACGACCGAGGAATATAATATGAATATTTGAAATTTCGGAATATCGTCTAGTTTATACGTTCGTATTCGAGTTTATCCGAATAGTGATTGTGATCCGTTTTGGACCGTCGATTGACCCGAACCGAAATTGGAATGGTTATTGACTTGATTTGCGAGTTTCACGATTAATCGCGATTTCGACGTAATCGGTTAATATGGCGGCTTCGTTAACGACTAAATTATCGGGAAAGAATTTGATTTGAGATCCTTCACAAAAGTTGTAGAGAATTTAATTTTGAGCTCGTGGGAACTTCCGGAGGATTATTCCGAGTTACGAGGAATAAGTTGTGAATATTTTCGGCCGTTGGATTTAGTCGTATTTATCCGTTAGGAATTCGATACGCATACGGTATAAATACGGGAGAATACATGCCGATTTTGGAAATTTTCCAAATCAGGAAAGTGGGCCTTGACCCCCGTTGACCATGGTTCAAGGAGGCGACCCGTTTTGCCCATTTTCGTCGTTCGGTTTTCTTGGTTTTTGAGCCCGATTTCGGCCACGGTTGGCCGGAGTCTCTTCATGGAATATGTTGGGCTCGAGCTCCTCTTCGGATTGGTAGGTGGATCGACCCGTGAGGTGGCCGGAGGAGGAAGAATCGAATCGGCAAAGATCATGAAATTCCGGTGAGTTTTTAAGGGCTTCGGGTGACAGCATGGAGGCCGAGTTGGTGGTGGATCTTTGAGGGGTTTTGTTAGCCTTGAGGAGAGGAAGCTATTGGAAGTGGTTTGGGAGGTTGCCGTGGCCGGAGGAGAGAGATCCGTGATGTTGAAATTCCGGTAAGGGTTTGTAACTTTGAGGTGAGTTTTGGACCTTTTCCGGTCAAAATTGGCCTTAACTTTGAACTGGAAAGTTGTTGAAAATGTCGAGATCATCAAATCCATGTGTAGGCTGCATTTTTATGGGCCGGTGTGAATTTCCGGTGGCCGGCGGTGCCGCCGTGTGTGGCGGCGACTTGTCGTCCGACGTGTTTTTTGACAAGTTGTATGTCGTTTCGCTCGGAATCGTGCACTGATCGCAGTGGTGAGGTTTATTTTTCGAATTGAGCATCGGAAATTATAGCGAGGTTTTATGGTGTGATTATCGGATTTTTGACGATTTCGTCGATATTGAATTATATGTTTCCGGGAACGGTTGTTTCTCGTGATATGATTCGAGGTTTTGAGTTATGTTTTTGAGTATTGAATTTTATGATTATTCAGGGGATCGTGATCATTCGTTTGGCGAGGGATTTTCTGCCGGATCACTTGATTAACGCGTAATGCGTAATGCTCATCTGTGAGTGGACTTTTATATTTTCACTGTCGTTGCGAGTTCGTGATTTCCGTATTTATTTTTATACGATGTTGAGATTATTTATTATTTTTTGAGGCATTATTTTATATTTTATGGTGATGGCATTACTTGCATCGATGCTTCGGCTACTCGGCTGATCACCGGTAGTCTGAACAGAGTTGAGAGATTCCTCTGGGCAGGGTTGAGAGATTCCCCTGTTATGTCGCTGGGGTTGAGAGATTCCCCTGGCCTATCACCGTTGGGTTGAGAGATTCGCCTGACCGTCGGGCTTCAGAGATTCGTTTGGCACCTCCATATATATTTTCCGAACTCGCTACACTTTACATTGTTTATTGTATATGAAATTGGTGAAAGGCATATGTTTATTTTCGTCCACTCACTCTAACAATTTTATTTGCCTTTCCCCTGGTCTTTTCGGTTTCCGTGCCCAGTTTGCAGTTCAGACTCTGGTGTCGCACGTCGCGGTTGGAGGCTTAGTACTCAAGCGATATTTCTTTTATGGTAGGTTCTTAGTTTGGTCTACTATCTGTATATATATATATATTAGAAGTCGCTCTGAGCATTCTGATGTTATATTTTTATACGATTTTTCCCCGAATTTCTGTAAAGTATAGTTTTATTGATTACTTTACATTACTGTTATGATATTGAGAAATCCGGATGGGATTGGTGCCCACGGTTTGATTTTTGTGGCATAGGATGAAGTGTATTTTTTCAGGTGCAGGTTAATGGCAATTCCGCATTAGAAGAGTTACTCTGCCGAAATTTTTATGGTTTTTGTTGGTTCGTGTTTTCAGAAGGGGTTTGATTCCGATTTAGGAACTAAATCGGGGTTGGGTCCTTTCATAATGTAGAGAAAATTGACCGATATGGAAAGTTGCAATCTAGGCTGAATTAGACTCTCTTACAAATGGTAAGTTTTCGGTTTGGTAGTTTTATAACCACTGAATGGTAAGCCGGTTAGACACAAATGATTCTTTGATCAAAAGTGTATTGCGAAGAATGAAGTCATGCTGTATAAAGCTAGACTTGTGGCGCAAACATTTTCTCAACTCCCTAGTATTGATTATGAGGAGATGGATTCTCTGGTTCTAAACATCATTACTTTCCGCTACCTTATCAGCTTGGTAGTGTCCGAAAAACTAAGTATGCAGCTAATAGACATGGTTATATATCTCTATGGGGATCTTGATTTAGAGATATACATGAGAGTGCCCGTTGGCATGGTTCTACCTAATTCAAGTAACTCTAAACCACAGAATGCTCATGTAATTAGATTGAGATGTTCACTATATGGATTGAAATAATCTGGTAGATTGTGGTATACGCATCTTAGTGACTACTTAGTTGGGAAGGGATATAAGAATGAAAAGTTATGCCCATGCATATTCAGTAGATGAACAAGTTGTTTGAGATGATAGACCTTCGTAGGACTCGATTAAGTCTTGGTTTTGAGATGGAATATCGAGTTGGTTAAGTTCTTATTTACCAGTCTGCTTATGTTGGACACAGCACATCCTCTTAAGCACACCAATGGTTGTTTGCAGTCTGGAACCCAAAAGAATCAATTTCATCGGAATGATGATGGTAAAGATCTTTGGAGCTGAGATTTTATATCTTGGTGCGGTTTGAGCTTGGTAAAATATACCTTGGTGCACACGTTCAGATATTGTGCTCTCGGTATGCGCCAACGCAAAGTCATTGGAATGAAGTATAGTATATCTTCTGGTACTTGAAGGTAATAATTGACTTGGACTTGTTCTTTCTGCACAAAGTAAACAGAGAGAAGCTTGAAATTCCCAAAAAATGGATGGTTAAATCACAGCATGCAGGTTTTGGGATCTTCTACCCGTCGAGGAATGGTTTCGACTCGTCAAAATCGGTACCTTGAATCGAACAGAACCATTCATTCGACCCGTCAAACTCCTCCCTTGCTGCGAGCAGCTTCATCGCAGTCCCCTATTCTAAAACATTGATTGATGTGTTGGTCAGATTTGCTGATGCTGGGTACCTCTCTGACCCACATAAAGGACGTTCCCAAACAAGTTATGTATTCACCATGGGAAACATGACGATTTCTTGGAGATCAACTAAGAAAACCGTTGTTGCTACTTCCTCGAACTATTCTAAGATTAAAGCTTTGTATGAAGCGGTTAATGATTGTGTTTGGTATAGGAGAGTAATACAACATATTCAAGGGTCTAGTGGATTGCCATTTACTACAATAGCGCCAACTTGCATCTTTGAGAATAATGCGGTTTGCATTTGATAAATGATGTTGGGTTACATTAAGGGTATCATACTTAATTCATTTCACCAAAGTACCATATAATCAGCAATAGCAGCGGTTATTGATTATCCATGTAAACCAGGTTAGTTCGGCGGATAATGTTGCGGACTTGTTTACCAAGTCATTACCCAAATCTACATTTGTGAAACATATGAGACACATTGATATGCGCAGGTTATCTAAACTCCATGACCAAGTTTACAGTCATGGGGAGTTACATTTTTGTAGACATCAGGGGGAGTCTACATCACATGTGTTAGCTTATGTTGTTGATGCGTTGTACTTTTTTTCCCTTGGACCAAGTTTTTGTTTTACCCATGAGGTTTTTGTTTGCTTTGCGAGGTTTTCAGTGAGGCAACAGATTATGCATCATTCATTAGGCCATCGACACAAGAAAGAGTGTTTAAGGAGATTTATTCTCCATAACTTTCGGTGTGTGTATTGTTCTAATTAGATGCGGATTAGTCTAGATACAGATACAGAGAATCTATGTTTTATAGGGACAGTTATTGTAACAGATTGTATCAGCGTATAAATAAGGCATTCTATCAATGAAAGAGTTACGGTTTTCAGTCTATCATATTTTCTCCTTCAACACTTTGAAATTAATAGTGTTTAACTATCAAATATATCAAGAATTATATACACTAAAATTATATAAGCTTAAACAAATTGATAATTAGTGTATAAATTAATGAATAATATTAAGGTATATTAGAGAGTTTAAAGATTTATATTGATAAAACAACCTATAATATATCCAATAAATGGGTTAGACGGGCATGGCCCTATAGACCGGGCCGAAATTTTTTGGACCTATGGACTTTGAAACCTCGACCCGAGCATAGGACCGGACCTTTTTCACCTAAATTCGAGTTAAATCGGGTTAACTTTTCAAATTTTGGGCTGCCCAAATTTTTTTTAAACCTTTGAGCCAAATAATAACTCCTATAATAAATGACTTATTTCATCACCTACCATTTATTTATTTTATTTTATCGGTAGGGTGACCCCTCAACGTTTGCTTCAAAAATCAAGATATCTATGAGCAATAAGCAATTGTTGTATCCAAATGACGGAGGTATGTAGCTGTCGTCTAGCTATGAGACGGTCCTGGCCGTCGTTTGAACATTCCCAACCGTCATTTGTCCAACGTTTGTTTGTCGACCATTTAATTGAGCTGTAGCCGCCTATAGGCAATTGACATGCGACAAACACCCCCAATTCCAGAATAAAAGTCAAAACCACTCGCGTGTCGAACAAATCTCGATGAGAAAGAAGGTCCGAATTCTCCCTACGCACTGTTTTAAAAATGGCCGGCGGCTTGAATTTTGGATAAAAAATCGATTTCTCTTTTTATGCGAATATAGGCGATCAATTTTTTAAAATGTTTTCAAAAAAAATTTTAATTTTAATTTTAATTTTTTAATTTTAATTTTAATTTTTATTGATAGTCCCAAGCGAGTCAATTTTTCTATCAAAAATATAAAAACTTTAAATTTAAAGATCTATCCCTAAATTCTCAAATTAATTCGCGACAGAGTGCCTCTGAAATCTTGCTTTGCGACAGTCAATTCCGACAAATTAAGCTTGATTTCTTCACTTTACAGCATTTCATTGTGTTATGATTTTGTATTATGTGGATAGATGAATTGTAAATACTATAAAATCTTAAAAGTGTGTCATGTAACTTATAATAAAGACTCAATGGTATGTTTTATATTTAGTTATTGTGACTATAATTATGTATAATTTGATTTTATAAAAATATTTATTATTATATATATCAATTAATATATATTTAATACAAACTGCATATACATCACTTAGAATCTGATTAATCTCCGGTTAACCATTTAGACACTAAAAAATACCCTCACTATCTAGAGTTAGCTTAACAATTTTTAGAACCTTACCCGTACGCTATAGGCAATTGACATGTCCACAAACACCACCAATTCCAGAATAAAAGTGATAACCACGTACGTGTCGAACAAATCTGAATTAAACTCAATATAAATAATAAGCACGTCTCAGCCAGGAATCCCATCATTCCACAGCGCTCCATATTTTATTGAAGAGCCTCCACCAAATAGACCAAAGCACGATCGTCTCTTCACCTGCAATAGCAAATGGGACAGGCAGCAAAAAACCAAGGTAAGAATCCAACTTTCGTACATGTTCGTTACTTAGTATAACTAATTGTACAAATCTAAAGCTGCCAAGTGGAATCTGAGAGGCTGATCAGACTTTGGATTCACCAAGTTTTAAGCTTTGCAAGAGGTTTTGATGATTGCAGCTTTTTGTGAATTGGATTGTTTCAGACAAAATAGTTGTAACCAACAAACATGGTGAAAAGCTTGTGGGATTATTACATGACACTGGTTCCAGGGAGCTTGTGATCTTATGCCATGGAGCTCGATCGCACAAGGTTGGTTCTTGAATTGCCTTATAACATGCGGTAATGAAGTTCGTTCTGATAAATCAGCGTATTGATTCATTTTTCTGTGGGGAAATTGTATAATGATTTTCAGGGAGACAATATTATGACAAAACTTGCTCTTGCATTGGAAAATGAAGGAATTAGTGTTTTTCGTTTTGACTTTGCTGGAAATGGGTAAGTGTCTGTGGTACTAAAGGATTTGAAACTTCTTTAATTTGACATGTTTTGTGAAGAAATCTGTTATGTAAACATCGTTAATCTCGTAGTTGTGAGCTTGATTGGCTCTGCTCGATCTTTATCTTGTTGTTCTTGATTGATTGGGGCAACTGATCGAATCTTATTTTGTTGTGGTATTTTGGGTTTTCAGAGAAAGTGAAGGCACCTTTCAGTTCGGTCATTACTGGAGAGAGGTTGATGACTTACATGCTGTAGTCCAACACTTCTCTGGAACAAATCATACAGTAAGTGCTATTCTTGGCCACAGTAAAGGTGCGTTTGGTTCTTTTGCATGACCAATATGGAAAATCATTACTCTTCTGGTATTGGATGACACTAACAAATCTGCAATAATGTTACTGCAGGAGGGGATGAGGTGCTTCTGTATGCCTCCAAGTATGGCGATGTTCCCACGGTTGTCAATGTTTCTGGACGTTATGATCTGAACGGAGGCCTTGAGCTACGCTTAGGAAAAAACTTTCTGGAAGTGATCAAGCAGAAAGGATACATGGATATCAAGGATAAGACAGGTACTGATATGTATCCTTGTGTTGTTTCTGGCTTTCAGCTCTGCTGGTACTTTTTGTCTTTTAGTTTCTTGAAACTGGCATGGTTGCTATACTTGTAGGAAGTTATGATTGTCGTGTGACGGAGGAAAGTTTGCTGGATCGCATGAATACTAATATGCATGAAGCATGCCTTAAGATTGACAAAGATTGCCGGTAAGCAAACTCATATCAATCCCATCTTATTCGATTTACTTTCCATGTTATGATTATCAAGTTTGTCTGGCATCTTCTGCATTTAAAATCTGTATACACAGGGTACTGACAGTCCATGGATCTGAGGATGATGTGATCCCCGTCGGAGATGCGCTAGAGTTTGCTAAGATTATACCTAACCACAAGTTACATGTTATACAAGGAGCCGATCATTATTTCAGCGCTCATCAAGAAGAGTTGGCATCAACTGTTTTGGACTTTCTCAAGGCATCCTTCCAAGAGGACAAGACTAGTTCCAAATAGACACTGTAGGCCAAACAGTATATGATGATGATATCAGTACAGATTTGTTCCAAATGACTTTCACAATGTAATGGTCTTGCTTCATTTGTAGAAAATGTGATGATATCAGACAATTTGGGTTGGCATTTACTGTGATTAATAACAGAATCCTCTATTATCATGGGGTTATTTACAGTTCTATGATTCATTACCTATGACTTATAGCACCTGTTATGAACTTATGATGAAGCTGAAAGATTGAAGTAGCACAAGGAAATACCTCTGTATAACATGCCTGAAGACTGATGCTAAGCCAATTGAAGTTAAAGTTGTGTGAATGTGATTTGCTTCAAAAAGGGTCTTGGCAGCTAAAATGTGCTGCATAACATTAAAATAGTGTAGTCGTGTAGATCGTTCTTTTTACACCTATATAGCCTTTGAATTCTGCTTACCAAATTTTGGCTTCCTTCTGGCCACAATATGATCGAAGTATTTTACCATCTTTACAGACACCTACAATCTTCACCTCTGATCGTATTAATTTGCCCACTTGTGCCTTCCTTCGAATCAACTTGAACATATAACTAGTCTAAAATCCTGACTTCCGCATTGGGGAGTAAGAAAGAGCCCAGCCTAGAACCAAGCCAGTGTCAGTTTCGAAATATCACGGAAGGGTGGGAGGGCAAATTCGTTTTATCAAAGGAAAGGAGTATAAAAATGCACTAAGACTAGAAAACCTAGGGCATTCGCCGATTCAGATGAACAGAGGAGAAAGAAAAGAAATTGAGGTGCTGGAATGGATGTCAAAGAAGAAGAAAAGGAGGCGGAAGAGGCCAAAAATTCGAGAAGGTGAGTACGGAATAGGAGGTGTTGGAAAGAAATCTACAGGTGAGTCATCTATATAACCCAGTATAGTTTTCAGAAACTCAGTTCAAATCTTTATATTATAGTATATAAACAAAATATACTGCCAACAAAATGATTTCTCTTTTGTTTGGTTTCAATTAGATCAGTTGACAGTGATTCGGTAGGTACAAATCAGTGGAAATTTTGTAGTAGCAGATCTCTTATCTAAAGTAATTAAAGCTCTGAAAATAGGCGTGTTGATTATGAATGTGACTGTTATTGTTGCTATCATAGGTGTACGTGAAGGCATACTTATGATTGGCTATCCCTTGTATTGGACAAACACAATGGACTGAAGGAACATCAATGAAGAGAACTGAAGTGGTTGTCATTACCTATCTATCTCATAGAAAAACAGGTTGATCATTCATATGCATAACATGTTTTTCATTTAGGATAACACCCTATACTTGCATCCCTGTCATTCTGCTGTTATTCTGGAACAATTGCATGTATGATATTCAGCAGCTTAGGGTGTTTGTACGGTAGTTGACCTTGCAAAAGTTGTTTTTGAATTATAGAAGAACTTTTGGTGAAAGTTGCTTTTAGGTTCACATGTGATTTCTTGGGAAATTTGTTTTGTGCTTTACAACTGGGTTGCTTTTTGCCTTCTCTAAAAACTGCTTTTGAGTACAAAACGTGCCTACTTGCTGAATCTGTTTAGCTATTTCTAGTATGATAGTTGAAAAGCTTTTCTATCCCAAAGCACACTTTGCCTAAAATGGAAACCCTAGAGTTGACCTTGTGTGTTGTCGCTCAAGCATGATTTTGTCCTTTAAAACTGAGAGTCAGTTTTAGGTCTGCCATAGGCTGGTTTCTGGGTTGTCTAGCACGTTCTCCTTGCTGCCAAAAGTAACTAAGATGTTCTATCTATATAAAGGATACCAAGGCAGTCTTGACTCCTTGGTTGAGTGATAATATTTTTGGGTGATTCTTTGAGAGCACAAAATTGTGTAGTTCTCTCTCTTCTCTTCTCTTCTCTTTCCCTTATGTGTCTTTCATTGCTCTTTGCTGTGCATGTAAGTCATAGATTCTCAATCATAAAAACCGTTTTCAAAACCCATATGCATCATTGCATAAATGCATTCCATTGAGATAGGTATGGAGATGCTCAACCCGAATAAGTAGATCAAGAAGATTTAACTTGAAAGTAGTTAAGATCTGAGTTGATGCTTCTAGATATTTTCCAAGGTGTAAACACATAAGTCAAGTAGTGTAGCTCTGTTTAGAACTGGTAGTCAGACCAGTTAGGCTAGCATACAGGCTATGTATCCCCAGAGTACAAGAATCTTGTAATTGTGTGTGTTACTTGTTAGTCGAAAGGTTTGTCCTTCAAGAGTTAGAGGCACGCAGTTTTAATCCTGGTTGTAAGATTTCCGCGTTAACAAAAACATCTTTGTGTTATTCTTTACTTACTGTCTTTACTGTTTAAACACTCGTATCCTGTATTTCAGGATAGGTTGCAATTATGCTATCCCCGAGAACAGTTTAAGCGATAAAGTGGTAAAATGTCTATTCACCCCCCTTTAGGACCTTTAAGTGGTATCAGAGTGGCCACTAGCCTTTGCTAGTGAGATCCTCTGATGGGCCAAAAATGGAACGTGAAAAAGGCTCATCCATAAATGTTCCTCCCTTTTTCGATGGACATGATTTTTCACAATGGAAAATCATGATGAGTGCCTTCCTCTCCTACCAAGATGATGGTATGTTGTGGCAAGTTGTGGAGGAAGGCTGGACACATCCCACAAAACCAAATGGCGATGGATCTAATGAGAAAATTTCAAAGCCAAGGTCCGAATGGGAAAAAGCCGACAAGGACTTAGCTAGAGCGAACATCAAAGCTCTAAGCTGTCTCTTCAATGTCGTATCCGAAGCAGAGCGTCAAAGGATTATTCATTGATCTACTGCTAAGGAGGCATGGGATGTGCTCATCAACACTCATGAAGGTAACTCTCGAGTTAAGCAACAAGAACTTCAACGTCTTATTTATGAGTTTGAAGGTTTAATCATGAGTGAAAAAGAATCTATTGATGATTTCTATGCTCATGTACTTAACATAACAAATCAATATCGTAGTTTAGGTGGGGTCATAGAATCAAAGAAAATTGTTAGGAAATTCTTGAATGCTTTACCTCCTTTCTTTGACTCAAAAATGAATGCTATTGATGAGACTCATGATCTAGACACTTATCCTCTAGAAGAACTTGTTGGTAATTTGAAAACTTATGAGACACTCAAGAAAAAGCCTATAAATGAGAAATCTATTGCTCTAAGTTCGGTTAAAATTGAGGATGAGAAAGTGCTTGAAACTGAAGATGATAGAGATGATGAGTTTGCCTTTTTAACCAAACAATTTGAAAAATTCCTAAGGAACTCAAAAAGGAAACATTTCAATTCTAACCGGAACTTCTCTAAAGGATCTAGCTCTAAGTTTTTTAGAAACAAGGATTCACGTAGAGATCGGGATACCAGGTCCTCTTCTATCCCAAGAATGGACAATAAATGCTTTGAGTGTAATGGAGTGGGACACAAGGCTGTTGACTGTGCTAATAGAAAAAATAAATCTCCCAAAGTACTAAAAGCAACTTGGAGTGATAGTGATTCCAATCAAAATTTTGAATCCGAATTAGAAGAAGATGAAAAAGTTGCTTTTGTCTCCCAAGTCACATTAGATGAGTCTCTTGAAGACAAGGATTCTGATGACAAAAGTCATGATATGTATGTACGTTTGTGTAAAGCATCTAAGTCTATGCTTGCTAAAAATGAAGTTCTAACTAATGAACTATCATTGAGTAAGGAGATACATTCCAGGATACAAGAGAAGTACATATCCCAGAAAGCTGAATGGAGTTCTACCAAAACTCAACTAGAAGAACAAGTGAACTTCCTTAAAGGAGAGCTGGATTGTCAATCGTCTTTGATAATGGTGCTTACTGCTGAAAAGGTGAAGCTCGAAGAATCTCTGCTGGACGCCAAGAACCAGTTTGCAAAATTCTCCATCGGCTCGGAGAAGCTATCCCAAATCTGTGGGATTGGAAGACTGGATGGTAGCAAGAAGGGTTTGGGGTTTGAGGATGATGGAAAACCCAAAGGGTCAGGGAAGACTACTTTTGTGAAGAGCACCAGTTCGGTGTTGGGAAAGCCTCTGCCTCAACCAGAGATCAATGAAGCTTCCAAGGTGTCCAAACTAAAGAAGAGCCCACAAATCAGATGTTTTCACTATGGGAACAGTGGACACATTCGAAGGTTCTGCTACAAGCTAAGAAGGAGTGCTGTACCGGCAAAGATTCCACAAAACAACGATTTGCTCATCCACTTTCGGAAATCACTTGACGATCTGACTAGGATTGCACAGTCCCTTGCCATCCCAAAGAAAAAGAACAAGCCAGTCACTTCAAACTGGGTCAGAAAATCTATTCGAGAAACCAGGGATACCAGAAGCGTCATCTCTCAGAAGGAACCTGGTGTCAAGAAGAAACATGAAGATGTTATTTATTTCTTTTCAAGAGTCTAGGCCACACCCACTGTTACAAGGATGGTCGTAGTTGTGTGTAATGTTGCCCTAACCGCCCTTTCTACCAGAAAGTCCGACTCTTGGTACATGGATAGCGGCTGCTCGAAGCACATGACCGGCGAACGGAAATGGTTCACCTCCATTAATGATATTCACCCAGTTGATGATGTCATGTTCGGTGATGGAGCCAAAGCTGAGATTATTGGAAGTGGGACGGTTGACACTCCTGGTCTCCCAGGCTTGAAGAATGTTCTGCTGGTAGCAGGATTAGAAGTTTGCTTGCTGAGCATGAGTCAGATTGTCGATGAGTATGAGACGGTGACATTTGACACGTCTCAATGCACTGTTCTTAATGGGAAAGGAAGATGCGTTATGAAAGGTGAAAGATCTAGGGATCATTGCCATTGTGTTCGAGCCAACAAGAGGTTGCAACCAGAAATCATCTTTCGATTACTGTCACAAGAAAGCTTGCTCGATCTATGGCATAGGAGGATGTGCCATCTCAATCATCAAGATGTGGTGAAGCTGTCTTTGAAGGATGAAGTTCGAGGATTGCCCAAACTGACCGGGAAGGCAGCAGGTATGTGTGGAAACTGCAAGATGGGTAAGCTATCCCGAGCATCTCATCCTGTTTTAAATGCTAAGACAACTTCTAATACTCTTGAATTACTTCATCTAGATCTAGTAGGCCCTGTTGAAACTGAAAGTATTGCTAAGAAGAAATATGTGCTTGTTGTGGTTGATGACTTTTGTAGATTCACATGGGTTATGTTCTTAAGTGATAAAACTCAAGGTCAAACTTTTGGGAAGTTTTTAGAATTGGCAAAACGAATTTCAAATGAAAAGCTTTCTGAAAACAAATGCATAATAAGAATTAGGTCGGATCATGGAACCGAATTTGAGAATTCTTTGTTTGCTGAGTATTGTGAAGAGAATGGTGTGCACCATGAGTTTTCTGCCTCCATCACACCACAACAAAATGGGATAGTAGAAAGAAATAATAGAGTCTTGGTTGAGATGGGGAGGGTAATGCTTAGTTCAGCTGACTTACCTCACATGTTTTGGGCCGAAGCAATTTTCAATGCTTGTTATACACTTAACCGTGTGATCTTTAGGCCAGGCACTAGTAAAACACCGTATGAACTTTGGAAAGGAAAGAAACCAAACATCTCCCATTTAAAAGCTTTCGGTAGCCCCTGTTTCATCTATAGAGATCGTGAGTATTTGATAAAGTTTGATACTAAATGTGATCGATGTGTTTTTCTAGGCTATGCGTTGAATAGTCGTGCTTACCGTGTCTATAATAAGAGAACTTGCAAAGTTATAGAAACGGTAAATGTGGCTATTAATGACTCTCTTGTGTGTTCTCACAACCATTCTTCAAGAAATATGCAGGATGAGGATATGAGTCCTGAGACGTCTCCCACATCTGCTGAGACTCCCATTGATGAACAGAATCCCATACCTGATAAAGTATCATCGGATACAGAAACTGACACTGAAGGTGCCGGGATAGATCAGACTCTTGCTATCCAGAAGTCACACCACATTGGGAAGCGCCAAGTTCAAGGATCACTCTCTCTCAGATGTGATAGGCATGGTTGATGAACCAAGGAAGACCCGGAGTAAGTCAAACATGCTTGTGAGTAATCTTGTTACTTTCAAAAGTTTTCTTACAATGCATAGGCTAGCTATCAATTGAATTGCATGTTATGGTTTTGTTTCAAATGTTGAACCTAAGAACATTAAAGATGCATTGAAAGACTCAGATTGGATTATAGCTATGCAAGATGAACTTAATCAATTTGAGAAAAGTAAAGTTTGGCATTTGGTTCCTAGACCTAAGGATAAGAATGTAATAGGAACAAAATGGGTTTTCAAAAACAAGACGGATGAAAAGGGAATCATTACTAGAAACAAGGCTAGGTTAGTTGTGCAAGGTTATTCCCAAATAGAAGGCCTAGATTTTGATGAAACTTTTGCTCCCGTAGCTAGACTTGAATCCGTTAGACTTCTCTTGGCCATTGCTTGCTTTCTAAAATTTGATCTCTTTTTCAAATGGATGTTAAAAGTGCTTTCTTAAATGGAATTTTGAAAGAAGAAGTTTATATGGAACAACCCCCGGGATTCCAGAGCTCTTGCTATCCCGATCATGTTTACAGATTAGACAAAGCTCTTTATGGCTTAAAGCAAGCTCCTAGAGCTTGGTATGAAAAATTGTCTACACATCTAATTGATCATGGGTATGTGAGAGGTTCTATTGATAAGACCATGTTTGTTATGAGTGTTTCCCATCACATGATTATAGCTCAAGTCTATGTAGATGATGTGGTGTTCGGTTCCACCTCTCAAAAACTTGTTGAGGAGTTTGTCACTCTAATGAAGCAAGAATTTGAAATGTGTCTTTGTGGTAAGCTAAGCTTCTTCCTTGGACTACAAGTTCAACAAAGGAAAGATGGTTTGTTCATTTCACAGGAAAAGTATGCAAAGGACTTGGTGAAGAAGTTTGGGATGGAAGGTGCCCTTCCCATCCGAAATCCCATGGGAACCTCATGCAGAATCAGTACAGATTTGGAGGGCATCAATGCTGATCAAACTCTCTATAGAAGCATGATTAGGAGCCTACTCTACCTCACAGCCAGCAGACCCGATATCTCTTTTAGTGTGGGTGTTTGTGCTTGGTATCAAGCCAACCCCAAGGAATCCCATGTGAATGTTGTCAAGCGTATCATTCGATACGTCTCTGGTACTTGTGATTTTGGAATCATGTACACAACGGATACTAACACTGAGATTGCAGGGTACTCGGACTCGGACTGGGCTGAAGATGCCACGGATAGGAAGAGCACCTCAGGAGGTTGCTTCTTTGTTGGAAACAACTTGGTATCGTGGCATAGCAAGAAGCAGAATTGTGTATCCTTGTCCACTGCCCAAGCAGAGTACATTGCTGCAGGGAGCTGCTGTACCCAACTCATTTGGATGAAGCATATGCTAAGCGACTACGGATTTGAGCAAGGTATTTTATCCCTGTTCTGTGATAACACCTCTGCAATCAATATTTTAAAAAATCCTGTGTTGCATTCTAGGACCAAGCATATAGAGATTAGATATCATTTCATTAGAAACTTGGTTGAAGACAAACAGCTTGAAATGACATTTATTCCAACTGAACAACAATTGGCTGATTTGTTCACTAAGCCTTTGGACAATTTGAGGTTTGAAAGTCTTAGGAAGGTTATTGGTGTATGCACCATCACTTGAAATATCTCTTTCACTGGTCTAAATTTATTTTTCAGCACTTTCTTTGATGAAATAATTTTCTGAAAATAAAAGCTTGCTCATGCTGGGATACGAGTCTGTGTATGCATCCCTGGAAATGTTTCTGAACTTGACCTAAAGTGTTGTGTCCTTATTTCATGTATCTTGATAGACACTTGCTGAATTTTTCACTTGTGTATATGCATCTATGTCGTTAAGAATGTTAGTGCTTGTGGTCTAAATCATCCTTGGAATTAGAAAGAATCTTTGCGCACTAAAGTTACTCTTATGGGGTGTACATTGTTTGAGCTAGAGAACAAAGATGAGTTGAACTGGTTACTGAAGAACTAAAAAGTGTTAATCTGGTGATTATTGATAAATGAACAAAGTAAATGAATGGGCTAGTCTTTTACTGGGTGCACCTTAATCGGAACCAGTGGGGATTCCTGAGATGTTATCTATCCTTCGATGGGTTTGGACTAGTTATCCACTGAGTGTCCTTGAAACACACATTATTCTTTCGAGCATTGCGCTCAGGACATAATGATAACTACTCTGCTACATGGATCTATGAGGACCTATTTCTCAGATGAGCTCTTGGCCAAATTTAAAAATGATGGCAAAATTTCCTTGAACTTAAGTGACAACGGCCAAAGGCCAAGTTGGGACAAAGTCCTTGATATGCTGAAATTCTAGAACTCTCTAAAGGTGGTGACAAAGTCACATGGTTACTCTTATTGTCCTCATTTCATTTGATGCTCCAAACTAGTACTCCCTTAGATGAAACTTTCCACACACACACTTCTTATGGTTCCAAGGATTGATTTTTCAGAACATAGCATTGATGTTACTTTCTAGTCATACATTCATGTGAAGAATTTGAGCCATCAAGACATATGAAAATTAGGTGTCACATTTTTGTGAGTCATGCTTAAATTTTTCTGATGTCTGGGATTTCACTGACTGTTTCCATCCCAGGGTTCATGCTGACAGGTTGTGAATTTTTTCTGAAATCAAACTCTTTGTGTTTTCTTATGCACCACGTAAGGAGGAGTTGTCAATATGCTAGTGGGTACATCGGTACCTTCTATTATTCAGGGTATCCCAAATATCCGAATGGATATTAGAGGTATACGTGCATGGTAGTCTTTTATATGCTTTTGAGCAGTCTTTCTAGGCTGCATGTGTGCTTTTCCTAGGGATAGGACACTGTTACTCTTTATTGCTGACTTGACTACACAATAATTTAAAAGTGGAGATTTTGAAGAAGAGAAAATTCTTGGTTCAAGGACTCTTGAGTAGAGTTGGTCTCAATTTCGCTGCCCTTTTCTCTCAAGAAGCACCTCGTGGAGCAGTTCGAGAAGTTCAAGTCTGAAATCTCTATCCTCATCTCAAGTCAGGCCGTCTCAGTTCCAGCTCAGGAGCCCTCAGTCTCCTCCCCTCCTGAGGACAGCACTGCTAGTTCATCTCCTTCAGACTCCGGTGCAACCATCCACCTAGGGGAGATTGGTGCTGAGGATGATGACGCTCTTGCTGATGCTGCTTAACCACTGTTCTATCTCTACTCTTGACAATCTTTTTCGTATTTGCTCTTATGTCTCTGTTTACCTTGGATATCTTGGTTTTGAATTTGGTTTTGTGATCTGTACCAAACAATATTACCTATAACTGTGATTTTATTATGTTAACTGTGGCTTACCCTTTGTCTTTCCTCGACAAAAAGGGGGAGAACTAACTAACTGGACTGGGCAGGTACTTATGGGGAGAACTAACTGGCTGGGATAGGTACTTGTGTTCCTATCATGGTAAACCAGTCAGGGGGAGTACTGAACTAATTTTGTTTAAGTACTATAGATACTTTATGCTGCTGCATGTATTGTGTTTGTTAAAATATTTTGATGCAGGCACTCTGTGAAGATTGTGTTTTGTCAAGGAATGCCAAAGGGGGAGATTGAAGGCATACTTATGATTGGCTATCCCTTGTATTGGACAAAACACAATGGACTGAAGGAACATCAATGAAGAGAACTGAAGTGGTTGTCATTACCTATCTATCTCATGGAAAAACAGGTTGATCATTCATATGCATAACATGTTTTTCATTTAGGATAGCACCCTATACTTGCATCCCTGTCATTCTGATGTTATTCTGGAACATTTGCATGTATGATATTCAGCAGCTTAGGATGTCTTTAATTCATAACACATGTACTTGTTTGTACGGTAGTTAACCTTGCAAAAGTTGTTTTTGAATTATAGAAGAACTTTTGGTGAAAGTTGCTTTTAGGTTCACATGTGATTTCTTGGGAAATTTGTTTTGTGCTTTACAACTGGGTTGCTTTTTGCCTTCTCTAAAAACTGCTTTTGAGTACAAAACGTGCCTACTTGCTGAATCTGTTTAGCTATTTCTAGTATGATAGTTGAAAAGTTTTTCTATCCCAAAGCACACTTTACCTAAAATGGAAACCCTAGAGTTGACCTTGTGTGTTGTCTCTCAAGCATGATTCTATCCTTTAAAACTGAGAGTCAGTTTTAGGTCTGCCATAGGCTGGTTTCTGGGCTGTCTAGCACATTCTCCTTGCTGCCAAAAGTAACTAAGATGTTCTGTCTATATAAAGGATACCAAGGCAGTCTTGACTCCTTGGTTGAGTGATAATATTTTTGGGTGATTCTTTGAGAGCACAAAATTGTGTAGTTTTCTCTCTTCTCTTCCCCTTCTGTGTCTTTCATTGCTCTTTGTTGTGCATGTAAGTCATAGATTCTCAATCATAAAAACCGTTTTCAAAACCCATATGCATCATTGCATAAGTGCATTCCATTGAGATAGGTATGGAGATGCTCAACCCGAAGAAGTAGATCAAGGAGATTTAACTTGAAAGTAGTTAAGATCTGAGTTGATGCTTCTAGATATTTTCCAAGGTGTAAACACATAAGTCAAGTAGTGTAGCTCTATTTAGAACTGGTAGTTAGACTAGTTAGGATAGCATACGGGCTATATATCCCTAGAGTACAAGAATCTTGTAATTGTGTGTGTTACTTGTTAGTGGAAAGGTTTGTCCCTCAAGAGTTAGGGGCACGCAGTTTTAATCCTGGTTGTAGGATTTCTGCGTTAACAAAAACATCTTTGTGTTATTCTTTACTTACTGTCTTTACTGTTTAAACACTTGTATCCTGTATTTCGGGATAGGTTGCAATTATACTATCCCCGAGAACAGTTTAAGCGAAAAAGTGGTAAAAGGCCTATTCACCCTTCCCTCTAGGACCTTTAGTACCAGTAAAGTTTTGGAGTTTTGTCATGAATTGAGTATATCGGGTGGTTAACAGAATTGATGCCATATGGATTTTAAGCGATCTGTTAGACATCGGTCTTTAAATTATTTGGTGCCTCTTTTGATCGGCATCAAGCAAATTCTGTACTAATTCATAAGTTTTGCATAGGTTATTGAAACTTTGCAGAAAATATCAATATAATATGATTTTTGTGAAATTTTTCCCACGGTTTTAGATTTTAGATGCTTTTTACTTATATTGATTTGATATCCAGGAGAAACAAAGGTAGCTGCAGAGTTTCCATTCTAAATTTGTGTAACTTCAATAACTGCTTCAATTACGTGCTCTAAGTTTATTTACATCTTTCCTCTCTTTATTATCTATGTCCTGATCTTTTTTTTCTTCTACTCATATATTTACATCTGATTCAATTATTAGGTACACAAATTGATTAGAGCACGAACCAGTCCAACCTGAATGAAGTACTTTTGCGAGCACTCCAACAAGTTCTTCAAACCCAAATATCCAACCAATGATTGTCTGGACCACCACACTCTACTTCGATGCAATCTAGAGACCAAGATTTGAAAAACCTGAAAGAAAAAGACTCAAAAGTTTCAACAAGAAAGCAATGTGCAAGCACAAGCAAATTGAAGAGGCCTGTCACAAAAGGAGACAAGAAGATAATGGGAATAGAAACTCCAGAGATTGACCTCACTGCCGAACCTGATTCTAAGAAACTGAGAGGACGACAAGGGTATGTAATCTCTGTACATATTCCATTATTATATAGAATATGGCTTTAGAATATTTCAATACCGTTTTCACTACTGTATTGAATAATTATGCTTGCATTTAGTAATACTTAATAGTTTCAAATACAAGTTACATAAGTTAGGACGTATTTTTCTACAACATGATAACAATTTGTATGATTTACTTTTAACTATTTTATAGGGAACAGAAGGTACAGGCAACTGCAGACACAACAGTTAAGAAGAAGGGAGGCTGGCTTCTAGGAGTACCAAGGAACCCAAAGAAAAGGTTTGTTTTTAAAGTTATTTCAATACACTAATAGTGAATTGTGATTCATTGTGAATAAGCCCTAATATATTCTTTTATAGGAAACTTGCTGATGCTAAAGCAACCTCTGTGCCAAGTAAGAAAACAGGATGGCCATTAGGAAAGCCAAGGAACCCCAAACGTAAAGTCGTTGCATCGCCAAGCACCAAGCAGCAAGTAGCAACCCACGGCTGGAGAAACATAATCAAAGTTAAGCTCCGATCAGGTAGGGTCCATTGAGCAGCAAGCAGTAGCTGAAAAAGGTGAAAAATAGGCCACTGAGCAGCAGGCAACAACTAGAAAAGGTGAAGGAGGGGGCATTGAAGAGGAAGCAACGGCTGGGATAACATCATCAAAAGTGTGCTCAGGTGAAAAAGAAGCCAATCTGTTTATGACGGACATTAAGGAGAGGCTCTTCAGCACTAATGTCATCCTCGGAGATATCAAGAGACTTTTGTCTATACAAAACTCGCTGATTAGGGAACAGAACCAACAGACAAAAGAATTGAAGGAGTTGATGACTAAATGCAGGGACAAGTTTCTGGCCTCTGGTCAATGAAAACTCAGGTCAGCAATACATCAATACCAAGTTTCAACTCTAGGATTGTTGGTTTAAAACTAAATTGAATGCACAATATGCAAGTGTTGATATAGTGTCATGCTGTAGTGATGAGGTGCATCAAATGATTGAACTAGCATACTAATTTAAGCTAAATAATGATTTATGTCTCAAATGAGAAGTAATGAATCATGTTAGGAGATGTTTTATCAGTCTTAACTCTAGCAATCATACAATGTAATTGCTTGTAGTATGTGATTGCAATATATTAGTTTTACTGATTGCTTCTAGCGCCATACACGAAATTTGCCTCTATATTTGTAAAGTCATTAGTGTTTGTATTAAAATATATCACCTGAAAGGAGATGAGCATTGAAGACATCAAACTAGTTGGCTTTACTTGGTTTTATAGCTAATTTTTAGGATCATTCTCAGTGTATTTATCTGGGTTTTCTTTTTAAAAAATATTCCATTAATGCTCACCATTGTGTATTTTGCTTTTGGTTTGTAGGGTATAGTAACCTATTGAATAAATAGGTAGTTGAAAAGTAATACCTTACAGAACTTGGTACCCTTCCAAGCATATATAATATCAGATGTATAACTACACATTATGTGTGTGATATTATGTGTATGACTTGCGTATGTGATAGAAAAATATTTTATGATGAATTGTGTGGATGCCAAACAAAACGAATTGTTTCCAATCTTTGATTTTTGTTGCACTTTGGTTTATCTTTCTTTTTTAAAATTTGTTTTGATTTGTTTCTTCTGTTGAAGTTTTTCTCCTGCCTACAAGTTAGCTGAAAACAAAACCTTCAAGTCCATTAAAAGAAAACCCTACAAGTTAAATTATTTTACCGGTGCATTCTTCTTTGAACTTTGTAACATGTTTAATATGAGTTGTTGCCTACAGGCGTTCAAATCCAGCACATTGTACCAGCAAAGTTGCATTTTCTTCAAGACCATGATTTATTCTACAGAGCTCAATGCAGTGGCCAGCTTTAGTGCTTGGTTAGTTAGATGTTAATGTAACGACTTTGTAATGAATTGTGTAATGTAATATCAAACAAATTTGTGTATTCGGTTTTGTGATGTAAGTCATGTAATAGTTTGATGACCATATAGATGTCTAATCAGATTAGTATATGTTGTACTTAATTTCTACTTTCTACCTAATTTGAATTTATGCAGTGTAACTATTCTGATATCTGTATCTTATCTTTGTAAAATGCACTTTGAATTAGAACTCAATGTTATAGCCATGATGTTTGAAGGTGTAATAGTCTCTAATGAACATGGGTTCTGTTTGCATATCAGTTCTACCGTTCATGTATGAAGCATACAGTGAGTGCTTTACTATCTGCAAATGACCTATTATATGTATGGTGAGTTATTCATAATAAAATTTAAACACATAGAAGCCATGAGACAACAGAGGTTTTGTTTGCAGATCAATTCTACTAATCAAGCTTGAAACATACAGTGCTTTACACTTGCTGATGAGATATTATATGTGGTGAGTTTTTCATACACATAATTGGTGTTAAATAACACATAGGAGCAAGGAGACATAGATAGATAATAACTAATTTTCTCATGAGAAGCATAACAATTGCAATTCATTAGCATTATGTTGGTTGACTCTCTATATGGGATGTCAACTTCATTCACCTTTCTACATGCATGCCCAGTAGTCACAATACGCGAACAGAAACCAGATCCCTTCCTAATAAACAATGTCCATATCTTTTCTAGCCATGCTTTTGTTGATGGAGCAGTAAGATCTTTGGACACACCAATTCTTGCATCAATATCGCGTGAAGTTTTTCCAGTACCCCTGACTTCATAGTACTCCTCAATTGTGACAGATTGTATGAGATTAACATGTTTCAATGTGCAAATACCATCAAACTTGCCGGTGCTGCTTGTGCTGCTTGTGTTGTTATTATACAACTAAATATACACCTGATGTCTTCATCACTATGCTCAATATGTTGAAATATACATGAGCTTTCAGCCTAGACGAATTGACTAAATAATGTCCATCCACTGAATTATAACAATAACTGTAGCATACAATAAGGAACTAGACCAAACACACCTTGAGGTTGTTTATACTATAACAGCACAATGGTATGTATATATACAATTATTAGCTGAAACAATTAGGATACATTATGCCTTGCATCTCATTTTGATTAGATTATAAATCTCTATATTATGCTCCAATGAATAACTTCTACAAGTTGAATTACCTGATGACACTTTGTTCTTGGGAACAGATGTCCAACCTGATTTACCAATGGTGTTTGCCGATGAGTGTCCTTGACAATTGCCTGTTTTTTTGGAGTTCTATTAATATCTTCAGTTATGGAATTTCCTTGCCTCACTGTTATACATTCGAAGATGTCATTGGTACATTCTAATGTGTATAATTCGTGGAGCTCTATTTCACATAGCACTATCTAATTTCACTTGCAATATACAACTCTAATCTCTTGATAACGAATGAAACTTTATATACTTACACTACCACATAATTTCTCATTGCCGAAGATATAGAGAAACAAAGGCCGACGATTTTTTAAGTCGTTGGCAATAATAGAGTATTGCCGACGATTTGTTGCCAAAATCGTTGGTAATAGTATTATTGCCGATGATTTTTGCAACAAATCGTCGGCAATACTCTATTGCCGACGCTTTATAGCCTACAAGGTATTGCCGACGACTTCGTAAAAATCGTCGGCAATACCTTGTAGGCTATAAACCGTCGGTAATAGTACTATTGCCGACGACTTCAAAAATCGTTGGCCTTTGTTTCTATAAGTCGTCGGCAATGAGAAATTATGTGGTAGTTTTAAACCCAAACGTCATTATACATATACATATTAAATATAAATGAGTCTCAAACCATGATCTCATATACATGTACATATGTGATAAAATCAAAGATAATCAAATCACATGACCCAAATTGTGATATTTTAAGCTCAAAATAAACAATTGACAGCTAATACTTACATCACATCATTTCTTTATTTATGTAGATGTATCGTTAGTACATTTATAATTATAAAATTCTAATATATAACACACATATTTTGCGCCCTAGATTTACCTTATCAGATTTTAAAAATTTTATTGTAACAATTTCAACAAAGCTGAGTAGAATCTTTACTGTTCACGTGGGGAATATGCTTCCTCTCTCACTGTTTACCGAGGTTTGGTTGCGTTCACACTTGCGTTTGCGTTCACACTTGGTTGCCTGATTTCCTCCGTCTAGGCTTAGGTTTTGGTACTGTTCAGCAATGAGTAGAATCTTCACTGTTCATGTGAAGAATATGCTTTGCCTCTCATTGTATACGGAGGATTTGGTTGTGTTCACACCACTGTACATGATGTTTGGGTTGCATTTACACCACTGTACATGAGGTTTGGGTGCTGTTTGTGTACTCTTCATTGCTGAAAGTGTACTGTTTATCGCCAAATGCACCGTAAAGAGTCATACAAAATGACTAATCAAGCAGGACTAAATAATGTAGTCATGACCAACATGTCCATGGGGTAGATATATCAATATGGTTTTGTTCTATATTAATTTAGCTTTTTCTTTTATAACTACCAAGAATTACATGAAAATACCATCAATCATCATATAAAACTTAGCCCACCATACTTCAAATATAAAGACCTTAAGCAAGTTGAGTACAATTATGGACTATTGGTGTGATTTAATTTATTCAGCACAAACTTAGAAAAATAATTTGGGCCAACAAGAGGCAAGCATATTTGGTGAGTTTCACTGTGGGCTATATGGGTCTCATCATTCTTACTCACTCACATTAACACTATAACTCTATTTGGTAAAATTCAACCGACATCTCTCATCTCATTTGCGGCAATACCCTATATTCTTCAAATCCAGAAAAGTCCTCCGATCAAAAGTTTCTGATTCCTCAAATCATGGATGATGATTCGACCAAACGTCAGATAATCAGAGCCGAGCAATGTCCCTCATCTTTTCCCACCACTACGCTGCCTCAGCCAATAGAATTGACAGTCTATGTCCACCGCATCCACCACCGAAATTCTCTAAGAGCTTCGACGATTCCTACTTCAATTGAACACCAGACTTGACAACCATTTCCACATTCGTCATCAGACCATGTAGAACATAGAGCATATTCTCCACATGATGGATAGGATGGACATGATCCTAGAAAAACTGCGTGTTATTATTGAGGAGAATAACAATTAATTATATTTCTTTTGTAAATTGATATTAATGTTCATATGCTACATTTGTTATGTTGTGTGAAGGAATTATAATTTAATTTTGAAGCAACATGGATTACTATGGTTTCAATTTCATCTTATGTGATAGCAAACCTTAATTTACTGACCTTTTGCTTTGTTCATGTCAATTTTGTTTGGATCACTTCAGATTAAATTCCTCATTTTCATTTATCTCCCAATTTGCTCTGAGTTACCTTATGATGATGTGGTATATTTTAGATATGCAATAGAGAAGGTATATATTTGATGAGATATATGTGAATTTTCATCACATCCCATGTAGCGAACCAAAAATGTTGTTCAGTAATATAACTGATAATGAATGTCAGTGGAACTATTATTATATGAAATGTGAGATTATGTATGTGATTTTGTGGTATGAAGTAGAGAGTTTGTGGTAACATGAAAGATTATTAGGTTGTAGTTTTATGTGTTTAGAGGGATTATTAGC
Source organism: Geum urbanum (assembly GCA_946800695.1). Classification (NCBI taxonomy): domain Eukaryota; kingdom Viridiplantae; phylum Streptophyta; class Magnoliopsida; order Rosales; family Rosaceae; genus Geum; species Geum urbanum. The sequence continues at coordinate 10,074,872 of OX326997.1, forward strand.
TAGGCATATCATTGAAAGCTTTTACTTTGTAAGTATAGATGGATATAGGCAGTGTATGCTGAATTGCATAATGGATATTAGTTGTTTTGCAATGTATTGACAAGTCTTTGCTCCAACTATTATATAGATACATGTTTTCCATATTGGTATGTTAGTCTAAATCTATCAAGAAGCATATAAAAGAGATGCTCATTTTTTATTATTGTTGCTACATCTCTGAGCTTACAAAAGAGATATTGGTATACTACTATGAATGCTTGATATCTGAATACACTTCAATGTCAAATAGTCATACAATAAATAGATGCAAACTTTCGTTCATTCACATATATGTGATGTTTTTGATCTCATCTGTTCTCTCCATTTAGTGTATATAGTTCGCTCATATTACCCCTAAGGTTTGGTAATACACTGTCAATGTACAGTTTGTTCTCAGTCATTGATTCAGACTACATAGAGATCAATCTTACTATATATTCACAACACTTTGCTTTGTTATCATCTTATCTCTTCTCTATATAACATTTTCATTTCACTAAAAATTATAGATTTGACTGCCATGACAGCAGAAATAATAATGATAACCTCATTCTTTCACAATATTATTTATATTTACCATTTAAAGGAATTGGCAATCTTGCATTTTAATTGTATAATAGCATACTACGGTGTCAAGTATGTTGAAAACAAACATGAGGCAATATTGTTCTATCCCATTTGGAGTATTAAGCTACAACTTTGTAACATATAGTGTGGATGATATGTTGTAATAGGCAAGAGGTTGTGTCACAGTTGAAGAAATATTTTCAATTGAAATCTTCATCAAATTTAGAAAACCATTAACATACTTAGCTTCCTATCTCTGCTACTATAACACACCCTATTTATAAAATTAAATTCTAAATAATGATCTTGCCTTATAAGACATGAGAAGTGGTGGATCATATTTCAGACAACAACAAAATTCATCATCATCATCAGACCATGGAGATTAGTGGTCCAATTTATGAATAAAGGATTTGTAGTGAGAAGCAGAGTTTCATATGTGTTATCATTCACTAAAACATCATTGTTGTAATTAAAATAGGCTATCGTTCAGATTGCAATGAAGGAGATGATAGATCAGAATGGAAAAGAGAATACACCTATTATGAACCATTACAGATTTACAATCTACGCATCCAACTAGAACTATACCAGATTCCTTGGAAAACCTCCATAAGTTATCCATACAATTTGGTATTAGAATTTAACAGCCCTTCACCACCTGCAAAACAAGGGTTTAGGATCTAGGTTGCTATTATTTTTTGGATCTTCTTGGATGTATAGATTCAAAATATAACAATAATCTTCCACTTCATTCTATGCAGAATGATCTTCAAACCTGCAAAAACAAACACAGCTAAAACGACCTATACATGCATCTAATCTGCTTATAATAATCTCATAGTTAAAAACTTAAAATTAGTAAACCATAAACATTGTTCTGAAACATAAATATTAATAAGAAAACCATGACAATGCAATACAATAGAAATAATGAGCAAAGTTTATGGAGAATGACGTCTATTGCTGGAGGAATCAACGAAGCTTGATTGAGAAGCAAGACAATGATTAATACAATCAACATGTTGACGCAGCACAGAGATATCAAGTTGTAGCATACGAGATTGCTCCATCAGGATCAACACATTCTGAGCCATTGCCTTCATCTCCTAGCCAAAGTTTTCGAGTTGCTCGTTAAGTTCTGTCAAGTGATAGGATAGTGTGGCAGCTATGTCACTTTGGTTGTGCCTACGTCGTGGTGGTGAGTCAGAGAGGTACTATTTCTCGAAGTCAGAGGTATTAGACGTGATGATGAACTAGTGTAGATTGTTCTACAAACCTGCAAAGACTAGGAACTAGATAGGATTGAGGGAGGTAGAGACTTATATAGACCAGATATTGGAATTATATCAGGAGCTTACTGCATCCAAAAAGGCGATAACTGTGTCAAAAAGTTATAGCCCATTCAATATTCCAAGCCATAGATTTACATAATCTAGGCAAGAATTGCAACCACCACTTCATGCATTGATAAGTACCATTATATGAGAATCCAAAAATAAAATTGTGCTCCCCATGGAAAAATAAAATTGTGCTCTTCCATCTTCCTCAATCCTCTATGTATGGGATTCATAGGTATTTACTACTGTGAAAAGCAAAAGGAAAAGGAAAACTATGGCAAAAGATTGGTCCATGAAGCATGTTAATCTCAGTATCATATCAGTCTCATTGTGCCACTGCGACTCTCCGATCGAAAGTTCAAAAAGAAGTAGACAGAGAGTTGTATCCCAAATGAAGAAATATCGTCAATTACAACATTTATCAAGTTGGAAAAACCAATGACATACTTAGCATTATAAAGGTACAAAATATGTTTCTCATCTATATTACAATAACAAATCCTGTTGCTGCACTTAGACTCAAACATTACTTAATAACTGCCCCAATGGGGAGGGCATCCAGCTAGTATACTTTAGTCACACCCATTTGCTTTATTTCTCCAACTGTTGCTACTGATACTCTAAAAATGTCTCATCTGCAACGAAATCCACAACTTTGATCGCCTCGTTTTCTCTGCTCTGATAACGATTGTTGATACGAAGTATTAGTGTTAAGTTTGATGATTATCCACAAGCTTAGAATTTTCACCTAAAACTCAAATGTATCTACTACTAAGTTTTTTATTCTGGTGTATTTGAGAAACTATTAGTGTTAGTTTTGATGATTATCCATTGTATGCATGATTTGATAGTGTGTTTTTTTGTTGTTAATACTGGAGTTAATACTGTGTTTTTGCATTAATGAAATATAAACCTTTGATTTCATTGATATTATGTTTGTTTCTACCCTCTCTTGATATTGTTAAGTTGATGAATATATTATTGTTTGTTAATTGTTGATATTGGAAAAAGTTGATGTGTAAATGGTTGCTACTGAACTTTTCATGATTTGAATGTGTCATATTGTGCTATGTATGTCTTCTGCACTGCAACTGTACTTCCCTAGTTTCAGAAAACGGTGTTTTAGTTTGACTGCTACTGAATAATCATATTTACATTCATGATCTGACACTGTGTTTCTTTATTGTTGATATTAGAGTTGATATTATGTTTTTTTAAGCATTTCACTATTTAATACCGTACGCTATTTGAGCATTCCCTAAATTGATACATTGTTTAGCATTTTTACATTGCTAGCTACGCTATACGCTATTAGCACGCTAATAGTACGTTATCTTAAACAATGATCTAGACTGATACTACTTAAACTAACTACTACTAATGCTAATGTTTTATGCTTGAGATATGTTTTCTTCCAACATGTGTTATTCATTTATGAATGACATTTCAATTTAATCATAGTAAAAGATGCATTGTTATTGAGTAAAAGTATTGACAAAAAAGAATGTACATTATGTTTTTTCTTTGTAATTGACATGAGAGTAACACTTCTACTGATGCGTTGATATTTAAAAAGAGAAATCGTTACTTTTCGATTAAGGAGCTACTACTGAAAAAAGAATTGCTATTACATTAAGAAAAAACACTACTATAAGATAAGCAAAGATGAAACTTCTCTTTTTTGATTATGCAGCGTGTTGCTGCATCGCAGCCCCCTAACTCTACTTCATATTAACAAAATGAACAAGGATCAACACTGCTGAGTAGATGAAAAATACAACATTACCAACATTTTGCAAATGCATTGGTTCTGAAAAACTAAAGCTGTAACTGAAAAAAAAAACTAACAAGAAGTCTCAGACTAAACAAAAGTATGATGATCATCAGCACTGCTGTTAACTAGAAACATATTCTTTTATATTCAGCAGCGTGTCGCTGCACCACGACCCCAACTTGTGAAACACTGCTACTGAATCATTACAAACAGTACCATTAACTAAAAAAAATAAACATTATCCATTACATAACCTATCACGTTTAACCAAAAGGTACCGATACTGCTTCTAATATAACAGCAAAAAAATGAAGTCTGCTACTGAATCCAACAGAAAAATCCAATATAGCTATAGAACATTCTTGTACACACAAAAAAAAATATGGGAAGCATCAAACAAATCAGAGTCTGGCTAGTTGATAGGGACATTGCATGACCGAGCATTGTGATGGCCGACTTGATGACACCGACCGCAAGTAATAGCCTCCAAAATTCACCAAATTACTTTTTTCTTCTAATCATTGGCCTTCTAAGGGGTTTCCTTGTAATGAGAAGTTTTAGAGCACCATCTCTAAAACTTTCACGCGACGGTTTATCCAAATCTAGAACTGGTCAGATAGGAAGTTCATATGCCTGCCTGTAAAAGTTTGTCTTCCAGTAGTCTTCAATATAGAGATACACAAGTTTTCATGCTTTCTAAATTGCTTGAACAACATGTGCGCAAAGAAAGCAACAAAATTTCCACGAACTATAAGAGCAAGCTCTGTGACCGAGATGCACCATAAAGATATTCTCTTTTGTAAAACCTCAAACACCTCTTCGTTGGATTTGCTGAACTACAAAGAATAAAAAAAATATATATCATTAATACTAGTGTTGCAAAAAAGTTCTACTAAAAATTGAAACTGCTACATCATCCTCACCTTCCAATTCCTTCAACTATCAATCCTCTTCCACATCTTTTTCTCCATTTTCAGGCACAAAAGACTCTGCCACTAAGCAGATTCTTCCCTTCTTTTAGAGAATTTCTCCATCAAATTGACACGGATGCTTTCAACCATCAACGGCAGTGGCATGCACCTCTCATCCCTTATCATGCTATTTTAGCTCTCAGCAAGGGTGTTGCTAATCTTATCATATCTCTTCCCCAAAAAATAAACAATAGCATAATTTTCAGGATGTAAGTCCTTTAAAAAATCCTTGATCGAACCTCAACCTAAGATTTTCAACTCCTCCATCCTTTCATCGAATATCTTCTTCGTTCTAGCATAAACACAATTACTGAATTGCCTCAAATTTTGCTTCTTGAACTCAACATTAAGGGTACTCAGATTTCTCCCATTAAGATTGTCTTTCAAATGCTTATAGCAGTAAGAATGAGGAGAAGATAGAAAAACCTTTGTGACAGTATGGATAAGTCTCGCACCCCTATCAGTCATGAGAACGACATTGCGAGCATGATCATTAAAAATAATTGCCAGCTGCTCATGAAACCAACTCCAATTGTCTTTACTTTCAGAATCAACAATAGCAAATGCAAATAGAAAAATTTCTGCAAAAACACATAAAAAGATAACAAAATAGGTCAGATTATCGCTAATGCTACTACTGCAAATACATAAAGACCCAAAGACAAACACTAAATGGTGCTACTTCTGATAACAAAACGATGAAGGAAACATTCACAGTGCTGCTGCTAAATATACAGATCAAAAAGCAACAAAGTTACCGGAGAATGCTACTGAAAAATATGAATCTCATAACCGATACTAAAAATAGAAAAGATGTACCTTTGAAAGGACCTGATCTCGATTTAGTTGCCTAAACCAGAATTAAACCCTAATGACAACCGAATCTATAAAAAAAATTCCAAATTTTCTTATAAAATCAAGAAACCCAAAAACCTGCAAGGAAAACACACTTATAAAAATGTCCACAAAAGCAAACCGTGGACACCAAATCCCAACCAAATTTCTCAAATCGGTCAAACACTAAATCCACTAGAAAGTGATAAGAAATCTAAAGATTGAATGGAAAATACAACACAATAGAAATAAATTTTATACAGAATTCAGAGCAACTTCTAATTTACATAATACACTGGATTAGTAGGTTAAGCTAGGAACCTACTAGATGAGTACAGTGACACAAATTATATGCCTCCGTCGCTGACGTGTAATTTCAGGATACAAACTGCAAACTGGACTGAGAAAACTGAAAAGCCCAAAGAAAGACATATAAAATGATAAAAATGTTAGAGTGAGTGGACAAAAATAATATTTTACTATAAATGTACATAAAAATAATACGAGTCTAAAAATATGATCATCTAGGTATTCCTGAGTACTATAAAATATGTGGATGCTACGACTCGGGTAACCCGACCTCAAATCCTAATACTTCTCAAGTCAGGTTCCTGGCCCTCCTAGGTGCTCTATAAATTCTCGGATCAAGTCCCTGGCTCTCCCGGAGCGTCTCGGGGATCAGCCAAGAAGCAGTGCATCGATGCATCAACTGTATTATGCTCTATGAAAAATCCAATGATATATGTCTCTAAATGCACATGCATAATCGTAAATATATAATTGTAAACTATATAATTGAAAAATGCTTAATTGTAGACTCGCAAAACAAAAGTGAAAATAAAGTGTCCACTCACAGTACAAAACTAGCTCCGTGGTCGAGCGGAAGTCCCCTAAATAAAATCTCGATCACGATCTCCTGAATAAATAATAGATTCATTTAATACTGGAATTCGAAAAAATTTGTGAAAATCAACTTAGAAACTATCCCGGAAACTCCCTGGTAAATTTTGGATTTTTGCCTCGCCTGAGCCTTGTCGTAACAGCGACGCGTGGCCCTCACGTGGCTCCACAGGCGGTGGTGCGTGAGTCCCACGCCTATCTAGGGGTGACTGCTCCAATGGGAGCGTTCAATACATGCTTGGAAAGGTCTCACCAAGCCTAACAATACTCCTAACTAAACCCATCCCCAACTCGCTGTCATTTGGCCGAAAATCATCCCGAAAATTGTTGAAAATGGATTTCGGCCCATTTCGACGCCGTCGTCACCACCCGATCCCCAAAACCATAGGGGTTCACCTCCTAGGATGAAACCCAATCGATTCCATCCATAACCGTCGCCCAAAAACAGCCGGATCATCGCCGTTGGTTAAACCCAAAAATCGATGGGTTAATTGACTCGATTCATGACCTAAAACCACCCAAAAACCAACAACACATATATAAATCGAAAGAAGGAGAAGAGAGCTTCAAAACCATACCAAGATTGCCGGCAACGGTAGCGTTTTCCGGCGGGTTTGAATTCGGGTCGGTCGAACGACAATAGGGTTGGCGGAGGTATTTATATATTTTTTGATTTTTCTTCATATTTACAGCGTAAATACCATATTTATTACCCCCCCCCCCCAAGCACCTGATGAGATCAACGGCTGAGGTTTCATCATATCAAGATCCAACGGTGTAGATTAAACCGACCTAAAATAAATACTTTTAAATATTTTCTCCACGCAGACTTCCAAAAGTCTTTAAAAAAAATAGCTTGGTTAACCGAAAAAATTCCCTGAAAATTCCTACGAGCTCGAAAAAAAATACTCTATGTCTTCCATGAAGAAAATAAAATCTAATTCTTGTTTAGTGAAAATGTCTTTAACAAATCATATGATACGATAAATTAGCGATAATCCTAATTCGTGCCGATTTGTACATAATTTTTGGTTCGGGTCATTACAATCTACCTCCCTAATAAAAATTTCGTCCTTACAATTTACATACCTGCTAATCGAAGAGATATAGATATTGCTCTCACATTTGTTGTTCAGGTTCCCAAGTAGCCTCCTCAACTGTATGGTTCCTCCACATGACCTTCACAAGTGGAATGGTCTTGTGACGTAGTTCTTAGACTCTCCGATCAAGAATCTGGACTGGCTCTTCCACATAAGTCAAATCCTCCCGTATAGGGAGCTGATAAGGTGTTAGAACATGAGATGGATCATAAATGTATTTCCACAACATAGACACATAGAACACATCATGTACTCTGGCCATCTCAGAAGGTAGTGCCAACCTATACGCCACCGCACCCACTCGTTCAATAACCTAATACAAATCGATATAGCGTGGGCAAAGTTTTCCATGCTTCCCGAAACGCATAACACCTTTCCAAGGAGATAATTTCAAAAATACCCAATCACCAACCTCAAAATCGAGGTCCTTTCTCCTTACATCAGCATAACTCTTTTGTCAGTCTTGTGCAGCTTTCAACCTGTCTTGAATAATTTAAATGTCCTCTGCGGTGTCTTTCACTAAGTCAGGACCAATAAGCTACATTTCCCCTATTTCACTCTAACACAATGGAGTTCGCATTGTTTCCCATATAAAACTTCATATGAAGCCATCCTGATGCTAGCCTGATAACTATTGTTGTAAGCAAATTCTATCTGATGGAGCTGTTGATCCCACTTTCTTTTAAACTGCAAAACATAGGACCGCAACGCATCCTCCAAAGTCTGAATGGTTCTCTCTGATTGGCCATCCGTCTGAGAATGAAAGGCTGTACTAAAATGTAATCTGGTCCCCAACGCATTTTACAAAGCTCGCCGAAATTTTGATGTGAATTGAGTATCCCGATCAGAAACTATAGACACAAGCATTCCGTGCAACCTTACAATCTTTGCCATATATAACTTTGCTAATTTACTCACAGAGAGTTTTCCTAGAAGAGCTAGAAAATTAGATCATTTCGTAAGGCGGTCAACAATTACCGAAATGCCAGTATTACAATTGGATCTACGAGGTAGATGATATACAAAGTCCATGGTAATATGCTCCCACTTTCAAACCGGAATCTCTAATGGTTGTAACTTTTCAGCAGGTTTTTGCCACTCTGCCTTCACTTGTTGACAAATAAGACACCTGCTCAAATACATGGCTATTTTTCTTTTCATGTTACACCACCAGCAGTAAGCTTTAAGTGTCCGAAACATTTTTTGTACTGCCCGAATGTATAACATAGGCTGAACAATGAGCTTCATCAAGTATTTATTTCTTCAGCTCGTCATTCCTAGGAACACACAGTCTTCCTCTGAACATTAAAGTATCGTCATTCCTTAGTCGAAACTATGTTGGTTCACTATTCTGAATCATGTTCTTTTTACTCAACATATAGGAATCCCCATCCTGGGTCTCTCGCACCTGGTAAAATAACACAGGTCGAACTTGAAAATTGGCTAACAGTGCTCCATCATCTCTCCATTCCAGTTCTGCTCCCGTAGCTCGCAACTCAGCTAACAGTGATACCCATGCGAAATGTACATGAAATGGAGAGGCTCTAAATTTCCTACTAAGAGCATCAACCACAAAATTAACTTTTCTTGGATGGTACTCGAAAGTACAGTCATAATCATTAATTAACTCCATCAACACTGCTTCTTATCTCAGTTACACTGGTAGGTCGGCTCCAATTCAACACTGCTTCAATTTTATCTGAATTAACGCTAACTCCTTCAGCTGAAATCACATGACCCAAGAATTTCATATTATCCAACCAAAATTCACACTTGCTAAACTTTGCATACAACTAAGAATCCCACAAAGTTTGCAAAACAACACATAGATGCTTCTGATGTTGCTTCTCATCTTTGGAATATATTAAGATGTCATCGATAAATACAATGACATACCTATCCAAGTGTTGCCCGAAGACACGATTCATAAGGTCCATAAAAGTGGTTGGGCCATTTGGCAAGCCTAAAGGCATAACAAGAAATTCGTAATGCCCATAGCATAATTGAAAGGTTATATTAGAAACATCTGATTCTCTAATCCGAAGCTGATGATATCCCAATCTGAGATCAATCTTCGAGAAAACTATAGCTCCTTTTAGTTGATCGAATAAGTCATCAATCCGTGGTAAAGGATACTTATTCTTCACCATGACTTGATTCAATTTTTGATAGTCAATGCACAACCTCATTAAACCATCATTCTTCCCCACGAACAACACGGGAGCACCCCAGGGTGAAACACTAGGTCGAATAAAACTCTTATCGATCAACTCCTACAGTTAAACCTGCAACCCCTTCAACTCGGCTGAGGCCATTCGATATGGTGCTTGAGAAATATGACCAGTACCTGGAAGTAACTCAATGGTAAAATCAATCTCCCTCACTGAATGAATACCAGGTAAATCCTCAAGAAAAACATCTGGATACTCAGAAACTATGGAAATGTCTCTAATACTAGGCAAGCACACCTCCGGGTTGAATACATGAGCCAAAAACGCTACACAACCATTCATTAACATCTTTTCCGCTTTCATTGCCAAAATTATACAAGATGAAAAAGTATGCATTTGGCCGCAAAATAAGATTTCTGGCATTCCTGGACTTTTAAAGACTACTTCCTTTTTATGACAATGAAAGACTACCCAATGAGCCTCTAAGAAGTCCATCCCCAGAATTATGTTAAAATTAACAATGTCTAACAACATCAAATCTGCAACTAACCCATAACCTCCTACGAAAATCTCACAGTCCCTATACACCTATCTGATACTCACAATCTCACCGAATGGATATAACACTCGCCACATTCGCGGAAGTGGAAATGCAGGTATAGTGGCCAAAGATGCTAATCTATACGACATAAAAGAATGTGTAGCCCCCGGGTCTAGTAAAGTAAGGATTGGATAACCAAAAGCATATAACATATCGATAATAACCTTTGGGGAATCTCTGCCCTCTCGCAAGGTCATGGCATGCACTCGGGCCTACCCAGCTAGTTTTCCATGTTGATTGTGGTTCTGCTGATTTGTTTGCCCCGTGGACTGCATTGGCCGAACTCAAGAAGTGGTACCCTGATCTCCACTTGAACTCTCGGCTGCTAAAACACCAAAAGTGCCCAACTCTGGACACTGCCTAGCAAAGTGACCCTCCTGGTCACAGCGATAACAACCTCTGACACCTTACTGATACTGACCCAAATGATGCCTATTACAAATATTGCACAATGGAAATTCTCTCGATGTAGCTGGTGTGTTATATGGACATTGAGGGTAACTCGATCTACTAGAACTCCCACTTGACAGTTGCCTCTAAGGTCGATTCTTCCTCCATCTCTGGCTGCTACTCTGACCAAATGTGCCAATAGGAAATCTATAAGGTTCACTGCTAGAAGAAGAGGCTGAGCCCGATGTACCAGAACTCAATCTCTTCAAAGGTCCCTGGCTGGGTCCACCTTCCTCGAAGCGGTGAGACTAAAACTGCAGTTGTCTCTTCCTTTTCACATCCTCGCCTTTGATTGCTACACTAGCAAACTCATCAAAGTTATCCCGAGGCATAGTTGTCAATGTCCTCTTAATGTTCAGATTCAGACTCAGCTCAAATCTCCTACATTTGGATTCCTCACTTGCCACCGTATCACGTGTAAATAGAGAGAAACAAATAAATTTATCACGATACTCAAGCACTGATATACTACCTTGCCTCAGGTTGGTAAACTCTTCATATTTCTGCTGCTGGGTAGCCTGATTGAAATATTAGCGCATGAATAATTCTCTGAATGTAAGCCATGGGGTGTCAACAGAAACCTTCTCAATACTGGCTCACCAGAAGTAAGCATGTGATTCAAGTAAACCAACAGCTGCTACAATCTTCTTCTCTGGAGTGAAGTGAAGTCGTTCACATACTCACTCCAACTTGACTATCCATGCCTCACGTGTTTTAGGATCTGTGGAACCAGAAAGAGTGGTTGCTCCAACTGTTCTTTCCTTTGCTACAAGATCAAAACGCTCATCTAACTATAAAACTCGCATAAGCAAGTCACATGTTCGCGGACCATGATTACGATCCTCAGCCCTTTTAACGTGGGCTCCACGTCTATGAGGCATCACCTATGGATGAGAAAACACATTAGTCAACAAAACACGAAGGATACAATCATGAAACCTTAAACATTTAAAAACACACAATACCATGAGCATTCATGGGGATCCGCCGACTAGTCGGGCCATCGCTATGAAAGTGTTGTCTATTCCTAAATATCCTTGTTAACACAACTACAAAAGTCTACATAACCTACAACCTAATGCTCTCATACCAACTGAAAGGACCCGTTCCCGATTTAGTTGCTTAAAGTGGAATTAAGCCCTAATGACAACCGAATCTACAAAAAATTTGCTAGAGTTTATTCTAAAATCAAGAAACCCAAAAACCTGCAAGGAAAACACACTTATAAAAATGTCCACAAAAACAAACCGTGGGCACCAAATCCCAACCAAATTTCTCAAATCGGTCAAACACTGAATCCACTAGAAATATAAACTATTTACAGAAAGTGATAAGAAATCTAAAGACTGAATGGAAAATACAACACAACGGAAATAAACTTTATATAGTATTCAGAGAAACTTCTAATTTACATAATACACTGGATTAGTAGGTTAAGCTAGGAACCTATTAGATGAGTACAATGACACAAACTCTATGCCTCTGTTGCTGACGTGTAATCTCAGGATACAAACTGCAAACTGGACGGAAAAAATTGAAAAGCCCAAAGAAAGACATATAAAATGATAAAAATGTTAGACTGAGTGGACAAAAATAATATTTTACTATAAATGTACATAAAAATAATGCGAGTCTAAAAATATGATCATCTAGGTACTCCTGAGTACTATAAAATATGTGGATGCTACGACTGGGGTCACCCGACCTCAAATCCTAATACTTCTCAAGTCAGGTTCCTGGCCCTCCTAGGTGCTCTATAAATCCTCGGATCAGATCCCTGGCTCTCCCGGAGCGTCTCGGGGATCAGCCAAGAAGCAGTGCATCGTTGCATCAACTGTATTATGCTCTGTGTAAAATAAAATCATATATGCCTCTAAATGCACATGCATAATCGTAAATGTATAACTGTAAACTGTATAATTGAAAAATGCATAATTGTAGATTCGCAAAAACAAAAGTGAAAATAAAGTGTCCACTCACAGTACAAAACTAGCTCCGTGGTCAAGCGGAAGTCCCCTAACCAAAATCTCGATCACGATCTCCTGAATAAATAACATATTCATTTAATACTGAAATTCGATAAAATTTGCGAAAATCAACTTAGAAACTATCCCGGAAACCCCCTGGTAAATTTTGGATTTTCGCCTCGCCGAAGCCTTGTCATAGACAGCGGCGCGTGGCCCTCACGCGGCTCCACAGGTGGTGGTGCGTTCGTCCCACGCGCATCTAAGGGTGACTGCTCCAATGGGAGTGTTCAATACATGCTTGGAAAGGTCTCACCAAGCCTAACAATACTCCTAACTAGACCCATCCCCAACTCGCTGTCATTTGGACGAAAATCATCCCGAAAATTGTCGAAAATGGATTTCGGCCGATTTCGACGCCGTCGTCACCCCCCGGTCCCCAAAACCATAGGGGTTCACCTCCTAGGATGAAACCCAATCGATTCCATCCATAACCGTCGCCAAAAAACAGCCAGTTCATCACCGTTGATTAAACCCAAAAATCGATGGGTTAATCGACTTGATTCATGACCTAAAACCACCCAAAAACCAACAACACATATATAAATCGAAAGAAGGAGAAGAGAGCTTCAAAACCATACCAAGATTGCCAGCAACGGTGGCGTTTTCCTGCGGGTTTGAATTCGGGCCAGTACTCCTGAGTACTATAAAATATGTGGATGCTACGACTCGGATCACCCGACCTCAAGTCCTAATACTTCTCAAGTCCTAATACTCCTCGGTACTCTATAAATCCTTGGATCAGGTCCCTGCCTCTCCCAGAGCATCTCGGGGATCAGCCAAGAAGTAGTACATTGATGCATCAACTGTATTATGCTCTGTGTAAAATCAAATCATATATGCCTCGAAATGCAAATGCATAATCGTATATGTATAACTGTAAACTGTATAACTTAAAAATGCATAACTGTAGACACGCAAAACAAAAGTGAAAATAAAGTGTCCACTCACAGTACAAAACTAGCTCCGTGGTCGGGCGAAAGTCCCCTCGTCAAAATCTCGATCGCGGTCTCCTGAATAAATAACATATTCATTTAATACTAGAATTCGATAAAATGTATGAAAATCAACTCATAAACTATCCGGGAAACCCCCGATAAATTTTGAATTTTCGCCTCGCCAAAGCCCTGCCGTAGACGGCAGTACGTGGCTCTCACGCGCCTCCACAGGTGGCGATGTGTGACTGCTCCAAAGGGAGTGTTCTATACATGGTTGGAAATATCTCACCAATCCCAACAATACTCCTAACTAGACCCATCCCCAACGCACAGTCATTTGGCCCGAAAATTGCCGAAAATGGATTTCGACCAATTTCGACGCCGTCGTCGCCCCACGATCCCCAAACCCATAGGGTTCACCTCCTGGGTGAAACCCAAGCGATTCCATCCATCACCGTCGCCGAAAAACCGGCTGGATTACCGCCGTCGGTTAAACCCAAAAATCGACGGGTTAATTGACTCGATTCGTGACCTAAAACCACCCAGAAACTAGCAAGACATACATAAATAGAAAGAGGGAGAAGAGAGCTTCAAAATCATACCAAAATTGCTGGCAATAGTGGCGTTTTCCAGCGGGTTCGAATTCGGGTCAGTCGAACAGCGATACGGGTCAGCGGAGGTATTTCTATATTTTCTGATTTTTCTTCGTATTTATATTGTAAATACCGTATTTATAGCCCCCCCCCCCAAGCACCTGATCAGATCAACGACTGAGGTCTGATATAATCAAGATCCAACAGTTCAATTTAAATTGACCTAAAATAAATACTTTTAAATATTTTCTTCACGCAGACTTCCAAAAATCATTAAAAATAGCTCGCTTTACCAAAAAAATCTCCGAAAATTCCTACAAGCTAGAAATAAAATACTCTAAGACTTCTATAAAGAAAATAAAGTCTAATTCTCGTCAATAAAAAATTCATTAACAAACCATACAATACGATTAATTAGCGATAATCCTAATTCGTGCCGATTTGTGCGTAATTTTTTGTTCGGGTCGTTACAACTTTTGTTCCTGTTTTTTGCACAAGCACCCAAAAGTATACCTTTATACTTATTTTTGATGAATGTCTCATCTAGAAATAGAATTGGTTGGCAGAATTTGAACCCTACAATGGATGCTTGATAGCCAACACACAGACGCCGAAACCTCCCATCCTTTTCGTTGAGAACAACATGTAAGCTAGGGTTGGTTCGTCTCAAAGAATCAATATATCATGGTAGCTGAGCATATCCAGTGGTTTCACTGCCATTAAAAACATGATTGACGGCTGACCTAGCCCTATAGATGTGTGGTACTAAATATCTACACCAAAATTTGCCTTCAAGTCATTCATAATCTGTTTCGGCTTCACCAAAGGATCATATCGTACTTTTTTGGCCACGATTGTTGCAAAAACTTTACTCCTTAGCCTTTTAGGATTTTCGCGAGATGCAACTCTGACACATGTGTGTTCGTTATTCAACTTCTTCAAGTAGAAGTAGCTGTTAGTTTCACATAAAGAACCATGGAAAGACCACTCACATCATTTTTGGGTACATGCTACTATAACGCGAAAACGGTCATTCTTGACATATTTGAATTCAAAACCTTTCTCCACAAAGTACTTACGCAATTTCTCCCTAAACTCAACTGCTCCGCCACTGAAAAATTGTCCAACGTCACTGATCTAATCACCCCATTCCGCACAGCATAACTTCCTCTTGTTACTCTTACTAACAAAGTTTCCCAGTATTATTTTGTTATTCTCCTCATAGTTTGAATCATCATTATTGACATCTTCTTCATTTTGTTACTGAATACATAAAACATCAGTCGTAATTGTATCAAGAACACATGCTTCTCTAACAACACCAGAACAACCTGCCCCAACATCTAACACATGGATCTCTATCCATTTGGAAGCATGTAGATATTCATATACCTTAAACATCAAAGAAATATCTTCATCTGTGTCCAAAATGTATTAGAGGAATCATTAAAAGAGCACCTCAAAGTGAACTTCCCAAGTTTCAGATTTTGAAACCTAGAACAAAGTTGAATGCAAAGAGAATCAAACTTGGTTGACTTCATCACTGGGATAAAAAGACTCTCAGTTCCATATGTAACATTCGCAAGCTTCGTAAGTGACGACATCGCTACATAGAAAAAGGGGAAAATAGTTAATTACAAAAAACAAAGCTAAGATAAAAATTGCAGCACAAAAAAAAACCCAAACTAACATGTTGATACAAAATTCAATATCGTAATCTTAACAAATTGAAAATAAACAATGCAGCCAAGGAGAAATCAGCAAAAACTGATGTATACATAAAATCAGCTCCAAAAACAAACAAGTGATGAGTCACTGATACTGAATTAAAACGGGAATACAAAAACATCAAAAGAAGCAGTGTGCCGCTGCACCACGAGACACACTTCTCTATTCATATTTTAAGCAATTGCTAGTAAACACAACAATAAAAGATAAAATCACCATCGTGATGAACATATCAAAATAGTTCAAAAATTAACCATGCAATAAGTAGTTGATACTGAACAAAAACTGCAACACAAAAACACCAACAATAAGAAGCTGCTACTGAAAAACAACTAAAGCAACTATTACTGAAAACAAAATTAAAGCAACTGCTACTGAAACTCGAGTAACTGCTATTGAAAAAAAAAATAGATAAATCAACTACTACTAAAATAAACTGGAGTTAACATTATAGATTGCAACACTACAGCAACAACATAGCAAACAGAGCCCACCTGCTACTGAAAAATAAGCAATTATATTAAAAAAAAAACAAGCTCCAACTGATAAAAATCGCAAGCAACTAAAATTTTTTGTCTGCAACTTAAAACATAACAACAATCACATGATTTGCTGCAAAATCAAAAACTTAAACCTCAATCAAACACATAAACTAGATTTACACAACATATATCACCACATAATAACATATAACCTACTATTGAACTCTATATAGCAATATCACAATCAAAGACAAAACATAGCTACTGCACCAGCAAAACGTCACGAAAACTCACCAAGAATAGATGATTTGAGTTTCAAAGATCAAAAGCCTGAAAATCATGCAACTACTACTCAAAATCCAAGATCACAATCGTGAAGAAACAAGCTTCGAAAAGCGATTCCAGATTTAAGGCGGTTAACACAAATAAGGAGAATAAAAAAGACAAGCTGATGTTGAAGACTAAAAGATCGATCGCAAACAACAATCGAGAGCTTCAGAGATTTTCGTTTCCGATTTTTTTTCCTTCCAGAAACAGAGTTTTATATATGGGTTTACTGAGGGTAAATTGGTAATGATGCATGGGACACATGTCAGTACCATATCAAACTGTTTTTATCTGATTTTGTCATTTATAATTTAAAATAAAGTACATTATCTTTAAGTGTATTTAACTTCTCCAAAATATCTTTAACAATAATTTGCTATACATTTAAAGCACGATTTATTAGTGTCATTTGTGTAACTATTGTACTTGGTTGATAGATAGATGAGGTTTCCATCGCAAACCTGAGTTCATACAAGGAGAGGACTTTCGTGAATATCGGGGTGGCTTGCTTTTCATAGGTGATGTGTAAGAGTAGTGATGTAGAGAAACAGACCAAGTTTTCCTACGCACCGAAGAGTATCCATGAACAGGGCCGGTGCTAAGCATACGGAGGCCCCGTGCGAGTTGAAAAATTAGGCCCTAATCTTTGAGATCATATACAAAATCGTGTTACACATTTTAGTTTTTTATTGCTCGTTTCTTCTATTTATTTCTTTGTTTTAATCGATTGTTCAAGTGTGTTAAAACAAAATGGTATTGAAAATTGATAAAGCTATTACAATCTGGCGATATACATCTAAAGTAGGACCTTTACAAACCCAAGTTTCTTTAGATAATAAGTTTATTAATCCTATCATAATTGAAAGTAAAATAAAAAACGTCTAAAATAAGAAGCTCTGCATTTCAAACTGATTATGAAACTGTTTAGGATCCGGGGACATCTTCTAATGAAAGAAGAAACAAAGAATACAATCCTTATTTTAATAAGATAAAGAGGTGAAGACTGAAGAGATGGAGAAAAGATTGAAGAAGGTGAGAGTCCAACCCTTATCTCCAGTACTATCCAAGAAAATAACTTTAAAACTTTTCCAACTCGGCTAAAATAACCACCCCGTTCATATTGATGGAAGGCCCTGTAAAATATGGGCCTCGTGCGGTTGCACACATCGCTCATGCCAAAGGCCGGCCCTGGCTATGGAGACAAATATAGGCATGCATAAGTGACAAAGATATAAAAATATTCTGGAGTCTGCATATATAATATGGAGAATGATAGGAGGTCCCAAAAGGGACCTAAGATATTGAGGTCCCAAAATGATGTGTCAAGCCACATTATTTCTATGTCATTATATATATTTATATATATATTACCATATTTTGATATCAATTTGTAAAAAGATGATCTTATTAATGCGAATCTAACAGCTATCAATTATTCAATTAATTTAGCAATTTAATTACCTAATTAAAATCAAACTATAAAGTTTATTGCAAAATCTTGAAATAATAAATGTCTAAGTATAACTAAATATAGAATCCTAATTATAATAAATCAATCCTTGCAAATTAAAAGATATAAATGGTCAACGATACTTATGGAATAATATAAATCAATTCTTTCTAATTATAATTATGATTAAAATTTTGAATTCAAAAGTAAAGAAAAACTGTTTAACTCGACATTTAATTCAAAAATGAATTTCACTCAAAGTAAATGATTTTCCATAATCAGCTTCTCTTTCATTGGAATATAATTTTTGATTGAAATATCATCAATGTAGATTGAATCGAATAAGTTTATATATATTAGTTTCTTCATTATATTTCCTTTCATGTCAATATTAATTTTTATTCATACATAAATATCTCTAAACTCTAATTCCAATTATAGTACATCACAAAAGTTCTTAATTACTATAGTCCTAATTTAGTAACGCCAAAATTTAATGCTTAGTCGAGTAGTCCTTCAATGGTGTTCCTTTTGCTTTGCATGAGTTTCCATGAATGTCTTTAAATTTCTATGCATGAAATTTCAGTGTTGGACTTATGTAAGGATAATTTATTTAGTTATTTGCATGTTGATTTTTAGGTTTGGTTCATGTTTGATTTGTAAGTGTTTGAATGATTATCTTTTTCACAAAGTTTGTTCTTCCACTTGAATATCGAGTTTGAGCAATCTTAAGATCAATAAAGAATTAAAGTTGAGTTGATATGATTTTAATCTCATAATATATATGATTTTTTTTTACGAAGAAAAGAGAATGCGAAGAAAGAAGAAAATAAAATAAATCAGTTTCGAAAAAATAATAACCGTTAGATGTACGATGGATAAGATTGTCTTTTCAAATATATCATATATAAGTTATATATGTAATGACCCAAACTATGGAATGTGTATATCTTGGTCTGAACTGTGATTATTGTGAATTAATCGTACTCGTGGGTATGTTAACGACTAAATTATCGGGTAAGAATTTGATCTGAATTCCTTCGCGAGAATTGCAGAGGATTTCATTTCGAGCTCGTGGGCATTTTTTGGGAATTTTTCGGATAATTGAGCAATGTTTTATCGAGTTTTGAAGTCGGTTGGTGAATATGGATTTAATCGTGACCGTCCGATTTGGATCAAATTGAATTATAGTCGTTGATTTGAGGATGGTATGTGTACGGTATGTATACGGTATAAATATGAAACAAATTGGGAAACTTTCTATTTTTGGAAATACCCGTTGACCCACGGGTCAAAACTGACCCGTTTTGGGTCGTGAGCTTCTCGGCTTCGATGTGCCTTATTCCGGCATCTTTTGGCCGTGGTTCCTTCATGAAAGTTGTTGAGCTTGAGCTCCTCTTTCTTTTGATAAGTGGATCACTCATTTTGGTTACCAGATGAAGAAGTTATGGCTTGTTAAAGTTTGGAGAATTCTGGCTGAATTCACCGGCGACGGAGGAGACGGAGACGGCGGCGATGAGGCTTAAGGTTACGGGGGTTTTGTATCCCATGGAGAGGTGAGTCTATTACAAGTGGTTTCAGCCCTTTCCATGCTCGATGGTGGCCGATCGGAGAAATTGAATTCCTGCTAGGTTTTCGAACTTCACGGTGAGTTTTGGATCTTTTCCGGTTAAAATTGGGCTTAGCTTTGAACTACAAAGTGGTTGGAAATGTTGAGATCTTCAAACTGATTTGTTAGTCGACATTTTCTGGGTTGGTGGAAATTCCGGCGGCCGGCGGCGGCCCCACGCGCCGCCGTGAGGGACGGATTTCCGGCGAGGTGAATTTTTGGCATGTTCTATGTCGTTTCGCTCGTTTTTGCGTGATGAACGCAATGGTGAGATTTTTGAGTTGATTTGAGTGTTCTATTTTGGGACGAGAGTTGTTGGGGTGTATTTTGGGAATTTTGTTATCCTCGTCGATATTTCGAGTGATACGTCTTTTAAGAACGCGGGGTTCTTGACGTATTAGCTCCGTATATTGTGTTTCAATATATATTGATCGTATCCCTGTTATTCAGGTGATCGGGATCGAGTGTTTGGCGAGGGATATTCCGTCGGACCTCAGAGTTAGCCTCGTACTGTAAGTGGACACTTTATTTTCACTGTCGATTTGCGAGTCTTGATTATGCATTTTATGTTATGCATTTTACGAGTATGCAATTATGATTATGCATTTACGATTATACGTATATGGTTATGTATTTTTACTTGGAGGCACATGCATGATTTGTTTTACATGGATTATGGATATATGGATGCATCGATGCATGGCTTCTCGGCTGATTCCTGAAATGCTCCGGGGGGGTTATGATAAATGTTTGACCCGTGATTATATGGCTCCTACGAAGGTTATGACAAACCCCTTACCTTGGTTGAGCCGGATTGTAACTCTGAGGAGAAATGTACTCGAGTTACGGCCTCCACATTTTATACAGTATCCAGGAAGGTTATGACAACCACCTTACCTGTGATTGATGATTTTAGACTCGCATCATGATTTCATATTTATGTTGGTGGAAGACATATTATTATTTTCGTCCACTCACTCTAATGATTTTATTTGTCTTCCCCTGGGATTTTCGGTTTCTTTTACCCAGTTTGCAGTTTGAATTCCGAGGTTGCACGTCGACGGTGGAGGCGTAGAGTTCAGATCACACTTCAGTTTCTGTAGGTTCCTTGTTCGACCTACTAGATGTATATGATGTATATAGGCGTCGCTCTGAATACTTATGTTGTGTTTTCAGTTGAGTTTACTCCTGAATGTTTCTGGATTTCATATAAACCTTTTGGTTTATTATATATATATGATGTTGAGAAATCCGGATGGGGAATGGAGTCCCACGGTTTGGCTTTTGTGGAATATTCGAAGTGTGTTTCTTTGCATGTTCTAATAATAGTTCACGTATTTCAAAGTAAACTCTGGCAAAAAAAATTAATGTCATGTTCTCGAAGGGGTTTGATTTCGGTTTAGACAACTAAATCGGAGTCGGGTCCTTTTAATATAATAATATATTAAATTCTATAATGACATAGAAATGATGTGACTTGACACATAATTTTGGGGCCTAAAATCATTTTCCATATAATATAGAAACCATCAGTGAAGTGAAAGAATCCTAAAAATCTAATGCATGAGTGAATTAAAGCAACCAGCTGCAAAGAACTGCTCAACAGGAGATTTGACGGTACCGAGCAGACTCTGCCACTAGAGATCAGTGACAGAACTTTCAGTTTGAAATCAAGGTGAATTTCTGAGAAACATTTTGGTGATCCAGCAGCTTCGCAGTAGGGATAAATTCAAGAGCCAAACACCGTGACCCTAGAGAAGCCTCATACGGAAACCAAACGGATGATTCAAACATGTGCAAAGACATTGTCCATATCAGATTCTGAAAAGAAAACAAAGAGGTAATTCCGATAGAACCTATAACATGCTTTCAGTATATAACAAATATAGGGACTTCTCTGCTGAGGGTTTGCTATTCATACTCATGAGTTTAACAATTTGTCTTATGATTTGAATGACGATTACAGAGTGCTATTCTTGACCAAAGTAAAGGTGTATTTGGTTAGTTTGCATGGTCAATATGGCAAACAATTACTTTTCTGATATTGGATGACACTAGTGATAATAACATTATTGCAATGTTACTGCAGGAGGGAATGAGATGCTTCTGAATGCCTCCAACTATGGTGACGTGTACCAGTGTCAATCTGAACGGAGGCCTTGAGCTAGGCTTAGGGAAAGCCTTTATGGAAGTGATCAAGAAGAAAGGATACATGACTATTAAGGATTAGACAGGTACCGATATCCTGATTTCTTTTCAGCTCTGCTGCTACTTTTTGCCATTTTGTTTCTTGGCACTACCATGGTTGCTGTACTTGAAGGAAGTTATGATTGTCGTGTGATGGAGGAAAGTCTACTGGATCTCATGAATACTAATATGCACAAAGCATGGCTCAAGCTTGACAAAGATTGCCGGTAGGCAAACTCATATAAATCCATCTTCTGTTTCCATTATTTGGTTTCCGATTTCACTTGCATCTTCTGAATGACCAAGGGGGGTATTGGTGATTCTGTACAGGCAGGGTGTTTATGGTCCATGGATCTGAATATGATGTGATCCCCGTTGGAGATGCACTAGAGTTTGCCAAGATCATACTAACACAAGTACAGCGAGAAGAATTGGCATCAACTGTTTTGGACTTCCTGAACGCATCCTTCCACGAGGACAAAGACTAGTTCCAAATAGATACTGTAGGCCAACAGTATATAATTCTCACAATGTCATAACAGAATCCTCTATTATCAAAGGGGTTCTTTGCTGCATATCATTAGTATGTGGTGCTGCACCTGCATATCATTAGTATGTGGATCGTTCTAATTACAATCAATTTATTACACCTATTTACTCTATTCTGCATACCAAAATTTCCGGCGGCGATATAAAGTTGTTTGCCATCTTTACCAGACACCTACAATCTTCACCTCTGAAGTATCAACCGTTGAATTGCTGAACTGGCCTTGTAAAGCTTCCTAGCTTTCACTCACAGCTCTACATTGCAGCTGATCTACCCTATTGTTGGATATACAAGTGCTTGAACCTCGGCAATCATCTGAGTAAGGATCATATAGGACCACTTGTGCATTTCCTCAGCATTGTAGAAGTGATCATCTTTGCAGACACCAGCAGTGTTACAACCAGGTGGCGGCATACTAAACTGGTCCAATAACCTCATCAACATCGCCGTTATCCTCATTGCCACTATCATATACTTCAAGATATGCTTCTTCCCCTTCCTCCTGGTTTAAGAAAAATCCGAAGCAACTTAGTATTTTAATCAAATATAAAGAACCTGTTCCAATTGAGTTACCATGTAAGCAATCCAGAAATACAGAAAAAACACAAAACTTGAGAAGAGGTAAGTGAAAATCATTTTTTCCCAAGTAATCCAAAACTATTCACGTACCTCTTCACCGTCACCGGAGGAAAGAGAATCATCTGATGTTGAATCCCAGGTTCTTCCATCATCCATTGCTGTCCCATTTTCCATTTCGTCCTGAACAGCATAGAATGATAGATTATAAGTAATAATACAACACACTCACCATACTATATGTTACGAAGTAACACATATCTTACTAGTTCGGATTTCAACAACTCAATTCTCTCCTGCAAGTCTGAGAGATGATGGTTCAAACCCTGCAAGATAGTACATGCATTAGACTGAAATAGTAGGCATTGTTTATGACGATATATTAACATTGTTGTTCAGTTATAAGGTCACCTCACGTCTCTGTAGTTCAATTGACCGAGCCAATGCCAGTCTTCTTGTCAACAAATTCCTAGGCCTCAACGGAAGAGGGCATTGATAGTTCTTCCCACGATACACAATAATTGCATACCCTTTCGTAGTTTTATCTAGAGATACCAGCAGACCCCCACTCTCTGCTTCCAAAGAGATTGCGGTATGCTTGACTTGCTGAAATTTTTTTCCTCTCACTATTATCTTCACCAATTCTCTATGCTTCCAGTGCAAGTGCATATTCTCTATTGTACCAGAGTAAACATCTCGCCTCCCTGAAACAGATATCAGTCAGCATTCAACTCTCTTAGAAATTCATGAAAATTTAAGTGCAGTTGTTGAAGTAATCCTTACCTAAAAGTAGGAAGGGTTTCATACTGAGACCAATCTTACGAAACAAAAATCTGTCCTCATCTGTTAGAATTTCCAAATCATCAGGCAGATCTGCTGGAATCAAATTTTCCTGCACTTTTGCTAAAGCCTTCTCAGCCTTTCTGAACTTCCCTTTTGCCTAGGACCATCCATGGTTAAAAATATGTCACAATTTACAAATTTCCTACAGAACATATCTGGACACATTGAACATTTGACTTACAAGAGCCAATTTCTTCTCAAGGTGCCTAACAAGAGATGCACGTTTAGCCAAAGTTGAATCTCTTGTCATCTTATCGATATCTTGAACCGTCAGCTGGTTTCTCCAACGAGCGGTTGCTGCCAAGGTCTCAGCAAGGGTTCCAGCAACCAATTGGCCATCAGAAGCTTCGGATCTTGATTCAATGTAGCCAGAGGTCATTTGACGTACCCGTTCCTCCTCATCTTGTAGGAGATTTCTTATTTCTCTCCTCTCTTTCAGTACTCCAGTAACCACAGGTGGCACGAAGTTATTTCCCCGGTAAAAGACAATAAAATCTTTGTTTCTAGAGAGAAGTGTACCCCCTGTCAATCTCTGCATAAATGCAATGGTCATTAGCAATGCAAGGATCAACAAATTGGGTCTATAAATCGGGGCCTCATAGGATTAGAACTTCTATAATAAGAAGATAAGTCGACAGTCTCCAAATGTTAGGAAAAAAAAAATAAATGTAACTATTCCCAATATGTGTGCTTGTGGATTTACATAAATATTCCTTATTCAAGTAGCATTCACAAGGTTTCACCTTGAGTTCTTCAGCCATTCTTTCATTACTTGTGTTCTGTACTCC
This sequence comes from Geum urbanum, assembly GCA_946800695.1. NCBI lineage: Eukaryota > Viridiplantae > Streptophyta > Magnoliopsida > Rosales > Rosaceae > Geum > Geum urbanum. The sequence goes on from OX326997.1 coordinate 10,099,711, forward strand.
ACGTTTGATGGCTATCTTTGCAAAAGCACATTTCTCCCACAGCTTCACCATAGCCTTAGCCAGACCTTGCAGTTCTTTACTCCTTCCTGCAGCATTTAATTGTACGCAAAATATTTAGAGAAAAGTATTTGGTTAATGAATATTAAAACACATCAATAGGTCTTCCATACCAAGAGCAAAATGTGGAGGCGCAGCTCTAGCAAGCTTACGGAATTTGGTCATGTCCTTGTCCCTCAAACCATGTTTCATTCCATAAGGAAGAAGTCTGAAGGGAGTTTTATATCCAGGAACCACTGGAGGAAGCAAATCAGCATCCACAGGCAATGGCTCACGGCCTATCCAATCCTTAAACCGTGGACCCAACTCATCTAATATAAGGTTTAAATCACTCAACTCCAAGAGTTCTTTTTCAGATAATTCCTTTAAATACTTTGGAGAATTGGGACTCAGAAGTTCTGCAGTTCTATCCGCATTCTTCACTCTTATATTGTGTGTGCCATCACTTGTGACGTTATCCTCTGAATCTTGCAACACAGGTGGAGCAGTCTGGCTCTGTTTGGTAAATGATTTTACACACGGAAGATTATACAATATTCCCCTGTATAACACTACTGAACTGCCTGACCTCCATATAACCAAACCTCCAGTTTTACTCTGCATATAAACAAAAGATAACCCTAAATAAGTTGCTATAGAAGTCAACTCTAGCACAAAACTTACAAACAGTATATATGCAACTTGTATCAACATCCTTATTGCATCTTAGAATTCAAAATTTTCAAATAATGCAAATCAGCTCAGATTAACTTAATAATCAAGGTTACGATAAGCTAGTGACACTAACCTCTAAAATACCGTGAGTTCTTCTCATGTTAAGTGACAGAGGCTCTTCAAACTTCAACTTGATCACCTCATCCACCTTCCACTTCTCATGTATAGCATCCACCAAAGCCTGTGTGATACCTGCAGCTCCGACTTTAGTCCTCTCCACCATCCTCAAAGAAATATTCCTCAGCCTCTTCAACTCGTGCTCCGGAATCGACGCTTCTGTTACTCCACTTCTTTCCAGTCCTATCTCCTTCCCCATCCAACTGGCCTTCTCTCTCCCAAGGCAACCTTCCAGAAGCTCGAAAATCAATACCAGAAGACACTAAATTCTCCACATTTTCATCATTCTTCCTATTCCCAGATACAGTTTCGTCCACAGCAACCCTAACTAAGCTTTTCGAAATCACTTTCTCATCCTTCCTCAAAACCCCAACCGAAATTCCACCAGCTTCTCTATCCATTTTGAAATTCCTATCAGATTTTATTTCAAAGCTTCTCGAGTTTATCTTCTTTTCATCTTTCGAAGCCCCAACTGAAACTGAACCAATATCTCTATCTAATTCACCATTTCCACTAAACACTTGCTCAACTCTTTTCGAAACCACCCTCTCCTTCTCTTTTGAAAACCCAACTGGAATTCTGTCAATATCTCTCTCTAATTCACTTTTATCACCAAACTTTTGCTCAAAGTTTTCAGCTTTTGTGGAATTTCCATCAAATTCTCGCTCAAAGTTTTGAACTTTATATATTTCAGGCTCGGAATCAACCAGGGTCTTAATGGGTTTGCTTCCTTGATCCCAAGGAGCATTAACTACTCTATTTGGTAATGAAAAGCTTACTTCTTTATTCACTGGTTTAGACACTCTAACCTCTAATGGAAGCATTTCTTCTTCATCTTCTTCATCATTATCATCATCTTCTTCTTCGAGTTCCTGCTGCTTCTGCCATGGGAGCTTTTCTCTTGGAGAATCGACTTTCATGGACCATTTGTTCTGAATTTGCTGGAAGAAGCTTGGCCTGGGCTTCCTCTTCTTCTTTGTGAGCTCGACAGCTACTCTAAATCTCTGAGTTTCAATTTCGACAGTCTTGCACGAAACTCTGAACTTATGAGCTCTGCATGGTCTGTGATTCTGAGGCTGTAGAAGAACAAAGTGAAGAGAGTGAGGAGCATTGAAGCTGCGACAAGGGGAAGTAGCAGCAGATGGGTTCACTGAAGATAAAGACAGCAGAGCCATATAGTTGTGAAGTTGAAAACAGTAGGGCTTATATAAATATATACAAGAGGAAACGAATTTGGGTTTGAGAATTGAGACAATGATAAGTTTCAAGCACAAAGACAAGGGCCCAAAATGAAACCTATTTGGACTCTTAGCTTTTACTAAACAACAACTTGGATCCAATTTTCAATTTTGAAAAATTCTTAACCGAGCAGCACCTGCCTACCTCTAGGTCGACAAACTTGGCTTGCAGATCCATCCTTTAGCGGATGAAGTAGAAGTTGCCCCAACTAATCATGCCAAAGATGAACTTTGATTGCAAATCGGTCCAAGCAGATAACAAACCTGAAGCAGCAGCCACACGAAACTAAGTTAACTACAACACTAAAACAGGAAGAGGATGAAATCGATCAGAAACCCTAATTAATGCTAATTATTCAAAGCACATAAATATTATTTCTTCGACAAAGGCAGTAATTAATACAAGTCACCAATCAAAACCGGCCGGGTGCATTAATTTTTATGTGACTGATTAGTGGAGTAGCCTTCAGCTGTCAAAATATATATTTTTTTCAGCAAAATAAAAAAAACACAAATAAACTATTCACATCGAAGTTCTACCTAGCTATAAAGAAATATGAGCCTCATATTGCATACTAAATATATAAACACCATTATATTTTGACCGAAGTCAATAAACAAATTAAGATGATAAAAAATTAAACAATATACTATTTATTTATCAAATATAACACAATATTTTTGTTTCTCTTAATAAGTTTAAGAATAATTCGATTGGTTAACAATACAAAACAAATGATATTTTTTTCTTGAAAGTTTTAGCAGTATCAAAATGAGATTTATTATGTTAAATCACTAGTATTTAAGTAAAATTAATTACATAATTAATAAATATAAAAAAGTTGACGAGTGTCAATTTGACACCCCTCACTATATATTGGCTACGCTTATGTGATATGACTGATATTTGCTTAAAATGCTTCATGAGAGCATCTCCAACAACTTCACTTTAAACATATTCATTTTATTCAAAAATAGACCTCAAAGCTAATTTGGCTAATCGGATCTGATAATTTGCTCCAACAGTATTATATAAAATTTAGCTATACTTCAACGAATGCTTAATTTTGATTGGTCAACTTTTAATAAATTATTAAATATATGTAATTATTAATTATATATGCAACATAAAAGGAAACCATTGATGATATTTATGCTTATTCTCATCACCTATATTTTCACTTTTCAGTATAAGAATGGGGAATAAAAACATGAAATTTTAGGATTCTCTATTATGAGAAAGAATATAAGGAATCTACTGGAGCTAATATTTGATAAAAAAATCTTAAATTATTGGTAAAACTTACATTGAAAGGATCTGTTGGAGTTGCTCTAAGTTACTAGAAACTGGTACACACTTGATGCATGTGTATTTATTTATTTTTTGAAGTTATCTGTAATTATTAGAATTATAATTAAACTATTTTTTTTTAAACTGCTTTGTTAGTTTCTATATTTGTGCTCACATGCCTACAATATCTGAACTTTCTTTCCGAGTGATTTTTCTCTCTCTCATATTGGATATGTTTCGCCTTCTTAAAATTAAATTAACAATTTATTCTAAATAATCAACCAAACAAAATCAGGACATTTAATGGAGTTAATAATGTTTGACGTTAATTACGTGGTGACTGTACTAAGCTCATCTCTCTTAGTATATATAGATTTCAATCGATGGATTGGTTCAAAAGTCACTGGACTCATCGATTGAAGTGAGTATTTGTTTCAATTCAAGGCCTTGATTGATCGAGGATGCATGTATAAAATGGTGACCAAATTTTGTTTGGTAGGTTCATTTTGAGGCTGGGGCGATTTATACTATCAGCCAAAAGAATGGACCACCATATATGAGAAACATTTCACTTCTTTGGCCAACTTGAATTGTATTATGTAGTCAAATAATGTACCTCTAAAGAAATGTTTAGAGCTTATGCTTGCCATAGTGTGTGACTATTCAACAGGTGATGTTATTTGCCTTTAAACTATGTTTTAAATTGACAATACACATATACATGGCATGACATGAACATTAATTATTTCCTTTTTACATAAATTAGACAGCTAGCCTGAGGAAAATTAGAGTTGTAGATCGAGTTGCTTTGATGTAGTGGTTCTTAACTTCTTATATTATTTATATAGGGAGAGGAAGAGGAGCCCTCTTAATTTGTTCTTTTATGCTTGATGATTGATGGGACTTTAATTATACTGTTTATAGTGCATGTGCACAAAGCTGAGGGGGAGCATGTCATCATCATGTGACTTGGGAATTCTCTCATATAATTAATTCAATGAGATGCTTTAATGTGTTTTTACTTTCAAAAGATCTGAATGATTCACAAAGTGTGAATGTCTGGATCTTGTCTAGTAATATCAAAGAAGTCACAATGGAACACATAAAAAGTTGATGGAGGCCCTTTCTATGTCTCCTAGTTGCCTGCAAGCTACATTTCATTCGGACAAATCTACTCGATCGACCTACAGCTTATTAAAGTTCAAATTGTATATATATTTTACTAGACATAATTCATGATTAATATGGCCGGATAATAGCATACAAGCGTGCATTGGACATGCACTTGTCAACATCTCAACAACTCAACTTTATTCGAGTCTAGATGAACAGCTTCTCATGTCAAAGCTAGCTATATATGAGTCTTTTTCTGTTAAGCACAATTCAATAATTCGATCTTCGGTTATTCTGATATCGTAAATGATTAATTGTGGATAAATTAAAGCTAGGTTTCTAGATTAATCCATAGACTAAAAGGGCATGTAATTAGATGAGATAAGGTGTACATTCACATTGTGAAAGAGATGTTAACCAAACGCACATGAATCAATGCATGATTCTTTGATAGCTAGCCAATGACTTTTTCTTAAGATTGGTTAATTACTTGGACCAAAAAGGAAACTAGTGCCATTTTTTTCCTCTCTACTATACTTTGTCATCTATGAGAACGTGCAAATCTTAAAGGGGAAAAGGACGGTGTCCCTATTTCCGAAAACGGTACGTTCTATCTTGACCATATCTCACTCCTCTCGAGTGCTAAGCGATCGAGCTAGCGCTTTTCTACGTACTGCTTATGCAAGTGCTTTCTTTCCTAATTAATTCTCCCTGTCTGGAAAATGGAACAGTAAGAGAAACACATTCATTAGATTAAGCAGGAAGTAAGGAACTGGTTTACCATGAAAGCTGATCCATACTGTACGTATTATTTTAGCTATATATATATGTAGGCTAGGTTGGCTGCTGCTTAATATTCTGCTAGCTTATTCGATCGATCTGCTTGATTAGCTAGCTTCTGCTCAAGTATTCTGAGTGCTTTCATTGTCTCACTCATCGCCTGCAGGCTGTAATTATAAGCTTGTTGGGGACATTCTTTGCGCTTTATTCACAAAATCCAGCGCCATGTCTTGTGCAAATTAACCCTAATTAGCTGCTTTGTAGCGTCAATAACTAATCAGCAAGCTAGCTAGATCCTAAAAACTGATCGGTTGATCGATGCTATTTCATTTCCCTTAATTGCTGTTGTACAAAACCAGAAAAATTAATTAAGTAACCATGCACTGGTTTACATTATTGGAAGAGCTACTGAACGTGAGAGGCTAGAGCCGCGATGATTGATGTGGTATATATAACTACTAGAGTGGTCCTGATCGCTTCGATCGATTCGGTAGTGCGCCCGTAGAGGGTTGAAATATAAGAGCTAGCATACATATATATATATATATATATATATATATGCATCATATTGATATGCTATTATATATGCACTGTCTACTCTATGGAAATTTAGCTAGTGAAGAAATAACCAAACTTTTTCATTTGTGTCATTGTGTGCTAATTAACCATTCACAACTTCTTGTCATTTCATACTTATTGTATATTTAAAAAATGTATATTCTGTAATTAAGTTGAATTTTGTAATTGAATAGGTTTCCTTCTATCATTGTAAGTATGCGTGTATATATGCCAAATTCAAGATTGATCAATATATCAGAAAATTCTCCAAGTATTATGTTCTATTTGACTTGGCATCAAAGCCTTGTAGATCCTGAAAATCTGACCTAACCTGAATTCCGCTGCCTAACCTGAATTAGGACTCCTGTCCCAGAATCTTGTTCTTCTGAGTTTTTTTATATTTGAAATCTGACCCTATTTGTCATAGATCTTGCAATCTTTGATCAACCTGAAGTTACTCGTGAACAATTGATGGATCTTCAGATTGGGAACACAGGATGTGGAGTACAACTGGATGACACCAATTACCAATTGTGGAGAAGATTGATGAAGATGCATCTTGGTGGTGTTGGAAAGTGGCCATATGTGAAGGAGACTCTACCACGACCATAGGCTACAGGTAAAGAACAAACTCTGTGGGATACTATGAATTCTAATACAATGATAACTCTCCTAAAATCCATGAAAAAACCAATTATGATGTTGTTCTCTGGTTACTCATCTTCAAATGCCATCTGAGATGCTGTTGCAACCACATATTATGATGGGAATGGTTTTGCCAGAATACATGAGTTGACTTGCCAAGCCTTTGCGACTATCCAGAATGGTCAATCTCTTATAAATTATTACACAAACCTGAAAGCTATCTAGCAAGAACTAGATATGGGGAGACTATTTCACTTGGATTGCATGTACAGCGGGGGAAAAGCGCCATCACTACCAGTTGCCCTGACATTGAAAATTCTGATAGAGTGAATGAAATTTGGCTATGGCATCAAAGATTAGGTCATCCATATTTTGGAGTCATGAAGAAATCTATGCCATTGTTGTTTTTAGGAATAAAGGAGTCAACTCTCCATTGTGAAATTTGTGTTTTTGCTAAGAGCCATAAGTCTAATTATTTTCCTAGTTTGTCTTCTAGTTTCGCACCGTTTAAGTTGAGTCAGTCTGATATATGGGGGCCTTCCAAGAACTCAACATTGTCTGGAATAAAATACTTTGTTTTCTTTATTGATGAATTTACAAGATTAACATGGGTTGTGTTGCTAAAAAGGAAGGATGCTGTGTTTTCTGCCTTCACTGCTTTTCATAGTCTTATCCAAACTTAGTATGATGCTTGCGTGAAAATATTTCGATCTGACAATGGAGGAGAGTTTGTCAACCATTCTTTCAAAGACTATTTTCAACAACATGAAATTATGCATCAGACTACTTGTCCTCAGACACCGAAGCAGAATGAAGTTTCTGAAAGGAAAAATCATTATCTCTTAGACATGGAAAAAACTCTTTTACTTAGTGTCAATATGCCCAAATATCTATGGGGAGAAGCTGTGTTGTATGCCTCCCACCTCATCAACTGCCCACCATCTACAGCTTTTCATAATCAGATTCCTTTTGAGGTATTATCTCATTTTGTTGCCATTTCATCTCTCAACAAACTTCCTGCTCAGGTATTTGGTTGTATGACATATGTTCATCTTCATAAGAATCAGAGGTCTAAGTTGGAGGCTCGTGCTCTAAAGTGTGTTTTTATTGGCTATAGCACCCATCAGAAATATTATAAGTGTTACCATCCTCATTCTCAAAGGTTTTATGTCATTGTGGATGTTTCTTTTAGTGAAAACTTGTATTATTTCTCTCCTACAGCATCTTAGAGTGATGAGGAGAAGAATGTGTTTTATGAAGACCAATTTGGGGAACCAGAAGATTGTATTTCAGTTAACAGTGTTCCAGCCGGAAGAATTTTTTGATCCGTCGAGGAATACCCTCGACCCATCGAAAATGGTTCACCAAACAGGGCAAAAGGTAGCTTTCGACAGGTCGAGGAGGTTGTTCGGCCCTTCGAGGCAGACACTTGACCCTTCGAGGCAGAAACTCGACCCGTCAAAAATTGTTCCCTAAATCGAGCAGAGTGTGATTTTCGACCCGTTGAGGAAGAAACTCGACCCATTGAAAATGGTTCCCTAGATCAAGCAGAGTGGTTTTCGACCCATCAAGGATATTCCTCAACCCGTCGAAAATTCCCAGACAGGTGTGACTATTCCGAAATCTGAATGTGTTCAACATGTCGACCTAGTGTCTGACACGTCGAAATGAGGAGAACTAGCCAGTAATCAGCCACCAGTTGTTGAAGATGTACATGCAAGTCTAGTCTCTCCCTCTCCAACAACGATCTCTCCTGACCTGTCATCACCTGAGGTATGTAGTAGTATTCCTTTGTCAAGTTCTGGTGTTCCTAAAAGGGTCTTACCTGCTAGTCAACCAGTGGTTAACCTTCAAAAAGATATGAACCTCTCTTATCAGCTAAAGCCACGTATCCTGTACCTAATTATGTGTCAACCCATAGATTGTCTAAAACCTATGAAGCCTTTGTGAATCAATTATCTGCTGTATTTCTTCATAGTAAAGTGCAGGATGCAATTAAGGAGGATAAGTGGGCCAAAGTAATGGAAGTTGAGATGGATGCTCTAAATAAGAATGGTACTTAGGACTTGATACCATTGCCACCTAGAAAAAAGATTGTTGGGTGTAAATGAGTGTATGCTGTGAAGCATAATGCAGATGGATCAGTTGACAGATATAAGACAAGGTTGGTTGCAAATGGATACACCCAGAAGTATGGAGTGGATTATGACGAGACATTTGCACCAGTAGCAAAGATCAATACTATTCGAGTCCTCATGTCTTTGGCAACTAATTTGAACTGGCCCTTGCAATAGTTTGATGTGAAAAATGTATTTTTCATGGAGATTTAAATGAAGAAATTTACATGGATCTTCCTCCAAGATAAGGTACTTCTACTAGTGAGAATGTGGTGTGCATATTAAAGAAGTCCTTATACAGATTGAAACAATCTCCAAGAGTTTGGTTTGTAAGATTCATAACTTTCATAAAGAAGATTAGGTATAGGCAGAGTAATTCAGATCACGCTCTGTTCCTGAAGCATCGACAAGGAAAATTGGCAGCTTTAATTATTTATGTAGATGACATGGTCATGACAGGTGATGACTTTTGGTGAGATCAAGAGATTACAAGCTTAGTTGTGTTTTGAATTTGAGATGAAGGATCTTGGGAACTTGAAGTATTTCTTGGGTATTGAGGTACCTTAGAATAAGGACTGCATTATGTTGAGTCAGAGAAAATATGTTCTAGATATGTTGGCTGAAACTGGTAAGCTTGACTATAAACCAGTTAATACACCCATTGAGCAGAATCATCGACTTCCAGAATATCCTAATCAAGTTTGTACAGACAAGTCCCAGTACCAGAGATTAGTTGGAATATTAATTTACTTTTCACACTCTAGACCTGATATGGCTCATGCTGTTAGTATGGTGAGACAATATATGCACAATCTTAGTGAAGATCATATGAATGTTGTGATAAGAATTTTGAGGTACTTGAAATCTGCTCATGGTAAAGGTCTTGTGTTTCATAAATATGGAGAATTATAGACTAGTGGGTACACTGATGCAGACTGGGCAGAGAACATTACTGACAGACGTTCCACTTCTGGCTACTTTACATTTGTTGATTGAAATTTAGTTACTTGGAGGAGTAAGAATCAAAATGTGGTACCCCATTTTAGTGCAGAGGCAAAGTACAGATGTATGGCTCAAGGGGTTTGTGAATTATGGTTAAAGTATTTGCTTGCTGACTTAGATTTCAAGCAGGGATGACTCATGCCTATTTATTGTGACAACATTGCTGCAGTTGAAATCGCACATAATCATGTTCAGCATGATCGGACAAAGCATGTAGATATTGATAGACACTACATTAAGAAGACGGTAGATGCTCATATTATCTCATTCCTATTTGTTCATTCAGAGGAGCAATTGGCTGACATCCTTACCAAATCTGTTTCATCCAAAGCTTTTAATGACTCACTTGACAAGTTGAGCTTTTAAGACTTGTATGCTCCAATTTGAGGAGAAGTGTTAGAGTGAGTCACGCTCTTTGTATATTTAGAAAGTGCATACTTTGTAATTAAGTAGGATTAAACTACCACATTTTGACCCATTGCCGGCGATTTTTAAATCGCCGGCAATGTTTTTTAACATTACCGGCGATTTTTGCCCGAAAAATCGCCGGTAATGTCTTCTTTTTTTTTAACATTACCGGCGACTTAAATGTAAGTCGCCGGCAATGTCCTGTTGGTAATGCAAAAAAAAAAAAAAGACATTACCGGCGACATAAATTTCCATCGCCGGTAATGTTAAAAAAAAAAAAACATTGCCGGCGACATAATGTATGTCGCCGGCAATGTCTTTTTTTTTTTTGCATTACCAACGGGACATTGTCGGCGACTTAAATGTAAGTCTATTTAAGTCGCCGGTGATGTTAAAAAAAAAAGACATTACCGGCGATTTTTTCGGCAAAAATCGCCGGTAATGTTAAAAAATATTGCCGGCGATTTTTAGGTCAAAATGTGGTAGTATTATATATTCTATAATTGATTAGGTTTCATTTTAAGACTATAAATATACGTGTATATATATCCAATTTAAAATTGACCAATATATCAAAATATTCCTCAAATATTATGTTCTATTTGATTTCATGCATGTTTGAATGGTTTCTGATTCAACTTCTATAATACACATACGATGGTTGCTGGCCGGCATGGCCAGCTTCGTCTCATGTCGACGAACATTCATGACAAATATTGCTCAACGAGTAGTATATTCTTGACAAGAATCTAACATATATACTATATAGTACAGCGAACATGGTTGCTGGCATGGCCACACCCAACTCCATGTCCAGAGTACGTTCATGACAAGCTTGATAATTAAGTAGAAAACTGCCGAATTCGAACTTGATCACTGCATGTGGAGTTCAATCTAAATGCGTATAGGTGAAATTAATGAGAGTAAATATTTAACATATCATACATCAATTTACATTTTTAAAAATTGTCCTCAAAGTTGTCAAAGTTATATATGTTCTCAATTTACATACTAAATTGTTTTGTTAAATTGTCTTCAATTTACATACTAAAATTTTACGAGATTAAGAAAGAAAAATATGTATTACCGTACTAGAGAATGCGACTTTTGCATATGCTAAATTGCTAATATATATGTTCACCAGACTTTTGCATATATGTGTACAAGAGAGCCGGGCCGGCCCTGAGATTTCAGGGGCTCTAAACGAAGAAAAAATGGGCGCTTGCATGTTAACGTACTATTTCGTAACAACGATCTTTTGTGTATATGAACAATTTTAGGTAATTAAAAAATTGAGATGATCGATAAAACTCATAATAAAATACTAAAATAATTTTACAATTTTAGTTTTCAAAAAATCGATTTATATCAATTACTAATTAACATAGGGAGAAAAAATGACTAATATAGAGTGAAATTACAAGAGATGAAAGAAATTTGATAATTTAGCTATTTGAATCATCACTAATAGATTATGGGTGCTTAATTAACTAATTTTTGAACTTTGGGTAGAAAGAAGGTTATTCTTCCTGTAGTTCTCTAGCTAGCAAACCAAATGGGGTTTACTAATTGATAAATTAAGTTTCTAGGTTAATTCTATGTTTTAAAAACAGTTGAACGAAAATTTGAAATTTTTTATTTTTTAAACAATCGTTAATTAAGTTAAAATAAAGTAGACTCTCTCTTATAAGTTTATCCTTTAAATTAGCAAATACTTTCTTACTTAATTATTTATTTAATGAAGATTTTGATTAAATACACATATATACCTTATAAAATCTTGGGGTCTAACAATTTGGGGATCTAGGCCCAGGCCTATAAGACATTAAGACCTATAGCCACGGCCGGCCGGCCTTGAAGAGAGCCTGAGCCAGAGCCAGAGCCAGGAGGACTACTACAATTGATCTAGGATTCATGCAGACATGCAGGTAAAATTATATATAGAATTGATATAAACAATTTAACAATTTTGATTTCAAATTAAACCAATACGCTACTAGCTAGATATATAGCTACCTAGCTTAATCTACGTAATTCTAAATGAACAAATTGATAAGATCATAAGATCTTCTAGCTCTACCAATACAGATTACATTTATTCGTTGATATTAAAAATCTTTTGTCCTGGTGAAAGTATTCTCTTGGGATCAAATAGTTCTTTCCTCTTCTGGAAAGTTCCCCATTTCGATCCAAAATGGCTCATCCAACCTTGCTGTGTTTTGTAGTCTGGAAGATACTGCTTAACATCAATACCAGCTCTATCACAGAAATCTAATATCTCTTTGTTTTGCTCATCAAATCCTTCCCATTCATCGAACCCGCTTGCATGTAGAAACCCTACAGTATAGAACACATCTTCTTCTGGTACAACCGCAGACATCCTCTCATCCCATCTGCAGTGCATAATAGTTCATTATCAATTATTTTTATTCGTAATTTTTTTTGTTTTGTTTTTTTATTATTGGTCATAAAAGCAATTAATCTTACTTGCTCTTATTCATTGGGTAAACGAGGACAGGTCCTGTGGTAATATTGTTCTTGAGAACAATGTCCTTGAACACACCTAGATCAAAATCCGAGATGCGGCTCTTTGGAATGAACATATTAAGCCATGGATGAGGAACATCCCAGAGCCCTTGTGACTGAAGCTTTAGCTCTCCCGTTCGAACTCGGTTAAGAAATTCGACATAGGAGACATCATTTTCAAACATAAATCCCGGAAGATAGCTCAACCCTTTCAAAATATTTTGAAGTTCCTGATGGAAATAACAAAAATGTATTATTAGCCTTTAGTACGTGTTAAAAGAGTTAAAATTTGACAAAATTAGTACGAGGTATATATAATCTATGTACGTTTACCTTATTGACGGCCGATTCGGTGTGATGGTCATAATATTTGGCAACTTCTAGACAGTATATGATGCCATATTTAGTTACTTGGGAGATAATTCTTTCGTGAGTGGCTTGTGGAAAAAATGAGGAAGCTCGCCAATTATCCGGGGGACCCTGGTTAATTAGAAGGGAGCCTTCCAAATAATCAAGGGCTTTGCCTTCTTGTCTCCCTTTGATTGAGATTAATCGTTCTTGGTCTTTGGAGAACGCAGAGAAGTCACTGTAAAGCATTCGCACCCACTTGACCTACACAAATCAAAATATATTCACCAAATTTAGTGGATAGGGACACATATATAATAAAACTTTAATCTATAGTTTGTTAATGATGTTGTTTTTATGTTAGGACAAGCACCCTTAAGTTTCAAGGACCAAATTATGAAGGGGGTCGTTCATGGGGTCCGACCCAAGAATTCAAAAGAAGAAAAGTCCGGAACAAATAAAAATGGTCCTTCTGTGATGGCTATGAAATACTTTCACGTTTAAGTGGCATGGATATAGCAAACAGAATTTTTTTTTTTGTTTGAAGAGGAGTTGGTTTTAAATTGGGGTGTGGATTTGAAGTTTGAACATACCAAACTTTTGTCAAGGTCTTAGTTTGCTTAATATAATCGATCAGAAAGACCAAGGTCCAAGTCAATTTATATATGCCTGCGCGGAGTATATATTAAACCCTATAAATATATGCGTACCATTTTTGGTGCTGGTTCTAGGGCTATTCTGGCTCTGGATATGATCCCAAATTGTCCCAAACCTCCAAGGACAGCGTAGAAAAGCTCCGCGTTGTTGTTTGGGGAGCAAGTCACAAAATCCCCTTCTCCTGTGAAGATCGAACACAAAACCCTAATTAGTTACCAAGTATAAAGAAACGACGTACAGATCTCGAAAACAAAAGACTTTCTTTAAACCAAAGTTCCAAACTTTTTAGTGAAGATTTTATACACGCCCTTGACCAAGTAGTTAAGTAGTGTGATTATGATGAAGAGAAAGGGGGTGCTAATAATCAATAATCCTCCTAACCCGTGGGCTCCAGGGGAAACCAAAGCTTGGAAATTAAACAACTTGTTTTATTTATGTTTGGCAACAACTATTTTGTATCTCTAGCTAGTTCTCTGCTAAACAATGTTGTCATCGATCACACTGATCCCCAAATCAGACAAATATTATTTCTAAGAATTATTACGCACAATAATTTGTTACTACTCGAATGTGAACTGAGAGGTAGCTAGCTCGATCAAGCTGGATCATATATACGTACCAGTGACAACATCCATTTCGTAGACATTGCTGATCTGAGGACCGAACCGAAACGCCTGTCCGCCTATTCCGGCGTTCGACAGCGTCCCTCCGACGGTCAAGTACAAGTAGTCGGTCCACGCCACCGGCGACAGTCCGTGTTCTAGTGTCGCATGCAGAACATCCACCCAGAGCTGCTCGCCACCAACATCGGCGTAGTAAAACGCCACCACGTCGTCGTCGTTGTTAGTGTTCTTGGAAAAGACTTGGATTCCCGAGCCGTGTTTGCGTCGGTGGTTACGCAACGAGGACATTTCCACGACGACACCGTTGCGAGCCATGGCCTGTCCACGTGTCGAGTGGCCCTGGCCTTTGGCGGCCACGCCGAACGGGACGGAGACATTGTTGGCGAACTTGATGAGGGATGTAATGTCGGTTATGGATGTTGGATAGAGAACGGCCGCAGGATATTCGGAGTGGATATGGCCGTAATCTGTGGAAGCTAATCGAATGGCTTCGGGATCGTCACGGAGTTTGTATCCTACGGCGGAGGAGGTGAGGAAGCTTATGATGGAAAGAGCCATGAGGTATGTTTGGATCAATATAATTGAGTTTTCAGCCATTGAGAGAGAGAGAGAGAGAGAGAGAGAGACTTGTGGAGAAGATGGAAGAAATTGAGGGTAGGTAAGGTGTGTTGGAGATATAAGAGTTGTGGAAGAGGGGGGTATATATAGTGGTATAGGGAAATGAAGCTGCACGAGGACGAGGGTGAAAATCTTTGGAGTGGCAGGGGAATGAAATCTTTGGCGTTTGCAACTGTTGTGTAATAGTGTCAGTAATGTGTGTGAACGACGTCGTAAGAGAACGAGCTAGGGTGAAAATCTTTCGAGTGGCAGGGAATGAAATCTTTGGCGTTTGAAAATGTGTGTGGCGAACGACGTCGTAAGCCGCGCTCGACACTTATTGGTTCTCAAAGATACGCAAAGGACGAGACTTGGATTCCATCATTTATTCATTTCCAATTTCTAATTTCTAATTTCTTTCTTTTTCTTTGTGATGCCAACGTCATGAATAACTCGTACAATCTTTGCAAAACTTGTCATGCGTTTTTCAAAGTGTATGTATCACAAAGCATGCATGCATGTGATTTTCTTTTCTTAAACAAGAAAACACCACAACATGTGATCGATCATCACTAAGATATATATTGAGCAAACTACAAAATTGTTACCATGATTAACTCTATCAATATAGTGTTCGAGTCATTCTTTATTTGGACACATTCAACTTATTTGCACGTTACGGTGAGAATAACATGGCCGTGCACAAGGATAGATCAAGAAGATTAACTAGTTTGATTTGTGGAGCTTAAATTGACTTGGGTCGTTGAATGATGATCCTCTAGGTCAAGACACGTCAAGTTTGGTCAATGTGCAATATTTGTGACTTTGTGTCTTAATTGTATTGCCTTTGTTTATTAAGTTTTTTTACGGATGGATGGAGGGTGTGTGCATGGTCGAAATCTGGTAATCATGAAAAGGATCTTGCAGATACGTTTGGATTTTGAGATTCGAGGAATGAACTTTGTAAAACAAAAGAAATATGAGAGACATATGGGGGAGATTGTTCTCGATCAAAGATTTGTTGTGTGTATCTAGAACTACAAGTCATGGGTTAAAGTCATTGGGGATATAATTACAAGCTCATGGTTTTCCATATGTCAATTCGAATTTCCCATTTTGTTATGTTACGTAAGTACATGTTCTTAGTAAAACAGAGAACAAAATGGAAAGCAAATCTCAAAACGATTCTATGAAGGTAGGTTCAGTTTTGCCAACCATGCATGCATATTCATTAAGGTCAAAAAGTACATACTTATAATCGCTCAATTGCTCAAGCTCACCCAGGATTTGTTTCACATTCTTAGCTAGTGCATGCCAGGGTCTACAAAACTCTGCGCCACAAGATGTATATGCAAGCGAATACCTTCTAATTTGATACATTTCATTGATCTATTTTCATGTATAAGAACACAATGAATAAGCATGCAGATTGAATCACTTGCGTAAATTGAAAATAATTTGGTCTCACTGTGCAATCCAGTTACAATTAAATTGGCCAATTTAAGGAGTTCATAGTTGATCTCCGAAAATAAAATTTATATTTATGTTAAATTCTTTTGTAATAAAAATATTAGATGATTGAATCGAATTGCATCAAAGAAACTAATTATCAAATTGTAATAAAAATATTAGATGATCACACTACCACATTTTAACCCATTGCCGACGATTTTTAAATCGCCGGCAATGTTTTTTATCATTATCGGCGATTTTTCTCCCAAAAATTGCCGACAATGTCTTTTTTTTTTTTTTAACATTACTGGCGACTTAAATGTAAGTCGCCGGCAATGTTCCGCCGGTAATTAAAAAAAAAAAAAAAAGACATTGTCGGCGACTTAAATGTAAGTCGCCGGTAATGTTAAAAAAAAAAGAAGACATTACCGGCGACTTACATTGTAAGTCGCCGGCAATGTCTTTTTTTTTTTTTAATTACCGGCGGAACATTGCTGGCGATTTGCCGGAAAAATCGTCGGCAATGATTAAAAAAAAAAAAGACATTACCGGCGATTTTTGGAGAAAAAATCGCCGATAATGATAAAAAATATTGCCGACAATTTTTATGTGACAGTGTGAATGAATTGCATCAAAGAAACTAATTATCAATTACAACAATAATGATTCGATCAGGTCATGTCTCAATCGAAATTGCACATTTCGGCTTAAGATAAATAAAAACAAAAAACAGCACCACCGTACATGCATTATCAACAGTTAAGCGAGTTTGAAGCCTGTGGTCGAGACGAGGTTCATAATTTATAATATACGAACATTATATCAGCGTCTAGTCTACTAATTAAACAACTTTAGAGTGTTTTGCATGCATTGATAAAAGTATAGCAAGAAAACAACATCATGCCATGCACGCACACTCGAGAATCTATTTGGCGCTACTTTTTTAGTTTGTTTCATGGCGTACAAATTCATCATGCTGATGCTTAATTGCAACAGCTCGAAAATAACTAGCTAGTGAACCGTTTAGTGTCTTAAATTAATTTGCACGTACTTCATGTCATGGAATTTTTCAGATCCTAATTAAGCTCAGGACTAATTAGAAAATAATTAGTTCGTTGGCGGAGGCTTTCTTTTTTAATAAAATTACATATAACGTCTCTTAGACCTTATTTTCTCATTTAAGTCAGCTAATATTTCTTGTACAAATCAGGTCACTTAAAATTTCGAACTTTTTATAATGCCCTTCATATTTCAAAACACACACAAAGAAAGACGTAGCACAATGACGACGTAGAGAGAGAGACCAGGGGAGATTTGAAAGCCAACGAAATCGACTCGAATCAAATCGAAGTGCCGGCAAGTGAATAAATTGGTCGTAGTTTTAGTTTCATTTAAGACAAGTATCATTTTATAATTTCATCTTCATCGTCAATTATAAAGCAAGTTTCAATTCATCTCCATTTGTGTTTTGATATGAAATTTCAAATTCTCCATTTGTGTTTTGATATGAAATTTCAAATTCCAAAGCTATTGATTGTTTTCATTTATGAGTTTGGGCGTTGCCTTGGTTTTGTGATCGTTCTCTTTGTTCTTTTATTGTTTTCGTTGTTTGTGGTATCTAACATGCAATCTAAATATCATGCCCACCAAATGTTCAAAGAAGTGTCTAATCAAGAGAAACCATGGCTGAAGCTGCTTGTTCAATTTGCATTTTCCAACGTGCTTAATTAGTTCGTGTGGGAACATTGGTTTTTGTCACACGACCAGTAGGTACATGCGTGCTCTTCCTCAAAATGTCTTTGGATGCTTGTGATGTTCTGTTTGCTTGCAATTAAACATATTATTAATGTTGGCTAATAGCCTAATAATACTAATGTTGACTATCAAGTATACTAATGTTGTTACTAGTGTGTTTTATTTTACAGTTTCTATTTGTTTTGCATATAACTATCCATAGAATCAGATTTGTATGTCAAGTGCACCTACACCGACCAAACAATCATGTTGTTCCTTACGTGTAACTTTTTGTTTCATTGCTATGTGTGTTGTTATGTGTTTGATGTTGTTGATTTCTGTTTCATGACAAAGAATTTATGCATTTATTAATAGTACTACTTGTGTTGAGTGAACATACTACTACTAGCCTCTAAACATACTGGTTTGCTGTTATGTGAGTGCCCTCAGTGTTTTTTCATTGAAGTTAAACATACTACAACTATTGACTAAACATACTAGTAATGACTATTAAATATACTAGTTATGTTCTGTGAGCAATTTCTCTTTGATTTGCAGATAAGTAGCCAATGAATTAGAATTGTATGTATTGAATGATGCATTGAATAAATCTTCCACTGTGAAGCCACCTTTGACAAGAATCTCATTTGGGCGTCCAAAGACTACCTCGTATGAAGTCTTCTATTGAAGTTGAGAAGACAAGGCTAATTAAATATGCTCGGTGTGGTGAAGTTGGGAGACACAACATGAAAACTTGCACGAAAGGCCTCAACAATTTTTTTTTGAAGATGTAGTATATTTACTAGTCACCTGTAGTGTATTTGATAATCACATGTAGTATGTTTAAATTGAAGAGCTATACATTTTCATGGGACAGGTTCAGTCTATTTACAGAACGCTCCTTGTATTTTTGTCAACCTTAAGTAGCATATTCTTGTTCTTTTCATTCAATTGACATATTATACTTGTTTTACACATTGATTTAATGTTAACGAACTTGATTGAAGATGTAGTACATTTACTAGTCACATGTATGTTTAACCTAAAGGGATATACATTTACCTGGGACATATCAAGTTTGTTTACAGACTTGACTAACATAGTATTTCTTGATATCAAACTTGACTAGCATAATTTGTCTTCAATTTATCATCACATTACATAAGATCACTACTCCAAAATATTTAAGATACTTCTTCATAGACATCATGCCCACAATATTATCAGTTTTTTAAAATATACTACTGTTGTTTATCAAACACATTACTACATCACAACAAAAACACTAATGTTGTTTGATAAATACACTACAACATTAACAAACATTACAGATAGAACACTATCTACTTCTTGGAATTTCTTTACTACTTTTTGTTGCTTCTTTCCTGTTGGGTACTTGAAATGCTCGTTTTTGTTCGTTGCCTAACACTTCTTCGTTTTCATACCTTTGACCATTGAAGAAATGTGACTTCCCTTTTCCTACCTTCCTTGCCTTTCCTTTCCCCTTTGACAAACCCGCAACTGTAGTTTTAACCTTCTTGCTTTTCAATGTTAATCATCAGGGGTGTCCTTCACATAATCTTAATGGAAACAAAAGCTAAGAAACATAATACTGACAACAATAGACTATACTACTTCAGACAATTAAACATACTACCACATGAGCATAAACATAATACTATAGAAACATAAAAGTATTATCACAAAAGTATAATTACCTTAGCACATACCATCAAACATACGTACTGTAACATTATCGGATATAGATATACTACTTAAGAACTATAATAACACTACGACAGACCATCAAACGTACTATATAGACCATCAAACATACTATTGAGATTATAAAATCTACAATATTACTTCAAGCATGCAAAAATACTATCACCGACCATCGAACATACTATTGAGATCATCAAATCTACAAATACTACTCCAAGGCTACAAAAATACTACAAAAGATTATCAAACATACTACTGACATCCAAATCTAACCTTTAACAACATAAACCATATCATAACAAAATTTCAGGAATAAATGAGGTAGAAGAGTACTTAGAGATGAAGATGATCACGCTGATTTGGTTCAGAGATAGCGGTTCATGGTGGAGAGAGAGAGAGAGAGAGAGAGAGAGAGAGAGAGAGAGAGAGAGAGAGAGAGAGAGAGAGAGAGAGAGAGAGAGAGAGAGAGAGAGAGAGAGAGAGAGAGAGAGAGATTTATGCCCTTGCGTTAGAGAGGAGCAACGAGGTAGAGATCACAGTAGTGAACAATGAAGGCAATGAGCTTCTACGACGGTGGTGAGCAGTGATGGCAAGGAAGTGATGAAGGAAAGCAACGATGATGCAGTTTTGATGGTGAAAAGGGAGTGAGGGAGGATAAAAGTGGTGAGGGAGGTGTGACGGCGGCGATCGAAAGCTAGGGTTTTGGAGAAGAGAGTAGAGCTCTCGATTTGTGTGAGAGTTAATAGATTGCTGATCTTAATCATGTATATATGTATATGATGGCATTATGTGTAAATAATGTGTATTTTAAAGTCTAGCCCAAGTGACCTAATTTAGGATAAAAATAGAAGGTGACATAATCTAGTATAAAACTTTTGTAAGTGACCTAATGTGTCATTAACCCTTTTTTTGGTTATGTTTTGTGATTTTAATAATAGATAGGAACAGTCACCGCCGTCACCACCACCACCGCCACTATATATACCAGCTTTCGAAACCCTATAGTTGGTCGACAAGGCATAGACCTTAGCCACCAAACTATAGGAAAAGCTAGTGCACTTGGTTTAATTGAACCGAGTTCACACCAGACGTATGGGTTCGTTGGACTACTTAACAAGTATATATATATATTGTTGAAGGAGAAAATAGATACGCAATCAATGTAAACTGAAACTATATTTTATTCATTGATATATGACCTTAAATATAGGCATTACAATCTGTTACAATCATTATCCCTATAAATAAGGGATAGAGAGAATATCTATTTCTATTCTAATTAGGACACGACACACACCGAGATACCAGAAATAATTCTCCTGGAATACACCCCCTTGTGTCGCGATCCTAATATATGATGCATAACCTATTGCCTGACTAAAAATCTTGTCAAGCAAATAAAAACCTCATGGGTAAAATAAAAGCTTGATCTAAGGAAAAAAGAGTGCAACGCATCAACTACAAAAGCGACCACATATGATGTAGAATCTTCTTGATGTCTACGAAATGAGCTCCCCCTGATCAATAACTTAATCTCAGAGTTCAAATAACATTCGCATTTCAAAGCGTCTCATATGCTTCACAAATGTAGATTTTGGTAGAGACTTGATAAACAACTGCAACATTATCCACTAAACCAAGTTGGCTCACATGGATATTCAGTCACTGCTGTTGTTGTTGATTGAAGACATACTTCGGTGAAATATGTTTTATATGATCGCCCTTGATGTATATATCTTAACTTCATTTGTTCAATGCAAGCTACATTGTCCTTAAATATAAAAGTTGGTATTGTAGTAGTAGATGGTAAGCCACTAGACCCTCGAATGTGGTGTATAACTAACATAAGCCAGACATATTCCTTAACCATTTCATATAAAGCAATAATCTCATAATGATTTGAGGAAGTAGCAACAAGAGTTTGCTTTGTTGATATCCAAGAAATTGTCGTGTTCCCCATTATGAATACATAACCCTTTTAGGAATGTTCTTTATATGGGTCAGAGAGATACCCAACATCAATAAAACCAACCAAAATATCATATGGTATCTCTGAGTAGGGGATGACATTGAATGGAGGTATAAAGCTTATAGCCAGACATTCCTTCGACGGGTCGAAGGATTCTCGGGATGGGTCGAGAGACATGCTCTGGTCGATCCAGGGGCTTCCATTCAACTGGTTGAGGGAAATACTCGACAGGACAAATATTTCATAATCTGTAGACTGCGTTTCAACTAATTCTTTTTTTTCTTCTTCAGAATTTCAAGCTTTTCTCTGATTTCTTTGTAGGGAATGAATAAGCCCAAGTCAATGGATCCCTTTAAGTATCTAAAGATGTGCTTTATACCACTCCAATGACATTTTGTTGGCGCAGAACTAAACCTAGCTGACAAATTCAAAGAGAATGCAATGTCTGGGCGAGTACATTGAGCTAAATACAACAAAGTTCCAATAGCACTAAGGTATTGTACCTCAACTCCCAAAAGTTTCTCATCATTGTCTTTCTAATATTACGAATCCTTATTAGATTCCAGAATGTGAACAACTATTGGTGTGCTAAGAGGGTGTGCTTTGTCCATGTTAAATCACATGAGCATCTTTTGAACATAAGCATACTGGTGAATAAGTATTCCACTTACTTGATGTTCTAATTCTAAACCAAGATAAAATCGAGCCATACCAAGGTCTTTCATCTCAAACTTGGATTTCAAGTTGCCAACCGTCTCATTGATTTCATCAAAAGACCCAATGATATTCATATCATCAACATAGATCGCTACAATGGCAAATCCTGAATTTGTTCTCTTAATGAACATACTTGAGTACAAACCATCGTTCTTGTATCCCTTCTCAATTAAGTAGTCACTTAGACGTATGTTCCACATCCTACCAGATTGTTTCAACCTATATAGTGAACGCATCAATCTAATCACATGAGCACTCCATGGTTTAGAGCTACTTGAATTGTGTATGACAATGCCTTTCACCACTCTCATGTATATCTCTGAGTACTGTAACCACTTCTATCAACTGCATGCTTAGTTTTTCGGATACTACAAAACTGAGAAGGTAGCGGAAAGTAATGATGTTCATGACCCGAGAATATGTCTCCTCATAATCAATGTTAAGGCGTTGAGAAAATTCTTGCGCCACAAGTCTAGCTTTATACTGCATGACTTCATTCTTTTCATTACGCTTCTGAACAAAGACCAATTTATGTCTTATCAGCTTAACATTTGGTGAGCATAGCATTACAGGACTGAAAACTTGCCTTTTCTTTAGAGAGTCTAGTTTAACCTACATTACTTTTTTCTAGTTTGGCCAATCCGCTCTCCATTGACTTTCAACAACCGAGCGAGGTTACACTTCATCGTCGTCAATAATATCCTGAGCGATGAGATAAGCAAAAACATCATCATCTACCTTGTATGATCTATCAATAACAATACGTAAATCATTGTTAGTTAGAGAGATTTCACCTTCTCTAACATCACATATGGATCTGAAGCATCCTTTAGAGATGCCATTTGTGATTCTAGGACATAACTGTAGTCAGGAACAATCTCATGTGAAGGATTCACAACATTGATGATGGAATGATCATTCTGTGCCTGAATGACCTACTTTTTCACCGACAGCTCATCGA
Source organism: Geum urbanum (assembly GCA_946800695.1). Taxonomy (NCBI): domain Eukaryota; kingdom Viridiplantae; phylum Streptophyta; class Magnoliopsida; order Rosales; family Rosaceae; genus Geum; species Geum urbanum. The sequence continues at coordinate 10,123,060 of OX326997.1, forward strand.
TGAATTTTCTTTGTCTCCCCCTCTTCCTAGTGGGAGCCGAAGCCGTTAGAACCTCTGATTTAGAAGTCTAAACCAGGATTAGGTTATAATGATACTACTAACTAGAATTTTCTATTAAAATTCTAAATAAAACTTCTTGAAGATTCGTAGAATGAAACTGAAACTAAACTTTTCAAAAATTCATAATTCAAGAATCTAAACAATTAAAGAAAAATGCTTGGACATTAAAGCTGTTAGGTATTCTAAACTAACTAACTAGCTAAGCGACAAGTCCATAGAATCAACCGTGAATCCTACTGCAGGGTACTATTATGCCTCGAACTGTGTACATGCCTGACCTCCACTGAAACTTTGCAAACATGAGCATTTGAAATCAAAGGGCCCATGGAAGGACATTTCAAAAAAAAAGAAAACTATTAGAGTAAGTGGGCAAAAAATATAATATCATAAGAACGTAGAAAATTATATTTATGACCTTCCGCTGAATTTCAGAGAAAAATTTGTATGTGAGTACTTATAAATCATAATACGAAACAGAATAGTTGAGATCAAGCACGAGATTTACTATGAATTCAAATGTCTGAACGCGGGATATAAAATTGACTGGCTTAGAGGTCAATCTGACCTGACAGTCTAAAGCTGAAATATCGAATAAGAATGATGACTAAGGTATCTGCATTTCCAGCCATTAGAATTGACGTTTGTTTGATTGAGAACTGAATCCAAAATGAAATAATCAAACGAGAATAACTGAGATATCTGTCGTCTCTAGTCATCAGAAACTGAAGTCAACTGACTGATAACTAAATCTGAAATAAAGTAATCAGAAGAGGATGACTAAGGTATCTGACATCTCTAGTCATTGAGTGTCATTTTGGAGCCTAGCATTTAGGATGACACGTGACTCAAGAAATAAGGAAGCAATGATGACTGGTAGTGAAATAAAACCCTAGTCACCCCTATTATCTGGTAGTGAACTACAACACTAAACAATGCATCAGCAGTGAACTACAACCTTTGAATGGCTACCTGAGGGTCAATGAGGTAGCATATATGCGCTTATATAAAAAAAAATCTAAAATATATTGCCTCTATGATACTGACTTATCTTCTCAATAAGGCACATATAATGGATTAGTGAAATGACGTGAGTGCAAGAGCTAACTGAACTGTAAACGCTAAAAGTAAACCACAAAAAAGTTACTACCATTATTTAGAGCGGTAAGCATGAATATCAAAGATCCAAACTAAAGGAGGTGTCTTCACATTTGAATTAATGGGAACGAAGTTGAAAACATAGCATTTATAACTTTCTAGCTAGAATAGCATAGATCGTAAAAGAAAGTTCAATGAAAAGAACCAACATTGATAATATGATAAAAAGAACCACTCGCGCGCATATGCAACAATGAAAAGTAAAGGTCCACTCACCTAAATTGCCTACTTAAATAGTTTGTCGATCTCCCTCGCTAGATAACTTTACATGCCTTTCCTCTAACAATTGATTAACTACAAGTCTTCAGCTAGTCGAAAGATTGTGCGAGAAGCATAACCTACTAACTTTTGTTCATTAATAAACTTTACCTCACACTATATTTGTGACGACCCGAACCAGAATCAGTGGTGCGTTTGGCACGATTCTCGAGATTTGAGTTTAATCGCAGTTTTGCGATATTATGTGGTTTGCCGATTCGGTTCGCGACTTTGTTTTCGGTCGAGAATTTGGGATGAGTATCTTCACGGAAATGGTAGAGTACGTGATTTCGAGCTCGTGGGTGGTTTCGGAAGATTTTTCCGATAGCCGAGGAATATTTTATGATTATTTGAAGTTTCGGGTTCCGACGAGTTTATCCGATTGTTTCATGTTTATCCGAATCATTTCGTATTTTCATTTCGGACCGTCGATCGAGCCGAGGGACGAGTATAAATATCGAAAAGTCGAAAAATAGTCGAGAAATAGTCGAGAATTCATTGTGGGAGTTGACCAGTCGTTGACTTTCCTATTTTGGAAAGTGAGCCATCGGACCGAAAGGGATAGTTTCCCAAACGGGAAGTCAAATTCCGGCGACCCAATTCCGGCCACCTCCGGCTTCGTAACAGGTACAGTTGGAATCCTTGGATGATTTCGAGTACGTTGGTGTTTGATTTGGATTAAATTGGTTTCGTTTTGCATGGGTTCGAGTCGAGCCGAGCTCCTCGATTTCGCCGGTGACGGTTGGCCGTTTCCGGCGAGGTTTGGTGGTGGGGGTTATGGGGGTTAGACTCCCCTAGCCATTCTGAGTCTCGTAGTGTGTTCCTTTTGGTCTGAGATTGAGTTTTGAGGGGGGTTCGATTAGGTCACCGGAGCTATGAATCGCCGAACTGTTTCGGGTTAATTGACTTGGTTATGGATCGAATTGGACTTTGTGCTAGTTATAGGAATGGTTCGCCTTGATGAGGTTGTTAATTCTGGAGTTTCCTCGCCGTGAAATTTCACGGTTGACGGCGCGCCGCCGCCGGCGGCGGCGGTCAACGGTGATTTTCCGGCGAGGGTTGACTTTTTCAGATTTCGATGTAATTAGTGTCGTTTTTCTCGTAATCACGCCCTGGTTATCGTACGGAGGTTTTCGGGTTGTTTTGGTTAGCCGATTGTCAGTCGAGATTTCGAGTGGGGATTTCGGGATTACCGTTATACATTTTGTACTGCATTTCGTATTTCCGGGAACGGTTGGTTTCCGTGCATCAGTACAGTGTTGTGGACTACGATTTTGATCAGTTATGTTTGATGAATATGTTCAGGAGATCGAGATCGAGATCTGGATCGTGATCGTGTTTCAGGCGAGGGATCTTCCGCCGGACCACAAGTGTAGAGCGTGTGCGCGTTTCGAGAGTCTGTGAGTGGACAATTTCTTTTCACGGAGATCTTGCGAGTATTTTATGTGATTTATGAATTGAGCATGCAGCATGATTATGGTTTTACGAGCATGAGATTTCATACGAGATTATGATTAAATAAGCATGTGTTTATGATTATACGAATATGTTTATATGGATATATGTATACGAACATGCATACACTTTTATGCTGTTTCATGCATTTGCGTTGAAATGTTTATGATTTGGTTTACACAGAGTACAGTCGTGGTTACGTTGTTGTATCGATACACTTGCCTCTCGGCTGATCCCCGATGGTAGGCCACCAGGAGGGGCAGTACCCTTACCTGACCGGCGAGGGGCAGTACCCCGGAACCGAGGCCTTTCTGGCTATGAATCACGTGGTAGTCAAGGACTCCGTGATTCTGACTGTACTAGCACGGACGTGTCCATGAGTGACCCTGTGATACTTTCTATGCATGCTCTATTTACGAGTTGGAGTCAGCGTCTCCTCGTAAACTATTTGATTTGATTTATTTATATTTCGACTCGCATATGTTTTTATAACATATATACTCGGTGAAAGACATTTATTTTCGTCCACTCACTCTAACGTGTTTATTGTCTTTCCCCTGGGCTTTTCGGTTTCCGTGCCCAGTTTGCAATTCAGGTTTGGTGTTTCACGTCGCGGTTTGGAGGCTAGTGATCAGAGTCACCTGTGTTTTCAAGTAGGTTCTTGTTTCGCCTACTGATGTACATATTGTATATGTTTTACTTTAGAGGTCGCTCTGATACATTTTGATACATGTTGTGCGGATTTTCACGTATATACATATATACATAGTACAGTTTATTTACTGTTGTTGTTTATATTGATGTTGAGAAATCCGGATGGGATTGGTGCCCACGGTTTGCTTTTTGTGGCATAGGACGAAGTGTTAATTTCTGGGTGCAGGTTATGGTAATTCAACGCTAGTATCGAAACTCTGCCCAAATTTTGAAAATTTTTTGTTGGTTCGTATTTTCGAAAGGGTGTGATTCCGGTTTAGGTAACTGAATCGGGATTGGGTCCTTTCAATATTTATCGATAAACCAAAATCAAGGTAACCGAGAAAAATTCAATCGTCGAAAAGTTCGCCGGATCTCTTCTTGAATTCCTAACCATACAAAACAATTTATCAATATGCATATTCTCAAATGAACCACAAGAACTCAACAAAACATGTCTTAGAACCTTCCTGCTGAAAGTAGTGTTTCTAGTCATCGGAGTTATGCCGAGCACGGCAGCGCTTGGGCTTAACGCGCTACCACATCTGATCCTCCTATACCTATAACCAATACATCATTACATAGATCATCTAAAGCCCAACACATCTCTCAGCTATACCTAAGCCTGAATCGTACCAGAACACATCGAATTTACCTCAAAACATCGAGAAACTCGTCGGAATTTCATGGCGTCACTGCAACATTGACTTGCTGAATCTAGAGTCAAAGCCAGTTGTGTTCGACTGTGCGGGATAGGCACATATACCGTGTAACCAAAGATGCGTAGATGAGAAATATCAGGCTCATACCCAGTTACCAAATGGTACGTACTGAATAGTTGGCGTTCTACGAGTCTCGAGCGAATAAGCATTGCTACATGTAATACTACATATCCCCAAGTAAATACCGACAAATTTGTATGCATTGCCATTGCTTTGGCCATAAGCTATAACCGCTTAATTTGTGCCTCTACTAAACCGTTTTTTGAATGAACATGAAGGACAGGAGATTGAACTTCAATCCCAACTAACAAGCAGTAATCATAAATTTTTTTTGATGTAAACTCTCCTTTATAATCCAATCTAATAAACCTGATTGGATTGGCCGAGTGGTGAGCCTGAAGCTTAATAATATATGCTAGGAGTTTTACAAATGTAGCATTCCTTGCGGATAGCAAAGCAACATGTGACTAACACGTTGATGCATCTGCCAAAACCATAAAGTATTTAAATAGTCCGCATTCTGGTTTGATAGGTTCACAAATATCACCATGGATTCTTTGTAAGAATGGTATATTTTCAGTTTTATCAACCGCAAAGGAAGGTGTAGCCTGTAACTTTACCAATGAACAAGCTTTGCAAAATGAGCGATGAGCATCAGAGATTGCCACGAAGAAATCTTGTAGACCAACACTAAGTGGTGTACTTATCTTGGAGACCGAGACCAGATGGATATTGTTGATCTCATCCACCCCATCAAAACCGATGGGTATTTCCACATGCTTCTTTGCTCAAAAAAATGGATGACCATAAAAAAATTTCAATATTTTGATCATCATATCAAGACTTGATTGTCCCAGTCGATAGTGTCATAGCTGATATGATGCTGAGTCACACACAATGGTGAGTGTGACTGCATTGGATTCAGTAATCTGAACCGTAGTAAGATATAAATCACTACGAATGGCCGATAACTTCTCTAAGATGCGCTTTCTACCATACTCCTCAGAGGTTATACATAAGAATTCTTTACCATTATCACAATGAGTTTCCAAGTGTAAACCGTTGGCTCTAATATCCTTAAAACTTAGTAAGGTTCGATTGGCCTTAGGCGCGTACAATGCATCAATGATATAAATTCGTGTACCATGTGGTAGAAAATATTGTGTTAAACCACGCCCTTGTATAACCGACGTTGAACGAATCATGGTTATAACTAATAAAGTGTATGGCACAAGATCAATATACAATTACATATTTCGCAATAAAGTATGAGTAGTAACACTATCTGCTAGACACTCAATCTTGCCTTCAAACATCTACAAAAGAATGTGAATCAATTACTCTTTGATCTCAAGGCATGGCGAATACTTTAAGCAGATACTTAAAGTTTTCCAAATGGTTGTAACCCTTATAGACACTACTACACAAAATGTGTCACACAACGGTGATTAACCATTATCTGATAGCCAACCAACCGTTGTAATAGTGAGCGTTTTCTGTTGAAATACTCACACAACGATCATTTTAACCGTTATCTGCTACTAGATGGCACAATGGCTTTTGTTTAGCGATTATTGTGTGATTGAGAATGCCAAGTTGTGCAGATGTCATGCCGCATTTTTTGTGGTTAGGATGACATGGCAAATATCACACAGCGGTTTTGAACTCTTTTGTGATCATTGATTACACAAGGATTTACATTCCTTGTCTTATGATTGAATCACACAGCAGTCTGAAAGCATTCTTAACCATTGTGTGATTGTTTGCTTGATTATTAGACTAGACCATTTTTTCAATTGTTGTGTGGTGACATATGTTGAGTGTATCTCATACAATATATGAAGCTTTTTGTAACCATTGTCTGATTGATTTTGTTAATTTATATAACCCACAACATTCTGGATAATTTTGAACCATTATGAGACTCTTTTTATATCTATTATGTGAATCAAAAGTTGGATCTACAATACACTCCTACAACGATAAAATTTCAAAACCAATCAACCCTTGTCGGGAGACATACCAAATGAACAGTAGATCTAAATGACCAAATGAACAGTGCTGCCATTAAATTGAAAACCTAATTTCAAGCACAATTGTATATCATTACAATAGATCTAACTAGTTCTGATACATCCAAACCATACCCTATGCTCATATTGCAACAAAAACAGACCATAATATATGTACTAATCATCAGAAACACAAAAATTGCACAACTTAAAGGTAATTGCTCATAACTAAAATCTGCTAGAACATATAAGCTACCAACAAGTACTGATTCAATTTCAAGAAAGCAAAAGAAACCAAATCAGACTTCAACACACCATATTTTGAACAAAGATGGCCCAGTCAGTCCGCAATGTATCAAAGTCTGCCTCAGAATATTGTACTGTCGATTTCCAACTCTCCCACTGAAATATTCACCAAATACTTCGAATCATAATTTGAATTCATTATAGAAACAAGATACAGTACCATTATATAATCAACACTAATACACATGACCCAAGCCTTCTCCCACTTAAACCATTATTTTACATAAACAGTACACATTATGCAAAAATACCTTAGCAACAATATCTAATTCCTTGTCTCCACAAATCTCTCTCATGTAAATCATGATGAAATATTCACAACGCACAACATCTTGCTGCTTCGGACCACCCACCCTAAATATAAGAGTTTCCAGAATTAGCCATACCAACATCGGCTTCCATGTAACTAAATTGCAACATTTCTTACCAATGTGTGCCTTATACATTGTTACAGCACTATAACACAACATGCAAATTTCATAGTATTAAGTTTCGTAATAAACAACTAAGCAACACAATAACATACAACTTTCTGATAAAAAGCAAGGGCCAACAAGTTAATATCACTAACTTGTCCAAAATTTCCATCCAATCTCCTGTGGGTAGGCGCATTTGCGATGGATCCAAAAAATAAGCGAGTTCATTTGTTGGATCTAGAACTATCAACATCCAATGAGCACTGACATGTATGTATAAAGTGATGAATTAGAATTATATTAGCTAGATACATATAACTATGCAACTCGTTCACATTGATATACGTGCAACTATAGTAGCAGAGTACAATATACAAGAATATGATATTAAAAACTTCGAAAACTTCACTTTGTGTAGCAGAATTTCCTATCTATCCCTTTGAGTTTTCCTGTTGCGGCCTTTAGGTAGAAACATTCTCTAGTACCAAAAAAGAATTACCGGACATTAGCATGAAAATCTAAAGCTGTGTTTCTTAGTATTATGCAAAACTTATGTTTGAATGCAATGGAAGAGTACAAATCTTAAATCAAATAATGACATAGAACATCATCCCTACATATTGAATGCTTCATTGTATGCAAGCACATGCAATATATATGTAGCAAATGCATCACTTCACTGCATATCCTTGTGCTACATACTTGAATATATTGATAAAACTTAGAGATTTGACACTAACAATACGAGAAAGATTTAGAAAATGAACATGCTAGTAATGCTCTTGAAAGGAGACTGCATATCCAAAAGTGCCCATTACACATGTTGATGTGTCCATTTTCTTTATCAAATGCAGTGCATGCCAAACCAAAATCGGACACTTTCAATGTAAAATTATTTTCCACCAGGATATTGTTGGATTTGAAGTCCCCTGTGTATAACACAAGGGCTGGAATCCTCATGTAAATGTGCCAGACTCTGAACAGTTCTAAGTGTTATCTTCATCTGAGGATCCCAACTGAGTGGAGCATTTTCCTTCTCGATTTCTGAAACCAAAGTTATGCTTCTTTTATAAACACAAGTGTTATTCAAAGTCCTTTTGGAATTGAAAATCAAACATGTTTCTTTAGCTCAAGTACACTAGAAGGTATCGGGTAAAGAAGTACAACAAATATGACAAACTCATTTTTCTTAAACATGACTAGAAGCCATTACCAACAGTTTTTTTAGAAAAATAAGCACTTGTAGAATAATTACTGAGAGTTACTCCCTTGATATTGTTAAGATAAAATTTTCAGATCTTAATTAGGCATATAAAGCTATCTCTTCACAATTTTTTAGAAAATTCAGAGTTTATTTGATTAGTAAAACAGTCATGAAATGCAAAGTAGAGAGAAAAAAAAACAGAATTATGTAGAAAAGTGCGCTGTTGTGAGGAACAAATTTTGAAAAATCATAGCAAACTCATTTGGACTCGTATTTTCATGAAATTAGTCTCTAAATGATCATTGAAGAGTCTACATTAAAACTGCAAAATGATAGATCAAAAGGGAAATAATAGATTACTCAAAAATTAAGCCAAAGAAAACATCAACAATTCTACTTCTACTTGTTCTAGTGGGGTTGTCAAGTTTAGATTCAAATAATACACATCCCCTACACAATTGGCTCTTATCAAATGATTTTGAAATAAATTGAAGAGGAGTTCTTAACAAAAAGGAAGCTAACTCTACTGTAGATGAAAAAAATGTGAGAGACAGAGTTATCAGTAAACATACTATATGGCAAGACATTAAGTTCATCATTGACCTTAACATATACAGACCATCTTACATATTGCTTGTAATTTCCGATGTGGACCACATACCCATGCCCGTCCCTGAGGAATTCAAGGCCCGGGGTGAGGAGAAAAAGTGGGACATGACAAAATATATTAAAATTTCAATTTTTTTTAGGAGTTCAAACCTAGAAATTAAATAAAAATATTGAACAAGGAAAGTTGAGTTGGAAGCCATTGTTGAGTAGATAACTTTCTACACAGCGGAAGAATATAATTTAGTTTGAACAAGAACCAAACCAGAATAGAGAGGAAGCTTGGGAATAAGAAAACTTGTCTCCACTACTTCCATGATCAATGATATAAATCAAACACCAATTTTAAACACAACGTAGCTACAAGAAAAAATGGCAACACCTCTATGCCTCATGCTTAAACTTAATTTTTTTGAATCCTCTCTATTAAAAAAATAAAATTAAAGAAATGACAACCAAATCCTTTTGCTACAATTCACCAACTATAAGCAACAAATTCTGTAAATTCCCCTTCTTCAATAGCTAAACGCCCAAATCTCTAATTGTTTTTATCCATGAAAAAAATTATATAGAGTGGAGATTATATATTCTTCTCTTGAACTGAAATGTAGACTTACCACTTTGAAGACGAAGTAGAAGGCAAGAAGAAAAACTGAGATGTATATTTATCGACAGAGAAGGATGGGAGAAACAAAAGAAAAATGAACTGAGTTATTGAGATGTAGATTCATAAGAACAGCTAGCTATTAAATAGAGGTAGATGAATCATCTCCATATATAACAGGAATATGGGTTTAATTCATTGGTTCTTCATGAATCGATGTTTGGGAAATAGGAATGGGAAATCAAAAGGAGTGAAAATTGAAGAATTCATTTCAAGAAGAACAAACTGGAGGCTGGAAGTAGAACGAAACGACGTGCAAGTTTTTTTTTTTTTTTAAAAGGTCAAAATTTTGGGGCTCTATTTCAAAATGAGCCCTGGGTTGTCGCCCTGCCTGTCCTAGGCCAGGGCCAGGTCTACACATACCATAAACTATTTATAACAATATAAGTTGTTACGTTGGTGACATTTATAGTCTGTTGCTCCATTTCTTCATGTATGGTTGCTTTGTTCTCTCATCCTATCAAAGTAAACATTATCCTAATACAATACCAATAAGAGCAGCTGCAAATGAAAAGTCATTGAATTCAGATCAAAACCATAACACCTAAAGTTTACTTCCAAGGCTCTCACCTACAATGAATGCATCCTAGAGAAAAAGTAATTGAACCAGCAAAATTTGGATCTGTTGCCGTAGTTAGGTCACCGAGCAGTGATATAGTCTGTTTGTCAACCCAAGCAGTATGTACTTAAAACTGAAAAGATAATGAAAAAATATTGCTCTATATAGTTAACCAAGTAACTGCATATCTTTTACTAAAGGAAATTGATCAAAATTTTAATACATTCGAATCTACACGCCAAATCTTCTTACAGGTTTCTTCAACCGGAGCCTTTGTCTGCCATAATTATATCACCTTAAGATAATATCAGTTTTCGTATCCCATATGATACCCAATTCAAATTTGAATTGGTAGGCAACACAAAGGCAATAAAACCCACCAACCTGTTCTTGGCGGGTTTGAGCAAAGGCAAGGTCAACATCGACCTGACCAAGACTAGTGAAGGCAGTTCTTGCTAAGATTGAGGAGAACTGCCCTGCCGCCACGTTAAGTGAAGGAGGACTACTAGTTACTCCTCTGTAACCACTAATCTGCATACTCCTCCTTCACTCTTTCAAGATCACGCTTTAAATTGACTAACAAAAATCACAAACTGAATTCACTACCCTCAATTACCTCACACATAATGATTAAGAAAAATAATAAAACTGAAACCCTAAGACCTAAATTTCCCAGACCTTCGTTTGCATTAGCAGCAATCAAGAAATCAAACACCTTCTCTAAACTCATGTTCACAACACTCCAATCAATCTTCTCAATTGTAGCAGAGAAGAAAAAGATAAGTACAAAAATGAGGAGCACATATCTGAAACGAAAAACATGACTTTGTCTTTGTTGGTGGAGTCACGACACAGCTTGTCTCTCTTAGAGTCAACGTCAGAAGGGGTGGTGAGAGAATGATCTCTGACCGCTTCTTGAAGAGAGAGGTCATCCGCGAGCTAAGGATCTAAAGAAGAAGGTTGGGGTCAGCCTTTTGTGGTTGTGCTCTGCGAGCCACAGAATTGGATTAATATATCACCTCAAAAATATGAGAGTTTGAGCTTTGGTCACAAAAATTGATGCAGGAACGATGGCTTCATACCATACCTAAAAATCGTGATTGTCACACCTAGTCATACATATTGACTTCCCCTTTTTTTTCAATATACTGTGACTCCCCCAGGACCATCACTAATATCAACTTTTACAAATATGTATTAATCCATAGGAACTAGGGCATAAAAAGTAAATCATAGACATAAATCAACCTAAATCTAGACCCAGATCTAGGGTGTTGCGGTAATTAAGTTTTGCAACCTAATTTCTAAATCATAGAAGGTAGAAAATTTATCTCTAGAGTTTTATGCTCTGTATGAATACTTATAGAAAGTTTGAAACAAGGAGAATTCCGGAGAGCTGTTGTCGACGGAAGGAGACCAGCGGCGGTGGAGTCAGATTCTGGTAGTGGTGATGAAGGTTAGGTGTTTAGGATATTTCTGTTTAGGGTTTGAGGTGATGATTATCAACTCAAGAGCTACTGATAACGTGTTGAAAAAGAAAATATATACGTAATCAATGTAGACTGAAACTGTATTTTATTCATTGATAAATGATCTTAAATATAAGCATTACAATTTGTTACAATCATTATTACTATAAAAGAATTGAGAGAATATCTACTTCTATTATAATTAAGACAAGACACACACCGAGATATCATAAATATTTTTCCTGGAACATATACCTCATTAACTAACACATAAATCTTTGAATTAAAGATCTTAGAGCACCTTCGACAGATTCTCCATTCTAAAGAAAAAAAAAGATTTTGGAGAATATTGAACATTTTTTCACTCCAACAGTTTCTCCATCGCATTACCCACAATAGAGAAAGGGATGAGAGAGAATAAGTTATTCCCCGAATTTATAACAACCTGCAAAATTTTACAGAATGGGCCATAATAATATTTTGTGAGCCTCAATGTCTCTCAAGTTTTTTTCAAACTCTTTTTCGCGAGCCTTAATAAAAAAAGAATACTTGTAATAAATGTAAAAATTGACAAAATATAGAAGTTGTTAGAGTTGAAGCATAAATTTTTTAAATTTTTTGACTTTTAACTTTTGTATTTTACATTAATTATGAAGAAGATGTTGGAATATACTACTCTTATGAGTACAAAATGATATGCTATAAACAAGCCTTTTTGTTTTGTTTTGTTTGGAGAGCTTTTAGATGTCCTTTTATTGTTTTAAGAATGATATCCAGGCCCATGCATGCATGTGCACCATGCTTTATTTGACGCTTAACCTTCAATGATCCTTGATGAACCAACAAGAGAAGAGTAATGCATGCATTAATCGAATCATTGTTTTGAAATCATTTACGTACTTATATAATCAGATATACTGTATATCATATGTATATATGTGGTCATTGTCCGCTACTGTTGGAGTGAACTTAGTATTCATGGTATACAACATCAATCTCACAGTCTAAATTACATGGATAATATATTGATAATTCTTAATATTTTTCACAATTTTCTTTGGTTTACAATAAACCCGATTCACATAAGCACTTCCCGTCACCGTCACTCTACAAATTGATCTTACCATTGTGAGAACAGCTACTCTAGCTAGCATAACTGTGCACAATTGTACATTCCTAAATAACTTTGCACAACTGCATATACCTAACAAAAAAATGGATCGGGAAAAACCGGCAGAAAAAGGTTGGTCGTATTTTTGGAGCTAAAGTAGACTAAAACGTACGTACGTACATCACTACCGTGCCCCAGCTAGGAGGCAAACAATCGAACAGTAGTATCTAAATCTAAAATTCTAGATGATGACTTTGGAAACACTCTTAATCATTGTAGAATTTATATATAAGACGAAGGTGATTAGAGTACGTACGTACTGCCGTGTATATGAAAGTCTAAATGTTCGTCCTTTCCAGATCGCCGTATATATGGAGTAATGGAGATGCTCGATCGACAAGAAATATAAAAGTAGAAAGTGATCACATTTTTATTTAGGTTAAGTAGTTCTAGCCCCCGCCGTGAGGACTCTGCTATCGCGAGGATCGATTTTCTTCAACTTGCCAGGAATTCACGTAACGTAGAATGCATGCATGTTAATTGTCAAATCTTGGTGGAACTGCCAAATCCTATTGATTGAACTCTGATGTTTAAGTTGAGGATTCTATGTGGAACAATAGTCATAGGGATCAAGTTGAGGATTCTTGTGGAACAATAGTCATGGAACTGACAAATCCTACTGATTAATCGAACTCTGCCAAATCCTATTGATTAATCGAACTCTGCCAAATCCTATTGATTTTGAGGAAGTTGAATCTGAAAATCTGAAATCAGTACGTGTCAATTCAAGTTAGCTAGCTTAATTGATATTCCTGGATGGAAATCGATATGCATGGACCACTTAAAGGACGTCATATATAAACCTTGAACAATTCAAGTATATGTAAGGACTCTGACGACGAAGTAGCTAGCTATATATCTTAGTGAAAATGATATTTCACTAGCTAAAAATAATAGTGATCTCATTGGTGCGCACTTGTTCAGCTAGATATGGATCTGGACTAAACACAGTTTTGTCAAATTGTGGACTTTGAAGGGATCTCGTATCAAATTAAGATTTAGGGTATCAGTTGTAGGATAGAAATGGCAGTGCGCGCAATTTCCATTGCATTTCTGGATGTCGTCCGTAGGCTTCTTCATCAGCTAGCACAGAAAGAGAACGAGAAAGAGAGAGATTTTCGCAGACAGAGATGAATAAGCCTCGTGGGGGGGGGGACTATCTAAGATACTGGAAATCTTTACAGGATCACGTGGTCCAATTTGAAGAAACAAACAAGCATAGCAAAGCATTACATACGTACGTACGTGTACGTATCCACCGCCAAACACATGTTACATACTTTCCATTGCAAGCTGCAGCTAACAATAATCCCTCGCTGTGCATGAACGCATGGAGGTCGAGCGGGATATGCTGCATGCATTGTCAAAATTTTCATTATAATGTTCTTAGAACGTACTAATGAAAGCTACAAAGCTCGCATCACTTGTGTTCTGAGACTCTTTATAAAGTTATATGTGTGAAGTACGTAAGTTAACCTCATGCTATATCATTCACAAGGTATATTGAGATATAAATTTCACATTGGGAAATTGGAATATTGCATGTGGCTTTATAAAGATTTCGGTCAGATTAATGATTTTAAGTCCAATTAGGGCCAATAATGTGGATGCCCCAAATCTATAAGACATAATACTTATATTCATGTCATTATTAAAATTTTATATTCAAATCATATTAATTATACATAAAAAATAATCTTACTTCTTATAAAAAAAAATAAAAACAAGCAATCTTACTTCTTATAAAAAATAAAAATAAAAAATCTAGTAATTGATCATACATCTTAGTACTATTATGTTTTTCTTTTTAGGTTTAATCAATTTTACTCTTTAATTTAAATCATAATATGAGATTAAATTACCCATCAAATAATAGATTTTAAAGTTTCAAATATAAATTTGTGTGAATAATTAAATATTAATAAATTATTGATCATTGTCATTCGATCACTTTCATTCAGTTCTCAAACTTAATCTCATCCTAAATAAAATTTAAAATTGTATGTGAAATACATATTGTTTAGAATATGTAGATATATATCTTCGATCCGGTAGTATTGTTTTCATAGCAATGAAGTTAAGATTTTTTATTTTAAATATCGGTAAATTTAATTTCAATCTTTCATATAAATGAATAAACAATATATATGAATTTGTTTTCCGAAAATTTGAATAATAAATACTATTATTTCAAGATAAATATGCAAGCATTGAATTTAGAGCTATTAAAAGTTATGAGATTGATTGAAACTATTTTAATTGTAAAAGTTTTAGAAATGGAAATATATTTATGATTATTAATTTAAGAAATACTATCATTAATGATTGATTATATAAATTAATAAATTAATTGATGATATGGCAATGATATGAAACTACGTCAAAGGCCTTTTGGAGCCTCCTATCATTCAATTTTGAGTTATTCTTACCATTGTCAATTTATTTTGATATGGAACTACGTTCACGTATTTGACTTAAGATGTCGTCACATATATGGGACGTGTTGAGATATGAATCTCATATTAAAAAATTGGTGTTGATATATAAATCTCACGTTGAAAAATTGGCTTGCTTGCAGATCGATGATAATGGTAAAGAAAATACAGGGTAATTTAATTTGGGTGCAAGTGTGCATGCAACTATGTGCGCACATTCATATCCATGGCGTTGCACAGTTACGTGATAATTGAGTACGAAAATAGTACTATGGTCAAGTCGGAGAACACGAAGGTACATGGATCGTGGGCGAGTTGAAGTCCATTGGAAACAGTGATAATTGATCGAAAGCTAGGTTGCCGGGGCTACCACAGAGAGAGAGAGGTTTATGTAATTTTCGAAGAAAAATTGGACCCCATATCCTTTTCGGGATTTTAATTTGTGATTGGATGCAAGCCGGAAATGGTAATGGGAAAAAGGTCACCAATACCCGTGATGTACGTTCTGATGGAATTATATATTAAGCATTACATGTATCTATGCAGTTTCGAAGATAAGAAAGCTGTTCTCGACCCCGTCTACGAATTGAGTATCTTTGTTTTCATCTCGTCGTTCATGATCTGTTTAATTACTGTATATGTTCAAGAAATTCCATCTGATTAATTATCGCAACCTGCAAGAGTTGCATGAACTTTTAAACAAAAAATTGTTTAAGAAAATAATATTTCTGGTATATCGGTGTGTCTTGTCTTAATTAGAATAGAAATATATATTCTCTCAATATCTGATTTATAGGAATATCGATTTGTAAGAGATTGTAATGCTTATATAAGGTCATCTAACAATGAATAAAGTACACAGTTTCAGATCTATCACTTGCGTGGATATTTTGTACCATTTTATGACATTTTGTGACATTCTAAGACATATTATGACATTAAATAGATATATTGTGACATTTTACGACGTTTTATGACATTGTATGAATATTTTGTTACATTTTACGACGTTTTATGACATTCTATGGATATTTTGTGTCATTCTATGATGTTTTATGACATTTTATGAATCTCTTTGTAAAACAAAACTCGTTTCGGTCTTCGGAATCTCATTTTATTATCCGGATCTCTCTCTTTAGACTATTTGGACTATTTTGAAAGAGTATTGAGATTTAAGGGAGATAAAATGCACCAAAATGGTTCCCCACATATATTTGGATCAATTACATATTGATCAACCTCTTTATGAAGTAAAACTCGTTTCGGTCTCCGGAATCTCATTTTATCAATAAAATCTCTCTCTTTAGACTGTTTGGACTGTTTTGGAAGAGTATTGAGATTTGAGGGAGATAAAATGCACCAAAATGGTTCCCTACATAGATTGGATCAATTACATGTTCATGAACCTTTTTGTGAAGCAAAACTCGTTTCGGTCTCCGGAATCTCATTTTATCAATAGGATGTCTCTTTTTAGACTGCTTGGACTGTTTTGGAAGAGTATTAAGATTTGAGAGAGATAAAATGCACCAAAATGGTTCCCTACATAGATTTGGATCAATTACATGTTCATGAACCTCTTTGTGAAGCAAAACTTGTTTCGGTAACCGGAATCTCATTTTATCAATAAGATGTCCCTCTTTAGACTATTTGGATTGTTTTGGAAGAGCATTGAGATTTGAGGGAGATAAAATGCACCAAAAAAGTTCCCCACATATATTTGAATCAATTACATATTCATGAACCTCTTTGTGAAGCAAAACTCGTTTCGGTATCCAGAATCTCATTTTATCAATAGGATGTCTCTCTTTAGACTGTTTGGACTGTTTTGGAAGAGCATTGAGATTTGAGAGAGATATAATGCACCAAAATGGTTCCCCACATATATTTTGATCAATTACATATTCATAAAATGTCCATAGAATGTCACAAAATATCCATAAAATATCCCAAAATGGCCATAGAATGACGTAAAATGTTGTCGAATGTCAAGAAATGGTCATCCCTGATTTATAGGAATATGGATTTGTAAGATATTGTAATGCCTATATAAGACCATCTAACAATGAATAAAGTACAGAGTTTCAGATCTATCAATAGCATATTTACTTTTCTTCTTCAACACGTTATCAGCAGCTCTTGAGTTGATAGCCACCAACCCAAATCCAGAAGAAAAAAAACCCTAAACACCTTACAACCACCTCCGACCTTCTCCCTCTTGCACGGAATACCACCACTGCCGCAATTTATAACCACCGGAGTACAGCCGCCGGGAATCGTCACCGTCGCCGGATTTTTGTTTTCTTGCTTCAAACTTCGATCCCAGTGAATTTTTCATTCCGAGCATAATACTCTTGAGGTAAATTTTCAAAGTTATTCAATTTAGAATTGGGTTGCAAAACTTAATTACCGGAACACCATAGATCTAGGTTTAGATTTAGGTTTACATACTGTGAATTTTATATATGCATCTAGTTCCTATAGTTTATTGCAAGTATGAGTGAGAGAGGGTTAAAACTTCGTCCTCAAATAGTGACGGTCCTAGGGGAGTCACGATATACATGAAAAAAAAAGGAAGTCGATAATTTGTGACTTTGAGTCAGTCACAGTTTTATAGGGTGTGGTATGAAACCACTGGTTATCACATCAATATTTGTGACCATACATTAATGGATCATGTTTTCTTAATCCCTAAACTTGATTAGTGATCATTGTTTTTCGATCGGTAAACTAATTTCATCTCTTATCTTTTGTAAATTTAGGTTTAAATACAGTGAATTTTATATATGCATCTAGTCCTTATTGTTTATTGTAGATATTTAACCTTATATAGTGACAGTCCTGGGGGAGTCATGGTATACATGAAGAAAAAAAATGAAGTCGATAATTTGTGACTCTGAGTAAGTCATAGTTTTATGGGGTGTGGTATGAAACCACAGGTTATCGCATCTATATTTGTGACCATACATCAATGTATCATGTTTTCTTAATCCTTAAACTTGATTAGTGATCGTTGTTTAATTTTTTATCAGTAAACTAATTTCATCTCTTATCTTTTGTAGATGACAGAGCCAGCAATGCCAGAATTTGACATCCTTGATCTTCAAGAAGCAGAGTATCATAGATAAGTCTCAGATGTGAGGAATACTTTCTCCGATAAAAGACTCTTGGATACGATCAAACCACTACTACCTGGTACTCAAGTCGATGATGATACTATCGCCCGCAAAGCTCAAGCTCTTATGTTTCTTAGGAGACATATACATCCTGCTCTACGGAAGCAGTACTTTTTAAAGGACAACCCCGCAGATTTGTGAGTGACTTTGCAAGAATGATTTAATAATGTGTATGGCGCACAGCTTCTCAAGTTTCTTGAAAAATGGGATCAAATCCGGTTATTGAATTACCCTAAAATCAATGATTTCTACCAGGATATGCTGAAGCTATAGTCTAAGCTTGCCATTTATGGTGTAATCAAGAACGATAATTCCATGGTCAAAAAGTCGTAGACTACCTTTCTTACCTCCATAGACACACTTGCTCACCAATATCGGATTGATTATGAGCAAGGAAGACTTATATCGTTCAGAGATCTCATGAGTTTGCTGACCAAGAAAGAACGCACCAAGAGATTCTTCTCCACAATAATGCCAGGCCAGCCAGTACAAAGAAAGTCCATGAGGCTTATCATACTGGAAAGGCACAAAAAGATAAGTAGAATAATCATTCATAACCTTATCAAACTCGTGGTGGTAGAGAATGATATGATAGAGGTCGTGGCAGAGGAGGAAACAGTCGGAATATGACTTGGACTCGCTAAGAGAACTCCAACAAGAATCTATTAAATTCTGGTTCCAGGAACAATGGAAGTTCTTCAATGTCTGCTCCATCGACATATAGCTCAGCACCTTACAATAAGTGTAGTTCGAGCAAGCATATGCACAAGCAGTGACAGGCACCCAAAGATGTCCAGAATGCCTACAAGAGATGCAAGCAATACTTGGCTATTGAGACCAATTACATTGTGGATGAAAAGATGGAAGATGGTAGTGAAGCCAATCTAATTGTTGCAGATATCCCAAATGTAAACTTAGCGACTACATATTTCGCTTAAACTGATATCTCTACTATGTAATCAAGTTTAGTATTGTATGTGACTTTAATTTTAGTCATGGTTATTGAATAAGAGCAATCTTTTGATGTAAGTTTTGATGTTGGCAAAAGCAATAAAAGTTATTTCTTTTAGCATTTGAAAGTATTAAGATTGGTTATATTCATACTTATTGCTTACAAGGTTCAAAATTTACAAAACTCTATGACATTATAACACCAAAGTATCATAAAAACAAGATAAAAGAGAGGTTTGATTCTAGAGATTTTTCACTCTAAAACGGTTTTTGTATTTTTTGACTCGTCAAACATAATTTCGACCCATCGAATGCATGGCTCCGTTTTCACATTGTCAGAAACTCGACCCGTCGAGAATTTTCTTCGACCTATCGAAGAAAGATATCAAAAAATTGATATTGATTTTAGGATTTATTTAACCCATCGATAGTTTCTTCGACCCGTGGATGGTTTCTTCGACCTGCCGAATGTTTCCCTCTGTGAAAAAATTTCCCAACTTTCGACTCGTCAAAAACTACCTTCGACCCGTTGACAAATAGTTATCGGAAAATTAAAGTTTATTTTGGGTCTTTTCGATCCGTCGAAGATGTTACCTAGGAATGGTATTTTTGATGTATTTTACATCGGTTTGCTTATGTCATATCAAAACTCTTTAAGGATCACAACCCTTTGGTAAATCTTTAAATATTTTATTTAAAGTGGTCAAAAAGTCTTGAAGACTAATTAATTCAAATTCTTTTGTAAATGTTTAAAAGTGAGATTGAGTGTCTAACAAATAGTAGTACTACTCATACTATACTGTAGAATAGACAATTGTTTATTGATCTTGTGCCATATATATCATCAGCGACAACCATGATATTGGAAATTTTGTGTTTGTGGGTTATGGGAAGAGAAGAAAATGCTTTAATGACAAGTAAATGTTTACGCATTCCTTTAAACTTTATTTGTCCCACTACGTAGTGAGCAACGAGAAATTATCAAATAAACCTTTAGGATATAATGAAGCCTAGCAACTTGCTATTGTTGATCGTCTCTTTGCACTAATGAAAATCAACCTAATACTCAATCGAAGGTTTTATAAGAGACTCAAGGTTACTAGAACCTATTTCTGCAGAATAATAGTTTCTAGATTTTTTTAAAAAAACTAGAGAATTAAGGAAAACTTGAGAGAAACTAATAGAGATGAAGAGAAATGAAGTTTTTGGTTATGTGAATTTGCAAAGAATCACTCCTATTTATAGAAGTGATTATGTCTTTTCATTCTTGAATTTTGCATCTTTCTGGTTATTTTTCAATAGACATGCCTCTTCATTTAGGGTTACATATATTTAGTTTATTTCCAATGGATATGTCTCTTTACTAAGAGTTGCATCTATTGATTTTCCATTGGACATGTCTGTTACTTTTTAACAGACAACCCTCTTGATCTTTTTATTTTATGTTGTTGAAAATTATTCCAACAATCCTCCACCATTTTCAAAATATAAAAATACTTTAATACAAAATTTATTTTGAAAACGTTTTGATAAATCATTTGAAAGTGTTTTGAAAAATCTTTGAGTACGTAAATTCTCGAAAAACTTAGCGCATAAACTAAGGTGTCTTGTGGACTTGAACCTTAGCTTAGTGAGAACATATCAAACTTAAATTAAGATGGCTAGGTAGCTTTGCTTTGAACTTGCGATCTTATTGTGATCTAACCGGACACATTTCACACTTTAGTTTTCTACTTCTTTCGAGTGTTCTAAATGCCGACACGTGGATTGGCCTTGCGTACATATTCTTTTCACAAGTGCTCTAGAGACCAACACAAGTCGGATAGAAGGCGACACCACCTTCTACACTCGTATAGGTAAGCATGTAGTATTCATGTAACTAACGTACTTTTCGTCATGCTTATTAAGAGTTTTTATTATAACTCAACCTCCACCATTCATTACATGTACCCAAGCACTTTAACCTTTGGATGGATAAATATAATAAAATTATATGTTTGTTAATTTTACATAAGTGTTTGCAATCACTACATACAATGTATTTTACTCGTTGAACTCAAGGACAAGATGTTTCAAGCATTGAGTTGAGTTTCCATCATTGGTGATTAAAAATTTGGACTTCCTCATCCCATTTGATGTATCACCTATAAAATCCTTGCAAATTCAAAATATGCAAGTTATTTTGTTAATTGGTTTTTTAAGTTAGTTATCCATGTCTTTAATGTTCAATGGATCACACCGTCCATTTAAATTGTCTTACATAGCTATGTCTCAAAACTGCTATATCCTTCTTATCTTTATATGTCTAGTATGAAGCCTTTAATAGTTACAACTATTAAAAAACTAAATTTATATTATATCCTTATACTTAGGATTCTTCTATTTTTATGACATGTGGATTAATTTTCTTTTGACATTAACTAGTATTCCATCAAATTCATCTCTTCTAGAAGATATAAATACTCATTATATAACTTGAGTATGATCATAATCCAAAAATTATAGATGTCATCAAACGTGATGCTTGTTTATAAATAAATATTATGCAATGAATTCAAGTTCATATAGCTTTTTATCAACCTTGCATTTCCCAATATTCGTAAGCAACTAACTAGTTGGAATATCTTAATCAAATTTCAACTTAAATATGCATTTGAATTTCTAATTTAAAATGATGTATAAAGGAAGAGTTCAATGAAGTGCATATATATAATTATATCACTCGTGTATATAAGCCCAGACATACAAATATGAACTCGATATAAAAATACATACAATCAACGTATTATATGTACGTATCGTATATAATAATGTTGATCTTAATCATCCATTTAACTAAGAGATAACATTCATTCTCTAAATTGAAACTGAAAACCCACAAACGATCAAACCAAGTGAATGTCCAAAATTAAAAATAAATATATAAAAATATATGTCACATTTAGTACAAAAATATACATATCAAGGTATCATTCTTAGTCACCGAAACGTTTATAAAGTTCATAAATGAACTCCATTTTCTCCCGAAGTTCATTCACCACTTCATATACTATTGTCAAAATTTCCTCCTTGGAGTTAAAACACCTTGATGTTTCTGGAGAATACGATATTATTTCATGATATAACCACGTTTCTTGCAATAGAAGCAATTCACTTTCTTCTTGTTGAAAGTTTGACTTAAATGATCCTTATTCCATTGATTTTTTTTTCTATTCCCATGATTTTTTTTAATTGATCAGATTTACCAACAATCAAATCATTATTGATAGAAAAAAAATCATCGATTTTCTCATCAACTCATTTTCTATTCTTATATGAAGAAAATCATTCAACCTTTTGTAGATAATTCTATATTTCTCTTCAAATTGAAGATGATAACCTAATTGTTCTATGGTCAAGCCTTCCAACTTATTCATCTTACTTCTTTTGAAGTCTTTTCATGAAGAAGGAAGCTTATTCATAATAATAGGAAATACTGATGAGTGAATCCATATATATACCATGTTGAGTGAGTGAGTGAAGTATATGAATGATTTTAAGATATTTCTCAACAACGGATCTTGTATTTATCATTTCATACTTGAAAATTTTAGAAATTAGAAAGGTCTTACTTGTAGGACCCGTAAAATTGTATTGTTCCTCCAATGCATCTCATAATTCCTTTGAGATCTCCTTGTCTTTGAAGTGAGAAACTAACTCATCTCTTAGAGAATTGTATATGTAGTACTTACATTGTTTGTCATCTTGATCTCATTTGTCTCGTACTTGTTTCATGGATAAGATCTCATCTTCAATTTCTTCGGGTCTTGGTGTTATAAGCACAAAAACTATCTTTAAGCATGTAAGCATGACGTGAGTCTTCTTTTTCCATTTTCAAAAATATTCTCCATCAAATCGATCAAGCTTTATTGTGCCTTCGAAATTGCCATAGAAATATAAAGTCTAAAGATTGATGGAAATTTTGTGTTTGTAGGTTATGGCGAGAGAAGGAAATGCTTTAAAGGCACACAAAGGTTTACATTTTCCTTTAGAGTTTATATGCCCCACTGCTTAATGTGCAAGAGGGAATTATAAAATAAGTCTTTAGGATACAATGAAGCCTAGCAACTTGCTATTGTTGATCATCGGTTTGCTTTAACGAAGATCAACCTAATACTCAATCGAAGGTTTTACAAAAGACTCACAGTTACTACACTACCAGAAAAACTTACTTAGGCGACTAAGACAGGAATTTCGTCGCCTAAGACAGAAATTTCATCGTTTAAGTACACTTAGAAGACGAATTTTAAAGCGTTGTCTAACAGAGAACAAATTCATCGCCTAAGTAACACTTAGATGACGAAAAAATAAGCATCGTCTAAGTGAAAAAAAACGTCTAAGAAACACTTAGACGACGAAATCCATAATTCGTCGTCTAAGTGGAACTTACAACGACGAAATTTTTTATCGCCATAGTAATTGTACTTAGACAACGAAATGGTTACCAATTTGCTGTCTAAGTCCATATCCTAACACTAACCCCTAACCTTTAAAATCTGACCCTAAACACTTAGACGACGAAATGAGTAACGTACATTCATCGTCTAAGTGACACTTAGACGACGAATGTTACCCATTTTGTCGTCTAAGATGAATTTCATTATTTTCTCCGATCAAAGAGCATGACCATGTATACCATCTGAAAATACATATTTTTTTCATTGAGGGCATAGATAGAGTAAACAATTCGTGGACTATGAGTGTCGATGGTTCAAAAATTGGAGTTACGAAAATTCGTATATCAACATTTCCGTTTCGTTGAAATTTCAGTTTGATGTTAACTACGCCGATCAAATGCATAACAAACTACGTATTTACTGAAAATTCGTCCATTTACATATTATGTTATGATGAATATATACAATGCTTGTTTTGTCTGAATTCAATTTCGTTAATATTGATGTGTAGTGAATATAGACATATGAGGACTTGATTTATACAACATTAGTAGATATATAACAAGTTTTTAGTCTTAAATCAAATTTTACGTCAAATTTTAATTAATTTCTATTTAGTTGATAAATTAAGTTTTTACGACAAAACAAACACTCGTGACTTCGGGAAGGGGTTTACGAATTATTTTTTACGATAGTTTTTTTGTCTTTTAACTATTTTTTGATAGTCACTAAATTCATTCGATCGAATCCGAAAGTAATATGAATTATGTTGAATTTTTTTTTTACAATATTGTATAAATATAATAGTTACATTTGACAGTTGATTTTTCATAATAATTATTTTTCATATATTTTTAAAACAATGCACTTAGGCGACGAAAATAATTAGTTTCGTCACCTAAGTGAAATTTATTTTATTTTATTTTTTATTTTCATATATTTTTTTAAAAGTTCAATTAGGCGACAATACTATATAATTTCATCGCCTAAGTGAATTTTATTTTATTTTTTATTTTCGTATAATTCTTAAAAATTCACTTAGGCGACGAAACTATATAATTTCATCGCCCAAGTAAAATTTATTTTTTAAAGTTCACTTTAGGTGACAAAACTTGTTGGTTTCATCGCCTAAGTTTAAAATTTTGGCGGTATTTTTATCCGTGAATTTTTTTTTACCAAAAATTAAAAATCACTTAAGCGACGAAACTTGTTGGTTTTGTCCCCTAAGTTCAAAATTTTAGAGGTTATTTTTTCCGCCAAACATTTTTACCAAAATTTAAAATCACTTGAGCGATGAAACTTGTTGGTTTCGTCGCCTAAGTTCAAGCCTATAAAACATATTTCATCCACTAATTGTCACAATCTCTCTCTCTCTCTAACCTTACACACGACCACCACCACCACAAAAACGCCATCGCCGCCACCACCACCACCATTATTAGATGATTTATTAATTACAAATTTTGCATTAATTAATAATTAATTATTTAATTAGGATTTAATTAATTATTTAAAAACAAACCACTTAGACGACGAAAGTAATGGATGACGAAAAACCTTCGTCGTCTAAGTAGATTATTTATTTATTTTTATTTTTAAAAAAAATCGACTCGTAGGCAATGAATAGCCTAAAATTTCGTCGTCTAAGTGTTTAACTTAGGTGGTGAATTGTTGGTTTCATCGTCTAAGTGTTCATTAAAACGACAAAAAATTTCGTCATTTTTTCAATAAGTTTTCGTCGTCGAAAAGTATAGACGACGACAAAAAAGTCGTCACCTAAGTTGTTACTTAGATGACGAAACAAAAAAGTTTCGTCATTTATGTTTTTAGACTACGATAGTTAGACGAAGAAACTTAGGCGACGGAAAAGGCCACTTATGCGATGAAACTGCTTCATCGCCTAATTGTGTTTTTCTGGTAGTGCTAGAAACTATTTTTGCAGAATAATAGTTTATACAATTTCTTTAAAACTAGAGAATGATGGAGAACTTGTGAGAAACTAAAAGAGAGGAAGAGAAATGAAGTTTTTGGTTATGTGAATCATTCCTATTTATAGAAGTGATTATGCCTTTTCACTCTTGAAATGTTGCATCTTTCTGTTTATTTTTCAATGGACATGCATCTTCATTTAGAGTTGCATATATTTAGTTTATTTCCAAGTGATATGTCTCTTCACTAAGAGATGATCTATAGATTTTCCATTGGACATGTCTGTTACTTTTCAACACACAACCTTCTTGTCTCTTCACTTTATATTGTTGAAAATTATTCCAACACATTATTGGTTCCGCACCGGTTATACAAGGGCGTGGTTCAGCACAATTCTTGCTACCACATGGTACTAAAATTCATATCACGGATGCATTGTATGTGCCTAAGTCCAACCGAACATTGCTAAGTTTTAAGGACATTAGAGCCAATGGTTTACACTTGGAAACTCATAGTGAGAATAGAAAATAATTCTTATGCATAACTTTAGAGAAGTGCGGTAGAAAGCACACCTTGGAGAAGTTATGGACAATCCGTAGTGGATTATATCTTACTACAGTTCGCATTATTGAATCCAATGCTGTCACACTTACTACTATGTGTGACACGGCCTCATATAAGCTTTTGCATTTTCGAATGGGACACCCAGGTCGTGGCATGATGATCAAAATATTGAAACACTCTCATGGTCATCCATTTTTTAAAGGCAAGAAGTATGTGAAAATCCCCAAAACCATCGGATTTGATGGAGTGGATGCGATTAACAATTTTCATCCTGTTTCAACACCTAGTGTTACTCCACAAGATTCCTTTATAGAAATCTCTAATGCACATTGTTTTTTTGCAAAGCTTGCTCATTGGCGAAATTGTAGGCTAGACCCTCCTTTGCGGTTGATAACAATGAAAATATACCATTCTAACAGAGAATCCATGAAGATATTGGTAGACCTATCAAACCAGAATGCAGACCATTTAAATATTTTAAGGTTTTGGTAAATGCATCAACGTGATGGTCACACGTTGCTTTGCTATCCACAAGGAATGCTGCACTTGCAAAACTTCTAACATAAATTATTAAGCTCCAGGCTCACCACCCGGACAATCAAATCAAATCAATGAGATTGGATAACGCAGGAGAATTCATATCAAAAACTTTTGATGACTACTGTATGTCGATTGGGATTGAAGTTGAACATCTCGTGCCTCATGTTCATTCACATAACGGTTTAGTGGATTCACAAATCTAGCTGTTACAACTTGTGGCTAGAGCAATGGTTATGCATACCAATTTCTCGGTATCTACTTAGCGATATGCAGTATTACTTGCAGCAATGTTTCTTCGCTTGAGACCTGTGGTACGACAATCATTTAGTGCATACCAGCTGGTAATTGGATATGAGTCTGACATTTTATTTCTACGCATCTTTGGTTGTGCAGTGTATGTGCCAATTACGCTACCACAATGCACTAAAATGGGTCATCAACGTCGATTAAGCATATATGTTGGTTATGAATCTCCAACAATTGTCTAATACTTAGAACCTTTGATACGAGATCTTTTTACTGCAAGATTTCCAAACTGTTACTTTGAAAAAATATATTTCCCGACGTTAGAGGGAGATATGAATGCCTACATTCTGGTTGAACATCAAGAATTGGCGTGAAAATCTCCTCCCACTATGTTTCAAGAAGATCCATACACATCTCAAAGTGAGATTGAAGTGTGGCATATAGTTGATTTTCATAAGATAGCAGATTCGATACCTGACTCTTTCACTGATATTGTCAAAATGATGAGATCACACATTGCTGCTGCAAATATTCCTACAAGGTTAGAAGTCCCTAAGGGGCAGTTTAAAGCAACTCTAGGGCAAAGTAATGTGCCTCTTGCCAATGTGGATGGAGTAGCATCGGCCTCGACTCCTACCAAGAAGAAGGGGAGACTAAGAAAATCTACAGATGAGCTTTAGAATATCCAATGTATTTGATGATGCTTTTTCTTATTCCGTCGTTCAGGAGATCATTGACAATGATGAAGTGGAACCTCACTCGGTGGCTGAATGTCAGCAGATAGCAGATTGGATGATATGGAAAGAAGTAATACAGACCGAACTAGACTCTCTAAAGAAGAGGCATGTATTTGGTCCGGTAGTGCTATGCCCATAAAATGTGAAGTCGGTTGGACATAAATGGATCTTTGTTTAGAAGCATAATGAGAAGAATGAAGTCATGTGGTATAAAGCTAGACTTGTGACGCAAGGATTATCTCAACGCCCTGACATTGATTATGAGGAGACATACTCTTTGGTTATGGACATCATTACTTTCTGCTACCTTGTCAGTTTGGTTGTGTCCGAAAAACTGAGCATGCAGCTGGTGGATATGGTGACAGGATATCTCTATAGAAACCTAGATTCTGAGATATACATGAAAGTGTTAGAAGGCGTGGTCATACCGAATTCAAGTAACTTTACAACACGGAGTTCTCATGTGATTAGATTGAAGTGTTCACTGTATGGATTGAAACAATCCAGTAGGATGTGATACACATGCCTTAGTGACTACTTGATTGGGATGGGATACATGAACGATGATTAATGCTCATGTGTGTTCATTAAGAAAACAAGTTCGGGATTTTCCATTGTAGCAGTATATGTTGATGATATAAATATCATTGGGTCTCTTGATGAAATCAATGAGCCGGTTAGCTACTTGAAATCCGAGTTTGAGATAAAAGACCTTGGTAGGACTCGATTTTTTCTTGGTTTGGAATTAGAACATCGAGTTGGTGGAATACTTATACACCTGCTTGCTTATTTCTAAAAGATACTCAGGCGATTTAACATGGACAAAGCATGCCCTCTTAGCACACAAATGGTTGTAAGCAGTCTGGAACCCACTAAAAATCCGTACCGTCCGAAAGATGATGATGAGGAACTATTAGAAGCTAAGGTACCATACCTTAGTACCATCGGAGCTTTGTTGTATTTAGCTCAATGCACAAGACCAGACATTGCATTCTCTGTGAACTTATTAGCTCATTTTAGCTTTGCGCCTACACAATGTCATTGGAATAGTATGAAACACATCTTTAGGTACCTGAAGAGTTCCATAGACTTGGGCTTGTTCCTCTTTTTTATAACAAGCTGATAGAAGGCTGGGGGGCTATTGAGGTTTGAACTTGGGTGGTGAGTTGGGAGGTACACTGCCTTGACCACTAGACAAATCCCAAATGCTCAGGCTTGTTCTTTCCCTACAAAGAATATAAAGAGGAAGCATGAAATTCCCATAATAGGGATGGTTGAATCACAGGATGCTTATTCCAGGGCTTTCGACCCGTCAAAGAATCCTCCCGGCCCTTTGAATGTTGCACCTTGGACGGGCCAGAGCTATACCTTCGACCCATCCAAGGAACTGTTTGGCTGTGAGCATTGTTCCTCCATTCAGTGTAGTCCCCTACTTAAAGATACCTTGTGGTGTATTGGTTGGTTTTGTTGATGCTAGGTATCTCTCAGACCCACACAAAGAACATTCTCAAACCGGTTATATGTTTACCATGTGAAATACAGCGATTTCTTGGAGATTAACAACGCAGACCCTGGTTGCTACTTCCTCGAATCATTATGAGATCATTGCTTTACATGAAGCAGTTAAGGAGTGTGTTTGACTTAGGTCCAGAATACACCACCTTCGAGGAATTAGTGGATTACCTTCCACTTCTATAGCACCAACTTGTAACTTTGAGGACAATGCGGCTTGCATTGAACAAATGAAGTTGGGATACATTAAGGGTGATCATCCCAAACACATATTGCCGAAGTTCTTTTTCAATCAGCAACAACAACAGCTATTGAACATTCATGTGAATCAGGTTTTTTCGGCAAAAATTATGCAGACTTGTTTACCATAGCGTTACCAAAATCTACATTTGCTAAGCATGTGAGACGTATTGGTATGCGAAGATTGTCTGAACTCTAAAATTGAGTTACTGATAAGGGGGAATTCATTTCGTAGACATCAAGGGGAGTGTACATCACATGATGTCGCTTTTGTAGTTGTTGCGTTGTACTCTTTTTCCCTTCGACCAAGCTTTTGGTTTTACCCAAGAGGTTTTTTGTTTTCTTGGCAAGGTTTTTAGTGAGGCATATGTTATGCATCATACATTAAGATTACGACACAAGTGAGAGTGTTTAAAGAAATTACATATAGACAAGGAAATTATATTCTCTCGTTCATTGCCTGTCAACCTGTAAACATGCATGTCTAGATGTCTAGAAGTGTATATGTAAATCTCAGTACATATGTGTGGTCAGTTCTTAACATCATCTATGTACGAGAGAATCCATGCAAATGATGCAATGAACGTCGGCACTACATGCCAACGGACCAGAGAGTCCGTCCCAAGATACTGTGATATCTTAGTATGTAACTCTTGCCTCTCTCAGATTCCTTCTTTCCCATAACATGTTTCTGTTTCGGTTCTCACTCACCATTTCTACAGCTTCTACAGTACTACTAATTTCGTGTGTTGTCCATGGATCGAGTGGGATCTTTTCCAGTGCGCTTACGTGTGATCGTGTATTCTGTGTACTATCATTTGCAGTTCTTGCATGCATGTATGCATGCATTTAGCTACAGATGCGTAGGGCTAGTTCCTCAGAAAACACTTGCAAATGGACAGATTTTACCATAGGTCATGAACTTTGGCATATCCATTCCGGCCAATTTGCATGCATGGGGTATTTTTTTTGACAAGTCTAAAATCTTCATTAAACAGAAATCAAGTACCACTGGGATTTGAGACTAGGACAAATGACAAAAAATATATATTACATAAAGACTAAACAACTGACAATATGATACCAAATTAACGTTGAATATCGACAATCGATGGAGACGGAGATGCAGTCAGATACTAGATCACTGGTGGTTTGTTGACTTTTGGGATAACCAAGAGTGCTCTTGTTGTCAATAGAGCTCGTGAGTCTAGTACTCGTCCAACTACATGTACGTACATCCAAAGCCGCGATGATCTCAATACGGGGCGCTAAAAGTCTCCTACAATGAGGGTAGCCTCTTTATTACGAAATGTCTCATCCAACGCTGATACATAAAATAAATACCCAAAACACAAATCCTACGAAACCAAACAATCATTACCAGAAAAACTCACTTAGGCGACGAAACCTTGAAACTTAGACGACTGAATATTTTTTGGTCTCCCAAAAATATTTTTCGTCGTCTAAATTAAACTTAGACTACGAATATCATCATTCGTTGTTTAAGCAAAATCTTAGACGATGAATAACATAATTCGTCATCTAACTGTGTATTCAAACAACGAAAAATGTAATTCATCATTTAAGAATTACCCTAAGACGATGAGTAACATAATTCCTCTTCTAAGTTTGACATACCTAGGCAACGAAATTGTTTTCATCGTCATAAATTTAACCTCCTCGATGACGAAAACACTATTTGTAGTCTAGATACATACTTAGACGAAGAATAATATCATTCATCGTCTAAATGATCACTTAGACAACGAAAATAGTTTCATCGTCTAGGTATGTACCTAGACGACAAAACTTTACACTTAAACGACGAAATCTAAGAAAAGTCAATTATTTAGTTCAGATTTCCTATCCAGATCGTGTCATCTCTCTCTCTCTCTCTCTGAACATCCTCTTCGCCGAAAAAAAAATCTCCACGCCACCTCCGGCCAAAGCTCGCTTAAATATCCAATTTTTTCACCTCCGAAGTTCAAGTTTATCCACTTATCTACTTATCAGTGAAGGTATATATTAACTCGTTTCTCTCGATTAATTTTTTTGAATTTAATTGCGTATGGTGATGGAGTTTTCCAGTGAAATATTTTGACGAATATATAGTTTTCGGCGACCTTGTTTGCATATATATTGCATTAATTACTTGTTTTATTGTTAAACTAATTGTATAGGTCGGTTAAGTTAATTGTATGTTTAATTAATTGATTAGTTACAAAATATTAGATTAAGCTAATTGTATGTTTAATTGTTAAGCTAATAGTTGAAGTTAATTGTTAAGCTTAATTGTATGTTAATTAAGCTAATATTTAAGTTAAAGGTTTAATTAAGCTAATTATATATTTAATTAATTATTAAGCTAGCTAATATATGTATAATTAGTTGAAAAATTAAATGTGTACGTAATATGTAATTAAATGCATTTGAAAATAATAATATATATAATATATTGGCTAGATTAATTATAGTATGTATATTAGATTATAGCATATTAACTTCATTGTGTTTTTGTAATTTGATAATATATATAGTATATTTGATAAATTAATTGGTTGAAAAATTATATAATATGATAATTAACTTATGCAGAAATATGGACAAGAGTTGGATACATTTGGCGAATAGAAATGATGAGAGGTATATGGATGAAATCAGAGAGTTTATGTTGTTTGCGATCGAACATGGTCAAAGAAAGAAACGTTACAGGTGTCCATGCAGAAAATGTTTTAACCATCAGTTTGTGGAGATTAATGTTATGTCTCAACACTTGTATGACCCCAGTATGATGTGGAGTTACACTACATGGAGTGAGCACGGTGAAGTAGTAGACTTCAGCTCAGGGTACAGTGACCAAGGTGCCTCATCTAGTGGTAGTGGTGCCTCTTCTTGGAACTCCACTGTGGATTTAGTCCATGATTCTTTTCCGGGATTTAGTCATGGTAGACACCAACACGAAGAGAGAGGTTATTATACTCCTCATTATGACACAGTCTCTGCAGCCTTGGGCATTGACACTACTGAGATGGATAAGTACAACATGATACTACTTGAAGCCCAGACCCCGGTGTACCCTGGATGTCCAAAGAATGTGTTGCGATATGTAATGGAAAAAAAGTTAAGATAAAAGTGAAGAACAAAATTTCAGACCGTGCTTTTGACAAAATGCAGGAGCATTTATGTAAGTTGCTTCGTGATCATCATAAACTTCCGCAAATCCATGATAAAGTTAGAAAGATCTTGAGCAGCTTAGGTATAAAGTACAAGAAAATTCACGCGTACATAAATGATTGTGTGCTATTTTACAAAGAGTAGACACATTTGGACTATTGTCCTATATGCAACCAGTGCAGATATTTGAACCGGAGGAATATGAGGAGTTCAAAGAAGCAAATTCATGTGAGGGTGCTTCGATATTTTCTGTTGATTCCCAGACTGTAGCTTCTATACAAATCTCTAATTCTCTATACACAACAGAGGCAATGAGATGGTACACGAAACAAAGAATAGATGACGATGTGCACAGACACATGGCAGGTGGGGAGGCTTTTAAATATTTCGAACAGGAAATTTCAAGACTTTGCAATAGAGGTTCGTACCAGACTTTTTACAGATGGATTCAATCCTTGGGGTAATAATAGCGTTGCTGTCAACAATTGTTCAGTTATTCTCATGTCGTACAACTTGTCTCCGTGGATATGTATGAATAAGGAATTTAATTTCCTTACTCTGTTAATTTCAGATCCTAGATCTCCTGGAAAGTATTTAGATGTGTATGTCAGACCATTGATTGACGAGCTAAAACTGTTGTGGAATAATAGAGTCCCGACTTATGTTCTTGATGAGAGAAACCATAATATCGACAATTAACAATTTTCCTGCGTATGAGATGTTGACATCTTGCATAACCAAATGATACAATGGTTGTCCTGTCTACTTGGATGACGTCAACTCTAGTTGGCATGCGGGAAATGTGTGTTACATGGGTCACCATAGATGCCTTCCTCATGATCACCCGTGGCGACAGGATAATGATCATTTCGACGGGATAATATAGAATAATCCTAAACCCCGATAGTGGTTTGGTGAAGTAATTTTTGAAATATTAAACAGCTTCTGTTTTGATGTGTTGACCAATGACACCAATGTTAAGAAACTCAATCCACACCCTTCACACGATCTTAACTATTGGCATCACAGGAGTATTTTCTTTGAACTTCCTTACTGGTCGAAGTTGAATCTCAGGAACAACCTAGATGTCATGCACATAGAAAAGAGTGTGTGCGATAACATGGTGGGAACAATTCTCGATATTAAGTTGTAGACTAAAGATACTCTTAAAGTGTGAAAATATCTGGAATCTATAGATTTACACCCTCCTCTGTGGTTGAGAAGGGATAGAAGAGAATTGTACAACAAGATGCCAGATGCACCTTACATGGTGAAGCCGACTCTGAGGGGTTCTATATTCAGTTGGTTTAAAAGTATCTGTCTACTTATGTAGCGAATATATTTGGAGCAGTCAACGTTGAGGAACACAAGTTCATTGGTCTAAAGACTCATGACTATCACGTTATGTTGCAACGTCTGATTTCAGTGGTAATTCGACCTTATTTACCTAAAGATATTGTCGAACCAATAGTAGCAATGTGTAGATGGTGGTAGAGGTTATGCGCTAGAGATGAAGAAGTCAGATGTAGTCGAACTACAATACGAAATTATACACATCCTATGCAAATTAGAGAGAACTTTTTTCACTAGTTTCTTTGACATCATGATCCACCTTCCCACATAAGTGCTACTTTCTGGTCTGGTCCACTACATTTGGATGTATCCTCAAGAAATGTACAATTATTTATTACAGTTTTTCATCATTTACATATGCTTTTGTGTTTCTACTATTCGTCAAATAATTAATTGTATAATTTTGCAGACAACTCGGACAATATAAAAGATTCGTAAAAATTAAATCTACTCCGGATGGCTCCATAGTAGAGACATACTTAATGTATAAGTGTGTTATCTACCTTAATGATCCAGTCCAGACCACCGCCTATAATCCAAATGCCCGCAATAATCTTTCAATTGTCATAGATGTTGTTCGATCGTTTAGATGAGTATTAAACAAAAGATTAATTAAAGAGGAACTTGTTGAAGCACATTGGGTAGTGTTGCGAGACTGTGACAAGATCAATCCATACATGCAAGCTTACATAAAGAAAATCCAGAGAGCCAAACCGGACAAGAGTCATAACTGGGTTGAAAAAATGATTAAGAAGAAGTTTCCCGATTATTTTCTCCAATAAGTATGTATGTTTAATTAATTTAAATCATGCATGCATATAGGTTTGTGATTAGTTTTCTTTGAAATTGAGAACTCCGGATGGGAATAGGTAGCCACGGTAAATTCGAATGACATTTGGTGTTTGTTTATGTACGTGAAGTGTATTGCCTTAGTTTCTGCATGCAGATTTTTGGTTTCCTTTATTTTTAAGGGAAACTATGTCAAATATTTGGTAGAAATTAAGTACACATTCAAATACATTCTTCAAATTTTTGCAGATGATTGATCTAAAAAAATCTGGTAACCACAAGGGGTGGTGGTCATGAGAAAAGCACTTGTAGCCCATAAGCCGGTTCAACACTATATTTACCCTGGATGTTTTGTATACGGTGTAAGTTTCATTCATTACCCCAGATGAAGGAAGAAGAACACAAAACAGTGGGATCGCGGTTGGAGAATGCGTTGATGTATATTACGAGGTTCTTGTTAATGTCTTTGAGCTACTTTATGGAAATGATATCAACGTTTTTCTATTCAAGTGTAAATAGCTCAAGCGTACGAAGGAAAATTTTGGCATTTTATCTATCGATACAAACTCAAGAACGTATGAGGATGAGTCATTCGCTCTTGCCATCTTAGTTAGGAAGGTGTTCTATCCGGATGATCCTAAAGCTGGTGAAGGTTGAAAAATAGTAAACCATATGTCTTACCGAGGAATATGGAGTGCTACAACACTTGAAGGGATGTCAGTGACTGACGTAACTGAAGCACATAATGACAATACATATCAAGAGCCTAATACTTCTATCATCCCCGACATATGGGAGATGATTCGGTCTAACGAACACTTACTCATGCCTGATGGCGCCATAGATCTTACTCAAGACGAGATTAATGAGTTAGAAAAGAAAGCCCCTGAAAGAGGAGTTGGAGGATACGATTCAGACGATGGAGATTATGATGAGGAGGAGTATTCAATTGATAGTGAGGAGGATGATTCAAACGATGATGAGAAGTGATATGTATTTGTAAATTAAATATAAAAATTTTTAAATGATGAGGAGTGATATGAATTTTATATATCAATTATGCTGCACAAATTAATTATTACTTAATTAAAATAGGTTTATTAATTAAGAGTGTACGTACATATGTTTGTATTAGTTATGTCTTATAGAAATGATTTAGAATCGACAAATGAAAGAGGATTTTTTTGGTATAAAGATAACATCTTAGACAACGAAAGTATAGATTTCGTCGTCTAAGTACAACTTAGACGACGAAAGATACGACTTTCGTCGTCTAAGTACATGTGCAAACACTAAACTATATATCCTAATCCTAGTCCCTTTTTCCTAAACCCTAAAAGACTTAGATGATGAAAGTAGTAGAGTTTCGTCTACTAAGTCACGCTTAGACGATGAAAATTTCCCACTTTCGTTGTCTAAGTAGATTATCACAATCTGACATCTATGAGTACAATAATGTGTATCAAGATTGCGGATTATATTCATCGAGGACATAGAATAAAAAATTCTTGAACTGTGGGTATCCACATTTCGAAAATCGGAGTTACGAAGATTTGTATATCAACGTTTCTGTTTCGTTGAACTTTCGATTTTATAGTTTACTACACCGATCAAACCTGTAATGAACTTCGTATTATATGAAAATTCATCTACTTACATATTAAGTGGTGATGAATATATCTCACGGTTATTTTCTCTAAATTTAATTTTGTTAATATGGATGTAGAGTAAATACAGAAATACGAACACTTAAGTTATACAACATTAGTAGAAGTATAACAAGTATTAATTCGTTAATCTAGTTTTTATGTCAATTTTACTTTAATTTATATCTAATTAATAATTAATAATATTTACGATTGTTTTCGTCTTTTAAATTTTTGTCAATATTCACAAAATTATAACGATCGAATACCAAACTCTACTGAATTGGCATCAATATTTTTCTTGACTATTATACAAACCTAATGATTACAGCTGACGACTAATTTCTTCTTATTTTTAGGCAGGTAGCAATTTTTTTTTAATTATGTAAAAGAAAATTTAATAATTATCACTTAGGCGGCGAAAAACATAGGTTTCATCGTCTTGGTGACTTTTTAGATGAAAAAATCATGTTGTTTTGTTGTCTAACCCCAAAAGTTTGACGGTTTTTTTTTGCGCCAAATTTTTTGGGGGAATTTTTAAAAATGACTTGGGCGACGAAGGTTGTTTAATTCGTCGTCTAAGTCAACTTAGGTGACGAAATTATACGTTTCTTCGTCTAAGTTGACCAATATATCCCCAAATAGAAAAAAAAATTGGCCTAATTTCATCTCTCTCTCTCTCTCTTTCTCTCCCCAAATTGCCCCACCGTACCTCGCCAACCACCATGCCTCAATGCTCTCGCTCACCACCGCCACGTCCAGCCTCTCCTCCCTCTACTCGCCACCGCCACCGTCTGGGCTCTTCCCTCTCCTCTCCACCTCGTCGCCACCCCGTTCAACTCCTCCTCCAAAACCTCTCGGTCTCTCTCTCTCTCACTATATATATATGAAATTTGTTTAGGTATAGAAGAGTGTGTGTGTGTATATATATATATGAAATTTTTTTAGGTATATAAGAGTATATATATATATATGAATTTTTTTTAGATTTATATATATAAACCCTATATATATGTGAATATATATATATATGAAATTGGATGAATTTGTGTATGATGTGAATTTATATATATAAAACTATATAGGAGTATATATAATTTGTTGAATTAATTAATATTTGTTGAATTTGTGATTTTGTTAAATATGTCGATGAATATATCAATATTTGGATATTGTTTAAGGAGATTTATTCTCTATAAATTTCGGAGTGTGTCTTGTCCTAATTAGATATAGACTAGATTTAATATAGATTCAGAGAATCCCTGTTATATCGGGACATTGATTATAACAGATTGTATCAGCCTATATTTAAGGTATTCTATCAATGAAAGAGTTACAGCTTTCAGTCTATCCGTTTATTCCCCTCAAACACGTTACAGGAACACTCTGAGTTAATAGCCAGCTATTATCACAGAAAGAAAAGAAAAGAAAAACCTAACCCTATACATTACACCTCCACTGCCGGCCGCCATGAATGTCGGTGATCATCAGCTCGGATTCTTCCTCCTTACTTCCAACATTTTCCCTCCTTCGTCAAGATTGCTCGACTTCCAAAGAACCACTACAGGCGAGGTCCTACTCCACGTTGTCCAACTTTTGTACCAGTCACACCGAGCATAACACCGATCGAGGTAAATTTTCTAAACCATCAATCTTTAGATCTAGGACTAAAACTTACTTCTTGCAAAATCCTAGATCTAGGATTGTTATATTGTTGTGATTAATATCTATACCCTAGCTCCTATGGACTTGTATCTATAGAATAAAGTGATGGTCCTGCGGGAGTCATTGTTTAGAAAAGAAAAAGAAAGAAAGAGAAATCGATCTTATGTGATGGACAATCACGATTTCTGGGTGTGATTTATTGAGCCACCATTTATTATCGATTTTGTTACCATACATCATGGATCATGTTCTTATTCAGTAAAACTTGATGTTAGTGTGAAAGGACCCAACCCCAATTTAGTTTCCTAAACCGGAATCAAACCCCTTCTGAAAACACGAACCAACAAAAACCATTAAAATTTCGACAAAGTAACGCTACTAACGCGGAACTGCCTTTACCTGCACCCGGAAAATAACACTTCATCCTATGCCACAAAAGCCAAACCGTGGGCACCAATCCCATCCGGATTTCTCAATATCATATCAATAACAATAAACAGTAAACATAACTGTAACTGTACTATATAGAAAATCCAGGGAAAACCATATAAAACATGTATCAGTAACGTATCAGAGTGACATCTAGTGTATATATATATATACAAAATATACAACAGTAGGCAAAATAAGGAACCTACTGGAAAAGAAAGGTAACTCGAACGACTAGCCTCCGACCGCGATGTGAGACACCAGAATCCGAACTGCAAACTGGGCACGGAAACCGAAAAGCCCAAGGGAAGCCAATAAAACGTTAGAGTGAGTGGACGAATATAAACATATGCCTTTCACCAATTTCATATACAATAAACAAGTATAGCGTGTTCAGAAAATATATATGGAGGTGCCAGGCGAATATCCCAAGCCTGACGGTGATAGGCCAGGGGAATCTCTCAACCCCGGCGGCATAACAGGGGAATCTCTCAACCCTGCCCAGAGGAATCTCTCAACTCTGGTCAGACTACCGGTGATCAGCCGAGTAGCCGAAGCATCGATGCAAGTATGCCATCACCATAAAAATATAAAATAATACCTCCGAAAATGATAAATAAGCTCAACATCGTATATAAACAAATACGGAAAATCACAAACTCGCAACGACTGAGAAAATATAAAAGTGTCCACTCACAGGTGAGCAAAGCGCGCACTCGCGCTAATCACGTGGTCCGGAAGAAGATCCCTCGCCCAGAGCACGATCTCGATCCCCTGAATAATCATAAAATATAAATGATCAAAATCATAGCTCACAACACTGTACCACACCTCGAAAACCAACCGTTCCAGGAAACGTATAACGGATACAAAAATAATTAACGAAATTCCTGAAATCTCCACTCAAAGCCTCGACTGAAAATCGGTACCCAAATCAACTCGAAAAACTCAAGGCGACGATCGGGGCGCGAATACGAGCGAAACAACATATAACTCGACACATTTCCAAAAAAGTCAACGGTCGCCGGAGCTCCGCCGGCGCGCCGACAACCGGAGAGATTTTCCGGCGGCCAAGCTCCCACAAGGTTCTCCTCAACAAGCCTAACAACTTTTCCAACTGTGGCAACCACCAATTCCGGCGAGGTTGGCCGGAAATCAGTTCGAAACCTTAAGAATCACAACCGGCCGGAAAACTTCCCGGCTCGATTCCGACGCCGTCGCGCCACCTCGTCCCTCCAAACCAAAGGGGAAATGACCACCATCCAAAACCCAACAAAACCCACCAAGAATCCATACCGAAAAGTCACCGGAGCTCCGCCCCCAACTAAGCCGATTCCGGCTAAAATCCAAGAACTTTAACCTCACTGTTCTCCCTCATTCCGGCACCAAATTCAATAATTCCAAGTTCTAATCAATGGCAAATCAAACAAGGATTCGAAATATACCAATATCTCAGCCGGAGGTGGCCAGAATCGCGAAATCCGACAGCGGCAGCGTGTTCCACGCGGTGGAGAACTGGTCAACGGTCCAAGCTCGGTCAACGCCGGTCAAACTTCCCAAACAGTGTTTTCGACAATTTTTCGACTATTTCCGATATTTATACTCGCGTCTCGGGGCGATCGACGGTCCAAAATGGATAACCATTACGATTCGGATAAACTCGACACGAACGAATAAACTCGACGAAATTCCGAAACTTCAAATATTCATATTATATTCCTCGGTCGTCGAAATAATCATCCGGAACTGCCCACGAACTCGAAATCATGTGTACAACAACTCTCGAGAAGAGACTCAACTCAAATTCTCGGCCGATAATTAAGTCGTAATCAAAACCGGTAAATTAATCAATTATCGGAAAACTGTGATTACACGCTAACTCGTGAATTAAGCCAATTACACTATTGATTCTGTTCCGGGTCGTCACATAGTGATCATGGTTTATTTTTCGATTGATACTAATACAATCTCTTTGTATTTTGTAGATGATTTCGAACGAGCCGGTTAGGCCAGAATTTAACATCCTTTATATTCTAGGAAAGGAATACCACCGTTGGATCTCAGATGTGGTTAATACATTCATCGGAAAGAGACTCAGCCACACCAATCAACCCGCTAGACCAAACGTCATTCCACCAATAGCAATGTCAAAAGCTCAAGCCCTCATGTTTTTGAGGTGTCATATTCACACGACTCTCAAGAAGTAATACTTAAAGAAAATAGATCCCCTAGATTTGTGGGATGCTTGGAAGCAACGCTTCGACAATGTGCATGATGCACGGCTTCTAGAGTTGACCACAAAATGGGAAGCCCTTAAGCTTCTTGATTTTCCAAATATCCAAGACTATAATCAAGCAGTTTTGGATTTGAAGTCCGCTTTGAGCTTCTATGAGGTTAACAAGACCGAAAAAGACATGATTGATAAGTCTTTGAACATCTTCCCGATCTCTCTGAGCGAGCTTGCTCATCAGTATCGGATCAAATTTGAACAAGGAATTATCATTACCTTCAGTGATCTCATAAATAGTTTAACCAAAAAGGAAAGACATCATGAGGTTATCCTCAATAATGATGCTAGACCGACTGGTACAAAAAAACCTGAGAACTATCAAACTGGAGGAAAGGTCAGTAAGGACAAAAATAACAGTCATTCGAAACCTTACAATTATGGTGGAAAAGCTCCACGTGGCGAGAGAGCGCGAGGGCATTGCCAAGGCCACAGCCAAAATCTAACATGCCATAGAGATCAGAACGCCAACTCCAACAAGAAAAAATCTGGTTCGGGTAAGGATGGGCAAATGTATTCCAATTCTGAGACATTCACCTGTTATCGGTGTGGATCAACAAAGCATATGCATAAACAGTGCCATGCTAGCAAAAAAATCTAGAACATCTACAAGAGGCACAAGCAATACTTGGCTCAAGAGTCCAACTTTGCTAGAGATTTTGAGATGGATGTAGATACCAATCTCGCAGTTGCTGAGGACAAGGAGACAACCATTTTTACTTCAAATTTTGAATAGTCTATGTAAAAGGCATTATCTCTATAATAGACTCAAGTTTTTGGTTTATTTTTGGTCTGTTAAAATATAATTTTTCTTAAGACTATTGTCTTGGTTTTGATTTGGTTTTTGAATAAGAACACCTATGATGTAATCTTGAATTGTTGGCAAGCAACGAAATTTTCTCTATTTTTCGGTTTATGAAAGTATTGAGAATGTTATTTCACTACTTATGCAGTATATGGTTTGATGTTTATAATTTTATATGGCATAATAACAACACAATGATACAGTAAAAACGAGACACGAAAGAGCGGATATTTTGATCCTCGAAAATTTTCGACCCGTCGAATGTTCCAATCTACATCAGTTTTAAACACTTTTTGTCTCGCCGAAAATTGTACCCGACCTGTCAAAAAATAGATATCAGAAAATCAATATTAGTTTTAGATTTTCTTTGACTTGTCGAGATTCTCCTCGACCCGTTTAATGTATGGACACACTTTCGACTCGTCGAAAAATAGATATAGGAAAATCAATATTTGTTTTAGGTTCTCTTTGACCCGTCAAAACTTTGTTCGACCTGTCGAATATATCCCCCTAGACAACCCTTCGACCCGTCGAAAACTTGGTATCGGAAAATCAAAAATCTATTTTGGGTTTCTTCGACCCGTCGAGAGGTTTACTCGACCCGTCGAAGACTATATCCAATTTTGTGGTGTTTTGATGTATCTTACATCGGTTTTCTTGGAAAATGATAAGAAAATTTTTGAACCTTGCTAAATTTCAAACCGTGTTTTGATGTATCTAAATCGACCAACCTGGAATTCAACATCCGATGTGGTTTTACATTGGCTCATGTCATACCATATCAGTACTCAACAAGGGTCACATCCCTAATCAAAATCTTTAAGTGTCTACTTAAAGTGTTCATCTGATCTTTAATTCAAAAGTCTCCTTTATTTATATTGATTCTGTAGATGTCTCAAGGTGAGATTAAGTGTCATGTAGATAGTGGTACTACCTAGATAATTCTGCGACATAGGAAATTGTTTGTGGATCTTTTCCGATACAACTCCTCAGTGGATACCATGATAAGTGCAGCGTCGGTTATTACAGGGTGTGGTTTAGCAGAATTTCTGCTACCTCATAGTACAAGAATATTTATCACTAATTCCTTATACACGCCAATGGCCAATCAAACCTTGCTAAGTTTCAAAGATATTCTCGCCACCGATCTCCACTTGGAAACATATTGAGAGAATGAACAAGAATTATTGTGTATTGCCTCTGTTGAATCTGGTCGCAAACGCATCCTAGAGAAGGTTTTGGCTATTCATAGTGGTCTAAACCTAACTACGATTCAGATAATTGAATCCAATGCCATGACTCACACGACTTATGACTCGAAATCTTATAAGCTTTTGCATTTTCGACGAGGACATCCAAGTCGTGATATGAAGATCAAAATATTGAAAAATACTCATGGTCATCCATTCTTCAGAGAGAAGAAGCATGTGGGAATACCTAAATCCATCGATTTTGACGGGGGGATGAAACTACTCCTCTCAATCCTGGCTCAGTCTCCAAGACGATTGAAGCACAATCCTGGCAAAGTACCACTGTGGCGCAGTGCATTATCCCACTAGATTCATATGTTGCAATCTCTGATGCACATCACTCATTTTGTAAAGCTTGTTCTATAGCAAAGTTACATGCATGACCTTCTTTTTCTGTTGACAATACCGAAAATATTTCATTCTTACAAAGAATCCAAGGTGATATTTATGGACCTATCAAACCGGAATACAGAGCATGTAAATATTTCATGGTTTTGGTAGACGAATAAACGCGATGTTCACACGTTGTCTTACTTTCTACAAGGAATGTTGCATTTGCAAAACTCTTGACACAAATTATTAAGCTCTGGGTTCACCACCCGGATCATCTAATCAGGTATATTAGATTGGATAACGCAGGAGAGTGTACATCAAAATCTTTTGATGATTACTGCACGTCTCTTGGGATTGAAGTTGAACATCTTGTTCCTCATGTTCATTCTCAGAACGGTTTAACAGAGACTCACATTAAGCGGTTACAGCTTGTGTCCCGTGCATTGCTAATGCTTACAAACTTATCGGTATCCGCGTGTGGTTATGCAGTGTTACATGCAACAATGCTTCTTTGTTTTTGACCTGTAGGATGCTAACCATTAAGTGTGCACCAATTGATAACTAGATACGAGCCTGACATTTCACATCTGCACATTTTTGGTTGTGCGGTATATGTGCTTATTGCGCATCTACAGCGCACCAAAATGGATCCTCAACGAAGATTAGGCATTTATGTTGGCTATGAAGCTCCAACG
Source organism: Geum urbanum (assembly GCA_946800695.1). Classification (NCBI taxonomy): domain Eukaryota; kingdom Viridiplantae; phylum Streptophyta; class Magnoliopsida; order Rosales; family Rosaceae; genus Geum; species Geum urbanum. The sequence goes on from OX326997.1 coordinate 10,166,999, forward strand.
ATAGTCCGCTATATTGAACCTTTGACATGAGATCTCTTTATTGCAAGATTTGCAGATTGTCTTTCGATGAGACATACTTCTTGACGTTAGGGGGAGGAATGAATGTAATTATTCCGGTTCAACGTCAGGAATTAACGTGGTCTAATCCCACTATGTCTCATCACGATCCCCGCACATCTCAGAGTGAGATAAAAGTGCAAAGAATAATCGATCTTCAGAAAGTAGCAGACTCTATGCCTGACTCCTTTCCTGATATCGCTAAAGTGACAAGATCGGATATACCTGCTACAAACATTCCTGCAATGTTAGAAATCCCGAAAAGAGGAGTGGTTAATACCAACACCAGGCAAGGAAATGTTCCTCCTACCCATGTGGATGGTGTTGCGTCGGCCTCGGCTCCCACCAGGAAGAGGGGGAGACCAAGAAAATCCATTTATGAGCCGTCGGTTAAAAGGGAAGCCATCGAGGCACAAAATGATCCATTCATCATCAACATTGTGAATCCTTCACATGAGATTATCTCTAACTACACTTATGTCCTTGAATCATAATTAGCATGTTTGGGGGACGCCTAAGAACTTCTGGTGATGTCAGAGAACAAAGAAATCTCACTTAGTGCAAATGATGTGCGCGTTCTTATGGATAGATTTTCCACGTTAATTGATGATGCATTTGCTTAATCCGTCGCTCAAGAGATCATAGATGATGATGAAGTGGAACCTCGCTCTGTGGCAGATTGCCAACAAAGAGCAAATTGGCCAAAATGAAAGGTTGTAATCCATGCCGAACTAGACTCTCTGAATAAAAGGAGATCATAGATGATGATGAAGTGGAACCTCGCTCTGTGGCAGATTGCCAACAAAGAGCAGATTGGCCGAAATGAAATGTTGTAATCCAGGCCGAACTAAACTCTCTGAATAAAAGGCACGTTTTCGGTCCGGTAGTGCTATGCCTACCTAATGTTAAGCTGGTAGGACATAAATAGGTCTTTGTTCTGAAGTGTAATGAGAAGAATAAAGTTGTGCGCTATAAAGCTAGACTGATAATGCATGGTTTCTCTCAACACCCTGGGATTGATTATGAGGAGACGTATTCTACGGTCATGTACATCATCACCTTCCATTATCTAATTAGTTTGGTAGTGTTCGACAAACTAAACATGCAGCTTATGGATATGGTTACTGCATAACTCTGTGGGGATCTTAATTCAAAGATATACATGAAAATTTCTGATGGCATTGCTATGCCCAAATCAAGTAAATCTAAACTACGGAGTCCTCATGTGATCAAATTGAGATGTTCCCTATATGGATTGAAGCAATCCGGTAGGATGTAGTACGCACGTTTTAGTGACTACTTGACTGGAAAGTGATACAAATATAATGATTTATGCCCTTGTGTTTTCATTAAAAGGACAAGTTTAGGATTTGCCATAGTAGCTGTCTATGTAGATGATATGAACATCATCGGAACTCTTAATGAGATCAATGAGACTGTTGGCTACTTAAAATCTGAATTTGAGATGAAAGACCTTGGTAGGAATTAGTTTTGTCTCGGATTAGAGCTGGAACATCGAGTTGGTGGAATTCTCATTCACCAGTCTGCTTATGTCCAAAAGATGCTCAGGCGATTTAACATGGACAAAGCACATCATGTTAGCACGCTAAGGGTTGTTCGCAGTCTGGACCCCAAGAAAGATCCATTTTGTCTGGTCGATGACGATGAGGAGATCTTAGGAGCTAAACTTCCATATCTTAAAGTTATTGGAGCTTTGTTGTATCTAGCTCAGTGCATGCGTCTAAATATTTCCTTCTCAGTGAACTTGTTGTCTAGATTTAGCTATGTGCCTATGTAACGTCATTGGAATGGAGTAAAACAAATCTTCAGATACTTGAAGTGTTCCATTGACTTGGGTTTATTCTTCCCTTACAAAGAGTACAAAGAGAAATTGGAAAATCTCGGAAAATGGATGGTTGAGTCACATCATCCAAGTTATGACGCTTGTGACCCGTCGAGTAGGTCTCTCTACCTGTCGAGTGCAGTAAACGGTGATAACCTGAGGGTGTTTTTCGACCCATCGAGGAAAAGTTATGACCCTTCGAAATTGGTACACTAGATCGAATAGAACCATTCATTTGACCCGTTGAGTAAGGATTTTGACCCGTCGAACTCCTCCCCTGTTGGGAGCAGTTTTACTGCAGTGCCCTATTCCGAAACACCAGTTGATGTGTTGGTTAGATTTGCTGATGTTGGGTTCCTCTCTTACCCACACAAAGGTCATTCACAGACCAATTATGTTTTCACTATGGGAAACACGGCGATTTCTTGGAGATCAACTAAGGAAATCCTTGTTGCTACTTCCTTGAACCATTCAGAAATTATTGCTTTGCATGAAGCAGTTAGAGAATGTGTCTAGCTTAGGTTAGTCATTCATTATATTCGAGGGTCTAGTGGATTCCCATCTACTACGATATCTCCCACTTGCATTTATGAGGATAATGCGACATGCATTGAACATATGAAGTTGTGTTACATTAAAGGTGACAATAAAAAGCATATATTGCCAAAATTCTTCTTCAATCAGCAACAACAGGAGTTGTTGAATATCCATGTGAACTGGTTGGTTCGGCAAATGATGCTGCAGACTTGTTTACCAAGTCACTACCTAAATCTATATTTTTGAAACAAGTGAGATGCATTGATATGAGCAGGTTATCTGAACTCCATGACTAAGTTTACAGTCAAGGGGAGTTACATTTCTGTAGACATCAGAGGGAGTCTATGACACATGTAGTAGCGTTTGTAGTTGATGCGTTGTACTCTTTTTCCCTTAAACCAAGCTTTTATTTTACCCATAAGGTTTTTATTTGCTTGGCAATATTTTTAGTGAGGCAACAAGTTATGCATCATTCATTAGGCCATCGACACAATGGGGAGTGTTTAAGGAGATTTATTCTTCGTAATTTCTGGAATGTGTCTTGTCCTAATTAGATACAGACTAGATTTGATATAGATTCAGAGAATCCCTATTATATCGGGATATTGATTGTAACAGATTGTATCAGCCTATATTTAAGGCATTCTATCAATGAAAGAGTTACAGTTTTTTCAATCTATCAGTTTATTCCCTCAAACATATATGAATTTGCGAAATAATGTAATTTGTGATTTTGTTGAATATGTGAAATGAATATATATATATATTGGATGAATTTATGATGAATTTATAAATTATGATGCCGATGAATATATAATGGATATATATATATATATATTATATTGTTAATATTTGATTTTTTACAGCTTAATCAAGATGTCTGGCGGTAAAAAGTGGTGCACGGCAGCAGATAAGGCTGCCAAATTTTAATCCATTAGATGAAAAAAGGGTTGGGGTCAAACCTCAAAGGAGACCATTATGGATCCTTCGGTTCCTTCGGCTCTGGCGGATGGACAAGAAATCTCGAATGCTCCAAATGAGCCGGCTACAGCCTTTACGGACGAGCCTGATATTTCCGCTTTGACGGTGGCGTCATACTCAAGGTCCTCAAGAATTCATCAATGATTCTATTCACTATAACACCCAATGCAAGACCAAAAGGGAGCCCTCAGACCTGGTCCCCAAACACACTCGGGGACTTATGAAGGGTGTTAAAGCGAGCGCATAGTCAAGTCAAAGAGGAAGAAGATCGAGGTGTTGTTTGACGAGTTCACCCGAGGCCCTACGACCAAGGAGCTCGGCAGTCTGTGCTCACACAACATCAGCTCAATCATACCGAACAACATTCATATGATTGCCCCTTCTTGGAACGAGCTGCTCCAATCCGAAAAGTTCAGGGTGTGCCGCGAATTCTCGGTAATATGGTCTATCTAATTTTATTTATTTTCATAATTAATTACAAAATATAAAGGCATAAGGTCTAGGAATTTAATTTTTTATTTATTTTTCTAGGTACATTTTGACTATGAAGGCAAACCGGAGATGTAGGAGCACATAGAGATTATGGTTACCCGCATTTACAAGAATTGGAAGTACGACTTCTACAAGTACCAGCACTACGGCGCCTCACCTATCCCACAAGAGCTGCAGATGGAAAGGGAAGACGAGTGGCAATGGTTGGTCGGGCACTTTGAGTTCGACAAGTTTAAGATTCATCTTTATTTTCTTTAATGTAACGAAAATTAATAATTTCTTACTTTTAACTATTTATTTATTATTTAATATTTTTTGTTGTGAAACAGACAAGATCGCACGCCAACAAGGCAAATCGTGAGAAAAAGACCGCCCACCATATTTCAGGCTTGCAAGGGTTCATCTACATGACAAAGGAGCACAAAGATGCGGGTTCAAAGCATTGTTTCCTGGATGTCAGCGTCTCCGTTTATGTCGAGTCAAGGCAAGTCAATGTCACGAGTGAACGTGGCGTAAGTAACTATTTTTCCAAAATTAATTGAATTTAATAGTACTTCCAAAAATTATTGAATTTAATCTTACAATAATTGGTTTGAAGAATTATGATTTGGACATTTAATTAGGTTGTGCTCTTGGAATTTGTTTTAGTTGGTTAAATAATGATTCTGAACTTGAGAAATCCGGATAGGAATCAGTGCCCACGGTAAATTTGTTATGTTGGAATTGGTTATTCGAAGTGTTTTATTTCCTACATGTTTTTTGTTTCCTCCAATTTTAGGGGAAACTATGGCAAATTTTTTTTAGAAATAAATATTTATGTATTGTTCAAATGATTAATTTTAAGAGAGGTTGATACAAATGGCCTAGGAGAAATTGGCGAACGCACAGTTGGAAAACTCGGAGATGACGCCTGAACAGATGCTTCCTCTATCAAAGGAGAGTCAGATCAGTATTGTTGATGCTATTTTTGGCCATCGAGCTGGCAAGGAGGTTCATGGGCTTGGATGAGCGGTCCAAAGAGATTTGACCCAGTCATCTGTATCGACGAGTAGGCGCAGTGCGACGGATACCGAGGCGGTCCAAACCACCCAAGAGAACGTTCGATCGGCCAACGAAGAGGTTAGATTAGCCCAGGAAGAGGCAAGGTTGACCCATGATCAGCTTAATACGACCAACACTCATATGAGCATCATCCTCAAGTACCTCGCGTCAATGGGGTAGGTTTAGGTCCATAATTTTGTTCTAATTATGTTCCTAACTCCATGCTTATTATTTGTCTTCTATGAATAAAACATCGTTCTCATAATATTTTCTGTTCATGCTAGAAAATTTGGAGTTGACACAGAAACGCTCTTAAAGATAGAAATTAATCATTTTTTGTATAAGCCGTGCACATTTCCGAAGTCACGAGAGCATTTGGAGCAACTTTGGAGAAATGACAAAAAATGGTTGCTAGAAGTTATCGGAAGCTGTCGAAAAATTGTCGAATTTATCCATGGCTGGCCGGACTATCAAGCTTGACTCGAACACTCCAAGATAGGCCCAAAGGAAGGCCCAAACCATCTAGATAGGAATCCTAGATGATATGGTTAGGTTGTCACATAATTTGAATTTTGGATCTATTAGACTTGGTTTGGACTTTAGCGTAGAAGGCAAGAAAAGGGGATCACAAGTTGTGGCCCTTGGATCAAACTTTATGGTCATTATAGAACATCTAAGGGCTCACAAAACACTATTTTCTCTCATATTACCTCCCTTGGTCGAGCTCCCCACCCATCACACACACAACATATCTCATTTTTCAAGTTTTCATAGTTTTTACTCTCTCTATAGCCTCCAACCTTCCCCTAACCCTTTAGATCTCTCATTCACCCTAAAAACCTCCCTTATCACTACCAAAAGGCCTAGAAACTGGCATCACCACCACCACACTCTCATCTCCACCATCTTTGTCCTAGCCTAAGGTGGGTTCATTATCCTTGTGAAGCTAAGAAGAAAAAATGGAGCAAGAAGTGAAGACATACTTGAAGAACTTGAAGGCTTTGCTTAAGGGACTCTTCGGTTATTTCTTACACCTAATGATTTCTCTTTATGTATATTGACTTCATTTTCATCCTGTGTAGTGAGTAGTCCCACTTAGGTTTGATGTAGACAAATGATGGATTGATTTATATATGGCTTATATTTTTGTGTATGTGGAGTGAAACATGTGTTTGTGAATGAGAATACTATGCAATTGTGGTTTTTTATGTGCTTGAGCTTCATGTATGGTTTTATTTATATATGTGTTGACCCTAGCTAAGTTGATGTATGCATTAAAGAACTAAAAATGGGAGCTTGGTTGAATTAACTACTGACCTGAGGCTAGATCCGCATGTAAACATGATTAAGGTCTATTCCAAGAGGGTTTACTTTAAGGTTTGAATTCCTTAGCATGAAGTAAGGACTAGAGTCTCCTTGAGTCTCAATAGACTTAAGGGGCTTTGGTCAACCACACATTGAATCGAGAGGTTATTGTGGCTACAAGTTTGGGTGTTTTGATTCGTAACTCACAAGGTGCGGATTGGGAGATTCAATTAGACTTTCTCTCGGTCCTCTAATAGAGGTTCAAAAAGAAGAACCTTCCAAAAATATCACATGGTATGCTTGTTTGCTTCACTCATGTGACATACGATCGAGGTGTAAATCCAAAATGGTTTAGGTCTTGGTCCTGGTTCACTAAATACTACAAAGTTGGGCTCAAGTCGTCTAGCGTCTAAAATGGCCTAGGAGCTTGGGTTTAAAACCAAACATGACCCAAAAGGTTACCATTTGGACATCCACTTTTGTGAAATGGACTTTAATTACATACATAAATTGGGACATTATTTGAACATCAAATGGTTAGTGGGGACTTCCCTACCCAATCATTCTCTCTTATCGTGAATTTGTTTGTTATTTAATCTCTTTGCATTAGTCTATAATCAATTAATCACCTCGGATAATCACTCATTGTAGTATAATCACCCCTTAGCTTGCAATCCTAAGTCTCCAAAGAACATAGTAGAGTGAGATACACATCCGCATTTCATTTTAGTTTAGCTCAAGATTAGTGTCTACTTTAACCATAGTGTAAGCGCTGAATCAATTCGAACTAAGGAGTTCAAGTGGCTAATTCTCGTGGGTTCGACACTCAGCTCTTATAAATACTATAACTTAACTCCGTATACTTGCGGGCAGAAATCACTCTTTATACTTCAGGGCTAGATAATAGTGCATAAAGTGTGTGAGGGTAACTTTTCCAACAAGTGGCAACCTCTGCCGGAGTGTCGTCCCCCCCCCTCCCCTAGGCATGATGACGACGACGATGTGAGTGGCGGCGGGGGATTCGGCAGGATGTCTACTTCCGGTGTCGATTTAGTTTCGTAGTTTCATTTATGTATATATGTATATTTCGATCGATGTACGTACACTTTTTATGTACACTTTTTATATTTAATAAATATTTTATTAATTTTATTAATATTTAATTTAATATTTTAAATTTAGTTTATAATTCTGAAACAAAACAAAAAATTAAAAATTGAACTTTGACGACGAAACAAGGATAATTCGTTGTCTAGGTTCAATCACTATGACGACGAATGATTCGTCAGATAGGTTTTATACCTTAGACGACGAAGATCAATGTTCGCCGTCTAAGTGGTTAAACCTAGATGACGAACAAAAGTTCGTCATCTAAGTGATTCACTTAAATGATGAACTGTTATTCATCGTCTAAGTGTTACTACTTAGACGACAAATATCTTTCGTCATCTACATCTTAATACTTAGACGAAAAATATCAATATTCATCATCTAAGATGCATCTAAGACGACGAACACCTTTGTCGTTTAAAGGTACAATTTTTTGACTTCTAAGTACAAAGGCGGCAAAACATATTTCATCTCCTAAGTAGCACCTTAGATGACGAAACAGAAAAGTTCTGTCGTCTAAATACTTAGACTACGATTGTTAAAGGACGAAACATAGGCCACGAAAAATGCCACTTAGGCGACGAAATTAGTTTTGTCGCCTAAGTGCGTTTTTCTGGTAGTAAATTGGTTGTTGCATAAAGGCCTAAGTTGCAAGAGAGGCAACCCAATTGTGCCAAACCCTAAAACCACAATGAGCCCACATGGATTGTGGGGCCCATGAGGACAAAGGTAGCCCAACTAGGTATAGTGACCAGCCGCCGGTGAGGCTTATGTTAACAGGTTCATCGGCAATTCCTCCATGTCGATCGGTCCTTCCTCTCCCGGTCAATGTTAGCGCTGCCCTTATACCTGTTCTAACTCCCCATCCACGTGGATCCCATATATGAAAATTCCCATCACAGGGCCGAGCTCGTCCTCGCCATGCATTCACTCGCCTCCTCCTTCCAGTATCGTTCTGCGTCGGCATGTGTATAGTTTGAAGCGTCGGCGTGAGCATCAAAACCCAAGCCGTGGAGAGAGGAAAGGAAAGGAAAGCTTGATGGATCGAGCAGGATACAAGATCAATCTCGGCCATTGATATTGATCTCGGACTAGCGAGTTGGAGAGAAATCAATCTCTCTAAAACGATGGAGAGAAGGCCGTGAAGACTTGGGAAAGGAAAGATCAAACAAGGACGTCGTCGTGATGAACACGCTAAGCGATATGAAAATCTAGATCAGTCGTGTCCTCTAGACTGTGCTAGGAGGAGCTAGGGTTTTTTTTTTTCAAACAGTTGATTGACTTAACTTTTATGCATGGGGTCTTTATTTCTGTGCCGCTATGCTGATCAATCCTATGTCAATCCTTGTCGAGAATGAGATAGCTTAATTAGGACATCTCTAATAGAGTAGATAAAAACTATAATTTTTAAAATTATAGCTAAAAACTACTTCAACATGGTAGCTAAAGTTAAGTTACATTTGACTTTGAGCTATTTTGAGTAGCTATATTTAGCTACAAATGAGAGAGAAAATAACTTAAAAGCTAAATCTCCCACCATCCAAAAAGTGGTACCACTATCCAACAATTGATCCGAGAGTTTAAATAATTAAAATGAATTAACTTCAGCTACAACCAAGGGCGGAGCTAAAAAATTTGGTTAGGGGAGGCAATTTTCATAAAGGCTTGTATGTATATTTACGAAGTTTACTATACATACTAAAACAACTACACCATTTACGAGTAAAAATTATAAGTTCTCTCGTATATTTTTTATTTTGGCTAATTATAAATATACCAAAAAGAATTCTTATGGAAAGCTATTAACGCCATAACAAAATTTACGATTTGTCATATTTTATCAGATTTAAGTTTATGTGCCCTAAATTATAAACTGTATCATATGAGAATATTAAAACTTTTAGAGGAATTCATGAGATATACCAAACTAAATACAATTAATTCTTGAAGTTGAATTAAGTAGGAAATTAACTAAGAAAAAGATAGTATGATACAGAGGCTAGCATAATTGGAGAATGAGGAAAATGGCATGGGAAATATTATCTCTTGAACCTGTTTATTTTTGTCATAGGCAATGTGAAAGAGAGGGACTTTTTTATTGAGAAAGGAAAAAATAGAAACATAGGCCAAGAGAACATGTTTTGTTTTGTATACTTTTAATGAAAACTACATTAATTTTTGGACAGTGATCGAAAAGATTCTCCTCAAATCTTATGGAGGGCAATTACCTTTGTTAGCCATATGCTGCCTCCACCCTTGGCTACAACTATCAAAATTGAAGTAAAAAACATAAGAGCCAGTGACGGAGGGAACTCAAGGCAAGGAAGGACAATTGCCCTCCCTTGATTTTTGGTGTAACATTATCAAATATATGTAATATTACTTGGTTAATATAATTAATAACCACTAATCAGAATAAGTCTTCTAATTAGTATAAATAGTGTGATTTGCTCGATTAACTATGCAAAACTCTTGTTTCGTTCTTTCCTTAATGAAGAAATTTCTAATTTTATTTAACATATGATTCAGTCTATTATACATTCATTTGTAAACCTTATATACACATTTTCTCTTATAGTACTAAATAATACAAGTCAATTATCATTTATTCTCCTTTTCATCTACCTTCTCATTCTATACAATTAACAAGTTTATTTGTTTCTCAATTTTGTATAATGAGTGATATCGAAATTTAACATTTTTTGTATTGATTTTCGTGTATCTTGATTCTAAAATTATCGGACTTTCAATTTTCGTATATCTTGGTTCTAAAATGAGTGAAAATTTTCATTGAGCATTTATTAATTTTAACATATATTTTTTATGAAATTTTCAAATGTAAAGTATGCTTATCTAAATAATATAACTTTTATGAGGTTGCTCTCTATTGTCATTTTTTCTGTCTCTGCCTCCTCAGATGTGAGTTACATTTAATTTTTTAGTTGAAAATAGTTATTGTTGGATATGCTACCTAGCTAGCGAATAAGTTTCTAGCAGACATGAAGGCTACAATTTTAATGAGCAATAAATAGAGATAATCAAAGTTTTTGAAGCCTATACATATGACTTGGTCTTAATTAACCATCATCCCAAGCAATAGAAGCTTCTTCTTTCTCTCTACAGCTGGTCTTAATTTGGTAGATAGTGCCAATCTTGATGCGTCCAAGATCGACCAGGAACTTTCAAACGTCCAAGCTTCTTGTCTTCCACTTGCTAATTGGTGTGTCTGGGATCTAATCTAATCCAGTCTTGAATTGACAGCATGTGGTAATTACAAATTAGGAACAGTAGTGTGAAGATATCGGTGTATGACGTACATAAGTATATCTTGGTCACAATCAAGTTATGAGATCTGTGAAGTCATTCTATAAACGAAACTTGGGCCTAGCGATGTAGACATCAGATAACTAAAAAAAGATGAAAGAATTAAAAGATGTCCTAGGCTCTTGACTATCTTTTCTAATTTAATTTCTTCCTGAGCTTTTCCTTAGGGTGCGGCCATTGACATCTAACTACCGTCCTCGAGGTTAATTTGAAAGTTTCAAAGCTTACATCAATTAATGATCTCTTAACATATATATTAGGGTTACTATTCGTTGTCATCGTAAGTAGACGTAAGATTCATGCCGCCTTACAAGATCCTCATTAATCCAAACGAACAAGACATTTACATATATATATAACTGGTCAATTTCATCGATATATATCAACAATTGAAACAAAATCTTATTGCTTATGGAAGCCAAATCAGTTTATGTTGTCCCTTGAAAGGTCAAGGGGATATATATTCTTTGATGCCGCAAATTTCAAATGCAAGATCTGCTCAAATCGGAAGTTAATTACATGACTTCATGAAAATCAAATTATATCCAAGGAAAACTACACTAATTAATAGTCAAACTAAGAAATAAATAATCATTGATTTATTCAAATTATTCAAGTTCGACTAGTTCCGCTTCGAGTTTGATTGGTTGAAGACTCGATGTAGCTAGTGAGATGTGACTAGCTGAGGGTCTGCCTCGACATATGGAGTGTCAAAGATTTATTGCTAGCAACATTTTCTCTGCACAATGTCTAGGCGGTCTAGCCTTCCTAAAGTCCTAAGCTCATCTACGTTTACAGAGGAATGAAAATATGATTAGCACTATGCATGGGTCGATTAAGTTAAAAGAGTAGTGGCATGGGTCTGGCTTGTGTCATGTCTGAAACTCGATATGAACCAGGCTGTTGATCTGAGTATATGCACAAACTATATGGTTGGTAGAAAGTAACAACAGAACGCGCAAATTCACATGATGTTTAATCCACTAATATCATCAACAAAATTACAAATATAGAGTACGTACGTAGTCGTCTCTCTCAATCCATGTCTTGATCGATGGATCTTCCTCGAGAGGAATGATAAGTGATCGATCTTCCTCGATCGATCTTCTTCGAGAGGGATGATAGGAGGCCTAAAAAGGGACTATAAGTTGGAGCCCTAATATTATGTAGCATGACATATCACACATCTTAAATTAGAAATATATCGATTTATTAAAAACATTGAATATTCTTTCCCAAAAAATATCATTATATATTTTCTACATCAATCTTGCACCTTTTTCAAATTTTAAATATACTTTATTTTATTTATTTATCATTATCATTTCAATAACTATGAAACATAAAATGAAAAAAAAAAATACTATCAATCATGCACATTAACGTTAGAAGTGTATGTGAGAATAATCCCAAAGTTTTACAAGAAGTAAAAAAGAATTAACGTACCATATCGGACAAAAAAAAATAATTCTTAAAGTAGAGCCGTAAAATAAAAACAATAAGATTTGGGAAAAATTGAAGAGTACTTGGAGTCACATTACTCTTGTTGGATAAAAAGTGAGAATGAGAAGAAACCGAAAAAGTGAAATTTAATTGAAATTTTTTTAATTATATAAACATTTAATCTTCAATGTTTGAACGAAGTATTTTTTCCCTAAGAGATGAATATAACGAGAGCTATGAATACTAAGGTTTTAATTCAAAGAGATAGATATATATATATATATATATGTATATCAAATTAAATTGATTACATTAATCTTATTCTAATTAATAGCTAGCATTGCATTTAATTGTGATATCTATGATTATATTTAGGATATTATGATTGTAATATGATGTAAGAATTTATATAATATAATTTGACAATAGATAATAATTACATGACATGTCACTTACATGTGATTGGGTCTCAACATTTTAGGACCCTTTGGGGCCTAAAATCATGAATCTTGCCAATCATTATTTTTAATTAATTTAATTTATTGTTGGACCGTATATTATTCATATGTTATCTTAACATTTACCAGGTTTCTTATTTTTTAAATTAAGAAATATATAACAGATCCAACTCCTCCCCACGAGGAGGAAATATGGCACAAAAAGATAAGGGGTGCGTATTAAGATTGGTGGTATGTGTGAATAAAATCACCTGGTCACTATCAGAATATTTGACTTAGCAAACAGAATTTTTTTAAGTCTGTCGCCTAATTTTTCATTAGGCAACGGATATATAAACAGTCTGTTCAGGTTAAAAATTCGTCTTCTAACATATCCTTAGCCAACGAAAATATTTTCCGTCGATAATCCATTGGCCAATAACAACATTAGACGACGGATTATTAGCGTTGGCAATTTTTGTCGTCCAAGAAACACTAAAACGACGGATTTTTAATTCCGTTGCCATTTCCATCTTCTAAAGGGATTGTTAGGAAACGGAAATAATTCCGTCTCCTTAAAATTGGTTAATTGATGGAATTTATTCACTAGTCGACGGATAATTTCCGTTGGCTAAGAGAATCTTCTTTAAAAGTCACTAGCTTTTTCATATTTAACTTTTATCACCTCACAACCCCCCAAACACCTCCTCTCCGACGATTTTTCGATCTACAACGAAAAAACTTTGATCAAATTACCCCTAAAGCATTCCCGATCGATCGAAGCTTCATATATATATTGGTTAGTGTTTGTATATACTAATTTTTTTTTAAAATATTTCGGTGTATTGTGAAGTTAACTAGTAATTGAATTCCGGTGATAGTTTTCCAGCAAAATTTGTATAGGTAGCTAGAATCGCGTTCTTGATTTATAATGCTAGCTTTTGCATGAAATATTAGATTGATTAGTAGCTATGTTGACAAATTAACGATTTTTGGATATTTACAACTATATATATTATTAATTAGTTTAATTTGGGTTATGCAATTTAGTAACTTTTAGGTGTGTATATATATATGTAAGAAGGATTCTTGATCGATAGGTAGCTAGATTATTATATTTGTACATGATCTGGACGGAAAATTATTAGGTACATAGCTTGATATGAAGATTATTGGTTCGAATTCTAGTTAGCTTGATCGATATATATGAATATTAGGTATATTGAACAAATCAAAGCGTGGGAAGATTATTGGTTCTAGCTAGCTTGATATAAAGATTAGAGTATATAGGTTCTAGCTAGCTTGATATATGAAGATTAAGGTTATAAATTTTATTGGCCAGACGTACAATTTATTATTTCGCTCATTACAAGCTATGTACTTGCGCAGAATATGGACAAAAGCTGGTTATGGTTAGACAGAGATGATCAAAGGTATTTACAAGGAATTTATGACTTGATGAGTTTTGCAATTGAACATGGTAGGGGAAGACCCAATTACAAGTGTCTGTGCAGGAGATGTTGTAACTCAGAGTATCATACAGTTGCAGATATGTTCCAGCACCTGGCTCAAAACAGTATGATGTGGGAGTATACTTTATGGACTGAACACGATGAAGAACCAGAGGTTAATGCTCATACAGCTGTGATGGCGGGGTTTAGATCAGGGTATCAAGGTGGCTCATCTAGCAATACTGAGCCACATGCTCCAAACCCCATTGTGGAACTTGTGCACGATGCATTTTTGTCATATAGTTCAAGAGGATACGGGTTTTCCGAGAGCTATTACGATACTCCCAACCATGAGATTGTTCTACCAACAGCCGACTTTGTGGGATCCACTAATTACGACAAGTACAACAGACTTCTACCTGGAAGCCTAGACACCGTCTCACCCATATGGTAATGCGATAGTTTTTAGTGCCATAATAGAGGAAATTGGGTATAAAGTGAAGCACAAAATGTCGGATGCAGTGTTCGACGATGTCCAATGACACATATGTAAGTTACTTCCTGATGATCACAAACTTCTAGACAGTTATTATAAGGTAAAAAGGATATTGAACGACCTTGGCATTTCTTCCACGAAAGTCGACGTGTGCAAAAAGAGTTGTGTCTTGTTTTATAAGGAACACGCAGACCTCCAGCACTGCCCAATTTATGGCGAGTCGAGATGGAGGCTCAAGCAGAAGAACAAGAAGGAGAAAAATGTTCCATTGAAGGTTCTTCGTCATTTGCCATTGATTCCTAGACTAGAGCGATTATATACGTTTCCATACATGGCAGAGGCAATGAGGTGGTACGGTGAAAAAATGTTGGATAACGGTATGCTTAGACACCCTGCAGATGATGAGGCTTTTAAGTCTTTTGACATGACATTTACAGACTCGCATCAGAGGTTCGAAATGTGAGACTAAGACTTTCTACAGATGGGTTCAATCCTTTTAATGATGACCAATACTACACTTGGCCCGTTATTGTGATGTCGTACAACCTGCCTCTCTGGATGTGTATGAGAAAGAAGTTTAATTTCCTTACTCTGATAATTTCGGGTAAATATTCCTTTGGAAAGTGTTTTGATGTGTTTACGAGACCTTTGATTGACAAGTTGAAGGAGGTGTAGGAATTTGGCATGCGAATTTGGGACAGCTACACTAAAACATCATTCATCATGAAAGCAACCATTATGTGGACCATTAGCGATTTTCCTGCTCATGGGATGTTGGCATCTTGCAGGACTAAAGGGTACAATGGTTGTCCTATCTGCTTAGATGACGTCAACTCTAGCTATCATGCAAAAAATGTGTGTTACTTGGGGCACTGTAGATGACTTCTCGAAAAATCACCAATGGAGATCCGAAGCGGCGAGCTTTGACGGGACGGTAGAGGATCGTCTGAAACCCCGAGAGTGATCCAGTGAAGAGATTTTCCAAAGGCTCCAACATGTTGATTTTGGAGTACTGAGCAAGTGTCCACATGTGACGGCCACAAACCCTGTAGTTGACGACAAAGTTGCGTATTGGAGTCATATGAGTATTTTCCTTGAACTCCTTTACTGGTCAAAGTTAAAACTCATGAACAACCTTGACGTCATGCACATTGAGAAGAATGTATTCGACAGCGTCCTGGGAACAATTTTGGGTATTGATGAGAAGAATAAGGACATTCTTAAAGCACGTGAAGATTTGCGGGCAATGAACATACGTCGTCACTTGTGGTTAAAGAAGAGGAGGTCTGGCGGGGCCGAGATCTCTATGGCTGACACCTTACACAGTGAAGCCAAACAAGAAAAAGGAAGTGTTTGCATGGTTTCGAGGTGTTCGGTATTCATCCAACTATGCAGCAAATATATCTTATTGTGTAAATGAGGGGGACAACAAATTTCTTGGTCTCAAGACTCATGATTGTCATGTTATGATGCAACGTCTTCTTCCAGTGGTAATTCAACCTTATTTGGATCGTGACGTGGTAGAGCCGTTAGTAACATTGTCTAGGTGATGGCAGAAGTTATATGCAAGAGAATTGAAGAAGTCAGATGTCATTGAATTGAAAGAAGAGATTGTGTACATTCTTTGCAAATTAGAGAAAATTCCCCCCTACTTTCTTTGATGTCATGATTCACCTAATGATCCACCTCCCAGAACAAGTATTGATATCTGGTCCTGTACACTACACTTGGATGTATCCCAAGGAAAGGTACATTGTCTTACTCATGATTGATGCATCACTTCTTATCACTAACTTATATATTCAAATGTATTACACAATAATTTATCACAATTATTTGTAGACAACTTGGACAATATAAAAGATATGTCAAAAATTGCTCTACCCCGGAAGGTTCTATAACTGAAACGTACATTAAACATAAGTGTGTGACCTACCGCAACTTGTATCTCAAAGATTACGTCGAGCCACCCCCTTCTGTCTCCTCTAATACACTTGATCACTTCAATCTTTCTGTTGTCACAAATGTTGTACCAGCCTTCGAACCAGTACACCAAAATTTAGAAAAATTAAGCAAAGATGAACTCATTGAGACACACTGGGTTGTGTTGCGGGACTGTAGCAAAGTCGACCATTTCATGCTTGAATATTTCGAAGCGCTTCATGCATATGATTTGAGCCTTACTCATCATGAACAGTTGAAAGAACAACAGAAGATGCTGTTTCTAGATTTTTTTCGTGGATGGGTATGTGCGTATATATATATGTTGGATAATATTATATGACTATATATATTATATATTGCTTCAAAATCTTATGGTCAAACCTGGCTTAGGTTCATAATTTTGCAGATGACAAGCCTCCAAAAAATTGACCACAACAGTTGGTACACAGCAGCCCTTCATAATTTGGCCAACAAGCCGCAAAGATATGAAATTTATTCTGCATGTGATGTGAACAAGGTAAGTTTCGAACATTAGCTCGGGATGAAGGCAAGTGGACACAAAATTGTGGAATCTCAAAGAAGCGAATGATTTATACTACGAGGTTGTTCTCAACGTCGTCAAGTTAATATACGTGAATGGAATGTGTGTCATGCTTTTAAAATGTAAATGGTTCAACACTGACCCGAACAGGCGAAATAGTACGAAGAAGGATCTTGGCTTGTTATCGGTAAATGAAAACATAAGCTGGTACGAGGATGAGCTATTCACTCTTGCCACATTGGTCAAGGTAGGTATTCTATCTTGATGATCCAAATGAGGGGGGTGCTTGGAAAGTAGTTAACCATATGTGTCATCGTAATATTTGGAACACAACAACACTTGAGGGGTTGTCCGACACAAAAGTACAAGACATGAATGACGTCAGTGAGCCATATTAAGAGCCTGATATCGTACAAGAAATGACTATTTTACAGCTGAACAAAGATCCAGGAACTACACAACTCTAGTCGAGGCCGCTTAACTCAACTGAACTCGATGAGCTAGAACACATTAATGACCACATTGATGACACGGATAAAGAAGACGCTGAGGAGGATGAAGACTCAGAGGATAGTGATGAGGATGACACAGATTATGAAAGTGAATAATGTATCACATGCATATTTTATTGGATTTGTAATAATTCTACCTAATTTTGAATTATTTATCTATCGCGATTTGAATTTATATGAATGATTATGATTATTTTATGCAGGAATATTTACAAGCAGGAAAGATGCAGCTAAATACGCAAGCTCCATCCAAAATCTGACTCAATACTTGGAAGACAGACGTTTAATATTTTGTCTGCTCACCACATCGTTAGCAGAAGGATAATTAAACTTCTGTCTGCTAACAACGTAGTTCGCAAACGAAATTTTCATATCCATTGTCTTACCTAAAACTCTAGAGCCTAAACCCTAAACTCAACCACTAAACTACATACCCCAATCCCTAAACCTTGTTCCCTTCCGCAACAGATATATTACATTTCCGTCCCCTAACCCTTGGTTAGCAGATGGTTTGTCGATATCCGTTGTCTTACCGTAAACCTAGACCTTAAACCACATACCCCAATCCCTAAACCTTGTTTTCTTCCGAAACGGATTTGTTAATATTCCATCGGCTAACATGAAACCCTAAACCCTAACCTCAACCTAAACCGTAACCCTTAACCCTAAACCATGTCTTGTTAGGCAACACAATTACAAAAAATAAGTGTCCTAAACCACTCTTAGCCAACAGAATTAATAAATTTCTGTCGGCTAATGATTATCAACATTGACTGCCACTCTACGAAACACACAACTAAACGTATCATATTAAAATACATAATTAATTATTTCCTCAAGGACATAGGATAACCATTGGTGAATATTTAAAACCCGTTAAGCGACGAAAAGTAATAATTTTCGTCGGCTAGGGCGAAAAATTTGGCTGTTAATTTTTGCGCTTTCTTTTCGAGAAATTTTGATAATTGTTAGGCGACAGAATTTAGTTGACTAGAAGACAACATATTTCTGTCGCCTAGCAGAGATCGATATAATCCCCAAATTAGGGATTTTCGATTAGTCTCTCTCAATCATCTCTCTTCGATCTGTCTCTCTGATATCTCTCTCTCTCTGTTCATCTCCTGTGGAATGCTGGAACGCCGACTGGCGATGCCGCACCGCTGAGCCACTCAACCCTCCTCCACCCAGCCGACAACGTTAATCAGCCCTCGGTACCGACGCACCCGTCGACCCAAGCTCCGTCGCCGAACTTCTCCTTCGCCGCTCTCTCAATCACTGACCCAACCTCCGTTGCCGTCCATTTCTGCCGAACTCTACAACCGCCAGACCAAAGCCGTCGCTGACGCTGCAGGTCCGGCCAATTTTTAATTTTTATTTATTTTGGATTAATATTGGATTATTTTATATAATCCGGCTTAATTGTGATTATTTGATATTATTGGATATTAATTGTGATAATTTTGATTAATTGTGATTATTTGATTTTGATATTGAATCAGATATTATTGGTTTTGGTGAATAATTTTGGTTAATGCTTAGGTACGGTTCATATATAGGTTGATTTGTTATTGGTTAATTTGTTATTTTTGGTTAATTTGTTAATTTTTTAATATAGGTTGATATATAGGTGGATATTATTGGTTGATTTGTTAATTCTTTTTAATTTGCTTAATTTTTTAATTTGTTAATTATATATATGTTGATTTTATAATTTTATTGTTAATTTGGTTAATTTGTTATTTTGTTGGATAATTTGTTAATTTTTAGATAATTTAGTGTTTTTTTTTGGATAATTTGGTTAATTTGTTATTTTTTGGATATTTTGGTCAATTTGTTAATTTTTTTGGATAAATTGGTTAATTTGTTATTTTTTGGATAATTTGGTTAATTTGTTATTTTTTTGGATAATTTGTTAATTTGGCGGAATGTTAGTTATTTTTTTTATTTTATTCGAATTGGTTTCCGTTAAGACAGGTGAAAGAGATGGTGCCAGAAGGGACATCTCAGATGAAACAACATGGGCTTGATAGGCTGGAAGGATTTCGATTGCAGTGTCGGAGGACAAGAGATGATGACCCGGCGATTCAACAACCGTGTGAAGACGATCTACCGCCGCTGGGTCCTCCCGTCCACTACTTCAACAGCTGCTCCCGAGGCGGATGAAGTCCTAGCACAGTTAAGTGCTCGTCGCAAGGGAAAGAGCACTATGGCATGGGTACGTTAAATTATAGATTTAATGTAATATGTTCATTTTCTTCAATATTATAGTAAATGGTTCAATGGTTAAATGAATTACTAACAAATTTTAAATTTTTTGTTGTAGGAACTGCCCCCATGCCAGACGCATACGAGGGTTGTGCAAGGGGACAAAAGCAGGTGACATAGTGAAAATGACAAAACAAAGGATCGTGGTTTCTTACGATTTCTTCCATCGGGGCCCTCAAATGAATGAGCTGAATAGCATAATGGTCCATCATATTGGGGGTACTATATGTCAGGAGGTAACGATGATTGCGCCATCGTGGAAGGTCCTCTCTGAGATCGAGCGTGAAAAGGTTTACGACGCTCTCTCGGTAAGCATATTTCAATGGATTTATGTTTGATATTGAAATTGAATAATTAACATATATTATATAGATTTAATGTCAATTACATTTTTTGTAGCTACACTTTGATTTTCCAGCCATTAAGGATCTGTTCAACTACATTGACAAGAAAGTGACGAAACATTTTAGGGAGTGGAAGAGTGTGTGCCACAAGCTCTATCAAGAGCAGAGGGAGGAACCGGCCCCTCTGGAGTTCACGCATCGGGAAGATCAATGAAAATGGTTGGTGGAGCACTTTCGGAGCGACAAATTTGTGGTAATGTCTTGTAAAAATTACGAATATAATTTTTATAATTTTTTAGGATTTAATATCGTAATATTTTTTATTTGTAACAACTAATGTCGCAAGCAAACGCGAGCAACCGAGATCTGAAGGATGCGAACCACCACTCTGGGTCAACTCCATTAAGTTGCTTGATGGCGAAACATATGGCGGAGGGTTCCCTTGTGCCCTTCCTAAACACGTATCGAGATGCATATGTCCATCCCGGGAACGAGAAGGCGGCTGAGAGTCTGGTAAGTGACCACTAAATCCAAAACTAACAAAAGTTTACTATTTTGTGTGAATGTTTATGTAAGCGAGAAAACCTTAAAAACATCTTCCTGGTATGCACATAGGTTAGAGTAGATGGTGACTGGATGAAATTTATTTTATTTAAACTTGTAGTTCATATTTACCTATCAAGAATGATTTCCACCTATAATAGTGTTGGATGAGCCCATAAAAACGGTTATGTGGTGATCTATTGTTATATTGAGAATGTGGAATGTTTCGTTTGTTATATTGGTTAATTTTTTTATGTGTTTTTATGTTTTTTGTAGTACGTCTTATATTTTAGGAAAAATTATGTCAAATTTTCGGTAGAATTATCGATCAAGTTAGTCGAATTTTTTTTTATTAATGTTCAATTGTTTAATCTTATTGTAGGAGAAGATGACGCAATATGCCGACGGAAAGTTTGCTGAGAGAGCTGCAGAATTTTTGGACACTCCGCGTGAGCAGCTCGGGTCTTTGGATGTGCCCACACAGGTTGTGATGTTTCATGATGTGCTCGGAGTCCGATGAGGTAGAAAGATTCGAGGTCTTGGACATGCAGGCGTTTGAGATTTGACCCAGAATTTGGCGTCCACATCGCATGCTCGTTCTAGTGGTGTCGAGGCCCGCATTCACGAGGTGCACGAGCAATCAGAGATGCGCATTCGCGAAGTTTAAGAGCAAGCCGAGGCGCGAATTCGTGAGGTGGAGGAGCGGACTCGAGAATCCGAGCGAGTCTATGAGCACAGATGGATGCGAAGTTTTAGCAAATGATGACAATGATGATCGACCAAACAGACGTCCACTACACCATCTCTGTGTTCATGGGACGACCTGGATGATGGCAGTAGCGGTATCGGAGGGGTCCCCACACCACCGGTGTAGCTAGCTATCTTGTACATTATGTAGTTTTCGATCGGACGTCTCTTGTACAGTATTATATTATATTATATTTAAAATCAATATTATATTATCGCTCGGTTATTTAAAAAATATTTTAATCAATTTATTTTATTTTATTAGTTCTATGTTAAAAGACGAAATTAACAATAACCAACGGAATTATTTGTTAATTAGGTGACACCCGATCCGTCTTTTGGATTACACGTTAACCGATGAAAATAAAAATTTTGTCTGTTAGATGTATCTCCTACACGACGGAATTATTACCATAATTCGTCATTTTGGACTTCACGTTAACGGACGGAATAGCCAGAACAATTTCATAGCCGACGGATTTGTAACCATATATTCGTCGGCTTACAAAACCGTCAAATGACGTTTTTTTGTCGTCCAAACCTGAAATATTCTGTTGTACAGTCGTAAAGCGACAAATATTTTTCCGTCTCTCAACAAGATTATAGGCCAACGGATTTATAAATTTTCGTTGGCTAAGAACCTTTGCGACATCGCTTAGCCATCAGATTTTACGTTGGCTGAGATGCTAGTCAACGGAATACCTTTGTTAGGCGTCGGGTTTAGGGTTAGAGCATTACATTTTTTTGCTCTTTAAAAGATACTCATATTTTCGTTAGATAACATGCTACAGTTCAGAGGTTTTCGTTCTTTGATAAAAAAAATAATAAAAAAAAAACACACATTTTGTTTTTTTTCAACATATCCATTGAAATAAGAGGAGCATCATCGGAGATGTGAAGTTATTTTCTTCACGTAAAGTCTCAGTCCGGTGCGCTGCAAGAAGAGGGCTAGAAGCCTAACTAGGGCTTATGTGGATCGATCATACAGTAGTTCAGTACTATATTATGATTTATTAATAAAGAAAAAGTACATGGACACATGCTGATCACTGTACCGTATATACCATATCTGATTTTTAATTTTATTTCTTTTTTGCAAAAGGAAGAAATGACATGTATACATCTTTAACAAATTTGCAAAAACACTGCACATGATGTATAGCATAATTAAACCAACACTGAATCTATCCAAGACTACGGAGTCGGAGCATCATGGACAACTGAACTACGTACCCAGCTCACACTACCAGCTAGCTAGCTTGCACTACTAGTCATCAATTAAAAATCCTTTGTCCTGGGGCTAAGATCTTTTTTGGGTCATACTTAACCTTCATTTGCTGGAAGCTTTGCCATTTTGTTCCATAATGGTATATCCAATCTTTCTGTGTTTCATAATGGGGAAGGTACTGCTTAATTAGAATCCCAGAATCTTTACAGAATTGTAGTATCTGTGCATTTATTGTATCATATGGCTGCCATGCGTTGAGTCCGCTTGAGTGCAAGAGCCCTACAACATAGAAGTTGTTCTCTTCTGGTATGATTGCAGACATCTTATTATTCCACCTGAATTTTTTTTAAAACAAGAAATAAGTTTTAGTATATATACCCGATCAGTTAGAGAGAAAATAATAAAGTATTACGATGGGAGTTATATGTTTTTTTGTTATACTCACGCATTTTGGTTCATGGGGTAAATGAGGATAAGAGCATCTGGAAGCTGTTGTTTGAGAAGGATGCCTTTGAAGACTCCGGTATCAAAGTCTGCAATTCGTGATTTCGGTACGAAGAGATTGAGCCATGGATGAGCAATATCCCACAGTCCAAGTGACCGGAGCAATACCTCTTCCTGTTGCACTCTGTTCAGAAAATCGAAGTAGGGGACTTCTTGCTGGAATATAAATCTGGGAACGCAGTTCAACCCTTTGAGCAAAAAGTCGACCACCTATATATATATCAATATATGTAGGTATAAAAAAATAAGTTAATTTCAAGAAATCAAGAGAGCAACTACGTGTTTGAAACTATGAAACGTGTGAGAGTGTGTGACCATGTACGTACGTACCTTGTCTATGGTTATTTTTCGAGTGGCGACATCATAATACTTGGCTAATTCAATGGTGTAAAGGATGCCATATTGTTTGAGTAGAGCAGATATTCTTGGTTGATCAGCAGGTGGATAGAAGGAAAGGTCTAGAGGACCCTGCTTCAATAGAACGAAACCTTCTACGTAATCGAATCCATCGTTTCCGATTCTTCCATCGGAAGAGATTAAATGTTCCTGGTCTTTTGTAAATGCAGCGAAGTCGTTGTAAATTAGTCGTATCCATTTAGCCTGCCAGACACAATTAAGTTCACCACAATTAATTAGTCAGCAAGAGCTAGCTATTCTCATATCCTATTCTGAAGTAGTTTAGGTATTGTGATAGGAAGTTGGGAACGAAATCAAATTAAAAAAATTGACATTACCGTTTTGGGAGCTGTCTGTAGGGCAACTCTTGCTCTGGTTATTATGCCGAATTGGCCTAACCCTCCAAGAACCGAATAGAACAGTTCAGGTGTCTGAGTTGAGGAGCATGTTATTAGATCCCCTTTTCCTGTATAAAAGAAGATAAAATATGTCATTTCATGCTGTATATGCATGCATAATGTGTATAGATATGTAACAATTCAAAACGCTTGTTCAGGTATGTTTTTATATGCAATATATATTGTTCTATTTGAAAAGTTTGAACACGCCAGCCATACAAGGCAATGTTTGATTAGGACTTTCTTTTAAAAAAGTTTTCATGAAGTACTCAAAAATATAAACCAAAACGTATGAATTCAAAATTTTACCCGTTATGACATCAAGTTCATGCACATTGGTGATCTGAGGACCAAAACGGAACGTTTGACCGCTGATGCCGGCATTACTGAGCGTTCCGCCGACGCTGAGGTAGAGGTAGTCAGTCCACGAACGCGGTGAAAGACCCTTATCAAGTGTTGCACGCAACACATCGATCCAAAGCTGCTCGCCACCAACATCAACGTACCACCCCAAAGAATCGCTCTGCGAGATCACAATCCTCGGCCCGGAGATATTCAGAGACGCCATGTTTATGACAACGCCGGCATGAGCAAGGGCCTGTCCGCGAACAGAATGAGCATGGCCTCTAGCGGCTATGCCGAAAGAGGTCGAGCCATTGTTTGCGAACTGTAGCAAGGTGGCTATCTCGTTTGTTGAATTTGGATAGAGAACCGCGGCTGCGACGTCTTTGACAATCTGGCCGTAATCTGTAGAGATCGAGTTAAGGGACTGTGTGTCGTTGCGAAGCATCGATGTCACGTCAGTTGGTAGTCCGAGTTGGCCCGTCACGGTGGTTGAGAGCATCAAGAGCCCTAGGGCGAGGAGGAAAGGAGCCATGAGAGTGTAAAAGTCAGCCATTTTTGTAAGAGCTAGAGAGGTCGGTTGACATATGAGGGAGAGAGAGGTGGTATTTATATTAAGTAAGAAATTGTTTTAAAAAAAAATAAGAACACAAGATCTTAGGGTCGGTTTTGGAAGCATGGAGCTGTGTTAAGCAGTTAACCAATTCATGGCCGGCCAACTTGGTATGCTTTTCCAAACCTACGCAAGGAGAAAGAGAACTAATTTAGATCAGTAACATAGCTAGCTATCACCTTTTTCGCCGTTACGTTAAGGAGTAAGACCCTAATAATAGTACTAGATATTGTTTCCCTGGAAATGGTCGGTCCTGTATAGCTAAGCAGCGTGACTTAAATACTTAATTGTGTCAATGCGTTTGGTTCTGACTTAGAGGAAATAGTCGCCCTATATAACATTGTTTTACAGGCCATTGTGATACTTGGTATCTGATCTCTCTTTGACTCTCTCTATCCATTTAGATTTCGTATCATTGCCACCAATGCAAACAGTGGACTGCCAAACCTACGTTCTAAAATACCACTACCCTTTACCCTAAAGAGTTGGTGCTGAGATAAAGGACTTTTATACACCAAATAGGCAGATGTCTATTGAAATTACCTATGTATCAAGACACATCATCGCACCGTGTTCTCCCTGATCACCATGTTCTTCACACACTATCTACATGCCATTTCCACAGCCGGAAGCATGCGGACGAGGAGCACCAACGAACAAACAAACACCCCCACCCAACCATGCAAACCATCCACGATAAACGCCACCCCTCAAACCTAAGCTACTCGAGCAAAACAATAGAGAGATAAGAGACCCCTTCCATCCAAGTCACGCCCCAAACCAGCTTGAAAGTTGGCCGGCCATTTGAGTCTCGACACCAAAATTCGCCAAAGCATCCGCCAAGATTTACCTTCGCGGAAGATGTGAGTCACTTTGAACATCTTTTGACGCATCCTGAATTCCTGAACTAACAATTCAACCCTCAATGCATAGAACTAGGAGACATGATATCATGCAGGACCAACAAAGAGCCCGTCCCCAACCAAAGAGTCTTAGTATACATCTTAATCAAAAGAGTCTTCGTTCTTATAAGAACCGGGATTTGCTGTCGGCTGGGAGAATCAATCTACAACCAGATCGAACATTATTTGAAGTACTCGATTTTCAATTCTCATCTCACGTCACAATAAAGGTCGTGATGAAAAAGTATGAAAAAAAAAATCACAATAAGACTGTCAAGAGCTTTTTACTGCTTTAAGGCAGAACAAGCGAAGCGTTTTCTCCTGTACTTTGGCAAACTTCATGACATACACTGATTCCCTGTAGTTTGCAATGACTGGAACGTAAAATGAAAGATATGAAATCATTTTTCATAACACAAAAATTTGCATGTGGTTCTGATTCTCTATTTGCTATACTCAGATTACAGGAAACCCAGCCAGTACTGCGACACAAGGATAAACTATGATATTTAAATTACTGCTTGGTAATATCTGACACAAAAACTGAGTACCTGGCATGCAAAAATTGCCCCTATACAACACAACTTATAGATCCTGACAAACTGTAAAAAGTAAACTGTCCTTGTAACCAAGATACAACAATCTTGAGAGGGGTAAAAATCTAACTGGCCAGAGGAATCTTGGACTGTCAGACAGCTCTTTACTCTAAGAGCACAATGAATCATGTTGAAACATACAGCAACAGGACGAAGATACCATGCTCAAATTTATTTGTGTGCTTGAATACCAATTAAACAGCTGGGACTTTTCTGCCATCTTCGATAAAGAAGATTGCAGACGTTGGGACCTGGAGAGGATGAATAGAAAAGAATGGGAAATAATCAGACACTTCAATCATCGAGTCCACGTTCATCTTTCCTGATATGAAATTATGTAAACGTTCTACTCATGAAAATCGCAGTCAAGATAGCATCACACTTCAATCTCGAAGACAGCTAACTCGTTCTCCATACAAATACAAACACCAAAAAAAAAAGATGCTCAGAGAAGGCAACAATAATGGGATCTTCTGTTCAGGTCAAACATGGTCACTCCACAACCAGATTCTATCATTCGAAACTAAATATGGCTTTCGCCTTCTATGGAATGTTACCTCCAAGTTAGTGCAAATATTTGACAGAGCATGAGAAAAACAATCTTGATATACTGATTAGATATCATTACTAGCAATTGTTAGCCGGGGTGAAAGTTCATGTAACTATGTGTGGTCATGGTAACAAAGTTAGACTTATGTAAAGTACAATATGGCAGCACTTGTAAACAATCATGTTCCATGGTGGATATGTCCAAAGTTACATTTTGGCCACCGTTTATATCGTCATGATGTAGTTTGCAAACTTGTTACTATGGTTGTGATGTTGATGTAAAATTTAAGAATTTGATGATCCTATTGAAAAATTGACATCTCAGAGCTATACTAATTCTTACACACTTGAGTACTTATTAACTCCACAGAGAGAGAGCTTACATCAGGCCAGGTGTCTGTAATGAACTCCACGATATCATAGAATATATCTCCTTGAACGTCGATTTGGTCCTTTTCAGTTGGCCCCTGAAAAAACGAATCATACCACAACATCAGGACATACCAGTGATACCACAACATAAGGACCTGAAGCTGAACAAATTCCACAATCACTAGTTAACTCTAATCACCTTAACAACCGAGGCTCCAGTAGCAAACTTCTTTCCCATCTTCTTTGAGGCATCACTGAGTTTGACACCTGGCAATGAATCAAAGATATCACTTAATGATTGTTTCAACGAATCAGAAATCAGAAAATAGACACCAAGAAACCCTCATATCAAAAAAGCAAATATCTCACCAAAAAGCTCCAGTCCTTTGACAGTGGTGATACATTTTCTCTTATTCCGTGTAACCTTCTCGATAATAACTTCCAGCTTCTCCTAGAGGAAACAAAAATAATAAAAACAACTAAAGTTAAAATCCGCAATTCAAAAGTTCCAACAGGAAATGCTGGTCATAACTAGTTCACACTCGCATGGGATAAGAAGTTTCCATCACTCTAACCTTCTTCTTAACCTTCCCACCAGGAAGACGCTTGACCTCTTCTTTAGGTGCTGAATTTCCACAGCCAGGGACCGAAAACGTCATTATATGGTTAACATGCTTAATTGATCTTAACAAACTAACTAAAACTAATAACGACAATACTCATTTGATAGCTGCAAAGTCATAACTAATAATAGCATGACAATTACAACTAGTACATATGTACACCATATGTATATACATAGCTCACAATACATACTTGAATTCATACAGCTACAGATGAAATTATACCTGAAGAAGCAGTAGCGCCGTCACCACTTCCGAAAGCGATACCAGTGGCATTCAACTGATCAGCTACTTTATCAGCTTCCTTAGCATTAGCATCTGCACAAATTTATCAACAAAAAAGGAATATTATCTATGAGATGTGAAAAAAAGAAAAAAAAAAGGCGATTGAAATCGAATACATGATATTAGGGTTAGGGTTAGGGCAGGAGTAGGGACCTTTGACGAGATCGGGGTAAATATCCGGGGCGTTTTGGATCAACCAGGGCTTGCATTTCTCGAAATCGGGTCCGAATTCACAGTACTCGGCTGGTAAGCTGCACACAGCGCAGTACAGTACGCGAACCGGTTGGGGTTTTCCAGCCATATGAGCTCGATCGACCTCTCAAGCCCCCTTCGTCTTTGTCTTCTTCTTCTCTCGCTCGCTCGCTCGCTCTCTCTCTGCCTCACTGTGGTTAAAACGCTGCGTTTAGGATACGCTACCCTTGTTTCTGAAGGTGGTGTCGCAACTTTCATGAAAGATGGGTTATACGTGTGTGTTGGATAAAAGTTTGCAGGTCTAGGCCCAATTAGAATGCAATTTTATGTGCCCAAGTGATGCTACATAGTCTAATGCTTATTTGGGCCATATTAGTCCATATCGGAGGTTAACAGTAAATTACAGACAAACAATTAGGGCTGGGCACTAAGGCCCAAAAATTTCAGCCCATCCCTGTACCGTCCCGACCCGTAATAGGATGGGACAGGTTTGAATTCTGAAAGTTAGCAACCTGGCCCGTCCTGGCCTGTTTGTAATCATCGAGACGGGCTACGGGTTTATATTTATGTTTTTTTTGTATCCCGTCCCGGCCCGTAGAAAAGAAAACCCTAAACATATAACATCTAACCCCCTATCACACCCGCATCTCCACTCCTCTTTTCTGGATCCCTTAGCACTTTGTCACTCTCGCTTGCTCCTTGCTTTAACCTCGCATCTCCCGTCCTCTGTCAACATTGCTTCTGTTTCAATTTCGCTTCTCACTCGATCTCGTCTCACTCGATCTTACTACTCTTCAACCATTTTTATTTGATTTTGTGGTGAGTACTATAAATACTCTCGCTTTGAATTGATATGCACTTGTAATTTCTTACATATATGCCTACAAGTATTTCCATCTTCTTGGTTTTGCATAGATTGTTCTGGGAATTCGCAAGTTAGAGCACTTTCTTCATCAACACACGTCGGTCGTTACCACTCTCTGGGTTATGACTTAATTAGATTGTTCTACAATAGGTTATTTATAATTTCGATCAAATTTAGTCTTTAAACTTAATTAGATTGTTGGATTGTATGTCGGTTGTATAGCTCTTATGCATATTTATGAGTGTGTGTAAATTATATTGCTATATGTATATGATTTAAAAGCATCAAGGGCGCCATGGTTATTCAAGTTTCTCTAATTCTATGTATTATTAATTCACTTATATTAGTTATATACTAGATTTGTTAATGATCTCAAATCATTCCGGTGTTTAGATTTTTCAGAGCAAAATTCTATTTTTTAGTAAAGAAATTTTTTTTGTCCTGAATCCCGTGTTGGGCCTGGCCCGTCTCGAATCCGAACGAAACAGGGCTTTACGGGTTTTAAATTCAAGACCTTCGAGCTTGTTCCGTCCCGTCCCGTAATAATAAAACAGGACGGTACATGCTTTATCAAAACCCGTCCTGTCCTATCTCATGCCCAGCCCTACAAACAATGGAACCTATTATATGTGTGCACAATTTCAATCATAATTTCCACCATTATGAAAACAACTAGGAAGAGCCGAGACGTGGTAAAAAGTTCAAAAGTAAAATATAAAAAATAAAAATTATTATTAGTAAAAAAATAGGTGAATATTAAAAAATAAAAAGTACTGTTAAAAAAAGTGCGAAGTTAAAAAGTAGAAAATCAAAATTGAAACTGTAAAAATCAAAATAAAAGTAAAACAAAAATTATAAAAATAAAAGGGGCGTAAAGATCAAAATACCACATGAATAGTTATTTACTGTTCATGGGAACAGTTAACCTAAGAAGGTTATATAAAAAAATTCTATTTGAAAGAAATAAATCCAATTTGATAAACAGTTTTTGTAACTCAATCAGAAAATGCAGTACACTTTGTAGGGGGGAAAGAGAGAGAACGGAAGAAGAAGAAAAACATGCGACTGGATTTTCTTTTTCTTTTTATTTAACTTTATATTTACCATAAAATCCTCCAAATATATAATACAACCTCAGTGAAAAAAAATGTCTTTCGGGAGATTTGGCAAAATAGGAAAACAAACCCTCTTTGGTTAGAAAATAGTTAAGATAGATGATTAAGCACGTTGATGATGGTCAAAGTGCAAATACATAGTTACATGAGCTAGAACCCATAGTAAAGAAGAAAAAAAATGTTGATATCGATGATGATGATCAGTAATGATATTTTACGAAATTCATAAATTTATAAGTATTTCATGATAAAAAAAATTTGAGTTCCGACAATATCCAAGTGTGGTGGTAAACTCTAGTACCGCCTAAGGTTTTCTCGTCCTGTTTGCCACTCACTGGTGAACAGTGGTTAAAAGTTCGGTGGTTTCTAATGCCTGTGAGATGAAGATGGTGGTGGTGGTGGTGTCGACCAGCTAACATGTTGATATGGTTGTTGGAATGAGTCACATTTTTTGTATGCTTAGGAGAGGTATATTTTATAATTAAGTAAGATTTTGTAATTGATTAGGTTTACTTCTAGAATTGTAAGTATGTTTGTATATATATACCCAATTCGAGATTGATCAATATATCATAAAATTCTTCAAACACTTGTGTTCTATTTGACTTGGAATAAGAGCCTAGGTTTCGATCTTGGAAGTCTTGAAAACCTGACCTGACTTGTTTTCGTTGCGAATTCGTTCTTGTTTCTTGACAAAATCACCCTGTCCTGACATATTCGGTGTGTCGAAAAGATTCTTCAACCCACCGAAAGATGTTATGTTTGACTATTTTTTCCTGGAGATCATATCAATTGCATCAATTTGTTTGAAGATCTGCTCTTGTTCCTTGTTCAAGATCGTCTTGTCCTGAATTGTTCTTGTCCTGATCAATAGACCCGTCAGTTTTATCTTATCTGTTTGTTGCTTGTCTGGTTCGCTTCTGAAGAATTTATCATGGCTTTGGATATTTTGTTGTTTGAAGAACTTGTTTTTTGTGGCATGGAGAGTCAAGACCACATGGAGGGTAGTGTTTCTCTAACTGAGAAACATCAAGGTAAAATTGGTATTGTTTTGAAAATTTCTGACTTTACTGGTGGTGATATATGGATAATTGATTCTGGTGCGTCTGATCATATGACATTTGATAAGTCCTTATTTTTAAGTCTGTCACTTTCTCCTGTACCTGCAGTGTCTAATGCAAATGATGTCTCTTTTCCAATCTTAGGTATTGGGTCAATCCAAGTTACTTTATCTCTTGTGTTACATCATATTCTTCATGTTCCCTCTCTATCTCATCATCTATTTTCAGTGTCTGAGTTGAATTGCCAAAATAAATATTTTGTTACTTTTTATCCTATGTAAGTGGTATTTTCAGGATTTATGTACTCATATAATAATAAGCAAGGGAGATCAGAGGAGGAAACTGTTTCACTTGGATTGCATGTATAGCGGGGAGACACAAGCGTCATCATGACCCGTTGCTTCGACATTGAACTCTGATCGAGTTAAAGAAATTTGGTTATAGAATCGCAGGTTGGGTCATTCGTCCTTTGGTGTTATCAAAAAGTCTATACCATCCTTGTTTCTAGGAATAAAAGAATCTAGTCTCCATTATTAAACTTGTATGTTCACTAAAAGTCATAAGTCTAGTTACACTCCCTTATTCTAGTTCAGCACCATTTGAGTTGATCCATTCTGATGTTTGGGGGCCATCGAAGAATCCAACCTTGACAGGAATGAGATACTTTGTATTGTTCATTGATGATTTTACAAGACTGACATGGGTTGTGTTGCTAGAAAAAAAAGGATGATGTGTTTTCTGCCTTTACAATGTTTCATAATCTGATTCGAACTCAGTATAATGCTTGTGTGAAAGTATTTCGGTCTGACAATGGAGAGAAGTTTGTCAATCATTATTTCCAAGATTATTTCAGAAGTATGGAATTGTTCACCAGACTACTTGTCCGCAGACACCGGAGCAGGATGAAGTTTTTAAAAGAAAGAATCGATATCTTTTAGACATAGGAAGTGCTCTCTTACTCAGGACCAACTTGCCAAAATATCTTTGGGGAGACGTTGTATTATGTGCCTCTCATCTTATCAATCGCTTACCATAAACAACTCTTCAGAATCAGATTCTATTTCAGGTACTATCTCATCATGTTGCCATCACATCTCTCAACAAACTTTCAGCTCGTATCTTTGGTTGTGTGGCATATATTCATCTTCATAAGAATCAGAGATCTAAGTTGGAGGTTCGTGCACTCAAGTGTGTGTTTGTTGGCTATGGCACTCACCAGAAAGGATACAAGTATTACAATCCTCCTTCTCAACATTTTTATGTCACCATGGATGTCACATTTAGTGAAGACTTGTGTTATTTTTACTTTTTGGCATCTCAAAGTAAAGAGGAGAAGAATGCGTTTATGAAGACCAATTTGATAGACCAAAATTCATTGTTCCAATTGAAAGCGCCCCAGCCAGAAGTGTTTTTTGACTCGTTGAGAATAGGCCTCGACCCATCAAAAATGGTACCCAAAACCAACCCATAGTTGACTTTCGACCCGTCGAGGAGGAGCCTCGACCCGTCGCAACTGGTGCCCGGCATCAATCTGTAGCTGACCTTCAACTCATAGAGGAAGAGTCTCGACCCGTCAAAGGTAGCACCTTGGATC
The DNA here is from genome assembly GCA_946800695.1 of Geum urbanum. NCBI lineage: Eukaryota > Viridiplantae > Streptophyta > Magnoliopsida > Rosales > Rosaceae > Geum > Geum urbanum. The sequence goes on from OX326997.1 coordinate 10,200,047, forward strand.
ATCCCGAAGTAATATCTCGACGGGTCAAAGATGTGGCTCGACCCGTCAAAAATACCCATGCTAATGGGTCTGTTCCGAGTTCTAAAAGTGTTCAACATGTCGAAAAAGTGTCAGACACGTTGAAAGGAGGATAATTAGTCAGTAATCAGCTATTTGTTGAAGATGTACATGCAAGTCTAGTCTTTTCCTCTCCGTCAACGGTCTCTCCTGGCCTGTCATCACTTGAGGTATGTAGTAGTGTTCATTTGCATAGTTCTAGTGTCTCTGAAACAGTCTTTCCTACTAGGCCAACCCGTGGTCAACCTTCGAAAAGATATGAACCTCTCTTGTCAACTAAAGTCAAGTATCCTATAGCTAATTATGTGTCAACTCATAGATCGTCAAAGCCTTATGTAGCATTTGTGAATCAATTATTCATTGTCTCTTCTTAGTAAATTGTATGATGCAATCAAGGAGGAGAAGTGGGTCAAGGCAATGAAGGTTGAGATTGATGCTCTCAACAAGAATGATACTTAGGACTTAGTACCATTACCACCTGGAAAGAAGACGGTAGGGTATAGATGAGTTTATATTGTGAAACATAATGTAGATGACTCAGTTGACAAGTATAATATAAAATTTGGTATTTTTAAATAGACTAAAATTAAGTTTTGAGGTAGGAACTAGAAAGTAGACGTTACCATAAGTTCGTAGTATTTTTCATTATATATTTCAGACTACTAAAATGGCTTCTATGATTTTTAGAAATTAAATTGGATTGTTTTGTTTAACGTATATTATGTGGCATTATGACAACATTTGATTAATTCTTTGGAGATTTGTTTCGCCGGTAGAGTGTGTTGGCTACAAGCCAACATGTTGGCTATGAGAGTGAGTTAAGGCGTTAACTTGTGGAGAGAGAGAGAGAGAGAGAGAGAGAGAGAGAGAGAGAGAGAGAGAGAGAGAGAGAGAGAGAGAGAGAGAGAGAGAGAGAGAGAGAGAGAGAGAGAGAGAGAGAGTTTACTTGTGGATAAATGAAGTTGGCTTGTGGATAAATGAAGTTGGCTTGTGGGAGAAATATAGCTAGCTTGGTTATCAACAACGTACTAATGTAGAGACACAGATCATTTGATACCTTTTGGATTTAGTATATCCAAACTTATACGAGCTTCATTTTATATAGTATACTAGGCAAGCAAGTCATGGAGCTCAGGCCTCTACTATAAATAGAGGTCGGGGTTCTCACATATGAAGGAAAAGGTACAGAGTAGAATGAGAGGAAACGAAGTAATGGGAGTATAGATAGAGATTCTAATTATGGAGGTGGTGTTCTTAGTAAAAGAAATAGAACATAAAAAGTGAAAGAGAGAAATGAGGGATGTGTGAGAGAAAGAGTACGTCTCTGGAAAATGTATACTATGCAAAGGCTTTGTTCTTTAAGTAATGAATCGAAGCTACCAACCGATGTGAGACTGTGATTTGTAGAAGTTAAACGTTTGATCAATACCCATATGTGTAAATAATAAGTTGAGGTAAGGATTCGGGGGGAACCTTTACTATGATGTTCTTATGGTTTTGTATATTACCCTTTACTATTGTTATCAAACGTATGCTATTGTTATAGTGATTTAATCATACTCATGCATTATGAAGGAAGTGTGAGTATGCGTACTAGAACAAATAGTAAATTTTTGAGAAATTAATTCAATTTGTGTAGTTGAGGCTATGCTCATAAATGACTAGTTTCGCCATAGGGAGAGAAGTCATTTCAACTAAATGTTGATAAAATAATCTAATTATGGCAGATGGCACTGGCGACCGAGAATAGTCCAAGAGAACTAACAAATGAGAAATATCGAGTGTGGGTGATCAGGAGATGATAATTGAGTCAGCGTCTCATATGCATTGTAATTCCTTTACAGAATATTGTCACATAATTAGATTTTACTGTAAAAGGTTAAGCCCTGTTGAGCGTAACTCACCCCTTATGATTATTTGTTCAGGTGACAAAGTGACGAAGGAAAGAAGCTATACAGACATTTATAGTTAGAACAAATTATGTATTGAAATGTATTGTATTCTTCATAATGAATTTGTAGTTATAATTTGATTGGGGTGTTATTCATTTCGTTTATTTATTTATTTTACTTTCCAAAACCATCACACTCGGGATCACAGAATCAAAACAACTCTAAATTACAAACTATTTTTCTGGTTAGGGTGTGACATATAAGGCGAGGTTGATTGTAAAAGGATACACTCAAAAATATGGAGTGGATTATGATGAGACGTTTTCACCAGTGGCAAAGATCAATAATATTTGAGACCTTATGTCTTTGGTAGCTAATCTGGATTAGCCCTTGCAATAGTTTGATGTGAAGAATATCTTTCTTCATGGAGTTTTGAATGAAGAAATTTATATGTATCTTCCTCCAGGATATGGTACTTCTATAGGTGAAAAGGTGGTGTACAGATTGAAGAAGTCTTTGTATGGATTGAAACAGTCCTCGAGAGCTTGGTTTGGAAGGTTCACAGCTTTCATGAAGAAGATTGGATATAGACAAAGCAATTCAGATCATACCTTGTTCCTGATGAAGCATTTGCAGGGTAAACTAACAGCTTTGATCATTTATGTGGATGTCATGGTTGTGACAGGTGATGACTTTGATGAAATCAAGAAGTTACAAGTTCAATTATCTTTTGGATTTGAAATTAAGGTATTTGGGAAGTTGAAGTATTTCTTAGGAATTGAGGTAGCCCGAGACAAAAATTGTATTATGTTGAGTAAAAGAAAGTATGTTCTAAGTTTGTTGGCAGAAACTATTATACTTGATTGTAAACCAGTTGATACACCTATTGAATAATCATCGGATTGCAAAGTATCCTGATCAAGTTTCTACAGACAAGTCTTGGTATTAGAGGTTAACTGAAAAATTAATTTGCTTGTCACGCACTAGACATGATCTTGCTTATGTTGTTAGTGTGGTGAGCCATTAAATGCATAATCCTAGTGAGGATCACATGAATGGTGTGATAAGAATTTTGAGGTACTTAAAGTTTGCTCCTGGTAAAGGCCTTGTATTTCGCAAGCATAGAGATTTTGGGACTAGTGTAAGACTGTATCTGGACCAAATAGCATCTGCATCAGTGGGATTAATAGGAAACATCAGGATTTCGGATGTCAGCAGAAGAAGAAGAGAAATGGAACTCTACTGCCGTGTTTATCAGTTTGTATATCACTAGATAAACAAGAAAGATTCGTAGGTTAAACACCTGATTAACATAAGGATGTATTGTGATAGAATAAGGCCTCTTTAGTTGTTAAGAAAATGAGTTAGAGTGTAACTCTTTTATGGGGAAGAGTTGCATACTAGTATAAATAAAGGGATGTAGTCCCTGCGTCTTCACTCTGACTAGCCTATAGAAATCAGTACCATTTTGTGCTTGAGTGAAGAACGTGGAAGACTTGCAGCTTGGATCACTGAGATGGCTTCGAGAAGAATAGCTGTTGCTGCTGGAAGCTTCAATACTGAACCAGGTAGCTTTCCTAGTCTGTTTAGGAAATCTGATTGTGTAATGGTTGTCAAGGAATTCTGAGTGTATGATTATGAGTTTGTGAAACAGATCCTTATGTATTGTTGATTGATGTTTTGGTAATCTCATTATACAGTTCAACAAGTGGTATCAGAGCCATGATTTTCACAAATCATGAATCATACATACAGTACAGATTTTCAGAAAGTTTAAAAGGATTCAAACTAATGCATATGAAAAATCAGTTTATCAAATAAAGAATTAAACATGTTGTTAGTCTATTTCATTGTTGTTCTGTAATGAACCAGAGGCAAAGGTAAGGTTCCGCAAAATTTTTCTAAACTTCTGAACATGCTTCCTTGTTTTATAAAGACTGTGGACTGTATAATATGCAGCAAATCTCCCATTTAGTAATTAACAGTCTCAAATAAAAGTCTACTCGTGATGTAACTGATCTAACAGATCATTTTTGGATACTCTAATATGTGTTTTGTTTTAAAATGGATCACTTGTTAAAGTCTTGCACAAAGCAAGCTTAACTCTTCATACATCCGGATTAAAATCTGATAAAAACACAACTTGTGCATTTTTTCAAAGCATTATTCATGATTATCTTCCAAAGAAGGTCTTGAGTAGTTTTGTTATATATGCAGCAGTATAGGTATATGCAGATACTTATTAAGATTTTTTGAACTGATTTTGTCCAAAGACTTTTGATGATTCATAAAATACTTAGTTCTGTCAATATGCAGTGTACTGAATAAGGCTACAGGATATGAGTTTTTATGTCACAAAGGCATTAACTTACATCAATTAAGTAAAATGGATGATATAACATACATATATATGATTCTGGAACATGTCTAAATCGTTTTAATATTTATAATAGCTTCTGTATGATTGTTACAGCACTTGAACACACAGTTTTCTTACATACCTTTTATTTGCTTTTCTATAACAAGGTGTTGAGATTGCTATGCTAGGACAAGTAGAAATTCTGAATGGGAACAACTATAGGAAATGGAGAAACCAAATAGATTTTTACCTTTCTATGCATCAGAATATGGATTATTGTCTTCTAGAGGAGAAACCAGGCCAGCTGACTGATGATGCCAATGAAGATGATAAATGGCACTTCAGGGAGTGGATCAGAACCAATAGGATGGCAAAAAATGTCATTAGAAACACTATGTCTGAAGTGATAAGAGGATCCATTGAAGAACCTACAGATGCCATTGAGTACCTAGAAGCTATAGCTGAAAAATTTGTAGCTAGTGAAAAAGCTGAAGGGGCTAGGCTTTCCAAGAAGTTCAATTCAATGAAATATGAGGGAGTTGGGAAAGTGAGGGAGCATATCCTAGAACTTATTGACATTAATGCCAAACTTAAGGACATGCAGATGGGGGTAACTGATACTCAGGTAGTTCATATTGTCATAGAGTCATTGCCTACAAGCTTTAGCCACTTAAGAACCACCTACAATGCTTCTGATGCAAAATGGGACCTGAATAAGCTGATATCAGTTTGTGTTGATGAAGAGGACAACATAAGAAAGGTGTCTACGCCAACTACAGCAATAAATCTGGTGGAGAAAACCAAATGGAGGAAGAAAGCTAACAATTCAGCTAAAAAGACTACAAGCTTTAAGGGACCTGGAAAACCTGCAGAACCAAGAATTGACAAACCATTCAAGTTCAAGTGTTTCTTCTGCAAGAAGACTGGACACATGAAGAAGGAGTGCAGTGGTTTCAAAGCTTGGATGATTAAGAAGGGTAAGTCTTTTCAGAATTCAGTTTTTTCCTTGGAAGTTAATTTTGTCAATGTTAGTTCACACACATACTGGTTAGACTCAGGCTCACCTATACATATCACCACTTCCTTACAGGGTTTAACAAAGAGGAGACTACCAAGGAGTGATGAGCAAAACGTTTGCGTGGGAAATGGCCAAAAAGTAGTAATAAAGGCTATAGGGACCCTGAAGATTGATTTAGGCTTAGGAAGATTTCTTTTTCTGGACAATGTTTTTTATATTCCTTCTCTTAAGAGGAATTTGATTTCAGTAGGGCTTTTAGTTGGTATTGCCTGCAAACTTATCATTGATTTTCATGGGATTCAGTTATTTCAACATTCTGTTTATCTTGGTTGTGGTTCATTTTCAAATAATTATCTGCGTTTAGAATGTACTACAGCTAGAAATGAGATATTTTTGATTGAAAACAATGAAGAAACCACAACTGATAACACCACAGTTGGTATTAAAAGACCACATATCAATTCTAAGTCTGCAAACCTTTGGCACAGAAGGTTAGGCCACATATCAAAAGAAAGATTAAAAACACTTGAAAAGAAGAAGATCTTACCTACACTAGACTATGGTGATTTAACAGACTGCAAGGAATGTTTCAAAGGAAAATTGACAAGCAACAGAAAAACTTCAGCCTTAAAAAGTCAAGAAATCCTGGAACTCATTCATACAGACATATGTGGTCCTTTTAGGCATAAAACATTGTGTGGGAATTTTTACTATATCACATTCATAGATGACTATTCGAGGTACTGCCACATCTTCTTACTTTCAGAAAAATCTCAAGCATTAGAAGCCTTCAAAATTTATAAAACTAAAGTGGAGCTGCAGCTTGAGAAAAAGATAAAAACAGTAAGATCAGATAGAGGAGGGGAATTTTATGGGAGGCATACTAAAACAGGCCAGCAAAAGGGACCATTTGCAATGTTCCTACAAGAACATGGCATCAAGGCACAGTATACTACACCATATAATCCTTCTCAAAACGGGGTGGCAGAAAGGAAAAATAGAACATTGATGAACATGGTTAGATCCATGATGTGTACTTCAGGATTGCCTATATTCCTATGGGGATAAGCCCTCAAAACAGCAAACTATATTTGCAATAGATCACCTTCTAAGGCTGTAGAAAAGACACCATTTGAGTTATGGTGTGGAAGGCAACCTAGTCTGCATCATTGCCATGTATGGGGATGTAAGGCAGAAGCAAAAATTCCAAATGCCATAAATCAAAACAAGCTAAATCCTAAAACAGTAAGCTATTACTTTATAGGATACTGTGAGAAATCAAAAGGGTTCAAATTTTATACACCCCATGGACCAACCAGAACTATGGAAACAAACCAAGCCAAGTTTCTTGATGAGGAAGATTGCAAAGGCTTGATTCAGGATCTATCTTCAGAACTGACTGAAATTGTGGAACATGAGGTTTTGACACAAAGCTTGCCTTTAAACACAGATCAAAACATAGATTATCACACTACAGTACCACTAAATCCTGCAGTACCTCAGAATCTTGATCTCCAGGCTGATGTAGCAGCAGAAAATTTAGAAAATTTAGAGCATATTGAAAACTTGGAAAATCCTGAGAATGTGGAAAATCAAAATGAGCCTCATATCAGAAGATCTACCAGACCAAGAAGACCAGTTTTTAGTGAGAACAGTGATTTTTTAGTCTATCTGCAGGAACTTGATGTTCTTGCAGAAGATGATGACCCCTTAAGTTTTAATCAAGCTAAAGACAATAGCAAATTCAGCTACTGGCAAGTAGCCATGGAAGAAGAACTGAATTCCATGTCTAGAAATCAAGTCTGGGAGCTGGTTAAACCAGATAAAAATCACAAAGCCATAGGTTGCAAATGAGTTTACAAAACAAAGAGGGATGCTAAGGGTAATATTGAAAGGCATAAAGCCAGACTGGTAGCTAAAGGATTCACACAAATAGAAGGCATAGATTATAATGAAACCTTCTCCCCAGTATCCACAAAGGATTCATTCAGAATCATAATGGCACTTGTAGCACATTATGACATGGAATTGCATCAAATGGATGTAAAGACTGCATTCTTGAATGGGGAGCTAGATGAAGTCATTTATATGAAGCAGCCTGAAGGTTTTGAAGAATTAGGAAAAGAAAATCATGTCTGTAAACTAAAGAAATCAATTTATGGGTTGAAGCAGGCCTCAAGGCAATGGTATAAGAAGTTTGATACAGTGGTAACTTCTTTTGGCTTCACTGAAAACATAGTTGATGAATGTGTTTACATCAAGTCAGACAAGTCTGGTTTCATTTTCCTAATCTTATATGTAGATGACATTCTTTTAGCTAGTAGTAATATGCAGCTGCTTAAGGAAACTAAAGCTTTTTTGTCAAATAATTTTGACATGAAGGACTTAGGAGAAGCCTCTTTTGTCTTAGGGATTGAAATTAAGAGGGATAGGAAACTGGGACTATTAGGTTTATCTCAATACAGCTATATTCAGAAAGTATTAAAGAGATTTGGTATGGAAACTTGTTCAACAAGTGAAGCTCCTATGTCTAAAGGTGACACCCTGTCCAAAATTTCTAAGAAGGGGGGGGTGAAGATGATCGACTCCTATGGATAGTAAGCCTTATGCAAGACTCATAGGAAGCCTTATGTATGCACAGGTCTGTACAAGACCTGATTTAGCATTCTCTGTAGGAATTTTGTCCAGATTTCAATCTGCACCTACTCAAGAACACTAGATTGCAGGTAAAAAGATCCTCAGGTATCTTCAGAAAACTAAGTCTCACATGTTAGTTTATAGAAGAGAGAATAAGCTGGAGCTATCAGGATATACTGATTCTGATTTTACAGGAAGTTATCCAAACTCCAACAAATCAACATCAGGTTACATATTCATGCTTACAGGAGGGGCTGTGACTTGGAAAACTTCTAAGCAGTCAATAATCTCCACTTCAACGATGCAAGCAGAATTTATAGCTATATATGAAGGTGTTTGTGAAGGGCTATGGATCAAAAACTTTCTAATCTACACTAAAGTTCTCAGTCACATAGTTGCAGATGCAGTTAAAATATTTTGTGATAATGAAGCTGCAGTTTTCTTCAGTAAGAACAGCAAAAGATCGAACAAATCAAAACACATTGATTTGAAATACTACAGTGTGAGGCAAAGAGTCAAACAAAATGAAATTGTAGTTTTAAACATTGATACAGATTCCCAACTGGTTGATCCATTCACCAAGGCTTTGTCAATATCATGCTTCAAGAAACAAGTAGAAAGAATCGGGATTCTTTCAGATTTACATGCTTAGGTTCAGTGGGAGCTGATAAACAGGTTACAGTAGTGTTAGGTAGTTAGTTCCATGTGTAAATTTGGTTATGAGAAGTACTTGTATTTTTTATTCCAGCTGATCAATAAAAATGAGATTTTTCACTTACAAGTTCTTCCATAATTTTTGTTGTTTATGTGCTTATCATGGAACAGAAGCTAATATATATATATATATATATATGAATATACATATGAATATGACATGATGAATTTTTAGTAAGCATCTTATCATTTTGGTTCAGTTGAGATAATTTGCTGCATGATTTTGGTTTTAATCGAAGTCATTAAGTTGGACTGTGAGTTTTGACATCACAGGTGGATATACTTGTCAAAATTGCTCACACTATCACTTTTGAGCTTATGTGGTGACGACGACAGATGTATGTGATCAGAAATCGTGTTGGCTATGAAGACCATATGTGATTCTGGTTCTGCATCAGAAATTGTACACTGACCAAGCTGTCTGAATCTAGAGCTTTCTCTACTTCAAAGTGCACACTTAAGATGCTGGTTAATACAGTGATGTATTCAAAGTTATTCCCTGCAGCTGCATTGGTCCAAGTGGGAGATTGTAAGACTGTATCTGGACCAAATAGCATCTGAATCAGTGGGATTAATAGGAAACATCAGGATTTCGGATGTCAGCAGAAGAAGAAGAGAAATGGAACTCTACTGCAGTGTTTATCAGTTTATATATCACTAGATAAACAAGAAAGATTCGTAGGTTAAACACCTGATTAACATAAGGATGTATTGTGATAGAATAAGGCCTCTTTAGTTGTTAAGAAAATGAGTTAGAGTGTAACTCTTTTATGGGGAAGAGTTGCATACCAGTATAAATACAAGGGCTGTAGTCCCTGCGTCTTCACTTTGACTAGCCTATAGAAATCAGTCCCATTATGTGCTTGAGTGAAGAACGTGGAAGACTTGCAGCTTGGATCACTGAGATGGCTTCGAGAAGAATAGTTGTTGCTGCTGGAAGCTTCAATACTGAACCAGGTAGCTTTCCTAGTCTGTTTAGGAAATCTGATTGTGTAATGGTTGTCAAGGAATTCTGAGTGTATGATTATGAGTTTGTGAAACAGATCCTTATGTATTGTTGATTGATGTTTTGGTAATCTCATTATACAGTTCAACAACTAGTGGTTACACTGATGCAGATTGGGCGAGAACATCACTGACAGACGTTCTACTTCTAGCTACTCTTCACATTTGTTGGTGGAAATTTGGTTACTTGAAGGGGCAAGAAACAGAATGTGGTGGCTCATTCTAGTGTAGAAGCTGAGTATAGAGGTATGGTTCAAGGAGTTTGTGAGTTGTTGTAGTTGAAATATTTATTAAGGGATTTGAGTTTCAAGCAGAAATAGCCAATGCTCTTTATTGTGACAATAGTGTTGCAGTTGAAATTGCGCATAATCCTGTTCAACATTATCTGACAAAGCATGTAGAGATTGATAGACACTTCATCAAAGAGAAACTAGATGCTCGTATTATCTCATTCCCATTTGTTCATTTAGAGGAGCAATTAGCTGACATCCTTACTAAACATATTTCATTCAGGACTTTCAGTAATTCACTTGACAAGTTGGGCATTCGAGAGTTGTATGCTCCAACTTGAGGAAAGTGTTGGAGTGAGTCACTCTACTTGTATATTTAGGAGGTATATATTCTGTAATTAAGTATAATTTTATAATTGATTAGATTTTCTTCTAGAACAAATGTGAAGAGTAGCTAGAAGTAGAACGTCTGTCAATGAAGAGTAGAAACAAATGTTCGGGATTTTTATATTCTGTAATTAAGCCTTCCTTATCTCATCAAGATCAGTAAAATGCTGAGGACTAGAACCACAATCAAATAGAAACAAGTGTTCGGGATTTTTTTTTGATATATTGCTTAATCTCGAACACTTGTTTCTATTTGATTGTGGTTCTAGTCCTCAGCGTTTTACTGATCTTGATGAGATAAGGAAGGCTTCGGGTTCATTTTTGGTAGCTTAATTAACCCTCGCGACTTTTCTGCGTACAAACAACAGATAATAAAAATAAATGCGTACGTTAACATTTCTAGCTTTTTGGAAGTTTCCTTACTAGATTAGGGTAGATGCATGATCGAACTTTTTTATTAACTTTTTTTTCTTTATTAAAGTAGAGGAATATTCTAACCCACGAATTTCCCTCGCGATTAACTTTTTAGGAAATTTCAGACTTTCATTACGTGATTAGAATAGATATTCGAACTTTCTTTATGTTTCGTGTTAAAGATTTTTCTCACAAAAAATATCAAAGATAAAAATTAGCGACTCTTTCGTTGTTTCAGAAGTGTCATTACGTGAATAAGTCGATATTCAACCCTCTCAACTTTTCGAAAACTTATATTCTCCGTCATCACCCATCAGGGCAAGAATACAACACAAAGCCAACGCCCTGGATTGGTATGCTTCATCAAGAATTCAGAGACCAGCTACGCCTTGAGAGAGCCCTAAAGTGGAAATATGATTTTCAAGGCACGAAATGTGTATAATGAAAATCCAAATTTGACTCTTTAATTTTGCCGAAAATTCACCTACAAAATCTGATGCTATTGAATGAAATTTATTAACCTCCACATTTCTCCCCCTATTTAAACCATAGCAATATAGCATTGCACATATCAGTGTTCTTTGTCTCAGTTCATCATGGATGGGGATAGCAATTCATCACAACCAGTGCTAGCACTGCCGCCACGGTGAATTCCAAGCACTACCAAAAAAAGCCACTTAGGTGACGAAATCATTTAAGTTTCGTCGCCTAAGTCAAAAATTTCATCGTCTAAGTGTACTTAGACGACGAAATACAAAGTGTCGCCTAAGAGAGAGAATATTTGTCTTCTAAGTCACACTTAAACGACGAAACAAAAAGCGTTGTCTAAGAGAGAAAAAAATTATCTATAATTCGTCGTCTAAGTGAAACTTTAAACGACGAAAAAACTTTAAACGACGAAAAATTTCATTGCCGTAGTAATCGTACTTAGATGACGAAATGGTTACAATTTCATCGTCTAAGTCCATACCCTAACCCTAACTCTAACCCTAACCTAACCCCTGACCCTAAACACTTAGACGATGAATGTTACCCATTTCATCGTCCAAGATAAATTTCATTAATTGCCTCTGATCAAAGAGCACGACCATGTATACCATTTGAAAATGTATATTTTTTTCATCGAGGGCATAGAGTAATCAATTTTTGGACTGTGAGTATTGACGGTTCAAAAATCGGAGTTAAAAAGATTCATATATCAACGTTTTCGTTTCATTGAAATTTCGGTTTTATGTTTGACTACGTCGATCAAACCCTTAACGAATTTTTTATTTACTAAAAACTCGTCCACTTACATATTATGTTATGATGAATATATCCAACGGTTGTTTTGTCCAAATTCAATTTCGTTAATATTGATGTGTAGTGAATATAGACATAAGAACACTTAAGTTATATAAGATTAGTAGATATATAACAAGTTTATAGTCTTAAATAAATTTTTTATGTCAAATTTTAATTTATTTATATTTAGTTGATAAATTAAGTTTTTACGACAAGACAAACACACGTAACTTCGGAAACGGATTTACGAATTATTTGTTACGATAGTTTTTATCTTTTAACTATTTTTCGATAATCACCAAATTCTTTCGATCGAATCCTAAACTAATTCAAATTAGGTTGGATTTTTTTCTACAATAATGTATAAATGTTATGATTACATCTGACGGTTGATTTTTGATGATTTTTAAGCAACTACTCAAAATTAATTTTTACATATTTTAAAAAAAATAAAAATAAAATAAAAAAGAATAAATTTCACTCAGGAGACAAAACCTAATAATTTTCGTCACCTATGTAAACTTTATTTAAAAAATAAAAAAAAAATTCACTTAGCAGACGAAAATGTATTGTTTCGTCGCCTAAGTGAAATTTATGTTTTTTTTGTTTTTAAATTCACTTGGGTAACAAAACTCATATGCTTCGTCGCCTCAGTCCAAAATTTTTGCCAATTTTTTTTTCGCCAAATTTTTTTACCAAAAATTTAAAATCATTTAAGCGACAAAACTTGTTGGTTTCGTCGCCTAAATTCAAATTTTTTTTGTTGTAATTTTTTTCGCCAATTTTTTTTTACCAAAAATTTGAATTACTTAGGCGACGAAACTTGTCAATTTTGTCGCCTAAGTTGTCACTTATAAAATAAATTTAATCTCATATTTTTCACAATCTCTCTCTCTCTCTCAAACATTACACAACACCACCACCACCACCACAACACCACCTTGGCACCACCACCACCACACAAACGTCGTTGTCGCCGCCACCACCATGCCACCATCATTAAATTATCTCATAATTACAGTTTTTGCATTAATTAATAATTAAAATTTTATTATTTATCTACGATTTAATTAATTTTTATTTATTTATTTTAAAAAAAATCACTTAGATGACGAAACAAATAGTTTCTTCGTCTAAGGTGTTTATTAATTTTTTAATTTTTTTTATTAAAATCAATCACTCAGACAACAAAAAACCTTCGTCATCTAAGGGGATTAATTAAATTGAATGCCCTGTGAATATACCAATTACTTATTTGGTCTATTTGAGGAGAACAACAAATAACCATCTAAACTAAAAACTTGATATCACTAAATGACCATTTAAACTAAAAACTTGTTTCATATTCAATTTGATATTACACTACATATTCATCTTTATTTAATATTCAACAACATCTACTTGCATATTCATCCAAATCTACTGTACACATAATTATCTGGAAGTCTATGATCTTGCTCAAACACACCGAAAATCAACAACCAAGCATCCAAGAGAGTTTAAACAATGGCTGACCTTAGCCATATAAAGCAACAACCCCACCAAAACATGGCACAACCTCCATATGTCTGATAATCTTGATCTCCTTAGGAGAACCCCCAATAAGAACAAACAAAACATAATCATTCCAATGAATCTGTCACACCCAGCATAACACTACAAAGATATCACATATTGCAAGACTTTCGAGCTATTCAGTTTGAATTCAACATGCCAACTTCTCAATTCATAGTGACAGTATATATGTAGAACAATTCGATTGAAGAGCAAAAGATAGCTAAATGTCCATAAAGAATAAAGAAACAATAGCTGTACAATTAATTTAAACTTTTGGTGTAGTATATTAATCAAAAGCAATAAAAAAATAAACTTTAAATTAAAATTGAATTAACAGAAGACACAAATTGGCTTATTCAGATGCTTAAATAAGAAGTACAAAGAAATAGTACAGCTCAAGGAAACACGTTAATTGGTCAAGGCCCAGAACAAATATTCATCATCAGAATTTGTCACATTCTGTTCCAACCCATTACAGCAAACACAACAAAGATGCCAACCAGAAACAACAACAACAAAAGAATACATCTCAGCTATGAAAAATGAAAACGAAGAGTAAACAAATTAAAGGAACAAAGATCCAACATGTGCTTAATGCCAATGCCAATATTGAATTGCTCAACCTCCCATGGTTGCAAAAACATGGTAGACACCTTATTATACCACCAACATGAACACCAAAAGAATCACACCCATTCACACCAATATGAAACTCCGGACAACTGAATTCCACACAATAAAAATCTGACTCTAGACCCTCACCATGGAATAACAAAAGAATAGATATTGCGCAAAGAGAAGGATTAGTGAAGCATCCAAAAACTCAAACTTTTCCAAAATAACCTATAACAGTAAAATTATTACCCATAGAATAACTCAAATACAAACTAACCTATCAGGAAAAAAACAAAAAACCTACAAAAAGGGTTGATTTGCACTGATCCTATATCAAAACACAGATATGCAAGCCTATAGGAGTACATTGCTCCTTCAACTGATACAGAGACATAAACTTAAAAAAAACAAAAACAGCAAAATTGAGCACAAATGAGAAATCAGAATACAATACCTGACAGGCGCTATCTCAATAGGCACGTCAATCAGAAACTCTGAATCTTTAGTTTTCCTCTTCTCCTTCTCTGTGCTCGGATGATTGTTTATGTGCATACCTCAAACTACCAAATTAAACCAATTAATCCAACAAAGGGCGCTAAAATCGAATCCCAACATTTATAGTAATGACCTCATATTAAGCAAAGCACCAAATTTTGTAATTCCTCTTTTTTTTTAGAGACCCTAAATATTTTACCACCAACTATTTTGAAATCAAAAGAAGAACATATCAGATAGCTAAATGGCTAATACCAGATACAAAAATGAGTTTGAAAATTGACCCCCACGTATGCGTGCTGATTCTCTTCACCAATTGATTCAAGCCCAACTGTCTGGAGTTGATGTGAACGATGGTACTTTCTGCATTATTGAGCTCAACCCCAGACGTGTAAACTATCACAAAACCACATTCCTCAAAATTCATCAACAAAAAGATTATATTTTTAAAATAGAACAAGCGAAATGTTTAAGACTTTGATGAGGGATTTGAGTAAATGTTTCACCTTCATCGTTGGATTTAATCATGAAGCCATTTAACATAATTTTAATTATGAATTATTTAATCATGAACAAAATTACAAAATCAAAGAAAGAGGTTAAAGCTTTGGTCTACTGTGAAATCTGTCAAGAACTCATTTTAAGAGCCATGTACGATAAACCTCCCCCCGTACACCCATAAACCCAATAAAGTACGGACTCCCTTTCATTTCATATGAGTTTCATTTTATCAATATATATAGACTTTGATCATAACGATTTGCACTTGAACATAATCCAGTTGTGTTTTAAAGTATGTAAATCATTTATATAAATCTTCAAGTTCCTAATACTTCAGTATCTCATTCTATCCAATAAATGCTACTGAGATAAATGCTATAGAGAAAGTACAGTGATAGGTTTATCCAATAAATTTTTTTTGGGTATACCGCACCCATAAACCTAATTTAATTATTTTTGATAATCGACCATGCTAAAGCCAATTAGACACTGAAAGATAAAAATAAATAAATAAAGCAAGAGCGAGAGAGGTTACATTTACCTGGTCTTCGAATTCGCGGTGTCAACCAAGATGAAAACGGCAACATAGATTATCGGATGGTCAAAGATATAGATAGATCAAACTGCCTGTCCATTACGAACTCGGATTATCAAGAAAGAGAGTTAATATTAATGCCATAGATTATCAAGTAAGAGAGCCGAAATCAAGAGGCAGTTTTACCCTAAAATTATGATTTAGGTGTACCTAAAATTCCAATACTATTTTTCCTACTTTAGAGGCATTAATTGGTTCTATTAGTAAACTCGCATTCTTTAAAGAATACAATACAATGCAAGAGTGTTAAGGCTGAATATACAGGATAAAACTACATCAAACTAAATCGAAAAGGTCATACCTTTGAAAACATTGGGTCTTCCTAGATGGGGAACATCAATAACCTGCATCAAAACCCCAAATTCAAACGTCGTTAATCCAGGTAGCTACTTATAAAAATTTACTTGTAAACAAATACTTCTCTCCTTATTTAAGGAAAGAACATGCGTGTTCTACTATCCTCTACAGAAACCTAGCTGAATTTTAACTTCAACTTTCACTGATATGGATAGGATATGTAAGCCATTCCCGGTATGTACAAATCTGATCAATAGTTTGGTGCAGTATCAGATTGAGAATAGATTGGATATTTGTGGGAGTTTGGCTTGTATGCATCTCTAAACAACGAAAATTCAATATGTCCATCTCCGGCATTGTTTCTGGTATGTAAACAGGAAATTCAATATGCCCAACTCCCAGTAACTATTTTTGTTTGTTTGTTTGTTTATATGCATTTCTAATTGACTGAGCTGAGAGAGTACTTACGAATTGCTTTCAGAGAGAAGACGATTGTTCATAAATTTCTTGGTTTGGATCGTCACGGCCTTATTGTTCGTAGACTGAAAGGTCGACGAAGGTGAGAGCAACATCCAGGATGAACCGGTTTCAAATTAAGAATGGTGCAGTATCAAATCGAGAATAGATTGGAAATTTATGGGTGAGGGAGTTATAGCGTGATCACGATAGAGAGGGTCAGAGAGAGAGATGGCTGAGAGTAAAACGCAGAGAAAGACGGCCGAGATAGCGATTAGATTTGGCTGACTCTACACAGTTTGCACGCTTATACTTTTTGGACAAAAATGCCTCGTTTAAACAGTAAAAATGAATAGTAAACTCTATGCTTCAGAAGTGTTATATAGGAAGTTATATAAAACTTCCACCATCAACCATAAAAAAGAAACAAAGGAAAGAAACTAAAGAAGAGAAAAGTGTTAGCATGGCTACATGGTCACTCACTCAAACACACAGCAATCGATCATTATAAACACAAAAGAGATTGAAGAAATTCTAAGTTTTGATTTTGGGAGCTTTGCTACAATGAACCAGCTTACAGTAACAAGTCAACAATTCCTATTTAAAGGCTACGAGCATGGTCAACTAGTCAAGGCTCTGCTTAACACTCCCCCTCAAGCTCAGCCGGGGTCATCTAGGCAGAGATTGACATTGAGCTCTTTGAAGAATCTGTGGAATAATCCATACCATGAAGACAGATTGAATCCATGAAGCAAGAAAAGGGAACAGGAAAAGATATTTGTTGTTGTTTGCTTGAGTAATAAGGGTGCCACACCAACATTGAATCCATCAACTACCTGAGCTTGATGTTTTTCATCACCACCCTTGACTGTTCTCCTTCTCCACATACGCACAACAACATAGCCAACAATATTCAGTAGGAGAAGATATAGAATGTTCATGTTTGTCAGTAGGATTCCTCTAAATATGCATAATAAGACACTCCAAAGATAGCACACTCCAGTAATAGCACACATGAGTATCATCATACCTAAATTCGAAATGTTTATATAGTAGTTATAAGTGCCCCCTTTGTCCCTCAGACCCATAGAGCTAGCAACTGCAGCACTCACACCAAAATTAGTAACCTTAACCTTCCCTTTGTCATTTGCAATCAGACTGAATGGGTTTATGGCAAGAGTGGCCAACAATTGTTTTGCAACTCGTGTTGTGACTTCTGTTCCTTCATATGCCAACATACCAACAATATCCTCCAAGTGTTGCATCCGTGAATTATAGACCCCCAAGTGTTGCTTGTATTTGAACTGACCAATTATACCTCTTAGAGCATCATCACTCATAACAAAGACTAAGCCACAATGCTCTGCAAGCCAGGAATTGAGTTGGTGCAGCAGCCCACTAGCCGGTGTATGACATCCTATATTTCCTACTGCATAGACTTGTGCTTCCTTGTTAAAATCCCACAATCCTGTAGTTATAGCCATGCTAGAACACACAATCCTAAGAGCAACATCACAGACAAAAGCAGTCTTTACTATCCCTTCATTCACTTCATGATTGTGAGATGCAATATTCAGATGATCATTAGCTTCATGGATCAGATATTCATGTGAATCAGCAATCAGATTATCATCATGAACTCCATAAATCTTATGGAATCCTATATCACCATTCTCACCATTCTGCAGACCACTAGTACAAACAACACCATTCTCAACATGTCTAGCATCACTATCATTATTCATTCCATCAACTAAATTGACGTCACAGTGCATTTGAGCAAAATTATTCACATTACGATCAATATCATTTTCTACATCAACATCTGTGTGAACTCCATTCACACCCAAAATATCGTCATCACTAGCATTAGTCAACAGGAAATTATTACCAGCATCACTAATCACTCCAGTCTCTCCATTCACAACACCATGACTCTCAACTAAAGCACAATGGCCATGAACAATGTTGAACGCATCATTTCCATTTGCATCAGCATCCTCAACTTCTTCTTTATCATCATTGACACCAATATTGACTAGGTGAAGCAAGTTACCACTCTGTTCTTCACCCTGTGCACCCAATGGCAAAGCAATAGGGAGCACCACATGTACCTGATCAACAGATGAAGAGCCGATTTTAGCTGAGCCTAAGTTGTGATCAGACATGACAGTGATAGAAGGCATATGATCAGAACTCTGATTTGCATAATTGAACCTGTGGCGACAGACAAAAGCACCATGACCCTTTGATCCACATATCTGACAACCAATAACAGATCTGGAGTGGCTAGAAGAAGACTGTTCGGAAACTACATGACAATGGGATACACTGTAATTGTTGTGACCAGAGCAACTTCTCTTGATAATGTCTCTCTCGGCAAGAAGTAATAGTGACCTGACCTTTTGAAGTGTGACTAAAGAATCTTGACCTTCTATAATCATCTTAACCACAGTATACTCATCAAGTAAGCCATTTAGAGTAGCAAGAACAATATCCTCATCTGAGACAGTAATGCCAACAACATTAAGCTCGTCTCTAATATGCTTCACTCGTAATATATACTTGTCTATTGACTCACTGCCCTTTTTAATGGTATATAGGTTTGTTTTCAGCTTCATATTGTGGGCTCTACAAACTGGAGAGAACCAATCTTGCGAACAAAGCCAGGCATCTCTTGAACTTTTACTTCCAATTATGATGTCCATTGTATCACACTCAAGTGTAGCCATAAGCAGACTCAACAATGCCTTATCAGTCATTTTCCAGAGTTTATATGCTTACTCATCTCACCCTCTCCAATAATGTCAAATATAGGTGGTTCTACTTCAGATCCATCGATATATCCAAAGAGACCATTCCATTCTAACACTAACTAAAACTGAAAGCTCCACTTAATAAAATTTGTCTCTCCAAGACGTAAAGTTATCATTTGCAACAAAGAGTGTGCAAGTCCAGGCGTAACAACCATACGAGAAGGAGTGAAGAATGAGGATCCAGCCATAATATAAAGCAACAAGAGCTGAATGAGACGACAATAAGCATGAGCAAATAACAGCAACAACTTCAACAC
Organism: Geum urbanum; assembly: GCA_946800695.1. NCBI lineage: Eukaryota > Viridiplantae > Streptophyta > Magnoliopsida > Rosales > Rosaceae > Geum > Geum urbanum. Next base: position 10,219,633 of record OX326997.1, read on the forward strand.
AGAGCAACTAGATCCCAAAACTATCAACAACAATAGACTTCACCAATCAGTTTCCAACTTGTTTTAGACCAAACAGTGTCAACTTCTTCAAAGAAAACAACAATAATCTCTAGTAACCTTCAATTAGCAACCATCTACCAAAATTTTGATCACAGCAACAGTTTGTCACCAAGCAAATCAACAACTTTAATATCTCTAGTTTTTTTTGTCAGCAACTCATCACCACACATTCCTTCTTCTTTTTTCTTCTCAAAACAACAACATCAATCACTTCAATTATCTCCAAATTTTAACACCAATGCACCACCTAATACCTCTCCCAATTTAACACAAAATTTAAGCAACAGACTACTCAAAGCCAATTTTTCACCACTTTTAGCTATTCAATCTAACCTATACATTTTATCATCAGGCTACAACATCATAACAATCACCACGTACCATTCTAACATATCAACATTGTTCTCCAGCTTAATAACAACTACAGGATCAACACTACACCTTCAATTGTAATCATGGCATATGATTCAGTGGACAAGAGTCAGAAAAGCTATACCAGAGGATCGTTGAAGAAGTAAACACACTCTAAGTCACAAACAGCTCAGAATCGCTCCGAACCGAGTATCGAGTGCAAGGTTTAGCATATTGAGCTGACCGCAAGCTTGAGAAGCACCAGAAGAATGCAATCGAACATGAGATTTTTTTTTTCTCTCGGAAGCCATTGATTAAGTGCGAAGGTCCAGATTGCAGTACATCAACACGAACTCAAAAAACTTAGAACTTGAGAGTGAGATTTGACCACAAGCTCACGAAGAGGTCGATCTACAGCAGTACAACGGGCGAAGCACCACAGATCTGATTAAATCACTTACAGAGAGGAGATCATGGAATATCATGAAGAATCAAAGCCCTAGGGTTTCCAATTCCAATGGAAATGAGAATCAATTGATGCAGAAGCTTGAATCAGTAGCTCAGGATCGTTGTGAGCTCTGATACCATGTTAGCATGGCTCCATGGTCACTCACTCAAACACACCGCAATCGATCATTGTAAACACAAAAGAGATTGAAGAAGAAATTCTAAGTTTTAATTTTGGGTGCTTTGCTACAGTGAACCAGCTTACAGCAACAAATCAACAATTTCTATTTAAAGGCTACGATTTGGTTCGGGGTAGGATTCAGGCGGTTTTGTTCGGTTTTTGCTAAAAAATCATAACCAAATTGAAATATTTTTTTCGGTTCGGTTCGGTTCGGTGTTTCAATTTTAAAAGAAAAACCGTGATTATTCGGTTCGATTTGGTTCGGTTTTTTTTAAAAAAATTTCGGTTTCTTTTGGTTTTTTACATAATACATAAAAACTAATTTTTGAATAAATAACTAAAAAATTGTCTATAAAATTTCTTTTTTTGAGTTGTCTAACATTTTAATTAGATTCTATGAGAGAAATTGAGAAGAATTGTACATAAAAAATTAGGATTTTAGGAGTTTAAGGTTTTTGTTTTGCATATATTTATATAATATATTACAAAATTTCCAAAACGATATATTTTTATACATACTTTAGTTTTTCGGTTCGGTTCGGTTTTTATAAATTAAAAACCATAACCGAACTAAATATTTCAGTTTTTTTCGGTTTGGTTTTTATCGGGTACGATTTTTTTCGGTCGCGGCTCGATTTGGATCGGGTTTTTTTTCGATTTTCGGTTCCCATGTCTCACCCCTAGCTACGACTACTGAGCATATTAGGAGGAGAAAATATCTCTACAATGACAACTATATCCAAGCATTGTCAACTAGTCAAGGCTCTGCTTAACAAAAAGATTAAACACCAAATCTAATTCTGAAACTCGACCGCCCCGTGATCGATGTTTAACCACCTACTAAAGTTACCTTATAATGAACTCAATATGCTTATCAATGCAGTATAATAATATAGGGGTCAATTCACAGGGAATGATGAGATTTAATACTATAAACTACAAACAGACGCGAGAGTCAGAAAGTTGACAGCCTCGACAACTAACACTAACGTAATTAATTAAAATAGCTAGACTCAACCTAAAATCACAAAATTAATACATGATACTATGGACACAGTCGTGGACGTACTACCACACAAATTTTCAATGCAATTGGAGTAAATCAGATTACGAAATTGAAACAATAAACAGTAAACAGATTAAGAGTAAAGTTGACAATCAATGATAAAGATGGTTAAGGGGAGTGTTATCCACCACTGTCACGTCATCTAGACAACAAATGCATAACCAAATTAATGTTAATATCGAATGAAAGTTCCCAGGAAGATTCAAAGCTATGAACACAATCTATTACTCAATCATTATGTTTACAACATTGAATGTTTGCTTATCAATATTGTCTACCCCTCAAAGAACCCGAAGTCAAGGACTTGAATTTACCAAGAGAAAAGCATTAAGATTTCGAAAAGGTTTGGGAATCCACAAGGCTTTACAAGTACACTATGGTCGTGTCTCGCTAGACCTAGGGTTTCTTATACTAAGCATGTATGGGTTCTACGATTGAAACTTGAGGAAGGTAATAATCACCAACAACCATCAATTTTCTTAGAATTAGATTCCTAAACATGCATACTAAGCGTGCACTCAAAGCATACACAAATAGGAATCATCGATGTATGAACAACAAAGAAACCTCATTCGAATAACAAAAATAATCCTTAGTTAACAAGCATAAGTAATATAGATGACATAAACGGGGCTTCAAAAAATCCCATTAACAATAAAGTTTAGCTCCTCATAGTAACCATAAGAGTCTAAGAGAAAAGATAGAAAATTACAGAATGGAGCAGCCCCCCTCTCTTTCCTTGCGTTTTCTTTCTCCTTTTCTCCTTTTTTTTCAAGTCTTCTTCTCCTCTTCTCATGCTGGTCTCTCTCTTTCTCTTTCTCACGTCTCTCTCCCTTGCGTGAGTTTCTGATTTTCCCACATAAACTGATTTGGTTTTGGGTTATTAACCCTAAATGGGCTAATTCCACATGTCATAGGGCTTTAGTAATCCATCTTGACAGCTCATTGCTATTCCTCGTTGGACTAGAAAAACTCAATTAATCATCTTTTATTTATTTACCTTCAATTACCTACAAAACAAATAAAAATAATAAGTTACTTAAAACGTAACGAAATAAGTGACTCGTTTAAACACATAAACATTACATAAATGTGCAACTGTCACTCCGCTCCGCTGTCGACGCCCAATTCTGAAGCTCAAATACGAGACCCATCGCGGGAAGGCTCTCACTGGTCTCACTCCCGATCCCTCACGCCAGAGATCGAGATCACCGAAGCCCTAGAATTCCTCGTCGCATGCTTCGACTGTCCTTTGCCAGCTCGTCGATGCTCCAAAATGTACCTCTGAATGGCTGCAGCTATTGAGGCTATGGCGGAGATGTGTTTCCCCAGTTGTCAGAAAGTGAACCAATTACCAATGGCAGGTACTTTCTTTTGGGTCTCTTATTGTTTCTCAATGTATTGTAAATTGGTGAAATTTATTTTGGGTTTTGATATTCAATGCCTCAGATTAATATAGAAGAAGGTTGGCGTTTAATTGAAGAAGATGCTTTTACAGAGTTCTAATCGAAGCCTATCACGAGGCCAAAGTAAGAATGAGACATGGCGAGGCTTGCAGGGGCTTACAATTCACAGACATCAGAGGTATGTGTTCGTATAATGAGATACAATTTGTAGTAATGTGTTCTAGTTCTGATGATTATGTCATGAATATATGCATGATTGTGTAGACATGTGCATCAATTAGTTGATTTGAAACCTAATTATTAGTTTGGATAAGTTTGATTTGGAATTGTTAGCAATGTGGTTCAAGCTTTGTGCAGGCTCATATAGTATTTGCCTGAAGTTGCTGCTTCCAGGGACTTTTGCTAATCAAAATTCATATCTTAAACAAGTTATTGAACTTTTAAAATTCTTTTAAATGTAGTAGCTCTCGTGGCAACCATGTACCAATCTTATTATAAAGATTTAGCTTGAAGCAGAAAATAATAACTTCATTTGCTCGTAGCCTCTGAGACCAACTTGCTTAATCCTTTGGAAACACAGAGAATTTGAGAGCAAGTATACGTGAACGTTATGCTATCTTGTGGAAACATCATATGGAGAGGTGAGACACTATATGCTCTTATATGTTTGGGCAAGTTGGTTGCAGCCACCTCATATAGTAATTGTCATGACTATTCCAGGAGGCGAATGTTGGCGCAGCTTGGTTCTTCTACCAGTGTCTACAAAGCCTTGTCAAGTACTTGGTTGGGGTACCACAGGTATGGTCTTCTGGCATTTTCATGCTATTTTTATTGGGCCTGTGTGTGTTACCTCTTATTTTTTTATTGCCTGGTTTATCTGTCCAAAATGGTGTGTAGCTAAATGGTTTGGCATGCCAATTACTAATTAGTTACGTTTGAGCTTCTACCATGTGTATGCAGAGCAGTATTATACTTTTAAAACCCTGTGGTTAACTGTTCTTGCACCCTTGATTTTGGTGCAGGTTTTACTAGATTTCGTTTTCCAGATAAATGACGATGATGGGTAAGTTCTTTTGTGGGAGTGAAGTTAAGGGCATATTACATAGTAATAAATGCCTTATTTTTATGCTTCGTTAATAGGCCAATGGAAGAACAATGACAACGTTATGGACCACTTTTGTGCAGTCTTACAACTATGGTTCTTCATATACATCTATCTGTTTTGCTGTCCTGGGGGCGATTCGAAACTAGAAAATTGTGAGAATTTTCGCACTTCTTTTTTGGGTATCAGTTCTATCAACATAGTTCTAATTGTTTTTCTTGTAGTACTTTCTTTTGCATTTACATGTTTCTTTGTGTATATATGAGCAGAAGCAAGCAAGAGACAGTTGTGTTAGAACAAGCTGTCGATTTCTACACGACTGAGTTGGAAAGGTTCTTAGTTTCATAAGGTATAACTCCTATATGCTGTGTTCAATTTGCTAAGTTGATGTTTCAACACAACTGCCCCTTGCTGAAGTTTCAACACATACTCTTCATCAGTTTCTTCAGATATTGGAAGCTGAAGTATTATGGAAGCAATTTGAATTTTGGTGTACTGCTGGAGAACTCAAGTTTTTTATTGTAGCAAGCTATAGGATTAATTTTAATGTATATGAATATGGAACAGATATGAACTTGCCTGATTTATTTTGATGGTTTTTAATGCATGATAGTTTCTGGGAGTTTTTCCTATGTGCTTTTGAAATGTTTGGGTACTGTGGTAATTTAGCCACAGCCCACAGAGGCACATTCCCTGTTTTGAGAAATTGGAAAGGGAAAACAAACACCTTTAATTGAGCAATGATGGTGTTCTCAATGCGGTAGTGTATTTCTTTAGATACAGTATATGTATAGTGGTTTTATGGTTTACTACTGTACTGGTAGTTTGGAGCAATGGGGACAGATACAGTAATAGGAACAGTAGCAGAGGGGACTATTAGCTATCTGTCCTTATTGCTCTATTAGGACAAATATCAGTGTGCCAATATATCTGTCCTTGTTGACCCTTTTAGGTGTAGGGAGTCCACCGCCCCTCCCTCTATTAAATTTATTAATAGAAAAAAAGTACAGTAAGAGAAAGAGGAACAAAAAAAATATTTTGGTTTAGTCCCTCTTTTTTATTTATTTTTAACTAAAAAAAGAGAGGGACTAAATCAAAATATTTTTGCAAGGACTGAAAAAACTCTAGAGATATGATGTATGACGTGACAAAGGTCACGAAACACTAATGAACAAACGGCCAAAGATCAAGAACCAACGGTACGTACGAGAAAGAATGCGATACCATTTTATTTGACATAGATACATCTATAGAAAGTATCTTTAAATTGATTAGTATAGGCCAGAATACCAAAATGGCGATGAACGTTATGTTCTTAGTTCACTTTCGAGGATTCAAATCATCAGATCATCTGCCTATGAATCTTTGATTAATGGTGACAAAAACCTTATGTTCTTCATCACGTACCGTTTGATCGATCCATGCCAGAAAGGCAACATAGAAAAGGATAGTATATATTGAAAGACCAAATCACTGATATCCTTAATTATATATGTTAACAAACGATAATGAAACCGCAGGAGAAGATAGGAAATAAACTTTATCATATATAGGGTGAGATATATAGAATGATATTTAAGTGCAGTCTAATTAGTACGAACAATTCCTTATAATGGCCAAAGAGGTCACCATATAAATTGGGGCTCTATCTAGCATCCACTTCGCTCACCAGCAAACCGAGATCGAGATAAAAGAACAAGCTCATCAGGAGCTGACGGTTTGCACGCAGCAAGCTAGCTATGGCCGGAACATGTGTTTTGAGGATGGTACTTTTGGTGAACATGCTTGTAATTGCACTAGCTCGATATGAACTCGGCGTCAACGAAACCCTGTATCCGAAAGACGAAGCGGCCAAGGCATTTAACGGTGAGGCGTCGTCTTGGGCGCCGTCGCTGTTCCGTACTCACATGGATGACAACGAACGGGTGGCTCCAAACTGGGGTTTTAGAAACTCAGAGTTTTGTCTCGTCAAGTGTATTCCCGAATGCCTTGTTACTTTCTGGGAATTTGAGAAATGTTATCCGACATGCGTTATGCAATGCAAACTTACACCACTCCCTCCCTCTGCGCCTGCTCCGCCTCATCCCAAAGCTACTCTTGAAGCTCCTCCCAGAGCTCCTTTACTAGAGATTAATTCATTTGATTAGTTTAGGATAGGATTCCTGCTGCAAAAATAGGAAAAGTACAAGGAATAATGTCCTACTTCTATTCTCATATCCCTCTTTCGAGTCGTTATCGTTAATTTCTATGTTAAAAATGGTAATATATGTTAGAAGATTTATTATTGTACAGTCCAACCTTTATATAGTCATTGGCCGAACATAATCTAAATTATATAGAGGTTATTCATTTATAGAGATTTAGTTAAAAATTACCAGGTAAAAGCACACACATTCTCTGCATGTGTAACTATTCTGAAGAAAAAAAAATAGCTGAGTGAGATGTGGCGTTTTTGTACGTAATTTTAGGGAGAATAACTTCCCCATCTATCTCTAAGTTTAACGGCGGTTGGTTCCCTGATATTCAGGTCATGGTTTTTTAGTTTTTTGGGAATAATTTCACTATTTTTTATTTACCATTTTATCCTTTAGAATAAAAAATTTAATAAAGTTATTCAACAGTTTAACAGTTTAAGGGTGTTTAAGTAAAAAGTTTCGGTTATGGTTGACAAACACTTCTTTTCTTATATATATAGTATAGATATCAGAAATATCTCACGAATTTTGAGAAAATAATCTATTTGCGTAGTAATTGCAAAACTTAAATATGAGTTATAAAATACCCACAAGCTAAAATATTTGATAACTATTGAAGGAGAAAAGTAGATATGCAAGTAGATATATCTAAAATTGTACTTTATTATTGATAGATGACATTTAAATATGTATTACAATCTGATACAATAAATCTCTCGGTAAATCAGGGATTGAGAGAAATTTTTTATATCTATACTAATTAGGACAAGACACATACCGAGATATCATGAATATTATTTTCTTAAACACTCCCCCTTGTGTCGCGATCCTAATGTATGATGTATAACCTGTTGACTCACTAAAAACTTTGTCAAGCAAACAAAAACATCTTGGCTAAAAACAAAAGATTGGTCGAAGGGAAAAAGAGTACAACGCATTAACTATAAAAACGACCACATATGATGTAGACTCCCACTGATGTCTACGAAATGAACTCCTCCTAATCAGTAACTCAATCTCGGAGTTCATATAACCTTCACATTCCAATACGTCTCACATGCTTTACAAATGTAGATTTTGGTAGAGACTTGGTAAACAAGTCTGCAGCATTACCCACCGAACCAAACCCGGTTCATACGAATATTTAATAACTGCTGCTATTACTAATTGTAGGAGTACTTTGGCGAAATGAATTAAGTATGACCACCTTTAATATAACTCAACTTCATTTGTTCAATGCAAACTGCATTATCCTCAAAGATGTAAGTTGGTGCTGTCATAATATATGACAATCCACTAGACCCTCAAATATGATGTACTATTGTCTGAAACCAGACACACTCATTAACTGCTTTATGTAAAGCTATAATATCAGAATAATTCGAGGTAGTAGTAATAAGGGTTGATTTTGTTGATCTCCAAGAATCGCCATATTCTCATGGTGAATACATAAACAGTGCAAGAATATCCTTTATATGGATAAGATATTTACCCAGTATCAACAAAACTAACCAAGACACCACAAGGTATCTTTGAGCAGGGGACTACACTGAATTGAAGAACAAGTGCATACAGCCGGAACAACCTTCGACGGGTCGAATATTTTTTTGGACGGGTCGAGAGATAGGTTTTGGTCGATCCAAGGGCTACCATTTGATGAGTTGAGATATCCACTCGATGGGTCAAAAATCCCAGAATCTATAGGCTACGTTTCAACCATTACTTTTCAAGAATTTCAAGTTTCTCTGTGTATTCGTTGTAGGGGAAGAATATCCCCAAGTTAATGGATCACTTCAAGTACCTGAAGATGTACTTTACACCATTTCAATGACTTTGTGTAGGTGAAGACCGAGAATGTAATGTTTGGATGTGTGCACTGAGCTAAATTCAACCAAGCTCTAACCGCACTAAGATATGGAATCTCAGCTCCAAAAGTTACTCACCATCATCTTTTCAGATGAAATTGATCATTTTGAGTTCCAAACTGCAAATAACCATTGGTGTGCTAAAAGGGTGTGCTTTATCTGTTGCCTGATTTAGACATAAGCAGATAAGGAATTCAACCAACTCGATGTTCCATGTCTAACTGCAAGACAAAATCGGATCCTACCAAGGTCTATCATCTCAAACAACTTGTTCATCTATTGAACACGCATGAGCATAACTTATCATTCTTGCATCCCTTCCCAATCAAGTAGTCATTTAGAATAGTGAACGTCTCAATTTGAATACATGAACACTTTGTGGTTTAGAGTTACTCGAATTGGGTATAACCATGTCAATTGGTACTCTCATGTATATCTCTGAATCAAGATCCCCATAGAGATATATATAACCATATCCATTGTTTGCATACTCAGTTTTTCGGACACTACCAAATTGATAAGGTAGCGGAAAATAATAATGTCCATAACCAAAGAATACATGTCCTCATAATCAATACTAAGGCGTTGAGAAAATCCTTGCACCATAAGTTCTTCTCATTATGCTTCCAAACAAAGACTTATTTGTGTCTAACCGACTAATCATTCAGTGGTCACAGCACTACCATACCAAAAATTTGTCATTTGTAAGAGAGTTTAGTTTAGTCTAGATTGTAAGTTTTCATATCGGTCAATTTGCTCTGAGTTGAAAATCCGCAACTAAGCAAAGTTCCACTTCATTTTCGTCAATTTCTAAGTGACAAAATAAGTAAATGCATCATCAATGAACCTGGAAGAACCATCCATAATATCACTAGCATTTGTTTAACTTGATGAGATTTCTTTGTTTACTGACATCATTATTGAATCTGATGAATGTACTTTATTCATTGATAGATGGTCTTTAAGTAGGCATTACAATTTGATGCAATAAATCTCTTGGTAAATCAAGGATGGAGAGAATCTCTATATCTATACTAATTAGGACAAGACACATACCGAGATATCAGAAATATTATTTCCTTAAACAATAACAACTATAACACATAGATCATCACCTCACATTATGTTTTCTTATTATTGACAATTATTGCTATATGGAGACAAGTTTTCTATATATGGGACAGAAAAAGTTTATAATTTATTATAATGTGGAGGTTATTCCTATTTATAACTGGTCCCATATTTTTTTTATCACATAAAAAGGATATTCCTAAATCAAGATTTTACTGTATGTAATGATTTCAATTTGAGAATTTATGAAGTACCCAATTCATGAATTGTTGAGGCAACCAAATAGCCATCTAAACCTACAAAATAAGAGGACATCGTTAAGTGCCTAAAGGGCTAAACTTGTGTAAAGAATGTTAGATCATAATTAACAAAATTCAGATTAATAAGTCACATTTCCACTTTCTTTTTATAAAAAAAATATCTTTATTATTTTTTAAGAAAATACAAAAGAAAAAATTAAGAAAGAGAGAAGAAAAAGTTCAACAAAAGAACCTTGTACAGAGCCAAAAAAAGAAGTTCAACAAAAGAACCTTGTACAGAGCCAAAAAAAGGAAGCTTGTTAGTATGTGATCCCATAAACACAATTATCGCACACTTAGTCACTCCAAACGGATCGACATAGCCCAGACCAAACGCAAGACAACAACACAGGCTTCAACTTTGAACAAAGAAGCAACACCATTCGATAGCCCACGCGCTCGGAATGGCAAACGGAAGATAGCAGGACACAACATGAACAAACAAGCAAGATCCCACATCGAAGAACAACAAAAGACCCCATACTCAACCGCCAATATATACAACACATTTATGACAGTTAGCCGGTACACCATATCACGCCCGTTACTCAACCAATACTATTTGTTACGCCTCATACACTAACTTGAGCGTCAGAGAGTCGAAGGCGGGAACAACCCGTCAAGGCTTCTAACGGTTGTTTGGTGTATTACTCTTAACAGCAGGTAAAGGACGGTATACGCGCGATGGCTCGAATCACCAGAACTGACCTCATCCGTACCTCTGCTGGAATCCTTACGGAATCTGGTAGAAACAATTGGCGCTGTCTGTGGGAATCGAGCAATCGTAAACCACTCGAAACCATAGCAGCGAGGATGGAAATAGACCATGTTACACCTGAAAGTCGGAAGACGAGAGATTCACTCGTCGACGAGATCAACAGCATCAACGACTTAACGAAGGACGAAGCAGCGGCCCACCTAGTGAAATAATTCCAAACGGCCCAAGCCGAGAGAGACTAGGAACGCCAAGCCCGACAGCGCTTGGAGGATCGGCTTGATGCGTTCATCCGAAGCCAAGAGACCCAACGAGAAGAATCGGGACCAACGGAGGAGCCAGGAACGAGCGGGCAGGCCATCAGGGTAGACCCACTGTGGGGACAGCGAAACAACCGGCTCCCAGGACCTCCACCGCCGCCCGAAAGGAAATGAGGATATGACGACGAGGAACCCACCACGATGGCAGGGAGCGCCATGCTCTGGCGAATGGTGGAGATGGAGGCCGAAATCATGTCACTCAAGAAGAGCACGCACACCAGACCGAAAGGAATGTACACTCCCCCCGTGAGCCCCGTATCAGACGATATCCTGGTGCAGAGCAGGGATCCGTATTCCAAAACCGTCAAGATCAGCAGGTTCAACGGGAAGGAAGACCCGTGAACGCACATCGACGAGTATCAGTCCGCCACCGCAGGTACCCGATACTCGAATGCAACCCTCTGTTTCTGGTTTCAGGAGACACTGTCGGAAGAGGCACGAAATTGGTTCTACGAGGTGCCGACGGGATCCATCCGCTCTTTCGATGAACTCACGGAGTACTTCCTCAAGCGATACCGGCTACAGGGCAAGTACAACACCGCTAGCACGCTACTAAAGGTCCATCAGGGGGACAGCGAAAACCTATCCGGCTTCATCAACCGATGAAGGGCCCTTGCGAACACGTGCAGGAACCTCGATAAAAACGTAGCAAAAACGGCGTTACTAGAGAACCTGACGGGAACCCCGTTCGTGGAAAAGATGGTCAAGAAGGACTACCTTGGGTACGAAGAGATCATCAATCTAATCATCCAGAAGGCCCTGGTGGAAACCCACGTATACGGAGCGTAAGGTCCGAGCATGACGTAGACCCGGAAGACACAGGGCTACACACAAGATCGCCTGTCATCACCCCATACAGCCAAGGATCCACCACCGAAAGTACAGCCCACCGCGTCCCGCAAGCGCGAAGACCACTATCGCGAGTACAGGAACCACGAGCAATATCAGCAGGCGCGCCGCGAGCGCACACTACCGCGAAACCTTCTGCCCAGAAATCAACACCAGTGACGCGCGGTCTTCTCCATCACACAGGGCACAAATGAGTAAGTGTTCAAGTAGAACAAATGCCAAATCCGCCCGCCCATGCCTAGGGCGCCCGGCATCGCCCCATGAGGAACAACCGGGGAACGTGGTGCATATATCACGAGTCGAACACCCACAACACTAACGACTATGAAATCCTAGCCAAGGAAATCGAACGATTGCACACAGAGGGAACATTGATTTTCCGAACGACGAACACAGAACGCCCTGCTACGGACATACGAACAAGGGGCACCATCAACAACATCACGGGCGGGAAGTGAAAGGCCGAATTCCCACGGGAACGGGAAGAACCCCGAACTAGGGATGTGTTTGCGGTACATCCCGGAAATCCACCGCGGGCAATCAAGAAGGATTGGCCCTCAATCACATTCACCTACGAGGAAGAAGGCAGCCAGAATAGCACACTCTCATTCGTCATCAACGTAATGGTGGATCGATACTTAGTCAAGCGCATTCTCATCGATAACGGAGCTTCCGTCAACATCATCTTTTGGGAGGCATACGAAGGCCTCAAGCGCTCGAAGTGCAAGATGACGCAGGACCACGAGAGCATTGCCAACTTTTCAGGTGAGACCACCTACCCCATCAGCAGCGACTACATGCGATTCGACATTAGTGAACCAGGAACCCCCCAGAGGGAAATCAGAACAGACTTCGTTATCATAGACCTCCACACGTCCTACAACATGATCCTCGGATGACCGGGTATCTCGAGGCTGAGGCTGATCATTGCAGGCCATATGCTCATTGCAAAATTCCCGACAGACTACAGAATTGGCACGGTCAGAGGGTATGATTTCGTGGAAAGAGATGTTCAACCAAACAAAGACAACATGTGATTGGAAGTACCCCTGAAGAGAAGCAACCCGATGACCCGCGTGACGGATTGAACGCTATCCGACCCGCCGAGGAACGGGAAGGGCAACGCACGATACAATTATCCCCTGAACACCCGGAATGCACGATCCGCATCGGCGCGCAATTGGAGCCCGACATGGCGGCTCGGTTAACTCAGGTCCTGACGGACTGCCAACAGGTGTTCGCATGGTCCTACACGGACATGCCCGGAATCGACCCAAGCATCATCTCCCACAAACTCAGTATCAGCTCACTTGTAAGGCCAATAAAGTAGAAACGGCGGGCATATGACCAAGTACGGTATGCGGCTATGCACGCGGAGGTCGACAGACTGCAGAAAATCAGTTTTATCCCAAAAGTTGACTACCCGAAATGGATCTCCAATGCCGTTATGGTCAAGAAGTAAAATGGATCCTGGTGCATGTGCATAGATTACAACAATTTGAACAAGACCTGTCCGAAAGATAGTTTCCCGTTACCCCGGATCGATCAGCTCGTAGACGCCACTGCTGGGCACGAGCTACTGTCCATGATGGACGCATACTCAGGATATAACCAGATCCTCATGAACCCCGAAGACCAGGAGGCAACGTGCTTCACAACAGACAAATGGCTCTACTGTTACGTAGTCATGCCGTTTGGGCTGAAGAATGCAGGCTCCATGTACCAGAGGTTGATGAACATCATATTTGACGGGCTGACGGACGAAATTGTAGAGGTCTACATCGATGACATACTAGTCAAGAGCACCAAGGCAGTAGATCACCCCAAACACCTACGAACCGTGCTCGAACTCCTAATCAAGAACGGCATGTGATTGAACCCGGCCAAATGCACGTTCGACGTAACAACAAGCAATTTTCTTGGATACATCATCAGCAAGGAGGGCATCGAGGCATCAACAACAAAGGTCAAGGCAATACTGTAAATGCAACCCCCTACGACCAAGTTCGAACTCCAAAGCCTCACGGGAAAACTGGCGTCCCTTAGTCGCTTCATCTCCCGTTACTCCGACAAGTGTGCGCCGTTCTTCAAAGCCCTCCGAACGGCAAACAAGCGAAGCGTCGTTTGGACAACCAACTGTGAAACAGCATTCACATCGATCAAGCAGTATCTCGCCTCCATCCCCCCTTGTCCAGACCCGTGAAGGGAGAAACCCTCTACCTGTACATATCTGCCTCCCTAACGGCTGTCAGTTCGGCCCTGGTCCGAAGAGAAACGACTTCCAAACTACCAGTCTTCTTTACCGGAAAGGGCATGACGCCCCCAGAAACCCGCTACCCTACGATCGAGAAAGTGACACTTGCACTCATCTTGGCTGCAAGGTGACTCAGGCCATACTTCCAGGCCCACAGCATCCACGTCCTCACCAATGTCCCATTACGACAGATATCACTACAAGAAAACAGCACTTAGACCACGGAAATGTAAATGTTCCGTGGTCTAGGTGACACTTGGACGACGTAGAAGTCTCCGTCGTCCAAGTACCACCTGGACGACGGAGAATACAATCTCCGTCGTCCAGGTGATCACCTGGAGGACGGAGAAGACTCCGAGGTCCAGGTGATCACCTGGACGACGGATAAGGTATTCTCCGTCGTCCAGGTTATCACCTGGACCTCGGAGTCTTCTCCGTCCTCCAGGTGATCACCTGGACGACGGAGATGGTATTCTCCGTCGTCCAGGTGATCACCTGGACAACGGACCGACACACCGTGGTCCGAGTAATTAACTTCCACTTAGACGACGTACCGACACCTCCGTCGTCTAAGTGAAGCATTATATAAGCCCGATGCCAAAATTTCTTCGATCGATTCATTCCATCTGATCCTCAATCTCTTCATTCCATTCGAAGAAGAATTGAAGGAGAAGGGAGAAGGAGAAGGAGAAGGAGAAGGAGAAGGAGAAGGGAGAAGGCCGAGGGAATGATCAGGATAAGGGATCTCCGCTGACTAGCTAGCTAGCTAGCTTAATTAACAGATATCGAGAAGGCCAGCAGGTACGCACGCAGTTAAAATTTGCTTAATTAATATATATATATATATTTAGTGAAAACGTACGTACATACATGCATGGATGTTAGCTATATATACAGATTAAATTACGTACGTACGTAATTGATGGATCGATGTAGATCGAGTACGTATAATTAAGCGTAAATTAATGGACTAATATATATATATATATGTAATATATAATTAATTAATTATAATATTTTGTAGCAGTATGGACAAGAGTTGGATGAAGTTGACGAATAGATGTGATGTCCGGTATATGGATGGAATTAGCGAATTTATGAATTTTGCGATAGAACATGGTCAGGGAAAGAAACGTTTCAGGTGTCCGTGTCAAAAATGTCTTAATTGTCAGTATGCGGAGGTTAATGTTATGGTGCAACACCTGTACGAAAATGGTATGATGTGGAGTTACACTACATGGAGCGAGCATGGTGAAGCAGTAGAGTTCAGCGCATCAGACTTCAGCTCAGGGTACAGTTACCATGGTGCCTCATCAAGCGGGAGTGGTGCCGGACCCCCAGCTTGCAACCCAACTGCATATTTGGTCCATGATGCGTTTCCGGGATGTAGTCATGGTGGACACCAACACCAAGACAGAGGTTACAGTACCACTAATGAGCATGATGGCACATTCCCCGCAGCTAGCTTGGCCACTGACACCAGTGAGATGGAAAAGTACAACCGGATGCTACTTGAAGCGCAGACCCCGGTGTTCCCTGGATGTCGAGAGAATGTGTTGCAATATGTGATGGAGCAAATGAAGATAAAAGTGAAGCACAAAATGTCAGTGAGTGCTTTTGACGAAATTCAGGAGCAAATATGTAAGTTGCTTCCTGATGATCACAATCTTCCTAAATCTCATTATAAGGTTAGAAATATCTTGAGCAGCCTCGGCCTAAAGTACAGGATAATTGACGCATGTCCGAATGATTGTGTGCTATTTTACAAAGAGTATAAAGATTTGGACTATTGTCCCGTATGTGGCCAGTGCAGATTCCAGTGGAATAGGAAGAGTTCGAAAAAGAGAATTCCTGTGAAAGTTGTTTGATATTTTCCCTTGATTCCCAGATTGCAGCGCCTGTACATGTCTCTACACACAGCAGAGGCGATGCGATGGTACGCAGAAAAGCGAATAGATGACGATGTCCTGCGACACGCCGCGGATGGGGAGGGTTTCAAACATTTCGACAGAGAATTTGGAAACTTTGCTTCAGAGGTTAGAAATGTTAGACTCGGCCTATCTACAGACGGATTCAATCCTTGGGGAAGTAATAGCTCCGCCGTCAGCACTTGGCCAGTTCATCTGATGCCGTACAACTTGCCTCCGTGGATGTGCATGAAGAAGGAATTTAATTTCCTTACCGTACTAATTCCAGGTCCTAAATCTCCATCAAAGTGCTTAGATGTCTACCTCAGACCTTTGATCGACGAGTTGAAACTGTTGTGGGAAAATGGAGTCCCAACTTATGACAAATTCACTGACACGATGTTCACGATGAGGGCTGCCGTAATGTGGACGATCAGCGATTTTCCAGCTTATGGGATGTTGGCAGCCTGCAGGACAAAAGGATATAATGGATGTCCTATATGTTTGGACGACGTGAACTCTAGTTGGCACGCGGGGAAGGTGTGTTACTTGGGTCACCGTAGATGGCTTCCTCACGACCACCCGTGGCGACAGGATGAAGCTCATTTCGACGGTAAGGTAGAGAACAATCCTAAACCCCGTAGTTGGTCGGGCGAAGAGATTTTAGAGAGGTTGAGCTATTTCGACTTTGGTGTGTTGAGCAATGACGCGGATGTAAAGAAATGCAATCCAATTCCTCCACATGATCTGAGCTATTGGGATCACAAGAGTATATTCTTTGAACTCCGTTACTGATCGAAGTTGAAGCTGAGGAACAACTTGGACGCGATGCACATAGAAAAGAATGTGTGCGACAGCGTGGTGGGAACAATTCTGGGTATTAAGTTCAAGACTAAAGATACTCCCAAAGCGCGTAAAGATTTGGAATCAATGAATCTACGTCGTCCATTGTGGTTGAGGAGGGATAGGAAAGGAGTGTACAACAAGATGCCAGATGCACCTTACACAGTGAAGCCGACGCTTAGACGTTCTGTATTTCACTGGTTTAAGGACGTTCGTTATCCGGCTACGTATGCAGCTACTATAACTGGAGCAGTGGACGAGGTGCAACACAAGTTTGTTGGTCTAAAGACACATGACTATCATGTTATGCTGCAACGTCTGATTCTAGTGGTAATTCGACCATACTTGCCTCGGGACGTCGTAGAACCAATAGTGGCATTGTGCAGGTGGTGGCAGAGGTTATGCGCCAGAGAATTAAAGAAGTCAGATGTGGTGGAATTGCAACAACAAATTGTGCACATCATTTGCAAACTAGAGAGGATTTTTCCCCCTGCTTTCTTTGACATCATGATTCACCTAATGATCCACCTACCCGAGCAGGTGCTCATTTCTGGTCCGGTCCAGTACACTTGGATGTATCCTCAAGAAAGGTACGTACAACTAATAAATTAATTTGTTCCACTGGAGATTATATATATACTAGCTAGCTATATGTACTTATTCTTATTGTACGTTTGATTTTGTAGACAGCTTGGACAGTATAAGTCATTCGTCAAAAACAGGTCGGCCCCGAATGACTCCATAGCAGAGACATACCTAATGCATGAGTGTGTTACTTACTGCAACAGGTACCTCAAAGATCCACCACCTCCCACTGCCTCCGAGAGCAGTGCCCGCATCAATCTTTCTGTCGTCACCAATGTCGTCCGACCATTTAGAGGAGTATTAAAGAAATCGTTAACATGGGCAGAACTTATTGAGGCACATTGGGTAGTGTTGCGAGACTGTGACGAAGTTGAGCCGTACATGATGTCATACAGGGAGAGGCTTCAGGCGTTAAATCAAAACAAGAGTTCGGCGTGGATTGAGAAAATGGTTAAGAAGAAGTTTCTTGATTATTTCTTCCTATGGGTACGTACGTACGTCTCGGGATTAATTATTTAAATACATATCGATCATGTTTGTAGAAAGTAAACCCTTATATTAATTTTCCCTTTTTCGCAGATGATTGATCTGCAAAAATCTGAAAACCACGGAGGGTGGTGGTCATGGCCAAAGCACTTGCTAGCAGGGAAGCCGGTTAAACACTATATTTATCCCGGATGTTTTGTGAACGGTGTAAAGTTCCATTCATTGGCCCGAGACGAAGGAAGAAGAACACAAAACAGTAGGGTCGCAGTTGGGAAAGACAATGATCTATATTACGGGGCTATTGTATATGTGGTTCAGCTATGTTACGGGAATGATGTCAACGTTTTCCTATTCAAGTGCAGATGGTTCAAGCGTACAAAGGAAGACCTGAGACTATTATCAGTCGATACAAACTCTAGCTGGTATGAGGATGAGCCTTTCGCTCTCGCCACCTTAGTTCGGCAGGTGTTCTATCTGGACGATCTGAAAGCCGGTGAAGGTTGGAAAATAGTGAACCATATCTCTCACCGAGGAATATGGAATACAGAGACAATTGAAGGGACACCGGCGACGACTGAAGATGCTGCTGAACCAGAAACAGACATTCCTGCGTATCAAGAGCCTAATATTTCTGTCATCCACTCCGATATAATGGACCTGGTTCAAGATGGTGAATGGTTACCATGCCTGATGGTTGTATAGATCTAACTGAAGATGAGATTATCAATGAGGAAGATGAAGAAGACGAGCAGGAAGATGACGCGGACGACGACTCAGGTTATTCGTCGGACGATGTTGAGTACGATGACGAGGATGAGCCGCCGTCTAACGGGGATGAGGACGATGATGATTATGACGAAGAGTACGGTCATACGACGAGGGAGATTAATTGGTAATTAATTATTGTAATTATTGTAATATATATATGATCGATGTAGGTTTATTTACGGTAATTAATTAATCCGAATTATATATCCTGGACAACGGAGAAATTAATTGCAGGTTGTCGCCTTTGGGTATTTTGGCTATCTCCCTAAATCCTCGACCCTAAATCTAGCAAATCGGATCGATCGATCATTTATTTAATTTTTTTATGGTCATTGAAAATAACTGAACGGACACCTGAATTCCGTCCACGTTTATATTAGGTCCCCCGCCATTTTCACCTTTGGCGCCACGCCAAATCTCAATCTCATATAAAACCCTAAATCCTGGACTCTCTAAATCTAGCAGATCGGATCGATCGATCAATTTTTTAATTATATTTTTGAATCAGAATAATTGAACGGACACACAAATGACCGGGGACGACCTAAACCGTAAACCCTAAGGCCCTAACCCCTGAATTCGGGGTTTAGAACTTGCACGACGGAGAATGGTCATTATCCGTCGTCCAGGTACAAACTAGGACGACGGATATGGTAATTCTCCGTCGTCCAAGTTCACAAACCCTAAACCCTAAACAGTAAGGCCCTAACCCCTGAATTCAAGGTCTATACACCTGGACGACGGATAACTTCATATCCGTCGTCCAGGTTAGAACCTGGACGACGGAAACGCTCATATCCGTCGTCCAGGTGCAGATATCGTAATTTTTTCTAAGACAACGACCATCTAGACCTTCTTCCAATGCATATTCTTTTCATCAAGACTTTAGAGTAAACAATTCTTGGTGTGTGAGCTTCGACGGTTCGAAAATCGGAGTTGCGAAATGCCTTGTATCCACGTTTCCGGTTTGTGAAATTATCGGTTTTGCGGTTGACTGTGCCGATCAAACCCTTCCCGAAATTATTATTTTATGGTCCTTTGAAGACAATTATATATTATGTTACGACGAACATATCCAACGGTTGTTTTGTCCAAATTCAATTTCGTTAATACTCTGCTGCAAATGAGCCTCTACTCATGAACACTTAAGTCGTAAGGATTAGTCGATACTTAACAACTTTCAAAACGAAAAATTATTCGTCGGTTCAAATTTAACTGTTCATATATACGATGTGTTCATCGATATTGGATGACTATTTCACTCGAATGACAGATCGCTAAATTCCTAGCGAATTATTTTTAAAATTTTTTTTAACGTAATTTGAACCTGGACGACGGAGATGGCCCTTCTCCGTCGTCCAGGTGTTCACCTGGACGACGGAGAATGACCATCTCCGTCGTCCAGGTTCAAATTACCATGGCGGTTCGATTTTTTTTTTCCATGTAATTTTCACTTGGACGACGGAGATGGTCATTCTCCGTCGTCCAAGTCCAAAATTATGGCGGTTCAATTTACCTCTTCCGTTTTTGGGACCGCTTGAATTTTCACTTAGACGACGGAGAATTCATTCTCCGTCGTCTAAGTCCAAAATCATGGCGGTTCAAAACGTCCCGCCGATTAATTGGCGCCACTTGAAATTTTTTGAAACCGCCACTTAGACGACGGAAAACACTATTTCCGTTGTCTAAGTGAACTTAGACGACGGAGAATAGTGCTCCGTCGTCTAAGTGCAACTCTATAAATAGAGTTGCACCCCCCCTCATTTTCTCATCATTCCATCTCCTCTACTCTCCTCTCCTCCGGCGACGCTCCAACGACAATTTTTCCGGCGTGGTTCCTCCTCCCCAACGACTCAACTCCGCCTATATTCCCGATTACTCCGGTGAGGTAAATTTCTATTTTTTTCCTTATTAAAATTATTTTCATTTAATTAATTAAATTCTAAATATAATTTATTAATTAGTTTTAAATATTTCATTATTGTAATTATAATAATGAAAAAGTGGTTAATTATTGTAATTAATAATTATTTAAATGCATAATTGTAATTAGTTGATAATTATTTAAATGAATAAATTTATTATTGTAATTATTTATTATTAGTTGATAAATGAATAAATTTATTATTGTAATTAGTTCATAATTAATTAGTTGATAAATAATAATTTATTATTGTTATTATTTATTGTTTTACTTAATTGTTAGTTACGTGTGTTTTCTAGTAAATTGCATGGTAGTACGTATTCGATTTAAATTTAGTACATAGGCTTGGTTTATTAAGTCGCACTCTTTGGAATAGATGGCGCCTCTTTTCCTAGCTTATCTCCTTAACCCCTCGTGATGTGTGGATTTCATCGCCGCACACCATAACCTAAGTGAAGTTATGGACACGAGGTTGAGGGCGGAGTTTGCAAAGGACTTGAGGGAGTGTAAATTTTCGAAAAATTGGCTGAATGTCGGACATGGTGTCTAGAAACGGGTTATGACTGGTGACAGGATTTGGACTAAGAAAGACTTTTGTCGAAATTAGTCCTGCCTCTCGCGTTATCTCTATCCCTAACTGGCCATGTTTTTCGATTTAATCAAGGCTGATTAATTGAAAATTTACACTTTATCGCGCGGGTCGCACGTCCATTGAACGACCGAAAAAGCCAAGCTAGTGTACTCTATTTAAATCTTAAACGTACTTAATTAGCATAAATTTTTAAGTTGTAATTATTATGGTAAGTAAGTATTTTAACACCGTACTCTTAGGTTTAAATGGCTCCGCCAAAGACGACATCCGGCAAGAAGAAAGCCCAACATGAGGCAGAAGATGAGATGCTCCGAATGTTGGCGGCCCAAGTCGGTTGGGTTCAACAGGAAGGCAACGACGCTCTCAATCCGGACGGATCATCTGGTCCGTCCGTAGCGCCCTCTGGGGAAATTCCCGCTCCCCTATTCATCTCGAGCGGTGATGACGTCGACCCCTTCCAATCTCCGACGCCCGGTACCGGTTCAACGGGAAGTACTCAGGCGTCCTCGACCGCCGAATCAATCATGTACAGCGCCCGCCGTAGGCAAAGGAGGGCCCCCACTAACCCGGAACCGAAAAGGACTCGGGGTCTCATTAAAGGGGGCAAAGCGGAGCGTATTTGCAAGGCGACCGGGAAAAAGATCGACTTGCCGTACGACGAATTCACCGGTGGCCCTCCCACAGCTCAGCTAGCAAGTCTCTCGGCGCATGGGATAGGGTCAATCATCCGTAACCGGGTTCGTATCACTGCCCCTACTTGGAAGGAGGCGCCGGATCATGAGAAGGCGAAAGTCTTCAAAGATCTTTCGGTACGTAATACGTCCAATTTAGTTATTATATAATATTGTTAATATTAGTTAAAATTTCATAATATATATGATTATAATTTTCAATTTATTTTTGATAGGAACAATTTGCGGTGGATCCGACACCGGCCATGTTGAGGCATATCAACCAAACCGCCAACTCCATCTACAAAGATTGGAAGTACAAGCTCCATAAGTACTTCCAAGATGTCGGTCCCGTGCCTCCTCCGGTAGAGCTGCAAGGGGATAGAGAAGATGAGTGGGAGTGGTTGTGTAACCACTTTGCCGATGAACAATTTAAGGTATTAATTTATTTTTTTTATTTCAATTAAGATAATTGAATTATTTAAATTGTAGATATTCATTTTTTAATGATTTAATTATGTTGTGTAACAGAAATTCTCCGGTGTCAACAAAGCCAACCGGGGGAAGAAGGAGAAACACCATACTACCGGCGCCAAGCAGTTCATTCAAATAGCCAATGAGCACAAGGATAAGGGCTCCAAACACCCTTATCTTGATGCAAGCGTAAGCGCGTACGTGACGCCTGGGCTCGATAATGAAGCGAGTCAATGCGGCGTAAGTGATATATTAATTATGTGCTTTTAATTATAGTAATTATTATTTAAATATGATTTCATTATAATAAATTAATTATTCTTTTGTAGGCAAGGGTGATAGAGCGTGCGCATGAAGAGTTGGCTAACACTCAGCTTGCGTTCCCAGATGTGCCGCCGGAAGACCTGCCTCCTCTATCCTTAGAGAGCTAAATTGCAATCGCGGATGAGGTCTACGGTCGTAGAGCTGGCAAGGAGGTTAGGCACTTTGGGCCTAGGGTGGTACGAGATTTGTCGACGACCTCCGGCTCATCATCTACGGGAGGTTCGGGACAGCGAAGAAGGAGTCAGGCAACGGCCGTCGAAGCAGCCATTCAAGAGGCTCGACTGGCACGAGAGGAGAATCGACGGACACAAGAGCAGAATGAGTCAATGCGGCAAAGACTTGACGAACAACAAGCACAAATAGCCCAACTCATCGCGCTCATGAACCAAAATCGAGAAGTATGTCAACCTCCTCCGAACCCACACCCCGACGACAACGACCCGGCTGGAGGCGGAGGACCCGGCGGCGCATCTGCTCCTCCAGTGTATTAGCTAGCTAGTTAATTATCGCGTTTCTTTATTTCCGAGTTCCGAACAATATTTTATTATTTTTATGGGTTTTTAATTTGGATGTGTACGTATGTACAAATTAATTAATTATTTAATTAATACATTAATTAATATTAAAAATTTAGTTTAATTAATTAATTTCGACTATTTTTCATTATTTAAATTAAATTAATAATAAATTAATTTAATAATATTTAATTTCAATTTATTTTTTTTAAAAATTAAATTGTCACTTGGACGACGGAGATTATGTTCTCCGTCGTCCAGGTGCACAAACCCTAAACCTAACCCTAACCCCTAACCCCTAAACCCTAAACCCTGCCATTCTCCGTGGCCCACGTGTTCACCTGGACGACGGAGAATTAGCCTTTCCGTCGTCCAGGTGCATACATGGGCCACGGATAATGTCCGCGGTCCAAGTTAACTTGGACGACGGAAAGGCTAATTCTCCGTCGTCCAGGTGCTTGGACGACAGCACTTGGAGCACGGACCTTGGACGACGGAGATTCCGTCGTCCAAGTACTTAGACGACGGAAATTGTCCGTGGTCTAGGTGCAGTTTTCTTGTAGTGTATTGCAATCGCCCGACCACAGTGGTTGACTGGCGAAATGGGCCGTTGAGCTAAGTGAATACGACATCCACTACGTGCCCTGAACAACAATAAAAGGCCAGGCTATCGCAGACTTCATATCCGAGTACACGGAGGCCGAAGGGCCAAGAGCAACACAGCCCGTCCTCGAGGCGCCGTCCGTTAGCATGGAAGAACCCTCAACACCCGAATCACCATGGAACCTTTACATGGACGGATCATACACCAAGAACACCAGTGGGGCTGGGATCATCATTACCGGGCCCGGGGGCGTACAAGCCGAGTATGCACTAAGATTCGAATTCAAAGCAACAAACAATAAGGCCGAATACGAAGCTCTTATTGCCGGACTACGGCTGGCCCAAAACTCAGAAGCCCCAAGCATCAACATCTTCAGCGATTCACAGCTAGTCGTCAACCAAATCCGGGGCGACTTTAAGACGAATGGTGATACAATGACGGCATACCATGACCTCGTATGCACAATGTTGAGCAAGCTCAAGTACTTCAACATCAATCATATCCCGAGGGGAAGAAACACCAAGGCAGACGCACTTGCCCGTTTAGCAACATCGCCCGTACATACGGAGTCAGGACAGCGAGTAGTGGAAGTACTGAAAAGGCCAAGCATCACCAAGACAACAGAAGAGATCATCACGATCGAACCGCACACAGCTAGTTGGATGGATCCGATGATCAAATACAAGACAAGGGGTGAACTACCAGCTGATCGGGCCCAGGCCCGAAACATCATAGCCCGAGCAGTCAACTTCAGCATCCGACACAACAGCTTACACAGACAAGGGAAGATGTGGGCCAACCTCAAATACGTTACACCAGGGCAAGGCGACAAGATACTCAGGGAAATCCATTCGGGCGTATGCGGCCACCATGCGGGAGCACAATCCATAGCACAAAAGGCACTCCGTTGCGGATTCTGGTGGCCCACCATCCACGCAGACGCGACTGTAATCACTACGACATGCCATCAGCGCCAACTCTACGTACACAAGAATCACGCGCCCGCGGTTCCCTTATGAATCCTCACTTGTCCTGTTCCGTTTGCACAGTGGGGACTCGATCTGATTGGAGAGCTTCTGAAATCCAAGGGCCAATATCGATACATCATAGTCATCATTGACTACCACACCAAGTTTATCGAGGTAGAACCAATGGTCAAGATCACGACCGAAAAGGTGAAGAGATTCCTATGACGTTTCCTCTACTGCCGCTACGGCACCTCGCTCAACATCATCACCGATAACAGACCGCAATTCTACAACGATGAGCTCAAAGCATTCTGCAAGAGGCAAGGTACCAATCTGATATTCGCATCACCAGCACACCCACAAACAAACGGACAGGTAGAAGCAGCAAAAACAATCATCAAGGAATCAAGAAGAAGATTGAACTCATCGAGAAGGGAGACATTTGGTACGGACGATGGCCCACTTTACTCCCCGAAATACTATGGTCGATCCGAACTACGGCAACGGCAGCAACAGGTGAAACCCCGTTTAGCCTCACATTCGGAACGGAGGTCGTACTACCACTTGAGCACATATACAAAAGCCCAAGAATCGAAAGTTACGACCCCACCACCAACGGCGAAGGACTCAGACTCGACAATGACGTCCTCGAAGAAAGGCGCGACACGACACAGCTTCACAACACCGCGAACAAGCAGCGAGTCTCTCGACTATTCAACCAGCGTGTGAAGGAGCGCCCACTCCAATTGGGGGACTGGTTCATGAAAGCAATTCAAACGAAGCCCAAGGGATTACGCCCGTCATGGGAAGGACCTTACGTCATCGATGCAATCGCAAGTCCGGGTACGTTTTACATCAAAGATATGTTTGGGAGAAGGATAGACAATCCCTGGAACACACAGCATCTAAGGAAGTATTTTCACTAAATACTTATCCAGCTGCGTTTAAGCACCTTTTGTAATCTAAACGCACATTAATCTAGTGATGTACGTTTTGCATATGTATGTTTTGTTATGTGCCAATAGCAATATAAGTATACATCAGACGCAATCAGACAAGCAATGTAAACGAAACAAAAGGCACTTAGATATATAATCCAAAAAGTGTACAATTCATCAAACGCACGAAGGCGCGAAAGTACAAGGCAAAAAGCAAAAGTAAACGATAGTCTAGCTGGCCCCAGCAGCAACATCTTCTCCACCCTCCCCAGGCACCGACCCGTCACCCCCAGTCGACGCCTCCACCTATGGTTCCTCCAGCGAGCGCTTCAGCTTCTCTGCCTCGGCAGCCTGCCATGCCTCAAACTCGTCCACCTTCACAAACGGCAGCACGAGTGAAGAGAAGTCCTCACATTGGACGTTGGCTTCAGCAACAACCAAGTCCTCGAACTCATTCGAATCCTTGAAAGCCTCGACCGCGTCAGCCCTAACCTTCTCAAACTCGGAAGAGGCCTTGTACTCAGCCACTGCCTCATCCGCAATCTTTTGACAATTATTGCTATATGGAGACAAGTTTTCTATATATGGGACCGAAAAAGTTTATAATTTATTATAATGTGGAAGTTATTTTTATTTATAGCTGGTCCCATATTTTTTTATCACATAAAGAGGTTATTCATAAATCAAGGTTTTACATTCAATTTGGGAATTTATGAAGTACCCAATTCATGAATTGTTGAGGCAACCAAATAGCCATCTTTGCTCTTGGAGGCTCAACCACTAGACCTACAAAATAAGAGGACATCTTTAAGTGCCTAAAGGGCTAAACTTGTGTAAAGAATGTTAGATCATAATTAACAAAATTCAGATTAATAAGTCACATTTCCACTTTCTTTTTATAAAACAAAATATCTTTATTATTTTTTAAGAAAATACAAAAGAAAAAATTAAGAGAGAGAAGAAAAAGTTCAACACAAGAACCTTGTACAGAGCCAAAAAAAAAGGAAGCTGAAAGATAAAAACTTAAAACATCAGCTCGTGGACGCATGCGCATCACCACACCACACCTTAATTCAATTTGATCTATTTGCATCATTCCGGTGCTAGGAAATCCTCATTCCCAATTTCCCGAGTGTTCCAATAAAGAGCCTTCATTGTAAATAGAGAGGTTTACGTCGATCCCTTGAGGAATTTTTTACGAGCCATAGAAGCCTTAACCTCTAATTTCCTCTGTTTTGCAATAGCTCTTTTCTGTGAATTAGTGAGCATAGGAAGAAAACCCTCCACATCTTCATCATTAAAACGTCCAATTCTATACCTGCTCTAGAATCATGAGAGGGGGGGGGGGGGGAGGGGGGTTGTGAGGTGTGTTGGGGCAATTGCATCATTCCCACGCTTATCATCAAAAATATCAGTCCAACTTCTAGAACCAGCGTGACATCCCTCCTAGTACCGCTCTGTGGGTTTTGTAACATCCTCAACATCTTCATGCATTACCACATCAGCCATGTTTTCCATCAACTCAGTGGCTACTACAGTTTCCTCATCCATGACTTTTTGAGCAATGTTCTCAATAACCTTCAAAGTTGTCTCCTCTATGAAATTATTAACAAACACATCAATTGCAATATGAGTGTCATCAGTTAAGCTGTCAACCACAACCACCTCCTTCGACTGGTCAAAAGAGGCAACCGTTGCGGCCTTGGTAGATCTCTCAACAGAGTTATATGTAGTATCAAACCTTGCATTCTGAGAATTTTCTAAGCCATTCAGGATCTTTGCTACTGGAACCGTTGGCTTGCTCTTGACCTTATAAACCTGTCGTACCTCTTTGCGTTTCTACGGAACCTCTTTAAAATTACTAGAACACGTTCAAGCAACAAAACCAACATAACGAGTGCTGACGCAATGAAACCTCAAAAATGTAAAAATAATGCGGGACTCCAACTCAAAGAGTCCAACAATCCAATATAAATAATCAGTTTACAAACAAATAAGTTACAAATTATAGATCACAATCTATCCTATGAACCTTGTTTTAACTCTGATGGAAACAACGACGGCAGTTTTCCTGGTTGCACTAGGAGATGCTTGTATCTCCTTGGTCTTAAATAGCAACAACTCTTCTTCCAATGATCTCTCGTTTCTTTCAGAGTTTCACAAATCAAACAAACTCTCATACAAAAACATATGCACTTTTGAAAAATCTTTTAGCATAAATACTACAATATTCCTCAATGTTTTCTCCTCACTAAAATGCACCCCTTCTCAAATTGATAGTCTTATCTATATATAGTCCTATTAATTAGAGAAATCTAATCTCATTAATACAGAATCCTCTCGTGCTTCAATTACTTTGAAGACAAGATTCTTCAGATGAGATCATATCAAAACAAGAGTCCTTACTACTTTCAAAGTTAGACTCTAGCAAAATAGATCACAATAGAAACAACTCAACATTATCACTTAACATTCAAAGATAATATTCCTCATTTAGAACTTAATATTCACTATCTAATCAACACCTCCTGTTTCTACCAAATTCTGTAAGGGACTTTAGGGGAAGAGCGGATGGAGCTATTTCGAATGACCTGAGCTATCGCACGTATGTCATCATTTACCTGATGTTAAAAATAATACACCAAACGGGCGTTAGGAGTCTTGACGGGGTGTTCCCGCCTTCGACTCTCCGACGCTCTAGTTAGAATTTATGAAGTGTAACAGTAGTATTGGTAGAGTAACGGGCGTACCTTGTATCTGTCATAAATGTGTTTGCTTATATTGCTGGTTGAGTATGGAGCTTTTTGTTGTTCTTCGATGTGGGATCCTGTCTTTTGTATATCTTCTATCCTGCTACCTTCCGTTTGTCGTGTCGAACGCGTGGACGTTCATATGGTGTTGTTTCCTTATTTAAAGTTAAAGCCTACATTGCTGCCTTGCATTTGGTTTAAGCTGTGTAACCCATTTTTTAATGATTAAGTGTGCGACAATTGTGTGTTACGGGATCACACACAAACAAGTCCCCCAAGTCCCCAAGTCAAGGGAATCAACTCTTGATTGGGAAGTTGTAAAGCTTTTTCCCGGCTGCGCACATGTGGTCACTAGGGGAGGGGTATGTGCCCCGATACCCCCATGTCCTCCAACTCTCTGATGAAGAGCTAGTTTTGAGGTCGGATGTCGAATGTTTGTGCCGTGGGGCTATCTATTTGGACTCCGAAATTTAATGTTGCTGTTTTGGAGCAACTTTCGTGGCGACAAGTGATGTTGCTACTCGTGCCACGATAGTGCGAACGTTGTTACTATTCGACTATCAGGGTGGACTCCAAAACTTAATGTTGTTGTTTGGAGCCGCTTTCATGGCGACAAATGATGTTGCTACTCGTGCCACGATAGTGTGAACGTTGTTGCTGTTCGACTATCGGGGTGGACTCCGAAATTTGATGTTGCTGTTTTGGAGCTGCTTTCGTGGCGACAAGTGATGTTGCAACTCGTGCCATGATAGTACTAACATTGTTGTTGTTCGACAATTAGGGTGGACTCTGAAACTTGATGTTGCTGTTTGGAGCCGCTTTCGTGGCGACAAGTGATGTTGCTACTCGTGCCACGATAGTGCGAACGTTGTTGTTGTTCGACTATCGGGGTAGACTCCTAAACTTGATGTTGCTATTTGGAGCGACTTTTGTGGTGACAAGTGATGTTGCTACTCGTGCCACGATAGTGCGAACGTTGTTGTTGTTCGACTATCAGGGTGGACTCTAAAACTTGATGTTGTTGTTTGGAGCCGCTTTCGTAGCGACAAGTGATGTTGCTAGTCGTGTCATGATAGTGCGAACGTTGTTGCTGTTCGACTATCGGGGTGGACTCCGAAACTTGACGTTGTTGTTTTCGAAGTGGGCCCCCCTTGTCTTTTCGCATTCTGACCTTTTTGACTTTGTAACGGTTACCTATCGTTTGGCATGCCCGTGTGTCAGACATTTTGACAGTTGTTTGTTGCATGTGTGACGCGTGGCACGCCGAATTTGAAGCCGTAGGGTAATTAGTTTTGGCAGGAGCGCATAGGGTGCGTGGGACACGTGTCGTAATCCTGCGGTAGGAAGCGCTGGAAATAAACGGTAGGCGTTCGCCTGGGGTTAGTTTTGTTGCCTATAAATAGCCTTGCTTTAACTTTCTCACTTTTTACATTTTCGCTCTCAACTGAAACTCTTCCAAAACATCACCCCGAAGCTCTTGTAATCAATTTGGAGTTTTAACTGTCTCGTAAATCTTCCTCTCGTCTTTAAAGGTAGTTTCTTGTTCTTTTGCTTTGCTTCCAAAATGTGTGGTTTTTTGTGTTGCTTTGGTTCGTTTACGTACATTTTTGTTACTGTTGTGGTAAATTTCTGGATTTTGTGGTTTTGCTATTGTGGAGTTCGTTTGGCTGGGTTAGGTACTGCATTCCTTTGTGTTGGTGCTTAATAGAATTTCTGGGTTTTTGCCATTTTTTGGGATTTTCTGGGTATGTAACAAAGAACAATCTTGTTCTTGAGGTTTTTGTTTCTTATGGGGCTTTTGATCTGTTTTTGGGTGTTGCAAAATGGTGGGTACCTGTTTGTGCTATATGAAGAATTAGGGTCGCGGCATACTCCACGCATTCGCCGTTTGGCTTATTCTCCCGTTTGCTTTTCGCTTAGGATCATGGAATTTGTAGTCATTTCCAGCGATTAGTCCCTTATGCAAACCCCTAGGTTCCGTATAGGGTCACATGGTCTTGCCAATAGTGTTTCAGATTCTTCGTCCGATAGCGTACTGAGCATCTCCCCTCTGTCTGTTAACGCTGGTGGTGCTTTGCGTAGGTCATCCATCCCAAATATGGAGCAAAGCTTGTCAGTGGTTGTGCGGTTCGAACATCAAGGTGCCTCCGTGGTGCTGAGCGGTGAGGCGTCTACCTCCTCCTCCGGGGGCTCTCATGGTTACGTCATCCTTCCACGCGGTGGATGGGCCTCAGGGGCTACTCTCCCCATACTCCCTTGAGATGGGCCCGTGCTATGGCGTCTTGCGGATGGCTAGGTGGTTCAAGAGCCGGAGGGGTCTCCATCCATACACGAGATCGAGCAATGGTACCAGGACTACCATATTCCCCGAACGGTGAAGCTAAGGGCCCTCCGTCAAGGTGAATCGTTCATGCGTCCCACTCATGGTCACGTTTGTGTGAGCGAGTTCCAGCTCAAGGCTGGGTTAAAGCTTCCACTCTACCCATTCTTCCAATACACGTTAGCCCTCTTCAACATCACGTTAGGCCAGTGTAGTCCTACGTTGACGCGCGTGTTGATCGCTTTTCATAATATCTGGAAGCTCAGTGGGTTGCAGTTCCCCACTCGTGCGGAGATCGGTCACTTGTTCCTTTTGAAGTACTCCCCACGTATGAAGGACAATGGTAGAATAGCAGTGGAGCCCCGAACGAAGTGGTGGTTAACGGAGCCCATTTCCTTTTCGACTGCCTAGCACCGGTATCACTGTCTTGTCGATGGTGAGTGGGAGTTCGATAAGCCTGATGGTACGCTATCGCGTGGACGCGATCAGATACATCATGTCCTCGAGTTTTTTCAGCCTTTAGGTGTGGTGTTGTATTGCCGGCTATCGGCAGTTTCCTGCTCATGTCGTTTCGTATTCATGCTTGCTAATGTCTTGTGTTTTTTTGTAGATCAACAATCGTACCCCCTAACCCGTTTGGAGGGGAGGCGTTTATCTCGGATCAAGTTCGCCTTTGATCCCCATCCGGACATAAGAAACTTCTGGGCGGCCAACCACTGGGAGCTAGTCGAATGCTGTGATCTCTCACGCCCTCCCGGTACGTTCGTGACCTCCCAATTTGGTGTGTTTTCTTGTACCGTTTGTGTGGGTTTTTGGGCTGACTTGCTCCTTGTATTTTTTGTTGCAGCGAAAATGAAGAAGTCCTGTTCCTCCGCCAAATAGGATGCGGCCTACCAACGTATGCTAGTGCTGATGGAGAGGACCAGGCAGGCCCATCTGGTCGTGGATGATGGAAATGGCCATCTCGTCCAGGGCGACACTCCCCAACCTGTACTTTACGCCCCGGATTGGAATTAGTACCTCGATTATGTTCCTGAGGTGGATGAAGAGGTGGAGGCCGTGGGCGCGGCTGTCGGGGCTCCAACTGTGTCGGCCGCTACTCCCAAGGATCGGGTTGAATAAGCTACTCTCGACACCCGTCGAGGGGAAGAGGACGAGCAAGCCCGAAAGGATAGCCTCCGCCGGGAGAATGAGGTGTGGAGTAAGGAGCGTTGCGGCACCGGATCGATCGCGGGGATAAACGCCAAAGTCAAGGTCAACCGCGCTCCGGCTCTCGGAGCAAGTCCCACTCATCGGCCAACATGAGCTCTTCCAAGAGTTTGTTCGAGTTCTCTCCCCTCCGTCAGCTGGGAGATGCGGGGTGCCCCAGCCTGGGTCTTCGGTGAGGAGGCCAGATGATCAAGGGGCGTCCAGCCGTCCACTCAAACGCTCTAGGGGTCCGTCAACTGAAGCCTTATCATGCGTTACCATTGCTGTGGCGGGCGAAACGGCGCTATCATCATAGTTCCTTGCTCGCATCCAGAGCTCTATGGGTACGGGCATAGAGTCGTTGCAAAAGTGGCGTCATCTCGGCGCAACTCTGAGCGAGTCTCTGAACGCTGCGTTTGACACCTGCACCCAACTCCAGCACCAGCTCTTCCTCATCAAACGCCTAGAGGGGTCGATGCTGCAGACGACCGCGCTGTCGAAGGTAAAAGCCGAGAGCAGGCGACTGACGACCGAAGTTGCCAAGATGCAGAAGGCTCTGACAAGGTCCACGGACATAGCCAACCGCAAGATCTCCCTAGTGAACGAGCTAGTTCGTGAGCTTGATGAGCTGAAGAAGGAGTTGGGGGAGTC
Organism: Geum urbanum; assembly: GCA_946800695.1. Lineage (NCBI taxonomy): Eukaryota > Viridiplantae > Streptophyta > Magnoliopsida > Rosales > Rosaceae > Geum > Geum urbanum. Next base: position 10,252,322 of record OX326997.1, read on the forward strand.
TCAGTCTGGGATCGCCATCCTAGAGACGGACCTTGTTGTTGGTATACTAGGTTCGACGACCCAAAAATTTGGATGGTTCTTCATCACTTCCCAACATTCAAACTTGGTAAACTCTTTCTTTTTTTGTGCCACGTACCATGATTGAACTTTTCTTATCTAAGGTGCAAAAAATTTATATGTCAAAATAATATCTAGGAAATGGAGATGTCAACATTGATTAAAATAATGTAATAAATAATTTATGACAAAATTATTAACATTTACCTCATCTTGCAAATTTGAGCCGGATTGTGCATTCCTTCATGCATATGCAAGAGCGGCACCCCAAGTTCTAAAACTCGGCTTCAACTTTGTTAAACGAGAAGAAACCGCGGTTTAGGTCCTAGGCTCCGGCCTTGATTCACCATGCACAATCTCCCAATTTTCCTTATAATCGGCATAGACTTTTTCCCACAATTTGTCGGACTTTTGCATGTTGCCAATAATTGGGAAAACACTAATGCAACAATAAGAAATACAAAATTGCAAATCTTCGGAATCAAGCCAATTAGACATTTTTTGGGAACTAAAATACAAAGGGATGAGAGAAGGATGAAGGAGAAGAGGAAGGAGAGGATAAATTTGTTGTGCACAAATTTGTGTGAGACATGAATGAAAATATGTAGTATTTATAGAAAAATTATAGGGTGTTATTTGCAATTTTTTTGAACTTTTTTGGGATTTTTTGCAATTTTTTAGGGTTTATTTTGTAAAATGGCAGAAAATTCAGAAATAACCGTTTCGGTTGAATCTCAGCCGTCCGATCAAAATTTTTGATTTGAAACGGACGGTCCAGATCAATCTGACTGTTATGAATTTTTATCCATCCGGTCTGACACGTGGCGCCTCCCCTTTGGCTGATAATTTTTTGTTTACCATTTACTGGCAACCGGTTGGCGTCACCCACGTGCGTGGGCTCCGTCAGCACAGCTCGTGCAGAAGTTCGAGCAGGAGCTGCTCGTGGCACCGGTCAACGAGCGGTCGCCGAAGCAAGATGTCGCCGCTGCACGTCCACGATGGAGCTGCTCGTGCTACCGAAGATGGGAGCCTGCCGTTTCAACCTGCTCGAGCACCCACCGGTACAACTACTCTAAATTGATAAATAACTCATTTATGAGATATCATTCATGATAAAACTCATCTAACTTATATGCAAGTTTTAAACTATTCGATATTTCGGTGAGAATGTAACTATTTCTCACAAATTGTATGGAATAGATTCAGTTTGTAACTGACAACGACCAAACGGACTCTCCGAGCAAGCCAACTAGCTAGAGCTCAGCCAACAAATTGTTTTGCGTTTGACGACATCGATACACTACAAAGATTATACTAGCTAATTGGGAGGTTAACTCTATTTCATCCCACGATATTTCAGAAGGGTTCTTGGTTCTTACAATTTTAACTTCAAATTTCGGAACTTCAACAACCGTCTCATATTAACATTTCTTGAGGAGTTTCAATATATACAGAATTTTCAGATTGAGAATGTCAAGGAAGAATTGTTCATTATTTATTTGTCCTTCTTTATTTCAGGAAAAAGAAAAAAGATTCTGCAAGAGTTGACCAAGTTAGAGTATAGTAATTGATTGCATGCATGACAATTATCTGGACGTTAAGCCTTATTAAAAGACCTTATTACTGCCACTTTTAAAATCATTTTGGTTGACAGAGCTCATGCATTCCTACTTTGGTTTTCTTTAATTTTCACTACAGTGTTGCACTTTGGACACCATCAAGAGGCCAAATGTTTCAAGGGCAAGTCCTGGCCTGACCATCGTTTCTTTTGTTTTTTCGCCAACTTTGTATATAATATATATGTATAATTGGAAATAATATCTGATATAACAATTTAATTGTGAAAAAAAGATCTCAACCGTTTGGAGTCTTTATTCTCGATGGTAGTGTCAAAAAATGTGTAAACCAGAGTAACCCTTGTTTTTTTGGCTAACTGTGTTGCTGATGTTTCGGTCATTAAACATCTAATTCTATCGTCTTGCATTTATATGTGATTTTGCATTGCATTTCATGAATAGTAATTTTAGGGGCTATATAAGTACTTATAGTTTCGCATAGTTTGATGAGTGCAAGTTATTGTGATACAGCAAGTACATCATCAATATTCACTTACCAAGTTACCAACATACTCTCAAATTAAACCTTCCTGAAATGATTAAAAACGGTCCACAAATCGAAAACAAATAAAACCCCACATGAGAAAATTTAGAGCAAATAAATAAAAAGTAGTTTTAATTCCTCTTGAGCATTTCTTTGTAACGCAAGAGCGAGTCGAGCCTTTGCAACTTGAGCTGCTGCTTGAACCTGTTGATGAAGTCGTCACATTTCGCGTCAACTCCTTCTCCTTCTCCTTCGTCATCTCCAAACGACGTCGTATGTTCCATCCTTCGTGGCCGAACACTAATGTTATCCTTCTCTTCAACTCCTTTCATCTTCGACTTCTCGCTGGCGGACTTCTTTATCACCTTCTCGGGTCGGGTTTCCGGAGATTCCCTGTCAGACTTGCTCCGATGAACCAGATGGTCACGCCTCGGGTTCGGGTCAGGGGACCCTGTTGGGCGAAGAGCTTTAGTTACTGGGTCGGGTTGGTTTGATTTGTAGATAGAAGAGAACTCCATCGACTTGAGCCGGGTTAAGAGAGAGGGAGTCCGGACTACACCGGTAGGGTTATCTTGAGCCGGGTGGTCCATTACGTGATCTGGTTCCGGGTCGGGTTGTTGGTACTTGTAGTTGGAGAAGTTGATGGACCTGACCCGGTCTAAGAGAGACGGAGCTCGGACAAGTTGTTGGGATGAGTCGAAGAGACCGAGCTGGTCGTACTGTTGTTGGTTTGGGTTTTTGTTGTTGTTGAAGCGCTGAGAGAGGACGAGGGTGAAGATGGTGAGGTTGAGGAAGAAGAAGAGAGATGTTGGTGTGAACCAGGCGAGGAGAGAAGCCCATAACGTCGATGGGAAGAATGCCATGGCTAATTTCGGTGATCGATCACGTACTCTGGTCCCTCCGCTTTTGCTTTTGCTTTTTGGTTTCTGTGAGTGAGAGGTTGTTTTCTGTGGGAGAGAGGGAAAGCAAGAGACGGGGGTTATGAAAATGGAGGAGAGTCTTTTCCTCTTTGTGATGATGAAACGGCGATGATGGAGGAAGACGTGTACGTATATAAAGTTTGCAACTCTCACTCTTGTTGTTGTGACGTTTCTTTGTTTGCTAGCTTACGTGAACAAGAACGAGATCAAGTGACCTGTTACCATGCGCCACGTGGTTGTTTGTTTTTCTCTTCGTGATTTCATACGTTGACGTTGATATTGCAGAGAAATTATTAAGTGATCTTGAACACCACGTGATATGTTGTAATTGTAGTTGAACTTAATACAAACACGGTATATGTATTAATCTGCAGTTATTTTTTTTTTCATACACGTATTGTGTTTATATTAGTTTAGATTATCACCTCATCATGTCATATGGTACGTAACTCAAAACCACATAATAATTCCTCGATATTGCATAATAAGGAGATTCCCATCCTCAGCCTTCCATGTCATTTACTCTTTAAAGCCTAACTGAAAAGATAAGTAAGGAAATTAAGGGATTTTGAAGGATCTACTCATCTCGTTGAAAAAAGTAACAACTGTTGCTGGAGAAAGTAGAATAGACAGAAAAATAGTTTTCTTCTCATTGATAGAATGTCTTAAATACATGCTGATACAATCAGTTACAATAACTATCCGAATATAACAGAGATTCTATGTATCTATCTAATCAATATCCATATCTAATTAGGACAAGACACACATCGAGATTAATGGAGAATAAATCTTCTTAAACACTCTCTTTTGTGTCGATGGTCATAAGAATGATGCATGACTTGTTTTCTCATTAAAAACATCGTCAAGCAAACAAAAACCTCATGGGTAAAACAAAAACTTGGTCTAAGGGAAAAAGAATACAACGCACAAACTATTAAAGTTACTACATGTGAGGTGGACTCCCCCTGACTGTAAACTCAGTCTAGGAGTCCTGATAACCTGCGCATACCAATGTTTGTCACATGTTTCACAAAAGTAGATTTAGGAAGTGACTTGGTAAACAAGTCCGCAGCATTATCAACAGAACCTATCTGGCTCACATGAATATTCAACAGCTGCTGTTGTTGCTGATTAAAGAAAAACTTCGGCGATATATGTTTTGTATTGTCACCCTTAATGAAACCCAATTTCATCTGTTTAATGCATGCAACATTATCCTCAAAGATGCAAGTAGGATCAGTAACAGTAGATTCCAATCCACTAGAGCCTCGAATATGACCTATGATTGACCTGAGCTAAACACATTCTTTAACTGCTTCATGCAAAATAATTATCTCAAAATGATTCGAGGAAGTAGCAACAAGGGTTTGCTTTGTTGATCTCCAAGAGATCGTTGTGTTTCCTATAGTGAAAACATAACTGGTCTGTGAATGACCTTTGTGTGGGTCAAAGAGATACCCAGCATCAGCAAATCCAACCAACACATCAACCGGTGTTATAGAATAGGGGATAGCATGAAAACTATTTGAAACAGGACCATTTTTCGACGAGCGAGAGAATCTCTCGACAGGTCGATGAAGTGACTCTGGTCGATCCAGGGTGAAGGTTTCGATGGGTCGAAATCCCTAGAATTTGTCTCAACTTTCTCTTTTCCGAGAATCTCATGTTTTTCTCTGTATTTTTTGTAAGGGAAGAATAAACCCATGTCAATGGAACCTTTCAAGTATCTAAAGAGTTGTTTCACTCCGTTCCAATGACGTTGCGTTGGTGCAGAGCTAAATCTTGCCACCAAGTGCACTGAGAATGCAATATCTGAACGTGTGTACTGAGCTAAATACAACAAAGCTCCAATAGCACTAAGATATGAAATTTCAGCTCCCAAGATCTCTTCCTCATTATCTAACAGACGAAATGAATCCTTCTTGGGGTCCAGACCGCATACAACCATTGGTGTGCTAATAGGGTGTGCTTTGTCCATATTGAATCGCTTGAGCATCTTTTGGACATAAATAGATTGGTGAATAAGAATTTCACCAAATCGATGTTCTAGCTCTAATTCGAGACAAAATCGAGTCATACCAAAGTCTTTCATCTCAAATTCAGATTTCAAGTAGCAAACAGTCTCATTGATCTCTTCAAGAGTTTCGATGATGTTCATATCATCAATATAGACAACTACTATAGCAAATCCTGAACTTGTTCTTTTAATGAACACACAAGGGCATAAATCATCATTCTTATATCCCTTCCCAATCAAGTAGTCACTGAGGCATGTATACCACATCCTACCAGATTGCTTCAATCCATATAGTGAACGTCTCAACTTTATAACATGAGCACTCTGTGGTCTAGAGTTACTTGATTTGGGTATAGCAATGTCATCAGGCACTCTCATGTATATCTCTAAATCAAGATCCCCATAGAGATATGTAGTAACCACATCCATCAGCTGCATACTAAGCTTTTCGGACACTACCAAGCTTATCAGGTAGCGGAAGGTGATGATGTCCATAATTGGAGAATATGTCTCCTCATAATCAATTCCAGGGCGCTGAGAGAAACCCTACGCTACAAGTCTAGCTTTATAACGCAAGATCTCATTCTTCTCATTACGCTTCTGAATAAAGACTCATTTATGTCCAACTGGCTTAACATTCAGTGGGTATAGCACAACCAGACCGAAAACTTGCCTTTTATTCAGAGAGTCTAGTTCAGCCTGAATTGCTTCCTTCCATTTCGGCTAATCTGCTCTACGTTGACATTCATCAACTGAGCGGGGTTCCACTTTATCGTCGTCAATAATCTCTTGAACGACGGAATAAGCAAACATATCATCAACTAACATGGAAACTCTATCTATAAGAACATGCGCATCATTTGTTCTAAGTGAGATTTTTGAGTTCTCTGATATCACAAAAGGTTTTGGAGTGTCCCCTAGATATGCTAATTGTGATTTAAGGACATAACCATAATCAGAGACAATCTCATGTGAAGGATTCACAACGTTGATGATAAGTGGATCTTTTAGTGCCTTGATGGCCTGCCTTTTAACCGGTAGCTCATCTGTGAATTTTCTAGGTCTCCCCCTCTTTCTGGTAGGAGTTGAGGCTGAAGTAACACCATCCACATGAGCAAGAGGAACGCCTCCTTGCCCAGTGTTGCTATTAACAAATCCCTTTACCAGGATTTCTAACCTTGCAGGAACATTAGCAGCATGTATATCTAATCTTGTCACTTTAGCAATATCAGCAAATGACCAGTAAATTTGTATACATTACCAAATCGCTAGACACAAATTGTAACCGCTTGATATGAGCATCTGCTAAACCATTCTGAGAATGGACGTGGGAAACGGATGTTCAACATCAATCCTAAGAGACATGTAGTAATCATCAAAAGATTTTGATGTAAACTCTCCTGCATTATCCAATCGAATATACTTGATTGGATGGTCTGGGTGGTAAGCCTGGAGCTTAATGATTTGAGCTAGGAGTTTTGAAAATGTAGCATTCCTTGTGGATAGCAAAGCAACGTGTGACCATCGCGTTGATGAGTCTATCAAAACCATGAAATATTTAAATGGTCCGCATTCAGGTTTGATAGGTCCATAAATATCACATTGGATCCATTGTAAGAATGAAATATTTTCATTGTTATCAACAGTAAAAGAAGGACAAGTAGTCAATTTTGCTAAAGAACAAACTTTGAAGAACGAGCGATGCGCATTAGAGATGGCAACATAAGAATCTGGTGGGATAACGCACGATGCCTCAACAGTATGTAGTTAGGAAGGTGCTATACTTGCCGTGGAGACCAAGTTAGGACTAAGATGGGTAGTCTCATCTTCACCATCTAAACCGATGGAAATAGGTAATCCCTTGTCTCTAAAGAACGTATGACCATAAGTATTTTTTAAGATTTTGATCATTATATCACGACCTGGGTGTCCCAGTCGTACATGTCAAACCTTATATGATTCAGAATCACACGTAGTAGTGTGAGTCACGATATTAGATTCAATGATACGAACCGTGGTTAAGTACAAACTACTACGAATTGCCGGAAACTTCTCTAGAATACGCTTGCGGCCACATTCAACAGAGGTTACACAAAAATTCTTTTCTATTCTCACAATAGGTTTCCAAGTGAAATCTGTTGGCACGAATATCCTTGAAACTTATTAAGGTTCGATTGGCCTTTGACGCATAAGGCATCAGTGATATGTAATTTTGTACCATGGGGCAGCAGAAACTCTGCAATACCACACCCCTGAATAACGGGCGGTACACCAATCATGGTTGTCATTAAGGATTTGTATGAAAAAAGATCCAGAAATAATTGTCTATTCCGCAGAATGGTATGAGTAGTACCACTATCTGCTAGACACTCAATTTTGCCTTGATAAATCTACAAAATCAATGTAAACAAGTAAGTCTTTGTAGCAAAGACGAGGCACACACTTCAAGTATACACTCGAAGATTTGAGAAGGGTGTAACCCTTGTTGAGTGCTGATATGGCATGGTATAAACCGATGTAATAACAACATCTGGTGCTGAAATTTTTTCGATGTTTTCCAATAAAACCGATGTATAAATAACATCATAAGCCAATGAAACAGATGAAAGACTCATCTAAAAACATCACATTCAGATTGGATTTTCGACGGGTCGAAGAAAGGCCTCGACCGGTCGAGAAAACCCAAAATGAACTTGTAATTTTCCGATACCAGAATTTCGATTGGTCGAGAAAATTTTCGACGGGTCTAAAATGGACCAATTTTGGGACAGAGTGGTGGCATCGACAGGTCGAAAACTGCTCAGTCCAATTTTTCGACGGGTCGAATTCAGACCATTGTTGGACAGAAGCGTGGCGTCGACCGGTAGAAAATTATTTAGTTCAATTTTTCAACGGGTCGAATTCGAGCCACTTTCGGACAGAAGCGAGGCGTTGACCGGTCGAAAATTATTTAGTTCAATTTTTCGACTGGTCGAAACTGCTCTGTGGACTGCTTTAATTTTTTTCAACATATTTTTTTCTTTGTCAAAATGCTATCTTGGCTTGCCTTTTGCCATATGTGTAAATATCGAACCATACATAAAAATCGCATGGAATAGAACATTCTCAAACACTTTCATATATCAAAAATAGAGAAATATTCATTACTTGCCAAAAAAAATTACATCATAGATGTGTTCTTATTCATAAAACAAAGACAAGTGTCTTTAAAATTCTTGACCAAAAATTAAGCCAAAAACAAAACTAAAACTCGAAAGATTACAATGACAACTGCTTTTTACATAGGCTTAATCAAAATCCGGGATACCAAGTTCTTTTCCCTTGTCATCTGCTAAAACTAGGTTAGTATCAACATCCATCTCATATTCTCCAGTGTAATTTGACTCTTGAGCCAAATACTGTTTCTGCTTCTTGTAGATATTTTGGACTTCTCTACTAGCATGGCACTGTTTGTATGCTATGTCTAGTAGAGCCACACTTCAAACAACCAAGTTTACCAGATTTTTGATACCGTTGACCATCAAGAACCGAACCAGACTGGTTCTTTTGAGAAAGAGTGTTATGATCTCTATACCAAGTCATATTTTGACTGCAGCCTTGGCCACACCCACGCCCTTCTCTTCCCTTATGTGGAGCATGTCCACCACGATTATAAGGTTCTGAGCGAGCAATCTTCTTATCTTTTTGAGCATTTCCTCCTGTATTATAATTCTCAGGCTTTTTGGTACCAGCCGGCCTTGAGTTATTATTCAAGATGATCTCATGATGCTTTTCTTTAGTCGCAAGACTGTTAATGAGATCACTGAATTCGGTAATCCTCCCATGCTCGTACTCAATCTGGTATTGATGAGATAGAAGACTCATAGATGTGGGGAAGGTTTGTAACGTCTTCACAATCATGTCTTCCTCAGATTTTTCCACACCACAAAAGCTTAGTTCAGACTGCAGATCAAGCATAGCTTGGTTAAAAGCGTTGATCTTTGGGAAATTCACCATTCTGGTGTTGTTCCATTTCGTAGTCAGCGCAGGAAGCTGTGCATTATGCACATTATTGAACTTATTTTTTAGAACATCTCACAAAATCATGGGATCTGTCTTGTTCAAGTAATACTTCTTTAGAGATAGGTGAATATGACGCCTCAAAAATATGAGGGCTTGAGCTTTTTTCTCTTCAGTAGGTGGGATGAGGTTTGTTCCAGGCCTAGTGAGTTTGATGGTGTTGATCAGTCTCTTTCTGATGAATGGGTTCTCTATATCAGAGACCCAACGATGGTACTCATTGCCTTCAAGGTCAAGGATCTCGAATTCTGGCCTTGGAGGCTCATTCGAACTCATCTACAAAAACACACAGAGATGTTTTATTAGAAATGATCGAGTACTACGATCACAAAACTTTCTAGTTTAATTGAATAAGAACGTGATCCATGATGCATGGTCACAAAATCAATTGTAAAACGGTGGTAAAAACCACACCCAGCGACTGTGACACAACAGTCACATAGAATCGATTTATTTTTTTCCCCTTTTCTAAACCGTGACTCCCCCAAGACCGTCACGTATACTCTATGGATATATGTCTATAGGAGCTAGGGTAGAAACATGTAATATTCACAACTCATATCACAATTATCATCAACTTAGATCTAGGGTTTTGCGGTAAGTAAGTTTTGCCTAGATCTATCAATTGATGGTTTAGAAAATATTTGCCTAAAGGGGTATTGTGCTCGGTATGACCGCTACACTTAATGAAGAAGAAGTTCTGCTGAAACAGTTTCTTGGAAGTCGTGCAATCTTGTCAACTTCTTCAAATTTCGTGGAATTTTGTTGAAGACGAAAAGTGGCCGATGATTATCTTGGCTGCCGGCGGTGATCGGCGGCGGCTGTGGTTGGCGACGGCGATGGTGGTCGGCGGTGGCGGTGGTTTCTCCAAGTTTTAAGGTTTTTTCTATTAACTCTGAGAGTCGTGCTGATAACGTGTTGCAAGAGAAAGTAGAATAGACAGAAAAGTAGTTTCCTTCTCATTAATAGAATGTCTTAAATACAAGCTGATACAATCGGTTACAATAACTATTCCGATATAACATGCATTCTCTGTATCTATCTACTCAATATCCATATCTAATTAAGACAAAACACACACTAAAATTAATGAAGAATAAATCTCCTTCAACAACAACTAAAATATAAACTAACACTTTCGAAGCTAAATCAAGTACGTTTACAATGTTAATTCAAACAAAATAAAACTCAAGAGATGTTCGAACTGGCTAGGATCGAGACATTCATCCACGTGATGTTGTAAATATTAACTTTGGTAAGCAACAGAACTCTAATGTCGAGAGGATTTCTAATCTAGCTCGAGTATGAGTATCTGTTAATTAGTAAACCATCCTTATTTTGACTGATTATTGGGTTAGCTAATTAAACCTTACAACCGTAAATATATTAATACAGTAATTCTATCGACAAATTGAGCTGCTGAGAATTAGGAACAATATATATATATATAATATATATAAATATATATATATATTTTGTTGTCAAAAACGCTTTGAGATACTGTTCATTTTCTTGATCGAGTCATCCTACCGGATACGAAAATCATTATATATATAAGACAAAGAGAGAAGTGAAATTAGCACCCCCTGTACATTTTACAAATCACATTCTATTTCATTAGTTTTTGTGTGTATTTTCTAAATATTTTTATTTAAAAATGTAAAAAAAATAAGTGGATTTGTAAAAATAGGGTGTAAATTTCACCACTTCACCACGAAAGATTAGCAAAGGAAATCTCTGGAACGTACCTAACCTTTGACTTGTACGTTATCAATGATTCAATGTGCAATCGAATATTTTGCAGGACTATAGACTATATATAGTTCAATTTGAAACTAAGAGTTGTGTCAGCTGAAATGTAGCTAGCTAGTGATCGATTGATAACTTGAGCAACATCTACTGCAGTAGCCAGTAGTGAACATTTTAGTATCATTGCTACCAAGACTAGGCAAGGCAGCGCAGCATGATTGTGTATGGATAGTATGGTGCGTTGTCTGTGATTAATTTGGACGGCATATCCATCTTGTGCCTCATAATCACATACTCGTCCACTTTCAAACTTAAGCAAACGTATACGCTCATATAATGATTATAATCCTTAATTAGTTGAACAAGTATACTTGGACTAAATTCTAATAACAATGCTGGCCTAAATTGTGTTTGTGCCGTTTATTCAATTTCTATTTTTGAAATCAGTTCATTAACACATCGAAATAATAGAGTTTTTGAAAGACAAAATTCACTTCGGGGTACAACAATGATCAAACAAGTACCACTTACATTCGAGACACGTCGATGAATCGATGAATAACCAGGGACAGAGGGAAGTGAGGGTCAGGATGAGCCTGGACTCCCTCAGAGTTTATGTGAAGAAAAAAAATTAGTATACTATTATTATTATATAATATAAATATTATAATTTATTTGAAATATATCTAAACTTCAATGACGCATATGAGTGCATGACTAATTCAAATTCGATAACTTTATAAGAATATTATTATATATTATTTCAAATGAAGTCCAAATATTAGGTCAATTATGATTCAATCTCTTACCAGGTTTATGATTTTATGGTTTTTTTTCTTTATAAAAATTTCTACCGTTTCTGAAATTAAAATACAATCATTTTTATTAAATTTATTAGATATGGAGAGATACTTCAAAAGAAGAAAAAAAACCATCTTCTTCTACTCCAACATCAGATGAGCAATCACCTATAAAAATTCAAAAGAAGAATAGTAACAATATGAAAAAGTCTCATGTTAGAGATATTATAGAAAAGTATCCATCAGATCTCGCTAAACGCCTGCCAATTTCAAGTCATCATCCTAACATTCAAGAAGAAGTTTGAAGAAGAAAATCATACTTTTCCTTTCACGAAATTTGGGGGAAAAAAAAAAGAAGGTTTATTCGTGATTGGTTTATTGAATTTTCATATTGGTTAGAGTACAGTATTAAAGAAGATGCTGCATTTTGTTTATGTTGTTATCTTTTCAAACCAGCTATTGGAGAACAAGGTAGCGGTGAAACTTTTGTTGGTGCTGGTCATGGATTCAATAATTGGAAGAAAAAGCAAATTCTAATATCACATTTTGGAGGATCAAATATTACTCATAATCAGGCTGCGAGTAATTGTGATGATTTATCAAACTAAAAACAACACATTAAGACTGTTTTTGTAAAATATACAGATCAAGATCGAATTGACTATCCTAACCGAGACTATTTTTTAAGCTTTTCATTTAGACCTTCTTTAGCCGAGAATCCTGGCTCCTTCTCTGTGAATAACATGACATGTTTCTTATTGAATCAAATCAATTATCAAACAAGAATCACGTACTGAATTTGTCTTGTCTTTTGTATTTCACATGTTGTAAAACACATTGTATTAATATTGATCAAGTTTCTCTACCTCGTGTTCCAGATGCATACTTATAATATAATTAAATGATGACATTTTAACATGGCCGGACCTGATTTGAGACCTGAGGCAAGAATACTAAAATTGGTGTCTTTAATGGAAAGAAAAATGACAAATATACAAATATATGTTACACAAGTCTCTTACTCTCATGTTATTCTCGTATCTACGAGAACAAATCCAAATAATATGTAACATGTTGAAGGAGAAAAATAATTAGATACGTAATACACTGAAACTATACTTTATTCATTGATAGATGGTCTTTAAATATGCATTACAATCTGATACAATAGATTTCTCGGTAAATCGGGGATTGAGAGAATCTTTATATCTACTCTAATTAGGACAAGACACACACTGAGAAACCAGGAATATAATTCCCTTAAACACTCCCTCTTGTGTCGCGATTCTAATGTATGATGCATAATATGTTGCCTTACTAAAAACTTTGTCAAGCAAACAAAAAACTCTTGGGTAAAACAAAAGTTTGGTCAAAGCGACCACATGTAATGTAGACTCTCCCTTATGTCTACGAAATGAACTCACTCTAATCAGTAACTTAATCTTGGAGTTGAGATAATCTTTGGATACCAATGTGTCTCACATGCTTACACTACCAGAAAAAACACACTTAGGCGACGAAGCATTTTTGTCACCCAAGTGGTTTTTTTCCTCACCTAAGTACTTGGGTGACGAAAATTTCGTCGCTTAACAATCGTATCATAAGTACTTAGACGACGAAATAAACTTCATTGTCTAGGTGTTTGGATGACGAAAAGTTAATGAAAAAACGATGAATTTTTTTTATGTTTTAGTGAGAACTCAGATGACAAAACTCACAATTCGTTGCTTAAGTGTTATCACTTAGACGACGGAATTTTAAGATTTTGTCGCCTAAGGGTAGAATTTTTATAAAATAAATAAATAAAAAATCCACTTACACGATGAAGCTTTTTAGTCGTCTAAGTGGTTTTTTTTAAATATAAATAAACATTAATTAAATCGTAATTAATTAATTAAATATTAATTATTAATGCAAAAATTGTAATCAAATTATGAGATAATTTAATGATGGTGGTGGTGGTGGCAGCGGTGGCGTTTGTGTGGTGGTGGTGTTTAGCTCAGAAATTCTCAGGGTACTGAGAAGTTCACAAACTGTCTCTTTTACTTGATCGTGATGTAGATGTGCATCAGCGTGCCACTACCTTAGGGTAAAAGGATGTTAATCGTAGTGTGAGCTGCTACCTGACTTCTAAAAAGTGATGCTATGGACGAGGAGAACACCAACCCTGTCCAGTGAATCCTTTTTGCCTAGTAGGCCTAGAACTTTATAACTTTCGTGTCTCTAGACGAGCCACGAAAATCAATACTCCACAGCTTCTTCGGTCTGAAGTAGAGCAACTTCCTTGACAAGATTTGAGAGCACAGAGGTACGTCCTTAAATCTCCAGATACTCACGCTCCTTCGGGTGAAGATCTTTTGATCGTCGGTTACTAGGGTTTCTCGAGACGAGAATGTTGTTTTGCCGAGAGCAAAGTTTGTATGATCATGGATCCTAATTACGTAGAGATTTTATCAATATATGAGAAAATATGGTGCCTTGTCATAGTAACCCTAAGATTCCTTGCATTTAGACTCACTTAATGACTCTAATTGCCCATATTCTTACTTCTTAGGTCTTTCAATCCAAATCTAAGACTTGATGAAAAGATTACTAAGGAATCATTCCCTCCTTAAGAAAGGCTATCTGTTTCTTGTAAAGTCCGCTGGTGTCGCCCCATTATTATTAAAGCTATTTCACTTCCAGGCCACTGATATCGACCCATTTATAATATGAAACCCTTAAAAATAATGACTGTTTATTTTAGGTCCAAACATTTCCCCTCAAGCCTCTCAAGATCAAGCCCAAGTGCAATCGAAGAAGTTTGTAACTGTGACACGTCGGTTGGGGTCAAACGGTAATTCCCGTTCGCGACGCCACTTCAACTCGTTTCATTTCTAAAAAGTCGCTCCCTTAATGATGCAACGCTATTTAAGCGCACACGACTTGTCAAATTTTCATTTCCCAAAACATACTTCTGCTTTCAGTCTCCCCAATCGACTGAATTTCCTTTTGAATCTTTCATCTTTCTTCCTCGATCAGCTTTTCCGGTTAATGCTATGCCGCCTCACTACCGATCAAACCCTTAGCCTCATATTTCGCAAGAGGCTGCCGACTCCTTTGCGGGTATAGTGCGTTCAACTACCGAAAGGAAACCACCTGGCCCCACCGTCGTCGTAAAGTTATTTGACATCGTTCAACCCAGCCTTCTTCCAGACTCTTCACTCCTCCATCTGTCATTCCGCTCTGATTTTCCGCAGAATCCCGGTGGCTGCACCGACGGGGTGGAATCACAAAGACGTCCTTTGTCAAATAGGCAAATGGCTGTCTACTTCCATAGATGAATGGGCTTGGTACCTCACTCGTAAGGAATCCGACCACCTATACTAGGAAATGGTCGACATCTCCCATTTCTTAGATCTTTGCTTCTCGTTACCCAAAGGGGGTAATCGAGCACCGTTCGCAGCCGCGATATGCTTCTGGGACGCAAGCTGCAACTGCTTTCACTTCCCCTATGGGAACATGAGCATCACCCTACTCAATCTGGCCACCATCTTTGGTGTTCCTATCGTGGACCCAGTATGGAAACAAGGTGACCCTTACCTCTCGAAGGAAATAGCCAGCCCTGCTCGATCGGGCCCCTACACCGCTTGGTTCAACAATTCCAAGAGCAATCCAACACCCCATGGAGGTATTGCATTCCTTGAATATTGGTTGTGTAAGTACATTTTCTGTACTGCCTCCAGCACAGTCAACAAAAGTTAGACGACACTTGCCGAAGCTTTGTTCGAGGTCAGCAAGCTTGGCCTTGCCCAATATATCATCGCTTGCCTATACCGTAGCTTGTGATGGATTTCCCTGGATCCAATGAAGTTCAACTTCCCTGATCCACTATGGATGGTAGACCTCTGGATGCAGGTATATTTTCCAATTTTTGCCATCCAGATGTGCTGCCATTCCAAGATGGAGAACTGCTGGGGAAGACCCTCGTGCACCAACCCATTGACGTACCAGAACAACTTCATCACATTCTATCCACTCACTAGCTTCCTTGCAGACACCATGGGTCTAGTTCTCCAACGTCGCTTCCCTGAGGACCTGGCGATTGGCTTTCTCCCCTCACCCGAGCAAAATGATGCGGTGAGGAGCATTTTTATTCAAAGCCATACTTGTGGGGATTTGAAGGTTCCTGACCCTAACAAGGCCTACAACGAACTATATGCCCCCAATCACTTTTCTCGCCAGCTCAGGCGACTCAGGATGCACCAATGCCCATTGTCAATTATGTCAACCGTTATATCAACCTCTGTTTAAAATAGCGCGCCTTGAGGCGCGCCTCATAGCGAAAGGCTTGCTTGCGTCAGAAATTCGCCTCAAAGCGTCCCGATATTAGCGTCAGTCACAAAAAGCGTCAAAATAGCGCATCGAGGCGTTGAATAGCGTACATAGCGTAACGAGGCGTCAAATAGCGTACCAAGGCGTCGCCTTTTGTGTATTTTTTTTCTTGAGTTCAGAACACCAAAACGACGTCGTTTGGTCGGCCTGTACATAAAAAAAAAGGGAAGAGAAAGTGCAGCCACCACTAAACGCAGAACAGAAAGTACAGAAGAGAAAGTGCAGAAGAGAAAGTTCCTCAGTCCTCACCAGTCACCACGATTCAGAGGCGATACCAGGTTCACCAAGCTTCTCACCTCGCCCAACCCTCTATACCAGGTTCGTGATGCTTTTCAATTGGTTCGATTTGATGGTTTTTACTTTTTACCAGTTTTTAGTTTGTGTTCATGAGTTCTTCATTTAATCGATTAGAAATTTAGAATTGATTTAGATTTGTTAAACTTCAGATTCGTTGATCATGAGTTCTTCTGAGAATGAGCAAGTGAGTAGTGATAGAGAAAAAGACCATGCTTGGGTCTGGGCAAAAAAAGTTGATGGGGAAAAATACATAAGATGTAGTTTCTGTGATCAAGTGTGCAGTGGGGGTATTACAAGGCTAAAGAGGCATTTAGCTGGAACACATGGTGGTATGAAACCTTGTAGAAAGGTTTCAAAAGAGGCCAAGGATTACTGTTTAGATGCATTGAACAGCTTTAAGACTCTGAAGATGAAGCAAAATGCATTGCTTCATGAAATTGGGGAGGGTTGTGGAGGGAGCAGTGATAGTGTATCTGTAGATGACAGTTTGCCGGATGAAAGTGGTTATGTATTGGCAGGGATTGGAAAGGCTACTCAAAGTACTCAGAGTGAGACACAGGGACCGATGAATAAGTTTGTTGTTACAAAGACTCAGCAAGCAACATTGAACTCAGCCTTTAAAAAAGAAGAAAGAAAGAAAGTATGTCGGAAGATCGGACGTTTTTTCTACAATAATGGTATTGCTTTCAATGTTGCTAACAGCCCTTATTATTTGTCTATGGTGGATGCAATTGCTGAGTTTGGAAAGGGGCTTAAACCACCATCCATGTATGAGTTGAGAACTTGGATTCTCAAAGAAGAAGTTAATGATATGAATATGATATTGAATGATCATAAACAATATTGGAAGAACTATGGCTGCACAATCATGTCTGATGGGTGGACAGATGGAAAAGGTAGAGTTCTTATCAACTTTTTAATTAACTGTCCTGCTGGTTGCTTTTTTCTCAAGTCCATTGATGCATCAGAATTGGTTAAAGACGGTGAAACATTGTTCAAGTGTCTAGATGAGATTGTAGAAGAAGTAGGAGAGGATAATGTGGTCCAAATCATAACAGATAATGCCTCGAATTATAAGAATGCTGGAAAGAGGCTTATGGAGAAGAGGAAGAAACTTTGGTGGACACCTTGCGCTGCACACTGCATTGATCTAATGCTTGAAGACATTAGCAAGTTAAAAATATTTGCAGATTCGATTCGACTATCCAAGCAGATTGTGAAGTTTATATATGCACACACATGGTCTTTGTCCACAATGAGAGAATTCACGAAGGGAAGGGAGCTAATTCGTCCAGCTGTGACACGATTTGCAACAGCATTTTTAACTCTTCAAAGTCTTTACAAGCAAAAGGATAACCTAGTTGCCATGTTTTCTTCTCAAAAGTGGTGTGAAGGTCCTTTTGCCAAACATCCAGAAGGTATAAGAGCTCGATCAAGTGTGTTGTTTAATCAAGACTTTTGGAATCATGTGTGCTTTTGCATCAAGAGTGTCATTCCACTTGTATCAGTATTAAGGGAAGTTGATTCAGAGGAAAGAGCTGCCATGGGATACATTTATCAGTTAATGCAGTCAGCAAAAGAGAAGATTGCTTTTAATTGTGGTGGAGTTGAGAGGAAGTATAAACCAATATGGAATAGGATAGATGCCCGATGGATGCCACAACTTCATAGACCCTTGCACGCAGCGGGATATTATTTGAATCAACAATTAAGATATGAAGATTCTTTCTGCAATAGTGAAGAAGTGAGGTCTGGATTGCAAGAGTGCATGCAAAGGATGTTAAGTGAAGAGGATTGTCTATCTGCTGATGTGCAGTTAGACGCATATGATCTTGCTCTTGGTGAATTTGGATCTCCCATGGCAGTAAAATCAAGGAAAAAAAGAACTCCAGGTATGTGACTCTTATAAATTGAATTTGTTTTCATTATAATATTTATGGCTTATGTACTCAATATATGCTTCTTCTTTTTCTAGTAAATTGGTGGCTGCGTTTTGGAAAGGGCACACCTGAGTTGATGAGTTTTGCAGTTCGAGTTCTTAGTCTTACAAGTAGTTCTTCAGGGTGCGAAAGAAACTGGAGCACATTTGAATCGGTAAGGTTCTTTTTTTTTCTGTCATGAATTTGGATATATATGAAGTTATGAACAATAGTTTTATAGTCTGATAATTTGGTTTTCCTTACACAAATAGATTCATACAAAGAAGAGAAACAAACTAGAGCATTACAGATTGAATGCTTTAGTTTTTGTCAAGTACAATACCGCTTTGAGAGATAGGAGTATTAGAAGGAGGGCTAAAGTTGATCCAATATTGGTAGATGAAATAGATTCTGATGATGAATGGATCACTGAAGCTGAAGAACCAATTCTTCCTACAGATTTGGTGTGGCTTAATTCACAAGAGTTATTTGAAAATTCCTTAGTGAATGTGCCAATTCCAACATATGAAGGTGATTCACAGAA
Organism: Geum urbanum; assembly: GCA_946800695.1. Classification (NCBI taxonomy): domain Eukaryota; kingdom Viridiplantae; phylum Streptophyta; class Magnoliopsida; order Rosales; family Rosaceae; genus Geum; species Geum urbanum. The sequence goes on from OX326997.1 coordinate 10,271,161, forward strand.
TATAGAGTCCACGCCTGCACCATCTATTTCTCATAATTTACCTCCTGTTCCTCCTCGGCCAAGTCCTACTATCCATCCTCAATCAACTCATTCTTCACCTCCTGTTCCTCCTCGGCCAAGTCCTATTTTGCGTCCTCAATCAACTCATTCTTCACCTCCTGTTGCTGCTAGTGGAACTGGATATGCAACATCTGCTACACACAAAAGAAAGAGTTCAGGAAGTACAAGTAAGCAGTATGAATAGGCTGCCACTTTATGAATACATCATTGCCTCTTTGATTAATAATTATATTCTGAAATTTTCATGTTGTGTTCATGAATAGGTAATAGTGGAGCCAAAAGGAGTTGTCCAAGTGTGGTAGTAAATGATGATAACGAGGATGTTGATATGGAGCCCCATTTTGATAGCGCAAATTATCCTACTCATTTTGATGCTTGGGATGAATTTCACACTGAGGTGGAAGTTGATCCAAATGCTCTTAGCGACGAAGAGGGAAGACAATGGAATGAGTGAATGATTTTTTGTTGTTGTGTTTGAAACTTTGAATGATTATATGTTGTTGACCTGTTGTGTTTGAATGATTTTATGTTGTTGTGTTTGAAAATTTGAATGATTTATGTTGTTGTGTTTGTCATATTTTAAATTGAGAGTTTGAGACAATATGTTTGTGTAAGAATTAACTTAGTTCGTATAATTGTAATCTGCAAAATCACTTTGTGAACCAATGTGAACCAATGTGAACCAATGCATCTGTTCTGTTGAACTGATGTGCTTTTTTAAGTTACTACAATATATACACAGATATAACTATGTATTCGAAAACACAGATTGGTCTATGACAGATCCTCTTTGAATTCCCATATTGAAATATTAAAATATTATAATACACGAAAGGCTTCGCCTTGCACGCCTTGAGGCGTCAAGGCTTGAGGCTTCGTCTTTTCGCCTCGCTTCACGCCTTCGCTATTTTAAACATTGATATCAACTGGCGAGCACATATTGCTCCCCTCGCGGCCGACGTAGAAGACCTCTACTTTTGTTTTCCCTTTTTAGTGCTACCAAGCGAAGCCTTCACTGTTCCCCTCAGCCCCTCTTTTGGTGTAACTTTCCACTACTAAGCTTGGCGAGCTCAACTCTGGGATGGGATTCGCAACATGCAGCCTATGATTCTATTTGCTGCAATCTTCATGGGCTTCGACTCTCTTTTTACTTCTCCTCATGACAAAGACGCCCTTCATTATGTCTACCCAAATGAACCTGATGCAACAACACCACGGCCTAGGATAAATATTCCAATCCTTTAATTCCTAACCTCGCCACTAGTATTGGCAATTCTAACTGCTCATAAGATTTACAGGCTGAGAAAGGCACGACCTTGTGGGCAATTCCGATGCAAGCCCTTCGAAGAAGAAGAAACACTCTCGCCGTACCAAGCATACTATTTTGTCAAACTCAGATCACGAAGCACGCAACGCGGAGAACGAGGAAGCTACACCTGTTCAACCTGTAAGTTTCCATATCACATCTTAGATTAAACTCATGCCATGTGAAATTTCCTAAATTTTAATTTGAATGCTCTAACTCAGGCTATCCACAAGAAGGGTCGACATGCCCTCCTGAAGGAGATGCTCGCGACCTCTAGTGAGGCCAACAAGGTCGTCGCCTTTGTACTTGCTCCACTCCTATTCCTCTAACCCAGCTTGGATAGGGCTTCGGGGGGTCTGACGCAATTGATCTCCAATGCGATCAATAAGACCAACCGCACTGGGCAGACCAATGGTAGAGGAAATCCATCCTATTTGGGAATTCTGAGGGTGCCCTTGATTATTCACCCACCTGTCTCTTGAACTGACAACAACACCTGTCGCTGGTAGAGCCCTCTATCGAGTACCTTCGTGAGGTAACACTTTTCATTTCTCATATGTACTTAGAATAACAATGCTCCATTTTCACCTAATTTGACCTTTATTTGATTTTGCATCCACATGCCATGGACCACGAGGAAACTCAGCCTGAGGCTGGTCACTTGGTCAACATACCTCTAGAGGAGGCTATTGACACATATGCTATTGATGATGAGGAAGTGACCTTTCCCGTGAACGATATCGTTACTTATGTCGTGAATGGTCGCGACTGTGAGCAAGAAGGACCTCTTGATTTTGCCAAAGTCAAATTCATCTAGCACGGACGATTCTACCCCCTTGAGCGAAAAACAGAAGCTAGTCACCCTGGCAATGGTGCCATTTTCTGACCCCCGCTAAGATGAGCGTGTGAAGAGCCGCGGTGCTGGGCCTTAAGAAGACATTATCGATGAACCAGCTGGGCCTCTGAACGACTGCCTGCCAAAGGTTCCAACCATGCCCGTTCGTAATGCCTCTAGTGATACTAAGGTAAGCAATCAAAAAATTTAAATTTTGCAAATCCGAGCGGCCACTTTTTACTGCATGTCTTCTCTTTTTAACTTTTAGTTCTCCAAGAGCCTATACCTTCTAATGACTTGATCTTTTTTTACGGCGGTCCGAAAACTGTTCCAGAAGATATCCCAGGGGAAACAACGATCGTCAAGCCCCTTTCACCTCCAAACATCATTTTAGCCATCATTGTAGAGCCAATGATAGTTGAGGAAGACAATCTTGCAGCCGCCATTCAGGATGCTCTCAAGGCACCTGCTCCAGTTCCAGAGGATTTCTATGATTCCAGCATGGAACTTTCTCAAGCCTCGAGCTCATCTTCCCTTGTTATGGATGTCGCAAACGTCTCTTCCCAGATTCGGGAGTTCAAGGCATTGTTTGAAAAATTCATGACCACACCTTTTGGCTCTGTAGAGATTGCTCTCGCCAAAAGTAATATACAAGCCATTCTCAAGATCGACCTTGACGACCCTGAAGTCCTCAACACAATTCTAGACAAGGTCATAAAGTTGCTACCTCTCACTCCTTGCGAACTTTCTCCCCCTGATTACTTGGTATCAACAGAATCTCCTACACCTTCAGGAGTTGCAAACTAAAAAGAATAGACAATCCCAACGCCTAAAACAAATTTTTGTACTCACATGAGAGCGTGCCCAGCTCGTATACTCTGAACGCCAACAACTCCAAGATTTCCTCCAGAATGTCGAGGATCACCACAGAGTCTTGGCGGGGCAAGAAGCAGAGCTAGCCCAACTTCGGATAGAGATGACTGCCCTATGAGCCGCTTCTAGCTCAGCTCGAGCGACCGGCGAGCAACTACTATAAAAGAACACTGCTCGGGTTGATGCCCTCTCAATAGCTGAGAGAGACTTTTCCTCGTTCTTTGATGTGTTTTATGCCACATGGACCAATATGAGCATGCCAAAGTAGAAGTCAAGTTGTCTATCATTCGTATTTAGATCATGGGCCTTTTGTTAATACATATACATATTTATTAAATTCCATGGGCCTTAACTAGTGTCAATCCCAAATTCTCACTTTAACACTAATTACATATTTTAGACTTTTGTCAAATCCATAAACAACTCTGACACACCCACAATGGGCCTCAATGAAAGGCCTAATTTAGGAGTTTCCAATTCAATTTTGGGCTAATAAAATGGCAGGCTTAGCCCACTTAATCGGTTAACCCATTCAATATCTTGAATTTGAACAGAAACGTGCTATCAAATCAATCACGTCACTCTCCGACTTCCAAGAAATACGCCTTCTCCCTTTAACTGTATGGGAATAAATGGTAGTAATCATCCTTTCTTGGAAAGGATGAACCGTCATTAAAGTGGTTAGAGTCTCGGAACCAGCTTATCTCTGCCATTAATTGGTGCATTGAAACGATGTCTTCCATCGCTTCATTTTTGTGTAGAGCCTCTAGGGTTAGACTCCTATAAATACCTCTCCTTAGCCAGAAGTACAAAGCATCCATTCTTCATTTAGAGCAAAGATATTCCTCACAAAGCAATTCCTCTGGCTCCTCCTTAAAGGATTTCCACCAGATCTCCTGCCTCATGTTTCAATCCTTAGATAGTGATATCCACGCCCAAACCTGGGCTAGGTGGTGATATATACGCCCAGGTTCAACCTTGGTAAAAATGCCCCTAGTATTTCCTAGAGAGCAGAGTCTCAACGCCAGGGAAGGTCCTCGTCAACGAAACTCCCTAGCAGTAATTCTACACTTTGTCTCTCAAGGGAACTGGATACATTTTGTATCAGTGTTGATCTTGAGGGAAGAACGAGGAGTATTGTGCTACCACTCCCCATTTACGTGGGTCTGGGAGCTGGTAAGTGAGAGGGGGGAAGTTGATGACAATGTGCTCATTCCCAAGAGACGCCAAGGTCGGGACTGCCTCATCAGCACCAACGATAATTGACATAAAGGATGCATCCCTTTTGGTGGTCTTTGGCCTGGTGTTCTAGTACCTTTTTCCCTTTTCGTCGTCTGTATCCTTCTTCTTTTAGCAGACCTTTTGGTTTGGGCTTGCATGCCACTTGTTTTTTTCCATGGTATCAAAGCTTGAGGCCGCAAAGCTTTTGTAATAGTTTGTACTTCAATATAAAAAAAAAACTTGATTCTATGTACTCGTTGTGTTTATTTTTGTTATACTTTTACTTATTCTGCCTTAGCCTTGTAGAGCATTGATCCCCTTGAAAAATGAATCAGAACAACATCGTATTACTTAACAACTTAGCCACAAACATTGGCTTTATAAAATGTTTGGCCACATGGATTGGCAACGTGTTTATTTTGAACTTTTAAGAAAAAAGTTTGGAAATTATAAATGTCAAAAATTTCAAAAATTTAGCCACAGAGATTGACTGTAGCAATGTACTATACAGATTGCCCCTTGAGGTTTGATCATGTGAGAAAAAGTAAGCGAGAATAGGTAAACTCAATTAAGTCGTTGCAGGCGGGAAATCATGGTCCCAAGCTGGTGTGAAGTACTTCTTTTAAAAACGACCGTTGATGGGGTTCGCATGATTTATGCCGTCATGATTGCGAAGACGAACAACCCTTTTTCCCAAAAGATGGTTGATGACATATGGACCTTCCCACTTGTAAGACCACTTGTCACGGTCGTCTAGTTTCTCTTCAAGGGGTAGGACGTCCTTCCAGACTAAATCTCCTTCCACGAAACTCATGCCCCTTGTACAGTTGTCATAAGAATGAGCAACCCTTTTCTTCTAGGCACATAGATGTTCGTAAGCTTCTAGACGATGTTCCTCTAAGTCTTCTAACTCCTGCCACATAGCCTGAACATAGTCCTCGCTAATTAAGTCATGCTGTTCCATTACTCTTAGTGACTGGACGTTGAGTTCCAATGGGAAAAAGGCATCGTGTCTGAACATTAAGGCGTATGGAGAGGTCCTTATGGGGTTACGCTTGCTTGTACGATATGCCCATAGTGTGTTGAACAAGTCTGCATGCCACTGGCGATGGTTATCCGCTAGCATATGTCTGAGGATGTATAAGATGATCTTATTGCTTGCCTCGGCTTGACCATTGGATTGAGCATAATAAGGAGTAGAATGGAGGAAATGAATTCCTAGATATTGCATCAAGGTGTCAACCTCGCCAGACATGAAAGCTGATCCTCTGTCTGAAACGAAACATTCCGGGATACCAAACCTGCAAATAATATCTTCAAATAAAAACCTTCGAATGGTACCTGCTGAAGCTACTTTTAAGGGCTTGGCTTCTACCTATTTGGTGAAGAAATCTATAGCCACCAGATGAACCCCTCAAAAGAATGAGGGTGAATCATTTTGATCAAGTCCAATGCCCAACCTCGAGCAGGCCAAGGCTTTATGATGGGCTACATGGGGATATTAAGTATGTGACTGACTAGTCCATAGGCCTGACAGTCTGTGAACCCTTTAACGAAGGTGATACAGTCCTTGATGATGGAGGGTCAATAATGTCCATGACACCGCAGTAGCTTGTGCATCTTGGGGCCTACTTGATGTGCCCCTTCTGCCCTATGTGTACTTGTCTCATCAGTCGCTTAGCATCTCGACCATACACACATCGGAGGAGGATCCCTTCTTCCCCTCGCTTGGATAGCTTATCGTTCCTTAGCACATAATTAGGAGCTAAAAAATGGACGCATTTATCGATGGGGACATTTGGGTCATTGAGATAAGAGATGATAGGTTGTCACCAATCCGTATCAATGTGATCAAGTGTGGCCACATACCACTCATTGTTATCTTCCTGCCTGGCTCTGAAGGATGGTAACATACATCGCTCTACCTTCAGAATTCGTTCGCAAACTCCATCTTGGAGACTGGCGCTTGTAGCAAGTTGAGATAATTCATTAGCCGCCTGGTTCTGGTCGTGAGGGTTATTTTTAAGCGTTACTTCAGTGAATAACTATAGTAGTTTAGCTGCCCTTCTCACATATGGCTTGAGTATGGCACCTGCTCTGTATTTTGTCTCCAACTGTGGTATGATGAGTAAAGAGTCCCCTCAGACATGGACGTCAGTGACATCAAGGTCTATCAACATCTTCAGACCAATGATGAGTACCTCATACTCAGCCTGATTGTTGGTATAATGAAAATTCAGCCTGAAAGAGTAGGAAAAAGTGCCCCCATCTGGATTAACTAAGGCTATTCTTGCCCCAACCATAGTACTAGTGCTGGAACCATCGAAGTATAAAAACCAGGGGTAAGTGTAATATGTAATAGCTCCAATGCCTTGCCTTCGCAAGAGTTTAGCATTGGGTGATGAGCTATAAAGTCGGCCACTACATGACCTTTGAATGCCTTTTATGAAACGTATTGTAGTGAGAACTCGAAAAGTGCCAAGATCCACTTCCCAATACGGCATCTGAGTATAGGCCATGAGAGCGTATACTTTACCAAATCTGTTTAAGCAATGACACATGTGGTAAAGGATAAAAAGTAGTGCTTCCATTTGCATCCTGAAAAATACAAGGCCAGGCATAATTTTTCGATGGGCAAGTACATTGTCTTACAATCAGTGAGTGTGCGACTAAGGTAAAAGATAGCCCGTTCTGAATTGGCTGTATCGTCTTATACCAAAAAACTTTGTTTGATAGCAGATATATAGAGCTTGAGAGGAATTCCAAGCCTTAGCAATACTAAGACTAGCAGGTTAGCGAGATACGCCTTTATGGTGTCAAAAGCCTCTTGATGAACAGGCTCCTATAAAAAATCTTTCTGATTATGGAGTCTGAGTAGTAGCGAGAACGGTTGAACCTTCCCTGCTGCATTTGCAATGAATCTCCTCAGGAAATTAATTTTCCCCAGCAAGCGTTGAAGCTACTTCTTATTCTTTGGTGGGCTGGTATTGAGCATTGCCTCCTTTTTGTCATCAAGAACTTCAATTCCTCGCTGGTGAATTAGAAAACCCAAAAAGTCTCCTGCTTGCACCCTAAAGACACACTTGGCAGGGTTCATCTTCAGCTGGTGAAGCCTCATACGGTCTAAAACTTTCCTCAAGTCATCTTTGTGATCTGTCTGATGCTTGGTTTTGACCACCACACCATCAATATAAACCTCCATGATTTTACCTATGAGGTCATGGAAGATTAAATTCATGGCTTGTTAGTAAGTGGCGTCAACGTTCTTGAGTCCAAATGACATGTCTACATACTCAAAAACACCAGCAAAACCAGGGCATCTAAATATCATCTTGTGCATGTCAGCCTCGGCCACCGAAATCTGGTGATACCCCGCTGTGTCATCCATGAAGGACAACATCTCAGGGCGAGCTACGGAGTCCACCAGCAATTCTGCTATTGGCATGGGATATGCATCCTTTGGAGTGGCATTTTTGAGATCATAGTAGTAGACACAGACACACATCCTCCTATTCTTCTTCCTGACTGGAACGACATTAGATAGCCACTTGTTATACTTGACTACTCTGATGATGCCTGACATGAGCATCTTTTGAATCTCTTCTTTGACTAGAATTTCCATCTCAGTATTCATTCTACACATCTCTTGCTTCACTGGTTTCTTTCCTTCAATGATTGGAAGATTGTGACATACTAAGTCTGGCGACGGTCTGGATTATGACATATCCTTATATTTCTCGGCAAAGTAGTGAGCATATTCGTGTAGCAATTTAATGAGCCTTTTCCATTCTTTAGGTTCCAAGAAGGTACTAATAGCCACAGTCCTTGGCTCTTCTATGGTTCCCAGATTGATTTTCTTTATAGGATCTTTAACTCTAGGTGGAGTATCATCCATGGCTGTTGGAGCTAGTTAGATGGTCTTCTCCACTTTCGATTAATGCAGGACATCGTTGTCCATATATTTCAGCTGCAATCATTGGAACATGCTCATAAGCTTGTTTCTTCATCATGTATTCATATAGACGATCATGGAGAGAATAACAAGCCTTTGACTCTATGTCTGATTGAGGCTCTAACATTGGGACACCTTTTGTGGTAGCTCAATGGTGTAAGGGAGGAATTTGTCTTCGTTCGCCTTTATGATGCCCCATTGAGCTCACTGAGAGGTTGTCACCCCCATAAGGGGGCCCTTCTATTCGATGCCACACACTTCCAATGGTCTCATGTTATAGTAGTTGGCATCTATGTTGTTGGCTGACACTGAATATAGATGAGGGTCTGCATCAATGACTTCTGCTTTACCTGATTCCATGTTTCACAAAACCATTTACTGGTGGAGAGATGATGGCACAGAATAGCTCATATGAATCTAGTCTCGTTCGAGTATCACGTTGTATGGTGCCGCGCATTCTGCCATGAAAAAGGTATGTGTCCCAGCTGCTGGTCCAACCTGCACGTGAAGAAAGACAATGGCCAGTGTTTTAGATATGTTCCCTTGGAAATTCCAAACATTGAGAGTTGTTTCTTGAATGGCAGACTTTGGGATGCCCAACGGTCCAATTGCTCTAACTATAACTATGTTCACGGAAGCTCCTGAATCAACCAACATTTTGTTGAGGGTTATCCCCTGGACCTTAGCAGTGACATAGAGGGGTCGCATTTGCATAGCCATATTCAATGTTGGTTTGTTAAAAAGTATGTATGCCTTACTTAGTGACAAGTCGATATTTGGTTGCACCGAGAGCAGTTGTTGCACTCATTTCTCCTCCTCTTGGTTGGTCATCGCCAAGTTGTTCACAATGCTAGGATGGTCCAAGACCACTTTTCTGGTGCAAGAGGGTGCTAAGCTTGCTGGAGCCACTGGAGAAACTGCAAATTTGGATGGCAGAATGAAGACCATACTTACATCGAGCTCCTCCCCATAAGCTTAAATTTTTGGCTCGTCCTCGCGATAATACACGAGCTCCTTATCCTCGGCCTCCTCTTCATACAACCCTCTAGCTCCTTCTGGGATTGTAACTCTCGCCATGTGCTAATCGAGGGGCTCACTAGCTTCAAAGGTTGCTACTAGGCGATCCTCCAAAGGAACCTCAAGTTCAGGTTCAAAGCTTGTAGGGGAGAACAGGCCATTGCTCTAGCTTGCTCAAAAAGAAGTTGCCTGGTTCTGGGTCAGGGATTTCTTTCTTTTTTCCTCCACCATTAGCTTAGGCTTCCACCTCAGCCCTTATGTCGCACTTGAGGTGATATTCGCTTCATTTGGCTCGTTCATCCGATGAAAACTATCGAGCACGACAGGCCTGGAATCCTTAGTGGTCTTTGTGTGCTTACTGCTCTTGGGTCTCTTATGGACTCGCTAAACCTCAGGGATAGGTTCTTAAACTTGAGCCTTCTGCCGCAACTCATGGTTCCAAGAGAAGACGCTGGGTCTGGCTGCTCGGACCTTGGGTTCTCTAGACTTCTTACCAAACATAACAATGGGGTTGGCTTCCAATGTATTAAGTCATTGCCGTAGCTCTTCAGGTGTGCATTCCAATTCATCCTACTGAACGAGGCCCATATCTAGTGCCTCTAGTGCCCTCTTGATCTGCCCAAACCGGTGCTGCAGGTTCCTACGTTTACTAGGAGTGACCTAAACAACCTTACCCTTCTCTCTGACGTACCAGACATTTTCCATGGTGATGTTCCTTGATGTTGGTGGGATGTAAGGCTTGGCGAGATCATCATGTGCCTTGCATTCCGCTGCCGTTGTTGTTGTTATCGTTGGTTTCAGGAACCGTTCGGCTGCTCGCATCCGCTTGTAAGCCTACGAGTCTCTCCTGTTCAACTCCCTTGGGCTGGTGGGCTGGTAATGCTTAGGTGGGGAAATCAAGTCTAGGCATATCCTGATTGCCTCCATCCACTCCTCATATGATATCTTCATACCACAATGGGTTTTGCATCGCGACCAGAGTGCTACTGGGGATTCTGCCTTTGGGTCAACTTTTTCCTTACCCTTCGATGAACGTGTTGGCTTTATCACCTTAGTAAAATCTCCCTTAGTTTGGAGGTCCATAGTTTATTTCTATTTGTTAGAATTGAACCTTTGCACCTCTACCATGTACACCACGAGGTCATTGCTAGTATCGGTTTCTTGAGCCAAGTCCTCACCCTGCAGCTTTATCGCTATCTCACCCTTGTCTATCCAACATTGAATCCTAAATCTCATGCGCATGCATTCCTAAGTTGTATAGGTCCAGGTATGGTGGAAACGGCAATACAGAAGCCCTTCCACACTTTCAGGGTCTGGCGAAGGTCAACTAGGTACATCAGCAATTTTCGCTTAAATCAGGTAATCTAGGATTTCTGACACTCGCCAAACATTGTAGGTGAACTTTTGCTTCGGCGTTTTCACGAGCTCAGACCTCTAAGTGGGTTCTTCCTTTGTGGCTGGGATCACCTGCCTAAACTTCTTATGGAATGATGGTAATGGCCTAGGATCGCTGCTTAATCACTCAGTAGTCCAACAGGCTTTGGACAGTATTCTTCAAACTGAAGCACGACGAGGTTGTATGTCTAAACTTGTTGTGGTACCTGCAAAAATAGTCACTCGGCCTCATATAGGCAAGGTCTTCTAGTCTCCTCACAGTAGTTGATCAGGTCCTTCATGATTAGTTCATCAAGGATTTCGTTCATATGATCCTGATTGAAAGTGTATCGCCTTGACGGCCTGGGCGTTTTTGCTGGTTGAACTTGCCAGAGCTTGTTTGACCTTTTCTCATTTTTGTCTGCCCCTCGCCTAGCTGGAAATCCCTGTATTTCTACCATGTTGACCTATGGGTCAAGGAACGGGTGAGAATCAACTAGTGATATCGTCTTGGGCGATGATTCTAGAGCAAGATTGCCATCATTGATCCACTTCTGGATTTAGTCTTTGAGTTTGATGCAATCCTTGGTGGAGTGATTCCACATGCCATGGAACTTGCAGTACTATTTTCCTTTGAGTTGATCATCATTGGGGAGATGCCTAAAGTCTGCTTTCACCATTCATGAGCTGATCAACTCATCCAGGATCTCGTGAGCCAGGCTAGCATCCTATGTGTACGTCTCGAACTCTGGCTTAGTAAAATCCATTGTCGAGAGCTTCACTGAACCTTCGCTCTGTTAGAGCTTCCTCGGCCTGAGCACCGACTTAGAGGTTAGCTCGACAGTGTGAATGTGCTCGCTTTCGGACTCGTATTCCTCATCAGCAAAGTCTTTAATATAAGCCACGGTTGTTGGCTTGTTTCTTTCTGAGTAGGATGACCTGGGCGCATAAGTTCCTTTCGAAGAGTTTTGCATGTTGTCCCTGTCCTGCATGGCATTGTAAGCCTTTATAGCTACCACGATAAACTTTTTCAGTGAAGGATGCTTACTGCTGAGGAACAAATGATGATATTGGTCCTCTAGACCATTGATCGCCATGTCAATGATGGTATCCTTTGTAAGAGGGGTCTTGCACAAAGTATACTCCAACCTGAAGCAATGTAAGAATGTCACTGGGCTCTCAGAAGGTGCCTGGATCATGGCCACCAATTTACTAATGCTGGTCTCTGGAAAAGTTGTGTCGAAATGATCGACGAATAACTTCTCCATGTCAGCCCACTCCTTTATGGACTGCGGGTCAAAGCCCGTATACCAGATCATGGCTGAACCAGTCCAGGAAGAGCTAAAACCCCTCAATTTCAACTGTGGGTCTTCTCCCCATGGTCCAAGATGCAATGTGAAAGTAGCCATGTGAATGGATGCACTCTCTCTTCCATCCCTGCTGAAGGTCTGGAAGCTGATTGACTTATAGTTCCTGGGCCATTGCCAACCAGCATTGATATCCCCCAGCAGTAGGTAAGGGGTCACATAGGGTTGGTGAGGCTTGGCGACCTACAAGTGACACTGGTTTATGAATGCTACGAACTTCTCTTGCTAAGCGGCTGACTCCTCGCGAGGTCAAATACAGACTTGTCGAGTTGCCCGATGTCATTATCAGCCATGTTGAACATGTCTAGCCTGTCCTTCTTCTTTTGCGTCAATGTGACCCCGACAACACTCAAAAGCTTAGCCCGCAATCGATCTTGCCCTTCTAGTAGGGCTGCAAGTTAAACCTTTTGGGTCGCTTGCTCTTCCAAGCCCTTGGCAAACTCGGCCCTTAGGGAAACTATTTCAGCATTGGTAGCCTCTGTCTTCTCGCCATTTACGGCAAGCAAAGCCGCTTGATCGTCTAAGAGTTGTTCAGTCTCAAATATTAAGTCTGTTGCGTTCCCGGTGAGTGCGCAACACTCAGCAGACGTATGCTCCCTGTAGGTCAGGTTGAGGATGTCTGCGACACTACGGGTAGGCCCTTCGGTACGGGTCCCCTATTGTCGCTTAGAGACACAAAGTATGTTTCACTGGGTGTACAAAAATGTTTGGCTCAGAAATTCCCAGGGTAATGAGAAATTCGCAAACTGTCTCTTTTACTCAACCGTGATGTAGATGTGCGTTAGCGTGCCACTACCCTGGGGCAGAAGGATGTTGATCGTAGCGTGGGCCACTACTTAATTTCTAAGACGCGATGCTATGGGTGGGGAGAGCACAAACTCCGTCCGGTGGATCTTTTTTGCCTAGTAGGCCTAGGAATTCGTAACTTTTGTGTCTCTAGACAAGCCATAGAAATTGATACTCCACAGCTCCTTCGATATGAAGCAGAGCAACTTCCTTGATGAGCTTTGAGAGTACAATGGTGCATCCTTGAATCTCCAGATACTCAAGCTCATTCGGGTGAAGATATTTTGATCGCCGGTTGCTAGGGTTTCTCGAGATGAGAAGATTGTTTTGCCGAGAGCAAAATTTGTATAATCATGGATCCTGATTACGTAGAGATTTCCTCAATGTACAGGAAAATATGGTGTTTTGTCGTAATAACCCTAAGATTCCTTTGACTTAGACTCACTTAATGACTCTAATTGCCCAGATTCTTACTTTTTATGTCTTTCAATAACATCTAAGACTTGATGTCAAGATCACTAAGGAATCTTTCCTTCCTTAGGAAAGGCTGTTTGTTTCTCGCGAAGCCCTCTGGTGTTGTTCTATTATTATTAAAGATATTTTACTTGCGGGCTGATGGTATCGACCCACTTTTAATATAAACCCTTAAAAATAAACACTATTTATTTTGGGTCGAAACAGGTGGTGGTAGCATGTGGTGGTGGTGGTGGTGGTGGGGTGGTGTGTATGGTTTGAGAGAGAGATTATGAAAAATAGGGGGTGAAATTTTTTATATATGGTGATCACTCGCCTAAGTGATTTAAATTTTTTGTACAAAAAAATTAAAGTTAGGTGACGAAACCAACAAGTTTTGTCAGCTAAGTTTTTTTGAATTTTTAATAAAAAAATTTGGCGAAAAAAAAATCACCAAAATTTTGGATTTAGGCGACGAAAATGTATAGTTTCGTCGCCTAAGTAAAAAAAAAATTACTTAGGCGGCGAACCTATACATTTTCGTCGCCTAAGTGAATTTTTTTTAATTTTATTTAAAAAAATAAAATTAATTTCACTTAAGCGGTGAAACTCCTAACACTACCAGAATGCTTCACTTAGGCCTGCGAAATCTAAAAGTTTATGTTGCCTAAGAGAAATTTAGGAGAGGAAATTTAAATCTGTCGTAATTTTCTGTCGGCTAAGACACTCTTCGACGTCGAAAAAAAGAACGGCGTCTAAATGAGAATATTTCCATTGCCTAAGAGACACTTAGGAGAGAGAATTTAAATCCGTTGTAATTTTTCGTCGGCTAAGACACTCTTTGACGACAAAAAAAAGAACGGCTTCTAAATGAGAATATTTCCGTCGCCTAAGAGACACTTAGGCGACGAAATATTACCATTATGTCGTCTAGACCATACCCTAACTAACCCGTAAGCCCTTAACTCTAAAACCTTTGGCGACGGAATATATCAATTCCGTCATCTACGTGTGTTTTCATTGCCTCTGATAAAGGAGAGGGACTATCTATACCATCTTACAATGCATATTTTATTCATCGGGGGCATAGAGTAAACAATTCTTAGACTGAATGTCGACGGTTCATAAATCGGAATTACGAGGATTCGTATATCAACGTTTTCGTTTCGTTGAAATTTCAGTTTTATGATTGACTATGCCGATCAACTCCTTAACGAACTTCGTATTTACTAAAATTTTATTCACTAATATAATATGTTTTGATGAATATATCTAACGGTAATTTTGTCCAAATTTAAATTTTTTAATATTGATATAGAGTGAATATAGACATGCGAATACTTAAGTTATGCAACATTGGTAAATATATAACAAGTTTTTAGTCTTAAAAAAAAAATTATTTCAAATTTTAATTAATTTCTATCTAGTTGATAAATTAAGTTTTTACGATAAGACAAACATTCATAACTTCCCAAACGGATTTACGAAATATTTTTTACGATGATTTCTGTCTTTTAACTATTTTCAATAATCACTAAATTTGATCGATCGAATCCTAAATTAATCCGAAAGAAGTTTTTCCTAAAAAAAAGTTTAGAATTAATTTTTCATAAAGTTTTTGGGGAAAATCGTAAACATTTAAGCAAGGGAATTTAAATTTCCATCGTCTAAGTAAATTTTATTGTTTACCGCCAAAAATTTTGTCAAAATTCTTAGACGACTAATATTTGTATTTCTGTCGCCTAACTTGAAAATTTTGGCATTTTTTTCTGCCAAAATTTTTTGGCCAAAAATTCAAATAACTTAGGCAACAAAAATGCTTTGTTCCGTCACGTAAGTGATACTTTATAAAACCCAAATCATCTACTATTTTTCACAATCTCCCATCTCTCTCTCTCTCTCTCTCTCTCTCTCTCTCTCTCTCTCTCTCTCTCTCTCTCTCTCTCTCTCTCTCTCTCTCTCTCTCTCTCTCTCTCTCTCTCTCAATCACACCTTACACACCACCATCACCACCACCCCCACCCCCATGGCCACAACACCACCACCACCACCACCACGACGCACCACACACCACCACCACCACACAAAAAAGCCGCCGTCGCCGTCGCCGCCACCACCACCAACCTTAAAATATAATAATTATGGATTTTTTCATTCATTATTAATTAACATATAATAATTAATTAAGATTTAATGAATTTTTTCTTTTTTTTTTCAAAAAAATAACCACTTAGACGACGAAATTTAAATTCCCTCTCTTAAGTCATTAATTAATATTTAATTTTTTTAAAATAATCATTTAGGCGACGGAAACAAATCCATCGGCTAACAAAGAATCCAAACGATGTTTATTGTTGTCGTCCAATAAGGAATATTTCCGTCGTAATTAGTTATAACGACGCTATTTTTTCTGTCGCCTAAGAAGAAACTACGACGACGTTTTCCTCAAATATCGTCAGCTAAAATTTTTTGCGACACTCCTTAGCCAACGGACCTTAGCAGACGAAACTTTCGTAGTCTAAACTAATAGCCGACGGAGTAGGTCTTTTAGGAGATGGAATTCGTCCGACTTCTAACCAAGGTATTTTGGTAGTGTAAGTAAAATTTATTAATTTTTATTTTATTTTAAAAAATTTACAAGGGTTTATTCGCCTAAGTGAAATATTTTTTAAAAATATATGAAAATTAATTTGAACTTGTTCTCTTAATGAACACAAAAGGGCATAAATCATCATTCTTGTATCCCTTCCCATTCAAGTAGTCATTGAGACGTGTGTACCACATTCTACCAGATTGCTTTAATCCATACAGTGAAATCTTTGATCTAATCACATGAGCACTCCGTGGTGTAGATTTACTTCAATTGGGTATGACCACGCCTTCCGGCACTTTCATGTATATCTCGGAATCAAGATTCCTATAGAGATATGCAGTCACCACATCCATCAGCTGCATGCTCAATTTTTCGGACACTATCAAACTGACAAGGTAGTGGAAAGTAATGATGTCCATAACCGGAGAGTATGTCTCCTCATATTCAATGTCAGGGCGTTGATAGGTTCCTTACGCTACAAGTCTTGCTTTATACCGCATGACTTCATCATTCTCGTTACGCTTTCGAGCAAAGATCCATTTATGTCCAACCGGCTTCACATTTGGTAGGCATAGCACTACCAAACCAAATACCTGCCTTTTTTTAGAGAGTCTAGTTCAGTCTGCATTGCTTCTTTCCATTGAGGCCAATCCACTATCCACTGACATTCAACAACCGAGCGAGGTTCCACTTCATCATCACCAATGTTATCCTAAGCGACATAATAAGCAAAAGCATCGTCAACTACCTTGGATATTCTATCCATTAAAATGCGTGCATCATTGTCTTTTAGTCACATTTCACTGTTTACTGACATAACATATGGATCTGAAGCATCCTCCAGAGATGCCATTTATGATTCTAGGAAATAGTTGTAGTCAGAAACAATCTAATGTGTGACATTCACAATGTTGATGATGAAATAATCATTTTGTGCCTGGATGGCCTCCCTTTTCACTGACAACTCATATGTGAATTTTCTTAGTCTCCCCTTTTTCCTGGTGGGAGCCGAGGTTGATGCTACTTCATTTACATAGGCAAGATGCACGTTACTCTGCCTTGGAGTTGCTTTAAACCGCCCCTTGAGGACATCCAACCTTGCAGAAGCATTTGTAACAGGAATGTGTGATCTCGTCACTTTAGCAATATCAATGAAGGAGTCAAGCAATCAGTATGCTACTTTCTTAATATCAAGTATACATCATACTTCAATATCACTTTGATATGTGTGTGGATCTTCTTGAAACATAGTGGGAGGAGCTTTTCACATCAATTCCTGACGTTTAATCGGAATGGAGGCATTCATATCTCCCCCTAACAAGCTTATATTCAGTTACCAACTGGTGCGCATTAAATGGTTGGCGTGCTACATGTAATACTGCATATCCCCAAGTAGATACTGGAAAATTGGTGTGCATTACCATTGCTCTGGCTATAACTTGTAACTGCTTGATTTGTTCCTCTGCTAAACTGTTCTGAGAATGAACATGAGAGACGAGATGCTAATCATTTATCCCAATCGACACACAGTAATCATCAAAAGTCTTTGATGTGAATTCTCCTGCATTATCCATCGAATTGACTTGAATGGATTGTTCGTGTGGTGAGACCGAAGCATAATAATCTATGTAAGGAGTTTTACAAATGCAGTATTCCTTTTAGATAGCAAAACAACGTGTAACCATCGCATTGATGCATCTACCAAAACCATAAAATATTTACATGGTTCGCATTCCTTGTCACTGATGATGTATATGGCATAAAATCAATAAACAATTGCCTATTCCGCAGGATAGTATGAGTAGTATCACTATCAATTAGACACTCGATCTCGCCGTCAAGCAGCTACAAAAGAATTTAGATTAATTAGTCTTCAAGACTTGTTGACCACTTTAAGTAAAGACTTAAAGATTTACTAAAGGGTTGTTACCATTAAAGAGTGCTGATATGACATAAGCAAACCGATGTAAAATACATCAAAAACACCATTCCTGGGTAGCATCTTCGATGGGTCGAGAAAATCCACTCGATGGGTCGAAGAAACCCAAAATAATAATTGATTTTCCAATAACTATTTCCTCGACGGGTCGAGGATCATTTTCGACGGGTCAAAAGTTAGGGAAAATCGTGACATATGCAAACATTCAACGGGTCGAAGGGGTACCTCGACGTGTCAAATAAAACCTAAAATCAATATCTATTTTCCGATACCTTTCTCGATGGTTTGAGTAAGATTTTTCAACAGGTCGAGGAAAACCTTCGATGATTCAAAAAATGGAAAACCATTCCAGAGTGGTACCATCGACGGGTCGAGAAAAAATCTCGACGGGTCAAAAATCTCTAGAAGCAAATCATCCTTTATTTTGTCTCATTTTTATGGAAATTTGGTGTCCTAATGTCAATAGAATTTTGTAGAATTTGAACCTTGTGAGGAATATGTATGAAAATGACCATTCTTAATACTTTCAAATACTAAAAGAAAGAACTGCTATTGCTTTGCCAACATCAAAACTTACATCAAAAGATTGTTCTTATTCTAATAACTATGACTAAAAATAAAGTCAAATACAATACTAAACTTGATTATATAGTAGAGCTATCATCTAAGCAAAATCTGTAGTCCCTAAGTTTACATTTATGATATCTTCTACAACTAGATTGGCTTCTCTGCCATCTTCCATCCCTTCATCAGCAGTGTAGTTGGTCTCACTTGCATCTTTTGTAGGAATTCTAGACATCTTTAGGAGCATGGTACTGCTTGTGCATATGCTTGCTTGAACTACACCTATAGCAAGGTGTTTAGCTAGAATTTGAAGGAGCAGACCTTGACGAATTTTCATTGTTCCTAGAACCAGAACTTGATGGATTCTTGTTGTTTGAATTGTCTTGGCGAGCCTAAGTCAAATTCTGATTGTTTTCTCCTCTGCCACGACCTCTACCACGTCCACCTCTACCACCACGAGTTTGATATGAATCTGAACGATTGTTCTTCTTATCTTTTCGTGCCTTTCCAGTATGATGAGCCTCATGAACTTTCTTTGTACCGGCTGGCCTGGGATTCTTCTGGAGAAGAATCTCCTGATGTTGTTCTTTCTTGACCAGCACACTCATAAGATCACTGAAAGATCTAAGTTTCCTTTGCTCGTAATCAATACGATATTAATGAGCAGGAATGTCTATAAAGGTCGGAAATATAGTCAATGACTTCTCAACTATGGCCTTGTCGTTCTTGACAACGCCACAAATAATAAGCTCAGACTGCAGCTCTATCATATCCTGGTAAAAATTATTTATCTTGGGATAATCCAATAACCGGATTTGGTCTCATCTTTCTAGGAGTTCAAGAAGTTGTGCATCATGCACATTGTTGAACCATTGTAAAGTCACCCACAAATCCACTGGGTCATCCTTTAACAAGTACTACTTCCTTTAAGCAAGATGAATTTGTCTCCGAAGAAACATAAGAGCTTGAGCATTGCAAGCTGTAGTGTCATCATCAGCTCTTGTGCCCGGTGGTAGTGGTTGGATCGTATCTGTGAGTCTTTTATCGATGAAAGTATTCCTCACATTTGAGACTCATATGTGGTACTCTACTCCTTAAAGATTAAGGATGTGGCCTTACTGGCTCAGCCATCTATAAAATATAAGAGATGAATTAGTTTACCGATAGAAAATCACGATCATTAATCAAGTTTAGAGAATAAGAAACATGATCTATTTGATGTATGGTCACAAATATCGATGCGATAACCGGTGGTTTCATACCACACCCCATCGAACTGTGACAAACTCAGAGTCACAAATTATCTACTTCCTTTTTTTTCATGTATACCGTGAATCCCCCAGGACAATCACTATTGTTGAAAATTTGAGGAGGATGATTTAATCCTTCACTCACTCATACATGCAATAATTCATAGGAACTAGAGGCATATATAAAATTAACGGCATTTAAACCTAAATCTAGACATAGATCTACGGTGTTATGATAATTAAGTTTTTCAACCTAATTCTAAATCGAATAACTTTGAAAATTTACCTCGAGGGTATTATACTCGGTATGAAAACTTCACTGGGATCGAAGTTTGAAGAGAAAAGCAAAAATCTGGCGATGGTGATGACTTTCGGCGATGGTGTATGTGCTCCAGCGGCGATGCTCTGGTCACTTGAAGATGATCTGCGTCAGTGATGACTTTGTGCAAGGGAAGAGGCTGGCGATGGAGCTTGTAGTGTTTAGGGGTTATGTTTTTTTTTTTCGGGTTTAGGTTGGCTATCAGCTTAAGAGCTGTTGATAACGTGTTGAAGGAGAAAAGTAAATAGATACGCAATAGACTGAAACTGTACTTTATTCATTGATAGATGACATTTAAATATGTATTACAATCTGATACAATAAATCTCCCAGTAAATCAGGAATTGAAAGAATCTATATATCTACTCTAATTAGGACAAGACACACACCGAGATATTAGGAATATAATTCCCTTAAACATAAACAACATTTATGTTTAATATGCTAATTACAGAAAAATACAAACCTATAATCAAGTATTCATAAACTAAACCAATATAAAATGATATTCTGACATAGTACA
This sequence comes from Geum urbanum, assembly GCA_946800695.1. Lineage (NCBI taxonomy): Eukaryota > Viridiplantae > Streptophyta > Magnoliopsida > Rosales > Rosaceae > Geum > Geum urbanum. Next base: position 10,291,593 of record OX326997.1, read on the forward strand.
CAGTAATATAGCAAAAATAAACTAAATGTTTGATTTGTTACTTACAAGTCAAATACAAACCTATAGAATAGTATTTATAAACTAAACCTGACATAATAAATGAATAAAATAAAAAATATACAATATTCTAACACTATACTGTCTATACATAAAAAGAAAATTGATATTTATAACGATACTAATAAAAAATAAAAGAAAATAATTCTCAGGTCATAATTTTTTTTTCTCAAAGGCATCACATAGTTAATTAAATGTGGTAATATCTCAAATGTTTATAATAATTTTATATGCATATTTTTCTTTAAAAAGAAAATTGAGATTCGAAATTTTGGTGTCGAAGCAGTCGTCTTTTTCGCCTCACCTCAGGTACAAACCTGCTTTTGAAGTCAAACTGATTATCTTTCACTAATAAAAATTCAATTATATGGAAAAATACCAAAATTGCACAACATTGACGAGACAATCAGAAACCACGTACAAACGACTACTCGTAACAAATCATATGATCATCAAATCTGATCGAGGTATACATATGTTTCATAGTTCAGAAGGAGAACATATTTCATATACAGTAGTGTACTTGCACCGTCTACTTCACAAATTTTTATTAGCCTAAAACTAACAAAAAATTAAAAAATTTAGATGAAAAATAATTAAAAAATATTAAATTTTTTTTTATCCTTATTTTTATAAATAATGCACTTACACTACCGTTTATAGAATAATTTTCGATTCAGGAGCTACATATCGTGTTTGATTAATTGATATATTTCCTCAAGATAACATTTGTTATTGCGCCTCATTTTAACAACTTAAATAACATGATCCAGCTGCTCCTTCTCAAGTCTCACGCACCTTTAAATCATTGCATGCAATAGATGAGATACGAAAGCTAGAAACTGAGCGCATGTGACATTGTGACCTCCCTCGTTCCCAGAACAGAAAGCTGGGGAACCTTTCCAGTTGCAGTTTGCTTGCCTACAAGGAAAACGAAGAATATAGCTAGTAGGGATGGCAAAATAACATTTCTCTCGTAGAGGTATCTGTTCGATCCAAATTCGATCGAATTTAATTTTTAAGATAAATAACGGGTATCAAGTACTTGTCGATTTGAATCCGATCCAATGATAACAGGTTGGGGTCGGATATAGATATGCATCTATCAAACCAAAATCTTGACCAAAATTCGACCCGCCTATTTTTTTTAATAAAATTTGTTATATTGTATGATTAGTACTAATTATTTATATATTTTATATAGAATAGTATATATATATAATTCTATATATATTTTATTCGGGTAAACTAATTAGATTTGGATATTATATATCTGACGAATTTTAATCGTGTAAAAATTAAAATTAAAAATTTTCGACTTCAATCAGACGAATTGATTTCGGGTATGAATTTAATGACCCAAAATCCGCCCGACCTGATCCGTTTCCATCCTAATAGCTAGCTAGGGTTGTGATTCGGCAAAGCTTTATCGGCAATTGACTTGCCTCCCACCCAGACCTGTAATCATTTACCGCTTAGAATGTAGAGAAAGGTCGCCTCTTTTTTGTTAACAAAGTGAAAGCCAATTAAGCCCCCAGCAAACAAACTTATTATTAAGTTAATAGACGCATGTGATCGATGCTAAGAGCATTCCCACCCATGGAGGATGTGAGGAAGCCCCATTTTGAGGAATTCCTCAGAATTTTGAGGAATTCCTCAGAATAGGAAGTCATCAAACAGTTTTTCGTGCAGCGGTGCCTGTTTGAGGACTTCCTACTACTATTCACGAATAATTAAAATTTTGAACTTTTAAATATCGAATATTATTTTCACCCAATAACTAACCGACACGTGTTATCCCAGAACATATAAATGGTTACGGATTTACGATAACATTTTCGACAAGTTATTTTGAGACACGTGTCATGTATACGTGTCGGTGTCGGCAAAATCATTGATTAAGATAAGACGGTAATATTTCCTGTAAGATTGCGGTCCAACGAGAATGAGACACGTGTCAGTGTCGGCAAAATTATTGATGAAGATAGGACGGTAATATTTCTTGTAAGATTGCGGTCCAACGAGAATGTGATACGTGTATTGTGTACGTGTTGGTGTCGGCAAAATAATTGCGAAAGATATTCGGTAAGATTTTCAACCAATCAACGGTCGACACGTGTCGTTATCTAATCTAATCTGGTTCTTCAAAATGACTATAAAAGAATGAGCTATGGGAGTGGAAGAACTCACACCAACACTTCTTCACATTTCTTATCATCCTCTCTAAACACTTCATCACATTTCCCTTTCCTCAAGATGAATCCTATGGGTTTCACTAATTTTTTCAATAGGAGGCGACAACAACGCCGACAAAATGCTGAAATTACCAATCAATTCGTTATCGACGCGGTGGCGATTGATGCAGCATTCGATGATGATCCAGCACCACGCCGTCGTGCAAATCAACCAAGGCTAAAGGATGAGAGGGGCCATAATCTTATGGAAGATTACTTCATCGAACGCTCGGTTTTCACCAACCACGACTTTCGTCGGCGGTTCCGAATGAGCCGACATATATTCAACCGTTTAATGACGGACCTCTGCAACAACGACCCATTTTGGCATCAAAGAGCCGACGCCACTGGAATGGTCGGACTTCTTCCCCAACAAAAGATGACCGGTGCTCTTCGGATGTTGGCATACGGCTCAGCTGCAGATCAGTGTGCCGAAATCACAAGGATGGGGGACTCAACAACTATGGAGTGCATGAAGAAGTGGTGCACCCAAGTGGTTGAGCTTTATGGTACTCGTTACCTCCGTGCTCCAGATCAGACAGACATCACTCGGCTTCTAAGAAGGGCTAAACAACGCGGATTTCCTGGTATGATCGGCAGCATTGATTGCATGCATTGGGAGTGGAAGAACTGCCCAACTGCTTGGTCCGGGGCGTACTCAGGGAGGAAAGGTCGTCCAACAATCATCTTAGAGGCAGTGGCCTCATATGACACGTGGATCTGGCATAGTTTCTTCGGGGTACCAGGAGCTCAAAATGATATCAACGTGTTGTATCAATCAGATGTATTCGATGCAGTGCTTGCTGGAAGAAGTCCATCTGTGACTTATAAAGTGAACGGTATGACATACCGTAACACCTATTACCTTGCTGACGGGATATATCCGAGGTACTCTTCGTTTGTCAAAACAATTTCTAATCCTCAAGAGCTTCCACAAAAGCTTTTTGCGAGAAAGCAAGAGTCGTACCGTAAGGATGTGGAGAGGTGCTTTGGCATCTTACAAGCTCGTTGGGGGATAATTCGTCGTGCAGCTCGGTGTCACCGCCTTTCGACGTTAAAAGACATCATGTTGGCTTGCATCATAATGCACAACATGATCGTTGAGGACGAGTTCGTGGATGATGAGTTTGAGGAGAACCAAGAAGAAGATCTCCAAAACCCATCTACCGCATTCATTGCTTATGATGGGCCAGTGGATGAAGGGGGGAACCGTATTCCATTCGAGCTGGTTGGAAGATATGGAAATGAACAACGGTTTAATGAGCGTATTGTAGATCTCCAATCAGCTTACATCCATGGAGAGCTTCAAAAGGACTTAGTTAAGCACAACTGGTTTCTTGAGACCGGTGAACAACTATAAAAATGTTGTCTTAATTGTTGTATTTTTATTATGTGTGTTTGCATTGTTGTGTGTTTGAATTATGTGTGTTAAATAATTTTTGTAATGTGTGGGAACTTGATGGAAATAAAGAAATTGCATTTTATTTATTTTAATGGGAAAATACTTGAAAAAAATACAAGTGGGTAATTTAATTTAAGAGCTTGGAAAAAGGGGGCGATAACAATTGGAATAGCCTTCTCCGCTTGCTTCATCTTCAACCTCATCCATTTGAGAAAGGATTTCGGCTTTCCTCTTGGTAAAATACTTCTTCGATTTAGGAGTCATAATCTCGGTATCCATTGACATGATCCGAGTCTCTTCCGCCAAAGCTCTCAAATCGATATCTCTTTTTTGAAGCGCGATTTGCTCTCGAAGAAGGGAAACCTCAATTGCATCATTATCTTTTTGATTGCAACCATAAGCTTCTTGATTTGTCGCAATCCTATTCAAAGCCTCGGCTCTTTCATTTGTTGAATTCATGCCTTTTTTTCCTTTCTTTTTCCCTTCCTTGGCCGCTTTCACTCCCATAGGACGCTCCGGAGAAGAGGGAGCTTGATTGCTCATTGGTGTGGGAAATGCATCATCCTCATCCAAGTTGACGGCGGAGGGCATTGAGCTTGCGGGATGTGTTGATGAGTAAGGCGGAGTAGAGGATAAGTAAGGTGGAGGTGTACTAGCTTCGACATGGATGAAGTATGGATGATTCTTCACCACATCCCAACAAGCAAAGTCCTTAAACTCTTTCTTCTTTTTGGCAACATAAAATGATTGAGCACTTCTCATCTATAAAATTAAATAATTAAAGAACATGCCATAAAGAAAATTAAATAAAATGGACATAACTTATATTAAATATTTTTTCAAAAATAACTTGCAAAAAAATGGAGATAAAAAACAATACATCATCGTGTAAGTTGGAGCCGGAAGATGCATTTCTTCGTGCGAAAGAAATAGCACTACCCCAAAGTTTCAAATTCGCCTTCAACTTTGCGAATCGAGAGGATAATGCGTTTTGGGTCCTAGTTTCCGGCCTTGATTCACCATAACCTAGCTCCCAATTCGCCTTGAAATCGCCATGAATCTTTTCCCATAATTTGTCGACCTTTTAACGATTTCCGGTAATCGAATCAACACTAAAACGACAATAAGATATGCTTAATTGCACATCTTCCGAAAGAAGCCAATTTGTTGACATTTTTTCCCAAAAAATAAACAAAAGATTTAGAGGATAGATGGAGAGGTTGAGAGGGGGAGAGAGTGAATTTGTTGTGCACAAATTGATGTAAAAAATGAATGAAATGAAGGTAGTATTTATAGAAAAAATATAGGGGGTGATTTACAATTTTTTGGGATTTTTTTGCAATTTTTTTGGGTTTTTTTTGCAATTAATTGATTTCTGGCCGAAGTGGCCGTTGCATATGAATTTGGGCCGTCGGATCAGTTTAGATCCGTTTGAAATGGATGGCTGAGATCAACATATCTGTTGGTCTGTCAGCCTCCCAGAAGCTGACATGTGTCAGCTTCTGGTTGGCTGACAGTTTTAACTTTTACCGTTTTACTTTTTTTTTTACACTAAAAAAAAAAATTGAGTCATGCTGACGTCACCCACGTGGCGTGGGTCCCGCCAGCGGGACGTTCTGCTTCGCGTGCTCCGCCGAGGACGCCGCTCGGGACGATCCGTGGGTCAACGGTGGGTCGCCGCTGCTCCTTCCCCCCGCTGCACGCATGCCGATCGCCGGACGTCCCCGAAATGGTGGGCCACCCCCCCCGGACGTCCTCGCCGTTCGGTACCGGTGGGAATGCTCTAACGAATGGGACTCCCATACTTCTCTGAAGAAGTTGGTACGTGCTCGTTAGTGACTAGCTTGTGGTCTGCATGCCTTAAACGAATAACTGATTCGACGTAATTTCATGGCAACTCCAAAGTTTCAATATCATATAACACTTGCCTATATATTGTGCAAACTGAGATAATAGATAATCAAAACTTGACCCCAAATTCAACGTTATTCACGTGTACGAGTAAGGTATACGGGTCCAATCTTTATCCAATTCAAGCTTGAAGTAGGGTGGTTACTACATTCACTCATTCATTTAAGTTTGCACGTGTGTACTACGATCATGTCTGTTGACAGGGGTCTGACATTTTACAAAGGTCTTGGTCTTCTCTTTTTTTTTTCTTCTGGAAATGGATAAAAAAAAAAGAAGTTACAAAGGTCTTGGTCTTCTCTTGTTTCTCTTTAGCATCGATCACATGCGTCTATTAACTTAATAATAAGTTTGTTTGCTGGGGGCTTAATTGGCTTTCACTTTGTTAACAAAAAAGAGGCGACCTTTCTCTACATTCAAAGCGGTAAATGATTACAGGTCTGGGTGGGAGGCAAGTCAGTTGCCGATAAAGCTTTGCCGAATCACAACCCTAGCTAGCTATTAGGATGGCAACGGATCAGGTCGAAGCGGGTCGGGTCGGATTTTGGGTCATTGAACTCAAATTCAAAATCAATTGGTCAAAATTAACGATCTCAATTTATTTTTTTAAAAATAGGCATATAAAATTATTATAAACATTTGAGATATTCCCCCATTTAATTAACTATGTGATGTCTTTGACAAAAAAAAATTATGACCTGAGAATTGTTTTCTTTTCTTTTTTATCAGTATCGTTATAAATATCACTTTTATTTTTATGTAGACAATATAGTGTAAGAATAATGTAAGTTTTTTTTGGTATTATGTCAGGTTTAGTTTATAGGTTTGTATTTGACTTGTAAGTAACAAATTAAACATTTAGTTTTATTTTTCTGTATTACTGTGTACTATTTCGGAGTATCATTTTATATTGGTTTAGTTTATAAGTACTTGGTTATAGGTTTGTATTTTGCTGTAATTAGCATATTAAACATAAATGTTGGTTATGTTTAAGAGAATTATATTCCTGATATCTCAGTGTATGTCTTGTCTTAATTAGAGTAGATATGTAGATTCTTTCAATCCCTGATTTACATGGAGATTTATTGTATCAGATTGTGATGCATATTTAAAGGTCATATATCTATGAATAAAATACAATTTCAGTCTATTACGTATCTATTTACAGCAGTTCTTGAGTTGATAGCCAACCCAAACCCGAAAAAAAAAAACCCTAACCCCTAAACACTACAAGTTCCATCGCCGGCCTCCTCCCTTGCACAAAGTCATCACCGACGCATATCATCTTCAAGTCACCGGAGCACTGCTGCAGGAGCACATACTCTCTCTCTCTCTCTCTCTCTCTCCCCTCAAATAGTAGCAGGTCTGGATTACACTGTCGTCCTCTAGTGACCTCGCCAGCTCCGCCCTTCTATACCCTCGTTGTCGACGATGCTCTGCCATCATCGTTGCCTCACCAACGCACGACGCCGCACTAAGCTAGCCTCGCGCTTTCGAACCCGACGATGTCTCTTCAAAGCCACGTGCGCGCCTCGGGTCGCATAAGCCTTTGCGCCCTTATGAGATCAAGCCTGCCTTGCCCCGTTCCCTTCTTCAGCTTCCTCGACGCCACCTCATCTCTCGATCTTCTCTGTAAGTCTCATTCTCTCTCTTTCTTTAACCCTGATCTCCGATCCAATCCTGTTTCAATTATACTCTCTTGGATTTTGAAACTGGTTGATGGGCGACTCAAGCATGGGTCGGCGTATGGGATTGCAAAGAGTGGCGTCTCGACCTCAGCCCGAGATTCACATTGGCCGAGTGCTGATTTGGTGCGACTACCGCGGTGATGTCTCAACCGGTTTGGCCTAGCGATTATTCGCCAAGCTCATCAAGAAAGAGGTATTAAGAAGCAATTGTTTGTTGTACAGATTGTGTATTGGTCTCACACTAAAAAATTTAGGTGCTTGTGCTGATTAAATCTTTACTTTTTACAGGGCTAGTTGGTGATGTTTGAGGTTGAAGAATCATGTGTTTATGATTCTGTGATAAACTATTAACCTTTGTTTCTTTGTTTTGAGGAATCAAAGGAATGGTTAAAGAAATGTCTGTGATATTTGTAATGAAGTTTTTTGTCTTTCTTGGATCAAGAGGAGAGAAACATTTGTGATTTTGTGATGAAGTTTTGGGCCATCTTATGGCCAAATTATGATCCCTAACGATTTATAGAAAAAATATAGGGGGTGATTTTGAGATTATTTTATCAAAATAAATTCTAAACTTTCTAATTTATCTTCATAGTATTCATTCATATACTAAATATCAAATTTGTACGCTTATATATTATTTAAGGTATATAATTTTTGATATATTTGATAATTAAATATTTTTAATTTTTAATTTTTTCTTATTTAATACAATAAAATGGTCCATGCCGGCCCAAAAAGTCCGATATGGTCCGGGGCCCAAAAAGCTCAAGGGCGGCCCGTGGATTTTAAAATTTTGAAAAAAAATTTGGCCCAGTTCAGACCGAATTTTAGAGACGTGACGAAAAGTCTCTGCCATGCCCGACCCATTGCTTACCTCTACCATCCGTGATGAAAATCATTCCCTGAAATCAATGTAGGGATCATTGTTGTACTGTCTACTTACGCTTTTGTTAATCTAATTTTTTTGGGTGCAATAGTTCTAATTGTATTGAGAAAATTTCTAATTTTTGTTGCGCATCTAAAAAATTTGGGTTAGTAAGACATCCACCCGATAAAGTAGGGCTGCACACGGGATAGGACGAGACGGGTCTTGTCAAAGCCTGACCCATCCCATTTAAATATTACGGGCGGGACGGGACGAGATACATGCTTGTGAAATTGAAACCCGTAAAGACCTGTATCGTTTGGATTTAAGACGGTATGAGCCCAGCACGGGATGTGTACATCATTTTTTCTTCTTCTTTTTTCCCAATTTTGTAGATTAAAAATCTATCACTTAAGATGAACACTGTATAATAAGATTAATAAGTAATAGGCTGGAAATAAATTGCTGTGAAAATGTGGATACAGACCAACTATGCTGCTCTGATTACAGACCAACTATGTTGTTGTGATTACAGACCAGATGCATAAGATGTTGTGATTACAAACCAAGTGAGGTGAGGGTGTGACGCATGCATCGAATGCTCGGAGAACTTGGAGCTGAAGAGTTGTGCAAATGTCTTCACTTCAACATAGCAGCTGCAACACTGGACAATCCTTTGTAAGAATTAATATGGACATTATATGATTACGTTCATTAACAACATATTAGTTCTATAATTGATGCTTAAATAATTGATAAACAAAAATAATTCCTACTACATTTATCCTTAAGGGAATATGCTTTGCCCAGTGCAAATAAGAGTTCTACATGAATTCTATATTTATTTTTCACAAAGAGGTGTATTAGGATTAAGAATTTTTATGGGAGGTATTAGTTTTATACATATTATGTAAAGGCATAAGGTTCCTGCTCTAACTATCATTCCATTACGAAGTCATTCATTACTCTGCCCCATAGAAGATTCCGACTATTAAGGATAGTATAGAGGAGAAGATCTTTTACGTTTTAGCATTGTCTACAAGTATGGATATCTGTAAGTTTACTCATTCTTTGAATAATCTATTTATGTTGTTTGTGTTCTTGTATTGATCACAGTTTTACTATTTCATATTCAAAACCTTAATTCACATTCAGTATTCAATAATCTTTCATCTTAATTTTACATCTTTCTATAGTAAAAAATTACAAATGTCAAACAAAACTGATAATCATTAATGATACAGAGAGCAGTTACCCACCCAGTTAGGATTTTTTTAATTATTAATTGATTATAGATAATAATGGCTATTATTTATCGGCAATGGATTCTAAAAATGTTATAGAGAAGGTGGAGGGCAACCAAACTCGCAAAACATTTTCGACCTCTTGTAGATTATAGGAAGTCCTTGCAAGCATAACTATTGTGATCATTGTTGTAACGAGACAAACCTTGATTAATGAGTTAATCATCATTCGTCGCGCTAATTAACAAGTTAAGTATCACATGTCACGTTTATCGTGATATGTCGCGATTAAAAATCAGTTTTTATAGGTTATAATTTTGGACTCGCTTTCTTCGCAGAAGTTGTAAAGGATATTATTGCAAGGTCATGAGTATTTTTATTGGTTTTTTTGGAGGTCCGAGCTAATTGTTATGATTTTTTTTAGTTTGAAGTATTTATGTGATTAAGTGAAAATCTACCAGTGGTCAATATAATTTGGACCGTCAGATTGGTTAGTGATGGATATGGACCGTTGATCATATTAATAATCATGGGTATATATTTGGGATTAATTTCTACCCTAATGGGTAGAAAGGAGATCGTGCGACCCAAGTCTGTAACCCGACGTTGGACCCGATCCAATTCACTGACCGGGTCGGATCTTTGTCGTTTGACCACCTCAGCTCGCTGCACTGCCACGAATTGAAAGCTCTCTGTCCCCTCAACCTCCCCATATGATTATTTCAACCATGTAGTACTCGGTTAAGCTCTCGTTACTTTAGAAATATCAGTGAAGGAGTTAAGCATCGAGTCTTCTACCTTCTGAATATAAAGTATACGTCGCACTTCAATCTCATTTTGAGCGGTGCATGGATCTTCTTGAAATAGTGGGAGGAGCTTTCCACGTCGATTCCTAACGTTTAACTAGAATGGAGGCATTCCTATCTCTCTCTAATGTCGGAAAGTATGTTTCATCAAAGTGATAATCTGTAAATCTTGCAGTAAAGAGATCTCTTGTCTAAGGTTCTAAGTAACGAACAATTGTTTGAGATTCATAACTAGCATATATGCCTAATCGACCTTGAGGACCCATTTTAGTGTGTCGTGGTGGCGCAATTGGCACATACACTACATAACCAAATATGCGTAGAAAGGAAATGTCAGGCTCATATCCAGTTACCAACTGATGCGCACTGTATGGTTGGTGTGCTACAGGTCTCAAGCGAAGAAGCATTGTTGCATGTAATACTGCATATCCCCAAGCATATACCGACAAGTTGGTGTGCATTACCATTGCTCTGGCCACAAGATATAACCGTTTGATTTGTGCTTCTGCTAAACCGTTCTGAGAATAAACATGAGGGACAAGATGTTCAACGTCTATTCCAGTCGACATACAATAATCATCAAAAGTCTTTGATGTGAATTCTCCTGGATTATCTAACCGAATTGACTTGAATGGATTATTCGGATGGTGAGCCCAAAGCTTAATAATCTATGCAAGAATTTTTGCATATGCAGCATTCCTTTTGGATAGCAAAGCAACGTGTGACCATCGCGTTGATGCATCTACTAAAACCATAAAATATTTAAATGGTTTGCGTTCCGGTTTGATAGGTCAACAAATATCACCATGGATTTTCTGTAAGAATAGAATATTTTTAATGTTATCAACCGCAAATGAGGGTCTAGCATGCAACTTTTCCAATGAGCAAGCTTTGCAAAAAAAGCGATAAGCATCAGATATTGCCATAAAGAAATCTTCTGGAATAACACTAGGTGTTGAAACCGGATGGAGATCGTTAGTCTCATCCATTCCATCAAATCCGATGGTTTTGGAGATTTTCACATGCTTCTTGCCTTTAAAAAATGGATGACCATGAGAGTTTTTCAATATTTTGATCATCATGTCACGACTTGGGTGTCTCAATTGAAAATGTCAAAAATTGTATGAGGCCGTGACAAACACACTAGTCAGTGTGATAACATTGGATTCAATGATAAGAACTGTAGTAAGATATTTTCCACTACAGATTGCCCATAACTTCTACAAGGTGTGCTTTATACCGCACTCCTCTGAAGTTATGCATAAAAATTCTTTTCCATTCTCACTATGAGTTTTCAAGTGTAAACCGTTGACTCTAATATCCTTAAAACTTAGCAAGGTTCATTTGGTCTTAGGCGTGTACAATGCATCAGTGATATGAATTTTAGTACCATGTGGTAGCAAGAATTGTGTTGAACCATGCCCTTATATAACTGATGCGGAACCAATCATGGTTGTCACTGATAATGTATATGGCACAAGATCAATAAGTAATTGTCTATTCCGCAGGATAGTACAAGTAGTACTACTATCTGCTAGACACTCGATCTCGCTGTCAAACATCTACAAAAGAATTTGGATTAATTAGTTTTCAAGAATTGTTGACCACTTTCTACGAAAATAAATATATAGTAACCTCTGCATATGCGGGAACAATCTTGTTTTCGAAGGTTCTGCAATAGAGCCATAGTGCAAGTTTCACCACAGAAGCAAACAACATGATTCCATAGAACCAAGCTAATTGATCAACGTTCATCTTTTCAGTGGGATAATCTAAAATTAATTGTTCTAAAGCCTGGAGCAAGACCTGAAACCTTTTAAGGAGTGGAAGCATAGAAAAGTAAACCTGGTTTGTCTTTGACATATGAAACTTAGGCTAGCTTACTCATATTGGTAATGAAAACAAGAAAAAATTTATCTAGCAAAGTTCACAAGGATGATGACAAGAGGGAAGATTTATTTGTACTAGTACTAAGGGCTAGAATGACATACCTAGTGTAGCCATGACAGTAGCAAATATGATTATGCCAACAGGCTGCACCCTTAATTTTCCGATAGGATACTTGTAGATCTTGATGTTCTTCATTGACAGGTGAGTAAACCAAAGTATCCCACTCTCCATGAGATCTAGTAAAGAATCTAGTGTTGAAGCAGCAACGGCTATCGAACCACTTTTTACAGTAGCATAAATTTGCACCACATGCCAAAAATCTTAAAAGAATGTAGGAACACATACTATTTAGCAAGTTGAAGCGAAAATTTTACCTTAAGTGCCAAGAGAATTATATTTCCATAGTTAGAAATCTTTATAGCTCTTTTGTGTTGTGCTTGTTCCTCAAGATCTTCCTCATCGATGGAATCAGCTGCGGCCACAGCATCAACTTCTTCAAACGATTTATCTTTCATAATATTCTTTCTCTTTTGCATTTATCAGAAGCCATATAAACACAGCGAGCTCCAAATGACACTATTGAACACCACACATCACACTTTAACACCCCAAATGAAAGAGAGGATCACAAATTTGACTGTGGGCCTTGATTAGATATAGGCCCCAATTTGTAGAATTTCTGAGTTCACTCTTTTTGGTTGAGCACAATAAGATAAGCTCACGAGAAACCAAACCACAAAAACCAAAAGACAAAATCTTTAGAAAATGAAAGAAAGACTATAGTCTACAACATATCACAAGCATTTCTCATCCACAACAACCCTTTCATTCATGTCAAGAAAAACATAAGATGGCCCAAAACTTCATCACAAAATCACAAACGTTTCTCTCCTCTTGATCCAAGAAAGACAAAAAACTTCATTACAAATATCACAGACATTTCTTTAACCATTCCTTTGATTCCTCAAAACAAAGAAACAAAGGTTAATAGTTTATCACATGATTTTTCAACCTCAAACATCACCAACTAGCCCTGTAAAAAGTAAAGATTTAATAAGCACAAGCACTTAAATTTTTTAGTGTGAGACCAATACACAATCTGTACAACAAACAATTGCTTCTTAATACCTCTTTCTTGATGAGTTTGGCGAATAATCGCTAGGCCAAACCGGTTGAGACATCGCCGCGGTAGTCGCACCAAATCAGCACTCGGCCAATGTGAATCTCGGGCTGAGGTCGAGACGCCACTCTTTGCAGTCTCATACGCCGACCCATGCTTGAGTCGCCCATCAACCAGTTTCAAAATCCAAGAGAGTATAATTGAAACAGGATTGGATCGGAGATCAGGGTTAAAGAAAGAGAGAGAATGAGACTTACAGAGAAGATCGAGAGATGAGGTGGCGTCGAGGAAGCTGAAGAAGGGAACGGGGCAAGGCATGCTCGATCTCATAAGGGCGCAAAGGCTTATGCGACCCGAGGCGCGCACGTGGCTTTGAAGAGACATCGTCGGGTTCGAAAGCGCGAGGCTAGCTTAGTGCGGCGTCGTGCGTCGGTGAGGCAACGATGATGGCAAAGCATCGTCAACAACGAGGGTATAGAAGGGCGGAGCTGGCGAGGTCACTAGAGGACGACAGTGTAATCCAGACCTGCTACTATTTGAGGGGAGAGAGAGAGAGAGAGAGTATGTTCTCCTGCAGCAGTGCTCCGGTGACTTGAAGATGATATGCGTCGGTGATGACTTTGTGCAAGGGAGGAGGCCGGCGATGGAACTTGTAGTGTTTAGGGGTTAGGGTTTTTTTTTTCCGGGTTTGGGTTGGCTATCAACTCAAGAACTGCTGTAAATAGATACGCAATAGACTGAAATTGTATTTTATTCATAGATATATGACCTTTAAATATGCATCACAATCTGATACAATAAATCTCCAGGTAAATCAGGGATTGAAAGAATCTACATATCTACTCTAATTAAGACAAGACATACACTGAGATATCAGGAATATAATTCTCTTAAACATAACCAACATTTATGTTTAATATGCTAATTACAGCAAAATACAAACCTATAACCAAGTACTTATAAACTAAACCAATATAAAATGATATTCCGAAATAGTACACAGTAATACAGAAAAATAAAACTAAATGTTTAATTTGTTACTTACAAGTCAAATACAAACCTATAAACTAAACCTGACATAATACAAAAAAAAAACTTACATTATTCTTACACTATATTGTCTACATAAAAATAAAAGTGATATTTATAACGATACTGATAAAAAAGAAAAGAAAACAATTCTCAGGTCATAATTTTTTTTTGTCAAAGACATCACATAGTTAATTAAATGGGGGAATATCTCAAATGTTTATAATAATTTTATATGCCTATTTTTAAAAAAATAAATTGAGATCGTTAATTTTGACCAATTGATTTTGAATTTGAGTTCAATGACCCAAAATCTGACCCGACCCGCTTCGACCTGATCCGTTGCCATCCTAATAGCTAGCTAGGGTTGTGATTCGGCAAAGCTTTATCGGCAACTGACTTGCCTCCCACCCAGACCTGTAATCATTTACCGCTTAGAATGTAGAGAAAGGTCGCCTCTTTTTTGTTAACAAAGTGAAAGCCAATTAAGCCCCCAGCAAACAAACTTATTATTAAGTTAATAGACGCATGTGATCGATGCTAAAGAGAAACAAGAGAAGACCAAGACCTTTGTAACTTCTTTTTTTTTTATCCATTTCCAGAAGAGAAAAAAAAGAGAAGACCAAGACCTTTGTAAAATGTCAGACCCCTGTCAACAGACATGATCGTAGTACACACGTGCAAACTTAAATGAATGAGTGAATGTAGTAACCACCCTACTTCAAGCTTGAATTGGATAAAGATTGGACCCGTATACCTTACTCGTACACGTGAATAACGTTGAATTTGGGGTCAAGTTTTGATTATCTATTATCTCAGTTTGCACAATATATAGGCAAGTGTTATATGATATTGAAACTTTGGAGTTGCCATGAAATTACGTCGAATCAGTTATTCGTTTAAGGCATGCAGACCACAAGCTAGTCACTAACGAGCACGTACCAACTTCTTCAGAGAAGTATGGGAGTCCCATTGGTTAGGGATCATAATTTGGCCATAAGCTCAAAAATTCTTTGGGTAGCTTGAAGCTCAAAAATTTCAAGTCCGGTATAGTCCAAATTTAGGTCCAAAAAAGTTCGATCTTATGGGCATAGAACCGGGCTGGGGCCGAGATCCTAAAGCCTATGGGCTCAAAAAGTCCGACCCGTCGAGGTTTGCCCATAAGACCAACCCCGTCAAGTCCATAAATTTTATATATTATAGATTATTTTATCAAAATAAATTCTAAACTTTCTAATTTATCTTCATAGTATTCATTCATATAATAAATATCAAATTTGTACGCTTATATATTATTTAACGTATATAATTTTTGATATATTTGATAATTAAATATTTTTAATTTTTAATTTTTAATTTTTTCTTATTTAATACAATAAAATGGTCCATGCCGGCCCAAAAAGTCCGATATGGTCCGGGGCCCAAAAAGCTCAAGGGCGGCCCGTAGATTTTAAAATTTTGAAAAAAAATTTGGCCCAGTTCAGACCGAATTTTAGAGACGTGACGAAAAGTCTCTGCCATGCCCGACCCATTGCTTACCTCTACCATCCGTGATGAAAATCATTCCCTGAAATCAATGTAGGGATCATTGTTGTACTGTCTACTTACGCTTTTGTTAATATGATTTTTTTGGGTGCAATAGTTCTAATTGTATTGAGAAAATTTCTAATTTTTGTTGCGCATCTAAAAAATTTGGGTTAGTAGGACATCCACCCGATAAAGTAGGGCTGCACACGGGATAGGACGAGACGGGTCTTGTCAAAGTCTGACCCATCCCGTTTAAATATTACGGGCGGGACGGGACGAGATACATGCTTGTGAAATTGAAACCCGTAAAGACCTGTATCGTTTGGATTTGAGACAGTATGAGCCCAGCACGGGATGTGTACATCATTTTTGCTTCTTCTTTTTTCCCAATTTTGTAGATTACAAAGCTATCACTTAAGATGAACACTGTATAATAAGATTAATACATAATAGGCTGAAAATAAATTGCTGTGAAAATGTGGATACATACCAATTATGTTGCTGTGATTACAAACCAACTATGTTGTTGTGATTACAGACCAGATGCATAAGATGTTGTGATTACAAACCAAGTGAGGTGAGGGTGTGAGGCATGAATCGAGTGCTCGGAGAACTTGGAGCTGAAGAGTTGTGCAAATGTCTTCACTTCAAAATAGCAGCTGCAACACTGGACAATCCTTTGTAAGAATTAATATGGACATTATATGATTACGTTCATTAACAACATATTAGTTCTATAATTGATGCTTAAATAATTGATAAACAAAAATAATTCCTACTACATTTATCCTTAAGGGAATATGCTTTGCCCAGTGCAAATAAGAGTTCTACATGAATTCTATATTTATTATTCACAAAGAGGTTTATTAGGATTAAGAAGTTTTATGTGAGGTATTAATTTTATACATATTATGTAAAGGCATAAGGTTCCTGCTCTAACTATCATTCCATTACGAAGTCATTCATTACTCTGCCCCATAGAAGAGTTCGACTATTAAGGATAGTATAGATGAGAAGATCTTTTGCGTTGTGGCATTGTCTACAAGTATGAGTATCTGTAAGTTTACTCATTCTTTGAATAATCTATTTATGTTGTTTGTGTTCTTGTATTGATCACAATTTTACTATTTCATATTCAAAACCTTAATTCACATTCAGTATTCAATAATATTTAATCTTAATTTTACATCTTTCTATAGTAAAAAATTACAAATGTCAAACAAAACTGATAATCATTAATGATACAGAGAGCAGTTACCCACCCAGTTAAGATGTTTTTAATTATTAATTGATTATAGATAACAATGGCTATTATTTATCGGCAATGGATTCTAAAAAAAAGAGAAGGTGGAGGGCAACCAAACTCGCAAAACATTCTCGACCTCTTGTAGATTATAGGAAGTCCTTGCAAGCATAACTATTGTGATCATTGTTGTAACGAGACAAACCTTGATTAGTGAGTTAATCATTATTAATCGCGCTAATTAACATGTTAAGCATCACACATCACGTTTATTGTGATGCGTCGTGATTAAAAATTGTTTTTTATAGGTTGTAATTTTGGACTCGCTTTCTTCACAGAAGTTGTAAAGGATACTATTGCAAGTTCATGAATATTTTTATTGACTTTTTTGGAGGTCCGAGCTAACTGTTATGAATCTTTTAAGTTTAAAATATTTATGTGATTAAGTGAAAATCTACCGGTGGTCAATATAATCTGGACCGTCAGATTTATTTGTGATGGATATGGATTGTTGATCATGTTAATGCCCATGGGTATAAATTTGGGATTAATTTCTACCCTAATAGGTAGAACGAAGATCGTACGGCCCGAGTCCCTAACCCGACGTTGGACCCGACCCGATTCACTAACCAGGTTGGATCTTTGTCGTTCAACCACCTCAGCTTGCTGCACTGCCGTGAATTAAAAGCTCTCTCTCCCCTCGACCTCCCCATATGCTTATTTCAACCATGCAGTACTCGGTTAAGGAGAATCGAAGCCATAAATTCGTGGGTTTTCTTAAATTTGGCTTCGTCGCCGACGGCTGATTTTTGCCAAGGTTTGGCGGCTGTTTTCATCCTTACCCTTCCAGGAGTTTATTATGCCAAGTCTCGAGGCACAGCGTGGCCAGTCTGTAGTTTTCTGATTCGGGGAGAATTCCAAACTTTCGAGGTAGATTTCGAAGGTTTTTAGTCTGTTTTTGGGGTTGTGCTAGTTGGAAAAGTTGTTGTATGTTGTGAAATATTTCGATTGGTATGCAGGTCGGAGTGGTCAGAGCATGTTGGATTTTAGCCTCCGCTGTGTGCGGCGGAGCTCCGGTGACCAGACGCCTAGTTTTCTCAAGGGATGTTTTCTAGGATCTTTCGTGACTCTTTTTGTGTAGTTTAGTATCATTCAACCATTTTTTAAATAATTCTGCTCAATTTCAGGAGTTAAGTCGACTTGACACTTTCAACGCAGCCGATCGTCATGTGTCGAGTCAAGACCCATCTTCTTTGTGTTCAGGTGGCCAACACGAAGGATGAGACCGAACATTTTATTTGACGAGTACAAGAATGAATATCAATTCGAGATTATCGAAAATAAGTATGAGTTTCTCTTTAGTCATTTGTCTCAGATTCCTTTGTACATTAGCACCTGAATTGAAAACTATATTAATTATCTATAGTACGACTTTAGGGAGGCCAAGTACGATTTTTTGAGCTTATGAATTCCTGAATACTTAGCTAGCATTCTAGGTGAGTGGGTACTTTTATTTTTCATTTTTTATTAGCGAGTCTAATTTTACGTTCATGATTCATATTTTTCTCTACGAATATATACATATACGTATATGCTATGATAAGATACAGTACTTCTATGATATGCACGGAAGCCTATGATATGATTTTACGATTTCACGCACACATGTTTATATATGAATGCATCGATGCATTAGCTTCTCAGCTAATCACCAAGTACGTCCCGGGAATTACACGACAACAGCTGACCCAATGATTATGTTATGCACGCCTCCACACACGTATGATATATTTTTACTTTGACTCGTTGTGTTTTTCTATATGTATATATTACGGTGAAAGACATAAATTTTGTTTTACAATTTCTTATGGATACTTATTTTTGTCCACTCACTTTAACGATTTCTATGTTTTTATATGCTTTTTTCCCTGGGTCTTTCAGTTTCAAACGTCCAGGTTGTAGAGTCACATTAGAGGTCCGACGCGCACACATATCAAAGCATAGCGATATCTACCGTTGGAGCCAAGATGATCCTATGGTTTGGTAATCAAGATAACATTGTTAGTTTAGAGAGTTTATCAACTCTGGTGTCATAATGGTTTTAGATTCTGTTATGAGTTTCTGAAATTTAGTTTTTTTAGCTTATGATATTCTAATTATTGTTTACCTTTTGGTAGTCTTTTGGATTAGCATGCATGTTTAGGTATGAAGGTCATTAAGGGCCTAATTTCGGTTTAGAAAACTAAATCAGGGTCGGGTCTTTACACTTGTTGACCTCAACACCTATATGATACATCGATCAATTGTATATTCAACAATACAGAACCCAAGAAACATGTGATTAAGTTGATAACACCTAGGTTATAAATTGAAAAAAAGATAGTGTGATTTAGGATTTACCTTTGAGGTCGAGGTCGACGATTAGGATTCGATTGGGACCGAGGCGATCTGGGAAGTCAGGTCGAGAGTGAATGAGTGATGCTGGTCGGAATGGTCGAGGGCTCGAGGTCGTGGTAGCTCTTTCATGGGGTGCACTGAGAGGCTAAGTCTGCTGGGAGGTTAAGGTCTTTAGAGAGAGGAAAGTGAGAGGTTGAGCCGTTGAGGTCTGGTATTGACTATTGAGAGGCTGCGAGAATTTGAGAGAGAAAGAGAGAGAGAGGTTTTGCAGTACGGGCTAAGTCTGTCCTGTTTAAGTGAAATAGGCTAGGACGGAACGGACTACAAGTGATAAAAATTTAAACCCGACCAATCTTGTTATAGGCCGGGATGGTACAAGGACATGCCAAGATGTTTGGGCGTAGGTGCTCACCCCAACGGATAAAGATTGGTATCGGTGGATGTCCAGAACAACAAACATGCCTGATGTTCTCACTTATCTATCTACACGAATGATAATATTGTCACCTACAGATATATTAGCATGTATTGACGATATCAACATATAATGCAAGTAAATAACATCATGATGACAATTTGAAATCTTTATTTACTTCTCATATAAAGTTTAATAGCGTAAAATACCACACTTTTGCGAGTTTTTATGAATTGAATTGAAAATCACCTGAGGTTCATAATCTTCATTTTATTCAACAATTTTTACTCTGTAAATTTGTAATTACCTCTTCATTTTTTTTAAGTAGGGCTACTTTAGTCTTAAGTCTCTATAAATGATTTGGTAAAATACAAGTGGTTTTGTGGGGGGTGGGGAGAACATAAAGATAATGCATCAATTCTCTTTGAGCTGCTTTCCAACTATATAGTTGACAGAGATTACTGTCGGCACTACTTTTCATCCTACCACTAGGAGGAAGAACCCATTCGACGAACAGAAGAACATCACAACCTAGGATAGACAAGGCAACTTCTTCATTTCATTCAACAAAATTTACTTGAGTTATATGCACGGATGTACCAGATGAATGAAAAAAAAACAAATTATTTGAAGCCCAAAAGTTTGGGTCACTTTATAATTGGGCTCCAATATCAGATCCTAAGGCCCAAGTAAGCACAACATTACTTCTATTACCAACTTAGGCCCATTTATACTGCCGGAAAATACCTTTTTATATCAGACCGCGGCAAATCCATCTTCAACCTCCAAAATCGTCATGGCTTCTCCCAAAATGCGGCGACGTTTCCGGCAACCTCAAACAGCTCTTCAAACGAGCTGTCTCGGTCTCTCTCTCTCTCTACTCTATTCTCCTCTCTTCTCCTCATTCCTTATTCAACTTTACCGCTTCGTAATTCTAACACTGTGTAAATTGAACTTTGTTTCTAGGTCAACAAATCCGCCGCCGGTCCGTTCGACGCGTTGTTCTGCGTCGGCCAGTTCTTCCCCGACGCAGCGGAGAAGCTCGACGAGTTCTCAGGTTACATCGAAGGCCGAGCCGAGATTCCTCTCCCAACCTACTTCATCGGCGACTATGGCGTCGGTGCCACTAAGTTTCTATTGGCCGCAACCAAGGAATCCGCCAACCAAGGCTTCAAAATGGACGGCTTGAAGCTCTGTAACAACCTCTACTGGTTGAAAGGCAGCGGCAAATTCACTTTCCACGGTAAAATTTTAGCTACTCATCACTGATTCACTGGCTGGTTATTTTTCTTGTTTTGAGCTTTAAATAGAATTTACTAGTGCATTTTTAAGTTCTGTTATGAGTAGTGATCAGCGTAGCTGAGTTCTTGCTCCAACTTTATAAGCTGAAATTTTACTGGGATTCACATATACTGTGATTTTTTGCTGGTCAAAATTGTACAGGGAACTCTATAATGGTTGGATTAGGATATATGCGGATAGTTTATACTAAATGGATGCTTCTGTTTATAATGGATTTTGATGAACTCGGATGTAGGGTTATCTGTGGTGTATTTATCTGGTCTGCAATTTTCTGATAGTCAGCAGTTTGGGACTTACAGTCAGGATGATGTTGATGCATTGCGAGCAATTTCTGAGGATCCTGGGATTGTCGACTTGTTCCTAACATATCCTTTGTTTGTTTAGAAGTTAATTCTTACATTTTGGGTTAGAGATAGAGGTTACTTTTATAGTTCTCTGGACTGTTTTTGTTGTTTCGTTGACTGATCATTACTAACAAATGGCCTAGTGGGGTTGCAAATAAAGTAGCTACGTCTGATGCTCCCCTGGGAGCCTCCGAGCCTTTTGGCATGGACTCTACTGTGGCAGAGTTAGTAGCCGAGATCAAACCACGGTACGGTATTTAGGAGATTATTGCATGATTTACTCTCTTTGTTAACCTGTCCTGAAAACAGTACGTTTTGCATTCTTCATTGAGCTTCTATGATTCGGATCAAAGTTTGTGCCCTGTGGTAGCTATCATATTGCAGGCACAAAAGGAGTGTTCTATGCACATGAGCCGTACTCTAATGTTGATGCTGTGCATGTGACCCGCTTCATAGGTCTTGCTCCCGTTGGAAACAAAGATAAGCAGGTTTTGTTTCCCGAGCAAAACTTTACAAACATTGATCTAGTCTGTTTAATCTTTTTTGCTTCTCATTTGGCCTTTATATGACGCACCCCATATTTCCTCTGCTTCTCTGAAATTTCTTCATGCCCTTTCCCCTACTCCAGCATCTACTATCTCTGCTATTGAGATTAAGACAAAGACGCCAAACACTACCTTGTCTCCATACACATATGTTGAGGGAACATCAAATGCCAATGAAGGTGCAAAGAGGTCTAGTGATAGTGTTTCTGTTTCTGATTCACAGTTTTGGAGATATGATGTCTCCCAGAAAAGGCAGAAACATGGAGCAGGAGATGGTAATTGGTTGTGCTTTAAGTTTGTATCCACTGATTCTTGTCCACGAGGGGAAACTAGTCACTTTCAACATGACATGAAAGCAAGGGAACAATCTTTAAGAGGTGTTTGCTTTGATTTTTTGAACAAAGGAAAGTGTGAAAGGGGTACTGATTGCAATTTTAAGCACAGCTTACGGGAGGAAGGGGAGGGCTTTTCTCACAAAAGTCGCACCGGAAGTGCTACCAGGTTGGTATTTGAATGTCATGCCTTTTCTTTTCTTTCATGTCTGCTTTCTTGGTGTCAAGATGGCAGCTTTGACACCTAGTACTTGCCACTGCTATGTTTTTGATTCTCTATCCTGCTAGTGAGTTACAGGTCAACTGAATGCTGGTTTTGTTTGTCAAGCTCCAAAATAGAGTCACATCTATTTATCAATTTAGGGGAGCATTACTACTGTGCACTTGCTAAAGGCCCACTTGTTGAAGACCATGTACTGCTAATCCCTATTGAACATTCACCCAATACCCTGTCTCTACCCTCGGAATGTGAGGTGGAGATTGGTAAGTTCCAGGATAGTCTGAAAAATCTCTATAAGAAACAAGGAAAAGAAGTGGTTTTCTTTGAGTGGGCTTCAAAACGCTCAAGTCATGCCAATCTTCAGGTAATGATTGTTTGTTTCAAAATTTTATCAGGTAATGTCCTGCGTGGATCACTTACACTGTTTCCCTTTCTGTAGGTTGTTCCTATTCCATCAGCCAAAGCAGCTAATGTCCAAAATATATTTCACTTAGCTGCTCACAGGCTCGGCTTCAAGATGCTGACTCACTGCAAGTATATTTCACTTAGCTGACTCACTGCTGACAGGCTCGGCTTCATATATTTCACTTAGCTGCTGACTCACTGCAAGTATAATCTATATCAGGCACGGTAATTGAGTAACAGTTCTGATGGGAGAAATTTGTTGAGGACACAATCCTATCACATGTGATTGAGGAGAGCGAGAAATTTCTAACCCAATTTGGACGTGAGGTGAGCCCATACCGTGCCACTTTTTCCTGATATCTGTCATGTACTTGAGGCTGAGTAATACAACCAGTTTCTTTTTTTGTTGTTCTTAATTTCCTTTCTCTATAAGGTTCAGTGACTACCGGTTAAGATTATAAAGATATGAAACCCACCGTCCTCTTTGCCAGTTATTTATCCTAAGATATAATTTGTGCTGCATGCTACTTGTGCAATCCCATAATCTGAAATACCATGGGGAATGAAATATTATGCAGGTTATGGCAGGTTTATTAAACAAGGCTGACAGGGCTGATTGGAGGAATTGTACTGATAGCAAAGAAGAGGAAACAAAGATGGTAGAAAAATTCAAGAGTGGATTTGAAGAGTTTGCTCCAAACAACTAATATTCTTCTCTGGATAGGAATGTAGACACTGAATAGAAATGTGATCTCAAATGTACTTTGGAGTTTCACCGTTTACTGTGAGGTCTGCCAGACTTCCTAGCATTCACATAGCTCCACACAGTTTTGAGAACCGAAGCCAAAGATAGTTCATTCTATGTCAAATTTTGTGACTTCTCAAGTTTGAACAGTGGCCAGGTTTGGGTATTGGATACCAACTAAACTAACCCCAGACGGTCTTGGTTCGGAGATGAGGATATGCATCTTTGAATTTAAACTCAAATGCTGGCTCTTTTAAGGGCAATTTTCTTGCTTTTAATATGTCTGCATTCGGCCTTTATAGTTTTCTGTCATCTTCACTGTATCAGACGCTTCCATGTCGAAGCCCGTTATTAAAATGAGTTCCTATTTTGGTAGTCAAGAGGCTTCTTTTTAAAGATTTTTTTCCTTTGTTTTTATTCGTGGATTATTCTATACAGTACTGAATGATGCGAGTGGAAAAGGCTGAGGCCGACGCATGTTGGACTGTGTTCATGAATCAAATTATAGAACTATTGATTATTTGATAACATCAGTCATTTTTAACTGATGTTATCCATAGAGGACCTTTATAATGAAGACTTGGTAAGTATTTTTTCATTAAATTCATTTTTTTATAATATAATTTGATAAATCCACCGTTTGTTAGGTAGATAATAATGAGTAGATTACTTATAAAATTTTACAAAAATTGAAAATCGTTAAATTATTCATAATCAAGATTTATCATTTATGAACGTGAACGGTGTGTGTTTGACAATTTTGGTTCATCCATTGATTTAATGTTGTTGTTCGATACCTTAATGATTTTTAATTTGAATAAAAATTTATAAAAATAATCTACTCATCAATATATAATCATCTAACGGTTAATTTCGTAAAAATGTTATCGAAAAATAACTTTAACGACAATTTTATAAAGGGTATTCATCAAGTCTTCATTATAAAGATCCTCATTGAAAGAGTTTCCCATTTTCTACATCATTGTAATTCTGATAAACAAAATCACAAAATTGACATTCAAATTCGAAGATGTATTGACATATAAACGTTTGATTTCAAAAGAGTAAAATTTCAAGTGTTTTGATCTCAAAGCTTTGGTAGTTCAATCCGGAAATGATCATAAAACTCTTTGGGACCGATGATCGGTGAGCACTACAGAAATATCAGAATATCTACAAATATGTTGAACCTTTGGTCTAATACTATCGTGGTCCACTATGCTTCTGAAAGCTCTCAGGGTCCAAACTATCATAATGATCCATCCTTGTGCCATACGGTTCTCGTTGAGATCTTTTGTGTCATTCAGTGCTTGTTGAGACACAGGATTTGGTTGGATTGAAACCAGGGGAGCCAACAAGAGTGGGCGAGGCATATCGACATGAAAGAGCTAGGTAAGCTCCTTTTCTTTTCAGCCTTTGCAAAGCTGCAGCCTGCAAAAGCAGCAATCAGTGCCCTGAGGAGTACGTTGTGCATAAGCACCAAGAATTATACAAATTCTTCCTTGGGATTTGTTCTGTGTTTCTACTTTCTGTTGGTGCATGAATTTCTTCTTTCACCTTCTACACATTAAGATCAGAAAGTCTGTATCACACTAACGGAAAGAAAAAAAATGAAATTTGAAACCCGTTTCTATTTCGTGAAAATGTGTGTTGTCTTCATTTGTTAGGTGCAAAATGAAAATGGCCATGCATATTAAAGTATCTTGGAGAAGCTTAAAATGCTAAATTCCCGAAAGGAGATAATAACGAAACATGAATACATGATCATGATCAGAAGATGGAAAGTGATGAGGTCTTCCCTTTTTTTATAGCTTCCAATTCTCTTTTGAGTGAAAAAGGGTTTGCTTCCCTAAGAAGACGGCTATAAAGAAGCTTTGTGAAAAACAGTAACATGGCGCCTCTTTCTTTCTCACACACTAAATCTAACACAGATGGAGTGAGTAACAAGGAAAACTATTGGATCACAGGGTAGTTTTCCTCCTCTCTGAAGAGATCGAAGAACACAAAATGATTGTGACAATGAAACCCAATATTACCACTGCATGTCTACTATTGGATCACGGATCCGTGAAAGTCACTCAAGAAAAGCAACGTACGTGTCTAGGGACATAGTGAAGCACTCTGAATCTAACCAACGAGAGTTGGTTCAGTTGGTAGTGCTCGTCATATATAGTACGAAAACTCGTATAGATATTTGATGGTCCACTGCGAAGGATATCTAGTCTAAGATCATGTGGGGTGAGAGGCTTAGTGGCTTGTGAAAATCCAATAATGCTCTCTACTTGTTGAATATGATGCAGTGGCCCAGTTTCGAAAGGAATCGATTCTTCTCGGGAAAGAGTTGTTACCTAATCTTTGTTTCTTCTAGTTTTGCCAAGTGCAAACAGTAATTTTGAGTTTTCTAACTTGTAGTGGGGTTGTGGTCTGATAAGAGAAGTGTTATATTCAACCAAATGGAGCAAAGTTCAACTTGGCAGTACGTTGGGCAAAGATTTCTACTTTGACCCTTTTATTTTTTTTCCTTTTCATTCTTTTCAGCTCAAGGTTATTGGCCGTTTGATATTACGAGTATAATCATGAAGGACCAATGAATTTATGTTTTTCAGGAGAGTGGAGAAGTCCACATTCGATCTTAATCTCTTCGAGTCAATTCATCGAACATCTTCCATTATATTTGAGTCGTAATATTTGAACAACTTTAATAGCATCCAAACGTGTATGTAACATACACTACTCTATAGTCTCAGATTCCATTAACCCAGCCTAAACACGTTGTGTCGGCTTTGGTTTCCAAATATGGTGCATCCTCAACACATTATCAAGATCATTGTCAAACATTTGTCTTCTTCGAGTGTCATTTTGGCACTACGCAAACCACAAAAACCACCAGTCCACAGAGTGATAAATAGGGAAGCCCTTTAGTCACAGTCATTGCAAATTTGGACAAAGTAATGGACACAATGGGCTCCATTCTAGCAACCCTTCAACTGTGTGGCTCATCATTCACTAAACTCCGATTTTATTCCAAATTTTCTTACCATTTCAGCATTTCTGGTCGCCATGTTTTAGCTCAATCAACAAAATAAGGCTGATTAGCATATTCTGTATTCTGAGCAAGTCACGTGGATTTGGGTGCTATAACGGTAACAAAAGACAGAGATTAATTGGTTCTGGCGGTTATATCAAAAACACGTGGATGACATTTCTCACTTCATCTGTAAAATTTGACAGAGGCAAAACCCACTGCCATTTCTTTAATTATACTTCTTTCTCTCTCTTTCTATCTCTTCTCCCTCTCAATCCTTCCTTCGATTCCTTGCCTTCACCTCTTCAAACACAGCACAAATCATTCTATTTCTTTCCTGGAAAATTATTCTACGCTGTTATCATGTCTCAAGTTACTATTAATTTAAAATTTAATTAAAAATTAAAATAAAAAATAATATTTTTGTTTTATCTTTTTTAAAAATTTTAACTAATAAAATAATACTACATAGACAGTACAAATACACTGCTGTGCACCGGATACTTTCTTTTTTTTCCTCGTCTGTTTTCTTTTTTCTTCTGTTTTGTTCATTTTAAACAAATACAAACTAATATGTTGCCTAAAAATTTCATTACAAAAACCAATGGTTGTTAAAAGAAATGGGGTTTGGATATGGTTGTTCTTTTTACTGGATGTGGATTGTTCTGCATCTTGTAAATCAAATACGGTAAGCTTTGAGAAATTTGGAAATTTTTGGTGTGTTTTTGATTGAACGTTAGGATTTTGAGTAAAATTTATTTTGGAAGAGGATGCAGAGGCTTGTGCCGTGTAGTCGGAGGCGATGATCTTCTACAACAGTTATAAGAGAGAAAACCTAGGAAACATAGAGAAAGAAAGATCATGAAAATCTGAACAAGATAGAAAAAATGAACAATAAATCTCAGAAGAACTGAAATAGAAGCAGATCGAGTAAGAGAAGATAGAATGAGATGCGGAGAACTAAAAGAAAGAGAGACAAGAAATAGTTGTTTGGTTTGGTTCGATAAAATAATCATTATATAACATTTAACTTTGGCCATTCTTTTAGAGCACAATTTTGTCAAAATGTCAAATTGACATGTCCTCTGCCAAATTTTAAATTTCACAATTTGATTTGACATTGTGATTAGACTTGCTTTAAGGTGTTTGTGTCAAGTCCACGAGGTAGTTTGGAGAGCCTAAAATTTAAAGATTAATGGACCCCATAAATAAATACTCACATCAACCCCATTCATGAACTCACTCATACTTGCAGTTAGATATAATAATATGTTCAGGCCCCTCTCACTGGTCCAGCTCTTGTAGCTGTCAAAATATTTCTACTGTATTCTGGGTCCTGGACAAAGTGACATATGAGAGAGTCTACGAGGGTGTTTTAACTAACTAAAACTGTTTTTGTTACAAAGCCTTGTTCTTCAATCTACATCTCTGTGTGAGTAGGAAAGAAAAAACCAGTAGTCAGCAAAAGAGAAACTTACTTTTTATCTGATGAGGATGCTGATTGTTAAACCACATAGGCATATAGCAAACCGATTACCACGTAATAAAGAAAGGTTGAGTTATCCAGATGAAGGAAGGCAAAGGAGAGAGGTGATGTGTCCAACTGGTATTTTGACACAAGCTCAATGAAAGTCCACTATCTCCTCCATGGCCAACCAAGAATGGAAAGTAACCACAACAAAGAGCAAAGAAGAAAATGAGTAAAAACCCATTAACAAGGTTCCAAGAATTTCAACCCCAACTAATGAAAAGGTTTGTACTTTGTTCATTCCCCATTAAAAATCTGCTTCACCCCACTAATAAAATAATAACCAAGAACCTCTCTCTCTCTCTCTCTCTCTCTCTCTCTCTCTCTCTCTCTCTCTCTCTCCTGCCCAACCCACTTCTTCGATCTCTCTCTCTCTGGATACAAAGTCTGTTTCTTTAGCAGTACTGTGAGGTTGTGTAGTGAGTGTATTATTATTATTGGGTATTATTAAATTTTTGAATCACTGGTTTTGCTTCAAGTTTCCAGTTGTGTTTTACAACTCATGTCTGTAGAAAAGGTTGTGTCTTTCATGGAAGTCTCAAAGCAGCTCTGCAAATTTCAGAGCTTTGGTGAAGCTAGAGGATTATTAGTTCTCCTAGCTCTTTTCACCAAAACCAGTTCTGGGTTTCTCTGTAACCTTCCTTCTTCTCATTGCTTGCATCTCACTACTTGTGGGTCTTTCCTAATCTGAGTCACAAACCTTTTGTTCTTGCTTCAAGTCATCAAATAATTTAACTTATTCTTTTTTGTTACAATTATTATTATTCTATTGGTCTCTGAGACTCTGATTACTTCATCATTGAGAAGTGGGAGCATAGAGAGATTTTGAGATTTGGAGTTGTATGGGATGGTGATGCCAGCTTTTGTCCAGCTGCTTAATCTCTGCGTCATTGGCTTTGCTTTAGCTCTCCAAGGATCTACAGGTCAGTTTTTAAGCTTCTTGAATCTTAATTCAATGTTTGATAGAAGCATCAGAGCATTAGAATGTAACAGTGCATGTGAACATGGATTTGAAAACCTTTGTGTTTCAGCAACATTGCTGTGATCTGGGTCTCTGAATTTCAAGTCTCTATTGTTTGTGTGCAAAAACCATTAATGTAGCTCAGTAGGACAAGAATGCTCTAATCATATCAAATCAATTAACTTTTCGGCACTTTGATCTGAACATCTGCTCATCTTATTGAATTCTACTCTAAAGTTTTTCTTAAATAGTATTGCCATTAGAACTCATAGCTAGTGTGTCATTCAGTGTATAATGGTGGCCCGGATTGTAATGTTCTGTTTTAGGAATCCTAATCATGAAGGCTTAAGTATCGGATTTTCACAGCTTGTTTAAGCATTACTTGCTTTCAGGATTGAATCCATCACAATCACCAGAACATCTCTCTGTGAGTCCTCCAATCGAAACAGCACCCGGTCCTATTCCTGACCAGAAGTCATTCGGAAGCAATGTACCAAGCCCAGCATTACAGCCAAATGGTAAGTTGTTACCAAGTAAAGTTAGTCAGATGATTATCACTTTAGAGTAGAACAACTCATGGAGCTCCTAATTTGACAATTCAGGGTCCAAGTTGCTCTCTCCTCCTGCAATGCCTCCCCCATTGCCCCCGAAAATGGAAGGACAAGTACCATCGGTTTCACCAAG
The DNA here is from genome assembly GCA_946800695.1 of Geum urbanum. Lineage (NCBI taxonomy): Eukaryota > Viridiplantae > Streptophyta > Magnoliopsida > Rosales > Rosaceae > Geum > Geum urbanum. The sequence continues at coordinate 10,321,509 of OX326997.1, forward strand.
TACTCCGGTAGAGTTGCCGCCACAGAATACAGCTCCTTCACCATTAGATGTACAAAGTCATGCACCTTCCGTGCCGCCACAGAATATGACTCCTCCACCATTAGATGTACAAAGTCATGCACCGTCTGTGCCGCCACTGAATACAGCTCCTCCACCATCAGATGTACAAAGTCATGCATCCTCTGTGCCACCACTGAATACAGCTCCACCACCATTAGATGTACAAAGTCGTGCACCATCTGTGTTACCAACTGTTCCCCCCAACAAGGAACCAGTGAATAATGGTCCTATATCAGTGGCATTTGCTCCAGGTATATGACTTGCCATGGTAATTTCTGTGATGATTATGATGTTGAGTTGGTTTCAGTGTAGCTGAGGCTCACTTTTAATATGCAGTACCAGTTGAAACACCTCCGAGGAATGTGCCACCAGTTTCACCAGTTATTAATTCAGGTACACCAGAAACTTCACCATCAAGTTCTCATCAAGGACATGCCCCTGGAAATAAGGATCCCATACCAGAGAAAATTTCTCCAGGTAGATACAACATATGGCAGTGAATATAATGTTTCTCAGATATTAGTAGTTACACATACTTTGTATCAAATTACAGCACCTGTTTCATCACTGCCGAGGGCATCCGGACCAATTCCCTCCGTAGTCCATTCTACAGCACCGAGTGTTGCACCAACTGTATTACCCGGTAGACATTTGTTCCTTTGTATCTTTCTTCTTTTGAAACCTATTGGTAGAGGAACTAGCTAAATTGACCCTTTCTTGTGTTTTCTAACAATGCAGTACCAGTAGCATCACCAAGTAGACTGCCACAAATCCCACCGTCGAGTCATCCAGTTACACCAGGAGAATCTCCATCCACACTTCCTGGTATTACTTCAGAAACAACTTACATTACGCTATGAAAAATAAGTTATTTGCTAGTCTAATAAACTGTACTTTTAAGAGGGAATTCTCTCTATATCAATTCCTGAGAAAGCTCGTCATGTGCTTATACTTTCAAAATATTGAGGCAGCAGATCCTGTAGTCTCTCCTGTATCATCTCCTCTTTCCAGTATCATCCGGAGAAAGGATGTAAAGCCGGTTGCTGCAGCACCATATGAAGCTCCAAAGCCATCTCTTCCCTTGGGCAATTCCCCAGCTACAGGTATAGAAAAACACTAACTTCAAACGGGTTGGAACTTAGAAACTTCGTGTTGTTTAGTTTGTAATTCTATGTTCGCTGCTCTACTGTAGCTCCATCTGTCAACAGACCTGTGGTATCATCTCCTACTCCTAGCATTAATAGGAAAAAGGATAAATTGCCAAGTGTTGCACCACCAAATGAATCTCCCAAGTCATCACTGCCCACAGTTCTTACCCCTGCCATAGGTATAGAAATGTGCACATTTCATTATATCCGGTGCCACTTGAAAGTATGTTTTGGCAAGTTTACATTTCTAGTTTCTGTTATCTTCTGTAGCTCCTGCTGTCCACACACCAGTGGCGTCATCTCCTACCCCCAGCATCAATAGGAAAATAGGTCCAACACCAGTTGTTGCATCACCAAATGAAGCTCCCAAGCCGTCATTACCCATGGCCCATAACCCAGCTAAAGGTATAGAAAAAGAAAATGCATAGTTAACTATAGGTCGCTACCTGAAACTTAGTACCGGCAAGTTTAATATCCTATGTTCTGTTCTCATTTGTAGCTCCGTCTGTCCATATACCTTTGGTATCATCTCCTTCCCCCAGCATTCAGGGGAGAAAGGGTCGAACACCAATTGTTGCATCACCATATGAAGCTCCTAAGTCATCACAACCAGCAGTCTCTACCCCAGCTAAAGGTTTAGAAATCTACAAATTAGTTGCATTGTGGAAGTATGTGTTTTCAATTTTATAAATATTGGTTTTGTACTTTTCTGCAGCGCCTTCTGTCCACAAACCTGTGGGACAGTTTAAGCTTGCTCCTGCACCATCTGATTCATCCCCTGAACCTCCTTCTGATCAAGCACATCATTCTCCTGAATCATCGCCTCCAAGCTCATTCCATCGTCACACAAGGAAAAACATCACCAATCCTTCTACTCCACCATCATATTCAGTTTCCCCTTCCACTTCCAAACAGCAAGGTTTGATGTTTTACCTGAATTTCAGGACAAGTATAATTTTGTGGCTGGTTATACTCTTTCACACTATACCCTGGAATCATCATTTCCATATTATATAGGTCCACTGATTTCACCAGTGTCAGCTCATACACAGATGAGAAGACACTATGCTCCTCCACCCTTATATCCAGGTGCCAAAGCATTATTGTCCTATTCCTCATATCATTCGAATAACAGAAACTTGGTTCTTCAACTCTAACACAATACCTACCTCTCAGGGGGGTCTTCAGCTCCTTCATCTGATTTACCTGTCACTCCGCGAGCAACTCATGTTTCCCCCGCTCCTTCTCCATCTCTAAAAGATGCATCAGACAATACCCGAAGTAAGAATTGCTCATTTTTCTGGTTGTTGCTTCTAACTGTTTATCTCACGTGCTTCTGTCTCTTACTGTATACTACAAACTAACACACTAACTATATGTTTACTATTAGTAGTGCCCCCAAATCTTCCTCCATCAGGGTCTTTATCAACGGATCCAAAGGTGCCGCCTCTGCCCCAAATTCATTCATTACCACCTCCACCTCCCAATGAAGGTATATATCTAGAAAATTTTCATCACCTACTGGTTTCCACTATTTTGATCCCAAAATATTCTTCTTTAAAGTAAGTCTAATGCCTAGATTCTTATCGTCGTAGATTGTTCAGCACCTATTTGCGCAGATCCCTACACAAACACGCCTCCTGGTTCACCATGTATCTGTGTCTTGCCCATGCAAGTTGGACTCCGCCTTAGTGTTCCTCTATATACTTTTTTTCCATTGGTCTCAGAGCTAGCACAGGAATTAGCTGTGGGGGTTTTCATGGAACAAAGTCAGGTTCGTATAATTGGAGCTAATGCAGCTACTCAGAACCCAGAAAAGACAGTAGTCCTTGTTGACTTAGTTCCCCTAGGAGAAACGTTTGACAACACCACAGCATTTTTGACTACCCAAAGATTTTGGCAGAAACAAGTTGTTATAAAAGCATCCTACTTTGGGGCCTATGAAGTTCTATATGTGCGCTATCCAGGTAGATATTACTACCAGGTTCTCTCTCTGTGTATACATATCAGTCTCCATTCTCCATTACTAATGACTTTGATCTATATGTATAGGTTTACCTCCATCTCCACCTTCTTCGGATGCTGATGTAATCAATGCGGGACCATATCCTGGTAATGGCAATATTGCAAGGTCAAAACCCTTTGGGGTTGCTGTCCCGAAGAGGCATAAAAATGGGCTTAGCAGTGGCATAATTGCTATCATTGCTCTGTCAACCTTTGCAGCCATAGCTTTGTGCTCTGTTGCAGCCTGGGTTTTCCTATTTAGACTCAGAGACCATGCTTCTCAAGTATCATCAACTCCACGAACTTTGTTACCCTCTATTGGGAAACGATCAGGTACTGATATTTCCATGAATTTAAATTCTGTGTAGCTCTGCTACATCAAGTATTTTATAGATTGAGAAATGTTCAGCAAGTTACAGCTGTGGAGGATTGACAGTACACCATCCAAGTTAGCATTCATAATATATGAAAGAATCTATATTTTGGCAGGTACTGCTGCGTCTATGAGGGATAGTAGGCACAGTTCTGCGTCATTATCATTCGGATCTAGCATTGCCACATACACAGGATTTGCTAATACTTTCAGTGCAAGTGACATATCAAAAGCTACCAATAATTTTGATCCAGCAAGAATACTCGGGGAAGGTGGCTTTGGGCTTGTTTATAGTGGTGATCTTGAAGATGGGACAAAGGTTGCGGTCAAAGTTCTCAAAAGAGATGATCAGCAGGGTGGTCGGGAGTTCTTGGCTGAAGTTGAGATGCTCAGTCGCCTTCATCATCGAAACTTGGTCAAGTTGATTGGCATATGTGTAGAAGAGCACCGCTGCTTGGTGTATGAACTCATTCCTAACGGCAGTGTGGAATCTCATTTGCACGGTATTTTCTTTTGTTCTTTGTTTGGTCTTTGCTTTGAAATGTGCTAGCTGAAGCATTCTTTCTGACATAAGCTATGCTTCTGTCCAAATTAATTGGTTTCAGGAATCGACAAGGAAACTGCTCCACTCAGTTGGGGTCCTCGGATGAAAATAGCACTTGGAGCTGCTCGGGGTCTGGCATATTTACACGAGGATTCCAGCCCCCGCGTAATACACAGGGACTTTAAATCCAGCAATATCCTGCTGGAAAATGATTTCACACCAAAAGTGTCCGATTTTGGTTTGGCACGGGCTGCATTGGATGAAGAAAACAGACACATATCGACTCGTGTAATGGGAACTTTCGGGTATGCAGTCTCCTTTCTAGAGAATTACTAGCACACTCATCATCTGTTATCTTTCTTACCTATATATACTAGTTCCTTTATTTGTGTCAAATCTCTAAAAAAATATTATCATTATATTCAGGTACGTGGCTCCAGAATATGCAATGACGGGACATCTTCTTGTCAAGAGTGATGTATACAGCTATGGGGTTGTCCTTTTAGAACTCCTAAGCGGAAGAAAACCAGTAGACATGTCACAGCCGCCTGGTGAAGAAAACCTGGTCGCATGGGCACGTCCACTGCTCACGAGTAGAGAAGGACTGGAAACACTCATGGATCAAAATCTTGGATGTGATGTCCCATTCGACAGTATCGCCAAAGTAGCCGCTATTGCCTCAATGTGTGTACAACCAGAGGTGTCTCACCGTCCCTTCATGGGGGAGGTTGTTCAGGCCTTGAAGCTGGTGTGCAGTGAGTTTGACGAGGCGAAAGAGATAGGTTCGCGGTGTTCTAGCCGAGAGGATCTGTCCATTGATATGGCTGCTGGAGCAAGTACTGCCTCGGAGCAGCCATATCATTTCGAGCGCCAATATTCTGCTCCTACTTATGATTTGGACCTCGAGATAGAGAGGGAAGCATCATTGTTGAAGATGTTCAGTTCGTCAGCGAGAAATGGGAGGGAAGATTCTGAATCATTTCGAAGGCATTCGAGTTCAGGCCCTTTGGAAACAGGAAGGAGTAATCAGTTTTGGCAGAGATTGAAATCATCTGGCGGTAGTGTGAGTGAACATGGGTTTATGTACAAGTTATGGTAATGATCCCTCCCCATTTTAGGGCAAGGATTCACAGATTTCTCCTTAGGGGAGGGAAAACACTCTTTTGTAAATAGCACCTTACTCTCGAGTTTGTAAATGTTCGTTGTTCAAAGCCTAGGTGATTGATCGATGTTTTATTCTACTCGTTGTCTAAGTCCACTATTGGTCCAAATCACAAAATGTTAATTCTTTTTGATGAATCCTTGAATGGAACGAGAAAATTTATCGAAACAGATTATTTTAGAAAACACGACATGATATCAAGCTTAATTACATGCCTTTAAGTGTATGAATAACACATACCATGGATTGAACTTCAAACTTCAAAGTATCTAGTAATGGCAGATCTTCAAAGCTTAGAGCACCTGCACCGGGGGAGGATTTCAGCACGAGCAGCTCCGGGGTCCGCCAAAGTCGTCGGCGACCGCTCGGCACGAGTAGCTGCTTGAGCAAGAATTGCTCGAGCGAGAGCACGAGCAGCTCCGGGGGTCACGGAGTGGGTGAGAGGGGGAAGGTGGGCCCGACCGGCGAGCAGCATGAGCAAGGCAGTGCAGCGGTAGCTGCTATCGTCGACGGCCGCTCGTTGACGAGCTCGGGAGCTGCTGCTCGAGCTCGCTGCGCTGCAGGTGCTCTTAAATATCATCTGTTTTGCTCCACAGTTCATTTGGTCCCTCAATTATTAAGATGGTAAATATGCATCATGCAAATTTGTGTGTTACTACATGATTCATGTACATTCGCAGAAACAAAAACTACAAAGATTTTCACTTTATTTTGGTTTAGATTTTTGGTGCAAATTGTCATTCTCCTCCAAAACGACATGTCGCAAATAAGAACTCTAAACGACCCGAGTCAATCAAATACACACCGAGTTGCTCCTTTCTTCACTTCCCCAAAAGACCAAAACCCAGACAGAGAGCGTCAACGACTTTCATATTCTCTCTCTCTCTCTCTCTCCTCTTCTTGTTCAATGGTAAGCTCTCATCACTCTCCAGAATCTCTTCTTCGTTTTCGCTCTTCTAATTCTAATGTTGTATTCGATTGCTTTTGTTTATTTATTTTCAAGGCTCCGAAGCCCATCGCCAGTCCCGTGTCGGACGCGTGGTACCCAACCCTAGCCGTCATCATGCTCTCCCTCGGCCTCCTCTTCACCGCTTCCTTCTTCATGTGAGTCCGATCCGATCCGATCCGCCATTTCTAGATCTAGATCTCTCTCTCTCTCATTTATGTTTAATTTCGGGATGAATTTCTCATTTACTGTAAGTTTTGATCGGGAAGATCGACAAATTTTGAATAAGCAAAAATAACCAATTGCGCTAGTGGAGATTGCTCCATCGAGGAAGATAATTTGTTTCTTTTAATCAGTAGGTGTTAGATTAATATACTCCTGGGAGCTTAATACCAAGGCAGAAAGGTTATGAGCATGTTTATTGAGACCCTTGTGGATTGTTTGCAATGTTTGGTCAAATGTATTATGTTTTGCAACCTTTATGAAGAAGGTTCAAAGTTTAAAACATCAGAAATGCCAGACTAGAATAACAAGTTTAGAATAGTAGATTACTGTGTTATATTTAGAGTAAGGGCATCACTAGTAGATGTGGATTACATGTTACCTCAATTCTTGGTTCATGAAATAGCTCCGCAGTGCTCATGCTTTTAGGTTTAAAAATTGTTTCTTTTGAAGTATCGGGAAATGAGAGTAATGGTGTGTGAATCATCCGCATTTAAGAGTTTTTGACTGATTGAGGTGTTGTGTTCAAGCAGTTCTCTGCATCAGCTTTCCTCCCACTTTTTGTTTGAATTCTTATTTTCTGTATTTTTATTCAATCATATAACTTGCGAGTATCGCAGTAGTTAATGTTGTAAATGTCTTTTGCAGCTATGAAGCGACTTCTTCCAGGAAAAGCCGCAGTCTTGCTAAGGAGCTTACAACAGGAGCTGTGGCCTCTGTCTTCTTGGTGTGTGTTTTTAGTTCAAATCCTCTACTATGTACCAAAACTATACTAGAAGGCTCATTTTATTGATCATTCTAACATTCCAACTCTTATTGGTGTTCTGTGCAGGGTTTTGGATCCTTGTTCTTGCTGCTCGCTTCTGGCGTGTATGTCTAAGAATATGAGTTGAAAGGAGGATCTTGTTAAGAAAGACTAGATTTACATTATGGATAATATTATTCACATGGTATCTTAAAATGAGACAAATTTCAATATACAGGCCTACTGCCTACTGTGTTTGAATTGCTTGTTTAATCTACTGTCAACTGGAGTTCAGCGTTAAAATCCAGGTTGTTACATTATCTGCACTGCAACACGATTGAATGACGAACGTACAGCCAGTTTCATCATATCGTAGGGCTTTAAACTCGAAAACCAGGCTGTGAATTTTTGCTATTGAAAATCTGTGACAGTGTGGTGATGCCAAATCCATGGAAGAAAATTCTAGTTCAAATTTTTTCAACGCCCCAAAATGTGCCAAAACGTTACCAATTGCTTCACACATGTCAGCTCTTCAACTCCAACATTTGGATTCCCTCAAAAGAAGCTATAAAAATGGTGACGCGTGCGTCTCAATTATATTAAAAAGCGCGTGAGTGAACTGAGCCATCAGAGTCTCCTGGACTCGGACACAGAGAGAGAGAGAGAGAGAGAGAGAGAGAGAGTTAAAAACCAAACAAAGGGAGAAGAGAAAGAAACAATCACCCCAGTAGCTAGCTAGGCTAGGGTTCATTTTGCTCCGACTGAAACCATGGAGACTCCGTCGCAGCAGCCCCAGCAGACTCCGGCGGCGAAGAAGAAGGAGACTCGCGGCCGAAAGCCCAAGCCCAAAGAGGACTCGCAGTCCGCTTCGAAACTGAAAAAGGCCCAACAACAACAACAGCAGCAGCAGCAGCAGCAGAGCAGCGTCGACGAGAAGTACACTCAGTGGAAATCACTCGTCCCTATTCTTTACGATTGGCTCGCTAATCACAATCTCGTCTGGCCTTCTCTCTCTTGCCGGTAATCCCTTCTCTTTAAAACCCTAAACCAAAAAACAGAAATCAAATTTTAGGGTTTCCGATTCTGAGATTTTTACTTAATTCTCTCTCAAAAGGTGGGGCCCCCAGCTCGAGCAAGCTACTTACAAGAATCGCCAGCGCCTTTACCTCTCCGAACAGGTCATTTATTTATTATTTTATAAGTATTCGAAATTGAGTGTGCTTAATTTTGACTGTGTATGGTACATTGCTCGTGCGGAAATGTATAGGGCTGTTGTTAATGGATTAGTATTGGAGATCTGTAATAGAAAGTGTTTGTCTTGAATCAAAGAGATTAAAGAAACTGAGTGGCTCTGTTTTGTTTTGTTGGCAGACTGATGGCAGTGTTCCAAACACGCTGGTTATTGCAAATTGTGAGGTTGTCAAGCGTAGGGTTGCTGCTGCAGAGCACATATCTCAGGTTTGCGTCATCCCTTTTCTTTCTTTTTCAGTTTTGCATGTGGAGTTGTTTTTCTGGTAATGTTGTTAATGGTTTGGCTTTACCTATCAGTTTAATGAGGAAGCTCGCTCACCTTTTGTGAAGAAGTACAAGACCATCATACATCCTGGGGAGGTATAATTTGCAGTGTCCTTGACATGTGTTTGTGGATTTTTTTGGCTCTTAGATTGTAATGGGAGATTTCCACTTTCATATAGTAATGCCATCATTTGAATTGACAGGTAAACAGAATTAGAGAACTTCCTCAGAACACTAAGATAGTGGCAACACATACTGACAGTCCTGATGTATGTATCTTCCATCCTTTGATTTGAATCGAAAGAGTATATATTTGTTCTCAAGATTTTGTTAGTGTATGCAATTCAACTCATTTTGGTCTTTTCTAATTTTCAGGTGCTTATATGGGATGTTGAAGCTCAACCAAACCGTCATGCTGTGTTTGGGGCTACAAACTCAAAGCCAGATTTGGTATACATTCCTCCGATAACTCTTGTCCAGTGTAATCGTATTAGCTAATTTTCAATTTGGATTGATTAGCGTCTGGTAGCTTCTCTTTTCAAGTCCTGACTGTAGTATTCTATCAGATCCTGACTGGACATCAAGATAATGCAGAATTTGCTCTTGCATTGTGTCCAACTGAACCCTATGTGCTCTCTGGAGGTGGGGAACCTTTGTCTACTGCTGTGTTCTTTAGACTTATGGGTCATGAAGATCCTTATGCCTTAAATGTAAACCTTTTTTCTTATAGGCAAGGACAAAACCGTTGTTTTGTGGAGTATCCAGGATCACATAGCAGCATCCACCACAGATCCAGCTGCAACCAAGTCTCCTGGATCTGGTGGATCAATTATTAAGCCTGGAGATGGTAATGAAAAGACAGCTGATGGCCCTTCTGTTGCACCAAGGGGTGTCTACCAGGGGCATGATGATACGGTGGAAGATGTGGCATTTTGCCCAACTAGGTAATTTGTTGACTGTAGATGAATTATTTTGAGTTAAATCTTCGACTAGGTAACTTGTTACCCAACAAAATGAATTTTTTGTTTCCTTATCTACCACATTTCTTTCGTGTTTCAGTTATTGCACACCATATCTGCTGCAGTTTCCATACTTATTATATGCCCTACATTTTTTTTCCACTAACGATTCTACATCTCTACTATAGTTCGCAGGAATTCTGTAGTGTTGGTGATGATGCCTGCCTTATACTGTGGGATGCACGTGTGGGTTCTAGCCCTGCTGTGAAGGTAATGCATCTCATGCTTTTTTTTTTCTTGTGTGTTTTTTTCCTATGGTGTGGGTAAAGTCTTGTCAACCAACCCAAATGACATAACTGCTGTGAATTGACTGCTGTCAGCCTGGTATATCTTTGACACGCCCATCTGATTCTTTGAAGATTTACTTTCTAATATTTCGTCACGTACAACGATTATGTCCAAGAGTATTTTTACTGAATGAAGGATAGTCTTTGCATTTAGAATACCTGCTTTCACATGTGGTAGTTTATTTCTGCCTCTTGATTCTGTGAGGGCATCACAAGATTAGAAGTTGAAGCATAAAAGTCCAGCCTGGATCAAGCCACGACATTCTTGGGATGCATTATTATCTCCTGGTTATGTGAATTTAAGTGGTAGTCCTCATTCTGCATGTTTAGAAGTTTTCTTCTAGCCTGATTGGAATGATTTGAGTAGAAGTTTATACACTGAGCAAGATTTAATTTTTATTTTACGTGGTTGTCTTATGCTGGAATATATTTGGGGATAGCTTCTGGTATTGTTGTATTCAGAGATAACTAGAGTTGGGCGGCTATTCTTTTCATTGCATCATTTCATTTGTATTCTTTGATCTTGCTGCATTTAACTCTGCCAAAAGGACCTTTTGCTCTTTATTACCGTACACGTTTGTGCTTCTTGTTTCTGACTTACAGGTTGAAAAAGCACATGATGCTGATCTTCACTGTGTTGATTGGAATCCCCATGATGATAACCTTATTTTAACAGGGTATGATTTAGTGTCTAGATTTCCGTCATTGCCAACTCTTGGATATTGATTGTGCCTTGTTGTTTTTATAAACTTATTTCTATGTTGGCATAAATTCTTAACAGGTCAGCTGATAATTCTGTTCGCATGTTTGATCGTCGGAAACTTACTTCTGATGATGGAGTTGGGGCACCTATACATAAATTTGAGGGTCATAAAGCGGCTGTTCTTTGTGTCCAGGTAAAGTGCTTCATGGTTTTTATTTGTTAGTATTAAAATTTTCAATGTTCTGAAAAAAGTACATTTGTTATAAGAACTGTGCATGCGTTTTGTTGACTTTGCTCATACTAAAACACATTTCCATTTCAGTGGTCTCCAGACAAATCATCCATCTTTGGAAGTTCCGCAGAGGATGGTCTTTTAAACATCTGGGATTATGACAAGGTATGGAGTTTTCCTTTGTCAAAGATAAAAGTTAGGATTTAGAAAATAATAATTAAAATACCGATGGTGGATTCATGTCACTGTTTTTATTCATCAGTCTTCATATGAACATAATATATTGCAGGTCGGTAAAAAGGAGCGAACTTCAAAGAACCAAAGTCCTCCTGGTTTGTTTTTCCAGCATGCAGGGCACAGGTATACTGATTCCGCTTCCAATTTATTAATCTGAACACGACAAATATTTTCCAACTTCTGATGTGTAGACTATTAAATAGTTGTTCTTAACGATCAAGCTTGTATGTTCTTAGTCTTGCCTAATTCAAATTTGCTTTACGTTACATTTGTATGCAGGGACAAAGTTGTTGATTTTCATTGGAATGCATCTGATCCATGGACTGTTGTCAGCGTGTCTGATGACTGTGATACTACCGGTGGAGGCGGAACACTGCAGGTATCTAAATCGTCGATTGTCACTAAAGTTGTTCCAGCCTGTATTTTCTTATATGCAAGATGCTTTTCAGAGCCTTGAGTGATGGAGAAGAGAAGTTGGGAATGAGTTCCTCATGAGTTGTGATCGATTACTGATTTATAAAACTGGCAATGTCTTGCAGATATGGCGCATGAGTGATTTGATCTACAGGCCTGAAGAGGAGGTTTTGGCAGAGCTTGAGACATTCAAGTCCCATGTTATCTCTTGTGGAAAGCCTTGATTTGTCGACTCTGTTAGATTCCTTGGGAATATTTCCTTTGGTAGCTGTTACTTGTGAACATCCAACTGTTATCTTAGAGTTGGTGTCGCATGATCTCCTAGGTGTGTTGTTAGATACTTGCCTATCGGATGTGTAATGTGGAAGAATCAGAACAAGATTGACTCATACATCCAAGTTCCAAGTACCATCCAACTGTTATGTTAGAGGTAGTCGCGTAAACTTCTAGGTGTAATCTATTTGATTATTTGGATTATTTGGATGTGTAATGTGTAGGAATCAGAACGAGATTGACTTCATGCTTCCATGTTCCAAGTACTTTTCAATTTTCATGTGTATAATCTCAGAGACCTAACAATTCGAAAAGAAAAAAAAACTACTAGGTTGGAAATGGTCTTGAAAATGTTAGAACTGGATCAGAAATTTAGGTACTACAAGCACTTTCTATCTATATCAGCAATTCTCGGACTTCTCTCGTGCATAAACGGCATAACAAATTCGCTTCTTATAGGAAGTACTCGCAGAGAGCGACAATGATATATCTCCTGGGATTACTGTTATGTTCTCTTGGGACTTTTGGCATTGTTTTGCACGTTGACGATTGACCCAAGAAGCTTTAGTCAGCTTCTCAGTATCATTAACAGCGATCGATGTTGGTGATGATGATGCTTATACTAACTCTACTCCAGACAAATAGCAATGAAGAATCTTCTAATAATTCTCAGCTTGAAGAAAAATGCAGAGCCTCTTCATCTTGGGCCTTGTTCTTTCACTTGTACCTTGGTCTCACTCTCATTCACTCTATGGCGCTGCACCTCCCGATTATAAGAACAAGGTAAACACTTTCTGCTTTGAATTCTTCTTCTTCGAACTGGGTCTCAGTTGTGATTTCGAAAGTTTAAATCTTTGGTGCTTTTTTGAGAATCAGATGAAATGTTCATACTGCAATGTAGAAAAGTACTTGCCTTTTTGACTTAAACACCATTTCCCATTTTGGGTAGTGACAGATTTGGTTATAAACTTATAATCTAAAGCTGTATGTTGTTATTGTAGGGAGACTTACTTGAAGTGAAGGTTTTTTTTTTTTGAACAATGAAACACTTCATTAAACGCCACTAATGTCAGTGAAGACAGAAAACTATCCGCCTTCAAGAACATTACAACAAGATAAGTAAAATAGGAAAATTGCATCTCAAACCTATACTTGAACTATACTTGAAGTGAAGGTTAATAAGTTTTCATCCGTCAAGACACAGCTTTAAGCATTTGGCAAATTCTTCGAGGTGACCTCATCAAGAGTTCAGTGTACAATGTGAGTTTTTGCAGTTGGGAACTTGATGCTGATTTTGAAGTTTGTTATGTGTCAAGTGTTAACTGTTCATTTAACTGTTGGGTTTCGCGAACCAGTTTAAGTTTACTGAGGCAGAATACTTGCCATACTCGCTATACAGGTTCAGTATTTAGTTGTCAACTTGTGGCCCTTTTCAACTTCAGTCTAAAATCTTCACTGTATGTCATCAATGTTTTTGTACATCAGTACATTCTCTCTTTTGACTTTCTTTTATTCGCTGTGGCTATATGAACAGCATTGTACATGAGTACAAGGAGTGGGATGGTGAGAAAACAAAGTTACTCACATGCACCCCGGGCACCAATATATTTGCTGAAGGTAACTATAGCCCACAAAGGGTTGATACTGACAAAGAAGTGGTCTTCGCATATGATGTAACATTTGAGGTAGCCTCATTTCTCAGCCTGTCTTTTTGTTTCCCCCCTACTTCAGTTCAGTTTGTAATCCGCATATTTCCATCTGTACAATCGAGTGATATTAAATGGGCATCGCGTCGGGAAGCATACCTTTACAGAGTTAATGATGATCGAGTTCATTGGTTTTCTACAATCAACTCATTGATAACTGTCCTCTTCCTTCCTGGAGTGGTAGCTATGGCTGTGATGAGAACTCTTTACAAGGATATTACCATGTACAATCAGTTGGAGACAGAAGAGGAAGCTCGGCAAGAAACAGGATGGAAGCTGATCCATGGAGAGGTCTTCAGGCCACCCATCAATGCTACTTTATTGTGTGTTTGTGTTGGGAACGGTGTTCAAGTCTTTGGAATGGTGCTCATCACAATGGTATTTGCATTGCTTGGTACATTTTGTCTTTCAAATCGAGGTGGGTTGAACATTCCTATGGTTCCTTTGTGGATGTTCATGGGCATATTTGGGGGATACTCCTCAGCACGATTGTACAAAATGTTCAAAGGCACAGAGCGGAAGAAGATTGCATTGATGACAGCCTTCATGTTCCCTGCTATATGTTTTGGAGTGATCGTCATGTTAAATGCCTTGATTTGGCGGGAAAGATCTTGAGGCACAGTTCCTTTTGGGGTATTATTTTCCTTGATGTTTTTGTGGTTTGGTGTTTCAGTGGCATTGGTTTTCTTAGGTAGTTACTTTGGGTTCAAAAGGCCAGCAATTGAGGATCCTGTCAAAACTAACGAAATCCCCAGACAGATTCCTAAGGTTCCTTTGCATTTTTTGTCTTGACAGGAACAATCGGCTTCTACGCTTGCTTCTGGTTTGTTAGGAAGATCTATGCTTCTGTGAAGTTTGATTAATTCAGGGCCATCACGTATGGATGCAGTTCAGTAACACTGCTGCAACAAGTTGTAGACTTGTTGGGATCTCAGACTGTCAATGCTGAAGGGGAAGCTTGTTAATGATCAACGAGAACCATATGAGATAAAAAGCCATGTTTTAATTTTATGTCTGATAATTTGCCTACTGCCATATTGGGTGGGATTCAAAATGAGATAAAAAAATAAAAAAGAATGGACTCGGATCAAATTCTATAATTATTTGTTATGCGTGTTTTTCAGCGAAATTGATGTGGATGCTGATTATGAGTAGTGTTCTGGCCTTGAGTTAACTTGATAGTTTCGAAACTTGAGAATCTTGATATGAACGAAACTTGAACACCACCGAAAATGATTTTTTTTATATTTAATTCACCCAAAAATCAGTTTTATTGAGAATTGAACGGTAAACTCTCAGCCGATTAGAGTTTGAAATTTCTAATGTGAATGGAGTGACAGAGTGAATGGCGTTGTTATTCCAAATAAACAAACAACAAAATTTTAGCTATATTGCGTGGATATGGACACGGATACGTGGGGACACGACAAAATTTTAAAAACTAGGACACGGACACGGTTGGGACACGGCAAATTAATTAAATCTAAATATTTAATAAATATAAAAAAATTGAGTAAAATAATCAAAATTATCCATAAATATAAAGAATTTAAAAATCCATGTCATAAAAAAAAATCTAAAAATTCAAACAAGACACAAAAATCATATAACTTCACGGTGTGATGATAAGTTGCACCCTCGTTGCCATCATTCTAAGGTTCCAAAAAATATGTCATCTAATGTTGGTTCGTCTAGAGAAAGATTTTCAAGCTTAAGAACATCTCTTAATCTTATAATGAATAGGATTCTCAATTATTTACGTTTAAATATATATATATATATTATTTAATACAGTAAAGTGTTTTCGAGCGTCCTCAAGCGTTCAAAAAAGAGTATTTTTAGACACACCATGTGGCACTTTAAACACGGCGTCCTCAAGAGCCCTCAAATGTCAGAGTGTCCATATTTTCTAAATATCAGACACGTGACACAACACTAAAATAGAATGTCGTTGCTAGAGAGAATTTTAGTAAACAAAAAGTCACAGAACCTAAATAAATTGAGCAAACCCGCCAAATAGAATTTGAAATTGAAAAAGAAGCTTCCTTAACGACATGTCGTTTGTTTGAGATTGAAATGAAAGAATCGATTCTGGCATACTAGTTGGCTAGTTGCTTAAAAACAAAACGATTTGTTTATGGTTCTTCATCGTTTTTTCTCTTGAGCAATCTTCGCTTCTGCGACTGACCCAGTGACCCACGAAGCTTCGCAGACTCAAAGTCAACACCAATCCAGATACCCAGATTCTCAGAATCGTTGATGCATTTACAAATTTCAGACGACAAACTGGTTGTCGAGTCCAACTTACCCAGTTCTCAGCTTGAAGAAACATGCAGAGCCTTTTTGTCTTGGCCCTTCTTCTTTCATTTCTTCATGGGTCTCTCTCATTCAATCTCCCAGGAGATTTACCTCCCACTTTTAAGAGAAAGGTATCACATTTTGAAACTAAAGCTTACTTTTTTAATTCCATGAAATGATCATCATATTATTCATTTGGTGATGAATTGTAGAAAAAGCAATGAGCTTTTGAAGTTTAACCTCATTTACTGTAATGGGTTGTTACTGAAATGTGAGTGTGATACATACAATTTGATTGTAAATGTAGGGAGACTTGCTGACCATCTGACCGCCCGTTTGTTGTTGTATTCTTCTAACAGTAGGAGCCGAACACTCGATCATCCGAACAGCCCGAACGTTCGGACGCGAGGAGATTACTCGTACTTGCTTATGCTAAATTGCGTCACGCGTAATCCGGTAGAAACAGTTGGGGCCGTCTGTGGGAAACTTACAAATTGCAAACATCGTATAAACACCACCAACCAAAAGCCCACATGCATACCCAGGAGACGAACATCACCGACACACCCGTCGAGGAAACACCCCCAAGCGCACGGGCGCGGCAAGTAATAGAGCTAGGGACGAGCAGCAGCCCCAGACTGAGCGGCGAAGAACGCGTCGATTGCCTGCTCCAGGAGCTGCGAGAGGCGGCGTTCGAAAAGGACCACGAGCACCAGGTCCAGCAGAGGCTGGAAGAACGATTGGATGCGCTCGTCAGCCAGCAGCAGATACAACACGGGAGGGGTCCCGCCCGAGAAGCCACCAACGCCTAAGAGCAACACCCATTCGGCAGGACCGACCCCCGAGCGGTCTGAACGCCCACACCAGCGGAGGAATCCGCACCCCCGACAGACAACACCCAGATCCTTCGGAGGATGGAAGAGTTAGTGGAGGAAGTCTCGCGCCTACGGAAAGACAAGCTTGCTGGGCAAGGTGGGATGTTCACCCCCTGGGTCAGCCCGTTCTCGGCGCACATACTGGAAAGGGGCAGGGACCTGAACGCGAAGACAACGAAGGTCACTCGGTTCGATGGAAGCGGAGACCCCCGCACGCACATCGACGAATTTTGATTCGCCACGGATGGAACCAGGTATTCAGACTCAACTTTGTGCTTCCTATTCCAGGAGACGCTGTCCGAAGAAGCGAGGAGCTGGTTCTACGAGATTCCGCCAGGCTCCATCCACTCGTTCCTCGGGCTGGCGGAGAGCTTCCAAAGACGCTACAGGCTCCAGGGAAAGTACAACACCACAGGAATCCTCCTGAAGGTCCGCCAGGGGACGAACGAGAGCCTATCCAGCTACATCAACCGATGGAGGGCGCTGGCGAGCACATGCAGAAGTCTCGACAAACAGGTGGCTAAGGTCGCCCTAATGGACAACATGCTTGTGACACCATTCGTAGAGAAGCTAGTACGGAAGGAGCATCTCGACTACGACGAGATCATGGATCTGATCGTACAGAAGACGCTAGTGGAGACGCGAGTATACGGGACCGCCTCCAAATCCAACACTGACCAACCAGAGAGCGCGAACACCCAACCACAACAGAACACCGACGATAGGGAAGAACCAAGCGGAGGCTACAAGAGAAACTGAGACACGCACGGGCAGAACAACTAGAGGCCGACCTACCGCAGCCACCAGGGCCCCCGAAACGACCGAGCAAGGGCACCAGCACCACGGGGAACCCATTCCCAAGATGCCCCCTGTACCGACCAGCCGAACAGGAAGTCTACGCGATCAATCGACAGTCGAACGAGCAGCTACTCCGCCAGCACCGACACCAGATCCAACCACCAAATAACGTTTCGAAGAAAAGGGCCCCAATCGGTCAGACCCCAGACAGATGGTGCGAATACCACCACACCATCACTCACCACACCAACGACTGCGTGATGCTGAAAAAGGTACTCAGGGACATGCAAGGAGATGGACGTATCGCCCTCCCAAGAACTGAGGAACGCCCACGGGAGGCGAACATCGAGACCAGGGGGACTATCAGCACGATATCCGGAGGAAAGCGCAAGGAAGGGACTTCGTCGCCCGACCGTCAGGGCAGGGAGGTGCTGACAATCAGAACAGGAAGAATGAGCAAGGCATGGAGAAGAGAGCCGCCAACCATCAGCTTCACGGCGGAAGACGAGGAAAAGAGCCCGAAAAATAGCACCCTACCATTTGTGATCGACGCGATCATAGATCGATTCCTCGTGAAGAAAGTACTGATAGAGAACGGGGCGTCCGTGAACGTAATCTACCTGGACGCGTACACGGCGCTGGGCAGACCCACACACAAAATGACGCAGGACCACGAGTGCGTCGCAAGCTTCACCGGCGAAACATCGTATCCAATCGGGAGCGATGATCTACACATTTTATGCTTGATTATTAATGTCCTTCTCTCTATATTTAAATTTTTTTTATGCTTAGTAAATATGTTTCTAACTTACTTTATGTTTTTAGGTAGAAATAAAGGAGGAAATAATAAATGAGGCGTTTCAGAGCTAAAAGTTGGCTAAGGAGAAAAGTTCCTAATTCCAGAGAAGAAATGGTCCGAGAAATGGTCCGAGAAATGGTTACTAAAATGTTTTCCCACATGGTGTCAAGAATTCAAGACCAAAAGCATGTCCAAAGAAGCCTAAAGAAAGAAGATGGATTAAAATGAATTATCAGAAATCTACCTTTGTACATTGGCCCACTTCGAAAGATCACTGTGAACATATCCGGATGAATCTAGACGCGATTAGTATATGGTTGGAAAGATCTAGAAGTCTAGTTTCCAACGCAACTAGAATCAAATGATTTGGAGTCCTAGAACGAGAGAAATTTCTATTTTAGTGGAGAAGGGTCAGGTTACCCGGGTGGAGTAGTTAGAGTTCTAAAAGGAGTCGAACTAGGCTTTTCTTGGCCTATATAAAAGAGGGCTCGACTAGGGTTTCATTATCACACATCATAGACAGCAAAGCTCTGGGCAAAACACCTCCCAAGTTGTCCTAAGCCTAATTTCCTCTAAGGCCGAAGCTCCCTCCTCACGGATCAAGAATAATCGGCGCTCTTCGTCTTGTTCTTGAGAATCCATCCACTCGAGGCGTTGTTAGTGCTCTTCACAGACTCCAAAAGTGTAACCATAAACCTTCTATCTCATCTTTTGTCTTATAAAGAATTCGGTTTACGACTTGTGATTTGTTTAATAAAGGCTATACGTTTTTACTTACTTATGTTACCTTCCATGTGTTCTTAGTTTTTGGACTTTGCTTGTATGCATGTTTGTATGCTTAAAGTTCTTAATGTGTTGGGTGATACGCTCTTCGTTCCTCTCTAGCATGTTTTGTATGAATCTTAGATAAATTAAGGTGTAGGCGCTCTTCGTCGCACTCTTAAAAGCATGTATATAAATTGCAGGTTGAAAGGTAAGAATTTCGTTGATACTGGGTAAGTGAAGCATGAAAACGGTGGAGGTAGACATGATGTGATGATCACATGTGCATAGTAGAATTAGGTTTAACTTTCGTAGGTTATTAGTTAAACAAACCAAATCTCGCACCCCCATAAACAAACCTAGCATAGTTATGCATGCACCCTCAATCCCCGGTTAAGAACGATCCCTATTTACCAATGCTATATCTACTAAAAAGGGTTTTAATTGACTCATTGTTGTTGAGTGTTAAGTGTTAATTTAGTATTTAGTAATGGTTAGTATCAAGCGACAACATTCAGGTCAGAATCGGCCCCATACAACGCCATACTCGGGAGATTGGGGATCAGCCAGCTAAAATTGATCATCGCAGGACACATGCTGCTGGGCCAATTCCCGACAGAGCACGGAGTCGGGCACGTCCGGGGCTACGACTACGAGGAGGCAGCAAAGCCCGAGAATAGGCAAGAGGTCCTGGCCTTGGAAGAATTAACGCCGGAAGCAGAGACACCGGATGACCCGCGCGACAGGCTGATGGCGGTATTCCCCGTCCCCGAACGCGAAGAGGTGATGACGATTCAGCTATCCCCCGACCATCCGGAGAGAATGATCTAGATCGGTGCACAGCTGGCACCCGCGATAGCCGAGGGACTAATCGCACTACTAAAAGAGAAGCAAGAAGTGTTTGCATGGTCATACAAGGAAGGATATGCCCGGAATCAGCACGAACATCATATCCCATAAACTGAGCGTCAACACCAGCGCGAGGGCGCTGAAACAGAAGTGAAGGGCGTACAAGGCCGAGCACTACACAGTAATGCACGAGGAGGTGGACCGACTGCTGGGCATCGGGTTCATCCGAAAGGTGGATTATCCGAAGTGGATCTCCAACGCCGTGATGGTGCAGAAGAATAACAAGAAATGGAGGATGTGCATCGATTACAGTGACCTCAATAAGGCATGCCCCAAGGACAGCTTCCCTCTACCGAGAATCGACCAGTTGGTAGACGCAACACCCAGGCACGAGCTCCTATCAATGATGGACGCATACTCGGGATATAACCAGATCTTCATGGACCCCGAAGACCAGGAGGCGACGTGCTTTGTCACCGACAAGGTCCTCTACTGCTATGTCGTTATGCCATTCGGACTGAAAAACGAGGGCTCCACGTACCAGAGGCTCATGAACGCAATGTTTCACGGCTTGATAGGCAACATCGTGGACATCTACGTGGATGACATAATTGTGAAAAGCGTTCGGGCGGCCGATCACATCCAAAACCTGGGGACTATGCTTGACGTCCTCATCAGGAACGACATGAGGCTAAACTCGGCCAAGTGCACATTCGGATTTACAAACAGCAAATTCATGGGGTATATCGTGAGCCAGAGAGGAATCGAGACGTCACCTGCTAAGGTGAGGGCGATCATCGACATGAAACCACCCGTCAAGAAAGTTGACCTACAGAACCTCAAGGGCAAACTCGCATCGCTAAACAGGTTCATATCTCGCTACTCGGACAAATGCGCCCCATTCTTCAAAGCCCTCTGAACGACAAACAAGCGAGAGGTCGTGTGGACGCCCGAATGCGAAGCATCCTTTCTTCAGATCAAGGAATACCAGGCCTCGATCCCACTCCTGTCCAAACCTGTCCGAGGGGAGGTACTATACATCTACCTGGCCGCCTCCCTCACGGTCGTCAGCTCAGCCCTCGTCCGCAGAGAAAAATGCACAGAACTGCTC
This sequence comes from Geum urbanum, assembly GCA_946800695.1. Lineage (NCBI taxonomy): Eukaryota > Viridiplantae > Streptophyta > Magnoliopsida > Rosales > Rosaceae > Geum > Geum urbanum. The sequence goes on from OX326997.1 coordinate 10,342,591, forward strand.
GTTTTCTTTTCAGGAAAGGGCATGACGGGCGCTGAAACCCGATACCCCACGATCGAGAAGATGGCGCTCGCACTCATCACCGCCGCCCGACGACTGAGGCCATACTTCCAAGCACACATCATCCACATCCTCACAAACGCGCCCCTGCGCTAGATCCTGCAATCGCCCGACCACAGTGGCCGCCTGACGAAGTGGGCGGTCGAGCTCGGCGAATTCGACCTCCAGTACAAACCCCAAACGGCAATAAAAGGGCAAGCAGTGGCAGACTTTATCACCGAATACACGAAGGCAGAAATCAATCGACGCACCTGGCGGTCCGACGATAGAAGCATCCGACAAACCAGAAATCAAGAGAGGACCACTGTCGGAGTGGAACCTCTACGTCGACGGATCATGCACAAAGAAGACGAGCGGCGCCGGGATAATCCTAACCGGGCCAGGAGGGGTAAACGCGGAGTACGCCCTCAAATTCAAATTCAAGACAACCAACAACGAAGCCGAGTACGAGGCGCTCATCGCAGGCCTACAATTGGCCAAAAACTCGGAGGCGCCCAACCTGAACATATTTAGCGACTCACAGTTGGTGGTAAGCCAGATCGAGGGCGAGTTCCAAGCAAAAGGGGAGTCCATGATCGCCTACCTTAAGCACGCGAAAGCACTGATCGGCAAGTTCAACTACGTCAATATCAACCACATACATCGAGGACTCAACGCCAAGGCCGACAGGCTGGCCCGATTGGCCACGGCCCCCGTCCATTCGGGGCCAGGGCAGCGGATCGTCGAAGTACTGCGACGACCAAGCATTTCGGGAACAGAACAAATCCTGGCGATCGAACCAACCGAACGGAGTTACATGAACGTACTCATCGCGTACAAGGCTAGGGGGAGTTACCAGAAGATAAGCGAGAGGCCAGGACCATCGTCGCACGGGCGACAAACTTCAGCATACGGGATGGCATGCTTTATCGGCGAGGAAAGACTTGGGCGAGCCTCAAGTGCGTCACTCCAACAAAGGGCAACACAATCCTACAAGAAATCCACTCGGGAACGTGCAGCCACCATGCGGGAGCAAGATCGATCGCGCACAAGGCCCTTCGGTGCGGATTCTGGTGGCCCACCATCCACGCGTACCCCACGACGCTTACGAGCAAGTGCCACCAGTGCCAGCTGCACGCACATCACTACCACGCGCCCGCCGTCCCACTCTCAATCCTCCTGTCGCCAGTTCCGTTCGCACAGTGGGGACTGGACTTAATTGGGGAACTCCTAAAGTCCAAGGGGCAGTACAAATACCTGATCATTATCATCGACTACCACAGCAAGTTCATCGAGGCTCAGCCGATGATAAAGATCACGACAGAAAAAGTCGAACGCTTCCTTTGGCGGGACCCCGATCAGCATCATCACAGACAACGGACCACAATTCAACAACCCTCGACTCACAGCCTTCTGCAAACGACAAGAAACGAAACTCGTATTCACGTCACCCGCGCACCCTCAGACGAACGGGCATGTCGAAGCAGCAAACAAAATCATCAAAGCAGGCATTAAGAAGAAGATTGAAGACATCGAGCCCGGGGAGGCAGGATACGGGCGCTGGCCCGAAATCATCCCGGAGATCCTATGGTCCATCCGAACGACCGCCAACACGGCTACAGGCGAAACCCCGTTCAGCCTGACGTTCAGAATCGAAGCCGTGCTACCCCTAGAAATCACCCACCAAAGCCCATAAATCGAGGGGTACGATCCGAACACGAACGAAGAGGGGCTACGACTCAACAGCGATCTACTGGAGGAAAGGATGGACACGGCACATCTCCACAACACCGCAAACAAGCAGAGAATCGCCCGATTATACAACCAACGCATTCGGGCACGACCAATCCAACAGGGGGACTGAGTCATGAAGGCAATACAACAGAAGGTCAAGGCACTCCGTCCATCGTGGGAAGGCCCATATGTCGTGGACGAGGTGGTCAGCCCTAGCACTTTTTACCATAGGGACATGCAAGGTCAAAGGCTACGACACCCGTGGAACATCCAACACCTGAGGAAGTACTTTCATTAAATTTTGTTGTGTTATGTACTTATTTCTTTTGTTACGTTTTGTATTTTCTTAATCCTCCCACCCGCACACTAGGGGACTGGGGATCGATTATTCGCACTGATGTAACACTTGGTGAAAGAGCAAAAAAAAAACAATGTGTATAAAGAGCAAGCACACGCATACGAAAGGAAAAAGAAAACTTCATCAATAAAAAGGGCACGAGACCAATTACAAAAACCCTACACGATTACAAAAAAAGAAGAGAAAAAAAAAACTACTCTACATCCGCCTCCACCTCCTCCTCCACCACCTGCTCCGCCTGCTGAGACCCCTCCGGCTGCTGAGGTTGCACGCCCTGATCTACCCGCTCGACCGGCTCCTCGGGCTGCTCCGGCTTCTCCTACTGCTCGGGCTGCTGCTCGGTGGAAGGACCGGCCGCTCCACCCGCACTCTCGCTCAGGTGGGCCCGGTAGAGGGCCAAGTCTATGAACGGGGCCACAGCCAACCGGAAGGCAGTCACCTGCTCTTCCGCCTCAGCCGTCACCAACTCCAAGAAATCATCAGACTGCTTGAAGGCAGCAACAACCTCAGCACGGGTTAGCTCGACCTGATCCGGAGTCCAGGAGCAGTGCTCGGCCTCCATCAACCGAGACTCCATCTCAGCGACGCGGTTGGCAGCTTCCGCGCTCCACCTCGGCGAGAGCACTATTGCGTTCGGCCTTGAGCACGGCCTCCCGCTCAGCAACCTCTTGGAGCTCCCGGATCAGCTCGTTCACCCGGGTGGCCTTCCGCTCAGCTAGCTCGTTCGCCTTAGAGAGCCCAGCTTGCAGCTTCTCACGGGCCGCGACAGCCTCGCGAACTTCCGCTCTCAACCTCATCTGCTCCCCTGAGGTCCCCCGCGCGCGCAGACAGAAAATTTGGTGCTGCAGCTTGGTGCACGCGTTGAAGACCTGATCCAGATTATCGGGAGCAGGGCCAGAGCTCGACTGGAGCAGCAGCTGGAGAGAAGACACCCCGTCACTGAGAGCCTGACGGATGGCCTGGACAGCACGACCAACCGTATCACCCTCCGCCCCAGCACCAGCAGCATTCGCCCGAGCACGCTTCAGGGACGGGAGGACTCGCCTTCAGGAACGGGCGACCCAGCAGAGAGATCTACATCACTAGACTGGGAAGCCTGGTTCCTTGAGCCCAAGTTCAGGGAGGCCTCCCGCCGGTCCCTTTGCTCCACACGCCTCTGAACGCGATCGGCCTGCCTCTGCTCCTTTTCACGGGCGAGGCGCTCCCGCTCCACACTGTCGTGACTCAGGGCAGCAGACGACCCGGGAGGCGGACGAACAACCCCTTCAGCAGCAGCACCAGGGACCAACACCCGGGGGAGTATCACGGCAGGCGTCCGCACGGCAGGGCGTGATCGGACACGTTCGGCGCAGGGATCCTCGCCTGGACGGTATCCCCAACCACCAACCCACCATGCCCGTCATCGACGACCCGGCGCACGGTCTCAGCGCTCGACAGCAGAAGCTCCATGCAGCGCTGGAGGGCCTCGTCCTTCTCAGTGGCCTTGGACTTGGTCATTTTGGCTACAAGACAAACAAACAAGAGGTTAGTAAGCAAGTTATCAAATATACAGTACGTATGCATGCAAAAGTAAAAAAAGGTATCAAAGCCAAAACAGACCGGGTGCTCGGGCGAGACGCGTGTGCTCGATCAAGTTCCAGTGGCACGCCACCCAGAAGTGTCTCGCCTCGGGCGCCGGGTCGAAGACGTACTTCAAGCGAGCAACCATGGCCTCCTCCACAGGCGTCATCAGGTACTCGTTGGTGTTCAGAGGGTAGAAATGCTGGGGGACTCGATCGATGCGGTGGGCGTTGGCCGCATACTCGGGAGAGAAGGACCCGAACTCCCAGTCGCCTCCGACCAGACAGTTGATCGTGTGTCACGAGGTCGACGAGCTCGGCGGGTCGACCAACCACCACTTCACCCGCGGCTCCACGGTGAAGGTGCCCGAGTCCCTTCGGCGGAAAGAGTGTTTGAGACGGAAGAAATGTAGGAACTCCGCCCGCGTCGGGTGATCAAGGCCGCTCAGGTGGAAGATGTTGAAAAATGCGGGTGCAGAGGAAGCTTGACACCCGCCTTCAGGTGGAACTCGCTGACGCATATGTGACCGGGCGGAGGCCGCGTGAACGTCTCGAACTTCCCCGGAATCCTCAACTTCACGGATGAATGGATGTGGTAGTCGTGCGCCCATTGTGCCATCTCCTTCATCGAGGGCGCACGCTCGGGCTCTTGAACGAGCACTCCATCGGGTAGCACCCAGTGCACGCGCCCACCCTCTGCCAGTTGGGGCAAGGGACCCCTTCCTTGAGCACGCTCCTCACCCCACGGCCCTGAAGACGAAGACCCACCCGACGAGCCCGATGACTCAGATGAATCTCCCAACCCGATAACCTCGGCAGCAGTTTGCACTCGTCCTTCCTCCATCGGCTTCATGACAGGAGACACATTAGGGATATAACGCAAGGGCGTCACACTCATCACGGAGTCGGACAAGGAACTCAATCCGCTCGTACACGGACTACAGCTAAACCACCCCGCCCCCGAAACGTACACCCGTTCACGCGACATGTCGCTCGAAACTTCTATTGGTTCCATCTCCTAGACGCGCGCACGCAAAACCCAAACACTTAGAGAAAGAATCCTACCAAAAACAAAAACAAAAAACCCAGAAATTCACCCCAAAACAGATCAAAACAGGCTCATCTCAAGAACACGCCTTGTACTTGAGACAAAAACCCAGAAAAAACCCAGAAACACGAAACCCAGAAACGGCAAAGACACTAGAAAACAAAAAAAACACAGAACGGAAAAGCAACACAAAGGGTTAGAACCTCACCAGAATCTGAGATTGAAGATTAAAAGATGAACGTTGACGACGAACTCCGGCAAGAAAGCAACACAAAGATCAGAAAATGATGAACAGGGAGCAAGGTAATTTTTTGGCAGAGCTTCAGTGAATGTAAAAACGATGGGAGAAGACGACACCAGATAGCCCTATTTATACTGACCGCACGGGACAAGCGAACGAACGCCAGCCGTTCATTTTCACGTGTCCACCGTCAGATGATGACACGTGTCAGCCAGGCGGTTTACTTACCCGCCTAAGTAACCGCGCTCACCCTTCGGCTTCCCACCTCGGTTTCAAACCCTAGCACGATCTCCCACGACTCGTCACGTGTCAGCCATGCAGCATCCTACGCTCCCACGCGCGTGACGCCTGACCTTCGAGCAGTTACTACGTCACCAAGCATTAATTACACAGGGCACGCCAGCATTTATTACGTCGGCTAGCATTTATTACACCACAGTTTCCCAAGAAGAAGTCAAAAAGAATGTCACCTCAAGCGTCTCATCAGACAAATCACCCCACCCAAGGCACGTAAACACACGTCACGACTCTCGCCATCCGGACTATCGCCTGCACCACCAGCACGATCAAGCGCTCCACAATCTCACGGGCAAGTAAACGTCACCCACCAGGTTAGTGCAAAAACCATTGAGGCATCCCGAAAGAGGCTAACATCACGCGTTTCCTTTCGGCGTGTGCGCGCTCAAAGCAAGACCATTTAGGCTCCCCGAAAGAGGCTGACGGTCTTCGTCCCCTCTTTGGCGTGCACGTGCTAAATGTACCGTAGACGGCGCGTGGTATCGTCTCCCTGGCTCTGTTGGCGAAGCCGGAGCACAAGCGGCCCCTTGTGAATCCGCGCTTAGACACCCAATAAGAGGTGACCCTCCGTTCGGGCTACACGGCACGGAAGCGGCTGACGTCACTCGTTACCTTCCGAGGCGCGCAAATAGCAGGACCATTCGGGAGGCTCGAAAGCGGCCCGCACCTTTCGGAGCGCGCGCCGAATGATGGGCGACTCGAGAGTGGCCCCATTTCTTCCGAGGGCATAACGCTACCATTCGCCGAATTAGGCGGCACGATAGCGACAAGTTCCTTTCGTGCGCGCGCTAAACCGAATAGCGGCACGGGCATGCTGTCCGTCCTTCTGTGCGCGCTGCAACACATTTACGTAACGGTCGGGGCCCCACCGTTGACGCTACGATAGGTCGGTGCCGAGAGTGAGGATCTCCTCTCGGGCACCTAAGCAAGACCGTTCCGAGGCTTAACGGCTCCAAACAGTAAGATTCATTGGGGAGTTGGGGTCAGCTCGGAACCATCCATGCATTTCAAGAAAGGTCGTTCCATAGGCCTATCCTTGGCGGACTCCGGACAGCAACATTCGTCGCGGGGCCGGGTAAGTGGCTTAGAATCATCCATGCATCCGCATACACGCATACATCAACACATTCACTCAATCATCACTCAATCGCATCGCACGACCACACATACATCCGCATACATTCACATACTCACCCCTACTTGTATCTGTACTACATAAACACATTCACTCCTACATACTGACATACATCCGCATACACAAAAATACATATCCATCCACATAGCTCCACAGGCGCACGCCCGGGTGCACAGCTCCAAACAGCAACATTCGTTTGGGAGTCGTACACCCGGATACAGAAGCACCTGAACAGGTACACGATCGGACGCACAGGTACCCACTCCATCAGGCAAGCCCTTTCTTGACCGGAGAGTTGGGGGACTTGGGGGTTACAAGACCACGCATCACTGCTCAATCGGATAAGTATTTGTTTAATCGCACGAACCCTTTTTCAACTCCCCAATCAAGAAATGTCTCTTTGACTTGGGGACTTGGGGGACTTGTTAGTATAGCACCATTAGTTCGTTAATTAAACATACTTACCCAATTAAGCAGGTGATCGACACTTACCCGACCACTCAAAAAACTACTCAGCAAGCAACAACTCCACCCACAAGACCGAGCCCATCCAGCCGGGCACACGCCCGACAAGCGAACATCCGAATGATCAGACCATATGACAGCAAAACAGCTTCATCCCACATCGAAGAACACAAGCAAGCAACAACCTCAACCACCTATATAGGTAAGGCATTTATTACAGGTAAGGGAGATAGACAAATCGAATTCAACCCCACATTCAATACCCCAAACTACTTTCTTACACGTTCGCTTGACTGTTATATCCAATACACCTTCTAACTTAGGCATCGGAGCGTTGAAGGCAGGCCACCCCTGTCTCGACCATCTGACCGCCCGTTTGTTGTTGTATTTTTCTAACAGTAGGAGCCGAACACCCGATCATCCGAACAGCCCGAACGTTCGGACGTGAGGAGATTACTCGTACTTGCTTCTGCTAGATTGTGTCTCGCGTAATCCGGTAGAAACATTTATTAACGGTTATATTCACTGGTACAGGGAAGCGATGGTCCCCATATTATTTACAATCACATGAGGTTCAAAGTCACTTGTCATGAGGATCCAGAGGCCGATTATGCAAGCATTGTCAGTTTTGAAGTTGAGCGAAACAGGTTCAGTACATCACCATAAATTATTCATTGTATGTTAATATGTTACTACTGTGATGCATTGGATAACAAGCATATACTCCATTTTCAATGCTATATTTTCTCTCTTCGCTAAACAGTATTAACAATGAGTACAAGGAATGGGACGATAAGAAAACTAAGTTGGCCAGATGTACACCAAGCTCCAAAGAATTCACTGGACTTGCCAATGGTCCTCAACTGATTGATACTGATAAAGAAGTGATCTTCACATATGATGTATCATTTGTGGTAGCCTCCTCTCACAGCCTGTTTCTTTTCACTTTGATACGGTTCAGTTTCTTCTTGCCTAATCTGCGGACTTTCTCTTCTGTTTAGCCCAGTGATATCAAACGGTCATCGCGTTGGGATGCATACCTTTACAGAGATCCACTTCATTGGTCTTCTGTGCTTAGATCATTGATGGTTGTACTCGTCCTTTCTGGAGTGGTAGCCATAAGGGTGATGAGAACTCTTTTCAGGGATATTACCAGCTACAATCAATTGACCATTCAAGGTGAGGCTCCTATTTGTATAACAGTAGTTGTCCGATTAAATATACTTATCCACTTAAGCAGGTAAACAACACCTACCCGACCGTCCGAAAAACCACCAGGGAGGCTTCAACTTTACTCACAAGACCGACCTCATCCGAGCGCGCACGCGCCCGTGGGGCGCAAGCCCGAATGTGCGGATCACACACCAGCAAGTACACCAGTCCCACATCGAAGAATACAACAGAACACCATACTCAACCACCCATATATGCAAGGTATTTATTATAGGTAACGACATTCTGAATCCAAACACCACACTTCACACGTTCGCACGTTCGCTTGACTGTTATATCCAATACATCTTCTGACTTAGGCATCGGAGCGTTGAAGGCGGGCCACCCCGTCTTGACCCCTGACTGTCTGTTCATCGTTGTATTCTTCTAACAGCCGTACCCGAACACCCGCCCACTCGAAGACCCGAAAGGGGAGGAAGCGCCCGACCATCCGAACAGCCCGAGCGTTCGGACGAACGAGAAGGAGAAGTACTCGTACTTGCTTCTGCCAGATTACGTCCCGCGCGTAATTCGGTAGAAATAGTTGGCGCCGTCTGTGGGAAGGTTACAAATTGCAAACCTCGTATAAACACCACAAAAACCAAAAGTCCACATGCTCAACCCGGAGACTAACGACAACACCACGCCCGTCGGGGAGACGCCGTCAGACACACGGGAGCGGCAGGTGCTGGAGCTCGAAAGGAACAACAGCGAGGAACGCGTCACCAGCCTGGTCCAAGAATTACGAGAGGCGGCGCTCGAGAGGGCAGAGGAGCGCCGAATCCGCCAGAGGTTGGAGGAACGGCTGGACGCGCTCGTCAGCCAGCAGCAGGAGCAACACGAGGGGACCCAGGAAACTACTAGCGAGGAACGACGCTCGTCCGGTAGGATCAGCGCCCGGGCAACCCGAGCGCCCTCACCAGTGGAGGAATCGGCGCCCCCAACGAACAACACCCTGATCCTCCGGAGGATGGAGGAACTGGCGGAGGAGGTCTCGCGCCTACGAAAGGACAAGCTGGCCGGACAGGGAGGGACGTTCGCCCCCCGGGTCAGCCTGTTCTTAGCGCATATACTGGAGAGGGGAAGGGACCCCCATGCAAAGACAACGAAGATTGCTCGGTTCAACGGGAGCAGGGATCCCCGCGCACATGTAGACGAGTTTCGATCCACCACGGACGGAACTCGATATTCGGACCCAACCCTGTGTTTCCTATTCCAGGAAACGCTAGCGGAGGAGGCGCGGAGCTGGTTCTACGAGATCCCGCCAGGCTCCATACATTTATTCCTCGAGCTAGCGGAGAGCTTCCAGAAGCGCTACCGGCTCCAGGGCAAATACAACACCGCGGGCATCCTCCTCAAAGTCCGCCAGGGGATGGACGAGAGCCTGTCGAGCTACATTAATCGGTGGAGAGCGCTCGCGAGTACGTGCAGGGACCTTGATAAGCGGGTAGCCAAGGTAGCCCTAATGGACAACCTGCTCGCCACCCCGTTCGTAGAGAAGTTGGTGAGGAAGGAACATCTCGACTACGACGAGATCATGGACCTGGTCGTGCAGAAAGCGTTGGTGGAAACGCGGGTGTACGGGTCCGCCTCCGAGTCTAGCACCAACAGACCGGAGGAGAACGCTCAGTCATGACGACCCTCGGATGACGGAGGGGAGCCTACCAAAGGGCATAAGAGGAACCGGGACGCGCAGAGGCAAAATCACCAAAGGCCTTTCTTCCGCAGTCACCAGGGCAACAACTACAACCAGGCGCGGGGACCGGCGTCACAGGGAGCCCGCCTACCGTCGGCACCGCGCTATCGACCGGCAGGACAGGAGGTCTGTGCGGTCGACCAGCAGTCAAACGAGCAACTGCTCCGCCTGCACCGGCGCCGGATTCCGCCACCGAACAACATGACGGTAGCAATGGCCCCGGTCGGTCGAATCCCGAGCATCTGGTGCGAATACCACAACGCCGCCACCCACCACACCAACCATTGCATCATGCTAAAAAAGTCCCTCGAAGACATAAGGAGGGACGATCGGGTCACCCCTCCTAGAGCGGAAGGCCGACAGCGCGAGACGATTATGGGGACCCGTGGGACTATCAGCACGATATCCGGGGGCAAACGCAAGGAGGGAGCGTCATCGCCCGATCGCTCGAGCAGGGAGGTGCTGGCGATTGGGGCAGGAAGAGCGCCCAAGGTAGGAAGGAAGGAAGAGCCCGCCATCAGCTTCACAGCAGAAGACGAGGAGAGAAGCCCGAAAGACAGCACCCTGCCATTCGTGATCGACGTGATCATCGACCAATTCCTCGTGAAGAGGGTGCTGATTGACAATGGGGCGTCCGTCAACGTGATCTATTTTGACGCATACACGGCGCTCGGAAGGCCCGCGCGCAAGATGACGCAGGATCATGAGTGCGTCGCCAGCTTCACGGGCGAAACATCATATCCGATTGGGAGTGACAGCATCCGGGTTGGAATTGGCGCGCCCGACTCCCCGCGCAGCGAGGTCCGGACGGACTTCATAGTCATGGACACCCCCTCCCCCTACAACACCATAATCGGGAGGCCAGGGATCTGCAAGCTGAAGATGATCATCACGGGACACATGCTCTTGGGACGATTCCCAACCAAGCACGGAGTCGGATACGTCCGGGGATACAACGGCGAAGAGGCCGCGAAACCCCGGGACAGGCAGGAGGTCCTCACCCTAGAACCCGCGCCAGGATCAGAAGTGCTAGATGACCCGCGCGACGGGCTGATGGCCGTGTCGCCTGTCCCCGAGCGCGAAGAGCTAAGAACAATTCAGCTATTCGCCGAGCACCCGGAGAGGACGGTCCAGATTGGAGCATCATTGGCTCCCGCGATAGTCGAGCTGCTGATCGCGCTGCTGAAGGAGAAGCAGAAGGTGTTCGCATGGTCGTATAAAGACATGCCCGGGATCAACACGAGCATCATATCCCACAGGCTGAGTATCAGCGCCAGCGCCCGGGCAATAAAGCAGAAGAGGCGAGCGTATAAACCGGAGCATTACGCGGCAATGCACGAGGAGGTGGACCGATTGCTGGGAATCAGGTTCATCCGAAAGGTGGATTATCCGAAATGGATTTCCAATGCTGTGATGGTGCAGAAGAGCAACAAGAAATGGAGAATGTGCATCGATTACAGCAATCTCAACAAGGCGTGCCCGAAGGACAGCTTTCCTCTGCCAATGATCGATCAGCTGGTAGATGCGACAGCGGGGCACGAGCTCCTGTTAATGATGGACGCATATTCGGGCTACAACCAGATCTTCATGGACCCCGAAGACCAGGAGGCAACGACGTTTGTGACTGACAAGGGCCTGTATTGCTACGTCGTCATGCCATTCGGGTTGAAAAACGCTGGCTCCACGTACCAGAGGCTCATGAACGCAATATTTCATGGCCTGATCGGCAACATTGTGGACGTGTACGTGGATGACGTACTGGTGAAGAGCGTTCAAACGGCCGACCACGTCCAGAACTTGGGGACTGTGCTGGACGTCCTCATCAAGAACGGCATGAGGTTGAACCCCGCCAAGTGCACGTTCGGGGTCACCAACAGCAAATTCTTTGGGTACATTGTCAACCAACGGGGGATCGAAGCCGCGCCCGCCAAGGTAAAAGCGATCATCGACATGAAGCCGCCCGTCAAAAGGGTGGACCTGCAGAGCCTCACGGGAAAGCTCGCGTCCCTGAAACGGTTCATATCTAGCTACTCGGACAGATGTGCCCCGTTCTTTAAGGCCCTACGAATGACGAACAAGCGCGAAGTTGTGTGGACGCCCGAATGTGAGGCATCTTTCCTCCAAATCAAGGAATACTTGGCGTCCATACAGCTCCTCTCCAGGCCCATCCGAGGAGAAGTTTTGTACATCTACCTGGCCGCTTCACTCACGGCCGTCAGTTCTGCCCTCGTCCGCATGGAGGACTGCACGGAGTTGCCCGTTTTCTTCTCAGGGAAGGGCATGACAGGCGCTGAGACCCGATATCCAACAATCGAGAAGATGGCGCTCACGCTCGTTACCGCCACCCGACGGTTGAGGCCATACTTCCAGGCACACAGCATCCACATCCTCACCAATGTGCCCTTGCGCCAGATACTCCAATCGCCCGATCACAGCGGCCGCCTGGCGAAGTGGGCTATCGAACTCAGCGAATTCGACCTCCAGTATAAACCCCGAACGGCAATCAAGGGACAAGTAGTGGCGGACTTTATTGCCGAATACACGGAGGCAGAGGGGGCGCCGGTCCGAGCGCCCGACGGTCCGACGGTGGAGGCATCCGACAAACCGGAGGTCAAGGAGCGACCATTGTCGGGGTGGAACCTCTACGTCGATGGTTCGTGCACAAAGAAGGTGAGCGGCGCCGGGATCATCCTGACCAGGCCGGGAGGGGTAAACGCGGAGTACGCCCTTATGATCGAATTCAAGACGACCAACAATGAGGCCGAGTACGAGGCGCTCATTGCGGGCCTGCAACTGGCCAAAAATTCAGAGGCGCCCGACCTCAACATATTCAGTGACTCGCAGTTGGTAGTGAGCCAGGTCGAAGGAGAATTCCAGGCGAAGGGGGAGTCCATGATCGCCTATATGAAGCACGTGACGGCGCTGATCAAGGGATTAAAATACGTCAACATCAACCATATACACCGAGGGTTCAACGCGAAAGCGGACAAGCTGACCCGATTGGCCACAGCACCCGTCCACACGGGACCAGGATAACGCATCGTCGAAGTGCTGCGACGACCGAGCATCTCAGGAACGGAGCAAATTCTGGCAATCGAACCACACGAGCAGAGCTACATGGACGTGCTCGTCGCTTACAAGACCAGGGGGGAGTTACCAGAAGACAAGCAGGAGACCAGAACCATTGTCGTATGGGCGGCCAACTTCAGCGTGCGAGATGGAGCTTTGTACCGACAAGGGAGGACTTGGGCAAGCCTCAAATGCATCACTCCAACAAAGGGCAACCTGATCATAAAAGAAATCCACTCGGGCACGTGCAGCCATCATGCGGGCGCCAGATCAATCGCACACAAGGCCCTTCGATCCGGCTTCTGGTGGCCCACCATCCACGCGGACGACACGGCGCTGACGAACAAGTGTCACCAGTGCCAGCTGCACGCGCACCACCACCACATGCCCGCCGTCCCGCTGTCCATCCTCCTATCGCCCGTTCCATTCGCACAGTGGGGACTGGACCTGATCGGAGAACTTTCGAAGTTGAAAGGGCAGTATAGGTATCTGATCGTCATCATCGACTACCACACGAAGTTCATTGAGGCCCAACCAATGGCGAAGATCACCACGGAGAAGGTGGAGCGCTTTCTCTGGCGTTTCCTCTTATGTCGATATGGGACGCCGATCAGCATCATAACGGACAACGGGCCGAAGTTCAAAAACCCTAGGCTCATAGCTTTTTGCAAACGCCAGGGGACGGACCTCATCTTCGCCTCACCAGCGCACCCCCAGACAAACGGGCAAGTGGAAGCAGCGAACAAAATCATCAAGGCTGGTATCAAAAAGAAAATTGAAGATATTGAACCTGGGGATGCGGGTTACGGGCGCTGGCCCGAGGTCGTTCCAGAAATTCTGTGGTCCATCCGAACGACCGCCAACGCTTCCACAGGCGAAACCCCGTTCAGCCTGACGTTCGGATCAGAAGCCGTGCTACCCCTGGAGATTACCCATCAGAGCCCACGGATCGAGGGGTACGATCCACGCACGAACGATGAGGGGCTGAGGCTCAACAACGATCTGTTGGAGGAACGAAGAGACATGGCGCACCTCCACAATGCCGCGAACAAGCAGAGGATCGCGCGATTTTACAATCAGCGCATACGGGCTCGCCCAATCCAACTGGGGGACTGGGTGATGAAGGCGATCCAACAGAAGGTGAAGGCGCTTCGCCCATTGTGGGAAGGCTCGTACGTCGTGGGCGAGGTGATAAGCGCCAACACTTTCTACCTCCGTGATATGCAGGGTCAACGACTACGACACCCGTGGAATATACAACATTTGAGGAAGTACTTTCATTAAAATTTTGTTATGTTGTACTTCAATTTTTTAAGTGTAACAATTTTTTGTTGCGTTTGTTTGTCCTTACCCCGCCCGCCCAAATACTCGGGGGACTGGGGATAGGTCGTTCGCGTCGATGTAGCACTTGGTGAAATCCATTCAAAAGCAAAGAGCAAGCGCGTGTTCGCGTGAATTACTCAAAAGATGCCAAACAAAAATAATTTTTTTTTTCAGACAAGGCACACAAACGGAAAGAAAAGAAACTTCATTAGATAACCATCAAAGGCATGAAGGCCCGATTACAAAAGTTACTACTCTATTACAAAAAAAAAAAGCTACTCTACTGGTCCACCACCTGCTCCACCCGCCACTTCCTCAGTCGCCACCACCTCAGCCTGCTCCACCACCGGCTCTCGATTTGGCTGGGCGGAAGCCCCACCCGCTTGCTCCTCCAGGAAGGCGCTATAGCGCTCCAAGTCCAGAAAGGGTGATACCACCTCCTGGAACTCAGCCACCTGGACATCAGCCTCAGCGGCCACCAACTCCCAGAACTCCGAAGAATTCTTAAAGACGGCAACCGCCTCCGCTTGGGCCTGATGGACGCGCTCCTCAGTCCACGCCTGGCGCTCAACCTCCATCAGGCGGGACTCCATCTCCGCCACCCGGTTGGCCGCCTCAGCCTTTGTCTCTTCCAGTGCCGCCAGAGCAGTGTCACGCTCAGCCTTATGCAGCGCCTCTCGCTATGTCGCCTCCCGGACGCGCTCCGTCGCCCCCTGGACCTCGCGTCGCTGGCGATCCGCCAGCTCCTCAAACTTGGCCTGATCGTGCAGGAGCCTCTTGTTTGCTTCGGCGAGCTTGCGCATCTCCTCCTTCATCCCATTCGAGTACCGTTCATTGGCAAAGCGCTCGCGCGCCTGGAAGAGCTTGTAGTGCAGCACCGTGCAGGCGTTGTACGCCCTGTCCATCTCATCCGGACCAGTAGCCGCCGCCTGCGGTATCAGCCCAGAGACGGACTTTACACCAGCCTCGATGGCCTCCGTCAACGGTGCACAGAAGCCAAACGGACTATCCGTCCTCGGCCGCTTCAACGGAGGCTCACCAGTACCCCCCTGCCTGGACACCCGTGGGGGACTTGGCGGACGGCTGGACGATTGACACGTGGCAGGATTACGAGCCGATGACTGGGGCATACGAGAAGTCTCCCGCCTGTCCCGCAGATCATCCCGATCGGACCGGCGCTGCTCACGGTCCACTTGCCGCTTCTCGCGGTGCTGCTCAGCACGATCCGTCCGCGCCTGCGCCTTGGAGCCAGCAGCATTACCCGGGGGCGGGCGAGGGGCATCCGCCCGGATGGGCTGGGCGAAGTCAACAACAAGAGGAATTGGGAGCTTGGGTTGAGTGGTCTCCCCCAGCACGAGCCCACCGCGCCTGTCATCCGCCACCTTGCGGACCTTCGCGGCAGTATCCCGCAGTGCGACCAGGCGGCGCTTGAGCGCTTCATCCTTGTCTGTGGCCTTAGACTTCTTCATTTTTACTGCAAAGCACACAAACGGAAGGTCAGCAACAGAAAACAGTTAGTCAAAAACCTACTCCTACTCCTAGCAATAAACTACAAAGACTCACAGACCAGGCGGTCTGGCGAGTTGCGTGTGCTCGATAAGATCCCAGTGGCATGCGGCCCAGAAATATCTTGACTCGGGCGCCGGGTCGAACAAGAACTTTAGGCGGGCGATCCTGGCCTCCTCGACGGGCGTAAGCGGATACTCGTTCGTATCAAGTTGATGAAAGGCTTGGGGGACTCGATCAATCTGGTCAGCATTGTCGGCATACTCGGCCGGGAAGGCGCCAAACTCCCAATCACCCCCCACCAAACAGCTGATCGTACGCCAGGAGGTTGAAGAGCTCGGCGGGTCCACCAACCACCACTTCACACGATGCTCCACTGTGAAGGTCCCCGAGTCCCTCTGGCGCGTAGAGTATCGAAGACGGAAGAAGTGGAGGAACTCCGCCCGAGTCGGCTGATCCATACCGCTCACCCTGAAGATGTTGAACATGGCCACGAGTGTGCGGGTGAGCGTGGGCCCGCATTGGCTGAGAGAGATCCTCAGCAGCGCCAGCATATATTGAAAGAACGGATGCAGTGGCAGCTTGATCCCGGCCTTGAGATGAAACTCACTCAGACAGACGTGGCCGGGCGGCGGGCGGGTGAACGTGTCACCTTTTCCAGGCATCCGCAGACACACCGAGTTCGGTATGTGATAGTTACGCGCCCATCTGGCCATCTCCGAAACGGACGGTGCGCGCTCCGGCTCTTGAACCGGCGTTCCATCTGGCAGCACCCAGTGATCGGGTCCACCTTCCGCGAACTAAGGAACGGATTCTCCCCCCTGCACGCTCTCCTCACCCCACGGATCAGAACCACCCGAGTACCCGCCTGACGACCCCGACAAGCTTTCCAATCCTGCGTTGGCGCGCGCCTGCTTGGAATCCATTGACTGCACCACGGGAGAGGTATTAGGGATACATCGAAGGGGCGTCACACTCAACACAGACTCGTACGACGACATACTCGACACGCTCGTACACGACCCACAACTAATCCACCCCACCCCCTCTATGTATATGTGCTCGCGTGATTGCCCGCTTGATATCTCTACTGGCTCTATCCCTAGACGCACGCACGAGCAAACCCACACTTAGCCAAAAAATTTCCCAGACAGAAACACCAAAAACCCACAAAAACTACCCAAAAAAAGATCGATCCCACCCCACTCAAGAACACGCCCTATTCTTGAGTTCAGAACCCAAAAAAAAAAACAACACAAGCAACAAAACAGAACCAAAAAAAAAAGGACGAGAGCCTCACCAAGTTGAAAGTTTGTGGGTTGAGGGTTGCACGTCGAGCACGTATTCCGGCAAGAGAGCACGAACGAAGAAAAACGGAGAGCAGATTGCAGAGCGATTCTGACAGAGTTTCGGCAAGTATGAGAGTGATGCAGAAAACGACGACCAGGGAGCCCTATTTATACTGATCAGACGGGACACGCGAACGAACGACAGCCGTCCATTTTCGTGTATCCACCGTCGGATCACGACATGCGGCCCAGGGCGGTTTACTTGCCCTCCTAAGTAACCGCGCCAACTCTTCAGCTTCCCGCCTTGGTTTTCAAACCCTAACACGATCTCCAACAGCTCGACACGTGGCGCCCATGCACCACTCCCACACTCCCACGCGCGTGACGTCTGCCCTTCGAGCAGTTATGACGACATCAGCATTTAATGCCCAGGCCACGCCGGCATTAATTACGACGGCTAGCATTTATGGCAAAAACGGTTCCCCAGGAGAAGTCAAAAGGAATGTCACCTCAACAAACACCTCGTCAGACAGAATCACCCCACCCAAGGCATGCCACGTCACGCCTCCCGGGCTGGTGCGCTTAGCACCCGCACACCCATACGCCCGCAAGATACCATCAGGTTAGTACAACACCGTTCGGGCGCCCCGAAAAGAGTGAACGCCTGAGTTCCCTTTTTCGGCCGCACGCCGAATGAAGAACTTACCCAGTACGGGCATGGGGTTCTTCCTCTCCGTACACGTAAATGTTAGACAGCAAGCCGGGTCAGGCGGCAGAGGCATGGGGGTCCGCCCCCTCTTTGCGCGCGCTGAGACCGATGGGCGGCACGGGTGTGGGGTCCGTCCTCTCCGTGAGCGCACCGTTACACGATCGAAAGGCAAGTCGGCTGTCACGACAGAGGCATGGGGCCAACTCCTCTCTGGGTGTGTCACGACCGATGGGCGGCACGGGCGTGGGGTGTTGCCCCTCCGTGTGAGCGCAACGTTAACGATCGACTCGCCGACTCGGACGGCAGGGGCGTGCGGTCCGACCCCTCCTTGCGCGATCTGAGACCGATGAGTGTCGCGGGCTAGGGTACGCCCTCCCCGGGCTCTATTGCAAGCCGGCTGTCCTGACAGAGGCATGCGGTCCGCCCGCTCTCTGGGCTTGCTAATCCGAAGAACGGCACGGGTACAGGGTCCGTCCCCTCCGTGCGCGTTACTTGTACGTCGCGGTATTGATCCCACCGTTGACGCTACACCGTATGCGACGGCATCCCCGTTGACGTACGCGGTGCACCACGGCATCCCAACGCTGGTGTTACGAAAAACATTCGCATACATTCACACATCATACCATACATTCATGCATCATACCATACATTCACACATTTGCATAAACTATATATCTATGATTGCCCCTATTTATGTTTTACCAGGCAACACTCCACGGGCGCGCGGCTCCAACATAGCAAGTCTTGTCTGGACGCCGGGCCCACAGGTACACGACCGCACGAACATGTACACAATCGGACGCACAGGTACCCACTCCGTCATGCGAGCCCTTCCTTGACCGGAGAGTTGGGGGACTTGGGGGTTACAGGATCACGCACCACTGCTCAATCGGATAAGTATCTCGTTTAAATCGCACGAACCCTTTCAACTCCCCAGTCAAGAAAGTTCTCTTTGACTTGGGGACTTGGGGGACTTGTTTGTATAACAGTAGTTGTCCGATTAAATATACTTATCTACTTAAGCAGGTAAACAACACATACCCGACCGTCCGAAAAACCACCAGGGAGGCTTCAACTTTACTCACAAGACCGACCTCATCCGAGCGCGCACGCGCCCGTGGGGCGCAAGCCCGAATGTGCGGATCACACACCAGCAAGTACACCAGTCCCACATCGAAGAATACAACAGAGCACCATACTCAACCACCCATATATGCAAGGTATTTATTACAGGTAACGACATTCTGAATCCAAACACCACACTCCACACGTTCGCACGTTCGCTTGACTGTTATATCCAATACATCTTCTGACTTAGGCATCGAAGCGTTGAAGGCGGGCCACCCCGTCTTGACCCCTGACTGTCTGTTCATCGTTGTATTCTTCTAACAGCCGTACCCGAACACCCGCTCACTCGAAGACCCGAAAGGGGAGGAAGCGCCCGACCATCCGAACAGCCCGAGCGTTCGGACGAACGAGAAGGAGAAGTACTCGTACTTGCTTCTGCCAGATTACGTCCCGCGCGTAATTCGGTAGAAACAGCTCCAGAAACTAGATGGAAACTGGTCCATGGAGATGTCTTCAGGCCACCCCTCCATTCTAGTTTATTATGTGTTTGTGTTGGGAGTGGTGTCCAAGTCTTTGGAATGACACTTGTCACGGTGATATTTGGATTGCTGGGTTTCCTTTCACCTCGGAACCTAGGCGGGCTGAACATTAAAATGGTTCTTTCGTGGATGTTCGTGGGCATATTTTCCGGATACTCTTCAGCTCAGTTGTACAAGATGTTCAAAGGCACAGAATGGAAGAAGATGGCCTTTCTTACAGCTTTCATATTCCCTGCTATATGTTTTGGAATGATCTTCATGATGAATGCCTTGATTTGGAGGGAGAATTCCTGTGTTGCTGTTCCATTTGGGACTATGTTCGCCCTGGTGCTCATGTGGTTTGCAATTTCAATGCCATTGGTTTTTATAGGCAGTTACGTCAGGTTCAAAAGGCCAGCGATCGAGGATCCTGTGAAAACTAATGTAATGCCGAGACAGATTCCTAAGCGACCAATACTGCACAACATAAAGTGGTTTGTCGTTGTGTTGAGTGGAGGCTATTTACCACATGCAGCATTGCTCACAGAGTTTTTCTTTATCTTAATATCCATATGGTTTGACCAGTTCTATAACTCTTTTGGATACCTCTGCATAGTGTTCGTTATCTTTCTAGTTACTTGTTCTGACATAGCCATTCTGTTCTGCTACTCCCAACTTGGCAGCGAAGATTACCATTGGTGGTGGAGAGCATACTTGACTGCCGGCTTTTCTACTCTACACATGTTTTATACTCCATGTACTTTTTCTTCACCAGGTTGAGGTTTGAAAAGTTTGTTTCTGCGTTCCTTTATTTTGGATATACGTTAATTATATCCTTTGCATTCTTTCTCTTGACCGGGACATTCGGCTTCTGCACATGCTTCTGGTTTGTAAGGAAGATATATTCTTCTGTGAACTTTGACTAAGCATTAGACATCATGCTGGATGTTGTTCAGCAACATTACTATGTGAAACTCTGTTTAATAAGTGCTTGTTTTGGGCACATGCTTTGAGTTGGTTCATAGCAAAGCTTATTCTATCAAACCCTTATTTATGACATTTGGATTTTTCATTTTTGACATCACACTACTAATGACGGTTTAGTGCCACATGTTGTTGACAGTCAGTTCCTAAATTCCATCTAGGGCCATCATATCAGATAAATTTTTCATTATGTTTGCTAGCTTGTTTACTGCCATATTGGGTGGGATTCAGAATGAGATCAAATTCTTGCTACTAACAGTAACTCTTACTTGTTCAGGGATATGCTTTAGCGAGAACCACTATTGTAAAATATTTTGTTACGCAAATTTTCAGCTATGACTACGAATTAAACTAAATTGATTTGAAAAGCTCGTCTGAACTTAGAAGTAGTGGTTTGGTCAATTAATTTAACAGTTATGAAATTTGAGAACTCTGAGAGACTTGAAAGTTTCAGAAATTGAGTTTGACATCTATAGTGGGTGCGGGAGTTACGTTGTAATTCCAACGACAACACCATTATAAAAATTACGGGAAAATGGTTGAAATTGTAATTCAGGTATCATGTATTATAAACTTTGGTACTTAGAGTATGAATAATTCTACAATGTGTGAAATAGAAATGTGTAAGACGGTAATCTATTGTCTAGTTTCTCTTATTATTTATCTAAATTCAACGCGGATGAAATTATGAGAAATAGCATATATCACTTTGATCACTCAAGTATGACATATATTATTTTAGTTATTACTTTTGTCATTCACTTTGTGACTCGCTTTAAAATTTGGATGACAAAAGTGATATATGTCATACTTAAGTGTTTTTGAGAGATCAAAGTGGGCAAAATTTTCAGAGTGCCTCCTAAACTTGGTTATAATTGTCAATTTACTCCATAAATTATAAATTACGAACTTTTGCCTCCTCAACTTGGAAACAATTACTAATTTGCATCCTCACCGTCAATTTTGACGGATTCCATTCAAATGTCATCATGTGCCATGCACATGACGAGTATAATTGTATTTTTATATATTTAAATTGTATTTTACATTAAAAATATATTTTTTTAAAGTATTTTCTATTTTCTTTAATAAAAAATTTTGTGCTCTAAATATTTGCTTTTAATATTTTAGGTTTTTTTTGTTGTTTTAAGCATAGAAGTAGTGAGTCGACGAGCGCTAATATATTGAATATATATATATAGTCATGGAATTAATAATAATATTGTGTTCTGAATTTAGAATTTTTTTTCCTATCTTAGAATATATAACTTTGAAAAATTGATTCTTAACTATTGAATTTGATTTAATAAATAATATGAATACATGCTTTTGAAAAAATATTTTTTGTGCTCTTAATCTTCGCTTTTAATAATTTATGTTTTTTTGTTGTTTTAAGCGTAGAAGTAACGAGTCGACGAGCCACTAATATATTCAATATATATAGTCATGGAATAATAATAATAATAATAATAATAATAATAATAATAATATGTTATAAATTTAGTATTTTCTCCCCATCGTGGAATATATAACTTTGACAAATTGGTTCATAACGATTAAATTTTGATGTAATAAATAATATTAAAATTTAGGGGAAATGAAAAAAAAACACCAAATTTCACTACTCTCTTTCCTCAAAAACCCAGCATAAGTTTTCAATCCCAAAAAAACTCATTCTGTTTTTAAGTATGTAACAACCCAATATTATTATCATTACTACATATGCCACCGATTTTTGAAACCTCAACCCTTTCTAAGAAATCGTCTCTCTCTCTCTCTCTCTCTCTCTCTCTCTCTCTCTCTCTCTCTCTCTCTCTCTCTCTCTCTCTCTCTCTCTCTCTCTCTCTCTCTCTCATAAATCAAATCTCTAAACCGAGCTCCCAGCTTGTTGTCACCTCCTCGGACTCTGTCGTCGGCTTCCGTCGGTCTCCTTGCCTCTATCACTGACTTCCAACTCCATACCTGATCCGGACAGCGCCAGCCAGAGCCTCTCCTCCATCCTCAACAATCTGAACAACTAAACAATAGAGATGGTTCTGTTACGGAGGTCCTTGACCGGAATCTCATCTCCAAAATTTTCTGCGGCAAGGCTGGCACTGTCCGGAGTCTTCACTTCAGAGCCGCAGACCGACACCTCGATCCCGAAGCCGTCGGCGCCAGCCACTCTTCGAAGTTAAAGACGTTCTCGATCTACTGTTGGAGCACAAATTCTCCGGCGAAACTCGAGCTGAGGAACTACGAGGTCGACCTCAGCAACTGCGGCCCTATGGTCCTCGTCGTGCTCATCAAGATCAAAAACAAGATGGATCCCTCCTTCACTTTCTGCCGCTCCTTCCCCGAAGGGGTATGCGGCTCGTGCGAGATGAACATCAACGGCTGCAACGGCTTGGCGTGCTTAACCAAGATAGAAGGCGCAGGTGACACCACGACAATCACGCCACTGCTGCACATGTACGTGATCAAGGATTTGGTGTTGGATATGATGAATTTCTATAACCAGTATAAGAGTATGTAATGTGTTCAAAAGGCTATTTGTTTGTTGTATTAGTTGTTGTTGTGTTTGTGATAGAAGTCATTTTTCTGGATATCTTTGAAGTATTTGTTTGAGTATATGTCTTGATATCCTTTCAAATTTTTTGAAATGTGTGTTCTTGGTGTTGTTGACATTTTTCTAAGGTTTTCAATTTGATTTTTGGTTGTTGTATTAGTTTGTTGTTGTTGTTTTGTGTGTGATAGAAGTCTTTTTTTCTCGATATCTTTTACGTATCTGTCTGAGTATCTATCTTAATATCCTTTCAAAAAATTGAAATGTATGTTGTTAGTGTTGTTGATATTTTTTAAAGGTTCTCAGTTTGATTTTTGGTTGTTGTACTAGTTTGCTACTATTGTTTTGTGTGTGATAAAAGTCATTTTTTCCGGATATCTTTTAAGTATCTATCTGGGTATCTGTTTTTGTATCTAACTGGGTATTTGTCTAGGTATCCCTATATTAGAGAACGAACGCGAAAATATTTGGTGGGTCAAAAATCAGAAGGTAGACTTTGACAAAATACATGTGTAGTCGTTCAGCAACTATCCCAACAGCCTCCTGGCCTTGACTTCGAAACTATTGTTTGCTACATGATGTATCACATTGCTCTGGGCAAGGAAATAAAGAAAAATATGAGTCGTGGGGATGTTGCTCGGTTCAAGGCTAGATTGTTGGAATTGTTTATGGATCATGATCTATCATGGGTATCGAAGAAGAATGATTGAACCAGCTCAGGAACAAGTGTAGGACAGTAACTAATGTGCATATTTTTGTTGTAGTGATCATTGTGTGAACATTGTTGTTAGTTGTAGGGGTCTATCTTGTAAGTGTTACATTTTGGAGAGCATTATGAATGTGATCATATTACTATCTAACTGAGTATCTGCTTAAGTATCTGTCTGCGTAATATTATTTGTGTTGCTCTGGACTTTTGAATGAGAGAATCAATGAATTAAGACTATGAACTAGAGTGTTTGATTTGCACTCTCTGATCTATTTTATAACACAAAATCTACTCAAACTCGTTTGTATAGTTGGTATTGGGACGCAGTCAAATACACAAACAGCTACAGACAGCTGCTCAGACAGCGATCCATGAATTTTTGTGAATCAATTCGTTAACCTATGAAATACTATTTCTGTATCTTTTTTTATTCAGTTTAATGTTTTGAAATGAAGTTTATGAATGAATATATGAAATCATTGAATGATACAACATCATCAGCCTAGTCCAGTTAGATACTCAGATAGATACACAGACAACTTTCCTTGAATTTTATTGAATCAATGCATTAACCTATGCAATAAAATGCTTGTTTTCCCCTTCTTTACAATGTAATATAAAACACAAAAATAAGAAACCCAAAAACAACTTCAAATTTGTGTTTGTCTTTGCAAGTAACAAGTTGCAGATCTGAAATTCGTATACAAATATCCAGATAGATACTTAGACATGTATCCAGATAGATATTTCAATAGATATTCAAACATATATTCAAACTTTTAGAAAACTATTCTGACAACATCTTTAATATTCCACACAGACTTGTATGTTCAATCGATAGTGTTGTTGCAAGTTCTTCTGTTGTGACCAGTTTGATGACATCTTGAGCACTATGTTGGCATTGTTTGTTTTTCGTCATTCTCTTTTTCTTTGGTCTTCCCAATTTTTTCTTTGTTAATGGAGGTCTAATGCCCAGTCCCAGTCCGTATTGTGACATATCCTGAAGCGATTTCTCAAGAATCCAGAACACCATTTTTCCGTTGGGAGATCCTTGAAGAAGTCGGTTATCTCTGCATATCTGTTTCTAGCTTAAGCTGGTTAAAAAAGAACTCATATTGCCTTTCACTTATAGCATATGCACCTTGCATGAAGAGTTTAGAAATTCTATCCTTCAAGTGTCCTCTATAGTTGTCTTTGAGGTTAGCAACTAACTGCCGAAAACAGTAGCCATGCTCATCATCGGGGAACACCTCTAGAAGAGAATTCATAATTTTATTATGACGGTCTGAGAGGAATGTTATTTTCCTCTGAGTATTAGTTTCCTGGTTTATGCTATGTTTATCTATCTCATCTCTTAGGTTCATCAAGAACCACCTCCAATTGCTGTCATTTTCGGCATCAACTATCGCACATGCAATTGTATAGAGTCTTGAAAAGAACCAAAAATGTGAGGTTTCTAGTTGTATAGTAAGTACTGAAATGTAGTTTATAAACAAAAAACAGATATCCAGACAGCTACTCAGTTAGCTACCCAAACAGATACTTAGACCGATACACTAACAGATACTCTAACAAATACTCTGACAGATACTTAGACACATCTTCAAAAGCAAAATCATATCCAGACCTAATTAAGTAGATTTCGATCTCGCAATGTTTATAGTTTGAGGAGCAAAAACAGATACTTAGACAGACCTAACTAAGTAATCAATACTATCACGAAATCGATTAATACAACTATGAATTGAAACAGTTTCATGCAAAAATAGAGTGAAAATGGATATGCAACAAAACTTAATATATGAAATCATCGATAGCGAGTTAGAGACAGAGACAGAGAGACAAAGCGTTGAAACTTACAACACTTGAAATTTTCAATTTCGTACGACGTTTAGATCAAACAGATTTTTTGTTTCGGCGAGATTGTCATCGCGATCGCGAGAGAGAGAGAGAGAGAGAGAGAGAGAGAGAGAGAGAGAGAGAGAGAGAGAGAGAGAGAGAGAGATTCACTTCCCGACAAAAACGGAGGAGGGAATAGAGAGCTCCTTCACAGGTCTCTCTTAAAGACAGTTAGAATTTAAATTAGGAAAGAAAGGGAAAATCGGTATAAAAATGGTTTTTATAACTTATTGGACTTTTTTGGGAGAAAATGATGTCAGCTGAGTTTTTTTGGAAAAAAAAATGTCATATGTTGGATATTTTTTATCTTGATGCATGTCATAAGTTTTTTTTTTGGAAAACTTATTTGTTTTTGGGCCTTTAAATAATTCCCCATAAAATTTATTTATACAAAAATATAATTATATTCATCATGTGCATGACATATGATAACATTAGGATGAAATTCGTCAAATTGACAGAGTGTAAATCAACAATTATTTCCAAGTTGAGGAGACAAAAATTCGCAATTGATATTTTATGGTGTAAAAATTAACAATTACAGTCAAATTTACGAGGCATTTCAAAGTGATATATGTCAACTTGTCATATTTTAGGGACCAAAACTCATAACGTGTTATTAGAGTTCAGCCATTTTCTCTAAAATTAAAATAGAGAAAATATATTTTCCATAGCGACATGTCGTTTGTTAGAGTTTGAAACTTGAAAGCTGGAACTCCCATTCTTCCTTTTGACATTCGCTATTTTTCGACTTGTTTTTTTTCTTCGGCAATCTTCACGTCTGCGACTGACCCAGTCTCACCCACTAAGCTTTCGCAGTCTCAAAGTCAACACCAATGCAGATACCCAGATTCTCAGAATCTTTGATGCATTTACAAATTTCAGACGACAAACTGGTTGTCGAGTCCAACTTACCCAGTTCTCAGCTTGAAGAAATATGCAGATCCTTTTTGTCTTGGCCCTACTTCTTTCATTTCTTCATGGGTCTCTCTCATTCTATCTCCTAGGAGATTTACCTCCCACTTTTAAGAGAAAGGTATCACATTTTGAAACTAAAGCTTACTTTTTTAATTCCATGAAATGATCATCATATTATTCATTTGGTGATGAATTGTAGAAAAAGCAATGAGCTTTTGAAGTTTAACCTCATTTACTGTAATGGGTTGTTACTGAAATGTGAGTGTGATACATACAATTTGATTGTAAATGTAGGGAGACTTGCTTGAAGTAAAGGTGAATAAGCTTTCGTCTATCAAGGCACAGCTTTCGTATGACTACTATTCCCTCAGTTATTGCAAGCCTCCAGTTAATGTGAACACTTCTTTGAGCCTCTGGGAACTATCTCGAGGTGATCGCTTTAAGAATTCAGTGTACAATGTAAGTAGTATGTGTTTTCCATTTTGTAGAAATTGATGCTTTGCAAACTGTTTAGGGGATTAATTGTTTGGCTAATTGGTGGATTTTGTGGATCAGTTTAAGTTTAGAGAGGATGAGTATTGCAAAATCGCATGCCGAGTGAAACTGGATGAAGCTTCTGCCAAAAACTTCAAGGCAAAAATCAATGATAAATATAAAGTTAACATGTGAGTGTTGATTATATGTTTTACTCACTGTTGATGATTGATGTGATTGTGTCTACATGTTTGTCCTCTGAGCTTGTGTTTGTGCTTGTACTATACGTTCATTAGATTGCAAAGTTTATGGATGGTTTCCAAAGTATTAGCTAGACTAATGTTTGCCCATTTTTATTAATAATCTTGTCAACTGTTTGCAGGATTCTTGATAATCTTCCTGTTGCAATTGTACACCATAAATATAAAGCTCACGATGGAGATGGGAAATCTACAATATATGTGCCTGGAATCCCGGTTGGGGTGAGGTCATTTGATAAAGGAGTGTGTAATCTTCAATCTTCCCCGGGTATTTGTCCGCTCAGAATTGTTGTTGCTTCTTGTTAACATTCTTATTCACTGGCACAGGGAAATAAGAGAGGCCATACCATTTGCAACCACTTGAGGTTCAAAGTCATATATCATGAAGACCCAAAGACTGACTATGCTAGCATAGTCGGTTTTGAGGTTGAGCCACACAGGTTCAGTACTTCACTCTAAGTTATTCATTGTATGTATAATTGTTAATATGTTATTATTGTAATTCATTGCCCTTTTCAATGTTCTCTTTCCTCTCTTGGTTATTGTACAGTATTAATCATTTGTACAACGAGTGGGACGATGAGAAAACTAAGTTGGCCACATGCAAACCAATCTCCGAACAAATCAGTGGAGTTCGCAATGTCCCTCAAGAGGTTGATACTGATAGAGAAGTGGTCTTCACATATGATGTATCTTTTGTGGTATCCTCCTCTCTCAGCTTGTTTGTTTACCCTTTGATACGGTTCAGTTTGGTCTCTGCTAATCTGCTGACTTTCTTCTTTTTAGCCCAGTGATATCAAATGGTCATCGCGTTGGGAGGCATACCTCTATAGGGATGATTCAGTTCATTGGTCTTCTATGCTCAGATCATTGATGCTTGTGCTCTTCCTTTCTGGATTGGTAGCCATAAGGGTGATGAGAACACTTTACATGGATATAACCAGCTACAATCAGTTGGCCATTGATGAGGCTCCGGAAATAGAATCTGGATGGAAACTGGTTCATGGAGATGTCTTCAGGCCACCCCTCAATTCTAGTTTATTATGTGTTTGTGTTGGGAGTGGTGTCCAAGTCTTTGGAATGACGCTTGTCACAATGATATTTGGATTGCTGGGTTTCCTTTCACCTCAGAACCAAGGTGGGCTGAACACCAAAATGGTTCTTCTGTGGATGTTCATGGGCATATTTTCAGGATACTCCTCAGCGCGACTGTACAAGATGTTCAAAGGCATAGAATGGAAGAAGATGGCCTTACTTACAGCCCTCACATTCCCTGCTATATGTTTTGGGATGATCTTCATGATGAATATCTTGATTTGGAGGGAGAATTCCACTGGTGCAGTTCCTTTTGGGACTATGTTCGCCCTGGTGCTCATGTGGTTTGCAATTTCGGTGCCATTGGTTTTTATAGGCAGTTATGTTGGGTTTAAAAGGCCACCGATTGAGGATCCTGTGAAAACTAGTGAAATACCAAGACAGATCCCGAAGCGATCTATATTGCAGAACATAAAGTGGTACGTGGTTGTGTTCAGCGGAGGCTATCTATCATATGCAGCACTTTTTGTAGAGTTCTTCTTTATCTTAATATCATTATGGTTGGACCAGTTCTATTACTATTTTGGGTACCTCTTCTTAGTGTTCATCATCTTTCTTGTTACTTGTTCCGAGGTGGCAATTGTACTCTGCTTCTGGAAACTTCGCAGTGAAGATTACCATTGGTGGTGGAGAGCATACTTGATCGCTGGCTTTTCTACTCTGCAAATGTTTTCATACTCCATATTCTTTTTCTTCACCAGGATGTGGATTGGAAAGTTGGTTTCTGCCTTCCTTTATTTCGGATACATGTTAGTTTTATCCTTTGCATTCTTTCTCTTGACTGGGACAATCGGCTTCTGCACATGCTTCTGGTTTGTTAGGAAGATCTATTCTTCTGTAAAGTTTGATTAAGCCTTGGCCATCATCCTGGATGTTAAGCAACATGACTATGTGGAACTCTGTTTGATACGTGCTTATCTTGGGCACATGCATTGCGTTGGTTCATTGCAAGGCTTACTCAATTTATCCGTTTAACATTTCCTTGTTTCATTACACGGCTATGACAGTAAATATATCTTCCCACATTTTGTTGACATGGAATTCCTACATTCCATCCAGAGCATTGTACCTTTGTAAGTCTTGATTCTCTGAATTTGGGTCTGTATGAAGTTTCTGAGACTATTCAAAAAATGTTAAGAAAATACTGTGAGGCACATAACTCCATTAATATCCTATCCTTAATGTGATTTGCTCATACTATACAAAGTCAACAGTCCTTAACACAGATGCAGATACAAGATTGCGGGCATTGAGATTCTCAATTTTGTGTTTTCCCATGTTTCTATTTTATTTTAGCACACACCTGCCCACGTTTACAACCAAGTCAACGATAATGAAGATGTATATAGTATACTGAAAGCTGATTATACTCCATAGATAGAATCCGAGTCTGGTTCATCATCACTTGGTCTTCTCAAGTTGAAGAAGGATGGACAGCCTCTTTTTCTTTGTCCTTCTTCTTTCACTAGTTCATTGGTCTCATTCTTTCGATGACAATGTGCCTCGGGGATTCAAGAACAAGGTAACTAACCTCCTTCCCTTTCTTTTGTGGTCTTGAGAATTAGAGGAAATGATCATGCTGCAAACTAGAGAGCAATCTGCTGTTATTATGGGAGTTACCGAGTTATGTATATACGTATGCAGTCTGCTAACTAGTGTTATCTGTGTATTTAATTGTAGGGAGATACACTTGAAGTGAAGGTAAATAAGCTTTCATCTATGAAGACACTTCTTCCATACGACTACTATTTCCTCAATTACTGCAGGCCTTCGGTTATTATCAACAGTTCTTTAAGCCTTGGTCAAGTTCTTCTGGGTGACCGGATCCACAATTCGATTTATAATGTGAGTTTGAACTTAATTAACAGGATGCTGAGTTTCCAAGCTTCTGACTTGTTAAGCTGTGAGATTGGTTTATCTGTTTCCTGCTGCAGTTTAAGATGGGAGAGTCAGAATATTGCAAAGTCGCATGCCGTGTAAAGCTGGATGCTAATTCTGCCAACAATTTCAAGGCAATAATCGATGATCAATATCAAGTTAACTTGTGAGTATTTAGTGGATGTCATTTGAATGTTCATTACAGTATCCCCATTTTGACTATTTTTACATCTTGTCATTGATTTGTAGGATTCTTGATGATCAACCAGCTGCAGTTACATTAGAGTTTTGGGATGAAATGGGTAATAAATCAAAAATTTATGTGCATGGTCTCCCGGTTGGATGGAAGGTAATTGTTACTGGAGTCAGTTTTGGTCACCTTCTCATGTTATTTTGTTCCTCCAGAATTCTTGTAAACATCTAATTCACTGTCACAGAGTGGAGTTAACGAAGAGGTTAGGCATGTAATCTATAACCACCTGAGATTCAATGTCGTGTACCATGACCTTCCGGAGACTCATTCTGCTAGCATTGTTGGTTTTGAGGTTACTCCATACAGGTACTAATCTATCTACAAAATAATACTCTTCCCAGTCTGTTACCGCTTACCAGTAGTAGCGAATCAATCCTTGTATTATCAGGAGTTCACATCTTCATAACTTTTTGGTATCTTATCTTACTTTACTTTTGTAAACAGTGTTGATCATCAGTACAAGGTATGGGAGAATGAGAATACTGAGTTGATCTCATGCACAACTGAGTATTTCATTCAAGATAGCTACATACCACAAGAGATTGATACTGATAAAGAAATTGTCTTCACATACGATGTATTGTTTCAGGTACCTAGGCTTAACTACTCAGCCTTTCTAGTCTATCTTAGTAATGTTGTTCAGTTTAAAAACTGCATATTCTGTCTATTCAGTCCAGTGATGCCAAGTGGGAATCGCTTTGGGACTCATACCTCCGAGGGGATGATCAAATTAATTGGTTTGCTATGCTCAACTCATTGTGGACTATGATCCTTCTTTCTGGAGTAGTAGCTATGGTTGTGGTAAGAAACCTTTATAAGGACATTACAAGGTACAATCAGTTGGAGACCAAAGTAGAGGCTCAAGAGCTAACAGGATGGAAACTCGTCCATGCTGATGTCTTTAGGCCTCCTACTAATGCTAGTTTGTTGTGTGTTTGTGTTGGGAATGGTGTCCAAGTCCTTGGAATGACCCTTGCCATGGTGACTTTAGGAATGCTGGGTTTACTTTCACCTTTAAACCAAGGTCAGGTGATCACAGCAATGGTTCTTTTGTGGATGTTCATGGGCTTATTTGCCGGATACTCCTCAGCACGTTTATACAAGATGTTCAGGGGAACAGAATTGAACAAGATAGCCTTAAGTACAGCCATCACGTTCCCTGCTGTATTTTTCGGGGTTTTGTTCATGTTGAATACCTTAATTTGGAGGGAGAAATCTTGTGCCACTGTTCCCTTTGCTACAATGTTTGCCATGATGCTCTTGTGGTTTGGAGTATCAGCGCCATTGGTCATTTTAGGCAGTTACTTAGGGTTCAAGAGGCCAGCAGTTGAAGATCCTGTCAAAACTAATGAAATACCAAGAGAGATTCCCAAGCGCTCATTATGGCACAACATAAAGTGGGTATTTTCTATGCTCATTGGAGCCTCTCTACCTTTTAGTGCAGCGTTCATAGAGTTCTTCAATATCTGGACATCCATATATAGTGACCATCTCTACTACTCTTTCGGACTCCTCTTCATAGTCTTTGTCATACTTGTAGTTACTTGTTCCGAGGTGGCAATACTACTCTGCTACTTCCAACTCCGCAGTGAAGATTACAATTGGTGGTGGAGAGCATTCTTGTCCATCGGGTCCTCTGGTCTGTTCATGTTTTCATACTCCATATTCAAATTCTTCGCCAGGCTGGAAATTGAGAAGTCTATTTCTGTGATCCTTTATTTCAGCTACATGTTTATTGGATCCTTTCTGTTCTCTGTTTTGACGGGGACAATCGGCTTCTACGCATGCTTCTGGTTAGTAAAGAAGATCTATTCTTCTGTGAAGTTCGACTAATCCATCGCCCGCCATCTCCAATGTGGATGTAATTCAGCGACACGGCTGCAAAAGAGCAAAAATCCTCGTGTCAAAGATATTCCTATCCGTTCTAGGAAACTCATTTTGTATAGAAGCCACTTGGGGTCTAGTTTGTATTGTCAAAGATCCAATTAAAACTTTGCTGCAATGAACTATATCTCAGTCCATACTCCACAGTGTGGCCAGTGGTAAGTGGAAAGTATTCGGCGTAGGTAAAAGTTCGGTTTCAATCCATTTACGGCGTAGGTGAGACTTTTGAATTGACTAGGAGAACGCTCGAGCAGAATAGTGCGGCACTAGTGCATTATTTAGAATGTGGATTTGTGACAATTAATTGGGTGGGTGGTAAATTTAAATTGGAGGTTCAAGTTCCACAAGGACACGAAGCCAACTTTTCAAACGTAGTGGCAGGCAAGTAGGCATATGGGCAATGGTTTGGTTTTTTGGAACGAGAGAAAGGGTTATGGAAGTGTAACTAACAAATGCATGGCTTACATTTGCATCTGGCAAAATGGCATCTGTCTCAAATCAGCCAAAATGCAGAAAACAAGGATATATCTCTGATGCAATCATCCAATACTACTATGCTACTTGATGAACATGAAACGTGTTTTACATGTCAAACTCAAAGTAAAA
Source organism: Geum urbanum (assembly GCA_946800695.1). Taxonomy (NCBI): domain Eukaryota; kingdom Viridiplantae; phylum Streptophyta; class Magnoliopsida; order Rosales; family Rosaceae; genus Geum; species Geum urbanum. Next base: position 10,375,362 of record OX326997.1, read on the forward strand.
TGTTTGCATAGGAAAGATATGCTAGCTATAATCTGTAATCAACCTATTTTACCCCTAATATGAGTTGTCCTCTAGTATATTACAACTTCGTAATTTGTTAGTAAATAAAACTTTGATTGGACCAAACAAAAACATTATATATATGATCTATCAAGAGAATAATGAAGTCATTTTCAAATGGCATGTAACTTCGCCAATATGTCATTGAGCAACAAATTTACATGAATCAAATTAATTGCGAAATAATAGGATTTGACGTTAAAGGATGTAATTTTCTCTAACTTAAAAAGAGATGTAATATTTACCAAAATTTCAAATCTGAACCAGATATTAGGAGAAATGATCTAAATGATCACTCAAGTTTGTCATAATCAATAATTTAATCACTAAACTTTGAAATATATCAAAAAGGTTACTAAATTTTAACTTTATCTATCAATTTTATCACTTTGTCTATTTTAAACATTCTAATTTGTCAATTTTTTTGCTTATATAGATGAGATTATGAGAGAAATACACATAGTATAAGTGATGAGAGAAGTATGAAAACCACTATGAAATAAAAAAAATTGACATCCAAAATGGACAAAGTGATCAATTTGATAGACAAAGTTAAAGTTTAGTGACATTTTTAACATTTTTTAAACTTCGTTGATCAAATTGTTAATTATGACAAAATTGAATGGTCATTTGAATCATTTTTCTCATATATTAATAAATGACGCCAAAACATATCATAATGTGATTGGTTGGATAATAACGTGTCTGGCCAATGAATTTAGACGTATCCCGAAAATACATTTCTAATAGCCTATAAATTTAAATAACATAAAATGTTAGATTTTTACTTGCCACGAGAGAGAAAAATTGCAAACTCTATCCAAAAAGTGATTCAGCTCAATTGGGTCATTAGCTCTTGCATTGTAACTACGGAGAGGATCTAGAAATTTCCTCTTTTTACACAATTGCCCCAAAAACCCACCTCGCGAGGCGTACTTTCCGCACACTAATACAACTAAGGAGTAAAATATCGGATATCGAGAATATATCGACAGTCCAAAATTTAGATATATCGACGAAATATCGATCTACTGAAAATTTTGACGGAAATGACGGAACTAATAAAAATATATAGAAATTTGTAATGAAATTTTTGGAGGTTGTTATATGGTCAATTACCTACCTTATGTGAAATGAAAATATTGATCAAACATCAAAACATATGAATTAGCTATATTACTATATGAATTAGTACGTGTTAAGTGCTGATAACTATTAAAATATAATTTAATAGTTCTATTTTTATTTTTTTTGATGGCTAAACTTTAATGGGAGGCTAGGTCATCACATTTTTGTACAATATGTTACACATCACACATTACAAAATCAAATATACAAATACTTCAAAACCACGTAAAGGACCTATGAGGTTCGAAATTCACACTATTTTCATCATCTCTCTGTGCAGAATCATGTGTGTATTGTGAAGAGTACTCATTAAATAATTGCTCTCCCATGTAATTCTGCATGTATTGACTTACATGCCAACCATATGGGTCAGGGGGCGGTCTTTGAAGATTTTGGAGCTCGTAGTATGAACCAGGCATTGCTCGACTTTCTTCATTGCTATCATCATTTGAGGCATTTGTTTGTGATTGTAACGATGAGTTATCACTTGTTGGAAGACCATAAGGCATGGCATATGAAGGATAAGGCATTGCAAAATTTTGACCATAATAATAGGGTTAGTAATTACCATCTCCAACACCTATTGAGCCAAAAGTGGTGGATAACACATCTTCAACATTCCTTGATAAACTCCCTTGACCCCTTTCTCTTGGATTATATTCACTTCTTCTGCCTCCTCCACCGTATCCATGACTTGCTCTTCTGTCACCATGGTCTTCATCTTGGGTTGCATGTGTGAAATTTTGTTCCTCTGTCAAGTAAAATGGTTCATCTTCACTGTAACCACCATATCCGCTACCACAACCACCGGCTCCAACACTCTGCATTCCGCTGTCTCCTCCTCTAGTGCTTGATGAGCTTCTAGATCTCGTACCTGAGGTATCCCTCCTCAACCGTGGAGGTTGGGAAGCATGTGAACTTCTAGGCTTTGGATTAGGTTGAATATTGTCTTGACTCATGAGAGATTCAAATGAGTCATTCTCATCAACATGTCCTATAACCTCTTCACGAAGTACCTGCTCGACATTTATTCCTTTAGCACGGGCAACATCAGCAATTCTCTCAGCTGGATTTTGTTCCTCATCATCCAAGTGTAGTGGTCTAATCCATTGATAAAGTTGATCTCTCTCTTCATCATCAAATTCAGTACCAATTTCAAACACATCTAATGGATATCTGGCATCAACATTTGCTTGCTCTGCTTCTTTATCTCGGAGCATAAGCTTCATGTTATAATAGCAATAGACCAATTTCTTCAGCCTAGTATATCCCAACCTGTTTCTTTGTTTTGTATGAATTAGAGCAAATGTGCTCTAATTTCTTTCACAAGCTGACGCTGAAGCAGTTTGTGATAATACTCTAATGGCCAATCTTCTTACGGTAGGTGCACTTGTCCCGTACATCATCCACCAATCAGCTATCATATAAGAAAAAAATTATTAATTTTCCTAATCAAGTTCAATTTGTGATTAATGAAAGAGTACATTAATTATAACTATATACTATGTATACATACCAGGAGCCATCTTTTCTCTAGAAGCAACTGCCGCTGACATGGCAAAATTAAGCTTTGAATCTTTGAAATATGTGAGCTGAATGTAAAAGATGAATTATTTCATTATCACAATTTTAAATGATAGATTGTAAAAATAATTCGTTATAAGCCAAACCTCTCTTCCAAAATCGCCTAGTGTCGGACAATCAGAGTCCAACTTAGAGAATACATTATGCACAGCTTGAATAAGCATGGGGTCATCTCCAACGCCTTGTTTATAATTGTAACGAGGATTCAAATAATAACCTACAAAAAAATACAAATACAAAAATTTATTATACATTATAATGTTAATAACTTATGGTTAAGTAAAATTAGGAATGAAAAATTAAGATTATTATTACCTGTAGCATGCAAATCGTGTCTTAAAGTTTTAAACCATCTGTCATTGATAATTTTCACAACCCATTTTGCATTTGGTTTTTTTTTCAGCTGCTCTTTCATTACACGCATCAACTCATAAACTGCACCCATAGTCGGATAAACTTCTGTATCCACGACACGTAATACTTTGTAAAGAGGCTCAGATAGTTCACACACATGTTCTGCTTGACTCCAAAATAGTTGATCAAATAATAAACTTTCAACAATACGACCGTGTTTGGTAAGGCAAAAGTTGCTAGTGCTCCACCAATCACTTGTGAACAATTTTTTCAACCCAGACTTCCTCTTGAGTAAGCTCTCTACTGAAATGAAGTTGGTGGAAAATCGAGTAGGTGCGGCACGAACAATCTCCCCCTTGCAAAATTCACGCATCTTTGCTAACAATGTATTATGATTATAAAGGTAATTTGAAATAGCTTTACTCTTATCAATCACATCCTTAACACTCTCTCTTTTCCCCATCTCTTCAAACATGAGATCAATACAATAAGCTGCACAAGAAGTCCAGTAAACATTATGGTGCTTCATCAACTTCTTTCCAGCTTTAACATAATTGGATGCATTGTCTGTCACCACCTGAATAACATTATGCTCCCCAACCTCCCTAATAATGTTCTTCAATAATATATATATATATATATATATATATATCTATTCATGATCCTTTTTATGCTTAGAAGAATCAACAGACTTCATGAATACAGTGGTACCTTTGCAGTAGACCACGAAATTTATGATAGACAATCTTGTTAGACCAGTCCATCCGTCACACATGATCGTGCACCCATACGTCTCCCATTGACTTTTCAATGTGGCAACATGTTCAATAATCTCTTTGAACTCTATATCCAAGCTTGTGTCTGATCTCATAAGGTGTGGGGGGTTTTACTCCCTCTCTGGCTCTTTGGCATCCAATTACCATGTTGTGGAAGTGAGGAGATGCGGCTTTTGATGGAGGGACATTTTCATATATAAAAAATTTGCTTATTAAACGGCTCATTGCCTCTTTCACTGAACCACCTGAGAACATATTATTGAAACTCTTTTGCCGTCCTCGAGTTGATTTGCTGAGGTTTGGCGCCAATGGTGTCGTTGGTTGTGATTCTTTAAAACTCTAGGCTTGTTGCACATTACAGCCACTACTTTGTCCTTTGTTAGGGAGTTTGTGGAGATGCTCTCTTTGCCATTGGATTTCCTTAGACGCTCGTATTGCTTGTCGCAATTGTGCCCTTTCCTCATGCCCCATGTCATCACCGTCATAGTCTTCGTCCTCACTTGTATCTTCGAGCTGCACGATCGGATCTCCACGTAGTTCAGCTCGGATGTCGTCGATCATATGAGATTTATTGGCCTTTTCTTTCCGTTTACTCTTCATTATTGAAGTGATAAATTGCTTGACTGCATCTGGAACTGATTCACATCTTTTGACGTTTGAACTGGGATCAAGTCCACTGAGATGATACTTTAAACGTGTGACACCTCCGCTCTTCATCACAAACCCACAATATTTGCATATAGAGCCATTCTTGTTTCCAGGAATTGAATCACCGTGCTCCCATGCTGGATCACGTCTACTTGACCCACTATCCATTGCAATAATTTAATGAACTCCTACATATAATTTTTTTTTACATGATCAAATCTTAATCAATATGGCATCAATATCACATTATTAACGTAGCATGCATATAATTAAGTACTTTAACATAAATACATTTAACAAGAAATAAGAAATATTAGAACAATAATAATATATTTATCAACATAGAAAGGACTAAATAATAACATACCTGATTGGGTAATCTACTATAAATTGTTGAGAGAGTAAAAGAGAAATTTGTTAAGAGAGTGAGAGAGAATGTTTTGTTGAGACTTGAGAGAGTGAGAGAAAAGTGATCGGTGTAATGAATTCAACCAGAAACTCAGAATGCAAATATGTATATATGTATGAGAGAGAGAGAGAAGTAGTAATGGTGCGATAAATTTGATAGCTTCAATTGATTTTTTATATTTTACAAAAGTCTATAAACGATCAAGCTACTCGGTGGATATGAGGATATCTACTTTACAGTGTAAAAGTTTTTAACCTATTATAAAATCTGACATAGGTTGGGGATATATATATATATATATATAAAGCATCGGCTGTGGTTATAAAATCTAAAATAGAATCATAGATATAAGTATTATATGATTTATATACACATAATTGTGCTTTTGGTTTTGTGACTTTTGTCAAGGAGTAAGGAGTGCAAAACCGTTTTGTTTTTTAGTATCAAGATTTTTTATTTGGGAAGCATAGCAACGTGGGAAGCCTGCCTGATGTGATGATAGAATGATGGATTGATTGACAAATGAGTGAATGACAAGTCATTTGACAAGTTTTGTTAAATTTAAAAAGTTAATGAAAATTTTGAAAATTTTGATAAATATCGAAAAATATCGGGGAAATATCGGAAATATCAGAAAATTTTGAAAAATTCTGAAAAATTTGGAGATATATTCAAGAATATTCAGGTAAGTTCAAAAATCCGAAATATCGGCGATATTTCGCCGATAATTTCGATTTTACATTCCTTGGATACAACCCAAAACCGTCTTTTCCCACCAGTAAATCTCCGTTACCGTCACAAAAAAAGCCTCGCGCCTTTCGGCCTTTTTCCCTCTCTCCCCATTACCCCGCCACGTAGCGCCACACTCGAGACGAAACCCCTCACCGTCCGATCTCCCTCCACACCATCATCAACGCTCCTGAGAAAAATGAGGGCCCCATTGGCGTATGGGACCCAGGTCCTGTCAGCGTGTGTGTGTATATATATATATATGTATATATATATAAATACGCTCTCTGCTGCTCTCTCTGGAGAAAATGGAGGTCACGCGAAAGAGGCCTGGAAATGGTGACGTCACTGCGTCGTCGTCGTCGGCGAAGAGGTGTCGAGATGACTGCGGCGGCGACATTGCGGTGCAGGAGAGTAGTTCGAGCAGCGAGCTGGCGAGGCTTCTGGAGGTGGACTACATGACGACGTGGACGGCGGCGTTCAACGCTCCTCCTCCGGCGATGATGGTGACGTTCGAGTCTCGGCCGTACAAGGCAGCGGAGGTGTTCCAGACGATGTCGACGTCGTACGTGACGATCAACGGCAACGAGGAGACCTGCGGCTCCTCGTTCTCCGACGCCGAGTCGTCGGTCATGGCGAGCGTGGACACCGCAGGGAGGGACATTGAGCAGGTGATCATCGACGGCGCGTGGTACGAGGCGGAGATGTGGGCGGAGGGACAGGGAGATGTCGGCTTCGGCGACGGCGCGTGGGACGATGAGGAGGATGAAACGCGTGGAAGAGAAGAACTGGTGCTCGGCTTGGATTTTGATTTCGATTTGGGCTTGGAGTGGGACGACGCCGCGCTGGCCAGGTTCGTAGGTGAAGACCTCATCAACTGATCTCTCACAGCACCATTGCTACTAATTTTTAAATTTCTCTCTAGTGTTTACTGTGTTTGGTTAATTTCGTTTGGGTTTTTGTGATCTCTGTTATGGCGGTCATGGCGGTGGGGTTGTACACAGTGCTAAACCACAGTTTATAGTCTAATTTTAAATTACTGAAATTAAGTTAGGATGAACAGAAGAGAAAAAAAGGAAGAATATTGGTTTAATTACTTTGGAAATTGGGGTATGGTAGTTGGTTTAGTGCTAATTAGCAGCAAACCAGGCGGGTGCTAATAGTGTAACTAAACAAAGACTACAAGTATGATTTCGTTTCGTTTCGTTTTCGTTGCCTTGATTTCTCTGCAGCCAATTTTTGAATTTGTTTGCTTAACTAATTAATTGTTCCCAAGAGCGCATTCCGTTTAATCACACCCCGTTTAAGGTTGTTGTGAGGTCTGAGTGGCCAGAATAACAAAGATGGTACATTTTCGAAATGGTGGTGATATATCGATCGGTTATGGTCTCCATTTTTTTTATATGCAGACACCCACACACACTGAATGAGAAATTGAGCACGCACTAAGGTACACACAAGCGTCCTTGTCCTTGTCCTCTAGCTAGTCCCTGCTTTGCGCTGTAGTACGTCCTCTATACTTCCAGATTATGGACATGGCACTTTATTGCTTTCGTCTCTTTGCGTCTATGTTGCACTAAAGCTAAGGCCACCCCGAAGACATGTGACAGATACATAACTATATAAAAATGGAATTTGGATGTTGATATGGTGTATGATCTTTGGGTGAGGCGGTGAGCTATATAATTAAATCTCAGTGTTATTGTACAAACAGAAAAAAGGAGCAGAACTTGGCCCTCGAACGGAGAGCTGGCTTACTATTTTTGTTAGTAAAGATAGCAATATTTCAAAATTAAATATTTATCCACCTAACTTCTTATTGGTTGGGGCGTCGGGCAGTATTGTCCACCTTTCGCAAGTCTTTCTCTGGAGTAGACCTCAAAGCTTCCAGCCTCGTTTAGTCCACTCGTCCCATGAGACCAGAGTTCAGCGCGACATCGTATTAGGACAAGTCGGTTTAACTACATTAAAATTAAGGTAGGAATTAGAACATATAAGTGAGACTTGGTTCGGCCCTTCAACTTAGCCTTTTTGAGTTTTATAAGTCAAATCTAACCCGGTCTCCAAAGTTCGGCTTATTTTAACTATTTTTATTTTAAAAAAAATATGTATTATATGATTATATCATAATTTCTTAATAATTTTTTTTATTCTCCTCACTTTTCTCAATTTACAAACATTTTTTTAAAATAAATATTATAAATTAATAATTGTAATACCTCAAAACTTTTAAATATTTTTTTAATTTAAGACTCATCTTGGCCCGGCCCGATCTCTTTAGCCTCTGGGCGGGTTAGGGCTTCCGAATTGTGACATCGGCCCAGCCTCATTCTCTATGACTTTTGATCAAGCTCATCTCAGCCCAACCCTAAGTCTTAAATTTATGGTCGAGGCCGGCCCATGATGATTCCTACTCTAGATGAAGGGAATGAGATGCTTTGCTTGCTTGCTTATTTGTGTATTACCGACTTTGCTGCTAGTCCTGTTACTGTAATATAACTAGTTAGTATTCGTGGTGGTTCTGCAAGGAAATGACTTAAATGAGTGTGCAGCTAAGGAAAGTGCGTCATTCATGGTCCTCAATCCAAATAGTAAAATATCGGATATCAAAGATATATCGACCTTCCAAAATATGGAAATATCGATTCAGTAAAAAATTGACGAAAATTAAGATAAATACATGAAAATTTGTATTGAAACCTTATGAGTTTTTTATATGATCAGTATGTGTTTTGAAACTTGTAACTTGTGTTTTGTTGATTATTAATAGAGATTATTTGATTGAGCTTTTGAGTTATTGACGTGGTGCACTACAAGAATACCTACACTAGACGATGAAATGGATTCGTCGTCTAAGAGCAACATTCCGTTGTTTCAAATCTTAGGCGACAAAGGTTTCGTCATCTAAGCTTCATCGCAATAAACCTTAGACAATGAAAAAATAATATTCGTCATCTTAAAAGTTTCTTACACGACGAATACAATTTTGTCGTCTAAAATTTCAGGATACGAAAATTGTATAGCTTGAACGACGAACTTTTTCGTCACAACAACATATCTTAGACAACGAATATTTTATTTTCGTCGTCTAAACGTTCATACTTAGACAATCAAAATCACCTAGACTACTGCTTAAAATGATGAAACCATTACGGTTTTGGTCGTCTAATAGGTTCTTAAGACGACGAATTATTTTTCTTTCATCGTCTTAAACATTAAATTAATAAAAAAATTACAACTTTCAGATAAAATTGCTAAAATTAAAATATAAATTAAAATATGTACATAATAGCCGATCGATATCTACATTATGTCATTATCTACAAAATAGTTGAAATCTACTATGGTGTTTCGACCTCTAGCCCAATCCCGCTACCGTCGTCATCATCATTGTGGTCTTAGTCATGTGAATGCTGAGATGGTGCATGTGAACTACAACCAGGCGGCTATAAGCCCATCTGTAACATCATCTCTCGAATCGGCGCCTCGGTCCCTGCCTTAGTCTCTCGAAGCCGCACCTCATGCCGCTCCTTCTCCTTTAGAAGGCGCGCCTCCCCCGCTTCTCAACCTCTCGGATGCGCTCATCGACCCCACTTGAACGAGCTTGCGAGGTAGACGTTGATGACTAGCTCAAATTTCGAACGTCAACTCATCTGAGACCCCAGATCTCCTACCCAGGTCGGATTCCAAGCGTTTTCTCAAACATCTGGATTTGAGTAGGTACATCCAGTGGAGGGAATTGTTCGCGTAGAGTGTCTGGGTTCCGTGCCGCCCTCTCGGCCAACTGAGTCATCTTCTCCTACAATAAAATATTTAATTGAAAATTAAACTAAACTCGACTAACTCGGATAATTCTACCAAAAATTTGACATAATTTCCCTAAAAATAAAGGCAACCAAAAATCTGAAAAACACATAAAATTGAACTATTCTAGCACACGAAACAATTACATTCTCAATATAGCAACAAATAACCCCATAAATGTATTTCAATGCTCAGTAATGAAACACTATTGTGGCAATGCCAATCAATTAAATAACCAATTTGAATTTTGATTCATCAATCAAACAAACAACTCACATAAAGTAAATTTCTTCCGGTCACCATCTATTCTAACCTATGTGCATACCGGGAAGATGTTCCTAAGGTTGTGTCGCATAAACATTCACACAAAAAATAAAATTTTGGTTTATTTAGAATTTAGTGGTAACTTACAACATTCATAAGATGAGGTTCAATATGGAATTGCTACTATCTCTTATTAATTGTTTCACTTAGATGAGGAAATTTTTCGTCATCCAAGAAACAAATCTTGTCGTCTAACTACTATCTTAGACAACGAAAAAATTTCGTCTGCTAACTTCTTTCTTGGACGACGAAACTTTATTGCGACGAAATATGGTTTCGTCGTCTTATATATTTTTTAGTCGACGAAATGGCAATGAAACCAATTTTCGTTGTCTAAAAACGTTTTAGGGTGACAAAAATATCTACTTAGGCCACAAAATGTTATTTCATCGCCTAAGTCTGTCTTAGACGACGAATCCGAAAAGGTTTCGTCGTCTAAGTTAGGATTTCTAGTAGTGGTGGGTTTTGTGCTTTGGATTTAGTGCGATCAACATATATGTCAAGTCAAAATTTTGGATAAATTCAAAAATATCGAAGATTTTGGTGATATATCATAAAATATTGAATTTTTTTGAAAATATCTGGCAAAAGATATTGATATGTAAGATTAATATTGGGAAGTCCAAAAAATGAAATTATTGCAAAAATATCAAAGATATTATCGATGTTTCATTCCTTGCTTCGATCCATGAGATATCGCCTCTTACATTTCGATACAAAACTACAAAAAGTCCAACAATATCAGAATTCTTTTTATATTTGTTGGTTGTGATAAATCTGAGGTTCCATACCAAAATCAATTGGCAATGATAGGAGTAGCGCAAATCCTTATAACCCACTAACAAGGCCTCTCATTTCTAATGTGAGAGATTTTCTCCATTTACATTCTCAACAAGTTGTTCGGCCCAAGTTCCCATTGCGACTTATCATCTTAGTTAAGTTCTTTATGCATCTTGCTTGAGTTTAGCGTTCAAGGCCCATATCATGGGCTCCTTGCTGGCCCAACTAAGAATAAATGAGCCTTATTTTGGGCCCTTCTCTTTGACTTTGATATATCTCTATCCAGCCGCAACTTTGTTGCTGGTTCCCTAAACTAGCTAGGATTAGGAGTACCGAGGGAGGCTAAAACTGCCGCCGCCTTCATCACCTGCAAATCAGAAATCACAGCATGACCGCCGGCGATAACCTACACCATGGTATTCGGTCGCATTCGTTTTCAAGTAAGTTGCGAAGACGCCTCTAGAAATCTCTTCGTTCTCCATCTGTACACGAATATTCTTGCACCAAAAAGCTTTCACTCATTTTTCACTCATTATATTTTTCCTTCTTTTCAAACCATTCGCTAACCATCGCTGCTTTACCATTGTTAAACCTAAAAGGTAAAGGTGATTCGGAGATTGAATCTATCATTAGATCTAACTAAGTGGGTGAAAACAAAAAATATGAGATTTCGATCAAGATGGGGAAAAACTAAAGCTTGTAGACAGCCTCATAGCCACTGTGAAATTTTAGCCACCTCATTTGATATATATCCCAATTACCAGTCAAATCAAGTAGTAGGGGTACCCAGCAAACAAACAAGCGAGAAAGAAGGGGGCAACTTTGTGGCTCAAGAACCCTAATCCTAAGTCTATTGGTCTGTAAGCTTTTGACTTGAAAGGGGGTTCTTTAGTCTCCAGACGATGATTAATTATAATAGACCACGTACTATATATGTAGATGGAAAAGGATAATGCTGGTCCATCGAAACAAAAAAACCGACAATGGCAGTCGGTCGGATTGTATAGCTCTTACGTGAATTATAGGTAAAATCTCACTTATTCATACATATCATTTACTCTACACACTCTCTTGAGCCCTTCTTACCTTTTTTCTATCATAATTGTTTCTATCATAACATGGAGTCTATGGTGATCTTTCCCAACAATTATTGTGGTGAAATGCCATACATGCACTAGAATTGAATGATCACATAGTACTAAAAGAGCCAAGTTCAACCCGACATTATTTGTTCAATGATGTCATTCCCTTGCTATTTTATGTATACCCCATTCCAGTCCCGTCATTCTCCTATCAATTCATCACATACAACAACAAGAAAACAATGTCAATAACTCAAATATCATTCTCAGCAAAGCAAGTATACTTAAGGACACCTTTTTATTTTTCACAAGAAAAATGCTTAATTGATATGTTCCATCTTTTGCTGTTATGTGGTGTGTGGAGTAGTGCTTAAGACTTTAAGCTAATAAACATTGCTTTCCTATCAAGAAATAAGTACAATTTATGCCCTTTTCCAAGCTACTATTGATTTGGTCTATAAGATTGTCATATCTACACTTCCTTTAATGAAGATTTAAAAGAAAGTTTGGGATATGGTAAACAATGGAATGGTAAGGTTTTTAACAATTAAAGGAGCCGAGAAAATGTGATTGTCTATGCGTCAATTGGCTTAGTTTATAATAATGACAAGCTTGGGTCATAGTATAAAATGCAATCATGGTGCTTACGGCCATCAAGATTCGTTGTTACCTTTACTTATCAAGCATACAATCCAAAGCATAAGTTGACCACAATATCCCATTTGTTTATAGCTTAGGCTCGATACACTATCGATCTCATAAGAAGCGAAAGAGCCTTTATAGCAATACTCCTAGAAGTGCTAGAAAACCAATTGTTTTAGAGCAACTCCTCAAAAATCAATTTTATCAATTATATAAGATTTTTTTTTTTAAAATCTGCTTCAGCAGATTCTGTAGTTATTTTAAGAATTTTTTATATATTTTATTTTATTTTTGACTTCTGAGTTCCGATGAAAATGGGGAATATTGTATGCGGGATCGCTCCTCTGGCTAGGACGTTTGGTCTTTTGCCAATTCGCTTTCTACACAGAAAATAAACGGTGTTAGAGGAAAGACGAGATCGGCCCGCCTTCAACACTCTGAGGCTCAATTTAATAGCTCGATGGGATGAGTTTTAGTAAGGAAAGACCGAGTAAGGGAGTTACTAACATCATGAATTGTAGATCAGTTTGGTGAATCTGTCCCTTCTCCAGCGTCCATGTGAAGGGTTGGTGAGAGGCCCTATCATCCTTTAAAAAGCTTCGGATGTTCTGGCCTTCTGGGTATCACAGGTTTTAATCTTGTTGATTTGCGTTAAGTAACTTCTGCCTCACTGAGATCTTTATGTCCAAGCAGTAAAATTTGGGGTACAATAATATTTTGGACATAAATGGCAGCAGCATTTAGGGATACAAGGACAAGATTTCATCAGCAGTGGTCATTTAGGTTGAGTCATATAATTGGGGGTCTGTTTTTGTATACAACTCAAAGAAAGTAGAGCCCTGTCTTCATTAGAAAATTAAATAAAGTCTAGTCCTTTAATCCAAATACCATAGAAGAGCATAGATTGCATAGACCCCCTTATAAATTCCTCATCAGTAATTCAATCTCAACTCACAGTTGTTCATCACTTCCTCTACACACCCTTTTGCGCTCATACCCTCTCTTTCTAAAGATTCAATCTTTTTTATTTTCTTGAGCTAACAAAGATTCAAATTTTGAGGAGCAAAAATGGTGGCCAAGAAACCAAGAATTGTGATAGTTGGAGCAGGAATGGCAGGTGTTACAGCAGCCAACAAGCTCTACACAGCAACTGGGTTCAAGGACTCGTTTGAGCTCATTGTTGTGGAAGGTGGTTCAAGAATTGGAGGCAGAATAAACACCTCTGAGTTTGGTGGTGACAAGATTGAGATGGGTGCTACTTGGATCCATGGCATTGGAGGCAGCCCAGTACACCAAATTGCTCAAGAAATCAATGCCCTCGAGTCTGAGCAGCCTTGGGAGTGCATGGATGGGTCCTCCGACGATCCCAAGACCATTGCTGAAGGTGGTTTCGAGGTCAGTCCATCTCTGGTGGATCCCATTTCAAGTTTGTTCAAGACTCTCATGGATTATGCTCAGAGGAAGAAGGTGTTCGACGAAAGTCCTCAACTAGATTCAGGGGAGCTCAGTGTTGGTGGGTTTTTAAGAAAAGGGCTTGATGCTTATTGGGCTTCGAGGAAAGGCGAGGAGGAGATCAAGGGCTATGGTGAATGGTGCAGAGCGTTGTTGGAAGAAGCCATATTTGCAATGCATGAAAGCACTCAGAGGACTTATACTTCAGCTGGTGACTTGCTGACTCTGGATTACAATGCAGAAAGTGAGTACCGGATGTTCCCAGGTGAAGAAATCACCATTGCTAAAGGTTACTTGAGCATTGTTCAGTCACTAGCCTCTGTTTTGCCACCTGATGTGATTCAACTAGGCAAAAGGGTCTCAAGAATTGAATGGAGTGCAGAGTCTAGTAGCAATGGCTGTGATTCAAGGCCTGTGAAACTACACTTTGGTGATGGTTCGATTTTGGTGGCTGATCATGTTATTTTAACAGTTTCTTTGGGGGTACTTAAAGCTGCTATACACCAAGATTTGGGTATGTTCAGTCCTCACTTGCCTAGTTTCAAGGCTGAAGCGATATCAAGGCTCGGATTTGGTGTTGTCAACAAGCTGTTTCTGCAACTGAGCTCCACCCATGTTACAAAAGGCGAGGATTTCAGCAAGTTCCCATTTTTACAAATGGTGTTTCATAGAGCAGACTCGGAGTTCAGGCTTAAACGGATTCCTTGGTGGATGAGGAAGACAGCTTCTCTATGTCCAGTGTACCACAATTCAAGTGTATTGTTGTCGTGGTTTGCAGGGAAAGAAGCAATTGAGCTTGAAACACTCAATGATGAAGAGATCATCAATGGGGTAACATCAACAATCTCTACCTTTCTATCAAAACCCCACAAGAATGAGAAAGATAATTCTCATTCACAATTAGGCAATGGGCATGTGAACCATGACGAGGAGAAGAACTCTGAAGTGAGATTTTCAAAGGTGTTGAAGAGTCAATGGGGAAGTGATCCTTTGTTTCTTGGATCCTACTCTTATGTTGCTGTTGGATCAAGTGGTGATGATTTGGACACTATGGCAGAGCCATTGCCAAAGTTGAGCAGTTGTGATGAGGCTGCTGCTAGTGTTCCTCCACTTCAAATTCTGTTTGCAGGGGAAGCAACACACAGAACCCACTATTCCACAACCCATGGAGCTTACTTTAGTGGTCTTAGGGAAGCCAATAGGCTTCTCCAACATTATCACCACCACCATGTTGGGGTTTAGAATGACTTAGTAAGACTTTTACTCGTTTATTTTTGAAGATTTATTGCTATGATATTAATCATATATTGTCATTTTGATAATTATTTCTCTTCAAGTATAAGTGGGCGAGAGAGTAAGCAAATTAGGGAAGGATCAAAGATTGAGAGAGATATGGGGGACAATTTGTTAGATGTATTGCATGAACTAAACAAAGCTTCTTTCATTTTTCCATTGCTTTCCTTGTTCATTGTTAGTGATCTTTTTTCTTCTTCATTGTCTGAGAGAATCCAACATGTGACATTTATACTGTTAATTCTACAGCTTATCAATATTTACATCTTATCAGTTATCACAACACACGGGCATAGTGCATTCTAGAGTCATGAAATAGTTGAGATCAAGTTTGAGAAGTACACAGCAAGAGGGTGATAGAGCTTTGGATGCCACCTCTCATCCCTACCAGGTGTCTTGTTTTGGATTGCTCAATGGACAGGATCCGATAAATCCGCCCTTTCCAGCTAGGACTCTTTCCACCAGTTTCTTTCAATGCCCATGACACTCTGTTCTTGAATCTTCAACCCAATACACAAAGCCTTTCCCTGGACTCATTTCATCATTGGGTTCTCCTATTTGTTTTCATATATGTTCATATTTATGAGTAAGAAATGCGAATGATACATCTGTTAGAGGTAGACCTTTGACAACTTGGGACAATCAATGAGCTGGTGATTTCACAAGAAAGTGTGGGACAGAAATCAAGCTCCCTCCCATGTCCCATATCAGCAATTCTTGTGTTCTTAGAGGCCAAAAGGGTGTCAGTCATACCCAGTAACCACATTGTCTTTAACAACGAGAGATAAAATGTTGAAGTCACCCATAAACAGTGAAAATTATAATAGAGATGCTTGTTGGTTGTACTATCTATGATTTCCTTAATAATTGAACAGAATCCCTCTTGAAATCAATGATTTCCTTAATAATTGAACAGAATCCCTCTTGAAATCAGAAGCATCATCTATTTGAAGTGAAATTATTATTGCAGATTTGCAGGACCCAATTCCAGGTAATTAATTAAATTATATGCAGGCGTCTCCACACGCGTGTAGAGTGTGGGAGTGATTTGCAGGACAGCAGGACAGATAATGAGACAGCTTAGCTCTCAAGTCTTAATACATATAGCAGTACCCAGTTGGTACCAGATTTCAATACACAGCAAATCCTACTCTGTGCTAGAGACACTAAAATACTGTCCACAAGCCACACAAACAAATTTGCACCCGATTCTCTGTCGAACTGTGCTAAAAGATATAATCCAAGTTCAGCTCCTCATTCAAAGCCTTCAGGCCTACTTCATAATAGTTTAGGATTACTCATATTAGCAATCAGTAGCTCCAGTTCTTAATTTATGAAAGCTAATCTCTTTCTTTAATAATTGTGAGCATCTGCTTATTGCCTATTGGTACCAACTTTTGAAAATAAACATGCTCCTTTTATGTTATCTAACAGCTTGTGCTGCTTAACTTATAAGTTCAGCATCATAAGCCGCCGTATTGTTTTAGAAACTCTCATTTGAGCTTGTTTTAGATATTTAGTTTCTTTTGCTTTAATATTTCTGAGACAATCTAAATAAACACTGTACGAGTCTAAAGAGTGAAGCGAGGAAAAAAATAAAATCTTCCCCGGAGTATTTTTGCATGATTTGCAAATGATCTTATTAAGGTTTTGAAACTATTCTAATGGTTTTGATTTGTCCTCATCAAGGTCCACAATTCCCTTGATAATTGATGTGTGTGTATGTTTGTTTATACACCAAACTAAGAGAAACAAATCACAAGATTTAAGGGCACTAGCTATAAACGTTGTTGTTGTTGTTGTTGTTGTTGTGGGAGATTCTAAACTCAAAACTTGTGCCAAGGTTTTGTGGCTCGAAAGGTATAAGGGTATCTGTTTGGAAGTGGTGTACAGTCCAAGCAAGTCAGGTACTCTATTCATAGAGTGAGACTCATTTGCTCTATTATTGTTTATAAGATTTGCAATGGCCAAAAAGGACTTGGCCCATGCCACTTGCTGTCTCTTTTTGCCTCCTTGTGGGCTTCAATCACTCTTTGATGATTGTGCAAATCACAGATCATCTGTCACCAAGTCATTGTCTGGTTCTTAAACAAACAACTGAGAATCTCAATCTGCTGGCCCCAACCCCACCCCCACCCACTGATAATCCAACGTGTTTATTACTTACCTCAATAATCTTTGGTGAGGGTAATTATACGATGTACGTAAAAAGAAATAATATATAGTTTAAATTCTTTCATGTATTATTCATTTAAATTTAACGTAATTTAGATTTTGATTACACTTATATTTCATACATTATAAGCGTCCATGATCATCATCATTGTACATTCTATATGCAAGAATTTATAAGATATAAGGATTTGAGACCAAAATGAATATCAAGCGATTAAACGATGATTTGAGTTGACGATGAATACCAAATTGTACGTTACATGACAATTGGAGTTGGCAACGTATATCAAGTGAACACACACATATATATAAGATGTATCCCGGAAACTAGATTCTAACTTTAGTCCACACCTCGCATGTAATTAATTGATATAACACATGAAGTTTAACCTCATCACGGCTGCATGTATTCGTATAAGATAAATGACATATATATATTATATCAAATACGAATATTTTCACTGAAATTTTTGTGTAAACTTGTATTTTACTGGAAAATAGGTGATTCTACACATATATTAATCATATGATCGAGCTTGCTTTTACTTGCTCTCGATCTGCTCGATCAAATCTAGCTACAAAGTCTCCCATGTACGTCCCTCTCATAGATTTGATTCTCATTGATCGTTTCATATATATTACGTACTGGTGAAGTTTCTGACACCATGCATCGGCTACAGCCAGCCCTGTAATAGTACGGTAGTTGCATCAATCATGAATTGACCAAACGTGGAAACTGTGCGGTTGACAGTGTAAGTTATTAGTGAAGTTACATCTCGATCATTTCTTCATCATATGATCATATGACTGGTATATATTCCAATCTTCCTGTCAAACTGGAGAGAGAGATATACATATGATTCCCAGTTTCCCACTTCGTGCCGCTAGAATTATATATAAGAAATTTCCCCAGAACTTCACGGCCCAAAGTAGTTAGTAGAGGATACGCACCGGGATGTCGAAAACGGACCAACTGTTCGAGCAAGTGGAGGGACCCGTCGGAGCTGCTCGAGCAAGTCGGAAATCGATGATGCATCGGGGAGGAAACCGCGCGAGCAGATCGCTGGCCAACGAGCTCGAGCAATTCCGAGTTGAGCTGAAGCTCGACCAGCTGGTGGAGCCCACGCTCACGTGGGTGACGCCAGCTTCTGTTATTTTTTTTAATCATTACACGCGCCGGTAATAAGTAAAAAATAAAATTGTATGCGTCAATGAGAGGACGACATGTGGCCTTAACGAACAAAAAAAAACGGGTCAGTTGATTTGGGCCGTTGATTTTGAACCCAAAATCTGATCCAATGGCAGAAAACTTAATCCTAATTTAATACGGATTACCATTTAGCTCCGGGGGAGTTGCCACCTGGACCCCAACTCGCTGACCAGTCAGTGAGGCCCCTAAATGCTACCGGCATACAAACCTGATTAAAGGCATAATCTAATATTTAAAATTAAAACACATCATATTTATTACACACTTTCAAAAAATTGAAACTCACTTAATGAAAATGAAACACACAATCGACTTCAATTATTTCTTCGATATTGTTATCTAGAGATGGCACGTGTCACAACCTCATTGGTCGGAAATCTCACAGACAATCGGTTTCAATTGTTTCGTCGATATCGTTAACTGGAGATGACACGTGTCACGTCCTCATTCGATCACTGAATAATAACTGCTCAAACAATTTGTGAACTGCTGCATTTTATTTTACTCTTGCTTAAGAAGTTTGATAATTTCAAACTGCGTAAGCAATTTGAGAAATTGCTTGAACAATTGCTTAAATAATGGGTGTATTTACTTGTAGTGTAATGATGTATATCCTATCACTTTTCAGATTTGAGAATTATTGTTGTCTACCTTTGGACAACACTCTTCTTTTGCTTTATCTGTCTATCATAAATTCTTTAAAAACTAATGATCCCAATGTATGTTCTGCTTCTTCTTTTTTTCCTCAATCTTTAGATTGACAGTTCTGTTGTATCATACATTATTTGAAGCAATTATGTTCAAAGCTAAGTTCGATTTCATTAAGCTTATCTTGTTAGTAACTTGGATTTGCTTTAGCAAGGCAACATAAGGGGCACTTCCTTGAACAAAAATTGATGCTCAATATCTATAATATCGTGGCAGACCATTCGCCATTCGATTGTGTGTTTAACTGTGGGACTTTATTCTATAGTAAAATTATCTAAAAGTCGCTTAAACTCATTCATTTGATCAAAAAGTCACTCTGCTTTTTAGAAAGTACCCATAAGTCACGAAACTATAGTTTTAGTGACCAAAAAATTACCTTTTAGCCTAGAATTGAAATAAAAACCTTTTCTGCATGGACCATTTTATCCTTCTTGTTTTTGGTCCAATTTTTTATTTCCAAACAAAAAAACTTTTTTTTTCGAACAAAAACCTTTTTTCCCAAAATTTGTTTTTTTTCCTGAATATATTTTTTTCTTCAGAAAAAAAAACATTTCCGTCTTTTTTTTGTCCAATTTTTTTTTTTCCTTTTGTGCTTCACGACTCAGCACAAACTCAAAAAATAAGGATACCAACTCCAGTACATAATAATACCAACTGTGGTTCATAAAGATACCAACTCAAGTTCGTAAAGTTACCATGCCTTATTTTTCGTTTTCTTTCTTCACGACTCAACACAAACTAAATCAACAAGGATATTGTGTCTCGTTCATAGGATACCATGATATTAGAGAGAGAGAGAGAGAGAGAGAGAGAGAGAGAGAATGTATGTATATGGTTTAGGGTGTCAGGTGCAGGGTTTAGGGTATAATGTTAGGGTATAGGGTATATAGGATTTAGGGTATAGGGTATAAAGTATATGGTATAGGGTTTAGGATTTAGGGTATAAGGGTTTAAGGTATAGGGTTTAGGATATAAGGTTTAGGGTGTCGGGTGTAGGATTTAGGTTTTAGGGTTCAGGGTTTAAGGTTTAGGGCTTAGGGACTAAACCCTAAATCACACTGTGGCAGTACCCTCACAACAATGTGATTGTATACTCCGGACACTGACAGTACCCTTACGATATTGTGATGGTATACTTAGGACACTGTGATAGTACCCTTACAACACTGCGATGGTATACTTAGAATACTGTGATTATGTGCTTCCAAATAAGCATACCATCACACTTGCATAAGTATATCATCGCTCACAAACAAATATATCATCGTTCACAAATAAATATATCATCGCTCATAAACAAATATATCATCACATGAAAACAAATATAGCCATAGTACTAAACCCTAAAACATTTATGACACTCTGATGATATACTTAGAACACTGTAATAATACCCTTAAGATGTTGTGATGGTATATTTAGGACTGTGACAATACTACACTTATGACACTGTGATAAGGGTATTAACCGAGAATCATAAAGATACTATCCACTTACTATAAAATACTATCTTAATTTATTAAATATACTATATTTTTTTTATAAAAAATAAAAAATAAAAAACAAAAATCAAATTGCTCTAGGCACCCATCGTGGGCACCCAGAACAATGAGAAGCGGTGGAGACGTTGACTGGGTTCGAATGTTCGCGAGGCCGAGTCCACCGAAGAACCTCGCCCGGTGTTCTCTCCAGTGGCTCCAAAAGGCGGTGCGGCCTTGGGTCCGACTGATCGCGAGGCTGAGGAGGCCGAATGCCCGAGTCGCAGCAAGATCGACAAGCCCGAGTCACATGTGAGTCCAATGAGGTCGATTCGCAGGCGAGGCTGAGGAGAGATCTACATCGGCGATGGTGCGAAGCGGCGAAGGCGAGGCACGGGGGAGGTTGGCGTGGCATGGGAGAAGGACGACCTACATCGCCGACGGACGGCGGAGGAGTCGTCTGGTGGCATCAAATGTAATTTTGGAGAAATTTTACCCAGTGACAGAGTGTAAATAAATTTAAAATCAGGGATATTATTTGCGTGTTTGTAAATAAAGTGACTGAATGATCAAATTTAAATTATGGATAACTTTTGAGTTATTTTTTAGACTTCAAGTGACTTGATGGTCACGAACTCTTATTCTATTATCTAAATCTTATTCTATTATCTAAAGACTAATATCGTCTGATCTTTTATTAGAAACAAACGGAAAAAAATAATCTTGTGAAGGAATCTAGCTAGGTACTACTCGTAGAGTCGGGCAATGGGGACTAAGCTAGGAGAACAGTTTTTTGGAGGCATCAAAACCACTAAAATGTACGTCTAGTTCCTTCTTGTGTAGCTAGCTCCTATATATGCCCTCTGGAAATAAAACATTGTCCTTGATAGCAATTTAGAGCACCATGCTGTGCTGATTTGTCCTGCTGCTGGATATTGGTCCATCCATGTTTAACCAGTACGCTGCAGACGACAGAATGTTGCATAGATCTGAGGCCAAACTTTGGCAAGTCCATGATTCTCAAGTAAAGATATAAATTAAGCAAAATTTACCAGCAGCTACATAGTGTGGAGATCGAGAGTATCTTGATAGTCAACGTTTATCATATATTTTTACAGGGGAAAAATTGTTCGTATGATCACCTAATTATGACAGTTTTAACTTTGATCACTCAAGTTGATTATATGACTAATGTATGTTAAATATCACTGAGGTCATTAAAGAATAACACTGTGTTAGTCATTTTAATTACTCCACTTCTAATGAACGTTAAAACATTAATCACACCAATAAAAATAGGTCGTTAAAAATTAATCACTTAGGAAACTTCAGAATCATCCCCCTCTCCCTCTCTCCCTCTCTCTCGTTAGACTTAAATGCACGCCCTCTCTCCGTACGTCCTGTTTTTTTAAAATCTCGGCAGTTTATCTTAAAACGAATTTGAGTTTAAGATGAGATCAGACCAGTATATCATAACCTTACATCTAAAATCTTAGCCTTTCTGGGTTTCGTGAGAGCGGATGAACCGATGAGTTGTCTGATACTAGAATGGGTAGAGACTAGAGAGGTAACTAGTTGTTTTACAGTGATATATGAAAGAGACCGTGGAGTAATGAAACAAAACAAGCAAAACCCAGAAATCTTTTACGGACATGATTAATACTCTTACTGCCATTTCCAGTCCTAACAAAACAAAATCTCAATTATCAGCAATTTTACGGAGATAATCAGTTTCAACAAAAGATAACAAGCACATACTAATATATACTTACACCCTCAATCGCCCCCCCCCCTAAGTTCATGCGCCGCCTTGTACATCGCCACAGCCCCAAACCTAGCCACACAGCTGTTCAAAACCCCATCCTCACCTCTGTAACTATCAATTCCACTCTCAATCATAGAGTAATACAACCTGAAGGCATATGGATATTGGCTATCCCTTGACAATCGTCAAAACACAATTGCCTGAAGGATCATCAAGAACAGAGGTTGAAGATGTTGGCATCTTTCACTTATCTCTTTGGGATATCAGGTAGTTCATGCATCCCATATCATGGTTTCCATTTAGGATAGCAACTGCTGCTCATATCCTTGTTGGCCTGCTTGTCATCTGTTAAGTCTGTGCATATCTGTGTTTAGTAGTCTTGGTGATTTCCGAGTCAGTATGTGACTTTCTAGGGTTTAAAACCTCCTTGATTCAGAATACAAACGCATGTTTATATGTTAGTTGACTTTGGTTGCTTAAAGTTCACATGTGATTTCTTGAAAACAGATTTGTCTTTTTCTGTTTGTCAAAGTGCTTTTGGCTCTGTTTTTCTGGGTTCCTCTTTGCTGTGTCAAAACGTGCTCTTCCCTTGAAAACTGATATGGCTATTCTTGTACAAGTGAAAAGGAAGCTTTTGCCTTGTTTAGAGAACCTTAACCCTTTAAGGAAAGACCTACAAACTGCTTTGGTTTCCCTCCCTGTTTAGGCTTGCTGTGCCCTTTCGGGAGCTGTGTTTTTAGGTCTGCTTTGGTCCTTGTTTAGGTCTACTATAGGGTGACTCTTTTGTTGGTTTCTCACGTGCTTTCTTGTGGTCTTTGACCCTTCCTTTGCTGTACTTACTTGCTGCATTTTGCTGCTGTTTTGTATGTCTATATAAGGTGTTAAAACTGTACTGAGAGCTTGTTGGTTGAGTGAAACACTTGGGGGTTTTGGTTATTCTGTTTTGGTACTCTTTGAGAGCACTTTCGAGTGTAGTTTCTCTTATCTCTTCTCTTCCCCTTCCATGTCTTTTGGTTGCTCTTTACAGTGCATAATAGACATGGTTTCTGAAGCTTAAAACTGTTTTCAAAACTCATATGCATCATTGCATTGTGCATTCCATAGAGATAAAGTGTGGAGATGCCCAACCCATGAAGTGATCAAGAAGGTTTTAACTTGAAGTGTAGTTAAGAATCTGTGTTTGATACTTCTGTTTTTCTTTCCAAGTGTAAGCACATTGATTAAGGTAGTGTAGCTCTGTTTGTACTAGTGGGTAGACTAGTCAGGATAGCATAAGGGGTATGTATCCCAGAGTGCCAGAAACTTGTAATAGTGTGTGTTACCAATTAGTGGAAAGGTTTGTCCCTCAAGAGTAAGGGGCACGCAGTTTTGATCCTGGTTGTAGGATTTCTGCGTCACCAAAAACATCTGGTGTCATTCTTTCCTTACTGCTTTCTCTTTATTACTCGTACCCTGCCTTCTGGGATAGGACAATATCTTGCTATCCCGGAGACAGAATTAAACGAAAAAGTGGTAAAGGCCTATTCACCCCCCCTCTAGGACCTTTAAGTGGTATCAGAGCGGCCACTAGCCCTTGCTAGTGAGATCCTCTGAGGGGTTCGTTATGGATCGGGAAAAAGGTTCTTCCATAAATGTTCCACCTTTTTTCGATGGACATGATTTCTCTCAATGGAAAATCATGATGAGTGCTTTCCTCTCCTACCAAGATGATGGTATGCTGTGGCAAAGTGTAGAGGAAGGCTGGACACATCCCACAAAACCAAAAGGCGATGAATCAACCGAAATAATTTCAAAGCCTAGGTCCGAATGGGTAAAAGACGACAAGGATTCGGCTAGAGCAAATATCAAGGCCCTTAGCTGTCTATTCAATGCTGTCTCCGAGGCAGAGCGCCAAAGAATCATTCATTGCTCCACTGCTAAGGAGGCATGGGAGGTGCTCATCAACACTCATGAAGGTAACTCCCGTGTTAAACAACAAAAACTTCAACGTCTTATTTTTGAGTTTGAAGGTCTAAGCATGAGTGACAAAGAGTCTATTGATGATTTTTATGGTCGTGTACTTAATATCACAAATCAATGTCGTAGCTTAGGAGAGGCTATTGAATCAAAGAAAATTGTTAGGAAGTTCTTAACTGCTTTACCTCCCTTCTTTGACTCTAAAATGAATGCTATTGAAGAGGCTCATGATCTTGATACCTATCCTTTAGAAGAACTTGTTGGTAATCTGAAAACCTATGAAACTCTAAAGAAAAGGCCCATGCTTGAGAAATCCATTGCTTTAAGTTCGGTTAAAGTTGAGGTTGAAAAGTTGCATGAAAATGAAGATGATGAAAATGATGAATTTGCTTTTCTAACTAAACAATTTGAGAAATTCTTAAGGAAAAGGAAATCTTTCAACTCTAACCGGAACTTCTCAAAAGGATCTAGCTCTAAGCCTTTTAGAAATCAGGTTTCACAGAAAAGTCGGGATATCAGGCCCTCTCCTATCCCGAAAACGGACATGAAATGTTTTGAATGCAATGGAATAGGACATAAAGCTGTGGACTGTGCTAACAGGAGAAATAAGTCTCATAAAGTGTTAAAAGCTACTTGGAGTGATAGTGAGTCTAATGAAAGTTTTGAAACCGATCTTGATGAAAATGAAAAGGTTGCTTTTGTCTCTCATGTTACATTGGATGAGTCTCTTGAGGACAAGGATTCCGATGATGAAGGGCATGATATGTATGTGCGTTTGTGTAAAGCCTCAAAGTCTATGCTTGCTAAAAATGAAGTTCTATCTAATGAGCTTTCATTGAGTAAGGAGACACATTCCAGGATACAAGGAGAGTTCCTATCCCAGAAGACAGAATGGATTTCAACCAAAACCCAACTTGAAGAGCAAGTGACTTTTCTCAAAGAGGAGCTGGATCGTCGGTCCTCTACTATAAGCTTGATGACTACTGAGAAGCTGAAGCTCGAAGAAGCCCTGCTGGACGCCCGAAACCAGTTCGCCAAATTCTCCATTGGCTCGGAGAAGCTATCCCAAATCTGTGGGATGGGAAGACTAGATGGCAGCAAGAAGGGGTTGGGATTTGAAGGTGTTGACAAGTCCAAGGGCTCAGAGAAGACTACGTTCGTAAAAGGAACCAGCTCTGTGTTGGGAAAGCCTCATCCACAGCTGAAGACCAATGCTCCTGAAATCCCCAAGGTGTCAAAGCTCAAGAAAGGCTCGCAAATCAGATGCTTTCACTGTGGGAACAGTGGACACATTCGTCGGTACTGTTACAAGCTGAGAGGAAACTCTGTACCTGCCAAGACCTCACCAAACATCAATCTGATTGCCCACTTTCAGAAATCTCTCATTGAACTGACGAGGATAGCACAGTCTATTGGCATCCCGGAGCAGAAGAAGAAGCCTGCTTCTGCAAATTGGGTCAGGAAATCTGTTCACAAAACCCGGGATACCAGAAGGGTCATGTCTCCCAAAGCCCCTGATGTCAAAAAGAAGAAACCAGAAGAGGTTATCTGCTTTCTTTCAAGAGTAAAGACCTCACCCATTGCTGCAAGAGATGTTGTAGCTGTTTGCAACGTTGCCTTGACTGCTCTTTCCACCAGGAAATCCGATTCTTGGTACATGGATAGCGGTTGCTCGAAGCATATGACCGGAGAACGGAAATGGTTCACCTCCATGGATGATACTCATCCTGTTGGTGATGTCATGTTCGGAGATGGTGCCAAGGCAGAGATCATCGGATGCGGGACAGTTGATACTCCTGGTCTCCCAGCCCTGAAGAACGTGCTGTTGGTAGAAGGCTTAGAAGTATGTTTGCTGAGTGTGAGCCAGATAGTTGACGAATACGAGACAGTAACCTTTGACAAATCCAAGTGCACTGTTCTGGATGGGAAAGGGAGATATGTGATGAAGGGGGAGAGGTCCCGTGACCACTGCTACTGTGTCCGTGCAAACAAAAAGCTGGAACCTGATGTGTGCTTCCAATCCTCAACTCAAGAAAGCCTGCTAGATCTGTGGCATAGAAGGATGTGCCATCTCAACCATCAAGATGTGGTGAAACTGTCTTCAAAGGATGGAGCTCGTGGTCTGCCCAAACTGTCCGGGAGAGCTGCAGGTATGTGTGGAGACTGCAAAATGGGTAAGCTATCCCGAACCTCCCATCCTGTTCTAAATGCTAGACTAACCTCTAATATTCTTGAGTTACTCCACTTAGACCTTGTAGGCCCTGTAGAAACTGAGAGTCTTGCTAAAAAGAAATATGTGCTTGTTGTGGTAGATGATTTCTCTAGATTTACTTGGGTCATATTTCTAGGTGACAAAACTCAAACCTTTGGGAAGTTTTTTGAACTAGCAAAACGAATTTCAAATGAAAAGCTCTCCGAAAACAAATGCATTTTGAGGATTAGATCAGATCATGGAACCGAGTTTGAAAACTCTTTGTTTGCTGAGTATTGTGAGGAAAATGGTGTGCACCATGAGTTTTCAGCCCCCATTACACCCCAACAAAATGGGATTGTTGAGAGGAAGAATAGGGTGTTGGTAGAAATGGGGAGGGTTATGTTGAGTTCTGCAGATTTGCCTCACATGTTTTGGGCCGAAGCAATCTTTAATGCGTGTTACACTCTTAATCGTGTAATTTTCAGACCGGGTACTTGTAAAACTCCCTACGAACTTTGGAAAGGCAAGAAACCAAATATCTCACACCTAAAAGCTTTTGGAAGCCCTTGTTTTATTTATAGAGACCGTGAGTATTTGACAAAGTTTGATGCTAAATGTGATAGGGGTGTTTTTCTAGGCTATGCATTGAATAGCCGTGCTTACCGAGTCTACAACAAGAGAACATGCAAGGTTGTAGAAACGGTGAACGTGGCTATCAATGATTCTCTTGTATGCTCTCACAACCATTCTTCTAGAAATGTGCAGGTTGAGGATGTGAGCACTGAGACATCTCCCAAAGATCCTGAGACTCCCATTGACGAACAGAATCCTATCCCTGATGACGTATCCCAGGATGCAGAATCTGATAAGGAAGGTGCCGGGATAGATCAGACCCTATCTATCCAGAAGCCACATCGCATTGGGAAACGTCAAGTGCAAAAAGACCATTCTCCTTCGGATGTGATTGGCATGGTGGATGAACCAATGCAAACCCGTAGTAGGTCCAAAGCGGTTGTAAGTAATCTCGTTAGCCTCAGGAGCTTTCTTACCTTGCATAGGTTAGCTATCAATCGAATTGCTTGCTATGGTTTTGTTTCTAGTATTGAGCCTAAGAATGTTAAAGATGCTTTAAATGATTCAGAATGGATTGGGGCTATGCAAGAGGAATTAAATCAGTTTGAGAAAAGCAATGTTTGGCACTTAGTTCCTAGACCTAGGGATAAGAATGTTATTGGAACAAAGTGGGTGTTCAAAAATAAAACGGATGAGAAGGGAATTATTACAAGAAACAAAGCTAGGTTGGTTGTGCAAGGTTATTCACAAATAGAAGGCCTAGATTTTGATGAAACATTTGCCCCCGTAGCTAGACTTGAGTCCGTTAGGTTACTCTTGGCCATTGCTTGTTTTCTGAAATTTGATCTCTTTCAAATGGATGTGAAAAGTGCCTTCTTAAATGGAGTTTTGAAAGAAGAAGTGTATGTTGAACAGCCCCCGGGATTTCAGAGCTCTTCCCATCCCGACTATGTTTACAGATTAGACAAAGCCCTTTATGGTTTGAAACAAGCTCCTAGAGCTTGGTATGAAAAATTGTCTACACATTTAATTGACCATGGGTATGTGCGTGGCTCTATTGATAAGACCATGTTTGTTAAAAATGTTTCACATCATATGATAATTGCTCAAATCTATGTGGATGATGTGGTGTTTGGTTCTACCTCCCAAAAACTTGTTGAGGAGTTTGTTAGTCTAATGAAGCAAGAGTTTGAAATGAGTCTTTGTGGTAAGCTAAACTTCTTCCTTGGACTACAAGTTCAGCAAAGGAAAGATGGTTTGTTCATTTCGCAGGAAAAGTATGCCAAGGAACTTGTGAAGAAGTTTGGGATGGAAGGAGCCTCTCCCATCCGGAACCCAATGGGAACCTCTTGCAGAATCAGTGCTGATTTGGAGGGCATCAATGCTGATCAAACCCTCTACAGAAGCATGATTGGAAGCCTGCTCTACCTCACAGCTAGCAGACCCGATATCTCCTTTAGTGTGGGTGTTTGTGCTCGGTATCAAGCCAACCCCAAGGAATCCCACGTGAAGGCTGTCAAACGTATCATTCGATACGTTTCAGGTACATGTGCCTTTGGAATTCTGTATACTACGGATACTAACACTGAGATTGCAGGGTATTCGGACTCGGATTGGGCGGGAGATGCCACGGATAGGAAGAGCACCTCGGGTGGTTGTTTCTTTGTTGGGAACAACCTAGTATCGTGGCATAGCAAGAAGCAGAACTGCGTATCGTTGTCCACTGCTCAAGTGGAGTATATAGCTGCTGGAAGCTGCTGTACACAACTCCTTTGGATGAAGCATATGCTAAGCGACTACGGATTTGAGCAAGGTATCCTATCCCTGTTTTGTGATAACACCTCGGCAATCAATATTTCAAAAAATCCTGTGTTGCATTCTAGGACCAAGCATATAGAGATTAGATATCATTTCATTCGAAACTTGGTTGAAGACAAACAGCTTGAAATGACATTTATTCCAACTGAACAACAATTGGCTGATTTGTTCACTAAGCCCTTGGACAATCTGAGATTTGAAAGTCTTAGAAAGGCTATTGGTGTATGCACCATTACTTGAGATATCTCCCTCACTGGTCTAAATTTATCTTTCAAGTCTTTTTATTTTTCTGAAAATAAATGTTGGCTCATGTTGGGATACGAGTCTGTGGTCATATCCCGGGAAATATTTCTGAACTTGATCTAAAATGTTGTGTTCTTATTTCATGTATCTTGATAGACATTGCTGCATCTTTCTCTTGTGTATATGCATCTATGCCTTTAAGAATGTTAGTGCATGTGGTCTAAATCATTCTTGGAACTAGAAAGAACTATTGAGCACAAAGGTTACTCTTGTGGGGTGTACACCGTTTAAGCTAGAAAATTGAGTGAGTTGAACTAGTTACTGAAGAACAATTGTGAAATTCTGGTGCTTATTGTTAAATGAATTAAGTAAAGGAATGGGCTAGTCTTTTGCTGGGTGCACCTTAACCGGAACCAGTGGGGATCCCTGAGATGTTATCTATCCTTCGATGGGTTCGGACTAGTTATCCACCGAGTGTCCTTGAAACACACATTATTCTTTCGAGCATTGCGCTCAGGACATAATGATAACTACTCTGTTACATGGACCTATGAGGACGTATTTCTCAGATGAGCTCTTGGGAAAAAGTTAAAGAAAATGAGGAAATTGCTTTGAACTTAAATGAGAACGGCCAAAGGCCAAGTTGGAACAAAGTCCTTGATATGCTGAATTTCCAGAACTCTCAAATGGTTGTGACAAAGTCACTTGGTTACTCTTGATGTCCTCATGTCATTTGATGCTCTAAACTTGTACTCCCTTAGATGAACCTTTCACACACACACTCTTATGGTTCCAAGGATTGATTTGTGAAGAACATGGCATTGATGTTACTTTATAGTCATATATTCATGTGAAAAATTTGAGCCATCAAGACATATGAAAATTAGTTGTCACATTTTTGTGAGTCATGCTTAAATTTTCCTGATGTCTGGGATTTCACTGACTGTTTCCATCCCAGGGTTCATGCTGACAGGTTGTAAATCTTTCTGAAATCAAACTCTTTGTGTTCTCTTATGCACCATGTGAGGGGGAGTTATCAATGTGTTGGTAGATACATCAGTACCTTCGATTATTCAGGGTATCCCAAATATCCAAATGGATATTAGAGGTATACGTGCATGATCGTCTTTTATTTGTCTTTGAGGAATCTCTCTTGAATGCTTGTGTGCCTTTCCTCGGGATAGGACACTGTTACTCTTTATTGCTGACATGACTATGCAGGAAGTTTGAAAGTGGAGTTTGTGTGTTTAAGAGGAAAAAGCTCTTGGTTCAAGAATTCTTGAGTAGAAGGTGTCTCAATTCCGCTGCCTCATTTACTCACTCTGGTATTCCGTCTGGGATGGGTGACGGCATTAAGCTCCCTACCAAGGTACAATCGTACTCTGGTGAAACTACCCACCTTGGGGAGATTGGTGCTGAGGATGACGAAACTATGGGTGACGCATCCGGTTATGCTGTTTAGAAGCTTCTTCCTCTCTACTCTTTGAACTCTTTTAGTTTCTGCTCTTATGTCTCTTTGTATGTCTTCCTTGAACATCTTTGGTTTGGTTTTGTGGTTTGATTCCAAACAATGTTACTCTTATCTGCGGTTTTATATCATCTGTGGTTTTACCCTTTGTCTTTCCTAGACAAAAAGGGGGAGAACTAGCTAATCTATGCAGGTACTTTTGGATGGGGAGAATTACCTGGCTGGGATAGTTAGATGTCTTTCTATCCTGGGTAACCAGTCAGGGGGAGTGTTGCAATACTCTGAGTATGGACATTCTTTTGCTGCATGTGTTGTTTGTGCTATACTCTCATGCAGGTACTCTTTGAAGATTGTGTTTTGTCAAGGAATGCCAAAGGGGGAGATTGAAGGCATATGGATATTGGTTATCCCTTGACAATCGTCAAAACACAATTGCCTGAAGGATCATCAAGAACAGAGGTTGAAGATGTTGGCATCTTTCACTTATCTCTTTGGGATATCAGGTAGTTCATGCATCCCATATCATGGTTTCCATTTAGGATAGCAACTGCTGCTCATATCCTTGTTGGCCTGCTTGTCATCTGTTAAGTCTGTGCATATCTGTGTTTAGTAGTCTTGGTGATTTCCGAGTCAGTATGTGACTTTCTAGGGTTTAAAACCTCCTTGATTCAGAATACAAACGCATGTTTATATGTTAGTTGACTTTGGTTGCTTAAAGTTCACATGTGATTTCTTGAAAACAGATTTGTCTTTTTCTGTTTGTCAAAGTGCTTTTGGCTCTGTTTTTCTGGGTTCCTCTTTGCTGTGTCAAAACGTGCTCTTCCCTTGAAAACTGATATGGCTATTCTTGTACAAGTGAAAAGGAAGCTTTTGCCTTGTTTAGAGAACCTTAACCCTTTAAGGAAAGACCTACAAACTGCTTTGGTTTCCCTCCCTGTTTAGGCTTGCTGTGCCCTTTCGGGAGCTGTGTTTTTAGGTCTGCTTTGGTCCTTGTTTAGGTCTACTATAGGGTGACTCTTTTGTTGGTTTCTCACGTGCTTTCTTGTGGTCTTTGACCCTTCCTTTGCTGTACTTACTTGCTGCATTTTGCTGCTGTTTTGTATGTCTATATAAGGTGTTAAAACTGTACTGAGAGCTTGTTGGTTGAGTGAAACACTTGGGGGTTTTGGTTATTCTGTTTTGGTACTCTTTGAGAGCACTTTCGAGTGTAGTTTCTCTTATCTCTTCTCTTCCCCTTCCATGTCTTTTGGTTGCTCTTTACAGTGCATAATAGACATGGTTTCTGAAGCTTAAAACTGTTTTCAAAACTCATATGCATCATTGCATTGTGCATTCCATAGAGATAAAGTGTGGAGATGCCCAACCCATGAAGTGATCAAGAAGGTTTTAACTTGAAGTGTAGTTAAGAATCTGTGTTTGATACTTCTGTTTTTCTTTCCAAGTGTAAGCACATTGATTAAGGTAGTGTAGCTCTGTTTGTACTAGTGGGTAGACTAGTCAGGATAGCATAAGGGGTATGTATCCCAGAGTGCCAGAAACTTGTAATAGTGTGTGTTACCAATTAGTGGAAAGGTTTGTCCCTCAAGAGTAAGGGGCACGCAGTTTTGATCCTGGTTGTAGGATTTCTGCGTCACCAAAAACATCTGGTGTCATTCTTTCCTTACTGCTTTCTCTTTATTACTCGTACCCTGCCTTCTGGGATAGGACAATATCTTGCTATCCCGGAGACAGAATTAAACGAAAAAGTGGTAAAGGCCTATTCACCCCCCCTCTAGGACCTTTACAACCCAACGATTCCCATGTTGTTCGAGAACCTTTTACTCACATCGATGGCTCAGCCGGAGCTTCCCGGACTCCCCGGCGTCCGAGGCCTTGAGTTCCCGAGCAATGTCGACGACTCCGCCGCTGATGTAGCAAATGTCGGTGTTGTACACAAGGTTGTTGCTCCAATTGGAGTAGCAAATTTCAGAATGCACGAACTCTTATTGACCATGTTGACCGTATCGCTCCTTGAATGCACACTAATGAGCTTGACTACTACTGTGCGAGTAATTCCGTATAGATAGAATCCAGAGCATGGAAACCGTATCGCTCATATTGACCAAGCGATGACCAATCACATCGGAAATTGAGAGAGTACTCGTCCTTCTTCTGCCGTAACATCATCCCCTATAAAGTTTTATTGGAGATCTGGTAAGCCTTGATGACAGGACGAGCATATTGCCAATTGATTTTCGGGGTGGAGGAGGCCGGAGGAGAGAAACAGATTGGCACCAAAGGCTTTTGGCTGCGGAGCGCGGTCATCGACAGCGGGGAGGGGGTGCGCTTCCTGGGCCACGATTTTTGAATTCGAGAAGAATTGAGTGTGAGAGTTAGCATTGTTATTATTATTACATTGGGCGTTGGTTGCAGCGGAGAGTTGGGTTGACATGGATCGAAACTTGAGGACATCGGAGTCTGGTTTGGAGCAGAGAGAGAGAGGACAAAAAGAAAAAAAAAAAAAAAAAATCCTAAAAAGTCCTTATAAAATAAAATGACTCATCATCTATTTTTAAACGACGCAATTAATTTTTTACGATTGTTTGAGAGAGTGATCAAAATAATTAACGGTGTAATTTAATAATAATTTTAATAATATTTGACATATATGGATGAACAAAATTTAGAACAAGTGATCATTCCAAACAATTTTTTATTTTAGAGCATTTGATATCAGTTTGGCTGACAAGAGAAATGTGTAACTTCACTTACCAATCCCAGTTCAAAACTCCGCCACAATTATTGACTCATCAAAAGAAGAAGGAAAAAAGAAGTGTAAATTAACGGAGGGTGCTCATTGGTTTATTGACAAGAGAGTCATTTCAATACAGTACCCTAAGTTGTTTACTTGGTTTGTCCCACGAAGATACCGTTCTAAAAAGATGTGTTATCTGACTTTTCTCATATGGTTCTGCGTTAGTTTTACTCATGGGCCATACTGTGCACTGTTTGCAGCAGCCCAATTATGCGGAGTTTGGCGCGAACTCACATAACCGTCGGCTGCTGTCTTCTCCACCATGACCTCGTTGCCGGAATTGACTGATCTCTTCGCTCGGCTCGCTTCTCATTTAAACGACACGTCGTTGCCTCACCGCATTACCAAACAAGGCCAACACTCAGCTGCGCTGGACCTATCCATTTCCAATCTGAACCAATCTCTCAACTTTAACGACGATTCTAGGGTTAGGGTTCTGGACACAGTCCTATCTCTCATGTGCTTCAAAGCGCCCCCGGTCAGCTCTCTCTCTCTCTCTCAAATTTTCGATCTTTTCGTAATCCTAATTTGTTCATTTAGAGTTTCTGATATGTTCGATTTTGTTGTAAATTGCTTTAGGTTTTTGATTCGGTAGTTGAGTATTCGGTGAAGACAATAGTCACAGTTTTCTTGTCCTCTATTCGCTGTGACGTCTTTTCGTCTCCGAACGATGAAACGTTGATGATTGGGAGCTCGCCTTCTCAACGAGATTGTTGCAATTTGATTGAAGCTTGTGCTGAGATTCTTGGAAAATTGGAGGGACATGGTGGGTAATAGTCCCAATTCTAGCTTACATTTTGTTTTCAAATTGGGGTTTTATAATTTTATCTCTTGGAGAATAGTACTTATTTGATTGAATTCTAAGATGAATGTAGTTTAAATCTGTTTAAAGGTGAGCTTTTGGATTCTTTAGTGTGTGCGGTTGTAAGAGTTGCAAGTTCTGTATCTGTGTACCGGCAGCTGTTGAGATCAATTCGTGATGCAAATTCGGTGGATGGAATGAGTACTTTGATTTCGAAGGTGCTGTGTCATTTGCCTAGAGAAAAGTTCTTTGACAAGGATACGATAACTCTCAGGTACTTGGAAAAGGTTTTAGGACAGTTTGCGAATTTTGTTAGGGTTTGTTTGAGTTCGTGTTAGTTACATATTTTGGGGGTTCTGTTGTCTATGCAGA
Organism: Geum urbanum; assembly: GCA_946800695.1. Classification (NCBI taxonomy): domain Eukaryota; kingdom Viridiplantae; phylum Streptophyta; class Magnoliopsida; order Rosales; family Rosaceae; genus Geum; species Geum urbanum. Next base: position 10,409,983 of record OX326997.1, read on the forward strand.
TTGCTGGTGTGGTATCTTGACCCACTAATTTTGAAGCACGACATTTCAAACATTTTGCAGGACGCCATGAGTAGGCCATTCCTTTGTTCAAGTAAGGAATTTTATGAGAGGTCTGAGTGGCGTTCCATTATCACATCCTTGGTGCTATCGCCGGTTATGTTTGTAGAGGCCAGAGCTTTGTTGCACAGATGGTTTCTGGTCATGTGAGTACTTTTCTCAATGACAAGTGTTTACATTCTGTCTGTAAATATTTGGTGGTTAATCAATTCTCATCGTTTGTACTAATGTTACTATACTTTTGCATCAGGGGTCTGCCTTCTGTGCTTGAGCTTCTGATTCAGTTGGTCTCAGTGACATTAGATATGGTTTTGAGGCCCATGTTCTGGGGCATATCGGCAGAAGTGGGAGTAAAGTTACCTTTTTCTAATTCTTATTTTCCCTACAACCACCAGTTGTTAAGGAACTTGGCTGGACCCCTCTCCTATAGTGGTTTCCTAAAATTAATACACGAATCAAGTGAACCACCTTCTGCCAAGACTCGACTTTATTCAACCACTGAGCCACCAAGACTGGAGGTTGCGACAGTTGATGACAAATCCATGTGGTAATTTCTTACCTCATCTTTGAATGTGAGAAATATGGCGTAAAAACCATCTCGGAGTGCTTCAGCCAGACTGATCCATATAATTTTGCATAGTAGGTCTCTGGTGATCAACTTCCCCAATTGGTTCTACTATGCTTCTGTATTGCTTTTCTCTGGAAAAAATTCTCACAACATTTGTCATCCAGCATGCATAGTGGGGGCATCCAAAGATGGGAAATCACATTATGCAGAAATATCTCATATTGCTGCGGCAAGGTACATGGCCTGGATTTTGAGTCCTGATAGTAAAGCTCACAAGGATTTTCTGGCTGATTGTTTGATTAAAATGTCAGATTCTTTGGCCAAACCTTCAAATGACAAAGATGCATTCTTCAGCAAGAAGAGACTCAAGAAAGTTAAACTCTCTGAAGAGGGCTATACTTCCACAAGAGAGTATGATTATCAAACTGTTGCAGTCTGGCTCAATGATTTGGAAAATATTTGCACAAGGTATTGCTATGAAACTGTTAACAGTTCTATGTCATGTGAATCAAAACCATCCGGTGGTCTGGGTATGCAGAAAAATTTCCTGTTTCGGAGAATCGCGCTGGGAATCGTGCTTGGTTGCCCCCATCATCTCAATGCAGATGGAACGGAACTGCTCCTGCATTACGTTACCACTGGTAGAATTGTTCAATCAAGGGAAACAAAGACTTCTGGATTGAAGCATGTAACCTGGAAAGCAAGAGGGCATAAGAACTTAATTACATGGAGTGATGAATGTGGCCAAAAGGAAGTTGTGGCCTGTCCTGTCCACTTTAACTGATGTTGCTGAAAGTATGTCTTCTTCACTGTTTGAGACTGAAGAAGCTGGCATAGACTTTATTTGCCGGGTAAAAATGCAAGCCAGCAGATACTTGATAAAATGCATCAACAGATTGAATCAACTCAAAATTGACGATGAAAATAGGGCGGTGATGGATCTTTGTTGTAGATTGGAGCAATGGAGGCATCAAGGACAAGTAGTTTTAGAGCTTCAGAAAGATGTTGACGATGTCATTCATGTTTTAACTCAGAGATTTACTCATTGTGTATCTTAATGTGAAGAAGCAAATGCAAAATCTGTATATTTCGTCTAAGGTATCAATTGAAAAGAGAACAGGTCTGCATGAGCTTCGAAGTTAGTGCATTTCAATGGAAACGATTGCATTACTATATCGTAGCTGTAAGAGTAAGACTACTAACATTTAATTTATGGTATGATCATATTATTGTGATGTAATTGTCATCTATCTGTACATGAAGGAAACTAATTTTGTCTACTCTACATGTGTAATTCTAGATGGTCGGAGGACTCATTGTTATAGCAGGTCTGCCCTAAATTTTCATAGCTATAGCTGCGTGCTACCAAAGAGATTTTAGTTGGATCCCCACCCCATTCTTCAAACACGACCAGTAAATTCTCATTTTGGCTCAACCACGAGAGCGGAACATGGTACCTTTAAACAACAGAAGGTATGTTATGTAAACTCTAATTCACAATGCTAAAGCAGGGATTACTAGGATGAAATTTGCTTACCATCTCTGAGAGGGCTGGCCACAATTTATTCGGCATTTGTTTTCTGTATAAAATCCTGCATAATAACAGTTGCCACACCTACCATGAGCTATATATCCAGGCCAGTGTCGTCCGACGCTCTGACCGTTGATCCATACTTGACCTTTTCCCATGCTACCCATATCTAAAGCTACTGGAGTATTGCCTGGTGGTGCTTGTAAAGTAGTCTGGAAGTATGTCACAGCACAAATTAGCATCATCTTTTGTGTTAAGCTCTGGAGTATTATAGACGTGAAACTAAGTTGGCTTACCTTGTACCATGTGAGGGGCTGTTTTAGAGCCAATGAGGGTCCTTCTAACCATTCAACAGAAGAACTCCCTTTATCAGTGTTTAGGCTTAAAGCTTCACCTTTCATACCAATCTGTTCTATATAAAGTCATCAATCTTGGCTTCAATTCTGAGTGTTTTAAGAAAAAGGAAGCTCTGTAACACTAGAAAAATGGAAGACAACAAACCTTATAGGTCCATTTCCACTGTGACATGTCCCATGTACCGGAATTCAGACCCTTCAATGTGACCGGTCCTAGAACTCCGGCGTTCCATGTCTCAAAATGCACACCAACATTCTGGATTCATACCAACAGTAAAAGCAGCAATGTCAATAGTGACATCTTAAACAACGTATTAGAAAACCGGGATCATAATAGAGAATGAAGGTACTAAGTACTTACCGGCAGACCAACAGTGATGCTTAACAAAGCTAGTTTGTTGATACCAGCTTTAAGCTTCACATTGTCATTAAATCTTAATTTAGGATTTGCCAATCCTGCATAAACAGTTCCTGCAATATGGATAGACTATGTTAAAAACTTAAGCTCATTCAGTGAAACAGTACATGGATTTAAAGTGTCATCCTATTGTATGTACCTGATAGTTGGCCATTGATGAAAACATGCAAGGCATGCCCAGCTGAATCGATAGTCAGTAGAGGGTAAGATCCATTCTTTAAAAATTCTTCATCGGGACTTATTGTGATACTAGATAACAAAATCTCACACAGTTAATGTAAGTATTAACCTAGAATAAGAGAACTGTAACATAGAAAGGGTTGGTTGGCTTTAGAATACTTACTCAGTCATGTACCATAAGTAGTCTGTAGTGTCCCAAGTGATACTTTTTTGTTCATAAAGCCCATCATTTGTAAATGTATTGTCATCAGTAGAAGAGGCAGCCTCTTCGGTGAACGACTGCCATGAAAAGGTAGTATCTACTGGTGTCATCTTCACCAGGGGGCTCTGGCCAACCTTTACAAAGAACAATCTTTTGTCAGGATACATAAAAGGAGAAGAAAATGAAATTGGAGTTTCCTAACATAATCAACTAGGCTCCCCTCACCACTGCAGTGTTGAAAACTTCAGTTTTGCAATCAGGGAGAATGCTTATAGACCAAGGTGGAAGCTTATATTGCTTACTCCCAAAGGTAACTCTTGTCGAGTAGTTTGTGTCTTTATTTTCAAGAAATGCAGCACATCCAGAACTTGAGTTATATACATGAGCCTACAAAAATTAGTCATGGCTTTGAGAGTCATAGTATATTTGAAACTAGCATAACTTTTGAAGATGCCTTACCTCTTGATTATTTCCAAGTGATGTCACTGCAGGATCAGTAGCCACTAAAGCTGCCTCAGCTAATTTGATGGCTTTGTGCAGGTATTTCAAATGGCTCCACTTTGGCTCCCTTGGTAGTCCTGGCATACACAGACAGATCAGTATTCATCGATACTCGAGAAGCACAAACATACTTACTCTAGGATGATGCTGATCAAATGTATATACTAAGGTAAGGATCGTATCTGCATACCATATTCATCTAGAGGTGCATCATAGTCATAGCTAGTTGCGACGAAAAGACCAGAAGTTCGATCAAAATTAGTGCCTCCGTGATACTGGAAAAATGGGAAGAAAAGACTCTAAATATCAGAAAAATATTCCCTATTTGACGACATGAACAGAAAATTATTCGGTAATTTCAAAGCTTACTGACCATGTAATAGTTAGCAAAAGAACCGCCATTTTGTATAAACCTTGCTACTGAAAATGCCAAGTCTTGTGCAGGTCTAGTAGGAACTGCTCCACCAAACTCAGTATACCTGTTCAGAGGCAGAGTAGAAAAAGATTGAAGAACAATACAAGAACAGCAAATGAAACTTCCACCTGTGCAAGCAAATTGCAAACATGTGTGATATACCAGCCAGTCCAGACTTCAGTCCACATTTTGGGTTTGTATATCTTGTTTGGCGTAAATTTTTCGCAGTAGAAACCATTGCAAGTATCAATCTGTCACATAGCAGATTATTCATAATAGATCTTGAAGCACGTTTGTTTGCCACAGATGTCAACGGATTACTGTCAAAATCAACTAATTTAAATGACTTATAAACTTGCGCAAAAAAATTGACAAGCTACAGTAGAAACGTGTTTGAGAAGAATATGCAGAACATGAAGCTTACAATTGGGTCGGGAGCATCTTCTTGCTTGCACATTATCCATGGGACTCCAGTGTCAAGACCGAGAGCCATATGGGCCGTCCAATTGGTATATGCTTTACCAGGAGGACCAGTTTCCCACTCCACCGGTCCTAACTCATTTTCTATCTGAGACAGAATAATAGGGCCTCCTTCAGGCTCAAACAACCCTTCTGCCTTCATCATACCAACAATCTTCTCCGTAAATTTTTGCATTGCTGCCTTGAATGGCTCATTGTCTGTTCTAAACTCCATTCCCTGAACATATTTCAGCCAAACTGGGAATCCTCCAAAGTTCCATTCAGCACAAACGTAGGGGCCAATTCGGAGATGAACATACATGCCTGCTTTCTGTACCAGTCTGATGAACTTAACCAAATCATATCTTCCCTCAAAGTAATATTGTCCTGGAGAAGGCTCGTGCCCGTTCCAGAAGACATATGTCTGTATAACATCCAAGCCTCCATCTTTAGCCTTCTGGATTAAATCTGGCCACATCTGTAACCAAACACCAAAATAAAACTTTTTAAAGTAAATTTGAACTCCAAAAGGGATTCACCAAAACCAGCCTAAATACAAACCACATTGTACTATTATTAATACCTCAGGTGTGCTTCTGGGATAGTGGATGGAACCAGAAATCAGAATCCTCTTCTGTCCATTAACTATAACAGCTCTGTGGTCATAACTCACAGATGCTGTAGCAGATGAAAGCCATGAAAACAGAAACAATAGCAAGAACATGTTGGCATTGGCCCTCAACATTTTGCAGTTCCACATTGACTGCACTACATCCATAGACAAAGAAGATGATGAAATAGTCACAATCTCAAATCCAAACATCAATGACACTTAACTCTCTCAAGTCTTAACCAAACCAAGATCATGAAGAGAAATAATTCTAATCCAAGTCTGAAAGATTGCAGGTGGTTTGAAACAATGGGAGGCTGTGCCAAATTATATTTTCTCTGTTTCTTATTTTTCTAGACCAAATAAGAAGGCTTCAACGGCAAGTAAAGAACTTTATCTTATCCTTCAGACCAAAATAAACTTATCTGATCATCTTAACCTCTTGTAAGCATGTTATACTGAAGCACCAGGCTAGTAGTACTAGACCAACTGAACCATAACATTTAGCTCTTTGAAGCCTGTGGGTTACTTTTTTCCTTATTATTAGGCTCTGTGGAATTCATTCAATATTAAGCATTAGTTTGAGACTTGAGTCTTGGTAAAGGCATGTGGTGGGTATTCTATTACGTGAAGCATTTTTCAGGCTTAAAATACGTCACACGCGTTATGGCTTTTGTAACCAAATTGAGTGCCTTCCACTGCTTGTACACTCATCTTTCCTTGCACAAAAGATCTCAATAGAAGAAAACATACTCTCTTTTTTTTAGAGTAATCGTTCGATCAACTAATTTCTGCCTATGTAGATGCCAAATAAAACAGAAGACAAAAGTCAGAAGGATATTAGAATAGACATATTTATAAATCCAGCTGGCAATTCAAAACTGCACAGTAGAGACTGAAGAACTGGATTTGATATTCCCAGGAACCAAAGGAAGAAATAGGATGAATTTCTGGGTTTGAGTTCAGAAAGAGAGTACCTTTCAACTGTAGTTCTTGTAGATCAGAGATCGAGCAGGAAATGGGTGGTGGGCGACGTTTTTTTTTTTTCATTAGCAGATTAGCTTCTGAGGGAGAAAATGGCTACTTGTATTTAGAAATGTGATAGAATTTTGTCAACTATTGCATCACGGGTCTAGCTTCTGAGATTGATCTTCTACTTCAGTTGGTCACTGACATGGAGTGGTCTATAAGCAGAAAAAAATCTCCACAGGTGATCAGTGACCTCTGCTGTACTAAAAGTAGTACTTATAAAGAAGACAGTTTTCACTATGATATGAAGATCATCATAAGTATGAACAGAAGCTTAAAAGTTACTCAAAAGTGATGTTTCTTCAATTTATTCTTACAAGCAAAAAGAAATTTGCCTTGCTCCTCCACACTAATTTACAGATATAGAAAATGCTTGCGCATTTCCATGGGCTACATACTTTGCATGCAGACCTAGTATACAATACCTATGCTTGGCTATGTATATATAACCAAATATTTTCACTATTTACATTTGGTTGTAAAAGTAAAGGCCTATATATGTATCGAAGACTTGAAGTTGAACTAATATGAAACTTCATTATTTTTGTAATCTTCAAATCTGCTGGATCTCCCCAAAATCTTCAGGAACTCAACTCCTTGCTACCAGAGCAATCTTGGTCGGATCACCACCCCATTCTTCAAACACAACCAACAGATTACCACTTGGCTTCAACCATGAGCGAGGAACGTGGTACCTGAAACAATATATCTATCATGAGCATATTCGAATACATAGAACTACGGCAGAGAAATGAAGAGGATGAACTTTACTCACCATCTCTGAGAGGGCTGACCACAGTTTGTTCGGCATTTGTTTTCGGTATAAGTTCCAGCATAATAGCAAGCGCCACAACTACCTCTTGCTTTATATGCAGGCCAATGGCGTCCAATGCTATTGCCATTAATCCACATTTGGCCTTTTCCCATGCTACCCATGTCTAAAGCTAGTGGTGCATTTCCTCCTGGCGCATTTAAAATAGCCTTGTACCATGTAAGCGGTCGATTCTGAGCCAATAGTGATCCTTGAATCCATTCGACTGAAGAACTTCCACTAACAGTATGGAGGCTCAGGTCTTCCCCTTTCATACCAATCTGCTCACCACAAGTCATTAAATCTTAGCTTTGATTCTTGCTATGGGGATAAGAGGAGGATTGTTTGCTGGTGAAGAAAGCTAGAAGACAAAAAAATTAAAAACACAACGAACCTTGTATGCCCATTGCCATTTTGACATATCCCATGTTCCTGAGTTCACGCCCTTCAATGTCACCGGCCCTAGAACTCCGGCATTCCATCTCTCAAAATGCACACCAACATTCTAATTTTCATTTAAGCACAGAGAGAACATAAATGTCAGATTCAACATACAGTTTCTTTTAGAAACCATGACCACTAAGGAGAATTGAGGCTACTAACCGGAAGACCAACAGAAACACTAAGTAATGCCAGCTTGTTAATGCCAGCTCTCAGTTTGATACCCTGTTTAAATTCTAATTTGGGGAACTCCAGTGTGCCATAAGCAGATCCTGCAGTACAGGTAGATTATATGTCAAGTTAAGCACATACACTGGAAGTGCCAGTTGGATAGACGCAAAGAGAAATCCTCTTTCTAATTTGGATTTACCTGATAGTTGACCATTGACGAAAACATGCAAGGCATGTCCAGCTGAATCAACAGTGAGGACAGGATATTGTCCGGTTCTTAAAAATTGTTCATTGGGACCTATTGTGATACTGAGGGACCAAACCTTAGATTAGTAACTTGGAAAAAACAAATATCATGAAAAAGACTGGATAAGATCATAAAATACTTACTCAGTCATGTACCACAAGTAGTCTGTAACATCCCTAGTGAGACTTATTTGCTCACGAAGTCCGGCCAATGTAACTGCACTGTCATCATTAGCAGTGGCAATATCTTCGATGTAAGCTTGCCAAGAAAGGGAAGCTACTGGTGTCATCTTTGTTTGCGGGCTCTGACCAACCTTTACAAAAGAACAATTCTATATCAATATACCTTAAAAATGTCCCAAGTAGAAATACCAAGTAGAGAGGAGAAGTTTTGAACTGAGAAACAATAGAATCTTGATCTTCTTCTCACCCTTGCGGTGTTGAAAACTTCAGTTTTGCAGTCAGGGAGAATACTTATAGACCAAGGTGGCAGATCATATTGCTTATTCCAAAAGGTCACTTTGGCGGAGTATTTAGTGTCGTAGTTTGCAAGGAAAGCAGCACAACCAGATCTTGATTGGTATACATGAGCCTACAAGTATTCAATCATCACTCTGAGAATCACAGTAAATATCTAAAGAAGCATGCTTCAAGTATTTACGACTTTGTCTATTTTTTCAAATAGCTCCACTCTGGGAACCCATACCTCTTGATTGTATCCAAGTTTTGACACTGCAGCATCAGTGGCCACTAAAGCTGACTCAGCTGATTTGATGGCTTTGTGCAAATATTTCAAATGGCTATACTTTGGTTCCCGTGGTAATCCTGGAATGAATAAGCAGAAGTAATTTTTAGGTTCAACTTTATAACCAGGTCACAGTTATGGGGAATATTAAATGTCTAAAAGTAAGGATTATCTCCCATAATCTATTACAACCTAGTATTTCATGCTAAACTCATATTTGCATACCATATTCATCTAGAGGTGCATCATAGTCATAGCTAGTTGCAATGAATGGGCCGCCAGCAGTTCGGCCAAAGTTTGTTCCTCCATGGTACTGTAACAAAATCAGACGGTAAAAGTCAGAAACTTTTACCAGCTTCGGTAAAGATTAAATTGGCTTGGATACATGGAGGACAAATATTGGCTAACCATGTAGTAGTTTGCAAAAGAACCACCATTTTGTATAAACCTTGCAACTGAAAACGCCAAGTCTTGTGCAGGTCTAGTAGGAACTGCCCCACCAAATTCTGTATACCTGTAAAGGTGTAAAGTGTACACAAAAAGTCAGAAACAGGAAACATTTGAAGAACAATACAAGAAGAAGCACCCATAGCAATAGATTGTGAATTTCAGCAGTAGAAGCAACACGTGAGACTTACCAGCCAGTCCAGATTTCTGTCCACATTTTGGGCTTATAGACCTTGTTTGGTTTGAAGTTTTCACAATAGAAGCCATTGCAAGTATCAATCTGCCATATAATAGATGACAAGGTGTCAGATATGGATAGGAATGCCTCGAGTCTTCCTGTTTGTAGGGGGGGTGCAAACTTGAAGCTTTGTTTATTGGTTTTAAAGGTATAAAGTAATTGCCCAGTACAGATTCAGTGGCCGATTAAACCAACCAAAATAAATGCACCAGCAAAGTTTCCAGCTTTGCGAAGATGAGTCCTTTAAACTACAAATTACGTGAAGATGATGTTTGACCAAATGACTCAATGAGCCTAAAACAATCAATCACCAAGCTAGTGAGCGGACTTGTACATCTAAAACCATATTCATAAGAAATTCATAGACTGGGGACAAACACAGCAATGGTGTTCAAAATCCACCAAGAAAATAGGGCCACACTAAATGAAAGACAGATATGCACTTCTTGTGAAAATGACTTGAAAGCGTTAATAAGAATGTCTAGAAATAGCTTACAATTGGATCCGGGGCATCTTCTTGCTTGCACATAACCCACGGAACACCGGTGTTGAGACCCACAGCCATTTTAGCTGCCCATTGCGTATAAGTTTTACCGGGTGCACCAATTTCCCACTCAACAGGTCCAAATTCATTTTCAATCTGTCAGAATCAAGTTGAAGAAAATATAGTCTTTAAATTACTTCACTCTTTGACTTCCCCAATATAAATATCCATAACCAAGAAAAACAAAAGGAAAAGAACACTGTTAAAAAATAGATATTTGACCCAGTTCTGGAAACATAACATTGAGAGCTCATTGAACAAGTTTACTAACCTGGGACAAAATTATGGGACCTCCCTGAGTCTGAAACAGCCTTTCTGCCTTCATCATATACACAATCTTCTGTGTAAATTTTTCCATTGCTGCCTGAAAATTTTCAATCAAAATCAAAATTACCTTATTTTTTAATTAAATATAAAAGGAGCATTATATGGGATGAAAGATTCTTAGTGCCCGAACCATGAAAGGACGGTTGTCTGTTCTGAAAGCAATTCCGGGAACATATTTCAGCCAAACAGGGAATCCTCTGTATTAAAAACAGAGCAAAAACAGAGTCATGAGTATGGCCAAGTTTAAATTTGGAAGAAAAAAAAAGAGAGACCTCAACTTTGATCATATATTGGATTCTTGAATATTTACCCGAAGTTCCATTCAGCACAAATATAAGGACCAATCCGGAGATGAACATACAGGCCATGTTGTTGCGCCAGTTTGATGAACTTGACCAGATCATATCTATCCTCAAAATAATACTGAAATTTTGAAGAAGAAGAAGAAAAAGAAGACAAATAAAGGTCTTAATCAGTAAAAGCATGGCTCTTTTGCAGTAAACAGAAACTAATAATGCTTTTTGGAAAACTTACTTTTCCTGGACTTGGTTCATGCCCATTCCAAAATACATAGGTCTGTATAACATCCAACCCTCCATCTTTGGCCTTCTGAAACAAATCCGGCCACATCTACAAAACCAACAACATAAAAAAAAATTAGAAAAAACAAAAACAATCGGGAATATGATTGCCTTGAAAACCCAGAATTGGTATGAACTACATTGGCATAACAGTACCTCAGGTGTGCTTCTGGGATAGTGAATAGACCCAGAAATGAGAATCCTTCTCTTTCCATTGACTATAATAGCCCTGTGGTCATAACCCACAGAGGCTGAAGCAGAGGAGAGCCATGAAACAAAAAAGAGTAGCAGAAACATGTTGGCCTTGGCCAAGAACATGTTAGAGTTCCACATTGTTTAAGAATAATCTAATGAGAACCCAGGAGAGCTCTGTAGAAAAGCAATTGGACTTGAATTTTGTTTGTCTGGGCTTTGAAGTAGAATAATATTTGTACAGGGATTTGTTCTTGGTTTTTGCACACACGCTTTCTTTTTGATGCTTTTGATATTTTAAAAGAACAGCGGTGAGTGTTTGTTGCAGGAGTTGCAGTGTTATGGATTTGATGAGAAATGAGGGTAGAGAGTTTGGTTTGGTTTAGTTTAGTTGCTGGGCTTCCCAACTGCTTTATAGAGACTCAAGGAATGTAACTATGCAATGGAATTGGACCACTTTCTCCGTTTGGGGGTGGCACTAGTGCTAAAATATCAAGTTTAAAAAGAAAGAAAACGAAAATAAAAATTTAAGAAACTTTAGTTCAATAATTTTAGAATGCACTCTAAGATTATTCATCAGAATGATTAAAATTAAATATGACTGTGTGTGTGGGTCGTAATATAATTCGTTAATTTTGTCAACTTTTTTTAAAATTGAATGAGCTTATTATACTATGATCCATCACATATAGTTCAGTGTAACCTCAATCAACATTGGAATTAGTTGACAAAACTAACTAGCCGTTTAGCAACATGTGTCTTCTTTGGAAAATAGTCCTTAGATGTATAACAGCATGATCCTCAATTTAAACTGGTTCAAAATTACCATAAAGACATATCTTGTCAAAAATCATATGAGAGATTCCATACAATAAAATACAAAAGGACCAAATCAAAGGGCAACAACATTTAAGTGTTGAGTCACGGACTCCTACCTATATTAGAAAGTCAAAATTCAGAGACTTGAAGAATATTTCATTTGCACCGACGAGTTCTAACAGTGATTATATGAAGCCAATGAGGGTTAGAGACCTGGAGGTGGGTATATGTACATAATGAGCCATTGAGGATTGATTATAAGGAAGACTCCTAGACCAAACAGGAAGGCTATAATATATATATGAACTTGGCTTGCAGGTAGATAATATACCATTCTAACCAGGGTCTAGCTAGAGCAATTTTTTTTTCTCGTTTAGTACATGGGGTGGGAATGGTGGATTCCTTTCCCATTATAATATCCTATCTCACACGTAAGTATATGGGTTAAGTAAAGCATTTTACTAGCTCGTTGAAGACCACGACAGATGCATCTAAAGAATAGGGTCAAGAAAATTGACCTTTCTTACACCAAAATGTTCTTACAGAAAGAAAAAAAAATTGTTCATGTGTTCAATTCTTTAATGTATATCCAAAAGAAATCGATTACGTGCATATTGCAGAGCAGATAAATTATCTGAATTATTGTTCTCTGTAATCCAATTGTTCTTACTAATGCAAATGTAATCTTTTTATAAAGGGCTATTATAAAATACTTACGAATCGGAACTCCCAGAGCTTACCTGATCCCTCACGAGCTATTGTAGGTTGACCATATGTATATTTTATTTTGAGAAATTTAAATATGTGATTTTTGTTTAAGAAAAATATATTTTTGATTTTTCGGTATATCTCTTTATAATTAGGTTAGAAGTAGAGATTCTAGCAATTCTTGTTTTACTAGATCCTTATTGTAATTGATTGTTTAAGATCATCTATCAATGAACAAAGATGCAGTTTCAGTCTACAATTATTGCATATATTTTTATCTTTTAACTTGTTATCAGCAGCTTTGAGTTGATAACTATCACCACAAGACAAAATTTCTAACCCCCAAAACACCTAACTTCCTACCGTCACTACCACCACGGTCGGCCACAATCATCGCTGGTCCACTCTTACGTCGTCGATCACAACCACCGTCGGCCACCGTTCCATCACCATTCATCATCAATTTGTTGCGTCATCACCGTTCCTCTTTATGCAACGCTTGAACCTCATATGCACACAACATCTTCTCCAGTTTCGACACAATTGCTCGACTTCCCAAATCTCGTGTTAGACGAGCGTTACCTCCTTGTTGTCCATCTTTGCTCATTCCGAGTACAATACCAATCAAGGTAAATTTTCTAACATTATCAATATAGAGCTCAAGTTAAAAAAACATAATTTTCCCAACACCCTAGATCATTAGGTTGTTTATTACTTTGATATATATTGTGAAATTATATACCGAGAAAGAGGATTTTGATAGTTTCATATTTATGCAACTAAATCATGCTTAAATGATCCCAATATTTGGTCTTATTGTTATGTTTTGGGTTAAAATACTAATGTTTATTTGTTTTAATAGGTTAATGTAGGAAATACACAAAAAAAGAGTTAAATGAAGGGTTCTTGGTACAAAAAGGATTGAGGAGTGGTGTATCTTGCAAATAAAAGAAGATTAAACCTAGATGGACAAGGTCTAGCTCAATAAAGCCAGTATGTATACTCTCTTTAGGATTTTTGGAAAGGATAATCAGCAATTTTAGGAGCTAGATACGTGCAAGCAAGAGCATCCAGCCAAGGAGTTCCAACTGCTCAAGTTTGACGGATCGAGATCGTATCTCGATGGGTCAAAATTGCGCATGCAGCAATTCTTCTCCTCTTTGTTTGTACTAGTTTTTTCATGGATTATTTTGATTCGTTTTCATGCACTATGAGTAACTAAATCATTTGTTAAGGGACTATTTTGAAGCCCCGTACATGAAGTCTAAATAATATATACACTTTGACCTATTTTTGCGGTGTTTTTAGATGAGATTTTTTTGTTGATTTTCCATTGATGATTTCTATCTTGTATACTTTGAGTGCACGCTTAGTATGCATGCTTAAGGATTTACATCTATAAGAGTATGATGCATGTTGATTCTCCATGATCTTCCTCATTCTCTGTTTAGTAGAAACCAAGTTTTTTTATTATAAGAAACCCTAGATCTAGCAAGACACGCCCTTAGTGTACTTGTGAAGTCTCGTAGATTCTCACACATTTTCTAGATCATAATGCTTCCAACTCAATAAATCCAGATCCGTGACCTTTGGGTCCTTTGAAGGATAGTCATCGGTGATAAGCGTACATTCACCGATGTAATCATAAGGACTAAGCAATAGGTTGTATTCATAGCGATTAAATCTTTCTGAGAACTTTCATCCATAAGCATGACATTTAAGCATATGTTGTCTACATAGAGCGACGGTGGTGGATGTCAATTCCCTTTGCTCATATATCCATTGATTTTCGTCATAAATAATAACTTATTTTTTTCTGCATTAATCTGTTTTGTTTAATTTTTTTCACATATCAAATCAACTCTGAATCATCCGATATTTTGTGTGATAGTCCATCACTGTGTCTAGTGTGTCCAATATTAATTTAGTAATTTTGGTATAGTCTAAGTTAGGTAATTAATTAGGTTTATTTATGTAAGTCAAGTCTAGAGGAAACAGTTATTTAGTGTTTATTTGTGTTGTGATACTTAGTTTCATCAATCTTCGACGGGTAATGACCCATATTTGTTATAATACTACATTGATATAATTTGTATAAGAATATGGATATCTTTGAGTGTCGTAAAAAATCTATCAGATTTCATCACCTCTTTACTCAATTTTTTTTATTAGGGACGGTCATGGGGGAGTCACGGTATATATATATATATAAGTGATTGAATTTGGTTGTCACGGTTTTATAGGTGTGGTATGACGCCACCGTTTATCGAGTATCGATTTTTATGACCATACATCTCAGATCACATTCTTATTTCCTACACTTGATATTAGTTATCGTAGTTTTGATCATTACTAATTATCTCCTTTTGTCTTTTTTGTACGACAACCGGGGCAGCTAGGCCAGAGTTCAACGTCATTGATTCCAAAGGAAAAAAGTATCATCGTTGGATCTCTGATGTAGCAAACACATTCATCGAAAAGGGATTCACCAGCATCATCTACGTACCTACCAACAGATGCGAATGCACTTCAACCAAATGCAGCAACTAAAGCTTAAGCCCTTATATATTTGAAGCGTCATATCCATCCACCTCTCAAGAAGTAATATTTAAAAAATACTGATTCCAAGGATTTATGGGACGTTCTAAAGCAACGTTTCAATAATATACATGATGCACAACTTCATGAGTTAACAGAAAAATGGAAGACAATATGTCTTCTGCATTATCATAAGGTGGATGCATACAACCAAGCTCTGTTAGAAGTACAATCTAAGGTGAGTTTTTATGGGGTTGACAAGACTGATCAAGACATGCTCGAGAAGTCTCTAAACACCTTCCCATCTTTTATGAGTATATTAGCTCATAAGTACCAGATTAAGTATGAGCAAGAAAGAATTACAACATTCAATGATCTCATGAATATACTAGCTAAGAAGAAGAGATATCGTGAGATAATTCTCAATAATAATTCAAGGCTCGATGGAACGAAGAAAATTCCTGAGAATTAGAACATTGGTGGGAAGACCCGTAAGGAAAAGAAGAACAACTAATCTAAGCCTTACAACCGTGGTGGGAGAGGAGGTCACGAAAGAGGTCACGGTAGAGGCCGCAGTCAAAATTTGACTTGGCACTACCAGGACGCTGACTCTAGTAATTCGAACAAGAATCAGTCAGGTTCAAGAAATCCTTCACACTCTGGTCCATCTAGCAAGTATCAATGCTTCAAGTGTGGCTCTACCAAGTATATGCACAAACAATGTCGTGCAAGCAAAGACATACAAAATATCTACAAGAGGCATAAACAATACTTGGCACAAAAGACTAATTTTACTGACAGAGACCATGCGATGGAAGAAGACTATGATGTCAATCTCATTGTAGCAGATGACAAGGAGAACCTTGAGACTCTGAATTTTGATTAGTCTATGTATTAGGATGTTATCTTTGTTATGTAATCTTTTAAGTTTAGTTTTTGTTTGCCTTGTTTAATTCATGTTTTGAGACTTTCTTTTTAGTCATTTTGGAATACGACATCTTTGATGTCATTGAGTTGGCAAAATAAATAAATAAAATTATTTTATGTAAATGAAAGTGTTGGGAATGTTATTTTACTTCATAATGTATGAGTGGTTTGTGATATATAGTATTTTGTGGCAATATGACACCAAAATATCAGAAAAATAGAAGAAGAAAAAATGAGGACGTTTTTATACCAGGTGTCTTGACCCGTCGAGATGATCACCCTAGATCCTTTTTGGCATGTTTTCGACCCGTCGACATTTTTCCATGTTTTGTTCGTCGACATTTTGCCATGTTTTGTTCGACACGTGGAAGATAGTCTTTTGTCCGACTTCGAGCACTCTCAACCCGGCGAGACTGATACCCTGGATCATTTTTGAACAATTTTCGACCTATTGAGGTTCGAGGACAGAAACGATGTTTTGATGTTGTTTGTAAATCAGTTTTGTCATGCCATGTCAATCACTCTACAATGGTCACAACCCTTCAAAAATATTTAAGTATTCACTTAAAGTGTTCACCATGTCTTGAGTTCAAAGATTAATTGATTTACATTCTTTTGTAGATGTCTAAAGGCGAGATTGAGTGTTTAGCATTTATAGTGGTACTACCTACACTATTCTGCAAATAAGAAATTATTTATGGATCTTATGCTATATATTTCTTCAGTGACAACCATGATTAGTTCAGCGTCGGTTATACAAGGACGTGATTTAGTACAATTCTTATTACCACATTGTACAAAATTTATGTCACTGATGTCTTATATGCGCCAAAGGCCAATCGAATCTTGCTAAGTTTTAAGGACATTCACGCCAATGGTTTACACTTGGAAACATATTGTGAGAATGAAAAAGAATTCTCATGTGTAACCTCCTTAGAATGTGGTAGAAAGTGCATTCTGGAGAAGTGTATGAGTATTCATAGTGGTTTATATCTTACTACAGTTCGGGTCATTGAATCTTATGCAGCCACTCACACTACTGTGTGTGACTTAGCCTCATATAAGTTTTGACATTATCGTCTGGGTCATTTAGGTCAAAATATGATGATCAGGGTATTGCAAAATTCAAATGGTCGTCCGTTCTTTAAAGCAAAAAGTATGTGGGAATACTTAAAATCATCAGTTTAGATGAAGGGATAAGAGTACTTCTTTAAGTCCAGGCTCGATCATATCTCCAAGATGAGTGCAGCCTAATCCCGATGACATACTGTTGAGGCGTCATACGTTATCCCATCAGATTTCTTCGTGGCAATCTCTGATGCACACCGCTTGTTTTGCAAAGCTTGTTCATTCACAAAGTTATAGACATGACCTTCTTTTCTTGTAAACACAACTGAGAATATACTATTCTGGCAAATAATCCAAGGTGATATTTGTGGACCTATCAAACCTGAATGAGGACCGTTTAAATACTTTATAGTTTTGGTAGATGCGTTGACGCATTGGTTACACGCTGCTTTGTTATCCACAAGGAATGTTGCATTTGCCAAACTCCTAACCCAGATCATTAAACTCCAGGCTCACCACTTTGACCATCAAATCAAGTCTATTAGATTGGATAATGCATGAGAGTTTTTATTAAAATCTTTTGATGAATACTGCATGTCAGGTATGATTGATGTTGAATATCCCATTCCCCAGGCTCATTCACAAAACAGTATTGTAGAAGCAAAAATCAATCAGTTACAACTTGTGGCTAGGGCTTTGGTAATGCATACCAATTTTTCTGTATCTGCGTGGGGCTATGCAGTGTTACATGCAACAAGCTTATTCATTTCAGACCCGTAGCACGACAAATATTTAGTGCATACCAGTTGGTAACTAGATATGAGCATGACATTTCACACCTATGCATATTTGGTTGTGTGGTATATGTGCCTATTACTCCTCCACTGCATACTAAAATGGGTCCACATAGCCGAGTAGGTATTTATTGTCCACTATCTAGAACCTTTGACAAGAGATCTCTTTACTGCAAGATTTGAACATTGTTACTTTGATGAGACATACTTCCCTCCGTTAGGGGGAGATAGAAATGGTTTTATTCCAGTTGACCACCAGAAATTGACGTGGTTGAACTCCACTATGTCTCATCATAATCCTCACACATCTCAAAATGAGATAGAAGTGCGACATATTCTCGATCTTCATAAAATCTTCATAAAGTAGCAGATTCAATGCCTGACTCCTTTAATGATATTGCGAAAGTGACGAGATCAGATATACTTGCGGCAAATATTCCTACAAGGTTGGAAGTCCCCAATAAGGGGCGAGTAAATGCCACACCAGGGCAAGGAGACTCTCTGAGAAAAAGGCAAGTTTTCGGTCCGGTAGTGCTATACTCACCGAATGTTAAGCCAGTTGAACATAAATGGGTCTTTGTTCAGAAACGCAATGAGAAGAATGAAGTTTTGTTGTATAAAGTTAGACGTGTGGCGCAAGAATTTCCTCAACACCCTGGTATTAATTATGAAGAGACGTATTTTTCGGTCATGGACATCATTACTTTCCGTTACCTGATCAGTTTGGTAGTGTCCGTAAAATTGAGTATGCACCTTATGGATGTGGTTATAACATATCTCTATAGGGATCTTGATTTAGAGATATACATGAAAGTTCCAGAATGCATAGTTATACCTAATTCAAGTAACTTTAAACCACAGAGTGCTCATGTGATAAGATTGAGACGCTCACTATATGGATTGAAGCAATCCGGTCGGATGTGGTACACACGTCTAAGTGATTACTTGGTTGAGAAGGGATATAATAATGATGAGTTATGCCAAGTTTAGGATTTGTCATTGTAGTAGTCTATGTAGATGATATGAACATCATCGGGTCACTTCCTGAGATTAATGAGATCCGATTTGAGATGAAAGACTTTGTTATGACTCGATTTCGTCTTGGTTTAGAGCTGGAACATTGAGTTGGTGGAATTCTTATTCACTTGTCTGCTTATGTCTAAAAGATGCTCAGGTGATTTAACATGGGCCAACCACACTCTCTTAACACACCAATAATGATGAGGAACTTTTGGGAGCTAAGGTTTCATATCTTAGTGCTACAGGAGCTTGGTTGTATGTAGCTCAGTGCACATGTCTAGACATTGCCTTATGTGAACTTATTAGCTAGATTTAGCTCTGCACCAACGCAATGTCATTGTAATGGATTAAAACACATCTTCAGGTACTTGAAGGAATCCATTGACTTAGGTTTGTTCTTTCCCTACAAAGAAGCAAGAGATAAACTTGAAATTCCGGAAGAAGAAAGTGTTAAAACGCAACTTTTTGATTCTGGAATTTTTGACCCGTCGAAGTCAACTCCGTAGATGGATCAGCAGAAGTCATTCGACTAGTCGAATGATACCTTCGACCCTTCAAAGGACCTTCCGGCTGCTACCACTGAACCATCTTTCAGTGTAGTCAGAGACACTGAATGATGTGTTGGTAGGATTTGCTGATGCTAGGTATCTCTCAAACCCGCATATAAGACGTTCCCAAATTGGTTATGTATTCACCATTGGAAATACAGTGATTTCTTGGAGATCTACAAAACAAACTCTTGTTGCTACTTCCTCGAATCATTCTAATATCATAGCTTTGCATGAAATTGTTAAAGAGTTTGTTTGACTTAGGTCAATAATACACCATATTCGAGGGTCTAGTGCATTACTATCTACTACGACAACACCAACTTGCATCTTTGAAGATAATGCGGCTTGTATTGAGCAAATGAAGTTGAGTTACATTAAATGTGACAATACTAAACACATTTTGCCAAAAATATTCTTCAATCATCATCAATAGTAGTTCTTGAATATCTATGTGAGCCAGCTTGGTTATGCGGGTAATGTTGCGGACATGTTCACTAAGTCACTTCTCAAATCTACATTTGTGAAACGTGTGAAGTGCATTGGCATGCAAAGATTATATGAACTCTAAGATTGAGTTATAATCAGGGGGAGTCACATTTTGGTAGACATCAGGGGGAGTCTATACTACATGTAGTAACATCTGTAGCTGATGCGTTGTACTCTTTTTTTCTTCGACCAAATCTTTGTTTTACCCATGAAATTTTTGTTTACTTGGCAAGAGTTTAGTGAGGCAACAAGTTATGCATCATAAATTAGGTGTTCGACACAAGGGGGAGTGTTAAAGGGAAAGTATATTCTTAATTTTCCAGTGTGTTTCTATTTCTAATTAGATTAGAAGTAGAGATTCTAGCAATCATTGATTTACCGGAATATTGATTAATATATTTATATTTAAGGTCATCCATCAATAATTAATTAAAGAAACAATTTCAGTTTATACTTTCAACATTTCGAAATATTGAGTTTGAAGTATAATTGCATGATACTCAAATTGTTAATAATTGCATGATACTCAAATTGTTAATGATATGATGGGTCTATGTTATCTGCCGAAAAGGAAAAAAGAAGATGTATGAGCTACACATTGATCGTTCTTTTAGAACATATAAAAGAAAAGGAAGCAATATGCATAGTGTTTGTCCATGCTCGCAAAGGAATCTGTTATATATAGTATTGTTTGAGGACAAGAGGAGGTGGTATAAAGAAAGAGAAGTAGTACGTGCCATGCATAAATATGTTTGACATTTGAGAAGAAGCTTGTGTAGTTGTATCACTCACTATAAGAAAACAAGACCTACCAAAGATTTGGATTTCATTTAAGATAAGGGGATCGTTTTCTTTTATTTTACTTTCACGTATACATATAAGAAATTTGACAATGAGAGATTCCAAATGATTGGTTTATGATATGGGTGATCGATGAAGAAACTTTGTTTCCCAGTTACATTTCCTTTAAAACCATTCACATATATTTGGATCCACCTACTTTGTTGAAAACTAACATATATTCAGTTGATTGATTGTCAACTTTATAAAGTAGATAGACTCGTAGTACGGATATATGTGATGATCACATAATAGGATATATGATCTTAAGTTGTTTGCACATAAAACATATATAAAACATATATACGCTACTTACAACTAGCATCTATACTCTCGAAATCTCACAAGAGTGAATGCTAATGAAGTAGTCTATATAGTCTATGTTTCTCTAATTTGCATATTTTGTTGGTAATTAAGATGATAAAAAAGTGTGCATGAAAGCTAGACAACACTAATTTTACCAAGATCAAATTGTCAACATGTATATAAGTTTATAACATTACCAATCAATGATGCCATGCCGCGCGCATTAAAAGTGAATACTAAATTGTCAACATGTATATAAGTTTATAACATCACTAAGTATAACATCACTAAGTGTGGTAAATTATTGTTAGATCTGTATCCACCCAATTAAAAAACAGTTGAAAAATAATTTATTATTATATGTTAAATAAATCTAACAGTAACTGAGCATGAACTTATTTACTGCTAATCTTTTAGCTAATAATTCCATCGATAAAGAGTAAAGGTTAGATCGACAAGTTCATTAATGTTTGTACTTGTAACAAAATAGTTAAATGGTTTTCATAGATCAAGAATTTAACAAATGCCTTAACACTACACAAGTGAAGCAGTTTCCTCATACTTAGGAAAAATGCAACTTTATTTAAATGAAATTATCTACTTATTGATTCATTATTTCATTGTAATGATTTTGTTACTCTTGATAGCTCAAGATGGCATTTGAAACAACATCAAGCAAGTGATTTGTCACAACTCACAATGTACAAGTTAGTTACTTGATTTACTTGCTTGAATTGTTCATGACTCCATGACTGGTTTCAAACTTTCAATCATGGATGGTGTGAGGCATAATTTGTTCTGGCTTCAATCAATAGTTGTCAATTTTAGATAGCATTCCTCTTTCTAAAAGTTAGAACATGACATGCACAGGTTTGTTGGATTTTGGCCTTCATGTCTATTAAAATGGCTGAATGAAAGTAATGAGAGGAAAACTTTTCGAAAGAGATCGAAGAAAATTATTATTATGCGATCGAGTTGGTATAGATTCATTATATAGAATGGAAGTTTGATAAGGTGACTAGTGACCTAACATTGTATACGAGAGTGCAAGAGCAATGCATGGGTCTATAATTTTTATTTGGAATATATATATAAATTCAACTGCATAAATTCAAACTTTTAATTCTTTTTCATATCCAGCTTCAGCTAACTCGAGATCGGTCCAATTTCCGATCCATTAGTTAATTATAGCACTGCAGTACGTATGATGTTCGATGAAGCAAAGACTTTATATAGAGAACAAGAAAATCGAGATTAATTTGATTCGAAGCTTAACTTTCATCATTAGAATACTCATTTGATTCTTATGGTGATACACAGAGACATAACACTCAAGGTCTCAAGCTGTAAGGCATCCATGACATACATTAGCTAGACGACCCCAATAATAACGTAAATTAGTGCGAAGTTGTTTCTGAATCAAGAATCGTCAACTTGAAATTATACGTTGTTAATTCATGACGACATAGCCGGATCGATTACAAGAAAGACATATAATCTGCATGAAATAGTTTTGCTTAATTAATGCATGCATGTTAGGTGTTGAGTGACTTTCAAAGGTACGTACGTGAAAAATATCTTGTCGTCGTTAAAACCCAACAACAGAGGCCGTGTTTATGCCTCTTTCCGTTCCGCCAGTCTAATTGCTACATGAATTATCCAAAAAAAAAAAATGTTCTAATTGCTGCATGTTTTGCCAAGATGAAAACGAAAAGGCTATGGGAATGTTGTCTATGTTTTTTTTTCGATTACAGGAAATGTTGTCTATGTTATTTTAGAGCTAACAAACAGAGAAAAGTTTAAACAAATTGTGCTTAATTTGTCGACTTTTACTTTGTTTGAAACAGACAGATTTACTACTAGTCGGTTCGATCAGTGAGGGAAACACTACTACAGTAATATGTTGAGCGCACTTGACCCAGTTGTACCTAACATCAACAGGCTGGAGGCCTGTAGCCAAACTTTAAGGTCATCTTCGGTAATAATAGGGTCTAAACAAGAGGACAAGATATAACCATTTTGCTAATCAAATAAATAAGTGTCAAGTTGTTATATATTTACTCAAATTAAATTTAGTCATTTGATCTTCTTTTTTAGGGAGAACTAAAATTCTTCAGACTGCAAAAGTTATCCAACGCTCTAAAATTAGAGAATTTTTTGTACTGCAGAGCACTATAAAATTTTCGCTCCATATTGAAGATGGTTCACTATTTAATAATGTAAAAATAATATTTAAAAGACTATATTATGATCTGGTCTTAGTTTGATTCCTTGCTGGACATGGCCTAACAAACTCTTTGAAGGAAAAAAAAAATTGGCTCCAAAAGGAGTGAGATGGCTGCAGCTTCGTTTTGTAGAAACACTAATATATGCATGGGGTCTCCAGAGTTTCTTTTGTTATACTTCCATGTTGTTGGTTTGCCGATCCCCTCCCTATTCTATTTTCAACTCTATGCAAGTCTTTTTAACTTAAGTATGAATCCAATAAATTCACAGTTGGATAAAGCTTACGTACTCCTTTTTATTTAAAAAAAAAAGAATCTAAATATAGTGAAGATTACAATACATATATTATGTATACGAGTATATCTAATAGTGGCGGTCTGGCGAAGAATATGAAAACTTAACAAGGTTCACATAGAGAAAACGAAGAAGAGGAAACTTTTTTTCTTAATTGTGTGAACGATATTACAGATAGAATTACATTTGTACAAATTTATGATTGATCTCAAGTAGCAGATTTTCCACTTGTTAGATTGTGTCGAGACAATTCGATTTGATGATATTACTTTGCCTCTGTATATAAATTGCTTCTTTGTCTCAGGCTAATGCATGCACTGTATAACTTTCCAAGCATTTGGCTAAGACCGATGAAGTGTAACATTATATGATACCTGTCGACCATTAAGCTCAAACTATGGATAATAACGATTAGAGATCAACGACGATCGAGGACGATTCATTCATGATATTATTTGTTTGCTCTACATCGCTCTCTCTTTGTGGGCCGAGCTCATCCATATTGTCCCACGAAGTTGTGAACTTCATGATTTCATATTCATCATTATTATTATTATTTGCAAGACACCAGTATTATATAAAAAAGACACCAGTAAGTCGTTAATACATCCTTTCTCATGCATGCATGCACTGTGTAACCGAATCCATCAAAGTTGGATTTGCTAAATTGGCCACAATTCATTCGATGAAGATGATACCCAATATTAGTCCTTCGAGTAATGTTTTAATTCAATGATATTCATAATTAATCGTAGTGAACTGTCGTTAAATTTATATTAAATATTATATAATTAAAAATTAGTTGAAATAAAATTTAATTAATATCATATGATGCAGAACATGATTGTTGGTCCTTGATCGAAAACTTTAAAATATCGATAGTAAACTTGGCTAAGAAAATCAATGAAAATGTCACATTAATTAGTTGCTCCATCATATGTACATAGCTGCCATAAGCTAGCTGCCGCAGCTTGAATTTTAAATGGGACCCTTGATACGTACTAAATAAGACAACCTTCTTATTGCTATCATGCAGATGTTGATGCATAACTACGATGACAAGGCAGCAGCTAGCAAATACAAGACGTTTAAGGTTGGCCTAATTAACAAAATGGAGAAAAGGAGATCGAGCCAGGGAGGCCCGGCCATTGGCTAGCTAGTTTAATTTGGTGCGAAGCAAATTGAATCAAGGCATACGGGTTTCTTTCTTGTTGTGGATGAGTTTGCCAACGTTGCATGACGAGGGCCATATTGGCTGGGACTTTTATCCAAACTTTTTTCTTTTGGTTCTTGTGGAGGGTCCTATAAGGGCTCCATATTATCTTTAGTTATCGATTGCTTGGATGAAGGGAAAAGAAAGCCCGGCTGGTGCTGCTTGCTAGCTAGGTTGATGATAAGGTACGTGGTGCTGTTGTCTCAAGCAATTCAACTACTATCGTTCTCGATTCTGACCTGAACCTTCTAGCTATGGCAAAGCCAGAGCTACCTTAATTTGACATATTGATGGAAGTAGCTAGCTAACGAATGTTTTTGTTGAATTTTTGTGTTATTATCTCTATCTTCATACTGTACATATATACGTTCGCCGTTTTAAAAAACTTAATTATGTTAATGTACTTAACATATTTAAATCTATAAGCAAACAAGATCAACGTAGATTTCATCTGGAAGGTCTTCGAGTTTTGGTTATTAAATGGCATGGGCAGCCCCAATTCAAGCAATGCGTATGGATCTTACTTTTCAATTTTGGTCGCCTAATCAGGATCAAATTAATTTGTTTTTTTATTTGCCACACTATTAACGAATAACATATGACGATGCATTCTTATCATATTGAATTGTAATGTATATGTGTTGAGGACTAATATAGTCATGTACGTAGAGTCCTTTTTCAATTATTCATGACTCGTGAGTCATATATGATCTGATATGAGATAGTCTTGTACATTACGCCAACTTTGTATGATCGATCAGTTGAAGCTAGACATCAAAGTCTATATGTTTATCACTTCATCTCATCATTGTTGTATATCCGCATAATATATGAAGTTTGGACAACAACTAAAAATTAAATGTTGACATTTTTAGATATCTAGAGTCGAGTTCCGTACTCTTGGATTGAGACAGAATGCACGATCAATTAACGTAATAGTCTCTCAACATAACATAACATAATATACGATGAAACATAGATACTACGATCAACGAACAACGACAATAATGTATTTGATATTCGATAGATTTACGTTATAATTTTTCATAGACACATAAAGTAGGGCATGCTTATCGATCCATAATCCAATAATAACAAAGACATCAACTTGCACGTCCACATCTTTACCACTGTCATTTGAACTTTGATGCCGCCCAATCATCCTAATCCAAATTCAAGAGGCAATCTTCAGGTTTCGTCAAAGAACTTAAAGAGCAATATATGGGGGCCGCCAGAAACAGGAAAGCTAAAAAAAACGGTTGAATATGGCAAAAGAAAGTAGTGTATTTCTAACAGAAAATTGATGTGTAACAAAGGTAAGAAAAGTATTCATGTCCAGTATAAGACATCTGTTATTTGACTTGACAATATGTTTAGTAATCAGTATTAGGTATATATGCAATTGAAACTTAAACCAACTGCTCTACTTATTTCCTAATTGGCATTGAGGGTTTGAACATACACCATCTCGATCATTATTTAAGCAACCAATTCCGACTCCAACTTCACAAGTCTCCTTAGCGGAAAAAAAAAAAACTTCACAAGTCTCCTAGTCGATCTAGAACCAGTTTCTGCTTTCAATTTTATTGACATGATAACAGAAACTTATTTGTTGCAGCTTTCTCAACCAATTCGAATGCAAAGTTTTCCTCATAGGAGAAGTTGGCCACTTGGCTCTCAGTCTTCCCATGCATGTCATGCTTTTGTTGGTTAAGTCGTTGGCAACTAGTCTAACTTGGCCGGTTGAAACTGGAACAAAACCAACCAACCATCAAAGTTATGGGGTATGGAAAAATGGGTTTTGCCGCTTTCTTGTTACTTGATAGACCAAACTTACCAATTCACGTCTCCTTTTGATGACATGTGTAGCCACCCTTGGTGAGTTCCGTCTAAAACAAGAGTAGGAAGGTTCAAACTTTGGTTTTACCGTTCACATAAGTTAGTGGTTTATCGATCAACCATAGTAATAAAATTTATGGTTATTGATCAACCAATCAGTATATATACAAGCCAATCATTATGAAATGATGATAATGAGATGTCAAATAAAATTATAAAACACATCACATACATGTAGACACACACGAAAACTCATATGAATATTTATACGATCATGATTCTTTCTTCAGCGGAACTCAAATGATCTTTTCAAGGGATAAGAAGGAGATAAAAGCCTTTTAATTTGATCCATTCCCAGTCACGTATATATGCTGTAGATCGATCGATCGATCGAGTTGTAGAAGAAGAGGGAGAGGATCGGAGGTAGAGAGAGAGTTCCTTATCTCGTTTGTGTTTCTTAAGGGTGGTCAATTACTCGATTTGACACATATGATGGGCCTATCTATGATGACCATTTAAACGTTATCCTAGTATACTCTAGATGTTCAATTAGGCTTGGCATGAGTGGCATCACAATCCACAACCTTATGTTTTGATCCGATCCTTTACAACAGTCGACAACCTCTAGTAACGTACATGTACATCATTTTGGGGCAAATATTTGTGTACCGGGGACTTCGACTGTTATATGATGATCGGAACCGCTTATTTCTTACCTCTTGCAGGTTGTAAGCAATTTTTCAAACAAAACAAAGAGTCGAGTCCGGTCGGAATACATTTTAGTATAGAGGTACGATATATATTGTTTGAAGTTGCATGCACTTCAAACGATAATTGATCACAACCCACTACTACTTATATCAATGACAACAGAATAGAAAATTACTATTTAATGTAGTTGTGAATTTATTTATTTATTTTTGTCTGAACATTACTCTTTAATGTAGTGAATGCCTATATTCAGCAATAATGATTAATTGAATTGATTTCATAAAGGCAAGAACTGTATCACCGTAGGCCCAACCTACATTTGGCCTCCGGGCCTATAGAACAGCCAAGCAACCTAGGCCCAAAATGGTTATCGGTATAGGTTCAAGAAGCCTACAGATATTATCCAAATCATCAAGCCCAAAAAGATCCACTCAGCTCAGTAGGCCCAACTATGGCCTCCTGATGATAGAACGGCCTGCCTCTCTGTTCAATTTGAAGTTCAAATAACTCGGTAGTTCAAAACTTCAAATTGAAATACAGTCAAATTCTTCATCAGCTTTGTTCGGCTAATTTAGTACGTAGCCTAAAAAAGGCAAAAGTTATGGATGGGGAAGGAAATAAAATGTAACGATGGAATTTAATATGACTTAAAAGGAAAAACAAATTGATAAATTAAAGGAAAAAATTTAGATGAAGTTTAGTGGAGTGACTTTTGGTTACAAAGAGTAACATTTGGTAACTTTTTGTTATTAGTTTGTTAGCGAAAAGCCGAAAACGTTAATTTGTTTATTAATCAGTGTACTACCACTAATTTGGCCTCTAATACTGATTACGTCAATAAAACGGACAACAGAATCTCAATTTGAATTTTGATCACCTCCATTCCTTATACGTTATTCTGTTCCTAGCTTACCTTAAATAGTACTACTCTCTACCAATATAACTCCCAAGAAATTGGAAAATAACATCATCAACATCAACGTCATGATTTCGCCTATCTTTTTCTTCTTCGTGTTTTCTCTCGCTCTCTCCTCTTCCATTGCTTCATCACATGTCCAAGACTTCTGCGTTGCAGACTACGCAGCTCCCCAAAGCCCTGCAGGCTACTCATGCAAAGACCATGCAAAGGTCACCGTCGATGATTTTGTCCACTCGGGCCTTGGTGTTCCTTCCAACACTTCAAACCTTTTCAAGTTTGGATTCACAGCAGCATTTTCTTTCAACTTTCCCAGTCTCAATGTCCTCAGCATTGCGGTAGGCCGCGCAGACGTGGCTTGTAAATCTCGAACCATAAATGGAATTTGATTAGAAGCGATAATTGTATTGATAGATGCAAAAAAAAAGGATTAATTACAAAATACCCCCAAACTATAGGGTCATTTTCAATATCATACCTAAGTATCAATTTTTTGCATTTTCATATGGGTAAGTAACACCAGCATTAGCCAACATCACAGCGCAAAACCACTACAAAAATAGCCAATCCGACCACAATAGACGCTAAACGATCAAACATCAGACACGAAGACATGCCAGACAAAGAACCCACTTGGTTTAAACACGTCAAAATGCCAGGAGAAATCTGGGGTACGCTAGGCCAACCTAGCGGAAAATATGATTTCAAAGTCAGATATGATGCCCCAGCATCAGCACGCATCCCCATAGACCACGTCAAGGCAACAGGATGGGGAGATGAAAGCAGCTCCACCTCAACATTATAGCCAGACGACGGTGATGAAATGGAGGACGACGACGATATTGATAACCCATTTGGGTATATTCAATATTTAGCCGCCTTACCACGAGAAGATGCAGATCCAGAACCCCTCTGGAATACCTCCGACAAAGATAACGAATGGGATAAACCATTCTTTTTCCAGGGGGGTGAGAGAACGATGGACAACACCATCGCAATAGTTGCTGAAAAACAACAGGAGAAGTCCGAACTGGAGTACCCGGTATTCGCAGCTCTCGGAAAAATCCATGAAGAAAGCACGACTCCACCAAAACCTTCCTCAACAAAAGCCCTCAACAAACCACCACGGGAAGAAGGAGCCTTTATGTTAGGCAAAGACAAGGGATGGAGGTGCCAAGTAAAGGTGCCAGACAACCAGTTCTACTGCACGCACCAATGGGAAAGAAACATGCCCATAGAGGAAGCGGCACACATCAACTGCACGTTCTGCAAGGGAAGAACGATCGAAAAGATGAGAATCCACTGCAGAAGCTGTAGGATTACCAGCTGCCCGGCATGTGTGGGGTACTACCTAGATGAAAAGATCATCCCAACCCCAAAACAACCAGAAGAGCACGAAGAAAGAGATCAGCTCGTCAGAGAGCTGATGAAATATATTGCTCAACTACAGGCTGAGAATGAAAGCCTCAAGAGAAAGCTAAACGTGGCACAGGAAGTCAACCTAGAAGGAGGCCATGTACAGCTAGAACAAGCGCAGCGTCATAAGGAGCTTGTACTAAAGGAGCCAGAGCCAGAAGAAGGATATATCTCAGAAACATCAGATGATGAAGAAGGGGTCTGTACCCTCAACAACCTGACTGACGGCACCCAAACAAAGAAGAAGATGTTGAACAAACTATTCAACATCATCGTGACTTTCGAAATTCCAGGTTCGAAGACGTTCACAGTATAGGCAATATTGGACACAGGCGCAACCACGTGCTGTATAGACAGCAGAATAGTCCCAAAAGAAGCTGTAATGCCAACAAACTACACAACGTATTTCAACGGCGTCAACTCAAGGCAGGCAGCTAACTCCAAACTCAAAGGAGGGGACATGATCATTGGAGGACATCGGTTCAAAGTACCATTCACGTACTGTTTTCCAATGAACATACAAGATGGAATTCAATTCCTAGTGGGTTGCAATTTCATCAGGGCGAAATTCGCAGGAGTCTGGTTAGAAGGAGACAAGGTAACGTTCTTCAAGAACGTCGCCTGTATAAATACCAGCCAAGAAACGGAAACTTCCGCAGCAGCAATACAAGAGCTAGACATGGAGGAACAGGAATATCAGGAGATACAAAACTCCGTCTACCTCAACATTGGAACCACCAGCCCTTGGTTCCAAAGGAAGTTCAACAGCACGATAGAGGAGCTGAAGAAGGCAGGATACATCGGAGATGATCCATTGAAACACTGGGCGAAAAACAAAATCCAATGCAAGTTGGAGATAATCAACCCAGACATCACCATACAAGACAAACCACTGGGTTATGTCACACCTGCCATGGAAGATGCCTTTAAACGGCATATAGACGCCTTGTTAAAACTAGGTGTCATCAGAAAGAGCAACAGCAGGCACAAGACGATGGCCATAATCGTTCACTCAGGAACTACAATAGATCCTATTACTGGCAAAGAGTCAAAAGGGAAGGAGCGCATGGTGTTCAACTACAGGACGCTCAACGACAACACCCATAAGGACCAGTACAGCCTGCCTGACATCAATACAATCCTAAAGCACATAGGGAACAACAACATCTACTCTAAGTTCGACCTTAAGAGTGGATTCCATCAAGTCGCAATGGAGCCTGAAAGCATACCATGGACAACATTCATGGTACCAAAAATAGGATTGTACGAATGGCTAGTCATGCCATTCGGATTAAAGAACGCTCCAGCAGTCTTCCAGAGAAAGATGGACGCCTGCTTCGAAGGAACATCAGCATTCATTGCAGTCTACATAGACGATATCCTGGTGTTCTCGAAGAATGAGGAGGAGCATGCGAAGCACCTGCAGCAGATGATACGAATCTGTAAAAATAATGGCCTGGTGCTATCGCCAACAAAGATGAAGTTAGCGGTAACGGAGATCGAGTTCCTAGGAGCAGTAATTGGGAACAGAAGGATCAAATTACAGCCGCACATAATCAAGAGAATAGTGGAATTCAAGGAAGAGCAGCTCAAACAGAAGAAAGGTTTGAGATCATGGCTAGGAATTCTAAACTACGCCAGGAGCTACATTCCAAACCTCGGAACCCTGCTCGGACCACTATACTCAAAAACCAGTCCCAACGGAGATAAGAGGATGAAACCTTCGGACTGGGAAATCATCAGGAAGCTCAAAGAACAGGTGCAAAGTTTGCCAGACCTGGAGCTACCTCCAGAAAAATGTTATATCATTCTGGAGACTGATGGTTGCATGGAAGGATGGGGTGGCGTCTGCAAATGGAAGCCAAACAAGTCAGACCCACGACCATCAGAGAGGATCTGCGCCTATGCGAGCGGGAAATTCCCAACAGTCAAATCAACCATAGACGCAGAAATACATGCCTGCATGGAATCCCTCCAGGCATTAAAGATCCACTACTTGGACAAAAGGGAGATCACCCTTAGAACTGACTGCCAAGCCATAATCAGTTTCTACAACAAATCAGCCCAACACAAACCCTCTAGGGTTAGATGGATAGGGTTTACTGATTACATCACAGGCACTGGGGTCACAATAACCTTTGAGCACATAGATGGCAAGCATAACATGTTAGCCGATTCATTATCGCGACTGATATGTTTATCTATGTCAGCAGAATGCGCAGAAGGGGATCGCCAGGAGGTCCTGAGGTTAGCAGCAGCAGCACTGGAAGAAGCGGCGCAACCTCAGTACCCAGCAGGGCAAGCGTACCAGCTAGAGGCAACCTTGCCCCAATTCTTATCCACCAGCTTATGGACCAAGACCACACAATCGGAAACCTCAACAGGTTCAGGATCATGGCCCAAACAGACTCGCACAGAGACATGGAAGTCTGGGAAACCCCAGCATATGCCCAAGAACTGTACGAAAGTCGTCCAGGATACACAACAGTGGCATACCAAAGATCCAGCCCAAGCAGAATCTTGGCAGACCCCCAGGCACGAAGGCCCAATAGAGCAGTCTTCACGGAGACGGCAGAATGGACCAACGACAGAAGGCGACAAGAAGCCACAGACCTGCTACAGGCAATGCTCTGTGATTTCCTCCAAAGGGCCAAAATCGTCAAAGAAATGCTCTGGGAAAGAGCCTACTGGTGTCACCAACTGGCAGGAATCAACAGAAGATGGGGACAGCTGTACGTTGAATTGGTCAGACAGCTGCGAAGCTTTGCAAGTCTCGCAGATAAACTTACAGCACTCAGCCATCGCATCCAAAATGGATCACAGCTGTGAAGAAGACGACAAAAGACAGCTGATAGTGGATGGCCTCCCACTCTGAAAGAGAAGGCCACTAAGGAAAATAATGTGGGATGAAGACAAAAGCGTCCCACTCAGTAGATAAGGGATAAGGATGAATCAGCCCACTCGCCGAAAGCAGATTTGTCCGGTAGTAATAATTCTATCTTTACTTTTGGCATCATCCTGAAAAGGATCCAAAGGCAGCCGTCCATGTGCTGCGATGCTTTTTAAGTTTGTCTTTTTCTTCCATGTGAAGTGTAAGAGATAAGAAGGAATATTGTGAGTTGTCGATGAGGCCCAATGAGCACCCGGACTCAATTATTCAACTTCTTTTTCTCAGTTTGTAAGCCTATATAAGACATAAGCTTAGAGATTGCAAGACACACTTGAGACCCAAGCAGTCTTACTCTCTCATATCTGTAAACACTTCCGCAAAATTTTGCGAACTTGAAATAAAAATCCTTGTTTCGGAGTTCGAGCGCCCGATCCAACCCTGGTAATTTCACTCTGTTATCAAATTAGTACATGGCTGTTGGCAGCCTCTGTTATCTCCTAATGTGGCCGATATGACAAGGGCAAATTGTTCATTCAACAAACAACCAATACGAGCAAAATTGACTTTGCACCCCACTTGGTTCGAACAGCCAACCTCTCCTAACTTTGGGAAACAAAAGCACCCTACACACTCGGTCATCAACTCGTTGGGTCAATGCTTCGTTTTATTTAGTTTATAACACACGCACTGACATATCTATGTAACTTTGAAAGTCATTGTCTATTTCAAATTTGTTTTGATGTATATTTCAATTAAATAATTATCTTATTTTTTATATTCATTGTTGTGAGTTAGAATTATTCTTTTTAAAAAAAAAAAAAATTGGAATAGTTTTTTTTTTCTCAGGCTCTTATGCATAATGTACGGATATTTAAAAGTATATATAATGAATTATATTATTTGATTTTCTCATAAATATTGTATGAATTTAAGGTATAACAAAAAATACAAGTACCGCATGACATTTTTAATTTCTTACTCCTATTAGTCCTATATATTATTTAAATATAAGGAGATAATTTCTCTTATTTAACAATTTTGCTTTTTAGGGTTTGACTACATTAAAATATCCTATATATTTGTTACATCCAGTAAAAATATATTACTTATCATTTATAATTCAAATTTAAGTGAATAATGCTCTTATGATATTTGTAAATTTTTATACATGCAGAAAATCAAATAATATAGTGTAGAAACACATTTTTACATGAAATGAAACCTTAAATAGAAATCGAAATTTCACTAGTCACTACAGTGAATAGCAAAAGAA
This sequence comes from Geum urbanum, assembly GCA_946800695.1. NCBI lineage: Eukaryota > Viridiplantae > Streptophyta > Magnoliopsida > Rosales > Rosaceae > Geum > Geum urbanum. The sequence goes on from OX326997.1 coordinate 10,443,887, forward strand.
AAAACATAGAGCACATAAGGAGCGCATGGTCCATTGGTTGGTTGCATGTATGCTTGTGTTTAATTGAGAGGTTGGTGGTTCGAACCTCGAGCTTGGTTCATTATTGCAAAACCAATTTTGCTATAATGGTTGATTATGGTATAGACGAATTTGACCCTATAGTTCGGGAGCTATTTTGTAATTAAACCCAAAAATAATCAGAGCTGATTCCATAGATCATATGAAAACTTCTATAAACACACTGAACGTGCACTAACGTTGTAGTAGATATGCCTTGATTAATTTCCATGATTATAGAAGAGAGTACGTTGACATTCCTGCCATTTCGATCATTATTCTGATCCTGTAATGCCTTCTGAATTGGAGAACAATACGTTCAGCGTTCGAATTCGATCACTAACTCAACTCTTTCAATATGATTTCCCATTCTTCATTTTTTCTCTCATCTCCTCGACCTTGATCCTATGCTGCTGCACATATGCAAGACTTGTGTTGCAGACGTCACAGCTCCTCCAGGCCCTGCAGGGTACGCTTGCAAGGACCCCGCAAAGAAACCGTGGATAGTTTTGTCTACTCTGACCTAAGAGTTCCTGCCAACACCTCAAGCATTAACAAAGTTGGATTCCAACTTGTGTTTGTGGCTCAATTTCCTGGACTCAATGGCCTAGGTGTTGTCGTAGGTATCGGATACCTGGATGTTGGAGGAGTTAGTCTGTTAGTCCGTTCACAGTCACCGTGGTGCTTCGGAAGTCGTGGTCATGGCGGAAGGAAGCTCGATAGTTGCCGGCATGGTTTATTGTCTCGAATAACAGTACGTGTATCTAAAGAGCATGAACAAGTGTGATACTATGGTTTTTCCTCAAGGCTTGTATCACTTCCAGGGCCAAAGTTGAGATTTTGAACCCAAGGCAAGCTCCTCGAATGGTGTCCTCTAAATTTAGCAATAATACGAGTAAAAATAAGAGAAATAATTTTAGGTCTCAATAAAGTCATGATATGGATGTCTCGATCAATCATACACACTACCACATTTTTAACCATTACCGGCGAAACGAAAACTAAGGCCGACGATTTAAAAAATCGTCGGCAATAATTTTCATTATTGCCGGCAATTTGGTTTATTGTCGGCGATTTTAATTAAGTCGCCGGCAATAGTTTTTTTTTTGTTATTTCCGACGCATTATTGCCGGCGATTTGGGGCAAAAATCGCCGGTAATAATGAAAATTATTGCCGACGATTTTTTAAATCGTCGGCCTTAATTTTCGTTTCACCGGTAATGGTTAAAAATGTGGTAGTGACATGACATGCCATGCAATATATTTACATATCATTAATTAATTTTTCAAATCCTATAATTTGATTACTAGGTCATTCTTTGCAAAAGTCTATCATATCTATCCAAATACTACGACTAATATTTATTCTCTGAATTAATTTCTATTAAACATATGATCAAAATGATAATTTGTCAAGCAACTTCATCAATGAAGGCCTACTATTTGAACTTTGTATGGTTAAAAACTAACAACTCTCTCGCGAGAGAGCAAAAAATCCTAGGCAGTGTGTCCGTTTCTTCGTCCTCCATCTCATTCGGCGACGGCCTACGCTTGGGCTGGTCATTTTCAGCCACGCCTCAGTCATTGGGTTCTACTGCCGGATGAGAATTTGAAACCCGGGCTTCCTTTCGATTTTGGTCGAGTTTTGCTGGTTTTGATTGCAGGTGCTTGGCTTCGACATCTTTGGTGGTGGCGCAGTTTTCTCCGATGACTAACAATGTTTGGTGGATAGGTGGTTTGTTTGCAGTGTCGGTCTTGGGCGTCTGCGGGAAGGTGTTTATGTTTTGGTGGTGGCTGGGTTGCATGGGCGTGATTGATGCATCTAGGGGGGAGGCTCATGGGAGAGGTCTAGATATTGGGTCGCGGCTTCATGCTCAGCGGGGGTGTGGGGGGAGGGGGATTTGTTTTTTGGGCCGGCAGAATTGGGCCTTTTTCTCTGGGCTTGCCATATTTTTGGGGTTTGTTTTAAGTTGAGTCCGTTTGGATTTCAGCTATTTCTAGGTAGTTAGTTATCTAATTACAATAATGTCCTATGTATTTAGGACCCTAGAGCACTAGTGTGCATTAGCGTCTCCGAAGTAGTACCGAAGGAGGATACCCGCTAGCTCTACATTTTTACAGCTGTAATGAGTAGGTCTATTCTTATGTACCACTTGTGGATACTACCACTAACTTCTTGTCTATCCTAAAATGACAGCGAGATGGTATGTAACGGCCTATTCTGACTTTCGATGAATATTATCTTACTCCGGTTTTCAAAATTGACTTCAAAAAAGAAAAGAAAAGAAGGCCTATTGTTCTAAAATGATCATAATATCACATTGTATTCAAAGATCTTCAACTATCAATATGTATACACAATAATTATATTACAAAGTAAGAGGGAAGCCCTTAAGACGGACGGGGAAGTACTTCATCTGAAAATCAAATTTGCAAACAAAGGGAGAGATCTCTGATCTCTGTGTTGAAAAATCAGAACAAGCACAACAAATTTCATCTCTTCCTCTCTCTTACCAATTTTCAAACATTGTTTCGGTATAAAAATTCCCTCGGGGAGAGAGAGAGGACTTATTTAAGAGATAATAGTTACAGTACATCCATTTGCATATTTATTCGTCCATATAGAAATCATGAATTCATGATCGAGAAGTATGAATGTTGCTTTAGAAATCAAACTAGATCGAGACAATGTTTTGTTATTGTTTTATGTGAACTCCTCTTTGACCGCTTTGATCATAATCAATTATATGGTTAAGAACTCATGATCATCAATTCCAATAATCGGTGACTCCAGTAATCGGTGATTGGAATTAGTGTTGGATTGACTTGGAGGTCAATTGCAGAATGAACGGGAAGAATGAACATGAAGAAGAGAAGGAGGCCAGGAAGGTAAAAGAGGAAAACGAGAAGAAAAAACACCAAAAAAATATGATTATGCAAAAAATGATGGAATATACAGGTTTTTTGAAAATTTAATATGACATTTAATATAGAGATTGAAAGATAAAAATAGTTATTTGTGATGACATGTCATGACACGTCAAATTGAGACCTACACGTCATGGTCCCATTAATGACCCCTAACATTTCCCTAAAAAACATTAGAAACATACGATTTGTTTTGCACCACAAATTAGAATAGAATCAATCTATCAAATTCTCTCATACAATACGTTTTGTCAAGTTTTTTTGCATTGCTATCTCTTTGTTATCCAAGACCATTCGACAACCGCAAGTTTGAGACAACTTCTGATCGATCATTCACTAAAAAAAGAAGTACATTCGAATACAAACTTTTTCATACCTATTTATACACTCCAACTCACACTACTTAAGCCTTATATTAGCCTTGGATTTTCAGCCATTCTTAATCAAATACAAAGCCTTTGTATTGAATACGAAATTGGATACAACATACAACTTAAACATATCATAATCAAAGTCAAATTGCGGCAAATGTGGCATGTGGATCCTCAATATAACCGATATTATCCAAACTTGAACCATTTTTAAGGTGTTAGATTTTATCCAAAAGGCCTCGGTTAATATTGGGTATGATCCATTCACTTATACGTCATCTTCTACTTGCCTCATTTTTAATGTGAGATTTTTCCTCTCCAACACGCCCCCTCACGTGTAACCTAACTTAGGCTTGCAAGTGCAACAAGTTCAGATAATCCTCTCGGGCCAGTATGAGAATGGATCGACAAGTTCAGATGACTCTCTCAGACGGAACTACAACGAGTCGATAAATTCAGCATCAACAAGCTTTCTTGAAGTGGAAGCAGAGACATAACAAGAGAGACGGTCAGAAGGTGGACGAGGAATCTGGCTCTGATACCAAGTCAAACTGCGGCAAGCGTGGCATGTGAACCCCCAATATAACCGATATTGTCCCAACTTGAACCACCTTTAAGGTGTTGGGTTTTATCTAAAAGGCCTAAGTTAATATTGAGTATGGTCCATTCACTTATAAGTCATCTTCTACTTGCCTCTTTTTCAATGTGGGATCTTTCCTCTCCAACAATCGTTAGATCCAAATAAAAAATAAAAAAATTGTAATTTATGATTGTTCAATTACCTCATAGATCAATTTTGTAATTGTATAAGAGCGCGAGAAAGTGGAAGGGAGAAAGGCAAAGAGCGCGAGAGATCGATGAAAGGGAGAGAGAGATAAAGACTCATCAAGTAATTTAATAAGCCATGGAAGATAATCAAGAGATAATATTTGAAGAAACTTCAACAAACAATACCTCAATTTTTGCTTATTCTAAATATTCATATCTCAACTTTACAAAATATCAAAACCATACCCCAACTTTTGACCCCGACCCAAAAACCATACATGCGCACCATTACTTATTTCATCTTGCTCCATTTAAAATTGTATAATTTAATTGTCATAATAATTAATGGTGTTAAATGGACTAAGTAACGGTATGTATGATTTTTGGGTTGGGATCAAAAGTTGGTGTATGATTATGATCGATATTTTGTAAAGTTGAGGTAAGAATATTTAGAATGAGCAAAAATTGAGGTACTATTTGATGAAATTCTCTAATATTTAATGGCTAAACCTTTGGATTTCCTCAACATATTAGTTTGCATTTGATCATTGAGCTTCCCTCGGTCTACCTCATGAAAAATTGGAACAGCGCAAGAGAAGAGAACAAAGAAGAAGAATATCGTATATTTACATATATAGAAATTTATTTTAAAAAAACATAACTAAAAAAGAGAAAAGAATTGGCCTCCAAAATTTTGGGCACGAGGCTGATGCATCGTGGCCTCTATACAAGTTCGAGCGATCACTTCTTTGTGAACAAGGGTAAAACTAAGGCTACCGTATTTGTGAGCTATAGTAGTGAAGACCAAGGTGTACAAGTCTTGGAGACTGCACTGTTTAAAAATAATTTGGGTACTGATATTGAGCCTGTTTAGGATTGCTTTTAGATTGCCTAGAAGCACTTTTGAATTTCAAAGAAAAATTAATTATAAATAGAAAAAAATAAAAAAACTATTTAGTTGAGTTTCATAAGCATTTAAAAGTGATTTGAGAAGCAAATGATATGTGCTTCCTGGTTTAAAGGCGTTTTCGAAAATTCTCAACAACACTTCTAGAACTCTAGGAAGCAATCCCAAACATGCCATTATTTCCAAGACTACTTTGCTTGACGCTATACAGATACAGAAACTATATACACTTCTTGATGGTACTAATTAGCTTTTGATCGATGACATACACGTTTTTTTTTTGAAGGATTTGATGATGTCCATGTATAACATTAATTAAAGTTTTTATTCTTTTTCACCATGTCAGAGTGTAAACAATTATCCGAATTTAATCCATATTATGCATATGTTTTTACAGCGTCATGCTCAACAATTCTATCACTGCAATGAATCAAAATGCCATACGATATAATATATAGAGGAACATCATGTATTGTGATGGAGCAAATAATAGCGGAAGATAATAGAGCCGACACGTTGCACAACCTGGAAGGGGCCATAATAGTGGGCTGAGAGCTTTTGGGAGGGGCGATGCACCAATGATTATTGGCGGTAAGGTTACAGCTTGAGGAAGACCCAGTCTCCTTCCGCAAACACACGCTCAGTGCTTTTTGTGTCTGCTTATTGCTTCATACGGTGTTGAGCATCCCTCATGTTTTGTTTCAAGGACTATACGACAACATCCCTATTCTTCAAAGCCTTACCAATAGAGTGGATCGTGGTATGTCCTGGGAGGTACTTCATCACAGGAGAGGGTGGAATTCCATACAGAGCTTCAAATGAGGACATCTTAATGGTGGAGTGGTAGGTGGTATTATACCACCATTCTGTTCGATGCAACAATTCAGACTACTTTTGGGGTTCACCTTGCACAAAAACCTCAAGTAATGCTCCAAACAATGGTTAGCCACTTCTGTTTGGCTGTCAGATTTTGGATGATAGGCCGAGTTATGGCAAAGAGTGGTGCCTTGTTTCTGGCTTGCCAAAAATGGCTGAGAAACATAGGGTTATGATCAGACACTATGCTGCGAAGCATCCTATGGAGACAAAATACTTCCTTCATAAAGGCATCAGTCACAGTCGAAGCAATATAGTATACCCAATGAAGTGTGCATACTTCGTCAATCTATCAACGACACAATTTTTTTTATTCTTGCCACAAGAGATTGGTAATCCATCAATAAATTCCATGGAGATATCAAACCATACCTCATCAGGGACGGACAATGGCTATAAGAGGCCAGAGGACTTAATGGCTTCGTAATTTTGGCGTTGGCAAGTGTCACAAGTGGCAATGTATTGCTTTACATCCTTTCTCAAGCCGGGCCAACAGAAACTATGGATTACCAATGTGCATAAATAAATTAAATAGCCTGTTGGGAGGGATAAGTGAAACTCATGGAGGAGCTTTGTGCGTCATTCGGAGGTAACCAATACAAATAAATGCTTCTTATAGAGAAATCTATCCTACTTCAAGGTGAAGCCTTTGTGAGAGCTCTTGCCTGGCTAAATGTCTACCATGATGATCTGGGCTTGAGGGTCACGAAGACAAGCTTATTGAATCTAAGTCATTCCTTCGAAGATGGGGTTAGAGATCGATTGAATTGCGAGCAATTTTCCTCGGCAAGATAATGTGTCTGGAACAGTATTGAGGCTTCCCGACTTGTATTCGATGTTGTAATCATACTCCACGAGCTTATACAACCACTTGTGTTGACTAGGAGTAGTGAGCCTCTGATCCATCAAATACTTCAATGATTGATGATTAATAATGATTGTCAAAGAGTTACCAGCAAGGTATGGGCACAACTTCTCCACGATGAAGAGTATAGCAAACATTTCTTTGTTGTGCACGGACAGTGCCTGATTTTCTAGCAAGAGGGCTTTGCTGAGGTATGTCACAGGGTGTTTCTCTTGAGTAAGGATGACTATGATCCCCAATCCACTAGCGTCCGCTTCAATTGTAAACGACTTTGAAAAATCTATTAAGGCCATTACCGAAGCACTCATCAATGCCACCTTAAGGGTTTCAAAGGCATCAATCGTTGCCGTTGACCACTGAAAGTTGCCCTCCTTTGTCATTTTAGTGGGGAGTTTAGCAATGAGGTTGAAATGACGAATGAAGCGACGGTAATATCCAGCCATACCCAAAAATCCTCGGAGGTCTTTTACTGTGGTGAGCTTGGGCCACTCACTAATGGATTTGACCTTGTCAGGATCAATAACCACCCTATTTTCTAAGATTATGTATCCGAGGTATTGAACATGTGATTGCCTGAATGCACATTTAGAGAATTTCGAGTGTAGGTGATAATCAACGTAAAAGCGCTAAGTCTCTTCCATTTTGCGGACTAGGATCACCGAAGAGGCAAATTCTCTTGTGCTCTCTCGAATTTCCCCCTCTTTCAACATTTCATCAACTTGTTTCTCAATTTCTATTTTTTGGGCATGAGAGTAACAATATGCTCTTACGTTGACCGGGTTGTTGTTCTGTTTGAGGTTGATTTTATGGTCTATTACTCTCTGTGGGGGGAGGTTTGTAGGAGTATTGAATATGGTAAGGTAGGCTTAGATAAGTGTTTGTAATTGGGGGTGAAGGGAAGCCACATGTAACTAAGTGGGAGGTGATGAGAACTCAGGAGTAACAATCTGAGCTGTAAGTTTTAAGGATAGAAGAGAGTGAGAGTCATTAGTGGCTCGATTATGGTTTATTCCGTACAACACATGTGTCTTGCCCAAACTGTTAAACATTATGACTTTATTGAGGAAATGCCAACTATAAAGCTTAAAGTATCTAACCAGTCGGCACCTAGAAATAATTCATAGCCATCCACTAGTAACAACAACAAGGAACTTATGAAAGAGTAATCCTATATGTGGACCATCACATTTGAAGACTTTCTTGGTGGCTTGAAGATATGACTAGAGGCAGACCTACACGTTAGGTTGTTATTGGGCTCAATCTGGAGGCCTAAAATTTTGGCTACGACTGGGCTTAAAAAATTTGTGGCTGACCCACAATCCACAAATATTTTGATGGGTTCCCCATTAATCAACCCATGAAATTGCATCAATTGATCCATCTGAGAGTGTGTGTGATTGCAACCAACAGATAAGGGTATGTCTTTGCAATGTTGGCGGTAGTAGGAGGCAGCTCTGGGGGAATTTTGTCCTTTTCTAATAGTTACAAAATTGCTAACACGTCTCTCTTGCAATTATGTGTTGGGGACCATTGATCGAGACAGTGGTAGCACTCGCCTCTGGCTCTCTTGTCTCGTTGTTCAGCGACCAACAACATAGTGGTGGGTGTCTCCACACGTCGGTGTGGTCCTGTAGCTTGGATGAGTTTGGGGTTTAGTGGTGCTTTGGGTTTAGGGGTAAAGGGTTAATTGACCGAGTTAGACCACTGAGTTGGGCGCTAGGTGCGAATCACCCTAATCTTGAGTTATTTCTCCTCTAGCTTCCGGCCAATTTTTAGGTTTTGGCTAAGGTCAGTGGGTCCTTAAGCTGCACATCATGCCGAAATTAAACCTTGAGTCCTCCAATAAATATGGGAAGGAGGTTGGAATTGTCCCAATTGGCGGCGCGACATGCCAATTTGGTGAATGAGGTGATGTACTTCTCCACAGTCCCTGACTGCTAGTGGTGCGACAAGGTGGCCTTAAACTCTATGGTAGAGCTGGACCTGAAATGATCCAGGAAAATAGAAACGAACTTTTCCCAAGGCAAAAAAGGGTGGCGCTGCTCGAGGGAGTTCATCTAAATCGATGCGTGTGCTCCAAAGTGGCAAGCTAGTGTAGTCACGTGCTTCATGGCTGGAACGTGATTGATGCAGAGATACTACTCGGCCATGGCTAGTTATCAAATAGCATCTTCGCCTGTAAAACATGGAAGGTCAATCTTAGGAGACAGATACTGGAAGCTGGCCGAGGTGTTGGGTAGGTGGTGTTGGTGGCCGTGAAGGGTGTATTATTGCTGTAGAAAGTAGCTGGGTGTGGAAACTAGTCGAGAAAGGCTTGAACACTGTTTGTAGGTAAAGGGTGAGTCAGTGAAGATGGGTGGGTGGTTGCAATGGTGGAATTAACCATGTTAGAGATGGTTGATGACCCCAAATTGGGTGAGAGTGGAAGTGATGGAGGTGGGTTTGAAAGGCCGAGAGGTAGTGTGTGTTGGAAAATTGGGTGGAAGAGACGATGGATGTCTAGAGCCAAACTGGAGCAAAGGGGATGAGGGAGATAGTGTTTGTGGTATGGCAGAGAGAGTGTGGTTGGGCGTTGCATGTTTAAAGCAGCGAGCTGGTGAAGGATGTGGGTTTGTATTTCTGCCATTTAGTAGTGGAGAGCCTCATTGTGTTAGGTCATAGAATCAAAGCTATACTGCAAAGCATCTTACTGAGCATGAAGAAATTCCACAGACGCATGCAACAGTGTGAAAAAGGAAGAAGAACCCAATGTGGGCGTTTCCTCAGGTATATTGATAATAATGGAAGTGATGTGAGATAATTGTGGCGGGAGCACATAGGCTGAGGATAGGGGTTGGGAGGGCAAGGCTTCATGAAGGCCTCTCATGACTCCTAGTTTTGAATATCAGGATGATGGAGCAAAAGGGAGAAAGGAAATAAATTGTAGAGAAGATAAGGAAAAACTAGTTCAAATGTTCATTTTATGACCTCTCCAAAGCTGCTCAGGTACATATAAAAACTAGCAAAGGTAAAATAAGTAGTAGGACTAACAACTGGGCCAACAAAAAATAGAGCCGATCCAAAGTAGTTCTATCATATTGTTCCTCTAAATTCTTTTTTCAAACTCTTTGATCTTTCCCCTAAAGAACATCATAATTTTGGAATCAATTGTGCAAAAGTATCTAGGCTGTCTTTCTCTCCCACACCAAAAAGCTTTTACATTTTTATTGACCCAAAATATGGTATTTAACCTAGCACACTAGCATAACCATATTTAGGTTTGGTCCAAAGGCCCAAGAAAGCAAGATAACAGACACAACTTGCACTAATCGTACAAGTTTCAGATTTTGGTACTGGCGAATCGTGATTCATGAATGGAGGGAGGCTGGAGATTCAATACGAGGCCGGTCGGTATATTTTCAAACCTTTCTTCATTTATGCCCATAAGTTAATGTACTTTAGATTTTAATCGATATTGGTTTCTATGTACGTACTAAAGGCCTGAATTGAACGATGGATTGAAATTTAGCTTATAAATGGCCAAGATAAGCAGTTTCTCCAAGTATGGTTTTTCCTAGGTCTCATCATTTGGCCCTTCAGCGTTGAGCCTCATTCTAACCCGCCTAGTCTTAATCTAGGCAGGACCGACCCAGTCTCTTTTGAAATAGGATAGGGTTTGAGCTATACATTTGAACCCCATTACAGCCTCTCGGCCCAGCCCATTTGAGCCTTTCAGCCTAGCCCAACCTTGGCCTCATAATCCTCGTTAAACCCAACCTCTTTTCAAATAAGGAAATTCATTAATATATAAATATATTTATATCACTTTAAAGGCTTAGAGGCCAAGTCTAATCTGACACATTTTGGCAATTTTTATTAGAAAATATAATATAATTTATGATTATTTTTATATTTATATTTTTTCTTATTACTTTCATTTTCTCGTCTTCGATGTTCTCTATGCACAAAAATATATATTCAAATATATTCATACATCAATAATAACAATACATTGAATTTTTTATATATTAAGTTTTGTCAATTTAAGACCCATCTATAGGCCGGCCTCTTTAGCCTCATTGACCCGACTTTAATGCGCGGGTTAAGGCTTCTAAATCGTGATCTCGGCTCAATTCAACCTAATCTCGTTATGTTTGACCGTTGACCAAACCCAACTCAATCCATGATGAATCCTAACTTTCCCAGGTTCCTTAATTTGATTATGTTGTTAGCTATAACATACTATCTTGTATATATAATGTCTCTGTTTTTGTGACCTTTAGGTTTCGTTTGAGATATAAACTAAAAGCTAGCCATTTTCTTTACCTTTGCTTTTTTTCTTAAAATAGTTTCAATCCATTTTTCTTGTCTGTAGTAGATATATAGACCCGTTTGGCCATTTCTTGCGTCCCTCTGTTTCGGGTCTAGACTCTAGAGTTCCTAGTTGGATAACTATGTTATTATAGATTCACAGCACTATTACTTCATCCTATTTCTTCCTGGCTTATTTTTTTCTTTGTGAGTTAAAAAAGTCGAATGGTTCATTTAGGAAATAGGAAAAGATCAATCATGTATTCATCAAGGTGGGTTCTTTTGATCGTGTGACGTATCATTATGGACCACAGCACCGTGCCTCGTGGTAATACTGGGGGGGTCGAAGTGAAAAATTTAATTTAAAATTTTATGATCTGGGTAATGGAAACAGTGTTAATTAAGCTTCGCTAGTTACCTCTTCGATCGATTTCTATAAGCCAGCTCTTCGCTCCAGTAACATAACGAGAGATATTGCAATTCAAGTTGATCATCAGAAGGGTGGTAAATTATATAGGGAAAAAAAATACAACGTTAATCATTCAGCTATGACTTATTCGACATTATTTTAGTTACTCACCTGTAAAAAAAACTTTAGTCAACTTAATCGCATTTTAATTTGAGAAAGAGTCGTTTTAATTCAGGTCTAATTTTTCAATTCAATATTAGAATTGTTTATACTTTTGGTATTTAGATGTATATTTTGTCCTAATTAGTATAGAAGTAGATATTCCCTCAATCCCTGATTTACCGTGATATTGATTGTAACAGATTGCAATACCTATTTATAGTCATCTATCAATGAATAAAATATAGTTCCAGATCTATCTCTTGCGTATTTATATTTCTCCTTCAATACATTATCATCATCTTTTGAATTGATAACCATCACCACCAAAGAAAAATACCCTAACATCTAAACACCTAAAGCTCCACCGCCGGAGCACCGCCGTCCGTTGCTGGATTTTACTTTTCGCTTCAAACTTCTTTTCATCGAAGTTTTCATACCAAACATAACACTTTCAAGGTAAATCGACTAACCCTTTTCGATTTAGAATTATGTTACAAAACTTAATTACCGCAACACCCTAGATCTAGTTCTAGATATAGGTTTAAATATCATGAATTATTATATGCCTATAGTTCCTATGGATTAATCCAGATATAAGTGAATGAGATTTAAACACCTTTTTCTCAAGGTTTGAGATTAATGACTGTCCTGAGGGAGTCACGGTTATTAGTGAATATCACGGTTAATTGTGATTTCACATTGAAATGGAAGTCGATATTTGTGACTATTTGTGAAAGTTACGGTTTTCTGGGGAGTGGTATGAAGCCCCACCGATTTGTATCGATTTATATGACCATACATCATGGATCATGGTTCTTATTCCCTAAACATAATATTAGTGATCGTGAGTTTTCGATCGATATTAACACTACAAGAAAAACTGAAAGGACCCAACCCCGGTTTAGCTCCCTAAACCGGAATCAACCCCTTCGAAAACACGAACCAACAAAAACCGTAGAAATTTTGGCAGAGTTTCGCTACTAACGTAGAATTACCATTACCTGCACGCGGAAAATACGCTTCATCCTATGCCACAAAAATCAAACCGTGGGCACCAATCCCATCCGGATTTCTCAATATATCAACAGTAAAGTAAAACAATAAATATAATAGTACTTTACTAAAATCCGGTGTAAAATCGTATAGCATAAACAACAGATTACTCAGAGCGACCTCTAATGTATAAACATATCAGTATACCACAGTAGGTAGAACAATAAACCTACTGGAAGAAATAAGGTAGCTCGAGCACTATGCCTCTGACCAAGACGTGCGACACCAGAGTCCGAACTGCAAACTAGGCACGGAAACCGAAAAGCCCACGGGAAAGACATGAAAACCGTTAGAGTGAGTGGACGAAAATAAATGTCTTTCACCAGTTTATATATATGATTAAAATAACATATGCGAGTCCAGGTAAATAAAATCAACAAGTACACGAGGTAAAACCATAATCCTCCAGCGTACTGAGCATGCAAGTATAAATCCCACGGGGTCACTCATGGACACACCCGTGCTAGTACAGTCCGAATCACGAGGTCCTTAGTCCCCGTGATTCTAAGACAGAAATGGCCTCGGTTCCGGGGAAACGCCCATCGCCGGTCAGGTAGGGATAACGACGCCCCTCCTGGATGGCCTACCATCGGGGATCAGCCGAGAGGCAAGTGTATCGATACAACAACGTAATTGAGATTGTACTCTGTGAAAACCAAATCATAAACAGTTCGATGCAAATGCATGAAACAGCATATAAGTGTATGTATATTCGTATACGTATATCCGTATAAGTATAATCGTATAATCGTAAAACACATGCTCATGTAATCCGAAATCTCATACGCATGCTCAAGTTCGTAAATCATATAAAAGACTCGCAAGAATTCCGTGAAAAGAAATTGTCCACTCACAGACTAGCGTAACGCGATATGCGTTAACCCGTGATCCGGCGGAAAGTCCATCGCCAAACGAACGATCACGAACCCCTGAATATTCACAAAATCCATTCCTCAAAATCATAACTCGACAATACAAGACAAATCACGAGAAACCACCGTTCTCGGAAACACATAATCCGAATACGACGAATCGTCAAAAATCCGATATGTACATCACAATACCTCGCTATTCTTTCGGTTGCTCAAATCGAGAAACGAACCTCCCCACTGTGATCGGGGCGCAATTTCGAGTAAAATGACATGCAAATCATCGAAAACCATGCCGGGCGAAAAGTCGCCGCTGCCACCGTCGCCGGAAAATCCAAACCTGCCCAGAAATTTTCATGCTATACATGGTTTCAAAGATCTCGACGAGCCCAACAACTTTCCAGTTATAGGTTAAGGCCAATTTTGACCGGAAAACCTCCAAAACTCAACCCAAAGTTCAAACCCTTACCGGAATCAAATCGTTCGATCTCACTCCTCCGGCCACGGCGAACTTCAAGACCACATGGAAAAGACTCCTTGGCTCAAGGCTAACAAAAGCCCTCAAAGGAGCACCACCAAATCGGCCAGAATCTTTGCCTCCGTCCTTCACCGATTCTCGCCGGAATTTCATGAATTTCACCACTGAAATTTGTCCACCTCCGGCCACCATATAAGGGGATCCAACCACCATGTTGAAGAGCATCCCAAGCCCAACAAAACTCAAGAAGAGACCATGCTCAATTATGGCCGGAATCGGCCACAAATCCGGCAACAAAACTCGGCCACTGAACGGTACCCAAACGGGTCGACCCACCATGGTCAACCCAGTCAACACAAATAAAATGGAAGTTGACTTTCCCAATATGGCAAGTTACTATTTATAGCATTCCCAATTAGGAAACTTCCATAATTCACACTTTTCGGCAAACTTCAAATACCCGTAACTTTCTCGTCGTAATTCCGATTCCGATAATTCTCGCGGTCACAAACTCGTCTCGACATATTCTTCAATAATCACCCGAAGTCAAACACATCGACCAAACCAATAAAAAGTCAACTGTTCAACCAAACACACTCTTTAATCGACTAAATAATTAACAAACGGAAATATTCACAACTAAATCTTCGTAACTCCGAATAATGCTCCGGAAGTTCCCACAAGCTCGAAATTAAATTGTCAACAACTTCCGTGAAGAAGACGAAACCAAATTCTCGTCCGGTAATTTAGTCGTTAAGTAACCCACCATTTGAATCCGAACTTCAAATATTCATAATTAATTCCTCGGTCGTCCAAATAACGATCCGGAACCGCCCACGAACTCGAAATCACACGTACAACGACTCTCGAGAAGAGACTCAGCTCCAATTCTTGGCCAATAATTAAGTCGTTAACAAAGCTGACAACTCAAACATCTGTCGTAAATCCGCGACTATGCAGCAACTCCCGAATCAAGCTGATTATACTTCTGATTCTGATCCGGGTTGTCACAAAAACGCTCCCATAAGGATTCCGTCGTCTAAGTAGACTTCAGATGACGGCAATAATTTGTGCCGTCTTAAGAAATTTTCCGTCGTCTAAGTGGTGAATGAGATAACGGACCGACACGCCGTCGTCTATGTGACCACTTGGACGACGGAAACTCGCTCAATTCATCGTCTAAGTAGTCACTTAGATGACGCACCGACGCTGCGTCGTCTAAGTGATGCATTATATATTGTCCATGCCAGACTCTCTTCCTCTCTGCTCGCTCGTCTCATTTTCATCCTCATCCTCATATCATTCTCTCTCGATCAAACTCTCCTCACACATACAACTAGTTAGCACTATATATATGTATATAAATCTTCGGCTCTGACCATCGATTCGCCATATATCGGACAAGGCTAGGTACGTACGTACGTAGTTAATTTCCGACAATCTTAATGTTTATATATATATAATTAATTATACGTTTGATTGATTGCATTGTTAGTACGTCTAATATTTATAATTAAGTTAGGTAATTGATTGGTATATATATATATTAGTTAATTAATTAACTAGTACATATATATGCATGGATGTTTAAAAATTTGGTTAATATTTAGTTAAAACATACATGCATGTTAGATATATTAAAGTAATTGGTGTATAGTATATTCACCATTAATTAATAAAGGTAATTAATAAATATTTTAATTAATTATACGTTAATAATTAAGGTAGTTGAAAATTTGTATATATAATAGTTTAATAATTATTTAAAAATCTGTATATATAATAGTTGACTAATATGATGTATGGACAAGAGTTCGATGAAGTTGCGGAATAGAAGTGATGTCCGGTATATGGATGGAATTAGAGATTTTATGAATTTTGCGATATAACATGGTCATGAAAAGAAGCGTTTCAGGTGTCCGTGCAAAAAATGTCTTAACTATCAGTATGTGGAGGTTAATATTATGATGCAACAACTGTACGAAAATAATATGATGTGGAGTTACACTGTGTGAAACGAGCATGGTGAAGCAGTAGACTTCAGCTCAGGGTACAGTTACCATGGTGTCTCATCCAGCGGCAATGGTGTCGGCCCCCCTGCTTGGAACCCAACTGCGGATTTGATCCATGATGCGTTTCCGGGATTTATTCATGGTGGACACCAATACCAAGAGGGAGGTTACAATACCACTCATGGGCATGATGACACATTCCCCGCTGCTAGCTTGGCCACTGACACAAGTGAGATGGATAAGTACAATAGGATGCTACTTGAAGTCCAGACCCCGGTGTACCCTGGATGTCGAGAGAATGTGTTGCAATATGTGATGCAGCAAATATAGATAAAAGTGAAGCGCAAAATGTTAGTCAGTGCTTTTGACGAAATTTAGGAGCAAATATGTAAGTTGCTTCCTAATGATCACAATCTTCCTAAATCCCATTATAAGGTTAGAAATATCTTGAGCAGCCTCGGCCTAAAGTACAGGATAATTGACGCATGTCCAAATGATTGTGTGCTATTTTACAAAGAGTATAAAGATTTGGACTATTATCCTGTATGTGGCTAGTGCAGATATGAGCTGAATAGGAAGAGTTCGAAAAAAAAATTCCTGTGAAAGTTTTTCGATATTTTTCATTGATTTCCATATTACAACGTCTATACGTCATGTATGTGGCTAGTGCAAATATGAGCTGAATAGGAAGAGTTCGAAAAGAAAATTCTTGTGAAGGTTTTTCGATATTTTTTATTGATTCCCAGATTACAACGTCTGTACATGTCTCTATACACAACAGAAGTGATGCGATGGTACGCAGAAAAGCAAATAGATGACGATGTGCTGAGACACGTCGCGGATGAGAGGCTTTCAAACATTTCGACAGAGAATTTGGAGACTTTGCCGCAGAGGTTCGAAATGTTAGACTCAGACTATCTACAGACGGATTCAATCATTATGGTAGTAATAGCTTTGCCGTCAGCACTTGGACAGTTATTCTGATGCCGTACAACCTGCCTCCGTGGATGTGCATGAACAAGCAATTTAATTTCCTTACTCTACTAATTCCAGGTCCTAAATCTTCGGGGAAGTGCTTAGATGTCTACCTCAGACCTTTGATCGACGAGCTGAAACTGTTGTGAAAAAATGGAGTCCCAAATTACTACAAATTCACTGACATGATGTTCATGTTGAGGGCAACCGTAATGTGGACGATCAGTGATTTTCCAGCGTATGGGATGTTGGCAGCCTGCAAGACGAAAGGATACAATGGATGTCCTACATGTTTGGACAACGTGAACTCTAGTTAGCATGTGAGGAAGGTGTTTTACCTGAGTCACTATAGATGGCTTCCTGACGATCACCCGTGACGACAGGATAAAGCTCATTTCGACGTAACTGTAAAGAATAATCCTAAACCCCATAGTTGGTCTGACGAAGAGATTTTAGAGAGGTTGAGCTATTTCGACTTTGGTGTGTTGACCAATGACAAGGATGTACATAAACACAATCTAATACCTCCACATGATCTCAGCTATTGGCATCACAAGAGTATATTCTTTGAACTCCCTTACTGGTCGAAGTTGAAGCTGAGGAACAACTTGGATGCGATGCACATAGAAAAGAATGTACGCGACAGTGTGGTGGGAATAATTCTTGGTATTAAGTTCAAGACTAAAGATACTTCCAAAGTGTGTAAAGATCTGGAATCTATAAATCTATGTCGTCACTTGTGGTTCAGGAGGGATAGAATAAGAGTGTACAACAAGATGCCAGCTGCACCTTACACAGTGAAGTCGGCACTTAGAGGTTCTGTATTTCACTGGTTTAAGAGTGTTTGTTATCCGGCTACGTATGCAGCTACTATAATTGGAGCAGTAAACGAGGTGCAACACAAGTTTGTTGCTCTAAAGACACATGATTATCACATTATGCTGCAACGTCTGATTCTAGTGGTAATTCAGCCATATTTGCCTCGTGACGTAGTAGAACCAATAGTGGCAATGTGCAGATGGTGGCAGAGGTTCTGCGCCAGAGAGTTAAGAAAGTCAGATATGGTGGAACTGCAACAACAAATTGTGCACATCATTTGCAAACTAGAGAGGATTCCCCCCTTCGATTTCTTTGACATCATGATTCACCTAATGATCCACCTGCCCGAGCAGGTGCTCATTTCTGGTCCGGTCAAGTACAGTTAGATGTATCCTCAAGAAAGGTACGTACATCAAATTAATTATACAGGTTTTCTGATCCATTATTTGTTCCACTCGAGATTACTAGCTATATGTACTTATTATACAATTAATTAATTGAACATTTGATTTTGTAGATAGCTTTGACAATATAAAGGATTCGTAAAAAATATGCTAGCCCCGGATGACTCCATAGCAGAGACATACCTAATGCATAAATGTGTTACTTATTGCAACATGTACCTCAAAGATCCACCACTTCCCACCGTCTCTGATCCTAGTTTTCTCATCAATCTTTCTGTCGTCACATATGTTGTACAACCATTTAGAGGAGTATTAAAGGAATCATTAACATGAGAAAAACTTATTGAAACACATTGGGTAGTGTTGCGAGACTGTGACGAAGTTGAGCCTTACATGATTAGGTACAGGGAGAAGCTTCAGGCATTAAATCCGGACAAGAGTTTAGCGTGGTTTGAAAAATTGGTTAAGAAGAAGTTCCCTGATTATTTCTTCCAATGGGTATGTATGTTTACTTATTTAATTTATATACATATTTGTAGAAATTAAATCCTTTAATTATATATATATATTCTTTCCATTGTCACAGATGATTGATCTACAAAAATTCGATAACCACAGGAGGGGGGGGGGGGTGGCGGTCCTGGCCAAAGCATTTGCTACCAGGGAAGCCCATTATACACTATATTTACCCCGGATATTTTATAAACGGTGTAAAGTTTCATTCATTGGCCCGAGATGAAAGAAGAAGAACACAAAACAGTGGGGTAGCGGTTGAGAAAGACAATGATATATACTACGGGGCTCTTGTATATGTCATTCAGCTATATTACGGGAATAATGTCAACGTTTTCCTTTTCAAGTGCAAATTGTTCAAGCATACAAAGGAAGACCTGAGCCTTTTATCAGTTGATACAAACTCAAGCTGGTATAAGGATGAGCCTTTCGCTTTTGCCACCTCAGTTAAGCAGGTGTTTATCTTCATGATCCGAAAGCTAGTGAAGGGTGGAAAATAGTGAACCATATCTCTCATCGAGGAATATGGAATACCATGACAGCTGAAGAGACGCCGTTGACTGAAGATGTTGAACTGCAAAGAGACATTATTGCATATCAAGAACCTAATATTTATGTCATCCACTCTGACATAATGAACCTGGTTCAAGCTGGTGAATGCTTACCTATGCCTGATGATTGTACGGATCTAACTAAAGATGAGATTATTGATGTAATTAATGAGGTTGATGAAGAAGAGACGCATGATGACAACAAGGACGAGGACTCAAAATATTCGTCGGACGATGTTGAGTATGATGAGGAGGATGAGCAATCGGATAACAGTGGTGAGGAGGATGATGACGATTATGACGAAAAGTACAACATAACGATGATGAATATTAATTGGTTCTTAATTATTATAATTAAAAAATTTTGACGTAATGATGCATGATTAATTATATATATTATGAGGAGGAGTAAGTACAAGTATTAATTCTGTACTTAATTTAATAATTAATTAATTATAACTTTTAAATTTTTTGCATAATTAACTTAAAATTAATTAAAGAGCGAGGTCGATTTGACAGACAAAAATATAAATAAAAATTAATTAGTTAATCCGTACGATCAAGAATCACATTTTTCCTAAACCCTAAAACCTAGACGACGAAACGACTTTTCGTAGTCCATACCAAGATAAACACAATAGTAATTATATAACCCTAAATCCTAAAAATTTATCTTAGATGACGCAAAATGGTCATACCATCATCTAAGTAAACCCTAAACCCTAACCCTAAGACTTAACCTAAACTCTAAAATTTTAACTTAGACGACGCAATGACACATTTGCGTCGTCTAAGTTAAAATTTTGTAATTTCACATTTAAGATAACGACCATGTAGACTATGTCCCAATGCATATTCTTTTCATTGAGACCATAGAGTAAACAATTCTTGGAGTGTGAGCATCGACGGTTTCAAAATAGGAGTTACGGATTTTTTTGTATCCAAATTTTCAGTTTGTAAAAATTTCGGTTTTCGGTTGACTATGCCGATGAAACCCTTAACGAACTTACTGAAATTTATTCTACTTATATATTGTCTTATGGTGAATTGATAGTCACATATTTATGCATCTATTCAGTATTTAATTTGTTCCCTATATTTAGTTTATTGTTATTAATTGAGTGAATTAATTATGTTTATTTGTTTTTAGGTATTTTGGAGAGTAATGAAGAAAATGAGATTAAATAATATATTTTGAGAGTTATTGTGGAAGTGGAGGACGTACAAGGTGTATGAATTATAATCCATGATGGATACTATTAGAGTCATTGGCGAGCACGTGATGAAATAGTGCACGTGAGTTTTGTTAGTTTAATTAAACTACCTAAATGGAGATACATATATGGTCTGGCGAGGAAAGCTTGGCGAGCGGATGTGCAGCTGGGATGTTTGGCACGTGATTGCTTGCTATGATCATTAATTATTGCTATATATATATATATCTGGTTAGAAGTAGAAGTGTGATAGGAGTCTGGGACTAGCTTGAACTTTGGAATTATGTACTTATATATTTGTGTTTGGCGAGAGGAAGTTGGCGAGTGGACTGTCCATTTACAATGGTGATTGTTTACATGCACGTGATCAATTTGCTAGTTTATCTAGTTGCATGCTTATATATATCTAGCTAGCTAAACATAATAAAGGGGGAGGATGACAAGAGGAGATTAAGAGAAAAAAGAAGAATAAAGAAAGAATAAGAAGTGGAAGAAAAGAGAAGAGCCGTATTGCAAGCCTGCGATCCCGATGGAGATCAAGAGTTTATTTCTTCTCCTTCTTAATTCATCTTTCATGAATTCTTTGATGTTATTATTTAAGATTATGAGTAGCTAAATTCCTTTTGTTAGGGGCTGATTGAAGCACTATACATGCTTATGATTTTGATCCCCTTTTGATTCTATTAATTATTTGGATGAGTTTTGTTTCACTGTTTTCTCACCGTATGATTTCTATGTTCATGTTTCTTTAAGTGCACGCTTAGATGCATGGCTTATGATCTATAGTCTTGATTATGTATATGACCACCTTATCATTGCATATATATTCTCTAGAGACAAACATGAATTTGTGTAAAACAAGCCTTAGTGATGTAAGGGTGACCACCTTATCAACCTTTGAAGATCTTTTATTCTTTAAACATTCTTAGAACGTAATGACTTCAGTTCTCTAGGCTTACATCACCATATGTATAAGTCGGTTAAGTGAGGATCAAGATCGAGCGGATTGTCCCTCCCTCTTTCATGCCAAGTAAGAGAGTGTAATACACAAGATGACTTAACCAAAGCTCTTGTGTGGGGAGTATTCATCCATGGTTAGTTCAGTTATATTGGGGAGGTCAAAAGTATGTCTAGGGTAGAGATAATTTCTTAACATTCATATCTCATTGGTTATCTTCAATAATTTACTTTCTGCAATTTACTGATTTCTGCATTAGCTGTACCTTAGCCGATTTATTTTGGTAACCAAATCAACTCAGAAAATCCTTAAATTTTGTGTGGTAGTCCTCCACTGTGTCTAGTTTACTTTGTCCAATTTTCGTGTCATTTGGGTCTATCTAGAATAAGTTCGTATGGTCATTAGTGTACTATAGTCGAGTCTGTCAGCATTTTAGTTTAGTGTTAGGATTTAGTTTCACTAATTCCTTGTCTTCGACAACCCCTATGTGACAACCCGAACCGAAAATCGAATATTTATCGACTTGATTTGCGAGTTTCGCGATTAGTCGCAATTTTGTCGTAATCTGTTAATATGGCGGCCTCGTTAACGACTAAATTATCGGACAAGAATTTGATTTGAGATCCTTCACGAAAGTTGTAGAGAATTTAATTTTGACCTCGTGAGAACTTCCGGAGGATTATTTTGAGTTTCGAGGAATAAGTTATGAATATTTTCGGCCGTTAGATATTGTCGTATTTATCCGTTTGAGATTTGATACGTGTACGGTATAAATATGGAAGGAATACGTGACGATTTTGGAAACTTTCCAAATCAGGAAACTGGGCCGTTGACCCGCGTTGACCACGGGTCAAGGGCGACCCGTTTGTGGCCGATCGGTTTTCACTGTGGTTGAGCCATTTCCCGGCCACGGTTGGCCGAAGTTTCTTCATGAGAATGGTTGGGCTCGTGCTCCTCTTCGGTTTGGTAGGTGGATCGTCCCTTGAGGTGGCCAGAGGAGAGAGAATCGAAGCGACGAAGTTGAGGGAAAACCGGCAAGAATCGGTGGCCGTGAGTGGCGGCGATGGCGGCCGAGTTGGTGGTGGTCCTTTGAAGGGTTTTGTTAGCCTTGGAGAGAGGAAGCTATTGGAAGTGGTTTCAAGCCTTGCCGTGGCCGGAGGAGGGAGATCGGAGAAGTTGAAATTTCGCGAGGGTTTGTACCTTTGAGGTGCGTTTTGGACCTTTTCCGGTCAAAATTGGCCTTAACTTTGAACTGGAAAGTTGTTAGAAATGTCGAGATCTTCAAATCCATGTGTAGGTTACATTTTTCTAGGCCGATGAAGTTTTTCGGCGGCGGCGGCGGCGACTTTTTGGCCGAGGTGTTTTTCGACAAATTTTATGTCGTTTTGCTCGGAATCGCGCACCGATCGCAGTGGTGAGGTTTATATTTCGAATTGAGCATCGGAAATTATAGCGAGGTTTTATGGTGTGATTATTAGATTTTTTGACGATTTCGTCGATATTGAATTATACGTTTCCGAGAATGGTTGTTTCTCGAGATGTGATTCGAGGTTTTGAAATATGATTTTGAGCAGTGGATTTTATGATTATTCAGAAGATCGTGATCGTTCGTTTGGCGAGGAATTTTACGCCGGATCACTGGATTAACGCGTATTACGTTATGCTCATCTGTGAGTGGACTTTTCTATTTTCACTGTCGTAGCGAGTTCGTGATTTTCATATTTATTTATATACGATGTTGAGATTATTTATTGCTTTTAGAGGTATTGTTTTATATTTTATATGGTGATAGCATTTATTTAGCATCGATGCATTGACTACTCGGCTGATCACCGGTAGTCAGATCCAGGGTTGAGAGATTCCCCTGGCAGGGTTGAGAGATTCCTCTGATGTGCCCGCTAGGCTTGAGAGATTCGCCTAGCCTATCACCATCGGGTTTGAGAGATTCGCCTGACCGTCGGGCTTGAGAGATTCGCCTGACACCTCCATATATTTTTCGAACTCGCTTTGCATTGTTTTATGATATATGTAAATGGTGAAAGGCATATGTTTATTTTCGTCCACTCACTCTAACGATTTTATTTGCCTTTCCCCTGGATTTTTCGGTTTCTGTGCCCAGTTTGCAGTTCGAATTCTAGTGTCGCATGTCGCAGTCGGAGGCTTAGTATTCGAGTGATATTTCTTTTATGGTAGGTTCTTAGTCTGACCTACTATTTATATATATATATATATATACTAGAAGTCGCTCTGAGCATTCTAATGTTATATTTTCATACGAATTTTCCCCTGATTTCTGTAAATTATCGTTTTACTTATTACTTTACATTACTGTTATGATATTGAGAAATCCGAATGGGATTGGTGCCCACGGTTTGGTTTTTGTGGCATAGGTTGAAGTGTGTTTTCGGGTGCAGGTTAATGGCAACTCCGCGTTAGTAACGAAACTCTGCCGAAATTTTTGTTGTTTTTGCAAGTTCGTATTTGTAGAAGGGGTTTGATTCCGGTTTAGGAAACTAAATCGGGGTTGGGTCCTTTCACCCTATTTATCTTTCTACATTGATATATCCAGGTTCTGAATATGGTATCTTTGAGAGGTGTTTACCCGCCTTGTCATGAATGTATGAAACAGATGTTTTGTCCAAATTCAATTTCGTTAATATAGATGTGGAATAAGCCTATACTTAATAACACTTAAGTTGTACACATTACTAGATACTTAACAAGTTTAAATACGTAAATTTATCTGTCATCTTAAATCTCACTTTTTATATATACGATTCTTTAATTGATATTTTACGACAATTTCATTCGAATCACAGATTGGAAACTTCCTTACGAATTATTTTTACAGAAATTGTACCTAGACAACGGAGTAGGAGCACTTTCAGTCATCCAAGTGATCACCTTGGCCATCTCCGTCGTCTAGGTTCAAATTTTAGGCGGTCCAAATTTCACCGCCATTTTTTTGGAACCGCTCAAAATTTGACATGGACGACGGAGATGGCTATCTCCGTCGTCTAGGTTCAAATTTTGAACCGTTCCAAAAAAATGTGGCAGTCAACTTCCACACGCCAATTAATTTGGTGGCGTTTTTTATGTTGACTTAGACGACGGAAATGGACGTTTTCGTCGTCTAGGTGCACTTAGACGACGGAAAATCACTCTTCGTCGTCTAAGTGAAATAGTATAACTGGGCAATTCTGGGCAGTTTCGATCATTCTCCTCAATCCTCCTCAATTCTCCACTCTCTCTCTCTCTCTCTCTCTCTCTCTCTCTCAAACTCGATCCGGCCTCCCACTGCCTCCCTCTGGCGACTCCCTCCCTCCGCCGCCTCTGACCTCCTCCATCGTCGTTCACTCCCTCCATGACGTAGGTCGATCGTCCTCGCTCCCTCCGCCTCCACCTCCTATCGTCACCGCCACCAGCCGCCCAATATCACCGCTGGTAAGTTTTAATTTTTTTTACGTACGTATGGATTTTAAATTTATTTTTAATATGTATTTAGGTATAATACTATGTATTTAATTATAAATATAGTGTATTTGTGTTTAATAATAAATTGATAAATTAGTAAATTGGTAAAAATAATAAATCGGTAAATATTATTGTAAATTATTAATTATTGGTAAATTAGTATGAAGTTTATTGTAAATTAGTATGAATTTAATATTTGTAACATTATTTTAATTTTGGTAATTAGTATGAATTTAATTATTTGTACTATTATTTTAATTAATAGTAATATTATTCGAAATAGTATGAATTTAATAGTTGTAACATTATTTTAATTATGGTATTTAGTATGAATTTAATTATTAATTTGTACTATTATTTTAATTAATGGTAATATTATTTGTAATAGTATGAATTTAATTATTTGTAACATTATTTTAATTATTGTAAATTAGTATGAATTTAATTATAAATAGTAAATATTATGAATTGGTTAATATTAATAAATGATAAATATCAAAAATAGTTTTACAAATGAAAAATATTAAAAATAGAAAATGTTGTGCTAAATATGAAAAATATAGAATAAATATATTGTAAAATTGTTACAAATAGTAAATGGTAAAGTAGTTATAATTAAGGGTAAAATAGGTTTTATAGTTGATTTTTACAACTCCTACATTAAAATGGCCCCGTGGGGTAAAAAAAAATACAAAAAGAGGCGGAAGATGCTCAACTCTAACGCTTCGCAGAGCAAGTGGGTTGGCAGAGCCAGAAGGACAACGTCGCGCCTCCTTCGAACCCTTCGGCTGGTCCCTCGGCTGCGGCGACGGAAGAAATTCCTAATGTCCCAGCTATAGAGACGGATGACGATAACACCCATTCCGGCCAATCATCGATGTCAGAAAGTGCCAAGGAGTCGACCTCTTCTGAGTCTATTATCTACAGCGTGCGACGTAAGGTCAGGAGGGCACCGTTAGACCCTCAACTGAAAATGACCCGAGGACTCGGAAAAGGCGAAAAATTCGAGAAGTTGTCCTTCTGATAGCCGGACAAAAGATCTAGTTATCGTACGACGATTTCACTGATAGCCCGCCCACCTTGCAGCTAGCTAGTCTCTCATCATACAACATCAGGGAAATTATTCGCAACAAGGTTTGTATGGTTGCGCCTAGCTGGAAGGAGTTGTAGAACTTGGAGAAGGGGAAGGTGTTTAAAGAACTATCGGTACGTAATAAAATTTTAAATTTATTTTTTAATAACCAATAAAAATTGTAATTTCATAATATATACGATTATAATTTTTTATTCTTTTCTTGTAGAAAAAATATGCGGTGGATGGCACACCGGAGATACTTAGGCACATCAACACCACCGCCAACGCCATCTACCGTGATTGGAAGTACAGACTTCACAAGTATTACCAACAATTTGGTCGTTCGCCTACCCTCGTAGAGCTACGTGGGGATAGGGAAGATGAGTGGGAGTGGTTGATCAACTACTTCAAAGAAGAATTTTATCGGGTTCGTATTTTTTTATTTAAATTGAAGAAATAGAATTATATGTTTTAAATTTTTTTTTAATGATTTATGTTGTCAAACAAACCCATTCGAATGTAAACAAGGCCAGTCGGGAGAAGAAAGACAAACATCATAACTCCGGCTCCAAGCAGATGATACAAATTGCCAAGGAGCGCAGAGATAAGGGCTCTAAACACTCTTATCTGGATATTAGCGTCACCGCTTACGTGATGCCTGGGTTTGACAATGAAGTGAGTCAAATCGGCGTAAGTGCCATATATATTAATCTCAATTAACGTAATTATTATTTATTATTTATTAAAATGTTGTAAAAATTTATAGTTATTTAATTTTTATTATTATTTTCAGGCAAGGTTGGTAGAACGGGCGCAGCAGGAATTGGCCAACACACAGGTTGTACACCCGGATTTACCGCCGGAAGACGAATACCTGCTTCCTCTATCAAGGGAGAGCCAATTTGCAATCACCGATGAAGTATATTGTCGTCAAGCTGGCAAGGAGGTTAGGGGGTTGGGATGCAAGGTGCAACGAGATTTATCTTCTGACTCCTCTATGACATGCTCGATGAGGACAAGTGCTCGGGATGCGGCGGTCCAAACAGCCATTGAGGAAGCTCGACTCACACGGGCGGAAACACTATCTATATGTCAGAGGCTTGATGAGCAACAAGTGCAGATAGCTCACCTCATCACCCTCATGCAATACCAGGTTTAACAAGATTATCATCCTACTCCGACCCCACACCCCGACGACGACGACGACATGGCTAGAAGCGAGGGATTCGACGGCGCGTCTATTCCTACCGTATTTTAGTAGTTTATACGTAGTTTTGGATATATCATATTTTCTAAATGATTTTGATATACGTACAGTTTTTAATTATTTAAATTAAATTTAGTGTTTTAATTAATTTATTAATATTTTACTTTAAATTTAAATTTTAATTAAAAAAAATAAAAGAAAATATATATTCACTTAGACTACGAAAGTATATACACTTTTGTAGTCTAAGTCCTCACTTAGACTACGAAATCATATGTGCTTTTGTAGTCTAAGTGATGACTTAGACTACAAAATATATTTACATACGTGGTCTAAGTGATCACTTAGATTATAGAATATTTTTGTGGTTTAGTCATCACTTAGACCACGCAATAATTAAATAGTCTATGTATCATTTAGATCACGCAAACAATATTTGCGTCATCCAAGTACAACTTAGACTATGGATTTATTGCGTGGTCTAAGTTGTACTTGGGCGACACAAATAACATTTGCGTCGTCTCATCCTAACTTGAATGACGGGCCATTTGCATCATCCAAGTGACCTCTTGGACGACGGAAATGACCATTTTTGTCATCCAAGTGCTTAGACTACGACACTTGGACGACGAACTTTAGATGACGGAGATTCCGTAGTCTAAGTACTTAGACTACGGAAACTCTAACCTAGACGACGGAAATGGTATGTGGTCTAAGTGATTTTTTCTTGTAGTGTAATTACATTTTTGTCTCTCTTATAAATGACTTCAAATGAGCCAGAAATGCCTGAGCTCGACATCCTTGACCCACAAGGAGCATAATACCATAGTTGGGTATCAGATATTAAGAAAAATCTTCTCGGTAAAAATCTCACTGATATTATTTACCTACCACTACCTGGTGCTTAACCACACACTCCATCTCACAAAGCTCAAGCTCTCATATTTTTGAGGCGGCACATCCATCCAGTTCTGAAGAAGCAGTATATGCTCAAGAATGATCCCGCGATTTTGTGGCAGTCTTACATGAAAGATTTAATAATGTGCATGATGCACAACATCCAGAACTGCAAGAAAGATGAGATTCAATCTGATTATTGGATTATCCAAATATTTATGCTTTTAATCAAGTTATGTCAGACCTTCAATCAGAGTTAAGTGTTTGTGGCGTTGTAAAGACCAATAGACTATGATCGAGAAATTTTTAAGCACATTTCCTACAAGCATGGAAAATCTTGCACACTAATATTGCATGGATTATGCGCAAGGACGACTTAGATCATTTAGTAATATCATGAGTGTGTTGGCCAAGAAAGAGAGGTATCACGATATTCTTCTCAATAACAGCGCTAGGCCAACCGGTACAAAGAAAGTCCATGAGACTAACTATACTAGACATGAACGAAATGATAAGAGGAACAATTGTTCAAAGCCTTATCAAACTCGTGGTGGTAGAGGAGCACGTGGTAAATGTCATGGTAGATAAGAAAACAGTAAATTTTTGACTGGGACTTACCAAGATAATAGCCACAACTCCAACAAGAATTAATCCAATTTTGGTCATAGGAATGGTGAAAATTCTTCAAATTCTGCTTCTACTTCTAGCTTGGCACCTTGCTATTGGTGTAGTTCTACAAAAAATATGCACAAAAAATGTCGTGCACTAGAGGATATCAAGAATGCCTACAAGAAGTGTCAGCAGTACTTGGCACATGAGACTTATTTCACTGAAGCCTATGAGATGGAAGATGGCAGTGAAGCCAATCTTATTACAGTAGACAACAACAAAGTAAGTCTTGAGACTTCGGTTTTTAGTTAGTCTATGTATTAGACTGATGTCTTTGCTATGTAATCACGTTTAGTTTTGTATTTTACTCTAGTTGTAGTCATAGTTATTGAAAAAGAACAATCTTTTGATGTAATTTTAATGAATGGCAAAGTAATAAAATTTCTTTCTTTCAGTATTTGAAAGTGTTAAGAATGGTTATACAACTTCATATCAATTGAATGGTTCGATTTATACATTGATCTATGTCAATATGACACCCAAATTTCATAAAAATAAGACAAAAGAGGGGATGGTTTGATACTGGAAATTTTTGACCCGACGAGATTTTCTCTCGACCCATCGATGGTAACCCACTGTATTGGTTTCTGCACTTTTTCAACCCTTCGAAAATTATGCTTAGTTTTCATTTGACTCGTCGAAAGTGGTCATTCGACCCGTTGAGTATACGTCTTTCTCGATCTATTGAATTATGTACCCAGAATTAGTGTTCTTGATGTGTTTTACATCGGTTTTATCGACAAATAAAAGTTCAAAAAATATGATCATCAAGATATTGAGAAATTTTCATGATCATCGGTTCTTAAGAGAAAATAAGCATATGGGAATACCTAAAACCATTAGTTAAGATGGGGGGGGGGGGAGATTGAGATTATTCCACACGGTCTAAACTCGGCCTCCAAGATAAATACAATACTTTTCCACCATATGCCTTTATAGCAAAATTCAATGCACATCGCTCGGTTTGCAAAGCTTGTTCATGTCTGTAATGCTTTTTACATGCATGACGGTATTTTGTTGTAGACACAACTTCCATTCCTTTACAGATTCCAAAGAATATATTTGTAGACCAATCAAACTGGTATGGAGACTGTTTATATATGGTTTTGATTGTTGCATCGACACATAGGTCACACGTCATTGCAATCCACATGGTATGCTGCATTTGCAAAACTCCTAGCACATATTTTTAAGCTTCAGACTCACTACCCAGACAATCTAATCAGGTCTATTAGGTTGGATATGTAGGAGTCCCCCATGTTCATTCACAGAACAGTCTTGCAGAGGTACAAATCAAGTGGCTACAGTTTGTGGCAAGAGATTTGGTAATGCATGCAAATTTATCAATATCTGCTTGGAAATATACAATGTTACATGCAGCTATGATTATCGCTTGAGACCTGTAAATCACCAACCATTTAGTATGTACCAGTTGGTAATTGGATATGAGCCTGATATCTCACACCTACTCATATCTGGTTGCGTGGTACATGTGTGCCTACTATGTTTCCATTGTGTACAAAAATGGGTCATTAATGATAATTAAACATTATGTTGGTTATGGTTCTCCAACGATTAACCACTATTTAGAACATTTGACAGAAGATCTCTTTACTGCTGGTTTTGCAGTAAGTCAGTATGAAGAGACATACTTCTCGCCGTTAGGGGGAGATAGAAATGGTTACATTCTGGTTAAACGTAAAAAATTGACGTGGTATGTCCCCACTATGTCTCATCATGATCCCTGCATATCCTAGTGTGAGATTGAAGTACATTGTATTCTTGATCTTTTAAAAGTAGTAGATTTGATGCCTGACTTCTTTATTGATATCATGAAAGTGACGAGATCAGTTATAACTGTTGTAAATCCTACAAGGATGAAAGTCCCTGGAATTGGACAAGGTAACACAACACCTCGGCAGTGTAGTGTTTCTCCTACCCATAGTGGGGGGTGTAGCATCGGTGAAAATCCACTGATGAGTTGCCAATAAAGAGGCAAGTCATCAAGGAACAACCGTTCATCATCTACACTTAAGAGTGTTTCTTACTATAATTGTGTCTAAAAGTCGACATTGACAAATACTGGGGGAAGCCTCAGAGTCAATGGATATCAGTAAACAAAAAAATCTCACCAAGTTAAATAAATGCTAGCGGTATTCCGGATGGTTCTTCTCGGTTCATTGATGATGCATTTACTTATTTCGTGGCTCAAGGATTGATGATAATGAAGTGGAACATTGCTCTATTATGGATCGTCAACGGTTAATGTAGAGCAGATTGACCGATATGGAAAGTTGCTATCGAGACTGAACTAGACTCTCTTACAAATGACAAGTTTTCGGTATGGTAGTGCTATGACCACCAAATGGTAAGCCAATTAGACACAAATGAGTCTTTGTTAGAAGTAACGAGAAGAACTTATGGTGGAATGATTTTCTCAACGCTCTAGTATTGATTATGAGGAGATGTATTCTCTAGTTATGGGCATCATTACTTTCAGCTACCTTATCAGTTTCACAGTGTCAGAAAAAATGAGTATGCAACCAATGGTTATATATATCTATGGGAATCTTGATTCAGAGATATACATAAGAGTGCAAATTGGCATGGTTATAACCAATTCAAGTAACTCTAAAACACAGAGTGCTCATGTTTCAAATTGAGACGTTCACTATTCTAAATGGCTACTTAATTGAGAAGGGATGCAAGAATGATAAGATATGCCCATGCGTGTTCATTACATGCACGAGTTGTTTGAGATGATAGACTTTAGTAGGACTCGATTTTATCTTGGTTTTAGAGATGGTACATCGAGTTGGTGGAATACTTATTCACTAGTCTGCTTATGTCTAAATCAAGTAATGGACAAAGCACACGCTCTTAGCACACTAATGGTTGTTTGCAGTCTGGAGCCCTAAAAGATCCGTTTCATCTGAAAAGATGATGGTGAGGAACTTTTGGAGCTGAGATTTCATATCTTAGTGTCGTTGGAGTTTGGTTGTATTTAGCTTGGTGCACACATCTAGACATTGTCTTCTTGGTCTATGCCTACGCAAAGTCATTATAATGGAGTATAGCCTGCCTTTTAGTACTTGAAGGGAGTCATTGAATTGTGACTATTTTTTCCCCAACAAAGAAAACAGAGAAAAACTTGAAATTCCTGAAAAATAGATAGTTGAATCGTAGCATTAAGGTCTTGAGATTTTTAACCCGTGGAATGGATATTTCGACCCATCAAAATTGTACTCTAGACGGACCTGAAGGTATTATTTGACCCGTTGAGTGGATATTTCAACCTTTTAAAATATGCACCATGGATCGACCCAAAGCAATCATTCGACCCGTTGAGTGAAAGCTTCGTTCCATCGAATTCCCTTCCACCTGCAAGCAATGTTCCTCAATTTAGTGCGGTTCCCTCCTCAGAGACACCTTGTGATGTCTTAGTTGGCTTTGTTGATGGTGAGTATCTTTTTGACCCGCACAAATCATTCGACCCGTGGATGGTGATGTCTTGTTGATGGTGATGTCTTAGTTGGCTTTGTTGATGGATATTTCAACCTTTTAAAATATGCACCATGGATCGACCCAAAGCAATCATTCGACCCGTTGAGTGAAAGCTTCGTTCCATCGAATTCCCTTCCACCTGCAAGCACTGTTCCTCAATTTAGTGCGGTTCCCTCCTCAGAGACACCTTGTGATGTCTTAGTTGGCTTTGTTGATGGTGAGTATCTTTTTGACCTGCACAAATGACATTCCCAAATAGTGTAAGTACTCACCATGGGGAACACAACGATTTCTTAGAGATCAACAAAGCAAACCATTGTTGCTACTTCCTTGAACTATTCTGAGATTATAGTTTTGCATGAACCGGTTAATGTGTATGTCTGACTTAGGTCTGTAATACATCATATTCGAGGGTTTAGTAGATTGTCATCTACTACGACAACACCAACTTGCATATTTGAGGGCAATACGGCTTACATTGAACAAATGAAGTTGGGATACATCAAAGGTGATCATACTAAAAATGTTTCACCGAAGTACTCCATCAATCAACAATGACAGTGGTTATTGATTATCCGTGTGAACCAGATTCATTTCGTAGACATCAGGGGGAGTTTACATCACATGTGGTCGCTTATGTAGTTGATGCATTGTAATTTTTTTCCCTAATACCAACTTTTGTTTTTACCCAAGACGTTTTTTTGTTTGCTTGGCAACATTTTTAGTGAGGCAACATGTTATGCATCATTCATTAGGAGCGCGACACAAGAGGGAGTGCTTAAGGATATTATACTCCTAATATCTAGATATGTGTCTTATCCTAATTAGTATAGAAGTAGATATTCTTTCAATCCCTGATTTTTTGGGATATTGATTATAACATATCGTAATGCCTATTTATGGTCATCTATCAATGAATAAAATACAGTTTCAGATCTATCTCTTGGGTATCTATATTTTTCTTTCAACAAGAACAATATATTTTAGTTACTTTAGCTACTTTTTTGCCTTTGCTTCAACATTAAGTACATGATACAAAAAAAAGATAAGTTTACTCATCAATTGAAGTGACAAAAATGATTAACGAAACAATATTTGAATGACTATAATAAATTTTTGAAATGAAATGAAAAGTTTGTTTTAATTTCTTTGATTGTAGAAACGTGGAAAAAATGGGTAAATACTGAAACGCGCCTTATGCACTCGATCTACTTCCTTCCCAAATTCTATGGTTTTCATCCCTGATCTTCTTCTTCGAAAATCCCCAAATCTTGCAACCTCCTTGGTCAATTTTAGCTTAAAAACCATTCCCATAACATAAATCAATAAGAATTCCCCCGAAATTCTAGATTTTCCTACCTCTCTCGACCTCTACTATCTTTTGAGGTTGGTAATTTCATCGAGTGCGTCACTCGATTCCAAATCATACCTCACATCATTGTGCCACTGGTTTATGTGGTGGTTGTGGCCACCATGGCCGGAGCCCCGTGCACGTCTTGCAATCTTTAATAACAAGAGAACCATGATCCTTCCTCCTTCAACTATCACAATGAGCATTACTGACATCGTCTCTAATTTGGGGCTTTCTCATTCAAGAATGGTGAGCTCAAGCAATCTCGGTAACCCACCATGATTATTCACCCATTTCGTGATTCTATCTAGGTACGCCTCTCACACTACCTTTCCATTTAATTAGTTTCTTAAGCTATTATCTTATTATTTACATGATTATGCATCTGATAAAGTTGATTAATGCAAATCTAAGCTCTTATTTGATTCAAACGCGTATGGTGATCAATTACTATATAAGTAGTTATTATATGAACGATCGAATTATTATTGAATGGAATGATCAATACGATAACATGGACGAAGTTGTGTCCACCCTGATTCCAAAAATGGTTACCTCATGAAAGTTGCTTCTTGGAATAGCCGGAGTAGTTCCTGACAAGGTTTTCAATCGCAGGCTAATTTTTATGTTACTTTGTTGAACCTTGATGTCTTCTACATCATTGATACTTGCACATCAGAGATGCAAAAAATAATATAGCTAAAAAGATGAACCTTGATCAATATTTTGAACAACCTTCTAATGGCCAATGTGGTGGCCTAATTCTGCTTTGGAAGTCTAGGACTATTAATATTGATGTTATTGTTCCCCATGATCCTTTCTTACATTGTTTGGCTACAAATTTATCTACTAGTGTCAAATGTTTTGTGACTTTCATTTACGCTTTTCCTCAAAAGGAAAACCAGGCAGATCTTTGGACTGCAATTTTTGGTTTTAAACCTCATGGGAATGATCATTGGTTTATCATAGGAGACTTGAATAATATTACTGATTTATCTGAAAAATGTGGAGGATCTAACATAGTTAACATATATATGATTGAGTTTGTTCAATTTCTTAAAATTATTAACATGACTACAATTCCTTTTACCAACCTTTCTTTTACTTGGTCTAACAATTATAACAATAGTA
Organism: Geum urbanum; assembly: GCA_946800695.1. Lineage (NCBI taxonomy): Eukaryota > Viridiplantae > Streptophyta > Magnoliopsida > Rosales > Rosaceae > Geum > Geum urbanum. Next base: position 10,478,674 of record OX326997.1, read on the forward strand.
CTATGATATTTGAACTGCTAGGTCGTGTTTGTGCTAACCCCAGTTTCATGAATCTGTTTTCAAATGCTAAAGTAGAGAATCTTCCAATCAATGGTTCTGATCAAGGGCCTATTTGCTTAACCTTTGGTGACTCCATTGTTAAGAGAAGAAGATCTTTTAAATTTGAAGCTATTTGGCTGAATCACCCTGACTTCTGTAATCTTGTGAAAATTTCTTGGAGAAAATTTTATGATTCCAATCCTTTGAAAAACTTCATCACTATCTATAGTGCTTCATGTCTATAGCCAAAAACTGGAATAAAGAGACTTTTGGTGATTTGAACGAAAGGATTAAAGCTCTTCAGAATAATCCAGATTTGATTCAAAGTCAGTTAATGAATAATCCTTCTTCTTTGTATTTGCAGGGAAGAAACATAGAATTGAACAGAGAACTACACCAAATTCATTGTGATGAGGAATCGTTCTGAGATCAGAGAGCTAAGTCTAATGAGTTGCCACTTGGTGATAAGAATACCAAATACTTTCATATGCAAGCAAAAATCAGGAAGAAAAACAATTGCATTGCTAAAATTAGGGATGAGAATAACTGTTGGTTTTATAATCATGACAATATTGCAGCGGTTATGTTAAGGATTTTAAGAAGAGATTTACTAAATTAAATGATCCAGATATTGATGTTTTAAATAAATTTTTAGAACCTATTACTCCTTGTATTTCTGACGATGATCTAATTTAATTTCTTTAAATAAGCAGGTAACTGAAGATGAAATTTTGGTTTGAGTGTATTCTATTGACCCTTTAAAAGCCCTTGCTCCGGATGGGAATCCATGCAATCTTTTTTCACAAGTATTGGGATGAAGTAAAAACATCCTTGATTCCTTTGTCAAAGACTTTTTCAAAAATGGTACTCCTTTGAGTCTCATTAACTTTACAAACATTGTTTTGATTCCTAAAGTGGATGATCCTGAAAATGTAAGTCAATTTAGACCTATTAGCTTATGTAACGTGTGTTATAAAGTAATCACCAAAATTTGGGTGCGAGATTGAAACCTTTTCTGGCAAAATGCATTTCTGAAAATGAAGGAGCTTTTGTTCTAGGGAAATCAATTCCTGATAACATTTTGATTGCTTATGAAATGTTTAGTGATTTTCAGAGGAGAAAGGGAAAGGTTGGCTCTCTTGTTATAAAGCTTGTTTTGGAAAAAGCTTACGATATGCTGAATTGGAAGTACATAAAATCCTGCACTACAAGAAAATTGAACCTAGACCACGGACCATTTCCGTCGTCTAGGTGCAGTTTTCCGTCGTCTAAGTACTTGGACGACGGAATCTCCGTCGTCCAAGGTCCGTGCTCCAAGTGCTGTCGTCCAAGAACCAGGACGACGGAGATTTAGTGCTCCGTCGTCCAAGTTCACTTGGACCGCGGACATTATCCGTGGCCCATGTAGACACCTGGACGACGGAAACTCTAAGTCTCCGTCGTCCAGGTGTGTACATGGGCCACGGACATTGCTCGTTTCTCCGTGGCCCAGGTGTTCACCTGGACGACAGAGAATTAGTTATCCGTCGTCCAAGTGAACACCTGGGCCACGGATAATGCTAGCTTCTCCGTGGCCCAGGTGTTGACCTAGACGACGGATAACTAATTCTCCGTCGTCCAGGTGAACACCTGGGCCACGGAGAACGGCAGGGTTTAGGGTTTAGGGGTTTAGGGTTAGGTTTAGGATTTTTCACCTGGACGACGGAGAACATAATCTCCGTCGTCCAAGTGAATATTTAATTTTAAAAAAATTTAAATTAAATATTATTAATTTAATTTATTATTAATTTAATTTAAATAATGAAAAATGCTAAAATTAATTAAATAAACTAACTTTTGAATATTACTTAATTATTAAATAATTAAAATTAATTTGTACATACATGAATAATCGAAAAAACCCATAAATTAAAAATTAAAATATTGTTCGGAATGCGGAAAGAAACGAGATAATAAACTACTAGCTAGCTAATACACTGGAGGAGCAGATGCGCCGCCGAGTCCTCCGCCTCCAGCCGGGTCGTTGTCGTCGGGGTGTGGGTTCGGAGGAGGTTGACATACTTCTCGATTTTGTTGCATGAGGGCGATGAGTTAGGCTATTTGTGCTTGTTGTTCGTCAATTCTTTGCCGCATTGACTCATTCTCCTCTCGTGCCAGTCGAGCCTCTTGAATGGCTGCTTCGACGGCCGCAGCCTGACTCCTTCTCCGCTGCCCCGAACCTCCCGTAGATGATGAGCCGGAGGTCGTCGACAAATCTCGTACCACCCTAGGCCCAAAGTGCCTAACCTCCTTGCCAGCTCTACGACCGTAGACCTCATCCGCGATTGCAATTTGGCTCTCTAAGGATAGAGGAGGCAGGTCTTCCGACGGCACATCTGGGAACGCAAGCTGAGTGTTAGCCAACTCTTCATGCGCACGCTCTATCGCCCTTGCCTACAAAAGAATAATTAATTTATTATAATGAAATCATATTTAAATAATAATTACTATAATTAAAAGCACATATATATATATATCACTTACGCCGCATTGACTCGCTTCATTATCGAGCCCTGGCGTCACGTACGCGCTTACGCTTGCATCAAGATAAGGGTGTTTGGAGCCCTTATCCTTGTGCTCCTTGGCTATTTGAATGAACTGCTTGGCGCCGGTAGTATGGTGTTTCTCCTTCTTCCCCCGGTTGGCTTTGTTGACACCGGAGAATTTCTGTTACACAACATAATTAAATCATTAAAAAATGAATAACTACAATTTAAATAATTCAATTATCTTAATTGAAATAAAAAAAAAACTAATACCTTAAATTGTTCATCGGCAAAGTGGTTACACAACCACTCCCACTCATCTTCTCTCTCCCCTTGCAGCTCTACCGGGGGAGGCACGGGACCGACATCTTGGAAGTACTTATGAAGCTTGTACTTCCAATCTTTGTAGATGGAGTTGGCGGTTTGGTTGATATGCCTCAACATAGCCGATGTCGGATCCACGTCAAATTGTTCCTATCAAAAATAAATAGAAAATTATAATCGTATATATTATGAAATTTTAGGCCGAGATTAACAATATTATATAATAACTAAATTGAACGTATTACGTACCGAAAGATCTTTGAAGACTTTCGCCTTCTCATGATCCGGCGCCTCCTTCCAAGTAGGGGCATTGATACGAACCCGGTTACAGATGATTGACCCTATCCCATGCGCCGAGAGACTTGCTAGCTGAGCTATGGGAGGGCCACCGGTGAATTCGTCGTACGGAAAGTCGATCTTTTTACCGGTCGCCTTGCAAATACGCTCCGCTTTGCCCCCTTTAACGAGACCCCGCGTCCTTTTCGGTTCCGGGTCAGTGGGGGCCCTCCTTTGCCTACGGCGGACGCTGTACATGATTGATTCGGTGGTCGAGGACGCCTGAGTACTTCCCGTTGAACCGATACCAGGCGTCGGAGATTGGAAGGGGTCGACGTCATCACCGCTCGAGATGAATGGGGGAGCGGGAATTTCCCCAGAGGGCGCTACGGACGGACCAGATGATCCGTCCGGATTGAGAGCGTCGTTGCCCTCCTGTTGAACCCAACCAACTTGGGCCGCCAACATTCGGAGCATCTCATCTTCTGCCTCCTGTTGGGCTTTCTTCTTGCCGGATGTCGTCTTTGGCGGAGCCATTTAAACCTAAGAGTACGGTGTTAAAATACCTACTTACCATAATATTTACAACTTAAAAATTTACGCTAATTAATTAAGTACGTTTAAGATTTAAATAGAGTACACTAGCTTGGCATTTTCGGTCGTTCAATGGACGTGCGACCCGCGCGATAAAGTGTAAATTTTCAATTAATCAGCCTTGGTTAAATCGAAAAACATGGCCAGTTAGGGATAGAGATAACGCGAGAGGCAGGACTAATTTCGACAAAAGTCTTTCTTAGTCCAAATCCTGTCACCAGTCATAACCCGTTTCTAGACACCATGTCCGACATTCGGCCAATTTTTCGAAAATTTACACTCCCTCAAGTCCTTTGCAAACTCCGCCCTCAACCTCGTGTCCATAACTTCACTTAGATTATGGTGTGCGGTGATGAAATCCACACATCACGAGGGGTTAAGGAGATAAGCAAGGAAAAGAGGCGACATCTATTCCAAAGAGTGCGACTTAATAAACCAAGCCTATGTACTAAATTTAAATCGAACACGTACTACTAATTAATTTAATCTCATATTTATTTAATTATGCAACTAATTAATAAATAATTACAATAATATTTATTCATTTCATAAATTATCAAGTAATTACAATTATTCATTTAATTATTATTAATATATAACAATAATTTACCATTTAATTAATTAATAACAATATGTAATCATTTATTTAATTAATAACAATATTTAATCTAAATATAATTAATAACAATAAATTTACAATTATTCATTTAATTAGTATTAATAGCAATAATTAATAAATAACATTACAATAATCATTTAAGAAATATTTAAAACTAATTAATTAAATAAAAATTATTTTAATAAGGGAAAAATAGAAATTTACCGAATTGGAGTTTTTCGGGAGTTTTCGGGAAAATCGCCGGAGTTGTGTTGTCGGAGAGGAGGAACCACGCCGGAAATAATGTCGTCGGAGCGTCGCCGGAGGAGAATCGCCGGAATGAGAGAGAGAAAGGAGATGGAGGAGAGAAAGTTGTAAGGGATGAGGAAAAGAAGATGAGGCTCGGCCTATTTATAGAGTTTCACTTAGACGACGGAGAACTATTCTCCGTCGTCTAAGTTCACTTAGACGACGGAAACAGTGTTTTCCGTCGTCTAAGTGAAAGGTTAAAATGTTTCGAAGCGGCGCGTAATTAATGGGCGGGATGTTTCACCCGCCATAAATTTGGACTTAGACGACGAAGAATTGAATCTCCGTCATCTAAGTGGAAATTCAAGCGGCGCCGAAAATTGAGGCGGTAAATCGAACCGCCATGATTTTCGACTTGGACGACGGATATTGACGTTCTCCGTCGTCCAGGTTATCACCTGGACGACGGACAACCACATATCCGTCGTCCAGGTGAAAAATTCATTGGAAAAAAAAGAAATAAATAATCGAACCGCCATGGTAAATTGAACCTAGACGACGGAGAATGACGTTTTCCGTCGTCCGGGTGTTCACCTGGACGACGGATAAGTCATTCTCCGTCGTCCAGGTTCAATTTACGTAAAAAAAAGTTTAAAATTAATTCGCTAGGAATTTAGCGATCTGTCATTGGAGTGAAATAGTCGTCCAATATCGATAAACGTTTCGTATATATGAACAGTTAAATTTGAAACGACGAATAGATTTTCGTTTTGAAAGTTGTTAAGTATCGACTAATCCTTACGACTTAAGTGTTCATGAGTAGAGGCTCATTTGCAACAGAGTATTAACGAAATTGAATTTGGACAAAACAACCGTTGGATATGTTCGTCGTAACATAATATATAATTGTCTTCAAAGGACCATAAAATAATAAGTTCGGGAAGAGTTTGATCGGCACAGTCAACCGAAAAACCGATAATTTCACAAACCGGAAACGTGGATACAAGGCATTTCGCAACTCCGATTTTCGAACCGTCGAAGCTCACACACCAAGAATTGTTTACTCTAAAGTCTTGATGAAAAGACTTTGCATTGGAAGAATGTCTAGATGGTCGTTGTCTTAGAAAAAATTACGATATCTGCACCTGGACGACGGAAATTAGTGTTTCCGTCGTTCAGGTAATCACCTGGACGACGGATATGAAGTTATCCGTCATCCAGGTTCTGACCTGAACGACGGAGAATGACGTTCTCCGTCGTCCAGGTGTATAGACCCTGAATTCAGGGGTTAGGGCCTTACTGTTTAGGGTTTGTGAACTTGGACGACGGAGAATTACCATATCCGTCGTCCTAGTGTGTACCTGGACGACGGATAATGACCATTCTCCGTCGTCCAAGTTCTAAACCCCGAATTCAGGGGTTAGGGCCTTAGGGTTTACGGTTTAGGTCGTCCCCGGTCATTTGTGTGTCCGTTCAATTATTCTGATTCAAAAATATAATTAAAAAATTGATCCATCGATCCGATCTGCTAGATTTAGGGTCCAGGATTTAGGGTTTTATATGAGATTGAGATTTGGCGTGGCGCCAAAGGTGAAAATGGCGGAGGACCTAATATAAACGTGGACGGAATTTAGGTGTCCGTTCAATTATTTTGAATGACCATAAAAAAATTAAATAAATGATCGATCGATCCGATTTGCTAGATTTAGGGTCGAGGATTTAGGGAGATAGCCAAAATACCCAAAGGCGACAACCTGCAATTAATTTCTCCGTTGTCCAGGATATATAATTCGGATTAATTTCTTACCGTAAACCGGCATCGATCATATATATATTACAATAATTACAGTAATTAATTACCAATTAATCTCCCTCGTCGTATGACCGTATTCTTCGTCATAATCATCATCGTCCTCATCCCCGTTAGACGACGGCTCATCCTCGTCATCGTACTCAACATCGTCCGACGAATAACCTGAGTCCTCGTCCGCGTCCTCTTCCTGCTCGTCTTCTTCATCTACCTCATCGATAATCTCATCTTCAGTTAGATCTGTACAACCATCAGGCATGGGTAACCGTTCACCATCTTGAACCAGGTCCATTATATCGGAGCGGACCATAGAAATATTAGGCTCTTGATAGGCAGGAATGTCTCTTTCTGGTTCAGCAGCATCTTCAGTCGTCGCCGGTGTCCCTTCAATTGTCTCTGTATTCCATATTCCTCGGTGAGAGATATGGTTCACTATTTTCCACCCTTCACCGGCTTTCGGATCGTAGAGATAGAACACCTGCCGAACTAAGGTGGCGAGAGCGAAAGGCTCATCCTCATACCAGTGCGAGTTTGTATCGACTGATAATAGTCTCAGGTCTTCCTTTGTACGCTTGAACCATCTGCACTTGAATAGGAAAACGTTGACATCATTCCCGTAACATAGCTGAACCACGTATACAATAGCCCCGTAATATAGATCATTGTCTTTCCCAACCGCTACCCCACTGTTTTGTGTTCTTCTTCCTTCGTCTCGGGCCAATGAATGGAACTTTACACCGTTCACAAAACATCCGAGATAAATATAGTGTTTAACCGGCTTCCCTGCTAGCAAGTGCTTTGGCCATGACCACCACCCTCCGTGGTTATCAGATTTTTGCAGATCAATCATCTGCGAAAAAGGGCAAATTAATATAAGGGTTTACTTTGTACAAACATGAGCGATATGTATTTAAATAATTAATACCGAGTCGTACGTATGTACCCATTGGAAGAAATAATCGGGAAACTTCTTCTTAACCATTTTCTCAATCCACGCCGAACTCTTGTTTTGATTTAACGCCTGAAGCCTCTCCCTGTATGACAACATGTACGGCTTAACTTCGTCACAGTCTCGCAACACTACCCAATGTGCCTCAATAAGTTCTTCCCGTGTTAACGATTTCTTTAATACTCCTCTAAACGGTCGGACGACATTGGTGACGACAGAAAGATTGATGCGGGCACTGCGATCGGAGGCAGTGGGAGGGGGTGGATCTTTAAGGTACCTGTTGCAGTAAGTAACACACTCATGCATTAGGTATGTCTCTGCTATGGAGCCATCCGGGGCCGACCTGTTTTTGACGAATGACTTATACTGTCCAAGCTGTCTACAAAATCAAACGTACACATTACATAAGTACATATAGCTAGCTAGTATATATATAATCTCCAGTGGAACAAATAAATTAATTAGTTGTACGTACCTTTCTTGAGGATACATCCAAGTGTACTGGACCGGACCAGAAATGAGCACCTGCTCGGGCAGGTGGATCATTAGGTGAATCATGATGTCAAAGAAAGTAGGGGGGGGGAAATCCTCTCTAGTTTGCAAATGATGTGCACAATTTGTTGTTGCAATTCCACCACATCTGACTTCTTTAATTCTGTGGCGCATAACCTCTGCCACCACCTGCACAATGCTACTATTGGTTCTACGACGTCCCGAGGCAAGTATGGTCGAATTACCACTGGAATCAGACGTTGCAGCATAACGTGATAGTCATGTGTCTTTAGACCAACAAACTTGTGTTGCACCTCGTCCACTGCTCTAGTTATAGTAGCTGCATACGTAGCCGGGTAACGAACACCTTTAAACCAGTGAAATACAGAACGTCTAAGCGTCGGCTTCACTGTGTAAGGTGCATCTGGCATCTTGTTGTACGCTCCTTTCCTATCCCTCCTCAACCACAAGGGACGACGTAGATTCATTGATTCCAAATCTTTGCGCGCTTTGGGAGTATCTTTAGTCTTGAACTTAATACCGAGAATTGTTCCCACCACGCTGTCGCACACATTATTTTCTATGTGCATCGCGTCCAAGTTGTTCCTCAGCTTCAACTTCGACCAGTAAGGGAGTTCAAAGAATATACTCTTGTGATCCCAATAGCTCAGATCATGTGGAGGAATTGGATTGCATTTCTTTACATCCGCGTCATTGCTCAACACACCAAAGTCAAAATAGCTCAACCTCTATAAAATCTCTTCGCCCGACCAACTACGGGGTTTAGGATTGTTCTCTACCGTACCGTCGAAATGAGCTTCATCCTGTCGCCACGGGTGGTCGTGAGGAAGCCATCTACGGTGACCCAAGTAACACACCTTCCCCGCGTGCCAACTAGAGTTCACGTCGTCCAAACATATAGGACATCCATTATATCCTTTTGTCCTGCAGGCTGCCAACATCTCATAAGCTGGAAAATCGCTGATCGTCCACATTACGGCAGCCCTTATCGTGAACATCGTGTCAGTGAATTTGTCATAAGTTGGGACTCCATTTTCCCACAACAGTTTCAGCTCGTCTATCAAAGGTCTGAGGTAGACATCTAAGCACTTCGATGGAGATTTAGGACCTGGAATTAGTACGGTAAGGAAATTAAATTCCTTGTTCATGCACATCCACGGAGGCAAGTTGTACGGCATCAGAATAACTGGCCAAGTGCTTACGGCGGAGCTATTACTTCCCCAAGGATTGAACCCGTCTGTAGATATAGGCCGAGTCTAACATTTCTAACCTCTAAAGCAAAGTCTCCAAATTCTCTGTCGAAATGTTTGAAACCCTCCCCATCCGCGGCGTGTCGCAGGACATCGTCATCTATTCACTTTTCTGCGTACCATCGCATCGCCTCTGCTGTGTGTAGAGACATGTACAAGCGCTGCAATCTGGGAATCAAGGGAAAATATCGAACAACTTTCACAGGAATTCTCTTTTTCGAACTCTTCCTATTCAACTGGAATCTGCACTGGCCACATACGGGATAATAGTCCAACTCTTTGTACTCCTTGTAAAATAGCACACAATCATTCGGACATGCGTCAATTATCCTGTACTTTAGGCCGAGGCTACTCAGGATATTTCTAACCTTATAATAAGATTTAGGAAGATTATGATCATCAGGGAGCAACTTACATATTTGCTCCTGAATTTCGTCAAAAGCACTCACTGACATTTTGTGCTTCACTTTTATCTTCATTTGCTCCATCACATATTGCAACACATTCTCTCGACATCCAGGGAACACCGGGGTCTGCGCTTCAAGTAGTATCCGGTTGTACTTTTCCATCTCACTGGTGTCAGTGGCCAAGCTAGCTGCGGGGAATGTGTCATCATGCTCATTAGTGGTACTGTAACCTCCGTCTTGGTGTTGGTGTCCACTATGACTACATCCCGGAAACGCATCATGGACCAAATCTGCAGTTGGGTTGCAAGCTGGGGGTCCGGCACCACTGCCGCTGGATGAGGCACCATGGTAACTGTACCCTGAGCTGAAGTCTGCTGCGCTGAACTCTACTGCTTCACCATGCTCGCTCCATGTAGTGTAACTCCACATCATACCATTTTCGTACAGGTGTTGCACCATAACATTAACCTCCGCATACTGACAATTAAGACATTTCTGACACGGACACCTGAAACGTTTCTTTCCCTGACCATGTTCTATCGCAAAATTCACAAATTCGCTAATTCCATCCATATACCGGAAATCACATCTATTCTTCAACTTCATCCAACTCTTGTCCATACTGCTACAAAATATTATAATTAATTAATTATTACATATATATATATTTGTCCATTAATTTACGCATAATTATACGTACTCGATCTACATCGATCCATCAATTACGTACGTACGTACGTAATTTAATCGATCTGTACATATATATATAGCTAACATCCTTGCATGTATGTACGTACGTTTTCACTAAATATATATTAATTAAGCAAATTTTAACTGCGTACGTACGTACCTGCTGGCCTTCTCGATATCTGTACGTTAATTAAGCTAGCTAGCTAGTCAGCGGAGATCCCTTATCGATCCTGATTCTTCTCGGCCTTCTAGCTAGCTAGCTCCCTTCTCCTTCTCCCTTCTCCTTCAATTCTTCTTCAAATGGAATGAAGAGATCGATCGAGGATTAATTGAATTCAGTTTGGCATCGGGCTTATATAATGCATCACTTAGACGACGGAGGTGTCGGTACATCGTCTAAGTGGAAGTACGTTACGTACTCGGCGGACGGCGTGTTGGTCCGTCCTCCAGGTGATAACCTGGAGGACGGAGAAGACTCCGAGGTCCAGGTGATCACCTGGACGACGGAAAAGAATCCGTGGTCCAGGTGACCACCTGGACGGCAGAGATGTTATTCTCCGTCGTCCAGGTGGTACTTGGACCACGGAGTCTTTTCCGTGGTCCAGGTGTCACTTGGACCACGGAACAATTACGTTTCCGTGGTCTAAGTGCTGTTTTCTTGTAGTGCTGTCTTTATAAATTTGGTCTTAGTGATGTTTGGATCGACAGAGTAATGAATTGTATTATTACGGTTTCTCAATTTTTGTCAATGGAAAACCTGAAGATATGTTGGGGCACTAGACAAGGAGATCCCCTATCTCCTCACATACTTTTTTTGTGTGTTGAACCTTTGATCAAACACTTGAACAAACTTGCTATTTCTTCTAAATCAAATGTAGGCATATTGTCTTCTCCAAAGGGGTTCAGAATTTCTAATCTCATGTTTGCCGATGATTGTCTAATTTTTTGCAAGGCTACTACAAAAGCTGCTAACAATATTAAGAAAGTGCTTGATCTCTTCGCCAATGCTTCAGGGCAAAAAATCAACTTTCAAAAGTCTTCTTTATATTTTTCTCCTAAGGTCATGTCTTATGACAAGAATAGAATTGTTATTATTTTAGGAATTCAACATAAAAGTACCATTGATAAATACTTGGGTATCCACAACATTATTCATTGGAAAGATCCAATTAATACCCAAGAGTTTAAGCTTAGAATTGCCAAAAAGCTTATTGACTGGAAGAAGGAAACTTTGTCAAGAGCTGGTGTTGAAAGATTTATACCCTCAACATTTTGACTCTGAATTAGTCGAAGGCTAAGTGAATTCCCTTCACCTGCAAGTATACAGAGTCAAATATTATAATTTGTAACCCGATTCCATAGCTTTTTCCGATTAAGTCCTTTAATTACGTGAAACACAATCAAGTAATGCGACAAAGAAATGTAAAAGATGAAAATGTGAATCTCACAATGCTAAACCCTTTGGAGGTTTACCATTGCAATGGATGATTAAACTACGGTGAGTGATTTAACGAAAGATTGATTGGTTGATTACACTAATGCAAAGATGACAAATTGAAATGATCACAAATTCAAGATAAAAGAATGGTTGCTTATGGATGGCCCCGTTAACCATTTGATGCTCAAACAATGTCCAATTTTAGGTCATGAGTTGTTTAGTCCAGTTTACATGCTCAAATATATTTTGGATCATAAGAACAAATCCTTTCATCATCCAAGTCAAGCCCTCTCGGGTCATGCTTGGTTATGGGCCAAAAGTCCTAGGTCCTTTGGGATTTTAGAAGGTTTCAGTCGATCCATGAAGCACAAAGTAAAACAAGATTAGGAGCTAGACTTTTGTTGCTAAACTCCTAATGTATTTCATGAATAATAAATTTGGTTGTAATCACATGTGGTGATTATGGATGTCTTCCCTTCCTAAGCCTTATTTGGAGTACCCGAAAATTGGTTCTAATGAATGCTCTCAACTCGCCATTTTGGGTTACGAGTCGAAAAAATCAACAATAACTACAAAGCCTCTCAGTTCAATGTAAGATTAACCGAAAACTTTTAAATCACTTGGACCTCAAGAATGTCTTGGTTCATGCTCAAGCATAAAGAAACTAAATTTTAAGCTCAACCTTTTAAGTCTAAGCCTAAGTTATGTTATATGCTTATCTATTACCTAAGTGAACGAATAATTCTCTTACGTGCCATTTCCTAGTTCCTTTAAGCAAATCCTAACTTGGCCAAATCTAAGACATGCATAGGTGAAACTAATCAATAAGCTCAAGCATAACAACATGCCATAATCACATCACATACACAAAAAACTCATCCAATAGCATAGAACACTCAAAATGTACTCATAAACATAAATCAAACATCATTGTTTACATTAAATGGCTAGGGTTTGGCCCCTAGCCTCCCATAAGGGAACTACTCACACATTATAACTAAGAACAAGTTTGAATACATAATTAGAGTAAATAGAGTGAAGGAATAATCCAAGACACTCCCCAAATCAAGCCAAGTTTCTTCAAGTCCTCTCTTGTGCTTCTAGCTTCACCTTCTTTGCTCCAAATACACCCAAGCTTTTAGAAGAGGTAAATGAGATCTCTACGACCCCAAGAGGAAAATGAGAAGAGAGATTACTTCTCACCTCTTTGAGATCTAGAAACCTCACCAAACCCTAGAATAGAGAGAAGATGAGCAAATACTTGATTGCACAAAGAGGGATGTACAATCAAGTAAGGAGGGGGAGGAGGAGGAAAGGGAGAAGAACCTCAAGGGAAGTAAGGTAACTCTACCTTAAGGGGCTGTTTTGGTAGTGGTATAGAGGGTGGTTGAGGTGGAGGAGAGATAAAGGGTTAGGGGATGAGTGGGGGCTATCTCTAGATGCAAAAACTATGAAAAACATGTCAAATGAGATGTGTTGTGTTGGTGAATAATAGGAAGATCAACCAAGAGGGAGTAAGAGGGAGAAAATGAGGTATTTTGTGTGCCCTTAGATGTGCTAGAGTGGCCATGAAATTTGATCTATAGGCTACAAATTGTAATTCCCTTTTCTTAGCTTCTAGACTAAAGTCCAAACCTTGCCTAATATTTCCAAAATTCAAATATGTGCTTCCCCTAATCAAATTAGCTAGGGTTTGTATCTAGGTGGTTTGGGCTTTACTTGGGCCTAGCACAAAGTGTTTGGGCATTACTTGGTGATTAGGCTGACCATTGACGAATTCGACAATTTTCCGATAGCTTCCAATGACTTTCGACGATCACTTTTTGTCATTTTCTCAAAATTGCTCCAAATTATCTTGTGAGGGCTTGGTATTAGATTAATAAGTAATTTAAATAACTCAGCTATTGCCAAGTTGGGCTGGAAACTTTTAACTGAAAATAATAATTGGTGGGTGAGAATAATGACCATCAAATATCTTACAAAAACTAATTGTTTTCCAAGCAAAAAGTAAGCAGGGGCATTCCTATGCTTGGAAAGGTATTTTGAGCAATAGAGATTTGATAACGAATGGAATGAGATGGACTATTGGGGATGAGAAGACCATTAACTTTTGGAACTTTAGTTGGGCCTTTCCTTTTCCCCTCTCTAAATTTATTGACATTTCAAGGAATGTGCAGATTAATAGTAAAGATATAGTAGCTGATGATATCAGGGATGGTGCTTGGAAAAAAAACAAGTTACTCAGTGTTCTAGATCTGGATACTGTGAATGTTATATATGGTATTCCTATTCCAGTTTATCCTCAGGAAGATGAATTTATTTGGGCATCTGCTCCTAGTGGTAAATTTTTTATAAAATCTCCTTCTGTTTTACAATATGATAACATGACTGCTTATAAACATGCTTTTCTCTTCTGAACAAAATGTGGAAATTGAATATTCCTCCTAAGTGAAAAATATTTAGTTGGTTGTTAATTAGAGGAAGGCTTCGGACAAGAGATAGACTCTTGAAAATGAGAATGATTGATACTAACATTTGCCCTATGTGTTCTAGATATGAGGAATCAATTAATCACTTATTTTGCCATTATCTGGCCTGTTACTAAAGTTGTTTGAGACATCTCCTACCTTTCAATTATCAAAGAAAATGAGGATTTAATCAAGCAGTTGTACTCTATTGCCGATGCAAAAAATAATGATTAATCTATATTAGGAATGGTTCTGAATCTATGCCAACAAGTTTGGCATGCTACAAATAATCTGATTTTCAAGAATGATTTTTTTAATGCTACTGCTATTAGCATGATTGTTGCCAACATTTGGAGGGACTTTGCCGCAAACAATACTAGTTTTGGCGAGCCTAAAAGATCTTCTGAGTTAGTCAAGTACGTGGAGGCTTCCTAATCAGAACACTGTGAAGATCAATTTTGATGGCTCAATAAAACTTGCACTTCCAGAAAAACGCACTTAGACGACGAAGTAATTTCATCACCTAAGTGACTTTTTTTGTCGCCTAAGTACTTAGGCGATGAAATTTTTATCATCTAATAATCGTAGTCTAAGTACTTAAATGACGAAACTTTTTTGTTTCATCGTCTGTGGTGCTACTTAGGCGACGAAATAATTTTCGTCTCCTAATTACTTAGACGTCAAAAAATTGTACCTCTAAATGACGAAAGTGTTCGTCGTTTTAGATGCATCTTACACGACGAATAATGGTATACGCCGTGTAAGTGTTAACCCTTAGACAACGAACAATATTCGTCGTCTATGTAGTGCCACTTAGACGACGAACAACAAATTGTCGTCACAGTGATTCACTTAAACGATGAAATATTGTTCGTCGCCTAGGTCAACCACTTAGATGACGAAGATCAATGTTCGTCATCTAAGGTATAAAACATAGATGACAAATGATTTGTCGTCTTAGTGATTGACCTAGGTGACGAATTATGATGGTTTCGTCGTCTAAGTTCAATTTTTTATTTCAGAATTAGAAATTATCATTGTTTCGTCATTGTGTGGTGTGCGGTGTGGTCGACACTCCTCCAGAGCTTACCACCCTATCATCTTGAGGAACTTTGAGGATGGTGCTCATCCTATTGTTGGCCGCGTCAAGCTGATCTTAGGTCGACCTCGCCTGCTCCCAGGCTAATCTAGCCGGCTCCTTGGCCGATTGAGCCTCCTCTAGGGCTGCTCGGACCGCCTCAGCATCCACCCCATTGCGCCTACTCTCCGATGCGGATGAGTGGGTCATATCTCTTTAGACCGCCCATCCAACCTCACGAACCTCCTTGCCAGTTCAGTGACCTAAAACAACATCGACAATACCAATCTGACACTCCTTCGATAGAGGAGGCAGCTGTTCGGGCGACATCTCCGGGTTTTCCAGCTGCGTGTTTGCCAATTACTCCTGGGCCATTTGTATCAACCTCGCCTGAATTTAATCATGTGAACAATACATAAATATTAATTTGTAAAAAAAAATTGTCATAGTTTCCCCTAAAATTGGAGGAAACCAAAAATCTGCAGGAAAGATGACACTTTGAATAACTAATTCCATCATAACAAATTCACCGTGGGCACCGATTCTCATCCGAATTTCTCAAGTTCAAAATCATAATTTAACCAACTAAAGCATATTCCAAAAGCACAACCTAACTAAATGTCCTCATCATAATTCAATTTCTTCAAATCAATTACCGTTATACTAAATTTTGATAAATTTTGAAAGTATGATTAAATTCAATTGATTTAAGAAAGATAGTTAATTGCACTCGTGTCGATGACGGCCCCAGGATTGACATAGGGCAGACACTGGCATCTTGGAAACAATGCTTCGAACCCGCATCTCTGTGCTCCTTTGCCATGTAGATGAACCCTCTTGAGCCCGAAACATGGTGGCCGGTCTTCTTCTCACGATTTGCCTTGTTGATGTGTGACATTGTCTGTTTCACAACAAATCATATTAAATAATAAATAAATGGTCAAAATTATTCAATTTTCATTACATTAAAGAAAATGAAGACGAACCTTATACTTGTCGGACTCAAAGTGTGCGACCAACCAATATCACTCGTCTTCCCTTTCCGTTTGTAGCTCTTGTGGAGTAGGCAAGGCACCGTGTTGCTGGTAGTACTTGTGGAGGTCGTACTTCCAATCCTGAAATATATGGGTAGCCGTGTCCTCTACGTGTTCCCACATCTCCGGTCTTCCTTCAACATCAAAATGTACCCAGGAAAATAAATCAAAAATTAAAATCCTAGACATTATGTCTTTATGCTTTGTAATTAATTATGAAATTAAATAGACCCTATTACCGAGAGTTCTCCGTACACCCTGAACTTTTCGGATTCGGGTAATTTGTTCCACGAAGGGGCAATTATACGTATGTTGTTCCGTATGATTGAGTTGATGTTGTGCAAACATAGACTGTCGAGATGCAAGGACGGAGGACCTCGGGTAAACTCGTTGAATGTCACCTCGATCTTCTTCCCCGTTGACTTGACTATGTGCTCGCTTTTGACGCCCTTCCCATATACTCTAGTGTGTTTTGGGACCGGGTCTGAGGGCTGCCTCTTGATCTTACGTTAGGCTCTGTAGTGAATAGAATCATCGACAGATTATTTCGGACCATATGACATCGCCTCTGAAGTAGAAACGTCTGGCTCGTCCATACTGGTTGTGGCTACCTCATTTAGAGCATTTAGGATTGCTTGGCCAGCCGAAGGATTCGAAGGAGCCGTAACGGTCTCCTCTGAGGTTTGCACCCAACCCGTTTATCGTGCAATGGATTAGATTGCGACATCCTTCTCTGCTTAGGTGTGCCTCTTTCTACCGCCGGACATCTTGATTAAGCTGAAAAAATCGAATATTAATAATATAATATTCATCGGCATCATAATTTACAAATTCGTGCAAATTTCAACAAATGTAAATATATTCATTTCACATATTCAACAAAATCAAACTCAATTATGTCATTTCGCAAATTCATATACATATATCATCACCAAATTTATCCAATTTTATTCATATACATATATCATCACCAAATTTACATATATATATATATCATCACCAAATTTATCAAATATATATATATATATAAAATCACCTCAATATATCCAATTTCACCAATATATATACAATATATATATATATCCATATCCAATTTTACCAAATTTATCCATATACATATATACAATTTCATATATAGTTTCTAGAAATTAATCCATATATATATATAGTGAGAGAGAGATATATATCGAGAGGTTTTGGAGGAGGGTGGCGGCGACGCGGTGGAGAGGAGAGAGGGAGGAGAGCCCACTTGGTGACTGTGGCAAGAAGAGGGAGGAGAGACCGGTGAGAGAGGGAAGAGAGCCCACGGGGGTGGTGGCAAATGAGAGAGGAGGGAGAGCCCGGCGAGGATGGGTGGTTGCCGGTGAGAAGGGGAGGTGTCCTTATGGCGAGGTACGGGGGCCGATAGAGTTTGGGGGGGAGAGAGAAAGAGGATAGAGAGAGAGAGAGAGGTCGATCTATTTCCAATTTGGGGATATATCGATCGACGAAATGAATGGTTTCGTCGCCTAAGTTGACTTAGACGATGAATTAAACAACCATAATCATCTAAGTAGTTTTTAAAAATGCACTCGAAAATTTGGCGCAAAAAAAAAACCACCAAATTTTTGGGGTTAGGCGACAAAATTACAGGATTTCGTCGTCTAGGAGACTTCCTAGACGATGAAATAATGTAGTTTCGTCATTTAAGTGATATTTTATTTATTTTTTATTTAGATAATTTAAAAATAAATTTTGGCACACTCCTAAAAATACAAAAAAAATTACTCGTCAGATGTAATCATTATGTCTATATAAAATAGTTTATAATTAAAAAAAAATTGATGACACCAATTCGGTAAAGTTTGGTATTCGATCGATACTGTTTTGTAAATATCGACAAAAGTTTAAAAGACGGAAACGATCGTAAATATTAATAATTGTAAAACCGTTTCCGACGTGACGGGCATTTCCACTTACGCTGAAACTTTATATATCAATACATTTAAATTAATCTAAATTTGACTTAAAAACTAGATTGCCGAGTTAATACTCGTTATCCATCTACAAATGTTGAATAACTTATGCGTTCGTATGTTTGTTCATACTTTACATCCATATTAACGATATCAACTTTGGACAAAATAAGCGTTAGATATATTCATCACCATATAATATGTAAGTAAATGAATTTTCATTCAATAAGAAGTTCATTAAGGGCTTGATCGGTGTAGTCAACCATGCATAAAACCAAAATTAATTTGACTGAAACGGAAAAGTTGATTAATTTATGAATCTTCGTAACTCCGATTTTGGAACTGTCAACACCGGTAGTTCAAGAATAGTTTACTCGTGGAGGTCAAATTATGAAAACCTACTTAGACGATGAAAGTGGTCATTTTCGTCATTTAAGTTGCACTTAGACGACAGAACATTGCATTCATCGTCTAAGAGTTTTAGGGTTTAGGGTAAAGGGATTAGAGTTAGGGTTTAGGGTTGACTTAGACGATGAAATCACTTTGTGTTCATCGTCTAAGTAGTTCTTTTACGACGAATATATGTTCGTCATCTAAGTAATGCCACTTATACGACGAACATAAGTGATTTCGTTGTGTAAGTGAACCTTAGACGAAGAAATGATATATTTCGTCGTCTAAGATGTCATCTTTATACCAAAAATGATCTTGCATTTAATTTGTCGATACTTTTCGGATTCCTGTTATACATAACTAATACAAACGAATATATGTTTGTACGCACACTCTAAATAAACCTCCCCCGATCCATCGATCCGGCCTTTAATTAATTAATTTTAATTTGGATGCCTTAATTAATTAATTAATTAATTACATATAAGTAATCCTCATATTACTCCTCATCCTTATAATCAACATTGTTTGAATTATCCTCCTCACTATCAACTGAATGCTCCTCATCATCATAATCTCCATCGTCTGAATCGTATCCGACGTCGTCATCAGCATCCTCCGGCTCCTCTTCAGGGGCATTATTCTCTAACTTATTAATCTCCTCTTGAGTAAGATTCGTGGCGCCATCATGTATGGGTAAGTGTTTGTTAGACCAAATTAGTTTTCTTATGTCGGGGATGATAGAAGTATTAGGCTCTTGATATGCATTGTTATTGTGCACTTCAGTGTCAGTCGTTGACATCCCTTCAAGTGGTATGACAGTCCATATTCCTCGGTGAGACATATAGTTTACTATTTTTTAACCTTCACCAGCTTTTGGATCATCCAAATAGAACACCTACCTAACTAAGGTGGAAAGAGCGAATGGTTCATCCTTACACCTGAAAAAATGTGAAGAATATATATGAATGTGTACTTAATTTGTACCATAAACTTGACATAGTTTCCTCTAAAAATAAAGGAAACCAAAAATTTGTATGCTCAAACTAAGGCTAAACACTTCGCATAAGCAAACAAAAAATATCATTTGAATTTACCGTGGGCACCTATTCTCATCCGAATTTCTCAATTTAAAAAAAAACTAATCACAAATCTATATGCATGCATGATTTAAATTAATTAAAAATACGTACCCATTAGAGAAAATAATCAGGGAACTTCTTCTTAAACACTTTTTCAACCCAGTTATGGCTCTTGTTCAGTTTTGCTGTTTGAATTTTCTCTTTGTAAGCTTGCATGTAAAGTTTGACCTTGTCACAGTCTCATAACACTACCCAATGTACTTCGACAAGTTCTTCTTTAGTTAATCTCTCTTTTAATACTCCTCTAAATGGTCGTACAACATCTGTGATGACCGAAAGATTGTTGCGAGATTGGAGACGGTGGCCTGGACAGGATCCTTGAGGTACCTGTTACAGTAGGTAACACACTCATGCATTAGGTATGTCTCTGCTATAGAGCCATATGTGGTACATTTTTTTTTTACGAATCTTTTATGCTGTCCGAGTTGTCTACAAAATTATATAATTAATTATTTGACGCATAGTAGAATCACAAAAAGGTATGTAACTAATGAAAAATTGTTATAAATAATTATACGTACCTTTCTTGAGGATACATCCAAGTATAGTGGACTGGACTAGAAAGCACTTGTTCAGGAAGGTGGATCATGAGGTGAATCGTGATGTCAAAGAAAGTAGGGGAATAAATCATCTCTCATTTGCAAAGGATGTGTACAATTTTGTATTGTAGTTCGAACACATCTGACTTCTTCAACTCTCTGGCGCATAACCTCTACCACCATCTACACAAGGATACAATTGGTTCGACGACACCGTAAGGCAAATAAGGCCGAATTATCACTGGAATCAGACGTTGCTGCATAACATGATAGTCACGATTCTTTACACCAATGAACTTGTGTTGCTCAACGTTGACTACTCCAAATATATTCGCTGCATAAGTAGACGGATAACGAACACTTTTAAACCAATTGAATAAAATACCCCTCAGTGTCAGCTTCACTGTGTAAGGTGCATCTGACATCTTGTTGTACACTCATCTTTTATCCCTCCTTAACCACAAGGAACAGAGTAAATTCATAGATTCCAAATCTTTTCGCGCTTTGGGAGTATTTTTAGTCTTTTAATACCGAGAATTGTTCCCACCACGCTATCGCACACATTATTTTCTATGTGCATGACATCTAGGTTGTTCTTGAGTTTCAACTTCGACCAGTAAGGCAGTTCAAAGAAAATACTCATGTGATGCCAATAGCTAAGATCGTGTGAAAGGTGTGGATTGAGTTTCTTCAGATCGGCTATGTGCATGACATCTAGCTTGTTCTTGAGTTTCAACTTCGACCAGTAAGGCAGTTCAAAGAAAATACTCATGTGATGCCAATAGCTAAGATCGTGTGAAAGGTGTGGATTGAGTTTCTTCATATCGGCGTCATTGGTCAACACACTAAAATAGAAGTTGTTTAATCTCTCAAAAAAAAATTGCCAGACCACTGTCAGAGTTTAAGATTATTCTCTACCGTCCCGTCGAAATGATCATTATCCTCTCGCCACAGGTGATCGTGAGAAAGCCATCTATAGTAACCCATGTAACACATATTCTCTGTGTGCCAACTAGAGTTGATGTCGTCTAAGCATACAAGACACCCATAGTATCCTTTGGTTATACAGGATGCCAACATCCCATACGCAGGAAAGTCGATGATTGTCCACATTATGGTTGCTCTCATCATGAACATTGTGTCAGTGAACTTGTCATAAGTTGAGATCCATTTTCCCACAACAGTTTCAGCTCGTCAATCAATGGTCTGATGTACACATTTAAACACTTTTATGGAGATTTAGGACCTGGAATTAGTAGAGTAAGAAAATTAAATTCTTTGTTCATGCACATCTACAAAGGCAGGTTGTACGACATGAAAATAACTGGTCAAGTGCTAACGGCAGCGCTATTACTGCCCCAAGGATTGAATTCATCTGTAGAAAGTCATAGTTTAACATTTTGAACCTCTGCTGCAAAGTTTTGAAATTCTTTGTCAAAATATTTAAAAACTTCCCCATTTGCCACGTGTCTGAGCACATCGTCATCTATTCTTTGTTCTGCTTACCATCTCATCACCTCGGCTGTGTATAGAGCCATGCACAGACACTGTAGTCTGGAAAACATCAAAAAATAGCGAAGCACCTTCATAGGAAATTGCTTCTTTGGACTCCTCCTATTTCGGTTCACATATCTGCGCTGGTTGCATACCAAACAATAGTTCAAATGTGCATACTTTTTGTAAAACAACACATAGTCATTTATGTAGGTGTGAATTTTCTTGTACTTTAGACCAAGGCTGCTCAAGATCTTTCTAACCTTATAATGAGTTTCTGGAAGTTTGTGATGATCAGGAAGCAATTTACATATATGTTCTTGCATTTCGTCAAAAGCACGGTTTGAAATTTTGTTCTTCACTTTTATCTGAATTTTCTCTATCATACATCGCAACACACTCTCTTGACATCCAGGGTATGCTGGGGTCTGGGATTCAAGTAGCATTCTATTGTACTCATCCATCTCAGTAGGGTCACTGGCCAAGGTAGCAGGGACTGTGTCATAATGAGTGGTATCTTAACCCCCTCACCGTGTTGGTATCCACCATGACTAAATCCCGAAAAAGCATCATAGACCAAATCCACAGTGGGGTTCCAGGAAGGGGCACCACTATCGCTGGATGAGACACTATGGTAATTGTACCCTGAGCTGAAGTCTACTACTTCACCATGCTCACTCCATGTAGTGTAACTCTATATCATACCGTGGTCATACAAGTGTTGAGACATAACATTAATCTCCACAAACTGATGGTTAAGACATTTTTTACACGGATACCTGTAACGCTTCTTTCTCTAACCCTGTTTCAGCGCAAACACCATAAACTCTTTGATTTCGTCCATATATCGCACATCACTTCTATTTTCCAATTGTATCCAACTATTGTCTATATTCCTGCGTAAGTTAATAATTATCATATTATATAATTTTTTAACCAATAATTTATTAATCTAATATACTATATATATTATCAACCACATAACACAATTAATTAATTAAGTTAATATGCTATAATTAATCTTATACTAATATTAATCTAGCTAATAATATATTATTTTATATTATTAACTAAATATAAATGCATTTACATATCATATATATATAATTTTTCTCATAATTATTCTAACATATATTAAACAACTAGCTTAATTAATAATTAATTAAAACATATAATTACCTTAATTAAACAATTAGCTTTACATACAATTAGCTTAATTAACAATATATTAAACATACATGTCATTAATTAAGCTTAACTAGCTAGCTTAAATCATTAGCTTAACAATTAAAAAACTAATTAGCTTAATCTAACATTTTTTTAACTAATTAATCAAATTAAACATACTAATTAACTAACCAATTAGCTTACAATTAGATTAACAATGCAATAAAATAAGTAATTAAGCTAAGGTCGCCGGAAACTATATTTCGCCGGAATATTTCACTGAAAAAATTCATCACCTTACATAATTAAATTTTAAAAAATTAATCGAGAGAAATGAGTTAATACTTTCACCGATACAGAGATAAGTGGGTAAACTAGAACTTCAGTTAAAAAATCGATGATATTTAAATTGTGGCCGGCCGGAGGTGGGTGTACATTGATTGAGAGAGAGAGAGAGAGAGAGAGAGAGAGAGAGAGAGAGAGAGAGAGAGAGAGAGAGAGAGAGATAGCTTGATCTGAAAAAAGAATCTGATCTAAATAATTGAATTTTCTTAGATGACAAAATAATTCATCGCCTAAGTGTAAAATTTCATCGTCTAGGTACACACTTTTGTCGTCTAAGTGTATATACCTAGACAACATATAGTCTTTTCGTCATCTAGGTTATTAAATTTAAAACGACGAATTACATAATTCGTCGTCTAAGTGATCACTTAGACGACAAAAATAGTTTTGT
Organism: Geum urbanum; assembly: GCA_946800695.1. Classification (NCBI taxonomy): domain Eukaryota; kingdom Viridiplantae; phylum Streptophyta; class Magnoliopsida; order Rosales; family Rosaceae; genus Geum; species Geum urbanum. The sequence goes on from OX326997.1 coordinate 10,502,342, forward strand.
CGTCTAAATGTGTGATAAAATATATAATATGTCATCTTAGTGTAAATCTTAGACTACAAAATATGATATTCGTCGTCTAAGTACACACTCAGACGACAAATTATGTACTTCGTCATCTAAGGTATTTCTTAGAGGACGAAAAAGTTTTTTGGGAGACGAAAGAAACTTTCATCGTTTAAGTCTTACTTAGGCGATGAAACCTCTATAAAGGTTTCATCGCCTAAGTGAATTTTTTCTGGTAGTGCTGATAATAGACATTCTGTAGCTGGTGGTTTTTTGATCAGGAATACGGAAGAAAAAATCATTGTAACTGAGGCTAACAGATTTGGCAGTACAAGTGTTCAAGTTTCTAAGCCTTGGACTTGAGGGAGAATCTTCTGCAAGCTAAACAATAAGGCATTTCCAACATTTATGTTGAAGGTGATTCCATTCTCATCATAAATTGTATTCAAGAGAAGTGTGAAATCTCATGGAGGCTTAAGTCAATTATCCATAACATAAGGAAGATTGCGGAAGACCTCAATATCATTGGCCGGTTTCTCTCATATTTTTTGTGAAGCCAATAATGTTGCGGATAGAGTTGCAAATGCAGGTCATGACACTTAAGATAAAAGGAGAGGAGAATGTTCTTTACCCCCCTGATGCTACAAGGATGCATATTTTTGATCTTACTGGTTCTGGATGCAATAGAGGAATACTCCTTGTGCAATTTGTTTTTCTCTTAGGAAAAAAAATAAATTGAAATTGAGTTATTACACTCATCACCACATTCAAATTTTAATTTATACGGTTCATCTGATATAGTGTAGAAGTTCAATGTCGCGATTAAATGGTTAAATTATCTTCGATTGTGTTGATTTTTTTTGTAAGTATGATTTCGAACTGTAATCTACATGATGAATAATTTTAATGGCCGAACAATTTTGTCAATCTTGTAAAAATCAAAAGTTTGTTCCATTTTTTTAAAATAGAGCTCCATTGAGACTAGATATAATATATATATATATATGTGTGTGTGTGTATAGATCGCAGAGGCTCCCGTATGCGTAACGTATCGAGCTAGGGCAAGAGATAGATCGAGATCTACGGGGAGAGAAAGGTTGGGGCGCCGTTGCTATTGAAACAATCCTGTCATGTTTATATGATATGATATGGATCCCATTGCATGGTGATCATGGACCTCGATCATGCATGCATGGTTGTATATGGTCCCTCAAATATTGAGGCACACTTGTATGAAAACAACGCATATTTGGACGCACACCATATTAGTGACAAGAAACGATCGTACTAGATAAATTTTCCTTGACAAGAGTCAATGAATGTGTTGCAGCTTCAACAGGGCCAACATGTACAGGAGTGAATCATAAACCGCATACGTAGCTTGCCTCGTGATCATAAATTATTATGTGCTTCTGAGTTCTGATCCAAGTTTGATCCATTCGATATCATCATATATGATATTTATGATACTATCATATATATGTGACTACGCAACGCACCCGGTCGATCTAGAAATTTCTGTCTATGTACCTTCCTCATCGTTGTTTGGTCTTGTTCTAATTGCCATCATAGGCAGGCGGCAGCCACGGAGTCAAGTGGGGGCGAGGGTGGCTTGAGCCCCCCTCAATTTTTGTGAAAAAAAAATTAGTATATTATTATATAATATAAATATTATAATTTATTTGAAGTATATCTAAACTTCAATTACACGTACGAGTGTATGACTAATTCAAATTTGACGATTTTGTAAGAATATTATTATATATTATTTCAATAATGAAGTTCAAATATTAGGTCAATTATGATTTAATCTCTTACCAGGTTTAGGATTTTATAGTATTTTTTTCTTTATAAAATCTCTATTGTTTCTGAGATTAAAATACAATCATTTTTATTAAGTTTATTAGATATGGAGAGATACTTCAAAAAACAAATCCTCTTCTTCTATTCCAACATCAGATGAGGGAGCACCTGCGAAAATTCAAAAGAATAATAGTAACAATATGAAAAAGTCTCGTGCTGAAGATATTACAGAAAAGTATCCATCGGATCCCGCTAAACGTCAGCCAATTTCAAGTTATCATCCTAACATTCAAGAAGAAGTTCGAAGATATTATTTACAACAAGGCTCTTGTCGACCTAAACATCATACTTTTCCTTTCACGGAATTTAGAGAAGAAAAAAAAAGGTTTATTCGTGATTGGTTTATTGAATTTTCATATTGGTTAGAGTACAGTATTAAAGAGGATACTGTATTTTGTTTATGTTGTTATCTTTTCAAACCAGCTATTGGAGAACAAGACGGTGGTGAAATTTTTGTTGGTGTTGGTCATAGATTCAGTAATTGGAAGAAGAAACAAACGCTAATATCACATTTTGGAGGATCAAATATTACTCATAGTCAGGCTGCGAGTAATTGTGATGCTTTATCAAACCAAAAACAATACATTGAGACTGTATAGGAAAAATATACGGATCAAGATCGAATTGACTACCGTAACCGAGACTATTTTTTAAGTTTTTCATTTAGACTTCCCCTAATCGAGAATCCTGACTCCATCCCTGATCACATGATTATTTAATGAAACTTTTTCATGCTAGCTCTACCATCAATTTCAGATACTCGATGAAGGTCTCATGTACCTAACAACACAAAGATTCTCCACATGTTAAACTCGATCAGTTGATTTAATGCTATTGCTAGCCGATCTAAGGTTGACTCGGACAGGAGACTTAGTTTTAATGTTGTGGGGAGAAATATCTACATTCTTGGTTAGTTTGTAAAGCTTATGATTGGTTAGGTTCAATATAGCTAGGTAAACGTATATAAGACTAGCTAACTACTCGGATGAGAGGATGATAGATCAAATGACACCAATGATTGTGAGCCATATCTTTAAATATGAACTCTCTTATCAACGATCGACTTATAAACATTGTTTTTGGATTTGTAAGGATCAAGTCTAGGATTCAAAATGGACCACGCATGCGGATTCCTATATGAGCGAAAATGTTGATAAACCAACATCAATGAGATATCTTCTGTGTCTTGTAAGATCTATAAGATACTACAATGAAAACGAGCTAGGGTTTTCCAACTCTTCAATAAGTAGGCTATGACAGATGCTATTTGGGATTTTGTATATATCCTCTCGCTTGCTTTTGGCCTGTTATTGTACAACAGTACGTAGATCTTGATGGTCCACCCGGCCACTAGATACATACATTTCTTGCCAATAATTAAACAGATAGCATGTATTATTTCTTATTCCATAAACACGCGCTCTCTTGTTTGAAGCAAAGACAAACCTTATTATATATAACACTTTTATATTTCGATCTCTAGCCTTGATAGAACAAATAAAGGAACAAGATGTATCTTACACAGCGAGGTGACCGAGATGTGACATATATGAATGACAATGTACGATAACAGTAACTCAAGTCTCTCTCTCCCACTCTCTCGCTCGCAACTTGAGAAGTTAAATACGTACAAATAAATAACGGGGATTTTGCTTTCTTTATCTTCTTACTTTTCCCTGCCAATAGACAAATTAGAGAAGTTTGTTATTCATGTGCACTGGCGGAGCAAGTACAGGGCTTATCTGGGCTTAAATCCGGATAAATTTTGTCGAGTTAAAAAAAATTACTTCATATTAAAATTTTTATTCTCTTTCATTTATTCATTTAAAAATTACATCATTCTTATAAAGTTATCGTCTATTTTTTTAAATAAAATAACATCAATTTTTTGTAATCTTAATGACTTAATGTTTGACTATAACATCTATTTTTTATTCTAATTATTTTTTTGGTATTTTTTCTGATCGATCTAATTCTTTCAAGTTAAAAACTTTATATTTTGGTGAGTTGTGGTTCATAGGATTATGTTTTTTTCTTCTTCCGTTAACTATATTAAAATTAAATAAATACGTTGAAATAAAAAAAATCTAAAAAGAAAAATTGTGCGTTGCACAGTATAGTACCGATTTATAATTAACTTGAGTATTATTTTGATACTGACTCCGCCACCGTTTATATGCAGCAGGTTGTTTATAAGTACGTACAGTATATATATATGACAGAGATTTGGAGCATACAGGCGGTGAAGCTGGCCGGTGGAAAAACAGAAACTTAAAAGTTCCGTGGTATATTAGACGCCCAAGTCTGGAACTGTAGTTAATCAATAGCGCGTCTATATATATATATATATATGGAGATGGAAACTGAAATTAACTGTACACAGTCCAAGCTGAATGAATAATTACACAAGGAGCGATGTTGATGGATATGCAAAAACATGTGTTTGTGTGCAGACCGCAGACGAAAAAAGAGTACTAACTAATGTCTCACAGAGACAATGAATCACTGGTCATTGGTTCTCAGCTCATACATATATGCCTACAGCGAAACTGGGATTATTAGCTAGCTGTTTTCATCGTTCACGTGAGCTGCTCAAGGCTGACCAAGGAAATTATCAAAATGTAAAATATCCTTAGCTAGCAAAGTTCCAAACTGGCTGGTCGGTCATAGATTTTTCACCGAACCAGTCAGTCAAATTCCTATATAATGCAGCAGTTTTTCTATTGGCTACGTAAGTTTACTGTTCCCATATGTAGAATGATATATATATATGTAGAATGATATATAGTACTCAAGGGTATGTCATATTTTTAATTATTATTTTAAGAATTAAAATTACAATATACATGACAAAAAATTTACAATATTTAGAACAATATTACTACAATGACTATATTTTTTTTAAGATTATTTATAATGTTTATAATTAATTGCATCAAATTAATAATTTTGAGAACAACTTGTTTAAAAGTTGTAATTAAGTATCTAAATTATCTCAAATATAACTAAATAACCCAAAAAATAACTCATATTACCACAATGATCACCAAATTTGTTGTCAAGTAATAAAATAAAATTACCATACCATGAGTACCTAAGAATCATCTGATACATATATATGTATACCGATTAAAACGTTGTATTTAAAAAGGAGTGGGATACATATAGATGTAGGAGTAATGACGTGAGAAAGTCAACAGAAGTCCACACACCAAGTCACCAAATCATGAATGTCATGTGTCATGTCAACAGTGACTAAATAGGATAGCTTAGTAATGCAACTGTAGCTCGTCATGTATATGTAGCTAAGCACCTCAATAATCTGTAATCAATCTAAGCCTCATAACATGGATCTTATCTTCTTCTTCCTCTCTAATCTCTTTGTGTAACTCAAGCTTACATTTCAGCCTGGTATCAAGAGTCATGGATTCTCCAATCTAAGCTCAAATCCTTCTAATCCAACTCTTCTTGATTTAAATTCTTGCTTTCTCGACCCCTTCTTTCTTTCTTTTTCGATCTCTCAGTGTTTGATTTGGTTTGTACAAGCTTCGAAACCCTAACAATGGTGACATCGACTACAATCTCTCTTTTTGCGAATCTCTCAAGCCATGTCTTTGTGAAGCTTGATGAGAACAACTTTCCGACATGGCACTTTCAGATGTACGACCTTCTTTGTGGCCATGATCTCATACGCTTTGTGGATGGCACTCGTTCATGCCCTGATGCTGATTCAGAGGATTATGAAGTCTGGATTGAACAAGATTGGAATCTTGATGGAATTGATAAGTACTTGCTGCGTGTTAAGACTGCTAGAGATCAATTAGTTGCTATTGGTGTTACTATGGCTGATGATGATATTATTATTCTAATTTTAAATGGATTGCTTTCTAAATTTAGCACTATTAAGATGATGATTAAGGCTAAGACTACAACAATTTCCATGTCTGAATTACGTTCCCTACTTCTTGCTGCTGAATCTGAACTTGATGCTGAGTCTAAGTTTGTTTTATCATCTCTTTTGACTGCTATGATTGCTACAAATACATCTATTGCGTCTGGTCCACAAGATTCTAGGGGTCTCTTACCAGCTCTACCATTGGTTACTATGTTTTCTGATCCTACTGCATTTGCTAATGCATTTGTGGCCATGTACAATGGAGCTAGAAACAACCATGGTTATAGACCTCATAATGGAGAAAATAGGTCTGGTTGGTATAACAATGGTAGAGGAAGTCAAAATAATCAGAGATCTTCCAATGGTTCCTTTCCTCAGCAAAACAATAATGGTTGGCAACCAAGCTACAATGATCCTCAAGGGTTTCACAACACAAATGGCTGGCAATCTCATGGTGGATTTCAAGGAAATGATGGATATCAAGGATATAGACCTGGAGTTTGGTGTCAAATCTGCAACAAGTCTAATCATTCTGCTCAGACATGCTGGCATCTGGGTAAAACATCCAACTCTGCTGCATCATCTTCAATGATTGAGTGTCAGTTGTGTGGCCAGGCAGGTCATTCTGCAGCTGATTACTCTTAGAGGCAACAATTCTATGAACTACAAAGCCAACCACAGTCTGCCATGACTGCTTCTGTGCAGCAACATGCCATTCCTTCTCAATCAGTATGGATTACTGACTCTGGTGCTTCTGCACACATGACATCAGATGTTGGATCTCTAAACAATGTGACGACATATACTGATGGCAATCATGTTCAAATTGGCAATGGTGCATGTTTGCCTATAAAATATATCAGCACTGGAACTTTAAGTCTCAATAAGAAAACTATTTTGTCTCTACAAAGGATCTTACATGTTCCTAATCTTACCGCTAAACTATTATCTGTGTACCAATTATGCAAAGATAATAAGTGTCACATAACATTTGATGAATTTTGCTTCTTTATACAGGACAAGGTGACATGCAAGGTGTTGTTCAAAGGAAACAATGAGCATGGTCTATATCATATTCCAGTCTCTACCTGCAAACCAGTTGTTCATAAAGCTTTACTTGGAACCAAGATATCTCAAGCTCTTTGGCATTAGAGGCTAGGACACTCATCCAATGTCATCATCTCTTTTATGTTAGCTCAGTCAAAAATCTATACTACTTTTGATTCTTTACCTTCTGTGTGTGAATCATGTTTAGTTGGTAAGTTTACTAAGCTTCTTTTTCCTAAAGCTAGTACTAGGTCATCTGAACCATTTCATACTATACATTCAGACGTATGGAGTCTTTCTCCGTATCAATCTATTGAAGGTTTTCGCTATTATCTCATTCTTGTTGATGATTGTACTCATTTTTGTTGAATATTCCCATTGAAATACAAATCTGAGGTTTTCTCATTTTTAAAAATCTTTCATGCTTATGTCGCTACACAGTTTCACACTTCTATTAAAAAATTTCAAGGTGGTGGTGGTGGTGAATACTGTAACAATGCCTTCAAATTTTTTCTTCAAACACATGGTATAGTTCACCAGAAATCTTGTCCTCATACCCCTGAACAGAATGGTCTTGTAGAATGAAAACATAGGCACATTGTTGAGACTACTCTCACATAAGTTCATTTTACCTCCCAAATTATGATTTCATGTTTGTGCTCTTGCAGTATTTCTTATAAACAGAATGTCTTCTCCAACACTGTCTATGTCTTCTCCATTTCAACTTCTCGACTCTAACACACCATCTTTGGATAATCTAAGAGTTTTTGGTTGTACTTATTTTCCTTTTCTCAAACCTTACAATTCCAACAAGCTTCAAAACAAAACAGTCAAGTGCATTTTTCTGGGGTATGCACTAGGGTATAAAGGGTTTATTTGTTTTAATTTCACTACCTCAAAATTCATTGTCTCAAGGCATGTTGTGTTTGACGAGTCCTCATTTCCTCATAAATTCATGTCTTCTACGTCATTCCCCTCTCCTAGTTTCCCATTTTCTCAAACACTAGTTCCCTCAATTCCATTTCTTCTTCGTCATCCTCGTCCTTTTGTTCCTCAAACCATGCCACTATAACATTCTGTCACACCTGCCCCTATATTAGCTCCGGCTTCCATGCATGTCATTATCTCCACATCTTTCATCTCTTATGACAACTAATGTGCACAACAATATACCTCATGTGACAACTTCTATGGACCCTTCTGGTTCTTCTGACTTTGTGTTGCATCCTGAAAAAGTGTATACTCCTATATCATATTTTGAGATTGTTTTGGATCCTCCATCTCAAGCTACTACCTCCTTGATTATTGCTTTTCTCCCATCATCCATAGCCACTCCAGTTCCTATGAATACACATCCTATGTGTACTAGAAGAAAAAATTGTATTTTTAAGACCAAGGCTTTTCTTGCTACAACAAGTGATGATACTCAAGATTCAGAATCTACCTCAAATAAAACTGCTTAAAAATCTTCTGTTTGGCACACTGCTATGAAGGATGAGTTTGATGCTCTCATTAAACAAGGTACATGGAGGTTGGTTCCCAAACGTTCTAATAAGAATCTCGTTAGCTGCAAATGGATATTCAAAGTGAAATAAAATTCAGATGGGTCTATCTCTCGTCAAAAAGCTTGTCTGGTAGCTCGTGGTTTCAGTCAAGAAGAAAGAATAGACTATGAGGAAATGTTTAGTCCAGTTGTTCGTCACACCACAGTGGGACTTGTGCTAGCTCTTGTAGATCAACATGGTTGGAAATTACATCAACTGGACGTTATGAATGCATTCTTGAATGGTGTTTTAAAGGAGGAAGTTTACATGTCACAACATCCTGGTTTTGAAGACCCTGCATTTCCAGATCATGTGTGTCACCTCCAAAAATCTCTATATGGCCTCAAACAAGCCCCTAGGGCTTGGAATGAAAGGTACACATCTTTTCTCCCTCAACTTGGGCTTAAATCTTTCATTGTTGATCATTCCCTATTTGTTCATAGTTCATCTCAAGGTCATGTATATATTCTTTATGTTGATGATATTATCATCACCGGTTCCTGCACCTCAACCATACAACATGTCAAGGATGCTCTATAGAAGTAATTTAAAATGGCAAACCTCGGTTTGCTTCACTATTTTCTTGGCCTTCAGATCACTTACTTACCAGATGGTATCTTCATCTCTCAAACAAAGTATGCAAGGTATATTTTGAAAAAGGCTGGAATGACAGACTGTAATCCAAGCATCACTCCTTGTTTACCATACTCTAAGCTTCTCAAAGATGATGAAGCTCCCTTCACTGATGTTAAAACCTATAGGAGCATTGTTGATTTCCTTCAATACCTCACTTTTATGCGTCCAGACATTCCCTATAGTGGTAATTCCGTGTGCCAATTCATGCAATCACCAACTGAGGTACATTTTCTGGCTGTTAAACGGATTCTTCATTATATCAAAGGCACATTGGATTATGGAATTAGTTATAGGCCTGCTCCCTTTGATCTTCGTGCTTATACTGACTCAGACTGTGCAGGAGACCCCAATGATCGACGTAGCACAACTGGTTTTGTGATTTTTCTGGAAAATTATCCCGTATCATGGTGTTCCAGGAAACAAACGTCTGTTTCACACTCATTCACAAAAGAAGAATATAAGGCCATGGCTGATACGTCTTTTGAAGTTCTCTAATTACGTCATCTTCTTCATGTTCTTCGTATTCCATTACTATCAGCTCCTACATTGCACTGTGATAATGTTTCGGCTTTAGCTCTTGCCTCCAATCCCATCTAGAATTCTGAAGTCAAGCATGTCGAGGTTGACATTCATTTTACTCGTGAAAGGGTTGCTCGTGGTGAATTGGCTTTACAGTTTGTTCCTTCTCTTCAACAATTTGCTGACATTTTGACAAAGGGCTTGGATTCTCCTCAATTTCGTTATCTATGCTCCAACCTCATGCTTGGTTCCCAGCTGCCTGAGGTTGAGGGAGGATGTAGGAGTAATGACGTGAGAAAGTCAGCAGAAGTCCACACACCAAGTCACCAAATCATTAACGCCATGTGTCATGCCAATAGTAGCTAAATAGGATAGCTTAGTAATGTAGCTGTAGCTCGTCATGTATAAGTAGGTAAGCACCTCAATAACCTGTAATCAATCTAAGCCTCATAACATAGATCTTATCTTCTTCTTCCTCTCTAATCTCTCTATGTAACTCAAGCTTACATTACAGCAATAGAAAGGTGTGGGGAGGGGGTTTGGTCCCTTGCCTGCAAAAGTATTCATTTCCTTTTGGCAATACTAAGTTGAGGATTGAGGAGGACATATTTCTATCCCCACAGATGCAACATTTTAATATGAAAAAGAAAACCCTAAACTCTTGATCAGATCTCTGCAAATGGATGAACTAACGTTCGTCGAATAAGTTAGTTTTAATTAAGTAACATAATACAAAGAAAATATAGAGTAAGATATACACATCCTGATCATGAGTCCCATCCATTGCTAGTTGCTGGTAGATCGACGTCCTGATAGTCGGTCGATAGTCGATCCCCTCCTTAATTAGCTAATTCATTTTAAAAACTCCAAAAATCATCTATGGTGTTTCGAACATCTAACTTCTTTTTTACTATGGTAATATCATATAGCCACTATCTCAATGGTAGTAGTTATATACATATGTGTGTGTGTGTGTGTAAGCTGCTTAAATGGGAATGAAACCAACTCTCTCTTTTTTTGCACATGAATGAAACCAACTTGAAAGCCCAGACTTGATAGACAGTTTGTGCTAACTTGACATCCCTTGAGAAGATGACAGCCTTTGGGTACGTAAGCATTCATATACACTAGTGAAGTTCCTGGCTTTCGCCTACGATATCTTTTCTGTAAGGGATTAATTAGTGGTGTTAGGTATTGAGATGATGAGTTTAGCGAAGATGAGTAGTGTGAGGATCTGTAATCCTATAGAATGTGTGGCTCCAATCAAATCTCGAGTGTGTAGCATTATTAATTTTGTAAATGGGGGCCTGATTGTAGGGTGAAGTTTTTGGAAGCAGATAGGGTTTTGAGCAATATGGGGTCTCTGTAGTAGCATTCCACACATCTCCTTTTGGTTTGTCTTTTTGAGCTTGTTTTGTTTGGCTGTCTAGAAGTCACGTGAATGTCTAATTATTAAAGCACCAGCTATGCCTCTCTCTCTTTCCGTTGCCAGTCCAACCCTCGCTCATTTCCGATCCTCTTTAAAAACCCTTCACCACTCGACTGCTTAGGCCCTTTTGCCTCTCCTCGATCTCTCTCTCTCTCTCTCTCTCCCTCTTTATGTCTTCTTTGATCTAGCTTCCACCTTTACTGGAGCTCATAATTCAGATCATTGACTACTGTTCCTGTCAATTTGCTGATCGATCTCTTCAATGGCTCCGCCTTTTCTTGAGCTAGGTACAATTGGAAGCCATGATCGTGATCACTATAATCTTCATCACCACGATCTCTTCAACTATCTGGAACCTCAATCTTCCTTTTCGTCCACAGCTTCCTCTCTTTCCAGTCCACTATTCCTAAGTCCAGCTCAAGTCCAAGGACCAATATCTGATCACTACTATAGAGAACCACAAAATTTTCAATTCCGGCTCCTCGAGGTAATTTTATTTTACGTGATCCATCGAGGCAGATATATATAATTGATAATTAATGCCTGCTTTAAGTTTTGTCTGACCACCTTGATCGTTTTCTTATAATTTTAGGCTGATCACATCGATTCGTATGGCGGATCATACGTTCAAGATCAAACCCTTGAAAATGAAGGTGTGAAAGGCTCTCTGATCAACTTAAATATTGATTCCAAGAGTGAAGCTGATGGTGATCACAGAAACCATGAAAATCAAAGTAGTCGTGCTGAGAGTATTTCGGTTAAGTGGATGTCTTCGAAGATGAGGATCATGCGGAAGATGACGAACCCGGATCACACAATAAGCAGTACTCCTGTTAGGACGACTGCACCAGTTAACGTTACATCATCACACAACTTTGAAGAGCAGAAGCTGCTTCCACCATCACCTATGGGAACTGATCACATCTTCAACAACATGAACCCGGTTAGGGTTTGCTCTGACTGCAACACTACCAAGACACCTCTGTGGAGAAGTGGACCTAGAGGCCCTAAGGTACTAATTAATCTCCTTACTTCATTCCTCTCTGACTGGGTGCTTCTTTTTATTAGTTTCGTTACTAGCGAATGTTATATCATACTCTGATGTTTTTGAAGAGAAAAGTTAAACTTATTTTGTTAGTTTCTATATATCTAAGGCGAAGTACGTACAAAAATAAAGCTATATATATGATCAGAATTTTAAACATGCTGTTACTTATACAATATAATTATGTTGGATTACTAGTCACTATGCAACGCCTGTGGAATTCGGCAAAGGAAAGCAAGGCGTGCCATGGCAGCTGCTGCTGCAGCCGCAAACGGCACAACCCTGGCAGTGGAGGCTGCGCCATCTATGATCAAGATGAGTAAGGTAAAACTTAAAGACAACAAAACTATTCCGTTCAAGAAAAGGTGCCACAAACTTACTACTTCCCCATCACCTCGAGGCAAATCAAAGACCAAGCTTTGCTTCGATGATTTCACCGTTAGCAGTATGAGTCAGAATTCTGGCACTACTACAGATGCTACTCCTGCCACCACCACCACTTTTCAACGAGTTTTCCCTCAAGACGAGAAGGAAGCCGCGATCCTACTAATGGCCCTATCTTGTGGACTTGTTCACGGTTGAGAAATATTGATCGATCGAGTTTCCACCCTAATATTTTCCTAATCGATTTCACTATGTTTTGTAGTACTATTTTAGCTAAATTAGAACCAGATCGATCGAGTTGAAGTTAGATAGATCGAGTGAGCGACAAAATCAGTGAGGAACTAAGTTCAATAAAAGACAAATTAAAATAAAAGTTTAAATATGTTGGGATCCTAGGAGTTATGAGAGCTAAATTTGTGTAATATCTTGGACAAGCTAGTTGATAATTAACCATATTATGGTTGGCTGCTTGTTCCACTCTATATATGTTTTATTGTGTTATCGATTGCCATCATATACCCTAATAAAATTGTCCTAGTTTCTGCGACGCCAAATTAGTACTACTCGTAGCTTCATCTCTTGAGATTGTCTTCTTGTTCTTTGTTTTCAAGTGTTAACGGTATATAACCTAGCTGGCTAGGGTTCTTCGTTTTCTATTGCTGACCAATGCCTCTCAATGAGTAACTAATCGGTCGACGCCAAGTTGTCAAGCTTTATAATGTAGAGTGGCAACAAAATTCGAGTCACATGATCAGTAAAATGTATAGTACTGCATGTGCAGAGTAGGTCACGATTATTGAGGGCAGCCGATTTTCCAGCACACATACCTACACAAGTACAAGTTCCTTTAAAACTTAATGACCCGCGGATGGATGGAGAAAATTGAAACAGATATCATATATCCAATTACTATATACGAACAAACCCTAGCGGACTCAAACGCGCCGTGCGATACAGGAGATCTCGTTGAATGCTTTTACTCCTCCGGCGGCCCTTAGCCCCATCGGCGGCGGCCTTTGGCCTCGTAGGCGGTTTCTCTGGGGTGCTGCCGGACGGGCACTGTACCTCGGTCCGATGATGGGCGTCGGAGGATAAAGGAGTTTGATGTGCGACAGTGGGCAGGCTCTGGTTGCGTCTATTTTCTGGGGTGGCGGTGGCGAGCGACGACGGAGGGTTCGTGGTAAGTGGAGAGGGTTGGACGCACGGACATCTCAGATCCATCCTGGTCGAGCGTCATGGACGTCAAGCCGTATGCTGTTGAAGCCTGGACTGGATCGAATCAAGGTTTCGATGACTCGGCATTGGGTGTATGTTGGTTTACAGAGAGATGAAGACCAGAGTTAGGTGATTGAGAGTCGACGTTTTGGGCTCCGGTTTGAGATGGAGGTTGGTGGTCTGCTGTGGGAAGATGGCAGTGCAGGTGGTGGCGAATGGCTCAGAGCTAGAGCGGTGGTTGGTGAATGACGTGGGCCAGACTGCCTCATTGCCACACGTTGGGCTCCAACGTTGGGCCCGGATTCATACTATAGGCCTGGTCTATGTTTGTTTTAATAATTTTAAGTTTAGTTATTTTTAATTTCTATTTTTATTTATTTTATTGCAAATAAGCCAATATTCGTATGAGATTGACAGATGTGAGTTTTGTCCCGGGTTATGCACCTTTGGTGCCTTGTCTGCTCTAGTTTAGGATGTTCGTTGATTCGTTACATGGACGCACCCTCCTAGTGACAAGATGAGATGTAGTGTCGACAAATTTTGTCGGCAGTTTAGTTGAAAAACTGTTAAGAGAGAATTGATGCGTCGCCTTAGTCGCGTTATCTTTCCGATATTGTGTCGCCATAATTTTAAAACAAATAGAGTAGCTAATGATATATTCTTTGCTAAATTATGTAGTTTATGATACAATTGTTTTAGTTGAGTTGCCCCATAGTATTTCAAGTGTTTCTCTTTGTGAGGTTTAGGCTTTATGTCCCATCTTGTATTCTACAATTTCATTAATCCAAGGTTAAGACTTTTGGAAGTCCTTATTTAAAAAAAATCATATATCCAATTAACTTTTAGGGTTTTGATACACCAGAAAGCAACGACTGGACTTTTTACAGCGTTTTGTTGTCGTTCCTTTTTCTCTGAAGAAAAGCTTTCAAGGCCTTACTGGGCTAGCAAGTAGCAATGATGATGGTGATGATTCAGAATAGACGATAACAGCTTTTTGAGGTAGGAAAGGTCACCTAGACGACTGTGTACTATACTCTTATTGTCTCTGGCCGGGCAGAGTTGGCAGACAGTATTGTCTGGATTCGAACCTGATCGATAATGGAGCTGTTGATCGATCGAGGAGCTCGATCTATGGCTTTGGATACTAGTCTTGAAATGGCAGTAGTACAAGGAGAGAGCGACTGAACTTATTGCATGTAGCTAGCATCTGTGAAGACGTACGTGCCTCTGCATGTCGCAATTCATGATCGAGCTGCCTATATAAGATTCAAGTACTTTCAAAGGGATAAGATTCAAGTTAGATCGATCGAACTCAGAAGTACTTGGACTGTGAGTTTTCTGTGTGGTATGCATGCATAACGTACTGCATTTAGAGATCGAGATCTGACCAATTAATCATTTAGCAATTATATAATTTTGGTGTTGGTGATGATCAAATTTGTCCTGGATTTTGTTGGTTTTGTGCTTACGCCGACCAAAAGGTATACTGTAGTATATGAATGTGTGCGTGTGCAGATATATTCCCAAAACTTGTCTCGAGCGATTGAAGGGTAAAGGATCGAGCTCATAGGGTTTTGTGTTCTGTAAATGTGATCGAGTTCTTCTAGCAGAGAGGTGATATATATATATGTATATATATACACACCTAGGCACCTAGCTACCTATGTAGACAATTCAGGCTGCAAATAGTTTTAATTTACCATCGTGTTAAAATTAAAAGAAAAGAAAAGGTTTGACGTACTGTTTGATTATGTAAAGTTGCTTACCACATACTACAGAATTTATTAACATGTACGTAATTGTATGTTAACTCTACGAAGAATCGCGCCTAACTAAACCCCCATTCCGGGTTTAGGGAGAGTTGCGACATCTAATCCCATCCTTTTTGATCTGGTGGCTGTCCAACGTCGGTACTCGAAATTGACTGTGGACATCGGTTTAATTATGAGTTGTATGTTGTTCTTTGTTGGTCTCGTTTCCTCTTTATTAACGGAGGGTGATAGAGTCTCACATTTTTTTGATCGAATAGACTAATAGAAACGTTGTATTTGATGAGATTCAGGATGATATGAGTTTTTATCACTGGATTATAATTTAATAATTGTAGAATATCATTAATTAAATAGGTATGGTTCACCTTAATTAAACTAGAAAATGTAGAAAAATCTAAACTTCCAATGGTAAATGTTGTGGCAGGTATGAGATAGATTAGGGATCTAGCACATATATTACAGCCATGGATCTGTAAAGTAAAAAAGAAAGAAAAACTACAGTTGAAGATGACTGTAGAGAGACGAAGAAGAGAAAAATGCACTTGACAAATCATTTATAAGGAGTTTGGATGGTGTAGATTGGTTTCGCCAATCACCGATTGATCACAAAAGCAGTAGATGTGTGCTAATGGAGAGTCTACTTGCTTATAAGGAGAAGGTAGAAGCTTAAAAATGTGATGCTTGAAATCCAAACTGTATTAACTTGACATGGAATGTGAACTTGTTATTCAGAAATTACTTTTGAACAATGATTGAAAAGTTTTCCTTACAGGGTAAAGAACTACATTTTGTGCCTGGTTATGATGCTGGAGTTGGTATTGTCTTAAAACAGTAATGCTGAGTTTCATTCTCATATAGTGGAAGAGCATTGACATGAAACTCATAAAAATAAGTTGTATAGAAGAAGAGGTTGTCATTGTTGTTTTTGATACATAGTCATTTTGGTAAAAAAGTCTCTGCATCCTTCTTATTTGTATTTGTAATGAGTCTCTCTCTAAGAATGACTTATATGAGTGGACCGGCTACCCTGTATCCTTATCCATTAGGAAGCACTGGTGCCCTCCTTACTGTGATAATTAGGGGCTATTATGTACCACCCCCTTCAGCACTGGAGCCACTTTTCAAGTTTCCATCCCTTTACCTTGATGACATGAGATTGCAAACTAATTAGATATTAGATGGCTAACGAGGATTCCGTCAGCAAGTTCATCACTTGTTTCCTTAGTTATCTAATCTCTTTTCCTTTAGTGATCCATTCTTAAGCCAGCAACATATGGTTAGAATACTCGCTTCGATGAGGATGTTATCATTGTGATCTGTATTACATGATATTGCTACAGTGTGACTAATAGATGTAGTCAAATTTGTAACTTAACCTCATTCCTTAAGGAGGAGTTGATACTAGTAGAACTTAAAAGTTACATGTTTATTGGGGCTAAGAAGAGAGACGTAGGCACCGTGAATAAGAAGAAAGCCAAGGAAATAAGCTTTAAAAAGCACAAAGCTGTAGTTGAAGAAGTTCCCTCCCCTCCTCCAGCTCCTCTTTCAACAACTCGTACACCTTCTGAGACATGGGATTTGTGAATATGCAGCTGCCTAATCCTGAACATCAGCAACACAAACTTTTCAAGTGGATGCTGATAGTAAAAGAAAGTTGAAATCAAGAAATCCAAAAAGAAAGAGCAAACTAATGAAGAAAACTTTTTTCTTGACAGATGACAGTACAGAGAAATCTTACAGAACTTAGATCTTCTTAACTTGGGTGATGAATCTGAAGTAGATTGCTTTTCAGTGCCATTTTGTTCTTGTCTTCTTTCGACTTCAGCAAATATTTGCAACATATTAGCATGCAGAATGAAGTTTTGTTGTGGGAATTAATGTTTGCTCTTAATGAATGCATAGTATAGAGTGAGGAATCAAATGCAAAACTGAGTTGCAAACTCAAATACAGCTTTCTCCTGATCACATCCAAACTAGACTATCAGAAATGATGGATATGTGTGTGATCATGATGTAGTCTTACCACTTCAAGAAAATCAAAATCACTCTGTTATTTACTCAACTGAAGCATAACTCATCTCATAGATCATATAGCTGGGAGTTGGGACCGAAAGTATGTATAGAATGACTGGAAAGAGATAAACTTTGTCTTTTTGCCTTTTGAGCATTTTGAGTTTGAGAATTCAATAGAAGACCCTACCAGTGTAGCAGTCATACTCCCTCCTCTAACTACATCCACACTTTCCAATCAATCCCATCTTCCCTCTTGATGACTGGATCCATTCATCGGAACTTAGAACTTAGTAGCTTGCAAACCTTACGTGCTGGTCTAAAACAATCACACTTCCATTGCAAATTTTGCCTACAATGCCAGGAACAATCTTAGTTTCGGGTACTAACAGCTTGTCTTGAATTAGATTTCAATCATGAACTTCACATTATAAGTTATGTCTAATGTTTGTTTATATGGTCACTGAATCTTTTTAGTTCTTGAATTCATGGACCTTCCATCTTCATCACCATCCTCTTCAATATCAATCAAGGGTAAGCTCTTGTTTTTCCTCTCAAGTCAGTAAGTCGGGTCTGTTCTTCAAATCTGAGAAATAATTCACATGCAGTTTCTTTGGGGCCAAGATCAGCGTATCAAACTTGGGAGAAGAAAGACTTGTCCTTGTAATGATCACCCTCACTCATTTTATTCTTACATGCCGTTATTCTTGACTTGGTACCTAATCCAGTTTTTGTTCATGTACAGCCCATTGGCGACTCTTCGTGACAAACTGATTGTTCTTCTTCATGACTCCGAGGGAAATGAGATATCAGAAACAGGTCTTGTAAAAGAATTCCCTTAACGAATCAAGTTACTAATGTTAGTTGGGGCAATTGTGTTTATATTTATCTCTAAGACTTGCAGGTATTGAGACCAGGTCCATAGTTGAGAAGGGTCTTTGGGATGACTTGTTTCCCCTCAAAGGAGGTGGGTTTCTACATATGAAGTTTCATTTTGTACTCAACGAAGAAGAGCGCAATCGAATCCGTATGATGGTACTCTTATGTGATTCTGTTCTAATTGTTTTCTTGAAATTAATTTTAGTTTGTACTTTTGAAGTCATGTTATCGTCAATGTGCTTGCAGCGAGAATCTGCAGTGAAAAAGAAGCATGGGGAGTTCTATCATAGCAGTCCCACTACTCTGCAGAGTATTCCGAGTGCCAGGAACAGTTTTGCATCATTATTGAGTCTTGACAATGTGATCACAGGTTCGGCTTTCTTCTCCTCTTATAGCAAGAGCATATATAGACTGTAGGTAGTTAATGTCTCCAATGAATGCTTTTTTGGTATTCTGAGGGCTTTTTATTCTAAATTGAACCCCATATATGCATCAAAAGGTGTGAGCCAAAATTGTGTGATCTGGTAAGTCCGGACATGGAACTTATTTACTTATCTTGATACTGATGATGAAGAGTGATCTTTTCGTTGTTGAAGTGAAAATGAAATTTGATATGTACTGTGGTGAGTTTGTTAACGATCATTGAACCTGTATTAGAGCGATGCAGATAAAAATGAAGACACTTCATCAGCCATCACGGTGCAGCAAAGACTTCGTTTATCTCCAACTGAACTGAGTCCAGTGCCACTTCCTGCTAAGCCTTCTGCCAAAGCCAGTCATGTGGATGAACCTATAACTTTATTAAGCAGCTCACAACCAGTTGTTGGTACAAATAATGTTCCAAAGCTTCTGGAAGATAAGCCTCATAGACATGAAGAGACTTCATCAGCCATTACTGTGCAGCAAAGAGATAATCTATCCCCAACTGAACTGAATCCAGTGAATTTGGCTGATACGATCGATGATCAACCACTTCCTGCTAAGCTTTCTTCCAAAGCCAGTTACGTGCATGAACCTGCAACGTTATTAAGTGGCTCACAGCCAGTTTTTGGTACAATAAATGTTCCAAAGTTTCAGGAAGATAAGCCTCATAGAAATCAAGAGACTTCACCAGTTATTTATGTGCAACAAAGAGAAGTCAGTCCTAGGAAAGTAGTTGGTAAGATTGATGCCCTACCACTTCCTGCTAAGCTCCCCACAGTGGCCAGTTCCGTGAATGAACCAGCAAGGTCATTCCAACCAGCTTATGGTACAACGAATCGTCCTAAGTTTCAGGAAGATAAGCCTCAAAAACTTGAGGAGCAGATCCCACTAGAGAAAGCTCCTAGAAACGTAAAGAACATGATCAGTGCCTTTGAAACAGGTTTATCTGAGGTATGCCAGCAGACTATGTATCTATAAGTATATGTGATTACAAACGGAGAACTTGATTTTCTATATTAGTAATGTGTGATGTTTGCTTCAACGACAGGATAAGAAGCCTAAAATTAAACCAGCAACGATGAAAGTTTTATCAAACAGAGGTAAAATAGGTGATCCTCCCAACCAGCGCTTGAAAGAAGCCAAGAAACTCAATACAGAAATTTCAGAGTCAATTTTAAAAGAGGTAGCAATCCCGTTGGCTTCAAGAAAGTTGCAAAATGAACTGGCATGTTGTCAAAGCGGTGAGGAAACTACTTCACTTGGAGATATCGATGGGACTAAAACATCAGATGAAATAGCTATGAAGAGTCGGTTCAAGCCAATACATCAAGAAGTGGACATAAAACAAGATAATCTCCTTAAAGATTTGAGTACATCATCAACATCTCGAACAGTTGAAGTTTCAGACAGGTCTCTTGACGAACAAGAACACATACCAGTTATAGATGGGAGAAAATCATCTGATGAAATAGCTATCAAGAGTCAGTTCAAACCAATACATTTGGAAGTGGACATAAAACAAGATGAGCTCCTTAGACATTTGAGTACAACATCAACATCTGAAACAGTTGAAGTTCCAGAAAGGTTGCTTGAAGAACAAGAACACGTACCAGTTATAGAGGAAATGCATCAGCCAGAAATCTCTTCCACAAAACTACAAAAAGTTGACATACAAGGAGTTCCGGACCAAGTATGTACTTCAAAAGCAAACTACGAAGATAGGCACAATCCCTTTGAGAGCTCTGGTGGTTGGATTTTTCCTGATGAGGCAATGCGACTCTGTGTAACAGCTAGTGGTAAAAAGGTGATGGATTTACTGGGAAATTGTTGTGTGATGAAGCCAGATATCAATCAAGAAACAAAAAGTTTTCCTCCTCCAGAAAATGTACAAGACCAGCAGGTATCTGATCTTCCTGCTGCATGACCTATCATTCCGGCTATTTTGATACAAGATTTCATCATCTATATCTGAATCACAACATGAGAATGAGATTCCTATTTGAAATTGAATGACGTGACTTTATTTTAATAATTGTGGTGTAGTGATACTGGGTTTTTGACACTTCAATCATTGTACAGGAAAATGTGGATAGCGGTAATACTACTCAGGCGAATAATAATGAGAAGAATCACAGACCAAAAGAACTACACGAGGCTGAGAATTCAGAAACAGAGACTTCTGGTGTGGCAGTTGGACAGGTTATTTTTCTCTCACAAATACCAAACACATCATTTTGTTATTGTTATTCTACTAGGTGCTGTATAGGAAAAGGCTACTGTTTGAAAGTTCAGATTAAATGAGTAAACAAAGATATATAGTACCAACTGTTTTTTTTTTTGAAGTATATAGTACCAACTGCTAGTTAAGGTTGCTGATCGAAATATGTATTTAAATTGTGTTATATTTCAGGCAATAAAAGTTGCAATAATGTTTGGATTTGGAACTCTTGTTCTCCTCACCAGACAAAGGAAGAATAGGTAAGCATTAAGATCATCAGCAGGAAGTGTTTTTGCTCTCGTTTCTCCAACAATCCTATAGTTATACGAACGGACCACTTTTTGTTGCAGATTGAATTAGGTTGTGGATACTCTTTGGTCATGATCCATTTGTTGATGATTCAGATGAACTATATACATGATAAAAGTTCATTTTTTTTATATATATTTTTTATGCTGCAGTATTGGCAGCAAGTATTCTGAATCATCCTACGTGGCTTGGTGAGTTATAAGTTATCCTAGGCCAACGAGGAAAAGGACTTGGATATCCAAAGTCATTTGTCATATCATTTTCCCTGTTGGACTAGGATATCCAAAACAAACCAAGTTGGGATCGGATGAAATAGAAACCCTCGAGACAAAGGAATCCTCAATATACACAGCTAATATTCTCTATATAAGACGGTAGAATAGATCTCATTTCCACACCTTTACTGTCACATCCAACGTACGCTTGTTCTCAATTGCTGCTTCTGGTCTCAAGCACAAGAACTACTCTATTAAATTCTACGAAGATCGCATCACAACGGTCACTTCAGATGCAGCTTCTGTAAAGGTATGGATCGACCGGACTTATTACCATCACGGTGACAGATTCCTACTTGGTCTGGATAGTAAATGGCAATGGGACTCTAATATCAATGATTTCGAGGTTTCTGTGCTTCAACTCTGTGTGGGAATTCATTGCCTTATCTATCAACAACTGACCCACTCGGAAAGCATTCCCGAATCTCTTAAACAATTCCTCAGCGACGAAAATCTGACCTTCGTTGGTAAGCAAGTTCAAGAAGACGTGACTCGCCTGGCTCGTAAAGGGTTATACGTTTCGTATCGTATGTCATAGATGTTAGAGCATCTCCAACAGTTCTTGTAAAAACACAAGAATTGTTATTTTATTGAAAAAATACATCTTTTTGGCTCCAACAGCTCTTGTAAACTGTCTTGTATCCTATAAAAAATGGATAAAGAGGAGAGAGAATCCCTATATCTATAGAAAACTCAAAATTTATATAATCATCTAAAAATCTCTAAAATTTATTGTTCACCTACACAATTCAACATTCTCTCCTCAAAATATGAACAAAAACACATCATTTTTTTTCTCTCTCCGACAATTTATTGACTTGATTTGAGAAATATCCCTATACTCATTAAATTATAGAGATTAGCATTTATTTTTTAAGAATAGAATAGAAGAGCTGTTGGAGTTGACCCCAAACAATTATACAAATTTTGTATTTTAGTCTTGTATAATAGAGATTTTATACAAGAACTGTTGGAGATGCTCTTAGTCACATGGCTGCAAAGAAGTACGACAACAGTAGCTACAAGCAGATGGGGTTGAAGACGTTAGCGATGGAGTTTCTGAACAAGGAGGTGGAGAAGGATAGGAAGACTACAGGGAATCGTTGGGGTAACGATGAACTCAAGTACTTCCAAGTCGTTGGAGTTTCATTCCTAGTTTCGTTTCGTTTCAACTAGGAATGAAACTACAAAGGCCTTACTACTCGGATGAAGGGAGAATGGAATGTTTCGCTGAGACAAAGCAATGGATCAGTGGCCTTCCATCTAGAAAGTCCAACCGCAAGAAGAATCGCACCATGCAGCAGGAGAAGATTGCACTCTTGATCGCTAATATTGGGAATTTCAGGGAGATTGTAACAACCGGCTGGGACTAGCTGCATGTACAGATGTACTAATTAATATCAGTATATATAACTAATTGGTATATAAGTAAAAAAAAAAGTAATTGGTGTTGTAACCATAAATAAACAAATATGTAAAAAAAATCTGATTTTATTGATAAATAATGTATAAAAATTACATTTGTCAATATTTGATTGCTTAATAATCGGAATTGACAAATTTACCATTATATCTTATGACACTCGGCACACGATGCTCTCAAGTGTGTGTATGTATTGATCTACGCATTTAATGTGTAATAATTAAGATATTATTCTTTATATTTGACCATGTTATAAATTTAATATTATTAATTCTAACTTGTTATTGTTGCAGGAGAAAGTAGAATAGACAGAAAATTATGTTCTTCTCATTGCTAGAATGCCTTAAATATAGGCTGATACAATTAGTTACAATCACTATCCCGATATAATAGGGATTCTCTGTATCTATCTAATCAATAACTGTATCTAACTAGGACAAAACACACACCGGGATTAATGGGAATAAATCTCCTTAAACACTCTCCCTTGTGTCGATGACCATAAGAATGATGCATGACTTGTTGTCTCATTAAAAACCTCGCGAAGCAAACAAAAACCTCATGGGTAAAACAAAAGCTTGATCTAAGGGAAAAAGAGTGCAACGCACCAACTACTAAAGCTACTACATGTGAGGTAGACTCCCCCTAATGTCTACAGAAATGTAACTCCTCCTGACTGTAAACTCAGTCTAGAAGTTCTGATAACCTGCGCATACCAATGCTTCTCAGATATTTCACAAAAGTAGATTTAGGAAGTGACTTGGTAAACAAGTCCGCAGCATTATCAACACAACCTATCTGGCTCACATAAATATTCAACAGCTGCTGTTGTTGCTGATTAAAGAAAAACTTCGGCGATATATGTTTTGTATTGTCACCCTTAATGAAACCCAACTTCATCTGTTCAATGCATGCAACATTATCCTCAAAGATGCAAGTAGGATCAATAACAGTAGATTTCAATCCACTAGAACCTCGAATGTGACCAATGATTGACCTAAGCCAAACACATTCCCTAACTGCTTCATGCAAAGCTATTATCTCAGAATGATTCGAGGAAGTAGCAACAAGAGTTTGCTTTGTTGATCTCCAAGAGATCGCCGTGTTTCCCATAGTGAAAACATAACCGGTCTGTGAACGAACTTTGTGTGGGTCAAAGAGGTACCCAGCATCAGCAAATCCAACCAACACATTAACCAGCGTTTTGGAATAGGGGACAGCATGAAAACCTTTTGAAACAGGACCAATTTTTGACGGGTTGAGAGAATCCCTCGACCGGTCGATGAAATGACTTTGGTCGATCCAGGGAGCAGGTTTCGACGGGTCGAGGAAATCCTTCAACTGGTCGAAATCCTCAGAATTTGTCTCAACTTTCTCTTTTCCGAGAATCTCATGCTTTTCTCTGTATTCTTTGTAAGGGAAGTATAAACTCATGTCAATGGAATCTTTCAAGTATCTAAAGACTTATTTCACTCCGTTCCAATGACGTTGCATTGGTGCAGAGCTAAATCTTGCCAACAAGTTCACTGAGAATGCAATATCTGGGTGTGTGCACTGATCTAAATACAATAAAGCTCCAATAACACTAAGATATGGAATTTCAGCTCCCAAGATCTCCTCATTATCATCTAACGGACGAAACGGATCTTTCTTGGGGTCCAGACTGCGTACAACCATTGGTGTGCTAACAGGGTGTGCTTTGTTCATATTGAATCGCCTGAGCATCTTTTGGACATAAGCAGACTGGTGAATAAGAGTTCCACCAACTCGATGTTCTACCTCTAATCCGAGGCAAAATCGAGTCCTACCAAGGTCTTTCATCTCAAATTCAGATTTCAAGTAGCAAACAGTCTCATTGATCTCTTCAAGAGTTCCGATGATATTCATATCATCAACATAGACGGCTACTATCGCAAATCCTGAACTTGTTCTTTTAATGAACACGCAAGGGCATAAATCATCATTCTTATATCCCTTTCCAATCAAGTAGTCATTGAGGTGTGTATACCACAACCTATCAGATTGTTTCAATCCATACAGTGAACGTCTCAATTTTATAACATGAGCACTCTGTGGTCTAGAGTTACTTGATTTGGGTATAGCAATGCCATCTGCCACTCTCATGTATATCTCTGAATCAAGATCCCCATAGAGATATGCAGTAACCACATCCATCAGCTGCATACTAAACGTTTCGGACACTACCAAGCTTATCAGGTGGCGGAAGGTGATGATGTCTATAATTGGAGAATACGTCTCCTCATAATCAATTCCAGGGCGTTGAGAGAAACCCTGCGCTACAAGACTAGCTTTATAACGGAAGATCTCATTCTTCTCATTATGCTTCTGAAAAAAGACCCATTTATGTCCAACTGACTTAACATTCGGTGGGCATAGCACAACCGGACCGAAAACTTGCCTTTTATTCAGAGAGTCTAGTTCAGCCTGGATTGCTTCCTTCCATTTCGGCCAATCTGATCTACATTGACATTCATCAACTGAGCGGGGTTCCACTTCATCGTCGTCAATAATCTCCTGAGCGACGGAATAAGCAAACATATCATCAACTAACATGGAAGATCTATTCATAAGAACATGCACATTATTTGTTCTAAGTGAGATTTCTGAGTTCTCTGATATCATAAAAGGTTCTGAAGCATCCCCCAGAGATGCCAATTGTGATTCAAGGACATAACTATAATCAGAGACAATCACATGAGAAGGATTCACAACGTTGATGATAAGTGGATCTTTTGGTGCCTTGATGGCATGCCTTTTAACCGGCGGCTCATCTGTGGATTTTCTTGGTTTCCCCCTCTTTCTGGTGGGAGCTGAGGCCGAAGCAACACCATCCACATGAGCAGGAGGAACGCCTCCTTGCCCAGTGTTGTTATTAACAAATCTATTTTTCAGGATTTCCAACATTACAGGAACATTAGCAGCATGTATATCTAATCTTATCACTTTAGCGATATCAGCAAATGAATCAGGCATGGAGTCTGCCACTTGCTGAAGATCGAGTATCCTATGCACTTCCATCTCACTCTGAAATGTGCGTGGATCATGATGAGATACAGTGGGATCAAACCACGTCAATTCCTGATGTTGAACTAGAATAGAACTATTCCTATCTCCCCCTAATGGCAAGAAATATGTCTCATCATATTGACAATCTGCAAATCTAGCAGTAAAAAGATCTCCAGTCGAAGGTTCAAGTTAGAGGATTATCTTGGGTGATTCGAATCCAACATAAATGTTCAATCTTCGTTGAGGACCCATCTTAGTACACTGTGGAGGCGCAATAGGCACATAGACCGCACAACCAAAAATGCGTAAATGTGAAATGTCAGGCTCATATCCAGTTACCAACTGGTATGCACTGAATGGTTGATGAGCAACAAGTCTAAAACGAAGGAGCATTGTTGCGTGTAACACTACATAATCCCAAGCAGAGACCGGTAAATTTGTAAGCATTACCAAAGCTCTAGACACAAGCTGTAACCGCTTGATATGAGCCTCTGCTAAACCATTCTGAGAATGGACGTGGGGAACAGGATGTTCAACATCAATCCCAAGAGACATGCAGTAATCATCAAAAGATTTTGATGTAAACTCTCCTGCATTATCCAATCGAATAGATTTGATTGTATGGTCCGGGTGGTGAGCCCGAAGCTAAATGATTTGAGCTAGGAGTTTTGCAAACGCAGCATTCCTTGTGGATAACAAAGCAACGTGTGACCATCGCGTTGATGCATCTATCAAAACCATGAAATATTTAAATGGTCCGCACTCGGGTTTGATAGGTCTACAAATATCACCTTGGATCCTTTGTAAGAATGGAATATTTTCATTGTTATCAACAGTAAAAGAAGGTCGAGCCGTCAATTTTGCTAAAGAACAAGCTCTGCAGAATGAGCGATGCGCATCAGAGATGGCAACATAAGAATCCGGTGGGATAACGCACAATGCCTCAACAGTATGTTGTTAGGAAGGTGATATACTTGTTGTGGAGACCAAATTAGGATTGAGATGGGTAGTCTCATCCTCACCATCTAAACCGATGGAAATAGGTAATCCCACATGTTTCTTGGCTCTAAAGAACGGATGACCATGAGTATTTTTTAAGATTTTGATCATCATATCACGACCTGGATGTCTCAGTCGTACATGTCAAAGCTTATATGAATCAGAATCACACGTAGTAGTGTGAGTCACGGCATTGGATTCAATGATCCGAACTGTGGTTAAGTACAAACCACTATGAATTGCCGGAAACTTCTCTAGAATGTGCTTGCGGCCACATTCAACAGAGGTTATACACAAAAATTCTTTTCCATTCTCACAATAGGTTTCTAAGTGAAATCCGTTGACGCGAATATCCTTGAAACTTAGCAAGGTTCAATTGGCCTTTGGCGCATATAAGACATCAATGATATATAATTTTATACCATGGGGCAGCAGAAACTCTGCACTACCATGCCCCTAAATAACGGGCACTGCACCAATCATGGTTGTCACTGAAGATTTGTATGGGAAAAGATCCACAAACAATTGCCTATTCCGCAGAATGGTATGAGTAGTACCACTATCTGCTAGATTCTCAATTTCGCCTTAATACATCTACAAAATCAATGTAAGCAAGTGAGTCTTTGTAGCAAAGACGAGGTGCACACTTTAAGTATGTACTCAAAGATTTGAGAAGGGTGTGACCCTTGTTGAGTGCTGATATGGCATGGCATAAACCGATGTAATGACAACCGCATGATATCGAAATTTTTTGATGTTTTCCAATAAAACCGATGTATAAATAATATCATAAGCCGATGAAACAGATGAAAAACTCATCTAAAAACATCACATTCGAATTGGATTTTCGACCGGTCGAGGAAAGGCCTCTACCGGTCGAGAAAACTCAAAATAACTTGTGATTTTTCGATACCGAATTTCGACCGGTTTAGAAAAACTTTCGACGGGTCAAAAATGGACCAAGTCTAGGACAGTGTCGTCGCATCGACCGGTCGAAAATTGTTCAGTTCAATTTCTTGACAGGTCGAATTTGGATCAAAGTCGAACAGAAGCATGGCATTGACCGGTCGAAAATTATTCAGTTCAATTTTTCGACGGGTCGAATTTGAGCCATTTTCAGACAGAAGTGAGGCATCGACCGGTCGAAAATTGTTTAGTTCAATTTTCCGACGGGTCGAAGCTACTCAGTGCACTGCTTCAAATAAAATTTTTGACGTTTTTTTTTTCAAAGTGGTATCTTGGCTTTGCCATTTGCCATATGTGTAAATATCGAACCATACATAAGAATCATATGGAATAGAACATTCTTAAACATTTTCATATACCGAAAATAGATAATCATTCATTGCTTGCCAACAAAAATTACATCATAGATGTGTTCTTATTCATAAAACAAAGACAAATGTCTTAAAAATTCTTGACCGAAAAGTAAGTCAAAAACAAAACTAAAACTTGAAAGATTACAGAGACAACTGCCTGTTACATAGGCTTAATCAAAATCCAGGGTAGCAAGTTCTTTCCCCTTGTCATCTGCTAGAACTAGGTTGGTGTCTACCTCCATCTCATATTCTTCAATGTAATTCGACTCTTGAGCCAAATATTGTTTGTGCTTCTTGTAGATATTCTGGATTTCTCTACTAGCATGGCACTGTTTGTGCATATGTCTAACGGAGCCACACTTGAAACAACCAAGTTTACCAGATTGTTGATACCGTTGACGATCAGGAACCGAACCAGACTGGTTCTTTGGAGGAGAGGCGTTTTGATCTCTATGCCAAGTCATATTTTGGTTGCGGCCTTGGCCACGCCCACGCCCTCCTCTTCCCCCACGTGGAGCATGTCCACCATGATTATAAGATTCTGTATGAGCAACCTTCTTATCTTTTCGAGCATTTCCTCCCGTATTATAACTCTCAGGCTTTTTGGTACCAGCCGGTCTTGAGTTATTATTTAAGATGATGTCATGATGTTTTTCTTTAGTCGCAAGACTGTTAATGAGATCACTGAATTCGGTAATCCTCCCTTGCTCATACTCAATCCTGTACTGATGAGCTAGAAGACTCATAGATGTGGGAAAGGTTTGTAACGCCTTCTCAATCATGTCTTCCTCAGATTTTTCCACACCACAAAAGCTTAGTTCAGACTGCAGATCGAGCATAGCTTGGTTAAAAGCATTGATCTTTGGGAAATCCACCATTTTGGTGTTGTTCCATTTCGCAGTCAACTCAGGAAGCTGTGCATTATGCACATTATTGAACCGCTTTTTTAGAACATTCCACAAAAACATGGGATCTGTCTTGTTCAAGTAATGCTTCTTCAGAGATGGGTGAATATGACGCCTCAAAAACATGAGGGCTTGAGCTTTTGTCTCTTCAGTAGGTGGGAGGAGGTTTGTTCCAGACCGAGTGGGTTTGATGGTGTTGGTCAGTCTCTTTTCTATGAATGTGTTCTCTACATCAGAGACCCAATGATGGTACTCCTTGCCTTCAAGGTCAAGGATCTCGAATTCCGGCCTTGCAGACTCGTTCGAACTTATCTACAAAAACACATAGAGATGTTTTATTAAAAACGATCGAGTACTACGATCACAATACTTTCAAGTTTAATTGAATAAGAACATGATTCATGATGCATAGTCACAAAATCGATTGTAAAACTGTGGTAAAAACCACACCCAGCGACCGTGACACAGCAGTCACATATAATCGATTTCCCTTTTCTTTTCTTTTTCTTTTCCAAACCGTGACTCCCCCAGGACCGTCACGTATACTCTATGGATATATGTCCATAGGAGCTAGGGTATAAACATGTAATAATCACAACTCATATTGCAGTTATCATCAACTTAGATCTAGGGTTTTGCGGTAAGTAAGTTTCCTAGATAGAAATTTACGGTTTAGAAAAGTTTACCTCGATGGGTGTTATGCTCGGTATGACCGCTACTCTTGAAGAAGAAGAAGTTCTTCTGAAACGATTTCTTGGAAGTCGTGCAATCTTGTCAACTTCTTGAAATTTCTTGGAATTTGTTGAAGACGAAAAGGAAAGGCCGACGATGATTGGTGACGGTGGCGACGGTGGTCGGCGGTGGCGGCAGTGGTTTCTCCTAGTTTATGGTTTTCTTATTAACTCTGAGAGTGGTGTTGATAACGTGTTGCAGGAGAAAGTAGAATAGACAGAAAATTATGTTCTTTTTATTGATAGAATGTCTTAAATATAGGCTGATACAATCAGTTACAATCACTATCCCGATATAACAGGGATTTTCTGTATCTATCTAATCAATAACCGTATCTAACTAGGACAAGACACACACTGGAATTAATGAGAATAAATCTCCTTAAACAGTTATATTATTTTATGTACTAACCCAAAAAAAACGGAATAAGTGAATAATATACCGTACCAGTGGTCCAAGTATGACAAGAATCCGGTCAGTTTCTCGTATTCGTACTTACTCTTGATGTTTTAACGTTAACGCAATCATTTTTTTTTGGGAATTTAGAGCAATCAAACTTGGAATAGGCGATGCATATAGAAAGAATATTCCTATCATTTTATTTTCAAGTTATCTTCGTACATTATGATTTATATAAACGATTATCTAAATTTGATGGGTACCTGTACAGTATGAACTCATTGAAGGCAATGGCGATGGAATGGGCCAAAAAATATGGAGTCCTTGACCTATTATAATCCCGTTCTGGTCGGAGACATGGTCTGGCCTGGGATGCGATATCTGTAGTGTCTTGTGTTATAGTCCCTTGTGTTATTGGTTTCTTCATAGATCCGTTGTTCCTTTATCTTTGGAACATCAACGAAGATATGAAGTGTGTAAGGATGGATACAAACTTCACAACAGCATTTCTTGTTATGCGATCTTTCGTACATTTAATTTACCTCGCAGATTACGTCGGATCTTGGAACAGACGGTGTTGGACATTTTGGTTATGCATTCGCATACCATGGTCATGTTTTTTACTTTTCCCCTTCCCAGAGGTACAAGAACCCGGCCTTAATTATGTGCTTATAATTAAGTTATAACATATAAGTTCAATAAAAAAAAGGTTATAACATTTTTTTTTTTGGAAAGGATGTGTGCTTATAATAATTATGAACTGATAATTAAGTATTCAGAATATGTCCAATTTAAGCCTTTGACATTACTTAACATGTCAGCGTTTTGTAGTTTTTAAAATTACTTCCCTAGCTAAAAAAGCAATACCAATTTCGAAAACAACTTTTTTGTTCACGGTTTTGGATAGATAGGAAACTAAAGTGATTAACTATTCATTGTTTAATTTGCAATCCAAAGAAAAGGGAAATTCGTTTTCTCCCACACTCCCTAGGGAACATCTCTCCCTTTCCCTCTTGCATTTGCATATAAGTTAACTAATCAACATGATCAATTTATATTCAGTATATACATAAAAATAGTTTGATCTCCTTTTCTATATTAGTCAAACATTGGAAAGGATATTTTTTTTTTTAAAACATTGAAAATGAAACAACGTACTGATTTCCCAACTCGTAGGACACTCTAAAGTAAATAAAAAATATTACCAAACTACCTGGTTTAGTTACTAGCTACGGACCTTCCCCACCCGGTTGAACACTAAAGTATCTGTGTTTTCTATGTAAGATCGTTTCGGTTTAATCTTCACATACAGTATTAACCATTGCTCATGAAGATATAATATATTTGAATTTTGGCTGGAATATATTTATCCGGGTATATATCTCTGCTGTCCCCGTATTATAGCCCAATATTTGTTGGTTTCTTTGTTTGCCACTAGGTAGCATGGGTGCGGCAGATACGCGGAAGCGAAATGTTTGGAATCGTGAAAGGGTCAAATCTCAAAAATGGTAAAAAGCGGGTAAGTAAAGAAAACGCGAATAAACTAATTTTAATATAAATATTTTTATAAATATAAAATTCCCCGTATACAAATTAATTTTTTTATTTAAATATTTTAGTTGAATTGTTGTATCAAATGGATTTCCAGCCCCAGGCTCACGAGCACTTGAGTTGGATACCTTGAGGAATTCGGATGAGCTCCGCCTCTACTCTACTAAACGAGTAAAACTAAGGACATTAATTAGCTTCTTGGAAGAAAAGAACAACCCACAAAAACAGAGAGAACATCAACAAAAAGCAACGTGGTGTCAACGAAGCACAAACACCATGGGGCGTCGAACTTCGAGTTGATATCAAATACTCTCCCCTTCTCTCTAATCAAGCTCCTTCTACTATTCAAGACCGAAATAGAAATTTAGAATTAGGTGCGCTCTCAATCTCACACTCTCGCCTTCTATATCGACTGTCGACAACCGATTACCTCTTCTCAATCCCTTGTGATTCCTTTTGCGATTTGGATTTGGAAATTGGAATCGCGTTTTCATCTACATTGACGACTTGAGAACGCGGTTCCTTCTATTGACCATTTGGAAGTGCGATTCTGAGATGCTTCACTCCCATTTCCGCTTCTGAAGCGGAAAACGTGGCTATAGTGACGATTTTGTGCTACCTAGCTAAGTTCACTTAAAAACCTTTGATATATATATATATATAAGTGTGAAACTTCGTATTGAAACTTCGGTGTGAAGTTATATTTTACACAAAATCAAAAATGTAATTCGATCATTGAAGTCAATCATCTATTAAATACTCATGCAAGGATCGGGCATGAAAATTTCAGCTCAATCAGAGATGTTTTAACCATTTGATCAGGTTATTGTTTAATAATCCACACGATTATTCAATTTAGTTCAAAAGTTGAATATGGTGATCAAATAACTAAATGATCTCCGATTGGACTGAAATTTTGCATGAGTTATTCGATTTAGCTCAAAACTTGAATCTCGTGATCAAATAGGTAAATGATCTCCGATTGAGCTGAAATTTTGTATGAGTGTCTAAAAAATGATTGACTTCAATAATTAAATTACGTTTTCGATTTTGTGTAAAATACAACTTCACCCCAAAATTTCAGTACACAACTATATATATATTAATATATATAGGCCTGATCATTTGTATGTATCTTGCACGTACGTTCTTCAACTATACGAAGCATTGTGGTACTATTTTGCTTTATTAAGAGAAACGGGGTGTTGGTAGGGTGGAATTCGGGCGGTTTGGTTCGGTTTTTGATAAAAACCAAAACCAAACATTAAGAATTTCTTCGGTTCGGTTCGGTTTTTCAATTTTCGACAATAAAAACCAAGTCATTCGGTTCGGTTTGGTTTGGTTAAAAATTTCGGTTTTTTTTCGGGTTTTTTCAGTTTTTTTTCTTCAAATTGTGAACAAACTTCACACACAAAAAACCCTAATAAATAGGAGAAAATCAATTACTTTCAGCTTGTAAGACATTAACAAATAACAATAGCATAGCAATCCAAACATCAAATTCAAATTTTCAAGTTACACCATCAATTCCAAGTTTCTAACATATAAGAAAACATTCCGCAAATAATATTTGTAGTTCAATTTCAAGTTTTTCAACAGTCCATAAAGCAAACAGTCCAAAAATTAAGAAAATAGCAAAAAAATAGCAAATTTATGCAAAATCTCAACAAAGTTCTAGTAGCATTTTGCTTCAATTTTCAGCACTATTTGATGAAAATTCCAGTAGCTGATCTCAGCATAAGGCAGTTTGCACTTTGCTTCAATAAAAACCCTATTTTGATTTTTGAGTATTTTGATTTTTGACCATTTTCTCTTCAATTTTTTAAATCAAAACGACACTGTTTTTCCTATTCACTCCAAAACGACACCGTTTTATATATGTTCGGTTTTTTTTCGGTTTTTTCGGTTCGGTTTGGGTTTTTAAAATCTGAAACCGAAACCGAACCAAATTTTTTCGGTTTTTCGGTTTTTCGATTTTTTCGGTTCGGATTTTTTCGGATTCGGATTTTTTCGGTTTCGGTTCCGGTTCGGCTCGGATTTTTTTCGATTTTCGGTTCGGAAGTCCCACCCCTAGGTGTTGTTGGTATAAGGCATGTCAAATGATAGGTAAAGATTGTGGCGGCTATAATCCTACTTGTGGTGCGCCTTTTGGGCTCAAAGATTATAACATGAGCGTCATGGTTATAAATGAATTATGCCCTACAAATCCAACAAATACAACCCTCCTGAATTTTGAGATGTATCTTCACGTAATAGAATCTGGCATGTTGAAGTCGACGCATAGCGTATCAAAAGTAGTGCAGTGCTTTTGCTGGGGGCTGCGAAATCTCAGGTTTGATCAGCATCGTTTTTATTTGGTCTTTAATCTTAGCATGTATGTATGTATATCTCAGCAGTGCCAATTGTCTTTTGTTTGTAATATATTTGGTTGATTTTATTTTCGCAGTTCTTTAGCTTCAAACCTCGAGCCTGGTCCCGATCAAGGGGAGACCTTATTTGCGGTTTTCATTTCTCTAAGCGGCATAGTATTATTTTTAGTATATCTCAATCAGAATTTACCGTTTGGTGCCGGATCAGTCTCTTTACAAGTTTCTCAATTATTATTCCGCTCAAAATTGTGTAATCTGTACTAATATTATTATAGAAAGAGGGTTTATTTCTTCCAAATTGTACATCTTTTCTTTAATTGTGTTAAATAAATTAAGGTTAATATTGTAATAATCAAAATAAATGTAATTTTTTTTAAAAAAAAGACCCTGTTTTTTCTCCACTCTCTTTGCCACATTGATACGCAGCTATCAAATACAAAAACTGTTGTTTTCCCTTTTTTCTGTGATTTGTTAATAATTGTTTGTGCTCAATTTTTTTCTTTTAAAGTTATACACACACAAAGTACGTGTGTTTTCCTCTAATATTCTTATTTATACTATTTATTAAGAGAAGTGGGTTTGTTTCCTACGTTTTTCATTCTCCCCGAAAAGCCATTTTTTCTTGAGTTAGATTTAATCTATTAAGACTATTATAATAATTAACAATACAATATCAAAAATTATTTAAATAAAAAACTATTTTCCATTCACTCTCCCCTTATTTCTCTTTAGAGTTACTGCTCTCCCCCTTAAAACTTCTCTCTAGAAACTCATTTTACACGGTTAAAAAATTGAACTGAGGTGAGAAAAACCAACTTTACACATCATAGCATATGTTGCAACCTCTATGGTATATGTTAGGCTTAGCTCGGTCAGTTTTAATTTTTAATTACTCAAACCACAGATATTTTTTTTTGTGCGGTTTGAACCCCTAATTTTCACTTTGCTGTACGGCACTACATGTACTAAAAACGGTGGTTGTATATGCTAGTTTGAGTTTTCAAAACTCAAAAGTAAGAAAATTATTTGAACTGAACCATCAATATATATCTCCAATGATGCCTTATATATAGAGATATCAATTATAAAAAATTCAAAGAACTAACCCCCTGTACGTACAACTGTTGTGTCATGTCATGCCGTCATGCATGGTATAGACATATAGGCAGTTGGGAAGAGAAATTTCAAAGAAGACCACGTTGAAAACGAAGATGAAAATGATAAGGCCAGAGATCGACTTGTGGCTGTCCAGAAACCCTGAAGTGATCATGGAAAATTTTCGCCGTAAAATTGAAGAAAACAAAGATGTTGATGTGGAGGACATTGTCTCTGCTATTCTTCCGGTAGAAGATAAAAGACGTATTATGCACCCTCCTTGCATGGCTTCGTTAAAGAAAGTAAGTTCCCAGCTGTATGTATGTATTTACAGGTGATCAAGAAACTTAGACATAATTAATTAAGGAATTACCAATCAACTAAATTTTCTAATTATATGGTACTTAATATTTATAGGTGCCGATGCTTCGAGATACGGATGAGCAAGTTTTGAAAGGTATATGTGAGTATCTTAAACCGGTGATGTATGCTGAAGACGATTTTATTATCAGAGAGGGAGAATCGATTCGGAAGATGATCTTTATCAGGCAAGGCACCACATTGACATACAGTACTAATATCAACAATGGGATTGAAAGTACACGCAGTGATGATTCCTCGTCAACAATTGAGTGCCTCCAGAAAGATGATTTTTATGGGGCAGAACTTCTACATTGGGCATTCAGTTTTTCCTCCTCCTCACTCTTACCTATCTCGACAAGAACGGTTGTGTGCCAAGAAAATGTACAAGCATTTGTCATAAAGGGCTAAGGACTTGAAGCTCGTCAACTCCATAACATGGAGGATTCTCTACTCAAGCAAGTGAACGATTGGGCTGCTTCTTCCTTCCATCGGTAGTCACGTACATGTAGAATAAGGTCAAGTCTAATGGAATGGCCAAATTGCTAGTCATCCATTAAACGGAAAACTTTGACAGAAAAAAGAGAGAAAATTTTGGGGTCTCTAATGTGATGCTAAAAACAGGTGGATAACCTATCAAAATAAATCTGTCAAGTTTGACAGCGTCCTTCAAATCATCTTGTTCCTTCAAATCCTCTCTTTCATTCACTTCTTTCTCTTCTTCTCTTTGTTCCTTTTTCTCTAACCCTCCCGTCGTCTTTATCAGTTCAACAGAGAAATCCCAATTTCAACCCACAAAATTGGGTTCGATTGAAACCTGCACATTCTAGAGTTTGATTGAATGAGTCTGTTTGAATCGTAACAAACAAGATCTCCCGGAGTGGAAACCAATTCGATTTGGGACATGTGACCACTTATCAGGTTAGATTCTTCGATTGTTATCAGATGTCAATGTTTTGTTTACATTGAATGACCTCAAAATATATACTCACTCATCCCATCCTCAAGCTGTATCTAATGTCTGTTGTGTGGCTTCAAATTTAGATTCAAACCGACACGAGTAGTGTTTTACGGTTTGGTTGTAGGCATGCATGGGAGGATTTCCATTTAGTGAAATTCTTAGCAACATGCAGTGGAATTCTCAGATTTCCGATTAGTGGAATTCGTACAATCTTGGTGAATGCAATACAATAATACACTGATGTGCTCTTCTCTCCTATCTGCTACAACAGCTCAATTAAATTTGAGATCAACTGTAAGCATCCGAAGTTGGTATCCTTTGTGACAGATGAAGTCTTGAACTAACTTGTAACAGAAAAGAAGAACTTCACTTGAAAATTCTCTAACTCATATCAGCTCGTTGTCTCACTTTTAACCAGCAATAAGAGTACTTTGTAATCTCGAATTGTTTAATGGAGGCTGCCATTGTTATCTGTTAAGGAAACAATCTTGTGGGCCTATGTTCTATGGAAACTCTGAACTGTGAAGAAGATGAACCAACCGAGATGGAAAGAAACAAAATAAAAAAGAAAACAAGATTTTAAATTTTTGACATATCCATTGGAGAGAAAATTTGTCAAAATAACCTTATACTTAGTCAACCTTCAAATTTAAATTTGACAATTTTAGTTTGACAAAACCATTATACTTGCTCCAAGGTAACTAGCCAACGGCCCAACATGCTATTCTAGTTACAGTACACAAAGGCTGAAGCCTAATGAGCCCAACCATAGAAAAAGGAAATAAAATAATTTTGAATTAAAAATAAAATAAAAAAGCCTAAAACCCTAGTACCCAAACCTCCTCCCTCATCATTCTGCTGTTTGCTGCATCAGCCTTCTCTGTTTCTGCAAAACTCAGAGATTAGAAAATGGTTCGAAGTATCAAGAACCCAAAGAAAGCCAAGAGAAAGAACAAGGTCAGCTCTTTCCCATTGTCCTTCATCGTTATTTGATCTCAGTGAATCAGGGTTTTATCTTTTGCCGATTGAATTTGTAACTTTTGTGAAGGCTTCAAAGAAAGGAGATGGGTCTTCTTCATCAGTTCCATCGATGCCGGCGAAGGTTTGGCAGCCAGGTGTCGACAAATTAGAGGAAGGCGAAGAGCTCCAGTGTGACCCTTCTGCTTACAATTCTCTCCATGCCTTCCATATTGGTTGGCCTTGTCTAAGGTTGCTCTCAGTCTCTTTTTATTGCCCAGAAATTATAGGAATGACATAAATGATATAAAGTTTAAATTTTGATATATGGGTGTTTGCTATTGCACCATGATTAGCTCAAATAGTTGTGCTTTGTTGTTTAATTGGTGACTGAAAGTGAACTGCTTTTGGCAGCTTTGATATTGTGAAAGATACATTGGGGTTGGTTAGAACAGAGTTCCCTCACACGTTGTACCTTGTTGCTGGGACTCAGGTGAGCTTTTATCTGCTACTAAAAGCTGAATGGCTTGTATATTACTCTTTCCTAAACCGATGAAGTTAGTGAATCTTGATATGCTGCTCTCCAGGCAGAGAAATCTTCGTGGAACTCTCTTAATATATTTAAAGTATCAAACATATCTGGGAAAAAGCGGGAACCTGTGCCCACCAAATCTGGAGATGATGAGATGGATAGTGACGAAGATAGTGATAGTGACGAAGATAGTGATGAGGAGGATGAGGAAGTTAGAGGATCTGGTGCACCAGTTTTGCAGGCAATTTTTATTTTTTTGTTTTTATTTTTGCAAAATCTTAAACTTGCTGATTCACCCCTACAACTTTTGCCTTGCTTATTTTGGTCTCATATTTGCATTTGCTGTGTTGATGTTATGTACAGTTGCGCAAGGTAGCTCATGAAGGTTGTGTGAATCGTATACGCACCATGACACAAAATCCTCATATTTGTGCAACTTGGGGAGATACTGGTCATATGCAGGTCAGACTTTGTCTTCTCATGTTCTGGTCGAGTAATTTAGATTAGAGTTTCAAGTGTATGTGTGTTTGCCGGTATATTGAGGATGAGTTCTTCACAGGTCATAAGCTCAAGTGCATAGACATGTATAATTGAACTATGACTCATGAAATTCATACATGAGGAAGCAAAATAAAAACAAATGCGATATTTTGATACAGACTTTAAATGTTTTTCAAGAATGACCTTCTCATGTTACTTTTTCAATGACCGATTCCCTCTACTCATGCAGATTTGGGATGTCAGTTCTCATTTAAATGCTTTAGCTGAATCAGTTTCAGAAGTTAGCCAGGAACCTATTAGACAGGCTCCACTGTTTATATATAAGCATAAAGATGAAGGATTTGCTCTCGATTGGAATCCTCTTGTAACAGGAAGACTTATATCTGGTACTCAAAATTCTTCCATTTAGGTCCTCTTTTTTCTTTCTTTCTTTCGTTTTTAATTCTTCCATATCGATGTTCTTGAAAGGGGACTGCAAGAATAATATACATTTGTGGGAACCTACATCTGGTGCAACATGGAATGTTGATGCTGCTCCCTATATTGGGCATACCGCAAGCGTGGAAGATCTGCAAGTATGATCTCTTGTTTTTGCACATGGACTCAGTGTGACAATTTAGTTTGCTCATTTTTCAATGTTCTTCTGACAACATTTTGCTAACTCATTTCTGTGCAGTGGAGTCCTACAGAACCTGATGTATTTGCCTCTTGTTCTGTGGATGGGAATATAATAATATGGGATATCCGCACAGGGAAATCTCCTGCAGTTTTGTTTAAGGCACATAATGCAGATGTGAATGTTATGTCTTGGAACAGGTTCTTAATTCTTAACTCCTCTTCTTTCTTTCTTTTCCTCATTTTTTGTCTTTTGGCATTAGTTTACACTATGATCTGTATATATGATGACCCGGTAGTTTTTGTTTTTGTTTTCATTAGGCTGGCTAGTGTGATGTTAGCATCGGGAAGTGATGATGGTACCTTTTCCATTCGGGACCTTAGAATGGTCAAGGTATGTCATTATTTTGCAAGGCTAAATACAATGTTTCATTCATTGAACTTTTCCTATTGTTCATTTACAATGATTGTTAACCAACGTTAGTGGTATTTTTTTGGGAGTCATTTGGCAATTTATCCAATTCTCTTTTTATAGTGAAAAACTGACGTACCATGTCTCTCCTATCTGCACACAGGATGGAGATTCTGTGGTGGCACATTTTGAATACCACAAACATCCCATCACATCCATCGAATGGAGTCCACATGAAGCATCTACTTTGGCAGTGACATCTGCTGATCATCAGCTAACGTAAGTAATTTTGAAGAATGAATACATCAATGGCCTGAATATAAGCCTATTGTTGTCTCCTCATTATGTATAAACTCAAAATAGATTTTGATTGGACTGTTATTGCCAGAATTTGGGACCTCTCTCTAGAAAAAGATGAGGAAGAGGAGGCTGAATTCAAAGCTAAAACGAAGGAGGAAGTAAATGCTCCAAAAGATCTACCACCTCAACTATTATTTGTTCATCAGGTAAATATTCTTTTCAGAATGCTCTACTCCAAGAAGCCTTGACTTGTCCATTAAGTTTAACTCGATTGTTCTTCAACGTAACAGGGACAGAAGGACTTGAAAGAACTTCATTGGCATTCACAAATTCCTGGCATGATCGTGTCAACTGCAGAAGACGGTTATAACATTCTGATGCCTTCAAACATACAGACTACCCTTCCCTCTGATGGTGCTTGAATGCTCTGAGCTTGGTCTACTTCGCATGTATCAGATCATGTTCTCACAATGGGGAAGGCATGAATTCAAATTTGCTGAAGCAATTACATATGAGTTACTTTTTGTTCCATTATTTTCTTCTTTTTCTTCCGCACTCCTTAGGGACAGGAGATCAAGTGCAATCTTTGCCTGAAATGTTTCTATATTGGAAATTTGTAAGTGTAGTTGTCTATCAAGTATGAAGTCTCATTAATGATCACATTTCCTATTTCTGATTATGCATGTACATTGTCTCCTCAGCCACAAGTTTCATACCCCAATGGGCTAAAAAATGCTTGTCGGCTGCCTGGTTCGTTTTTCATATTCCATATCATCTTCTACACAAGGATCAGGCAAGTAAATTTTGCAGATTCTGGTATCGCATCATCCAAAACCGCAAACTTATATGAGCAGTGTAGCCGGATGAAGAGAGGCCGAGAAATTGCCAAAATATTCAAAGATCCTCAATGGCATCATCACTAATTGACTAAATCGTGGCCAGAGCCTATTACTAGAAAAATGAAACATAGCGCGCCTGAGTTTATCCCCAAGCAAGTAAAGAGCAAACAGGGACGCCCTTTGCTGATGATGAGTTCGTCTAAACTCTCAACGTTGGATTTTCAACACTGCAGAACTGTGAACTATCTCCATGATGTAATGCCAAATAAATAAAGAATGAAGGGAACTAGGAAGAGAGATACATGAAACTTTAGAGAATTAAGATAGAAGAGGGCATTTTGCTCCTTGTGAGCTACAAACAGAATCAATAGAGATTGTATAACATTGATAACATTGCTGTAAGCTGTCAAAAACAGACCATAACCACCTTACCAGAGACTATTAACTACCGTCCTAATAAGCGCCGACTCATATGTGATCCAATACCGCCTGCATACATCTTGACAACATTGATCTTTGTGAAAATATATAGCACTCCCTTTCAAGTGAAGTGGCTAGCACCTCACATTTGTGTAGAATCTCACACTTCCGTTTGTCAAGTATTTCTATGAGTTGACTGGCTTTCCATTCAACTTAGGGAAAGGATCTTGCTTGCTTAAAACCACAACTTTACTCTTGTGTGCAAAGTATCCCTTCACCAGACTTCTGAATATTAAGATGACCATTATGCATTCCACCTACAAATTGCACCCAGGTTCTTGATCAAGTAGTCTATAAACAACAACCAGCTCGATAGAAAGAGAGGGAGTTTCCTAGAAACGAAATATGAGTATGGAAAGTACCTCATCGACATCAATGTCCATCTCAAGCCATTTCAATGCTTTGACAATTACTTCTAACTTCAGCTGGTGAGCTTTACTTGGATCCTTTTCCTTTTGGATAGTGTAACTGCACAATATCACGAGGAATCAAGAATTCAGAGGAATTTTACTAGCAAAGGGTAAATTTACTGTGGCGGTGTTAGAAATTACATTTTTTTCAACAATCTCTGGTAGACCTGAAGTTCTAGCTTCTCGAGGACAAGATAAACACCCGATCTCAAGAACCTGATATAATTCATCAAACTTAGCATCTTTCCAATATGCGGTACAATCTCCAGCTATCCATAATAATAACAAATCATACCTGTCTTCATGCTCTTGAAGAGCATGCCGGAGAAGTCGGAGGTCGCCTCTTTTTAGGGATAGCACAACATTTCTATACTGCAAAAGCAAAAACATTGTCACCTAGAAGTCAAAAGAATTGATTGACAACTAGCAGCATATATTTTCCGTTTCCAAATCTGTTTGCTTTTAGATCATCCTACCTGAGATACCTGGTAAACAAATGTTATCCAGGGATGCAAATCCAAGTGACAATAGAATATCTCATCCCTTACATCAAGTCATTAAATATTTTCTCTTGTAGGTGAGAGAAATAACAAACAAATCAATAAAGGGTCATACCTCCAACAGGTTATACTTTTCCAGAAGCCAATCATTTGGTATGATGCCTATCGAAAGCTTGACAGGTATCAAATATTTCAATATCATCCTAAGCATATACCAAATAAAAAAAATGAGTGCAATAATAACAGATCTAACGGATCTAGTAAATCTCATTTTCAGAATGTTGTAATGAGTAGGCACACACCTAAAACATTAGATTATATGACAATTGCATTCGCTTCTTGGAGTGATATCAACTACCTTACTCAGGTAAATCTTTGCTCATTATTAAAATAGAGTCTATAATGCATATTCAAAATAAAATATGCAGCAAGCACACCTGAACCGAACCTTATATTTGCTTCACTTTGAGGGTCACAGTGCTTCAAGGCGTAGGATAGTTTATCATCAGCCTGCCAGTCAAAAGAAGTTGATAGTCAATACTGCCAAACTGAAACCCAAAACTGTCCTTGATATTTTCCTCACGTAAAAACAAATACTGTATAATTCAAGTCATGATCAACAATTATATGATTACATTGCACATATTCTGGGAGTCAACATTGTATTTAGCATGTTTAATATTCACATTAGGCATACAATGGAACTGCCTATCCATTTTAATTTAAACTGAAGCATACAAAAATAGACTTAAAAACCTTAACAAAGTGAAGTTTCAATGTCAACAACATCATGAAACCAGGTTACTTACAGCAGGGAAATTTTCATTGAAAACTTCTAGACGCCCTGTATAATACATGTAGGTAACCTGCATACCATAGCAGCACAGTGAGAACAAACACGAACATGTTGTACATAGATAACCAATTAGAAGTGGAGGGGGACAATGGATGGAAGGCAAAGAAAATTGTATCTGCTCAATCATAGCAAATTCTGACCTTATCTCTCTTGGGAAATTCCTCAAAATCAAATATACGTGCAGTTTCAATACTCCTTATCACACTTCGACAAAGGTGAACTGTACCAAGCTGCATCATAATAAGAGGGAGAAAATCATCATGCAGCTCAGACTACTCGTGCTTTCTACAATTCAAACTAGCCCTTGTAAATAATTGAGGCAAAAAAATATTAAA
Source organism: Geum urbanum (assembly GCA_946800695.1). Classification (NCBI taxonomy): domain Eukaryota; kingdom Viridiplantae; phylum Streptophyta; class Magnoliopsida; order Rosales; family Rosaceae; genus Geum; species Geum urbanum. The sequence goes on from OX326997.1 coordinate 10,545,685, forward strand.
AGAGGGATAAGCCAAGTATGCATACCTTAAAGTAAACTTTAAACAACTGGCAGGTAACGTATAATGCTCCTACACGTTTTGGGCCTTTCCCCTATAACAATTGAGGAACCACACAACGATCAAACCAATGGACTTTCCTATCAAATCAAAATGTTAAAGCCCAAACGGTACAGTATTTTCAAAGTAAGAAATCTTACAGCAAGAACCCCGAATACTTTCATAAGAAAAGAGCCTGCCCCCTTCAACTTCTCCGGGGTCTTTCCATTCGTAGCCAATTCCTTATCAGCCTGCACATAAAAACACACAAAACTCTCACTTCCCAACATATTCGCAAATCACAATCAATAATAGAACAAAGTACACACACCAGTCTCTTCACTTTTTTCCCTCGAAAATAAATCCGGGCAGTCTTACCCTCTCAGCTAGGACCCTGATTTCATAAACCATCACATACAATGCTTGCAAAGCCCAAGCTGTGTCCCAGTTCCGAAACTCTTGAATAAAACCACTGCATATCCCACCATCACCAAATAGTCAAAACACAGATCATAAAAGCTACATACTACACATGTTTTTCACTACAAGAAATCGCAAAGATGATTACTTTGCAGCTTTCTCAAATGCTTGGTAACAATCAACGTAGCTTCTGACTCTATAGCTCTGAATAGCACGGAACAAATGCACCAGAATCTCCCCAAACTGAGCGTAGTCATCGTTCTGCTTAATCAATCTATTCGCATCCTGCCACACAGCAACAAAAACCCAATAAAAAGCCCTAACCCTAACCCTAACCCTAACCCCAACCGAATCAAAATTAGGGAATTACAAACATTCGTCCAAATTCCGAACCTGGTAAACATTGAGGGCATCGGCTAAGTTGAGAAAAGCAGGATTATTTGAGGATAGAGAAAGAAGTCGCTTCAGAGATTCACCATCTTGGTTCAAAACGGCGTCGCAGAATCGGCTCAAGTAGTCGTTGATTCTTCTATGAGCTTCTCCCATGCTCAAGTACGCCATCTCTGCTCAGACCCAGTCTCTCAGTAGCTCCAAAGCACACTTTTTTTTTAGAGCATCTTCCACAGAGAAGTAAATTATAGCTTTCAGCCACTCTAACAACAACAGAGTAACTAAAACTAAATGTAACTCAGCTTTAAGCTATTTTGAGATGCTCTTGCTCAATTCACAGACCCCAAAAAACGACAAGACCAACAAAAACGACTCGTCGTATTTATGTCGTCTTCCACAGTAAACTTGAAGCTGAAACCAAGTCCACCAGAACCACACACAGAAAGCTAACCTCCCACCAATCTGGTCCACCAAGACTCAACCTTTTTCAAATCTAACACCAACCCATCTCTCATTTCCTTCATCTCTCCGAACCCATTTCGCTAAATCTCTAGAATCATTGTGTTTTTTCCCGAGATGGGTTCCGATACATTGCCGATGAAACCGTCGCCGATTCCGACCGGAGACGACGACACACCGAACCCATCTGCAGCTCTGCTCTCTTTCAACACAGACTCATCCTCATCCTCCGATTCTTCACCAACCCAATCTCGCAAACCCACCATCATCTTCATCTCATTATCACTCGTCACCTGCGTAGCTCTCTCCGCCGCAGCAGCCTTCGCCTTCCTCTTCTTCTCAAACCCAATCACCTCCGCATCCGCCGCCGCCACCACAGCCGTCGGCTCAAAGGCCCGGCCTTTATCAAAACTCGACCACCCAGTCGTGATCCTAGTCTCCTCCGACGGGTTCCGATTCGGGTACCAATTCAAAACCCAAACGCCCAACATCCACCGCCTCATCGCCAACGGCACAGAAGCCGCGACCGGTTTGATTCCGGTGTTCCCGACTTTGACTTTCCCCAATCACTACTCCATCGTCACCGGGCTTTACCCGGCCCACCATGGAATAGTCAACAACCACTTTGTGGACCCCATTTCCGGCGAAGGTTTCAACATGGGCAGCCACGAGCCCAAGTGGTGGCTAGGGGAGCCGCTGTGGGAGACGGCGGTCAACCACGGCTTGACTGCGGCGACGTATTTCTGGCCTGGAGCTGAGGTAAACAAAGGCTCTTGGACTTGTCCTCAGAAATATTGTCAGCAGTATAATGAGTCTGTTCCTTTTCAGCATAGGGTTGATACTATTGTGAGTTATTTTGATTTGCCTAGTAGTGAGATACCTTCGTTTATGACATTGTATTTTGAGGACCCTGATCATCAGGGTCACCAGGTTGGGCCTGATGACCCCGAGATCACCGAGGCCGTGGCCAACATTGATAAGATGATTGGGAGGTTGATTCATGGTTTGGAGAAGCGAGGAGTTTTTGAGGATGTCACCATTATTATGGTGGGCGATCATGGCATGGTTGGTACTTGCGATAAGAAGTTGATTTTTCTTGAGGATTTGGCGACTTGGATTGAGATTCCGGCCACTTGGGTCCAGTCGTATAGCCCGTTGCTCGCTATTCGTTCCCCTGCGGGAGTTGATGTCGCGGATGTGGTTGCAAAGATGAATGAGGGTTTGAGTTCGGGGAAGGTGCAGAATGGGAAGAGATTGACGATGTATCTTAAGGAGAAGCTTCCTAGTCGGTTACATTATGTAGCGAGTGATAGGATTCCTCCGATTATAGGGTTGGTGGAGGAGGGGTTCAAGGTTGAGCAGAAGAGCTCGAAGAGGCAGGAATGTGGAGGAGCACATGGTTATGACAATGCTGTGTTTTCAATGAGGACGATCTTCATTGGCCATGGTCCTCAGTTTGCTAGAGGGCGAAAGGTTCCTAGTTTTGAAAATATTCAGATATACAACGTGGTCACCAAGATTCTTAATATCCAGGGTGCACCTAACAATGGATCTCAATCATTTCCAGAGTCTATTCTTTTGCCTCATGCTTAGTATCCGTCTCTCAAGCATTCCCGGGGTGCAGTCAGCTTCCTCAAGTTCGAATTTTGGCGATTATTATGACGGCTTTTGCTACCATGAGCTTAGTCGCTGAAGGATGGTTAGTTTCTTTAGTATTGTATGCCTTTATAGACTCCATTTATGGGCATATCTCAATAGGAGCTGCACATGTAACAACTCAATCCTACTACTAAAATTATGACTTGCACTTTTGTATAGGGACATCACGTGGTAGAATAATATGTTGTCCAACGCAAATTTGTATATCATGTTGGAATGGATATAATCTGTATTGCCTGAAAAACAGGTTTCGATCTCTGCCATTTGTATTGTCTATTGCAACTATCTGAATTCTCATTCTTGGAGACCAATGTCGAGAATAAATATTTGATTTGTGAAAACTTGGCAATGTAGTAAATTATCAAATGCTTTTTCTTACAATGAAAGATCACTAAACAGATGAGTGATCGATATTATTGCAGTTTGGTGTTCAAGTAACCACAAGTTTTATGATGTAGACGGAGGACCTCTCTGTTTGTAGATTTTTGGGACTCTCACACGTTTGCAATGCCTTCACCATCTGTTTGTGCAATCCTTTTCAACTTTGAATAGTTGTTGAACAATGGACTTCGTTTCAGAATCTTGAAGTTGCATATGCAGATAAACAAATTAATTAAATTCGGTAGATTACTTGAATATGAGGAGCTGTTCTTATAAGCTGTACATTTCATGAAGGGCCATGAAGTATATCCCAATTGGCTCCTGCTTGAAGAGGTTGAAGTTGACCTCCTATACTGAAAAATTACTTGAAAAATGCTTGACATTAGAAAAAAAGGAAATTGTAATCTGAAGTATTTGCAATGATAGAGTCCTCGTAGTCGATGATCCCAACCCCTTCATACAATTCACCAAATATTTTTCAGTTTTCTAAATCCGGATCATGGGGCGGAATACCCTATCAATTTTTTAGCGGAATAATATCCAAATAGGTTCCATGAGTCTAAAAAATACAATAATAGCAGCACGTGAAATATGCAAGAAAGTAAAATTAGAATCAACTTGAAGAAAAAGTCGGTCTGTTTTTGGTTCACCCACAGAAACAGGGGCCACCCGTCGTAGATACTATTACTAAAGCCAACCCCAAAGCCATGGCCTTTCTTGCTTCTTCTCTCTCTGCTTCTGAGTTTTGACCCTCCCTCCCTCCCTCCCTCCTCTCATTCCTCAAATCCCTCATGCACTTTGAGCTTCCTCTCCTAAATATCAAAGATCCCAGTAACATCTAAAACTCTGAGAATTTTAAATGGCTGATGTTGTTCGATTACAATTCCATTCGCTTCGTTTCTCTTCGTCGCTGCTCACCTCCTTGAATTCTCTGCAACCGAGTCTCCCCGTGAACCGAAGCCCATTTCGGAGAGCCTATGCCCTATCAGATTCCGCCCTTGCTCGCTTTGCTTACAGACCCAGAAAGCATTTGCTACATTTCAAGGTAAGTTCTTTCAACAGTTTCTTTATCTGTTTTTGATACATTTTGGTTTGATTTATGAGGACCCTTTTTCTCAAATTTCTATGTCTAGGACCATGTAGGGTAGGGTTTATGGGAAATCCAATTGTTTTGGAGATGTTTAATTCGGATGAGATTTCGGGCCTTTATGCTCGAATTGGGATTGACACTCATTTGTGTGAGAAACAAAGGTTGAGAACTTGAGGTTTAGGCTTTAGTATTATCACTATTATGTTTGGTTTTGATAGGATTCGTGTGATATATGCTGACTGTTTTGTTGAGTAACATAATGATAAGATTGTATTGAAATCAGATATTGGTTTGATATTATTGTACTGTAGTTGAGGAGTTGTGTTTCTATAGTTTTGATGGTGCACATTTAATTAAAAGCAAAGAAGAAACACCGTGCATTGTTGTATTTGAGTTCATCACAGAAAGAAGAAATCTCTTCGAACTACGTGTTAAAAGTATGGTTTTAGCTACTGTTTGTCCTTTTGCTTCTATTTAATACGTTAAACGCTTTTACTTCAGGTAAATGCAGCCGTTGCTGAAACAGACCAGCCTAAATGGTGGGAAAGAAGTGTTCCGAATATGATTGACATACACTCTACACACGACTTCTTGAGTGCTTTAGGTCAAGCTGGAGATAGATTAGTTATTGTAGAATTCTACGGGACTTGGTGTGGTTCTTGCCGTGCATTATTTCCTAAGGTATTGTTTCTTGTGGAAAAGTAATCAGTAATCAAGTAAATCTTTTATCGTAACTAATATATGCGAAAGTGATGGCTCTCTGTTAGGTCTCACCTTTATAGTTCTGAAAATATGCCCATGTGTTTTTCTGTAGTAATGCTTCTGAAGAGTTGGAAAATGTTGAATTTATCTCACTGTTTCAAATTCTCTTTTGCGTAATGCATCTGTCAGCTCTGCAGAACAGCCGAGGATCACCCTGAGATTCTATTCTTGAAAGTCAACTTTGATGAGAATAAGCCAATGTGCAAGAGTCTGAACGTGAAGGTCCTTCCCTATTTCCACTTTTATCGTGGATCTGAGGGACAGGTGGAAGCCTTTTCGTGTTCACTTGCTAAGGTAATTAGGAAGATTTAATCCTTATATCTTGTTAGAGACCTTCTCTCTGTCCATAGTTGGGTCAAGGGGTTAGGAAACAAAAGGTTGAATCTCGCTTTTCATCCCAGTGCAGTTACCTTGAAGAATTACATTTTTTGCAAAATAAATACCATGAATTGAACTATACTGTTACTGATTTAGCTAACTATCCAGAATAGGATGGTGCATATTTTGCTGCTACACCTTTACTTTCTAAACTGTAAATTCTGAATTGCTCCAATTATAGTTGTATAGGTCATTCAGATAATGTTGATGATGTAGTTTTAGTATCGGTTTCAGGACATTTTCACATTCTTTGTATCTGAAGCATTTCATTATAATCTTCTGCAGTTCCAGAAAATAAAAGATGCTATTCAATTACACAACACTGCTCGTTGCAGCATTGGCCCTCCAAAGGGTGTTGGTGATCTTAAACTAGATCCTTCCTTTGTTCAGAAGGACAAACCCTCAGAATAAGCTTCATCGTTGAACTTCATCAACTCAAAGCAATTGTATTAAAGGCGTTGGTCCATATCATCAACTCCTGCATAGTCAAGTCAGCATTCTACTTGTGTTCTGTATATCTTCTTCTTGAATAAGGTTCTGTATATCTTCTTCTTTCTGTGTAAAAGAATCCCATATATTGCTATTCAGCCACATTCTTTGTCATTCTTGTTCTGAAAAGCCATGTATGTATTTGAAAATATTAGTGTACAAGCAATTCTAGGTTCTTAGTATATGAGTAGCTTCTTGTCCCTAAGTTTTCTAACTGCTTTTCAACCTCCAGTTTGCATGTGACAAAAAGCTACTAACAAATTTAGGGCATGTTTGGTATTGTTTTTAGAATGTCTAAAAATGCTTTTGAAATTAAAAGAAAAATTCACTATAAATAGAGAAAAATGAAAAAAATATTTTGTTGAGTTTCAGAAGTACTTGGAAGTGTTTTGAGAAGCACATGATAGGTGTTTTCTAATTTTAGAAGCACTTTGAAAATTCTCAAAAACACTTCTAAAGCTCTAGAAAACAATCTCAAACATGCCCTTAGTCTTACCATAACTTTCATTTATCCTGCATTTTGTCTCAGACAATAAGAACCCTAAAGCATTTAACATGTTTCTTATACACGTGGCGAAGGTTAATTTAGTGGTCAGTTTATAATTTTGATTTAAGTTTTCCTTTTTAGTCCCCTTGATATCTAATTAATTAATTAATTAAACTTCTCGACGATCAAGGCCTCTGAATTGGAAAATTGTTATTAGGATATCAATCTCCATGAGTCCCGTTCTGGTGGTCAATGAACTTTTTAGGTATTTCAATCAAAATCTAAGACAAGATCATTAAGGAATCCTTCCCTCCTTAGGAAAGGCTGATCTGTTTCTCGCAAAGTCGTTGATATCGGCCTAAATATATTAAAGCTATTTCACATGTGGGCCGCTGGTATCAGCCCAACATATAAAACCCTTAAAAATAAAAACTGTTTATTTTGAATCCAAACATTGCCTATCAAGCCTCGAGATAAAGCCCAGATGCAATCAAAAAGGTTTGTAACGATGACACGTCGTCTGGGGTCAAACAGTAATTCCCGTTCGTGACGCTACTTCAGCTCGTTTCATTTCTGAAAAGTAGCGCCCTTAATGAAGCAACACTATTTAAGTGTACACAATTTGTCAGAATCTCATTTTCCAAAACACTCTTCTGCCTTCAGTCTCCCGGATTGACTAAACTTCCCTTCGAAGCTTTTAACTTTCTATCTCAGCCGATTAATCCGATCAACACCATGCTGCTTCATTGCCAAACAAAAACACAGCTTCACATCTCGCGGGAGTCTGCCAAAGTTCTTACGACTTCCGTGTGGTCCAGCACAGAGGAAAAACCCTGGTTCTACCGTTACCCTGAAGATGTCTAACACTGCGACTGTATGATTGGGTCCTTTCATTTAGACGACGATCAACCCAGCCTTCTTCCAAGCTCTCCACTCCGACCACTGTCATTCCGCCCTAATTTTTCTAGGAACCTCCGCGGCGCCGACAATGTGGAACCATAAGGGCGTCCTTTGCCAATTGGGTAAATGGCTAGTGACCTCCCCAGACGAGAGGTCTTGGTACCAGGCTCGTTAGAAATTCGGCCACCAACGCTGGGAAATGGTTGGTATTTCTCACTTGCTTGATCTCTGCTTCTTTATACTCAAAGGGGGTAATCGAGCACCATTTGCAGCCGCGATGTGCTTTTGGGACGCTAGTTACAACAGTTTTGCTTCCCTTGTGGGGACATGAGCATCACCTTGCTCAACTTGGAAGCCATCTATGGTAAGGATCCCCTTGCGGAACCAGCATGGAAGCAAGGGGATCCTTACCTCGCTAAGGACATAGCCAGCTCACTTTGATCTGGTTCCTATAAGCCTGGCTCAAAATCTTTAAAAGCAACGACACCTCGCATGGAGGTATTGCTTTTCTCGAATACTGGTTGTCAAAATATGTTTTCTGTACCGTCTCTAGTAAGGTTAACAAGAGTTGGGCAACCCTTGCTAAGGCTTTCTTTGAAGGCACCAAGATAGGCCTTGCTCAGTCCATCCTCGCTTGCCTCTACCGAAGCTTGAGATGGATTTCCCTGGACCTAATGAAGTTCGACGTTCCCGGTCTACTTTGGATGATTGACCTCTGGTTGCAGGTCTACATCCCCGTCTTCTGCCACCTAGACGTAAGACCATTCAAGAAAGGGGTACTTCTGGGAAAGACACTTGTGAAGCTTTAGCATGACAACTCGCTAACTTACCAGAACAGCTTCATCACCCTTTGTTCGCTTGGCGGTTTCCTAGTAGACACAACTAAGCTAATCATCCAACACCGCTTCTCTGAGGGTTTAGCTACTAGCTTCTTCCCCTCACCTGAACAAAATGACGCAGCGAGACTCATTTTTACCCAGAGTCATATCTGTAGAGATCTAAAGGTTCCTGACACCACCAAGGTTTACTACGAGCTGTACGCTCCCAACCATTTCTCTCGCCAACTCAGGCTGACCCAGGATGCTCAAATGCCTCTGATCAATTTTGTCAACCGCTACAGTATTTGGCGGGCACATGCAGATCCCCTTGCCACCGACATAGAAGATCCTCATTTTGGTTTCCCCGTTGTGACGATACAAAATGAGGCATTTTCTATTCCTCTTATACTATAATTTGGTGTAACACAATGCTACTGAACTTGGCGAGCTCAATTCTGGGACCGGATTCGCACCACGCAGCCCATGACTCTTTTTGCCATAATCTTTAAAGACTTCGAGTCTCTTTTCACTTCTCTTTATGATAAAGAAGCCCCATGGTACGACACGCCAGACGATCCTGACACACCGACACCATGGCCCATGGTAAGCTTCCCACATATTTTAGTTCTCTGATCTTGCCACCGGTATTGGCAACCCTAACTGCCCATAGGCTTTGTAGGCCGAAAGGAGGCACAACCCCACAGTTAGTCTTGATGTCAGATTTTCGAGGAAGAAGAAGAAACACTTTCTCTGTGCCAACCGTACTGTTTGTTCCGACTCAGATCATGAAGCAATCGATGTTGGAAATGAGGAAGTCTCACCTGCTCAACTTGTAACTCTCTATTCATATCACATATTGGATTAAACCTATGCCATGTGAAGCTTTTCATACTAAAGTTAAACTTTTCTGACTCGGGTTCCTCGCAAGAAAGCTCGACGTGCTCCTTCTGAAGGAGATACTCGCGACCTCTAATGGGGTCAACACAGCCGCCACCTTCATACTTGCTCCACATCCACCCACGTGGCCCAGCCTGGACGGGGCTTTAGGTTGTCTGATGAAATCGATCCCCAATGCGACCAGCAAGAGCGATCGCACTGGGCGGACCGATGGAAGGGGAAGTCCATCCAATTTGGGAACTCTGGGGGCCTTCTTGACTATTCGCCCATCTATCTCTTAAGCCAACAGCAACAGTTGTCACTGATAGAGCCTTCTGACGAATACTTTCGTAAGGCAACACTTTTCCTTTCTCATGTGTACTTAGAATAATGATTCTCTGCACTCATGATTTGACCTTCATTATATTTTGCATCCGCAGGCTATAGACCATGAGGAAACTCAACCTAAGGATGGTTACTCAGTCAACACACCTCCTGAGGAGGCTATAGACGCAGACGCTGTTGACAATGAGGAAGTGACTTCCCACGCAAATGAGATCGTCGGACGATCATGACCGTGGGCAGGAATGACCTTCTAATTTTGCCTTAGTCAAATTCAGCTGGCATGGGCAGTTCTATCCCCCTGAGAGGCATACGGAGGCCACCCTAGCGATGGTACCATTTTCCGCCCTCCACCAAGAGGAGTTAGCAGAGAGCCCCGGTGCTAGTCCTCAAGAAGATGTTAACGACGAACCCATTGGTCCTTAAGTAGACAGTCCACTAGAGGCTCTAACCCTGTTTGTTCATAATGCCCCTAGTGATACCGAGGTAAGTCATCGAAGCATTAACTCTGTGGGCCCGCATACTCACTTTTCCATATCTGTTCTCCCTTGTCTGACACTAATTTTTTAGGAAAATGTTCCTTTTAATTCCTTGACCTTGTTTGCGGGCATCCCTGGGGTTATTCCGGAAAAGCCCTCTGAGGAAGCAATGATCGCCAAGCCTCTTTTGCCTTCCAACACCTTGCCTGACATCACCCTAGAGCCCACGCTCTCCGCCATCCAAGATGCTCTTAGACTACGATCCCAGCATGGAGTTCTCCCAAGCCTCAAGCTCGTCTAGCTCTATTGTGGATATCACATCTGCCTTTGCCCAGGTTCGTGAGATCAAGGCACTATTTGACAAGTTCCTGATCACATCTCCTGGGCCTGCACAGATTGCTCTCGCCAAAGGTAATATATAGGCTTTTGTCAAAATCAACCTCAATGACCCTGAAGTCCTCAAGGTGATCCTGGGTAAGGTTACAGAGCTGCTACCAAACGTTCCCTATGAGCTCATTCATCTCATGAGTCGATACATCAAAGCTTACGAAGTCTTCAGGGGTTGCAGCTTGAAAAGGATGAGCAGTCCTGTCTCCTGCGCCAGCGTGCTGAGACAAGGCGAGAGCGAGCAAAACTCGTACAATCTGAACATCACCAATTCTAAGATGTTCTCAAGGATATCGAGGATCACAACAGAGTCTTGGCAGAGAAAGAAGCAGAGCCAGCTAAGCTTCAAGTAGAGGTAACTGCCCTGCGAGCCGCCTCTGGCTCCACCCATGCGACCAGCGAGCAACTGCTGCAGGCAAATGCTGCTCATGTCAATTCCCTCGCAGAAGCTAAGAGAGACTTTTCCTTATCCTTTCATGCATTCTCTGGCACATGGGCCAAGTATGAGTATGCCAAATTAGAGGTCAAGCTGACTCTTATCCGTATGTAGGCCATGTGCCTTTTGTAAATATATTTATCAAAGTTTATGACTCTAACTAGTATCAAGCTTGAATGCGAACTTTAATACTAATTTCTTATTTAAACTGTTGTCAAGCCCATGAATAATTTTAACATACCCATGATAGGCCTCAGTGATAGGCCTTACTTACAATTTGATTTTGCAACATGCCAACTAACAGGCTTGGCCCACTTAATTGGTTGGCACATTCAATATTTTAAATTTGAACAGAAACGTGTTATCAAATCAATCACGTCGCTCTCCGAATTCCAAGGAAATGCCTTCTCCCTTCAACCATTCGGGAATAAATGGCAGTAATCATCCCTTCTTGGAAAGTATGAACAATCAATAAAGTGGTTAGAATCTCGGAGCCAATATATCTCCACCATTAACTGGTGCATTGAACCGATGCCTTTTATCATTTCGTTTTCATGCAAAGCCTTTAGGGTTAGACTCCTATAAACCCTTTTTTAACCAAAAGCACAGAGCATCCATTCTTCGCTTAGAGCAAAGATGTTCCTCACGAAGCAATCCCTCTGGCTCCTCCTTAAAGGATTTCCACCAGATCTCCCACCTCATGTTTCAAGCCTTAGATAGTGATATCAATGCCCAAATCTAGGCTAGATAGTGATATATATGCCCAAGTTCAACCTTGGTAAAACTGCGCCTAGGATTTCTAGGAGAGCAGAGTCTCAATGCCGGGGATGGTCCTCGCCAGCGAAACTTGCTAGCAGCAACTCTACACTTCATCTCTCATGGGAGCTTAATACACTCTATATCAGTGTTGATCTTAGGGGAAGAACGAGGAGTGTTGTGCTACCACTCCCCATTTACTTGGGTCTGGGGGGTGGTATGCGAGAATCGAGAAGTTGACGACAACCTGCTCATTCCTGGTAGATGCCAAGGTCAGAACTGCCTCATAAGCATCAACGATAATTGACCAAAAGGATTCATCCCTTTTAGTGGTCTTTGGCCTGATGTTCTAGTCCCATTTTTTTCTTTTTGTTTTTGTCATATGCGCTCTTCTTCTTTTAATAGACCTTCTGGTTTAGGCTTGCATGTTGCCTTTATTTTCCATTGTATCAAAGCCAAGGCCATAAAGCCTTTGTAATAGTTTGTACCTCAATAAAATTGCTAGTTTGGTCACTCATGTTTGACAAATATCGTTTTGGTCATCCATGTTTTACTTTGTCATTTAGAATGGTCACTTGTTCATTTTAGATGTTAAAAAGCACATATGTAACACACACATGCTTTACTTAAATTGATATTTTTGTCATGAATACTTATATGTACTTTACAAATAAAAATATATATTTTTTTAATGTTCAAAATAGAGGAAGTGACCAATCTGAATGATAAAGTAAAACATGAGTGACCAATCTGATATTTATCAAACGTGAGTGACCAATCCGTCTCAACTGTCAAGCATGAGTGACCAAACCAGTAATTTTCTCTTTTGTAATACTCTCACTAGTTCTGCCTTAGTATTGTGGAGAATTAGTCCCCTTGACAAATGAATCAGAACAACATCATATTACTTAAGAATTTAGCCACAAACATTGGCTTTATAAAATGAAATCCAACATATCTGAAATTTCATGATCATGATATTTGGCCATAGGAATTGGCGACGAGTTTATCTTGAACTTTTAAGCAAAAGGTTTGAAATTAAAAATGTCAAAAAATATCAAAAATTTAGCCACAGAGATTGGCTTTAGCAGTTTACTATATGAGTTGCCCCTTGAGTTTGATCATGCGAGAAATATTAAACGAGAATGCCCAAAATTAATTTAAGTCGTTGCAGGCGGATCAGCATGTTCCCACACTGACGTGATGTACTTCTTCAGGAAACGACCGTTGATGGGGTTCACATGGATTGTACCGTTGCAATTTTGGAAACAAGCCGCCCTTTCCCCCAAAAGACGGTTGATGACATATAAACCTTCCCACTTGCAAGACCACTTGCAAGACCATCTAGTTTCTTGCCAAGGGGTAGGATTGCATTCCAGACTAACTCTCCTTCTAAGAAACTCGTGCCCCTTGTACAGTTGTCATAAGACCGAGCAACGCTTCTCTTCTCAGCCCAGAGATGTTCATAAGCTTCTAGACGCTGCTCATCTAAGTTTTCTAATTCTTGCAACATAGCTTGAACATAGTCCTCGCCAATCAAGTCGTGCTCCATAACTCTTAATGACTGGACGTAGAGTTCCAAAGGCAAAACTGCATCGTGTCCGAATATTAAGGCTTAAGGAGTGGTCCCCGTGGGGTTGCACTTACTCGTATGATATGCTCACAGTATGTTGAACAAGTCTGCATGCCATAGGTACAACCGCCAGCATCTGTCTGAGGATGTGTAGAATGAGCTTATTGATTGCCTCGGTTTGACCGTTGGACTGGGCATAATAAGGAGTAGAATGGAGGAAATGAATGCCTAGATCCTGCATCAAAGTGTCGACTTCACCAGACATGAAAGCTGCTCCTCTGTCTGAAATGAAGCATTCCGGGATACCAAACTTGTAAATAATATCTTCGAATGGTACCCACCGAAGCTACTTTTAAGGGCTTAGCATCTACCCATTTGGTGAAGAAATTCGTAGTCACCATGATGAACTTGTGCCCCTCAGAAGAGTGAGGGTGAATCATTTCGATCAAGTCTAATGTCCATCCTCGAGCAGGCCAAGGCTTTATGATGGGCTACATGGGAATATTCGGTATATGACTGACTGGGCTATGAGCTTGAAAGTCTGTGCACCCTTTGGCAAAAGTGATGCAGTCCTTGAGGATAGGGGCCAATAATATCCATGACGCCATAGTAGCAAGTGCATCTTGGGGCCTGCTTGATGTGCCCCTACTGCCTCTAGGTGTACTTGTCTCATCAGCCGCTTAGCATCTCTGCCATATACACATCAGAGGAGGATCCCTTCTTCCCCTCGCCTGTATAACTCATCATTTCTTAACACATAATTAGGAGCCAAAAAATGGATGCATTTTTCCACGGGGACATTTAGGTCTTTGAGATAAGAGATAATATGTTTAGGAGGATGATCGTAATAGTGTGATCGAGCATGGCCATATACCATTCATTGCTATCCTGCTACCTGGCTCTGGAGGATGATAACGTATGTCATTCTACCTTCAAATTTTTTCCACGAACCCCATCTTAGAGGTTGACACCTATAGCAAGTTGAGCTAATTCATTGGTCGCCTGATTCTGGTCACGATGGATATGTGCCAGTGTTACTTCCATGAATAACCCTAGTAGTTCAGCCGCCCTTTTCGCATATGGCTCGAGTATGACACTTACTCTATATTTTGTCTCCAACTATCATTGATGAGCAAGGAGTCCCCTCGGACATGGACGTCAGTGACGTCCAGGTCTATCAACATCTCCAGACCAAGGATGAACGCCTCGCACTCGGCCTAATTATTGGTACAATGAAAGTCCAGCTTGAAAGAGTAGGAAAAAGTGCCCACGTAAAGATTGACCAAAGCTATTCCTGTCCCAACCATGGTACTGGTGCTGGAATCATCGAAGTATAAGAGCCAGGGGCGAGTGCAATACGTAACAACTCCAAATCCTTGCCTTCGTGAGCATTCAACATTTGCTGATGAGCCAGAAAGTCGGCCACTGTCTGGCCTTTGACTGCCTTTTGTGGAACGTATTGCAGTGAGAACTTCAAAAGGGCCAAGATCCATTTCCCAATACGGCCTCTGTGTATAGATCATGAGACCATATATTTTACCAAATGTGTTTGAGCAATGACACATGTCGTAAAGGATAGCATATAGTGCCTTAATTTGCATCCTTAAAAATACAAGGCCAATCACAATTTCTCTATAGGAGAGTACCTTGTCTCACAATTAGTGAGTGTGCGACTAAGGTAAAAGATGGTCCGTTATGTATTAGTTGTATCATCTTGTGCCAACAAACTCCCAATTGAATGCTCGGTAGTAGATATATAGACCTTGAGAGGCACTCTAGGCCTTTGTGGTACCAGGACTGGCGAGTTAGCGAGATATGCCTTTATAACGTCAAAAGCCTTTTGATGAACACGCTCCTATAAAAAATCTATCTGGTTCTAGAGTTTGAGTAGCAGCGAGAACGGTTGAACCTTCACTGCTACATTTGTAATGAATCTCCTCAGAAAATTAATTTTTCCCAGCAAGCGTTAGAGCTCCTTCTTAGTATTTGGTGGGGTGGCATTGAGCACCTCCTCCTTTTTGTCATCAGGCACTTCAATACCTCGCTGGTGAACCAAGAAACCCAAAAATTCTCCTGCTTGGACCCCAAAAACGCACTTGGCGGGGTTCATTTTCAACGGGTGAAGCCTCATACGGTCGAACACTTTCCTCAAGTCGTCTATGGATCTATCCAGTGCTTGGTATTGACCACCACATCATCAATATAAACCTCCATGATTTTACCTATAAGGTCATGGAAGATTAAATTCATGGCTTGTTGGTAAGTGGTGCCGGCGCTCTTGAGCCCAAATGGCATGTCCATATACTCAAAAATACCAGCAAACTAGGGCATCTAAATGTCGCCTTGTGCCTATCAGCCTTGGCCATTGAAATATGAAGATACCCCGCTATGCTATTCAGGAAGGACAACATCTCGTGGTGTGCTACGGAGTCCATCACCTTAGGAACATCCCCCTCAGTTTAGAGGTCCAAAGTCTGTTTCCTTTTGTTAGGATAATACCTTTGCACCTCTACCATACCTACCAGGAGGCCATCGCCAATTTTGGTGTCTTGAGCCAAGTCCTCACTCTGCAACGTGATGGTTATCTTTAATGATGGAAATGATAATACAGGAGCCATTCCACACTCGTAGGATCTAGGAAGGGTCCATTGGGTACTTTAATGATTTTCGCTTGAATCAGGTAATCTAGGATTTCTGACACTTCGCAAAATATCATAGGTGAACCGGTGCTTTGGTTTTTTAACAGGGTCAGGCTTCTTAGCGGGTTCTACCTTTGTGGTTGGTACCACCTGCCTAAGCTTCTTGTGGAATAGGGGTAACGCTCTGGGATCGCTGCTTAGTCCTGCTCCTTGGCTGAAGTTAATCAGTCTGTAGCCCAACAAGCTTTGGACAATATTCTTCAAACTGAAGCACAACGAGGTTGTAAGTCCAAACTTGTTGTGGTACCTTCAAAAATAGTCACCTAGCCCCATATAGGCTAGGTTTTCTAGTCTCCTCATAGACTTGTAGTTGATCAGATCCTCCATGATTAGCTCATCAAGGATTTCGTTCATATGATCCTGATTAAAAGTGTATCGCCGCGACGGCCTGGGCGTTTTTGCTGGTTGAACTCGCCTGACCTCGTTTGACCTTTTCTTGTTTTTCTCTGATTAACTCGTCTAGGATCTCATGAGCCAAGTTGGCATTGTATGTGTATGTCTCGAACTTTGGCTTGGTAAAAGCTACTGTTGAGAGCTTTACTGGACCTTTGCTCTGTTAGAGCTTCCTCGGCCTGAGCATAAACTTAGAGGTCAGCTCGACAGCGTGAATGTGCTCGCTTTCGGGTCCTGTTCCATGATCATCCCATATGGGGTCTTTAGTACCAGTCCTGCTCCTTCTCCTTTATCTTTTGATGATCCATCTGTATACAAAGTCCAGTAATTGACCCCCTGCTCGTTTGCTTCCTTATCTCTTTCTCTTCTCCCTTGTACTTCCAGTTTTGGCGTTGCAAACTCAGCTAGGAAATCTGCTAGAGCCTATCCTTTCATCGTTGTTCGAGGCCGGTATTCGATATCGTGTTGTGCTAATTCGATAGCCCACGTGGTTATCTTGCTGGAGGAGTCTGGGGTATGCAAGATCATTTTCAATGGGTAATCAGTCATGAGGACTACCTTGAAGTCTTGGAAGTATGGTTGGAGCTTGCGGATGACGTAACGAGAGCCAATATCAACCTTTCCAGCTTGGGATAGCGAGTCTTTGGGTCGAGAAGAGCTTTAGACACATAAAATATGGGTAGCTTCTTCCCAGTCTCTTCTCGGGCCAGAGCTCCACTCACTGCCACCTCTGAGACAGTCAAGTGCAAGTACAAGTCCTCCCCCAATACGGGCTTGCTCATGATGGGGGGAGAGACAAGGTAGTGCTTGAGGGCCTGTAATGCCTTTTCAAAATCTTCTGCCCATAGGTCCCCCTTGGCCTTTTTGAGGGCCTCAAACAATAGTTTGCACTTGTCTGTTGACTTGGATATGAATCTGCTCAAGGCTGCCAATTTCCCATTCAAGTGTTGTATCTCCTTAACCGTAGACGGGGACTTCATCTTGACAATTGCTGCTACCTGGTCAGGATTAACTTTTATCCCGTGCTAGGTCACCAGGTACCCTAAAAACTTCCCATACCCCACACCAAAAGTGAACTTTTCAGGGTTCAACTTCATCCTATGCTTTCGTAGGAGGTCAAAGCATCCCCTTAAGTCAGACACGTGATCTTGCCTTCTCTTCCTCTTGAACAGTATATCGTCCACGTACACCTCCATTGTCTCCCCAATCAGGGGCTTGAACAACTTATATACCAACCTCTAGTATGTCGCTCCCGTATTTTTCAAGCCAAAGGGCATCACTTCATAGACATAGACCACATTTTCTGTCACAAATGCCATCTTAGCACGATCATCCTCGACCATGTTAATCTGATTATAACCACTGTAAGCGTTCATGAAGCTGGGGAGTTTGTGTCCTGCAATGGAGTCTATTAACTGGTCTATCCTGGGCAGGGGGAAACCGTCATTAGGACAAGCCTTGTTACGGTCTATAACGTCAATATAAACCCTGGGTTTCCCATTCTTCTTCTTGACGAGGACCACGTTGGAAAGCCATTCCGAGTGTGGGACTTCCTTGACGAACCCTGCTGCAAGCAATTTTTCCACCTCCTGCTCGATTACCCTTTTATGCTCGGCAACGAAGGTTTCTACGCTACAGGCTTCGCCTTGGGTCCACGTGGAGCTGATGCTCAATTATCGTCCTATTTATTCCCAGCATGTCCCTAGCCGACCACGCAAACACATCCTTATACTCTCTTAATATGTCTATCAGGCTCTTACATTCGGCTCCACTCAGCCCAGATCCAATCCGTGCACATCGATCAGGTTTTTCATGGTCAAATAGTTTGAGGATCGCATCCTCCTCTTCCTTTTCCTTGAAAGGAAGCTCTTGGGGGTTGAGCTCAATATCAGGCTCATTGACCGTGACCTCTCGACCCCCGTCCAGTGATTGCTATGCTAGAAGGTTTGGGGCAACTGTGCCTCCAGCTCCTTCAGCTGTTTATTTTTTCATACCTTTAGTGGCTAGCACAATGCACAATCTAGCTACTTTAGGACCTGGTGGTAGGTTGATGCCACCACCCTCATTCGGTGAAGCAACGGTTTTCCCAAGATTGCATTATGGGGGGAGGTGCATTGCAAACCATGTGGTTAGGTTGGTGAGGGGAGTTCTGACCTGGAGGGGGATGGTCCCCAGGGTCCTTACTCTTGACCCCTCAAATCCCATGAGCATCATGCGATGATCCTAGATTTCACCCATCAAACCCATTCTCTCCACCGCATCCTTGAAGTTCGTTCATAGCTGCTTTGTTGTCGATCAGAACCCTAGACACTGTCATGTGATCCATTTGGATGTTGATGACCAGGGCGTTGTCATGATCCTCCTCCTCCCCAGGGAGGTCTACGTTTGAAAACTCAAGCATATTTGTCCTCAGCTTGGCCCTGGGCTCGCCCTCACTTATGAGTTTCTTTCACGCTTGCTCTTTCTCTTTAAGGGTTGCCTTCAGCAACTTTGGTTTTGCCAGGATACAATTCAAGTTGGGGAAGATGGTGTCCTCTGGATGTTCCGAGACCTGGAGGATACAGTTTAGCACATGGTACTTCTCCTCTTGGCCCTTAGGTAGTAGTGGTAAGGTCTTATTGTTCCTTTGTTTACCATTATCTTGCAGCTTCAATGAATCTTTGAGCTTTTTCCTGTACTCCCCAGTCATGTATTCCTAGTAGTATCCTTTATTGACCAGCTTTGCGAAGTGCCACTTGAGGACCCCAAAGTCGATCATCTTGTGTCCATTGACCTTGTGGTAGGCGCATAAGTCTATTGAATCGTTCTTGCCGGTCATGGGTGATTGCCTTTTGAGTCATGGCTTGTTCTTGAAGTGGCGGAGTATGGTTGTGATTGGTATCATCGTAAGAGGAACAAATAACTTTCCCCCCGAGTTGGTGGGTTAGTGACCTGGGGCCTTCCTCTTCCTTTCATAGTTGTTCCTCCCCTGGCTCGAGCTACTAGTGTTCGTCTTCCTCCTTGTATTGGTGTTACTTTCCGACTCTTTCTTAGTTGGAGAACCCTTGTTGTAGGTCCTTACGTCCTTCATGCGAGCGTAGTCCAGTGCCTCATGGTAGATCGTGGACAGGTCCTTAGTTTTCTTCCTGATCAGCTTGCTGGCCAGCCCCGAGTCCATATCCAGCCCACAAATAAATGTCATGGTAGCTACGATATCGTCCTTGCAATCGACCATGGTGTATTCCCTCATAAACCTTGTAACCCAATATCTTAGGGATTCTCCTTGTTTCATCTTGAGGGATGTGAGGTATGTCACGTCATTGACCCCTTCCACGTTGCTCTCATACCTTTTGAAGAATGCTGACTTCAGACCTCTCTAATCCTTTATTGACCCTGGAGGGAGGGTCTCGTACCACTGTAACGTGTGGTCTTTCAGGCTTGTCTGAAACATCTTAAACATCCATGCTTTCATCGACTGGTTGGTGGTCATGGCCGACTGGTACTTCCTCATGTACTGGTATGGGTTCGAGTCCCCTGAATATTTGTCAAACCTAGGGTGACTCCACTTCTTTTGGGGCTCGGAGTCCTGGATGAACTGGGCTAGGGGTTTTTGAGACATTCTCCAAGCCCCCTGCTCTGCCTTAGACTCCTTCTTGGACAGCCCCACTTTCCCCAACCTTTCCGTCTCCTTATTTGCCTTGACATTGTAGGCACGTTGGGTTTCCATGAACTGTTCCAACATGCCCCTGACGGCCACTTCCCCTGGCGCTTCTAGCTCCAAAGCCAGTTGAGGGGTTGGTCCATCCTGGCCGCGCTGGTCAAGTGCCTCCTGCAAATCGTTCAACTCGATCACCAGGATCTCCTGCCTCGCCTCCGTGAGCGGGTTAGGTAGAACTAGCCCTTGTTTCTTTAGGAGGCCGACCAAACCTATAAAACAAGTCAGAGCACGAAGTGGTACCATGCTTAGACCCTCTGATGCTTAAGTCAGAACTTATATCAAGAATCAAGGTATAATCACGTTACCTCAGACCATGCCGGGATGGTCCATATATAGAGATCATATTAGGTTTAAGCATAGTCCATATAAGAGTATGACTACATACTTTCGGATAGGATGAGGAATCCATTGAGGAATGAATCTCCATATCCAGGGTCAATCACGTCTCATGA
Organism: Geum urbanum; assembly: GCA_946800695.1. Taxonomy (NCBI): domain Eukaryota; kingdom Viridiplantae; phylum Streptophyta; class Magnoliopsida; order Rosales; family Rosaceae; genus Geum; species Geum urbanum. The sequence continues at coordinate 10,566,044 of OX326997.1, forward strand.
TTACCACAGGTCTTTTGGTATAATCCCCCTAGGATTCGTACAAATCTTACATCTTCCCTCGTGGATTCCACCAATCCCCCGAGGTCTGATAGTGTAACGCCCCGAGGTCGGATCGTATCGCCCCTCGAGGTCTAACCTTACATTGATCCCCCCTTACATTTATCCCCGAGGTCGGATCGTTTTGATCCCCCCTGCAATAAATCAAAGCGTTAAGCACAAAATATCACATGAAAGCTAAAGATCAAAACGGGGGAGATCACATGAACTTGATAAAATTACAAACCAAAAATACTTCAACAAATTTTTCCATACAAACCAAGAAATAACACAAAAAGTAAAGAGTAGAAGTCATGGTTACACTTTTTGATGTCAGGATTGTCCTAGTCTACTTGATGTAATCGTGCCTTCAAAGGATGGAGAGAAGCACTAAGGATTGCCTTGAATACTTCAGTGGAGGAAGGTAGTTGATGAGCTTTGGAGTGGACGGCTTCTTGGTATTCCTTAGAGAGATTTTTGGACGTGAGGAGGTGTTTTAGGGCAGAGCTTCGGCTATATGGTGAGTGATGATGAAACCCTAGTCGAGCCCTCCTTTATATAGAAGAAGAATGGGGACCTTTCCTTCCAAAACAATGATTCCTAGCAAATCCGGGGAAATCTGACCAGCTGTAGTAAAACGCGTTTTCCCGGAGTTGTAGACCTTGAAAATTCTAATTCTTATTGCGTTGGAAAGCTTATTCAAAAGGGCTATAAAATTCATATAAGGAACACCATATTTGGAATTGAATTGAATTTCCTACGGATTTTAGAAATTGTATGACATGGCTGCCCTGTTTTCTTCTTCTTCAAGGAAAAGGAAATTTTCATATCTTCAAATCTTGCATTCCTTATTCCATAATAATTCTTGGCCGAATTTAGCATATCCTTACACATAATTTGACCCTCAAATCATGTATAAATCTTCATGGAATATCCTCCAAATTCGTCCATCATTTATGCTCCATGTATTCTGCCTTTTTTGCTCATTCCTGGATTGCACAGGAGAAATGTCTTCAACTTTTTGTCCACCATTTTGGCATCCATTTCATTTGGCATTTGGTCTTCAATTCTTGACACCATGTGGGAAAGAATTTTAGTAACCATTTTGAAGACCATTTCTTAGACCATTTCTTCTCCGGAATTAGGAACTTCCTCCTTAGCACGCTTTTCACTCCAAATCGCCTCCTTTATTTCTACCTACAAACATAAAGTAAGTTAAAAACATATTTACTAAGCACAAAACAAAGCTAAATATAGAGAGAAAGACATTAATAATCAGGCATAAAATGCGTAGATCAATCGGACCTCATCCGAAATCAGACCTGCCAAGCTAATCTTTCCCTGCTTAGGATGGTCAAAAATGACTCCCACAAATACCCCCACAGTAGTGTGAAGTTCAACATGCGTTGACCTTGCGCTGCTGTCATCCAAGCTCCACTGTCCCAGATTTTAAAAACTCTCAGGCTTTTCCATCAAATCGCGCGCGAAACCCCAAACACATGCCTCCACTATTCCACCTTCATCATGACCCTTCCGTCATCAAACCTCATCAGCATTCATAGTTACTTCTCTTTCTATTCTCACCTCATTTCAAACCCAATCACATCCCTTGAAATCCAAAACCCCTTATTTCCTCAAACAGTCATCTCTTATCGTATCATACCCCCTCACTATATATAAATCAAATCCCTTCATCTTTCTCACTTTTTACATCTCCTTACTCGCTCAAGCCTTCTGCTAAACCCAGAAATCTCTCTGCAACTCCAAAGTCCCCAACTTTCGTGTTTTAGAAAACATCGATGGCCTCTAATAACTCTTCTTCCAATAACCCAGACGAAATCATCAACCACACTATCACTCTCCTCCAAGACCGTAATTTCGTCAATCAGATTGATATCTCTAAGCCCCTTGCCACCGCTGTGCTAATTCTTTCACCTCAACCGCCGTTTCAACTCAAATAATTTCAAAAATCAAGGTGTCTGAATAGTACATTTATTGAAAAGAGAAACTGCTAATATTATAATACCGAAGTTTTTGAAAATAATAGTCATTACATTTATTCAATTCAAAATACAAGTAGAAAATAATTCGTTTATTTAGTAGGCGACATATCCCATTTTACCCAAGCATTCTACTCATCACCTGAAAAGGAGAAAGATGTAGTACCATAAGTCAAACTGACCTAGTAAGTACAGCTTACAAACATATACTAAATTATCTCTAAGAAACATCAAACCGAACAACCAATTCAAAAAGGTGAAATATTAAAACCGGTTATTCTTCCATACTTATAATTGCGTCTTTGTAATATATACAATTAGGTACATAATATATGTATATATATACTTGTATAACTTCACATCTACACATAACCACGCCAATACTTCCGAAATGAATTCTTTTATATCAGTTTGAACACTCATGACTTTGGCTTGGTCGTAAACGCATTGCTGTGAAAGTTGAAGAGAGATGTCTATGGAAGAGATGAGTACTGAGTCATCATTTGTATAACTTTGAGAAGGTCAGCTATAAACAAAAATAAGAACAAAAAGTAAACTATAAACGAAGAAATGTTGCCAGCTTTACCTATCTAGAACAATTGAGCAAAGGTTTGATCTTTCTATGATCTAGCTGTGGCTTTTTGTGGTTTTATTTTTTACTCGTAAAGAATACTCGGGGCAAAAGTTAGTCAAGTTTGAGCAAGAGCAAAACGTGGGCTGCTATGATCAAGATTTTACCTGCTCTTTGTTCTGTCTTCATATATACAACAACCTAAATGCATGCATGGCGAGACGTTGTTTTCATCACCTCGATCAGTTACAATTGAAGACTTTGATTACAATAAGACAAAGTATTTCGAGTTGAAATTACAGTATTTTGTTTACAATTTCTGTTTCATATTCGGTTTGACTGCACAGTTTGCTTCATCCAGGCTAGATATGAATTTTCAAAGGATACCATATTTTAGAAGCGAAGACTGCGTGCGGCACCCAAATCAGAATGGGTCATTTTCAAATTTCTACTGTAAAACTGTTCAAAGGATACGCGTTATCAGTAAAGAGTGACAACGGCAAACCTTGAGTGGCACTTCACTCGAAGCTGCCCTTTAAATAGATGTTATCTACGACCTCAAACTTCATCAACTTCAACCCTTCTCATTTCCTCAACTCCATCTGTAATACTGTACTTGCCGATTTAACACAGTTTGCTTCGTGTATAAGTAATTATTTGAGCAGTATTGTTCAACTTTCGAGATCAACAAGAAGTCTTTTAGCTACAATGCAAATGTTGCTGCTGTTGCAATGCTGTTGTTGCTTGCCCTGATGAACACAACAAGCGAAGCGCAGCTCTCCTCGACATTTTATGCCAAGACTTGTCCGAATGCGCTGGCTACGATCAGATCATCCATAAGATCCGCAGTTTCAGCTGAACGTCGCATGGCAGCCTCCCTAATTCGCCTCCATTTCCATGATTGCTTTGTTCAGGGTTGTGATGCATCAATCTTACTTGAGGATGCTCCTTCTATCACAAGCGAAAAGAATGCACGCCCTAATAAGGATTCTGTGAGAGGATACGAAGTCATAGACGCTGCCAAGTCTAAAGTTGAGGAACTATGTCCTGGTGTAGTTTCTTGCGCAGATATCGTCGCGGTGGCTGCTAGAGATGCTTCAGTTGCTGTTGGAGGTCCAAATTGGGCTGTTGAGCTTGGAAGAAGAGACTCCACCACAGCAAGCTTAACTTTAGCCGAAAGCTCACTTCCCGGATTCACAGACAGCCTCGAAAGCCTTACAAACAGATTTTCTGGTAATGGCCTCAATGTGAGAGATTTGGTTGCGCTCTCAGGTGCACACTCAATCGGGCAGGCTCAGTGCTTCACATTCCGCGGTAGGATATACAGTAACACCAGTGACATTGATGCAAACTTTGCTCGCACTCGCGGACGTGGCTGCCCTGCAGTAGCTCCTAATGGTAACACAAACCTGGCAGCACTTGATTTGGTGACACCAAATCAGTTGGACAACAACTACTTCAAGAACTTGATCCAGAAGAAGGGTCTACTTGCATCTGATCAAGTTCTCTTTAGTGGAGGATCCACAGACATCATTGTCTCCGAGTATAGCTCAAAACCTGCAAACTTCAAGGCTGATTTCGCAGCGGCCATGATCAAGATGGGAAACATTAACCCTCTCACTGGCTCAGCAGGACAGGTTAGAAAGATTTGTAGTGCTCTCAACTAAAACCTGAGCCTTCAGACGCCAAGGGTCAACAGTAAAGCAACGAATTGTAGCTAGCAAATGTCTTGTTTCATTTATGTCATTCATATGTAAACTAATACAGTACATCATATTTCATACAATAAGTCCATGTACAAACTCGAGGAAGAGAATGGTGAAAAGTTGTTCTTTTTGGTCCTTGTAAGACAATAATATGTTTCTTCTTAAGTGTATATTCTCATTTTCTGCATTGAAATATCAGCTACACATGAATGGAGTATAAAAATGTCACTATGTGCAATTTCAAATTTAAAAAAAAAAAAAACTGCATTTGTCAATTTAGCATTCTTCGTTATTAACTGGTCCAGACAACGGTACTGACCATCCAATCCACCTTAACCGGAATTCAGTTTAGATAAACAACTAACACAACTACACAATGCACATCTCCGATCCAAACACACAACAAGTGGAAATAATACAGTTTTTTGCACTGTTGCAACTAGTAGTACGTATAATTCAATTGGAACATGGTGATCAGAAAACAATGGCGCGAGGTGAGTAGTCATCTGAGCTGCACGGATGAGTGAAGCAAGTCTATCTCTTAGCAAGTGTGCTTGTTGAGGGCTATAAGTTGCTTCTTGAGGGCTTGGGGCTTAAGGAAGATGGAAGATACTGTTGAGGTCCATTCCACGAATGGCTGATCCTACTAAATAAGCTTAAAGCTTCTTCCATAAGCTTTGAATGAACCATCTCTTAATTACTAGAATCAACCATCTTGGAATGAACCCAGACAATATCTTACTTCCTTCCCTGAGTTCCCTCAACCAGTATTGGATGCTCAGCTCGCTACACCTTCATATACTTTGGTAACACTTATGTGCAACCTTTTATTGCTTCAATATTGCTGCTTGGCCATCTACTAGTTTTTATTCTAAGACATGGTTCACCAAACAGTCACACGGGCTTGCTATCAATTTCTAAGCCAAATACATGTAACAGAAAATAGGGCCATAGCATTCGAAGGTTCTCCCCTGAACACAGTTCAGGGTGAACAGCCCATTTTGGCATCGATTCGATACAGAGCCAACTGGGATATCTTTCATGTGACGATCCTTGGTTACACGACTGTGAAAGCCAAGCTCACCTCTTGTCTTCTTATTGCTAAAACGCACAATAACTTGATGAATCAAGATTCATTAGGTTTGAAAGAAGGATAATCTTTTCGGATTGCACAAAAAAGTGTACGTGTTTAAAGCGATATTGGTATGTTGGAAGTCCACCCCAGTAGATACTCCATAAGCCAATCAATTTGCTATTATGAGTCGACCAATACAAATGAACACTGCTATATATTTCTCTCTAGTTCTCTACACCATCCATATATGAGATAGGGGAATCATGCTTTGTTTTTGGCTGACTGTGTACTAACAAAATTATGGGCTTTTGAAAAAAGTAGAAAGCAACTAGCCAACTGGAGTCTACATGCAAGCCCTCCAAAGCCAATACTCCTTGATAACGTAAAGCAGGAAAAAAAGAAAAAAAAAAGAGGGTCAAATTAGTCATGAATTGGTAGAGCAGAAGCAAACTGATTGGTCATATTCCCAGCATCAAGAACAAGCCTTCTACTAATCTAGCAATCACAGTGAACTCTTTAAAGGAAGATATATGATTGAGTAGTTGCTAATACATGTTCAATTGGACTGAATAGTACAATAGAGTAAAACAAGAAGAGAAAAAGAAAAAAACTTGACACACTTTTTGAGACTATTACGAAGTAAGGGAATCATCCCAATTTCTTCTTCTTTTAACACATTTAACTGCTCAACTATACCAGAAAACTCATCAAACTTCACCCTGACATTTCCCAGACTTGCAAAAAAACACCTGAAAATTGATCTCAGGAGAAATAGACTGCAACAACAACCTTGCAGTCTGCTCCTGCTTAACCTTACCTTCCTTCTTCTCCATCAAAACTGCAGCCACAATGTTCTCATACCCACCTCCGCCTTTCACAATGTAATCCACCAGAGCAGCCCGAACGGGCCCCATGCTCGGATTATACGCTGCCGACTCCATGTACCATCCTCTGTATATCTTCCCTTCGCTGTCCATCACCGCCACCCCTGACGGACACTGGCTGTACGGCGCGTGAGACATATTCGCCGCCTCCAGCGCCGCCTCGACCAAATTTGGAGATATGTTACCGGCTTGGTTGATAATAAGGGAGAGCCCATTGTGGTGTTGTTCTAGGACTAACGGCGTGTCGTTTGGGAGGAGGTCCGGCGGGCCGAAGCGGTGAGGGAGGAGGGTTTTGAGGGGGATGAATTTCCCGGACGACTCGTCGTTTTTTAATGAAGTGACAAGGATTTTGATGTCCTGGGCGCCGCGGATTTCTTGAAAGAATTGACGGCAATGGCCGCAAGGGGCAGCGGAGACGGCGACGCAGTCAAGGTGGGGCTCCGAGTTGAGCCAGAGATTGGTGACGAGGAACTGCTCGGCGTGGACGGAGTAGCTGAGAGGGAGGTCGGGGAACTCGAGGTTGACGCCGAAGAAGACCCGACCCGAGGGTCCGAGCCCGATGGCTCCGACGTGGAAGTTGGAAATTGGGACGCGTGCGAGGCGCTTGGCGCGGTCGACGAAGGTGGGGAGGAGCTCGGGGACGGTGAGGCCGGCGTTCTTGGCCATTGATTCGACCTCCGCGGCTTCGATTATGAATCTGGGTCGGTCCATTTCGGGAGGTTCGGGTCGACCCGGGTTTTTGGGATCGGGGAGAGAAAGAGTGAGAGAGGAGAGGATCCGGGAAATGAGGAGGAGGAGCTGAGGGAGGAGGGAATGGGAGTTCTTTTATAGACTTTTGTTTTCTGGTCAAGTTACTGTTTTACCCTTCATCTTGTGATTTGTATGCTCATGTCACAATACTTTTTTTTTTAATGAAAAGATACATATATTTTATTTCAAACTTGTCAGATATAACGAAAAATATTTAGAATAATCCTCTTTTGTAGGGGAGAAAAAACTAAACTAGGCAGTAATGTATTCATAAACATTTGGAGCTCATATAAACTAGGTTTAATCTATTAATGTATCTTAGAAGAAATTAGACTTAAACTACACCTTACTATCATTTCTTTTTGGCATTGCCTTCAGTGGCAAAGCCCTCTTCCTCCACCGTCGGGTAAATCAGTCACAGAGGACCAATTATCAGCATCTTCTGTTCCACATTCTTCTTCTTCTTGTTCTTGCGTCCTACTGATCTTCCTTTCTTCTTACTTGCTTTTTTTTTTCCGAGGACTATAGACCAAGACATGTCCTATCCATGAGAAGTTTCTCCGAAGATAGGGTAAGTCTAAGCTTCTTTGGGGAGACCGTCACCTCTCCCACTCTTTTTCTTCTACTGCTCTTTGTCGGTATGAGAAGCAGTGTTCTTACACCACACTCCCCTCCACCACGTCCTTAACTTCGAGTAGGTTTGGCTCCTCTTTATTCCCTTTTTGAAAGTCACAGCTTGGCATTAGGTTTTCTTTTTCCTCTCCCAATGTTTGTTGCCTCTAGTCCTCGGTAACCTGTTGTCGTTCCTCATCAGCTTCACTTGCCCCTCCATTTACCAAAGCAAGCTGCATTGTTACATTTTCAACTGCAAGAGTATCAACTGCTTTACCTTTGTTTTGGTTCGCAACTTTTCCATTAGTGCTCTCTCTCAGGCTCTCCTCTTCCACTCCAGCTTCACTCATTTCTTCCTCTTATGGTTCTCGACGCGCCACTATCACCGGTTGCCTTCTAGTTTAGGTTGATTGTTATTGTTGCATCAATGGTGTGGTGACTAAGAAACCCTGATTCATGTTTCCATGAGCAGTGTTCCTCGACATCACTCCCTCGAAGCCAAGAGGAGGTGTCCCCAAAACCCTAGTTTCAGGGTTTACTGTTTCCTTCAAAATATGCATCGGTGTGTTCATCAGTAAAAAAAAAAAGTCTTTCCAAAGTGGTAAATCCTCCAGCAGCTAGGGCACCAACCTGTGAGATAGTCATAGTAGAAGCTTAGCTCTGGTTCCACCCCCATATCAAATTGAAACCTCATCTTCATGCAAATTGGGCTTCCCAGTGCATGCTGGATTAGAACTCGGATAACTCCTTTATCAAATTCTTCATTGTCCATGTCTTCATACTCTCCCAGAGTGGCTCCAAGCTTGAAGACATTCTCCTTGGTATGATATTTGGGAAGGACTCCATTGATTTTTACCTAAAATCCGATTGTCTTTATAGGAACCTCGTCCACATCCTCAATCCCTTCATATTTCAGCATCTGAATTCGAGCTCCATCAAAATCCCATGGTCCTCCCTTGAGTATTCTATTTCGATCTTTCTCCTTATTGAACGCCAATAAGTAGCGTTCACTATAATCTTGTACCCCTACACGTCCCGAAATCCTCAAACGCCTAGAGAATTTCCTCGTCAAAGCGTTTATGTCACATGGCTCGAAGGAAAGCAAGCGAGCCACCAAATAACTCTTCCCAGTTTGGTTCAATGAGGATTTACCCCTAGGATAGAGGTCTATCACTCCCTCATCCTCATCCAACGCCAAAGCCAAGGAAAAACGAGCTGCCATGGCATTAGCCTTCTTCATACTCTCCCAGAGTGGCTCCAAGCTCGAAGACATTCTCCTTGGTATGATATTTGGGAGGGACTCCATTGATTCTTACCCAAAAGTCGATTTTCTTCATAGGAACCTGGTCCACATCCTCAATCCCTTTACATTTCACCATCTAAATTAGAGCTCGATCAAAATCTCATGGTTCTCCCTTGAGTATTCTATTTCGATCTTTCTCCTTATTGAACGCCAATAAGTAGCGTTCACCATAATCTTGTACCCCTACGCATCCCGAAATCCTCCAATGCCTAGAGAATTTCCTCGTCAAAGCATCTATGTCATATGGCTTGAAGGAAAGAAAGCGACCCACCAAATAGCTCTTCCCAATTTGGTTTAATGAGGATTTACCCCCAGGACAGAGGTCTACCACTCCATCATCCTCATCCAACTCCAAAGTCGAGGAAAAACAAGCCGCCATGGCATTAGCCTTCTTTATTGATTGAGAATTCTTGTTCATGGTTGAAGGTCTCGAGATCCTAGTGAATGATTTGATTGAAAGAGGAAGCACACCAAGTAAAATATTCGCTGCCTAGGGTTTGCTAGTACTCGAGTTTTTTCACGCCGCTAGGGTTTTTTCAGTCTTAGCTATATGTTTCGCTCATGTCACAACACTACTTACTATAAACAAAGATAAACAAAGACTAGTGAATTCCTTTCGAAAAACTACGACGGAATTCATGCAATGTGAGCCAAAGTAAGTCATTAAGTCTACACGAAAGTTATGTATATTGAAAGTGTGGAAGTCGGTTTTGGCCAACCGAGCTAGGGGAAGATGGGCTTGGATAATTCAAATCTGGATTAGGTCCGAGGAGACCAAAAATGAGCCTGGGCTTGGACGATTAGGGTTCCGGTTAGAGAATAAATTATCGAGAGGTTTATGGAAGCATCTGGAACGTTGTAGAGGTTTCTAGATTGTTCGATGGCATGACAATCCCAAGGTAAGATCGGACCTCAAGGAGGCTGGACAATCTGACCACGAAGGACTATACGATCAGGTCTCGAAGGATTGACAGAATCTGAGAGGAATAAGGTAAGATTTAAGTGTATCCGAGGGGATTATACCAAATGGTTTGTGGTAATCATAAGATTTTATTGGCCTTGGATATAGAGATCCATTCCTTAATGAGTTCTTCATTTCCTAATAAAAAGTAGTCTGGTTCGATAAGGACTATGCTTAGACCTAGCATGATCTATATATAGACTGTCCATACATGGCCTCAGGTAACGTGACTCTGCCCTAATCACTATACGATTCTGAGGTTAAGTTTTGACTTAACTTTTGGAGGGTCTAAACACGGTGTCACACCGTGCTCCGACTGATTTTGTAAGTTCACGAAGATTCAACCTAGAGGGGGACAAACCTGCTCTCACATAAAGAAAAAAGTTGTATGTATTGTTGCTTCGAGAATAAGATTGGCTTTATTTGTTTAAGCGAAGACTAGAGAATTTCTTTTTTTTTTAAAAAGACTACAGAGTTAAGATGTCCCACTAACGCATAAATTAAGGAAGATTGGAAGAACTAATTAGAGTGAAAGCATAATCTTGTTTCTGATTTGTAAAACTTGAACAAATTCCAAGCAACTTCATAAGCCTACTTAGTGAAATGGCATATATGTACTGGTAAATTATTGCTTAGTTAGATGGTTCATTTTTTCAACATTTGAGAAATTAGAAGGCATATTCTCAAGGTTAAAATAAAATAGGTTGGATGACTTTTATCGTAGAAGTCAGCTTCCTACATGTGAAGAAAGAGCAATGCAACCAAATGGGGGCATCAAAAACCTCTTTCCTTCGTAATATTTTACCTCTTCTCCTCGTAGTTGTGTGGGCTAGAGAATATATAATTATTCAATTCACAGGATAAGATAAGATGGTCTGATTGAATGGTTTTCTTTGATTTGATGCGAATATATGTCTGGGTACGTTGTATATCAGAACTTAAGATAGGTTATATTTCATAAAATAATTACAGTTTAAAAAGAAAAATGAAATGAAGGTTTATGAGCAAAGATTAGTAAATATTAATAAAAAGAGTCTTGCAGTTCTTATAATCTAATAACAGAATCAGATCCTGATAAAAGTTTCTTTCTTTTGCTCAAGTACTTCTCTAGAAAGTACTCCTCATGTTCGCTTTTGCAATTTTGTATCATAAAGAAGTCATCTTGACATGAACTAATAGAATAATGAAGCTGATACATCTCTCAGTCCTCACACATGCAATGATGCATGATCTAAACTTGGATTTCAGCTACTTAAGCATGGGATTCACACTCATCACCCTCTTGGATCCTTCTGAGAAGGTTCAGCTCCAATTAAGCTAGCAACTGCAATTGTTTATGACACATGCATATAAATTGCCCAAGTACTACTCTGTCTAGTGCTGTCAATGATGTTGGAGCTTCCTTGTCTTAAACTAAGATGATGATATAAGGGCATATGCACCTATGAAATAGAAAGGAAGTTATATTTTGAGGAATTTCTCACTCATTTGAGGAATTTCTCTCCAATAGGAAGTCATATTCATGTTTTGCGTGCAGCGGTGTTCAAAATAGAACTTCCTATTACTATTCATTATTATTTAAAATATTTTTCTTTTAAATCCGAATAATACTTTCACCCAATAACTAGCTGACACGTGTCATTCTGGATGATATAATTGGTAGCGGATTTCCGATAAGATTTCCGACTAGTAATTTTGAGACACGTGTCATGTCTACGTGTCGGTGTTGAAAAAATTATTGATTGTCAACCTTTTGTCGATTTCCGGTGATGGAATCAACACTAAAATGACAATAAAAGATGCTCAATTGTACATCTTCCGAAAGAAGCCAATTTGTTGCCATTTTTTCCCACAAAAAATAAATGATTTAGAGGAGAGATGGAGAGAGGGAGATAATGAATTTGTTGTGCACAAATTGGTGTGAGAAATGAATGAAATGAAGGTAGTATTTATTGAAAAAATGTAGGGGGTCATTTGTAATTTTTTGAAATTTTTTTGCAATTTTTTTTGGGTTTTTTTTAATAATTATTTTATTTCTGGCCGAAGTGGCCATTGCATTTAAATATGGGCCGTTAGATGGCTCATATCCGTTCGAAATGAACGGCCTAGATCAACTTAGTTGTTGATCTGTCCGTTGCTCTGATGCTTCCACGTGTCGTCACGCGATTGGCGCGTTTTTTTTACCTTTTAACCGGTGCGTGTAATGGTAAAAAAAATGACGTCAGCCTAGCGTCACCCACGTGAGTGGGGCCCACCAAGCTGACGATCTCGAGCTCTTCCTCTCCGGAGGACGCCGGCGAGGACGTCCCTCCCGTCAACGTCCGGTCTTCGTGGCTTCCCTCCCCCGCTGCACCGATCTCCATTGCTGGACGTCCTATTTTCGACGGGTCCCACGGCAGACGTCCCCAAAATCTGGTACTGCTGCAGCTGCTCGAATGATCCAGCTAGCTTTCCTTGTGTCCCTTTCTTCACCTACCTATCTACACCAACACCAAATTTTGTCTTCTTCCCAATTTGGAGTATCCAGCTAGATCTAAGTTAATTTTCAGCTTTTATATTCTTAAGCCTTAGTTTCTTTGTAAGGTTGTCATCGGCGTAGATAGACAGACATGTATGCACCGCAGTGGCGGAACTTGAAGCGAATTTTCGAGGGGCTAAATGAACAATAATTTCATTATAAAAGGACCGTAAGTATAATTTAGTGTAATTTAATAATAATATACACATTAATTAACAAGAAAAATTAACCTTAATTATAAAAGCTTCGGGGTCACAGCCCCCTGCATGCACCAGGTAGCTACCATATACTTTGGTGCATGCAAATATGCAATGAGGCTCGAAGGTTAATAGGGTTATAGCAGAGTTTTGATAACCCTGAGAAATGAGAAGTGAGAACCATACAGATTGATCATGTATTCCATCGATTATTTGAGAATTGATCATGAGATTAGTTGTACTTCGGTATACAATGGCAATGGCAACAGATAATTTCTCATTTATGTGTGTTTTGATAAAATTACAATTTCAATATTTGCGTTTTGAATTTTGTTATTTGTTTGATCATATGTGTTAAACTTCACATCAGACTCAAATTTGAAATTTATGTTTCAAATCCTCAGTCATATTGAGAAACGTGTTTCTAACCTTAACATGACAAAAGTTATTTTAAGAAATATGGTAAAGTAGATAGAGATTGTATAAGCAATTCTGCGTAATTTTATTCATGAAGAATAAGCTCATTTATATAGGAGAGTACGAGAGGGTACATATCTGGTATGAATTCTATTACATCACTATCTAGGATTCATTCCCTTATTCTTTATAAATACTACCATAACTAGGAATATAAATATCTTTCAACACTCTCCCTTGTGCCGGTTATAGTGGGTGACGCTTCTTCATTGTTTCCATGATGCCTCATAAAAAACTTTGCCAAGCCAAAAAACTTTGCAGTGGAAAATGTGATCTCACCAAGTAAAAAGAGTGCAGCTCATCGTAAACGATGATATGACACATACTATGTTGCCTCATTAAAACCTTGTTAAGTAATTAAAATCCTTTGGGATAAAAACAACATTAGTCAAGGAAAAAAAAAGTACACTGTGTCCTTCACATTTTAGAAACGCTCATATGAATGTCAGACTCTCCCTGAAACATGCATCTTCCCCTGACGTCAACAATCAAGGTAGCTTAGATAAGCTGAACAACTATATGCTCTTCACATTCTTCTCAAATGTGGAATTTGGCCAATGACTTAGAAAGTCTGCCACATTATCCTCAAATCAAACTTGGTCAACCATAACCTTGAGGAATTGCTATTGTTTGCTGACTATAGAATAACTTATGCGATATATGTTTGGTGTTGTCGCCCTACATGTAATCTAGCTTGGTCACCTTGATGCAAGCAACATTATCCTCATAATGCATGTAGGTTCATCAGTGGTGATTGATAAACCACTTGATCTTCGATATGTGCATTTATGGACCTCAACCATATGCACTCAATAACAACTTCATCTTATATCAATAATCTCAATAAGATTCGAAGATGTAGCGACAAGAGTCTGCTATCTAGACTTCAAGATATTGCCGTGTTACCCATGGTAAAGACATAACCAACTTGGGAACAACTTTTGTGTGGATCAGAGAGATATCCAACTTCAGCAAAACTTGCCAATATATCACAACGATTGTTGGTATAGGGGTGAAGGGAAATCAATGCCAATCTCTTTATGGTGCCCTTACTTCCAACGCCACTCTCTTTATGGCTTCTCTGTAGGGATAGATTAAGCTCATATCTTTCATACTCTTTGATACTAAAAGATTGTCTTTAAACCATTCTAATGGCATTGCGTGAGAGCATATATTCATCTAGCTATCAACTTTAATAATGATAAGGAGCTAAGTCTTGTGTATTATGTTAAATACACTCTTGCACTTAGATTAGATACTTTAACCTCTAACACGTCTTCGTCATCATCACTTGGACGAAAACGGATCCCTTTAAGGTTCAAGACTATAGCAGATCATGAGAGTACTCATAGACTTCACTTTATCATCATAAAGTGCAACATATCTTAGAGTATAAGCCGATGATGGAAAATCTCATCATTACGGTGCTCGAGTTCCCGTCACTAACTGTGACTCCTTTATTAGAGACAAAACCGTGTCTTCCCAAGATATTTCATCTCAAATTTGGATTTCAAACACTTTGCAAATCTTGAACTTGTCCTTTAAATGAACACGCATGGGCATATCCCTTTCCAATCAAGTAGCCACTTGGTGAACATTTCAATTTCATTGCAAATGCGCTCTGTAGTCTAAAGCCACTTGATTTGAGTAAATGAAGTCCATCTGAGACATTCATATCTATCTCGTATTCTAGATCCCCATAGAGATATGTCATGACCACGATTATAAGTTGCATGTCAAGTTTTTCGGAAACTACCAAATTGACAAGGTAGTGAAGTGCAATGACATCTATTAAGAGAGAATTTATCTCATCGTAGTTGATTACAGAGCATTGTGAGAAGCCTTGCGCCATAAGGCGAGTATAATCTCTTTATTCTCATCACGCTTTCTAACAAAGACCCATTTTGATAGGCTTTACACTTGGGTGTGCCGGCATCATCAACCCAACTAACTTTCTCTTTGTTAGTGAACATAATTTAATCTGGATCACTTCTTTCTATGTAGGTCAATTGCTACTACGTTCAGGAGTTTCAACGTAGATATGTTCGATAAGTCTCAAAATTTCATACTCTCATATACACTAGTGTAATTTGTACTTTGTAGAGATCTCTATAGTATGAGTAATTGATTTTAGCATTAAGGCGTCCCTCAATGATAACCATAAGATGGAATTAAGTATCAATGATCAATGGATCATTGAGTGCCAATCTCGCTCTCTTCCTTGGACGAGTATTTATCAAACATTTGGGTCTCCTACCCTCTCCAGCGGAACCCATGACTTGTGATGACACTATGCCACTTTGTGACATCACTATGCCACATTCCATGGTGGCAGCACCATAACCAACTCCTTTTTAGTGGCGCCATATCCTTTCAAAGGGACATAAATCCTTACAGGCATGTTTGCAGCAAATATATGTGATCTCGTCACTTTAAAGATACTAGAAAACGTATCAGGCATCAAATTTGTTATGTTCTATCTTTTGGGGATCATGATGAAACATAGTGACGACACGACCCTTCCTGCCATTCCTATTTAACATGTTTGTTCTTATCCCCCCCTAACGATGAGAAAACTGTCTCATTAAAGTGACATCCGCAAAACTAGCGGTAAACAGATCGCTTGTCAAGGTTCTCATAGCGGATTCCTGTTGAAGACTCATGTCTAACATATGTATTCATTCATCTCGATTGACCCATCATAATGTGTTGTGGCAGAACAATTTTGGCACATATATACATAAGTGTGAGACATTATCTTCGCACACAGTCACTAGCTGTGCAAAACAAGATTGAGTGATGGTGTATCGTAAACGATGTAGAGTAGCTGCACTGCAATATTGCATAACCCCAAGAAAAAAATATTATTGCGTATCACCAATGTTCAAGCTACCATCGTAGTTATTTTTTGCGAGACCATTTGGGTTTGTTCATGAGAGTATGATACTACTATCAAATCTCAATGATGTGTAATATAAGTTATCAAAACTTCTTCGATGTAAACTCTCTAGCATTATTAAGTCAAATAGACTATAAATGGGATGATCCGGGTAGTGATCCCGCAGTCATATGATATGATCTAGAAGTTTGAGTAGCATTACAAGTGGACGATGACATGACACATGACCAGTGTGTCTGCATTATAACCAATACCACAAAACATCGTAGTGGTCTGCTAGTTGGTTGAATCATTCCATAGAATCACCTTAGATTCTATATAGTGAGAATATATGTGTCATTTGCATAGGATCGTCTCAATCCTAATTTCTCAAATGAGTAGGCTTTGTAATAATGAGTGATGAGCCATTAAAATTAACTAATAAGGATTTTGGTTGAGGCTTGGAGTCTTCATGGACTTGGGAAGTAGGATAGGAGACTAGCACGACGTTTAGTTTTCTCTTCTTGGGGGAAGAGGCATCGGTCACTAGTCGACGTTTGGACGATAGAGCCACCACTGAATGGTGCCCAACTCCACTCACTTATGAACCAACTCTGGTTCTTGCTTCCTTTCACTCGAAAGAAGGGATGTCCAATTGACTTTCTCAAAGTTTGGACCATCATATCACGACCTGGATATCTCAGTTTATCGTGTCAAAGCCTTATATGTGTCTGAATCCTATAAGTCATCTTTCATGAAATGATTTAATTCTACAACTCTCTTTTAGTTATCTTACATATCCCATTTGGCTAACACATAAGTTTCTTTGATATTCGGATCATACCGCAATAATTAGAGATAATGCAAAGGAACTCATATCCATTCTCACTTGAAAATTGTTGGCATAGATGATAAGAAGACCTATGTCCATTCTCATCATATAGAAACATAATCGACAAGGCACAAAGTCGATATAAGTTGTCTATGTCATAACATAGTATATGTAATTCCCGCTTCAATGAGACATTCAAAGTTCTCGAGGGAAATACTTGCAAAGAAACAAGTCTTGCATGAGAAAAAATGAAACAATAACTCAAAAATTCATTTTCTGGGCTTAATTTTTGACCCATCGAAAAGCCTTCTCTGGATCTGCCTTCGATCCATCGAGGTAATCCTCGACCCATCGAAGGGCCTTCTCTGGCTCTACCTTTGATCCAAGACTGGCTGACGTCTGTGTATATAAGCAGGCATACATTTTTTTAGAAAATAGTTATTGACGATCTGGATGAAGTTCTGGAAACTAGATATCCGTAGATTTCCAACTATATATTATTCATATGCTGAATCATTCTGAGTCAATCCCAATTTTATGTCAAAGCCAACTAATCTGCTGACCAGATTCTGTTTACCCTGTTTCTGACCTCTGTCTAGTAAAATGGGCATAACCCTTTCTAGAAATTAGTTATCGACATTATGAACTTAGTTCTAAAAACTAGAAATTTGCATATTTCCAATCATATGCCACTAATATGTTGGTTCATTCTGGTTTGATACCAATTCGTCGTCGAAGCTGACTGATCTGCAAAGGCAGATTCAGTTTTCTAGTTTGTGATGTTTTTCGGGGATATAAGCACTCTTAGCTATCCCGATTGATATATGAACAATTTTGCTAGTTACTAGACCATCTATAATCATTTGGGTAGCTCTTTTCACTCATGACCCAGCAAAGAGAGATATTGTAGGTGGGACACAAGGTCCGCTCAAATACCTTTATCGAAAATCTTTTGTTCTAGACATCACAAGTTACTAAGGTGAGCCCTAGTAGAAGATAGACTTGTAGAAACCACAAAACATGTGTGTAACATAGAAAATTTTAAACTAGCCTGTTATTAATAAGCCAATACAATGGTGCCTTTATTAATAAGCCAACATGATACATCAAAGTTTGTTAATCCAAAGTAATTGACCAACATTGTCAAACATAATACTTAGGCACACACGCCTTTTTACATGAAAAACATAAAACTCTAATCAAAATTTGGTATCTCTTTAATCGATTCTCTGCCAATTTTGAAGTGTGCTTTATCTCTATCTTCTGTTGTACTTTATCCTTAAAATTCGTAGAATCTGAGTACACTTAGTTGTCGATTTTCTGTCGAATTATTGGTGTGTCGGAATGCAACAAAAAAATTTAGACCCAAACTAGACACGTATATGAACACTTCTAAAAAAATTCATAACTTTTAGAAACCTGGAGCTAAGTCGAATAATTTGTACAGAAGTACACAGAAAATAGTGTGACGACCCGGACCAGATTTAGCAGTATGTTCAGCTTGATCGATGAGTTACGGCATAGTCGCAGTTGTCCGACGGTTATTGGAATCGTCGAGTTTATTAACGATTTAATTATTGGCCGAGAATTGGAGCTGGGTCTCTTCTCGAGAGTCGTTGTATGTGTGATTACGAGTTCGTGGGCGGTTCCGGATCATTATTTGGACGACCGAGGAATTAGTTATGAATATTTGAAGTTCAGATTTAAATGGTGGGCTACTTAACGACTAAATTACCGGACGAGAATTTGGGTTCGGCTTCTTCACGGAAGTTGTTCGGAATTTAATTTCGAGTTTGTGGGAACTTCCGGAGCATGATTTTGAGCTACGATGATTTAGTTGTGATTATTTCCGTTTGTTAACTATTTAGTCGATTTAATGTGTGTTGCTTTGAAGGGTTGACTTTTTATCCGATTGACCGATGTGTTTGACTTTGGGTGATTATTGAAGAGTATGTCGAGACGAGTTTGTGGCCGCGAGAATTATCGGAATCTGATATACGACGAGAAAGTTACGCGCGTTTGAAGTTTGCCGAAATGGATAAACATGAAGTTTCCTTTTTGGGAAGTATAAATAGTGCACTTACCTGTTTTGGAAGGTCAACTACCTCATTAATTGGTTTGACCGAGTTGACTGAGTCAACTCGGTGGGAGGAGGAGGAGGCCGACGGCTTGCTCGTGCTCCACGACGGCATGGAGGTTTCCGGCCATCCCACGGTGCGGCACCGGTCTTGTTCAATTCGTCTTGGAGTCCTCGACCTCGTGCCGGCCACCGTTCACGGCGAGGTGGACGGTGGAGGAAGAATTTCCGGCGAGAAAATGGAGGAAAACTTTGTTATTCGGGTTTATGGATTCGGACCGAATTGAACTTCAAGAGGTACTGGGTTTTGTAGCCCTCTTTCATGTGATTCTAACCATATAAACATAGTGTTCTAATTCGATTTGTGGATTGAGAATTTTGGGATTGAAATTTATGAACCAATTCGGTTTTACATGAAATTGGATGTGTTAGAGTGAGAATTGGACTTCGGTGCAGTTGACAAAGTTGCTCAGTGGACGATTTGGAGTGGAATAGGGGTGGCTTCACCATGAAACTCTCCGGTCAACAGTGGCGCCGCCGTGGACGGCGGTCAACGGCGGCGGTCAACGGTCAGAGTTAACTTTTTGACTTTCGGCAAGTCGCATGTCATTTGACTCGAAATCGCGCCCTGATCGCAGTGGGGAGGTTCGTTTTTCGAGTTGAGCATCCGAACGTAAAATGAGGTATTGAGGTGGTATATATGGATTTTCGTCGATTCGTCGTATTCGAATTGTGTATTTCCGAGAACGGTGGTTTCTCGTGGTTTGATTCGAATTGTCGGATTGTGACTTTGAATATTGGACATTGTGAATATTCAGGGGTTCGTGATCGTTTGTTTGGCGAGGGACATTCCGCCGGATCACGGGTTAACGCGATACGCGTTACGCCAGTCTGTGAGTGGACAATTTCTTTTCACGGAAATCTTGCGAGTCTTTTATGTGATTTATGAACTTGAGCATGCAGCGTGATTATGGTTTTACGAGCATGAGATTTCATACGAGATTATGATTATATAAGCATGTGTTTACGATTATACGAATATGTTTATACGAATATACGTATACGAATATGCATACACTTTTATATTGTTTCATGTATTTGCATCGAATTGTTATGATTTGGTTTTCACAGAGTACAGTCTTGGTTACGTTGTTGTATCGATACACTTTGCCTCTCGGCTGATCCCCGATGGTAGGCCGCCAGGAGGGACGTCGTTATCCCGACCTGACCGGTGAGGGGCGTTTCCCCGGAACCGAGGCCATTTCTGGCTTAGAATCACGGGGACTAAGGACCTCATGATTCGGACTGTACTAGCACGGAGGAGTCCATGAGTGACCCCGTGGGATTTTACTTGCATGCTCAGTACACTGGAGGAGTATGAGTTTTACCTCGTGTACTATGTTGTTTATATTTACCTGGACTCGCATATGCTTTTATAACATATTTATTATCTGGTGAAAGACATTTATTTTCGTCCACTCACTCTAACGTGTTTATTGTCTTTCACCTGGGCTTTTCGGTTTCCGTGCCCAGTTTGCAGTTCGGACTCTGGTGTCGCACGTCGTGGTCGGAGGCATAGTGCTCGAGCTACTTTGTTTCTTCCAGTAGGTTTATTGTTCTACCTACTGTGGGGTACATATATGGTTATGTATTAGAAGTCGCTCTGAGTTTCCTGTTGTATTTGTTATACGGTTTTAAACCCGGATTTCAGTAAAGTACTATATTTTGTATTGTTTACTTTACTGTTGAGATATTGAGAAATCCGGATGGGATTGGTGCCCACGGTTTGCTTTTTGTGGCATAGGATGGAGTGTATTTTACGCGTGCAGGTAATGGTAATTCCACGCTAGTAACGAAACTCTGCCCAAATTTCGAAAAGTTTTTGTTGGTTCGTGTTTTCGAAGGGGTTTGATTCCGATTTAGGAAGCTAAATCGGGGTTGGGTCCTTTCAGCTTGGTATCAGAGCATTAGGTTATAGGTTCTGTAGACTTCTGTAGTCGTGTTTACTAAGGGTATTTGAGAATGTACAGCATGTCTGGAATGGTGACCCGACCGGCCGGCGGATAATCATCAAATTCCGGGTGTTGTATGCTTTCAAATATTTGAAGTTCCATGATTACATTCCACTTGTTGTGAACGATATTGTATTCATTAGGATGCCTCCTGACGTGCTTTCCGTGTCGTTTTGGTTGTGGATCCTGTTGAGGATCATTCGACGCGTGAATTGCCAGTGAACTGTGGATTTGGATGAGTATTCAGAGTTCAGAGAATTGTGTGGCACGGTTTATCTGGGGATGTGTATATGAGCGTCTATATGTTGCCTCAGAGCTGAGATTTATGGCAGTGATGTTTGCCTGAGTTAGATTGTTGTATTTTGTGGGCTGATATTGTGTGAGATCCGGTTGTGACTCCATGGCCTACATTTAGAGTGTTGTGTAAACAGTGATGGTGTTATCAGGCTATCCAGCAATCGAATGTGGAGTGCTTAACCACCTGAGGCAGAGATGCATTGTTCCTATGTTATTTCGGTTTGCACGAGTTATGTGGCTTTAGAGGAAGCAGTGTGCGAGGTTCGAGATGAGTTTGAACCTGAGCATCAGAGAGAGTCTGATTGATGTGCCTCGAGACTGCCGTGAGGAGCTTAGTGTGCTGCACTCAGTGGCGAGGCTATTGTGAGGGAAAGATGTGTACGGTTTTTGATGTGATGGTTTGAGGAAAGTGGATTTAGTTGAGATTTTGATGAGGTTGAGTTTCGACACTTCGGGATCAGTGACTTCATCAGACTGTGGTCTTTTCGGTTATGTTGAGGATCCTCTGCTGATTCATTTGGCGATGGCAGAGATCACAGAGTAGCAGATTTGCTCCTGTGGCATGAGTTTGGGCGATCGTTGGTGATCCTTTCACGCAGCAGGTGTTGCGGTGACTTGTGTTTGTGGTACACTCTCTGTTGCCATTGTGGTGGCCAGGAGGATCACGTTACGAGGGAGCGCCCTTGGTCAGCTGTTGTAGCGGTTCGGCAGCTCAGAGTTTACGAGGAGATCCTCATGTTGTTCCTGCGGTCTGACTAATGCACCCTGTTGACGAGTTAGTCAGAAGTCACAGTTGATGTGTGTGGCCAGTTGGGCATGTTGGAGTTCGTGCCATGACCTTGTTTGAGGACAGACTTTTCTCCGAGGTTACTATTGCTTGAAGTCCATGGCGATTGTACCTGCATCTCCACTTCCGAGGTCTTGGAGAGTGTTGTATCCATCCGGAGGTCGCGAGATCCTTGTTTGAGGTTATGGGTTAGCCGTGGAATTGTTGTAGCTGGACATCGTGGTTTTGGTATGTTTGTGAGTACGGACTTAATGACGATGCATTTGGTTGTGTTCGAGTGCTTCGAGAAGGGGGTTGTGTTTCGACGACCAGATTTCCCCGAGATACTGTTTCGCGGTGATGGTCGAGCGGATGATGGAGACGGGTGGTGTTGTTTGATTAGCTCATGTTGTGGATACTACGGTTGCTGTACCTGACATTGGCGTCATTGAGGTGGTTCCCGAGTTCCAGATGTGTTCTGGAGGAGTTATCAGGTGTTCCTCCAGTTCGAGAGACTGACTAGACCATTGAGCTTGTACCAGGCGCTGGACTCATTTTACCGACGTCTTGTCGTTTGGAGCCAGCGGAGCTGATGGAGCTACAGTTTCGACTCCAGGAGTTGCTGGAGGAGGTTTCAGTAGATTTCATGCGACTCCGCGTATTTGCGTGGTGTGCTCTTGCATTGTTTGTGCAGACGTTAGAGGGTTCGTTGTGGTGGCGCATTGACTATCGGAAGCCTGATTCGCTTCAGAGGAGAGTGAGTATCCTCCGCTTCAGATCGTCGATTGATTTGATCAGCTTGTGAAAGATTTAATCTTTTCGTAGATCGATTTCGGATCCGGATACCATCAGTGGAGGTTTGATGAGTCAGATGTGGCTATGTTGGCTTTCGGATCTCGGTGTGGACATCAGGAGTTCTTGGTCACGCCGTTGGGTTGACCAATGCTCCGTAGATCGTGTGGACTTGATGGACCATGTGTTCAGACAGTTTCTGGACGAGTTGCGACCATGTTCGTCGGCAACTTCCTGATGTATCCCAGGAGTGTGGGCCAGCACCGGAAGCAGTTGCAGGCGGTTTTGCGGACTTCGCGAGATGATCTTGTGTTTGCGAAGTTCAGCCAGTGTGAGTTTTGGTCGATTTGCGTGATGATTTTAAGCTGTGTGATGCTATCCGAGTGAGTGGCGTGGATCCTGACCAGTTAGAAGCCGTGTTGATTTGGAGTTGACCTACCATGGTACCAGAGATCGGGAGTCTCTTGGGTTTAGCAGGCTATTATCGATGGCTTGTGCAGGATTTTCCCGGGGTACCATTTCATTTTCCGGATTGACGAAGAAGGCGTCAAGTTCGAGCTGTTCGATGCACGCGAGGAGAGTTACTTCCTCTTGCAGGATGGTTGACCGTTGCTTCGGTTTTGTCCTTACTTGGCGACCGCGACGAGTTCGTGGGTTATGGCGATGCATCGAGATTTGGATTTGGTAATGTTATGATGCTGTGTAGCAGAGCGGTGGCTCATGATTCCAGGCAGTGAAACTTTGTATAACTACGTATCCAGTGTATGATATGGGTGTAGCTGTCTTTTTGTTAGCATCGGAGAGTTCGAGACACTACAGCTATGGCGTGCAGCGAGGTGTAGGATGTACACTGATCATTTGAGTTTCCACCATTTGCATTTCGGCCAGATTTGGGCTTGAGGCAGTGTAGATGGATGGGGTCGACTCACGACTATGGCTGTACATTTGAGCTTGTTCGGGAAAGGCTAGAGGTTTTACTTTAACCATCCGTCTGGGATGATGTTGCTGATGCATTCAGTCGGAAATCGGGAGTTTCAGTGTTTCATGTGAGTGTGGCGCGAGTGTCCGTGTTAACCGAGTTACGGACAACGAGAGCTGAGTTCGAGTGAGATGATGTTGAAGCTCATTGTTTTGCGCGCGGTTGGTGCTAGTCATGCGGAGATGTGTCTGATATTTCGAGTTATTACTCGTGACACCACATGAAGAACGATATAGCAGCTTGTGCGAGCACAGCTTGTGTGTGTTGATGCCACATTCGTCGACTGGCGATGGCTAGGAGGCAGAGACTTGCCGAGATGTTTTAGTCATTTGAGATTTCCGATTAGACGTGACGGTTGCTGCTGTGATTGTGTGTGTATGTGTACACTTTGGTTGTGATACCAGTTGTCGGGCCTTTGTGGATCGTTTGACGAACTCAGTACAGTTCCTTGTACTTTCGGAGATGATTCCAGTGGTTAGCTGGCATAGCTGTGTTTGACGGAGGTTGTCCATCTACGTGGTGTACCTGTGTCCCAGTTCGCCGATCGAGGTGATCAGCTACGACTAAGTGTTGGTGAGCTTTGCAGCGAGCATTGGGAACCAGATTACGAGTTAGTACCGGTTCTTATCCTCAGATTGGATGGTGATCTTTGAGGACTATTCAGACCACGGTATTGCAGTTCCGGAGGATTCGGGACCAGCAGTTTCAGCTGTTCGAGGTTGCTTGCAATACCAGGTTGTTGTCCACTGCGATTTTGATATTGTTTGACGTCGTTTTGAGGAACGATGTTGTACTTCATTGTGTTGGAGTGAGTTTGGTTTGAATTTGAGTTGATGTTTGTTTCCGATTTTGTGGAGTGTGTTACCACAGACTGTCAGATTAGCGGAAATGGGTCGATAATTGTTTGAGTTCGATGCTTGAGTTTCGTTAGTATGAGCAGGTCGTGTTGTGATTTTCCTTGATATTTTGATCCATATGTGGCCATAGGCGAGTTTGTGTTATGCCGTATGGTTCGGCATCGCCTATAATGTTGGCTTTGTGTGTTGTGTTCCGCGTGGCGGAACTATGTTTCAGGTTTGCTATGTGTTGTGTACCCTGTTTGTTCCTTATGTAGGAACACTTGGCGCTTATGTGGAGCCAGTTCAGATTTGTGATTTGTAGGTACAGAGATTTCAGCACAGAGCTATCTCTTATTGTGGAGTCAGTTGCTAGAGTTATTCAGTTGATGTAGCCACTGGGCAGTTGAGCAGTATACAGAGGCAGTGCTCCTACCTTTGAGTTGGCAGACTTGGAAATTTCGAGGTCGAAATTTTTCTAAGGGGGGTGGATTTGTGACGACCCGGACCAGATTTAGCAGTATGTTCAGCTTGATCGATGAGTTACGGCATAGTCGCAGTTGTCCGACGGTTATTGGAATCGTCGAGTTTATTAACGATTTAATTATTGGCCGAGAATTGGAGCTGGGTCTCTTCTCGAGAGTCGTTGTATGTGTGATTACGAGTTCGTGGGCGGTTCCGGATCATTATTTGGACGACCGAGGAATTAGTTATGAATATTTGAAGTTCAGATTTAAATGGTGGGCTACTTAACGACTAAATTACCGGACGAGAATTTGGGTTCGGCTTCTTCACGGAAGTTGTTCGGAATTTAATTTCGAGTTTGTGGGAACTTCCGGAGCATGATTTTGAGCTACGATGATTTAGTTGTGATTATTTCCGTTTGTTGACTATTTAGTCGATTTAATGTGTGTTGCTTTGAAGGGTTGACTTTTTATCCGATTGACCGATGTGTTTGACTTTGGGTGATTATTGAAGAGTATGTCGAGACGAGTTTGTGGCCGCGAGAATTATCGGAATCTGATATACGACGAGAAAGTTACGCGCGTTTGAAGTTTGCCGAAATGGATAAACATGAAGTTTCCTTTTTGGGAAGTATAAATAGTGCACTTACCTGTTTTGGAAGGTCAACTACCTCATTAATTGGTTTGACCGAGTTGACTGAGTCAACTCGGTGGGAGGAGGAGGAGGCCGACGGCTTGCTCGTGCTCCACGACGGCATGGAGGTTTCCGGCCATCCCACGGTGCGGCACCGGTCTTGTTCAATTCGTCTTGGAGTCCTCGACCTCGTGCCGGCCACCGTTCACGGCGAGGTGGACGGTGGAGGAAGAATTTCCGGCGAGAAAATGGAGGAAAACTTTGTTATTCGGGTTTATGGATTCGGACCGAATTGAACTTCAAGAGGTACTGGGTTTTGTAGCCCTCTTTCATGTGATTCTAACCATATAAACATAGTGTTCTAATTCGATTTGTGGATTGAGAATTTTGGGATTGAAATTTATGAACCAATTCGGTTTTACATGAAATTGGATGTGTTAGAGTGAGAATTGGACTTCGGTGCAGTTGACAAAGTTGCTCAGTGGACGATTTGGAGTGGAATAGGGGTGGCTTCACCATGAAACTCTCCGGTCAACAGTGGCGCCGCCGTGGACGGCGGTCAACGGCGGCGGTCAACGGTCAGAGTTAACTTTTTGACTTTCGGCAAGTCGCATGTCATTTGACTCGAAATCGCGCCCTGATCGCAGTGGGGAGGTTCGTTTTTCGAGTTGAGCATCCGAACGTAAAATGAGGTATTGAGGTGGTATATATGGATTTTCGTCGATTCGTCGTATTCGAATTGTGTATTTCCGAGAACGGTGGTTTCTCGTGGTTTGATTCGAATTGTCGGATTGTGACTTTGAATATTGGACATTGTGAATATTCAGGGGTTCGTGATCGTTTGTTTGGCGAGGGACATTCCGCCGGATCACGGGTTAACGCGATACGCGTTACGCCAGTCTGTGAGTGGACAATTTCTTTTCACGGAAATCTTGCGAGTCTTTTATGTGATTTATGAACTTGAGCATGCAGCGTGATTATGGTTTTACGAGCATGAGATTTCATACGAGATTATGATTATATAAGCATGTGTTTACGATTATACGAATATGTTTATACGAATATACGTATACGAATATGCATACACTTTTATATTGTTTCATGTATTTGCATCGAATTGTTATGATTTGGTTTTCACAGAGTACAGTCTTGGTTACGTTGTTGTATCGATACACTTTGCCTCTCGGCTGATCCCCGATGGTAGGCCGCCAGGAGGGACGTCGTTATCCCGACCTGACCGGTGAGGGGCGTTTCCCCGGAACCGAGGCCATTTCTGGCTTAGAATCACGGGGACTAAGGACCTCATGATTCGGACTGTACTAGCACGGAGGAGTCCATGAGTGACCCCGTGGGATTTTACTTGCATGCTCAGTACACTGGAGGAGTATGAGTTTTACCTCGTGTACTATGTTGTTTATATTTACCTGGACTCGCATATGCTTTTATAACATATTTATTATCTGGTGAAAGACATTTATTTTCGTCCACTCACTCTAACGTGTTTATTGTCTTTCACCTGGGCTTTTCGGTTTCCGTGCCCAGTTTGCAGTTCGGACTCTGGTGTCGCACGTCGTGGTCGGAGGCATAGTGCTCGAGCTACTTTGTTTCTTCCAGTAGGTTTATTGTTCTACCTACTGTGGGGTACATATATGGTTATGTATTAGAAGTCGCTCTGAGTTTCCTGTTGTATTTGTTATACGGTTTTAAACCCGGATTTCAGTAAAGTACTATATTTTGTATTGTTTACTTTACTGTTGAGATATTGAGAAATCCGGATGGGATTGGTGCCCACGGTTTGCTTTTTGTGGCATAGGATGGAGTGTATTTTACGCGTGCAGGTAATGGTAATTCCACGCTAGTAACGAAACTCTGCCCAAATTTCGAAAAGTTTTTGTTGGTTCGTGTTTTCGAAGGGGTTTGATTCCGATTTAGGAAGCTAAATCGGGGTTGGGTCCTTTCAAATAGTTCTGAAAACTGATGTGTTCTAGGATCAAGTAGACTCCTTTGGTTTGAGAAACGTTGTGCGTCTTTTCTTTGCCTCTTTCAGCATTAGTACCTCAGCCTCCATGGCTTCTTTGGTCACCACGGCCTCCATGACCGGCGCTTCCTCTATCACGGCCTTCATGACACTACCTTGTAGTGTTCTTGTCGGGGCAGTGGTGTGGACCTAAATGTTTCACCAACATATCCTTACTTTAAGGATTCCACTCCATACGCTATTCTCTTAATGCGCTTTCATAACTCGCATTGAGAACTCTCTTAGTTCTCATCTTGCCTTGAATTATGATTATTCACGAGCATAAGCTTTTCTTTATCATCATAAGGTTAATAGACTATTTGAATGTCGTGTTTGTTGAGCATCGAATTATAATCAATATTATTTCGATATTATGATTGCTACAGCGATGGAAGGTGTAGAGGTTTTTCTCGTTCAACTCTCGCTCTTTAATTGCATTCCGCATAATTAGAGCAAGGATCTGAGTTTTAGCATCTTGTAGTTGATTGGTGCAATTTGCTTGAAGTCGGAAAACCACATGTTATTCAACTTCTCTTTTAGATCCGGGAACATGATGTCAATGCACTTTTGCATATCAAACACCATGAGAAAACATAAGATGTATTAGTTTCGCAGTCGTAAGAGACTTTCTCGACAACTAATTTGTTTTCCAATATAATATTTGGATTAGACCTTTACTTTGATGTATATGGTCTTACAAACTCTCTTTGTTTGTTAATCGATGTTTTTATGAATTTTTTTTATTCAATCGATTTTTGTGAACTCTCTTTGTTCACGATGAACACTCTTAGTTCATCTAGGAACTCTCTTTGTTCCAATGAACTCGTTTTGTTCCAAATTCCCACCTTCAAGAAATGTGAGGTGTAAAAATGATGGATGAGATGTTATCCCAAAATTCCTACGAAAAAATTCAAAGTCCCAAAATAGTAGGTAATTTGAATTTAAATTCAAGTGTGTTCATATAAACTTACTTGAGATTATTATAGAACAATCTTCATCTTCTTGTTTTTCTCCTTAAGTTCCACGCGCAGGGCTAGAGTCTGGTACTAATAACATGTTTTAGGAAATATGGTAAAGTAGATAGAGATTGTGGAAGCAATTCTGCGTAACTTTGATAATGAAGAAGGAGCTTATTTATATAGGAGAGTACAAGAGGTTACATATCTGGTATGAATCCAATTACATCACTACATAGAATTCATTCCCTTATTCTCTACAAATTTACTATATAACATTTGTGATTCTACTGTTCACCGATGAATAGTAGGATCACTGTGTTCACAGTTACTGTAACTCTTCTTACTTTTACTTTTTACTGTTTTACTTTTTTATTTTTACAGTTTTAGTTTTTACTTTTATTTTTTAGCAATTTTTACAGTATTATATTTTACTTTTTATTTTACAATTTTACTTTTTTACTTTGACTTTTATCATTTTTTACAGTTTTTTGTTTTACTTTTTTACTTTTACAGTTTTAATTTTTAACTATAATTTTCTATCAATTTTTTTTACAATTTTATAGAGTTTGATCAACTTTTTATCAATTTTCTTTACTATAACTAAACTAGCTAATTTTTTACTATATAACATTTGTGATCCTACTGTGTTCATTGATGAATAGTACTATAACTTTCTATCATTTTTTTTTACAGTTTTATAGAGTTTGATCAACTTTCTATCAATTTTCTTTACTATAACTAAACTAGCTAATTTTTTATTATATAATATTTGTGATCCTACTGTTCATACTCACTGTTCATGGGGGTATTTTGGCATTTTCAAGTTTTTTACATACCTTTTTAACTGTTTTACTATTTACAGTTTACATTTTTACTTGCATTTTAAATTATTTTTACTGTTTATTTTTTAACATTCACACATCTTATTAACAGTTTTACTGTTCATTTTTTACTTTTAATTGTTTAAATTTTTACTTAAACTTGACAATAAAAAACTTTCATACGGATTTTACCTAACCCCCGTATTAATTTTCTTTTTTACTTTTTTTTTAACGGGTTTCATTTTTAACTCAAATTTTGCCGCAACAAAATTTCTACCTTAACTCTAATCTCATTTATGCATTATTTTCATGTGTTGAATTAGGTGGCAGAGGTTGAATAGGAGGGTGAGTCAGCAGTAAAACAATAGGCTGAATTACAAGTAGTCAAGGGGAAGGTTTGTTGTGGGTTTATGATGAAATTCTATGTGTTTGATTGAGTTTAGTGATGGTTTCTTTTTTGTAGGACTCAGGATTTGAGGCACGCTATGCAGACCGATATTGATAAGCTTGCTGATGTTGTTGGTCTTACTCTTGGTCTCAGAGGTATAGTCAAGCACTTTCACAAATAGGTGTTCGAGTTGGTTCTACTTTGTATCTTACATGGCCAGTTTGGATGATTCATGGTGTGCGAGAATTTGTGTGTAATTGATTTTATGTGTTTTATGTTTGTGAAGGAAGGAATGTTGCCTTAGATGAATACGGTAGCCCAAAAATGGTGAATGATGGAGTTACAGTTGCTAGAGCTATTGAACTACTTGATTCTTTGGAAAATGCCGGTGCAGCTCTCATTAGAGAGGTTAGTGAAATTTATAATTTGATGTTTATTGTTGTTTCTTTTGATAAGTACACTACTTTGTGTTTAGTGATTGAGGAGATTTTCGTGCTTATTTTGTAATGGGCTCGATTGTGGGATATATGTACTTATTATTTTTGGAAACATGTTCTCTATTATTAGCTTGGGTGGTTGCTGTGGCATTTTGTGTAACCTTAGCAGCAGCTTGAGCAGTGCGGCTCGGTCCAATTCTCATGGCTACATTTTAGGCCTGCCTACAAGTTTGGTTACATCATCGCTCTTCTCCGATAGTTTAGCTGTTGTAGGACAGGTGTGTTTGGGTTTAATTTCATTCTTCATTGAGTTTGATCAGCTGTTGTGAAATGTTTGATGTGATTGTCTAAATGGGTTTGAGTGTTTAAGACTGCAAAATGGTCAACTTTTTTGATGTAAGGATGCTTATGATAGCAACCAGATTATACATAATTGTTGGCATGTTATCAATTGTGAATTTGTGTGCGTATCTATATACTTAATAGTTATGTATAAGCTTTTCGCATTTGACTGAAATGATGGAAACTCTTTCTTGATGAAGGTCTATTGAGTTACTTTCATTATGAATCATGAAAACTTTCATGGTGTTGTTGTTTGGTCACAATTTGTGTGTACGGTTCTTCTTAAATTATGAATTGATTACCTAGATGGTAGCTGTCATTGTTCATACTATTTTACCTTTTGAGGAGATGTAATTGGTTGTTTTCTGAATTTGGGTGTCCTGATGTTTTATTGTTACTGTCATCATTATGTTTTGTTGGTGTTCACCTTAGTCGCAGACCCTTTTGTCGAACCGTGCTTCAGCACAAATTCAATTTAGTCGGTGACCTTTCAGTTCAACCGCGCGAAATGCGAGTGTCCTGCCTAATACTACCATAACTACGAACATAAATATCATTCAACAAAAGTGTAAATATTACAACTTCTAAGCACAAAGATCAAAATATTTGATGTGAAAATTACATCAATCACATGTACAAATGTACAATCTAACCATGATACAGAGATTAACAAACACATGATTGGGCTTTTGGATATAGCCACTATCATCCCATGTCTAATGTGTTATGACTAAGAAGTAAGAACACTATCATCCCATAGCCACGTAAATTGCTAGTCCACCACAAATGTGGCAAAATGTGATCCAATCTCAAATAGCCTACAAACAGAGTCAGAAAACTAGTCTCGGTTTCATCTTCATTTTTGTCAAAAATTTGTGCCAGCTGACCCTTTTTAAGTGTCACTGAAAAAAACTTAAAAAGATGCCCAAATGTGTTGGAATTGGACTCAGACTTCCTCATCGGCCACCACATTTGGCGGGTGTTGTTCATCCTCGTTCTTCTTCTTATTCAGTCACGAGTGCAGTTGGGTCTGTTCCTAATCTAACAAAAGTACTAAGCAAGTGGAGCAGAGGAGGTAGAGCTCCTCGGCGTTTGGTGTTGGGCCTTGGCGCCTCGTTCTGGGCCCAGTTGATGAACATGTCTGGTGCTGTTGGCGGCAAAGCTTTCATTGCCTCTGCGAGGATGAAGAGCGGTCCTGCTTTTGAAGAGGTACCAAAGTTTCGATTCATATTTGGGGATAAAGTTTCATTTTTGTCAATTTTTAGTGATTTGGTTTCTGGGTTTTCTCCAATTATGGATTTTGATGATGATGATATTGATTCTGGGTTTAATTATTTGATAAGGTATTCTCATTTCTTGCATGAGTTTATAAGATTTTTTAAAACAGCATAAAGCTTTAGGCTTTTATCAAATTTAGGCATTGCTGATTAAAGTTTGTTCTCTGCTAATGTAGCTTATAGCGTTACGAGCCTTATGAAGTTAAACCTTACCTTGGTGGTCTAAGTTATGTAGTTCTGCAACTTCTGTTTGACATGCCTCATTCTCTTATGGATTTGTGTCCAAGTTTAGATATTGAAGAATGTGGACTGGCCGGAGCAGATTCCTTACAAACCGGAGGATTTCCAGCGCTATGATGAGTAATGTCTCAGTCTTTTGTTTTCACATTCTAGTGTTTCTGTGTTCAAAGTTCAGCTTGACATTGTCAATTTGATGTGTTCTAAATGTCGGAATGATCAGGTCTGCAGATACATTGTTTTATGAGAGTCCACGTTTTGTGACACATATAGATAATCCAGCCATTGCGGCACTGACCAAATACTATTCTAAGGTGTTTCCTCCTAGCAACACTCCAGGAGTGAGCATGCTGGACATGTGTAGCAGTTGGGTGAGACTTTTAGTTTACAGTGTGAACCATTTATTTTGTATTACTTGTTTTGTATAATTTACGAGAAATATCAGTAATTGATGTTATATCTAGGTCAGTCACTTTCCGCCAGGATACAAGCAAGAACGAATAGTTGGAATGGGATTGAATGAAGAAGAGCTGAAGGCGAATCCGGTACTTTTACTATAGTTATTCAGATAGACACTATTCTGATGATGCATCCATGGGTAGTTGACTGTTCGTATAAGAATCTATCCATGTCATACTCAAATCTTGCAATAAGCTTGGATCGGAGTTCACTTATAGTGCAGCTTTTTTGTAGTAACATTTTCTGTGATAAGTAGCATGTCAGTTTTTAAATAAAAGATAAAATATAAACTACAAACTTCCAGAGCCTAAAGATTTATTAAGAGTTACTAAAGGGTGATAGTTGTGCATCTTTTTCATTTAGCTATAATAATCATTACTCAATACACTAACCTCACTGACTAAACTTGTGTAGGTTTTGACAGAGTATCTTGTTCAAGACTTGAATGTCAACCCTAAACTTCCTTTTGAAGATAATTCTTTCGATGTGATAACTAATGTGGTAAGTGCATTTTCTGCCATCATAGTTATTGTTCATCGTCTTCTCTTAGCAATTTTTTAAAGTTTTACAGCTCCAAAATTTAAATAAATCTCACACTGCAGGTTAGTGTTGACTATATAAACAAGCCCATCGATGTTTTCAAGGAAATGTGCCGGATTCTGAAGCCTGGTGGACTTGCTATAATGAGGTGAAACTATATTCTCCTTGCAACAATATATGGCTTTCTTCTCGCATTGGGACACATATTTTAGTTTCTTATAGAGTGAAGCCTATGCTGTTATTCTTATTCTCTGGTCAGCTTTGTCAGCAAATTGTAACTTACAGACAATGTCTAAAAACAGCTTTTCGAACCGTTGTTTTTGGACTAAAGCAATCTCGATATGGACATCTACTGGTGATGCTGAACATGGTTTGATTGTAGGTTCATATTTCCATTATGCGGGAGGTTTTGAACCTCCTCAGGTAAGTTAATACTTAAAACCTTTGTTCTTCTTTAGTTCTCTATCTTCATTCTTCCGTCCTCTTCATTTCACTTTTCTCTGTCTGTTGTGTATGCAGGGCGTGGATATATCTCCAAACCCTGGACGCTCCGATCCCATGTACATTGTGTACTCTAGAAAGTTATCTGTGGCATAACTACAGAATGTGACACTTTTTATTCTTCTTATCACCGAGCAAAAAGAGTTCATAGTTTCTAAATGCTCTTGTTTTATGTCTTTTGCTACATGAGCCTGATCTATTTAAGCACAGAGGCAGTTTGAGAGTTTGTTTGTAGGAAACTGATAGAAAATGATAGTACTGTGCCTTAAGCGCTTGTGCTAGAACTTCCTAATACTAGTTCAACTTCTCGGGCCAGTTACCAGTTTTGTTTAGACTGCACAAGTGTTGGGAGCTGAGCACTTGTTTCTGCTTCCGAGAAAAGCACCTGATTAGTACTTCCTTCAGGATCCTTGAGGAATGCTTCCGAGATATTCAAGAAGCATTATCATATGGAGCACCATCTGTCCTATTCTGCATTGTTTTATAATCACTAGTATCTGGGATACTTGGAACCTGAAAATTAGTCTCAAGTCGGTGGAGTCGGTGCCTTAACAAGTGCGTGCATCACTCGGAAAGAGAAAATTAATCCAAGAGCTATAAGCACCACTGAAGCGGAAGCATCTTATAGACTTATACTACCAGTAGAAGAAAACCAATCGAACGAGATTCTACTCCCAGTGTTACACTTGATGTCTCATCTATCCATCCATTCCTAGATAGAAAAATTATAAAGAAGAAACGAATATGTACACTACAAAACGCGATTGATGACAAAGACACATTAATCACCAAAAGGATAAGAACCTTTGACCAAGCAAGCTAGTGACCTCAGAGTTGAGCTGTGTTTGCAACATGCATGGTTGAAGAAGTTACATCCAACCCTGCTTATAACTGCGGAACAGCTCCTCCGTTTGCGCATTCTTGAAGGCGCTGCAGGCAACGACATATACGAAGATGAGAACAACCACCGCGACGATGAGGATCACATTGGCCTTTCTCCATTCTTTCCTTAAGTTCCCCAGTAATCCAGCTCTGCAGGAGTTGCAGTTGTAGCAATATATGTTTGGGTCATTGTTCCATAGCAAGCAGTCCTGGTCTCCTGAGGGGTTCTCTGGGTTTGTCCACAGATTTGGGTTCACATAGCTGTAGCCACAAGCTGTCGGAGGCTTACAGCATCCTGACTGTAAAACAAGAACAATGCTATCATGAGAATAAGGAATTACCCAATCATAAGATTAAAGGGTGAAAGAACAAATAAAAACCCAACCAAATTTTGTCACTATATGAATCCAATGCTGGCAAGCATGATCTGTTCTTTTTTTATCTTCTTCTATTATTGTGACCCCAATTATGGGTATTTGGGTTACTTTAATTTGGTCTACCATCCATGTTTCTTTAATAATTTAAATGCAATTGCCATCCAGTAGGTAAAGCTTGCGTCGTTTTTTCTTCTTCATTTAATCATGGACCACCATGAAAGGAAGATAGGGAGCATATAGTGTTGGCATTATACTAAAACCCAGTAGGCGGGTCCTAATCACTCCTGGACTCATAGTCCTGTTCTGCTGCATTTGGATTTCTGGAAATTTCTGGTTCTAACATATAGTTACCTAGTTCTAACATCTAGTTCACAATGTGGCATGACGTTAACTAACTTTAAAGACCTGCTTGGGTTTACCACCAAAAGTCCAAAACCAGAGTCCTTTCTATCTTCTATCAACTTCTTTTGCTTGTAAAAGGTGAAAAGTTGCAATCTTTTACATCAAACAGCAAACACCAATACTCACAGTAAAATGAGTAACTTTCTACCATTCTAAGCAAAGAAACAGAGGAAACAGAGATATCAGTAACTTACTTGGAAGTAAAGAGCTCAAAGGATAGTAAACACAATGACATTAATTAGGGAGTTAAGGAACTGTTTGGATCCACCAAAAGGAATTCCTTTATCTAAAAAACCGATCACCACTATCATCTAAGTATCAGCTTCTCTTGTTCAAGAAGGGTAAAACTAAGTTTTGTTTTTGTTCATCACAGCAAGTCGGCAACAATTAACTCAAACAATCACAGTAAAATATATCTTCAACAACCGTAACTTTAGAAGAGACATAAGAAACTTGCCTGAAGTGGAGAGATGTGAGCCGCAAAGAACTGATCAGCAGTGATGTAATCCTGAGTGAGCTTGGAACAAGTATCCGAGTCAGCCAAACAGACCCTTATCTTCTGCCAATTGCTAGAATCAGTTACGTAATCCCTAAGCCACTTCGAGAAACCTTCTAGCCTGTACTCCCGGTAGGCCCTACCGGGAACGGCGTAGCTGCCGTCGGGCCTGGTGACGGTGAAAGCGAATATCAAAAGAACGAGGAGGAGGACGATGAGGGCGGCCATACAGAAGAGGTAGAGAGCAAGAAGGCCCTGTTTGTTGAAGTAAGCGCCGATGAAGCCGGAGAGGGCGACGAGGAGGATGAGTGTGCCGAGGATGAAGACCGGCCACCGGAAATAGTGGATGCACTCGTTGTCGGGCTTTGAGGCCAGCCAGATTCCGGCGGCCATTATAGGGATGGAGCAGAGGAGGGCCATGAAGTTGAGGATGGCAGTAATCTTGTTGCTAACTCCCATGGTGTGGAGAGGTCTCACGGTTAGTGGAGAAGTGGAGAAGGAGCTTGAATTGGGGGAAGGGTTTTGTCACTTTTGTGTGTTTGCTTTGCTTTGCTCTGCTCGGTATTTTACTTAGGTTTGGTGTGAAGGAGCTTTGTGGATTGGGTTTATACATGCTGGTTTGTGCTTAATTAAGTTTGTGTTGGGGAGTGAAGCTATTTTTTGTGTGCATAATGGGAAGGGTTTCTTGTAGCTTTGGTAAGAAGTGTTAAATGTTGCCATCTTATTGGCTAGGCGTATATTCTTGTCCTATTGTTGCAAAATTAGAAAATTTATTATCTTTTTATAAAAAATTAATCAAAGATTTTCAAGGTAACTATAAAATTTAATTTATATCTCAAGTGATAAAATGATTATAAAACAAGGATAACATATATTACATAACTACTAATCATAAGATGGTTTTACACGAATCTTATAAAGATTCTCTTATAGCGATGATAGCCTCTTGTATTAGTGAAGTGTTCGTTTTTCAGATTTAAAGTGTTACTCGTGACCTAATAATCATGATTACCTAGAAAAATATAGACTACACTACTAAAAAGCTTGATCCGTATCCATCTAAAAATTCTCTAGTTCCCACGCCGTTGAAAATGTAGAGAAAGGCGAAACCGCGTTCGTGAAAACTGAAAAGTGATTCTACCAAGAGCCCAACAAACGCAAGCCCCAGACGCATTTTCACTTGCTCGTCCACGTGACTAAGGCTACAACCCACCACGTTCCCAAGTCCCAACTTCAGGGCCTTGTTTGCCATCGAGTTCACACTAAACATAAAACGCAGCGTTTAAATTTCCCGCGCGTTTTATCAAACCCCTCTTAAATCGAATTCCCACAGAGATACGGAGACGGAGACGGAGACGGAGACGGAGACCGAGATCACATTGTTTTTTTTTACAGGGTGATGTTTACACAGACTCTACCAAATCGAGTACAGACTAGGTTTTGTCGTTTCTGGCTTGGGATCGTGAGGGATTTTGCGCTAGGGACTTGGGTAAGTTAGCAAGGAATGTTTTGAGCGGCGATGGTGAGGTTGATTTTTGGGTGCAGAAAGCTGCACGCCAACTGCTCGACGTAATGCGAATTACGAGTGGATTTCTTGCTTGGGTTTGGATTCTGCGGAGGCAGACTGGGAGGACAATGAGTTTGAGTCGTTGCCGAGTTGTCTCAAGGAGGCGGCGGCTGAGAGTGGTTCTGTTCTACCGTGGCTGCCTATAGCGCCGGAGGAATGTAATACCAGGAGAGTGAGTAGTGGTTGTGAAAATGATGGTGGGTTGTTGAGTCAAGTTGTTGGAGGCGGTGAGGATGAGAATATGGATGACCTTGTGGAGGAAATGAATGTTGATTCTCCGAGAAGTGTTTGTCTTGAACCTGAAATTCGAGAAAAGGCGATTACTTTGAAGGAGGAGGTTGTGAATTTTGAATCGACTTCTAACTGTGGGATTAGCAAATGAGATTCGTGAATTTTTCTTGGATAAGGGAGGGGATTCTTTTGCGGTGTTGGGGCTGATTGAACCTTGGCTTGCTGATGATGAGACTGCTTCCGTTCTGCTTTCTCACCTGACAAGTGGAAGTGAGGATGAGCTGACTTGGCTGAGTCAGGCTCTGTGCTCGATTATCTAACCCAAGTTGTTGGTTCTTGAGGAACCTGCTTCAAGAGTGCTAACGACTGCAACGGTAGAGTACTGCAAGCTTCATCAAAGGGCCACCGAGTATGCTTTATTATTTCCGCTGATTCTCCGACAGGAAGGCATCAACAACCCTATATGTGATGTGATAGCAAGAGTCATCAAGGAGAGCATACATCCGGCTCATGTATCATCTTTCTGTCAGAAGCTACTCTGTGGAGAGAACGATGAGAGGAGAGCCATCTATCTTCCTTGCCACAAATATCTGATCACGGATCAAATGGTATGGACAGAATCATAGTTTAGCCTGCTACAAAACATTTTGAATCATAATATTCATTTTACGCAGAGTTCAGTTGGCCATATTGTTTACCAGGTTCAGCAATCAGCTGAAGTATTTTCCAACTCTCTGAAAGTTGGGAACTTTTTGTTATGTTTAGTCACCAAATGCTCTCCATTGATGAAGACTCACAAGCTTTTACTGACTAAAGTAGTGGAGCAAAACAAAACCTTTTTAGCTAAATCTATATTATGTAAGATAGCTGGCTTGTAGCTTAGTTAATTGCAACTCTTATGCAGAGTTTTGGTCTTGCCATACTGTGTCTATCTCTGAAAATGTTCAGTGACCACATGTTAGAACTTATTTCAAAGGTAGAAATTAGCTAGGACCATTTTTTTCTGTTTCGTTTTGAGATTTGACCTTGTAAAGAAAGTTATTTGTTTTTTTTTTGGTTTGACCTTGTGTACAACAAATTAGAATACAATGACTGAGAGTTTAAACATATATTTCCTCCACTCAAAAGCATTAGAAGTTATAGCTTTAGAATAGTACATCTGTCACTGCAAAGTCAATTTCTTTCTTTCAAGTTTTTATGCAGATGCATAACAACTTTTGATTATGAAAACAAAATAAAAGATACAAGCTTATATGAGTGGGAAACAGAAGAATCATGAGATTGACACTTTTAGGTGAGGAAATCATTCTCCCCATTGGCCATTTGTTTCATGGATTCGAATCTGGGACCCTTGTCAGAGAACTTTGTGGTGGCATAAAGCTTCAGGTAATCTTGAAAACTGAAGCTGCTGGGGTACAAGAGTGTGGGAGCTGGAGAAATAATGGCATCTCCGGCGGGATTATAGAAGGTCGCAATGGAGAGTCGACTTCCATTCTTGTCTGTCAAGACACGGTGCAAAGTACTTCTGTACCTTCCATTGCTCAACACTTCCAGTTGGTCACCTGTGTTCACAAAGATGGTGTTGTTCTTGGATGGTGGAATTGCAACCCATTTTCGATCTTTGAAGAATTCGAGACCAGGAACTTGATCGTCTTGGAGCAACAGTATTATTCCACCAGCATCGGTGTGCTCTCGAAGTCCTCTCACAAGCTCTGGCTGCGAACATTGGGGGTATTTTGCGACTTTAGTCCCCACAGAAGGACCTTTGCTACCTGAAAATGCTTTCTTGATATTATCCTTCTCCAAACCAAGATTTTCACACATGAGCTCAGAAAGTTTCTCTGCCAGGTTAATGAGCTGTGCTATGTACTCATTCATTGCTTTGCTGCATTTCATGCATTCAATACAGTATTAGTGTTTGAAATTGAAGTGCATAACTTACCTATGGACAATTGACTTACCAAAGCTCCTCTGAGATGTTTGGAATAGCTTCGATATTGGATGTGGGACGATGCCAGACGAAAAAGGTAGTTTCCCAGTCTTTGTCAGAGGTATTTTCTTTCTCGAAGCTCCTAGCTATCTCTGACTGATAAAATTTCTCTTTCAAATTGTCTTCATAGTATGCATTTAACAGCTGCTTCACTTTGTCCATCAGCTTTTTGTCGATTCCATGGTTCTCAATCTGCAAGCATTAAGCAAAATTTAAGATATGAAATAAGACATTCATGTTGATTTGGAAAACTAAAACCAGCGATCCTTTTTACTTGAAAGAAGCCCCATTGCTCGCAAGCTTGGTGCAAAAGAGCCATTGTTGTGCTCCTCCCTTCACCATTGATCTCACCAAAATCTATGACAGGAATCTCCATTTCTTTTTCTTCTTTCGTGTCCTGATGCACGAATTAGGTAAATGCATTCAAGTATTTATAGGAGCAGAAATTACTGTATAAACTAATTTTATATTAGATGTGGTAGTTACAGATCAACTTTGTTCAGAGGATATTTGCTTAGGCAGCACATGTCATTACGTACTGTGTCTTTCTAATTCATATCTTCTTGTCAACAAGTCCGTCAAAATCTCTATAGTGAATCCATGTTCTGTTTCTTCACCTTTTTTTTGCAAGATTTTTTTCCTTTGATTAACTTTTTCCTCATCATTATGATCATTTGCATCACCCTATATCATCCTTGTGTTCTATTGTGTCTGCCTGGTGGGACTTTTCTTTTCTATACATATGCAAGTATGAGTATTTCCGCACAACGTTTACTCCAGTCAGCTGGTTTTTGTTTGTTTGCAATTGGTTAGTTTAAACAAAACCAGGGGCTGTGTGAGTGGCATAGTTATATGCAGTAAGTTGTTAGTTCAACTAGCCAAATGGGGTTGGAGAAACTGTGGGATAAACTCTGACAGTGGGCGATTAACATAGATGGTTTTTCTTTTTAATATCCAGAAACTCCTGTTAGCTAGCTGGAGGATCCTGCAAACCCCTACCATCTTTAAGGAGACATAAATCTCTAAAGTTCTAACTTACCGGGTAATTAGATTAGTTCTGGAAACGGTTTATTATGTCAAGCTTTGTGATACTGTAGCATGTCATTATGTGTGTGGAGTAGATGGACTAGGGAAGTTGGTAAGCATATTTTGCTATAACAGTGATGACTAACTAAATTAGTCACCGGGTGACCTTAAGTTTTGTTGCCAACCGCCCCTTGATTAGCGTCCTAACTTGATCTGAGTTTAGTTGCTTGAGAGTTTACTAATCCATTTTCAGATCTGACATTATTTTAAAAGAGAATCTACTGATTTGCGCCTTAAAGAATACAAGGAAGATCATTCCCAAGAATTGAGTAAAGGAGCCCTTGCTTATTTGAAGGGAACTGAAACCGAAGCAGATGGAAGTAACTTGGTCTGCTTTGATTCAAGGGTCTGTGCAGGCATAGAGATTAGAGTTAGATATTTCATATTTTGCATGCCATTCTCCCCCATTTGGTTCTCCTTGAAATAATAATCATGTGCCCTCTTGTAAATTCTCCGTTAGTTTAATAGGCCATATGGTCTTCCTTATGACTAGCATATCTGGAAATTCATCATACTGTTGAAGTTCCTTTCTTCTTGCCTTCTTAGCCACAACATGCAAGTCATACTTCTCTGAAATCTCACTTTCATTTGTATCTATGAAAGCTTGTGGGTGTTGATTGAGGAAGTATGTGTTCAAATACTTGCCTCAACATATGATACTAGTTTAATTTTGAGAACCTGATACATATTAGAGTGAGTTTGAAGTATAGATTACATATGAAACAGATGTTGATAACTTAATGGAACACTACAGTCATGTTCACCGTTGGCTATATCTTTGATCAGTTGTACAAATTTAGATCTAAAACTAAATCCAAGTGCATTTGCGTAACACTGAAGTCACTAACAAGATATTGACCTGATCAGAAGGGTTAACAGAATAGCTAGAAGTTGTTTTTTCAGACCTTCATCTGAAATCTTATTGATTTCCATTTTAGTCCAACATTTATTAGCATAGTGGCATATTTTACCACATTTTCTGCAAATAATGTTGCTAAAAGAATTCTGGGAATAATTCTTCTTATAATATGGCCTTGAGCTTCGTTTCTTCTTCCTTTCTGGTGGAGCTGAAGATTTTTTGTCGAAACGTCTTTTCTTTTTCAAATAAGATTTTGAATCTGATTTTTTATGAGTTTTAGGGATCTGGAGATCAAAACCAAATTGGTCACAAAATTCACCAATTTCTTTTTTGCCAGTTAAATGTTGGCATTTTAATTGAGCTTTTAGTTTAATGTCATTGCAAAGGGATAAACCTTTAGCAACACATTCACTAATAAGCTGACCATAAGTATAATTGTGATAAGGAATAGAGATTCCCCCATGTTTCCTTAAAATACGATCTTTAACCTTTTGAGCAAATAGAGTAGGAAGTCCTGCTATGAACTTCTCTTTCCAGAAGTCTGCATTAGCATCTGTCCAGATCATAACTTTGGATAAAAATACATCCTTATACCACATAAACTGTGTTAAGGTGGGGCACTTTAAATTGACTAATAAGTCTTTATTTCTTTCGAAGGATACTGGGTTGGATCCTACAAAGGCTAACAGAATAGAAGTGAGCAGTGTATAAACCGCATTTGGGATTGCAGTTTCAGTATACATAATACTATCATGACCTTGTTCATCTTTTATGGTCACTGGTGTCTGAACCAATTTTTTTGCATTTAGAATTTGTTGCTGCTGATCTTGGGTAATAATATTATCTCACCAACCTCTTAGTTGACCAGCAAAACCAGCAATAATATATTCTGCGATCTGTCTATCTGTATTATGAGCAGAAATGCAGACTGTAGAATACATTGTCATTCTATGGAGTAACGTAATTATCTGATATTCAGATAACCCGTCAATATTTCATTCATAAATGGTTCTGGCACTATAATTGGCTGTAATATTAGAATTTTCTTCTTCGAATAATAAATCCTGTGGAGTAGGACGAGTATAATAATGTCTGGTTGAAGCAGTAGGAATAGATTTTCTGCCAAAAGCAGTACTTCTTCAAAAAAACATTTTGGTTAATACTAGGAATTTGATCTTTGTTAAGATCATTTTCCATAGCAAGAATTTGTTTCTCAAATTCACTAATATTTGATTCTTTGTTAGAATCTGAAAATGTTTCAGAAAGAGTAGCTAATTGAGCTTTTTTCTCTTTTGTTTTGTGATTATTTTCAATCTATAAAGATTCTAATTGTTGGGTTAGAATTGAAACAATATCAATATCCTTTTTTTCGGGGATAGTAATATTGATACTTGGTTTAATAATAGAAGATTCTACTACTTTTGGAGTAGTAGATTGAAGATGAGAAGAAAAGGATAATATTTGTTTACTATCTTGTATAATTGGGGACAGATGAGTTTTTTCAATTTTTTCCTCAATTCTCCCAAGTTGAGAACACATAGTTTGAAGAGTCAAATTTGTATAATTATGCTGTTTTTCATGACTGAAAGCAACTGACTCAATAATAGTTTCTCCAGCCTTAATTTTGAGATGTTCTGAAGGCGGATGAATAGAAGAAACATTATTGCCTTTTGTTGTAGTCCAATTTTTTTCAAAAGACTTCAGCATATTTAGGCAAAGAGAATTTTCTTTAGAGCAAAGATCTAAAAACCATATAGGAAAAGAGATAATTTTCTTTGTGGCCACAATAGTGCCATAATAAAGAGTTTTAAAATTTTGTTGTTCTTCTTTAGAAAAAGTAGAGAAGAACCATAATCTAAATGGAGTATATTTGTCTTGTGTGCAAAATCTGCGTTACAAGTCTTTCTATCATAAGTAAAAAGAATAGAAATGATATTTATCGAAGCAATATCATTAAACTCCGATAAAGTTTTAGGTTCCTCATGATATATACCTTGAGGAATCTGTTGAGAATTTGTATAAGTTCCATCAAATACCAGGTTTGGAATTTTGGTGTTTGATGAAGAAGCTTGCATAGATTGGTTTGGAGTATAATATTTGTGAGACTGTATATTCTCATTTTTTCTTGATGAAATAGAAAATCGACTTTTATCAGAAAAAGATAATCTAGTAGATCTTCTATTATTGTCAAATTTTATAATAACATCTCCATCATCAAACTGTAGAATTCTTTCTATTTTTTTCTCTTCTAATGGTTTGTGTGAAGAAACAGATTCAAGCATCCATTCGTCTGGAGTTTGAATATCTTGCCATTGGATGGTTTGAGGAATCGACACATCTGATTTGAGTAAATTGGTCTCAATTAAGACCATTTTTCCTTTAGTATCATAATTTTTTGCCCTTGGGCTTAAGGTATTCATAGCTTTATAATATACTCTATAAGTAATATTTAGAGGTTCAGATCCCTCTTTCAAATTGTATCCACTTGTTTTAACATTTAATGTTAAAACATCTAGAATATTTTTGTCTGTTAAAGAGACACAAAAATTAGGAAAACAGTTAAAATAAACTGGTCAATTACATAAACTGGTTTGGATGATTCCTAATAAAGAATCATTGAAATTGAGGTGCCTACAATCACGTAGAGCAACTAATAACGATGCATTTAAGCCTTCTCTGGATAGTGGTCTAATAGCCACTTGTACTAAACCCAGATGAAAATATTTAAATTTATCTTTGTATCTCCTGATTTCTTCAGGTTGAAACAGTTGAATAGTTTCATGTTCTTTCCCAATGGGAATAGTTTGTTCAATTGTTTTTATGGTCAAAGCCATATTTAAATTGAACATATTCATAGAATAAATCATAGAAGGTTTTTCCTTCGGAAGACTCCAGTTTTGGAGTTGATTCTCAATATTTGAGAATTCAATATCTTCTTTATTCTTAATATGATTGATAATAGATGGAGGAATATAATTCCTCGAGCTAGAAGCTCTGAATGAGGATGTTCTTGAAAATTTATTTAACATTATCAATAAATGAGTTCAAGCATAAAATAGAAATGAATAATGAAAATACCAAAGGTTATTCCTAATACAACTGTCAACGACTTACAGATTACTTACC
This sequence comes from Geum urbanum, assembly GCA_946800695.1. Lineage (NCBI taxonomy): Eukaryota > Viridiplantae > Streptophyta > Magnoliopsida > Rosales > Rosaceae > Geum > Geum urbanum. The sequence goes on from OX326997.1 coordinate 10,610,695, forward strand.
CTGGGGCGCTTTCTTCGCGCAATTGGGGATGGATCCACCGTGACTTGGGTGTTGTGCGATTAGGTGTGGCTCTGATACCAACACTATGTCAGGACTATTCAAAGGACTTGGACTCTTTTATTGATAATGAAACTGTTTTACAAAATATAATATACTGTTTACAAATATAGAGAGAGAGAGAGAGTAGAGAGAAGGCGGAGCTAAACTTTGGAAAAATAAAAAACTTAAACTTCTAAGGGAGAGAGGTCTCCTTATAAAGACTCTAAAAGACTTGCCACCGGATACCGGAGGCTACAGCTTACAACAAGCAAACAAAATGCCTAAACAATGGCCGACAAAGACAAAAAGGAAAAAGCAGCCTAAACAATATGGCCGACAAAAAGAAAGATTCCAATTTTTAGTGCCATGCCGGGTGCTCATTGGGCCCCATCGATCACATGGAAACACCGAAAGAAAAGGATTCTTCATAATACAATAATAAGATTAGGAGGAAAATATCCTTGAGCAAGACAGGGCAGGAACTTTTACTTGTTCACCTTGGTTTTGCTCTTCTTAGATTTTTGAGGCACATCTTCTTTAAGAGAATCCAAAAATTCTTTGGAAGGTTCTTCAAATGGGACTTGGCCCAAATAGTCTTCCATGTCTCTATTTGCTTGGGTGAAGTTTCCTTTGTCTTCTTCACCAACTTCTGCTTCTGCTTCATCTTCATCCATCATGGATGCTGGGGTTGAGGAAGCTTTGGAGGAACTTTATTTGAACAATACCGTCACATTATCATCAATTTGTGAGGATAATTGTTGTAATAATTTTTTCTTTAGCTCTTGAGGAGTTGCCAAAGGAAAAGCAGCTTTAAGATCTGCCAAAGAAGGAATAACAAAATCCCGTTTAGGGTCTTGATGAGGAGAATATTCATTGTCAATCTTTTTTAGGGCTGCAATACATCCCTTAATCTTAATTAAAGGAGGATTATAATCAAAACGAGACCACCATTTATAATAGAATTGTCGTTGGAGAGCAAGAACGCTTATGTCTAGGTGTCTAACCAAATAGGTCCATTGCCAAATCCAAGGGAGACTGAATTTAGCAATAAAGAGTAGAAGATTACTTCCACTGATAACTCTTAACCCGCTCAGTTTTGGGTTTTTCATAATATATTCTTCATAAGAATCTGCAAGATCTTTAGGTAAAAAGTCTTCGCTTGGTCCCATGGTTTGAAACCAGTTGTAAAATCAGAAAGGAAGCTCTTGTTTCAAAATAGTGGGTTCTATTCTTATGAACCATGTGTGTTTTTTTTGCCCTATTTGGGTAATAAAAGGCTTTTGACCAGGCTTCAATATAATCCCAGTAATCGTAACTTTCATGAATGAATTTTAAATCCAAGGGTCTATTAGGATTAAGACCCCATTCAAAAATATGAATAACGCGTTGAATAAACGCTTTGCTGAAGGAGATTTCTTCAGAGTGTTTGTTCTGGTTCATATGGTGAAATTTTACTGAACCAGTCTCAATAAGAATACTTTCATTATATTTTCTATTTTTCTTTCCTGAGAGTGGAAAATTGGCCTCAGGTTCAAAATATCTCTTTGCCAAAGTATTAGGAGAGTTAGTATATCTCTCATCTCCTTTTTGGAGGATAATAAACTGTTCTTCCAAAGACTTTTTAAGACCTGGAAGAATTGGCTCTTTAAGAGCTACTGAAAAGCTTTCTTGAGACTTTCCAGTAGATAAATAATCTGCAGCATCAGCAGGTTCACTCCTTCTAGATTGAGAAGGAACATGAGAGCTCGAATATCTCTGCGAATAATTCTCTGGGAAGTCAGGATAGCTGCTGCTTTCTCCCCTTCCTCTACCATGGGAAGAATGACGCCCTCCTCGAGAGCCTCTGCTGAATTGGCTCATTTTGTCCCTATAATAAATTCCCTGGTCAAAAAATCAGGGAGAGAGAGTTAGTTCACCTTTTATAAACTCAATTTTGAAGTCAAATATAGATAATATGGACTGCCATCTAGCAAATATTTGTTTGGAAGCTAAGTTTTTAACATCTTTTTCAATAACATCCTTAGCTGCTTTACAATCCACTCTTAATAAAAATTCCTGATTTAATAAATCGTCTTGGAATTTAGTAATACAATTAACAATAGCCAGAATTTCCCTTTTTATAGTGGAATAATTTTTCTGGGCATCATTCCATTTTCCAGAAGTATATCTGGATAGTATTTCCTTTTCTGAATTAGGAAATTTTTGCTTGAGAATTCCTCTGTATCCAATATCTGAAGCATCTGTCTCAACAATTTTAAAACTATTTAGTGAGACCAAAGCAAGACAGGGGAGATCTTTTACTTTAGACTTAATAAGTCTCACAGCCTTGGTATGAATTTCATTCCATGGAGGAGGATTTTTTCTCAATCTTTCATAAAGAGGCAGACTATCAATAGACAGGTTTTTATAATAATCTGCAATATAATTTAGGCTTCTTAAAAATCTTTGGAGCTGAGTTTTATCTCGCAGCTCATCAGGAAATTTTTTTGCAAATTGAATAGCCCTTTCAATAGGAATTATTCTTCCTTGTTCAATTTCTTGACCAAGGAAACGAATTTTTATTTGGAAAATTGACATCTTTTTAGTAGATACTATCAGACCTGATTTTTTTATGAGATTAATAAAAATATTTAAATGATTGAAATGTTGATCATGCGATTGTGAGAAGATGAGAATGTCATCTATGTAGACAATTGAAAAAGAAGAATAGGGAGTGAATATATCATTCATTATATTCTGAAATTCAGAGGGGGCATTTTTTTAGCCCAAATGGCATTACATTCCATTTATAATGACCAAATGGAACAGTAAATGCCGTTTTATATCTATCATTTTCTGCTATCTGAATTTGCCAATATCCAGATTTTAGATCAAATTTTGAAAATATTGAAGCTTCTTGGAGTCTTGCCAAGAGGTCTTTTTTATTTGGTAATGGATATCTAATCCATTTAAGAACCTTATTTAAAGGTTTATAGTTAATAACTAATCAAGGAGTTCCTCGTTCAATTTTAGCATTTTTATTCACATAAAAAGCTGTGCAACTCCAAGGAGAATAAGATTTTCTGATTAAATTTTTCTGCAAAAGAGAATTTATTTCTGCTTTGCAGTATTCAATAAGCTCGGCATTCATTTGAGCTGGCCTAGCTTTAGTAGGAATATTTTGTTCCTTAAAGTCAGGCTTATATGGAAGGGTAATAATATGTTTTTTCCTTTCCCAAAAGGCATTAGGAAGGTCACTACATATTTCCCTTGTAATTTTGTTAGCTAAGATCTTGATTTGATCTTGACGAGAATTGATTTGGGCAGAAATACTCATAATTTTTAAATCAGATTGGATATAATTTATCTGATTCTCTTTAAATATAAGAGTATTTTTTATCATATATATCAATTTCACTTGTCTGTGGTTTAGTAATAAAGTCAAAAATAATTTTTTGACCTTCAATATCACAGATAATTCCTTCTGCGGTTTTTGGTGAAAGGTTCAATAAGACTTAGGAATGGAGTTCCTAAATAATTTGTTGTGTTAAACCTTTAACCATAACGAATGTGGTTTTAAAACACATTCCAGAATTGCAGACATAAGCATTAGATAGTTTATATCTAATTCTAAGCTTTGAACCATCAACAGTATTTAAGGACTGTGATGATTTATCATAGTATCGTGTATAAATGATTCCTTCACTGATACAGTTTAAATCTGCTCCACTGTCAATAAGAGCAATGCCTTTGAAAATATAATCTTTATCTATGACTGGTGATTTGGGAATACCATTTCTGGTAAGTCACTAGATTGATAATATTAAGAAAAATTTTATCATCCTGGGAAGAAGATTCTCCATGATCAGGATGGACCTTCATAGTGGAAGAAAGTTCTTCACAGTCAGGAGTTATTTTTTCAATAATATCTTTGAGAAATTTAATTTCTCTTTTCAGAATATTAATTTCTGTTCTTAAATCAGAAATAAAAATTTTTCTTTCCTTAAGAATATTTACTTCCATTTTTATGGTGTTGACTTCTTCTTGAAGATCAGAAATAGATAATTTTTTCGAAGAGTGGGTTTTTAACCCATTAAAAACTTCTTGAAGAGAGTATGACTCTTTTGGAATAAAAGGGGAGTCTCTCGGTTTATTTTCCCTTTTAATCGTTTCTAAATAATGTTCGATCATATTTCTTTTTGTTTCAGGATCTTGAATCCCGTTAATAAGGTCAAGAATAGACTTTTCTTGAGATGTAAGCACATTTATGCTTAATCCATTCATTTCAAGAATAGCTTTGTAATGACTGGCATTACAACCACAGTCTGACGAAGAGGAAGAAGACTCAGAGTCAGAACTGTTAGATTCTTGGTCAATGATATTGACCTGATCTTCTAATTCACTGTCAGAAGGGTTTAACAGAATAGCTAGAAGTTGTTTTTTCAGACCTTCATCTGAAATCTCATTGATTTTCTTTTTAATCCAACATTTATTAGCATAGTGGCCTGTTTTACAACATTTTCTGCAAATAATGTTGCTAAAAGAATTATGGGAATAATTCTTCTTATAATATGGCCTTGAGCTTCGTTTCTTCTTCCTTTCTGGAGGAGCTGAAGATTTTTTGTCAAAGCGTCTTTTCTTTTTCGAATAAGATTTTGAATCTGATTTTTTATGAGTTTTAGGGATCTGGAGATCAAAACCAAATTGGTCACAAAATTCACCAATTTCTTTTTTGCCAGTTAAATGTTGGCGTTTTAATTGAGCTTTTAGTTTAATGTCATTGCAAAGGGATAAACCTTTAGCAACACATTCACTAATAAGCTGACTATAAGTATAATCGTGATAAGGAATAGAGTTTCCCCCATGTTTCCTTAAAATACGATCTTTAACCTTTTGAGCAAATAGAGTAGGAAGTCTTGCTATGAACTTCTCTTTCCAGAAGTCTGCATTAGCATCTGTCCGGATCATAACTTTGGATAAAAATACATCCTTATACCACATAAACTGTGTTAAGGTTGGGCATTTTAAATTGACTAATAAGTCTTTATTTCTTTCGAAGGATACTGGGTTGGATCCTACAAAGGCTAACAGAATAGAAGTGAGCAGTGTATAAACCGCATTTGGGATTGCTGTTTCAGTATACATAATATTGTCATGACCTTGTTCATCTTTTATGGTCACTGGTATCTGAACCAATTTTTTTGCATTTAGAATTTGTTGCTGCTGATCTTGGGTAATAATATTATCCCACCAACCTCTTAGTTGACCAGCAAAACCAGCAATAATATATTCTGCAATCTGACTATCTGTATTATGAGCAGAAATGCAGATTGTAGAATACATTGTCATTCTATGGAGTAACGTAATTATCTGATATTCAGATAACCCGTCAATATTCCATTCATAAATGGTTCTGGCATTATAATTGGCTGTAATATTAGAATTTTCTTCTTCGAATAATAAATCCTATGGAGTAGGACGAGTATAATAATGTCTTGTTGAAGCAGTAGGAATAGATTTTCTGCTAAAAGCAATACTTCTTCCAAAAACATTTTGGTTAATACTAGGAATTTGATCTTTGTTAAGATCATTTTCCATAGCAAGACTTTGTTTTTCAAATTCACTAATATTTAATTCTTTGTTAGAATCTGAAAATGTTTCAGAAAGAGTAGTTAATTGAGCTTTTTTTCTCTTTTGTTTTGTGATTATTTCCAATCTGTAAAGATTCTAATTGTTGGGTTAGAATTGAAACAATATCAATATCTTTTTTTCGGGGATAATAATATTGATACTTGGTTTAATAATAGAAGATTCTACTACTTTTGGAGTAGTAGATTGAAGATGAGAAGAAGAGGATAATATTTGTTTACTATCTTGTATAATTGGGGACAAAGGAGTTTTTTCAATTTTTTCCTAAATATTACTTATAGAGTATATTATAAAGCTATGAATACTTTTGAATAAATGATAATTTAGAGTGAGTTTGAAGTATAGATTACATATGAAACAGATGTTGATAACTTAATGGAACACTACAGTCATGTTCACCGTTGGCTATATCTTTGATCAGTTGTACACATTTAGATCTAAAACTAAATCCAAGTGCATTTGCGTAACACTGAAGTCACTAACAAGAGTCTAAAAATTGTTAGGTGCCAGTCAAACGATGAGTTGGGAGCCTAAGGTCTAGGCGGAGAGCTTAAGCGGGTATCTAGATGGATTATTTCATATATTTATAAGCAGGTAGTTAGGCCGCGTCTAATAATATCGTATTACAAAACAGTTTTAAAAAATTTATTCTGTAAAACGAAAACAGTAAATTAAATTTCGCATTTTAAAGATTCAAAAATATGTCTAATATGTTAAATTACAGAATTATATTTTTAATATAAAAACAATAAAACATGTTTGGTATACTTATACGAGGTCTACAAAACACAAATTTATATTGGTTCAATTTTAAATTTCAATCAAAATAGGTTATATATATAGATTTAAAGGGTAAAGTTCAATATAAAACTAATCTTAATTTTTTTCATAATTTTTTTTTTCAGATTTTGTTTTCAGAAAACAGTGAAAACTTCATTATGACGTTTTACAGAACGTAATGCATTTTCTGTTTTCAGTGTTTTTTCGTTTTTGAAAATCGTTTTCTGAAAAAAAGTATATCAAAACACATTTTCACTATATTTTTGTATTCAAAAAACAGAAAACTGTTTTGTAAAATGATACCAAACACGACCTTATATTTCTAGAATTTTCCTTCTACTCATTATTTAGGGGTAGCTTTTAGAGGAAGGATGTTTAGAAATGTAATCACTAATGATGAGCTTAATTGACCACAAAAACATCTCCCTCGAACAACATATTTAAAGAAACCAAGAGAACACAACAACATGAAAGAAACATTGTGATTCTAGTGATTAGGTAAATGTGAAAAATTTATGTTCTGATGGTGTTTAACGACAATTAGTAAGATGAAGAATAATAAACCAATTTATATTGGACTTAGAATGTCTCTCTCTTGGGTTAGGGTTTAGCGTCGTTGGAGTAAACTCTCTTTTTTTTTCCGGGCTCCTCCTCTCTGAGGTTGGACATTTGTACTCTACGCCGTCCGGCTAGAATTTTTTTGCGTGCTTGTTCACGTCGACTTCATGTTTCACCCGTTGTCTCTCCCATTTTCCCTGTGTTTCCTGGTTCTCGGCATGGTTACCAAGGCACGGTGGCGGCCTATGGTGGTGGAGGTTGCGGCATCGTCTGCTCTATTCCGGGGCTAGCCGAGGATTCTAGCGATGGGTTTCGCCTTCGCGAAGCATTTTGCGATGGCATGATGACCCGACCGGAGGAGGTTGACCCAGGCGATCATGCGGGGAGGTGAAGGGTTGTCGTAGGGGATTACTATTCAGCAACGTCAAAAGGAGATCTAGCTCGGGTTTTCAGAAGCTTGCTCCGGTTCGTACCTCCATGCAAGATGCGGTGGTGGTGTAGGGGATCGCCGGATCCCGGCAAGGAGCCGACCGTGGCCCGGGCGGCGAGGGTTGACGACGGTGAAACAGATTGGCCGCTGGGGTCAAGCTCGGCTAGATGAAGGGTTGAGTTGGGCACTGGTAGGAATGGGGCCTACTTTCTTTTAACGAGGTGGGCTTCTTGGGCTAGCCTGGGCCATTCTCCATGGGCCTAGAAGTTGAATATTTGCATATGGCTGGTTTTTTTTCTCCTATGGACTATTGGTTTATTGGGTTTTGTTGTCGCAGTTCCTGTTATCCCTCGGCATGGGATCCAGGACGTAGTCCCTTAGAATGAGGGGGTTCCTAGCTAATTAAGGAGTATGATGAGTCTTTAAGTTTGATAGTTACTTGTGCTACTCTAGGTTATTAGTCTATGGTCTGTATGTCATATAGTTAAACCAAGTGTAGTGGTACGATAGAATTTCTATCTTTAGTGTGTCGGGTAATCCAGTGAAATTCTGTATTACTACCGACTTTGTTCCTATAGTGGTTAATTTTTGTGCCCCCTAAAAAAATTATATTGGATTGTATCCTATTATTAGGGATGAGTTCAATGACATGAAAGTTTTTACACAATATTTTATGGATATGCACCCCTTAGGGCTAAGCACCCCATGTCTAAATTCAAAAAAAAGACACGTGTCATAATATAATTGGTTACTTTTGTCAACATTTTATAGAGTTGACTGAGCTTATGATAAGCTCAGTACAAAGGATACATCTCCTCTTTACCCACCAAGCTCGTCTCTGTCGTCGTCGGTAACCCTCCCTGCCGGGGCACTCTCTCTCTCTCCTTCTCCTTCTCTTTCTCTCTCGTGCACAACCTCTCCTCCTTGACACTCATATTCAGAATCTGTTCTTAAAGCTCTTACGAGCAACTTGTACTTAACCCCCAAACTTTGTTTCAGAGATCCAACATCTTCCTTTACTTGATCTACTTTCCTACGAAAATCAAACGACATTTATACAATGAAACCCAATCACAATTCACAGTTAACATTGAGGGGATTTAGATGTCGTCTCACAAGTTCATCAAGGAACTGACACAAGGGATTAGAGTGGGACTCAACTTCTTCAACTTCGATGATACTTGCCAAATGTTGACTCTTTCTTCATGGTTGACTTCCTTAAACATACTTGAGCAAGGGAGGGGGTATGGATTCACAGTCTGGACCAATTTTGGTGAATTGCATACTGAAAATAGAGCCAAGGATTTCCAAAACACATTCGTTAATTTTAGTTAGAGATGACCAACACTTGAGAGTACATCTTACGAAGTTCCTGACAAAAACAGGCCTGGAACTAAAGGACACTAGTACAAATACTACTTCACATGACACCTCTCAGATGACAAAAAATAATTATCTGTCGTCTGATTGATTTTGAAATAAACAGACGTCGGTTCCATTTTTGTCCGTCATTGCAAATTCTTTGAAACAACACATTTTTCTAGTTTATAAGGAGGACATCTAAAATTTAGTATTTTCAAGGGTGGACATCTCAAAAAATAGTTGTTCAAAAATTATACTTAATTCAGATGATTGCCTGTCATGTGATACTTCGCGAAAAATCAAAAAAAATGTAAATTTTTTTCACCAAGTCAAGTAGATGAGGATCCCACTGAATTGGGGGAAAATGCATGTATGGACACTCTTCAAAGAGCTCCCAACATTGAGTTCTTGCATGAGATGACAGTTAACTGTCGTCTGAATTTTGAAATAATTTAACTTCTACTTGTCCACCTATATACCGGCTCACATGAACGATTTACATAGCTAAACCGTAGGTTATTAAGAGTTCAGTTAGCACCTGAATTTATTATGGTTTTGAGATATTAGTTAAGATGACAATCATATGTCGTCTAATTAAAAAGTGACATTCTTTTCTGTAGTTAAACGTCAAATTTCGTAAACACCCTAAAACTAACCATTTTTCTAAAATTGACCGTTGGATGGAATGCTCGGATTATTGTTAATATACTGTATAAAATTTATAATTTTTTTACGTGAACTCGTCCTCGATCCAGGTGCGTCATTGTTGTGACTCTAAGGCACTTAAGAGTAAATCTCGATTTGCGGCTCCGTTAAAATTTAATTTCAGACCAAGTTTCACACATGCATTATCGTAGAGCTTATATCTATGCTACTATATGAAAAAAAATTATAAAAAAAAATCAATTTAGGTGCTCCTCCCATAGGAAAATGAGCAAAATCCTTAAAAAAAGTTATTTTAGTTTTTTGGTAAGATTTGACCTCATTGACTGAACATTAAATGAACTTCGACGAGGGTAAATTTTTTGAAAACTCTATGTTATTACGAGATTCACGCATATGTATAGACACATTTCTCATTATACCATTTCGGTTTTTCATATATCGTTAATTGCATGTATGACTACTAATGTTGCTTACAATGTTAGTTGGTTATACATGAAAACCAAACTGTTATGAAGCTAAACCACTAATAATGAATCATTTTGTAAATGTGACCGTTGGATAAGACAGAAAAACTAATCGAAGCACGCTATAAAAAAGTTTAGAACTTTTCGAATTGATTTCGACCTTGATCCAAGTGTTTGACTATTATGACCATATTTTTCTTAACAATAAAATGCAATTTTCCGATTCATCAAAAATAATTTGAATGCAAGTACATCACCCGCATTCTCGTGGGATTCACATCTATCTTTTCATGTAAAAAAATTCAAATTCTAAGACATCAACCCCAAACCCTAAAACTAAACCCTAATCGTAAACCCTAAACATACCCTGAACCCTAAACCACAAATTCAATCAAACGATGGTTGTCTGTCATCTGAGGTATGTGATTTCTAGCTATTAATAAGCGGAAAAATTCCCTCTTAAACTTACCCTAGGTATGCCATCAAAAATAACCTTAAAGAATTCAATCCAAACAAACTTAACAAAAGAAATAACCCCTCACCAAATTTCAGCCTTCAGTCGCCTTTCTCTCTTCTCTCTCTCTCTCTTTGAAACTCTCTGAAACTCTCTCACTCTCACAAAAACTCAGCCGCCTCTCTCTCTTTTAAACTACCACTGCCTCGATGAGCCACCTCTCTCTCATAATCGTACCTTGCCACCCTTTCCAATCATCTATCGATGCCTCGTAGTCTCACCCTCGTGATTGTTTTTTCCTCGACTCACGCTGCAACATCGCGAGCTCAGCCGTCCACTACAACCTCAACGCAACATCGCGAGCTTAAGATGATCTTAGCTACTAGGGTCGCCGTCCCTTGGATAGTATTGCATCCTCCATCGCCTCCACTACTACACGTCACTTACCGACCACCTAGTATTGCTTATCTCTGTCCCGCATTTCTCACCGCCATGTTGTCTCATCCTCATGGATTTAACTTCCACATCTCAGGCCCTCCGTCTCCGGAACCAAAGATCTCCAGATGGTCAACCTCACCCTCCACCACCTTCACCACAGGCCTCTCAACTACTCCTCACCATACGTGCCTTTCCTCGGCCTCGCATCGAGGGGGCACAATCTCCGAGCGCCATTTGGTTACCGGCGACCTATGCTTCGCTTACTCCAAACTTCCAATACCCATTCCACTATAGAAGAGAATTGTAGACCTGAATCTATTTGATTTGGAGATCAGATTCTATGGCTCATTACATACCCGATTCAATTCTTACACTTCGCCTCATCTATTTGATGCATCAGGTACAATTTTTTAGCTGATAATGTTGACTGAATTCATGAAATCTCTATGATTTTTGTAAATCGATTTGTGACTAGGGTTTTGTTTTATTTTGGGTTCTAGCTATCATTTTTTCTATAAATCTAGTTAGGTGCTTTAGGGGTATAGGGTTTCTTCTATAAGTCAATTTGTTGTTTGGGGGCAATTTGTTTGAAACTAACAAATTGATTCTTAATTTTGCCGAGCACATCAGGTGGATGAACATGTGCTCAGGTGGATGAACATCAGGTAGATGAACATGAACATGTCAAGCACATCAGGTCGAGCACCGTTAATTTCCTAAATATTCTAGTGCTTATTTATATGTGTTCCAATGTGCAAATGAGACCTTAACTATTTGCAATACCCAATACAAGGTGATATCAGATGTTATTTTTTGCAACTTAGTAATTTGAGGCCCATATTAGTTCCCTGCTGATATCTAATAGGTTTTTCGTACATGTAGAAGAGACAAATGTAGAATTGTAATTCATTGATAGAATAATATGATTTCACTGAGGAAGTTGTTAAGGAAATTGGTATTGGTATCCCTTTGCTGTTAATCATTAACTGCGTGAGTTCTGAAAAAATACAAGATTGGTGAAATATGGAAAAACACAAGACTATTGAGAACATTAGCCCTATTAGAGTACGGATAACCCCCCAGTTTTGATGGTGTGGTTGTTTATGCTCTTTCATTTGCAGTTGTGTCTAATGTGTAAGTAGTCTGCTCCTCCACCATTTCTTTTCCATTTGGAAAGTTTTTCAACTTATTCCTTTACAAATTAAAACTTCCCTGTTAATAATAAATACCCAAGATTAATAAGGAAACTAAGGGGAGAGCTTAGAATATCCTCACAGATAGAAACCTGATCAAGAAAGAGTATAGTATAGTTTCAGCATGTTCATTCATTGTCATCTTTATGACTGAAAGCTTTCACTTCTTGTTGCATGCGGTTGGATGTTATGCTGATGAAAATAGCTTGTATACAGACTGAAATATCTTGTTTTGCTACTTATGATTCTTATACTTTGTGCAAATGCTTACACTTCCAGTTTAAGGGATATTCTCAAGTCAGAAATTCAAGCAGAATACTACTTACTAGTGTGAGTCATAGGTTACTTTATTGGTTTTTGTCAACAACATATTAGTGTACTTGTTTATTAATGTTAAAACTAGAGACCTGTGTATCAGATAACATTTTCTTTATTTGTAATTGCATTCTTTATTTGTGCAAGGATTTGGTTGTTGTTAAGAAAGGAAGAGTTACCAGTTGCATGAGGATTGACATGCTACCATTAGCAGCTGCATATAGCTAATACCATATATGGATCAAGTTGTTGTTGTACTTTGTAACTTGTGAATCCTCATGTATGTACTACTTTAAACTTTAGTGTATAAATGTAGTTTATGTATAAATTGAAGTTTTGTAAGTACAATATTGAAATCAATGTTTATGTGGTAGATTTGTGAATCATGACTGTTTATTTGGCATACATGTATAAATTGCTGATGTAAGAAACATATTCATACAGCACACTATATAACAAAACAAGTGATGTCTGAACCAATGTCTCATGACACAAACAAATTATAAAAGACTAACATCTAAGAAGAAGTCAGATGATGCACAATGGGATAGAAAGATTGACATATGAGAAGTAATCAGATGACACTCACACGACTAAATGACCGAGGTTACAATGTGTTTCACATGATAGTTGCATGTCATCTACTATATGCCATTCGACACAGATGATGCGCATGCAATTTGGCAACAATTGGCACTATGAATGTCATCCGTCATCTGAATACTCTGACTGTCATCCTTATGATCGGTATTTGACAATCAGTTTTACGTCTTGCATGTCATCTGAAAGGGTTTTTAACAAATGACACTGCGGTATATGACAGTCAGGATGCATATGAGATGATGGTCGATGACCGTCATCTCAAGCGTTATGTGTACTAGAGGGAAGGCTTGGTTGTGGCAACTGAGCACTAGAGAGAGAGAGAGAGAGGCGCATCGAAGGAGTACATGGGTTGTTCTCTGGGTAAAGGAAAACATCATATAGTCTGAGCTAATTGTAAGCTCAGTCAACTTTATAAAAAGTTGACAAAATGAACCAATGTTATTGTGACACATGTCACTTTTGAAAATAACCCCTAGCGTGAATAATCTTGGGGTGCATTCCAGAATTATCCATATTTTATACCAAATCTCAGCCATTAAATTTAAACACTCAATGGTCCAAATTTCTCTCCCCCACTCTACTCTTTACGGCTGCATTCGTACTTCTTCTTCTTCTTCTTCTTCTTCTTCTTCTTCTTCTTCTTCTTCTTTTGTCCTAACAAATCACATCACAGTATCCTTGTGCTTTTCCATATCAATGCCAAGATAAGTTGTGTTCTATTCTCTTTTCTTCCCAAAAAATTTCTAAAGAGTTCAATTTTAGTGTAGGGAAGGGAATATGTCAGAAGATTTTCCATATTGATATGAACTTTGATGCTATACTCCCATCCAATCCTTTTCAATAAGAAGTTTTTCAGTTAACATAAGGATATGAAAGTATTCAACATTGGGTAGAAGAAGAAGAAGACGTACGGCAATAAAGATGAAAGTGAGAGGGAGAGAAATTAATTAATTTTTAATGTGGTGAATTATTAAAGATAAATTATTATATTGATATGCTTAATTAATCTAGACCATTGAATGTCTTTAAATTTAATTGCTGAAATTGGGTGTAAAATATTTTGTAAAAACTTTGATGTCATTGAACTCATCATGTATTCTTGAACTTTAATTTAAATGAAAGGGTAAATTACATAATAGGTCACTCTGAAAAATTCATTTGAAAACATGTCATTTGGTTTTCGATATGACTGAGAGAGCAACTTCCTTCCCCTAGAATATCAAATTTCTCCTCAAAATTAAATTTGGGAAGTCAACATGTTGGAAACTGTGAATGTCATAAAAAGGAAGAAAGACATGCATGCATGCATGAAATGGTTTGTCAATTAGCAATTATGTTTTGCCCGTCAGTGCATGATCATTTGGCCATTAGAAAAAGTAAGTTGTCTTAAGAAGAGTGAATCTTCCTCTTGTATATAAGAAAGAAGTGTGAATGACACCAGAGAGTAAAAGAACTCTGGCTTTCCTCTCTTTGAAAATCATCTTCTAATCAATAAAATTTCTAGTTTGTTTATTTTCAACTACTATTGCATCTTTACAAATATACTATCACAATTACTTAATAGTACTACCACTACTATTTAGATACACTACTTTCCATTGTCTATTCCATACCTCATCTCCCACTGTATAAATAATCCATAATCTTTCATCTATCACAACAATACCAGTAGTTGTTCCTATTTGTAGCTGTTCTTCTTCATCATCCAGCCATACCTAGTACCAGTCCATACCAGTAGTAGTTCATGTTCATATCTTCGAAGCAAGATCATCACAACACACTAGCATGTCGAGTAGATGTTCATACCTTGTATGTCAATAGCCGTTCCTACCTTGCATGTCCAGTAACTATTCATACCTTCGTAGTCGATCACTTTTTGGAGTCTTGAAGAAGCACAACTAATTGTTTAACAACCTTTTCATAGAAGACTACATAGCTTTCTGTGCTAGCACACAACGGTAAACCTTGTCACCCTTTAATTTTCTGGTTACTTTAGACGACTTCTTGCACAAAACAAGGAAAAAATGGAATAATTATATGATTATATAGCTAAACTGGCCATCATATTTTCTTTAACGACTTTCTGTTATAATTGCATGCATGTCAAAATAATTGTTAGAAATTAATCCAGAGGACCTCTGAGTACAAAAAACCTCTGTTTCTGTTTTCTGTAGCCCTTAATTGGTTTTCCTTAAATTTTTAAGTTTTTGACCGTGTTCAAGACCAAGTTATTAATGATTATTTTGACCTTGCAAATATATCCGAACCCTTCCTTTCAAATTTGGTATCAGAGCCTAGTTTGGCTTTATAATCGTATAGTTATTACAGTAAAGTACTTTGAGGATGGAAGTCATAAGTACAATCAGTGAGAGAAATCGTAATTTGATCTTGTATGTTCTTGCATGTGTGTTTACCTTTGTTGCATGTGTATTCGGGTACCTTAATTTGTATTGTATGATCGATTATCTTATTTTGGAAATAATTGAGCATCAAAAAAGAAAAATAACTTTGGATCAAAATAATTTAATTTGTTATTTTTCATTGAAAAATCACAAATATCTTTTACACGATGATAAATAGCATCGTTGATCTTATAATTTAGTCAATCTAAGCATATAAAGTTTGAGTAAAATAAGCATAATACCACTTTACAACATATTTTGGAACATTTTTAAAGAAAATTCTTACAAATTATCCGACAAAATCTGAGTTTTATTTCATCTCAATTAGAAGATAATAATAAAAATATACAACCATTACAATGTTTTCCTTATCAAAATAAAATTAAAGAGTTTATTGATTTCATTGATAGAAAGTCGAAGCAAGTTAAATTATAATCTTTGAAAAATTAAAAATCTAAAAGTCGAAGAAGTAAAAATACAATTAATACAAAAAGACTTAACTAAGCAAGTAGATAAGTTGAATAAATTATTTTACCGGTTATTGGTTTGATGATGGATAATAATAATTATTATTATTTACAAGTACGTAAAGAAGTTGGTAAATTGGACGACAATCCGGTAGGAATTTTTATCATCACAACTACTGTTCTGAGCAATATATTCCTATAAGAAAAAATAATACTAGTATTTAATTTCTCGGAAAAATTAGATAAAATAAAAAACCAAATAAAAAATATTAATCTAACATTAAGTACATCGATCATTAGCATCATCTTCTATTCCAACATCTTTAATTAAAAAATTAGAGAACTTGAGTATAAGTAATCAACCAAACATGATAAGAATAAATCTTTCTGACAATACAAAATGAAACTTTTTAAACAAAAAGGAAAAGAAATAATATGAGCAGAGGATATTTATCATAATGAAGAGGAAGCACAAAATTTTCTAAGAAATTGGTTTTTAAAATCACAAAAGAAAAGACATATTTTATATCAGTGAGAACATTTGAAAATCGTAATAGCATTGTAAGTAACATTAGCCAACATGAAATAAGTTGTATTGATAAAGAAGTCACTTTAAATTTATTGGGTAATCAAGCAATTGAGCAACTTAAAAAGCTTCATTATATATTAATTGGTATAGCAGGACTAACTCGAGCACAAGTTGGTACAAAAGCATTAATATACATATATGATGATAGATGAGATAACCATCAACAACCAGTAATAATAACAACTGAAGTTGATTTGAGTAATAATCTAGCTATAATTGGTTGCATTTCAAATTATGTAATGACAACTAAAGAATTTAGCTAGTATATTAAAGTGAGCATTAGAACAAAATATTATAACATAAAAAGAGATTTTAAATTTTAAGTGAGTCTAATATATGTTGGTAAAGTATCTGATAAATTTAATTACAAGTTTAATGTTGAATTTCAAAATTTAGTACAAACATTTGTTGGCAAGCATGTTAATATGATTGAAGCAAAATGTGTTGATAACAATTTTTTAGAAAGAACTCAATGTTCGTTACCTAATCTACAATCGTCAAAAAATAGACAGCCAGATAATGTACAAATTTTTGAAAATCACTTAGGAGAAGCATCAGTTAGATTTACTTATTATCGTCAGATCAAAAATATTACCTTTGATTTGGAAGGTGAAGCATGAATAAATATGGCTTTTAAAAATCTTGAAATAATATGGTTGAGAATAATTTTGATAGCATTGTTGATAAGCTAATCGAAGATATCGATAACCTAAGCGAAGAACAATATCTTACTAAATATAAAACTTATGAATTGAGATTACATCGATTAAATGATGGAGAAATGAAGCATCTAATAATGAAAATTGGTCTTGCGCACATATTAGGAGCTAGAAAAAGAATTTAACAATATGTTAGTTGAAATTGTCTGTTGAAGAACAAAAAGGTTCCACTGGAGCTTATGATGTTCATGTAGAATCTTCCATAGGAAGATCCGAGAAACAAAATATAAGATCTATTAATGAGTCTTATACCGAGTGAAATATTGCTTACAACAATTGTGAAGCAGCTAGACTATCACACCCTAACCCGAAAAATAGTCGATAAAATTGAAGTATTGGTTTAATAGTAAGTTGGGATGTGACGATTTGGAAAGTAAAAATAAATAAAAACAATAAACAAAATGAAAAACATTGTAGTTGAATTATAATTACAAATTCTGTTACAAAAAAAATACAATACATTACAGTACGTAATTGTTCTAACTACAAATGTTTGTATAGCTTCTTTCCTCTGTCACTTTGTCACCTGAACCAATAATCATAAGGGGTGAGCTACTCTCAATAGGGCTTTCAAATTTTAATAGTAATAACCCATCATATGTAAATATTACAATGCATATGAGATACTGACTCAATCATCATCTCCTGATCACCCACAATCGAGATTTCTCATTTGTTAGTACTCTTGAACTATTTTCGGTCATCAGTACCATTTGTCATAATTAGATCATTTTATCAATATTTAGTTGAAAGAGCTTCTCTCCCCATTCGTATATATACTTTTTAGGCTAACAAAGTTGGTCCTACGAGCATAGCCTAAACTACACAAACATAATCCTTTTATCACAAATTCATTCTCTGTTCTATTATGCATACCCTCAATTCCTTACAATGTATGTGTATGATATTTTCACTACGAAATATTGGTATATACGATAAACATTAATTGTACATACAAAACCATAATAACAACATAGAAATGGTTTTCTCAGAATTTTTACCGTAATTTCTTGATGTACATGTCTTGTTATTTACCTAGAACATCCCAACATACCTTAGTTCATAACTTTTCATGTGAAGTATGAACTTCCTACAGCCTTCAAACTAACCAACTCAAGTAAATATACTATTTCCAAAACAAAATCTCTCTACATTGGTATATAGATATCTCTATTCTCTCTATTTTTTTTTCCTTTCTCTTTTGTAAAATCACACATCTTTCACGTCTTACCTTAACTTTGTGCTTCAATTTTTTATGAACACAAACCTCAAAGGCTACATCTTTCTAGCATATTCAACTCTCTAATATATATGTATTCTAACAGGGCCAATTTTTCATTCCTCTCACGTCTCCCTTTATTTCTATACATCTACCATATAACTAGCTTGAGAAAGTATTTGGTGCACAGCAGTGCACTTGCACTGTCTAAGTGGCACTATTTTATTGGCTAAGACTTAAAAAATGAGGGACAAAATAGGAACATCATTTTCTATTTTAACTTTTAGCTAAGTTTTAAACCAATAAATACTTGACACATAAGACAATGCAAATACACTGCTATGTATAAAATAATTTTTCATCTAGCTCCCTCTAAAAATTGAGTGAAAGAATGAGAGGCTAAACTCCTAATTTATAAGGATGTTAGAGCAGTAAGAAATGCCGGTTTGAAGAGTACTTCATACTAAGAAAGCTCAAAAAATGCATGCCACAACCCTCCTATCCTCCAAAAAAGTTGGAGTAAGTATTGAAGAGTTATGCACGTGCCTTGGAACGCACTAGGTTGTTTCCCCTTCTTCATGATTTTAGGGTTCTTCACTATAAACCTTACCCAAAAAATTCTGATTTGGTGTCCTCCTTGGCCTAGCTTCAACCTGATATCTATCTATTTCCCTACCCAGAGCCATCATTGGTATACTTGTTACCCATCTTTAATCGAAAACTTCTGCTTTTAATTGAGACTCTGTTGGAATTGGGAAGGTCGAGTTGTGCGGTGGTGGTGGCCACCATAGCCAAACCTTGCTCCAAGACTGACTCAGAACTACCTAGTAATCCAAATCTGTGTCTCTTGTTCGACTCGAGCTCTAATCAGCAATGAAGTTTGGTTGGTGGCTAGATTACGATATGTAATCTCAGAGAATCCAATCCAATGGATTATTTGCAATCCATGGTTACTGATGACTACATCTGATTATCCTGCTGAGCTTATTCAATTATGCACTTTCAATGTTGGTAAGTCTTTACCAGATTGCAATTCCACCCAGGTACGCTTCCTTCCACTAACTCTATTTAAATAGTTCTTCTAGTTATTGTCTTGGTAATTATGTGATTATGCCTATAGTAAATTTCAACAATACAAGCTTCATCTCTTATAATTGTATGATTATACTCCCTGTAAATTTTGACAATACAAGCTTCAGCTCTTATTTGATACAGAGACTCATGGTGATCAAGTTGCTTGCTAGTTTTGATTATATGAAAGATAAAATTAATAATAAGTGGAATGATCAAGTGGATAACAAGGACATGGTTAAGTCCGTCACACATTTAAATATTTTTTACTTATGAAAGTTGTTTCATGGAATAACATGGGAAGTTCCTGGTAAGGTTTTCAAGCACATGCTAATTTTTATGCTAACTACTTGGCCCTTGATGTTTTCTGTCTCATTGACACAAGAGCGTCAACTGAAGCAGGGAATAAATTATTTAATTCTATGCCTTTTGATGATCATTTCTTCATGCCCGCTATAGGCTAAAGCGGCGGCCTCATTTTGTTATGGAAAACTAGAAATATTAAGCTTTCTATTATTCTACCTCACAATCGTTTTATACATTATTATGTTTGAGGATCACAAGGATCACACTCTAATGTTTGAATTACTTGATAGAGTTTGTGCACACCCGAATGCTTTTTGTTTGTTTCCTAATGCTCAAGTAGAGAATTTACCAATCCATGGCTATAACCATGACCATATCTGTCTAACTCTTCATAGTACTACAGTTAAGAGCAGAGGAAGCTTCAAGTTTGAAGTAATGTGGATCAAAAATCCTGACTTTGGAAATCTAGTCAGCTCTTACTGGAACAACCTACATGATCCGAATCCTTCAAAAAATTTGGTTGCTATTTGTAACAACTTCATGACCAGGGCAAAGACTTGGAACAAGGAAACTTTTGGTGAACTGAATGAAAAAATAAAAGTCTACAGGAGGACCTTGATGTGGTTCAATCTCAACTGATGACTAACCCAAATTTACTTATTTGCAGGGTAAGAATAAGGAGACGTGTAGACTCCTTCATGAACTTTATTGGGATGAAGAAATATTTTGGGCTCAGAAGTTGAAAATGGATTTGCTGCAGCTTGGTGAAAAGAATACAAAGTATTTCCAAATGCAGACTAAAATTAGGAAGAAACTGGATAAATAAGATTAAGGAGGAGAATGATTGCTGGTAGAATATTACGAGAATCATTATTAATGACTTCAAGAAGAGATTTACAAAAGGATATGATCCAAATCCCATTATCATGAACAAGTTCCTTGAACACTTACTCCTTACATTACTGCTAATGAACTTCATTGTTTGAATAAGCAGGTTATAGATGAAGAAATTCTCACTGCAATACACTCAATTGGGCTCTTAAAGGCACCTGGTCCAGATGGAATACATGCAATTTTTTATCAAACTTATTGGAATGAGGTTAAACATACTGTAATTCCTATAATTAGGGATTTCTTTATAAAAGGAGATTCTCTACAACTTATTAATTATACTAATATAGCTCTTATCCCTGAGACTGAGTCACCCGAGTCTATGAACCATTTAAGACCAATCAGTCTGTGTATGTAAGTTATAAAATCATCACAAAAATCATTGTTAATAGGTTGAGGCCTCTCCTGAAAAATTATATCTCAGAAAACCAAGGAGCTTTTACACCTGGTAAGTTCATACATGATAACATTTTAATTGCTCATGAATTGTTTAGCAGTTTTCAGAGAAAGAAAGGCAAAACTGGAACGATGGCTATCAAGCTTGATTTGGAGAAAGCCTATGACATGCTAAATTGGGACTATATCAAATGTTGTTTGAGAAAGTATGGCTTTGATGATTATTGGATCGACAAAATAATGAACTGCATCAGCACAGTCTCCTTTTCTGTTCTAGTTAATAGAAAAGCTGAAGGTATGTTTTCGCCCACTAGAGGTATTAGACAAGGTGATCCCCTATCACCTTATATATTTATTCTTTGTGTTGAACATTTGATTAGAAAATTAAATTATTTTACAAAATCTGCAAAATCTAATGTTGGAATTATTTCCTCTCCTAATGGTTTTAGAATTTCTAACCTAATATTTGCTTATGATTGTTTAATATTCTGCAAGGCCACCTTAAAAGCTGCACATAATGTTAGAAAGATCTTGGACCTTTTTAGTGGTGCTATAGGATTAAATATTAATTACCAAAAGTCTTCATTATATTTTCTCCCAAAATAGCTGCCAAGGATAAGCTGATATTTTGAATATTCAGCAAAAATGTACTATTGGAAAGTACCTAGGCATACATAATGTAATCAATTGGAAGGATCCCATCAATGCAAAAGAGCTGCTATTGAAGATATCCAACAAACTTGCTGGTTGAAAAAAGGTACTTTCTACTGCTGGTAGACTCACTCTTATCAAATCTAGTCTTACTGGCATGCCTAACTATATGTTCTCTTGCTTTAAGTGTCTTGATAAACTAGCTAAGAAAATTGATAAGGAAGCTAGAAACTTTTTTGGGGGAGGTTCTTCTTCTCCCCCTGTGACCTGGAGTGATGTTTGTACCCCTATCTACTATAGAAGTCTTGGTATGAAGCAGGTTAAAAATTTCAATAATGCTGCTATTACAAAATTGGGGTGGAAAATTTTGACTGATCCCGATAACTGGTGGTCCAAGATCATAAGGAAAAAGTATCTCACAAATAAATATTTTTTCAATGCAGAGGTTAAACAACACCACTCATATGCTTAAAGAGGCATTCTTAACAATAGAAGTTTGATCACTAAAGGGTTAAGATGGATTGTAGGCAATGACAAGGATATCCAGTTTTATGACAAGGATATCCAGTTTTAGACTCATAATTGGGTTTTCCAATTCCTATTTATCATTTAATTGACACTAACTTAAGAATGTAGGTGAACTTGAATGACTGTGCAGTGGATTATATTACTAATGGCATGTGAGACAAAATAAAACTATTGTCAATTCTGAACTCTGACATTGTTAATGCAATATATGGAATCCATATTCCTATAAGTTCTCAAGAGGATGTCTTCATTTGGGGGACTTTCACCTCAGGTAAATTCTCCATTAAAACAACTTCTGATTTACAAATAAGTAGTGTTGCTAAACATAGGCATACTGATAAGATTATAAAGATGTGGAAGCTAAATATTCCTCCTAAGCTAAAAATCTTTAGTTGACTCCTTCTGAGAATTCGTTTAAAGACTAGAGACAGATTATTGAAGATGCAAATGACTCATAATAATGTTTGTCCTCTTTGTCTAAATCAAGAAGAATCTATTAACTATTTGTTTTGCAGGTGCCCTCTTAAAAAAGATGTTTGGAACTTTTCCAATATGTCTCATTTCATCAATATCGATAATCTATTTGATATCATGTATAAATGTACTGATACTAAAGTTCATGAGAAAAGCATCTGACCTATGATCTTGAATGTTTGCTGGCACATTTGGCAAGCACGAAACAATTTGATATTCATGAATGAAAACTTTGTCCCACATGCAGTTACTATATATCAAAGCAGCTGCTACTTGGAGCAACTACACAGGTGCTAACTACACTACTCATACCACAAGCAGAAAAGACATTGCCACCATTAAATGGAACCCTCCTGCCAACAACTCTATCAAAATCAACTTTGATGGATCTATAAAAAAAAATCAACATTGGATATACTGCTGGTGAATTGGTGATTAGAGACTCAAATGGTATTGCCCTTGTTGCAGGTGCTTGTAACTTCGGTAACTCTAATGTCCCCCTCGCCGAAGCTTAAGCCCTCACACAAAGTCTTATGCATGTCGTGGAAGTTGGATATGACAATATCACCATCTAAGGTGATTCCCTTTTCATCATTATTTGTGTCAACAACACTTGAAAGCCGTCTTGGAAGCTAAATACAATCATCAAGGACATTCAACACTTGACTGGGAAGTTCAACAACATCAAATTCTAACATGTTTATTGAGAAGCCAATTATGTGGCTGATAAGCTTGCCCAACTTGGGCATGGTTCTACAGGCAACAAAATCTGGCATAACACTCTTCCTCCTAATGTTGCTAGATTCCAATTATTTGATAGGGTTGGTACAAGATGCCCTAGAGGCTCCTCATTGTAATTTTCTTTCCTTAGCCAAAAAAAATCCTTATGTTCTCTCCACAAGACAACTTGTGTCAACCAAGACCCAAGGCACACAGGCAACATGTCATTCCACATCCAACACACATTACTAGTTCAACAAATCTCATATTAACTACTTCCATGTTAGTAAATTAAATGGTAAATATTTAAATTACAACAAATAGTTATGTATAGAGAAAAATATACTAAAAATGCTACAAACTCATTATTACTTCTATTTTCTAGTTTCTACGTCAAAATTAAATTTTGGTCTATCTAAATATAGGGAATCTTACATAGAACGCATAGGAAAAACACAATTCCTTACATAGAAATTGAACATGTGAGCATAGCTGGAAACATATTAAACCTGGATCAAGTAGATCCACAAGATTGGGAGAAAATTATAAAATGATAGGAAAAATGATGTGTTCATGCTGTAATCATGTTAGATTTTAACAACACAAATGATTTGCTAGACTATTTTGAGCATACTATGGATGACATGGTGTTTGGTTTCTTTCAATCATGGAAAACAAAAAATCTAGAGCAATATCAAGCTGCAAAATTAGCCTTTAATATGGATACTTTTATTAAACTTATTAAATATCAGTTTTTGGATTATAATCAACTTTATGGAAGAAATAAGCAAAACGAAATTCGAGCAATACGAAATTTGGAGCAATTACAAATATGTGATTTATAATACAGTGGTGAATATACTTCTGATTTCTTTAAATATTTGGGTAGAACTGATAGAATAGATGATATAAATTTATTAAATACTTATATGACAAAAATAAAAGGTCCTATAGGAGAAACAATATAGAAATAATGGCAAAACCACTATAGGAAAAATGATATATATAGCAATTAACTCTCAAACTCAACATGTATATGATATATTACTAGAAGAGCATAGCCAAATTAAAGTAAAGAGACAAATAAAAAGGTAGGTTTATATGAACTGTAAAAATATTGACTTATCTAAAAGATATAGGTGTCATTGAAAGGAAAGACATGCTAAGAAGATTATATATTATATAAGAATTGTCTAATCTAAAAGTTCTCTCTTACTCCGGGTATCCTGTGAGCAATCAGAACGCCTAGCGGGTGCTAGGGTTGTGCCGACGGTGGCATCTTCTACCGACGAGATTGTTAAGATTGTTTATTCGTTGAGAGATTTGAGTTTGTTGTGAGGATTTGTTTTTAGGGACTTTGTGATGGAGGGGCTACCTTGGAAGGAGTATATGGTAGGGAGGATATTGCGGTGGAGGAGAGTCGGGATAGGACTTCTGTTGTGGTCTCTATGCTGGTGGGTGGCGATGGAAAGGGAGACGATGATAGGGTTTGGAACTGCCTGATGGAGAATGGTCGTGGAGTATGAGCCATGTTTGGATGAAGATTGGGTGGAGGCAAGGAGGCACCATCATGCTCTAGGTGTACTAGGGGAGGAACAAGGTTTCCGGCGAGATGGTAGAAGAACCCTACTCCGTGGTGATCGACGAAACCAGAAGTATGGGACGGCTAGTCCTTGAAGTACCCACAATGTATGGCTGACATGGAAACCCTACTAGGATGGGCTGATGGGCTCTCCTCTACTACAAGTGTGTGGGTTTTGGAGTGTTTCTTAGGCCACTCTCATTAGGATGACTGGATTGGCCTCTGACTTGGCTCTATTGTACGTGGATTTGGAGGCCTTAGAATATAGAGAGGCTCCGTGTAGTATGGATAAAAAAAATACGTGTCTCTGTCGAAGAGGATGGCATTGACTCGAGTTGCTGAGAAGACAGCTGAAGAGCAACAAGTGTTGCTATAGTTTGGGATGCATAAATAGATAGGATGTGGGGCTCGAATTTTTTTAGTCATTATCCTGCATCTAGTTATGTTTTATGGTAGAGTATGTAACGAGCACAATGTAGTGTAGGTTGCTATAGGGAGTTCTTTCTACTAAGCTGGTAATCGACATTCTCCTTTATAACTTATCAGCTCAATCAATTTCTATCTTTTATCTCAATTTTTTTTAAATATTATAAGAAAAGGTATAAAAGAATATATAAGCCTTATAAGCTGTATTAAAAGTTTGATACACAACCTTCAAGAACCTTTAAAAAGGACAATATATACCTAAGCAACTTAAGAAAAGGAGTACTAAATCTTGGATGAGAAAATACAAAGCACAAAAAGATAAGAGCACTTATAAATGTTACTTTTGTGGTGAAGTTGGACATATTCGACCAAAATGTCATAAACTAGGACAACAACCTAGAGAAATTTAATTACTCGAGCAATTTCATTTAAAAGAAGATGAAGACTTGGAGAGCATTTATAGTTTGGATAACCTAAATGATAATGAAAGCATCCATAGTATTAATAGCATCTATATGTTTTCAGAATCAGAATCTAAGTGTTCTGATAGTTCAGACAGTGAACTAGAAAACATACGTATGTTTGAAGAGCGTGAAGAATTAGATACGTAAATTTGGGATGACCACAAGAATGTGATAAAGAGTCATGTTTTGGTAGTCAGTGAATTATGTGGTCAATTGTGGTAAACTGCCATTAGATCTGCATACAATGACAAATAATTAAACAAAAGTTGGAAGGCAATTTAATATCATCTGTTGGATGCAGATGTAATGGTAATCGACCACGACTAACCATGAACTCACTAACCATCAGAACAAGACTGATGTAATAAATGTAAGAAAATAGTATCAGAAAGAATATTATACCAGCAAAATAATATTTTGTAAGACTTGTTATAATAACAAAGCATTAGAAGTAATTTCTGTTGAAGAAGAAGTGAGCAAAATACAAAGTCTTGATATCGAAAAATAAAAAATTAGCACTTTAATAACAATTAATTGTGAGCTTGAATTAGCAAAAGATCATAAACAGAAACAGTAGCAATGATTGATACTAGGAGCATTAAGAGCGTCATAAGAGAAGGGCTAGTACCGGTACAATATAGGCAAAAACTTGTCAAACCAGTTCGAGTATCTCAATGGGACTCAAGAACTGTA
Source organism: Geum urbanum (assembly GCA_946800695.1). Taxonomy (NCBI): domain Eukaryota; kingdom Viridiplantae; phylum Streptophyta; class Magnoliopsida; order Rosales; family Rosaceae; genus Geum; species Geum urbanum. The sequence goes on from OX326997.1 coordinate 10,637,223, forward strand.
CATATCACACACTGCATAAACAATATATCCCCTCGAATAGGAAAATAACAATTTAACTTACCTTTAACCTTTGTTTCACCAGTAGGATCATATCCATTTATTTTGGGATTAAATTTTCTAAAAAATTTGCAAGGTTATTATTATAATCCACCTGATATAACGTTTTACAAAAAAATATAATTACTATAGATCAAATCAATTTATTAGAAGCATATAATAATTTGAGCATAGAATAGTCAAAAGAAGAGCAAATTGATTTTGTTAAAGCTATAGAAAATGAAGAGAAAAATATTGAGTATGATGAGTCAATTTTTGAATTAGACTATCCAAATTTAGAAAGAATAACATCTTTTGAAATAATACATTTTAATAGACCTAAATCACTTGAAGAATTACTACAATTAGCAGAGCATCACCATCCTGATGAGATAGTTAGGTATCAAATCTTTCTAGCAAGCATGGACATGACAACCAATCAAAAATTATATTTTGAGCATGAAGGGGTAGTTTATCCTCTTACTCCAAGACTCTTGTTGAAAAATGGTTTCCTAGTACATCTTAACATGAGTAAGAGTAGTCACATAGAGTCCTTTTCGAGCAACCTTAGAGAGAGAATAATACATTACTTTGAAACCCTAGAAGGCAGTATTCTTCTGAACATTAACAACATTTCACTAGCAAGATTCAGCACCAATTTGAGCCATGATCCAGCTCAACATAACATTATCATGAAGCAAGATATTTATGATCCTGAACCGACGTGACCAAATGTTACTAGAATACCAACTTCAGAAGATATTAAGAGATATAGAGAAGCACAAATAGCTTACCATAAATTCTGGGAATATACACATCTCAACTTGGTTAAGTAAACCAAAGAATATAGTATCTATTAATCAAGAATGACCAGAAGATTAAAAAGAGTTTATCGTATACTCCGCATGAGTTTAGAGATGAAGATGAAGATAGAAATAAAGTCAATCACTGACTAAACTTATTTGATATCCAACTAAACTTATTTGATCATCAACAACACAACATAACAAATATCATCAAAAAGATGAGTTCTTGGACAATCAAGAAGTACATGAAGCCGAGCACGAGGACAAATTATCTATTCAGCTGTCGGAAGATTTTGTCGACCGTTTTGCTTTAAAATTATAATTTTATATAATACAATAAACACATCAGAGTTTTTTTTTTATAATTCTATTTAACGAAGAAAAGAATTAGAGGATTTTTCACACATACGCGACAGTGACAGGAGCGAGTTGAAACGTCAACCGTATCACGGAATCAACACGCCAATTCCCGCTGCCGCGGTTGCGCCCAGCGCGCGTAATAAAGATTCTCCCAATCTTGCCACAACAAAAGTAACCCCTGCATTGCCCTTCATGTGTCGTCACCACACAGCAACGACGAACACGCCGTCTAACCACCTCGCTCCCCAATCTCGCTACGTGGCATATGGTGAAGCACACGCGCACTCTATCCGCGCGTGGGATACAGCTACACCTCTCTTTTGCTCTCTGGCCACCTGAAAATCCCACATTCCCACAAACATTGCTTCCTTCCGAGGACAGCTTTGTCCTTTCACATAAACCGCTCTCCCTCCGTCTCCGACTCTCACTCAACTGAAATCTTTTGCTTCCCTCTTTCTCGTTTGTTAGGGAGAAATCGAAGAGAAGCGAATACAAAACGACGCCGTACGCAATCGGCGGCGTCGCAGTCAAATGAGGCTCCGACGTAGCACTGAGATTCTTCTCCTTCTCTGCTTTTTCTTCGTTACTGTTTGTCGGCTCGAATTCGCCTCCGCCGAGTCGAACGAGTCGAACTCGGTGGCGGACGAGATCAATGGCGAGTCAGATAACTCGTCGCTGGCGGCGAGATCTAGGAACGACAGCTTGGCGAACATGATTGATCGGGCTCTCGAGCGCGAGTTCCCAGAGAGCGAGCAAAACGAAGGTTCTTCATATTCAGAGCTTGAGTTTCTCATTTCGCATTTGAATTTTAGTCTTAGAAAATGGACTGGATTTAGAATTCGTCACTGCATTGCTTCAATTTCAAGCATTTTGGATTCTTATAGTGCACCTGTTTCGTTTGGACTGAAAAATTGGAATGCTTTGTGTAACTGTGTCTTATTGTGCAGCGGCGGATGATGCCGGTAGCTTCAATAATAGTGTAAATGAACAGCAGGTAAGTACTAAGTACTGAGCTTGAGCTGAAATTTTTGTGATATGGGTTATCTCTATGTGCTGTATTTCTGTGAGTGTTTCCCCACAACCTTTGGCCTGCATTTTGAAGATGTAGTTTTGTTTGATAGGCGACTCTGGAGACCGTTGCGAGAGTTACGTCCAAGAAAAATGACAGCAAGGAGGAGAAGTATGTGCTTCTATCTTGTTAGCAGATGTTGGATATGTTATTGATTTATTGGAAGTCATTGTAACTGTCAGAATAGTATACATGAAGCGATTTTGCTGACATTTTTGTGAGTCTTATGTTAGGTCATTTCAATTTCATGACGTTTTCCATTTGGAGAATGAAAATGGAGCAGAAGAAACACTAATAGATCGCAAGGTATAACATGAACGTGAGATGGTTTTTATATAGTCATGATGATGTTAATAGCACATTACATTTACAGCTTCATGCGCCTAAATTCAATTGTTTTGATTTACAGTTTTGTTTCTCTTTATCAGGATAATGTGTTTATCATCTCCAACCGCAAGTCAAAGTATCCTGTGCTACAAGTGGACTTGAGGTTCTTTTGTTGTTGCTCCCTATTGCCATTTCACATATAGGTGACAGAAATTGTTAGCTGATATATCCTCTTCATGTTATAGACTGATATCAGACCTTGTAGTTGTCATCGTCTCTGCAACATGTGGTGGCATTGCCTTCGCTTGTGCTGGACAACCTGTATGTTCCTTATCACTTCCCTTTGATTTCAATATAATGAAAAAATGGGTTTATATTAGCTTTGTGCTGCGGATAAATCCTTGACATTTGTACACTTTTTTTTTTGGCTTCTAGATCCAATTTTAGTCTATTGTATCTCCTACTTTTAAATGTTTTCAGGTTATTACTGGATACTTACTAGCAGGATCTGCCATTGGACCCGGAGGCTTGAGTTTTGTCAGTGAAATGGTGCAAGTAGGTTGCCTTTACGCCTCTTGCCTGAATTGGCTTCCCTTATTGACGGTTTCTGCAAGATTATGTTTTCAGTTGTTCCATTAGCAGATTCAAAATCTTATTTACCTTTTCAGAGTGTCATACATATTTCAGTCTCTTATTGAAACATGTTTGCAGGTAGAGACAGTGGCTCAGTTTGGGGTGATATTTCTTCTTTTTGCATTAGGCCTGGAATTCTCAGCTACTAAGGTTGGCATGTAACCTTGATGTTGCACTGTACATTTGCCAGTTAATTGAGGTCATGAGACTACCCTCTCCTCTTCACGTTTTGCAGCTTCGGGTTGTTCGAGCAGTAGCTGTTCTGGGAGGTTTACTGCAGACTTTTCTATTTATGTGCTTGTGTGGAATGACAGCCTCAGTAAGTTTAGCATTTTAATTAGTGCTACATATCTCATGCAGAAAGAATGCCTGAAAAACAAATGAAAAATCAAATTTGACTTTACCTGTTATCCAGATGTCTATTATCCTAAAAATATGAAACTAAGCACATGTGACAATGTTTGTTATGATTGTTTCCATTATCTTTCCCATCTTCCCTCATCCCTATTCTTTTTCTTCTTTTTCCTTTTTATGTTTCCCATTTCTTCCAATGGATTCTGATGCTGCACTGCTGCATATTATTTCCAGTTATGTGGTGGTAGACCTTCTGAAGGGGTATTTGTTGGTGCCTTTCTTTCTATGTCTTCGACAGCAGTGGTAACTATCTTTTGCTCTGAAATCTGTATATTTACTTATCTTATCAGAATGGGGAAAGAATATGAAGTAATCTCACCATTTTAATTGCACAGGTGTTGAAATTCTTGATGGAAAAAAATAGTTTAAATGCTCTTCACGGTCAAGTCACCATTGGCACTCTCATTATGCAGGTTGGGATACCTAGTATATACTTTCCATATATATATTTGGTCAAAAATGCTAAGTGCCTTCTGCTTAGTATCATAAAGAAGAAATTAGTGTATATCCAATCTTACAATTTGTGTGTTCAAATTGTAACCTACTAGGACTGTGCTGTGGGTTTGTTATTTGCTCTGCTTCCAGTACTTGGTGGTACTTCTGGCATTCTCCAAGGAGTAATATCCATGACCAAATCGTAAGTAATGATGATTATGAGGCTTCCCACAATACATGATTATGCAATTGATGATAAATTCCTCTGTCTAATGTGTTTTCATGTATATGCTTACCTATTTGTGTTGTGTAAGTGGCTGATGTCTCATTTCACATAATCGTATAATTATTACAGGTTGGTGGTTTTGCTTACATTTTTGGCCGCATTATCAATATTATCACGCTCTTGTGTACCATGGTTCCTTAAGCTTATGATAAGCTTATCTTCTCAGGTATTGTCAAGTCTACATCTTGATGGACTTTGATCCTACAACATTACGGATTATGTTATCGAAATTTCGTTGTGTGTGCAGAGTAATGAACTCTATCAATTGGCATCGGTGGCATTCTGCTTACTTGTTGCTTGGGTTTGTCTTGCTCCCTACTTTTTACATCTTCCACATTATAGCACATACATATTGCAGTTAATATGGACAACTAATAAGATCGGACTATGTACATACTTTCCTTTCAGACACATATTACTAATGTGATTAACAAAGGTGGGTGTGGGATTTTTTTGTGGGTGGGTTGGTGGGATTACAAGAGTTGGCTTTCTTCAGAGTCTACCACACAGCATCTTTCTAATGCCTTTGTGCATATAGGAATATAATGCATGCATTTTATGTCATTTCAGAGTAGTGATAAGCTGGGTTTAAGTCTTGAACTGGGTTCCTTTGCGGCAGGAGTGATGGTATCAACAACTGATCTTGGTCAACATACACTTGAACAGGTAAACTTTTTTTCTTCATAAATGTAACTGACAGGTAGTGATGTACCTAAGTTAAGTAGCTGATTTTTTCTTTCGAGCTCTCTCCCTTCCTCGGATGCATCAATCTAGTGTTTCACAGAAATGTAAAAATATAAACTGGACACTTTTGAATAATATAATCATGCTTGAGTTTCTGAAATATAGATTGTGGTTTTGTTAATGTATATATGCATATTGATATGTATATATGCATGTACAATATGCTTCTTTCAGTTGAAAGTTGCATTTTCCAACTGTGATTATGTTTTAGTTAGAAACACTAATTCTCACATGTTCTGCTATGCTTTGTGGTTTCCCGTCACGCAGGTGGAGCCCATTCGAAATTTTTTTGCTGCTCTTTTTCTCGCTAGCATTGGGATGTTAATAGATGTTCACTTCCTTTGGAATCATGTTGATATATTATTAGCAGCTGTTATATTGGTAATCATTGTAAAAACCATAGTCGTTGCTACTGTTGTGAAGGGATTTGGATACAACAACAAGACCTCCCTTCTTGTAAGATTTTAAGAGCTGCAAACGTAGTTTTCTGTTCATTTACTTGATACATGTTATTGTCGGAGGGCCTTATGTTATCCCATAAGTGTAGGTTGGAATGTCTTTAGCACAAATTGGAGAATTTGCTTTTGTTTTGCTAAGCCGTGCTTCTAATCTTCATCTGGTAGAGGTTAGTGTTTCACCTGTTATTTTCCTTTCTAAGAATTTCTTCCTGGACAGACGTTCATTCATTTTACACGTCCCATTAAGTCTAAGGAATTAATTGAGACTTAATATGAGGTTGCATTGTAACTGAGATTTTTATCATTACTGCAGGGTAAACTGTATCTGCTACTTCTAGGCACAACAGCTCTTAGTCTAGTACGTGAGAAATTCAATTTATGTTCACTGATGCAATGCAGTTTTCCCTCATTTTTCCTTTTTGTTGATAGTCCTTGTGTCTCCATGACTGATCTGTGTCATTGTCATTAAGAGTTACTGTTTTATTGGATATATTTGTCGAAATTGTCAGTTCCGGTCAATTGATTTCCTTTTGCTAATTGTTGGAATTGTTTATTGTTGTATTTTACTACCGCAGGTCACTACACCATTGCTCTTCAAGATGATCCCTGCTGTTGTTCATCTGGGGGTCTCGCTGCGGTGGCTCTCCCCTGATAGCCTAACTGAGGTAATGCTCACCTTTGGGAAATGTCCTAGTTTACAAGTGTGCATAAAATGTTTTGAGGTATCCTGAATATGGTATCTCCTCTCAGATTGGCTCTAAAGGAGATGGCTTTCGCTCAGATAGTGCTAAGCGCATTGCTTTCTTGGTCCACGAATCTCATCATTTATGATGTTAACTAAAACATTGACTAGAAAATGCCCCTGTTCAGCCTTTGGCATTGCTAGTCTTAATGTCGGGTATTTGAGAGTGCAAAGGAGGTTAACTGGCGGATGTGCCTATTTACTGCAAAGCTCTCCAACTCTTGCCTACTTTTGAAACATCTTACTAGGGAGCAGGAGTGAATCATATAAACTAACTGAGACCAAGAAAAAGAAGGCACGGTACGTATAACTTGAGAAATGTAAAACAGTGTCCAGTTTGTAAATCTACCCCTTCCCCTCTTTGGCCTTTGTTGAGGTCAATATTTTTCCTCATTTTTGTTGCAGATCAGTGTTGTTTCCAGTGTAATCTGTTTCATGGATGATTGGAATGATCCTTCTTGTAATAGGACCGCACTTTTCTAATTTCTTAGTGTAAGGATTTTGTTTTTGTTTTGAGAATTTGTGTAGAAGCAGTGTGAAGGCTCATAGAAATACGTCACCAGCCTTTCTTTTAAAATTCGCAGTCGATCACGACTTCAGTGATTTCTGGTTGTACCGCAGGTTTGGGTTATATGAGCGCATATATTGTCATAGAGGCTTAATAGCCAATTTGCCATCTTAGAATTCATTCGGTGTTAAGTTGCTACTATAGAAATTTTTCGCTACCTCAGGATTTATATAGTCAATTTGCAAGCTATTTTTTAATTACATTAATTTTTTTTAATTTATTCATTAAATTATAAACATTTGAAAGCACCTATTCTAAATTCTCTATTTTATTGATTTGAACAAAAAAAATTATCAAAAAAATATCAAAAAATTTAAACCTAGGTAGTAAATTGGTTAGTTTTCAAAATGTAAAGTAGCAAATTAGCAAGAAAAATTACTAGGATAACAAATTGAAACAACACAAATCGATAATTATGCCATTATGAGATTGGTGATGCTGGGTGAGGAGGCTTTCTTCTTGTGTGTATGAATCAGTTTATCATTGAAAACTAAAAAGAAAATTATCAAGTTTTGTTCTATAAAAAGAAAATTACCAAGTTTTGTCCTATAACAGGAGGCATTTTGCGGCCCAAGTATATATATGATCAAATTTCAAGCCAAAAACTATTTATGGTGTGTTTGGATAGAAGAAATATTGAGGAAATTTAAACGGATTTTAGCAATTTACAATTCTCTTTTAAATTTTTCTGTTTGGATAAACTTCTTGAAAATTTTGCAAATTCTGTTTTTTAAAATTCGGAGGAATTGGAGTTCACATTTTTCTTGTTCAATTCCTTCAAAATTAGGTATCATTCTACAATTCCTTCGAATTACAAATAAAAGTTTGAATTTTTTTGTCATTTTAAATCTCTTTATGAGTAAATCCAAACACTAGTAAATCTCCTTATGAGTAAATTCAAACACTAGAATTCATAAATAATGACATTTAAAATCAAGGAATTATAATTTTCATCAGTTGTGAACTTCATTGAGAATTGAAAATACTTCATCCAAACACACCGTTAAAGAAAAACAAAGACTTTTCGTAAACAATTCGATCAGATACTTAAAACTATGGAATGTTTGCCGGCATAGGTCGACCGTGCAGATTGAAATATATCCTGTAGTTAGAGTTTTCAGACGTTAATTAATTAATTTGTGCTAGCTAGGTAAACTGTATAGGTTTTTTGTGCACAGCTCTAAACTTGTGCAGAAGAGAAGTGAAAGGAATCGACCTCGATTTAGTTGCCTGAACCAGAGTTAGACTCTAACGACTCCACTAATTCAAGTGTCTACTCAAATTACATAAGAATCGAACTGGAGATCCAAAACTCAAAAGCCATAAATGAAGGAACTATTTTCTTTTATATCAACTGAAAGCTATAAATAGCAATTATAAACTGTTCGCGACATCAGAGCAGCAAGACATTCTAAACTAAATACACTGATGAGAATACTAATTCGTAGGATCTACCTCAGATCCTATGGTAGATACCACTATGCCTCGATCTACGTGCAAACTCGACCTCAAACAAACTCTGCAAACTGGACAATTTAAAACGACCATGTTCAAATCCATTCAATAACCTCATCATTACGATTAGTACGCGATTACGAGTAAAACGACATAAACTTTGCATCAAAAGTTCCTTCGTCGGAGCGCCGCCGTGAACCACTGACTGCGGCGGTGACTTTTTCGGCGGACCAAGGCCAAACCTGCTCAAAATCAACCCCAAAACACAATTGTATTCTACCACAAAGTCCAATTCAAACATAAACAACCCAATTTTACCTTTGAAATTTAGGTTCACAAAATTTTTCAAAACTTCAATCCTTCGATTCTCCAAACTCGAGTAGAATTGAGATGTATTTTTGGTGTCACTAGCTTCATGGTGATGAGGCCTACAAAATCCAATAGGTTTCCATGATTGTGCTCGAAACCGTCACCCCTAAAGCTTAGGGTTTTGGTTCGCCGGTGAGTTTTCTCCTCCTCACCACGGCTTCATCTTCAATAAATGGAGGCTTAGACATTGTGGGTTTGAAAGAGGGGAGGAAGACGAAACTTTTGACACCGGCCTCACCGGTTTTGGTGGCCGGACCAGCGTGCACTGTCGGCCACAGTGGGAAGTCGGCGATGAGCCACGCAGGAGAGGAGAGAGAAAAGAAAAAAAAGAAAATTGACTTTGACTTTCTGTTTTCGGAAAGTCGTACTTATACTTGCAAGTTGCTACTTATTTAAATTCTGTAAAACCGTACAAAATTTTTGTTGACCGTAGTTTCTCCGTCGTAACTTTGATTTAAACACTTGATATGGCTACGAACTCGGCTCGATAAATTTTACGACTTTCCTCAATATAATTTTTCGAAAAACTTAATCGATAAAATTCTGATAAAAAGAGTCATCGATAATTATCGACGATAAAAATTAGTTACCATCATCGATTAACAATTAATCAAAATATAAGAGGTTAATTTCGGGTCGAGATTTTCGAGAAGTAAATTTTTGTGCAACAAGAGTAATTAAACTAAACTTGGCAGTTTTCCATGTTAATTCTGATCTGGTCAACAGAATGTGCAACTTAAAAATTCCCCAAAAATAAAAAATTTCAGTTAGAACCTCATGAATGATACATCCCACAATGGTGACTAGTACTTCTTGTGCAACAAGAGTCAAGAGTAACAAAAGTACATCTTGTGCAACACGTTAAAATAAGTAAACTAGTGCAGATTCCAAACAATGGATCTGAGATGCTCCGGCCAGCAGCTTCTTAAACAAAATCACATAGCGCAAGGTCTTTATTTATCTATTGTGCGTGGAGACATATATGTTGAGTGCTGGCTAGGTGGTTTCGATCAAGTTTTAGAATTTGAATTTTCTATGAGGAAACCCTACCTATAGGGTTCCCAAGCTTTTCTGGACCACACCAACAGGCAACAGCATCGATCGATCATATATAAACATAGTAGGCAGAAGTTCTGTTATAGTTTCTTGTGTTATAATTAAGCTTGCTGTGCTTCTACTTGCAAATCATTTCCTTTTAATTAATTGCTTAATTTTACAGGTATATATCATGGCATCCCGTTTCAGTATTTTGGCAGGACAAGAAAAGAGTACAAGGATTGTGCCTGATTGCAATGAAGTGATCTCAAGCCTCCCTAAACACGAAGGCTGGATGTCTCAGTGTATGTACCAATACCAAGGGTTTTGGTACGACCAATTTTGGCTTGATGGGGTCATATGGGCTCAACACAATTTCTGGGCTAGAAACACTGATATTTTCTTGATCTCCTCTCCAAAATGTGGTACATCTTGGCTTAAGGCTCTCATGTTTGCTATTGCAAACCAAGATTGCTACGACTCTAGCTCCCACCCCTTGCTCACAACAAGTCCTCATGACTTCATACTATCTATTGAAGAACCAGCTAGCCACGATGATCCGATTGCCTATCTTGACTCGTTTCCCTCACCCAGGTTGCTCGCAACACATATTCCATATACATCATTGCCAGACTCATTTTTGATTAATGGTGTCGACTCAAGTCCTCGAGTGGTGTACATTGCTCGGAGCCCTAGAGATGTTCTTGTTTCTCTTTGGAAATTTAATTAGCAAAGATGGGAGATCCATAATCTGCAATGACCTACCACCTATTGGTTAGAAGAGGCGTTTGAACTCTTCTGTAAAGGAATTTCATTTGCAGGATCCTTTTGGGATCATGTTCTGGGCTACTGGAAAGCCAGCTTAGAAAACCCAAACAAGGTTTTGTTTTTGAAGTATGAAGACATGAAAATGGATCCAGAATGTTGTGTGAAGAAGTTGGCAGAATTCATGGGTCAGCCCTTCTCTCTAGAGGAAGAGACACAGGGTGTGGTGCAAGAAATCATACGACTTTGTAGTTTTAAGAGTTTGACTAGTTTGGAGGTGAACAAAACATTAGGCTGCAAATCATTTTTCAGGAAAGGTGAGGTTGGAGACTCAAACAACTATCTCACGCCTGAGATGTTCAAGCGTCTCGACGAAATCACAGAAGAGAAGCTTGGATCATCTGGTTTAACATTTTAGTATTTTAGTAATTATTGCTAATAAGAAGTTGGCCGGAGAGACGTTGAAGCTTTTCTTTCCAGCTTACTTCGCAAGGTGGAAGAACAACATCAGCATTTATTTAGAGGTATCATGTCTCTAGTTCGTTGTGTTTCGTGTTTGATCGATTTGGTATTTCTTTGTTGTCATGAAGGAAGGTACTGTAACTCCTTCAACATGTAGTGAGCTAGCTAGACTTGTGGCTATTATTGATGCAAGAATAAAACAGCATATATAACTTGATTGTTGAAGCTCACAATGATAACTAATGTTTGGCCATGGTGGAGAATACTGATCATATATATGTATCTATTGCTCTTATACATTCCGCTTTTAAGTGAATTGATTTCTTATAAATATGACTTGGGAATCTTTGCCAGGGTGTTGAGACTCTGTACATGCAATTAATTAAGTAGTTAGGATCATTGGAGAATCTTTTTAATTGTAGATCAAGACATACATGCCATTAAAGAGTGCAGGGTCGACAATCATAGCTGTTCAGAGCATTGTCTATATATTTTCCTAGCTTAACTAGGAGAGAAGTGAAATTGAGCTGCTCAATAGACTAGAGGGAATATTAAAATTCGAATTCCGTCTCTATAAACGATAACATGAACTCTGATCAATCTGAAATTTTGCATATGACGTGCGTCTCTTTCAAAATGTTTTCAAGGACCAAGATTTCAACTCCAATGATCTTTAATTACACATTCATAATAATTAAGGATCGGATCGAGTATCATTTGCAGGCCGCACCGTACCGGTGAATGACATGGGACTCCATAATTAATCACGTATCACCTAATTAACTAATTAAGAGATGCTTCGGGCATATTGACAAGTTGACCGGGAGCAATGCAAGGTCTTATTTTTATGTTTAATTAATTTTATCATGTATAAGCTCAAGTTGGGACTTAATTGGGAGATCGATCAGGTGCTTATTTTGGAAGGTGACTCGATCGGGTGGTGTACATTGCTCGGAACTATTGAGATATGAATTCTATATTGAGAAATTGAAACCTTGTTTATGGGTTTTTAAGGATTTGGGTTACTCCCACTATGGTTGATATTGGGGAAAGATAGACGGCGGATCTGGGCATCATGGAAGTAGAAAAGTATTTCAGGGAGAATTCAATGATTTCATTCATTCTAATTTTGGGGTTAAATATAGTTTTACAAGTGGTATCTTAATAGGAAAATATTTACACAATCCTATCACATCTACATAAGTTAATTATAATTATAATAGGAATATTCTTTCCAAAACTCCTCCTCAAGTTGGTGCATAAATGTCAATCATACCCAACTTGTCAATCCATCATGTGAATGCTTGATGTGACAACATCTTAGTGAGTACATCCGTCAATTGTTCTTTAGAAGCTACAAAGGGAAAAGATATAACCTTCTTATCAAGGTTATCCCTGATGAAATGTCGATCAATCTTCACATGCTTGGTTCTATCATGTTGTACAAAATTACGAGCTATCTCAATCGCAGCAGTATTGTCACAATGCAAATCCATGACCTTATGAAGCTTAAAGCCTAACTCTTTCAATGCAATCCTGATCCATAGTAGTTTACACATTACATTTGTCATTCCACGGTATTTAGCTTCAGCGCTAGAGCGGGCAATTACATTTTGCTTCTTACTACGACAAGTTACTAAGTTTCCACCAATAAAGATGAAGTATCCGGAAGTAGACGTCATATTAGTCTTATCACCAGTCCAATCTGCATCAGTATAGCCTGTAACTCCAAACTCATCGTTCTTTGAAATCAGTAAGCCTTTACTAGTTGCAGACTTCAAATATCTGAGAATGCGCATCACAACATCCATATGTTCTTCACTTGGATTATGCATGAACTGACCAACAACACTTACAACATATGTAATATCAGGTCTAGTATGTGACAAGGAGATCAATTTCTAACCTCTGATACATGCCCTTGTTTGTTAGAACTAGACCAGGACACAACTCCAACTTGTGGTTCATCTCAATAGGAGTATTAGCAGGTTTACAATCCAACATTCTTGTTTCAGCAAGAAGATCAAGCACATACTTTCATTGTGACAAGGTGATTCCCAACTTGGTTATTGCAACCTCAATTCCCAAGAAATACTTCAATGGACCAAAGTCTTTCATCTCAAACTCTTGGGACAAAAGTTTCTTCAAATCTTCCATCTCAACTGGATCATCACATGTGACAACCATATCATCTACATACATAATCAGAGCAGTATTCTTACCATCCTTGCGTTTGATGAACAATGTACGATCAGAATTGCTCTATCAATATCCAAACTTCTTCATAGCTCTAGAGAACCTCACAAACCAAGCTCTTGGAGATTGTTTCAAACCATACAAAGACTTCTTTAGTCTATAAACCTTTCCAACATCACATGGCCTATAGTTGACACCTGGAGGGATGTCCATGTACACTTTTTCTTCCAAATCTCCATTCAAGAAAGCATTTTTCATATCAAATTGTTGCAATGGTCAATCATGTGGAGCTGCTAAGGTAATGAGAATGCGTACAATATTGATCTTTGCTACTGGGGTAAATGTCTTTTGATAGTCGACTCCATATTACTAAGTATAACCTTTAGCAACCAGAAGAGTTTTATATCGATCAATGCTTCCATCTGCCTTCAGCTTCACTGTAAATACTCATATATATCCAATAGTCTTCTTTCAAGGTGGTGCAAGAACAGTCGCCCATGTTCCATTCATTTGCAAAGCTTCCAGTTTTTCATTCATAGCCTGTTTCCACTTTGGATCCGCCAAGGCATCATGTACATTACTGAGAATAGATATTGTAGATAATTGACTAACAACATGTTCATCATGATCTAGAAAACCTATGGTCAGATACAAAGCTAGCAATGAGATATTTGGCGTTGGCTTCTATAGTAGGCTTATATTGTTTCTTTGGAATCCCCTTTATTTCTCGTTGAGATCTCTTAGGAATGGTTTCTTCACTACCCAATTCTATATTATTAGTATGTACCTCTGGTAAGACACTTTAGATGGGTTCTTCTGATGTTGCAGTAGAAAAGGGGTCTTATTTCAGTAGAAGGAATTTGAGATTCAGGTGGACTTTCTGATATTGACATTCCAGGTTCGTTTCTCAACGGTTTGAGACTGTCTCTCGATGGGTCAGGAGGATTCATTTGTCCGGTCTTTGGTCCATTTTTCGACAGGTCGAGAATTACGCTCGACAGTTCAAAGGTATCATTCTGCATCATTTCGGGTTCACTATTTTTAACGGGTTGAGAGTTAGGTTCAACGGGTCGAAAATATCCTTCTGTTTCGTTCCGGGTTTGATGTTCGATGGGTCGAGAAGAGTTTTCGACGGGTCGAACAGACCTCCTACAGTTTCATCAATTCGATTCCCAGCTCCCAATTGATTTTCCAAGCTTTCTATTTCTTCAAATCACTCAGATTCAGAGGATTTCGTTCACCTCTATTATTCTCCCCCCTAAAGGAAAGACTCTGAAACTCTCCCTGAGTAATATGGTTTAGATTCACGGAAAGAGACATCTAGAGAAACATGCATTTTGTTGAGAATTGGATCATAACAATGATATCCTTTTTAGAAATCAGCATATCCAACAAAGACACACTTCATAACATATGCATTAAGCTTGCCTCTTAGTTGTTTGTTAATGTGAACATACACAGTACAACCAAAAACTCTTGGCTTCAAATTTGGCAAAGATGGCACATTCAACAATTGACGCAACTTCTAATAAGGATTTTGAAACTCAATCACACGGGAAGGAGTTTGATCAAGTATGCAGCCAAACGAACGGCTTCTCTCCAAGAGTTTCGATTTATAATCATACCAAAGAGAGAGGCTCGACCAACTTCCATTAACTGTCTATTCTTTCTTTCAACTAATCTATTTATTTGAGGAATATAAGAAAATTGAAGTCTGGTATCGGATTCCATGAGAGCTCAAGAATGCAGACATTTCACCATTCACATACTCGCCACCATTGTCGGATTGAAGTACTCGGATTTACTGTTGATACTGAGTTGCCACCATCTTATAAAATTCAATAAATCTGGAATACACTTCATTCTTGCGTTTCATCAAGAAGACCTAAGTCATCCTAGTACATTCATCAGTGAAAGTCACAAAATAACGAAAATCATAACGTGTAGAGACTTATGCAGGACCCCAAACATTAGAGCGTATTTTCATAAAAGGAATAGAACATTTATTCAAGCTTAGTGAATAAGTAATACGGTGGCTCTTGAAAAGTTCACATATATCACACTAAAATTCTAAAGCTTTCACATGAGAAAATAGTTGAGGCAGAAGCTTCTGCAGATAAGGAAAATTCAAGTGACCAAGACGACGGTGCCACAACCATACATCTTCCTTGACTTTATCCAAACTGGTGGTATTATTCGTCCATCCCGATGATTTCAATTGTTGTGCTTCACTGCTTGTCAAATCAAGATAATATATTTTCCTTTTTTGATTACCATAATTGAGATCTTTCTTAGTCACAATGTCCAGAAAGATACAAAAGTCTGGATAGAAAGTGACAGAATATGCAAGCGATGCAGTTATATGACTAACAAATAGAAGGTTATAGGCAAGAGAGGGAACAACAAGAACAAAATCAATTGATAGATTTTCAGATATCTTGACAGAATCTTCACCAAGAACAAGCGATAGAGAACCATCAGCAGTAGACATAATATGTTGAGGGGATGAATTATTAGTTTGTACCAGACTGGGGGTATTCTTCATATGATCATTGATCCAAGCAGTATTCGTAGATAATGCAGAGAGAGATGATACCTTACTCTTCTTCATACTAGATTCAACTATATTTGTGCAGGAAATTGATGATCCAGGCGACATCTTCATGTTTCAAGTAGTAAGAATTTCAAGATTCAGGATTTCAAGGGTATACTTCATGATTATGGATTTTCAATTTCAAGGATTCAAGTTTAATTTCAGGGGTCTCAAGGTTTGGGATTTCAGGTGTAGCAGAAGAAAATTTTGGTGATGGTAATTCAGGATTTCAATTCAATTCAATTCAATACAGGGTTTTCATTAATTGGGCATTGACTTTGGCCCAAACAAGGAACCCTAGTCTCTCTTGGGCTAGTTTAAGGCCTACTAGCTTAGGCTTATGATATGTTATTCTTGGGGCGGCGCTTTCGTCCTCTGGTGGTGACGCGGGGCATGGTCGATGTCAGGGAGAGATAGACGGTGGGCATGATGGGTCTAGGCTGCATTTGGTAAAGATTTTCTGATAAGAAAATGAGCTTTTTCATCAACTTTTAAAATAAGTAGTGTTTGACAAACTGACTTTTTTCGTAGGAGCTTTTAAAAAAAGAGGGTTTCTTAGCTATTTCAAAAAGCTCATCTGAAGGTGTTTTTGCTGGCTTTTCAAACACGTGTGAACAGTATTTTTAATGAAATTTTACATATTTTTCGAAAATACCCTTACACAATTGACAATTGACATTGTATTTCTTGCCATATTCGCATCTCGTCTCTTCCTCCTCATTTTCAGTCGATAGAACACAACAACATTCTCGGTCTTCCTCTTCTCTCTTTTCAGAAAAAAAGAAGAAAGAGATTTGCAGCTAATCCTCGCACGCTGAATTCCTCCATGGAAACAAGGCTCTAGAATCAGAAGAGATCAGTCAACCTACATAATCTCATACCTAACCAATTTCAATTTTAGGGTTTTGCTCTTTTAATTTTGGGGTTATGTTGAAATCTGTTCAAATTATTGGCATGTTATTTGAACTTGTGTATTCGGTTTGAATTGATTTTTTGATAATGAGTTGCTTTGAATTGAAACGGTCCTTTTGTTGTGCTAGTTGAAGCATTGACATTTCTTCTATACTTGTAGAATTGAATTGGTAATTAGGGAGCAAAGCAATTGAGAGAGGCACTTGCACAGATTCGAGCTTGATCTAGATTAGAAGGGATTTTATTGAAGAAGAAACTTCTGAACAATAGGGATTCTTTAGAGATCCATGCTAAAAAAAAGCATGTCTTTGTGGTTACTTATCTGAAAGCATAGCTTCAAAATCTGATAACTATGTTCTCTCTTGTGACATGTCTGTTGCTTATTTCAAATGTATCAATTGTTTATTGTTAAATTTGTTGTCGGGTAGGTTACTCTTGAGGTGAAAGAAGAGACCCAGATTTTGAACTTGGCTGAGAAGCTCAAAGTGGGTGGCATTGAGCACAAGCTGTGGATTGAGCAACTTGAGAACTTCCCGACTTGTCTAGTAATAAAACCTTACCCCAAATCTATGGTGTCTTCGTATTTTAAGAAGTTGAAACTCTATAAGTGATATGTGATACTAAATTACTCATCTTCATCGTCTTTGATTCACTTGGTTCTTTAGTTGGTTGACTGTGGCAATTGGATTATGAACTTCTTAGTTTTGCTCAATCATTATGTTTAGACCTTAGATCAATAGGATTTGGTTGAGTAATAACATCAGGCTAAATGTGAATGGTGAAGAGTGTAGCATTTGGTTCCTCAAATCCTTGAGAGTTACACTTAGATCAAGTCATTATTTTTTGGTGATTATGGTTATTGGGAGGGAAGTAACTCATAAGCTAGACCAGAAAAATAGATGGAGTTGTCATGTTAACTCAATAGAGAAGAAAAAAGATGGAAGGTTCATTTAATCAAGCTATTCCTATGTCCTTGTTCTGTTATATTTTTAGATCTTTGAAATATTTTGTTTTCTATCATTCATACCTCAAATATTATACAAATGACCTGTGTGGTTGCCAGCTTGGTTATATAGAGCTGTTAATGAAAGGATAGTATTCTGTCCATCAAGAACTTACTCTCAATTTCTAACATTCTTTCATATAGGTTATCTTCATTGCATATGTATTGGTCTAATTGTGTCATTGTGTACCTGCAGATGTGTTGAAAGAGTTTGCTACTAAAAAGTCTGTGAAGCTGGGCAGGTTATTTAGGGATAACGGAGGACTAGGCTTGGAGTTGAAGAAGAACGACTTGGGAGGTGGTTCTAAGCCAAAATCCAAGTCCGAGAATAACAATTCTGCAAAGGTAAATATGATAATCAAAAACTCTTTATACTACTCAAACTGAATTGATTAGTTGATTACGATTATTATGGAGTTTCATGTTACATGCTACTCTTTCGATTTGTAAAATTGTTTCACCTATAACCTATTAGAGAATGGTCTTTGATGAACTTATGCACAAATTACCTCTCCTTCGATCACTATAAAAGAGATAAGCGTAGTTGCAATATTTTTGTCCTTCAAATCGATTTGATTGCTTTTGTAGACTAGCTTTAGTTTTTTTTGTCTCTCTGGTAGTTGCATTGTGCTAGCTAGGGCGGGGTATGCATGCAATACATAATCTATATTAGTGTTACTTCACTTCATAAGGTTAAAGCAAGATAAGATACATGGAAATGTCTCTTAAACTGATTGAAGCCTCTTTTAGAAAATGAGACAACCTGAATTTTTACAAGTTCTGTCTGGTATGGATCAACCCAGCAAGCATCTTCTCTAACTACCTTTTGGTTCTATCAGGTATGGTTCTTTTGTTGTGCTAGTAGAAGCACTGACATTTCTTCTATACTCGTAGAATTGAATTGGTAATGAGGGAGCAAAGTAATTGAGAGAGGCACTTGCACAGTTTCCTTTGTAGTTGTTGCTATGTCTTTTATGCATGCCATCAAATGTAAGATAGTTAACAAGTATATCTCTGGTGATGTTTGAATTATTGATATGTGAAGACATATATGTCTATGTGTTACTAATAAAGATGAGATACACTGCCAAGTTTACCTGATTTCAAATGGCATGCTTTGTTGTATAGTTTCTGACTTCGAGTCATTACCTTCCCTTTTCTAACCACTTACAGCCTTGGAGCCATTCTTCAATGCTTCTGCTTCTCATAAATAACTAAACTTCGATCACTCTGATTTTATAGTGCAATGATTTCAATTTTTTGTTTTGACGTTTCTTAAAATGCTATAGGACACCTGAATATAAATTTATATTTCAATTGTTCTTATGTGCAGCAACTATTTGGATGTATGCCTTCTCAAGTACAAATTTGTTGTACTTGTCTCTGAGATAGGCATCCCTATTAGACTTTCACAAACCTTGAAGCACATTGGCCAAGAGCACTGGGATTTCAGATTTGAAACATGACTTGAAACACAACTTTCCTTTCCTCTCGATCCCTTTTCTCCTTTTGGTCTGTTTACTTTCTCTGCTTCATCTTCAAAAGGAACATACAAGCTGTGATCTAGCTTGTATCATCTCTTGAAGACTTGAGACCCTTACTTCAGGTCAAAACTCAGAAATCCAAACTTTATGCTTCTCTTTTAGCTACTGTGACTTCTTTATTGTTCAAATTCTACATGTGTGTGTACATCTTGCTTTTCAAGTTATAGTCATAGATATGCAGAATGGTATGTTTCATTTGGTTCTTGAGAAATGTTATTTGGTTTTAATTTGTGTGTTGATGATTATCGATAATGTTCATGCTTGTTTTAGATCTGAATTGTTTATCCTATAATTTCATTTTAGAAAAAAACTTAGGATGTTTCATTGGCTGGAATCTATATATAGGAAAAAGATGGGAAAAGGTTTGGCATCATGGACTCCAGCATATGTAGACATTTTTCTAGATCTATGCTTCAAGAAATTAGAATTGGATAATAGTCCACACACTCATTTTTCGCCAATGGGATGGGAGAATTTAAGGAACAACTTTAACAAAGAAACCGGTGAAAATTATACCAAGAAGCAGCTGAAAAATAAGTGGGATTCACTGAAAGATACATGGAAAAACTGGAAAGATCTCAAGGGCAAAGAAACTGGTCTTGGGTGGAATCATAGGTTACAGACCATTGATGCGAGTAATGAATGGTGGGATAATAAGATAAAGGTTCGTAATATGTCATGTATTGTACACTGATCTATTCTAATTATATTTTTCTTCTAGCTCTTTATAACAAATATATCACTTTCATTGTAGATTAATGACAAATATGAGAAATTGCGAAAGAAGGGTTTGGACCCTGAATTGGAAGGCAAGCTTGACAAATTATTTTATGGGGTTTTCGCCACTGGATCTCATGCTTGGGCACCGCCATCTGGTCTACCACCTCCTAGTAGTGTGAATACCTCCATTGATGACTACACTCTTGAAGGTAGTGGTGACTCTGATGATCTTTCAAATATGTCAACTTCTCAAGTAAGAAAAGAAAAACTTCAAGCGCCGGAACATCTGGTAGAACATCTGAGACGAGTAGAAAGAGAGAGGGAGGAAGTGTTGCCCATATTACCGAACAAATTAATAAGATTTGTGAGGCCATTGGAAATAAGAATGTTGATATTGATCCCACTAGTATTAAGGGTGTGATGAGTGTGGTTACATCATTACTGGGAGCTGGAACAAGAACCCCTCTATGGTATTTTGTTACTCATTTGTTTCTCAGCAGGGAAAAGAGAAAGATGTTTTATACTATGGATGATCCAGAGGATAAGTTGGCATGGCTACAGTTTGAAATGTCAAAGAAAGACATCTAGGGGAGAGAGAGAGAGAGAGAGAGAGAGAGAGATAACTACTCTGGATATGAGATGTTGTTTTCATTATGTGTAATGACTATTGTGTTTTCTTAAAACTATTTTATATGGATGTTATGAGTTATTGTGGAATTAATATCTTCTGAAGCTTTAGTTTGGTTTGATCATTGTACTGAGTGTTATTATAGGGTGAACTGTATTGAGTTTGTGCATACATTGTACTTGACTGTTTGCTATATATCTATGGAAGTTATAAAACTGATCAACCTCATATCCAAAGTATGCATCTATTGAAGTTATAATACTGCTATTTCTTGTAGTACATTTACTATAATGCAGTAGTGCAGCATTGCAGGATTGTTTTGCTTTCCTATGTGACTAAAAAATGGCTTTCAATATCAACTTATCTGCATAGAAAATACGCAAAGTCCCAATTGTGTTTGTTCCCTTTCTCCCTAATTATTAATCTACACCCTTTGTATCTTTCTAGCCTTTTCCAGTTCAGGTTAATGTTCTTCATCTGTCTACCAACTTCTCAAATCCAGAAAGTCCTTCACTTTATATTTGTTGTTGTGTTTCTTTTCAACCTGTTGTAGCTTCTGTGTAAGTTCTGAATCATTCTCTCTTTTGCTGGGAATAAGTTCTTGTCAAGTTTTATTGTCGTTCATGGTGACTGTGAGCACTGAAGCATGTTTGCATGTATATGTTCATGTACTGCTATTTTAACTGTTTTTATATAATAGCTGTGAGCAACTTGGTTTTACACTATGCACAATCGAGCACCGGATGAAATAGAAGAGCTGAAACGTGATGCTAGAGTACTAGGGGTGTGACTTTTGGCTCAACGCTATTTTGATACATATGTTCACAAGACATTTTGCATGACATCAATGCAAACGGGAAACAAATTGTTGAATGAAGTTATAAGAGGAAATGAAAGTCGTTGCTATCATATGTTCAGAATAGATAAGGAGGTTTTTAGTAGATTATCTAACCATTTAGAAGTTAACTATGGGTTGATGGGTTCAAGAAGTACGAGTCATACTGAAGTGTTGGGGATGTTTTTGCATATACTTGGACATGAGATTGGAAACAGATTGGCTCAAGAGCGCTTTCAACACTTTGGTGAAACAATCAGTAGGTATTTTGGACAAGCATTGGATGTCATTTGCCGTATGGCTCAAGATATCTTGAAACCAACATATCCAGAATTCGAAAGTATTCCTCCAAAGATTCTAAATGATAGGAGATATATACCTCATTTTAAGGTATGTAAATCTTACATTAATACTTTAGTGGATAGTTGTTTGTATTTGATTGCATCTCTATTTATCTTGTGTAATATTTTTATATTGAATGTAGGATTGCACTGGTGCCATTGATGGTGTCCACATTGAAGCTTCAATTCCTCCTCACAAGCAAGTGCCATATATTGGAAGGAAAGGATTACCGACATAGAATGTGATAGCTGTTTGTAACTTTGATATGCAATTCATATTTGCATGTGCGGGATGGGAAGGATATGCTCATGATACTAGAGTTTTCCTATCTGCATTACGAGACAATGCCATGAATTTTCCAAAACCTCCATAAGGTAATTGCTCTTACTCGCTTTTGTTTGTTAATTCGACCAACATATAATACGTTTTGTACTATTTTTATCTTATTTATTATGATTGTCAACATTATATAGGTAAATACTATCTTGTAGACTCTGGGTACCCATAGATGAATGGTTATTTAGGACCATACAAAGGTGCAAAAGCTCATCATCAGCAATACCGAAGGAGGCAGCCGACTAATTCTGAAGAATTATTTAACCAGAGACACTCTTCTCTTAGAAGTGTTATCGAGCGCACTTTTGGAGTTTGGAAGAAGAAATGGAAGGTTTTGAAGCACATGTCAAGTTTTTCATTCGAAAAATAAGTGAAGATTGTGATTGCGACTATGACCCTTCACAACTATGTAAGGAGACATTGCTGTCTTGATAAACATTTTGTTAACATTGGAGAAAGATCAAGTGACAATGCAAATTGTGAGGATGATGCAGAAGATGAAGGTTATCCAGTTACTGAAGGTCCAGAAGCATGACAAATGGAAATAGCGAGGAACAACATCGTGCAAAGTCTAATGAATAGCTGAAATGTTTGATTAGGACCTAATCAAACATTTTCGGTAGATTTCTATGTGTCGAGACGGTCAAGTTATGTAGTCAATGTCTAATCTTAGTTTAGCATTTAAATCGGGGACGGATCTTTTCATTTGGTATCATTCATTTAAAATATCGAGCATGACATCAAGAACGTATGTAAGATGATTGGTATTTTTACAATCTTTATTATTTTTATTATTGTAGGTAATATTTCATTAAAATAAAATCAAAAGGAAAAGAAGAAAATAAAATGAAAAATAAAGTACTTGTGACTTTTACTTTTAGATTTACCATACACTTCTATTTCCATTTTTCATTTTCTTTTTGATTTCATTTTAATGAAATATTACCTACAATAATAAAAATAATAAAGATTGTAAAAATACCAATAATCTTACATACGTACTTGATGTCATGCTCGATATTTTAAATTATTGATAACAAATGAAAAGATTCGTCCTCGATTTAAATGCTAAACTAAGATTAGGCATTGACTACATAACTCGACCGTCTCGACACATAGAAATCTACCGAAAATGTTTGATTAGGCCATAATCAAACATTTTGGCTACTCATTAGACTTTGCGCGATGTTGTTCCTCACTATTTCCATACACTTCTATTTGAAAAAAAGTATTTGCCAAACACCCCCTCCTTTTCTATTAAGAAGCTTATTTGAATAGAGAAAAGAAGCTAGCTTTTCTTTTAAGAAAAGCATTGTCAAACATAGCCCTAGTCTTCTCATTAATTGGGCATTGACTTTGGCCCAAACAAGGAACAATCCATCTTGGGCTAGTTTAAGGCCTACCAGCTTAGGCTTTGAGCTGTGAGTTTGGTTAAGATTTAGCATCGGGGATAGGCCCAAACCTGCATTTTAATTCCGGTTGAGGTACTACTCATATATAAAAGAAAAACATTGTCAAACATAGCCCTAGTCTTCTCATTAATTGGGCATTGACTTTGGCCCAAACAAGAAATCCCAATCCTTCTTGGGCTAGTTTAAGGCCTACTAGCTTAGGCTTTGAGCTGTGAGTTGGGTTAAGATTTACTATTCGGGAGAGGCCCAAACCCGCATTTTAATTCCGGTTGAGGTACTACTCATATCCTACTTGTTTTGGTTCTTATGGTCGCCTCCCATGCCACTTCCTTTTGGATGGTTGCTTTTTCCAATCTCATCAGGTTGGCTTGGATGAGTTGGATCAAACTACTTGGATACCCTGTAGTCTTGCGATAGCTTCATACCATCTTAATTATGATTAGTTAAGCAAATGACATGGAGCAACTACTTGCTAGCTCACGATTACATTCACATTCAATTACACTGCTCATCAGATTTGTAGTTCGATCTCAAAATAACTCTAGTATCATCTGTAGTTACAATTAGAGCATATGCACCAATGTAGCACCTTTTATTAGTCTTGCACCTCCTATTTAAGGAGGTGCAGTCACTATTCAAATAATATGAGGTGCAATTCATATTTTTCCTGCAGCGGGGCAAAAAATAGTACTTCTTATTACTATTCATCGATTTATAATATATTTTAAAATTTTGATTCCCGATATATTTTTTTCACCAATAAGGATACGACACATGTCCTTATCATCTAAATAATCAGATGCATTTATCA
This sequence comes from Geum urbanum, assembly GCA_946800695.1. NCBI lineage: Eukaryota > Viridiplantae > Streptophyta > Magnoliopsida > Rosales > Rosaceae > Geum > Geum urbanum. The sequence goes on from OX326997.1 coordinate 10,661,519, forward strand.
AGATTCTTTATTTCGTCGCGATTTAAATTTTTGATATCGATTATTGTTTAGAGATTTTTACTCTAAAGGAGAATGGAGAGATCGATCAAAAGCTCGAAAGATGGTATAAAGAGGTTGAACCGAAGGGACTCAGGTGATGAGAAACCCTAGCTCTTGCTCTCTCTCGTCCTCTCTTCTCTCTCTCAAAGTTTGTTTATCATGCAAAAAAATGAAACACTAGGATGGCTCACAAGTTTACGCAACTCCCTCTTTATATACACACATAAAGGTGTGAGAAAACAAGGGAATCAATATGTGCGTGATTGGTGCATAAATATGCACATTTATACTATTTATTGATGCTCATATACTTATTCTTTTGTTATTTATTAAGCAATATTAGTTTACTTTATCATTTTATATATTTTTTGAGTAATTAAGGGAGAAAAGAAGTAAAAAAAAAATGTTTAAAGCTTAATTTGGGAAATCTGCCTGTACTGATCAGTCAACTTCAACAGAGAACTGAGAGTAGCTCAAGATGAATCAGAAAATGATCTTTATATGCCTAGAAATTTCCAGATGTCTAGTTTCCATAGCTTCTTCTAGAAAATGATCTTTATCATGTGTCTAGAAAGAGTAGCTCAAGTTGAATCAGAAAATGATCTTTATCATGTGTCTAGAAAGAGTTATGATCATTTTAGTCCACAGAGGTCAGTTAAATTAGTTATGAGTTTGTGCTCGATTTCTTCACAAAGTTGTAAAGGATATTATTATGAGACTATACGTATTTATATTGGATGTTTCGGAGGTTCGAACTATTTATTATGAATTTTAATTTTTTTTTTAGTAAAATTGATTTATTAGAGAATTTACCAAGGGTCAATATTTATTAATTGTTAGATTAACTAAGGTTCTATTTTGGGCCATTATATCAACTAATCTGGACCTTCCTTCCAAGCTCCTCAAATTCTTCAACCGCAAGGTCGGTCACTTTACAACTCCACCTCCGACAATCTCGCCATTACTTTTGCTATTCTGGTATGGTACTCATTGATTTTCGATTCTTATTTTACAGCTGGATGAGTCGCTAGACTGCTACCTGCCTCGGCTGATGAAGCAAGCGTCGAACAAGGCTATGTTTGGTGGTGTAGAGGATGCCATTGGTGGCACCTAAGTTGACGTGGTCCAACAAGCAAGATTAGTAGACGTCGCAAATAACGCGTACGCAATATATGAGGCTGTGGCAAAGGAGGTTTACCAGAGGTACTAGACGGTGGTTGAGTAGTACACGTGAGAAGTGGGTTCCACTAATTGCTTGTCTTCTCATGCGACCAATCACTACTTGTGTTGTGGCTCACGAACTCAGTCAACGATGAGTCGTCGGTCCTCTCCCTCACTGCTGCACCATTTTTTTTGCCAGCTCATGCTATCGCCAGCGAGGACCACAACTGCTCGTGCTGAAATTTCCAACCGGTGTAAATGCTCTTAGTTACTTACGATGCTCTTTTGCATGGATCTATGTTTTCTTTCAGTATGGTTCTTGTTGAGTCTTTTCTTGTTTTATTACTTTAATTTTTATCAAAGATTTTTTTGGGGGGCTAACTTGCATAAATTAATGAATGGTTCATTCTTAATTAAATAAAATTAAAAAATTAATCAAGAACTAATTTTTGAGAGGTGAAATATTTGGCACCGTTTATTTTACAAATCACACCCACACTACCTGAAAAAAGCACTTAGACGACGAAGCTAATTTTGTCGTTTAAGAGGCATTTTTTCTCGTCTAAGTACTTAGACGACAAAAATTTCATCATCTAAGGTTCGTCGGCTAAGTGTCGTAGTGTAAGAACTTAGACAATGAAGCAAAAAATTTCGTCGCCTATGTCACATCTTAGCCGACGAAATGTACTTCGTCGTCTAAGTTTTTACCCGATAAAATTTTACTAAAAAAGACAACGAAATTTTTTGTCATGTACATTAACTTAGATGACGAAAATGTTTTCGCGTCTTTGTGAATGACCCTAGACAATGCAACGAATCCCCATAGTTCATCGTCTAACAGGTTCCATTCCAGATGACAACAGTTTTCCAGTCGTCTGAATATTCTTAGACGATGAAATCTTCAATATTTTATCGTCCAAGTTGTAATTTTTTTTAAATTTTTTAAAATTATTTCAGAAATATAAATTGAATTAAAAATTAAATTGTTAATTAAGAAAATACGCATTGTATATTAAATAGATAATTTGTACATAAAAGTTGTTTTGTTCTGATCGAAATATAAATGTAATTACATACAAAAAAAAAAACAAAAATATCAACATCTGCAGGAGTTTGGATCCTGCCGATTCTTCCGGTTCTCGGATCATTGTCATCGTGTCCAAAATCCTGAAACGTGACAATCGGATGACAAACAGAATTAGGATCCATGCCTAGCCTAGTCTTGAGAAACTTGAGTATATGATCCATCTAAGTCTGTAACGTATTAGTCAAAGTCTGGGCTGCTGAAGCCTCCTTTTCGGCCACTCAGACCCGTTCCTCGGTAGTCGCCGCACTCAAATGCATACTCAATGAAACTGAAGGCTGGCTCAAATCTTGCTCGACTAACCGTCGCCACGAATATCTTTCCCAGGTCGGCGGCTGGAAACTATATTTGCAATGTAGATCCGAGTCTCTTTCGATAGAGGAGGCAGCTATTTGGACGTCATCTCTGGGTTCTGCGAATGTACACGCGCCAATTTCTCCTTGACCAATTGTATCAACCTCTCTTGAAACTAATATTGTGAACAATATATGAATGTCGATTTCTAAAGAAAAATTTGACATAGTTTCCCCTAAAAATAGAGGAAACCAAAAACATGCTTAAAAGAAAACACTTTGAATAACCAATTCTAAAATAACAAACTGTGGGCACCGATTCTCATCCGAATTTCTCAAGTTCAGAATAATGTTTACTTTAGACAACTAAACCAAATTTCAATAACACAACCTAATAAATATCCTAATCATGATTCAACTTTCCTCAAACCAATAGTAAAATTAAACTCAAGAATTTTGAAAAATGGGTTACTTACACCACTTTCACTCGAGATATCTTCTTGATCGGGCCTAACGTAAGAAGGCACGCTGGCATTAAGAAAACAATGCTTTGACCCGTATCTCTGTGAGACTTTGGGATGTTGATCATCCTTTTGGAGCCCAACTTATGGTGCATCGTCTTCTTCTCATGATTAGTAGTGTTGGCCGTCGGCCTTCTCTGTTTCACAACAAGGGAAATTAAATAATAAATAAATATTTAAAACTAAGAAATGATTCATTTTCATTACATTAAAGAAAATAAAGATGAACCTAAAACTTATCGGACTCAAAGTGCCCGACCAACCATTCGCACTCATCTTCCCTTTCTGTCAGCAACTCTGTTGGGACTCTCAAGGCACTGTGTTCCTTGTAGTGCTTGTGCAGGTCGTGCTTCCAATTCTTATAAATGTTGGTAGTCATCTTCTCTATGAATTCCCACATCTCCGGCATCATGTACCTAGGAAAAAATAAAAATAAAAAATTAATTTCTAGACCCTATGCCCCTATGCTTTATAATTAATTATGAAATTAAACAAAATTAAATAGACCCTATTACCGAGCATTCGCGGTACACCCTGAACTTGTCACCTTGGGGCAACTCGTCTCAAAAGGGGGCATTCATACATTGTTGTTTGTATGATAGATCTGATGTTGCGCGAGCATAAACTTCTCAGCTCCAACTTCAGAGGGCCTCTACTGAACTCGTCGAACGGAACCTCGATCTTCTTCCCTGTTGACTTTACTATCTTATTGACTTTATCTCTCTTCACAAGCCCCCGAGTGCATTTGGGGGCCGGATCTGAGGGGTCCCTCCTGTTCATTTTGCATCAGGCGCTATAGCAAACAGAATCGTCAACGGATTCTTGGGGACTTTGTGATGCCTCCGAAGCGAAAATCCCTAACTCAACTGTATAGGTTGTTGTCGCTTCATTGGGAGGGTATCAGTTGTGATCTATCAGGAGCCGCAAGAGTTGCAAGAGCCGTAACGGTCTCCTCCGAGGTTTGACCTCAACCCAACTGTTGTCCTATGGATTGAAATTTGGCATTCTTTACTTGTGCAGTGTGCCTCTTCCTCCCGCCAGGCATCTTAAGATATACGACATCGAAAATTAACAACATTAATTTACTCAGCAAAATCATATTAATCAAAACACATCCATACCAAAAGCAAAAAAATCATCTAATCCAGTACATATTCAACTAAAGCCTCATTACATGCCTAAATTCATCCAACACAACCAAAATTCATCAAACACAAACTAAATTTGACATGATCCTCCTCATTCATTTATGCCTTATCCATTTTTATTCAACAAAGTACATATAGGATCCATTAACAACAATTCTACATAAACTTCATAATCGGATCATAATCACCATAATCTCAAAAATGTCCATAATCAGAACACAATTCTACATAATCTCCATAATCAATAATAATTCTACATAATCTCTCCATCTATAACAAGTCCACACAATCTCTATAAAAAACAATACATAATCATAAATTCATCAATCCACAATCCATAATCTTCATCAATAATAAAACAATCCAAAAAATTCATTCATTAATTAATTAAACAACAAATTCATTATACAACACACAGAGAGAGAGAGAGAGTGAGTGACATAGAAACAGAGAGATTGGCTGAGAGAGTTTGTATGGCAGACGGAGGAGTGGTGACGGCGGTGGAGTAGGGGTCGGCGTCGGTGGGTTATGGCGGTAATGGTGGTATCGGGGTGAGGGAGAAGCGACGAAGAGAGGCCGAGGTTTAGGTGGAGTAGTGGCGGCAGTTGATTGATGGTGGTAGAGTTGGTGTAGCAATGGAGAGAGGGAGAGAGAGAGATGAGTTAGTCTTGCATGCAAGCTCCCTCTCCCTATGCCCATAAATTTTCAAAAATTGCCACGTATCAACATTTGATTGGACAAAAAAGTAAACAGTCAACGAGTTTACAATAAACTCAAAGCACAGGATTCTCGTCCTTGCCCAAATTCCTCACCCCTCTCCACCACTTGGTCACGACCGCTCCAATGGTGCCACAGCCTTCCTCGACACAGCTCCGGCCACCGCGCCACTTATCAGCCTCCTCAGCAATAGATTCGCCACCTTAATATTTAATTTCAAACCACCTTTCTTCTTCCTCTTCACAAACTATTCCCCTTCAATATCATCTTCTTTGGCTCCAGAATTCTTAATCCCCTCCACGTACTTCATGTACAGGTTGGCGTAGGGAAGCTTCATGGCACTATCACTACGACTGGTTTTTTGGGTCCAGCGTCGGAGTAGAGACTCCTCCCCCGCCAAAGCCGACTTCGACTTGGGAAACGCTGGTGAATAATATGCCGGGGTGGTGATACTAGACCACCTCTTGTGGGTTCATTTGGAAGCCCAAATTGGCAACGGAGAAGAACCTATCGCTCCAGTCGACGAAAAGCTGGAGACTTTGATGGCCTATTTGATCAAAAAGTTGAGATTTTTAAAGATGGTTTCAGAGTGTTTGAGGATGTAAAGATTCAGTTTTGGGAAAATAGGTTTTCAAAAGAGGCATTTCTAACATGTGGGCATGGCGGAAAGGTCAGAGATTTGTGCCAGAAAGCTGGTTTTTTTTTTTCTGGGTTTGAGGCGATGAAAACGAATTAGGTGGAAATGGAGTGTGAGGAAGTGAGAGAGAGAGAGAGAGAGGGGAAAGAATGAGGATCTTGTTACCTTGTCTTATTGTAAACTTGGTTTGACAAAATAAATTTAAAAAGTCAACGGTTTAGATTAAAAAAATGGGTGTAGGGAGGGGGAGTGCATAGTAGCCTAATGAGAGAGAGAGAGAGAGAGAGAGAGAGAGAGAGAGAGAGAGAGAGAACGGCTCACGATTTGGGGACAAAATTAGATCGATAACATTGATCTTAATAAATCCACTTAGCTTCTTAGCCGACGAAATGAACTCATCATCTAAGTGAGGCCATTTCATCGTTTAAATTGTTTTAAAATACCCCAAAAACTTTGGTGCAAAAAAAATTTTGGCGAAAATTTTGGTCTTAGACGACGAAAACAACTTAATTCGTCGTCTAAGAATTATTTTTTTGGTCTTAGGCAAAAAAAATATGGGATTTTGTCGCCTATGAATCATTTTTTTTTTCAAATTATAATTGAAAAAAAAATTTGTACCTGCTTAAGAATCTTCATAAATCAATCGTCGGATGTAACATTTACATTCATATGATGTTGTAGAAAAAAATTCGACCCAATTCGAATTTGTTTAGGATTCGATCGATTTGATGTGTGGTTATCGACAAATAGTTAAAAGACGGAAATGATCGAAAAATATAATTCGTAAATCATTTTCTCGGTTTTAAGTGTTTCTATTGACGTAGAAACTATATTTATCAACTAAATAGAAATTAATTAAAATTTGAGAAAAAAATTGGATGGGAGAGTAAAGATTTGTTGTACGTCTACTAATGTTGTATAATTTAAGCGTTCATATGTCTGTATTCATTCCACATTCATATTAACGAACATTGAATTTGGATAAAACAACCGTTAGATATATTCATCACGACATAATATGTAAGTAAATGAATTTTCATTCAATACGAAGCTCGTTAAGGGTTTGATCAGCTTAGTCAACCATAAAACTAAAATTTCAACGAAATGAAAATGTTGATATACGAATCTTCGTAACTCCGATTTTTAAACCCCGACACCCACAGTCCAAGAATTGTTTACTCTTTACCCTCGATGAATATCATCCGCAATCTAACATGGTGTACATGATCGTGCTCTTAGAGGTCAGATTGTGAAACTCTAGTTAGACAACGAAAATTGTTGAATTTCGTCGTCTAAGTAGCACTTAGATGATGAAATTTACTGCTTTTGTCGTCTAACACTTTTAGGGTTTAGGAGAAAAGGTTTAGGGTATAGGGTATAGGGTTTGTACATATACTTAGATGACGAAATGAATATGTGTTCGTCATCTAAGTAGTTCTTAGACGATGCAACAGTGTACGTTGTCTTAGACTACTTAGACGACGAATATTAATTTATTTCAACCTCTAAGATGTCTTCTTTAATTACCAAAAAAGAATCTAGCATCGTTTATTTTAAAATTATTCCTGCTTAAGACATAATGAGTATTACAAACACTCTAAATAAACCTTTTTGAATTAGTGTCTTATAATTAATTAATTAACTATACACGTACATATTCAAATTCGTACACGTACATACAAATTAAGTTTGAATTCGATCGAATTATCTCTATCTATTAATTAATTATAATTAAGTATTATATATATTTATATATTAATCACTTCCATCATCATAATCATCATCGTTTGAATCATCATCCTCACTCTCAACTGAATCATCATCATCATCATAATCTCCATCGTCTGAATCGTATACAATGTCGTCGTTATCCTCTAGCACCTCTTCAGAGGTATTCTTATCTAGGTCTTCGATCTCCTTTTGAGTAAGATCCATGGCGTGATCAGGCATGGGTAAGTGTTCGTTGGACCAAATTAGTTCTCTTATGTCGGGGATGATAGAAGTATTAGGCTCTTAATATGCATTGTCATTATGCGCTTCAATGTCAGTCGCCAATGTCCCTTCAAGTGTTGTGGTACTTCATATTCCACGGTGAGACATATGGTTAACTATTTTCCAACTTTCATCCACTTTTGGATCATCCAGATAGAACACCTACCTAACTAAGATGGCAAGAGCGAATGGCTCATCCTCATACTAGCTTCAGTTTGTATCGACTGATAAAAGACCCAAATCTTCCTTCGTAAGCTTGAACCATTTATTTGAATAGAAAAACATTGATATCAGTCTCATAAAGTAGTTGACCGACATTAACAAGAAAACTGTAATATACAGCGGTGCCTTCCCCAACCGCGATCCAACTGTTTTGTGTTCTTCTTCCTTCATCTCAGTCCAAAGAATGAAACTTTACACCATTGATAAAACCTCCAGGGTAAATATAGTGTTGGACTGGCTTATGGGCCAATAAGTGTTTTTCCCATGGCCACCACCCGTCGTGGTTACCGAATTTTTCTAGATCGATCATCCGGAAAATTGTGAAGAAGATTTATGAATGTGCATTTAATTTCCACCAAAAATTTGACATAGTTTCCCCTAGAACAAAAGAAAACCAAAACCCCACATGCACAAACTAAGGAAAAACACTTCGAAGAAAAAAACACCAAATTAAGTTCAAATTTACCGTTGGCACCTATTCCCATCCAGATTTTTCAATTTCAAAATAAAGAAATCACAAACCTATATGGTTTAAACATACTCATTGAAGGAAATAATCAATGAATTTCTTTTTATGCACTTTTTAAACCCAGTTATGACTTTTGTCCGGTTTGGCTGTCTAAATTTTCTCCCCGTAAGCTTGCATGTACAGGTCGACCTCATCACAGTCTCGCAACACTACCCAATGCGCTTCAATGAGTTCTTCTTGAGTTATTCTTTTGTTTAATACTCCTCTAAAAAGTTGTACAACATCTGTGTCGACTGAGAGATTGTTGCAGACATATAGATTGGAGGCAGTGGTCTAGACTGGATCCTTGAGGTACTTGCAGTAGGTAACACACTTATGCATTAGGTATATTTCTACTATGTAGCCATCCGCAGCAGATTTATTTTAATTTTGACGAATCATTTATACTGTTTGAGTTGTTTGCAACATGATCAAATTAATTATTTGACGAATAGTAGAAACACATAAATATATATAAATGATGAAAAACCATGCATGTTATAATTAATTGTACATTTCCTGAGGATATGTCCAACTGTAGTGGATCAGACCAGAAAGCAGCACTTGTTCGAGAAGGTGGATCATGTAGGGAATCATAATATCAAAGAAAGGAGGGGGGACAAATTCTCTCTAATTGCAAAGGATGTGAACAATTTTGTACTGTAGTTCGACCACATCTGACTTCTTCAACTCTCTAGCGCATAACCTATGCTACTATCTACACAATGCTACTATTGGTTGGATAACATCACGAGGCAAATATGGTCGAATTACCACTGAAATCAGACGTTGCAGCATAATGTGACAGTCATGAGTCTTTAGACCAATGAACTTGTGTTGCTCAACGTTGACTGTTCCAGATATATTCCCTACATAATTAGACGGATAACGAACACTTTTAAACTAGTTGAATACAGAGCCCCTCAGTGTCGGCTTCACTGTGTAAGATGCATCTGGCATCTTGTTGTACTCTCCTCTTCTATCCTTCCTTAACCACAAGGGACGATGTAAATTCATAGATTTCATATCTTTTCGAGCTTTGGGAGTAACTTTAGTCTTCAACTTAATACCGAGAATTTTTTTCAACACGTTGTTGCACACATTCTTTTCTATGTGTATGACATTTAGGTTGTTCCTGAGTTTCAACTTCGACCAGTAAGACAGTTCAAATAAAATACTCATGTGATGCCAATAACTAAGATCGTGTGAAGGGTGTGGATTGAGTTTCAACTAATTAATCTAATATATTATATTATTAAATTACATAACACAATTTAGTTAATATGATCTAATATACTATAATTAATCTAATATATTATTTCATTAAGCTAATATGCATTTACATATTATATATAATTTTTTAACTAATTAATCTAACATATGATTATAATTAGTCAACACATGCATGCAATTAGCTTAACAATTAAACAATTAATGCAATATGCAAATAAAGTCATCGAAAACTATATTCGCTGAAATATTTCACCGAACTCCATCACCATACGTTATTACGTAGGTAATTAAATTCAAAAAAATTAATCAAGAAAAACGAGCTAATACCTTCACCGATAAGAAGATATGTAGCACAACCACATAACTTCTCATTGCCGACGACTTAGAGAAACAAAGGCCGACGATTTTTGAACTATTGCCGACGATTTTTGCAACAAAATCGTCGGCTATACTCATTGCCAACGCTTGATGGCCTACAAGACTATAGCCGACGATTTTTACGAAGTCGTCGGCTATAGTATAAAACCCCTGTAGGCTATAAAGCGTCGGCAATAGTACTATTGCCGACGATTTCAAAAATCGTCGGCCTTTGTTTCTCTAAGTCGTCGGCAATGAGAAATTATGTGATAGTGTAAGTAAACTAGAACTTCAGAGGTGAAAAAACTGATTAAATTGAAATTGTGGCCAGAGGTGGTGTTGAGAGCGCGCGCTTTTGAGAGAAGTTGAGAGAGGAGAGGGAGATGAAATGTCTAATCTGAAAATTGAATTTGATCTAAATAATTGAGTTTTCTTAGATGACGTAATAATTTGTCGTCTAAGTGTAACACTTCGTCATCTAAATACATACAAAGAAGACGAAGCTATCTTTGTCGTCTAAGAGATAACTTAGACAAAGAAATACATAATTTGTCATCTAAGTTTAGTTTTTAGACGACGGATAATATTTTAATCATCTAAGATGTTAAACTTAGACGAAGGAACTGTTATTCGTTGTCTAGAAACTAAACTTAGACGACGAATTATGTATTTCGTCGTCTAAGTTTAGTTTCTAGACGACGAATAACAGTTTCGTCATCTAAGAATTATTTTCTTGGACGACGACGACTTGATTTTCCATTGTTTAAGTCATACTTAGACGATGAAATATTTAAGGTTTCGTCTTCTAAGTGCATATTTCTGGTAGTGTCATCTTTTTTTTTTTTGTGTATTTAATTTCAATAAATTTTTGTTTAAAAATACGAAGGAGATGCGGTTCGTAGAGAAAAGAATGTCAATTTCAACAAAAACGAAAATGTAACCTCACTGATTATTACAGACAACGAAACTTATGTTTATTTTAACCAGACAAAGTTGACCTAGGTATGAAAGCAAGCGTTTATTTTAACTAGCCATGATCAGCTAGCTAGAGACATCGATCGAGCAATTTATAAAAGACACAAGCTAGCTATATCTATTGGGCAAAACATGCATGTTTGGTTATTATTGCTAAAACAGGTGCAAATGACGATTTAAAAAAGATAAAGAAGAGGCTAGAAAACAACTATCACTACAAAAGAAATATGCAAATTGATTGCGAGTTTGCGACCAATTAACAAGATTTTCCAGGAAAATTAATGATACAATTCAAGTTAGCCAGTTGAAGAGGGTGTAAATAATGGTAAACTAGCAAAAGTTTGCTGAAGTCATTTTTCAGCTGAGCTACAAATATACGATCGATGACATCAATATGACAAATGTGTGTGTATATATACAGAGATCTCTGGAAATAGCTAGCTAGCTGCAAGGATCCTGTAGATAATTGAAACTTGTACACATCTGCGCGATGTAAAAACAAACAAAGTCCTATCCTCCACAAGATTCATGTGAACATTAAAATGTGGGTTTAGATTTGGTGAAGGCTCCAAATAATACGACATTACACACAGATAGTTACATGCAGGTACAGTAAACAATGCAAGACATAACATTGTTTGTTGAGATATCCCTGTACTCTAAAAGTGACAATAAATTTGACAGATCATATACATTCAACAATTACAGTGTAGACACAAAAGATCTACGTATGTTCTAGCATTTTCTAAAGTATTAATTTACTCGACCAATAACACGTGTTTGATTCTTTCTCGACCAAGAAAGTACGTATGATTTAATTTGTGTATAAATGTGCAATACGTACATAAATTAATTCTACAAATTATATTCGAATAAGTTAAAAAGAATAAAAGAGTTTGAATCTTTCTCGTATATATAAAAATTTTCTTAAGCTAATTTTCTATATATTCTTGGAAAAAGATGGGTTTGTGAGCTTGCAATTTAATCTCAGAAGTCCCACACTTGTGCAATGTAACCCCACTTAAACTTCTAGCTACCCCTTTTAATGGAATTGACACAAAGATACAAAATCTATAAGCTGTGTTTCTAGATCTTGATCGAAACTCCTAGAATGCAGATACTACACATGTGTTTCTTTTGAGCTAGTGGACTAGCTTCATTTGTTGCTTATCCTGAAAGTAATATATATATGCATGTGTAAGCTGTGTTTGTCGCACAACTAAATCGATAACAATTTGTCTTCGTGATCGACGTTGTACGTTTGTATGGATATGGATTTTCCGGAGACCAATCTAAAACCCCAAGTGCATGTTGCAGCTACGTACATGCCATCAAGACGGATCCGGAGAGAAAATTCTCCCAGCATTTTGGTCCCACAGAAAATCGACTAAAACAAAACTAAGATTCTTGTCATGGAATTGAAATACATAAATTGGTTTTAGACATTGAAATTCTATGGTAGCAGGACTTTGAAATATTCGATATTTCCGAGTCTTGGTTAGGTCCTGGGAATGTTTGCAGGACTTGTTCTCCAGTCTGAACTAGCTAATGAACTTTCTAATTGAAGTTGAACTTCAATTCATTCGTTACAGTAATATTATATGACTTAAGAAAGTCAAGAACTACATTTTGTCATATGATGGACCATCGAGTAAACTATAATGGTGAAGCTACAAAGAAACCACTGCATGCATAATACTGAATTAAAGGTCTCGATCATTGTCCAAATTTATGTACGTTTTGGGTCCCAATTCCAGAATTCTAGCTGTAACGTACGTTTTCTCAGTGATCGAATAATTTCGCATTTGCCAGAGGCCCTGTAGTGTCTCTATCTTGGCATGGTATATGTATTCGATCTGTACGTACTCTAATACTTGGTCATGTACTGATGTACGTAGCACTGTTGCAGAAAACCTTTCACTAATTAAACTAATTAACATATATATAATGGTTAATAATGATGCTATTCCATATGATTGAGCACAAGTTCAATTGTTAAAATAAACCTACTGAAAAGAAACTCCAATAATATGGTTAGGCATGCAATCTGAGTTTTCTTTAACTTTAACGATGTGAAAGCTAGCTAGTACCATTGTCGACCTTAAGATAATGTTTAGACTTTGGAGACATGTTGTCTTTAATTTCATGATCACTTGGCCGGTAACGTACATTTATATATATACAAGTATTTGATTAGTCCAACCAATTAGATTTATCTATTGCTCAAGAAGAAAAGATTTTATAGAATCTATCTAGCATTAGCTAATTAATTCTACTTCCGTAATGTCGTCGTGGATACATTTTAATTTATTGAAGGAAAAAAAATATAAGGCAGGAACGAAATTAAAGAAGACTAAGAACTTATATAGATATATGATGGAGTAAAAATATGTTCTTTATGGATCGATCCTCTTCATGGCTATAACAAGGTCGCTTGAGTTAATTTACGACGTCAAAAAAATGATCTTCATGTATACTAAACGTAGGTTTATAGGATCAAGTGACACTAATAGGTTCAATATTGAGGAGAGAGCCAGCTGCTGCCGGGGATGACGACGATGACGATGGTCCTCTATTTTGATCCATATGCATATTATCCAAGGGCCTAACAGGTGCAGCTAGCAAGCATGAGTTCTAGATGATCATCTACTACTGATGATGTCGACGACGATGGAATAGTACTACTAGCGCTGGGTTTCGGCGAGTATTTCAGCTGCGAATCTATCAACCCGTAGATCCATACCGGCATAGCACGATCAGAAACACGGTCATGATGAACTGAATTACTTGAAGGACTACTACCGTTGTAGTCGGCTGGTTTCTGCTGTTCATCATTATCTGATGATTTTAGAGTACTAGTAGCTGTAGTAGTGCTCAGTTGAAGCTGACTATTTTGTTGGTGATGAGGGCTTGTCGGCTTAATATTGACACATTGAGCTTCAGCAGTACTACTTGGCAGAGATTGAGTAGCATTATTTTTCCCAAACTGCAATAATATATATGACCAAGAGTGCTTAGTTTCTCTATCAAGATTTTGATCGGTTAATTAATTTGTCTAATTAATTAGTGATGCATTAATTATTATGTATATGGCCGGCCGGTATATACCATATCGAAGAGGCTTGAACGACGCTTCTTCTTGGAGAGGGTTGCTTGCCTGAGAAAATACTTCTGAGCATGACTAGCAACTTGGGTTGGTGTTCTTGTAGTCACGTAGTTCCTAGAGATGCCTCTCCAGTCACCCTTCCCTAACTTCTCAAGCCCCATCAGAAATGTTCTGTGCTCTTCTTCTGTCCACGGAACTCCTAGAATATATAACCGAAAACCTTCTTTTGTCAGAGTATATATATGAGATCGAGAACGTACACTTAGAAGATTATATCATAATGGAAAATTAAGAACTCGATCAGAAATTAAAGAAAAAGGTGGATGAATATATAAGTAGTAGTACCCTTTTTCCTATCTTGAGCACGACATATGAGGCCGTCGGAGAGATAACCGACCGAGGCTCTGTGATGGCGATGATCAGAATTTTCATTGTTATCTATGGAGATTCTTGAAGATGATGGAGACGAGAACGTGGCTGAAGATGTTGGCAAGCAATCCATGCTAAAGCTTTTCTTCATCATCATGTTCATGGCGCCATTCATAGAAGTTACAGAAGAAGAAGATATATTCTGATCTTGACGGAGTTGAACGCCAAAGAGTCTGAATCCATGAGGCAAAGGAGGAGGAGGAGGAGGAGGAGTACCAACAAAAGCAGTCGTGGAAGTGCCTCTGAAGTTTGTGCAAGTCCTGGAATTGTGGCCTATTTTTCCACAATGTGAGCACTTTCTGCCCATTTTCCAATTGAGTAGCTTCGATTCTTAACTAAATCCTAGCTATCGCTTTGACACTAACAACGGCCGACACCCCTCCACAATTCTAAATAAACCCAAACTCAAGAGAGAATAAGCGAGAGAATGAAGATAGAGAGATGGCTAACATGTTCGGTGGTATATATGATATTGATGATGGGGGGTGGGGTTTATGAAAATGGATGCACACCAAGAAAAGATGATTGGATGGACTTTGTTTATTGTTGGGATATTTTCCAACTTGGGTTCTAAACAAAACAAGAATTATTACTAGTACTATATAACTCTCTCTCGATCGAAACGTATCTTATCTTATTTTTTGTCCTCTAGAGTTTGTGGCATACTACGTACATTTTTCATAAATTGGTCGCCGTTTAATCACGTCTCTATAGATATGTATATAATTAAATAGCTGGTAGATAGCTAGGTACTTGATAATTTCGTATCCAAGTCATTGTATAACGAAGTATTTTTTTAACGTATGTACTAGTTGCGAGCTAGAGATTGATGATCATATATCGATCGATCTGCCAATCCCCTGCCATTATCTTGGAAGTAGCAAGGTAGGTGAGAAATAAAATAAACAAAATGAAAACCACCTTTGATTATAAATCAAAGATCTTTTTGATCTTTAAGAATTTCATGGAGAAACATTAATATAGTATATATATTTATATGTTCTTATTTTATGTCACAATATGTAAAATTTATACGTTTTGAAAAAACATAAGATCGCTCAGTGAGACGATGCATTAAGTAGCAAGGTTAAAGTTTGTCTACAAATTAATTAGCTGGTATATATAGTGGCGGATCTAAGAGAGAGCTAACCCAGTTAGCTGTTGGGTTAGTTTCTCTATTTTGTTACTTTTATATGTGTTAAATTAAATTCTGTTGTTTCTTAGTTTCACATTCTTTATGAATTGTCTGTCCGCTCATCTAAATTTAAATCAGTAAGTCCGCCACTGATTATATATGTTAGTGATCTGAAATGATACATTACGTAAATAGATATCCAATACGTTAATTCACTATTCCATAGTCGTACTCGTTACATACGCATATTGCATGTATATGGATTCATGCACTTACACGAGATTGATTCCACCAAAATATAATTAAGACTCGATCAACAGAAACATACATATGCATGCCTAAATGCTACACATAATTACATGCATGATGCATGATTAAGACTTGTTTCGATCAAGGAATTAGAAACCAAACTGTACTCTTGCCATTATCATTGGACGACTAAATGCTCAAAACAAAGTAATCATTATCAGTACGTATTATCACCATGCATCTGTCTCATATATAATGCATGCTAGCTAGTAATCGAAATTGCTCAAAAAACTAAGAACTCGATCTATCATCAATTACGTACGGATTTAGTTTTATTTCTAGATATTAAACAGGATAACGTGCTAGAATTTATTCGACGGCTCATATCAATACATTCACAGTTTCTTTCTCAAGTCCATGTTTGTGTCCAAAACAAGTTTCAAGATCAAAGGGATAGACCTCAAACAAGTCCTACCCAACACGTACTGTCATATTCTCATCATTATTAATATTAATATTTTTGTTAATATATATATGCAGCTCGCTACCCAAAATAGAATCCTCTGTTTGATCAAAGGGTAGAAGAATGGTACACTCTCAACACAGTGGTAAATTAATTAATGCATACATATATATATATGTGTGTGTGTTTGTGTTCTTCAACATATCCAGATAGGGACTCAGATATAACATATTGGATATATCCACATCTCTTACCCACTTCCTTCCGTTTTACCTGGGAACAGTATTAATTAATTAGTTATTATTATCATCATACTCATCAATACATGCACGGGGGACAAGTTGAATTCTTGTTAAAGGGTTTTGAGTTGGAAAAACTATTTAGTGCAGTTGATGTATAAGTTGAAAATTGTTTAGTCCATCCAGACCTTTCTATGCCTGAACCAGGAAACACTTCCAACTTTATTCATAATATAAGTAATTAAGATGCATTTGACATTGTTACCTAGAGGATTGACAAAATTCTCAAAATGCTTTTTAAATTTGGTAGTAATTGTTACTTTACATCTTAAATTATCAATTGCGAACTTTTGACTTCTCAATTGCAACTTGGAAATAATTGTTGATTTGCACCATCTCTGTTAATTTTAACGGATTTCATTCAAATATCATCATGTCTCATGCACATTATGGGTATAATTGTATTTTTCTATACTTAAATTGTATTTTACATACTTTTAAAAAAAATTCTTTTTTTAGTATTTTCTATTTTCTTTATAAAAAAATTGTGCTCTAAATCTTCACTTTTAATATTTTGGGTGTTTTATTATTTTAGGCATAGAAGTAGTGAGTCGACAAACACTGATATATTAAATATATATATAGTCGTGGAATTAATAATAGTACTGTGTTTTGAATTTAATTTTTTTTTCCATAGTGGAATATATAACTTTAAAAAATTGGTTCATAACTATTGAATTTTGATTTAATAAATAATATTAATACATAATTTTAAAATATAATTTTTATAACAATATTTTCTATTTTCTTTACTAAAATATTTTTTGTACGTGCTCTTAATCTTCCGATCCCTTTTAATATTTCAGGTTTTTTGTTGTTGTTTTGGGCGTAAAAGTAGTAAGTTAACGAGCACTAAACCACTAATATATATTGAATATATATATATAGCCGTGAAATAATAATAATAATAATAATAATAATAAATTGTTAAATTTAGTATTTTTCTCTCCATCGTGGAATATATATAACTTTGAAAAATTAGTTTATAACGATTGAATTTTGATTTAATGAATAATATTAAAATTTAATTATATAAAAAATACAATTATATTCATCATGTGTCTGACACATGATAACATTTGGATGAAATCCGTCAAAATTGACGAAGATAGTACAAATCAACAATTATTTTTAAATTCAAGAGACAAAAGTTTACAATTGATAATTTAAAGTATAAATTGATAATTATAACTAAATTTAAGAAGCATTTCGTCAATTTTGTCCATAAGAATCTATCCCTCGTATGAAACAAGAGGATAATGGCCCAATGGTCCCTGGCAACTATTCTATTCTTGTTTGACCATACCGAATAAGAGTTATAATTTATAAGTCACTTGAGATCGAGAAGTTGATAACCCTATCTTCTTGGTTAATGATATTTTATGAGGGAAGTTGATATTTATACCTTAACCAATTTATAGGACATGATGAAAGAAGTTTATCTACTTTCACTAAGTTAAGATTGCTTTGCATGTACTGTAATCATTGAAGCAAAGCCTCTCAATGGAATTTGAGCACTCAAGAAAGTTATTTTCCACAAAAAAGAAAATTATTATCAGACATCACACGATAACTTAAAAAACAAATTAAGTCTATAGACTAATTATTATGTCATGCATGTTATGTTAAAACTCGATCCTTGCATATTATTGCAAGCTATGATCGATCGATGCTAGCAATCATACTGTGTTAATTAGCTGGAGATCATATTGTACGTATTCGGTGTTCTATTCTGAATACAGAAGAGGCCGGGGTAGAGCATTACTGGATTCAGCACTTAGAGTAGATATTTAGATTGCATGCCAAATTAAAGGGTTATATATATATATATTTATATATATAGCTAGGGTGGTTTTGAGGATATGATTAACGTTTGAGCTAGTGCTGGCAGAATTGGTGAGCTTGAGATCAGCTTCAACTGAAAATGACTCCAATATCTTATACTTGCATTATATATACAAACTCGAATGGAATATTGATACAAGTACAAAGTTGCACAAATTAAACATATATGAACTACAACTAAAGCATAAGTACATATGATTCGTCTCCAAACTTGCCGAAGCACCAACTCGAAAGGCATCAACTTTTAATTTACAAACAACAAATTAATGGCCATGCCACAAGTGTACCATCAGCTTGAGTTTGCTGAAGTACTGATGAAAAAGCTAGCTAGCGCTAGCTGCATCAATCTAAGATTAATCATTAAGCCACTCGATCAGACTCGATCATCTCTAATCTCAAGCTAGCTTTCAAATTACTTATTCATTCCACGGAAGCCAATTGTAATCACCAATTCGATCACCATCGATATATACTACTTTACTACTATAATTAATACTTGTAATTAGGACAAATGAGAGCTAACTAGCATTGACATATCTATATATAATCCATTATTGATAAATAAGTACAATTGGTTTGAAGATATGTTGAAGAGTGGAACTATTGCTATTTAAAAACTAACCCCGCATGGATCAGTTTTCAAAAATCAAAAAGAAAAAAGCTACTCTATATCAATCCTAAAGCTATATATACTCTATATCCTAAACAAAAAATATACGAGAAAATAGATCAGAAGAAAAATATGTAATCGTTCAAAACCCTAACACACACACACACATATATATCCACTGATAGCTAGTAACATGGAAAAAGGAGCATCATACTAGCTAGAATACTTGATACGTTTGAATTAGTTCAAACTAGTATGTGAATCCGTGCTACGCTGTGGGGGATAATTTGTACTGACGAAGGAATTGAAAGAGAACCGAGTAAAATCACTTTCATACATAAAGTTTGTTACAAACCCTCTAAATATATTGTAGTTACAAAATGGTTAGTCAATCGAGTATAACCTCTCATTTTTGCTTATGTTCTGCATTAATCTACATGTTGCTTGTAACTGCAAAAAGTTCTCATATTCGCTATATCCGAAAATGTTGGATGTGATCACCAAATAGAGGTTCAAAAGGATTCATATAAGTCCAACTTAGACTTCAAGATGATGTTCATTGTCGATGATGATGTTGAAACATTTGTTCCGGCCTACATCTTTTGTTGATGATGTTGCAACATTTGTTCCTACATCTTGGTTTTAAGAGTGGAAGAAGTCTATCAGTTCGTTAATTCACTAATTAAGCTCACTATATACAATGTATAAAATGGGTGTAAAATTGCTAAACTATTGCAATCAACAAATCAAATCCAATATGAATTCACTTGTTGCGAAAGTAATCAGGTCTACTGTAATCCGCTAATCAAATCTATTACAATCCGCTAGTTATCCGGTCCGCGCTATGTTGCGGGAGGTGTTAATTAGGAAGAAAATGTAGTAATATTTTTCATACATGTTAAGTTTATATGGTACAATATCACCGATATACACTCGATTATATATAGTACAATACAAAAAATGGTCATTTGATGAGCAAAGTAAATACTTATAATTAGTACAATGTGAATGAAGTTGTATAAACTTTTGTTGCACACCTTCTTCAAATTCATTAGAACAGAATAGATGACAAAAGCCCTAAACCCTAAACACCCAAAATCGGAGCACTTTATAGCATTTGGGAGAAAAGATGATTAATCCAAACTTTATCTTTAGCCTTCAACTACCTATTGGGTTCGTGATCTTTTCCTATGCTAGTTCGGCATGAACATCTACGTACTCATCCCGATCATAATCCATTTTAGATGTAAGTACATGTTCAACCTTGTGCTAATGCAACGATCAAAACAAAAATACACGGAGAAATTATCCAATTTTTGTGATTGTTGGGTGTTCTCAGAAGTGTGCGAAATTGCAATCGTGAGGCACATAAAAATGAATTAGAACTAACCAAAAATAGAAAAAAAAAATGAGAGGAAGATTAAAGTTGAGACTTGTTAAACCGACAACAGATTGTAAAGGAGGAGAGATAAACCATATAAAATTGAAATCAAAATCAGATTTTATTGGGTAAGATAAAAATAACGGTGTTAAAAAATAGGGAACAGTAGATAATGGTCACTGCAATGAACACAACAGTGAGAAAAAAAAGTGAGAGAGCTTGGAGTCTAATACTAAAATACCCACTAATTCCTTTAGTCTTATTTTCACTAAGCCAGCTAGCCGAGAGACCAAGCCAGTGGAGGCCAAAAGCAAGAGAAGAAAGAGAGAAAGAAGACAGCAGAGCCAAAGAAAAGAGTGAGCCGGCTCTTGAGAAATCACTACGTGTCACTCTCTTGGATAAGAAATCACTGTAATATGGAAAAGGTTGAATGAACGGACAAGGTTTCAATATGGGTCTTGATCAAATCCAAGGATCTCAACTGCTCAAAATAATTGAAGAACTGTGCATCTGCCTTTATAAATCTCATTTTCATATCATATTGTTCATAACAGTAGTTGTACCAAGCCATTAAGTAGTGCTCAAGATTACATCACATGTCATGATCCAGTAGAAGAACTACTAAAGTAGAGGAATATACAATGTACAAGCACTGATCAGCATCTCTCTGTACAATATATAATTTCATATATATCAGCAGGCACAGAAGATTAAGAGAGCTACTGATCGATGACATATATAAATATCATTGTCAATTCCTAATTATGTTAATCTACAAAGCAAGAGTACTATATATTTTGTGGAGAGGGTAATGATTGTAATAGTTTGGAGAAATAACATTTCTGGTGTATACTTAAAGTCGAGTCAATTTTATTCATCATAAACGAAGACGTTAGTATACTCTACACCTTTATTTCAATATTTTTAAGAATACCATCTGAAACTGAAGTTCTCTTTTTCGTTAAAAAAAAGAGAAAAAAAGAAACTGAAGTTCTAACTTTACAAGGGGTGGCTAAGCTAGCTAGCCTGTACAGGTTGTTTTTCCAAGTCATTGCTTCCTAGTCAAAGTTTAAGAAAGAATCCTTTTATGCAGATGAAGAAAGTAGCTTGAAATTACATCAGTTTGGACCGCACTGATATATAATTCTATCATTCTTAAAATTCAACAATTGAGACCTCTGATTCTGTAAATTGAAGTCATTTATCCCGTTCGAGCTGGTGGAAATGAGCATCAGCAACTGTACCAGACTGAGTGGCTAATAAGCAAGTCATACAAGCAACCTCCCTCTTCTAGTACCATTATGTTTGCTCAGTATACGGAAAGAAGTTGAGTTTTCAACATGAATAAAGTTTCTCTGGTAGTTTCAGTTCCTGAAGCAACCAAAATGTTGTAGTCAAGATTCACAAGATAGAAACCAAAGCCAATATGCCCTTTAGTGACCAATTGATTCATTGCATTGTTTAGATGAATCAAATTCAAGAATAAACCAATGGACGTTGAGAGCTGAGAGAATTCCAAAATAGTATGATAAAAGATTTTATGTGGGAATTTGCTTTTCAAAGAAGCAAATATCTAGAGTCGATAATACTCAAAAGGCAAGCTTCCTCCCAAATTTAGTAGCAACATGATCTGATAGATGAGATGTCATTGTCTTATCGAGAGGAAAAAATGAACAGATGAGGGACTAACACAATAATTGAGATGGATTGTCTGAAATTTTAATATATTCAACAGTAAGTAAATTTTATCATGTACAACTGACAATGCAGAAGAGATCGACCATGTATTCAACTTCACCCTTAGTTCTACAAACATGCTTCAAGGTAAATGTTATAGGGAAGCACAGAACTTCATAGACTACATTTTCATAACTTGAATGGAATTTCACAATGTAATTTACAAGAAATGTTTCATAAGCTGACAAAGGTTATTACTTCGAGTTACTTATGCATTTGAATCTTCTCTCAGATCACTACAACGGAATTTCACAATGTAATTTACTAGAAATGTGTCATAAGCTGACAAAGGTTAATACTTCGAGTAACTTTTGCATTTGAATTTTCTCTCGGATCACTACAAGAGAGCTGTCACAGTATAATTTCTCACTACAAGGGAAACCAAAAGCTGCCTGGTACTGTCTTCATATCGCATATCATCCATGTGTAACACCAGTTTTGTGAAAGCACATAACTAGGTCACTACAAAAGAAGGAAAAAAAAACACATCATGTGCCAATATTTAGAAGTAACTTGTCTTTCTATCTAATTAATTTGTCTTATTCAGATGTAAAAGAAGCATGGATATAGATAGATACAGGTGATTATGATAAGGTTTTATAAGCTTCTAGAGTTTTTGAGTTAGATTACGTAAGAAATAGACACCATTGAAGTTGGAGGAAAGAAGAGAGAATATGATGATAACAATAATGACCCCCATTATACGATTTCCTTCTTGGTTTTCAAAGAGCTGTTTAAGTTGTTCTCCACTTCTCCTCCATATAGAATGATTAAAAAGACCTACTACTTTCAAGTGCTATTCCAATGTCTGAATTTGCAAATCCCGCGTCTTTTTTCTTTGAAAGAGTCACGAATAGACTGCAGCATGGAGCATACAGCAGGTACATGAGCCAATTTATCATGCAGCTCCTGCAAAATGAATTTAGCTCCTCATCCAATAACATAAACTAAAGTTTTTGGAGAGAAACAGAGGGTGAGGATTTGGTTGAAGATGATACCACTTCAGCAAGACGTTCTTCAAAACCACTGGAATTTGCATCAGCAGGCATGAATATCTTTTGGTAAGCTGTTCTGAGGCTTCTGATCTGAATCCTTGCCAAATGCCAATCGGTATAAAAGCTCCGTTAAGTGGTATTAAATATGATGAGAGCAGAAAATCCACAAGTAATATAGATTGATTAACAAAAACCTCTGCAGCTGTGAACTTATGACGCCGTAGACCCTCAAGGTTTAATCCACGAAGCTGAGCTCTTTCTCCTGCAACCATCATGTACTTCGGAACATCCTGTGCAATCTTTGGGCATATAAAGGCAGAAATTATAGATCAAGATTTTACCTTGGGAACACTGAGAGTCTGAGACTAGGTTATTGCTACACCAAAAAATAAAAAATAAAACTATTGCTAGCAGAAACAATCATGTGTGCACATCGTGTAACAGACTGATTTAAGTATTGGCACCCAGTTAATATTTCTGCAGTGCCAAGTCAGTTACTAGTCCCTTTAGGCCATGAGAAACATAAAACTATAGCATGCAGTGACATAAATGGTAAGGTATTGTCATACCACAGAGCCACCTCCAATGAAAGCGAAAGAACCAACATGACAGAATTGATGAACAACAACTGCACCTGCAGTATGCGCATAGTCCTACATTTGAAACACAACTACATCTCAGATACTGCATAGAGGATATAACTATCTTACACAGAATATTCCAATTTAAGTAGTAAGGTCTTAAGGCCACGAAAACATACTACGGTTACATTTTGAAAAGGAAACTAAAGCAGAAGGGATTGCAAATGACAACACTGTTGACTCATAATAAGTTAGCCAGATGTGACTCACTTAAGATCAGTTAATGAAGTATAATTTGTGTGGATCAGACTTATTCTGAAACTCCAAAAGCCAAAAGCCAAATAAAGCTCAAGTGCTTACTTCCACCACAACATGACCAGCCAGAAGCGTATTGTTTGCAAAAATGACATTATTCCCAACCTTGCAGTCGTGTGCAATATGGCAAGAACCCATTATAAGATTATTATTCCCAACAACCTGATCACACAAAGCTGGTCAAAGAATGAAACTTCATACATAAGCCTAACTAATAAAAAAGTTGGGAGCATATCCCATACTGTTGTATCACTAGATTTTGAAGATCGGTGGATCGAAACATGCTCTCTGATCTCATTGTTATCCCCAACATCAAGGAAGCATTCATCCCCTGACTAAAACCGCAAAATAAACACCAATTAGCAAACTTGGTCATCAGAATTCAACTAATCATATGAACTTTACTATACAAAACTGACCTTATACTTCATATCCTGGCATTTAACACCAACCACAGCATGATGCCCAATAACATTATTGCATCCCAGCACTGTACGCCCAGGAAGATCATCACCAACGATGGCACCACTGCCTGACAAATTTTTCGACCACATTGATTAAATAATAAAGTTCAAAAATTTAAAACAACAAACGTGAGAAAAACACAATCAAACAATGAAGATTTGGAATTGAAGCAAGCAAGCTGACGTCATCAAAACACAGCCATCCCCAAGTTGTGTATCTCCGAAAATATGGCTTCCGGGATGTAACCGGCAGCCATTACCGAGTTTGACCGACGACCCAACAGTGCAAAAGGGCCCAACTGAAACACCCTGGTCGTATAAAACAGATAAAGCTCGTAACAGTGTAACTAAGATTTGATTGAGAAAAGTGAAAGAGAGACGATTAAGATTAAGCACTTCGCCGAGAACTGCATTGGGATGGACGACTGCAGAAGGGTGGATGAAGCAGTCGGAGGTGAAGAAGAAGCGGCGGCGGAGGGACAGAGAGGCGGAGAATAAGAGCTTGGTGCTGTTGCGTTTCAATAGTGCACACCACATAGTGTTCGACCAGTGACGACGACTTCCGTCAGACTCGGGAAGCTATTTTTGTTCTGACCCGTTCCCATTTTAATTGGGCCGTTCGGGTCGAAATACAAGCGGAGTTATGGTCAGAACAAAGGGCTTCATCAACGGTAATTTGACTTCTTTTTTTATAAATGAAGCTCTTCCATGGTAGCCAAGGAAGGCTCAAGAGGGAAGGTTGCAAGCACACAAAGCACGACTCCCACTTCTCCAACTGGAAGGTAATTCCGTTAATCAATTTCAATCGAGTTTTGTATGGTAATTAACTCTCTGGGTTTTATTCGATTAGGTTCTTGTTGGGCCTTGTGATTGGGAGGAGTTTTCAATTGGGAAGGAAGGAGCTGAAAGATACCGAGTTCACAACTTGCCTAAGAATGAGAGTCCGGGAGTGTACGAACTCGGCGTTGCGGTTATGTGCAGCCGTCAGATTGAGCCGGATAAAATTGTCCCGGTTTATTTAGGACAAGCTGATAGTGTGAGGACTAGGCTTCAGCAGTATGGCCGTACAGGTGCTCATTTGGGGATTGGGAATCCGAGTGAGCGAATCCGAAAGGGGCCTGGTTTGTTTGAGGAGTTGCTGGCTAGGGGATACCCAATTGTGTACAGATGGGCTCCTGTAAGTTTATCTCTATGGTCAATTTTACTTGGTTTTGCTGATTGGGGTAAATGTCACTTGGCTTTGTTTCACTGATTCAGTGTCTAGTTTTTTCATGCATATTATACAACATGTCTAACTTTAAGTCTTATAGGGTAGGGTGTGGCTGTTTTGGAGTTGATAGTAAAAGAGTTGAAATATGCATCATTTTTCTACTTGTTTATTTTAACTTTGAAGGTTCCGAGGAGCATGGTAGTGTGAATTCATGTTCACATTCTGATCCTTATTTTCTCATTCCCAGATGCTATTATGCTAGAGATACATCTCTGTCAGTGGTGCACAGTTAAATGTGATTATGTGCTTGCCATTGCGTGTGATGGCAGTTTCTAATGCAAGTTTTGGTCATGTTATTTGGAATATATGATGATGATTATTGCCCTCATTCTTTGTTGGCTGTTAAACAGATGGGAACCAAAAGGGATGCGCTGAAAACAGAAAGTCAGCTGCTTAACACATTTGATTATGCCTGGAATACTAGCATCAAAGGTGCACGACGCCCTGATGATGTCCTCCAGAAACTGAAGAAAATTTCTTCAAAACCTTCCCGATTAGCTAATATTGTCCAGAGGCTTCTGCCATTCACCCAGAAGCAAGTAGGTGTCAGGATCAACTCTAGTAAATTGGTTTCTCCAGAGGACAAGTTCAGTGACTTTGCTGATAAGGGGAACCAAAATCTCATAGCTCGAGTTTTCAAGTTTGGCAGATCAAGGCCCAGCATAGTGTTGGATAGGAATGGGATTATCGAGGAGAATACCATAATCTGTGGGGTGGCTATAGGTGATGGATCCATATGTCAAAAGGCACCAGTTCAAGGAAGGAAGAGGTGTGCTGAACACAAAGGGAAGAGGATTGCAGGGTCGATAACAGTTAGGATATCAAATACTAATGTCGACTCAAACTGCAGTGTTATCAGCAATGGCGAGTCTGATTCAGATAAAAGTGGGGTTACAATGGATAAAACTGAAATTTGTGGTGTGGCAGTATCTCATGGGTCTGTTTGTAGAAGACCACCAGTTCAAGGAAGAAAGAGGTGCCCCGACCACAAAGGCATGAGGCTCAAAGGGGCGATCACAATCAGGGTATCGAAAACTAGTGTTGAATCAGAATGCAGTGCCATGACCAACTTAGATCTTAACAGCCATGATGCCTCAAATGTCAAGCATGAACCAGTAGAGCTTCCACCAGTTAAAGTTAGTGAGCACTGTACGCCTATATGTGGATTCATCTTGGGTGATGGCTCACCTTGTAGAAGAGAACCAATTCAAGGAAGGAAAAGGTGTGATGAGCACAAAGGGAGAAGGATCCAGAAATCCAATCCCAAGTCAGCGAAGGAAAAACTGCTCAGCATATGAGCATTCATGTGTGCTAATTTACAGAACTGATCTATACTTATACAGGTTATACCATACCATACCATTCAAGAACTGCAAGGTGTGATCAAATACTACACAAAGACTCATTTCTATTTAATTCCATATATTTGTTTCTGAAATAGAAAATATAGATTCAGCTTTATCCTGTATTGTTGTAGCATTCTGTAATCTGTATTGCCTGCCCTTTAAGTTATACATCTTTTTGCATGCAAAAGCTTGATTAATTACTATCATTCATCAAAATTCACAAAAATATACAATACGTAGTTATAATACGAAGGGCAAACTCCAAAATGATTAGGCCATCTCCAATCCAGGCCAAGGGCTTGATATAACCCTAAAATCAGTAAAAAATCATCTCCAACTCAAGGCAGGATTATACCAAAAATGTTAAATGTAGCCCGATCGGGCCAAAGGCTTTAGGCTATATATGGCCTTTGGTATAGCCTTGGGTTATATTTTTGTGGGGATCATAATTATACTTAAACACTAAAAAATTGATGTTTCTAATAGTTAATGTTAATTTTAATTAGTGTTCATGTCAATTTAAACGTCATGGTGACATCATTTAATTAATTAACCAATTTATTTTAATTTTTTAACTCCAATAATAATCACAATATTTTTGCAAAATAAATAATTTATCATGTGTAATACTTTAAAAATATTATAAAAATATTTTTTAAATTTCAATAAATATAATATATGCAACGGTAATATAGTAAATAAATACAAATAATGTAATATTTTAAAATATTAATAATAATTTATTTGTTAAATAAACCATCAATGAATATAATAAATACAATGTAATTAAAATATTAGTATAAATATCAATGGTAATATTTTCAACAACTGAATTAAATGGAATGGTAATTTTTCTTTGATAAATATACCGCTCTTATTTCCAAACCGTTCCTCATACTATTTTAATGAATTAGTAAAATAATATAAAAATTAAAATTATAACATTTACAGGTTGAAGATGACACAAAATATAACTCTCACTATTTATTAAAATAGTATATTTGAGGGGCTCAATTATAGATCAGGGCTAAATATAGCCCCTCAAGACTGGAGCTAGATGACCTTAGAGTAGAAGTCACAGGCTCACAACCTGGAAGTAATGAATATAATTTTCTTAGGAAAACATCATGTCAATGGTTTTATCCAGTGAAGCGGATTATCGGCCATACCGCAAAAGATTAATAAATATAATTTTGTTCTCCTCATCTACATCGTGAATTAGACCCGGTAAATTATTCTCTAGCTAATTAGGTTGGTGATATGGAACAAGTCGGAAATTCAACTCACCGGCATGTTTGCCTTAATTATGGCCATAGCTTTCCACATCTGTGGGAAATTTGTTCAAAATATGGGGGCAATTTTTTGACGAAGTGACTTTAATGTAGAAGAAAAAATTATTTAGAGCATCTCGAACAACATCACCAAACGCGTAATTATTTTATTCAAAATATAGAACTCAAAACTATTTTGACTAATCGAATTCGATAATTTGTTCCAATAATATTATTTAAAGTTTAGTTATACTTCAACAAATGTTTAATTTTAATTGGTCAACTTTTAATAAATCATTAAATATATATAATTATTAATTACAAATGCAGCATAAAAGTAAATTATCAATGACCTACTTATTTCATCACCTATATTTTTACTTTTTGGAATAAAGATGGAGGATGAAAACATAAAATTTAAGGATTCCCTATAATAGAGAATGATATAGGGAATTTGATGAAATTAATACTTGATAAAAATTCTTAAATTATTGATGAAATTTACATTTAGAGGATATATTAAAATTGTTTTTACAAACAAATAATATACAAAAATGTGCAAAAACTCAAAAGAGCATAATGTCACAACCTTAGTGCTTATTAGGAATAAAAACTTTGTGCTTAATACTCGCGTGAGGCGCGGATGATTAAATAATGTAAATTCGAATATACAAACATAGTCTAGAAAGACTGCCCACACCTAAGCATGGGTTTTCAACAAATTGTGTTTGAAAGAAGAAAAATTAGTACAAAATAGAAAATGAAGTTGATTGTGGCTGGTCATTCTTAACATCCACATTAAGTAAAGTAAATTACATGAAGAAAGTAAATTACATGAAGATTGACATTGTGTTTTCCCGCACTTGGGGGCACGGTTTTTCCGTGATAAGAACATTCTACCAACAGCAAATATAGAATAGTTCTACATTGAATTTCATCGTAGTTTACACAAGTAGCACAATTTATCGCAGTTTACTCGATGATTACATACGTAGTGAGATATTACAATTAGAATACACTGAGATTTACTTAATGTTACAACCCTGAACCAAAATTACTCACTTATCTAATCGTATTAAACTTTATCGCGGATTAGTCACACTATTTGGGTTATTATCGAATTTTTGACCGGGTGAGAATTGGACTTGACTTTTTTCAAGGGAGTAGTAGAGTATTTTATTTCTAGACCATAGGAATTTTCAAGGAATTTTTCGGATAAGAAAGTTATTTTTATGATTACTGAAAGTTGGCGTGAGAAATTGTTAAAAAAAAATTATTTTTAGGTCGCTATAATCTCGACCGTCAAATCTTGATCAGATTGAATTTGGATCGTCGTTTGATTAAGGTTCTTAAGGGTATAAATAGGAAATTTACTAGAAACCCAAACATGAAAACTGATCGGGCTCGACCCGTTTTGGAGAGAGAGAGTCGAATTGCTATTTTCCGACCATCTCCGACTTCGAGAAAGGTAGGAAATTGAAGCTCTCAGCTTCCTTGTATGCTTCATGGGATATTTTGTGAGTTTTAGCAAGAGTTTTGGGTGACCCGAATCGGGTTAACTCGTGGAGAATCGCCGTTAGGCTCGGCAATTCTCCGACGTGTTTTAGGGTCGGGGTCGGGGGGATGTGGATCTCTCCCTCCCCTGAGTCTCGTGAGAATGGTCTCGAGCTCCATTGTTCCTCGGCATCGGATTTTCGATAATTTAGGATTTATGGCCAATTTTGGGGCCATGGCTTTCCAAGCCGATTCCGGTCACGTGAGGTTGTGTTAGGGCGTGTGACTTTAGGGTTATGGTTGGGATCAAGGAGATGAGTGTTTTGAGGGATGGATCGCCGCCATTGGTGGCGGTTACCGGAGTTAGGTTTATGAGTTGTTTTAGCTAATTCCAGCCAAACACAGTCGATTTGGGTCTCGGCCCAAATATGAAAGTTTTAGGGCTTGGTATGAGTTTTCCAACGAGGTATTAAATGTCGCCATCAGAGCACTATCTTCGGAGGCACGTGAGACCCCTGGGTCGCTACCGGTAGAGGCGCTTGAGGGCCATGCGCCACCGTTCACGGCCTAGTTTCGGCGTGGCAGGCTAAAGGATTTATCGACGGGGTCTTCAGGGTTGTTTTCAGAACCGATTTCCATCGTTTTGCATGTTCTAATATTATGTGATCCATATTGACAGGACATCGAGATTGCGACCCCAGAGAGGGAAATTCCGCTGGACTTCAATAGTAGTCGTAGACTTGTGAGTGGACATTTATAGTCGCTATCGAGTTCATATTTTTATAATTACGCTTTATGATATGTTTCAGAATATTTAAATTTGGAGGTTTACTTTGTGATGGTTTCATTTAGTTTCATCGATACCTTGGCTATACGGCTGATCACTGGATAGCTTGGTCGAACCGAATTAAGACAAACACTCTGCCATACCCCGATCGTCTCAAGTTAGAACAAACACCCTAGACATCCCATCACCTATACTTTTCATACATACAGTCATCCGGATTAGGGCAAACACCCTAAACGACCACCTCCATTTTTGTTTCAGTTTATGATATTTGAACTCACATTATTTAACGGCAATCAGTAGAAAGGAATGAAACTTCTTTTTATAGATTTACACATACTATATGTTATTTTTGTCCACTCACGCTAATGTTTTATATTTTAATGTCTTTCCCTGAGCTCTTTGATTACCGTTGCCCCGGCTGCAGTGTAGATCCAGAGAGTGCTTTGTTTCGTCGAAGGCTTCAAGTCCACCAGTCATCTCTTCACTAGTAGGTTCTAGCTCTACTACTAGCATGTATCATATGTGTATAAGAGTCGCTCTAATATGTTGCTTTCAGTGATACTCATGTAAATAGGATGTTCATGTAAATAGTCGGCTACTCATGTAGCCTTTGAGTTTACTTTTCCTTGTCTTCAGAACCAATACTTTGTAATTATGCTTTAAATTCCTGAGTTGATTTTCTGGTTTTGTTTATGACATTTGTTGAGAAATTTGAATGGACATTAGTAGTCCACCATCTATCTTTAGGATTTGGTTTCTGAAGTGTTATTTTCATGCAAGTTGTTAGGTTGTCTCAATTTCAAGGGAGGTTAAATGTCAAAATTTTCGTAGAACTTCTTAGATTATTGTTAGTCGTTAGGACTTAATCTTAGTTTACTAGCTAAACTAGGATTTGGTCCTTTCACTGATTTTGAAGTTGTAAAAGGAACTATAGATCATATACACAAATGCACTGTTTGGATATCTCTAGCTAAACCACCTCTCCGCAACTACAAATATTGGTCGACTATAAACCTGAAAGAATAAGGAAGAAAAAAAAAACATAACTCCAAAAAGTCTAAAATGTGGTTCAAACTTGTAGTATTCAATGTCTTTAGTTAGTAGTGAACTATATAGTACCTAATATGCTCCCACCAAATGGAGAAAAATACAAGCATTAACAAATTCAAAGAGCCAATCAGGCTCTTAAAACCCAAACACAGTCAAGAGATTCCCCAGCTTGTCATACCCAAAGGCTATCCAAAGCAACTACAGCATAGGTAGAAGAAAGTTGTGACAAAGATAGCAATGGTGAAGACCATATTCATTGTCTGATATTTTGGTGGAGGGGATTTAAGTATCTTATGGTTCAATATCAACAGATGTCAAGGTTCAATATCAACAGATGTCAAGATTCAATATCAGCTTCCAGATTACTTGTTATACTCATTTAAATGACATTTTATAAATCAAAACTGAAAGAGGTAGAAAGAAGACTTGACTGAATCTCAAGTTGTTAAAGAAGCCATAAAATCTGTAGACAATCAACATAGCAACCCCCATTGAAGTGTCTTGATTGGTTTGTATGGGAAGCATAACTATTGCTACCTCACACCTAAGCTCAGCCAAGTTCTTCTCCATTTTTTTCTCCCAATTCAATGAAAAACCTAGAAGATCAGACATTGGATTAGTTTAAATGAAAGGACATTGCAGTTTGATCTAAGTAAAAATTGGAGTTTCTAGCTACTCTACAAGATGAAGAGAAAGCCAAGATATTGTGGGAGCTACGGATATTGGCTATATTATTGACATATTAACCAAAATGTGGAAAGATATCACGATAACTATAGTGTGTTTTAAGTAAAATGTAAGTGACACCATTTTTTTTGTATTCTTTCACTTGTATATTAATATTGATGCTATGAGATTATAGCCAATGTGGTGAAAACTGAAAAGTTAAATAATTGTCCTTACCTGTATACCAGTCCTCTTTTTATGAGGTTTAGGAAGTAAATTTTAAATAATACAAACAGATATCCAGAAAATAAGTTGGGGACGATATAAGAACCACCAACCTATTTGAAAACTGAACAATCTCATTTAATTCTTTTAGTAGTACGTCTCTGTTTCACGATTGCAACCTGAATTCACAAATAAAATGACCATAAGATATGAAATCACCAAAAAAGCAAGTGAAAGTGAAAGTGATTGGCTGCGAGTCTTTTATGGTAACATCAATAAATTAGTATGAAATTTTTATTTACTATTACTCCCATTATATGACTATGCAAAGAAATTAAACACATCAAACCACTCCTAAGTCCTAACAGATAATACCAAACTCAAGAACAAAAATAGCATGATGACCAAAAACCTCAATAAAAAGCCGATCAAGATTCATGTTACCTCATAATCAACTTCACACTAAACATTGACGTGGAAAATGCTCTCAAAGCTCTTTAGCACTTTTTGCTTCCATAAAAAAGTTATGTATTGGGTCAAAAAAGATGGATAGTACCACAACACCTCAATCACAAAACTCACAACTGGATCAAAATAATAATCTAATAGGTGATCAAACACTAATTTGAAAAACATGATTAAATCATTACAACACTGCAACCAACATCATAATCATGCAACAGATTAGTAATAACTAAATATCTAATAAATTTGTCTCTAACACCCAGGAAGCTATAGACATGAAAAAATAATGGAGAACTACAGTAGATGGTACATAGGTTCATATAAAGCAACTTCAACAAAACAATGTGCATGCAAACAATAGAGTGGCATCACTCTCATCCTAAGACTATGACTCTGCCCATGTTTTAACATATATAATGTTACACTCCCATAACTTTCACATATCTTGCAGTTGGCTTACTAAGATCACCTAACTTAAACTCTCAAACGTAGAAGCACAATAATCCATCAACATTCAAACTATACTACTCAAATAACACAACAATTCAACTTTATATCACTACATAAAGGACATTAAAACTCACCTCAATATAAGCTTATACGAATCTCAAAACCCTGCATTCATTAAATTCTCAATATTAAACTCTCTTTTGCCTTTTCTACGTCCAATGAGCAAGAACACCACGTAACCCAAACCCAAAACCTCTTCATAGATTTCAGATCAACTCCAAACCTAAGCCGAACTCATGTTCGATCCCTGAAAAAATAAACATGTAAAGCAATAAATACAGGGATTTACTGAGAGATGACGATATAAAAGTCTCTAAACCTACAGATTGGATTAGAGTTCTGTCAGTATAGTCACTAAAACTAATGCTCTTATGTATTTTTTTCTATCTTTTTTGTTCTTCAAGTTCAACTAAGTCAGAATAGCTTAAATTCAATTCTCAAAAAAAAAAACTTGAATTCAACTAAAACCCATAAATGAAAAATGTGGATCATCTCCTTTCCTATGTTTCATCAACAACCAACCAATGAACAGAACAAACCTAACAATTCAAAAACTAACACAGCAAATCACTACCAAGAGTAAAGGAGAAACAAGTCAATTAATTAAGATATTCACACCTCGAGAGTGAACTGTTGTGAACCGTTTATTTTGGTCTCTCTTATACCGATAAACTCTCACGTCATCAACTCCATTCTTTGTTTTCTGCCCAAAGTACTCTGAACCCCGACATCAGATATCTCTATCGATCTTGATTTCTGCGGTGAGCTACAGATCCGTGATTCACAATCGTCCATAAAGTCTCAAACTTTACGAAACCCAATTTTCCAATTAATGAATCAAAGAGTACCAAGTTGATCAACAAAGTCCTTACCGTGCCTGTTAAATTGGTGACAGCCAAACCCTTATTTCTGAATCGCTGCAAATACGACTCGACCAACCGAGTCTTCTTGGTATTCTGCAGCTGGGTAGTATTAAATCGACTCAAATCCTTGATATGGGGTTCAGAGCAACCAGAAAGCCTCCTTTTGAATATGACAATGATGGAGCGAAAGGACCTGACGTTGGTAGTGAGAGTGAGAGTGAGAGTGAGAGTGAGAGTGAGAGTAAGAAAGAGAGTGAGAAGATCGAATTGAAGGGATTGTAGAGCGAACCGCAGAGACGAAGGCAGCTTCAAGCAGAGCCATTTCTTTGTCCCTGACGATCTCGATTGGGATTTTGTCAGGTAATGATGAACAGGAAAAAAATAGATCGAGAGAAAGAGGGTACGAGGTTTCAGATTGATAGAGAGAGATCGCCAATTTTGAGAGTCTATCTTATCTTATCTAGGATAGGGAAAGAAATTTGTTTCTCTCACACGCATCGTATGCTTGAAACAGTGCTTATGAACAATGAAAATGAACAGTACATATGAACAGTGTAAAGTGATATCAGATATTTATATAGTAAATCATCCCAATCTTCTGCTTTACATAATAAGAAGTCATGTTCATATCTAACCGGGTGAGACTATTTTCACTCCACAAACATCTAAGTTCACCCTACATATATAAATTTGCCTATTTTACCCTTGATTTTTATTGCTGACGTGACAATTTTTTTCAAAAAAAATTGAGATAAAAGACATTAATGCCCTTTTTTCATATTTGATCAGACTTCATTTTCTCTTATCCCACACGTTTCTCTCTACTCCCTCACATCTCTCTCCCGTGGCCTCAAAATCACCGGCGACAGAGCATCGTCAGCCGGCCCTCAAAATAGTTGACCCATGAGCCAAAGAAGCGTCTCAGCCTCCTCTTCATTTTGCCCTTAATCTCAATCCATATGGTTTGCTAGAGAAGCCGTGGCGACATCGAAAAATCATCGGATTTCACAAAGCCCTAGTTTTCTAGGGACGAGCATTTCTGGGTTCAATCAAGCCATGTCAACCACTGGGCTTTGAATCCCTTGTCACTAAGAAGCTAACCACACTAAGAACTTAATCCAATTATTTTCAAGGAAGGAGAATCGAAGGATTGAAGTTCATTGGAAATCGGTTCAAGGTAAATTTGACTATTTAGAGGCTGATTTGGACTTTGTTGTAGAATAGAAAGTTGTTGTTATGTTGATTTTGAGTCTATAAAAGTTCAATTCGTCGGAATTGGAGATGTCACCGCCGCAACATCGCCTGCAGTAGTGATTCCAGCGGAGAATTTTCAACATGAGTTTTATGTTGTTTTGCTTGTAATTGTGTATCGATTGGATGTTGTTGTTATATAAAGAATTTTTATTGGGTTGATTTGTAAATGTTAGGTTTATGGACGCTGAAAATGGAGGTAGTGCCGCCTTAGCCTTGTCGCTGATGGTGGTTCACGATGTGCTCTAGCAGTGGTTTTTTCACCAGAAATTTTGGGGATGACATTGATATCGTAACTAAAATTTGGGTATCATGTTGATATTTGTTAAGTTATAACAAATATTAATTGACTAAATTACCCCTTGTTTACTAAATTTTTTGTCACTTCAACAATAATGACGGTGAATGGACAGAAAATTGATGTAGGTATCTCGATAATAGCTTGTAAGAGTTCGGTACCTTACTGATAGTTTTTAAAGTTTGGGACCCTATTAGGTATAGCAGAAAGAGTCTGAGTACTAAGGGTGAAATCTTTTCCTAGGAGAGCTTCTCTATTTATATGAGAGTCGTACCACCGTTATCAAACTAACCTAGAGTAACAAACTCCCTCTATATTTGGTCCTTTAGTCTTTTTTTTTTCTTTCTAATCTTCTTCTCTATTATCGCAAATAGATGTATATAAAGTTTTCATTGTAGTATTATCAACATATAAATGAGATCTTATTTGTGATGCTATTTTAGTGGAGTTTGATGTTGTCAGTTAAATTAGATTCTAAGTTTGAGAAGAGTAAATGATAGTAGGTTGAATTTAATTTTTTTTCCTTAAATTTCTTTTTTATTTTAGATTAGAGGATAAAATTGAATATTTAAGTATAAAATATTAAATGTAGGTGAACTTAAATGTTTGTAGAGTGAAAATACTCTCGCCCCGTCTTTTTGAAGCGTATGATATAATTACGATCTAGCTCCGCTACCTTTTTCCCATTTTGATAGAAATGAAACATTGGCAGGTCTGAAAGGTTCAGCTCTTTGATGACGTCTTCATTATGTTCTTCATCCAGTAGACGTTAATTTAAAATGATTGCACATAAGGGTATTGCTCCAGCAACGTTTGGGTGATCAAATATTGTCGCCTATCGCCAAATGGACTCTGCGCCTTATAGAAACAGCATGTTGCATCCAAAGATTCATCTCAAATTTTATAAAAAATCTCTGGGTTTCTCGCATGCGAATGGGTTTAAATGATGGAGGGTCCACAAATCGTGGGTTCAATTCTGTAACAACATGTGTTTTTGTTTTTGTCGCAAGTGGATCCATGGAGCAGCGATATATCTGAAGTAGCAGCGAAGCGTATAGGCTGCCTCATGGATCTATGGTGCAGCGATATATTTGAAGTAGCAGCGAAGCGCATAGGCGGCCTCATGGATCCATGGAGCAGCAACAGCGAGTAAGATTTACGGGTATAGATCAGCGGGATTGAAGTTCCAGCGGGCAGCTTACTCACCAAAACCCTAGAATTTCTTGCAGCCATTTTCGTCCGTACGATATAGGAGAAAAGAGGTTATCTACGGGATGGCCGGGGATTTTAAGGGGAGGGGTAATCCCGATATTCCTTGAAGACATAAACTTGCCAATCTTTTACTACTGGGCTACTAATCTTTTCTTCTTACTTTTTTGAGGAAATTAATCTTTTTTTTAAGGACAGGTATTCTCAAGCATTTACTAATAAAATTGTTGACTGCTAAGTACATAAGAGAGACATAAAATATGAACTCCCTTTTTTTAGAAGGTGATAATAATTGGATTGATAATGTGATAGTGATACAAAGACTCCACCGAAATTCTCGATCAGATAATACTAAGTCATATGCACATCACTATACTAACAACATTTTCTCACTCAACATCCTAGACTAGCAAATCAGGATAGCACAGTAATAAAAAATGGGAAGCCCCAGTAATAGGTTTTGGTATAGGTATCGTTGTTGTCAGTGGCAGCTGCTCACTATTTTCCACCTCTTCCTGACCATCCCCAGCTTCATAGCCCACTTCAGTCAATATAACCTGATCTTGGAGCCAACCTCACACCCTCTCCTCACCTTTAACCTCTTCCTCAACACCAATGACTTCCTTTCTATGTGCCTCCTCCAACTCTTCCAACTTAGCACATTGTATAAGGCATCCATCCATAGAATGGAACCAGCTGTTGCATTCCATACAATAGCCATACAGTGTAATATATTCAATCTCAAAAGTAGCCCAAAAGTGACCTCCTAGGGCTAAATTTACCTTGATTGGAAGCGGATGATCGATGTCAACTTCCACAAACTGACGAATCTCCTTGTTATCCTCAAGTCAGGCATGATCATAGTCAACATAACGACCCAAGCAAGATCCAAGAGATTTCCACCATTGTTTGACCTCCAGTCCATCAGTGAGGTCGCCACCAACAACTTCATCCTGCGCCCAAACATGGGTCTTATGCATTGATACTTAATGTAGCGTTAAAAAACTATTTGTCTCCACCGCAAGCATATTCATGTCACGATACAACAAGGGACCTCTATCAATAGCTCTTCGAAGAGCACCAATATCTTTAAAGCATCCCATAAAGCGATCAGAAGTACATTACCAAATCTTAATCGCTTCGGGGCCTAGCAAACCTTGCCAAAGCTGAATCATCTAATGCCTTAAGGAATGGGCAACCGATTTGGTAATCAAACGAGGAGAAAAAACACAGATCATGGCAAAGCCATAGTTCGAGGCTTCCTCCATAGTACCAATAGAAAAATCAATCTCCTCACAAGAACGACGAAGGAGAAAAGTTGCCATAGGAAAAGATAAGAGGCTGATTTGGTTCGACTTGCAAGAGAACTGATTTGACTTGCAGTAGAACTAGGGCATGACTTTGAAAAATGAAACAACGAAACCAACGGAGACCAGGAAACGTGGTCAACTAAGGAAAGGGTCGTGGGAATAGGAAGACTGAGTGAATTAGCGACTAGGAATGGGTGATGGTGTAGAACGGAGGAGCAAAGTAGACGGTGGCGCTAGGGTTTTAGGTTAGGTTAACTAAGGAATGTAGAGAGAGAAATCTTGAAAACCACACGTGACCTAGTTTTACAGTCTTAAGACCAAGAGAGAGATACGGTAAAACATGAACCCCATATTATAATAAACACATATAGAATATCTTGGATAGTCACAAAATATCTTATACTAAGTAATCCTTCTGCTTAATTCTTATGGTCCTAGAACATTTAACCCAATCTCAAAAATAACATTTTGAGTCAGTTATGCCGGTTGGAGCTGGTTCGGTGAGCCATCGGAAGAATAACGGTGGATAGGCAGAGAGGCATTTTTCTTGAAGTTATCCCATTGGAACCTGAATTTATATGCATCATTGTATCATGTTCATCTTCTATGAATGATGTATTTATCTTTTTAGTTCGATTCCTTTGGATGGATGATTTGGATTACTTATTTACTTTGGAAATGCTTGTTTATGAAGTGCCTTTTTTTGTTTTTAACACTTGAAAGTAGTTGAGAGTTGAGACTTTGTGCTAGGACCAACCCCACAAGCACCTAGTTACTGTAAGCAGAAGCCCATTTAGTATGAAGCCAAAGCAATATCTAGCTATATGCAACAACAACATATCAGCATGCTCGAAGTACACTAGACATTGTCGCACTGCACAATGGTCCTAGACTCCTAGCTACATCTTTTGTCAACATCATTTGTCTATTTTGTATGTACCAACTTATGGATCAGGCTGGAATGCACTCTAAGACTAAGTATCTTTGGACGGATTTTTTCGATAACGCGTGTCACAATTTAAGTGGTTGGATTTCTTCAACTTTCTTTATATTTGACTGAGTTTATCATAAGCTCAGTATGTGTGATCATTTCTTTGTCCATCACCATATTCTCTGGTAACACCCCCCCTCCCCCCGTCCATCAACGACTCGCCGCCGCTTTCCATGAACGATGAGAGCTTCAGAGTGACCTAAAGTGAAGCGAAGCCAACCCGTCCTTACTGAAATCGAAAACCACGACGTTCCACGTCATTCGCGGGAGCCGCCGCCTATACTAGCCTCTATGTCACCGCCCGACACTTGACCGTACCTGACCCAAAAATTACCTCGATGTCATTGCCCGCGTCCTAGACCTGGTTCGGGTCCATCAAGACCAAGGCTGCGACGATAAACGATGGGCTAACGACGGATAGCAAGCATTGGCAGCAAGCTCTTGTTCTACAAGCTTTTGGGGATCCCTCAAGTCTGGATCCATGAAGAAAATCAAGCATGCATATAAGCAGCCATGTATCATGAAGACATGGCCAGAAGAGGGCTTCATCTTGCCTTCTCAACAAGACGATACTAGTATGATGAGGATTATTATATCCTCAATGTAATTATTTATTTTTGTATGATCTTGGTGTTTTCAATTTCAAGTGTTTTTTCTGGAATTTTGTCATTAGTTTTTCTAGGAAGTTTCTACGGTTTTCTAGGTAGCAGAGAAGCATCATTGATGCTTATAGCGACGAAGGCAAGGAGAAAATAGCTCGATCAAGAGAATGATCACATAGGCTGAGCTTCTTATAAGCTCAGTCAACCTTGGACAAGATTGATACAAATAACCAATAAAAGTGTGACACGTGTCACTTTTAATAATAGCCCTATTGATGAATAGTCTTGGGGTGCATTGTAGAGTTTCCCCAAACTTATATACTGTGAGAAGCTCATTTTGAAAATCATCAATAAAATGAATTAAGCTTTTACCTTCTTCAATTTCTAATTTACCACAAAGTGCCTAACATTTGGTATCATCGCCAGAACCATATGCGAGGCCTCCACGACTTCCCACCTTCCCAACAAATGGAGTCACCACCACCTCTTTCTGTAACCACCACCTCCATAGATTTTCTTCCAGGCTCCTCAACATCCCCTCCGAACCTCTAGACTTCGGTGGAGTACCTCCATTCTCAACAGGATGTCCTTCACAACCACATTGAGAAGCTGTAACAAGATCAAGCCAGCCTTCCTTCTTAACTTCAACACTCTATCATCGTGGCTCTGCAACAACAGCATCCACCAACAACGATGGCCGCACCACTGCCCACCTTTGGCACCATTCCTCCAATTTTCATGGATTGGTCTCCACTGGGGCTCTCCAACCACATCCATCTCTCTCCTATGTAAGCATTTCTATTCCATCTCCCACCAGCTTCAATGTGCTAACCTCATGTACCCCACAGTCACTTCCATCACAGATAATGTTCGATGCAGAAATTTCTCTCGGGAGAGATCCTTCCCGCGAAGCAGTCTCTTTTATCTCGGATGTCTTAACCGCGTGAGCCGGTCTATCCTGCTTGTGCTTCGTATGCTGGCGTGCCAACATTTTTCAATGGAATATGGACTGATTACAGCCGTCTGACTTCTATATTAAGCAATTAGAACAGGGAGAGCACCAACCCTGCTCGAATAGGTCTTTTTCGCCTAGAAACCTAGGACTTTGAATATGTGTACCTCTCTGCCGAATCTAGAAATCGATACTCCCACGCCTTATCGTGCAGAGCAGAGCAATCTCTCGACGAAGTGTTGAGAACACTCGCTTCCTTTGAGTATCCAAGCTCCCAACTTACAAGTGAGCCGCTCTTCAACCTTCAGGTTGCAATTGCTTCCTTGGAGTCGTAAATACCTTCACTCGATAGGTGAACAGCACTCAGACCTTCTGGTTGCAAGGTAGATAGGAATCTCGAGGACGAGACGTCTAGTCTAGGTGTATTTGCGTATAGCAAGGTTGTTTGATTGATTGTCCGGGCTCTTCATAAGATCCTTGCTTTCCTTATATACTCGCTTACTAATCAGTCATTCATTCTATTTCTAATTCCTTTCATTCTTGTAATCTTGTCTGAATCTCATACCAGCGTACGTGTTGTACCACTCATAGGTCTTCTAATTCCACCATAACTCTTCTAAGAGTCCTGCTATAAACAACTAGTTATGATAGAAACTAAGCCGCGTGAATCCAGCTCGATAAGACATAGTTCTAATAGAACTCAAAGTCTTCTTCCTAGCGAAGCTCGCTAGACGTTATATAACTTAACTCCTTCACCAGGAATTAATAACCATGATGGGCCGCTCGCCAGACCTCGGCCATCCAAGCCCAAAGTAAATATTTTATTTAGGCCCAAACATTGCCCCTCAGGTCTTGAACTTGGAAACTTTCTGAACAAGCGAAAAGACTTGAATATACCTTGAACGATGTGCTCATTGACCTTGAAACACTACACCATCACTCGAACGCCACGTTTAACCAACTCTTCGAAAAAGT
The DNA here is from genome assembly GCA_946800695.1 of Geum urbanum. Taxonomy (NCBI): domain Eukaryota; kingdom Viridiplantae; phylum Streptophyta; class Magnoliopsida; order Rosales; family Rosaceae; genus Geum; species Geum urbanum. The sequence goes on from OX326997.1 coordinate 10,703,553, forward strand.
ATGACGCTCGACTAACACCTCTATAAGAGCAGCAGTCCAAACCCAAAAATTTCATCTTTCAACAAAACCATTTCAATCGATCAGAAACCTCTGCAACTTTCTAACTCTCTTAGTCAAAAAACTTAAACCTTTCTTTCTCACCGTCGTCAAACCCTAATCCAGAAAAATGCCTCCTCGTAAGGACATTTTCAGCCTTTATGACACTTCTGATGTCAAACGATTTTCCAAACAGCTCAAAGCAGTCGCTACACGACACAACCCCGACATCATTTGTAATCTTACCGTAGACCCTATTAAAAACACAGGGCTGCTTGGTCCATTCCTGGACACTCCATTTAACCCAGAGCTTTTCACCCAACTTCGCAAACCCATCTACAACTCTTCCATCATATTCCGAGAAGATCCCAAAGCAGACCCGAAGGACTGGACTCAAAAAGACACTCTTTGTCTTATTGGGAAATGGCCACATTCATCTTCAGACGACCTCGCCTGGTACCAGCACCGTCGTGGGCAAGACAAAGAACGATGTGAGGTAACTGGAATGACCCAACTCATAGATTTATGTTTTTACCTCCCGGCTGGAGGTAATAAAGCTCCTTTTGCTACGGCAATGTGCTTCTGGGTTTCCCCGTGAATTGTTTCCGACTCCCCTGTGGTGATATGAGCATCACAATGCTCGACCTTTACACAATCTTTGGAGTTCCTGCCACTGGAGAAACTTGGACTTCCCAAGACCAAGTCCCAACTCCTGATCGGGCTTCCTCAGCACGCCCCTCATCATATTCTTCCTGGATGAAGAAATTTTCTCGTGATGAAAAGGATACCCCACAAGGAGGAATAGCCTTCTTAGAGTATTGGCTGTCCAAGTATGTGTTCTGTACAACCTCAGCAAAGGTCACCAAAACCTGGACCAACCTTGCTGAACGCCTCTATGGTGGCGAACAAATAAGCTTGGTCGAACCCATCCTTGCCTACCTTTATCATGGCCTTAGGCGAGCCACATTATCAAGACTGGACTTGAACCAATCTGGGCCACTTTGGATGGTAGACCTCTGGCTGCAGATCTATTTTCCCTTCTTCTGTCCCTCCAAAACTCCTACTTATGAAGAACAACAGTTGCTGGGTCAGACATTGGTTTCCACGGATCCTAGGACCAGACAATGGTTGTACCTCCACTGCTTCGAGCACCTTTACTCGCACGAGGACTTCCCACATGCAGCAGTGAAGAGAATATTGGGCCGTCGCCACCCTGGCCTCCTTGCAAGTGGTTTTATGCCCTCACCAGGACAAGATACCCATGCGAGGGACCTTTTCCTACGGTTCAACACTTGCCAGGACATGCCCATCCCAGATTCAGCGAGCTCCGGGTATGAGCTCTATGCTCCTAATCACTTTTGTAGACAACTTGGGCTTAGTCAAGATGCCCCAATGCCCCTTGCCTGTTCTGTAAACAAGTATACTCTATGGCGAGGGAACAACGAACCTCTTGAGGTAGACATGCGACATGACCATTTTGGTTTTCCTCTGGTAGTTCTTCCAACCATCAGGAAACCACTAGTGATTTCGCGATCAGTCACCTCTTCATATCTCGCATGGTGTACTGAACTCTGGGAGAGAAACGAGGTCAAGAAACCCGTGCATGCTTTGCTTCCATTTTTCAAGACTTCAGCACCAAATTCTCGCATAAAGATGACTTGGCTGCCTTACACTCACTTCTTCAAAACATCAGCCCAAACTTACTGCCACAGGTATTTTAATCATTTCATCGCCACACACTTTAGAGACTCCTCTTATCATGACTGACCATTTATATTCTGGTTTGCATAGCAGGACCTTGAACCGGATGTGTCAAAGACCCTTCAGTCACTCAAGAAAAAACGGTCAAATCCCTCCGATGCTTCTGTAAGTATTTAAGTTGTTGGCATCCCAAAACAAACTGTCTTTTATTTTACCACTGATCTTGGTACTAATCCCAATCCCTTTGTCAGCCTCCGAAATCCAAAAAGATTAAGCTGAAGACTACCAGACCAGCAGCTGGAGTTTGGTTGAACCCAAAGGTTATCAGCAGGGATCAACGACTGAGACTTACCACTCAAGTTTTCCTTGCCTCGTTTGATCAGAGAAGTGATAAAGTCTCAGGGTCTAGTGCCTGTTCAACCATAGCTTTTACAATCGCACACTGGTTATGTGCCAATCCTTCCAGTATGCCCACACTTTCCTAGCTTGATGACCTCTTGGTTTAGGGTTCCAAGGAATGGCAAATATTGTGTAAAGATGCCACATTTGTGAACAAGTTCCCGGACCAGCATTTCGATCTGGAGACGATACTGAAGGCGAACATCAGACCACTTGAATTTTCGTCTGAGGATTCTTCTGTTGGGTGCTTTCATCCTGAAAAGTTTGCAAACCTGGATGGCTTTCCTTCTTTTGATAATTCATGGGAACAAGTCCAGAAAAGCCAAAAGCCTCAAGTTTATATAGTGAGCTGGAATGACCACTTCTTTGTCCTCAAAGCTGAAGATAAAGCTTATTATATAATAGACTCACTAGGGGAAATGCTTGCTGAAAAGATTCACAAAGCTTTCATTGTGAAATTCGATGAATCCAGTATCATACATAGTATTGAAGACGATCCATCAGACCGTGAAATCTTCAACATCCACAAAGAATGCTGCAAAGATTTTATAGTCGAATTCCTAGCTGGCATTCATCGAGCAGAACTTGCAAAAGAAGAGAAGGAAAAGCCTGTAGAATCAGCCACCTTGCTCAAGCGTTTACAAATCGAATTCCAAGCATGCTCCCTTCCTTCTCCCTCTGACGAAGCAACCAGTACCCAAAATGAGCAAGTCATTCCAGGTCCTGAGGCCCCAATTATTCCTTCGCCGGAACTTATAACTGAACAACCACAAGTCCTGGTTGAGACTAACCCAGAGGTCGAAGAACCAAAACCTCCCTCACCAGAGCAACGAGTTCCTGAAGAAACACAACAATTGTCTCCCCAACAAGTAATAACTCTGTAACCCCTTACTCTTAGATTAGTGATTTTCAATACAGGTTCTGACACAACCTGTTGTTTGTTTTGAAGTCCAAATACGTTCCTGTGGAACTGAAGGTTCAACAGAGCCTTCCCAATAGCCCAAGGAACCAAGCGAGCCCATCAGGCGAGCTGATTTCGATAGCCACTGAAGATCAACCTGATAGTATTCCAAATATCGATGATGAAGGAACCATAATTTCAAGCGAGGAAGTTCCTATCCCCTCTTCATCATCAGGAAACCAACTCCAACTGCTCAGTGTACAAGAGTCGACCAAGATTCAAGAACTTGTAGGCACACTGAGTACACTAAGCACTCCTTCAGATGCGAAAGACCTGCTTCACAGCAATCTCTCTGGGCCCCTAGATTCTCTAAGAGACATTCAGGCCGTACAAAAGCAAGTGAAGAAATTGCATACCATTGCCCCAGCAGACCTCATTCCTTGCTTGGATGATATAGAGAACAAACTCCTTGAATTCCAGCACAGTAGCGAAGTTTTCCAGGAACTGTCAATCGAGGCTGCTCGTAAGAAGGAAGTAGCAGCCACCTTGGAGCAAAAGACCCACAAGAAGACAGAGAGAATCGAGAAACATTTGAAGGAGTTGCCTACAAAGGAGGAGAATCTAGCGACCAAACGTGCCAAGATGATTGCTCTTGAAGCTGATCTCGCTGTACTTAGAGCAGATTTAAATGCATTGGAAACCGACATCCCCAGCTATAGGGATGAAATGCATCACTTTTTGGCTGAAGGCGAGACCCGAGCTCAACTCCTGCAAGAGGCACGTCATGAAGTCATCGAAGCTCGCATAGCAGCTTATCAAGCCTGGGAGACCTCAGAGATGATTAAGATCTCTATAAAGAGTTTCCTAAAGATGTAAAATTTTTGGGCCTCTAGTGTAGGCCTTTTGTAATCGTTATCAAACATTAAAGATTTTTATATATCCACATTGTTTTGACAACAAAGTCTGTATTGGGTCTAAAAACCCAACTGGGCTTCTCCAATAAGCCCTTTTCTTAATTTTGATCCAGCCCCGTTTTAGGCTGTAATTAATTTTAACTACTTTGATTGTCCAGCAATAAATAGAATTGAATTCTAAGCTTGGAATCCGTATCGCGTCAAACAATCAAAATTTTTGAAATACACCTGCCCCAAGGATCTTCTCATTTATCATGCGCTTCTTGCGAGCAGATAAACCGCTTCCATGGTCCACTGTTAATTGGACACGTACTCTCTATTGTTGGGTGTAATTACTCTCGCGAAACCAAACCGTTGTGACTCCTGGCTATAAAAGGTTTCCTTCTCTTTGTGTGAAATGAACCAAGTTCCTTGCGAGAATGAATCAGACCCAAGTCTATTTGCTCTGGTCTTACTATCCAAAGAAACCTCCAGATGAATCTTTCCATGTTGTGTTCCTTAAATAACAATATCCATGCCCAAACCTGGACTAGATAGCAATATCTATGCCCAGGCGTTGCCTTGGCTCTCCCTGACTGAAGGAGACAACAAGGGAGAAGCCAAAAACCCGAGGTGCAGGCTCCCACACCCTTCCCCGGTGCACCCACTCGGTGTCGATATGCATTGGAGATGGCAAAATTCTTCAATGCCTTCTGCAATACATGGGGGAAGATGGGAGCATCACCTTGGGAAGAAAGCGACAATCGTCAAGGCAGTTGTAACTCTCGTTGTGGTGCACCTCCTCTGGCCTTGACGATTCAGTTTCCTCTCCCTCTCCATCGCCAAGGTCGATCTCTTCCTTTTAACTTCTTGGGAGATGGAGAACAACGGAGAGGATCTTTGTGAAGAATGAACTATTTTTATTTTCTTTGTTGCAATTGTCCAAGATTCATCTTCACCATATGGTATCAGAGCCTGGGGCCGCAAAGCCTTTGTATTATTCCAAGTATTTGAATGTAATATTTACTTTGAAGTGTAAAAGTTCTTTATATTGATAAACTCATATATAGTTTGCTCAAAAATTGAGCCACAAAGACTGGCTTAACGTAAAATTTTTGACTTGGAATAAATAACTACTCTGATTACAAAATTTGGCCTCGAATATAGGCACTAACTATCTAACCCCATTAATAGGTTATTTAACGTACAGCTCTTTACCCCATTAGTAGGTTATTTCATGTACATGATCCTCGATGAGTATATGTGTTGCCCCTGTAGTTTATTTATGCGAAGGCATGAATAAACTAGATTAAGCAATATCTGGAGGATCATCATACTCCCAAACTGGTTGTATGAATTTCTTTAGGTAACAATCATTTATTGGGTTCGCGTGTATAATACCATCTCGATCTCTCAGGCGAACTACTCCTTTACCCAACAGTCAATCAATGATGTATGGCCCTTCCCATTTTTCTGACCATTTTCCTCGTCCTTCAGTTTTCTCGCCAATAGGCAAAATCACTCTCCAGACAAGTTCTCCTTCTGCAAAACTCATGCCCCTTGTACGTTGGTCATAGGCACGAGCCACCTTTTGTTTCTCAGCACGTAGACTATCATAAGCTTGTATGCGATTCTCATCGAGGTCTTCATGCTCTTGCCACATTGCTTGGACATAGTCTTCACCGATCAAGTTGTGTTGCTCCATCACTCGTAAAGACTGAACATTGATCTCCAAAGGCAAAACAGCATCGTGCCCAAACATTAGTGCATAAGGAGTTGTACCTGTGGGTGTCCTCTTACTAGTTTTGTAAGCCCACAAAGTATTAAAAAGTTCTTCATGCCACAGTCTGGCATTGCTCGCGAGCATCCGTTTGAGGATATGAATAATGATTTTATTGCTCACTTTAGCTTGACCGTTGGATTGGGCATAGTATGGGGAATAGTGGAGAAAATGGATCCCAAGATCCTTCATTAAAGTATCCACTTCGCCAGACATGAAGGCTGCCCCTCGATCTGAAACAAAACACTCAGGGATGCCAAACCGACAAATAATATCGTCGAACAAGAATTGGCGGATGACCTTCGCTGAAGATACCCTGAGGGGTCGAGCTTCGACCCACTTTGTGAAGAAATCAGTAGCCACTATAATAAACTTGTGCCCTTCAGATGAATGAGGATGAATCATTCCTATTAAGTCCAAAACCCATCCTCGAGCTGGCCAAGGCTTGATTATTGGCTGTAATGGTATTCTGGGCATATGGTTGACTGGACCATGTTTCTGGCATTCTTCACAACCTTTAGCGAACGTGATGCAGTCTCTGAGCATTCCTGGCCAATAAAAGCCATGTCTTCTTAATAACCATCTCATCTTGGGACCGGCCTGATGTGCCCCTGCAATGCCTAGATGGACTTCTCTCATTAACCGCTTAGCGTCACGTCCAAAGACACACCTTAATAGGATGCCTTCTTCTCCCCTTCGATATAACTCAGAATCTTTGAGCACATAATTGGGAGCTAAGAATCGAATTCGCTTGTCAGCCGGATTATTAGGATCCTGGAGATAAGAGATGATTTCCTGTCTCCAGTCCTTGTCGATGTGATCTAGTGTAGCAACATACAATTCGTTTTTATCTTCTTGTCGTGCAAGGAAAGATGGAAGGGTTCTTCTTTCAACTTTTAGTATTCTCTCCCGTACTCCATCTTGTAAGCTCACACCCGTTGCTAGTTGAGCCAACTCATTAGCTGCATAGTTCTTCTCACGAGGAACATGACTCAACTCCACTTCTGTAAACAACTTTAATAAATCACAGGCCCTCCTCGCATAAGGTTCTAATATTGGACCTGCCTTGTATTTTGTCTCGAGTTGTCTGATCACCAGTTGGGAATCTCCAAGGACATGCACATCATTGATCTCCATATCTAACAAAAGTTCTAATCCAATGATTAAAGCTTCATACTCTGCTTGATTATTTGTGCACTTGAAGTCCAGCCTGAAAGAATAAGAATAAGTTTGGCCGCGTGGGGAGATCAAAGTTACCCCTGCCCCGACCATGGTACTCGTACTGGATCCATCGAAATACAAACACCAAGGGGCCAAATCAATACGAGCGAAATCCAGTTCTGGCCCCTCAACCACCTCTTCCATGGGATGATGAGCCAAAAAATCAGCCACCGCCTGGCCTTTCACCGCCTTCTGAGGGACATATTGCAAAGAAAATTCTGAAAGAGCCAGAATCCACTTTCCAATGCGACCACGGAGAATCAGTCTGGACAGCATATACTTCACTAAATCTGTTTGTGCAATTACACACGTAGTGAAGGAAAGCATATAGTGCCTCAACTTACACCCTGAAAAGTATAAGGCTATGCATAACCTTTCCATTGGAGAGTATCTCGTTTCAGAATCATTTAAGGTACGACTTAGATAGAAAATAGCACGTTCAACGCCTGCCGTGTCGTCATGAGCTAATAGACTTCCAATGGAGAGCTCTGTAGCTGAAATATACAGCTTAAGAGGAACCCCAGGTCTTGGAGGAACCAAGACAGGTGGGTTCGTTAAGTAGGCTTTAATGGTATCGAAGGCCTCTTGATGTGTAGGCTCCCATACAAAGTCCTTCTGATTTTGAAGCTTAAGGAGAGTAGAGAATGATTGTGTCTTCCCAGCAGCGTTGGCAATAAACCGTCGTAAGAAATTGATTTTTTCTAATAAACGTTGTAGTTCCTTCTTACTCTTTGGTGGGGCTGCACTGATAACCGCTTGTTTCTTATCATCCGGTATTTCAATCCCACGCTGATGAACCAGAAAACCCAGGAAATCACCTGCCTGGACGCCAAACACACATTTGGTTGGGTTCATCTTCAGTTGATGCTGCCTCATTCTGAGAAACACCTGTCTCAAGTCTTCAAAATGGTCACTTCTGCGTTTCGTTTTGACTACCACATCATCTATATATACCTCCATGGTCTTACCAATAAGATCATGAAAGATCAAGTCCATTGCTCGTTGGTAGGTTGCCCCTGCATTTTTAAGTCCAAATGGCATATCCACGTACTCAAAAACACCGGCGAAGCCTGGGCATCGAAACGTTGTCTTATGTATATCCTCTTCAGCCACTGGGATCTTATGATATCCTGCAGTACCATCCATGAACGTCAACATCTCATGGCGGGCCACTGAGTCAACCAACAAATCGGCTACTGGCATAGGATAAGCATCCTTAGGTGTTGCATTGTTCAAGTCTCTGTAGTCGACGCAAACTCGCATCTTCCCATTCTTTTTCTTGACTGGGACTATATTAGACAGCCACTCGTTATATTTGGCTACTCGTATAATCCCTGACTTGAGCATTTTCTCAACCTCTTCCTTGACTAGAATCGCTGTCTCTGTGTTCATGCGACACATTTCTTGTTTTACAGGCTTCTTTCCCTCGATGATGGGCAAGTTATGACAAACCAATCTGGTGAAAGACCCGGCATGTCTCATATTTTTCTGCAAAACAATCGGCGTATTCTTTTAGCAACTCAATCATTTTGAGCCTCTCTTCAGGTTCCAAGAAAGTACTTATAGCCACAGACATTGGCTCTTCCTGTGTCCCAATCTGAATGTGTTCGATGGGATCCTTGACTTTAGGAGGTAAATCATCTAAAGCTGCTGGAGCCAATTGAATCTCGTCCTCCTCCTCGAAGTCTTGTAAGACGTCTTCATCCACATATTCCAACGCTGCGATCATTGGAACCTTCTCAAAGGCTTGGCTTTCTAACAAAAAGTTGTGAAAGCGTTCGTGTAACGAAAGACAAGCCTCGGTCTCTATTTCTGATAGAGACCCATTCATGGAGAACGTCTGGATGGTAGCTCAATGGTGTATGGTCTTTTGCTATCCTGATTTGCTTGGATAATCCCCCACTGAGCCAGTTCAGAGGCCGTAACACCGACTGGGCAGCCTTTACTGTCAACGCCACATACCTCCAGTGGCCTAAGGTCATTGTGGTAATATCTGGCTTCGAGTGCATTAGCAGAAACGGAATATGGGCGAGGGTCAGCATTGACCAGTTCTGCTTCGCCTGACTCCATGTTCCAAAGTAGCATCTGCTGATGAAGTGAAGACGGTACACAGTAACTTCGATGTATCCAGTTACGCCCCAGGATTGCACTATATGGCGATGTACATTCCACCACAAAGAATGTGTAAGTGCCCGAGGCTATCCCGATGTGTACCTGTAGAAATACAATTCCCAAGGTCTTAGTTATGCTACCTTGGAAGTTCCTGACACTAAGCGAGGTCTCTTGGATAGCTGACTTGGGAACACCTATAAGGGCTAGTGCCTTAAAGGTGATGATGTTCACCGCTGCCCCTGAGTCCACCAAAAGTTTATTTAATTGAACTCCTTGGACTTGTCCTGTGATGTATAATGGCCGTATGTGCATGGCCATGTCAATGGTGGGCTTAGAGAACATCATTTGTCCTTTTGTGTCTGATGAATCCAGTTCTGGTGTGTCATCCGGTGTTGAATTGTCCAGCAATCTTGATTCTTCGTCCTGGATCAACACACTATTGATGTTGCTGGATTCATCCTTTGGTGCTGGCGAGGGCAAAGCATATTTGGAAGATAGAACATACACCATGTTAACGGCTGTAGTGTTCTCCTCGATGCAATCTTGTGCTTCTTCATCCTCATCCTCACCGTAGTCCACCAACTCCTCATCGTCATTGTAACTATCACCGTCAGCCGATAATTGTCCATCCTCGTTAGACACTGTAGTCACTTCGAGGTGAGCAACTTGCTGTATTGAATCCTCAGGAGTAGGATCGATAGTTGCTGGTGGTAGTGGTGGTGGAGTTTGTTCCTTGGGAAATGGGATTAATTTCTTGGCCTTCGCTTGCTCTTCCACAACTAGAGGCCTTGGTTTCCATTTCAAGACTGGTGGCTTGCTTGGAGTACTCTGTTTCTGTGCATCCTCGGTTCCCTTGGGAGGTGTCTTCAGCCCTACTGGTTTTACCGTGTTTTCTTCAAAGGTAAGGCGTCGCCTTACTGGTTGTCATTTTAGGACTACACGATGAGTCTCTTGAGTAGATTCGGGCTCTTTACCTTTACGTCCTAGTTCTGGGTTTCTTTCGAAAATCCCTGGTCTTTGGGCTCTCATCTTAGGCTCGTGAGATTTCTTTCCAAAGACCACCAATGGACTTGCTGCGAGGGTGTTTAATCTCCTTTGCAGCACTTCTGGAGGAAACTCCAGGTCTTCTTCTTTGATAAGACCAGCCTCGTAAGCATCCAATGCTCTCTTGGCCCTACCAAAGCGTCGCTGTAGGTTTCTCCTCTTGCTTGGAGTTACCTCGACGGTCTTTCCTTTCTCCCTTATGTACCACACATCCTCCTTCGTAATATTTCTCGATGCTGGAGGAACATATGGTTTGGCGAGCGTATCTGCAACCTTAGACTCAGGTGGTTCAACCACACTGGCCTGGTTTGTTGCTCGTGGTCGCTTGGGAGCTGGAGTGTCCCTTTGTCTTGATTGTGGGGATTGATGATTCTTATTCGAAAATAATTCTGGGAAGGTTTTGGCCGCCTGAGCCAACTCTTCGAAGGAGATCTTCAACCCACTTCTCAGTTTACAGTGTGCACAAAGGGCCACTGGCGAATCTGCTTTGGGGTCTACCTTTTCCTTTCCTTTGTTCTTTGGTGTGTGAGGTGGATTCTCGCCAGCAGTTGATTGATCGTTGGACTGTTTCCTCTTGTGTGATTTATCACGTGTTACGTCCAACATTCCAACGATCATGGGGATGGGAGTCGTTAAACGAAGCGAAGGCTTTTGTTCGATTGCTATTACTCCTTCGTCGATCAGCTGCTGAATCTTGTACATCAGATCTCTACAAGCAGCCGTAGTGTGACTTCCTCATTTGTGGTGATACTGACAATAGGGCAAACCCCTAACATCATCAGGATGTGGGTCTGGTGATCCCCAATTGTCGGGTACCACTGCTATCCCTTCTAGGCATAGCTTCTCAAATATCTCCTCTCGCCAGGACGCGTCATATGTTATGCGAGTCCGCTTTGGTCGGACAAATGCTATATTTCGCCTGGACCTTCGCTTGGATTTCTTCTTCGCCTGAGTCAGTGTTTCTTGATTATCTTCTGAAGAAGTGCCGCTGAAGGGAGGATCTGTGACTGGATGAGATGGTGTCCTGTGAGGATATTCTGGGTGGAAATCCATCTCTCCTTCCTCATTGATCACAATCACTTGCCAATTGATCAGACCCTGAATCTTATCTCTCAAGGTCGAACACATCGCTGTTCGATGGCCAAAGTGATTGTGGAACCTACAAAAGTGTTGGGCTGGCCCCTCGTACCGTAGATGTCTAAGCTCATAGACTGGGTAGAAGAAGATCAGCCCCATATCCCTTAACCTATCCAAGTATTCTTCGATCATGTCTAACTCGAATGAATAGGCTAAGTAGGCTGGTTGATTCCAAGCCTCCTTATTTTCAAGGATTCTATTGGGTGATGGCCAACTTACGTCAACCATGTTCACCTGTGGAGCAGGGAATGGCTCAGAATCCACTAATGCTGCGGTCTTGGACGAATCTTCTAGCTCTAGTTTTCCCTCGTTAATCCACTTCTGGATCTGGTCCTTCAGCTTAATACAGTCTTTAGTAAGGTGGTTCCATGCTCCATGGAACTTACAGTACTTTTTACCCTTCAACTGTTCGGCTGTGGGGAGCGGTCCAAAGTCTGACTTGACAACGCGCAGACCGTATAGTTCGTCTAGTATCTCATGAGCCATATTGGCATCATAAGTGTACTTCTCGAATTCTGGCTTAGTAAAAGCCATTGTCGAGAGTTTGATGGGACCTCTATTCTTCTGAAGCTTGCGGGGCTTTAGCACTTTACTTGACATCAAATCAACAGCACCCACTCGGTCGTCATCAGAATCTGATTCCTGGTCGTCCATCTGTTCAACATAAGCCACTGTTTTTGGCTTTAACCTGTCATAGGTTCGATTATTATACGTCCCTTTGGACGCATTCTTCCTGTTATCTCTCTCTTGCATATTGCTATAAGCTCTAGTCACCGCTGCGATGAACTCATTCAGAGAGAAATACTTGCTATTTAAGAATAGCTGGTGGTACGTGTCCTCCAGCCCATTCTTGGCCATCTCGACCACTTCTTCCTTGCTTAGAGGGGTCTTACATAGATTGTACTCCGAACGGAAACGGTGTAGGAAAGTGACCGGACTCTCGGTCACCGATTGGCTGAGAGAAGCCAATTTTCCTACAGTAGTTTCTGGCCGTTCCGTTCCAAAGTGGTCTATGAACAAGGCCTCCATCTCCTTCCACGTGCTGATCGAGCCCTTCTCAATCCCAGTATACCACACGAGGGCCGATCCTGATAGTGATGATCCGAAGACCCTTAATTTGAGTCCCTCGTCCTCGGCAAACTGGCCTAGCTGCAAGGTAAAGTAAGCCAAATGTGTTGCCGCGTTTGCATCATCATCACCAGAGAATGTCTGGAAGGTTTGATGTTTGTAGAACTTTGGCCAATTCCATTCGTTAGGATCATCTTTGGTCGGAGGAAACGGTGCTTCGTAAGTCTCATGCATCTTAGATATTTTTACTTTACAATCATCCATGAGTTTATTTATACGTGCCTCCCAAGCGAGAGAGAAATCCTCTGCTCGCCTGGTTTTCCTAGCCAAGTCCGATACGGTTTTGGTTAGAGAACCTAGATCCCTGTCAACTCTTTGAGTGATAACCGCCGCGGACCGGCGGTATTCTTCCAATCCTTTGTTCAATAGTTCATGGACATCAGTTCGTAGTCTATCTTGACCCTTTGCCAAACTAGCTACCTGGGCACTTAAGGATCCTCTCTCTTCTTGTTCTTGATTCAAATCTATCCGTATAGCCCGGATACCACTCGCTATCTCCTTTATGGAGTCAGCCTGAGCGGTGAGATGATCTGTCTGTTGCCCAAGTCTGTCTTCGAACAATCGAGAATAACTAGTCTGGTGGTTATCCCGCTTGATTGCGTAGGCCAAGTATTGTTCGTACGTAAGTGTGCTTATCTCCGCCTCGCTTAGGGGCTCAAAATCCATAGTGTTAAAGTTGCTAGCGAAGATAACTTCAACCGCTCGATTACTCAGTGAACGACACTGACTAGAAGTGTGTTCACGGTATGCCGGTTGTGGATGCTTACGACACTGAGGATAAACCCTTCGATAAGGATCTCCAATTGTCGCTTAGAGATGCAAAGAAGTATTGACAGTCCCACTGGGCGTGCCAAAATGTTCGATGCAGAAATTTCTCTCGGGAGAGATCCTTCCCGCGAAGCAGTCTCTTTTATCTCGGATGTCTTAACCGCGTGAGCCGGTCTATCCTGCTTGTGCTTCGTATGCTGGCGTGCCACCGTTTTTCAACGGAATATGGACTGATTACAGCCGCCTGACTTCTATATTAAGCAATTAGAACAGGGAGAGCACCAACCCTGCTCGAATAGGTCATTTTCGCCTAGAAACCTAGGACTTTGAATATGTGTACCTCTCTGCCGAATCCAGAAATCGATACTCCCACGCCTTATCGTGCAGAGCAGAGCAATCTCTAGACGAAGTGTTGAGAACACTCGCTTCCTTTGAGTATCCAAGCTCCCAACTTACAAGTGAGCCGCTCTTCAACCTTCAGGTTGCAATTGCTTCCTTGGAGTCGTAAATACCTTCACTCGATAGGTGAACAGCACTCAGACCTTCTGGTTGCAAGGTAGATAGGAATCTCGAGGACGAGACGTCTAGTCTAGGTTTATTTGCGTATAGCAAGGTTGTTTGATTGATTGTCCGGGCTCTTCATAAGATCCTTGCTTTCCTTATATACTCGCTTACTAATCAGTCATTCATTCTATTTCTAATTCCTTTCGTTCTTGTAATCTTGTCTGAATCTCATACCAGCATACGTGTTGTACCACTCATAGGTCTTCTAATTCCACCATAACTCTTCTAAGAGTCCTGTTATAAACAACTAGTTATGATAGAAATTAAGCCGCGTGAATCCAGCTCGATAAGACATAGTTCTAATAGAACTCAAAGTCTTCTTCCTAGCGAATCTCGCTAGACGTTATATAACTTAACTCCTTCACCAGGAATTAATAACCATGATGGGCCGCTTGCCAGACCTCGGCCATCCAAGCCCAAAGTAAATATTTTATTTAGGCCCAAACAGATAACATCCAAAGTTCCATTCCTTTTACCACCACTAAATTCTTACCTAAGCAACACATACCACTCCCAACTACCCACGCCAACCCCACTTATACCTATCGGCCACCAAAAATTGATTTACCTCCGTTCAACGGTGAAGATGTCACCAGTTGGTTAGCCATGGTCGAGCGTTACTTAAGGACATACCAAGTGCTTCCGTAGGAGAAGGTTCAAACAGTTCTGTCGCACTTTCGAGCCCGACGCTTGTGTTTGGATGATTGCCTATGAACTCCACAACCCCAATCTAACATGGTCGAGCTTCGTTACTGACCTGTTGGGCCACTTTGGGTCTGGTAATGACATGGACTACAAGGCCACCTTGTCACACCTACAATAGACCTCCACGGTCGACGAATTCATCACTGCTTTCACTAAGCTGTCTTGCAGGGCTGCAGGTTGGACTAAAGATCAATTGTTCTTTTTTTTTGTGGCGGGATCAAAACAGAAATTCAATACGACGTAATGGCTCTCAACGGATTCGACTTCTCTGAAGTGTACTTTACATAAATTGCTCTTGATCTCCTTTATTCGTACCAACACATTAAAATGGAAGTCACACTATCGGCTAACCCTTTTAACCTTCTCTTAATCTGTTAAACCAAAACGTATAAGAAATAAAAAAGAAGATCAAACAACGTGAACGAAACAAAAGAAGATCAAACCCTAGTTTACAATATGGATCGAGCAGTATCTTTACGCTGTCCAATTTCAAAGTAATCATATCTTCACAAGAAAACAATACTGAGACTCACTCACACCCCAGTAAGTGTTTATATTTGAATTGATATCAGCTTCTTGTATTACTTGAATCTCTTAGATACAAATTGAACCGCCCGAGTCCCGCGGCCGTCTGGAAATGGAGATTTATTTGAACAAAATTACAAGTGAATTGCTGGAAAGATTTTGTCACACTTATCGATTAGGGAAGTGGTGAGGACAAGTGTTTAATCGAGCAAGTGGAGATACACATGGGCTATGCAGCCTATGCTTCACGTCTTGTATTTGATAAACTTTGTCCTGTGTACTGGAAATCATAATACAGTAGATTTGTAAAAATTGTTGATCGTGTACTCTTGCTTCACATCGGTCCGATACACAATTGCGAACTTTATCATCCAAATCTTCTAGGCACTAAAGACATTGATAGTTGGATTCTTCATCTGTCAAGAAATTATATCAAACACTTCCGGGATTCCGCTTCTTGGTTTATGGACAGCCTAAATACAAAGTAGCCTTCATCTTTGTTTTCTTGTCAAGATATTGAAATTTGGCATTTGTTTGCTGAAAGTACCGTCCACATATTCATGGGATCGATTAATATTGAAATTAGACAGCCTTAAAGATACTGCTCAATCAATATTGTAAACTCGGGTTTGATCTTCTCTTTGTTCGATCACATTGTTTGATTGTACTTTTTTCTTCTTCTTATAAGTATTCTTTAACAGAGTTAAGAGAAGGTTAAGAATGTTCACCGGTGTTAACCTCAAAGTTAGTGTGACTTCCATTTTAATGTGTTGGCAAGATTGAGAGCATTTAGATTAGACGAATAAATGAGATTAAGTGCACTTTATGTAAAGTGCACATCAGCGGACCCGAATCCGCTTTGAACCCCACCACACTCTCCGAAGCCCAACGCCTACGAGGCCAAACAAGTAGCTCTTTGCCAGAATCGGATGGCTAAAGCAGCTTTTTCATTCCAACCATCCAAACCCAACTTCATTCCCGCCACACAAACATCGGCACTGACATCTACCACCAACATCACACCGACAACTACCAATTGTCTCGGGCAGACAACGTTGACCTTCTCCACTAACCGGCCTATCAAGCGCTTCTCCTTGTAAGAGATGTCCGAGAGAAGAGCTAGTTGTTAGTGCTTTAACTACAAGGATCAATATTTGACCACTCATGTATGCAAGTGGCCCTTTATTAATCCTCGCCTATGAGTCTGAGGACCCAGAGCCGAAACAACCCACCAACACCGTGTTCTCTGTCAATGAGATGATGCAGTTGGAAGGCTGCATCGGGACTCGTTGAACAAAATGACGAGGTTTTTCCTCTTCTCCCCATCACTGCGTCTACCGTCGGCGAGATAATGCAGTTGGAAGGCCGCATCAGGACTCAAGTCATTTTGATTTTCATTTATTACGGAGCAGCGGTGTGACGACCCGAACCTTGATTAGTGAGTTAATCATCATTATTCGCGCTAATTAACGACAAAGCATCATATGTCACGTTTATCGAGGTTCGTCGCATTTAAAATAATTTTTTTATAAATTTTGAAATTGGACCCGCTTTCTTCACAGAAATTGTAGAAGAAATTATTTCGAGCATGTTGATACTTTAGTTAGATTCTTTTGAGGTCTGAGCTAATTTCGACAAATTTTGGAAGTTTGTTTTTAATGGTAACTAAATCGATGATCTATGATTACGTAAATTTTGTGGACCATCCGATCTTGATTAAATCCAATATGGACCATCTATTTGATTTAATTGGTTTGAGAATTTCACCTGGCTAGTAAAAGCCCAACTTTCTTTCTCTCTCCCCAACCCTCTCTATTTCTCTCACGTTCGCGTCTGTGCGATGCCAGAGTCGCCAACACCAGTTGACGAGTCATCCTCGCCTCGCGTCCCCTGGAAATCCAAACTCTCCCTCCTCTGCATTCTCTTACATCGATGTTGGAGCGTGTATGGCTAAGGGAGGAAGGAAATTGACGGTGAGTTCTCGACGAGTTTCTGTTGCCGACGACGGTGAGCTGTGGCCGAAATCGGTCGCCTAGATCATATGGCTTTTGAAGTCCACCCTTAGGGGAGTCGAACGCCATCTATCTCTGGCCACGCCGTGTCCTGAGGTTAGCCGGTCACCAAGAAATCTGACGAGGGTTTCGGGAATTCAAAGATCGATCGAATTGGAGAACTTTGGAGCTGACCGCCAGGTCACACTCCGCCGTGTGCAGCGGAGCTCCAGTGACCAGAAGGTTTCGGGGTAACTCGGCATTCAACATTGTCGATATGTCATGTCTACGTGGGAATAATATGGAGTTTTAGTAACACGGTTCAATGGCTAGGATGATCATGCGTTATGTCGATTACGAGAACTAGTATTAGTAACAAATCACGAATTGAGGAAGGTAATTTTTCTCGATCGACATTTTAGTTAATTATTTTCAATTTTGTTCGCTTAGGAGTGCTGAGTACTTAGATGAAATGTCGATCGGGAAAAATTACCTTCCTCAATTCGTGATTTGTTACTAATACTCGTTCTCGTTATCGACATAGTGCATGATCATCCTAGCCATTGAACCGTGTTACTAAAACTCCATATTACTCCCACGTAGACATGACATATGACAATTGACAATGTTGAATGCCGAGTTACCCAGAAACCTTCTGGTCACGAATTAAGTAATTGAAACATTGCAACTAAAAAATTTCCTAAGTAACTAAGTAATTTCCCGATTGACATTTCATCAAATCACGAATTGAGGAAGGCACTCCTAAGTAATTTATTTCCATTCTAGTGACACACTTAAGTTGTTATTAATTCTTTTCAATTTGTTCGCTTAGGAGTTCCGAGTACTTCTTACGAATTAACTGATCGACAATTAATGTTTTTGGCGATCCAGGTGAGTAGACAATTTACTTTTCACTGATTGTAGCGAGTCTAGGAACATGATTATGCATTTACTTTCACAAAGCTTTATGATTTATGATTTCATGATTACGTTTATGTTTATGCACAGAGGCACTTATGTTATGTTTTACGATTTACGCGGACGTCATGTTTATGATAATGCATCGATGCATAGGCCATCCGGCTGATCACCGAGAGGGCCGCGGCAGGACACTTCACATCCAAGATCCGGCTACGAGTACGAGTACGATATGATGGCCTCCACACATATGCTATTTTATCTCTTAGACTCGTGTTTTTATTGTCCTTTATTTTAGGAGAAATGTATAAATACTATGTTTTTTGTTACTCTAAGATTACTATTTTTGTCCACTCACTATAACGGTTTTCTGTTTTTATATGCATTTTCTCTGGACCCTTCGATTTCAAACCTTCCGGATTGCAGAGTTTCTACAGAGGTTGGGCGCGCACAGTTCATGGCATAGCATTATCCACTGTAGGATCCGAGGATGATCCAACGGGTTAGTATTTCAGTTATTATAGTTAGTTAGAAGTCTAGCTGCTATGATGTCATAAATCATATTATGTTTTCAGTTGGGTAGCTGTGAGTTGATATCGAAGTCAATTATTTAACTTACGAATATTGGTTTGTATAATTGACATCGTAAAGAGTTTACTTGAGTTACAGCTTCGAATTCAGAAGCTCTTTCTTTGTTTTCAAATAGTATGTTTAGGAACCATGTCAATAAGGTCATTAAGGCCTAACGTCGATTTAGGCAGCTAAATCGGGGTTGGATCCTTTCAAGCGCATAATTTCCTCAACCCCGAATTGGCACGCCAGTTGTTTTTAAAGTGACACCCCAATCCAGAGCCCGTTTTCGCGACGCATCGGACAACATGCTCTCGCCGGCTGGCCAAGCACTGGATGTGATTGTGCACATTGGTGAGTACAACTTTACAGATTCCTTCCTTTTACTTCCTATTGATGGATATGACCTAGATTTAGGTGTACCATGGTTGGATTCATTGGGCTTTATTAGTTGGCATTTTTTCGAGAAGTTAATGATCTCCATGGTGAACAAGCACCACCATGTGTTGTGGGGTATCTCCACTCCATTTGCTGCCGTGATCAATGACTCCGAGATATTGGAACTCATCCTTCACCACCAACGTGACTTTTTGGGTCCTGTTCACCCCTTATGCTCTCTCACTATGGCCTAAACAGTGCCACCAAAAATGGGCCAACTAATCACTCAATTATCTAGCTTGTTTGAGGCATCACACTACCACATATTTAACCATTGCCGGCGATTTTTTCCCCAAAAATCGCCGGTAATGTATTTTTTTTTTTTAACATTGCTGGCAATTTTTCCGGCAAATCGCCGGCAATGTCCCGCCGGTAATTAAAAAAAAAAAAAGACATTGCCGGCGACTTAAATTTAAGTGTAAGTCGCCGGTAATGTTAAAAAAAAAAAAAGACATTACCGGCGACTTACACTTAAATGTAAGTCGCCGGTAATGTCTTTTTTTTTTTTTTAATTACTGGCTATTTGCCGGAAAAATCGCCGGCAATGTTAAAAAAAAAAAAGACATTACCGGCGATTTTTGGGGAAAAAATCGCCGGTAATGTTAAAAAATATTGCCGGCGATTTAAAAATCGCCGGCAATGGTTAAATATGTGGTAGTGTCAATGGCCTTACCACTTCCTTGACATTTAGACCACAAAATTGTGTTACATCTTCACTCAAGGACAGTAAATGTTCATGCCTACTGATATGCGCACTCGCAAAAGGAAGAGATCGAGCAGCAATTCGATGAAATGTTGGCAAAGGGGGAAATTCGAGTGAGCCAAAGTGCATTTTCCTCACAGGTTCTTTTGGTGAAGAAGAAGGATTCAACTTGGCACTTTTTGCATCAATTATCGTGCCTTAAATGCGATGACCGTTAATGATCGCTTTCCAATTTTGGTAGTGGATGAAGTGTTTGATGAGTTCCACGGTGCCAAGTGTTTCACCAAGTTAGATTTGTGTTCCAGTTACCACCAAATTTGGATGTGTGAAGTGGACATTCCCAAAATTGCTTTCTAGACACACGAAGGTCACTATGAATTTGTGGTAATGCCTTTTGGCCTTTCTAATGCTCCGCTACATTATATTTCAAGCACTGATGAACCATATTTTTCGTGATTTACTTCGCAAATATGTTCTAGTGTTTTATGATGATATTCTACTTTTTAGCAAAGTCTTTCACTCTCACATTGTACATGTAGAAGAGATGTTTACGTTGCTGCAAGCCCATAATTTGCATCTCAAATTATCCAAGTGTACATTTGCTCAAACTATTGTCCACTACTTAGGATCATATAAGACATGTTTGGTATAGCTTTTGAAAATACTTCCAAACATATAAAAGTACTTTTAGAAATTTTAGAGTGTTTGGTTATACTTAAAAGTACTTTGAGAAATTTTAGGGAATCAAAGCAGTTTTGTAGGAAGCACATGGTAGCTTTCTCTTGGAAGTGTTTCTTCTTGAAAGTGCTAATAACAAAATTTACTTTGAGAATCCATTCCAAACAGGCACATAGTTTCGGACAAAAGTGTTGCAATGGATCTCGGGAAGGTTCAATGCATTGTGGATTGGCCAAACCCCAAAATAGTTAAAGCCCTACATGGATTCCTTGGTCTTGCATATACTATAGACGATTTGTGCAACATTTTGGGCAAATAGCTTGCCCATTACATGATATGTTCAAACAAACTCCTTCCAATGGCCAGACATCGATCTTGGTTATCGTGGATCGCCATTCGAAGTACGGGCATTTTGTAGCCATTGCCCACCCTTACACCTCTGCCCAAGTTGCTCAAGTTTTCACCAAAGAAATCTTTCGACTTCACGGGATGCCCAAATCCATTGTGTGCGATAGAGACTGCACCTTCCTCAACAACTTTTGGCAGAGCTTATTCAAACTTCAAGGCACCAACCTTTGTCATAGCTCAGCCTATCACCCTCAGTCGGACGATCAATCCGAGGTGTTGAACCGCACTCTCGAGTAGGGGTCAGCATCGGGCCGGGCTTCAACAGTGGAGAAATGTTCGCGGGCCGGGCCGGGCTGGTTTTTTCAATTTATAGTGAGATCCAGGCCCGGCCCATCCAGGCGGGCTTCGCGGGCTTTCGCGGGCTTTAACGGGCCGGGCCACTTGGGCTTTAACGGGCCGGGCTTATTGAAATGATTAAAATCAAAAATTTAAAAACAATACACATCCAAATCTAAAATACCCCTTTACATCTAAATTGCATCTTCAAATCAAAATTTCAAATTTACAAATCCACAATGTTTCAAATATTGGTTGCAAAAATTCAAAATGCTAAACATTCAAATCCACAAAATACTTAAAATTCAAATACAGAATACTATAAATCCAAATCAAATGTTATAAATCCAAATCAAGAATGCTTAAAAGTCCATAGTTCAAAGTCCAAAATTACATCTTATAAATCCAAAAATCAAAATTACATCAATAAGAATCAGGAAGATTTGTTGATGAGAAAACTTCAGATGCAACTTCTATCGGAGTCCTCTCTTGAGGAGGATGTGAGACATCAAGAAATATGGCCTACACATTATAGAAAAGATGTTAATAACCTACACTTTCAACAAAATTTGAAAACCAAAAAAATTAAGAAAATGCATCAATTGATCAACCTACCTCTCCCACATCCTCCAAAGAACATTCATCTTCAGCCTCGCTATCAAGCATCCAATCTGGACGTGCAGCTTTAACAAGCCTTATTTCATCACACCAAATATAACTTTTGATGTAATGGCACACCAGACACAAACCCCAATATCAACAAGTGATACAGAAGTTATCTTCATCAAACACCACAAGCTTAAGCTCTTCAAATGGCAAAGAAAACAAAAAAAATTGCAGCACTATTAGAATTACCATATGCATAGATGCCCCTAAGAAGGTTCTCCTGCAGTCCCATGACATCAAAACTGTCGTGAACCTCATCGTACGAGGTGAAAAAGTCTTGTCCCTCAGAACCAAGCCTGCTCACACACAAAAACAAGAAGGATTTTCAGTCATCAACAACACAAACTACACACCAACACAGCAAACAACAAAGAGCATATGTCATAACTCAAAAAGACAAAATCGAAACAAACTTACAGCTCGCTCATCTTAGCATCGTATTGACGAGTATCAAACTGAGATCCTTCGGGTGCAACGCCAGCCATGACTGAAAATACCATCAATACACTTATACACATCAGTAACTACCATCAACACGATTCCAAATCTAAACAAATCAATCTTAAATAATAGCCTCTCCATGCGCAGATCCCCATACCCACATCCAGTCGACTCAGTCCATATACAGAACAAATACGTATACATATACTATACCTATACAGTCTACCAAATCAAATCGACGGTCTTATCTTGAACAGTTTCAACAACACACTAGACAACGCAATCGATCTATCAACTAAGCACGAAACGCAATCTATCGAATCGGAAATTTCAACAATCGGAGCTAGTAGAATACAAAGCGTTCGGCGAGAGCTTTACAGTTTTAAGATTTCAAAACAAACAAAAAACGAAAGGAGATCGAAGTACCTGAAAGAAAAAGTTGATAGCTTGAAGAAGAAGAAGAGTCTGTGATTGAGTTGAGGGTTAGGGTTTTCCCAAACTCCTCGGATCTCTTGAGTGGTGAGATGACTGAGATCGAGACTGAGGGAGAGGGTGAGGCGAGGGGGTGAGCCGGTGAGGTGAGTCGGTGAGATGAGATCGAGATCGAGAGGGTGAGGTGAGATGAGATCGAGACTGTGAGGGACAGATTATGAGATCGAGACTGAGGGAGAGGGAGGTGAGCCGGTGAGGTGAGGTGAGCAGTGAGAGCTAGGGAGAGGGAGAGAGAGCTGTTTGAGACTGTGAGACTGTGAGATGAGATGATTGAGATCGAGAGTTCGAGACTGAGGAAAATAGAGAGAGAGAGTTGTGCCGCTGTGAGAGTGAGATTGTGAGAATGTGTCCTTAACGGCTCTAACTTATAAGGTTATATACATGACTGTGCGAGAGGCTGAGAGCTAGGGTTAGGTTAGAATGTTAGGGTTAATCTAGACCGTTGAATATTTATTATAAAATAAATCTGAACCGTTAGATCGTATATTAGTTTATTTAATTATATCATTTATATATAATCTATATTCTATACTCTACAATTCTACATGTTTCTATTTAATTATACACAAAAATAAATTCAAAAAATCATATTTTACGATTATAATTAAATCTATACTTTTTATTTGGATAAATGATGAAGAAGATTATATTATTGAGTTATGTCATATATTATTGGGGACTCACACCTTAGTGCTTAATGAAATATCTTTGTGAAACTTAATCAGTCATGTTTAATTATTTTATAAAATTGACCGTCAGATTGATTGGTTAGAATATTCTTACAATGTCTTTAAACTTTTATAAATTTTGGACTTGATTTAGACCTCGATCTATGCATTTCGTCAAATGTGACTGTAGTACTCTTACGACTGAAACGTAAATTTCCCCTCCAGAAAATAATTTTTTTACATCAAATTTTGGACACATATTCTTATGGATTACATATCTATCTCATAGTGTCAAAAAAATTTACATAAAAAAACAATTTACATACTCCCCCCATAGGAAAATAAGAAAAATAAAATGAGTGTATTTTAGTTATTTCACAAATTTTGTTTAACTATATTGATCGTCGTCTAAACTTACTTCGATTAGTCTAATTTTTACGTAAAGTATCTTTTATTACAAAGTGAACTATTATATATGGCCTTCTTTATTGTGAAAACATTTTAAATTCTTATATTGTTTGAATTCTCTATATCCACACTATTAGTTCTTACACTTATTCTTTAGTTATATGGAATCGATGAAAGATTTTTGTGAAACGTAATCGATCATGTGTCATCATTTTACAAAATTGACTGTCAGATTGGTTGTTCATAATATTCTAAGTAGGCCGTCCCTAATTTTTATGAATTTTGGACCTAAACCCTAAACCCTAAACCCTAAACCCCAAACCCTAAACCCTAAACCCTAAACCCTAAAATTCCTAAACCTTAACTTACCATAAATCTTAATCTCCTAAACCCTTACTTATCCTAAACCTAAAGTCATAAACCCTAATTTATGCTAAAGTGCTAAACTTTAAATAATGACTTAATAGTAAAATAGATACACAAATTTAATTATATATGGAATTCAAATATTCAATCTATACATAATACAATAAATACATGTATATGACTATATGTAATATATTAATATATATATATGTCAATATGTGTGTAGGTAAACTTTAAGTCTTTAACTAGGTATAAATTGTATAATGATTAAGATCATTAATTAAATGATTTAATGATATATGTCAATATGTGTGTGGGTTTTGACGGGCCGGGCCTAACGGGCTTTGACGGGCCGGGCCTAACGGGCCTTGACGGGCTTTTGGCGGGCCGGGCTTTAGCTCTCTAAACCATGGTCAGCCTACCAACCACCTTGGCGGGCTTTTGCAGACTTTTTTGGCGAGCCGGGCCGGGCTTTTAGCCCACGGGCTTGCGGGCCTCCACCGGCCCACGAGGCCCACGGGCCAAATGATGACCCCTACTCTCGAGCACTACCTCATTGCCGACAAACCTAACACCTGGGCTGATCTCCTCCACTGAGCAGAGTGGTGATACAACACCACCTTCCACTCCACGATCCAGATGTCACCCTTCCAAGCCATTTACGATGTGTCTCCGCCGTCGATCACACGATACCTGTCAGGATCCACAACCAATCACTCGGTTGACACCACCCTCCAGAACCGAGATGAGCTGCTTCAATCGTTGAGGGAACACATGCAATTCACCTAGAACCGCATGAAACAGTATGCCGACCGGAATCACACAGATCACGAATTCACAGTGGGCGACTGGGTTTATCAGTGCCTGCATCCCTACCGCCATCGATCGGTAGCCTAACGCTCTTCTCACAAGCTTGAACCCAAGTTCTGTAGGCCTTTCCAGATCGACGCCTGCTTCGGTTGTGTCGCCTACAGACTGCTTCTTCCTCTGCACTCGAAGATACATTCGGTGTTTCAAGTCAGCTTACTGGAAAAGAAGATAGGTGACCACGTGGTCACGCACCCATGTAGGCAACTCTACCGCCACTCACAGACGATGGTGCTTTCGAATGGATCCCAGCTCAAGTTCTGGACATGGCTGTCAAAAAGAATGGGAAGAGATAGGTGACCAAATGGCTAGTCAAGTAGACTGGGCTCCCTCCAGAAGAGGCCACATGGGAGTCGGCCTACAACATTGTCTCCAAATTCCCTTATTTTCAGGCTTGAGGACAAGACTTGCTGTCAGCCCAAGCCCAGTTAGTATGAAGCCAAAGCAACAATATATGCAGCAGCAGATCAGCATCCTTCAAGTATACTGGACATTGTCAAACTGTACAAATGTCCTAGTTACATATTTGTCAACATCCTTTGTCTATATGGTTATGTTAAAATTCACCATGGTAAAATATTGGTAACTTTTAACCCAATTTTTTTGATATTTTAGCCTCTCTAACCGATATGTCAAAATCACGTGGATAACATATCTAACCAAAAATGTCAAAATTGACATCAAAAATCAATATGTCAAACTCTCTTTCTTTGGCAATTAATATCTTCATTTTGACATTTGTGTCTTTTTATTTTGACATGACCATTAAATTTGAAATTTGACAAAATAACATGTTGTCTAATCGGCCTTCAAATTTAAATTGAACAAATTTGATTTGACTAATCTATTAGTCTTGCTTAGGTCTGTCAATGGGGCATGTTGTGATTCGGACCAGCTCCAAACCTGTACATATTAAGCGGATTTAGATCTAATTTTTAGACCTGTTGATCAGTTTGTGACCCGGACCCGTTGACCCGTTTATTTAACGGATCAGATCGGATCCGGATCACAAGCGATTTGATCCGTTTATAATCCGTCTCGTTTATATTTTTTAAACTTATTATATAATTTACTTTTATTTACTTATATGAAATATTTTTAATCCAAAACTCTGTTTTTTTAAAAAATAAAATATAAATATCTTTAGCAAAGTTATACAAAATTATTAATAAATTAAAAGATTAAAAATCCAAAATAATTTCTTTCTTGTCAAGTTCATCGATGTAAATGGAGTTATTTTATTTTGGTATTCTCTAGTTTGTTTTAATGAAATATTTTGTTTATGTAAAGAGATTATATGACATATTTGTAATAATTAACATATTGATAAAAGAAATAAATTTAATAATTATCATATTGATAAACGGGTCCGGATCGACTCCGTTGATCTCCTGGATCCGGATTCGGGTTTAATTATTAAAGATCCGTCCATTTTTTTCTCTCTTTAAACGAATCCGAATCTAAGTTAATTCGATCCGAATCCACCTCATTGACAGGCCTAATCTTGCTTTGCTCTTATATGCTCTTATATGCTGTGAGAAGTTAAATTGGAAAATCATTGATGTAATGAATTAAGCTTTTACCTTCTTCAATTTCTCAACACTTTGAGACTCGAGACATTGATGCTTCACGTAGAGTCGTAGACCATCAAAAAGTGAAATCCAACTTTTGCCAGTTTCTATAAGCACTTTTGACAAAAGCAAGCACTGTGAGGCCCAGCCTCGTCCATCCAATTAAATAGAGTAAAGAAAGTTGAGTATACCACCACATACGGCCCCTCATTCATTCTTCACCGCAGTATCGGATAAGATGCCGGCGGGTGAGCTTCGGCAAACAGAGCCGTCATCCTCCTCGGAATCCGAGGCGGAGCAGTGGCTATGGACCCAGATCAAAGCCGAGGCGCGGCGCGACGCCGAGTCGGAGCCGGCTCTAGCCAGCTACCTCTACTCAACCATTCTCTCGCACTCGTCGCTTGAGCGATCCCTCTCCTTCCACCTCGGCAACAAGCTATGCTCCTCCACGCTCCTCTCCACTCTCCTCTACGACCTTTTCCTCAACACCTTCGCCTCCGACTCCTCCCTACGCGCTGCCGCCGTCGCCGACCTACGCGCCGCCCACCAGCGCGACCCCGCCTGCGTCTCCTTCTCTCACTGCCTCCTCAATTACAAGGGCTTCCTCGCTTGCCAGGTAATAATATACTGTAAAAAATCCCAATTCATTATTTGTGACATTCTTCATGAGAAATAAATTTAATTGTGAGGGTGATGAATTTTGTTTGTTAATTGTGAGGGTCATGAATTTTGTGTGTTTAGGCTCATAGGGTGGCCCACAAGCTGTGGATTCAGTCACGGAGGCCGTTGGCGCTTGCGCTGCACTCGCGGATTGCCGACGTGTTCGCGGTGGACATACACCCGGCCGCGAGGATAGGGAAGGGAGTTCTGTTCGACCACGCCACCGGAGTGGTGGTGGGGGAGACGGCGGTGATAGGGAACAATGTGTCAATTCTCCACCACGTGACGCTGGGCGGGACCGGGAAGGCCGGCGGCGACCGGCACCCAAAGATCGGCGACGGGGTGTTGATCGGAGCAGGAGCGACGATTTTGGGGAATGTGAAGATTGGTGAGGGGGCGAAGATTGGGGCGGGATCGGTGGTGTTGATTGATGTGCCGGCGAGGACTACGGCAGTGGGGAATCCGGCGAGGTTGGTTGGCGGGAAGGAGAAGCCGTCGAGGCACGAGGATGTGCCGGGAGAGTCGATGGATCATACCTCGTTTTTATCTGAGTGGTCTGACTACATTATATAAGGTGTTGTTGATGTTATCGTTCATTTTCGTTTTTGCTTGTGAAACAATCAATGTAATGGCTCTGTTGAACAGTAAGGCTCTGTCTAGTTATCTTTCATTTTAGTCTTTTAGACTGAGGATGAACTGATGAACTGAATGCAGCAGCCGTTGCATTGCAACAAATTGTATCACATTCAATCCAAAGTTACCTTAACCTAGCCACAATGTAGCATGAAATTCATGTTTAACTTTTGCGGTTTGCCACGAGCAGCTGAGGCAGTTCTTGCTAACTTTCACTCCAACATGAAAATGAACCGATTAGCCCTTTATACCATTTTCAAGAATAGCGCCGTTAGGATACGTTTGTTGCAGTGTTGCACCCTCTTAAACTACTCATTGGATGAGAGAGAGAGGGAGAGAGACGGAGAGAGTGTGTGTTTCTTATGCTAATAAAGTCGAAACTTCTCAAAACACTTCGTGATGTGTATACGCTGTTGTCCAAGATATTTTCTTGAGAAAGGAAACATTCTCGAACTGAAAATGTCATACGAAGACGAATTTATATTTTCTCCTTAAAATTGTTATTTGCCAATGTTTTGACCTATTTGTTTTGCTCCAAAATGAGCTAGGGATCACTTTTTTAAGTATAAAGTATAAACCAAACTCTCAAGGTGCACAAGAGACTGAAGAGAGACTCGAGTTTTGCTAACAAAGGGGACCTTATCACTAAAAATGGCTTCTGTCACTTCTCTTCGGGCAACCAACTCCATAGTCCCCTCTCACTTCAAACCTCGGACCACTCCATCTCCCAAATATGACCATCTCTCATTCAAAATCCAACCTTTCTCTTCTTTCAATCCCAACCCATCCAAACAGTTTCGCACTTACGCCGTCCCAAACAGAGTCAAACCTCAGCTCAAGACCCAACCTTTACACAAGAACCAGAACCAAAACGAACCAAACGCAACTGGCCCATCACGTTTCAACCTCGAAGATGTGGACTTGATGGGTCTGTGCAAAGAGGGCAAGGTCAAAGAAGCTCTGGATTTTATAGGCCAAGGCGTTTCTGCTGACTATGGTGTTTTCTGTGCATTGCTGGAGTTCTGCGACGACTCGAAGAAGCTCGAACTTGCCAGAAAGGTCCACCAGTACATAAAGAAGTCAAGTTTTAGTGGCGATTTCGAGTTGAATTGTAAATTGATCGAAATCTATGTGAGATGTGGGAGCATGAGAGAGGCACGCAAGATGTTCGATAAAATGCGTGAGACGAAAGACATGGGATTATGGCATTTGATGATTAATGGGTATGTGATGAATGGTCAGGGCGGTGAGGGGTTGTTGTTGTTTGAACTGATGAAGAGTTCAGGATTGAGGCCCGATAAGGATACGTTTCGGGTGGTTTTCGCGGCGTGTGCTAGCGCGGGAGCTGTGGAGGAAGGGATGATATACTTCGAGTCGATGGAGGATGAGTATGGGGTTGTACCAGAGGTTGAGCATTACGTAGGGGTTATTGATGTTCTTGGAAAGTCTGGTCATTTGAATGAAGCCGAGGAGTTTATTGAGAAGTTGCCATTTGAGCCTACCGTGGAGGTTTGGGAGGCGCTTAGGAGCTTGGCGCAAATTCATGGAGATATTGAGCTTGAAGATCGCGCTGAGGAATTGTTGGTGAGTCTGGATCCTTCTAAGGAGAATGGAGATAGACTTCCATTGCCTTTGCGGAAGAGGTACTCTGAGATTAACATGCTTGAGGAGAGGGATAAGGTGAGTGAGTACCGGTGCACTAACATTTATGGAGAGGCATCAGAGCAGTCAAAAGGGTTGAAAGGACAGATGAGGGAAGCAGGTTATGTGCCGGATACTAGATATGTACTTCACGACATTGATCAGGAAGCCAAAGAGCAGGCTTTGCAGTACCATAGCGAGCGTTTGGCAATTGCTTATGGACTAATCAGTACTCCTGCTAGGCAAACTTTGAGAATCATGAAGAATCTTAGAATCTGTGGTGACTGCCATAATGCAATCAAAATCATGTCGAAGATTGTAGGAAGGGAGCTGATTGTTAGGGATAACAAGCGGTTCCATCATTTCAAAAATGGGAAATGCTCCTGCGGTGATTATTGGTGAAGTTGTCAGGTTCTGATGCCAAGTTATGTACGGCAGACTGCACCGCGCAGCAGAAGAAACAAATGGAAATCTTTATGGCTAGAAATTGACTTGTAGAATTTTGTGAGCATCTTACATTGTACATTATCCTTGTACTTGGTTTCAGCTACATTAAATATAAAACAAATTTTATGATAATGTCTCGTTTGGTATTAGATTCTCATGAAAAAGGTAGAATGACTGCTTGCCATATTCTGTTCCAGAAGGCACTTGTAATTCTGTATGATAGATGATAGGTCACATAGCAGTACAGCACTATGCCGCTATCATCATCCCTGTTATTTCCTGTCTACCCATTTTCGATACAAAATAGAAGTACAAACTGGTACATTTTTCTAGGCCAGACAGACAGATTGTATAGAATAGAATCTTTTCCGAATTTGTTTTCTCTAGAGGATAAAACAAGCACAATGGGATCTGCTATAGGGTGCATTGTGCATACGATCGATTAGTCCAACTTTACAGCGTACTCATGGATCAGCATATGTGAGTTAATAATAAGATACAGTCAGTCTGCTACTTGCTTCAATTTTGCTATAAAAAAAATCAACATTACCTATTTGATATGATGAAATTATATTATACAAATGTGGTACTATTACAACATCTGGTTTCTCCTTATGTACTTCTCGTCTAAAGATACAGTGTCTATGTTTGGAGTCCTCTGTACCACGTAGTCTAATAGATTATTTCTGCTAACTTAATCAGTGTGGTAAGGGATATAAACCTATAGAAATGATATTATTCAGCTCTGAAGAATGATATGTACAGCTGCAAATTCACCTGAATGATCCACAATGAGCTAGTCAACCTAATTGACAACTGAGAAGACCCAATAGTTTGTGCATGTGTGCTGCCTGGAATGAAAAATCGGCAGAAAATGTTACTAGGTGTGAAGTGCGGATGGCTGGGTATTTCTTTTGTCGGTTACCACTTCTTTCACGCAGCTTCATCCCTTGATGGAACTTGAAGGTAGGCCTTCATAACATCGTAAACAGTAAATCCAATGGCGACAGATGGTACAACCTGCAATGCACATGATTGGCTAGTTGAGTTACAAAAAAAAAATTGTGAAGAGAATGACTTGGTTTTACCACCTTTAAGTAATTGATGCTAAGTCCTGAAAATAAGTGCTTCCATCCTTGGTTTTTAGCAATGATAACAAGGCTCTCCATTGTTCCTTTCATCTCTGGATTGTTTGATCCCAAGATTCGTTGAACCTATTCAGATATCTATCACTCATTAATGCCAAAAAG
Source organism: Geum urbanum (assembly GCA_946800695.1). Taxonomy (NCBI): domain Eukaryota; kingdom Viridiplantae; phylum Streptophyta; class Magnoliopsida; order Rosales; family Rosaceae; genus Geum; species Geum urbanum. Next base: position 10,734,559 of record OX326997.1, read on the forward strand.
GTTTCTGTCAAAATATTTTATGGGATCATATATATTACCTGCATTTGCCTCCTCACAACATCGAGGGGGTATGTAAAAGTCTGACCTAATAAACCAGCAACAGAACCACATACAAGCTTCACCACAATGCTGCTCTTCTGCTCTGGAGGTACATAACGCTTCATCTCCTCAAAAAAATAGAACTTCAGTCCGGCATATGGGAAGATCCCATAAAGGGATGGAGCTGATATTGATTTCAATGTGTTAAATGGAAACCTACAGAAACACTAGTGAATGATACAAGCAGTTTAACCGGTTTTCAAAACCTTACCAACACCACGATAGAGGCCTCTAAATCGAGCCTCTTTATAAGTCTTCGAGAAACAATCAACAATTCCTTTATAAAGTTGTTCACTATTTACTATCTCTCGGACATTTAACTTTGGTGAACCAACAACCTGCAGGGACAAACATGCCTTTAGTCCAAATATTTCCTAGAAGGGAAATTAGCAACTAATTTCTTAGCTATTGAAACTGATCTTCCTGCATTCGGATGGTTGAACTGTTTCCCTGTTGGATATATACCTGATAAGCCAACTTCGTCCGAACTAAATCAAGAGGATACGTAAAAAGTACAGCTGTTCCTCCAGACAATGATCCAGCAACAAGATCAAGAAGAGGTCCTCGTCCCCCATCAGGAAAGGTGAGTATAATCCATCTACGGTATTGCTCATAGGACATGTAATGCAGGGCTGCATACGGAACAATTCTTGCAACACTAGCTCCATTCCCTCTGTACAACAACCACTGAAACTCTGTTAGCCGACAAAAACTTGGAAACAGCACTCACATCAGCATTTATGTACTCAGAATCCACCTGTAGAAACCCATCAACCCTTCTGTCTTTGCAATCTTCTTAACCGATCCAAACAGCCCCAAGCTCTGATATTCTGATCTTCTGGTCTGCAAAAAAACATAAACCATGTCGACATACAAGTTGTCAAGCTTCCAAGGACAATCTACTTATTTCATAAATCCATATCAGTGTTCGAAATGGATGTGAAACACGGTGAAGGACCTATCTCAGTTTTACTTCTAACTTCCGAATCAAATCAATACAAGTAATAGAAATCACATCACAAAAGCCCCTTATATGAAACTACAAGATCATCTCTTCTAGGATTACTGGTTTACTACTCACTCAATGCCTCAATCTCAGACCAACACATAACCACTTACAGAAACCATGAAATTCTTACTGCTTCAGTCAAAACAAGTCATCCTAAATCAGACTTTAATACTCTTCCCGGAGATCAAAAATACAGAAAACCCAGTAAACTCAAAACACCCAATAACCCAAAATGCACTACAAAATTTGCACAGTGCCCATCATTATAAAGTTTCATTCTTTATCACTACCAACATTAAAGTTTCAATCTTGCACTCCATATTTCAAAATTTGTACCTGAAACAAAATCTTAATACGCTCAAGGGGAGCAACCACCGTCTTTGCAACGCCGCCGGCGACGCCTCCGGCAATCAGCTCTTTGGCGAAGACAGGCGTGGCATCCAGGTACACATTGGTCTCTCTTTCTTCTCTCTGCGTTGCCATTGTAGCAAAAAACAGAGCGAAAAGAAAGAGAGTTTTCCAACTTCAGGTAGAAAAAATCGAAACGTTTCTGTTTGTGAGTTTCGGATTGTATATGTATGGGAAACCTGACAAGTCAGAGAACTGTCTATACAACTTGGAATCGAGTTCTGTTTTTATTTTATCTTTTTCATTATTGAAGAGAGAGGAATTATTGGCTGCGGACGTTGTGATCAGCTACTTGCAGGTGTATTCTATTCTTTGTGGAATGTTGGAACCGGGTGCGTATGATTAATGGACCAAGTATGCAAAGGAATGGTGTTGGTGACTCACCAACAGTTTTATGACCCTTCCCCAGAAAACAAGTGCATCCAACATGACATGTGCGGTGAATTAATATACACTGAAATTTTGATAATTTAATATTTGATTAATTAATAATTTTATTAAAATAATATATTTTATCGATTTTAATTTAAATATTAATTAATTAATAATCTCATTAAATTAATAAATTTTGTCAATTTTAAAATTATTAGTTTATTTAAATTTTATTATATATTGATTTTTTGATAATCTATAAAATGTTTCAGGCTGCCATTGTTTGAACTCTCTGATCAAAGAGACAATCAGTACTCCATCAGCATTCTCCAAACAACAGGATATTGATGAATATTTTACTAGCAATGGTAGAACAATATTGACTGAACAAATTATGACAGTTCAAGTTGAAGAGAGTGACAATTAACAGATTGTCTATACATCACCTATGCCACGAGTACACAGATAAATTGGGTCAATATCTCCTAGATTTGTGGTTTGATCAGATGCGACGCAGTCACGCGTTTATGTTATAGCATTGGAGTCTATGTTGCTTCCAAATGATTCAACTGCTTGTGACGAGCGCGGCTTCATTCGGAATAGCATGACATTAGGCATTAGCAGTGAGATAAGCTCAACTGACTGGGGACACTGCACCTAATTTCTTCAGTGGAGTATCACTGATAAGGTGAAGCAATATCTTTGCAAGCTCCTCTCCATCAATCCATTCATGGATTTCAGCCTTGATGAGGTTTCGGTTGCTGCAAATGCGATCATATAGAGGATAACCCTTCCGAGGCATTACATGGTCTCCCTCTACTAGTTTCAAAGTTGGGCAAAAATCGTTTCTTCCATCTCCAAGGTAGATGTATCTCTTCCTCCCATTTTCAGGCGCAGATGCTAAGAATTGGTCAATCACCTGACCCTAAGATTGAAAGCATAAATTGAAACTTAGCACCGTGTGCAAGATTAAAGCTACTATAAATTTGTGAGCAAATAGTGAGGCTCAACTCAAGCAGACTCGGTGACATGTTACAGAGTAAGAATTTCCTTTTCTTAACCATGTCTTAAACCCATAGCAGAAATGAAAGACTCTTCATTAGTCCTTTTTAATCTATAAAAGTTAGGATGGTGAATGATACAACAGTAGAAACAACAGAACATACATGGAGGGGAAATAGATCTAAAATGAACACCAGATCTGAAACAAAAGAATAGGTTGATAAGAGACATACCTTGCACATATTTGCAGGGCAAAGCTTGCAACCATGAGAAGATACATCTGGATCATGGTAAGGAAATATTCTCAACCTTCGATCTCCATCTACAGAGGTCGGATTCGTGATGATCTGTGAGAAGCATCCCAACAGATCATGGTGTTCCAATATTGACTCGATGAAGAACTGATTCGCATCACTAATTATCTTCAAGTCACATCTGAAATGTCCAGGTTGAAAACCACCATTTTGTTTAGCAAAAAAATCACAAATCGTAAAGGACACAGACTAATTGACCACAAGTTACACGAAAAGCTTACCCCAAAGCATGAGCTGACTTAATAGCAGCAGCTACTTGTGGATGCATTGGAGTTCTTTTGAGGCACTCTTTAATGTCCTCAGAAGTCTTTCCTTGCAAATGGAGCTCCATCATCATTCTATCCTACAGTGTCTAAGAGTTAGTATTATCAAGGCTACTCCTTTCGAATTCGAATTGGTTTTCAATTCATAGTATGATTAGTTTCTCTACAGTCTACATTGCCTAACCATCATAAGTAGAACAGTGTATTATCAAGCCTACTCCTTTTGATTTTGAACTGGCTTTCAATGCATAGTATCAATACATTGCCTAATGATCAGAATTCAGAAGTAGTATAGTGCACATTTCTACATTACAACCTAAGAATTCACTACTGTACTAAGCAACTCATCATCTTTTTACTTTGTTCGTACTTGCTGTGTGTTCAAGATACAATCTTTTTCAGATTACAACCACAGTAAAACCAAAAAGGAGACAACTTTACAAAATCACTACCAAATAAGAGAAAAGGAAGTTCAAACCATGAGAGAGTTCCACGGCAAACTAGTGCGAAGCTCATTGAAGATCTCGGTGAGACCCATCTCCGTCACCACCCACCTATCGCTGTCATCGTCGATCAGGGTCCGGTCGAAGTCAAAAACCACCGCTGTTCCGGCCATTTTGAGCGCCGGAGGTGGTTTTCTGGCGACCCACAAATGGGTTTCACCGTAACAGCTAGACTTGCCAAGAGTTAATGAGTTTGGTGGTGGTGATCTTGTATTTGTGGAAAAGAAAGATGACAACTTTGTTTTGGGGCCTCGTTGGAATTTCAAGAACAATGAATGACAGCCTGGTAGAGAATGGCACCCTAAATTCTTAATAGGCGTCATTAGGCCCATGAGAGCTAGCAGCCTAAAGGTTTTTCCTCTTTTAAAATTTTGTACCACTATATTCTTTCACGATGAAGAGAGTAGAGTAGATCGGCGACCTAACAATATTATTCTTCTGACCCACATAATTTTGGACAAGAGCAGAACTCTGAATGCTTCTTCATGTGTATAGGTAGAGTAAGCTTAAAACATTAGGATTTCGAGTGTGCTATGGGTTAAAAATGGTCATGCATTTCGAATTCCATGTTTGTTGGAACTGTGTTTTTGTTTAGAATATTTGTTGGAACCGCATGTTGTTAACTTTTTAAATTTTTTTATCTTTTATTTTGAAATAAGATATATTGGAGACGCATATTTTGAAATATGACGAGTTTGAATCTAAACAAAAATGCCTATAAAAGAATACAAAATGTACATGCACCTTATCTATCTATACTTTTTATGAGAGCAAGGTAGATACGCACATTATCTACCAAGACTTTTTATGAGAGCAAGTCTTCTATGTCTTCAATAGGCGATCTAATTCTCTAATTCATTTGTCTCTGTTTGGCCTGAAATATTTTGCGCTCGAACAGTGTCATCAATCTCCTACTCTTTCATAACAAATTGTGTTATATATGGCTTTGCGGGGGGATACTATACATAAATATGCACTTTAGATAAGAAGAATTGCACAGCCGAATAGGCCATACTCACATGATAATGCTACTTTATTAATTGCATTCACAAACAAAGTTTGGAACCTCTATTTTATTTAAATCAAAAGGATCACAAGCCTAGAAAAAGAATGGAGGCTACAAAGGCTTTTCTTTCATGTTAAACAAGTCCAGGTACCAAATATACATTTATCCTCATATTCATACTCAAGGCCAAAGTTTGGGAACTTCCATCTGCTTTGGGATCTCGGTGTAATGTCTATTCAAAGGCCGGTAGGGCAGCATTGACATACAACAATTATCCAAACTAGCAAGGGTTCCAGAAAATCCATCTGACAGAGTTGAGTTCTTTATGTACAACAGAGTACTTGGTTGCAACAATACCAGAAAGACATTTTACTTGTGCTCTTTACTATTTGGTATTTGAAATTTCAAGATACTATATTACGATAAACACTCGAAAAAGACTGCACAATAGTAAGTGGAAAGAAATATGCTTTCAGAAACAAGATTCAGCAATATTAATTGAAATGCTAAATGTCAGTATCATTGCACAAATCAGTATCCAAATTAGCATGGTGGTCAAAGTAGTTAGTAGTACAAATCAGTCGCCAGAAGATGTCAATAATTTGTCTGTCAGCTGGCAGGTTGACTCAGAGATCAAAATAATCATTTGACGTGATATACTTAATCTATATTTATTAACTGCAAACTTAATCTAATCTGTTAACCACCCTCAAAGCTCAGCCAAAGTAACTTTAAAGAACCAACACATATCAACTAGCATGAATGCTATCACTATATTCATAAGATCCTTGGTATTTTTAATCTTAATATAACAAAATATTTATATAATAACAGGAAAAGTAGGCAAATACCTCCAAGCACTACTCTCAGTCTACTGATTCTTCTTTGTAGAAGACGATGATTTAAGATCGTAAGGGGAAGCTTGAATTATGAAAATAAGTGTTTCTACGAGCATGCCAATGACCAATCCAAGAATGCCTCCAGCAGCATTCTGAAAGGTAAATATATATAAAAAGACATCGGTTTTGATAATAACTTATCGAGGCTAGGTAATACTGTATCAACTACAAAGAAATTGTAAAGAATTCAACCAATAGAAAACAATTTTTAAAGTTGCATACCATGACAGGACTGTGGTTAAACAATGCTCTAAATGCTGCATATCCAACCAAATAGCCGGGAAACATGGTCACCACAACATGTACACCTGGAGAAGTTTTTGATGATTATGACTTTGAAGCATTCAAGGATGGAAATATACTTTTAAGATGGAAATGCAAAAATAATAAGAAAGAAAAAGGCTTACAATGAAGAAAGTTATCTCACCTAGGGAGCATGCACTCGAAGCCTTCAATATAGCATTTCAACTAACTATCAGAGATACACCTGACCTATCTCAATGTGATGCAATCCTTTAAATCTTTCTCATAATTAATGCGACAATATCCTCAAATCATGAGTATCTCCAGTTGTCTCCTATTTACCGCCACCAATTCGCCAGTTTATTCCAGACACAAAATCCTTAATCAGATTTTAAAGTTTTCAAGTAACATACTCTGTTGGTATCGGTGCATGTAGCTACTACCAAAAAGTTTTCAAGAATGAAGTCTTTGAGACAAATGAATGACAATAAAAATCGTGCCCTCTATGAGTATGCCATTAAAGTCCTTGAAACTAAATCACCAATGGAGCAGTTCGTAAACAGACAGAACCATCAACCACCAAGACTTGACCTTGATTATGCAAAAGAGACCAAACAAGTTACTTAATAGCAGACAACAGATTTCTCCATTTGTTAAGAGCTGTCATCGTCTAACTTCAATTACCACACGACACCAACAGAAACGCTTATAATACATAGATACAATCTAATCACACTAGTCTCACTCTAAATATCATGTTTAGATACTTTGCTGAGAACCATATCGCTCCAAATGCAAAAATCACCATCCTGATCTTAAGTCTTATTACCATTACCTAAACTAGCTTCCACCCTACTAATTCCAATCTACGGAACACACTACTATTCCACTAAATTGCATTCAGTTAAACCTCGGAATTGGTTGTGCTCCATTAAAATCTAAACAAACTTTTGCAACCATAAAAACATACGCAGCATTGCCCAAAACCAATGTCCTAAGAAACAAAATTAAACATTGGATATAACATTTGATACAGTCGAAATCTCACCGAATCCCAGTTGATCCTTGTAAGAAGAGAAAGGCTCGGTAACATCTTTCCTGGGTATAATGTCCTTCACAAGCCCCGCATACGCTTGTCTCTCCGAAATTTCCGCCAGCTTCTTCAGTCTAGCCTTCAACTCCTCACTCTATATAAACCCAATTCCAATTTTAACTACCTAACAAACATCATTATCAAAAAAAAAAAAACAAGTGATCTGATTTCTGACCTTCTCTCTGGGCTTGGGGCTAGGGAAGACGAACCCGGAGCCGGCGAAGAGGTCGACCAAGTTGGGCCGGGTCGAGGCCCGGGACGCGACCCATAGAGCTCAGATCGACCTGTACGGCACATTGGATTTGGAGGAGAGGTTTGAAGTGGTTTGCCGGAGCTCCTTGGAGAGGTGAGGGTCGGTGGAGGCTGACGTCAGGAATGATAGGATGGGCTCGGTGGCGGATATCACCAATTTGGCTCCGCTCGCCGGAGAGTCGTCGCTGCTCGTTTTTGGGAGCGGGAAATGTTTTCGGTGGATATTGGGGTCTCTCCGGGAAAAGCTCAGGACGGATGGTTTGAGTTGGAGAGAAATCCATTAAGGTGGAACTAAAAAATTAAAATCTACATGCCATAAATCGCAAAAATAATATGAGATATCGAAAATATGAATATCGATTTAGTTAAAAATTAAACGAATTTAACGAAAATAAAGAGAAATACATGAAAATTTATATTGAAACTTAATTAAGTTCTTATATGATCAATTATATATCTTATTTATAAAGAAAATATTAATTACGCATTGTGACATATATATGAAATTATGATAAGGTTAGATGAAATAGGACCTTCTAATTTCATACTTATAAATGATAGTTATTAAAATATAATTTCCTACTTATAAATTATTTTTTTGATAGCTAGACTAAAAGAAAGACTAAACTATCACGTCTTTTATACATTATTTTTGTATATCATAATAAATTTTAGTAGAGTGAATTTGGTTTTGTTGTATGGAATAATAACTTATTGTGTTAGTGAATTCTTACACGAAATAATTAATGACGAAGATTTAAATTATTGAAAAATAAATTCTTACACGAAATAAATCATGTCGGAAATTTAAATTTTAGGAAAATAAAAAAAATTCGAATTCGAATATCCCCAAAATATCGGAAATATTTTTGATTTTTCACTCCTTGTATAAGAGACTTTTCTGCTTTTCTGCGTGAAATATAATCGTTCTCATTATCTTGTTTCCCGATTGTGAATAATGATTTACAACGCAACTTTGAATTAGTTTGAACTTGAGAAAATAGAGAACTATTTAAGGAGGTTAATTCTCCATAATTCTCGATGTGTGTTTTGTCCTAATTAGATACAGATTAGATTAGATAGTTATTACAAAATCTCTGATTTACAGGGACAGTTATTGTAATAGATTGTATTAGCCTATATATAAGACATTTTATCAATGAGAATAGTTACAGTTTCAATCTACATATTTTTCTTTTGCAACAAGAACCAAAATAAAAATTTTGGTTATTCAATTAATTCAGCTTCCTTACCTTTTTTATCCAAAAAAATTCACAGTTATGTAGATTAAAGACCAAACTCTAACCCAAATCTTCCGGCTTTTTTCCAATCTAGCCTACTGGAAAAACCTAACCTCTCAGATTAAAAACACAAACCATACAACTTATAAGAAACTAACTAAAATGAAAGATTAGAAACTAAATAAAATTAATTTAAATTAATAATAAATTGTTAAGATATGAATTTATTTTTGGTAATGGAACGCACTTGTTGATATGACAATTCCTATATTATCACTTAACGGTCAAATGGATGAAAAATTAACAAATATATAAGAATGATGTGAGTTATAAAGACTAAGAATAAAACATTTAATTTTGAAATAAAAAGGACTAATATAATGTCTAACCCAAAATTAATGAGATAAATTGAACTTTGTCTTTCTTATAAATTTTTGAATCATTGTATTCTCTTTCATGAAGAGGTCAGAGTAGATTCACGACCTAACAATATTCTTCTAACCCATAATTGTTGTGCAATGCTCTTCGGATCTCTATACAAAAATTAATATCTATATGCACGAGACAATGTTATGTTGTGAATGTTGATGCATCGTAGATAGATCAAAAGAAATATTACGTCTAGATGGAGAGTTTATAAGAAAAATATACAAATTATTTTACTACTTTAATGTTATTATTATCAATCTTTCTTTCGTTTAATTATTTTCTTACTTAATTTTGACAAAGAAGTTTTAGACGATATTCACTTGATTGAAGCGGAAAAGTGTTATTTATTGATGTATTTTTTAAGATATTTTTGTAGCGTAATCAAGTATTCTTTTTATGCTTTTATAAAAAAAATGGCCAAATTCAGGCAATTTTTGTGCAATGGAAAATCATAGTTTTTGCACCAAATCATGATTAGGATGGTATATGATTAATCATTGAGTTAAATGAAAGGCAAGCAACTCAAGAGAGGAGTGTTATATCTTCAAAGTAGAGGGGTAGTAGGCTCTATGGCCCACACAAGAAATCATCTCCCAATGATGGCCGTACACGTCAGTAGGCAGTAAGCACTTTTAGTCAAACCCCAATGATAGGGGCGTGGACACATCATTCCCTTTAGAGTCAATTTAATGCCAAAAGCCCACCAATCACCACCGTAATTCCGGTGCCGTAAAAAACCACTAACAGCTAAAAATGGTTAATCCGAATCTCCTAAACGACGCCGTAGAGGTCCCTATTTAGCCGAGTTTTTACGGAGCGTCGGTGGTGGTTATATTTATTCGGTGAATTTAGAGAGAGAGAGAGAGAGAGAGAGAGAGAGAGAAGAAAACAATTGGCTTTGTATATAAGCCACACCGAAGCAGAGGCCTACATTTCTTGAAGAGAGAGAGAGAACAGGGGAGACGTGCAGAGAGAGCTTGGCCACGGCTGAATCAATCGACGCCGTCTCCCTCGATATGGAGGAGAAGATCTATCTCGGTGGAAAGGTTCGACCTCTACTTCAAGATTTCATTTTTATTAATTCCTGGGTTTCTCTTCTTCTTCAAAGTTTTTTTTTGTTGGGTAGCTTAATTTGATTTTGGAGCTTAGAGTTTTGAGCTTATTGATTATGGACTTGTTTGGCGTTTTGGGTAGTTTAATTCATGTTAAATTTGAATTTTTGATGTTCTTGCTGGGATTGGTTTTGAATTGTTGGGTTTATTTTGTTGCTTAATTGCTGATGAACCATAGGAAAGGAGATGAGAAACCTACATTTTGGTTTCTGGGTTTTAATTTGAGCTCAAGCTATTTTGACTTGGTTGAACATGAAGAACAGAAGAGCATTTGATATTTGATTATTTTTAGAGATAGGTATGCCAAAAATTAATCTTTTGGATACTGGAGAAATGGAAATTGCAACATGTGGATCTGTATATGAGAATTGATCCTTTTTTTTCTTTCCAAGTTTAGTTTCCTTCTTACTTTTTTATCGTTATGGATATAACATGTCTTTCCTTTCACGTATGCATTTGTCTGTCTAGGTGATATGTTAAAAGGTATAGATCACTCTGCAAATTGACTGATATGTTACTATAATGAAGCTTCTTTTTTCATTCTCCTTTTGTTTTAATCTCGTTTCTTTTTATTCATGTTTGTGTGCTTTCTACTGAACGGGTTGAATGTTTTTGTCCAAATTGGACTATGTTGTGTATGATGTATTGATTTAGATCCTTTGAAATTCAATGTCAACTTTGGGCATTTAGGGTTTTAACTTTTTCTCATTCACTTTTTTGCTATTGTGTTTTACTGTTTGTTTTGACTTTCTTTGTCGATTCTTTCCTTCTTGTGTGATGTTTGTTGTTGGAAGGAAGTCAGTTCTCTGGGTTTTATTATACAGTGTATAACAGTCTATTGACGAAACCGAAGCGATACCTTTCTTTGTCTTATTTCTCAATTCTATCAGCATATTAGCTGTCACTTTAACTTGTCATTGCCATCTTCTTTTTTATCGTTCCTGATTAGTTGGTCAATTTCTTCTTTAGTACAATTAGATTCCACACTTCTCTTTTTAACTGTCATCAATTTCTTTTCTTTCTTTTAATAGAGAATAAAATGATTGATATCCAGTACCAGTTATTTGTTTCACCTATTTAAACAATTTTTATGTTAGTGAGATGTGGTTTAAGACTTTGTGCTCCCTGAAAAAGTAAGTGCACATGGGAAGCTCTTTAGGAATATTTTTTTCTGGAAAAGATGGAGTCCTGGACATTGAGATAAGACACTGCACATATCTGCTACATTAAGGCTATATGGTATAATAGTTTAAACCGGTGCTTTGTGATTCCGTGAAATATGTAGTTTTCATTATAAGAGTTTTGATGTGCAATTTTGCATTAAATGTTGTTTTGTCGTAAGATCAATAGTCTGTTTCTCAATACTAGCAATTATTTTGTCTTCAGGAGCATTTTATTCAAACTGGCTGTGGCTCTCTGTCCGTCATAGTATATGGAGACCAAGATAAGCCCGCACTTATCACGTACCCTGATTTAGCTTTAAATCGTAAGTTAATTATATTCTATACCTCTGATCGTATCACTTTCTGCTGCTTTCAATATTTCTACTATGTTATGTTGCCGATGGATATCCAATTTTTGGCCTTTTAAAACTCAACTAGAAAGTTAATTAAAATACGTTGGTCCTAATTCACTTTGTTTTTTCTGTATTTGATATGAGCAGATATGTCGTGTTTCCAAGGGTTATTCTTCTGTCCTGAAGCAGCTTCTTTGCTGCTCCACAACTTCTGCATATACCACATTAGTCCTCCAGGCCATGAGGTCTGTAAATGTTTCCCTTTGATAGCATTTGTAGTCTCTTGAATTGTATAACTTTCTGAAGAATTTTTTTATGTAAATGGATGTTATTATTCACATAGTTTCTATTTGGAACTTTTACAAGAGTTCTTGCAGTTAGGAGCTGCTTCAATTAGTCTTGATGATTCTGTGCCTTCCGTTGATGACTTGGCAGATCAGATCCTTGAGGTTCTCAACTTTTTTCGGTAATGATTACCACTACTTCGTCACTTAATAATTAGAAAATCTCATGTTTTTTATTTTTAATTCTTATTTGTTTTCAAGACTGTTTGTTAGTACTGGTTCCTTTTAAATGTATATTTATAAGTGGATTTCCCCTTCACTTATTCCTTATCTTTTTTTCATTATACTGTTCTTTCACTATGAGTATTTATTTATTGCTCAAAAATCTTCTTTTTCCAGGCTTGGTGCAGTTATGTGCATGGGAGTGACAGCGGGTGCTTATATCCTTTCCCTATTTGCTGTAGGTTCTCCCTCTATATATGTACATTTGTTGTCAAATCCTCCTATCGTGGTTTACTGATTAAGTCTGTCCCTCCATAGATGAAATATAGGGAACGCGTTCTTGGTTTGATACTTGTATCCCCCTTATGCAAAGCACCATCATGGACTGAATGGTTTTATAATAAGGTACTTTATAATCCACCTAGCTGCCTTATTCTTCCTCTTTTTTCTTTTTTCTATTTTCTTCTTTGTCTTCTTCCTATTTTTTCTAAGTCTGAAGTCTAAATTTTTACTATACCTATGATTACTTGTGATGTGCAGGTGATGTCAAATATGCTATATTTTTATGGCATGTGTGGTTTGCTAAAGGAGTGTTTGCTTCAGCGTTACTTCAGTAAGGTATTGTTGCCTTCTGATTGTGTACCTTTTTCGCTACCTCTGATAGATCAAGTGATGAGTGTGCTATACTTTAACAGGAGGTTCGTGGTAGTGTCGAAGTTCCAGAGTCAGATATAGTTCAAGCATGCAGAAAGGTAAGTGCTTCAACTAATATCAACTTCTTACTTGAGCTACATCTGTACTGGAATCTGACGGTATCTCCTGCCAAGGGATGTTCTAATTGAGCTATATGTCATGTTTTCTTGTTCAGTTGTTGGACGAGAGGCAGAGTTCAAATGTGTGGAGATTTCTTCAAGCAATTAATCGGTAAACACAATGTTGAACTTGCTTTCATATCTTACAGCCTGTGTTTAGCCCTTCACCGAATGAAACAAAGTTCAATGTATTTTTTTTTCTTTCTGATTTACAGGAGACCTGACATCACCGAAGGATTGAAGTCACTAAGGTGCCGCACTCTCATTTTTGTTGGGGATAACTCTCCATTCCACTGTGAGGCTCTCCACATGGCCTCAAAGTTGGATAGAAGATATAGTGCACTAGTAGAGGTATGTTGCATCTGATGTTCTGAGTCTAGCAACAGTTCATGTCTATGTAGGCATGCAAGTAGCGAAAAAAAACACTGTTAATGGTTGGTGATGCAGGTCCAGGCTTGTGGTTCTATGGTGACAGAGGAGCAGCCACATGCAATGTTGATACCCATGGAGTATTTCTTCATGGGGTATGGTTTGTACAGACCTTGCCATTTCAGCGAGAGCCCTAGGAGCCCACTCAGCCTGTCTTGCATCTCCCCGGAGCTTCTCTCCCCAGAAAGCATGGGTTTGAAGCTAAAACCAATCAAGACTCGCGTTTCTCTTGGATTATGACATGGGGCAGAAAGACAAAGGAAAGAATTTCGGATGGAAATAATGCAAAGTGAAACTGGTCCAGCTGTGAATGTGATACACACAAGAGTTGCTTCATTTTTTAGTTCTTTGTTCAGATTTTTTTATTGTTTTAAGAAGGAAGGGTAGAGAAGCGCATGGCTGGCCTGGCCTGGCGGTCAGAGGAGGAGGAGGAGGAGGAGGAGGTTGTAGATACAGATGGGGGAAGAAGAATATATGGTATCATATCAAATCACATCACATATTATATAGGAAGGGGAGGAGAGGAGACTTCCTTCATTCTTTTGTAGTCACTCATAATGGAAATTCATTCCTTTGAGCTGTCTCTGTATATATTCTTTCTATGAAAAAACAAACACACACTTTGAGGCAAGGATTGAGTTCTTTTGTTTATGACGACGAGAAATCAATAAAGTATCTTCTTCTTTTCAACGACCATCGAACATATCTATAATGAGCAAGAATTTGTCATTGCTTATTGTTGTTGCGCTCTGCAACCACTCTAGTTAGAGTTGTTAATCTGACAATTTTGGAGTGTGTGTGTAGGAATAAGTTGCAAGGATCGAAATGTTTGTCGGCACAAATATGCTTGCTATTGTACGGAGAGTTCGTCGTGTTTTTAAAAGTACAGTGTGTAGCCAAATACAGAGAGGAGAAGGAAGTAGATGAATATTATTCATGAATAATAAAACGAGAGCGTTAGAGCGTACGACCCACCCATTTTATCTATTTCGTTTAATCACGACCACTGCGACACGTATGAAACTGATAGCAGGAGGGTTTTACAGCTTTGCTTAAACCCTGCAGCAGCATAGACAAGTGAAGACTATAGATAACGGAGCTAACCCAGAAACAATATTAAGAGAACAAATTTACAGTAAACCCAAGAAGCACCACCTGCCAACCGCTGTCTCCTCCGCCGTTCGTAACCGTGGCCGTCGCATTTGTAAGTCAATATATTGAAAGTTCTGTTCTTTATTGTCGTTGATTATTGGATTTAAGTGTTTACCGGTTAGTTTTTTTGCTCCTGGGTTTTGCTGTAGACTGTCAAGCTTTCTTCTTCGATGCATTTAATTGATTTATGTACTGTTTGGCATAGATGGAATGTGACCAAATTGCTCTGGGAATGTCACTGGGCTTTCGAGGCTTGTTATTATTGCCAAGTTTCCAAAGAAATACTACTTTTTTCGTTCAGTTACCTCACAGGATTAGATTGAAGTCTTGTTGTTGTGCTGCAGTTAGTGTTATTGAGTCGAAGCCAGTCATTGGATTGGCTGAAAATGGTGTCCTAAACTCGACGAATCGTGTTAGTCGAGTAGGATTAGAGAATGGCAGTGTGGGTGATCAGGAAATAGTAGGCGGAGCAAAGGTGATACCGAGGCCTTTAGTATGGGAGGCGAAAAAGAGGCTTATACGGTATTCTGGGATGCTTCGAGAATGTGCTTCACAAGGGCGTTTGAATGAGGGGAAGGCTATTCATGGGGAGGTGATCAAGAATGGGGTACAGCCTGATTCACATTTGTGGGTTTCGTTGGTTAATGTTTATTCAAAATGCGGGGACCCTGTGTATGCACGTAAAGTGCTCGGTGAGATGCCTGTAAGAGATGTTGTGTCATGGACTACTTTGATTCATGGGTTTGTGGTTAAGGGTTCAGGTGTCGATGCTGTAAATTTGTTTTGTGAGATGAAGAAAGATGGTATAAGAACAAATGACTTTTCACTGGCTACTGGTTTGAAAGCGTGCTCGTTGTGCTTGAATTTAGGCTTTGGTAAACAGTTGCATGCCGAAGCAGTGAAAGTGGGGTTCTTTTCAGATGGTTATGTTGGTTCTTCTCTTGTTGATCTATATGCTAAATGTGGTGAGCTGGAACTTGCCAGTAAAGTGTTATTGTGTATGCCTGAGCAGAATGTTGTATCATGGAATGCCCTTCTGAATGGGTATGCTCAAGAAGGCGATGGGAATGAAGTTGTGAAACTTTTCTGCAAAATGACGGAATCAGAAATGAGGTTAAGTAAGTTCACCTTGTCCACTGTCCTCAAAGGCTGTGCAAACGTGAAAAATTTGAGAGTGGGCCAGGTTATACATTCTCTGATTATCAGAGTTGGGTGTGAGGTTGATGTTTTTCTGGGTTGCAGTCTTGTTGATATGTATTCCAAGTGTCAAAGGCCAGATGATGCAGTAAATATATTCAGGAGGATTAAAGATCCTGATGTAGTGGCCTGGAGTGCTATTATCACTTGCCTCTGTCAACAAGGGCAGTACCAAGAAGTGGCTGGCCTATTTCGTTCAATGATAAGCACAGGCATCTCACCAAATCAATTTACTCTTTCTAGTATTGTTAGCGCTGCCACTGATCTTGGTGACCTTCGTTTTGGTGAGAGCATCCATGCTTTCATATGGAAATATGGGTATGAATCTGATCTTCCAGTCAGCAATGCTCTAATCACAATGTATACGAAGATCAGATGTGTGAGAAATGGTGCTCGGGTTTTTGAGGCAATGGAAGAACATGATCTGATTTCATGGAATTCCCTTTTATCTGGAGCACACAGTGATGAAATGTCCAACCTAGGTCCGACAGTCTACCAACAAATGCTCGCTGAAGGTTTCAAACCCAACATGTACTCCTTCATTAGTGTTTTGAGATCCTGTTCTAGCCTCTTGGATGCAGGCCTCGGCAAACAAGTGCATGCCCATATTGTCAAAACAAGCCTCCATGATAATGACTATGTTAGTACCGCTCTCATTGACATGTATGCTAAAAGCGGGCTCTTGGATGATGCTGTTGTAACTTTTGGTAGATTGAGTAATCGAGATCTCTTCACTTGGACTGTCATCATTACTGGTTATGTACAAACTGATCAAGCAGAGAAAGCTGTTGCTTGTTTCCGTCAGATGCAACAAGAAGGACTGAAGTCAAACGAGTTCACTCTTGCTGGTTGTTTGAGTGCTTGCTCTCGTATAGCTATGCTTGAAAATGGGCGTCAGCTCCATTCAATGGCAATTAAGGCTGGGCATTTGGGAGATTTGTTTGTTGGTAGTGCACTTGTTGACATGTATGCTAAATGTGGATGTATAGCTGATGCTGAGGGTACCTTTGAGGGTCTGGCTTCCCGTGATATAGTCTCATGGAACATCATGATTTGTGGATACTCCCAATACGGACAAGGAGAGAAGGCTCTGGAAGCCTTTTCGACAATGTTAGACGAAGGTGCTCTACCAGATGAGATCACTTTCATAGGTATTCTTTCAGCACGCAGTCACTTGGGTTTGGTTGAAGAAGGGAAAAAATACTTTGACTCAATGAGCAAAGTTTTCATGATCACTCCTACCATTGAGCATTATGCTTGTATGGTTGATATTCTCGGTAGTGCTGGGAAATTTGATGAGGTTGAAAGCTTCATTGAGAGAATGAAATTGACACCATATGCCATTATTTGGGAGACTGTTCTTGGAGCTTGTAAGAAGTATGGAAATGTGGATTTTGGTGAAACAGCTGCAGGACAGCTTTTTGTGCTCAAACCTGAGATGGATTCGACTTATATATTGCTATCAAATATCTATGCAAATAAAGGTAGGTGGGATGATGTTAAAAAAGTCAGGACATTAATGTCCAGCCAGGGTGTTAAAAAGGAACCTGGTTGTAGCTGGGTTGAAGTCGATGCACAAGTCCACACTTTTGTGTCTCATGATACTTCACATCCAAGAATCAAGGAAATCCATCTGAAATTGGAGGAACTAGGTGAGAAGGTGGCATCAGTTGGTTATATGCCAGAAACTGAGAATGTTCTCCATAATATTACGGAAAGAGAAAAAAAGGAACATCTTCTATATCATAGTGAAAGGTTGGCTCTTGCGTATGCCCTTCTAAGTGTTGACCCTGTAAAAACTATCCGTATTTTCAAAAATCTACGCATATGTGAGGACTGCCATGGTGTTATGAAGCTCATCTCAGATGTCACAAATCGGGAGATAATTGTTCGTGACATCAAGCGGTTTCATCATTTTAAAAATGGGACTTGCTCCTGTCAGGATTTCTGGTGATTTTGGATTTTTGGTATCTGAAGCTCCATGGTCCAGATAGCAGTTCAGCTATAGTGAATCCTAAATTGTTGATCTCGAAATGAGCTATGAACAAGAGGAGGTTCCTGGAGTGCTGAAGCATGCATAAACTGATACAAGTAAGTGCTTCAGCTATTAATAAATCTGACTTGAACTGCATGTTTGATGGAATCTAATTGTCTGTCAGTCTTCTTGATCTCTAATAGGCCTTATTTGTTTGATTCATTCTCTTTGTTTGCTTCTCAAGTTGCTTGAAGAGAGGCAGATGCCACATGTTAGGGAAGTTCTCCTGGCAGTTTACTGGTAAGTTTTCCATTTCGTTATTTTTCTGTTTCATCTATTCATTGTACTATATAGTTATTTTTTTCTCCACAGAAAACTACTTCGGACTTGCAAGACTCAGCAATAGGACCTGGCATAACTTGAGCTTTGAAGATCCAGAGTTGCCACACACATTTTTGCAGGGGAGGAAATCCTTAATTCTGGAGCGCTTGACGTGAAGTTGGATGAGAGATGCAGTGATGGTAGGCTGCAAATTGCTTGTTAATTTGTTCCAAATATGATTGTGCAAAAGACAGAATGAAAGACTGCGTTCAAATGTTTATTTCCTGGTTTTTGAGACAGATGGTAACAGAAGAGCAGCCACTCAAGTATGGTGTACGGCTCGCACAGGCTGTGCAGTTCAGGAACCGTGCCAGGAGACCAGTCAGTTGATCTCATCTTCCATCTCCCTGGAGTCGGTCAGTTCGAATAAACAACCACTGAATACTAATTCACAATTATCACTGATTGATGTTCTAACAAAAAGAAAAGGAATATGTGTTTAAAATGAAAATTGTTGTACTTCATACATAATGAAATGTTGAGTACTAATTTTTTTGGATTCTGATAAGAGAATCGTAAAAGAGCCCATGTTTTCTGGTTTTGGAGAATAAGGCATCGGCTTTATCATTTTACTTTGTAAAAAAAAAAACAAAGAGCCATAAATAAAGGTTTGAGTACAACAAACTGTATTGAAATTTCTTTCAAACAATAAGCAAATGTTACAGTGATACTCAGTTCAAAACTCTTGGCCACTCGTAAAAACTCCTAGACCATCATCAAGTCTAGAGACAGCACCCCTGAGAAAGTTATATTTTCTATGGATTAGCCAAGCATAGCTCTAATGATTCTGTGTCATCATAGATTAAACATTCTCATATTCTCATGCTTCATTTCATTCTGAATCTTCATCAGAGAGTGAACTCTCTTCATCACTCTCGCTGTGATCTCCTTTCCGTTTCAACCCTCTTTTCTCTGCCGATGTCATTGTGTGGGCAGCAGCTACAAATGCAGCACTTACATAGTTTTTCACCTTTTCATCATCTGCATCTTCTTCTCGCCTCTTGTTATCGATGTAGAAGAGAAGGCCATCATCCATTTCATTGGTGTCTAACTTGGAACTCGGTGGGTTGAAGTCTAGTTTAGATATATCAAGACTATGATACTTGAAGATACTATCGCCAAACACCAAGAAGCCTTGATGCTCGAGGTTAAGAAGCCATTCTGGAGAATGAGATTAATATTATACATAAGCATTAGTAATTAGGTTATAAGTTGCCCTTTCTACAAAGTAATGGTCACTTACTTAAAACAGCTGTAGGTGAGGTTCCCTTTGATTTGACTGAACTATCCTCCACAGGCAGCTGACACTTTACACATTTGACAATTTGGGAATACAATTGTGAACTGGAAAATGCAGTTGTATAAGAGATGCTTCTCCTTTGATCACGATGCTCCCTGAAGCAAGGCCATTAAATTATTCATGGTATCAATAAATTTCAACTACAAGAGTTCTCCTTTCATTGTAAACTTTCTGGACTTTTATTCTATATTCAAGATTGTATCTTACCTAAAATACTCCACTGCTTCATGCGCAAGAATCAATCTTCTCATGGCAATTATTTTCATGCGCTCAGTAGGTACATTAGTCGCTTTTCCAGGATTAAGGAAAGAATACTCGACCAATATGATGGCATCATACAGCACTTTCCTCAACAAAACTTCGTCTTCAGAACTCTGCATATATACATACACCATCAAATCTTATTTTAGAATTTACCATTACGATCAACTCAAAACAAAGATAATCTTACTTCCTATGAACAGAGTCAAGAAACTGAAAGAGTCGAAAGTCAACTTTACCAATAGGGAGGTAACAGGCAAAGTCTTCTCGAGCAGCATCCTTATAAGAACATCTAGATGACACAACAAAAGAGTGAGAACATCAGCACATTGAACATAAAGACTGACCAACTCTAATCACTCAAAAATACCATCTAGTGAAACAAAATGAAACCACAATCAAAACCAACCAGCAAAAAAAGCTACACACTAACCAAAATGTAAACAAATACACATTTGTCTAATTCAGGCGAAAACGAACGAATACTAACCGAAAAGGTAAGCGTTCCCAAACCCAGTAATGGAACCAACAGCCCAAGTCCTCAACTCTGTCTCCAACTCCAGCCTTGAATTCCCAGCAGCTTTGCAAATCAAGCACAGTTTCAACAGAAACACCTCAGCAATCACAACTCCAGCCAAGTAACTAACATCACCGTCTCTCTCAGTTCTAAGCTCTCCAATTACTTCCTCACTCACTAAAGGCAACAACTTCTCTACACCCTCATTTCTATCCAACCAAACACCGCTTAACCGCGAAAATGACCAACCCGAATCCGCTAAAAGATCCTCCTCATTACTAGAACAACATACATTCACAAACCCCAGTATCACCCCTACCAAATTCTTCACCTCTTTCATCACTTTCTTCTCTCTCTTCAATCCCAAGTCCCTCTTGAACAGTTCCGAAACGACGTCGTACACCAATCGCACCACCGGAGCGAGCAAAGCGACGCTCTTTGAAGAAGAGCTCGAGATAAGCTGGAACAAGTCTTTCGCGGCGGAGACTCGGTCGCCCAAGGCGTCGCCTTTCGGGTAATTTTGGCTGCGAAAGGTCAATGCGGCGTAGACCCAGATAGATTCGAGAGGCGGGTCGAGTTGGGCTTGCGTTTGTTTGTACAACTGTGGAATCAATTCGGAGAATTTGGGGTTTTCTTTGTGGATTTCGTCTAGGACGGTCTGAATTGATGTGGTTGATTTTTGGGTGTCAGGGATTGAATGGTGTGAAGAATCTGTGTATTCTATTAGCGATGGAGCCATGGTTTCGAACTCTGGGATTGGTTGTTTGTGACTACAAGAAGAAGAAGAAGAAGAAGAAGAAGATGGAGTTCTAAGCTGTAAAACCCTACAGCTTCGCGAGAGTGTAAGAAGATGGGAAGGTAGGGTTTAAGGGAATTGAACGACGACGCAATGGTTGTCGTTTCTTTTTACAGTGTCTCGGCCGGTTGCATCTTTCAGGTCCGGTCCAAATTCGTTATGTTTTGATTTGCCTCGCTCGGCTCAACCGCTATCACCAGAGACTCATCATATGTTTATTTGGATTCCTTGATTTAATAGTACGTCTACCTACCATTATTGTGAATTCGATGCTGATTTGTCATCTTTTCAGACAAACTTATCTATGCATCGATCCACACTGCACAAACCAGTGAGTTACGTTGCACCGAATTGAAATATATTGGTGGTATTGAACTTTTGAGTTTATGATTCTTTTTGAACATCATTAGCAACTCAGTCGATCGATGTGAATTGACAAAGGCTCTTAGATAGAAGAAGCAAATTTATTTTCAGCATCAGGCATACAAATCGTGCTAGGTAGATAAATAAAACTAGAAGAAACTATGTACGTGCTCTCCTTTTCTAATTTAAACTACGTACGTAAAGTTTCTAACTAACTTGGGTCTTCTAATCGATCACTTGGATCTGTATAGTTGGTACAAAGTAGCATCTTATCTTGCTCGTCCTCTAACTTGAACTTCTCCGCATCCATGATCATCTTGACAACTTTTTTCTTAGATGACCTGCCTTTTGTGTTATTTGAGATTGTTATCTTGCTTTTAGTCCGTGTCAGTTCTTCCTCGGCAGAGACGACCATTATTCCATTTGCATCGATCTCAAAACGAAGGTGGACCTTAGGTGTTCCCATTGGAGCAGGGCGGATGCCTGTGAGCTCAAAGATGCCCAACAATCTGTTCTCTTTGGCTACTACACTCTCACCCTCGTACACTTTAAACTCCATGCATTCTTGTCCTTTTTGGCAGGTTGTGACAATTCTTTCTTTCTTAGTTGGTATGGTCGTGTTTCTGGGGATCACTACCTTCATTTGTCCATCGCAGTGCTCTACAGCAAGGGAGAAGGGAGTGACATCCAACAAGAGCAAGTCCTGTTGAATCTCGCCGCCGCCTTTCAAAATTGCAGCCTGTACGGAGGCACCGTATGCAACTGCTTCATCAGGATTGATAATGTTCTTGCAGAGCTCCTTCCCATTGAATAATTCTTGCAGAAGCTGCTGTACCTTGGGAATTCTAGTAGATCCACCAACGAGAACAACATCACCAACGTTGCTCTTGTCCATTTAGCATCTGTCAGACACTTGTTCACAGGCTCCATGCATCTGTCAAAGAGGTCCATGTTGAGCTCCTCAAATTTTGCTCTAGTTATCGTGGAGCAAAAATCAATTTTCTCAAATAAAGAATCGATCTGAATGGTGGTTTCCGTAGTCGAAGAAAGACATCTCTTGGCTCTCTCACATGATGTTCTCAATCTCCTTAGTGCTCTACGGTCGTTGCTAATGTCTATTTCGTGCGTCCTTTTAAACTCTTGTACAAAATAGTTCACCATCCTATTGTCAAAATCTTCTCCCCCAAGATGATTATCTCCGGCAATTACTTTTACCTAAAAAATCCCGTCTTCGATTTTGAGAAGGGAAACATCAAAAGTACCATCGCCAAGATAAAAAATAACAACATTCTTTCCACCATCATCGTCAGCAGGGGAAATTCTCGTCTAACCCATAAGCAATGGTGGCAGCTGTTGGCTCCTTAATAATACGAACAACATTCAGCCCCGCAATTAGTGTTGGTGTTTGGCTCAACATTGTTTGAGTCATTTTGTTGTCACGTGCTCTTTAAATGGGCAAAGTTGTAATATACATATTGTAAGGGTTTTGGGTAATCTGTATCGAGGAAACACAGCCTCAATTTGTAACTGCAGCAGTTATGCAGTTTTGGGTTAGAGGGATAAAAGAGACAGAAAGAGAGATGATGTAGAGTTTTTTGGTTGGTTTTGGTAGAGGAGCCTTTGTAAAAGCTTCTTTGATAGTGAAATTGAGTAATTTCATCTGCTCCCAGACGTAGGCAATTTGCTGAACTGGGTAAATAATCTGATTTGGGTTCTTCTTTTGTTTGTGTTTTGGTTTGTTTAGTTTTGAGATTGATACTTTGCTGGGTTTTATTAGCTACTGTGTTGGTGCATTCTTTGTTAGTTTTAATTGTTGAATTGTTCTTTTGGTGTCATTTCCACAACAATTGGTGTCAGAGCTTCGACTTTGATCCGGTCGGGGTAAGTGTAAGTCAATCAAGATGCCGAGGTCAATCTATTCGATGGAGGTGGTGCTCGAGTTGCAAGAACAAATGTGTAGAATGCAAAGTTTGAAGTGAAGAAGTTCGACGGAACTAATAACTTCAGAATGTGGCAGTGTGGAGTTAGAGATGTCTTGGCTCAACAAGATTTGGATATGACCCTGGAAGATATACCTAAAGATATGGATGAGGAAGAATGGAAGAGATTGAATCGGGTTGCTTGTTCATCGATTGTTTGTGTCTTGCTAAAGATCAAAAGTACTCTGTGATGCGAGAGACATCGACGAAGGTGTTATGGCATAAATTGGAGGACAAGTATATGACGAAGAGCATAGAGAATCTTTTACACTTGAAGAAGAAGCTGTACAGATTTCAGTTCGAAGGTACGAAGATGATTCAACACCTTGATGCATTCAACAAGTTAATTGCTGATTTTTTGAATTTGGATGAAGACATTAAGGATGAAGATAAAGCCTTACTGTGGTTAAATTCATTACCTGATGCATATGATCATTTAGCTACTACGTTGCTATATGGTAAAGACACTATTAAATTTGATGAGGTGTCTAATATATTGATGAATTATGAGGTTCGGCATAAGGATAAACATGATAGCTCATCCACTTCAGAAGCTCTACGTGTAAGAGGTAGATCTCGTGAAAGAAGAAGAAACAGAAGCAAGAGCAGAGTTCCCTCTGATTCAAGGAGTTTTTCTAAGGAAATGAAAATCTTAGAAAGAGATGATTGCGTTTTTTGTCATAATAGGGGTCATTGGAAGGAGTGTCCAAAGCTCCTAAGCAGAGCCTCAAGTTCTACTGCCAATGTAGTACATGCTGAGAAGGAAGTTGATTATGTACTCTGTATGTCACCTATAAATGACATGGAGAAGTGGATTTTGGATTGTGCTTGTACTGAGCATATGACTTCAAGAAGGGATTGGTTTTCTACACTGGATACTAATGTAAGTGGTGATGTTCTGACATGTGATGACTATAGCTTGGAGAAGAAGGGAGTTGGAACTATCAAATTAAAGTTCCATGATGGTGTAATTAAGACTCTAACCAATGTCTGGTATGTTCCTAATCTCTCAAAAAATCTTATTTTAGTTGGCACTTTAGAAGAAAATGGCTATCATGCTTACTTGGGAGATGGTATGATGAAAGTCAGCAAAGGCTTTATGGTTGTGATGAAGGCACCCCATATCCAAAAATTGTACTTTCTTAAAGCAAAAACAGTGGTAGGCACTGCTGCAATTGCTTGTGTGGCTGATAATATCGATAATACAAGGTTGTGGCACTTTTGACTCGGACACGCCGGTGAGATAGCTATGCAAGGGCTTGTTAGACAGGGATTATTGAAGGGAGTTAATTCTAGTAAGCTTGATTTTTTTGAGCATCGTGTATTGGGGAAGCAAACAAGAGTGAGTTTTGGTATTGCTATACATCAAACCCAAGGAGTTCTTGATTATGTACATTCCGATGTTTGGGGTCCAACAAAAACAGCTTCAAAGAGTGGCAAGCACTGGTATGTGACTTTTGTTCACGATTATTCAAGAAGATCTTGGGTTTATCCAATGACTCACAAAGATGAAGTTCTCAATATTTTTTCAAGTTGGAAGAAGATGGTTGAAAATGAAACTGGCAATAAGATTAAGGCTTTGAGGTCAGATAATGGTGGAGAATATACTTCAAAATATTTTGAGTTATGCAAGAATGAAGGTATTAAAAGGCATTTCACAGTTGCACAAACGCCACAACAAAATGGAGTCGCATAGAGGTTGAACCAGACTTTGCTTGAAAAAATGAGATTTATGTTATCTCAATCTGAGATGGGGAAATAATTTTGGGCAGAAGCTATCAACTATGCTTGTCATTTTGTCAACCGACTACCTTTAGCAGCAATTAATGGCAAAACTCTCTATGAGGTATGGACCGGAAAACCTGCATTTGATTATGAAAATCTGTGTATTTTCGGGTGTCCTGTATACTTTCATGTTACTGGAAGTAAGCTTTCTCCGAGAGCCAGGAAAGCTCAGTTTGTTGGTGTAAGCAGTGGAGTCAAGGGTTATAGATTGTGGTATCCAGAATTGAAGAAGCTTGTCATTAGTAGGGATGTGATGTTTGATGAAGTTAGTATGTTATTGAAGAAGCATGGTGATGGTGGAGTTTCAAAAGAAGAAAAAGTTGCTGAAAAGGTGGAGCTTGAAGTCTCTACTGCTATTCTAGACTCTATTTAAGTTGGAGCTGAGGAGATTGATAACAATGAAGAAAATGATGGTGCTAGTGTAGAAGCTTCTAGTAGGGGAATTGAAATTCAAGAGTCTATAGCCGTGAATAGACCAAGGAGACAAATCCGAAATCCAAATTGACATAAGGATTTTGTTGCATTTGTTTTTCATATAATGAATGTTGGCATACCATCTGATTTCAAGGAAGTTATTTTTAGTGTAGAAAAAGAAGGTTGGAGCATGGCTATGGATGAGGAAGTGAAATCTTTGTTGAAGAATCACACATGGGATTTGGTAAAGCTACCCAAGGGGAAAAGAGCTATCGGTTGCAAATGGATATACATAAAGAAGGAAGACTTTTCTGAACAAAGTGGTGTGAGATTTAAAGCAAGATTAGTTGCTAAGGGCTATGCATAAAAGGAAGGTATTGATTATAATGAGATTTTTTCTCCGGTGGTAAAGCATTGTTCAGTTCGTATTATGTTTGCTATAGTTGCTCAATTTGATCTTGAGTTAGTACACACTACGCCAAAAACTGCTTCAGACAAGACCTAATAGACAACAACCAGCAGTTTGTCCATTGTTTGAAAAAAGCAGTCAACACTAAAAAAAAACCATTGTCTGAATGTGCCCAGATGTGTCAAGGAGATAATAGATTTTAATCAGCTGTAGATGGTAATATGTTCTAACAACACCCATTTTTTCTATTGTCTGTGCCACCAGATTTTCTTCGGCTAATCCCATAATAATATTATGAATTTCCCCATAACTTTCTGCATCTTTCCAACATTCTCGAAAAGCTCCAAGTTTTGTTGTTGTAGTGTGACCTCGTTTTCCTGGAGTTGTCACAGTTGCTAAAGTGGATCCTCCTTTTCCAGGTCACGGTTGAGGTTTCTAGCGACATTAGATATCCCGTTATAGAAGCCCAAACCTACGGAACTCGAGGGTGTCCCTGTGAGAAGTATCCCTAAGGTCGGGTTTGTTTCAATGGTAGTGCCTCCTACACCATTATGGTTGTTTGGCTAATTTTGTAGAGTATCCATTCATGTGAGTTAGCCTTGAGTTTAACTCTCAACGAGAGCACCAATTTGTGAGAGTAGATATTATCGACCCTCAAGTTTGCTCCTTCGTGAACCTATAAAACAAGTTTGACCACGGTGTGGTACCGTGCAAAGACCATCCAACGATCAAGTCAATAAGGATACTCGAATAGTAGTGTATATTCATGTAGAAAGTGACACCTTAATGTCTTTCGTGGCTCCTTTTATATAGAGAAGGGATAAAGAGATGTCATTGCTCCTATTGAATAAGGAGATCAAGGTAGATCAGGAATATGATTCCTTTCCTTATTCAGGATTAATTGGATTTTCTCAATTACCACATACCCTTTCGCCAGTATCTTGGCCAAATTTATGACCATATCTCGATAGGATTCTGGAATCTTCAATGTCTGAGGATTCCTCATTCCTAGAATATATGGTGTCCTGCTGTCGTAGATCTCGAGGGATTACTCTGCTATTGTGGAAACCTTAAGGGATTACATTGCGGAGAACCATACATTAGTGAATTCATTTGGAATATTCTAACTTTCAAAGATGGCCAAATCCGACTCCCACAGGTAGGACTAGCTCTCTAGTTTGTTTAATAGGCACTTGCTTTCGATGTAACACATATTTAATTTCAAAAAATTACCTAATATAACTAGATGGCCTAGGCATAAGATAGGCAGTAAATGACACTCTCGCCATGCTAGACGCGTCATCACCTTATACTCCGACCATGAAGTAGTCGAGGCTGAGAACGAGACAGCTGAAACCGTCCAACCGGTAAGTCCTTCATACCACACTAAGGATTGAATCCATTTGCATGACTTTTCAATGTTAGCTAATACCAGTTTGAATCTAGGTTGCTCGTAAGAAAGCTCGACGCACCCCCCTCTTCGGGTGATGACCAAACCCTTCGGTGAGGGCAACAATGTCGCCATCTTTAACTTTGCTCCTCTTCCACACCCTTAGCCCAACCTGGACGGGCCCTCGGAGCATCTGCCAAGGTTAACCTCTAATGCAATCAATGCGACGAACCATACTAGGCTGACCAATGGAGAGGGCAATCTATTCTCTTTGGTAATCCTGAGACATCTCCTGCTCACTCGCCATCGCTTGAGGAAGGAGTAGAAATTCCCCTTCTAAGCAAGCAATAACGATGGTGGTAATCCTGAGACATCTCCTGCCTACTCGCCATCGTTTGAGGAAGGAGTAGAAATTCCCTTTCTGAGCAAGCGATAACGATGGTCACTAATCTGACCTTCTATTGACCATGTTGATGAGGTAACTGTTCTGCCATACATTTGAAGTATGGGTATCTATCTCTTCCTATAATTGGTTTTCACGTTTGCAGGTTGTGGACCACGATGAAGCTCAACCTGAGGTTGGCCACTCGGTCAACATACCTTCTGAGGAGGGTGCTGGCACAGACATGATCGAGGAAGAGGAAGTGAATTCCCAAGCAATAGAAGTCGCTCACCCTGCGGGAGAGAACGCTGGAGGCTAGTGAGAGGAACCTTTTAATTTTGAAGAGGCTCATTTTAGATGGCATAGGCAATTTTATGCCCATAAGATTCAAACAATAACCGTTCTTGAGGAAGCGGCTACACCTGACCCTCGCCAGGAGGAGAAAGCAGAGAGCCCCAGTACTGGGCCTTATAACGAAATCAATGACGAACACTAAGGACCTCCAGCAGATTGCTCGCTAATGACCGCATCCTCGCCAATCGAGAGTGCCCCAGGCGAAACGAAGGTAAGTGATGAAAGTCTAATTTTCGAATCTGAATATGTCCTTTTGTCAACCAGGTTCTCTTTTAACTTTTCTCAGGGTTTCTCAGGAACCTGGGCCTTCTAATGCCTTGATTCCATTCAAGGGCAGGCCAGAGACTACTCTGGGCAGTGTTCCTGAGGGGGCCGCGGTCGCCAGCCCTCCTTCACCTCCGATCAACACTCTCGCTAGCGTTGAGTAGCCAACGATCGTTGAGCAAGATGACCTTGCAGTCGTCATCTATAACTCCCTCAAGGTGCATGTGGAAATTTTTTTCCTCTTACACACTTTATGCACTATTGTTTAGCCCATAAGTATGAAGAGTGATTTCCGCCCGCAAGTGTATGGGGTTAAGTTATAGTATTTATAGAAGTCGAGTGTCAAACCTAAGAGGATTAGCTACTTAAATTCCTAAGTTCGAATGAAAATGCACTTAGACCACGGTTAAACTAGACACTAATCTTGACACTAAACTTAAAAGGAAATATGAAAGTGTATCTCACACTACTAAGTCCTTTGGAGACCTAGAATTGCAAGGGGTGATTAGAGTTTGATGAGTGATTATTCGAGTTGATTGATTGATTATAAACTAAAAAGAAAAGAGATTAACTGACAAACAAGTTCACAATAAAGAAAGATGGTTGGCTAGGGAAATCCCCACTAGCCGCTTGATGCTCAAACAATGTCCTGATTTATGTATGTAATTAAAGTCCATTTCACATAAGTGGATGTCCAAATCGTAACCTTGTGGGTCACGTTTGGTTTTGAACCCAAGCTCCTAGGCCATTTCGGACTCTAGACGACTTAGGCCTAACTTTGAAGTATTTAATGAACCGGGACCAAGACTTAAACTATTTCGGGTTTACGTCTTGACCGTATATCATGTGAGTGAAGCAAACAAGCATACCATGTGATATTTGTGGAATGTTTCCCTTCCCGAACCTCTATTGGAGGATCCGGGAGAAAGTCTAAGTGAATCTCCCAATCCGCACCTATTGAGTTACGAAACGAAAGACCTAAGCTAGTAGCCACAATAACCTCTCGATTCAATGTATGCTTGACCAAAGCTCCTTAAGTCTATTTTGACTCAAGAGGCTCTAGTCTTGCTTTGTGCTAAGGAAACCAAACCTTAAGGTAAACCCTTTAGGAATAGACACTAATCATGTTTACATGCTCGGGTGAGTAATTAATTCAACCAAGGTCTCGTTTTTAGTTCCTTAAAGCATACATCAACTTAGTTAAGGTAAAGATGCATAAATGAAACCATACATGAAGCTCAAGTACATAAACAACCACAAAAACATAGCATTCTCATTCACAAACACATGTTCACTCAACATACACAAAAACATAAGTCATACATAAATCAATCAATTATTTGCCTATATCAAATAGCTAGGGTTAGACCAAATGGGACTACTCACTACACATAATGAAAATGGAGTCTAGTTACATAAAGAGAGATTAATAGGTGAAAGAAATAACCGAAGAGTCCCTCAAGAAAAACCTTCAAGTTCTTCAAGCACTTCTTCACTTCTTGCTCCCTTTTTTTTTCTTGTCTCCACAAATATGATGAGCCCACCTTAGGCTAGGGTGAAGATGGTGGAGATGATAATATAATGGTGGTGATGGAGGTTCCTAGGCCTTTTGATTGTGATGTAAGAGGTGTTTAAGATAGAGAATAGAGCTAGAGTGTTAGGGAATGGATGGAGGCTATAAAGAGAGTGTAAAACTATGAAAATTTGAAAAATTAGATATGTTATATGTGTGATGAAGGGGGAGCTCGACCAAGAGGGTTAATGGGAGAGAAAATGGGTTATTGTGTGAGCCCTTGGATGTACTAGAGTGGCCATGAATTTTGATCCAAAGGCCACAACTTATGATCCCCTTTTCTTGGCTTCTAGCTAGAGTCTAAACCATGCCTAATATATCCAAAATTCAAATTGTGTGTCACCAAACCAAATCAACTAGGGTTCCCATCTAGGTAGTTTGGGCCTTCCCTTAGGCCTAGCTTAGAGTACGTATTTGGGTCATGCTTGATAGTTCGGCCAACCAGATAAATCCGACAATTTTCCGGTAGGTTCCAATAACTTCCGGCAATCACTTTTCATAATCTTCCCAAAGTTGCTCCAAATACACTTGTGACTTCGGAAATGTGCTCGGCTTCTCCAAAAAGTGATTAATTTTCATCTTTAAGAAAATTTTCATGTTAACTCCTAATTTCCTAGCATGAATAGGAAACGTTATAAGAACGACGCTTTATTCATAGAAGACAAGCAATAAGCATGAAGTTAGGAACATAATTAGAACACAATTATGGACCTAACAGTGTCCGTCCAGGACATGGAGGATTTTTATGATCCTAGTGCTGAGTTCTCCCAGGCTTCGAGTTCATGTGGTCCTACTATGGATGTCATAATTGTCTCTGCTCCTGCTTGCAACCTCAGGGTCTTGTTTGACTGATTTATGAACACATGTCCTGGCCCTGCAGAGATTGCTCTTTCCAAAGGCAAAATACCAGCCCTTCTCAAGATTGACCTCGACGATCCTGAAGTTCTCAACGCAATCCTGAGTGAGGTTACAGAGCTGCTGCCCAACACTCCTCACCAGTTTGTTCCTTTGATGACACAATACCATCAGAGCTTGCAAAGTCTTCAAGGGTTACAGCTTGAAAAGGATGAGCAGTCTCGTCTCCTGCGCCAGCATGCTGAGACTAGGCGGGAGTGAGCATAGCTTGTGTAATCTAAACTCCACCAACTCCAAGATTTCCTCAAGGATATTAAGGATCACGACAGAGTTCAGGAAGAGAAAGAAATAAAGTTAGCCAGGCTTTAAGCAGAGGTAATCACCCTGCGAGTTGCCTCCGGCTCCACCCGTGCGACTGGCGAGCAACTGCTGCAGGCTAATGCTACTCGAGTCAATTCCCTCGCAAAAGCTGAGAGAGACTTTTTCTCATTCTCTGACACATGGGCCAAGTACGAGCATGCCAAAGTAGAGGTCAAGCTGACTATTATCCGTATGAAAGCCATGGGCCTTTTGTAAATATATATTTATCAAAGTTTATAGGCCTTAACTAGTATCAAGCCCAGATTCACACTTTAATACTAAGAAAAGCCCACGAATAACTTTAACATACCCATAATGGACCTTAATGACAAGCCTTATTAAGAGTTTCCAATTTGATATTGGGCTAAACGAATTGGCAGGTTTAACCCACTTAATCGGTTCACCCTATCAATATCTTGAATTTGGACGGAAACGTGCTATCAAATCAATCATGTCGTTTTTGAACTTCCAAGAAACATGCATTCTCCCCTCAGCCGTCCGAGAATAAATTGCAGTAATCATCCCTTCTTGGAAAGGATGAACCGTCATTAAAACGGTTAGAATCTCAAAGCCAGCGTATCTCCACCATTAATTGGTGTGTTAAACCGATACCTTTCATCGTTTCATTTTTATACAGAGCTTCTAGGGTTAGACTCCTATAAATATCCCTTTTTAGTCAAAAGCACAGATCATTCATCCTTCATTTAGAGCAAAGATGTTCCTTATAAAGCCATTCCTCTGGCTCTTCCTTAAAGGATTTCCACTAGATCTCTTGCCTCATGTTTCAAGCCCTAAATAGTGATATCCACGCCCAAACCTGGGCTAGGTAGTGATATCGATGCCCAGGTTCGACCTTGGTAAAACTACCCCTAGTATTTCAAGGAGAGCAGAGTCTCAATGCCAGGGAGGGTCCTTGCCAGGGAAACTCGCTAGCAACAACTCTACATTTCACCTCTTAAGGGAGCCAGATACATTTTGTATCAACGTTGATCTTGGGGGAAGAACGAGGAGTGTAGTGCTACCACTCCCTATGTACGTGGGTCTAGGAGGTGGTACGCGAGAATCGAGAAGTTGGCGACAATTGGCTCGTTCCCGGGAGACGCCAAGGTCGGGACTGCCTCATCAGTGCCAATCATAATTGACAGAAAAGATGCATCCCTTTTGGTGCTCTTTGGCCTAGTGTTCCAGTCCCACTCTTTCTTTTTGTTTTTGTCATCTGCTTTCTTCTTCTTTTAATAGACCTTCTGGTTTGGGCTTATGTTTCTACCAAACTCCGTAGGAATTCCAGTAGAAGTGTGGGTGAGGTCAATTTGGATGATCTGAGCTGTCGCGCGTATATCGTCCTTTACCTGCTGTTAAGAGTAATACACCAAACGGTCGTTAGAAGCCTTGACGGGTTGTTCCCGCCTTCGACTCTCCGACGCTCAAGTTAGTGTATGAAGCGTAACAATAGTATTGGTTGAGTAACGGGCATACCTTGTAACTGTCATAAATGTGTTGTATATATTAGCGGTTGAGTGTGGAGTCTTTTGTTGCTCTTTGATGTGAGATCCTGCTTGTTTGTTCATGATCTATCCTGGTACCTTCCGTTTGTCGTTCCGAGCGCGTGGGCTTTCGGATGGTGTTGCTTCCTTGTTTAAAGTTGAAGCCTATATTGCTATCTTGCATTTAGTCTGAGCTGTGTTGACCCGTTTAAAGTGACTAAGTGTGCGACAATTATGTGTGTACAGGATCACGTACTAACAAATCCCCCAAGTCCCCAAGTCAAGGGAATCAGCTCTTGATTGGGGAGTTGCAAGGCTTTGTTCAGATTTTGCACACGTGGTCACTCGAGAAGGGGGGGGGGCACCCTGATAACCCCGAGTCCCCCAACTCTCTGATAAAGAGCTGATTTTGAGTACGAAAGTCGAAGTGTCGTGCCGTGGGGCCTCGTTCCTTGATGGTGCGGGCGTTTGTTGCTGTTCCGCTATTGGGTTGGACTCCAAAACCAAATGTTGCTGTTTGGAGCCGCTTATGTGGCGACAAGTGATATTGCTACTCGTCCCATTATAGCGCGAACATTGTTGCTGTTCGGTTATCGGGTTGACTCTGAAACCTGATGTCGCTGTTTGGAGCCGCTTATGTGGCGACAAGTGATGTTGCTGCTCGTCCCACGATAGTGCGAATGTTGTTGCTGTTCGGCTATCGGGTTGGACTCCGAAACCTGATGTTGCTATTTGGAGCCGCTTATGTATCAGGTAAAACTCTATCGGGTGGATGCGTAACGGGAGGTCCTAGACCTTAGTTTGTTAGCCCCGATCAATGGCGCAGGTCATGATGGTATCAACCGTGCCCATGATAGCGCGAGCATAACTGCCACTTGCCTATCAGGTATTGCTCTATCGGGTGGATGCATAACGGGAGGTCCTAGACCTCAGTTCGTTAGCCCTGATTGATGGCGTAGGTCATGATGGTATCAACCGTGCCTATGATAAAGCAAGCATAATTGCCACTTGCCTATCGGGTATTGCTCTATCGGGTGGATGCGTAACGGGAGGTCTCAGACCTCAGTCCGTTAGCCCCGATTGATGGCGCAGGTCATGATGGTATCAACCATGCCCATGATAGCGCAAGCATAACTGCCACTTGCCTATCAGGTGGATTTCGAAATGGTGTTGCTGTTTTCAAAGTTTCGTCTTCGTAACGGTTATCTGTCACTTGAGGTGATCATGTGTCAGATGGTTTATTTCAGTTGTTTGCTGCATGCGTGACGCGTGGCGCGCTGAATTCAAAGCGATAGGGTAATTAATTTTGGCGGGAGCGCGTGGGGTGTGTGAGACACGTGTCGTAATCCTGCGGTTGGAAGCGTTGAAAATAAACGGTAGGCGTTTGCCTAGGGTTAGTTTTGCTGCCTATAAATAGCTTTCACCTTTTTACACTTTGCTTGCTTAAACTGAAACTCTGCGTAAATGTGCTCTCGGATTTGCTTGCTATCAATCTTGGAGTGTTGCTTGCTATCTTGTGAATCTTCACCTCAACTCTTCAAAGGTAGTGTCTTTGTTCTTGTTGCTTTTCGAAAATTGTTTTGTGGTGTATTGCTTTTGTACTTGTTTTGGTTACTATTTTTGGGGTAAATTTCTGGGTTTGTATTGCTTTGTGTTGGAACGTAAAGAGAATTTCTGGGCTTTTCTGGGTATTGGGAAGAACAGCTTCGAGTTCTTGGGGTTTTTGTTGCTTTTGGGTTTTTTGATCGATTTTTGGGTATTGAGAAAAGTTTGTACTTGTTTTTGCTGGGGGATTGGGGTTGCGACAGTCTACACGTTCGCCATTTGGCTCATGGCCCGTTTGCTTTTCTCTTAGGATCATGGAATTGGTAGCCGTATCCAGTGATGAGTCACCTCCGTCAACCCCTAAGTTCCGTATAGGGTCCCGGCTTTCATCCCATAGTGTTTCAGACTCTTCGTCTGATAGCGTACTGAGCATTTCCCCACTGTCCGTTAATGCCAGTAGTGCTTTGCGTAGGTCTTCAGTGCCGAACATGGAGCCGATCGTGCCGAGTGGTGAAGCATCATCTTCTTCTGGGGGGTTAGACAGATATGTCGTGCTCCCACGAGGTGAGCGGGCGTCTGGGGCTACCCTTCCCGTGCTTCCTCAGGGTGGGCCCGTATTATGGCGATTGGCAGATGGCCAAGTGGTGTAGGAGCCTGAGGGGTCCCCGTCGGTGCGGGAGATCGAGCGGTGCTACCAAGACTACCATATCCCACGTACAGTGAAGCTGAGGGCACTCCATCAGGGTGAGTCGTTCACACTCCCTTTGCGTGGCTACGTATGCGTGAGCGAGTTCCAGCTGAAGGCCGGGCTGAAGCTTCCCCTCCATTCGTTCTTCCAGTATGCGATCAGGCTGTTCAATATCACGTTAGGCCAATGCGGGCCAAAGTTGACGCGCGTACTGATTGCCTTCCACAATATCTGGAAGCTAAGTGGGCTGCAGTTCCCTACACGGGAAGAGATCAAGCACTTCTTCCGTTTGAAGTATTCTCCTCGTATGAAGGATAAGGGTACGATGACGGTCGAGCCCCGATCGAAGTGGTGGCTAACGGAGCCCCTTCCTCTTCCACCGCCTGGCGCAGGTATCACTGCCTTGTCGGAGGCGAGTGGGAATTCGACAAGCCGGATGGTGCTCTATCGCGCGGACGCGATCAGATACACCGAGTCCCCGAGTCTTTTCAACCGCTAGGTGTGATATAGTGTCGACTAACAGCGTTTGCTTTGTTTGAAGTTTGTATCCGTACTTGCTAATACGTTTGTGCTTTTGCAGACCAAAGTTCGTATCCCCTCACCCGTTTGGAGGAGAAGCGGTTGGCGCGTATCAAGTTTGCTTTCGACCCCTACCCAGACGCGCGAAATTTCTGGGCAGCCAACCACTGGGAGCTTGTCGAACGTTATGGTCTCTCACGCCCTCCTGGTACGTATCTTTCTTATTCATGGCGTTTGATTATTCCGTTTGTGTAGGTTGTTGGGCTGACCCTTGTGTATATTTTCTTTGTTGCAGCTAAGATGAAGAAGTCTAGATCCTCTACCAAGCAGGATGCTGCCCACCAACGCATGTTGGTGCTTATGGAGAGGGCCCGGTAGGCCCGCATGGTCGTCGAGGACGCGAGCGGCCAGCTGGTGTAGGGCGACACTCCTCAGGGTGTGATGCATCCTCCCAACTGCAACGAGTACCTGGACCTGATACCAGAGGGAGATGAGGAGGTCCAAGCCGTGGGCGCGGCTATCAGAGCCCCAGCCGTCATCCCCGAGGGATGGGCTGAAGAGGTTGCCCCCGATGCTCAAAGGGGAGAGGGCGAACAGGCCCAAAGAGAGCACTTCCGGCAGGAGACGCGTAGCAGGGAGCGCGGCGAGCATCGTGTTGAACGCGTGGACAGGCGCGTCAGCCAGGGCAAGTCTTCCTCCACCCATACGGGCTCCTCGAGGAGTTCATTCGAGATCTCCCTTATTCGTCAGCCTGGAAAGGTGGATGGCTGCCGGTCCCAGACCACGACTAGGAGGCTAGATAGCTAAGGCACTTCCAGCCGCTCGTTGAAGTGCTCTCGGGGTCCGTCCAACGAGGCCTCCCCTACCGTTACTGTTGCGGTGGCGGGCGAAATAGCGCTCTCGTCAGAGTTCATTGCTCGTATCCAGAGCTCCATACGTGCGGGCATTGAATCCGTTCAGAAGTGGCGTCAGCTTGGCGCCGACCTGAGCGAATCCCTCAGTGCAGCGTTTGACACCTGCACGCAGCTCTAGCATCAACTCTTCCTCATCAAGGGGCTCGAATGGTTGATGCTGCAGAACACCATGCTCTCGAAGGCGAAGGCTGAAAACCGGAAGCTTCAGGCTGACGTGGGCAAGCTGCAGCAGGCTCTGACCAAGTCCACTGACATAGCCAATCGAAAGATCGCACAAGTAAACAAGCTTGTGCGTGAGGCCGACGAGCTGATGAAGGATTTGGGGGAAGCACAATCCGGGGTTGCCATCTTGGAGACCGACCTGGCCACCCTCCGGTCGTCCAGCTGTGCGCGCATAGCGGAGCTGGAGCGCGAGCTAGCGGAGGCCCGAGCTCATGCCGTGACGGAGGAGGTTTGTCAGAGGATTGCAGATGAGGCAAAGTACAAGGCCTCTTCTATGTGGGAGAAGGTCAGGGCTGACGCGGTCCAGGCTTTCAAGGATTCAGAGGAGTTCGAGGACTTGGTCGCTGCTGAGGCCAACGTCCAATGTGAGGACTTCTCCTCACTCGTGCTGTCGTTCGTGAAGGTGGGCGAGTTTGAGGCATGGCAAGCCGCTGAGGCTGAGAAGCTGAAGCGCTCACTGGAAGAACCGGATGTCGAAGCGCCAGCTGAGGGTGACGGGCCAGTACCGGGGGAGGGTGGGGCTGATGCTGCTGCTGGGGCCAGCTAGTTTATCTTTTATTTTTGCTTTCTTTTGCTTTGTACTCTTGCGCCTGCGTGCGTTTAATGAATGATCTATGTACAACTATTTGGGAAATATATCTAAGTACCTTTTGTTTCGTTTACATTGCTAGTCTGAGTGCGTTTGATGTATACTTATATTGCTATTGGCACACAACAAAATGTACATATGCAAAAGTTTACAATCACTAGATTAACGTGCGTTTAGATTACAAACCGTGCTCAAACGTAGGTAGATGAACACTTAGTGAAAATACTTCCTTAAGTGTTGTGTGTTCCAGGGATTGCCTATCCTTCTTCCGAACACGTCTTTGATGTAAAACGTACCCAGACTTACGACTGCGTCGATGACGTATGGACCTTCCCATGATGGGCGTAATCCCATTGGGCTTCGTTTGAATTGCTTTCATGACCCAGTCCCCCAGTTGAAGTGGGTGCTCCTTCACACGCTGGTTGAATAGTCGAGCGACTCGCTGCTTGTTCGCGGTGTTGTGAAGGTGTGTCGTGTCGCGCCTTTCTTCGAGGAGGTCGTTGTCGAGTCTAAGTCCTTCGCCATTGGTGGTGGGGTCATAGCTTTCGATTCTTGGGCTTCTGTACGTGAGCTCGAGTGGTAGTACGGCCTCTGTTCCGAATGTGAGGCTGAACGGGGTTTCTCATGTTGCTGCCGTTGCCGTAGTTCGGATTGACCATAGTATTTCAGGGAGTAAAGTGGGTCATCATCCATACCAAACGTCTCATTTCTCGATGAGTTCAATCTTCTTCTTGATTCCTTCCTTGATGATTTTGTTTGCTGCTTCTACCTGTCCATTTATTTGTGGGTGTGCTGGCGATGCGAATATCAGATTGGTACCTTGCCTTTTGCAGAATGCCTTGAACTTGTCGTTGTGGAATTGCGGCCCGTTATCGGTGATGATGTTGAGTGGGGTGCCATAGCGACAGTAGAGGAAATTCCATAGGAATCTCTTTACCTTTTGGGTTGTGATCTTGATAATCGGTTGCACATCGATAAACTTGGTATGGTAGTCAATGATCACTATGAGGTATCGATATTGGCCTTTGGATTTCGGAAGCTCTCCGATGAGATCGAGTCCCCACTGTGCAAACGAAACAGGAGAGGTGAGGATCGATAGGGGAACCGCGGGCGCGTGATTCTTGTGTGCGTAGAGTTGGCACTGATGGCAGGTCGTAGTGATTGCGGTTGCATCCGCGTGGATGGTGGGCCACCATAATTCACAACGGAGTGCCTTTTGTGCGATGGATTGTGCTCCCGCGTGGTGGCCACATACTCCCGAATGGATTTCCCTGAGTATCTTGTCGCCTTGCTCCGGTATAACGCATTTGAGGTTGGTCCACGTCTTCCCTTATCTGTATAGGCTATCGTGTCGGATGCTGAAGTTGACTGCTCGGGCTATGATGTTTCGCACCTGGGCCCGGTCTGCTGGTAGTTCGCCCCTTGTCTTGTATTTGATGATCGGGTCCATCCAGCTAGCTATCTGTGGTTCGACCGTGAAGATTATTTCTGGCATTTTCGTGATGCTTGGCCTCTTCAGCACTTCCACTACTCGTTGCCCTGTCTCCATATGTACGGGCGATGTTGCTAAACGGGCGAGTGCGTCTGCCTTTGTGTTTCTTCCCCTTGGGATGTGGTTGATGTTGAAGTACTTGAGCTTGCTTAACATTGTGCATACGTGGTCATAATATGCCGTCATCGTATCACCATTCGTCTTGAAGTCTCCCCGGATTTGGTTGACGACTAGCTGTGAATCGCTGAAGATGTTGATGCTCGGGGATTCTGAGTTTCGGGCCAGCTGTAGACCAGCGATAAGAGCTTCGTATTTGGCCTCGTTGTTTGTTGCTTTGAATTCGAATCTTAGCGCGTACTCGGCTCGTATGCCCCCGGGCCCGGTGAGGATGATCCCAGCCCCACTGGTGTTCTTGGTGCATGACCCGTCCACGTAAAGGTTCCATGGTGATTCGGGTTTTGAGGGTTCTTCCTTGGAAGGCTCCGTGCTAACGGGTGGCGTTTCGAGGGCGGGCTGTGTTGCTATTGGCCCTTCGGCCTCCGTGTACTCGGCTATGAAGTCTGCGATAGCCTGGCTCTTTATTGCTGTTCGGGGCGCGTAGTGGATGTCGTATTCGCTTAGATCGACGGCCCACTTCGCTAGATAACCACTGTGGTCGGGCGATTGCAATACCTGTTGCAATGGGACATTGGTGAGGACATGGATGCTGTGGGCCTGGAAGTATGGCTTGAGTCGCCTTGCTGCTGAGACGAGTGCGAGTGTCACCTTCTCGATTGTAGAGTAACAGGTCTCTGGAGGTGTCATGCCCTTTCCGGTAAAGAAGACTGGCAATTCGGAATTCGTTTCTCTTCGGACCAGGGCCGAACTGACGGCCGTTAGGGAAGCAGTAGGTATAGGTAGAGGGCTTCTCCCTTCACAGGTCTGGACAGGAGGGAGATTGAGGCGAGATACTGCTTGATTGATGCAAACGCTGCTTCACAGTCGGTTGTCTAAACGACGCTTCGCTTGTTTGTCGTTCGGAGTGCTTTGAAGAATGGTGCACACTTATCGGAGTAGCGGGAGATGAAGCGATTGAGGGATGCCAGTTTTCCCGTTAGGCTTTGGAGTTCGGCCTTAGTCGTGGGGGGTTGCATGTCTAGTATTGCCTTGACCTTTGTTGCTGAGGCCTCGATGCCCCCCTTGCTGATGATGTATCCAAGAAACTTGCTTGTTGTCACGCCGAACGTGCATTTGGCCGGGTTCAGTCGCATGCAATTCTTGATCAGGAGTTCGAGCACGGTTCGTAGGTGTTCGGGGTGATCCGTTGCCTTGGTGCTCTTGACCAGTATGTCATCGATGTAGACTTCTACAATTTCACCCGTCAGCCTGTCAAATATGATGTTCATCAATCTTTGGTACATGGATCCCGCATTCTTCAGGCCAAACGGCATGACTACGTAATAGTAGAGCCCCTTGTCTGTTGTGAAGCACGTGGCCTCCTGGTCTTCGGGGTTCATGAGGATCTGGTTATACCCCGAGTATCCGTCCATCATGGACAGTAGTTCGTGCCCGGCGGTGGCGTCTACGAGTTGATCAATCTGGGGTAACGGGAAACTATCTTTCGGACAGGCCTTGTTCAAATTGCTGTAATCTATGCACATGCGCCAAGATCCGTTTTGCTTCTTGACCATAACGGTGTTGGAGATCCATTTCGG
This sequence comes from Geum urbanum, assembly GCA_946800695.1. Classification (NCBI taxonomy): domain Eukaryota; kingdom Viridiplantae; phylum Streptophyta; class Magnoliopsida; order Rosales; family Rosaceae; genus Geum; species Geum urbanum. Next base: position 10,774,921 of record OX326997.1, read on the forward strand.
GTAGTCAACTTTTCGGATGAAACCGATTTGCTGCAGTCTATCGACCTCTGTGTGCATAGTCGCATATCATTCTTGGTCATACGCCCGCCGTTTCTACTTTATCGGCTTTGCAAGTAAGCTGATGCTGAGTTTGTGGCAGATGATGCTTGGGGCGATTCCAGGCATGTCTGTGTAGGACCATGCAAATACATGTTGGCAGTCCGTTAGGACCTGGGTTAGCTAAGCCGCCATGTCGGGCTCTAATTACGTGCCAATACGGGTCGTGCTCTCCGGGTGTTCATGGGATAGTTGTATCGCGCGTTGCCCCTCCCGTTCTTCGGTGGGTCGGATAGTGTTCAGTCCGTCACGCGGGTCATCAGGTTGCTGCTCTTCAGGGGAACACTCCGCCACTGCGAGTACTTCCAATCGCGTGTTGCCTTTGTCTGGTCGAACAGTTTTTTTCACGAAATCATACCCTTTGATCGTGCCAATTCCGTAGTCTATCGGAAACTTTTCCATGAGCATGTGGCCTGCGATGATCAGCCTCAACTTCAAGATACCCAGTCGTCCGAGGATCATGTTGTAGGACGTGTGGAGGTCTATGATAATGAAGTCTGTTCTGATTTCGCTCTGGGGGGTTCCGGGTTCACCGATGCTGAATCGCATGTAGTCGCTACCGATGGGGTAAGTGGTCTCACCCGAGAAGCTGGCGATGCTCTCATGGTCTTGCGTCATCTTGCATTTCGGGTGCTTGAGGCCTTCGTATGCCTCTCGAAAGATGATGTTGACGGAAGCTCTGTTATCGATGAGGATGCGCTTGACTAAGTATCGATCCACCATTCCGTCGATGACGAACGGGAGCGTGTTGTTCTGGTTGCCTTCTTCCTTGTAGGTGAAGGTGATTGAGGGCCAATCCTTCTTGACAGCCTTCGGTGGATTTTCGGGATGTACCGCAAATACGTCCCTGGGTCGGGGTTCTTCCCGTGGGCATTCGCCCTTCCGCTTCCTGCCCGTGATGTTGTTGATGGTGCCCCTAGTTCGTATGTCTGTCGTCGGGCGTTCCGCGTTCGTTGCTCGGAAGATCAGCGTTCCCTCCATGTGCAGTCGTTCGATTTCCTTGGCCAAGATTTCACAATCATTAGTGTTGTGGGTATTCGAATCATGATACATGTACCACATTCCCCTGTTGTCCCGCATAGGGGTGATGTCGGGCACCCTAGGCATGGGTGGGCAGATTTGTCGTTTATTCTGCTTGAGCACTTCCTCGTTTGTGCCCTGGGTGATGGAGAAGTCTACGCGTCGCTGGTGGGGATCTCTGGGTGGTGGGTTTCGCGGTGGTGAGTGCTCGCGATGCGTCTGCTGATACTGCTTATGGTTCATGTGTTCGCGATAGTGGTCTTCGCGCTTTCGGGATGCGGTGGGCTGCGCTTTCGGTGGCGAATTCTTGGCTGTATGGGGGGACGACGAGCAATCTTGTGTGTAGCTGTGTGTCTTCGAGGTCGGTGTCATGCTTGGACCTTGTGCTCCGTACATGTGGGTTTCCACCAGTGCCTTTTGGACGATTAGGTCGATGATCTCGTCGTACCCAAGGTGGTCCTTTCTGATCATCTTTTCCAATAACGGGGTTCCCGTCAGGTTTTCTAGTAGTGCAGTTTTTGCTACGTTCCTGTCGAGGTTCCAGCACGTGTTCGGAAGGGCCCTCCACTGGTTGATGAAGCCGGATAGGTTTTCATTGTCCCCCTGACGGACTTTTAGTAACGTGCTAGCGGTGTTGTACTTGCCCTGTAGCCGGTATCGCTTGAGGAAACATTCTGTGAGTTCATCGAACGAGTGGATGGATCCCGTCGGCACCTCGTAGAACCAGTTTCGTGCTTCTTCCGCCAATGTCTCTTGGAACAGGAAACAGAGGGTTGCATCCGAGTACCAGGTACCTGCGGTGGCGGATTGATACTCGTCAATGTGTGTTCGCGGGTCTCCCTTCCCGTTGAACATGCTGATCTTGACGGTTTTGGAATACGGATCCCTGCCCTGTACCAGGATATCGTCCGATAAGGGGCTCACACGGGGAGTGTACATTCATTTTGGCCCTGTGTGTGTGCTTTTCTTGAGTGACATGATTTCGACCTCCATCTCCGCCATTCACCGAAGCATGGCGTTCCCAACTATCGTGGTAAGTTCCTTGTCATCGTACTCTCGTGTCCTTTCGGGCGGTGGCGAAGGACCTGGGAGCCGGCTGTTTTGCTGTCCCCATAGTGGGTCTATCCTGATAGCTTGCCTGCTCGTTCCTGGCTCCTCCGTTGGTCCAGATTCCTCTCGTTAGGTCTCTTGGCTTCAGATGAATGCTTCAAGTCGATCCTCCAAGCGTTGTCGGGCTTGGCGTTCCTGGTCTCTTTCGGTTCGGGCCGTTTGGAGTTCTTTCACGAGGTGGGCTGCTGCTTCGTCCTCCGTTAGGTCGTTGATGCTGCTGATCGCGTCGACGGGCGCGTCTCTCGTCTTCGGGTGTAACATGGTCTGTTGCCTTCTTTGTTGCTATGGTTTCGGGTGGTTTATGATTGCTCGATTCCCACAGACGGCGCCAATTGTTTCTACCAAACTCCGTTGAAATTCCAGTAGAAGTGCGGGTGAGGTCAATTCGGATGATCTGAGCTGTCGCGCGTATATCGTCCTTTACCTGCTGTTAAGAGTAATAAACGGTCGTTAGAAACCTTGACGGGTTATTCCCGCCTTCGACTCTCCGACGCTCAAGTTAGTGTATGAAGCGTAACAATAGTATTGGTTGAGTAACGGGCGTACCTTGTAACTGTCATAAATGTGTTGTATATATTGGCGGTTGAGTGTGGAGTCTTTTGTTGCTCTTCAATGTGGGATCCTGCTTGTTTGTTCATGATCTGTCCTGGTACCTTTCGTTTGTCGTTCCGAGCTCGTGGGCTTTCGGATGGTGTTGCTTCCTTGTTTAAAGTTGAAGCCTGTATTGCTGTCTTGCGTTTGGTCCGAGCTGTGTTGACCCGTTTGGAGTGATTAAATGTGCGACAATTGTGTGTGTACAGGATCACGTACTAACAGCTTGCATGCCACTTTTACTTTCCATGGTATCAGATCTTAAGGCCGCAAAGCCTTTGTAATAGTTTGTACCTCAATAAAAACTTGATTCCATGTACTTGCTGTGTATATTTTTGTAATACTCTAGTTCTGCCTTAGTATTGTGGAGCATTGATCCCCTTGACAAATGAATCAGAACAACATCGTATTACTTAACAATTTAGCCACAAATATTGGCTTTATAAAATGAAATCCAACATATCTAAAATTTCATGATCATGATATTTGGCCACAGGAATTGGCGGCGAGTTTGTCTTGAAATTTTAAGCAAAAAGTTGGAAATTACAAATGTCAAGAAATCTAAAAAATTTAGCCACAAAGATTGGCTTTAACAGTTTACTATACGGGTTGCCCCTTGAGTTTGATCATGCGAGCAATATTAAGTGAGAATGGGCAGAATCAATTAAGTCGTCGTAGGTGGAATATCATGTTTACACGCTGACGTGATGTACTTCTTCAGGAAACGACCGTTTATGGGGTTCACGTGGATTGTACTGTCGCAATCGCGGAGACAAACCGCCTCTTTTCCCAAAAGATGGTCGATGACACACTTGTTAGACTACTTGTCACGCTCGTCTAGTTTCTCACCAAGGGGTAGGAATGCCTTCTAAACTAACTCTCCTTCCACGAAACTCATGCCCCTTGTATAGTTATCATAAGATCGAGCAACCCGTCTCTTCTTAGTGTAGAGATGTTTGTAAGCTTCTAGATGTTACTCGTCTAAGTCTTCTAACTCTTGCCACATAGCTTGAACATAGTCCTCGTCAATCAAGTCATGCTGCTCCATAACTCTTAATGACTGGACATTAAGTTCCCAAGGCAAAACTGCATCGTGTTCAAACATTAAGGCGTAAGGAGTGGTCCCCATGGAGTTGCACTTGCTCATACGATATGCCCACAGTGTGTTGAACAAGTCTGCCTGCCACATGCGAGAGTTGTCTTCCAGCATCCGTCTGAGGATGTGTAGAATGATCTTATTGCTTACCTCAGCTTGACCGTTGGACTGGGCATAATAAGGAGTAGAATGGAGGAAATGAATGCTTAGATCCTGCATCAAAGTGTCGACTTTTCCAGACATGAAAGTTGTTCCTCTATCTGAAATGAAACATTCTTGGATACCAAATCTGCAAATAATATCTTCGAATAAAAAACTTTGAATGGTACCCGCTGAAACTACTTTTAAAGGCTTGGCCTCTAGTCATTTGGTGAAGAAATCCGTAGCCACCATGATAAACTTGTGCCCCTCAGACGAGTGAGGGTAAATCATTTCGATCAAGTCCAATGCCCAACGTCGAGCAGACCAAGGCCTTATGATGGGCTGCATGGGAATATTCGGTATATGACTGACCGGGTCATGAGCCTGACAGACTGTGCACCCTTTGGAAAAAGTAATGCGGTCCTTGAGGATGGAGGGCCAATAATATCCATGACGCCGCAGCAGCCAATGCATCTTAGGGTCTGCTTGATGTGCCCCTGCAGCCCCTAGGTGTACTTGTCTTATTAGCAGCTTAGCATCTCAGCCGTATACACATCGGAGGTGGATCTCTTCTTCCCCTAGCCTGTATAACTCATCGTTTCTTAGCACATACTTAGGAGCCAAAAGATTGATGCGTTTGTCAATGGGGACATTTAGGTCTTTGAGATAAGAGATGATAGGTTATCGCCAATCCATATCAAGGTGATCGAGTGTGGCCACATACCATTCATTTTTATCCTCCTGCCTAGCTCTGAAGGATGGTAATGTACGTCGTTCTCCCTTCAGAATTCGTTCGCGAACCCTATCTTGGAGGTTGACATCTGTACCAAGTTGAGCTAATCATTGGCCGCCTGGTTCTGGTCGCTAGGGATATGTTTCAGTGTTACTTCCATGAATAACCCTAGTAGTTCAGCTACCATTTTCACATACGGCTCGAGTATGGCACATGCTCTGTATTTTGTCTCCAACTATCATATGATGAGCAAGGAGTCCCCTCGGACATGGATGTCAGTGACGTCTAGGTCTATCAGCATCTCCAGACCAATGATGAGCACCTTGTACATAGCCTGATTATTGGTATAATGAAAGTCCAGCCTGAAAGAGTAGGAAAAAGTGTCCTCATCTAGATTAACCAAGGTTATTCCTACCCCAGCCATGATACTAGTGTTGGAACCATCGAAGTATAAGAGCCAAGGGCAAGTGCAATATGTAACAGCTCCAATTTTCCTCGCGAGCGTCCAACATTGGGTGATGAGCCATAAAGTTGGCCACTGCCTGGCCTTTGAGTGACTTTTATGGAATGTATTACAGTGAGGATTCGGAAAGGGCCAAGATCCACTTCTCAATATGGTCTCTGAGTATAGGCCGTGAGAACATATACTTTACCAAATCTTTTTGAGCAATGACATATGTGGTAGAGGATAGCATGTAGTGCCTTAATTTACAAGGCCAGGCACAATTTCTCCATAAGCGAGTACCTTGTCTCGCAATCAGTGAGTGTGAGACTAAGGTAAAAGATGGACCGCTCTGTATTGGTTGTATTGTCTTGTTCCAACAAACTTCTAATTGAATGCTTGGTAGGGAATATATAAACCTTGAGAGGTACTCTAGGCCTTGGTGGTACCAAGACTGGCGGGTTAGCAAGATACGCCTTTATAGCATCAAAATCCTCTTGATGAATAGGCTCCCATAAAAAATATTTCTGGTTCTGGAGTTTGAGTAGCAGCGAGAACGGTTGAACCTTCCCTGCAGCATTTGCAATGAATCTCCTCACAAAATTAATTTTTCCCAGCAAGCGTTGGAGCTCCTTCTTATTCTTTGGTGGGGTGGCATTGAGCACCGCCTCCTTTTTGTCATCAGACACTTCAATACCTCGTTGGTGAACCAAGAAACCCAATAAGTCTCCTGCTTGGACCTCAAAGACGCACTTGGCGGGTTTCATTTTCAACTGATGAAGCCTTGTACGGTTGAACATTTTCCTCAAGTCGTCTATGTGATCTATTCGGTGCTTAGTTTTGACCCCCACATCATCAATATAAACCTTCATGGTTTTACCTATGAGGTCATGGAAGATTAAATTCATGGCTCGTTGGTAATCAGCGTCAGTGCTCTTGATCCCAAATAGCAGGTCCATATACTAAAAAACAACAGCAAAACCAGGGCATCTAAATGTTGTCTTGTGCCTGTCAGCCTCGACCACCGATATCTGGTGATACCCTGTTGTGCCATCCATGAAGGACAACATCTCGTGGCAAGCTACAGAGTCCACCAACAAGTCTTCTACTGGCATGAGATATGCATCCTTTGGAATTGTATTATTGAGATCATGGTAGTCAACACAAACTTGCATCTTCCCATTCTTCTTTCTGACTGGGATGACGTTAGATAGCCACTCATTGTACTTGGCTACTCTAATGATGTCTGACATGAGCATCTTTTGAATCTCTTCTTTGACTAGAATTTCTGTCTCGATATTCATTCTACCCATCTCTTACTTCACTGGTTTCTTTCCTTCGATGATGGGAAGGTTGTGGCACATCAAGTCTAGTGATAGTCCTGGCATATCCTCATACTTCTCTGCAAAACAGTGTAGCAATTCAAGGAGCCTTTTCTGTTCTTCAAGCCCTAATAAGGTACTAATATCCATAGTCATTGGCTCTTCTGTGGTTCCCATATTGATTTTCTTTATGGGATTCTGAACTTTAGGTGGAGTATCATCCAAGGTTGTTGGAGCTAGCTGGATGGTCTCCTCCTCTTCCGATTCATGCAACATATCGTCATCCACATATTCCAAGGCTGCGACCATTAGAACATGCTCGTAAGCATGTCTCTCTATCAGGTATTCATATAGATGATCATGGGGAGAATAACAAGCCTCTGCCTCTATGTCAGATAGAGGCTCTAACATTGGGATACCTTTTGTGGTAGCTCAATGGTGTATGGTCGGCGTTCATCTTCACTTGCCTGTATGATGTCCCATTGAGCTAATTGAGAGGTCGTCACCCCCATGGGGAGGCTCTTCTGGTCGATGCCACATACTTCCAATAGCCTCATGTCTCCATTATAGTAGATGGCGTCTATGTTGTTTGCTGACACCAAATATGGACGAGGGTCTACATCAATGACTTCTGCTTCGTCGGATTCCATGTTTCACAAAACCACTTGCTGGTGGAGGGATGATGACACACAATAGCTCATATGAATCCAATCTCGTCCGAGTATAACACTGTATGGTGTTGTGCATTTTGCCACGAAAAAGGTATGTGTCCCAGCTGCTGGTCCAACCTGCACATGAAGAAAGATAATGCCTAGGGTCTTAGGTATGTTACCTTGAAAATTCTAGACATTGAGAGCCGTTTCTTAAATGGCAGACTTAGGGATGCCCAAAAGTCTCATTGCTTTGACTGTAACTATGTTCATGGTAGCTCCTGAATCAACCAAATTTTTTTGAGGGATATCCCTTAGACCTTGGCGGTAACATAAAATGGTCGTATATGCATAGCCATATTCAAGGTTGGTTACTTGAAAATCATGTATGCCCTTCTTAATGACAAGTCGTTCTTTGGTTGCACCGAGAGCAGCGATTGCTCTCCTTTCTCCTCCTCTTGGTTGGTCGTCGCTAAGTTGTTTACAATGCTACGATGGTCCAACATCACTTCTCTAATGAAAGAGGATTCTGAGCTTGCTAGAGCCACTGAAGAAATTGCAAATTTGGATGGCAGAACGAAGACCATGCTGACATCGAACTCCTCCCCATAAGCTTGGGTGTCTGGCTCATCCTCGTCATAATCTACGAGCACCTCGTCCTCAGCCTCCTCTTCATACGACCCTTCAGCTCCTTCTGGGGTTGTTACTTCCGCCATGTGCTGATCGATAGGTTCACTGGATACAAGGGCTTCTACTAGGTGATCCTCTAAAGGATCCTCAGGTGCGGGTTCAACGTTTACAGGGGAGAAAAGCCCACTTCTCTGGTTTGCCGAAGAAGAAGTAGCATGTCTCCGGATCAGGGATTTCTTTCTCTCTTCCTCCACCAATGGGTTGGGCTTCCACCTCAGCCCTCATGTCTCACTTAAGGTGATGTGTGCTTCACTTGACTCACTCGCCCGATGAAGACTTTTGAGCACTACATGCATGGAATTCTCGGTGGTCCATGTGTGCTTGCTACTCCAGGGTTTCTTATGATCTCACTAAACCTCAGAAATAGGCTCTTGCATGTGAGCCTTCTGCAATAACTCAGGGTTCCGAGAGAAGATGATGGGTCAAGCTTCTCAGATCTTGGGTTCACGAGACGTCTTACCAAACACAACAATGGGATTGGATGATAATGTATTGAGTCATCGCCGCAGATCTTCAAGTGTGTGATCCAACTCATCCGGCTGAACGAGGCCCATATCTAGTGCCTCTAGTGCCCTCTTGGCCTACCTAAACTAGCATTGCAGGTTCCTGCATTTATTGGGAGTAACCTCAACTGCCTTACCCTTCTCCCTGACGTACCAAACGTTTTGTTTTGTGATGTTTCTTTATGCTGGTGGGATGTAGGGCTTGGCGAGATCATCCTGTGCCTTGCACTTTGCTGCTGTTATTGATGTTGTCGTTGGTTTCAAGAACCGTTCGGCTGCTCGCATCCGGTTGTAGGTCTGCGAGTCTCTCGTGTTCAACTCCCTTGGGCTAGTGGGTTGGTAATGCTCAAGCGGTGAAATCAACTCCGAGCATACCATGACTGCTTCCATCAGCTCCTCATATGATATCTTCATACCACAATGGACTTTGCATCACGAGCAGCGTGTTACTAGAGATTCTGCCTTTTGGGTCAATTTTTTCTTGACCCTTCGAGGAAGATGTATGCTTTATAACCTTAGGAACATCCCCCTCAGTTTGGAGGTCTAGAGTCTGTTTCCTTTTATTAGGATTGGACCTTTGTACCTCTACCATGCCTACCACGAGGCTGTCGCCAATTTTGGTGTCTTGAGCCAAGTCATCACCCTGCAACTTGATAGTTATCTCGACTTCGTCTATCCATCGTTGAATCAGGATTCTCAGGCTCATGCATTCCTCAATTGTATGGATCCAGGCATGGTGGAGACGGCAATATGGGAACCCTTTCACACTCACAGGGTCTGGCGAGGGTCCACTGGATACTTCAGCGATTTTTTATTGAATCAAGTAATCTAGAATTTATGACACTCGCGAAACATCGTAGGTGAACCGCTGCTTCGATTTTTTCACTGGCTCGGACCTCTTTGCGGGTTCTACCTTTGTGGATGGTACCACCTGCTTAATTTATGGAATAGTGGTAACAGTCTAGGATCGCTGCTTGGTCCTCCTCCTTGGCCGAAGCCAATCACTCGGTAGTTCAATAAGCTTTGGACAATATTCTTCAAACTGAAGCACGGCGAGGTTGTATGTCCAAACTTGTTGTGGTACCTGCAAAAATAATCACCTGGCCCCATATAGGCTAGATCTTATAGTCTCCTCACAAGCTTGTAGTTGATCAAATCCTTCATTATTAGTTCATCAAGGATTTCATTCATATGATCCTGATTGAAAGTGTATCGCTGCGACGACCTGGGAATTTTTTCTGGTTGAACTCGCCTGAGCTTGTTTGACCTTTTCTCGTTTTTCTTTGCCCCTTGCCTAGCTAGAAATCCCTGTATTTCTACCATGTTGACCTATGGGTTAGGGAACGGGTGAGAATCAACTAGTGAAACCATCTTGGGCGATGACTCCAGTGCAAGCTCTCCCTCATTGATCCACTTATAGATTTGGTCTTTGAGTTTGACACAATCCTTGGTGGAGTGATTCCACATGCCATGGAATTTGTAGTACTTTTTCCCTTTGAGTTGCTCAGCGTTGGGGAGAGGTCCGAAGTCTGTCTTTGCTACTCGCGAACTAATTAACTCATCCAGGATCTCGTGAGCCAAGTTGACATCGTATGTATATGTCTCGAACTCTGGCTTGGTAAAACTCACTTTCGAGAGCTTCACTGGACCTCTGCTCTGTTGGAGCTTCCTTGGCCTAAGCACCAACTTAGAGGATAGCTCGACGATGTGAATGTGCTCTCCTTCGGACTTGTATTCCTCATCAGCAGAGTCTTCAATATAAGCCATGGTTACTGGCTTGTTTCTTTCGGAGTAGGATGACCTGGGCGCATAAGTTCCTTTTGAAGAGTTCTGCCTATTTTCCCTCTTCTACATGGCATTGTAAGCCTTTGTGATTGCAATGATGAACTCGTTCAGTGAAAGATGCTTACTGTTGAGGAACAAATGATGGTATTAGTCCTCTATACCATTGATTGCCATGTCAATGATGGTATCCTTCGTGAGAGGGGTCTTGCACAAAGTGTACTTCGACCTGAAACGATGCAAGAATGTCACTGGGCTCTCAGAAGGCGCCTAGATCATGGCCACCAATTTGCTGATGCTGGTCTCTAGCAAAGTCGTGCCGAAATGATCGATGAACAACTTCTCCATGTCAGCCCACTCCTTTATGGACTGCGGGTCGAGGCCCATATACTAGATCATGGATGAACCAGTCAAGGAAGAGCCGAAAACCCTTAATTTCAACTGTGGATCTTCTCCCCATGGTCCAAGCTGCAATGTGAAAGTAGCCAAGTGAGTGGATGCACTCCTGCTTCCATCACTGCTAAAGGTCTGGAAGCTTATCGACTTATAGTTCCTGGGCCATTGCCAACCAACATTAATATCCCCCAACAGTGGTTAAGAGGTCATATAGGGCTGGTGAGGCTTGGCGACCTGTAAGTGACACTGGTCCTTGAATGCTTCGAACTTCTTCTGCTAGGTGGCTGAGAAAGTTTCAGCCTGCCATTGACTCCTCATGAGGTCTGACACAGACTTGTCAAGCTTCCCGATGTCATTATCAGCTCTTTTGAACATGTCTAGCATGTCTTTCTTTTGTTACGTCAATGTGACCTCGACAACACTCAAAAGTTCGGCCCGCAATCTGACTTGCCCTTCTGGTAGGGTTGCAAGTTGAGCTTTTTGGGTCGCTTGCTCTTCCAAGCCCTTGGAAAAATCGGCCCTTAGAGAGACTACTTCAACATTGGTAGTCTCTGTTTTCTCTCCATTGTCAGCAAGCAAAGCCGCATAATCGGCTAGACTTCGATTGATGAGATCGAGCTATGCTGCTTGGTACTGATCACGCTTGGCGGCGTACGAGCAATAATTTTCATATGCCAAGGCCATGATCTCCTTTTTAGAAAGGAATGCAGACTCAATTGGTTGGAGTTGTTCAGTCCCAAATATTAAGTCTATTGCATTCGTGGAAGTGCGCGGCACTCAGCAGACGTATGCTCTCGGTAGGTCGGTTGAGGATGTTTGCTACACTACAGGTAGGCCCTTCCGTAAGGATCCCCTATTGTCGCTTAGAGACACACAGTATGTCCCACTGGGCGTGTCAAAATGTTTGGCTAAAAAATTACTAGGGTGCTGAGAAGTCCGCAAACTGTCTCTTTTACTCGACCGGTAATGTATGTGTGCGTCAATGTGTCACTGCTCTGAGGCAGAAGAATGTTGATCGTAGCGTAGGCCACTACCTGACTTCTAAGAAGCGATGTTATGGACGGGGAGAGCACCAACCCCGTTCGATGGATCCTTTTTGCCTAGTAGGCCTAGGACTTCGTATCTTTCGTGTCTCTAGATGAGCCATGGAAATCGATACTTCACAGCTCCTTCAGTGTGAAGCAGAGCAACTTCCTTGACGAGCTTTAAGAGCACAGGGGTGCGTCCTTGAATCTCAAAATACTCACGCTTCTTTGGGTGAGGCTCATTTGATCACCGGATGCTAGGGTTCTCGAGACTTTGCATGATCATGGATCCCGATTAAGTAAAGATTTCCCCCATATATAGGAAAATATGGTACCTTGTCGTAGTAATCTTAAGATTCCTTGCACTTAGACTCACTTAAAGACTCTAATTGCCTGGGTTCATACTTTTTAGGTCTTTCAATCAGAATCTAAGACTTCATGACAATATATCTAATGAATCCTTCCCTCCTTAGGAAAAGCTATTTGTTTCTCGCGTAGCCACTGGTATCGGCCCAATTATATTAAAGATATTTCACATGCGGGCGGCCGGTATCGGCCCACTTATTATTAAAACCCTTAAAAATAAAGACTATTTATTTTAGGTCCAAACACCGTCTAGCCCAAACAACTGGTAGGCTAGTGGCCCGCATTATTTTAGTGACGACTGACGAGGTATCTTCCAATTCTTCCCATCCAGACTTTTTGTAACTTTGTAAAACATTTGACAAAGCCTACTAACTTGAAAGTAGTGAAAAGAACAAAAAAAAAAGCCCAGATCTTCAAGTCCTTTCTAGCATAGTCAACCACGACCTCGACCTCGCCCGCGCTCGCCTCGCCTCACCGGATCTGATCCACTAGACTCATCTTGGTAGTCTCTCTCTCCCCAAAGCAACCTCGCCTCCACCTCACATTCACTTCGGATTTTCTTCGTAGAGAGAAAATGATTTAAAATTAAATTTTTAACATTAAATATTTTATATTTTACATTTGATTTTTGAATAATTATCGCTTCTAAATCAAAAGTTATAAGTTGGTCAGTTACATTTAACTTTTTATGAGAATTTAACTAAAAAGATAACTTGCTTTACTAAAAGAGTTCATCAGAGTTAACAAGTAAAATTTGGCATTCAACTCAAATTTGATTTACTTGATTTTATACAAGAGAAAATAGCTATAATGATCACTCAAGTTATTCACAATCAACAATTTGATCACTGAAGTTTAGAAAATATCAAAATTGAACTTTAACTTTGTCTTTCAAATTGATCACTTTGCCCATCTTGGATGTCAATTTTTTTTTTATTTCATAGTGATTTTCATACTTCTCCCACTTATGTTATGTGCATTACTCTCATAAGCCTATCTATATAAGCAAAATATTTGACAAATTAGAATATTTAAAATGGGTAAAGTGATTAAATTGATAGATAAAGTTAAAGTTCAGTGATATTTTTAATATATTCTAATTGTCTTTTGATAAAGTTTAATAATGGGATCATATATATATATATATATATATAATAGGGAGCACTTACGTGTTATCTCGTACCTTATTGGATGAAGACTGACGGGCCTACACCTCACATCGACCAATGAGATGTAGGTAACCACGTAACGAGAAACAATCACACAGAAACAGACGATCAGAACTTAAACTAGTTCTACAGTTCTACTACTTTGTGTTCTTCACTGTTTGATAGAGAGGTCAGAGGTCCTGGGTTTTACAGAGCCATGACGAAACTGAGACCAATTCAAGTTGCGATTTTTACAGTGGTGGTGATCTCAACATTGGTATCGATTTCCGAATGTGCCAAGAAGCCAGTGACTGTTGCCAGAAAGGAAGACATTCCATACATCAAGTGCCAAGTCTGCGAGAAGCTCGCAGCTCAGTTACACACCCAAGTTGAGAAGAAGAGAGCTGAGATTGAACCCAAGAAGGTAAATTAATCATATGGGTTGTGTCACCTGGACTTGAGAATTAGTGGGTCTTGTTTGGTTTGTGGAATTTGATTGTTGGTTTTGTTTGTTTTCAAATTGGGAGGTAGATCTCGGAGTATGAGATAATTGAGATTACTGAGAATGTTTGCAATTTGAAGAAGGCTGAGGCTGATTGGATTTTGCTGATTGATATAGTTGAACAAGGAGATAAGTTGCAGGTGAGAATGTACTTGAAATTTTGTGATACATTGCTGTGGATCTTAATGGACTCAAAGTCTAGTACTTTGATGGTGTTACATATATTGATACAATGTTGAGCTGTTGATGCCTTTTGTTTGATGCATACGGGCTAAAGTATACACAATTGGTTGTTCATTCACTTCATTGTATTGACTTGTTACATGATTTGGTAATTTTCAGCTGGTCGAACAAGAATCAGAAGGACAGTGCAATTCAGAATGCAAGACGATAGAGCGAGCTTGTCAAGAGGTAAGATTTTGCATCATTGTTTCATTAATTTTGTTGTTGTTGTACTAGACTAGAGCCATAGTGTTTTAATCGGTAATGCTGCAGGTTCTGGGATATGCGGATACTGATGTTGCTGAGTATCTATACAAGTCCAAACCTGACATTGGTTCGTTGGTGAATTACGTATGCAAAGATCTCACCGATGCGTGCAGTACTAAGCCTCCCCCAGTTCCTAAGGTAACTCTTTCTTGATTGATGTAAGTCACTTCATATTGAGACATGTAAGAGGCATCATTCTTCGTGATCTGTTGAGAAGGCTCAATCTTTGCAACCATTTTCTTCTCATTGGAAGTCCATTTGTTGTCACAGAGCTACTTCTTTTTTAAACGTCACACATATTTCATTCTGTATGTCCTAAGTTTTTGTTCAAAAGTAACATGAAGATTCTGTTTTGAATTTGTCGTTCACTCACTGAGCTCGTGTGGGCATCAATCATATTTTTCTTTCATGATTATAAAACTAGATTTCATGCTCCAGAAAATGCTGTAGCAACTTGCATATTCAGATCCTAATAAGTTTGGGATCCATAAATGCTGCCTTGTGTATATTGTGATCTCAGCCTTTGTCTATATTTGATTATACTGAGCTCATTTATCGCTATGTTCATTATAACATACATCTAGTGATTGACACTACACCGCTTGTTTTGAAAGGATTACAATAGTATGAACCGAAGAACAAAACTAATAATAGTATCTGTGTCTCCCAGGGCAGGACTCCTGGAGAAGTGTTTGTCCCCAAGTCTGCCAAAGAAGCTGAAATGGAAAAGATGTTGAAATCTATGGAGGTAAATGTACTTTCATTGCTGCAGAATCCATGTCAAAGTATATTTGTGTGTTGCTGAATATTGTGCCTTGTTCTGGTTCCCCTTTTCAGGGCATGCCAGGAGCCCCAGGCATGAAAATGTACTCAAGGGATGAATTGATGAACATGAAAAACTTTGGCGGTGAGGATGGTGATGACGAAGAAGATGACGACGACGACGACTCCTCTCAGTTTCCCGCAAAATTGGTAACAACAATAGTCTAGTTCAGATTTCTTATATGACTACCATCCTGTTTCTCATACCATTTTTAAAAACTAATTGAACAGGGAAATGCTTTGAGAGACAAAGAAAGTACAAAGCCAGATTTGAAACAGAAGATCACCCATGGGATTGTAAAGACCAAGGACACGCTTAAGAAGCATGCAAGCAAAGTCTCTAACTGGTTACGACAGAGCTGGAGAGGACTCAAAAAGACAGCATCAAAGAAGAGTACAAAGTCCAACAAGGCAGAGCTTTAGATCAAACAACTATAGGGTATTAGAGCCATCACATTTTTGTTCAAATTGTGTCAGTATGCTTTGCCATCAAGTAGTGAGTTGGGGAAATATACAGTCTTATCGAAGTATTTGCTTCATTTACTTTCTGGTTTCCAACGACTGTATCAAACTAGCTACCAACATAAATATAACACTCTCTATATGAGCTTGAAACTTATACAAACAGTGACGGTAATTACACAGAAATCTTATACATGGATAGCTAGCTCCTTCCTGTATACGGGTATCTGTCATCATCAGTGTCAAGTGATTCTGTTAATCCTCATCCGTTGAGTTGCTTTAAGATCATGGGGGCAATGATCCTGTATGCCTTCTCCGTTGGATGAATGCTATCCCAGAAGAGGTACTCGGACACATCGGGGCAAGTAGTGGAGAGTTTGTTACACAAAGGACCTGTGTCGATAGTTCCTGTTTCGCAGCATCCTTTATCCACCACTTCAAATCCTGAATCAGAAAATGAATTTGGTCACATCAGTTTGTGTATTAGCTCGATAGTGTTAAAAGATCGATAATTGATGAATAAGAAAATGAGTACCTTGTTGAGCAGGGTTTCTGATCAGGGAAAGCAAAGGGTTATATACATCAAGGTAAATGAAATGCGCTTCCGGAAGTTTCTCATTGAGTGAATCTAAAAGGGAAGTAAGCTTTGAGTTGAAGAGGATGACTGCTTGGTTCTCGGTTTCGTAGCACACGCTCTCTATGCCTCCAAATACTGTTCTCGCTATTGGTAAGCACCCAGTTGGTATCACACTGAATACTCCAATGATCCTAGCTCCCAATGCATAAAGTTCCTATACATAATCTCCTGACATATTAGGTAACACAGAGACTAGTACGTACTATTGTACTAAGATGACACTTACCTAAACAATTAAGTAGGACAGTACTATTTTTTGCATTTTTTGTTTGACTTGTACTTGATAAAAATTCGACGCTGATTCGAGCATGAGATCTGTATAGGCTGGAATGTCATACTGAGCCTTCCTCAGTCCTGTAATGTAATAAGAATTTGAAAGGTCATTGATTCCTACTGAAGTAACGAATACGCTTTTAGACAGTAGAGTAGTTGTTGTTGCATCCCCACTGCTGCATTTATTTTTCTTTTGTATTCTTTGAACAGCTCTAGCTGATCTGATAATGGCAATACACTCTGATATACAGAAGAAGAATTCAGACGGAAAAAACAAAATAAAAGAAAACGAGGATGAACCATATATATGATGTACATGATAAAAAATAGTAGTTTAATTTGGAAGTGATGTATGTACCAGTATTTTGGCTGTGAGATTGTCATATCCTGTGCTTGATGAGGCAAAACATACACCAGTAAGTAGGTCTTGAAGCTACAAATTCGGATCAAGATAAGCCGGTACAATCTCCTTCACTCCAAGTCCTTCAGCTGAATATTGAAACTTGAGCAATATATACAAAATGTAACAATTGTGGTAGTATATCAGAATTAATGTTGTATTGCCAATCAAATCTGAGGGGAGTTTTCCATTGCAAAATCTTCCAGTAGGCTTTCCTCCCATTAGGTGGGAAGTTGCTTTTGGTAATTGTAACTATGTAATTGTTAATGCCGGTATCCAATATTGAATCTCCGAAAAAAAGGACTGCTGGAGTAGTTTTATTTGCACCCAGTAGTGTTATAGCAGCAACACTATGGAAGAGGAACATAAAGAAGATGATTGCAAGTACTTTGACAGATGAAGATGAAGGAAGTGTTCTCTTCTAGAGAGGAGCCATTTTAGTATTCCAAGTACTACGTGGATTCTTTTGCTTCATGTACAAGCGATCAAAGTTTGCAGTCCTTAATTTATAGGCAACTCCACAGGCAAAGATATCTACAGCTGAATTCAGCTGAATCATTTGTAGCTTGGCATTGGTAAACCTACCAATAGGCTGTAAAGAAGTACGTTCCCTATATAGCATCTTAATGAATATAAATGGCAAATGAGTTTGACACACATGGGTTCAATAATCATTCTCTTCGATTGCACTTTATGTTGTCTAGCCTTTTTTGAGCTTGGTCTTTATTTGGAATTCTAGTCTGCTATTTTTATTACAGATTTTTGTTTGTAATCTTCAATTTTTTTTTGTTTTTTTTTGTTTTTTTATTTGCTCTTTTGATGCCGTCATGCCGGTCATGGCATAGCTAATTTTCCACTCGTTTTCATTCTAATCAACAAAATTTAGTTAATAAAATTACCTTCATCTAAAAATAAAATGTCATTTTCCCCACATCTAAATATCTAATTTATTATCATATTGATGTCCATTTAACTCTGGTCACCAGCCCTAGAAACTAAATGGCGAGGGACACCCGTCTCAACTTTCAACAACTAAAGAGCTCCTATTGTTTTCTTCCTAGCAGGGGAAGGTCGATTTGACCACGACGACCCTTTGTCCTCAATACCCATTTGGTGGTCTGTAAAGAATGTAATACACCCGAGTTCTAGAATGCTAGCAGCTATATTAGGCTCTTATTTTTTTTCTCACCATTCTCTCATGTATGTGAGTAACTCCTATAATTTGTTAAGTAACGATCAGATTTATAAAAACTTCAAAAAATGATCAATCAAATACCAAATCTAGTATCAAAATTGTGATATTACAACTTCAAAAAATGAATAATTAATCGTAAACATGCTACAATGCTTCCTCCTCACTAGAACCAACTGGAAGCAGCTTTTCTCAACACAGGTTGGGCAAACCATCCACAGCACATTAGTTGTTGCATAAATGGATTGCTCTCTCATGGAGCAATAAAGCCCAACCTTAGCCTAGCGCATCTTGTAATCTTGAACCCTTGACGCGGTGCACCTCTGGCCATTGAATGAATACTTGAGCATTATATCAATATCCCGGGGATTCTTTTTGTTTTGCGCAACGGTCATGGTTCCAGTAATCGACTCTCCTTGACATACTGTCAACACATCTTCCAAGTACAGGACTGTTTGCTTCCAATGGGTAGACCTTGATCTTGGACCTGCATTATTTAGAACACACAGGTGCTGATGAGAGAGATGTTTTATAAAAACCTGGAACATTCAGTTAGAGCGACTCCTCACACATTACTGATGCTTTACAGATTTCACAAAACAGGATTATTGCTTGATTTTAGAAACATGGAATTGGAGCTTAGTTCCAGGATTAAATCCATCGTTGCATTCCATATTATCGGAAGTAATCAACAATATTTCATTTGAAAAAAGTATCCGTAAAATCAATGTAGTGAGATTCAGTAGAACCACATTAGAATGACAGATGTCGACTAAACATGAGGCACAATGGCAAAATTGTGCAAAGGAAATTATATGCATGTGGAAAACGTTGGACCATATGAATTAAACATCTGTTCTTTAACACTGACATTTTCAAGTCGTTTACCAACAGAAAACAAAAAATCAAGGAGCAGAGCTGACCTGTGGAGAAGCCCATCAATTTATGACACTTTGTAAATGATACATCAAAGTGCGCTACAAGAGCATGCACGAAATCATCACGTTCAGCAACAAGCTTAAAAGGAGCAGTGAAAGAAGCATCGCCAGGAGTCATCTTAGATATATCCATTGTCTGATGGAGACAATTGGAAAGCGTTAGTGAAGCCATATAAAGGATAGGCACTTATCTGATAGTCTGGGTGCTCAGTATTTCTCACCTTGAGTAGCTGGCTGTTTGTAACAATTTGGTTTTGGTCAACTGTGTCCACAAGAGGCTCCATCATGGCTTGCTTCTTGATGCAGCTCATGTCAAAGCCATATACATTATTCCAAACTGTTATAATGAAACAATCAAAGACAATATAAGCAAAGCTTCCCAAATAGAAAGTAACAATCTACATGTACAAACACAAAGAGACATGCACGCTTACACTCTATCTTGTCTTCTTTGTACTCTGCATCCTCAATAGCTGTCAGAAAGAGAGAGCATTTGTCTGGTAGCAAAATTCCATCACCTACCTACAAACATGAAAAGAATGCTCATCTTTACTGTATATAAGCCAGAGTATGATGAATCTTAGATCCCCCAACTTATGCTATACAATATCAAAGCACAACTGTAATGGAATTTTCTCCATTGACAGGGGAAAGATGAAACTAAGCCACCTGACTAAAGATGATGCAAAGATGATTAATAATAATATGAACCACAGTGAACTTTCAATCTAATACTTTGCATATTATTTTACTACTTCACTTCATCTTGAGCTGGATATCACATACAATATGATCACATTGTAAATGTTACTTACAAGCCATTTATCACGGGCATAGAGGACCGTATTCAACATGTTCTCAAACAACAAAAAGTATCCCATCCACTCAGAAATAATTATATCCACTTTAGCGACTGGAAGCTCAAGTTCTTCGATCTTTCCTTTCAGAACAGTTACAACTGCAAAATATATCAAACAACCAATGAGTAGGCAGGATATTTACTGTGGGAACAATTTCAAGGTTCATCAGGCACATCAGAGCTAAATGCAGGTATGAACTACAAGAGCATTACCATTTGAATACCCATTTGTTTCAACAATCTCTTTTGCCTTCTCAGCCATATCAGAGCACTCAACCTGTGGAAGCAAATCAACGTTATAAAACAGATGCAGCCAAACAACATAATCAGTAAGCCCACAGTGAACAACTCGTTGGAGAAATACGCACTGCATAAACATGCTTAGCGCCAGCTTTTGCGCAGAATAAGGACAAAATTCCAGTCCCGGCTCCCACATCGAGAACAACTTTGTCCTTGAATAGAAACTTATTCTGATAAATAACATTTTGATATGTCTTAGTTCTCACCAGATCCTTCAACATCTCCTGCAACACAAACCATAGTGAGCCCAACATGTAATGACTATATCCAAGAAAAACTACAAGAAAGGCTTTGCATCCAAGAGCGCGCACTCACTTCATGAATACCTGAAATAAAAAAGAATTCATTAATATAAGAACAAAATATAGCAAATCTCAAGAGCTTCTTACAAATAGTTTAACAACTCTATACATTTAGGATCAACATAATATACTGCTCCACAATCACATTATCAAGCTAATACTTTTAAAGCCACCGAAGAAAGCCAATCCTAAAAATCAAAACTTTTACTCATAAGCAGTTCAACTCTATGAAATCGATTTGGGCAATAACGAAAGCTCTTCTATCACATTGATATCATTGGTTTCCGCTTCAATTCAACCAAAGCTCAATGCTTTACATAGCCACACGAAAACCCAACTCATAAAAATCTAAACTTTGAAGTTAAATAGAGATAGAGTTATACCGAAGTGAGAGTAAGAGTCGAAGTAATAATCGGCGCTGGTTTTATCATTGGGTTCAGCGACGAAAGAGACCTCGGGCTCGCCCATGGAGTCGGGATCGGGTTGGTCGCACATGGACTCGTCGTGGTCGGCGGCGTCTTCGAACCGAGCGGCGGAGGAGCTTTGGCCCAAGTCCTCAACGGCTGTGCTGACAGTGCTGTGGTGACTGCTTTGGCTCTTTCGGCGACCCATTGAGATTGAGAAAGAGAGTCTTCAGGATTAGGGTTTTAGCGAGACTCGAGAGAGAGGCGGGTCTGAGCTTTTTGTAAAGAGATTCAAGTCGGAGGAGTCGTTATTTATGTTACCGCGGGAGAGCTCAAGTCCAATTTAGCTGACACCGTACGACACGCCGTTTTTATTCGAATACAAAAATAACATCGAATCATTGACCCGATTTTTCACATATCCTGTACGATTTTACTCCCCTATTTGAAAACCTTTTTCACTCTTTGTTGACCAACCAACGATTACTTGGATTGCTGTATAAAAACGTGAGTTTATAATACGTGTTATGGGGTCAGGGACGTGAACCGCATTCTCAATAGTGGCAGTGAGCTTGAAACGTAAGAGTTACAATATGAGGACCAGCCTAACAGTCGACTTAAATTTTTGAGCTTTGGAGTTCTTGTTGTTTCGGTACAAAAACAAAACAAAACAGGTATAGAATTCAATGCAATGCCATAGCCATAGCCAGTACACATTTTTTTGGAAGTGAACATTTCATTCATAAAAGGAAGAGGCAGTGTCTTTCCAGTCAAAGGCAGTACACATAACTTGGTATATAACAAACATTTTGCAGCAGATGATTAATATTATTTTTTTGTTTAAGGTTCTTGCTTGGACAAATAGAAGATTTTTAAGTGAATACATCAACTACAGCTGTTTAGTCCACCATTTTAGGAAGCCTTATTAATTGGCCATGGTGCTCCTGCCATAACTGCTTCAATCTCGCCAATTTGCCGAGGAACCTTTGTCATGTTCATACAACCAATAGCCGTGATGTACTACAAAACCCACGAATAATGTATAAGCACGATTTGTCATGTATATATAATATTTCACAAAGAGCAAGCTAGAAGAAGGCATGATTCAGAGAGATTAATATGCATGTGAATATGGCTAAAAGGTTAATATCCAAATTCACAGAAAGAGGGTACGTACCACGTCGCTCTCAGTTCTAACTCCACCAAAACCTTTAAATCTACCAATTGCTTCATGATTGAAGAACTTGGTTGTATTTGGACGTCCCATGGCTGGAATCAACAAAGCATCTATGAAGTAGCAACCAGGCTCCACTGAAATCACCTGCAAAACGAGCCCACAAGCATTAATGCAATACTAATTTCATCAGAAATTGAAAAGTTCAACATACAGAATGAGATTCATCAGCAAACAGATTGTGCATATAAAGTCAATACTGACCATCCCCTCTTCCATTTGTCTTGTCGCGCGCAAAGACTTTAATCCGGGTTCTTTGAGCCTCTCAAATCCCTGCAACATATGCAATACATCCAACTTAAATAAGCCAGAAAATGTCAAATATTATTTAACAGCTGGAATTTGAATTCTTATGAGAAATTTAGAACCTTCAAGTAGCCACCGGAATCATGAGTGTCAATACCAAGCAAATGCCCAAGCCCGTACGGCATAAAAACAGCACCAAGTCGTTCAACCATCATATCGTCTGCATTACTAAATACAGGCACATTGAGGATCCTTCTGAAAGTTGCAAGTAATAATATACTAGTCAACATAGTTCAGATAAGATTGTTACCTGATCTACGCATTATATGTTTGATTCTTAATATTTTTCTCTTTACATTTAGCTTTGTTTTGACCTTAGTATTAACATTTCTTACTTACTTTGTTATTTTTAGGTTTTGAATAAAGGAGATCAATAAAGGAGGTGGAAATGAGCTTAAAACTCAGCAAATGGAGGTTTCTTAATTCGATTAGGAAAAATGATATTTTCCTACTTTGACTAGGATTCCTACTCGGACTAGGAAAGTGAAGGAATGGTGCGAAAATGATCTCCAAATAGTGTCAAGAAGTAGTAACTCAAAATGACAAATGAAAATGTTACCAAAATGGTGCAAATGAAGAACAAAGACATTTCTCCTACTCGAGCTAGGAATGAGCTGCCGGACCAAGCTTCGGGCCAACCCATTTGAATATTAATTCAGCATCCCAATATCAAGTTCAAGGCAAGCCCACACATGATGATGATGATCTTTCAAGAAAAGCAATGCTGAAATCTGTCTATGCATATAAGCCCACTTTGATAGAGCACTGGGAGAACCTCAGAGCGAATTAGAACACGTGTAAGACATGCATGGAAAGCTCTGAAAATCTAGTTTCTAGCTCCGCTGGAATCACTCAATTCGAATAAGTAAATCTCTGACAATTTCGGTTTTAGTGAGAAAGGGTCATTCTGCCCGAGAGCCCACTTTGACAGACCACTGGCAGCAGATTAGAATGAATTAGAACGCGTGTAAGACATGCACAGAAAGCTCTGGAAGTGTAATTTATATCCTCGTTGGAATCACTCAATTCGGATAAGTAAATCCCTAAGAAATTCTATTTTAGTAAACAAGGGTCATTCTGCCCGAGAAAATGTTGCTTGGAAGAATGAAGAAAAAGAAAAACTTTCAAGAAAAACTAAAATATTTTGCTTATAAATAGAGAGGCTTGAAAATCAGATCAGAAGGACTCATTCTAAATGCCTAAGATGTGCTCTAATCATCTCCTCAACCGCCAAACACTTGGCCATCCTCCAAATACGAAACACCACCAAACAGCCTCCCACAAACGCTCTCCTCCACCTCAAGGATCATTTGCTCAACTTAGATTTCTCGATCTCCATCATCACCAAAGAAGCTTCTACACTTGGAGTTTGTGGTGCGATTTCACTGGAAAATAAGTGTAACATGACCCCTTTGTTTTCAGTTTCGGTTTTGTATTGAATTTCTTATGTTTGTATTTTGAGAACAAGTTTTGATAAAAAGCTTTTTATTTCTAAATTCTTCTAAGTTTCTTCCATGTGTTTTTAGCTTTGATTCGAATGCATGTGTGTGCTTACATGTTCTCAATGTTTGAATTTTTTTTAGTAGATACTCGATTTGGTTCTCCTTGAAGCATGTTTCACGAACTAATAACAAAAATAAAATTGAATTAGATACGTTAACTCGATTTGGTTGCTGTCTTGTTCAATATAAGCATCTGTGTATTTTGATTGGAGTTATAAATTTCGTTGACACTTAGGGAGTCTAGATATAATCAGTAAAGGATGAAAGAATGAGTCAATCACTAGTATATATTAGCTTAGTGTTTTATTTTCGGTCTAATGAGCATGTTTAAGATTTTATGTTCATCAATTGTTTCTACTTATCTATGAGTGAAGCATGTTAAAATTTAGGATTCTAAATCTGTTTGCTGGCCATTATCTATTTATTTTCGTAGCTTATAAATAAAACCAATCCTTAAATACCCCCTAACTTTAGCGTAGTCATGCATGCACCATCAATTCTCCGTTAAGAACAATACTCTATTTACCAATACTACATCTTACAAAAAAGGGTTTTGATTGCTACTCCATTTTAATTGATTTCTAAGTGTTTATTTAGAAGTTAGTTTTAGCGTGTATCAATTTTGGCTTGTTTAAATTCGTTTGGCTTGTTTCGGTGTGTTTTGTTGTTTTCTTTTAAATTCCAAAGTTTTTGGTTAGTATCTTCTATTCTTTGTGTATTCTTTTGATAATAACGCTTGACATTT
This sequence comes from Geum urbanum, assembly GCA_946800695.1. NCBI lineage: Eukaryota > Viridiplantae > Streptophyta > Magnoliopsida > Rosales > Rosaceae > Geum > Geum urbanum. The sequence continues at coordinate 10,799,399 of OX326997.1, forward strand.
GGTGGATGATCAGATTTCTATGAATGTCTAGCTCTCATTCGACTTCTAAAGTTGATCTCCAAGCACTTACAAACTGTTTGGCAAATTTGCAGTCTCAAGTAATTCCAAAGGAGCAAGATCTCGACCAACCTCACATTGAGGAAGGTTTTGACTCTCTACATTCATCCCATCACTCCACCGACCATTTTCTAGAAAAAAGAGCAAGAGATGGCCGGTATCAATCCAATCAACCCTCCCAACAATGAGAGGCAATCTCTTCGCCAACGTACTTGCTCAACCGAATGGAGTAGCGGTCCTTCGTGCATTCGATTCCCGAATCCTCAAGAGGACAAGAAGGACATTGAGCTTGAAAGTGGCTCCCTTCACTGTTTGCCTACCTTTCAAGGAATGTCCCATAAAGATCCGAACATGCATTTAGGATAATTTCAGTTTGTATGTTCAAGTATAAAGCCCTTGGATGCGGATGAAGAACTCTTACAACTCAAGGCATTTCCCTTCACCTTGACGGAAAGAGCTCAAACTTGGCTTATGGAACTTCCACCGAATCACATCACCTCTTAGAAACAATTAGCGGATGCTTTCCTAAGCAAGTATTTTTCGGCCTTAAAGACTACTGTTTTGAGGAAGAAGATCACGGGAATCTCACAAGCAGCCGATGAGTCCTTTGGCCAATACTATGATCGTTTCAAGGTTTTATGTGCCTACTGCCCTTCCCATGGTTTTTCGGAGACCAACCTCATGAACTACTTGTATGATGGTCTCAAACCCATTGATAGAGAGCTTCTTGATGTCGTTGCAATCGGAGCATTCATGGACTTAGATGAAGCAGAAACTCGTACACTTTTGGAGAACCGAGCAAACAATGATGCTTAATATGTGATGGCTCCACAAAAATCAGTGCATAAAGTGAGTTCAATTCAGCAAGGGATGGATGAGAAATATGACAAGTTAGCTTCCATGCTTGAACAAGTGCTAGAACTCAAGACTAAGAGAGTCAAGGCAAGCCTAAGACTTGTCAAGGGCTCCACAATGATCAATGCCCTACAATGACGGAGCAAAACAATGAGGCGGAGCAAGTGAATGCCATTGATGGATATCAAGGAGGCCAACGTTACAACAATTACAAAAACAACAATTTTGGCAACCGAGATCATCCGGGTTTCAAGTGGAGTAGCAATGAGGGATGTTTAAACCTTCTGACACCTCCACAAGGCTACTAACGTGCTCCATTTCAAGCAAGGACACCACTACCTCAAGCATCTATGCAACTGATGCCTCAAGCTCCTCCGGTCCAATAACAATTCACTAATCCGGACTACGACAAGATATTGGCCCAACTGTCTGCTTCAACACAAGTTCTCTTGGACAGACAAGAAAAAACGAAGGAGACATTGGATAGTCATGGCCGAGATATTTCTGAAATGAAGCAAATGGGCCAAATTGTTGACTTCATGGGCCAAATAAGGGAGAACGGTTAACTACCTCCTCCAACACTGCCAAACCCACGGAATGTAAGTGCTATGGTTACTAGGAGTGGGAGAACATTGGCATTTTTTTGCCAAACACAAGCAAGACGCCTCATCATGCCATTTTTGAGGAAGACCTGGCAACTCAAGAGGCCGAAAAGAAGATGAATGTGGCATCCAACGCCGCTAAGGCACAAATCAACACGCATTCTGCCCCAAACAAAGGTATTAACTCTTTCCCTTCAAGTTCAGTTGATACTAATGCCCCGTTTGCTCATGCACCATTTCCACATAGGTTAACAAAACCAAGGAAAGAGGATCAAAACGAAGACATCCTAGACATCTTTCAGAATGTGCAAGTAAATTTGTCATTGATCGAGTGCATCAAACAAGTGCCTATCTATGCCAATTTTTTAAAAGAACTATGCACCCAAAAGAGGCAAACGAGAGCGAAGGAGGTGTTGAAGGTAAATGCAACCGTTTTAGCGGTGTTGCAACGTCGGCTACCCCCAAATTGAAGGATCCAAGGAGCTTTTCCGTTCCTTGTGTGATTGGTGACACAAATTTGAAGATGACATGCTAGACTGTAGTGCATCTATCAACGTCATGCCTTATTACTTATATGCATCCATGGAGCTTGGCGAGCTTAAGCAAGACAATGTCATCATCCAACTAGTCGACCGTTCTCATAAATATCTTAAGGATACGTTGAAGATGTTCGGCGATGCTGATTTAGTTGTAACCGGAATAATCATCGAGGAATCAATGCGTGGTCAGCCAATCTCTCAAGCATTTGGTCGATGAATGACAATGGGAAATAGTCCTCGCGAGTGGTGGCGTTGAGCTTCCTATAATCGATGAATGACAATGAGAGATTGACTTGCACTAGAACATCTTCAACGTATCTTTAAGATATTTATGAGAACGGTCGGCTAGTTGGATGATAACATTGTCTTGCTTAAGCTCGTCAAGCTCCATGGATGCATATAAGTAATAAGGCATGACGTTGATAGATGCACCACAATCTAACATGTCATCTTCAAATTTGTGTCACTAATCACACAAGGAAAGGAAAAGCTCTCCGGATCTTTCAATTTAGGGGGTAGCCGACGTTGCAACACCGCTAAAACGGTTGCATTCACCTTCAACACCTCCTTCGCTCTTGTTTGCCTCTTTTGAGTGCATAGTTTTTAAAAAAAATTGGCATAGATAGACACTTACTTGATGCACTCGATCAATGACAAATTTACTTGCACCTTCTGAAAGATGTCTAGGATGTCTTCGTATTGATCCTCTTTCCTTGGTTTTGTTAACCTATGTGGAAATGGTGCACGAGCAAACGGGGCATTAGTATCAACTGAACTTGAAGGGAAAGAGTTAATACCTTTGTTTGGGGCAGGATGTGTGTTGATTTGTGCCTTAACGGCGTTGGATGCCACATTCATCTTCTTTTCGACCTCTTGAGTTGCCGGATCTTCTTCCAGGTCTTCCTAAAAAATGGCATGATGAGGCGTCTTGCTTGTCTTTGGCAAAAAAATGTCAATGTTCTCCCACTCCTAGTAACCATAGCACTTACATTCCGTGGGTTTGGAAATGTTGGAGGAGGTAGTTGACCGTTCTCCCTTATTTGGCCCATGAAGTCAACAATTTGGCCCATTTGTTTCTTCATTTCAGAAATATCTCGGCCATGACTATCCAATGTCTCCTTCGTTTTTTCTTGTCCGTCCAAGAGAACTTGTGTTGAAGCAGACAGTTGGGCCAATATCTTGTCGTAGTCTGGATTAGTGAATTGTTATTGGACCGAAGGAGCTTGAGGCATCGGTTGCATATATGCTTCAGCTAGTGGTGTCCTTGCTTGAAATGAAGCACGTTGGTAGCCTTGTGGAGGTGTCGGAAGGTTTAAACATCCCTCATTGCTACTCCACTTGAAACCCGGATGATCTCGATTGCCAAAATTGTTGTTATTGTAATTGTTGTAACGTTGGCTTCCTTGATATCCATCAATGACATTCACTTGCTCCTCCTCATTGTTTTGCTCCGTCATTGTATGGTATTGATCATTATAGTGCCTTTGCATATGGAAAACGCCACAAAAAGGTACTAGGCTTGCCTTGACTCTCTTAGTCTCGAGTTCTAGCACTTGCTCAAGAAGAAAAGCTAACTTGTCATATTTCTCATCCGTCCCTTGCTGAATTGAACTCACTTCATGTACTGATTTTCGTGGAGCCATCCCATATTAAGCATCATTGTTTGCTCGGTTCTCCAAAACTGTACGAGCTTCCGTTTCATCTAAGTCCATGAATGCTCCGATTGCAGCGGCATCAAGAAACTCTCTATCAATGAGTTTGAGACCATCATAGAAGTAGTTCATGAGGTTGGTCTCCGAAAAATCATGGGAAGGACAATAGGCACATAAAACCTTGAAACGATCATAGTATTGGTCAAAGGACTCACCAGCTGCTTGTGAGATTCCCGTGATCTTCTTCCTCAAAATAGTAATCTTTTAGGTTGGAAAATACTTGCTTGGAAAACCATCCGCTAATTGCTTCCAAGAGGTGATGTGATTTGGTGGAAGTCCCATAAGTCAAGTTTGAGCTCTTTCCGTCAAGGTGAAGGGAAATACCTTGTGTTTTAAGAGTTCTTCATCCGCATCCAAGAGCTTCATACTCGAACATACAAACTGAAATTGTCCTAAATGCATGTTCGGATCTTCATGGGACATTCCTTAAAAGGTAGGCAAACGGTGAAGGAAGCCACTTTTAAGCTCAATGTCATTCTTGTTCTCTTGAGGATTTGATAATCGAATGCACGAATGACTGCTACTCCATTTGGTTGAGCAAGTACGTTGAATAAGAGATCGTCTCTCATTGTTGGGAGGGTTGAGTGAATTGACATCGGCTATCTCTTGCTCTTCTTCTTCTGAAAAATGATCGATGGAGTAATGGGATGAATGTGGAAGTCAAAACCTTCATAAATGTGAAGTTGATCGAGATCTTGCTCCCTTGGAACTACTTGAGACTTCAAATTTGTCAAATGGTTTGTAAGTGCTTGGAGATCAACTTTAATAGTCGAGTGGGAGTTGGACATTCATAAAAATCTGATCATCCACAAAAAGTCAAGTGTTAGTATCAAAAGAATACACAAAGAATAGAAGATACTAACAAAAAACGTTGAAATTAAATAAGCCAGACGAATTTAAACAAACCAAAAATACACTAAAATGACTTAAAAACTTAAAAACACTCTAAAACACTAAGTTATGACGTTTAGACATTCTAATTAATGTAAACATGAATGCAAGGGTCTAAAAATCTTAAAATGTATGCAAAGTGGTTAAAAATGATCTAAAAACAAGTTAAGCCACAATATACACATTTTCTGCAAAATTTAGACAATGCAAGACTTAGAATTAAACGTTAGAAACACATATATACATGTTAAAATGCAAGTACACAATATTTACATCGAATTCTTGTATAATACACTCAAATCGTCACAAAAATGCATCAAACAAGAACTTAAGTGAAATATGAAGTGAATGCATAAGAGAAAACGTTTCTAACCTGTAGAAAACACACAAGTTACGTGCTAAATACATAATGCAAACGCGACCTTTCTTTTGCCCTCATACACGCTAAAACTAACTCTTAAATAAACTCTTTGAAATCAATTAAAACGTGCATACAATTAAAACTCTTTTTTGTATGATGTAACATTGATAAATAGGGTAACCTTCTTAACCGGGGATTGATGGTGCATGCATAACTACGCTAAAGTTATGAGGGTATTTAAGGGTTGGTTTTATTTATAAGCTACGAAAATAAACATATAACGGCCACCAAACAGATTTAGAATCCTAAATTGAAGAACATAAAATCCTAAACATGCTCACTAGACCAAAAATAAAACACTAAGCTAATATATACAAGTGATTGACTCATTCTTTCAACCTATACCGATTATATCTAGTCTCCCTAAGTGTCAACGAAATTTATAACTCCAATCAAAATACACACACAATGCTTATATTGAACAAGACAACAGTTAAATTGAGCTAACTTATCTAATCTAATTTTATCTTTGTTATTAGTTCGTGAAACATGCTTAAAGGAGAACCAAATCGAGTATCTACTAAAAACAGTTTTAAGCATTGAGAACGTATAAGCACACACATGCATTCGAATCAAAGCTAAAAACACATGGAAGAAACTTAGAAGAATTTAGAAATAAAAAATCTTTTATCAAAACTTGTTCTCAAATACAAACATAAGAAATCCAATATAACATCGAAACTGAAAACAAAGGGATCATGTTACACTTTTTGTCCCGTGAAATCGCACTGCCAACTCTAAGTGTAGAAGTTCCTTTGGTGATGATGGAGATCGAGAAATCCCAGCCAAGTCGAGCAAAGGATCCTTAAGGTGGAGGAGAGCGTTTGTGGGAGGCTGTTTAGTGGTGTTTCGTATTTTGGAGGATGGCCAAGTGTTTGGAGGTTGAGGAGATGATTAGAGCAAAGCTTAGGCATCTAGAATGAGTTCTTCTGATCTAATTCTCAAGGCTCTCTATTTATAGGCAAAATATTTTAACTTTTCTCAAAAGTTTCTCTTTTTCTTCATTCTTTCAAACAACCTTTTCTCGGACAGAATGACAATTGATTACTAAAATCGAAATTTCCAAGGATTTACTTATCCGAATTGAGTGATTCCAACGGGGATAGAAACTAGCCTTATCACTTATATGTATTCATGAAGCTTGGCGAGCTTAAACAAGACAATGTCATCATCCAATTAGCCGACCGTTCTCATAAATATCCTAGGGGATACGTTGAAGATGTTCTAGTGCAAGTCAACAACTTGATATTTTCAGCTGATTTATACATTGTTGACATGGAGGAGAGTCCATTGAATACCACGGCATTCCTACTCAGACTAGGAAAGTGAAGGAATGGTGCGAAAATGGTCTCCAAATGGTGTCAAGAAGTAGCAACTCAAAATGACAAATGAAAATGTTACCAAAATGGTGCAAATGAAGAACAAATGCATTTCTCCTACTCGAGCTAGGAATGAGGTGGCGAACCAAGCTTCGGGCCAACCCATTTGAATATTAATTTAGCAGCCCAATATCAAACTTAAGGCAGATCCACACATGATGATGATGATCTTTCAAGAAAAACAAAACAGAAATCTGCTTATGCATATCAGCCCACTTTGACAGAGCACTGGGAGAACCTCAAAACGAATTACGACTCGTGTAAGACATGCATGGAAAGCTCTGAAAGTCTAGTTTCTAGCCCCGTTGGAATCACTCAATTCAAATAAGTAAATCTCTGAGAATTTCGGTTTTAATGAGAAATTGTCATTCTGCCTGAGAGCCTACTTTGACAGACCACTGGGAGCAGATCAGAATGAATTAGAATGTGTGTAAGACATACATGGAAAGCACTTTTAACTTAGAAGATTGTGGGGCATAGATTTTATTGGACCATTTCCCATGTCTAACAATTACATTTATATTTTACTCGATGTTGATTATGTTTTGAAATGGAGGGAATGAAAAGTCACCCGTATTAATGATTCGCGAGTTGATGCAGATTTCCTCAAGGCTAATATTTTCACAAGGTTTGGAATGCCGCGCGTTCTAATTAGCGATAGGGAGTCATTTTTGCAACAAAACAGTGGAAGCATTATTGAGGAAGTATGGTGTCACGCACAAAGTCTTTACACCGTACCATCCTCAAACAAATGGAATGGCTGAAGTATCCAACCGTGAAATTAAAAAGATCTTGGAGAGAACTGTTAAGCCAAACCGAAAAGATTGGAGCCAATGCTTATATGATGCATTATGAGCATACCGAACTGCTTATAAAACTCCCATTGGAATGTCCCATTTTCGATTAGTTTATAGGAAAGCATGTCATCTTCCGGTGGAGCTAGAACACAAGACATGGTGGGCTATTAAGAAGTTCAATATGGATCCGGATGAGGCTTGTTTTCATCGAAAGCTACAACTTTGTGAACTTGAGGAAATAAGGAATGATGTTTTCAACAATGCATGGATTTACAAGGAGAAAACCAAGAGGATTCATGACAAGATGATCCATGGGAAGAAATTTGAAGCCGGACAGAAAGTTTTACTCTTTCATTCACGACTTAGACTTTTTCCAGGAAAGCTACGCTCAAGATGGATCGGTCCCTACATTGTTGTTCAAGTCTTTATCCATGGAGCGGTGGAGATACAATCCTTAGAGACCGGAAAACTGTTTAAGGTGAATGGTCACTGATTGAAGCCATACTATGAACATTTGAAGGAGCATGACGTGGAAAACGATACATTTGAGGAGCCGGTCACTTCAAACACATGAAACGCATCACATCTAGGTTTTAAGACGTTAAAAAACAAGCGTTTGCTGGGAGGCAATCCAATAGAGGAGTCTACAGCTCAGATTTGCATTCTCTTCCCTTACTCTTTTAAATTTCGTTGCATTTAATTTTTTTAGTTAAATTTTCGTAAATCCTAATCTCCATACTTGAATCTATGCTTTACTTTAGTACATTGAGGACAATGTACAGTTTAAGTGTAGGAGAGGGTTTACAACTTTATTTGAGTCTCAAATCATAAAAACTACACAGACAATAAAACTTTTCAGCGGATGATGTCATAAAAAATCTTTAGTGTTTTCTTGTTTTTAATTAGTGTGTTTTTAAAGTCTAATTTAGTGTAATAGATGAACACTTGTCTTTTAGTAAGAAATCCTTGTGATTTAGTGTCTAGAATGGGACGGTTGCTAAGACAGATTTTAGATGTGAGAAAAGACAGACTCGAAAATCACTCCTACCTCTCTTGGTCTCTCTCGCCAACTGGCCATTTTACTAAAGTTGCCCAAAGAGGACAAGAACTAAATCTACGCTTGTTTGAAAGTTTTGAGTTTTTTGTTTAACTAAGTTTTTTAAAGTCTTTAGGATGTATTTAGTTAATCTATGATGAAAATGGACAGAAAATAATACATATGGTGTTGAAAAATCACTAAAACAATTTCTAGTGCTAATTGAGATATTTTGATTGTCATAACATGTAATAGATATGGTTTGCATAAACATGGTATAGATTTTGCATGTTAGAATAAAATGTTAGATCATATACACCTTAAAGTGAGTTTTTGAGCCTACAATACTTCTTTTATGAGTGAATTTCGTGCATAATGACCTCAAAAACTTTTACATGCCTCATCTAATTGCTTGTCATAAATTTCAATTAACTAGAGATTACTCATGTAGATTTGCAAAAATTTTAAGTTGATATATGCTCTAATTTTGGAGATGATTAAAGGTATTTAGGTTTCCACCACTTAACCAAAAAGTCATGTATCTCTTTATGCGCACGAGTTGCGACACCCTTAGATTATCCATTTTTTGCCTACGCTTAACATTTTCTTTCATTTACCACATATATATCTAAAAACTTAGCCTAGTATAGAGTTTTCTACCCTTATTCAAAGACTTGGTGGTGAGATTTCAAAGCTAGCACAAAGAAGTAACGAAAAGATGATGAAAGAATGCAAAGGAAGGGAAGAATTGTCCAAAAGCTTGAAAAAAAGTATGATTGCCAAAAAAAAAAAAATCGAGAGCAAGAAAAAGAAAAAATATACAAGCTCTCCGGCAAAGTGTTCTAAGTATGAAAATTTAGACAAGTGAAGTTTAAAGTGAAGATATGCCCAAAAAGAAGAAATTTGGCCTTATTTTCAAAATTTGACACATGAGAAAGGATGAACTCGAATTAATAAAGTGTTGACTAAGTCTTTTGAACGTTTTTCACCACCACATATTTAAATTTCGAATGTCTTGGCCTCAACCCTATTAGAACATTTCTAAAGTCTTTTATGATCCTTAAGATGAGTAGTCTTCGATTAGTTGAGTAAGTTACATGAATAAGCATAGAGATTGGTTCATTTGTGCAAGTAATTCATCATATTCATGAAGTTTTTTATTCAATTCATATGCATTTCGAATGAACCCTTGTCATGAGTGAAAATATGATGAGTGCATCATTGTGAGATTGATTTAAACTTATTCGAAACATGCACAGGTTTAACTTCACTATTGTTTTCTTTCAAGTCTTACTTGTTCATGACATGATCATATCTCTCGAAATTATTAAGCTTTAAATTCTAAAAACTTGTGATTCCATTGCCATACAATTAGAGAAATTTTTGAGACAATTTTAACCAAGAGCTTAGTAGTATTTTAATCTTCAAATTTTCGAGTTCTTAGAATTTTCCAACGTTTGGATTAGCTCCAACATTGAAGTTGTGTATTTTCGTCTTTCTAATCTTTCTTTTATTTAGTTTTTGCTAGAGACTAGCAAAGTCTAAGTGTGGAAAAATTTGATCTACGCATTATATGCTTGATTCTTAATGTTTTCTTCTTTACATTTAGCTTTGTTTTGACCTTAGTATTATCATTTCTTACTTACTTTGATATAGTTTTTGCTAGAGACTAACAAAGTTTAAATGGGGAGAAATTTGATCTACGCATTATATGTTTGATTCTTAATGTTTTTCTCTTTACATTTAGCTTTATTTTGACCTTAGTATTATCATTTCTTACTTACTTTGATATTTTTAGGTTTTGAATAAATGAGATCAATAAATGAGATGAAAATGAGCTTAAAACGCAGCAAATAGAGGTTTTTTAATTCAACTAGAAAAAATTGTATTTTCCTACTTTGACTAGGATTCCTACTCAGACTAGGAAAATAAATGAATGGTGCGAAAATAGTCTCAAAATGGTGTCAAGAAGTAGCAACTCAAAATGACAAATGAAAATGTTACCAAAATGATGCAAATGAAGAACAAAGGCATTTCACCTACTGGAGCTAGGAATAAGGTAGCAGACCAAGCTTCGGGCCAACCAATTTGAATATTAATTCAGCAGCCCAATATCAAGCTCAAGGCAGGCCCACATATGATGATGATGATCTTTCAAGAAAAGCAAAGCAGAAATCTGCCTATGCATGTCAGCCTACTTTGACAGAGCACTGAGAGAACCTCAGAACGAATTAGGACATGTGTAAGACATGCATGGAAAGCTCTGGAAGTCTAGTTTATAGCCCCGCTGGAATCACTCAATTCGGATAAGTAAATCTCTGGGAATTTTGGTTTTAGTGAGAAAAGATCATTCTACCAGAGAGCCCACTTTGACAGACCACTGGAAGCAGATCATAATGAATTAGAACGCGTGTAAGACATGCATGGAAAGCTCTGGAAGTGTAATTTCTATCCTCGTTAGAATCACTCAATTCGGATAAGTAAATCCCTAAGAAATTCTATTTTAATAAACAAAGGTCATTCTGCCCGAGAAAATGTTGCTTGGAAGAATGAAGAAAAAGAGAAACTTTCAAGAAAAACTAAAATATTTTGCTTATAAATAGAGAGGCTTGAGAATCAGATCAGAATGACTCATTCTAGATGCCTAAGCTTTGCTCTAATCATTTCCTCAACCTCCAAACACTTAGTCATCCTCCAAAATACGAAACACCACTAAACAGCCTCCCACAAACACTCTCCTCCACCTCAAGGATCATTTGCTCGACTTGGCTGGGATTTCTTGATCTCCATCATCACCGAATGAGCTTCTACATTTGGAGTTTGCAGTGCAATTTCACAGGACAAAAAATGTAACATGACTTCTTTGTTTTCAATTTCGATTTTATATTGAATTTCTTATGTTTGTATTTTGAGAACAAGTTTTGATAAAAGGCTTTTTATTTCTAAATTCTTCTAAGTTTCTTCCATGTGTTTTTAGCTTTGATTCGAATACATGTGTGTGCTTATACGTTCTCAATGCTTGAAACTGTTTTTAGTAGATACTCGATTTGGTTCTCCTTTAAACATGTTTCACGAACTAATAACAAAGATAAAATTAGATTAGATAAGTTAGCTCGATTTGGTTGTTGTCTTGTTCAATATAAGCATGTGTGTGTATTTTGATTGGAGTTATAAATTTCGTTGACACTTAGGGAGTCTAGATATAATCGGTAAAAGTTGAAAGAATGAATCGATCACTTGTATATATTAGCTTAATGTTTTATTTTCGGTCTAGTGAGCATGTTTAGAATTTTATGTTCTTCAATTGTTTCTACTTGTCTATGAGTGAAGTATGTTAGATTTAAGATTCTAAATCTGTTTGGTGGCCATTATCTGTTTATTTTCGTAGCTTATAAATAAGACCAACCCTTAAATACCCCCTAACTTTAAAATAGTCATGCATACACCCTCAATCCCCAGTTAAAAACGATGCATATTTACCAATGCTACATCTTACAAAAAAGAATTTTGATTGCATGCACGTTTTGATTGATTTCTAATTGTTTATTTAAGAGTTAGTTTTAGCGTGTATCATTACCCATCTAGGATGCCCCCTCTCTTCAATGACTCAAGGATTACCTTTTCTGCTAGTCTACAATCATAAGGACAGAAGAGTCACAATTTACACCACATTACTAAAAGCCTAATTTTGTTTAAAAGTCTTACTTATGCATATTAACCCAGCTTATTCCAGGTTTCAGTGACTATACAACAGCATCGTGAGCATCGAGAATAGCCTGCAAGCATGATAATTAGAAATAGAGTAACTGTACCATAAAAACCATATAAAGTAGGCTATGCACAGCCAGCACACTAGGCTAGAATCCTAAGCTCGTTAATGCACTCAAACACGTGCATCATGTGCACAAGTGCACACACGACCATTCCAAAACTGAATATACTGTCAACATAACAGTATCAGTTACTTACATTATATATGAGAGATTGGTCAGAGGTAAACTTTCCGTTCACCTACAGAAAAATTTAAAAATAGTTTTTATGATCTCAAATATTGAAGCCAACTAGTCAATGGATGAAAATATCTGAAGTACAATAACACACTTGCAAAGATAACAAGATATACTCACAGGGTACGAACAAGTAATGTCAGATCCATAAAAATGATATTCACCTCCCATATCAAGCAATGCCAAATCTCCATCTTCCAAGGTCTACAAAAAAAGATGTTAAGATATCAATAAAGTAACAAAGTACTTCATTCAGCTGCAAAAGCTCACTTTACCCTGTCATTTGGAGCTGCGGCATGCCCATAATGGAGAACAGCACTGTATTTCCAAAACATCACATGTTATTCAACTTTTTATGCTTCCACTGATGTATTTATAAATACATCCATACTTATGGTAAATCAAACAATATGGTTAACAAAGGAGCTAACAATTAGAACTCCCAAACAAACTGAAAAGGCCTGTGATTTTTTTTTTCATATTCTACAAACAGATAACAAATGAGATTGCTCTGTTTTCAGTTGGCCTGCCATACTTTTTGATGATTTGTACTCGAATATCATAAATAATATATAAGAAAAAAGAGAGGTGGTGTAACTTAGTGGTATTAACGCAGAGTTACAGGAAAAATTAAATTACTTCAAACTTATGTTAAGAAAAGTTTACCTGTTTTCACCAGTAGCACAAATACATGTATATGAGCAATGTCTACAGCCACCATACATGTAAGTGTGGTGAAGAAATATGCTTTCCAACTGATACTCATACATGCCTGGCCTAACATTTCTCATGACCTGGTCAGAAACAAATAACAATAAATTCATTATATCCAACAGTATGACTAAGCAAAAAATGTTCTAATGATATAGTATGATCTACTCCACATCAAGAAGATTTCAAACTGCACAGAGTTCACACAAAAGTAGCCACATATCCCTTTACTGAGCTGGTTTCTTGTATTAAATATATAACGTGCAAGCTTGAATCACATACTATCAAGAATGAGAAGCAATATACATGTTGAATATAAAATCTACTGCTCACAATAGTACATCCTCAATTTAACATTGTCACAAAAAAAGGTTACCTCAATATGAGCTTCGGAGCTAATATCACTGGCAAACTGGATAGGGGCAAGCTCCAGATTTGATTTTGTAACTCGGCATTCAGTCAAAATCGGATACAAGGTAACCAAGTCCTTGTCAAAGTTATCAATCCCCTATATAACGATTTAGAATTAAGTATTATACATTTAAGAGGTCTATGTCTTTGTAAGACTTATACGAAATAGAAAGTCTGAAATTTGGAAACCTGAAACTATGCTGGTTTTGAGAAGTTGTCACTGTCTGTGTTGAGCCCATGTAAGAGAAACAAAAAAGGTTTACCAGATCTTTGGTATTCATCTTGTAAAATTTTTGTAAACTCATCAGTATAGTGGACCACACTAACCATGTATCTCTCCTGAAAAATGAAAGACAACCATAAACTGATGAATGATGAGTAATGACAGCATCTTAAACTGGCACAAAATGGGAACATCTAAGCCTTCAATCACCTTAAAGTAAGACAAAGACTTTATCTCCCCCAACCAAACAGCATACTCAGCAGGTAATCTAGGAGCAAAGAGAATAGACTTTCCCGTCGCAATGTCCTTCACGAATTAGAATCAAACACAGATTAGTTCACAACAAGCATAATTCACTAGAAGAAAACGACACCCCATAGTTCAAATTTACATTCGGGATGAAACCGAAACGTCGAAAATGTGTACTTACTATAGCACCATAGAAACCAGGCTCTCTCACTCCAAACAAGTAAGCAAAGTAACTCTCCTGCCTATAAACAATATTTACACATCATTAACAAAACAAAACAACCGAACAATGATCTTAACCACGTTTTTACCACATCTAATTACCAACAGTTCGAATTTCTTCAATTTTCATATAATAAAAAATAAAAAAATAAAAACTGACTAACTACAAAGAGCAGGTACCTGAATAGCTCGGTGTGATCAGTGTCGTAGCGGTTTTGTTCTTCGCCCCCCTAGAACACAATTCACAGTTTAAAATTTGAATTGAAATTTGTTCGTGTATGAAATTAAACTGATAAAAAATGAAGTAGAAGAGCAAAAGTGCGATGATGTACTTGGAGTAAAACGAAACCGTGGAGGGGAAGTGACGACTGAAAGAGGTGTTGGGTATAGCAGTGAGGAGCTTTTCGCGGTTGCTGACGTGGAGTTCGATCGGGACCGGCGGAGGAGTGAGAGACGAAGGCGAAGCCATTGAAATGGGTTTTACTATTCTGTCAAAAACAAAAGAGCGACGTACTTAGAGGGAGTAAGTATTTGGGCCTGAACTTATATCCCTTTGGTATTGGTATCAGCCTATCAGGGAGTAAGGAGCGGGCCCAAGAGAGCATTTCATAAGTTTCTAAAGAATGGCCCATATACGGAACCCGGAAGTAAACTAAACCCTAAAACAACATTTTCCTTCCACTACGAACCCTAATCAGATCAGAACTCATTCATCAGCAACGAGAACTTAGAAAACCATACGAAGAACAAGCCGCAACACCATCACTCGCCGCAAATATCACATTCCCATGCAAATTGGAGGCGAGTTGTTCCCGAAGCATTCGTGTTTAGCTTTTCTGCAAATCATTTGTAGCTAGCTCTTCGATCTAAAGTTGTTAATTAATGGGCCATTTTTTAGACGTACATAAAAATAGTCAAGGTATAACAGAAGAAGAAAACTGAAAACACAACACTAGCTAGGTACTTAGGTAGTGGAAATTAGGCTGAAAGTCACCAGAATGTACGTGTATGTATATATGCATGCAAGCATGTGTTTGAATTCAATTTCCGAGGCCATAATAGAGAACCAACAATTTCAACACTACTGGAGGAGGAAATCGGGGCGACGTAGATAGGTGGTCGCCTCGTATGAATTTTACGTCGCCTAGATTTCTTGTGACCAAAACTACGTCGCCTCGTCTTGTCGCTTCAGATTGATCACGCCACCATTGGGGCGACGTAGATACAATCTACGTCGCTTAGTTTCATTTCACGCGACGTAAATAATGTTACGTCGCTTCAATTGAAGCGACGTAGATTGATCACGTCGCTTCAACTGAGGCGACGTAGATTAATCAATCTACGTCGCTTAATTTTATTTATTTTTAATTTATTTTTCTTTTTTTAATAAATTGAAGCGACGTAGATTCATCAATCTACGTCGCCTAAATTTATTTAATATTTATTTTATTTTATTTTTGAATACATTGAGGCGACGTAAATTGATGAATCTACGTCGCTTCAATTTATTTAAAATTTATTTTATTTTATTTTTGAATAAATTGAGGCGACGTAGATTGATCAATCTACGTCGCTTAAATTTATTTAAAATTTATTTTATTTTATTTTTGAATAAATTGAGGCGACGTAGATTGATCAATATACGTCGCTTCAATTTATTTAAAATTTATTTTATTTTATTTTTGAATAATTGAGGCGACGTAGATTGAGCAATATACGTCGCCTAAATATATTTAATATTTATTTTATTATTTTTTAATAATTGAGGCGACGTAGATTGAGCAATCTACGTCGCCTCAATGTATTTAATATTTTCTTTTTTTTATTTAGACAATGAGGCGACGTAGATCGAACAATCTACGTCACCTCATTTATTAAAAAATAAAAAAAATAAAAATTAAATATTATTGTACCAAGTCACGACCTATCGCAATTTACAAACACAAAAATGCATTCAAACTGCAGATACGCATTCAACCACAAAAACGCATTCAATCACAAATCAAAACGTTAAAAGTTTATACAAATCAAGTTTACACAAATCAAGTTTATACAAATCCTAGATACAGTTTACGAGCCGGGAGGTGGTGGAGGAGCTTGAGGTTGTTGACTCGCAGCCTGGAATGATCGCATCATGGCCTCCATTTCTTGCATCCTTTGGGCGAGCGCATTGTAATCCGCTATGGCCTTCTGCGCCACCTCGGTCGATCTGCGCGCCTCCTCAGTCGATCTGCGCGCCTCCTCGGTCGATCTGCGCGCCGCCTCCTTGGCTTCAGCGATCTCCTTTTGCATTAGGATTTGGCGTTCCTGTACCCGGGCCCCTCCTCTCGGTTTGGGGTCGCGTGTGAGAGCGCGCCCCATCCCTGTAACGTCGAACAAGAACAAATATTAGTAAACTATATCGTAAACCAAAATAAAGCAAAACGTAAATCGAGATGAACGACGGTGGTTTAGGAGATTTATTACCTCTTATAGAGGTCCCGGGCCTTGAACCCACCTCTTCCTCTATGATATTTATTTGTGTATCAAGAGGAAGAGGCTGGGGTTGGGAAACCTCTTCGCCGTCAACTGGGCTCGCAACACTATCTTGTTGCGACAAGACTTCATCGAATTGACGCTTCACTGCCGCCTGCTCAATTAAAATAGATAAAATAAATAATATTACAATATAGTAAAAGAGCAATAATTGAAATAACGTAACGTGAACCTATTTGAACTTACCACTTTCTCAGCCGCATTCCTCTCCGGCTGGTATACGTTAATCCACGTCTAGACGGCGGGCGCTCTATGACCCTCATTCTCCAACACCTCGCTTCGGTACGAGAGGGCGAGGGATCCCGAATGGTGGTTGAGCTGCTGCTCCTTGTTCTTGTTTCGGTTTCCTCGGTTCCGTTCGCACAATCGCTGCCACACACACACAAAAATCATTTTAAAATAAGAACAGATAAACATGCATATTGTTCGAACGTTTGATCAAAACTGTAGGTTCGTTTATGAAACTCACCAAGTAAGCAGGGTCTTCGAAGTGGGCTTTTAACCACGCCCATTGGTCTTCCCTCCCGAGAAACTCGGTCGGAGTCTCCTGGCTGACGTGGAGATAATGTTGATGGCAATCGTACTTCCAATCCTTATAGATTATTTGCGCCGTTGCATCAATGAAGTTCCACATCTCCACATCAGTCGCCGGGATGTCGTAGTTCGTCTAGCACAACACATTTAAATTCCGTTATGTAAAAGTTATATTTACATTTACTACAAGTAGGTAAGTAAGCTAAGGCCAGTAAGTATACCTCAAGACTGTTACTGACGATATCGCGATGCAAATCGCTAAGTCCCAAGAATCTAGGTGCAAGCATTGGAACTTTTCCGCGGATGATGCTACCGATGTCTCTGTACATCAGACTCCTCATTTCCCTCGTCACAGGCCCCGCATGCCTCGTAGAGTAAGCGACTTGTAGTCGCCTATTGTTGTTCATCCGGACGAGGTACTCCGTCTTCATCCCGACAACGACTCCGCGCTGTTGCGTCGTCGGAGCTCCGGTTGCCATGTCGACCATGTCGGGGAGTTTGGTCTTCTTGCATCGGATGCTGAGGGCGGGAGGGTGCTGTGACGCCATAGTGGCATCGCTGTCATCCATTTGAGGAATCGCATCCTCAAGTGGAGGGGCGGGCGTTAACATGGAAGCTTCTGGAATACTCGGGGTCGCCGATCGTCCCGTGGGGCAACCCGACCCGGAAGCCCCATCTCTGCTGAATGCTCGCCACCCCGCCTCCGCCGCCTCCGCAGCTGCCGCCGCGGCCGCTTCACGACGCCGGATCGCCGCTATCTTCCTCTTGTATCCAGTATCTCCGGGAGCCATTCTATTAAAACTAAACTTTTATGTATTAATTAGATGATTTACTCGTTTGTACTTCTATAATGCTATAGTTATCATCACAAAACACATATAGCTTATCGCATTCGCAGAGGAAGAATCACATTCATATGTTTTCATTTAACCAAACCCTTAATCCTTAATCCCGAGAATACTACAATCATTACGCATATGTTTTCATTTAACCAAACCCTTAATCATTACGCATATGTTTTCATTTAACCAAACCCTTAATCCTTAATCCCGAGAGTACTACATATTCGGTGAACCAAACTCAATTTTCAATATATCCTTATCATAACAAAACACAATACACATTCGGAATCATCATCATCATTTTCAATCACATTCGGAATCATCATTATCACAAAAGTAGTTCGGAATCATTATCACAAAACACATTCGAAATCATCATCATCACAAAACACAATACTTACATGAAAACAGATTGAAAACACATTCGGAATCATTATCACAATACACATTCGGCACAGTATAAAACACAAAGCTCCATACCTTCTCGAGTTGGCTCAAATCGTTTGCTTTAGCTACACGGAGTTGGCTCGGATTCGGTTGCTTTAGCTACACAGATTTCGCCAATTCTTACATGAAAACAACAACAAAAACAGATTAGCTACACACGACGAATGTGATTGAAAATAGATTGGAAACACATTCAATATCCTACTTGCATTCTTTTTGGGATTCAATAGAGTAAACCAGAAGATGATCTTCATATATAGAACAATCCTTGGTACGACGGATTGGCGAACAGTGAAAAAATCATAGCTCCCATATTCAATATATAAAATTGACCCGATTCACGTTGAAGTAGTTACTTAATAACAGTCTTAATATAAATTTTACATTACCTAAAATTGCTTAGTTTACAATATATAAGTTGTTATCAATTATGACAAGTCCAACATCCGTTAAATTTTATCTATAAAAATATCAATAAACGATAGAATGCATGCCACAAGATCAATCTATGTTTTTAGTATTCTCACAAACAGAACAGAACATATCAATCATAACTCAGATTTAGAAAATGCATAAACGAATACAATGCAACACAGTGAAGTGTACCAATATAATCACCTTATCAATGCACCAAGTATCAAAGGAATTGTATCAATCTGAAAAGTCCTCCTACAGCTAAGTTTATCTACAATCGAACCGCAACATATGCTTCCTAGAAATGCACCAACTATAAATATACTCACTACAAGCCCCTCGAGTATCGAGTTACCTTCAAAACCTAGCTCTCGAGCAATCGAAACAATCAGACCGTTCATCACCATAAAAAATTCAAACACAACCAACTCAAAAAAAAAAAAATCAATCAAACACAGAGCTCATTCCAAGTTACTGAGACTATTAGAGAGAGTCAGATGAAATCCCATAATCACATCCCTAAATCACATCTTCCATGCTTAACACTTAAATACACCGATTGAATCATCCAAAAATTGAAAGGAAAGAATTGAAAAAAGAAGAAGATGCCTACCGAGGCTTTGAAGATGGAAGATGATTAGAGAGAGTATTGTAATGCTGATAAGAGAGCACCCTCCTCGTCTACAGAGCAAACCCGAATTGAAGATGATAAGAGAGGTTTCGAATTCGACGGCTTAGAGGTTAGGGTTTTGGTGGAGGGGAGGGAGGGGGTTTAGGGTTGAGGTGGAGGGGATTTAGGGTTTTACCTTTCGGGTTTAGGGATTTGTATTTCGGGTTTAGGGATTTGGGGCGAGCTGAGGTCGAAATGGGTTGAAGAAGGAAACGAAGACGAAATGAAAAGAAGAAGAAAGAATCTGTCAATCTGGAAATATAAAGCCAACGAGGCGACGTAGATTGCAATATACGTCGCCTCGATTAATTGAAGCGACAAAGAACTCAATATTCGTCGCTTCCTTGTATTTAATTTTTATTTTTTTGTTTTTGAATAAAGGAGGCGACGTAGATTGATCAATCTACGTCGCTTCTTTGTATTTAATTTTTATTTTTTTGTTTTTGAATAAATGAGGCGACGTAGATTGATCAATCTACGTCGCTTGGATTTAATTTTTATTTTTTTGTTTTTGAATAAAGGAAGCGACGTAGATTGATCAATCTACGTCGCTTCCTTGTATTTAATTTTAATTTTTTTTTTGAATAAATGAGGCGACGTAGATTGATCAATCTACGTCGCATGGATTTAATTTTTATTTTTTTGTTTTTGAATAAAGGAGGCGACGTAGATTGATCAATCTACGTCGCTTCTTTGTATTTAATTTTTATTTTTTTGTTTTTGAATAAATGAGGCAACGTAGGTTGATCAATCTACGTCGCTTGGATTTAATTTTTATTTTTTTGTTTTTGAATAAAGGAAGCGACGTAGATTGATCAATCTACGTCGCTTCCTTGTATTTAATTTTTTTTTTTTGAATAAATGAGGCGACGTAGATTGATCAATCTACGTCGCTTCCTTGCATTTAATTTTTAATTTTATTTTTTTGAATAAATGAAGTTTAGAATTATAAAGTTAGTAATATTTTCTCGAATACATAAATTATGCTTTAAAGATTTTACGAATTTAGGTTTCAAATTCATAATAATATTAGTTTAGTCATCGTCTTAGTCCTCGTCCTCGTCCTCCTCCTCCTCCTCCTCCTCCTCGTCCTCGTCCTCTTCCTCGTCCTCGTCCTCGTCCTCGTCCTCCTCCTCCTCCTCCTCCTCGTCTTCGTCCTCCTCCTCCTCCTCCTCCTCCTCGTCCTCGTCCTCGTCCTCGTCTCCTTCTTCGTCCAAAAGTAGTTGAAAATCTGTGTAAAATTGTATCACCGTGGGAGTGTCCTCTTGGTAAGGCTCGAATATATGATCTCATGTACGCGATATGTTTTCATCTATGGCCAGTACTTCGGCGTTGTAGACATTGCGGTGTAACATTTCTTGTACTACCTTCCAAGTACCACCAGCCTTTGGATCGTCTATGTAGAATACCTGTTTTGCTTTGGTTGCAATTATGAAGGGTGAATCCTCATAGTAACTGTTGTTTGTATTCACTAATATCAGTCCATGATCTTTTATAAGGGTGGCAAGATCTTCAGGGTCCTCGGAGTTGTGCCATGTGCACTTAAACAACACCACTGGCATACGGCCTGCATATAATACTTCGACCACGTAGTTAACATAGCCGTAGAACTTGGATGAACCCATGTCTATCATGACACCGCTGTTTTGAGTCACGGTTCTTTGATCTTTATCAAACGATGTGAACTTGACACCGTTCACATAACACGACTTATAAACCCGACATTGCTGAGGTCCTTGAGCTAATGACTTTATTCCTGCAACCAAGCTCGGGTCCGAGTTTTTTTCTTTAAGAGACACCTGATCGATAAGTGTTATAAACAAGTTAGTTATAAGTGTTATAAACCCTCAAAGAACCTTACAAGAATTAATAGGCATATGTACCCATGTTAAGAACCATCGAAGAAAACTCCTCCGACGACGAAGCTCGTCGAAATCTTCACCATTTTTAGCCTCGAACCTTCTGAGATGTTCTTCTAGGTAAGGTTTGACTTCGTCTGTTTCCACCAAGACTTGCCAGTGAGCCTCAGCAGTCTCTGCCTCAGCAGTCTCTGCCTCAGTCAACCTGAACTGGCGACGAGTCTCGATAATATCTGGTCTTACTAAGAGTGAAACACAGCTGACATTCCACACAGCTATGGAAGTGTCGATATCTTCGTTGTCCATCCGTCTGAGATAAGACTTACAATACGTCACCGACTCATGTACGAGGTACTGTTCAGCAATACTACCTTCCGGGTAACGTGTATTCCTCATAGACTTTTTATATTTTCCTAATTGCCTGCAAAAACACCACTCACGATTAGTACAATATTTTCCTAATTGGCGACATATTACACAACGAACATAATATTAGCAATAACAAAACATTTTACCTTTCAATTGGATACATCCATGTATAGTGTACTGGACCTGTAAGGAATACTTGTTCAGGCAGATGAACCATGAGATGAACCATAGATGTAAAAAAATGTGAATGAAATATGAGCTCCAAATTGCAGAGAATCATCACTATCTCAGTTTCCATGTCACGCACAACCTCCTTCTTAAGCTCCCTACTGCATAGTTGACGAAACCAATTTGACAGTGCTATCAATGGCTTCACAACGTTTTCTGGCAGGAACCCTCTGATAACCACAGGAAGAAGACGTTGAAGCAAGACATGGCAATCATGCGTCTTCAATCCATAAAACTGTGACGGGGAACTTACTTTCACCTTACTTCTCAAACTACCTGCATAACCAAGAGGATACTTAACATCCCTGAACCACTGGAACACATCTTCTAGATCATCCTTTTTAACTAAAAAGGGTGCATGAGGAACTTTCCCCGTACCCAAGTCACCCGCTCTTTGCCACTGGTTTTTTCGCACATTCCTCTTCTTCAAAGCAGCGCGAGCTTTTGGACCATCCTTAGACTTCGATTCAATCGAAAAAATGGTTCCAAGGATGTTGTCACACACATTTTTTTCAATGTGCATGACATCTAGGCAATTTCTGATCTTCAATGATGACCAATACGGCAGCTTCCAAAATATGCTTTCGTGAGTCCAACACTGTCTGTTATTCGGATTGTACGGCACCTTCAAGTCTTCATGTTGGCTAAGAATAGGGTAAACGTTTGACCTAACGTCCTCCAAAATTTCATCTCCACTCTTACGATAGGGTCTTCCGCCAAACTCCCCCTTCCCGTTAAATGCCTTGCTCAATCTCCAAGGGTGATCTTGGTGGAGCCATTTTCGATGACCTTCATAAACTATCCTCCCACATATATGCTCTGAAGTTAGCTCATCTAGACAGATTGGACATGCCTTGTACCCTTTCACAGTTGACCCCGCAAGCATCCCTAAACCTGGAAAGTCGCTAATAGTCCACATTACCGCTGCCTTCATCAAGAATACCTCATTGTCTACTCGATCAAAAGTATGGACTCCAACGACCCATAAATGTATTAGCTCCTCGATCATCGGCTCAATGAGTACACTAAGGCACTTTCCGGGAGATTTAGGGCCTGGAATCAACACTGATAACATGTTATATTCCTTCTTCATGCACATTGATGGTGGTAGATTGTACGGCATCACAACAACGGGCCATGTACTATGCAAAGTTCCCATTGTTCCGAATGGATTGAAACCGTCTGTTGCTACTCCAAGGCGCACATTCCTGCAGTCCCGTGCAAAACCTGGAAAAGTTCTGTCAAAATGTTGAAACGCTTCTCCGTCAGCTGGGTGGCTGAGGCTACCAGCCACGCATATCCGCTCCCCCAGCCATCGCATATGCTTGGCAGTGTGTGGGGACATAAACAAGCGCTTCAACCTTGGTGTTAGAGGGAAGTTACGAATTATTTTTTTGGGAATATCATTCGTATTTGGCTTATATCTTTCAGAATAACACACTGGACAAATCCTCTCGTTTACAAGCGCCCCCCTGAACAACACACAGTTAAACTCACACGCATCAATTCTTTCGTAACCCAGTGAAAGATCACTCAAGATTTTTTTTATTCTCGAGTATGAACAGGGGAATGTGTGCCCTTTAGGAAGAAGTTTATTAATGTAAATACATAAAGAGTCAACACTTGTGTCCGACCATCCATTTTCATTTTTCATTTCCATTGCATCTAATATGGCACTCAAAACAGTTTCCTCACTGCCTTCATATAATGGGGTCTGTGACTCCTTCAATAATCTATCGTACTTTTCATAATCATCGTCTACCATGTCATTGAAGTTCATGCCCGAATTATCTTCCACTAATTGTTGGGGTGCATCTGCATGGTATCCAGGATAATAGGGATATGCATCATGTAGAATCTCCAACTGCAGGTTCACTGAAGGACCGGCACCACTAGAAGGACCGACTCTGTCTTGAAGCCACTGTCTTCGTTGACTGAGCATTGCCGGTTCACCAGAAACTTCCCCGTGAAGGTGCCAGACTGTATAAGTAGGACTCAAACCACTGTGTGATAAGTGATGATACATGACATCCATAGTAACCTTGAACGGACCGTTCTTACAACGTTTGCACGGGCAGAAGTAATAATCGGCTCCGTTACTATGTAGCCGGGCAAAATTCATGAACTCGAATATGCCTGTGATGTACCTTGGATCAGCACGATGATATGTCATCCAAGTTTTGTCTGGGAGTCCGTCCATGTTTCCTGTCAACATAAACAATCAATATGAACAAATGAACAAAGTTACCACGCCACAGTTGCGATTCAACCAAAACCCCACACTTCTTCGCCTTATGCCTCCGGGTTGGGTCATATCCCCTTCAGGGGAACACGACATTTGTCAACGCTTTTGCACCCATGCGTTTCAGCTCCAGTTTAGGGAAATTTCGGCAGCATCTCCCTGCAGTTCCCCGAGTGCACACATATCTAAACAACCTAATTTGCACTCGGGGAACATTTAAAGGAGACACTGTCGAAACCATATCCCAAAACTGAAACTGAAATCACATGAATAGCAAAAGGATCAACAAAGTCATGTTCACCTAAAGTGTCCAAAAATGGGACAATTCGAGAATCAACAACTCAACTCGATCAACTAGATGAGTTGTTCATTCTCAAACGGGAGTTCTAAGTTGATAAACACCACAATTATATATAGCCATACGCTCGATTTCATGATTAATTAACACTAATAACACTACTAATTAAGGCTCGAATACACATAATCTACACTAATCATCAATTAATTTCACTAAATTTAACCAAATTTCAAACATTAATCATGAACACATAACATGATTTATCACAATTCAATGATTAAAACACTAAAACTACAACATAACACCAAATTCAATTCAACTTCAAACATTTCACCAAAACTTCAATTTCACTTCTAATCATCAATAAATTTCACTAAACTTAACCAAATTTCAAACATTATTCATGAACCCATAACATGATTTAACACAATTCAATGATTCAAACACTAAAACTACAACATAACACCAAATTCAATTCAACTTCAAACATTTTACCAAAACTTCAATTTAACTTCTAATTTAACATATTATGGTCATAAAGAGGGTTAAAGAGATCCAAATCAAACTAACCTTACTCAAGAATCAAATCAATGGCAATAACAACCTTCTTTCTCAATTTCCTCTAATTTCTCTCCAAAATCGCCCAAAACAGCTGCAGAGCTCGGGGAAACTGTTTTTTCTAAAATACCACATTTATGAACGGGTTGACTTTAAGAAGAAGAGTAGATCCAGATTTTAAAAAAACGAGGCGACGTAGATTGAGCAATCTACGTCGCCTCGATTTCATTCGAAGCGACCAAACTAATCTACGTCGCTTCGAATAAAATCGAGGCGACGTAGATTGCTCAATCTACGTCGCCTCGTTTTTTTTCGAAGCGACGTAGATTAGTTTGGTCGCTTCGAATGAAAAACTAGTCGCCTCAGTTTGTTGAAGCGACGTACTTCAATATACGTCGCCTCAATTTTTTGAAGCGACGTACTTTTTATCAAAAGCAATGTACGTCGCCTCATCTAAAATCGGAGCGACATAGAAATATAACTACGTCGCCTCGATTCCCTCCTCCAATAGTGCAAGAGTTCCAATATTATTAGACATGTAGGAGGAGATGATTATCGTCATCATGCCTAATTCTCCGTGTTTGCTTGGTTGGCAAAGAGGTGGAGTATATACAGGCTAGGAAACACGTTTATATAAACATTCCGCGTTATGTTGTTATATTATCATATCGATCCAAATTAAACTTTGTATAATTTATCTGTGTGTGTATGTATGTATGTTTTGATGGTACTATACTATCAAAACATACATATATCTTGTAGAAGTGAGTTTTCTTATATTAAGCTGTTGAATTAAGTTTGTAAGAGATATAGATGGCACTAATAGATACTATATATAAAACAATAATGATCTCTCTCACTGCATGCATGCATGGTCGTTCTTGGATCACATTTAGGGAGAACAAGAAACTTGGAGGATGGAATTATTGAGCTAATACTGCATATGCATATCCATCGCTCACACACACACACACACAACACTAACAAATAAATTAATACGTACATGCAGTTCGATCTTCTTCTTCTTTTCTAGAAAGGGTTGGAGGGAGCTGGCACAGGGCCGGTAGTTGGTACATAGAAAGTTCTCCTCAAAAAGGTAATTCTTGGCACATATGTGGAAACATTTCAATTCTTTGAATAATACATAATCAATCATAGAGGCATTTTCACGAATTAAAACATTGCAAGTGGAAACCAGGGAAGAAAATTATGCATACTTTAACATTGAAATGCAGAAAGAAGAACTTAGAAATTGATAATGAGTAACAATGTATTATTGGCGGTCAATGAGTCTAAACATAGTCTATGTGGACTCTGGTGGATCACATACTAGGGCAAACAATGTGCAACATTAGGAAACTATACAGCAACATACACAAAGCATATATTTATGTACGTACACTAGCTATATTGTATATATTTTTAAAGATATGCATATATCTGTTAGATTTAGCAGCATATATGCAGATGTAGAGGCTGTAGGAGAGTCCTAATTAATTAAGGTAAAGATAATTGTGGTTTGTTGGCATGTTTCTTCCTTATTAGACCGATTAGTGAACAATGTATGCCCAAATTGAGTTTATCTGTCTCTTAAAGACTCAAAGCGCATGGCATTTCACAAAACTCTGTTCCTGCAAACAGCAAAAGAATTGTTTCTTATTGTGATTAGGTACTTTTTTTTTTTTTTTGAGAATATACTTATGTAAATAAGGACGTACAGTTGTAAGCTAAATCGAATAGAAGCAGCCGAGTAAGTATTAATGCTTATCACCAACCCTATATTCTGCAATTCCATCAATCTATAGCTATATATATATATACTTATCTTCCATGGACATGATCTTTCCCAGCTTGATTAGAATCAACTAAGAATCACAAGTGGCAAATTTTCATTGGTGATATATCTTTCACGAAGATATTTGGCCTTTGATTGAAGCTGGGTTAAATGCATGCCAACTCACATCTGATTTCAGGCCCTCTCGTTTCATCATATGCGATTCAATCCTCTGTACACTCGTCCTATTTTTATTCTAGATAGCTAGAAGTATAAAATATATGATCACCAAATGCTTTAATTAAGGGTGGATAGGGATGCTAGCTAGTTAATGAAAGACACGAATACACTTATATATGTATCTTTTCATGATTTCTGTTTTAGGAGTGAAATGATCTGAGGGTTTCGAAAATGAACTATCAGTTAAGGTCTTTATGGTTGCACCAAGTGCAGCTAGCTAGCTAGGCATGCTTTTTTACCAAGAACATAAAAACAGGAATATATGCATCTTCTGTATAGCTGGGTTGTACTCCTTATTAGCAACATAAAGTGACGTATAATTTGACTCTTTTACTTACTTAACAACTGAATGTTGACACGGTAGCGACTAAACGATTAGCAAAATCTCATTATTAATCCCAACTAGCTATAATATAATGCATGTGTGCACTCTCCTCAATACATGGTCCCGTACACCTGTTACAATTTGTTTAATTAAACTGATCCTGAGATCCATAAGTTGGGTGAAGCACTGCAGCAGAATGTATAAAACCATATTGGTCGACCCGACCATGTTATCCGTGTCAGTCCCATTTTCTGGTGTATTTAGAGCTTCCAATATGCGAGGACATGCATGTTTAATGTTCGAGTGTAAAAGACAAGTATACTGTATACCTCTAACTCTTTTAGATCGATGTCTTTCATTCAATCATTTGGTTTTAGCCTTCAGGATCGAGTTAGAGTTAAATACATACGTACAGTAGTTGATAGTTGTGTAAACTCTATAGATTTGATGTCTTTGCTTAATTATTATTTTTTAGTAAAATTAACCGGTTTATATGTATAAAGCCGTAAACTCTGCGGATGAGTCTGCTTAAATGGTGTTGAAAACTAAAAGCCCTATGTCCTTGATGGCACTGTTGATGATAATATATATGCCATATACATAATATACGTAGAATGATGTTTTATAGAACAACTTGGGGTGCAACATTTCACGAGGAACATGTAGCAAGGTTTATTCTGTTACAAGCAACGCACTTCATGCTTTCCAAACCAATGGGCATCTTGTGCTGGGTTTGTAAATTGTAATGAGCTGAAAACTGCTTTCCACTGAGAATTCGGAGCAGTGTGATAACCCACGACTTCTATCTCATTTTTAATATAACATAGATATGTTTTACGTATATATTTAATAATGTAGTTTCATATCCGATGCAGACTATTTGTTTGATACTTGTCTCTTGTTTGCAGGCTGAATAGTCGTCGGTCATTTGCAGGTAACACCATTCACGTTCTATATGCCTTCTAGCTTAGTTGTTCAGTTCCTGCACATGGATATCAAATTTCACCATTTGGAGAACCAAAATGTACATATTCCCCCCTTTATCTTTATTTTCCTACTTAATGACGTACTATACATTTTTTCTTTTGATCATTAATTGCTAGAGTTTCTAAATCCGTTTTGGATCATGAAATAACATATCTGAATACCAGCATTGTCTTAAACAAAACTCGTAGAACATCTTTAGACATTAATTGAGAAGTCACTATTACTTACAGTAGTCCTGAATACCCAAAAGATGCATTATCAAAGAAAAAAGAAAAAAAAATGTTATACATTATGTTGCAAGAGGAACTGGCCGGTGCAGCTAGGGTCAGCAGATCATCACAATCAGAATATTAATCTTATACCCCCAAGAATCTTAATCTTGGGGGTATATTTTTCAGGTCTTCGAAGTTAACTACTCTTAGATCTCTTCAAAGAGTAGCTAGTTCGTATGCACAAGCATTATTTCTGAATGAATTTGGTTTCCATGATCAAGATATATATGAAATTTAGTGTTCCCGGCAAGGATTAGATTTGTCATAGATTGTGAAGTTATATACATGAGGATTTGTTAATAAGGAGAACTAAGCACACCTAACCACTATATTCGATCTCTATCCTAAGCATATGATATGGTAGAGTAGTTAACTTAACAGAATATTAACAGTTGGCACGTAGTAGATGTAAATGATGGAGATTTACACTGCATAAAAGCCAGCTTTGTTAGATATATCATATATATTGTTTACGTTACAGGATCAATAATTGATTCTTTTTATAGTTTCGAAGAAAAACAGGCAAGTTGAGGGGGACCTTTCTTTTTTATTGTAGAATTCATAATTGGAACCCTATATAAAGGATCCGTTTCACAAATGTTCTCATTCAAATCAAGCATAGTTCTCTGCTTCTCTCTCATTTTTTTAGTCTTAACAGCTTTCTACTCTTTAAAGAGAGCTAGTTATGGCTATAGAGATTGAGCAAAGTCCTTCTCCTTCTGTTGAGCTATCTAACATAGCTGTATCTGATACTCATGGAGAAGACTCTCCGTACTTTGCAGGCTGGAAAGCATATGACGAAAACCCTTACGATGAATCAAGTAACCCTTCTGGAGTTATACAGATGGGACTTGCAGAAAATCAAGTAAGTAGTACTGATCACAAGGCAACGCTCAAAGATCTCCGAAATTTTGTTCTCTCAGAATTTTTCATCTAACGTTCTTTTTTGTTGTTTTTGAACAGGTTTCATTTGATTTGGTGGAAGAGTACTTGGAACAACATCCAGAAGCTTCCAACTTGGGATCAAAAGGGTTCAGAGAGAATGCTTTGTTTCAAGACTACCATGGCCTTCTGTCTTTCAGAAAGGCAATGGCTAGTTTCATGGAGCAAATCAGAGGAGGAAGAGCCAAATTTGACCCTAGTCGAATAGTCCTCACCGCCGGTGCAACCGCAGCCAATGAGCTATTGACTTTCATTCTAGCCAACCCCGGTGACGCTCTGCTAGTTCCAACCCCATACTATCCAGGGTGAGTTAAGAATCATGTATATCTCCTTAGGGTAATGTTCTCTTGTCAAATATCTGACATACTACGTTGACTGTCTAGATTGACAGCTATCACAAACGTAATATGTCAGACTACGTACGGATAAGAAAACGTACTCATTTCATGTATATCATTCAGACCATATACATATGATCATCAAAACTAACGTTAATATTTCCTACTTTCAGATTCGATAGAGATTTGAGGTGGAGGACTGGAGTGAACATTGTGCCAATTCACTGCGATAGCTCAAACAGTTTCCAGATTACTCCCGAAGCTTTAGAAGCTGCATACAACGAAGCGGAATCTAAGAACATGAAAGTGAGAGGTGTACTCATCACAAACCCATCCAACCCATTAGGCGCAACAATCCAAAGCGTAGTCCTTCAGCAGATTCTCGACTTCGTCACCCGCAAAAATATCCATCTTGTATCAGACGAGATCTATTCGGGGTCTGCCTTTTCGTCTTCTGAATTCGTAAGCATTGCCGAGATTCTTGAATCTCAGCAGTACAAGAACGCAGAAAGATGTCACATCGTTTACAGTCTTTCCAAGGACCTTGGTCTACCCGGTTTCCGAGTTGGCACAGTGTACTCATACAATGACAAAGTTGTGACAACAGCAAGAAGAATGTCTAGCTTCACTTTAATCTCCTCCCAAACACAACATCTCCTAGCTTCCATGTTATCCGACAAGAAGTTCACCAAAAATTACATCAAAATCAACCGAGAGAGGCTGAGGAAGAGATATAACATGATCATTGAAGGCTTAAAGAGTGCCGGAATCGAGTGTTTAAAGGGTAATGCTGGCTTGTTTTGCTGGATGAATTTGGGTCCATTTTTGGACACACCAACAAGGGAAGGTGAACTGGACATTTGGAATTCTATGATGTATGACATGAAGCTAAATATCTCTCCGGGTTCTTCTTGCCAGTGCTCTGAATCAGGTTGGTTCAGGGTCTGCTTTGCCAACATGAGTGAGCACACTCTTGAAGTTGCACTGAGAAGAATACATGATTTCATGGAGCAAAGAAAACAGAGTACTAGCTAGAAATCCATCTTCCTCTCTTCGATCATCCCAATTTTCTTTTTTAATGGTTTCCTCCATTACTTTTGATTCTTTTGAGGACAAACTAACCAATTCAGAAATTGGATTTGTCTGATCATGACTGTACTTACATCAGATTCAATTGAAACATACTCTTGTTTTCTTGCTTGAAAAAGCAAGTTTCACATAAACTCTCCTTTTTTTTTATCTTTTTTTTCTTCTTCTTTTGTATAATGGAAATTCAAGTTAGCTTTTTCCTTTGACTTGTCATGCATGCAATCAACATTTGAATATTGAGTTGGGTGCGCGCGTACGGTGGTCTACACTTCTCAGTTCTCACCATTGACATTTGAAGCCTTATTACTCCGACGCTTCGACGTCATGCATGCTCGTACCTTGGATAATATACTTATATTTTATGTTAAGTGATATAGAGTAGAATTTCGATAATTTAATACTCGAATAATTAATAATTTTGTTAAAATAATATTTTTGTCAATTTTGATTTGAGATAACGTGTTAAATTAAGAATTCGTTAAATTTATAAAATAATAAAAATTCGAGAATTTATATAGACTTCATGTAATATATAAATTAATAATGACTTAATACATAAAATTAATTTTTTATTTTTCATGACTTTATGAAGAATATGACTTGTTGTTTCTTGAAATTGATATAACCTCGAACTTCATCTTAGACTTTTCTTAATATAGTATGAGTTTTTGGTGTTGTCTTCTCATAGCATATTTAATAATTAATGTATCACAACAAATTGAAAAATGGGCAAATTCTTCCATGCATTGAAGCATCAATACAATAAAATTATTTGGTTTACTAATCGCACGTAGTTAGCTTCGCAAAATAAGTAGACTAACCTCGTGAAACAAATAAACTAAAATTGAATGATTTACTAACACAAGATAAATTGTTTTATAAAATAAGTAGAATGTCATTGTGAAATAAGTAAACTAATTTTTATCATTTTAGTTTACTTATTTCACGATATTAGTCTACTTATTTTGTGAAGATGACTACGTGCGATTAGTAAACCATATAATTTTAGTCTACTTGTTTCATGAGATTAGTCTACTTATTTTGCGAATTTGACTACTTGCGATTAGTAAAAAATCTAAATTTATTGTATATATGCATTAACGTACAAAAGGTGAGCCCAAAAAAATGATATACATTGAACAAGACACAACAATAATAGTTCATTAAATCAATAAATTATTAAATAACTAATAAATTAATAAATTATTATTTTATCAATTAATTAATATTTCGTTAAATTAATAGATGGTAGACAATCTCAAGATTATTGGTTTACAGAAGTTTAAGATGCATAGTTTCATCGATAAGTTTGTTAGTCAATGCCTAAGATAACCGCTATATATATTATAACTAAAAGAGAAAGGATATAGACAAAGTTAGATACAATAAGATCTTCCTTTAAAGGGTTTGCTAGCTAATGGGTTAGTTAATGATCCAAGTCATTAATGGTGTGTTTGGATAGAAGGAGAATGAAGAAAATTTAATTAAATTTTAGTAATTTAAATTTAAATTTTTTATTTTTTTGTGTTTGGATAATTTGTTTAAGAATTTAATAATTCATTTATCTTAAAAATCTTTTCCTTTCAATTCCCTTAACAATATATGTCATTTTACAATTACTTCCAATCTTTTTTAAAAATTTGTAATTTTTGTCATTATTAAATTTCTTTATGAAGAAATGCAGACGCAAGACTTCACAAAAGATATAATTTAAAGTACTGAAATTCTAATTTTCGTCATTTGTCGATTCCTATAAGAATTAAGAATCTTTCATCCAAAAACACCCTAAAAGATAGAGCAATCGTGGGTCAACTTCTAATTCCTCTTGATCCCTACCAGAACAAACACTACAGTCGACGAACTTAAAAAAAATAGGCCGACGACATTTTTTTTCGTCTGCTATACTATACTTTAGCCGACGAAGAAAAGTATTTTCGGCTAAAGTATTTAAGCCAGCGAGAGAAAAAATTATTGTCGGCTTTAGCTGAAAAAATCGTCGACTAAAATTAAGTCTTTAGCCGACGATGTATAAATTCGTCGGCTAAACTTTAGCCGACGAATTTATACATCGTCGGCTAAAGTCATCGGGTTTATAACACTCAAACCGTCGCTCCTCTCTCAAAAACCTTAATTTTTTTCTCTCCCTCTCTCTCTTAGCCCTCAGCGCTGCCTCGCCCTCTCCGCCACCGAGATCTATTTACCGCCTCTCTATCCTGGTAAATCCTATTATTTGGTTTTTTTTTAAATTAGGGTTTAAGGTTTAATTTGTATGTAATTCTATCTCTCTCTGTTTTAGAACCCCCCCCCCCCCCAGCTTGCCGCTGCCGTTTAATTTGTGCATAATTTTGGTTTGGTTTGGTTTGGTGAAATAAAATTGTGATTATGGTTTGGTGATTTTAGCACTTTTGTGATTATGGTTTGGTGAAATAAAAATTGTGGAATTGACAAATCTGGATTTTTATTCCCATAAGTTCTAGGAATAGAAATTCAGATCTGCAGTTTTTTTTCCAGAAATCTGGGGACTTTAGCCGACGAGTTTCAATCTTTAGCTGACGACAACCGTTTTTGTCATCGGCTAAAGTATGGCTGACGACACTATAACCGACGAAAATTCGTCGGCTATAACTTTAGTCGACAAAATTTTCTAACAAGCCGACGAAAAACATTCGTCGACTATAGTACTTTTTCTGGTAGTGCTTGTTCATCCCTACTAAATCTTACAACACACCCGTGCATGGAAGAATTTTCGCTAATTCTTATTAGTATATGTTTAGCAGGTTAAGTTTTAGTGTAGGTCGAGTTCGATGATCATTCAAATCTATCATGATCATATACAGTATACAACCTGCTAACTAACACAAAAGAGTCATTATTGCTTAATCTAGATACTTAATTGTTTGACAAGGGACTGCGCAATAATATGAATGCCGTATGTGACTATTTAGAAATGTCAAGCATGCATGTGTTTGAAGTCAATTTTCGAGGTCTCAGTAGCTTAATTATAAAGGAATGATAGAGACCCTGGAGGCTCAAATATTATGTCGCACGACATCATTTATTAATTTATATAATTAGAATTTAAAATTATACTTTTATTTCTAACTTAAAATTAATTTTAATTATTCCCTAATTAATATTCATAAATACCTTTCCAATTTGTATGAATTGCAATTAATATAGACCATATTCATCTATTTCGTAATTCATATTTCTAAGGCACATTATTTGTTTATCTCTTTACATGCATGAAAGATTGAAAGATGAGGAAAAAAAATTCCATTTACACAGGATAAACAATCTGAGCTAGGCCGAAAGCAATACTACAAGAAGATAATCACATACAAATAATGTATTCCGCAACATGGAGTAGAAAAAAAAAGAATTCGATCAAGATGAGTTTAAATTTGAGAACCAATTCAAATTTAAAAATTGAGTGACAATAAAGTTTGAATCTGCCAACGAGATCATGTTTGAAACCTGAAACTTTATTCATCGATAACAAGGAGGTTGAATAATGTCATAACATAGTTAAATTGATTAATTCTAACAGAAAAGATAAATTGTTAGATGTTTTTTTTTGTGGGAAGGAAATTGTTGTTTGATGTATGATGTGTAAGTTTTTATTAATTAAAAAAAATTACTAATATGTTTTAGATGTTAGACAAGAATATATAGAATTTTACTTGTGAGTTGGATATGAGTGTTATGCCATGTAGATTTGGGGCCTCCACATTATTAGTCAATTTAGGGCCTCAAATCATTTCATAAATATATAATGTACAACATAGGCTCACACGAAAAAAATTTCAGTATCGTTATAATAAAGACTTGGTGAATACCTTCTTATTAAACCACTTTTTCTTTATATTTTAACAAATTAACGGTAGTTACATGCAATACATATATATAAACTTTCTCGTATATGCATGATCGAGCTAAGTTTGATATCGTTGGTATGTTCGTTGAGCTGTAGTGTGATATATATGTAGTTGAGGCACAGCTGAGCTTGCATGCATGGGGTTGCCTGGCAATGGTTGGCAACGAGCTGGATACACCAACAGAAAATGAAATTCAAGGAAAGAGTCAATACAACTCGATTAGAGAATAGAATCGAATACAAGTAGATCGAGGTTGAATAAGTATGTGATCGATAAGCAAGTGATATAGATTAAGATTCAAAACCAGACACAGACTAATCAGTCATGCATGCATGCATGGCGCGCCTTAATTTTCAATCAATAAAATACCAACGTATGAAGCGATTTCATTTTAAATGTTAATGGATTCAGATCGATTTACTTAATTATTAGCTTATCTTTATTGTTGGTTATCGATCCTTCACTTCTAGTTTTGTAGGTCAATTCAAAATTTGAGTGGTGGATCGATCGATACGTACACTACATTAGCGATTGGCTCTACCTTAGTTGACCAGATGTTGGCTAGGCATAACGTACAATGTTTGTAAGTTATTCAGTTTCATCGATCTCGATCTTCTTTGATCTCTTTTCTTATAAATTTTAACCCTCAGTTTTCTTCTCAAATCCAGAAACTTCACCCTCTTCTTCAACTCTATTCGATGATCGATCAAACGATTTTCGACGTTCATTGTTTGATGACTTCGATCAATCTAAAAGATAAACAGTTTTAATTATCGACAGATATTGCCATATTGGCAAATTGCATGTCAACATCAGAGTGACATGCAAGTAGATACTCCATCCCTCCCCTGCGAGCTGAAAAGTTTTGTATATATATATATATATATATATATCTACACAATAATTGATTCGTTCATCCATCAATATCCACAATATGGAAACTCACGTACATATATAAGGACTTTAGAGCAAGATGGAAGGAACCTTCACATGTTAGTGACATAGGAAAGTTTGCAGAAAAAGGTGGTTCTTGGCATATACATTTGCAGAGACATATAGGAAACCCGGGATCTATAACCGATTGCAAGTAGAGTTCAACATTCAAAACATAGCAGAAAGGTGACATAATTTTTAAAAGGCTCTGGATGATGAATTATTGGCAGTCAAAAGTCTATGCCAATAGTCTATGTGAGCAATGGTGGATCACAATTTATGCTATACAACCCGGACTGGCCGACTTAAAAGAAATTAGCAAAAGGTACAGAAGGCATGCAGTAGTGTAGTGTACTATATGTAAGGCTGAGCATATATTCTGCAGAAAAGTGCAGGAAATTTCTAAGACAGAGACAATTAAGTTAGCTTGCTAATTGCTTTTGGGCAAACATTAGTGAACACTCAGTTGCCTGGTTGGGATTATATATGCCCCTCAAAGCCTCAATAAGGACATAATCTTATGCATGCCAATAGAAATCTTATCTTATTACCAACTACGAAGTGCAAACCCTTAATTTGTTATATATACCAAGTTCAGCCAATTGAATTGATTCCAAGTAGTAGAGAGGCAAAGTCAGTCTTAACATCTGACCTACCCAATATTCTACTATTCTCACTCTTCAGCTTGCACATGATCTTGGCTTGCAAGTTTACGATAAAGTATCACGTGTCACAGTGTCAATGGCATTGTATCTTCCAACCAAGATATTTGACCTTTGATTAGGTTACAAACATGTCGACTACTTCACAGATTTATATTTCGTTTTTACAATTTAAGAACCTAGCTAGCTAATATGATTAGCTCACATACAGATTATATGCGATTGTTCGCCCCTCTACTTCTTCTTCTTCATATACTTATTTTTTGGGACAAAATCTAAAATAATCTTAGGGATATCGAATGCGGACCTCTGCAGCTCTCCTTGGTACCCTTTACCACACATTACATAAACAGATATATTCAATTAATACAATACAATTAGATTTTGGAATATTTTTAGCAATGTAGGTGAAAAAAATTGGATTCTGAGCTATGGTAATGGATGTCACTAGATTTGCTTGTGTATATAATCGCATATTTGGAAACCACAGATGTGAAACACTACCAAATTTGCTTTTGCAGTTCTGCGGACTTAAGCCGACCACCATGTTCAAACCAAATTGGTATTTGAGGAAAGGCATGTCGATCACTTTTGGTAGCTGCTAATTAACTGCACAAAATGCGGCAGCAGCTTCAGAAAATTGAGACAAAAAAGCACACGTGTAATTCAATTGTCGTCCTTGTGAACAACCAATTGTGGTGTAAATTTCGGCTCTTTCTAAGAACATGTAGACACAGACGATTAAGAAACTAAAATACACAAACTTTTTGGGTGAGTCAATTAATTGGAGCTGGTGATCGATCAAGTACATGTTGTGCATGCTGGGAAAGTTAATTAGGGCTATCTCTTGGTTAGAACTACTCCAGCTGTAAGCTCCTCACAGAGCCAATTGGCATGTCGTAATCATCCGTGTAAACCCTAATTTCTGGGGGGTTTCCACGGCTTGGTTGGAAACCAATTAAGAATGTGAACTCTTCATAGGAAAGAGCTCTAGCTAGTGCTCTACATGATAATAACCTTTTCTTAATCAATGTGTACCTAACATTTTTTTCTTTGTTTTTTTCTCTATGAG
This sequence comes from Geum urbanum, assembly GCA_946800695.1. NCBI lineage: Eukaryota > Viridiplantae > Streptophyta > Magnoliopsida > Rosales > Rosaceae > Geum > Geum urbanum. Next base: position 10,837,019 of record OX326997.1, read on the forward strand.
TTGTGGCTTGCCAGTAACCACACAAAACACAAACGTATTCTCTTTTTAAGAGTAATTCTAGCAGATTTTCTAAATATGAGTTTTATAAATAATAAAGATTTTTTAAAATTTTTATCTCCTGCAAATTTGTTATATTATTCTTTATTTTAAAGATTCCTTAAATTTTAAATTTTCATCCTCTAATTTTATACCAGAAAATGAGAATATAAGTAATGAAAATAAGAAATAATGTAATAAAAATGATTTCTTTTTATGTTCGAAATGTAATTAATAATTATATACATTTAACGATTTTTTAAAAGTTAACCAATCTAAATTAACCATTTATTGAAATATAGCTTAATTTTAAATAATATTGTTAGAGAAACTTTTAAAAATCGATTAGCTAAATTACCTTTTAGATCCATTTTTGAACAAAATAACAACATTATGAGTGATGTTGTTGGAGACGCTCTAATTGTCACACCCCAAATTTTAGTTTATAAAATTACCATTAATAAATCAAAACTCAGAACGTGAATAACTCACTTCGAATACCTGAACCTTTTTTTCTTCTTCTAAGAAAGTCTAAATCCCTAAGTTAGACAATGTCAATAGAGATACATATGCTTGAAACATATATATATTACATTCCATTTGTTTACAAGTTCAATTTGAATAGTCAACAAATACATTTCACAGCAGAAGAAAAATGAACAAATACAAAGTCTATAACAAATCACCACCGTCGCAAAACAAAGAAACTTCTACCTCTGCTGCAAGTCACAACTAACCTGCCAAATTTACCCATACACTATTGAATTGTATACTGGGTTGAAAGTAACAAACCCGGTAAGCTTTTGCAAGTCCGTATGAGTAACCTCAAATTTATGCTTCACTCAAAATCTTAGTTCTAACACGTGCTCAATGACATCACAATTTGAAATCCAATTTTTTTTTATTTTCAAAACAAATGCCTAACAAATAAGATAACACCACAGCAAAATTTGCTCAATAACTCGTGCATCAAAATTAGTTCATAAGATTTTTTCAGACAAAATAACTCACTAAGATCAATATCACATATCATCGCTCGTACATCATTTTCAAATCAAGAAGAACACTACATCATTACTTCTCTTAACAAAAACTCACATCAACCCCATAACAAAATAAGAACTCATGACAAGTAAACAAGAGAATTGAACCACGCCACTCATTGGCCATAAAAGAATAATGCACTCAATACTTATTTTAAACAACAATAACGTTTATGTGGCAGACAGACTAGAGCTCTAACTGATCGGATTTCCCGACTTCATAACCACCGTCACTTGTGATCTCACAACCCGGACACAAGTAATCGACACTCATAACCTCACAGCCCGGAACATGAGCGGCAACCATCTCAAAAACCTACACTTGTAACCTCACAACACAGAAACAAATGTCAACACATCAACTGACGACACTCATGACCTCACGACACAGAACATGAGTGACAAACAACTCAAGACTACACTTGTAACCTCACATCATGGATACAAGTGACAAAACATTAATGACTCTTGACAATATCACAAAACTACACTCGTAATAACAAATTTCAACACCTCAACCGACTCTAGCAACCACACATTTTAGCTACTAGCGACACACCTCAAACCAATCACACCAAGACATCCAAGAAGGAAAAATATAAGACCCAACACATTTTTGACATCACACCAAATTATTTACCAACTATAAGAATTTCATCATAAAATAAAACGCTTTTCAATTACCTATGAACTGTAGACGATCAAGTTCAAAATTTTAAAACGGAAACTTTATTTTCTTTTCGATGACTATTATTTTTCACAACAAAAACACACGCTCCAACAAAATAATCAAGTGAACTTCATTCATAACATAAACACAGTGAAAATACTCACCTCAAATCCGACTTCGTCTTCGAAAGCAAACAAGTAAAACAAAAGTAAACATCTTGTTACCTAAACAAATACAATTCTCACTTAGCATCAAGATTTAAACCGTCTTATGTCTAAAACATAATAAGTTCTCGATGTCTAATTAACCCCAAAATCTACTACCAATTACCTAACCATTGCACTTATCAAATAAGAATCTTAAACAATGCCAATGCCAATGCCAACAATTACTTGTTTTCTGTCCACCAATCAGCAACCTAAACTAGTTTTCTTTCTTTATAGTTAACAACCCACCATATAAATCTCGTCTCTTGCTAAAGATCATCCAACTTTCTAGGACGGAACCAATATATCATCCCAACCCACTCCAAACATCAACACAACCCACATCTTCTAATCAACTAATTCAAATCCAATTTACACCAAACTAAACTACCCATCTAAACAAAATCAATTTCAGTTCGTAAAATGTCAAGACCAACTCAATCAAAATCCACACAAACTACGCAAAACTCTCTAAGTGTTAAGCATTATTACCTGCCGAAAAATCCCACAACAAAACGAGCAAAACAGCGTTGGTTGTCGTTCACCTGCGCAGCCCTCGCATGACGTCATCCACGTCAAGTCGTCGCCGGAAATCCTCTTCGCGTGTGGCGCTCATCGCTCGGTCCCTCTCACAGCCTTAACCTCTTATTCTCTCTCTCGTTCTCTCTTTATTTTATTTTTTCCTCTGTTCTCTGCCTCAATTTCTCAACCTCTCTCTCCCTGTAGCTCGTTAATTGTGTCTTCTTCTTCTTTCTCTCCTCCTCGTCCTTTTTTTTTCTCTTTTTTTTTTCTAATCACTTTCTCCCTCTCTCTTGCGCCGCCCCTTCTCTTCTCATTCTGTTCTAGCTTTTTCTTCTAATGTGGTCGACCACCATGGCTTAATTAGGTTTTAATCTCACTCTTTCTTTCTTTTTCTTCCTCACGTGATCGAGATGATGTTTCTCTTCTTCTTTTGTGGTCTGCTCCACTTAGCTTAATTAAGATTCCCTTCTTCTGTTGGGCTCACGTGGACTCTATAATTTTCTAAGAAATTCAAATAAGGTTGTAAAATTCTAATTCTAATTATATCTTATTTTTCATAAACATCGAAAATTTACTCAAACTTACTACTCAACTATATCAAAAAAAACAAAACAAAAATAACTCAGTGCTCGTTTGCCTCATTAATAAATTAATGAAAATTTTCAGGTTATTACACTAATAAGGTATATAATTTTGATGGATAAAATATGTTGCGCTGAAAGTTCATAATGGGATTGTTAGTGTTCTATAATATGTTGTTACCATCCAGATCGATTCATCGATGGACCAAAATTGAGACGAAGTTGAAGGAAGATCCGATTAATATATATGTCCCAGTTAATTAAGTGGCGAAGTTACTAAAAGTTATATTAGTAAGCCTCTATATTGAACCTCATTGAAGTTGAATAGCGATAGGCGTGGCACGTAGGATCCATCATGTATCGATATTGTCTCAACTTAACCACTTTTAAGATATTGGGTTTTATCCAAAAAAAGTCTCGATACAATTAGGAATAGTCCACATTCATTTAAGTTGTATTTCATCTTGCCTTATTTCGTTGGGATCTTCAATCCAACACACGCACCCCCGCACGTGCAACATAACTCTAGGTTAGCACGTGTAAGTACATTTAGGAGCCAACGCATCTTTTCGAATGCCTAATTCATTCATTCAGCTGGAACCAATTGCCCAGATTTTAATTCGAGACCATCGGTCTCGGGACGCGATGGAGAGGAACCTGCTCTGATACCAAGTTGAATAGCGATAAGCGTGGCATGTAAGGTCCGTCATGTACTGATATTATCCCAACTTAACCACCTTTAAGGTGTTGGGTTTTATCCACAAAAAGTCTTGGCACAATTAGGAATATTCCACATTCATTTAAATTGTATTTCATCTTGTCCTATTTCGATATAGGATCTCCAATCCAACAATTAATACTACTTTTAATGTTTCAAATCTCTTTTACATTCCACGAAATTAGATTTGGTTTTGTTTTCGATTGATGAAATTAAATTAAGTTAATCAGCCCTAATTGCTCACATCCCTTCATGATATATATACACAAACAATAGAGGTCATATTTATACTTCTTTTTTGTTTGATTCTTTATTTATTTTTAAGCCCAAATCAAATAAATCAAATTTATGGTAATTGGAACTCGTGTCCTCCTCTTGGGAGTAATATCAAGTGGCCACTATAATTTCTCGGGATTACAATTTATAAGTCAATATAGATTATATCTACGTCGAGATATAGGAGTGCAGTATACACATATAAATAGTGCGGTACACAAGAGTGTGGGACACTTGTCATAATCTCAATCGTGTTGGACTTAAATAAATAGTACATGAAAAAACTAAATCATAGATTACTCCCCCACACATTTGCCTTTTGTACATTTCAGAATTACTCGAGATATAGCTAGACATATTCAATTTCCGTTTCCGGATACCTTTTGAGAGATATACATGAAACTCAATTGCTTGGTTAAGTGAACTGAAGTCTTCATCTGATGATCGATCACCTTATTCACGATCTCCTTTTATATATTTCTGGCTACGATTCTATCAACTGATATCAAATCTTCTTAGAGCTAGCTGTTGAGTTCTTGCACATGTTCATGATCCACCTCGAGCCCCACTTAGAACCATTTTCATTATTCCCCGGCCGCCCTTATGATTCCTTATTTAATTTACATGACCAACAAAATCATATATTTAACTAAACCACAATTGCTTCTTTTGGCTGCTTTTCCAATAGGCCAGTTAGATGAAACCTACACATTATTATCAAAGAAGCGTGCGATCTCAACCAATATGGAACTCTTCACGGTAAGAAATTAGTTGTATATCCGCTTCACAATAAGTTCAATAACTGTATAATATAATTAGCCAGCTATATCCATATGACGAGAATTATATCTGTATGAGCATGCAAGAAAATTTAGAAATTGAAGTCCTACATTAACATGCATTATATACCCAGATCATCAATTATTTGGATACCATGAACACTGGATGGTCCAATTAATTAAGTAAATTAACATCTTAATTAGTTAATAATTTGCCTATATTTCGCTGTAAAATATAATTCAAAGTTATTCAGAATACAATTGCTCGTGAGGAATTATACATAAACAATTGTCACAAAGAAATAGAAAAGGAATTATAAATTCTGTTGCTACGATTTAAAGCCTACGTGGGGACATGACCAGATCTTCCTACAGCTTCTCATTTTGTCCTAAACATACTTAACAGTCAGAATCTTAATAATCCCTGCTAAATTGGTATCTTTGTCAGGTTCAGCAGGAGTACGTATTTCAAATATTTAGCTAATAACACAGTATGGAGCTAATTAAGAAAAACTATTTTGCATGCATAACTGTCACACCACTTGCCTTACTATTCGAATCAGAAACTCAATAAAATAAAGGTTGAGAATTTTTTGTCTAAAATAAACTTATTTGAGGGTTGAGATATTTTTCTTTTTTCTGCTTAAATTAGTATTTCCGTTTAAAGTTAAGAGCTAAAGTTTGAATTCATACTCAACTTGAGGTATTGAGCATCATAAATCAGGGATTCATTTGATCGAGCCGAGTTACCCATGAATTCCTTGTAACATAATTTGTCACGTACTTTCAATTCATCAATATGCTATCGATTAAAAAAAATTGAGGCTTTGAGCAGATCGAATAATACACAAGACGGTAAGTTAATTAGTACTTCTCTTGAGGTGAAAGATAATATATTGAGTATGTGAAAGCTAGCTTACAAATATTTTCCGTATCACCGGCACGATAAAATAACCGCACCAGCAAACTACACTAAATTAGTTAATTAATTCGATCTTAATTAGTAATACATTGCCATTAGAACTAAAGATCCCGTTGTGATGAAAATCGATTTATATATGAATGTTTTTCCTTATGCATTATGTGTGACAATTATCTGCAGAGTTTTCACAATCGGAGAGGATTGTAGCTAGTAAGTCTTTTTCTGTGGAGAAACTCATATGCTTTTATCCTTTGAATCACCAATCTTAAATTTTCCGATAAAGAAATGAGATCCATAAAAACCAAATAGGCCAGGTTTATATACTCTACACCATTATCCACCATATTCGATCTGTATAATCTCAAGATGATTGAGATAAATCAAGGTTTGGTAAGACGGAATATAGAAGTCGCAAAACCATCTATCGTCAAATGAAATAAAGAAAGGAAAAAATATGAATATAATAGCGCTCTACAGAGGGGCGTTCATATTCTAATATTTCTACGTACGTCGACTACTCCTTCTAGCTAGGTTCTAACCTTTCCTTCCTTGTATATAAAGGGACTTTTGCACGAAGGTTTCATTCAATCAAACCAGTGTCGATCTTTTCTCATTTTTCTCGTTCTTTTCGATCTCTTAATTAGCGTCTGTACGTAGTTTTGTACACAGTTAATTAGGTTTCTTACATAAACTCCATCGTAGACCCTCGTTCCTTCTGCAAGAAGCTTGCTAGCTAATCATGCCTGTAGAGATTGAGCAAAGTCCTTCTCCTTCTGTTGAGCTATCAAAAATAGCTGTTTCCAATACCCATGGGGAAGACTCTCCATACTTTGCAGGCTGGAAAGCATATGATGAAAACCCTTACGATGAATCAAGTAACCCTTCTGGAGTTATACAGATGGGACTTGCAGAGAATCAAGTAAGTACTACTAGCTTGATCATGCGACGAAAATCGAGCTTCTTTCAATCTTTCTGTTGTACGCGTTGAGTTCTCACCTAATTTCTAACATTACTCTGTTGTTTGAAATTATGAACAGGTTTCATTTGATTTGGTGGAAGACTACTTGGAAAAGCATTCAGAAGCTTCCGACTGGGGATCAAAAGGCTTTAGGGAGAATGCCTTGTTTCAAGACTACCATGGTCTTGTGTCTTTCCGAAAGGCAATGGCTAGTTTCATGGAGCAAATCAGAGGAGGAAGAGCCAAATTTGATCATGAGAGGATAGTCCTCACTGCAGGCGCTACTGCAGCCAATGAGTTACTAACTTTCATTCTAGCTGATCCTGGAGATGCTTTGCTTGTTCCAACCCCGTATTATCCAGGGTAACAACTATAAATTATAGCTAGCTACTGTATTCTCAGTTCCATATACATATAAATATCCCTAATTTCGTAATACTAATGTCAAAACACATATTTTCTTTTTCTTTTTCTCTCATTCAGATTTGATAGAGATTTGAGATGGAGGACTGGTGTAAACATTGTACCGATTCACTGTGACAGCTCAAACAATTTTCAGATTACGCCTCACGCTTTAGAGGCTGCATACGATGAAGCAGAATCTAGGAACATGAAAGTGAGGGGGGTACTAATCACAAATCCATCAAATCCCTTAGGTGCAACAGTTCAAAGGGTAGTCCTTCAACAGATTCTAGATTTTGTCACCCGCAAAAACATCCATATTGTATCGGATGAGATCTATTCGGGGTCTGCCTTCTCATCTTCCGAATTCGTAAGCATCGCAGAGATACTTGAATCACAGCAGTACAAGAACGCAGAAAGATGTCACATTGTTTACAGCCTTTCCAAAGACCTTGGTCTTCCTGGTTTTAGAGTTGGCACCATTTACTCGTACAATGACAAGGTTGTTACAACAGCAAGAAGGATGTCAAGCTTCACTTTGATATCTTCTCAAACACAACATCTCTTGGCGTCTATGCTGTCCGACAAGAAATTCACCAAAAATTACATTGAGAAAAATAGAGAGAGGCTGAGGAAGAGATATGATATGATCATTGAAGGTTTAAATAAAGCCGGAGTTGAGTGTTTGAAGGGTAATGCTGGGTTGTTTTGCTGGATGAATATGAGTCCATACTTGGACACACCAACAAGAGAAGGTGAACTGGCTCTCTGGAATTCGGTGGTGCATGAAGTGAAGCTGAATATATCTCCTGGCTCTTCTTGTCATTGCTCTGAACCAGGATGGTTTAGGGTGTGCTTCGCTAACATGAGTGAGCAAACACTTGAAGTAGCAATGAAAAGAATATACGATTTCCTGGAACAAAGAGAGAGAAGTAGGAATCAATTTTCCTCTCTTTGAAATTCCTTGAAACCTTTTTAAATGGGTCTGCCTATTTTACTTCTTTACAGCAAAACATCCTGTTCTTCATGGATTGGATTTACGTATAGCTTGTGTTAGTGTTATACATCTTGTAGATTGATCTGTACAACATAAATTGTTGTTTTTTCTTGCCTGGAAAAGCAAGTTTCGAGATTGAATACAATTTGTTTAATTGATGATTAATGTTCATTCTTTAAGTTATGTATATGTACATCTTGCATGCATTTCTTGGAAGAGCATCTCCAACACTACAACCTACTCTAATAGAGAATTCATCCATGTTAGAATGAAAAGATATATTTTTAGCTCCAACAATTATGGATAAAAAAATAATCCGAACTCACGGGTATCTGCCCGACCTCGACCAAACCCGTTTTTTAAGATAAATAACGGGTAGCGAGTATTTACCGACCCGATTGAACCCGACCTGAATGGTGGCGAATTCAGGTCGGGTATGGATATACATCTACCGAACCCGAACCTGAATTCGACCCGCCTATTTTTTTAAATGAAATTTGTTATATTTATAATTTATATCTAACTATATATATTTTTTATATAGAATAGTATATATATATATATAATCCTATTATATATATATATTTTATTTAGGTAAATGGGTCAGGTTTGTGTATTATATATCCGACGGGTTCGGGTCGGGTGAAAACCCGAACTAAAATTTTTCAAGTTCAGGTCAAGTTCAGTCCAACGGGTTGATTTTGGATTCGGGTTCGGTTATCCAAAACTCGACTCCGACCCGATCTATTGTCATCCCTACCAACAACTTCTTTAAACATCTCTCTATTATAGAGAAAATGTTAAGAAAGAGAACCTAAAACTATATATCTATATAAAAATTAAAAAAAACTCTAAACCTAAATATTCTCTAAAATTTATTGCTTATTTAATATTTTCACTCTATTTCTTCATCATCTCTCTCTATTTTAACTCTTCTCTTTCCTAATAAATGATTTAATCTAATGAGGATAATACCAAAACATAGTTTCTCCTTGTGAGAAAACCCTAGTAGTCAAACTCGAAACTAGTTTTTTCCATCGAATCTCACCATGTCGGAAACCATCAAGTTCGTCTCTGCCTCTTTCTCATCTGCCATAGCACTAGGAGCACCACTAGTGGACATGCTGCCGTGGTTAGGGGGAGCTTTACTCCAAGCCAAGCATGTTTTTCTTCTTAGTAAGGTGCTATCGTCCACACCAATGGACATCCAAGATTTCATATCTCAATTTCAGCATGTGTGGTTGTTGGAAGAGACTCTCTGAGTTCAAGAACGTCACAATGGGATTCATTAGTTCATGTTTGAAGGCAATCAGGACAAGAAGCGTGTGCTTCATAGTGGACCTTGGCACTACAAGAAGGTTCCCTTGGTGATCGTGGATTACAATGGGGCTTCAGATATTGATGCAGTGGAGTTCGACGCCCTTTATTTATGGGTTAGGCTTTTGGGGATCCTTCCTCTATTTGAAGTGAATGAGAATATTGCAAAGTTTGTAGAGGAAGCAGGAAAGTTCTTGGAGCCTTATCTCATAGCTCGGAAAAAGGTATTATCCGGATTAGGGTTTCACATTTGGTGGCGGAATCGATAGTGTTTGAGAAGGAGTTGGTCATGGCGTCTGGGATAGTGAGCAACGTCAAGTTCTTCTATGAGAATTTATCAGGTAGATGTGGCAAGTGTGGCTTGAATTTTCACCCTCAAAGAGAGTGGTTTTCAGATCCCTTTTGTAGGTTTGGGACTGAGAACGGCAACATGGGAGGTTGCAATGCCAGCGTTAGACTCGATTTTGAGTACTGCAGTGTATGAGGTAGTTTTTGGGACATCATCGTCTACGGGGAGTAAGGATCTTATCTCAGTTCAACTTAATTTTGGCTTTGAGAGGCCCTGGGATTAGGAGTTCGAGATAGAGACTTTATGTTTGGGGTTCAAGCTCCCATGTTATGGGAAGAGCGTACTTCTGCTCTTCGTATCAATGAGACGACGACAAGAACTCTTAGTGGTCTGGTAGTTGTGCGTTGACCAGAGCGGAATGTTTTGGAGGAAGTTGTGTCGGAAGAGCTTCAAATAACAAGTGTTAAGCGCAACCGAGAGCCAGGGGTCAAGATTTCCCAAAAAAAATTCAAACTCAATCCTCTAGCAAGAAACATTAATTGTGTTTGGTGAACCTAAGAGGCTTAAGGTGCCTTCCTTCCCAAATCACCTGCTTTCAAGTTCTATTAATGTGATGGAGACTCGGATGATGTTGTTGTTAGCATGAAAAAGAAGCATTGGTGCCCTGTTGGGTCTAAGAATAAGCCGAAAGTTGGAGCGGTACGAGGTAGTGGAGCAAAGGCTGCGAGGAAGAAGAAAGCTGCTAGTACTGAGTCTTTAAGGTTGACGTACCCAATGACGACTCCTAGCCTATTTGGTAAGGGCAATGAGAAGATTAGTTAGGTACCTATAATTTGCCGGCTTATTTGCATCTTCATTGGATGACGATTTACATGGAGATGACATACCTACTATAATTGCATACTTAGGGGTATGTTTATCTCTATCATTCCATATGTGGGTCGTCTATCCATTGGAGATGCAAGTAAGCTCGACAACAGTTGAGCGTAACGTTTTAAATAAGAGTATTCACTTTGATTAGTTTTGTCTACCTTTAGTAGAGTATGGTTGTTTTTTAATTAAGTCATGTTTGTACTATTCAGGTCGAGAATATCGTTTAATGATATCTTTGTTTCCTCAAAAAATGATTTAATCTAATATAAATTATTATTAAAAATGTAATTTATGATATTTTCATTAAATAATATAAATAATATTAAATTATAGAGTAAAACTTGAAATAACTGTTGGAGTTTGAGGCAAATTTATCTAAATTTTTTTATTTTTTCAATAGAAAATATTTGAAGAAATTGTTGGAGATGCTCTAAGCATCTTCGGTAGTGCGAGCTGAATTCACATGAATAACTAAGCAACCAATTAGAGTTCTCTATATAATTTGGAAAATTATCGACTCTAATTAATTTGCAATATATTTTAACAGTATTTATATTTGTTTTTGTTTAACAAAAAAAAGGTGGTTCCTTCTCTAAGAAACTATTGCAAATGAATGTACACACTCATCAAAAATTCAATCATTTAGGTTTTCCATATATTTACATCAATGACTTCGATCATAGTTTACACCAAAGATCGATCTATCGGAAAAAAATTGTTCTAGTTTAATTAGCTAGTCCGAGTCTGGTAGTTAGGGAACTGCTAAATAAATGATAAGTTTAACACAGATCAACTCAGCTACGTACTTACGTGCCTACACTTGAGACTTGACTCGATCTTGCATTCTTTCTATATATATGCCATTCGGCTGCGTCTAATAGTTGATGGAAGACTAATTAGAAAGTCAAACAAAGAAAAACTTATTAATTAATTTGGACCAAGCCATGTAACTATTCCATTATTCATAATTAACATGACCAATAGAGGGTCGTAGTAATTAAGCTGATCGATGAGTTTGTCATCATCATGCCATACTCATATATACAACCTCGCTTGATTACGATGTAGTACGTACGTATAAGTAGGAAGTATAGTTTATTTCTCTTTGTCAAATATGAAAGTATATATACTTTGTTTAATAAGAATTTTCTCTAGCTATTAACGATTTTATGATGAGTAGTTTCTAATAAAATATTTGTAAGATTCGATTATATTTTGACAAATCAATTATTAGATGTTTAGATATACATCAGTATATCATATTTTTATTTTTTTTTGCAAAGTTTCAACTAAATCAAAAATTATTAAGGGATCATATACATCAATTACGAACAATTATTCGAGTATGCATGATAATTTTGGTACGTGCATTCATTTCATCTTGTTAATTTGACAACTTGCAAATTTCAAAAATTGGATGAAAAACTTATAAAAATGATCTACTCATATATATTTAAATGATTTTCAAAATATTGTTGAAAAATAAATCTTATAAAAAAGTACTCACAAGTATTAATCATGGAACTTCTCATTAGAGAATTTATAGTAGTTTATAATCGTCATTGCTGGCTAAATATATACGAGCATTGCGTGCCATGCTTTACAAAATATTGGTCCAACCAGATGATAAAGGTCGAGCAGGCGCAGGGATATTCATTAGTTGAGAGATCTGCAAATTAGTTTGAATAGATAATCAATAATGGTTTTATCAGATTGAGTTTGATTCGGGATTGAGGAAAGAAAACTAATAATTAAGAGATAGAGTAAGCAGTTACATTAGCATAATTAACTTAGAAAATATATATTATGCACATCAGCTATCGTAATCATATATTCATATAGTCTATACTTGGCTGTTTATGTATATATGCAGATCGACATTTCTACGTACTCGATCAGAGCCTGCAAACCTAATTGGTCTATAGGGTAGTTTGACTTAGCTAGCTATAATTAACTCAATACAACTTAAACAATTAAAACCAATCATAAAGAGCAACTAGTGCTAATTCGAGATTTATTCTTCATCATGTTTCAACTTACCTTCGCTTATATATGGTCATCATAGAATTAAGGGATTAACTATATTTTTGGACCGATCGAATGTAATTACCTCTATTGTTAATTGGTTGGACTTTAACAAAGTCAATTTCTGACAATGAGTTCGATCGCGATCTTTATTATTGTAGAATGTAGGATAGTCTATGTGTTTGTCTCTATTTGATAGAAAGTAGAAATACATAGACCAAGGCTTCACAGGCAATCTACGAATAAATATTTGTTGATAAAGGTTAAAACAGTAAATAAAAAGAAAGTTCATGGTCATTATTAATGTACATTGTACCTGTTTGATTTTTGCCTTTTTCTAAAAATAAATTAGACTACAATTTTGGTGTTTAACGATCTTTGAAGATGTACTACCAGAATAATTACTATAGCCGACGACTTTAAGAAAAAAAGGTCAACGATTTTTTGTGTTGTCGGTCTTTTTTTTCTTGAAGTCGTCGGCTATGGTAATTATTCTGGTAGTGACGTGATCTCAACAATCACTATTAGAGAATGTGAATGGAGAGTAACTTTCATATTGGAAATGAAAGGCCTCGATAGTGGGTTATAAGGATTTGGATTACTCATATTATTGCCAATTTAGAGAATGTGAATGGAGAGTATGCGACTCTGATATTGAAAATGAGGGACATTACTAGTAGGTTATAAGGATTTGGATTATTCTTACCATTACTAATTGGTTATGATATAAAATCTCATATTACTTTATCATGCTTTTATCAGTTTTCATCCTCTTCAAGGACCTATCGTTACAACTTGAACTGCTATGTGAGCAACATATTTGTTTCAGAAGTGGCCGTGTCCTTTGCTGCTAAAGATGATTATCAGGCTTGATTACTCGTGCACAAGGATCCCCACTTTCCCTCTCCTTCGGTGTAGGTACTGTCCAACCATATTCTAAAGACCAATCCAGGGTTGAGCGCAAGTGATTGTAATAAGCCTAATAGGTCTCTCCTTTAACTCCTTCACCAACAGGCGGAAGTGGCAACTCAACCTTCACATTAACTTTTCCATACCACTGACAGCCATCCTTCCACCAATCAACTAAATCTCCCACTTTCCGGGCATCATTGACAATAACTACCTCTTCCGAATAGGGTATTGACATCAGGCTTTTTTACTTTCACGGTACACAGGAGGAAATAGAGGGCGCATCAATATCCCCCCCCCCCCAATCGCCTAAGTTTCGTCGTTTAACAATCGTAGTATAAGTATTTAGACGACAAATTTTTTTTGTTTCGTCGTCTTATACGCTACTTAGACAACGAAACATATTTCGTCGGCTAAGTACTTAAACGTCGAAAAATTGTACCTCTGAACAACGAATGTGTTCATCGTCTAAGGTGTAAACCAAGACGACGAACATTGATCTTCGTCGTCTAAGCATGTCCACTTATACGACAAACCATATTCGTCGTCTAAGTCGTGCCACCTAGACGACGAACTTTTGTTTGTCGTTTAAGTGATTCACTTAAATGATGAGCTTTGTTCGTCGTCTAGGTTCAACCACTTAGATGACAAAGATCAATGTTTGTCATCTAAGGTGTAAACCAAGACGACGAATCATTCGTCGTTTTAGTGATTGACTTAGACAACAAAACAAGGATGTTTCGTCGTCTAAGTTCAATTTTTTTATTTTTTTTGTTTCAAAATTATAAATACTAAATATTAATTAAATTTAAAATATATAATATTATATAAATTTAATTAATATTATATTCATTAAATATAAAAAGTGTACGTACATCGGTCGAAATAATACATAATTAAATGAAACAACAAAACTAAATGGAAACCGGGAGTGGACATCCTGTTGATTCCCCAACCGTCACTCGGAGCATCTTCGTCGGGCCCAGGAGGAGGGGGGGAGATGACACTCCTTAGGAACGTACATCCCTATCGTCTCGAGGAACTTGAAGACGACGCTCATCCTACTATTTTGAGCGTCAAGCTGACCCTGCATCGACCTCGTCTGCTCCCAGGCCCGATCGGCTGACTCTTTGGTCAATCGTGCCTACTCTTGGGCGGCTCGGAGCACCTCGGCATCCTCCCACTGTACCTCGGCGTCCGCCCCATTGCGCCTAGTCGACGATGTAGACGATTGAGACAAATCTCTCTGGACCGTCCGTCCAAGACCACGAACCTCCTTACCAGCTCGATGGCGATCTGACTCTCCTTCGATAAAGGAGGCAACTTTTCAAGCGCCAACTCCGAGTTTTCTAGCTGGGTGTTCGCCAATTGCTCCAGGGCCACTTGTAGCACCCTCGCCTAAAATTAATCATGTGAACAATACATAAATATTAATTTGTAAAAAAAAATGCCATAGTTTCCCCTAAAATTGGAGGAAACCAAAAACCTGCAGGAAAAATGACACTTTGAATATCCAATTCCAACATAACAAATTCACCATGGGCTCCGATTTTCATTCAGAACTACTCTCAAACATACAATTCAACTCTACCGAACAAGAGAAAAATAGCTCAATACTAGAGTAACTGAAATTTACTCTAATAATTAACTAGCGCACAAATTTGGTTTATTACAGGTTCAAAATAAGAAATTATTCAATTTTCATTATATTAAAGAAAATGAAGACGAATCTTATACTTTTCGGACTCAAAGTGTGCGACCAACCATTGCCACTCCACTTCCCTTTTGTTTTGGAGCTCTTGTGGGGTAGGCGAGGCATCATGTTTCAGGTAATACTTGTGAAGATCATACTTCCAATCCTTGAAAATGCAGGTAGCCGTGACATCGATGTGCTCCAACATTTCCTGTATGCTTTCGACATCAAAATGTACCTAGGAAAATAAATACAAAATTAAAATCCTAGACATTATGCATTTAGGACTTGTCATTAATTTTAAAATTAAATAAAATTAAATAGTATTATCGAGAGTTCGCGGTATACACTGAACTTTTCAGATTCGGGTAGGTTGTTCCACAAAGGGGCAACCATATGGATGTTCCGTATGATTGAGCCGATGCTGTGTGAGCACAGACAGCTAAGCTACGAGGACGGAGGGCCTTGTTTTTGGCACCCTTCCCAAGTCCTCGAGTCCATTTGGGGACCGGGTTTGATGGCTGCCTCCTGATCTTGCGTCGGGCACTATAGTGAATATAAGTGTGAACCGACTCTTCTGGACCTTGTGACGCAGCCGCTGATCGGGTGACGTCTAGCTCATCCATATAGGTTGTAGCCGCCTTATGTGGAGCATGAGGGATTGGGTCAGTCATCAGAGCAGAAGGATTTAGAGGAGCCGTAACGGTCTCCTCTGAGGTTTGCTCCCAACCCATTTGTCGGGCAATGAATTGGAACTCGGCATCCTTCTCTTCTTGCGTGCGCCTCTTCCTACCGCCTGGCATCTTGATTAAGCTTAAAAAATTGAATTTTAACGATAAAATATTCCTCAGCATCATAATTTACAAATTCATCCAAATTTCATCAAATATAAATATATCCAAATTTCACCAATATATCTAATTTATCCAAATTTATATACATATATAATATACAATTTCACCAATACATCCAAATTTATCAAATTTATCCAAATCACATCAATATATCTAAATTAATCCATATATATATTCATCCAAATTAATCCATATATATAATTAATCCATATATTAATATATATATATATATATATTCGTCCATTAATCCATATATATTGAGGGAGAGAGAGATGTCGAGAGGATTTTTTGGATCGGAGGAGGGTGGCGGCGACGCTGTGGAGAGGAGAGAGGGAGGAGGGGTTGGCGAGAGAGGAAGGTGGTGGTGGCGAGAGTGTGTGGAGGAGAGGCCGGCGAGAGAGGGAGAGCCCACGGGGGTGGCGAAGAGGAGTGACAGCCGGCGAGGATTTTTTGGGGTTGTTGGGAGGCGATGAGGAGTAGAGGCAAGGTCGATAGGGTTTAAGGGGAGGGAGAGAGAGAGAGAGAGAGAGAGAGAGAGAGAGAGAGAGAGATTGAGATTTTCAATTATTGTCGATCGATCTGTTTCCATATTTGGGAATATATCAATTGACTTAGGCGACAAATTCATCAAATTTCGTCGTCTAAGTCATGTTTAAAAATGCCCCCAAAAATTTGGCACAAAAAATTCAACTGCCAAATTTTTGGGATTAGACGACGAAACTAAATGGTTTCGTTGCCTAAGTAGTCACGTAAACAACGAAAATACATGGTTTCGTCATGTAAATGATATTTTAATTATTTAATATTTTTTGAGATAAAGTAAAATTAAATTTTGGCTACCTGCTTAAAAGTTGGATGAAATTAGCTGTCAGATGTAATCATTACGTTTATATGATAGTTTATAATTAAAAAAATTGATGCTAATTCGAATTCGATAGAGTTTGGTACTCGATCGATACAGTTTTGTGAATATCGACAAAAAATTAAAAGACGAAAACGATTGTAAATATTAATAATCGTAAATCTGTTTCGATCCAACGTGACAAATATTTTGTAATACATAGAAACTAGTGGCGGATTTACGTGAATTGCCCAACCAGAGATTTTACTATTTGCCTTTGGAATATATGTTTGTTGTGCAAATTTAAAAAAAAAACAAATGGAAGAAAACCAGAGAAAAAGGGAAAAACTCGGGAAGAAGATGAACAATAACTTGGCAAAGATATTAGTTGAGAATGACACCGTTTCATTTTAGAAAGAAAAAAAATCAAAAACGTCACCGTTTATCTCTCAAACGACTAAACAAGCACTTTCTCTTCCCTACTGATTAGTCTTCTTTTCCTGTTTCCTCTGGCATCCACAGACTATTGATTGACTTGTTTAATTGCTAAAGTCTGGGTCGGAAGACCCGAACTAAAGCTTCTTCTCCTCTCTTTGCAAATCCACTTGCAAAATTGTAGTTTAATATTTCACAGGTTCTTTAATTCAATTCAATTGTTATTAATTTGTTAGAGTTTTAATTTTTTTTTATAAATGGAAATTCTCATTTGAGTTAACTTTTTTATGAATAATTTATTTTGTATTAAAATAATTGTTTTTATTATTTTTATTGTAACTAGAAAAAACTCGTATTTGTTGTGTGCGGAACAACGAAAATAGAGCTGGAAGAGTGAAACCATGTTTATAGCAGTTAAATATTTAATTTTTTGGGTTTTTTTTTCTTTTTTATGAAAATTTTAAATATTGTTTTTATTATAGACATTTTTCGAAGTTCATATTTTGGTGAGGCTAATGACGCCAAAGAGAGAGTTTGGCTTTATTATAGTAGAAATATTGTATCTTCCCTTAGTTTTAGTCTTGCCCAACCTCAATTTTTTTCTTCTGGATCCGCCACTGGTATAAACTTTATATATCAATTACATTTAAATTAATTAAGATTGAATTTAAAAACTAGATTGATGAGTTAATACTCATTGTCCATGCCATCTAGTAATGTTGAATAACATGTGTTTGTATGTCTATTTATATTCTACATCCATATTAACGAAATCGTATTTGGACAAAATAATCGTAAAATATATTCATCACCATTTAATTAATATATAAGTAGATGAATTTTCATTCAATACTCATGTTCGTTAAGGGTTTGATCGGTGTAGTCAACCATGCATATAACCGGAATTAATTTGATCAAAATGAAAAAGTTGATTAATTTACGAATCTTCGATTCGTAACTCCGATTTGCAAACTGTCAACACCCGTAGTCCAAGAACAGTTTACTCATGGAGGTCAGATTATGAAAATCTACTTAGACGACGAAATTGTACGATGTTCGTCGCCCAAGTGTGACTTAGACGAGGAAACACGTTCGTCATCTAAAAGTTTTAGGGTTTAGGCTAAAGGGACTAGGGATATGTGTTAGAGTTTTGGTTTGACCTAGACGACGAAATTATATTCGTTATCTAAGTAGTGTCACTAAGCCGGCGAACATAAGTGATTTCATCGTCTAAGTGAACCTTAGACGACGAAATAATATATGTTTGTCGTCTAAGATGTCATTTTATTTTTTGTTTTCAAATTCAAACATAATTGTACTTCAAGCACTACATGTATCGAAACACATTACTTAATTTACTAACGCAGTTGCCGCAAATAAAATATCTCAGAAATTTAATTCATTCATTAATTATCAGATGACAGACTAATTAATTAAAGAGAAGTCCAACTAATCCGGATAGCAAACAAAGCCAAGCAAATATAAACTTAGTAACCTCCGGTGAGATCATTGATCATTGAACACAAAGCCAAGCAAATATAAACCTAGTAACCTCACTTGATATCATTGATCATTGAGCACAAATCCAAGCACATGTAAATCTTGTACCCTCTTTTGTGGATCGATGGCACCATTGACCCTGGCGTCGACGAAGTCACCGATGCGGTAAGTCTTCAGGTAAATCGAGAGTGAGATGTAACCCTTCTTCTTGAAATCCCTAAAGAAGAAGTCTGGTTCGAGATCGAAGACCATGCCATGTCTGGCATAAATTCTCTCTAGTGCGGCTACTTAAGCCCTTTATATGTGTGAGAATTCAAGAAAGAAGATCTTGCATTTAATTCAATAATATAAACCATTTGAAAATAATATAATACTCAATACAGTGGCATTAATTTTAATTAATTAATTACATATAATTAATCCTCATATCGATCATCATCCTCATAATAATCATCATTTGAATCATCCTCCTCACTATCATTTGATTGTTCCTCAACATCATACTCTCCGTCATCTGAATTGTATCTGATGTTGTTGTCGTCGTCATCCTCCAGCTCCTCTTTAGGGGCATTCTTCTCGAACTCTCTAATCTCCTTTTGAGTAAGATCTATGGTGCCATCAGGCATGGGTAGACATTCATTATACTGAATCAATTCCCCTACGCTGAGGATAATAGAAGTATTAGGCTCTTAATATGCATTGTCTTTATACGCTTCAATGTTAGTCATTGGCGTCCCTTCAAGTATCGTGACACTCCATATTCCTCGGTGAGCCATATGGTTTACTATTTTCCAACATTCACCAGCTTTCGGATCATCCTGATAGAATACATGCCTAACTAAGGTGGCAAGAGCGAATGACTCATCCTCATACCAGCTTGAGTTTGAATCCACTCATAGAAGACCTAAATCTTCCTTGGTACGCTTGAACCATTTACACTTGAATAGAAAAATGTTGATATCATTCCCGTACAGTAGCTAAATGACATTAACAAGAACTCCGTAATAGATAGCAATGCCTTCCCCAACCGCGATCCCACGGTTTTGTGTTCTTCTTTCTTCATCTTGGGCCAATGAATGAAACTTTACACCATTCACAAAACAGCTGGGGTAAATATAGTGTTGAACCAACTTATGGGACAACAAGTGCTTTTTCCAAGATCACCACCCCTCGTGGTTATCGGATTTTTGTAGATCAATTATCTGCAAAAATGTGAAGAATATATATGAATGTTTATTTAATTTCAATTTAAAATTTGACATAGTTTCCCCTCAAAATAAAGGAAACCAAAAACGTGCATGCATAAACTAAGGCAAAACACTTCGCATAAACAAACACCAAATATCATTCGAATTTACCGTGGGCACCTACTCCCATCCAGATTTATCAATTTTATAAAAAATTAATCACATACCTATATGCGTGCATGGTTTAAATTAATTAAATATACGTGCCCATTGGAGGAAATAATCGGGGAACTTCTTCTTAATCACTTTTTCACCCCAGGCATGACTCTTGTTCGGTTTGGCTGCCTGAATTGTCTCCCAGTAGAGCTTTATGTATGGTTCGACCTCGTCATAGTCTCGCAAGACTACGCAATGCGCTTCAACAAGTTCATATTTAGTTAATGTTTCATTTAATACTCATCTAAACGGTCGTACAACATCTATAACGACTAAAAGATTGTTGCGGGGTTTTGGATTGGAGGCTGTGGTTTAGACTGGATCCTTGAGGTATGTGTTGCAGTAGGTAACACACTCATGTATTAGGTATGTCTCTGCTATAGAGCCATCTGTGGTAGATTTATTTTTGACGAATCTTTTATACTATCCGAGTTGTCTTCAAAATCATATAATTAATTATTTGACGAAGAGTAGAAACACAAAAAAGATATGTAAATGATGCAAAAGCAGTTATAAATAAATGTACATATCTTTCTTGAGGATACATCCAAGTGTAGTGGACTGGAACAGAAAGCAGCACTTGTTCGGGTAGGTGGATCATGAGGTGAATTGTGATGTCAAAGAAAGGAGAGGAAAATATCCTCTCTGGTTTTCAAAGGATGTGTACAAATTCGTATTTTAATTCGACCACATCTGACTTCTTCAACTCTCTTGCACATAACCTCTGTCACCTTCTACATAATGCTATTATTGGTTTGATGATGTCACGAGGAAAATATGGCAATTATCACTGGAATTAGACATTGTAGTATAATGCAATAGTCATCAATCTTTAGACTAATGAACTTGTATTCCTCAACGTCGACTGCTCCAAATATATTCGCTGCATAAGTAGACGGATAACGAACACTCACTACTAGAAAAAGTACTATAGCCGACGAACAAAATTCGTCGACCTGTTAGAAAATTTTGTCGGCTAAAGTTATAGCCGACGAACCTTCATCAGCTATAGTGTCGTTGGCAGAAGGTCGTCGGCCATACTTTAGCCGACGACAAAAATGGTTATCGTCGGCTAAAATCCCCAGATTTCTGAAGAAAAAAACAGCAGATCTAGATTTCTATTCCCAGAACTTTCTGGGAATCGAAATCCAGATATGTCAATTCCACAATTTTATTTCACCAAACCATAATCACAAATGAGATAAATTCACCAACCCATAATCACAATTTTATTTCACCAAATCAAACCAAAATTACAACATAAATTCAACAAAAGAGCTCAGCAGCGGAGAGGGTGAGGCGGCAATGGAAAGAGCTCGGCAGCGGCGGAGAGTTGAGATAGAGAGATAAATCTAATTACACACAAATTAAACACAAATTACACCTTAAACCCTAATTTTTTTTTAAATAAAAAATAATAGGGTTTACTGGGATAGGGAGGCGGCAGACAGATCTCGGCGGCGCGGAGGCGGAGGCAGAGGTCTGAGAGAGAGAGAGGGAGAGGAAAAATTAGAGAGGAGCGGTGGTCTGGGCATTATAAACTTGATGACTTTAGCCGACAATGTATAAAGTCGTTGACTAAAGTATAGCCGACGACATAATTGTCGTCAGCTTAAGACGTGATTTTAGCCGACTATTTTTTTCAGTTAAAGCCGACGACAATTTTGTTTCTCATCGGCTTAAATAATTTAGCGGACGATACTTTTCTTTGTCGGCTAAAGTATAATATAACCGACGAAACAAAAATGTCGTCAGCCTATTTTTTTAAATTTGTCGGCTATAGTGTTTGTTCTGGTAGTAACTTTTAAACCAGTTGAATACAGAACCCCTCAGTGTCGACTTCATTATGTAAGGTGCACCTGACATCTTGTTGTACACTCATCTTCTATCCCTCTTTAACCACAAGGAATGACGTAAATTTATAGATTCCAGATCTTTTCGAGCTTTTGGAGTATCTTTAGTCTTAAAATTAATATTGAGAATTGTTTCTAACACACTGTCCCACACATTATTTTCTATGTGCATGACATCTAGGTTATTCCTGAGTATCAACTTGGACTAATAAGGTAGTTCAAAGAAAATACTCATGGATGCCAATAGCTGAGATCATGTGGAGGGTGTGGATTGAGTTTTTTTTTACATTTTTGTCATTGGTCAACACGCCAAAATAGAAGTTGTTTAATCTCTCAAAAATCTATTCACCAGACCACTGCCAGGGTTTAGCATTATTCTCTCTTCTCCCGTCGAAATGATTTTTATCCTGTCGCCACAGGTGATTGTGAGGAAGCCATTTATGGTGACCCAAGTAACACACCTTCCCCGCGTGCCAACTGGAGTTGACGTCATCCAAACAGATAGGACAACCATTGTATCTTATAGTTGTGCAACATGCCAGCATCCCATACGCAGGAAAATCGCTGATTGTCCACATTACGGCTGCTCTTATCATGAACATTGTGTCAGTGAACTTGTCATAAGTTGGGACTCCATTTTCTCACAATAGTTTCAGCTCGTCGATCAATTGTCTGAGGTACACATCTAAACACTTTTCTGGATATTTAAGACTTGAAATTAGCAGAGTAAGGAAATTAAATTCTTTGTTCATACACATCCATGAAAGCATGTTGTACGACATGAGAATGACTAGCCAAGTACTGATGGCGACGCTATTACTGGAAAGTCTGAGTCTAACATTTCAAACCTCTGCTGGAAAGTCTTGAAATTCCCTGATGAAAAGTTTAAAAAAACCTCCCCATATGCCGCGTGTCTAAGCACATCATCATATATTCATTGTTTTGCATATCATCTCATCGCCTCTGTTGTGTATAGATACATGTACAGACGCTGTAATCTGGGAATCAACATAAAATAGCGAAGCATCTTCACAAAAATTTGCTTCTTCAAACTCCTCCTATTCCAGTTCACATATTTGCACTGGATGTATACAGGACAATAGTCCAAATGTGCATACTCTTTGTAAAACAATACACAATTATTTATGCATGCACGAATTTTCTTGTACTTTAGGCCGAGGCTACTCAAGATCTTTCTAACCTTATTATGAGTTTTCAGAAGTTTGTGATGATCCGGAAGCAACTTACATATATGCTCCTACATTTCGTCAAAAGTACGGTCTGAAATTTTGTTCTTTACTTTTTTATATTAATTTCTTCCATTATATATCACAACACATTCTCTGGACATCCAGGATACACCTGGGTCTGAGTTTCGATCGAGTAGCATTCTGTTGTACTTATCCATCTCAGTAGTGTCACTAGCCAAGCTGACAGTGGGGATTGTGTCATCATGAGTGGTATCATAACCTCCATTTTAGTGTTGGTATCCACCATGACTAAATCCCAAAAAAAGCATCATGGACCAAATTCACAGTTGGGTTCTAAGCAGGGGCACCACTACCGCTGGATGAGGCACCATGGTAACTGTACCTTGTGCTAAAATCTGGTCCTGAACTGAAGTCTACTAGTTCATCGTGCTCACTCCACGTAGTTTAACTCCACATTATACCGTGGTCATACAAGTGTTGAGACATAACATTAATTAATCTCCACAAACTCATTGTCAAGACATTTTTTACGCGAATACATGTAACGCTTCTTTCCTTGACCATGTTCTTGTGCAAAAAACACAAACTCTCTGATTCTGTCCATATACCGCACATCATTTCTATTCACCAACTGTATCCAATTCTTGTCCATATTTCTGCGTAAGTTAATAATTATATGATATAATTTTACAATAAATAATTAATTAATCTAATATACTATATATATTATCAAATTACATAACACAATTAATTAAGCAGCATAAATATATGCTATAATCAATCTTATACTTAAACTGTAATTAATCTAGCTAATATTATATTGTATTATTAACTTTATATAAAGGCATTTACATATTATATATATATATTTCAACTAATTAATCTAACATATATTAAACAACTAGTTTAACAATTAATTAAACATATACTTACCTTAATTAAATATTTAGCTTTACAATTAGCTTAATTAACAGTATATTAAACATACATGCAATTAATTAAGCTTAACTACCTAAGTTAAACCATTAGCTTAATAATTAAAGAACTAATTATCTTAATCTAACATGTTTTAACTCGTTAATCAAATTTAACATACTAATTAACTAACAAATTAGCTTACAATTAGATTAACAATGCAATAAAACAAGAAATTAAGCTAAGGTCGCCGGAAACTATATATTAACCAGAATATTTCACCGGGAAAATCAATTAATCACCGTACGTAATTATGTACGGTATTAAATTCAAAAAAATTAATCGAGATAAACGAGTTAATACCTTCACCGATTAGAAGATAAGTAGGTAAACTAGAACTCCAGGGGTTGAAAAATCGATATTTGAAGAATTTTGGCCTGCCGAGATCGGAGGTGGGTGTTGAGTGAGGAGAGAGACAGAGAGAAGTTTGAGAGATGATGATATAGCCCGAAGAGAAAAATGAATATGATCTAATAATTGAGTTTTCTTAGGCGACGAAATTATTAGTCGCCTACGTGTAAATTTTCGTCACATAGCTATATACTTAGACGATAAAAATAGTTTCGTTTTCTAAGTGCTCACTTAGCCGACGAAACTTATGTCGTCCTCTAAGTGTATACCTAGGCGACGAATTGAGTTTTCGTCATCTAGGTTATTGAATCTAAGGCGACAATTTACATAATTCATTGTCTTAGTGATCACTTAGACGACAAAAATATTTTCGTTGTCTAATTGTGTCATACTTAGCCGATGAAAACTATTTTATGTCGTCTAACGTACATCTTAGGCGACGAAGCATTATAGTCGTCGTTTAAGTACATACTTAGACTACGACTTATATGATCTGTTTTTTAAGCTATTTCTTAGGCGACGAGTACACACTTAGATGATGACTTATGTGATCCATTGTTTAAGCTATTTCTTAGGCAACGGATATCATGTTTCGTCGCTTAAGTTAGACTTAGCCGACAAAAAATACTTTTGGGAGACGAAAATTTTTTTTGACACCTAAGTGTGTATTTTTGGCAGTACATTTCTCCAGCCAATATCTGTTATCTTACAGCAAAACCACGCACCACGATAACCTTTCAGAAATGATACATATAGCCAATATATGTTATCTTACAGCGAAACCATGCACGACGATAACCTTGTAGAAATGATACACATATCTCTGAAGATGGATGATCGAGTGAATGAGTGGGTGGGCACAACTTCGTCTCCAAAAAATTCAATGAGCTTATATGAGTGGCGGGGAGCACGTGTAGTCCATTCAACATCACACGAAGGTGAACTTGTTCTGATACTATGATAAAGTAATATGGGGTTCTATACTAAAATCAATTGGCAATAATAACAGTAGTCCAAATCCTTATAACCCACTAACAAAACTCCTTATTTCTAATGTCAGAGTCACTCTCCTTCCACGTTCTCTAACAATCACGACTATATAGCTAAATTAAGGGTTATATACTAGCTAGGTTGAATAGTGTACTTCTTTGAGTTCTTTCGATCCTAATTAAGGAAATACTGTTTCCAACTTTCGATACCTACGTAGTTCTTACGGCCAGTCTTCAAATGACTGTATCGAGTAAAGGAATATGCATGCATTTCCAGACGTTAACTCTCAATGCCCTAATCTTAGTTTACTTCAGAACAGAATGAAGCTCTTATATATTCTATATAGAGCTCTTTATAGGGGCCGGAAGTATATAATTCAAGTATTTGATATATCTTCCAATCCTTCCATCCCATACTATCAATTAAGTCTTCTTCAGTTCGATCTGTACCTAATGGAACCAGCTGTTGGGATTTCTTTACCTCCGTGACAGAGCTTCTTGGCATAAGTTTCTCGACGTACACATGCACACCAAACCCTAACTAATCAAGCGTCAACGTATAAGATGGCAAGCTATCCATGCCCGTGACAATTCACAGTAAACGACGAATTCATGACCAATCACAGCCGTCCAGATCACCACCATGTGGTTCGCGAGCCCAATCCTCGTGCATATCGAGTGAGATTTAGCTAGAGCAATCAACCACTCCACGTGTTCGACGATTTCAATATCGGCATGAGCCACTAAGCTTTGAAATTTTTTGTTTTTCTTTCGATAGATAGCTTTGAACAACCTTGTTCAACTCAACTGATTGATCTACATTGATCCTTATTCATATATATATAATTTCATATGATTGAAAACTTGAAATTATAGAACAAATGTTTCAGTGGCGTGATGAGTGCTATGTATAGATCGATCCGTCCAGAATGATCTCAATCAAATTAAGTATTAATTAGGTACAAAATTCGCATGACATACTGGCATGGCATGCATGGCAAGCAAGGATATGGCATGAAATTAACTAATATGTACATGCGCGCACTAGTTCAAGTTCCGTGGATACTAGAAGAGAAAAAGGTAATATCAGTTGTAACTAATATTACACAAAGATTTTCTACGAAATCTCTATGTCTCGACCAATAATCCTCATAAACCCTCTATATATAATTAAGTTCCGTCAAGTGTTTTCGGTATATCATCACCCATCAGTTTTATGCGTCTGTCTTGAGAGTGTTGATGTTTGCTGTTATATGCTGTATGTATGCATTCAAGGGCGGAGCTACACGTGGCCGGAGCTCATGGACCCGACATCTTTGAGAAAAAGAAGAAGTATATATATGCTTATATATATTATAATATAATCTTGTTACTGTCAGTCAAGTTGTAATAAACACATAACAAAATGTGTAATCTTGTACAAATTTCAAAACCACAACAGACATTTCTTTTCCGTACGTACACCGATCTTGATAAATAATATTAAATTATATAAATGAGGTATTCTACTAAAGATATGGTTCCAATTAAAGAAAAAATTTGGACCAGGATGATTCGAACACCAAATCTTATCTAATCAAGAATTCTAATTAATACATATAAATAGGCATCAAGTGTTAGAAAATTATCATGCTAAGTTTATTTATCAGTTTTGTCCAAGGCAAGGCTGCCGTTTATACATATTAATGTTGGGATGAAGAAATATTTTAAAAGAAAAGAAAGTTATGCAAATTCTATAATGGAAAAATCATCTGTTTCGAATTCAATATCGAACTTATCGGAATAACCACTTACGAAGATTCGAGAGATGAACCCTAAAAGGTCTTTTGTTGAAGATAGTTAATAAAAATATCATTCTGATATTGGTAAACGCCCACCAATTTCAAGTTATCATCCTAACATTCGAGAAGAAGTTTGAAGATATTATATACACAAAGGGCCTTGTCAACCTAAAACTCACAAGTTTCCTTTCAATCATGATGAGAAAAGAAAAGGAAGGTTTGTTAAGGATTGGTTCGATGAGTTTCTAGATTGGTTGGAATATAATGTCAACAAGAATGAAGTATTTTGTTTATGTTGTTATCTTTTCAAACCCGTTACTGGACAATAAGCCGGTGGTGAAACTTTTGTTACTAAGGGATTCAATACTTGGAAGGACAAGAAAACTATATTAATACATTTTGGAGGATCTAATTTAACACACAATCAGGCTGCGAGAAGTTGCGATGCTCTATCAAACCCAAGACAATACGTTGAAACTGTTTTGTCAAAATATACAAATCAAGACAGAATTGACTATCGAACTCGCTTGAGCGCATCGATTGATGTTGTTAGAATTCTTTTGAAACAAGGGCTTCCATTCCATGGACATGATGAGTCTGAAAATTCTTATAATTGAGGAAACTTTCTTGAAATTTTGGAATGGCTATGCGGTTATAATGAAGATTTCAAAAATGTCACACTCAAGAATGCTCCTGAAAATTTGAAGTTGACATCACCAGATATTCAGAAAAACATTGTAAGTGTTATTTCAAGCAAAATAATTAGTACTATTGCTAATAAAATTGGCGATTCTTTGTTTGCTCTTCTTATTGATGAATCTCGAGAGATGTCATGTAAGGAGCAAATGACCATTGTACTTCGTTATGTTGATGATGGTAAAGTTATTGAGCATTTTATGGGGATTGAGCATGTTACCAATACCAATTCTGCAACACTTAAAGAAGCTATTGATGATTTTTTTTTCTAGATATAGATTAAGCATATCTAGATTGCGGGGTCAAGGTTATGATGGAGCAAGAAATATGCAAGGCGAGCTGAATGGTTTGAAAGCACTTATTTTGAAAGAGAATGAATCTGCGGTTTATGTCTATTGTTTTGCTCATCAACTTCAACTAGCTCTTGTTGGAGTGGCAAAAAATCATGACGATATTTCAGACTTCTTTGAATTGGTTGCTAACGTGGTGAATGTTGTTGGAGCATCGGCTAAATGACGAGACATTCTTCGAGAAAAGCACGGTGATGACATTTTAGAGACATTAGATAATAATGAGTTTTCAAGTGGACAAGGCTTAAACCAAGAAACTAGTCTCAAATGAACTAGGGATACATGTTAGAGCTCTCATTATGATACTTTAATCAGCTTGACTAGAATGTTCAATTCTTTTATCACTGTATTGGATGTTGTCAAAATTGATGGGGGAGCAAGCTCTATTCAAAAAATAGAAGCAAGAGTTCTTATGGATTATATGAAATTATATGATTTCATTTTTAGTCTATGCTTGATGAGAAAAATACTCAGAATCACAAATGATCTGTCAAAAGCATTGCAAAGAAAAGATTAAGATATTGTGAATGCTATGAGCTTGGTTACTGTATGCAATGAACGACTGCAAATGTTGAGGGAGAGCGGTTTGGATGATTTATTCACACAAGTTTCTTCTTTTTGTGGGAAGCATCATATAAAAATTTTAAGCATGGATGACAGATTCGAACCTCGTGGAAAATCGAAGCGAAACTCTCAGGTAATAGCAAACTTGCATCATTTTCGTGTTGATTTATTCTATACAATTATAGATAAACAACTCCAAAAATTAGGTGATCAATTCAACAAGAAGAATACAGAGCTGCTTCTTTGCACGTCAAGTTTGAATCCAAGCAACTCATTCTCAGCTTTTGATAAAGCAAAGTTAATTCATTTTGCCCAATGTTATCCTCAAGACTTTTCTAAACATGAGATAGAGGTACTTGATGATCAACTAGAGAACTATATTATAGACATGCGCTCTGACATTGAGTTCTCTGATTTGATTACTGAGCTTGCATAGAAAATGGTTCATCGAAAGAAAGGTAAGACATATCCACTTGTTTACTTGCTTTTGAGATTAACATTGATTTTACTAGTAGCAACAACAAGTGTGGAGAGAGTATTTTCTACAATGAATATTGTGAAGAGTCGTTTATGTAGTCGAATGGGTGACGAGTTGATGAATGATTGTTTGGTATCATACATTGAGAAAGACATATGTGTTACTATAAATGCTGAAGTTATCATGAAACATTTTCAGGATATGAAACCTCAACGAGGACAATTACCCTTGTAATAAATAGTATTTTTCCAAGAACAATGTAATATTTTATATTATTTAATGCTTTTTGAAGTCTTAATTACGGCCCCCTGACTCTAAATTCTGACTCCGCCTCTGTATGCAGTGTGCAATGTTTACTTAGAACTAAGAAGAGTCGACTATGACTAACTTGATCGGACTGTGCTGCCTGTGCAATACGTACTTGGAACTTCATTTACTGTACTATTGTTTTCTGACTTATTTGTGTTGTACAGTAAGTCAGTAACAATAGTTAGTCACCGCCTTTGAGAGCATGAGATATTCAGCACACTGCAATATACTTGCACCGCCTACGTGGCATGATTTTATTTGCTTAAAATTAAATAAAAATAAATCATTTTGTATCAAAAATCAAAAAGTAAATGTTGAATATCCTTTTTACCCTCCTTCTTCATTATGCTTTGATTTTTTTTTCTCAAATTACGGTTGTTGCTTGGTTGTACTGGACAAACTACCGTTTCACGTCGCCAGCACCAGAATCACTATGGGTACTAGTCTCGCCGCCTAATTTTCCAGCCTTCGCACCCCACCCACTAACGCACTCCTCTCTCGTCACCCAAACTCAAAACCTAGCATCCAAGCTTGTTCCCAACCCCATGCAAATCGCCCTTCGTGAACTGCAATCCTTGGTAATTAGCTTTACTGGTGGGGCCTTCGCGCCTCCGCTTGCGGCGGTCAGTGTCCATTGCTGAAGAAACCTGTGGATGGAGATTTGTTTGGGTGTCCAGAGGAAGGAGAAGAGGATTATGGTCGTGCTTGCAAGGGTTGGAAAATGGAGATTCAGGTGTGCACGAGGGTGAGAGGGACGAAGAGCAAGGCACGCACTACTTGAGGTGGGTGGCGCTGCTTCTAGTTGCTCAGAATTTTTTGGCTGACAAAGGTCGGCGACGAAGAACTACGTGAAGAATGGAGGATGTAAGCAGTATCAAGTCAATACAGTCATATACACATTGGGGTTATCTTTTTCGTTTCTCTATGCATTTTCTTCAAGCTTGTACAGAAGCTTTCATGTTATCAGAAACTCAGGTTGATCTCTAAAAGTGGGTTGTTAACGACTTTTTCACCGGGCGAGAATTTGATTTAACTTTCTCCATGAAAGTCGTAGATTATTTAATTTTGAACTCGTAAAAATTTTTGGAAAATTTTTTGGATAAGCGAGATATTTTTTATGCTTATCGAAAGTCAGTGTGAGATATTATTAAAAAGAACAGTTAAATCTAGATCATTTGATTGCGATAAGATTGATTTTGGGCCGTTGCTCTTTTGAGGTGTTTGGGGTATAAATAGGTTTTATTTTTGAAAAATAATCAGAAAAAAAAACCTAGAAATTCAACTCGGGCTCGACCCGTTTCTCTCTTCGCCGACCCTTTTTGTTGACCCATTTGGTTTGCCATATTTCGGCCACCTCCGACGTTGTTTAAGGTAGGAAAATGAT
Source organism: Geum urbanum (assembly GCA_946800695.1). Lineage (NCBI taxonomy): Eukaryota > Viridiplantae > Streptophyta > Magnoliopsida > Rosales > Rosaceae > Geum > Geum urbanum. Next base: position 10,868,209 of record OX326997.1, read on the forward strand.
GCTTGATGCTTCCTTGTTGTGGTTATTTTGGGAATTTTTATAGGTTATTGGGTGACCTAATTCGAGTTTACATCGTTGGATCGCTTCTGTCAGTGGAAGTGCTCCGGCATGTGTTTGAGGTCGAAAGTGGGCAGATTTTGTAGCTTTCCCCCTCCTGAGTCTAACTGGGTTGGTCACAAGGTCTGACAAAGCTCCAAGACAGAGCTTCGACGCCGTGACAATTTTTAGCCAATTTAGGGTCGTGGCTATTTAAGCCGATTCCATCCACGTGGAGGATGGCCTGTAGACTCTTTGGTCATATCAGTATAGGCATTTGATACTGTACAACACTCCTAGGAGGATGGCCTGACCGGTCGACGGATCCCCATCACATCTCCAAGTGTTGTGCATTGTTAACTGTCTAGAGTCTCCTAGTTAAGCCATTTTTCTTGGTCTCTTTGAGTAAGCTTAATATTTTTGTGGACTCTTAAGTTATTATGCCTCGACAACCAGCTCGACAGGATGAAGCGCAGTCTTCAACACAAGAGATGCGTGAATTAATTTCACGCATAATGCCAATGTCACATGAGGGTCATAACGATTTAGGTTCCAAGGCTAAATTAGCAGGAGCAGATCCCTTTGAATGATCCCATGACCCTGAGGTTTGTGCGAACTGGCTTATAGAGATTGGCCGAGTATGCGACCGCCTTCGTCCCCAGTTGACTTCATAGCAGAGAACAACAATAGTTGTGGGTTTGTTGTAGGACCATGCTTACCATTTGTGGGAGAGCACTGAGAAAAATGAAACCACCACCCCGTGGGCAGAGTTTAGCGAGTTGTTCATGAGTTACTTCTTCAATGAAGCAACAGAGCAAAGGAAATATGATGAGTTTATGAATCTTAGGCAATGGGATTTGTCTGTGATGGAGTATAAGGATCGTTTCACCCATTTATCTCGATTTGCACCAAATTCTGTCATGTTAGTGAAGGAAAGATGTGACAACCCGAATAAAACTTACGCACAAATCGGCACGAGTTAGATTTATCGCTAATTAATCGTCTCGTATGGTTTGTTAACGACTTTTTTAACAAGCTAGAATTAGACTTTATTTTCTTCACGGAAGTTATAGAGTATTTTATTTCAAGGTCGTAGAAATTTACAGGGAATTTTTTGGTTAATCGAGCTATTTTTTATTAATTTTGGAAGTCTGCATGAAGAAAATATTTTAAAGTATTTAATTTTGGTCGGTTTATTTGTGACCATTCGATCGAGATCAGAATGATTTTGGGCCGTTGATTTGGGCTAGAAGCTTATACATGTATATATATATATATACGTGATATTTTTGGAAAGTTTCCAAAATTGGCAGAAATATGTACAGAGCTCGACTCATATTTTCGTACACGGCCCGTTTCACTTGAACCGACCCAAACCACCATTTTCGGCCACCTCCGGCGACACCCTAGATTTGGAGAGGAAGCTTTCCTCCTCCTTTTCCATTTCATGTATTTGATTATGGGTTTGTGGTTGATTTTGGATGCGAATCAACGCGATGAATCCACCAAATTTTGGGGTTAACGGTCGGTGGTGTTCTAATTGTTTTTTGGTGATGAATCTAGGCGGGTTCGACTGGGTTCTTTCCCAGGAGTCGAACGCCTGTGGTCTTGAGGACCGAGGGGCAGCGACGGCGACGATTTCGACCGAAAACGTATTCCGGCGATATTCGGGCTGTGGGCTTTTAGGCCAAATTTTGGCCAAACAACGACGATTCGAGTGTTGTGCTAGTTAGAAATGTTGTTGGGCTTGAGGATATCTTCAATTTGGTGGGTCAAACGCTCCAAACGGAGCTGTTCGGCCAAGGTCGTCCACGGCGGGGCTTTGACAAGGCGAAAATCCAAATTTGTCCGGGGGGTTTCCGGGGTAGTTTCTGATTTGATTTTCGCACGTTTTATCGAATTACAGTATTAAATGAATATGTTATTTATTCAGGAGACCGTGATCAAGATTTTGGTGAGGAAACTTCCGCCGGACCACAGAGCTAGCTTTGTACAGTGAGTAGATACTTTATTTTCACTGTTGATTTGCGAGTATAGTTATGCAATTATAGTTATGCATTTTACAGTTATGCAATTTTTAGTTATGCATTAGTTTGGAGGCATACAACATATTATTTTACATAGAGCATAGTCACAGTTGTTGCATAGATGGACTGCCTTTCGGCTGATCGCCGTGATGCTCCGGGAGAGCCAGAGACCTGACCCGAGGATTTATTGAGCACCCAAGAGGGCCAGTACTGACTTAGGGAGTATTAGAACTTGAAGTCAGATGACTCGAGTCGTAGCCTCCACATATTTTATAGTACCAATGAGTACTTGGATGTTCATATTTTTAGACTCGCATTATTTTTTATGTATATTTGTAGTGAAAGGCATATTATTTATAGTTTCTAGTTTAATTATTTTCGTCCACTCACTCTAAAAGTTTTATTATTTTATATGCCTTTTCTTGAGTTTTTCGGTTTCCTCCGCCCAGTTTGATGTTTGTATCCTGAGTTTACACGTCGGAGACGGAGGTATAAAGTTCATGTCACTGTACTTATCTAGTAGGTTCTTAGCTTAACCTGCTAATTCTGTATATTATGTAAATTAGAAGTTGCTCTGATTACTGTATACAATTTACTTTCGTTGTGTTGTAGTTTCCCAAACTGTCTTCGGATTTCTTATCATTTATGTAAACAGTATATATTTCTAGTGGATTCAGTGTTTGGTTAATTTGAGAAATCCGGATCGGATTTGGTGCCCACGATTTGTTTTTGTGGACATTTTAAAAGTATGTTTTCCTTGCAAGTTTTTGGGTTTCTTAATTTTAGGAGAAACTTTGGCAAAATTTTTGTATATTCGGTTGTCGTTAAGGTTTAATTCTAGTTTAGGCAACTAAATCGGGATCGGGTCCTTTCAAAAGATGTTGGAGGTTTGAGCAAGGTTTGCGACATGAGATTTCCCTATACATGTAAGGTGTACCATGCACTGATTTTGACGAGTTTGTCAGTGCTGCTGTGAGATATGAAGATAGGCTTCGATCTGAGCGGAGTCAAATTCGATGATTCAAGGGAAGGTGGGCCCAGTCAGGGTCTTTCAAAAAGAGGAGGCTCATGCGCATCTGGTTCCACATCATCTTCTGGTGAGAGATCTTAGACCTCTAGCTCACGTAGTCCCGAGTTGTTTTTCAAGATGGAGGCGAAGTCGATCACAGAGGCATAGATCTGGGGCCAGTTCCAGTGAATCTAATGGGTCTCGATTTACTACATTTACACCCAAAGATTTTTCTCTATGCAATAGATGTAACAAGCACCATTTCGGACAATGTCAGTTTGAGACTTCAACTTGCTATCATTGTGGCCAGACGGGCCACTTTGCGAGGGAGTGTCCGCAGAGGGACACCTCAGGTGGATTTCTAGTGCAGAGTTTTGGTGGTAGTCAGGGAACCACTTCAAGGGTTAGAACCGCACCACTATCCAGATATCCAACTTATCATGACCAGAACCAGAGAGGGCGACCGGCTAGACAGACTGGACAGGCCCGACTTCATCGGATAACTCTACAGAAGGGCAAAGCGTCTCCAAAGATGATCATTGGTAGGTTGCATATTTTTCGTTATTCTGTTTTTACTTTAATAGATCCGGGGGCGACACACTCATTTATCTCCGTGAGATTAACATCATAATTAATGTACTTGCCATTTCCTTATCAAAAATGTGGCGAGTGATATATCCCTTTGGCGAAGTGATTTTAGTGGGGCTAATGTATCAAGACTGTAGCGTGATGGTTAGAGGTTTTTGATTGTCTGTCGATTTGATACCTCTTGACATTGCAGATTTTGATTTAATTTTTGGCATGGACTTTCTAAGCAATCATCAAGCTTTGGTTGGTTGTCATCGGAAAGAGGTAGTATTTTGAAGTCTGGGGTTTCCTGGGATTTTATTTTGCAGGGAAAAAAATGTTCTTTCATCATGCCTTATTTCAGCTGTGAAGGATGAGAAGATGTTGCGAAAAAGGTGTATCGCATATCTAGCATATGTAGTGAATATCAGTATTTCCACCCCTGACCTTGAGCAGATTTAGGTGGTTAGGAAATATCTTGATGTCTTTCCTGAGGGAATTACCAGGTCTTCCTCCATTAAGGAAAATAGATTTCACGATTGAGCTACTTCCAGGAACAGGTTCCATAGCTCAAGCTCCATATACGATGGCTCCAGCTGAGTTGAAAGAGTTGTAGATTCAGCTTCAGGAATTAATTGATAAGGGTTTCATCCGTCCTAGCATATCACTATAAGGAGCTCTAGTTTTATTTGTGAAAAATAAGGATGGATCTATGAGATTATGCATCGACTATCCGAAGCCGAATCGGGTTATAGTGAAGAACAAGTATCCACTGCCACAGATTGATGATTTGTTTGATCATCTTAAAGGAGCTATGATGTTCTCTAAGATCGATTTGCGGTCAGGGTATCATCAATTGCGGATTAGAGAGTCATATATCTCTAAAACCGCGTTCAAATCTCGATATGGGCATTATGAGTTTCTTGTTATGTCGTTCGGCCTGATGAATGCACCTGCTGCCTTTATGGATTTGATGAATCAAGTATTTTGGGCATATCTTGATAAATTAATCATTGTATTTATTGACGATATCCTGATTTACTCTAGTAATGCGAGGTAACATGCAAGAAATTTGCATATTGTTCTGAGGGCCTTGAGAGAATCTCAGTTATATGCCAAGTTTAGTAAACGTGAGTTATGGTTAGACATAGTCAAATTTTTTGGCCATGTAATTTCGGCAGATGAAGTTAGTGTTGATCCGAACAAGGTGGAGGCAGTTGAATTAGAGCATACCTACAAGTGTAGCTGATATCAGGAGTTTTTTGGGTTTAGTCGGGTACTACCGTCGGTTTGTGCAAGACTTTTCACGTATTACTGCACCTCTTACCCAACTTATGAGGAAATGAGTTAAATTTGAATAGTCAAAGGCTTGTGAGGAAAGTTTTCAGACATTAAAGACAAGGCTGACCACTGCTCCAGTGTTGACCTTACCTGATAATAATGAGGAGTTTACAGTTTTCAGTGATGCATCCAAGTTAGACTTGGGATATGTGTTGATGCAGCAAGAAAAGTTGTTGCTTACGATTTATGACAATTAAAGCTCATGAAGTGAATTACCCTACTCATGACTTGGAGTTAGCAGTGACTATTTCGCGTTGAAAATTTGGAGACACTACTTGTATAGTGCCAGGTGTCGGATTTTTACCGACCATAAAAGTCTTACGTACTTCCTCACACAACTAGAACTGAATTTGAGGCAGAGGAGGTGGATGAAATTATTGAGTGATTATAAGTGCACTTTTGAGTACCATCCTGGAAAGACGAACTTGGTAGCTAATGCTCTTAGTTGAAAATCTCGAGTTTCTCTGTCACATATACAAATGACTCGGATGCCACTACTATCTGAATTGTGAGCCACTGATACATTTCTGTACACAGATGAGGATGAACCAAGACTTTTACTTGCCAACTTTTAGGTTCAACTTGTTCTTGTTGACAGGGTTCGTGAATTACAAGATTATGATGCTTCATTGTTGAAACTAAAAGAAGCAGCACGTAGCGGTGGACAACCAGACTTTACATTACGGAGAGATGGCTTACTGGTGATCAAAGGTAGATTTTGTGTTCCATACAGTGAAGAGTTTAAACAAAAAATACTTGATGAAGCTCACTGTTCAGCATATGCAATGCATTTCGGTAGCACGGAAATGTATCAAACTCTTAAGGAGTATTACTGGTGGCCTAATAGGAAAAGGGAAATAGCGACATATGTGAGCTAGTGTCCCATTTGTAACAAGTGAAGGTGGAGCAGCAGAAACCTTTAGGCTTGATACAACGTCTTGAGATTTCAGTTTGGAAATGGGAGCAAGTTCTCCGGAACAAGATCATTCCTTTAGTGAAAGTATTGTGGAGAAAACATGCAGTGGAAGAAGCCACTTGGGAACCAGAGCAGCACATGAAAGAGCAGTACCCTTATCTTTTCTAGCAGGTATGTAAATTTTGAGAACGAAATTTTTGTAAAGGGGGTAGATTGTTACGACCCGAACGGAAATTACGTGCTTATTGAGTTATGTTAAGTTTTACCGCGGATTAATCACGTCGAGTGAGTTGTTAACAATTTTTTTACTGGACGAGAATTTGATTTGACTTTCTTCACAAAAGTTGTAGATTATTTAATTTTGAGCTCGTAGGAATTTTCGGAGAATCTTTCGGATAAGGCGAGCTATTTCTTATGCTTATTGGAAATATGCGCGATATATTATTAAAAAGAAAAATATTTTTAGTCGGTTAAATCTCGACCGTTTGATCGCGATAAGATTGATTTTGGGTTGTTGATCTTTTAAGGTGCTTGTGGATATATAGGTTTTATTTTAAAAAATAATCAGAAAATCAGAAGAAAAAAAAAACCAGAAATTCAGCTTGAGCCCGACCCATTTCTCTCCTTGCCGACCCGTTTTGTTGACCCGTTCGATTTTCCCTTTTTTGGCCACCTCTGACGTTGTTTAAGGTAGAAAAATGATGCTTGATGCTTCCTTATTGTGGTGTTGTGGTTATTTTGGACATTTTTGCAGGTTATTGGGTGACCCAATTCGGGTTTACGCCGTTGGATCGCTGTCGTCGATGGCGGTGCTCCAACGTGTGTTTGGGGTCGAGGGTGGGGAACTTTTGCAGCTCTTCTCCTCCTGAGTCTAAGTTAGTTTGTCATGAGTCTGACTAAGCTCCATGGGCGGAGCTTTGATGCCGTGACAATTTTCGGCCAATCTAGGGTCGTGGCTATTTAAGCCGATTCCTGCTACGTGGGGGCGAGTTAAGATGCATAGGGCTAGGGGATAGGTCGGGCTTGAAGAGAGGATCATTTTGAGGGTTCACCGCCATTGGTGGCGGTTGCTGAAAAATGATTTTTTTGGTATATTTCGGTATATTCCGGCCAAACACCGTCAAATTGGACCTCGGTCTAGTTATGAAAGTTGTAGAGCTGGTCGAGTGTTTTTCAACGAAGGGTCAACCGCCTCCATCATAGCACTTTCATCAGAGGCATGTGTAACCCATGCGCTGCCGCCTATAGAGGCACGTGAGGGCCACGCGCCTTCGCCCACAGTGGTGCTCCGGTAAGGTAGTGAGTAGAAATCATCGGCGGGACATATGAAGTTGTTTTTAGGGCCGATTTTCATAGTTTTACGCATATTTTGATATCATATGATCCGTATTTACAGGACGTCGAGATCGCGACCCTAGCAGCGAAGAAAATTCCATTTGACCCCAGCAGTAGTCACAGACTTGTGAGTAAACTTTTATTTTCACAGTTTATAGCGAGTTCATACTTTTACGCATTACGTATTACAATATGTTTTCAGAGCATTTATTTGGAGGTTTACTTTGTGATGATTTCATTTAGTTGCATCGATGCTCTAACTATTCGGCTGATCACCGAATAGCCGGTTGGACCGGGTTAGGACAAACACCCTGCTCAACTCAGATTGTCTCGAGTTAGGACAAATACTCTAGACGATTGCATCACCATCCTTTTCATACATACAATTATTCTGGGTTAGATCAAGAACCATGAACGACCACCTCTATAGTATTTCAATTTATTATATTTGAACTTGATTTATTTTACAGAAATTAGCGAAAAGGCATGTTATTACAGATTTAGCATTTTACGTAGTTTATGTTATTTTTGTTCACTCACTTTAACATTTTATATTCTTAAATGCTTTTCCCTGAACTTTTCGGTTTCCATCGCCCATGCTGCAGTTTAAATCCTGAATTTGTGTGGTGTCATCGAAGGCTTTGAGTCCATATATTAGCTCTTCAATCAGTAGGTTCTAGACTACTCTCAAACTTTCTCTTATGTATCTTATGTTTATAGAAGTCGTTCTAAATTTGAGTTGTACATGTTATTTTTATTTTCTTGATTAGCAGTTGAATTGTTTTTCTTTGTATTCAGAACTAGCATATTATAAATACATTTTTATATTCCTGAGTTAAATTTCTGGTTCTTGTTTATGTGATTTGATGAAAAAATTTGGATGGACAATCGGTGGTCTACAATTGTGGGAATTTGGTTTAGAAGTATTTGCTTCTTGCAAGTTTTTGGGTTGTTAAGTTTTCAAGGGGAATTATGTCAAAATTTTCATAGAATTTCTCAGAGTTTAGTTAATCATTAGGATTTAATTCTAGTTTACTAGCTAAACTATCTAGTTTACTAGATAAACTAGGGTTGAGTCCTTTCAAATGCGTTATTGATTCCTGAACTTGATGCGCACATTTGCTTTTTGTTTATCAACTTTGCAAACAAAATAATTGCTCCATAACATTTGATGAGTTTTTTGTTGTGATACAGGACAAGGTGTTTGGCAGAATATTGTACAAGGGACTTAGTAAAGATTGTCTATACCCCATTCCAGTGGATATGCCTCTTTTTAATGGTCAGCCTCAACATCCGTTTGGATATTTTACCTAGTCTTCTTCTATCTTAGGAAATAAAACAGCCAATCTCTTGGCAACTTGTAACACACTCTCATTGGCACGAGAGGTTAGGACATCTAACTAGTGGTATAGTTACAGTTATGCTTACAAAGTGTAATTTTTCTAGCACTCCAGACTCTACGTTTGCTTTGTGTGAAGCTTGTCTTCTTGGAAAATTTCATAATCTACCTTTTCTTAAATCTCAAACATAGAGTTTGGTACCTTTTGAACTTGTTTACAGTGATGTATGAGGGTCTACACCTCATTTTTCAATGGATGGTTACCGGTATTTCGTGTTGTTTATTGATGATTTTACTCTGTACACTTGAATCTTTCCAATGAAAACAACTTTCAAGTTCACCATTGTTTTCAATCACCCAATGCATTTGTTAACACTCAGTTTTCATGCAAAGTGAAGCCTCTATGTTCTAATGGGGGAGGAGAATACATGAGTCAGAACTTTAAGACCTTCTTAACATAGAAAGGTATTGTGCATCAAGTTTCATGTCCATACTCTAGAGTATAATGGTACTTCTAAATGGAAGAACAGACATATACGTGAAACTGTTGTTACTCTTATACAACGTGCTTCGTTGCCTTCTCAATTTTGGTATCATGGATGTGGTATTACCACATATCTTATCAACCACATGCCAACTTCTGGTCTTCAAATGCAATCTCCATTCGAAAAGCTTTACAGTAAGCTTCATTCTTTAGAAATCTTAAGAGTTTTTGGATGTTTTTGCTACTCTTTAGTCACTGCTTATAGGACAAACAACTTCATTCTAAAACTGCACCTTATGTCTTCATTGGCTTTGCAAGTGGTTATAAAGGGTACATTTTCTATCGCATAGACCCAGAAGTGCATCATTTCTAGCCATGTTCTTTTTGATGAGAACTCTTTTCGCTTTGCCAAAAAGGATCTACAATCTACTTGCTCACATGCTATTTCTCTCTTCAGTAGGAAACCAACTCCAGTATCATATATTATGCCTTTGATGTGTTTCACTCAGTTCCCTTATACTTAAGTCCCTTCTACATTACCCACATATGTCCTCCCTGGTACATCACAATCAGGTACACATTTTATCTCTACTGATCGCTCATATATACCTATAATTAATCAATCTTAGGTGGCATCTCCAACTCAGTCCACTCATCAGGACACATCACTGCAACCTTTTAGTCCACGCACATACTCAAATTCAATTTAAGGAAGCAAAGGGTATTGTTCATGTTGAAGCTCAACCTGGAAATGGTCTATCCATTTTTCTTGAGTGTGCTCCAACTAGACCTACACATCAAGTTTTTTAGTCCAATATTCTTCGCTCGGTTCAAGGATTGACTTAATCTATAGTCAATGATCACAATATGCTGAGTAGACGAAAACATGGAATTAGAAAAAAGAAGTGTCTCCTATCTACACCGAATTCCTCTTCTCTATCTTCTAATGATCTCTGTTGGTAACTTTCTAACTATAAATAGGCAATCAAATACCCTGTGTGGAATGGTTATATGAAGGAAGAGTATGATGCTTTAATGAAGCAGAATACGTACATGGACTCTTGTGCCTTTTCAATCTGATAAGAATTTAGTTTCTTGCAAATGGATCTTCAAATTCAAGCGCAATGCTGATGGTACAGTTGCTCGTCATAAAGCTCGACTTGTAGCTCATAGATTTAGCCAAGAGTATGGTGTGGACTACGATGAAACCTTATCACTTGTTGTTAGACATACCACAATTCATACCATTCTTGGTTTGGCAGCTTAATTATTACAATTAGAAACTTCATCAACTTGATGTCAAAAATGTGTTTCTTCATGGCTTGTTAGCTAAGGAAGTTTATGAGTCAACTTGGTGGTTTTGAGGACACTCTCAATTCTAGTCTTGTTGTAAGCTTAACAAATCCTTGTATGGTCTCAAACAAGTTCTAAGGTCATGGAATGAATGTTTTACCAATTTTCTTCTCTCTCTAGGATTCAAAGCCTCATATGCTGATCCTTCCTTATTTGTTAAGGTCACATACAAGTCTCGTATCTATCTCCTTTTGTATGTTGATGACATTATCATCACAGGAGATTGTGAGTCATTAATACTTGAAATAAAGACTTCTTTGCCAACAAAATTTTACATGAAGGATTTGGGGCTTCTTCACTTTTTCCTTGGGCTGGAGATAACATATCATTCATAGGGTATCTTTGTTTCACAACGCAAGTATGCACATGATGTTATCCATAAGTTTGGTCTCGATGAATGTCACACTCACCTCACTCCTTGTCAACATGGTCTCAAGCTGTATTCTGATGGCAATCCTCCTTTCACTGGTGTAGACAATTCCTTGTTTTGAAGTTCGGTTAGATGTCTTCAATACCTTACATTTACTAGGCCTAACATTGCCTTTAGTGTAAACTCGGTATGTCAGTTTCTTCACTCCATCCACTGAAGCTTATTTCTTAGCTGCTAAATGGTCCTTCGCTATGTTAGAGGAACCATTGACTATGGCATCACCTTCAGGAGGGGTGTTAACACACAACACAATCCTCTCGTCTCATGAGCTTATGGCTTATTGCGATGCTGACTGGGCATAAAATCCCAAAGATCAAAAAAATTAACTACAGGGTTTGTAATTCTGTTAAATGACTCTCCTATCTCATGGTGCAGTAAAAAGTAAACTACAATGTCTTGGACTGAAACTCAGCTGGTCTTCAACCAAAGCTGAGTTTCAGTCCATGGCTGATACCACCTGAGAGATATAGTGGTTGATTCACTTATTACAGGACTTACGACTTGGTTTAGCTTCAATCCCTACTTTGCATTGTGATAATGTTTCTACACTTGCTCTTGCCACCAATCCAGTCTGTCATTCCAGGTTAAAACATGTTGAAATGGATGTGCACTTTACCAGAGAAAAAGTTAAGGCTGATTCACTACGGTTGTAGTTTATCACCACTTTTGAACACCTGCTAATTTGTTTACAAAGGGTTTATATTCTCCCCAGCACACCGATCTGTGTTGCAACTTTATGATCGGCCTCCCTCTCATCGATTTGAGGAGGGATGTCGACATATTACTCTAGTTAGTTAATTAGAGTATGTGAGTTGTATTAATTAGAATTCTGTGGCTTAGAGATGAAGACTATGTGTCTCACTATGAGTCATTAGTATGACTTGTATACATAGATCAATAGTATGTGTAAACAATAACAAATCAATACAGTTACACATTGAGGTTATCTTCTTCGTTTCTCTCTGCATTTCCTTCAATCTTGTACAAAAGCTTTCAAAGGGTAAAAGAGGAAACTAATTTTCAACACCAATAACAATCAATTTGACGTAAGCCAATAAGAATGTGTCACATATATAAGTACAAGTGCACTGCTGTGCATAGAATAATTTTTTCCGTTGAGAATACTATTGAGTCATTATCCTCGAAGTTTCTTCGGTGGCTGTAGAGTGTGGACCATAGCCCAAAACCTATTGGGCTTGCCCACCTTTAAAATTATCTGCGGGCTCAAGAAATGTCTGAAAACAAAAACCCACTACTTTAGACGAAAATTTCGTAGATTGCCACTAGCACAAGTAAAAACTAGAGCCCACACTGTGTAAAACCCTTCTCTCTTCTATCTCTCTTCCATCGCACAATAGACCGCAGCAGCGCAAGACCATCGCACAGTCCTCGTTCTCTCTCTCCTCTCTCTCTTCGGATTTGCATTCGAATCCAACCAAGGTAAAACCCTCTCTCAAATTTGTATCAATCCGCTGCCGTTTGATTTCTCGCTGATTGATCGTAAACCGCTAGGGTTTTGCTTGCTTTTAGATCTCGCTCTTTGTTGACTGATGTGATTGCTTTGATCTCGAAATATGTGCCTGAAAAATCTCGGCTCGGATTGGGTCTAGGTTTAGATGTAAATGTTTTTTGAGATTTTGTGTACTTTTGCTGAGAATTTTGATTACTAGGGGTTTGAGCTCAAAAATTAGGTTTTTTTTGGGAGGTGATGGTGTTGTTCAACATTTTGATGTACTGTGTTGTTTGATGTGGTTGTATTGTGAATGTAGGATTGAGTTGGGCATCGATGGCAGCGATGGCCTCGAAGTTGCGTCAGTTGCAGTCTAAGGCTTGCCAAGCGACTCAATTTGTGTCCAAGCATGGAACTACCTACTACAAGCAGTTGTTAGAGCAGAACAATCAGTACATTCAGGAGCCCGCAACTGTGGAGAAATGCAGCGAGCTGTCAAAGCAATTGTTTTACACTCGACTTGCTAGGTGATGCTTTTGAGAAGTCTAAGCACTGGATTTGGTGTTTTAACTTGGGTGCCAGTTTCTCATTTGATCTGTGTGTTCTTAAGGTGTTAAGTTGATTCTAGATGCCGAAATGGATTAGTGTGCACTAACTTGATGGACTTGATGTTATTGGAAGTCCTATCTTCGATCGACAGGCTAATTTGTAATCCTATGAAATCCGGTAATCTAGTATCTAGGATTAGTGTCTCATTTCATATATCATACAGTAGAGGAAGTCAGAAACCCACCATGTTGAAAAGTATGAATTGTTCTTGATGCTGTTATTCCATTACTTAGTATTGCCACTGTTTACTTTCTATTTGTTTTGAAAAATTTATGTTGCATGTGACGTGGTTTGTCTACATGTTTCTGTACCCTGTCCTTCTGTTAACAAGAGCTGAAGGCTTTAGAGACTTGCTTTTATTTTTTATGGGCAATGTAACCTGTATAGAGCTCTTCATGTCTATTTCATTGGATGACGACGTGGAAGAAAAACTTCTGACTATTCACCGAAACAAAAGGAAAAGAAAACATCTTACTAGTCTGGAATGTTCTTGATTTCAATTTGTTTGTAGGGAGCAAATGGCTAATTGCATGTTTCTAAATGAGTTCCTGTTTCAATTGCTGACCTGAAAAGCAACTGAAAATGCATTTGATACCTTAACCTCTACATTTCATTCAATTTCACTAGTCATCCTGCAATGGGCTAGACGTGTTCTCCTATGATATGTGTATATTCATGCTGCTTCCTTTTGATATGTGCACATTCATTAGATTTACACACAAAATGGTATATTTCCTACTTATCTGACTTGATTTCAAACCATTGCAGTATCCCAGGTCGGAATGAATCTCTGCGGAAGGAACTTGAGTATGTGAAGAATTTGTGGAGGAACAGGCAGGACTTGAAAGTTGAAGATGCTGGCATTGCTGCTCTGTTTGCGCTGGAGTGCTACTGCTGGTTTTGTGCTGGTGAGATTGCTGGTAGGGGATTCACTATCACTGGTTACCAGGTCTGAGGACACAACCATGTGGTAAAATGTCTGTAGGGATTTCATATGTAAGCCTCCTCTATTTTCAGTTGCTTCTGAACTTCGGGTACTTCACTTGCAATTTTTTGTTTTCCTAAAGAAATTTTTGAAGCTGAGAGGTTGGTATGCAAGTTTGACAGCCTTAATAATCTCAATGTAATTGAAAGTAACATGGATGGAGTTTTATCTGTTATTTCTCATGGAAGCAATTGCCATTGCCCATTAATGATGATTATACTGCATGGCATTTATTAAATTCAGACCTTCCATATCTCAGCCGCTCAACCTATACATGTACATCTCTTTGGTATCAACTTTGGCCTGTGCTCTGATGAATTCCTCGAATTCAATGTTATGTGATGATGTGATATGGATGGTTTTGCAGCCCTGTGATGCCAGTCTGAGCATCTGGGACTCTCGAAGGGATTATTGTGTTTTGTAGAATCTGATTCTATGAGATTTTTGGTTTTAGTAATGTGACCCCTTGCGATTTATGAATGCCTCCCGAGTACATATGTTTTCCTCCAAGTAGTAAAAATCATGAATTGTCAAAGTTACCTCCTACTGCCCCTTCAAATATATGAATGGTCGTTCCGTGAGTTCCTAACAATAATTTTTTTTGTTGCTATTTCTGATGGCAAGGGCCAGCCAAGGGTAGTTTAATAATATCGAAGAGCGTCATTTCGTCCAATCAAAACGAAATTAGCAGCTCCATATAAAATGAAGCGAAAAACAATCGTCTCAAGTTCCCAATAACAAGAAAACGCTAGAGGACTTGAATCTTCTGCGATCTAATTAAAGACAGAATGTCGGGAGGTACCGCCATAGCGACGCGTGCCGCCGCCACATTCTTCGTCGTCGTCTTTCTCGCCTCCGTCGTCCACTGCTCTCCCGAGGTGAAGAGCATTCTACCATAAAAACTTATTGGGAGCTTCGTATTCAATTTTGTGTATAATCCGAATTGAAATGTGAGATAATAGAAGAGCTTTTCGTTTGCAGGAACAGTAAGCTCGGATCCGTAAATTCATTCTCATCTGTTATAATAATTCTTTTCTTTAGTCCGATTGTTTAGTTGTTTATGTAATTTAATTGTGAACTTCAGCGGTTGGGATCAGATACGGGAAGTACTGCGGAGTAGGGTGGACCGGCTGCCCGGGAGAGAAGCCGTGTGATGATGTTGATGCTTGCTGCAAGATTCATGATGATTGTGTTGGTAATACAGGTGCGTATTACCTTTCTCATTAAGTTAGACTTTCTGTTTTCTTGTTTGGTTATTGAATAGGAGGATTTTGAATTAGGAGGATACAATATGTTAGAATTTCTCCACATTGTGTTGGATTTGGATCGGCTGATGTTATTTCTGTTTATTGATGGTTAAACTAGGAGTCATTTGAGTTCCAAGTTAGAGACTTTGGTTTTGGATGGTTGGTCAAAAAGAGGAATAGGAAGTAATACGTGACATAGCAACTGTATTCGGCCTGATGAACTTGTGAGATGGAAAAAGAAAGAGTTTTTGATAGTTAGGAACTAGTTATGAATTGGGTAGTAAGTTAATTTATTCAAGCTATACCAGACTACCAGTCAGTTGTATTCTTACTTTAGCCAAAGCTGAACAATTTAGGAAAATGTAACTTATGTAACCATTTGAACATCAAAATGTAACCAGTTCAATTACTAGTTTGGCTTCTAATCAAGAAATTTGATCCTATAACAGCTCTAGGGTAAAAACAGATAGTTTAAACTTGAGGGCTCAATGGTGTCTTTTGTTCTCTGATCAAAAAACCAAAACACAGAGACAGGAAAAGATATTTTAAACTTGGGGATAGATCTGCTCGAAGAATGAAGAAGAAAAAGAAAAGTATTGCTGAATGACTGCTGAATGGTTATCTCACTTATCTGATCTCAGTGCATCTTTTATGTTAACTATCAGACCAAGTACTTACCAAAAAAAGAAGAAGAAGAGAACTTTGAATGTGTGAATGGAGTGGGCTTATTTTCTACCTCCATATCAGTTGCTCACTCCGTTAAAGTTTCTTTCTCTTTGGTTATTCTAGCAATAGCACATTTGTTTATGTCACAGTAAAATTGTCTTTGTAGGTACCAAAGATGTCCGGGATGGTTGGATTTTCAAAGGAATGTCCTTATCAGATGCCTACTATGGTGCAGGGTATGGATTTGGCCATCTTATTTAGTCAGTTTAGTAACTCAAAGCTTGAACTGTGACTCTCTAAACCCCACAAGAATTCTTTCCAGCCCAAAGAACGGGATTGGAAATCATTTAACATGCACAGATAGTACGCAGGGCTTATTTTGTATTCTAGCTCTGATACACTTATACAATTCATTCTTAATGTAGAATCTAGAGTTCTTGAGATGTAAACAGCATGGAAGTTTTTCATTATCATTCCCAGCAAGTTACCGTTTCTGCTATTAATAGCTTACTAGCCAGTTTATATCCATTGCTATGTTGTTGATAAGTCTAATATCTAATCTCGTTGCGCAAAGAAATCCTTAAAGCAATAAAATTCAAAACAGTTTCATTAATCGACATGGTTTCATTACAATCATATGGCATATTCAAAGACAAAAATAAAACAAACTTCGTGAGACTGGAAATACATAATGGTTTCTCCGTCCACTTCGGTACTCCACCTTTTGCCACCCCTCTTCATCAACAGCAGGTTTCGGCCTTGCTTCTGTTTTCTGTTTGTCTTGACCAACCCCATTATTGAACCTTCCACTACCATTGTACCTTTGTCCATAAGTAAACCTTCTCTCATTCCCATTGTACTTTTGGCCAGAACCATTAGCCACTCCATTAGTCACCCTTCCATTCCTATAGTACTTTTGGCCGGATCCGTTACCACCGCCATTAGTAGCCCTGTACTTCTGGAACGCTCCATTAGCGGTCCTCTGGTTTTCACTTCGATAGTTTCTTTCTGAGGAAACGGGACTAGTAGTTGTCTCTCTCTCTGAAAGAACTACGGTTTCCTTGGCAGCAGGTTGATTGGTCTGAGAAGTCACCGTAGTAGTCTTCTTGCTCTCTGGGACAGATGCTGCTGTTGCTGCAACATTGATGGCCCCTTCTCTTTTCTGCGTATATGCAGCCTTCTGCTTCTGTAAGGCAGTTGCGTAAGTCATCGGAACAGTGGGAGTGGCTTGAGCCTCCGCAACAGCAGTGGCTAGAGTCTTCACAACGATGTCCCCCACTAAGAAGCTAATAGAAGCATCCATGCTAACGGTCAGCGACTTCCCCGAAGCAACAGGAAGAGGAGCTGCATCGGCAGTTCTATCAGCCTTTTTAGAGACAGGTGTCACCTGTCTCCAGACACCATGAGTAGGAGGCATGGTGGAGGCACGAGTAGTGCTATTATTAGCAGGCATGGGCGCCGAAGCAGCAGCAGGAAGAGTAGTGTGAGCCGTTGTGGCATATGGAGCTCTTGGGGCTTGACTGACTTGGGGCTTTGGCGCCGGAGCAACGACACGGGGAGCTAGTTTCGCAGGTAGTTGTTGCTTATTGTTGCGGCCATTGCTGATGATATCAGCCTTGAGCCCAGCCGCTAGCATACGGAGGTCCTCGTTCTTCTTCTTCTCTTCCTCTTCTTTCATCCTCCTTTTCTCATCCTCCTGAGCCTTGATCCTGGCCTCTCTCCTCTTGTTCTTGTCTTCCAACACAGAAGCCATGGAATCTTTTGGCTTCAAAAACGCTAGCTATAGCTCTAGGTTTTTCTGGACATACACTATCAAAGCGATCTGATGGGAACAATTCAAGTTCTCAGGGTCGGCTTGTATTTATAGGTTCAGCAAGACGAGCGATACACAGACTTAATCCGTGTATAGATAGGAAAACCTATTCTCTATGAGAATAGAAATTCCAGAGTCTATAGATTTACTTTCCTCCATCGATTAGGTCTTACAAGCCTATGGGATTTAATTTTCTCTACAACCAAGCCAAAACCCAAAGTACCCCCTCTTTCTGGATTCGTCTCTTGTTTCCCCTGATGGCTGTGTTCACTGTATTTACTAGTTGTATCCTGGCCTGACTTGGTTTCCTGGTTCACTTAGGAACTTCCTTTCCGCTATCAATTAAATCTGATTTTCTTCCACATTAATCAAATGATAGAGAGAAAAAGTTGGGCTCCAATCACCATAAAACCGGTCTCTCTGATTTGAACTTAAGAAAGCAATTGATTGAGAAGAATGCCATACAGGCTGCCGCACCTGCACTCAGGATGGACGTCGACCAGGCCATTCTGGCCGAGGGAGAAAGGGTAGTGATAGTAAGATTCGGCCGTGATGGGGATGACATTTGCATGCAGATGGATCAAGTGCTAGCAGCTGTGGCTGACAAGATTAGAAGCTTTGCGGTGATTTACCTTGTCGACATCTCTAAGGTTCCTGATTTCAACACAATGTACGAGCTTTATGACCCCTCGACAGTCATGTTCTTCTTCAGAAACAAGCACATTATGATTGACCTCGGCACCGGGAACAACAACAAGATCAACTGGGCTCTCAAGGACAAGCAAGAGTTCATTGACATTGTAGAGATGGTTTACCGCAAGGAAGGGACGTGGTCTGGTGATTGCTCGGAAGGACTATTCCACGAAGTATGGATACTAAGTCCTGTCATATACCCTTCATTCCTCCTCATTTTTGTTAGGTGGTCTTATATATCCATGTTATGCATAACTTTTTTGGTAAAAGAACTCGAAAATCGACAAAACATAAAATATGATGTGTATGTGTTTTAGACTTTAAGTACATGAATTTACAAACAAGTCTGGTATTGTATGTATGAGGCATGTATATACTATATATCAGTTCTTCCACCAGGTCTTCCATTGGTTTTCCACTTTTCATATCAGAAAGTTCAATAGCAGTGTCTGACAAAATAAGTGTAGAAGACCTTGCTTTGGTAATGAGATGATCATCAACAGTGGCGGTGCTTTGGGTTTTATTTCTATTCAAAGTATTAATCTTAGGCCAGCTTGAGCTATATGCTTTAGCTCCCCTCATCATCTAGCTGATTGCAAATTGAATTGTTATGCCAATGATGCTGCGTTCATTTTTACTAGTCTACTGTTTAGTTGATGATGAAAATTAATTAAAAAAATTGACGTGGACTAGTTACTGGCAGTGTCCGTTTTTTTCTTCCCGTTACACTCATATTTACTTTTACTGCTTGAATTTCTGAATATAGATTGAATGAATTCTATGTACTAGAGAATGAAGTTTCAGATGGATGTAGCATGGTAGGCCAAGTACTGTTTACGTTTAGCTACTGAGGCTGTTGAGCAAGATGCATGTTCTCAAAGAAATGAAGTAACTAGGCATAACAGATAATTTGTTGCTACTGTTAGTTTAGGAAAAAACATTGCACTTATAAAATTTGAAGCAAATACAATTCACTGAATTCAGGTTGCTCCTTTCTTCTAAATTAAAGGATGAATATTCAGCAAAATATAAAGTTCAAATGAAAGTTGGGGCTTCGGCTATGCCCATCTCTGCTGATTCTCTTGGCCACCACCGTTGATGAACCTTCTTCCATATCCTTGGTAGCTTGAGCTGCTGTAACCGTAGTTGTTCTGGTCTAGATCATAATCATAATAAAGTCTCCAGGCGGCTTGGTACTGCAAGACTAGTTGACGGTGAAACTCATAGCTATATAGGCACCGGTATTACTAACTGGAACCTGACGGCTTAATGGTCTGACATCCACCTATGGCAGTTTCCTCCAATCATATCTAACATCGTTGGTTATCTTTGTCTGTAGAAATACTACTTCTTCAGAGTTGTTATTCCTTTTTGGAACAGGAGTAGTAGTAGTAGTAGTAGTAGTAGTAGTAGGCGGAGGAAGGGGTGCTGCATTGTTGTTGCCGATGACTAGGTTCTTCTGATCCTCTGCGGACGTATATTCTAAGGCACTTGCATTCAGAACCTTCTTTTCATCTTGCACGCTGTGATGAACTTTTTCCGTGACGAGGATTTGTCCTACAAGGAAGGATACCTCTGTAGTACTAGTAGGAGTAGTACTATGAGAGATGGATGTGAGCCGGCTGTTGTTGATTGTGACTGACTTCAGACTTTTTAGGTGCATCAATCTTGCTGGTTGGCACTGACTTTGTAAGAGAAACAGGATACGGAGTTAAAGCTACTAATTTGACCGGTGCATTCTGCCTCTGAGGCTGTGAATCAAAAGAGGCAAAACTAGTACTAGTTGATACTCTTTTCCCCAGATGGACAGGAAAAGGAGTTACGGCTCGTTTAGGAAGAGCATTCAGATCTACGTAGTGAAAAGGGTCACTAATGCTCGACTTTTTTAGGGACATCGACGGCACAGCCTTCAACAAAGATAAATTATCCTGGACAGGAGCCTTGACAGCTTCAGACTGCGAATGGCCACTGACATCAGACTTGTTTGAAGCACTAGCTAGCACCAAATTTGCCGAAGCAGTTGAAACAAGAGGTGAATTAGTTGTGACAGGAGCCTTGACTGCTTTGGACTGCAAATGGCCACTTATATCTGACTTCTGATTAGCACTAGTACTTGCCACAAACTTTGAGGTAGCAGCAGGAGCAGATGTTACATTAGCCTTGACAGTCTTAACGGCTTCAAAGTGGGAATGGCCATTGACATATGGCTTCTGAGAAGCACTGGTTGGAACCAACTTTGGTGCAGTAACAGGAGTATATGTTACATTATCCCTGGCAGGATCTTTCATGGCTTCAGAATGCGATAGGCCATTGATATAAGGCTTCTTAGCGGCACTAGTTGGCACCAAATTTTCCGAAGCAGCAGGAATTGGAGTTACACTAACATTAGCCCTGACAAGATGCTTCACGGCTTGAGAATGCGGTTGGCCATTAATATAAGGCTTCTTAGTAGCATTAGTTGGCACCAAATTAGCCGAAGCAATGACAACAGGAGTTGCAGTAGCTTTGACAGTTGCATTAGTTGAGGCTTGGGATTGGGAATTCGGTTGAGGGTTAGGCTTAGCCAAACAACCAACAGGAGGTTATGACAGTTGACTTCTGAGTAAATTGGCTTGCTCTGTTGCAAGTGTCCACAGTCTCTCCCATATCAACTGCTACAAGGGTTTAATGCGCAAAGAGGGAATCACTTTATGCGTTTTGTGATTGCAAAGGATGGGATGGGATGGTAAACAAAAGGTTTCACATTGATGGTGCATTTATAGGCTCATAGTTCAGTCAGTTAATTAGGATCAACTTCCACAATGGATTAGGATTAACAAGATATCCAAGGCGAACTAAAAATCGAAATTGGCCTTTCTAGATAGGATTAGGAATCACATGAATGCTGTCGATTGTCACACACAGATACAGTACGTCCAGTATTTGCATATCTAAAAGGCTGCTGAAGTGTAGCACTAGATCGGATATGCTGAAGTAGAAGATCATTACCATTTCATCAAGCAATATTAATGCTAGCTCGTGTCGGAGTAAGTACTGCATTAATTTTCTTAGAAGTGCTAGAGCTACTGAAGAGGAAGCAAGTCCCAGCTGAAAGCTTAGATATCTCTCTACACCAGCTACCCTAGATTTTGTAGAAGCACGACTCTGGAGTCTTTCTTCAGATTCGGGTCATGTCCCACTTCTTCTCTTTCTCTCAAGTACGTAGCTCGCAGATTCTTAGACAAAAGCTTGGGTTTCTACTTTTCAATGCTACAAGTAACTTAAATTTCTAGAAGCTTATTATGGCCAGGTACCTCTGGGAACACATTTGACGCGTCGAAATCTAACTCGGTGTAAAATCAAAGTCAAGCTGTATAGGCCGACTAAGTTTCTCTTCCAAGTTGTCCCACCGCTTCAGCAACCTCTTAAAGCAGCTTGTTCCATTTTTGACTTCCTCCATCGAACAGATTCTTAAACGATCAGATGTGGTTTCAGATACGGTAAAAATAAATTATGTAAATTACAAACTAGATATTCACTTTACGAAAAATTGAATTAATGAAAGGTGAATCAGACATATAGAACAAGACAATGATCGACGTGATATACATCATGAGTTCATGACCAAGATCGAACCTACCTCATCTCTATGATGATCAGACTCAAAGGAAAACTCTTGGTATATTTGTATATGCTTGTATCCACGTCAGTTATATCCTTCACTAATCATATCTGTCACCTAATTCCAGGGGCTTTCCCCATTAACAATCCATACTTGTAATTAGACAAACACAAGCACATGTTCATCCACTTTCTGGGCACATGAATTCAATCATATTAAAATTCCTTTCCTTTTTATATATTCCCATTTATTAGATAAAAAAATAAGGAAAAAGAAATAGACAACAGCAAGCAGCCAAAATTTGGCTCTAAAACTTTGCAAAAGGCCAAGTCGGTCAATCCCAAAAAAGACTTACCCATGTCAGACTGTCATTGCTTCTTCTTCTCTGCACCTTCCCACACCTGAACTCAATATAAACAGAAAAAAAAAATAGAGAAAGTCTTCCTTTTTTCTCACATCAAAATCGAAATCCAACAATTTCGCGGAAATTTCAGTTGGATTTGCTTTCCCTTCCTCCCCCTAGATTTTCTTCTCCTATATTTAACAAAAATTCCTAAACTTTCACACAGAGATTTTGTTCATATAAAATCTTTGATACGATCAAGACCGCATCTTTCTACTTTTGTTTTACCAGAACAAATCATAAAGCTCAAACCTTTGGCTTCCAAGAATCACCCCAGTTTTGATCGACCATGCTTCAACGGAGCTTCAAGCCCGCAAAATGGTAAATTTTACAAGAATTTGAGATAAAGTTTCGTCTTTTATGTTTGGAATTGTTTGATTGATAAATTTTGGTGTTTTTGATTGGTTTTGTGCAGCAAAACGGCATTGAAGCTTGCCGTTTCGAGAATAAAGCTGCTGAAGAACAAGAAAGATGCACAGGTGAAACAGATAAAGAGGGAATTGGCTCAATTGATTGAGAGCGGTCAGTACAGGACTGCTAGGATTAAGGTTTGTATTTTTGATCATTCTTCAAGTCAATGCTCTGGTTTGACTTTTCTACTATCGAGATTTAATGTATTGGTCTTGACCTTGTTTGACTCTGTTGGTTGATCTGTGATTTTTAGTAGCCGAGTGTGGTTGTTGAGATTTTGATTGTGATGAGATGTGGTTTAACTTGTGTCTTGTGGATCAGGTTGAACATGTAGTGAGGGAAGAGAAGTTGAGGGCAGCTTATGAACTTATCGAGATATATTGCGAACTTATTGTGGCACGATTGCCTATGGTTGAGTCACAGAAGTACGTAGTTTCAACTCGATCTTGGATTATCTTTTCATTTTATTGTCATGTATGCACTGTTAGGCTTGATTTAGGGGTTTTAGTGTTTTGTTGCTTTGATTGATGTTGGTTTGCTTTATTTTTCTTTGCAGAAATTGCCCCATTGATTTGAAGGAAGCAGTAACAAGTGTGGTGTTTGCATCTCCAAGATGTGCAGACGTACCAGAGCTCTTGGATATTCGCAAGCACTTCCAATCAAAGTACGGAAAAGAGTTCATCACTGCGGCTGTTGAACTGCGCCCAGAAAGTGGTGTGAGCCGTATGGTATGTTTCTAATTTTCAATACTTTGTGTAATTTCTATCGGTAATTATGGAAACATGGAATCTGAGTGGCCTTGGGACAGATTAGTTTTGCTGATGATGTTTTTCTGTTTCTTGTCAGTTAATAGAGAAATTATCTACCAAATCGCCTGATGGCCCTACTAAAATGAAAATTTTGGCTGCAATTGCCGAGGAACATAATGTCAAATGGGATCCTGAGGCATTTGAAGAGAAGCCTCCTGAGGACCTGCTGGTAAGAATGATTTAGCTCTTGCTCATTCGTTATGTGCTTGAAACTTCGTAAATGACAAAAAACTATGTTTATCTTATGTGCATTGCATGTGATTTAGGTCAGTCGATTAATATAATTTTTACTTTTGAGCAGAATGGACCAAATAATTATGGCATGACCAGTAATATTCAGTCAGATCCTGCTCTACCCCCACCTCCACCTACTCATGATGTCAGGGGACAACCTCCTAATGCGCAAATCCCTAATAGCATGGCCAGTAAAGCTCATGTTGAATCTCCCCTTGGTCCATCTCCACCCGATCAACCTCCTAATGCTCAAGTACCTCGTAGAAATTATGAGGATCATGACGGACCTGTGAGCTTTAAGGAGCAGAATGCAAGAGCATCACCTCACATCCAGGATTCTGGTTCTGCAGATGTTTCTCCCAATAAAGCAACCACATCTGGAAAGTTTCACCCAGAAGCGAGATCTTCAGGTACAGCAATTGTTACGTACAGATTATGATGTATTGAATATAAGTATTTATTGGTTGCATGCTGCAGTTCTGTTTATTGATACGTAGTTGCACATTTTCATACAGGAACCAGAAGTGATCGGATGGAAATGCATGCATTTCCTGGGGATGGTCATGCTTCAGGTAGGCAGACACAGAACTGGAATATGCAATTTAAGGATGCTGCCTCTGCAGCACAGGCAGCTGCTGAGTCAGCAGAATTAGCAAGCATGGCAGCTAGAGCAGCTGCAGAACTATCAAGGCAATATTCATCTGAGATGCGCAATAAAAGTAACCAGTCAGCTTCGGTGCCAACCAATATAGCTTCCGTGCCAACCAATACAGCTTCTATTAACAATGACCATTTGGTGGATAGTGTTCACACGGCAGAGCGATATCCTCAAAACAAGTCACCTGAACATGAAAGGCATGTCATTATAGATGACTTGAGAATGAAGAGACAGTCTGGATATTCAGAGGATTTGCGTGCAAGTGAGATGCAAGCTGCTATCAGACCTGAGAATATTCCTCACATTGGAGATACAACATCCGAAAAGAAATTTAGCTGGACATCTACTCCCTCTAGTTCTAGCATTGGTAGTGATCTCCAGAAGGATGATTTGACAGAGAATGATCAAATAAATTATTTTGCAGATATGAGTACTGGAAAACAGTCTGTCAGCTCTTTCTCTCCTTCTCATTCAGGAAATTTTGCTAACAATCATGAAATGGCTTCAAGTGTTCGTGGTGAGCATTCTTCTGTTAGTGATGCTAACATCCATCAGAGCACAATTGGAATGAATTCTGAGAAAAATGCTCCTCTGGCGTTTGATGACTCTGGTTCAGATGATGATAACTACAAGGGACAAGAATCAAGTTTGTTCTTTTCTTCTCCTAGTAGAACCTCATTTTCTATTCCTTCTGCTAGTTTAGATCCGTGGAGCTTCGAGAAAAAGGCTGATGAAGTACCATTTAGGTCTGTTTCACAGTCAAGTTCTTCATCAATGCAGCACTCTGCACCTGTCTTTTCTGAGGGTTTGACAGGTTCTGCAGTGCCTTCAGAACCAAATGACTTCTTGCTTGTTACTTTTGATAATTCAGATGGCCCAAGTTCAGATAGTGAGGAGGAGTTAGACATGTCTAAGGTTGTTCGAAGCAATGATTCGAGATTTACTCATGAGAAGACTATTCAATCCAAAAAATCTGGAAAGAGCCAAAGTGGTAGTCATAGGTCTTTATCATCCTCATCCTATGATGAGGTACAGCCTGAGAGAAGCCAGGGAATTGAATATAGTGCTTCCTCACAGAGAAGTTCTGATTTTGATAAATCACCCACTAGTCAACCATCTTCAAGGCCGAAGAAATTTGGAGTAGATAATGATGTTTTACGTCAAACAGTAAAAGATGGTGAGGCGCCGAATGAATGCAGTTGTATAAGTGACACAGACAATGATTTGTTGCCCTTTGGGGTCTTGACAGGTGGCTTTCGGAACAAGGGCCTTAGACATCCCCCTTATAGTCGAAAGTCAGATGATGCCTTTTCGGGTAAACAAGTTACTGATGATATTCCAACAGACAGGAGTTCAGTTGTTTCTCATACGTCTAGTGAAGAGCCATATAGCTGGAAAGGGAGCAGGAAGAAAGATAAGGAACAACAAACAAAAATCCCAGTCACATATGCTGCTCCTTTTGATGATTCTTCAGAGGATGAACTCTCACATGAAAGTCTAAGCAGTAGACGCCCAGATCTTTACAATCATAAGTCGGCCTCTCTAGTAGTAATTGATGATTCTTCGGAGGATGAACTCCCACGTGAAACTCTCAACAGTAGACGCCAAGACCTGTACAATCAGAAATCAGCATCTCCAGTAAAGACAAGCTCACCTTCCACATTTTTCTTCAATTCAGAGGATAGTGAGGTCGAGGAAGATCTTCCTAGAAAGATCTCCACCAGGGTTGCTCGTCCAAGTCCTACGTTTTCTAGAAGAACACAGCCCTCCACAAATTCTGTTAGAACTTCTGACTTAAAGACATCAGATGAGCCTGATGCACCAAAATTCTCTTCAAGGAGTTCTGATGCCACTGAAACTCTACCAAGTGCCTCTTCTCAGAACAAGAGCTCTCAGGAGTGGCATAGACCAGTAGAACAAGACGCTCCTGAATCGTTCCCCAAATCTAAGAGGTCGTCTAGTGTAGAGACTTTAAAATCATCTGATCCACCTCCGATGGTAGTAAAATCAGAGATGAGTGAAACTTCGAAGTCCTCACATCAAAGGCCATTTGCAAGGGAGCAATCCTCCAACCCTCCTTCGAAGATTGTAACATCAGAGAGATCTCGGCCTTCTGAAACTTCATTGTCCTCAGGTACGAAGTCATCAGGAAGAGAAAAATCATCTCATCCTCCAAAGATTGAAAGAGCAGAAAGCAGTGAAAGTTCTAGGTCCTCCGGATACAAGTCATTTGCAAGAGAGCAACCATCCAACCCTCCTGCAAAGTTTGCGAGACCAGAGAGAACTGAACCTTCAAAGTTCTCACCTCCAAAGTCATTTGTAAGAGAGCAACCATCCAACCCTCCTGCAAAGTCTGTGAGACCAGAGAGAACTGAACCTTCAAAGTTTTCTCCTCCAAAGATTATAAGATCAGAGAGCACCGAAACTTCCAAATCTACAAGTTCTTTGGCGAAGACTCCAGCCAAGGCCTCTCATGTGCATCCGAAGCTTCCCGACTCTGATGATTTATTTGCCAAATTTGCAGCCCTCAAGCAGAATCGATCATAGACCTCTATTTATTATGCACATACCGACGACATAGGATACAGTTTTTCTTTTTTGTGAGTATCATGGTTTCTTATTCTTTCAAATGACTTGAATTCTATCTGACTGTCGAATAAACTTTGATTGCTACAAGTCACCGTGTGGCGAAGTTGAGTCCATATTCTTTTGATTTTTGTAAGTAAAATTGCAAATATGGTTCTGAAATACAGTATACGATGTTGTTACATAAAGAGTGTAATCGAATGAGTCTTGGTTTTTCGATCTATACATGAGCGGACATGTCGACAGTTTTGACACGGTAGGGTTTGTGAATCTATGATTATCCATATTACCTAACCCTGTACTTTGTAAAATAAAAGGGTCAACCCCCTCCAGTTTCTGTAATTTCTCCATTTATGTTTTGATTAAAACAGATGTGGGATGAGCCTCGAGCTTATAGAGAAAGAAAAGAGTCAAAATGAAAAGCTTGTGACCCAAAAATAGGGAAAGATGCATGGTGAAGTTTCGAAAGTGTGCTTCTATTGTAGATTCCTTGCGTATATAATATAATATGCACTGGTTCTTTTGCTGTATGTACAAAAACCTTCAATCCCATATATATATATATATATAGTTTCAAGCAGATATTATAGGTTTTCAGGTTTTGTTGCTTAATTTTATGTCAAGTCTCGTGCTTGCAGTGTTCTTGTGTGTTATAATCATTCAGATTTCTTGTGTATTGAAGATCGATCAATGGAGAGCATCCGTAACCCAACTGTGTTGCAAAGCGTGAATCTATATGAGGTAATAAAGTAGCTCTGTATTTTCGATGAGCTAGCTTTACATGTATCTATCGGAATGAAACTAATGTTCAAGTACTGCGCGCATTGATGTCACGTACGCGTAGTATAGGTTTTGCTAGCACTTATCTAAGTTCATCTTCACTATTCACAAGTACATGCAAGTCTATATGATGATCTTAATTATTGCATATACAAGTTAACAAACTCACAAGATGTTAGTAATGTATTTATTGATCCAGATCATGGCCATAGATATAGATCGTGAATCATACGAAATAGGCCTCCCAATCATACAAAAATCTGGCGTGGGACACAAAATCGACTACATTGAGTCCCCAGCTCTGCCTGTTCTTGACAACCTATTGGGAGAGTCGAAGAATTTGAGTGACTTCGACTTTGCATTTGTTGATGCTGACAAAAATAACCATTGGAATTATCATGAGAGACTGATGAAGCTGGTGAAGATTGGTGGCATTGTTTTGTATGATAACACATTGTGGGGAGGGGCTGTGGCTAAGCCTGAAGAGGCTGTTCCGTTTACCAAAAGGGCGCTTAGGCACACTACGATGGAGTTTAACAGGTCGATTTCGGCCGACCCTCGAGTTGAAATCTGTCATGCTTCTGTGGGAGATGGGATCACCATCTGCAGGCGCATTTCCTAAGAGTTGCACATATATATGCCTTGGTTCTTTCTGATATTGCTAGATTAATGCATGAATAAGTGATACATGGAGGCCTATGTTTCAACCGTTGAGGCTTTAACATAATCACACATTATAAGTTTGTTATTATTTTCTGAGAAAGATACGAAATTGTATTAAACGCAATTGAATAGCTGATTCATATACTGTAATAAGATACAATCTTTGCATCACTGCAGCTAAATTGATTGTATCGCTTAGAATTGACATACTTGATACTTCTAGTTTTCCATTTTGACCTCTCACCAAGTTATTTGTAGTTTTGTATTTGTATGGTTAATCCGCTGGACCCGTTCATAATTTTTATTAATAAAGGGGGATGTGACACCTGTACATCAAACTTGAGGGAGTTGAACTTGAAAGAATCTCAAAAAACAAAATGATATGTTCTAACTTCTTTTTGCTACTTCCACTCCCACTCCTATATTGTACAGTTTGTACACTATCAAAATACTTTATTATTTTTTGAAAGGGTTCGAAATACTTTGGAATTTTTTTTCTGTATTACTTGAACTTATCCAACCTTATCATTTTTATATCTGAATTTTAAAACTTATCATATCTAAACTTTCAAAACTTTGTCTACGTGATACTTGGAGTAATTTTTTGTCTATTTCCGTCACTTTTGATGACGCGACAAACGAAAATTTTGAATATGATGTTAAAACACTATTTGCCCTTATGTCACCCTTTCAATTCATTTTTATTTTATTTCTTTTAATTTAATCAACCCAACCCAAACCTGAACTGACCCAGATCCAAGTTTTTTTTTTTTTTTTTTTCAGAATCAATCGGAAAGTCGATAGAGAAGGAGCTCGCAAACTTTAGCTAATGACCGCGCAAAGTTCTGGCGGCGACGGAGGAGGAGCACACACGATCGACGTCAAAGGAGCTCGATTCGACAAGACGGGGGTGGGTGAATTTGGGTCTGGGATCCAATTTTCTTCTTTTTTGTGTATAAGTTCTAAAATGTGTCATAGTTTATCCAAGATTCCTCATAGTGTAGTGGAAAAAGAGTTTGTTTTACCCGTATCAGGTGCAGTGTTCGAACCCAGAATACAATAAAATCTCGAGTCTAACAAAATTTATTAATTTAACGAGATTATTAATTAATCGAATATTAAATTAATACTCTAATTTTCAAGTTGGAATCGACACAAAAAATATTATTTTAAAGAGATTATTAATTAATTCCCACGTCACAGATTTTTTTATTCCAAATACTTTATTATATTCAAAGAGTGTAAGAATGACAAACTAGAAGTGTGGAAATAACATTTGGTGAGTAACTCACCTGCTCGGTGTTCATAAGACTCATCAGGCTTTTGGCTCCAATAGGCTATTTTTCTCTCTCATTTACGCCACCAAAGAGAGAGAGAGAGAGCAGCAACACTCATTTTCACTGCAAAATTGAGAGACAAAAGTCTGAGAATTTCACTTGCATTGTTCTTGAAAACCCCAAAGGTGAGACCTTTCGTTTTCACTTCTTTTTCAAAGCCCAACATTTGTCTGCATTTGTGACAATCAGGGGTTTAGGGTTCTACCGCAAAACTCCGTTCAAGCGTTGTTGCATGTGTTTATCTCTACAGATTGTATCTCTGCCTTTGTTCGTCTTTGGGTTTTAGGGAACTTGTTTGATTATCAAACTTGGAACGCTTCTGCGTTTAAAGTTTTCATTTTTTTGGGAGGGGTTTTGTTTCTGAAGGATTTTTGAGGCTTTGATGGGGTTTTAGGTACTGGGTTGGCTCTGAAATAGGTTTTCTACTGAGTAATTTACAGAAAGTAAGTAACTTTTACTCTTACTGTGATATGCATGGCTTTATGTGTATTATTTTCTCTGTTTTCTTATTAGCTTCTAGGTTCTTAAGTAGGACTAGAGTTGTGTGAAAAGATAGATTGGTGAATATGGAAAGTGGTGGAGGGGTTTCAATGTTTGAAGAGGTTTCTTAGCTGGGATGAGATACATTTAACTTGCTTTGCTCTGAAATTAGGTATTTTGAAGTTAATGGACTTGAGAAAGAAAATATGGTGTTTAGATATGAAACGGTTAGCAACAAAATATAGAAATATGTGCAGAAATGAAGTGTATACTGGGATTTGCTTGGGTAAAAATTTGGGTTGTGTCATGTAGTAGAAGCAAAGCTTTTGGTTTGGTTGTTTTCTCTACATTCTTACTGAAACAGTACTGCTTGTTGAGTTTTTTCAAATTTCTTCCTGTTTAATCTGTTTATTTTCTTCAATGGATTAGGTGTAATTTGTCTGCTAAACTAATATTATATTTACTGTTCTTCTGTTGTAGACAGATACTGAATCCAATGGGAGCGTCATCTGAGACTAAACAAGATATGGGTATGAGTAGCAAGGGAAAAGGCTTTTCCAATGGAGGAATTGATGAGATGGATGTTGACAACCTGGACTTCGATGACATGGATATAGATGATGATGTAGTCAGTATATCAACTAGCATACATGATCTGGGAGAAGTGTTTCTCAAGGATTTCTGTAAGGAGGCATCAGTCTCATTCTTTAACATGTATGGCCTAATCAGTCACCAAATAAACTCGTACAATGACTTTGTTGAGAATGGCATACAAAGGGTCTTTAATTCTTTAGGTGATTTGGAAGTTGATCCTAACTACGATCCATCTAAGAAGGGAGAATTTGATTGGCGATATGCTTCCATCAAGTTTGGACAGGGTACTCTTAATCGACCATGTTTTTGGGGAGGTACAGACAACGATAAGGAGTATAATATGTTACCGAGGCATGCTAGACTTCAGAATATGACCTACTCGGCTAGGCTGAAATTAAACGTTACAGTTGAGGTAAATACATCTGTTAATTAATTTCATCAAAATCATGATGCAAGATTACTTGATTTTATTCAGATTGGGTGATTTGTCTATATTTTATTGCAAAGTTTCCTTGTCCGATGATATAGATGATCCACTTATAGCCACGTTACTGAGTTTGTATGCATTTCACACAATGTTATTTCACATAATGAAGAATAGTACACAAATGTTATGGGGCATTATGTCCTAGTTTGATTTATATTATGCTGCTGTGTGCTCAATGCTCATACACATAAACAATAGTCTTTATGATGTCTCATTTTTTATCATGAAAATCTGAACGAATTTTGTTTATATTCAGAACATAAGAATCCATTGATGTATATGGGTATATTTGATGTACCAGGTGTATACTCAGAGTTCTGTCAAAAGTGACAAGTTTAAAACTGGGCAAGAGCAATATCTGGACAAGCAAATCGTGAGTACAGAAAACAGGGAAATCATAATTGGTAGGGTCCCTGTAATGGTGAAGTCTGACTTGTGTTGGATGAAGGATGTAGAGAAAGGTGACTGCGAATTTGACCAGGGAGGCTACTTTATAATCAAAGGCGCAGAGAAGGTGAGCTAATCTCTTTCTGTGAAAGATTCCTTATTCTCTTCATTGCAAAATCAGGCCTTTTTCTTTCTTGGTAATCTGTTGACAAATGTCAGTTTATCACTTTTCTAGCTTTCACTTGTTTCCGGGTATTTTATGTGTTCAAAAAGCTCAACTGTGAATTCTGCTGTGCAAAATTTGATATCTTTTCATGCATAATTATGTGACATCTGTTGGATGTGTATTGCAGACATTTATTGCCCAAGAACAGAGCTGTCTGAAGAAACTTTTGATTACAAATAATCAGGGTCTCACAGTTGCACATAGGTCAGAGGTCAAGCGGCAGAGGCTAATAATTAGATTATCCGGGATTTCAAAACTTGAAAATATTGAAGGGGTGGAGAAAGTCCTGTCAGTATATTTTTTGTCCACAGAGATCCCTGTGTGGATTTGGTTTTTCGCCCTTGGGGTTACATCTGATAAAGAAGTCATTGATCTGATTGATTATGGAAAAGACGATGCAAGCATCTCAAACATACTGTTTGCCTCGATCCGTGATGCGGACGAGCGAAAAGATGATTTCCGTCAGGTCCCTAATGCCCTGAAATTTGTTGAAGAAACGATAAAGAATACAAAATTTCCGCCCAAGGAAGACATTGAAAAATGCCTTAGCATGTATCTGTTTCCCAATATGACAGGCATGAAGCAGAAAGCTCGCTATCTTGGGTACATGGTGAAGTCTCTGCTACAGACCTTTAGTGGCCGAAGGAAGTGCGATAACCGGGATGACTTTAGGAACAAAAGATTGGACCTGGCTGGTGAACTTCTAGAGCGAGAGCTGAAGGCACATCTTTTAACTGCACGGAGGCGCATGTCAAAGGCTCTGCAGAGAGACCTGTGTGGTGATCGTGTTGTCCGCCCAGTGGAACACTATCTAGATGCTTCTATAGTCACCAATGGTGTTTCCCGAGCATTCTCTACTGGGGCATGGTGTCATCCTTTTAAAATGGAGAGGATATCAGGTGTAGTGGCAAATGTTGGGCGAGCAAATCCACTGCAGACAATGGTTGATATGAGAAGAACACGGCAGCAAGTCCAATACACTGGCAAGGTCGGAGATGCCAGATATCCGTAAGTACTGTTATCCTAGTTTAACTATTGAATTTAAATTAACAACCTTTGGGAGGGTATTTGTGGTTTTGGGCAAAAAATGATGTAATACTAATACAGGCCTGGACCTATTAAGTCTTTCTTATCTTGTTATAAGTGACTGGTTACACAACTCAACAAGGTTTTGGATTTGTAGTCTTCACCTGTAATCTCTTGCTGCTCTTTTATTAAAGGGCATTCTCTAGGAGTTGATTTGAATGTGAATAATTTATAGTAAGATAAGGGTTGTCAGTTATTTATTTTTCTTTCTGCACTTATTTTTCTTCCCAGATGTGTCTGCCTGGCTAATCAAACTGATTTTGGTCTCACCAGTTTTCCGGCTGTCATTTCTATAACATGAACACAAGTGTATCCTGTTTTATTGGTTGTTTGGGAATTTAACTATGTTTGTGTACTGTTTTTAGTACTTCAGTTTGTTGTTGGTTTTTTCTTTCTTGAAACATATTGTATCTGGCATAATGGAAACTTGTCGATGCAGGCATCCTTCTCATTGGGGTAAGGTTTGCTTTCTCTCAACCCCGGATGGTGAGAACTGTGGGCTTGTAAAGAATTTAGCCACCACTGCCCTTGTAAGTACAAACATATTGGAGGATTTATTGCCCAAATTGTTCCCATGTGGCATGGAGAAGTTGGTGGATGATACTTCAACTTCACTGGATGGGAAGGATAAAGTTTTTCTTAATGGTGACTGGGTTGGCGTTTGTAAAGATTCCCATGATTTTGTCAAGAAACTTAGGGCGTTGCGACGCAGGAAAATGTTGCCACATCAGGTTCTTCTCTTTTTCAGATTTTACACTGCCTCGATTTTGGTATGATTGCCTTAAATTCATTGTGCTGCAGTTTGAGAAGATCATTGAATAATGACGAACATAAAATTACTTTCGCTTTAACTGTCTTTATATAACAGCTTTAGGGCCATACTGCCATAACTTTTGGAAAATATGCTTTGCTTTTCCCGTAGTAGTATCTTTTCTACTTTCACTTATTCTCTTTTACTCGAGGGTATATTCATCAGTAGTTATGCTATTGATTTTCAAAATGCTGTCAAATGACAAATGTGTTTTTTTTTCTTCCTACCGTCTTGATGTTCCTGTATTTAATGTTTTCATGTTTTTTCTTTTGAGCAGTCGTTAATCTTAGTTCTCAGCGGATCTCTTGTCCATTTCCTTGTCTGCTTTTTGTTTTTTTTTATTAAAAGCTGCTTCTTTTAAAAAAAACAAAGTCTTAGGTACTGTGCAGAGTTTTGATACATGTGCCCTAGTTGAGCAATGATATTCTTTGCTGATAAGAAAGTTGCTTTTGATCCCAGACATTAAATATTTGATTATGACATTATTTAGGTGGAAATCAAAAAAGATGAACATCAAAGAGAAGTGCGTGTATTTTCTGATGCTGGAAGGATTCTACGTCCACTCTTGGTAGTTAAGAATTTGTACAAGATCAAAGATACAAAAGGGGAAAAACTCAGCTTTCAAGATTTTCTTGACAAGGGAATAATTGAGCTCATTGGCCCCGAAGAAGAAGAGGATTGCCATACAGCTTGGGCCATTAAGTATCTCTTCATGGAAAAACAGGGGAAGTCAGGTGTCAAGTACACACACTGTGAACTTGACATGTCCTTTTTGTTGGGAATAAGCTGTGGTATCATTCCATTTGCTAATCATGACCATGCAAGGAGGGTGCTTTACCAATCTCAGAAGCACTCTCAGCAAGCAATCGGTTATTCTACAACAAACCCCAACCTCAGAGTGGATACTTTGTCCCACAATTTACACTATCCCCAGAGGCCTCTTTTTCGTACAATGATTTCGGATTCCCTTGGAAAATCAGGTCACTCAGTGGGGCATAACGCTATTATGCCAAGGCCTGAATATTTCAATGGCCAGAATGCTATCGTTGCAGTCAATGTGCACCTAGGATATAACCAAGAAGATTCAATAGTTATGAACCGGGCTTCACTGGAACGCGGTATGTTTCGATCTGAGCACATTAGGAGTTACAAGGCTGAAGTTGAAAACAAGCTGTCAGTGGAAAAAAGACGGAAGCCAGATGAGTGTATAAATTTTGGCAAGATACAGAGTAAATTTGGACGTGTTGACAGCCTTGATGACGATGGATTCCCGTGTGTCGGTGCCAATCTGCAAAATGGGGATATTATTATCGGGAGGTGCAGTGAATCTGGTACGGATCATAGCATTAAACTGAAGCATACTGAAAGGGGAATGGTTCAGAAGGTTGTACTTTCCTCTAATGACGATGGAAAGAATTTTGCTGTTGTATCTCTAAGACAGGTATGTTTTCCATAATTATGCACTTTGATTGGTGGCATATTACTGTCCTATCTACCAGTTGAAAAGTTAACTTGCATAAACTAATATGTTTGTAATTGTTTGGTTTAGGTTCGTTCTCCTTCTCTTGGGGACAAGTTCTCAAGCATGCATGGACAAAAGGGTGTTCTAGGTTTTTTGGAGTCTCAAGAGAACTTCCCTTTCACAATACAGGGGATAGTTCCAGATATTGTAATCAACCCTCATGCATTTCCTTCAAGACAAACTCCTGGTCAACTCTTAGAGGCTGCTTTAGGGAAGGGGATTGCCTGTGGAGGTTCAAAAAGATATGCCACCCCATTCTCAACCCTCTCTGTTGATGACATCACTGACCAGCTTCATAGGTAACCCTGTCATTCTATTGATATGAGTTGTATGCTACCTCCACTTCATTTTTCATTTGAGTGATTTGGCACTAGCATAAGGGTCTGACTACTTTAAACTCTACCTGACAGTTGCATTATCTTACTCTTCTACTTCTCAGTATATGATCAGTTTATTTATGCTTATGCGGTGAAACCTTGCAGATCGTAGAATAATTTGCTTGTAGGTTACTATATGGCTATTATATTTATGTTTGTGTTAGAAACATTTAGATATTGGACCTCCCATTTAAATGATTAGAGTGATTTATGTATTGCTTAATATTGCTGACAGAGCTGGATTTTCAAGATGGGGAAATGAGAGAGTATACAATGGTCGAACTGGTGAAATGGTTCGCCAACTCATATTCATGGGTCCAACATTCTATCAACGTCTGATTCACATGTCTGAAGATAAAGTGAAGTTTAGGAACACTGGACCAGTTCACCCTCTCACCCGACAGCCAGTGGCAGACAGGAAGCGGTTTGGTGGGATCAAGTTTGGTGAGATGGAGCGCGACTGCCTTATCGCCCATGGAGCATCGGCAAACTTACATGAACGGCTCTTCACTCTCAGCGATTCCTCTGTGATGAACGTTTGCCAGAGGTGCCAAAATGCTGCCAATGTGATAGAGCGGAAAGTCACTGGTGGCCGCAAGATCAGGGGTCCCTTTTGCCGGGTCTGCGACTCTGCTGATGACATCGTCAGGGTGAACGTGCCATATGGGGCGAAGCTATTGAGCCAGGAGCTTTTCAGCATGGGTATCAGCCTTAAGTTTGAAACCAGGCTCTGTTGAGCAGTGAGGGACCAGAACTACTTTTGGGAGCATTATGATCGATGACTCCTCCGTTATGTATGTATCTAAGTATGAATGTGTCAATTACGGCCTAGTAAATTTCCAACATTCCAGACATTCCAGACTTGCAGTAACTCCTACAAGAGTCGTTTAACAGAGTTGTAAATCTCTCTGAAATTGATCTGATAGGTAGCAGGTCATTTAAGCTTGAACGTTTGATAGTTTGACATTGTCTTTGGAACTGTTTCTGACCAACAGCAGTTTATCTAGATCTAGAGACATGGACAGTCTCTCAAAAACAATGCTCGTGTGATTGGTTAGACAGACCATGAGATGTTCAATCTATAGCTTTATCTAGACTTCTCTCACTCAAAGTAGGAAAGGTGTCGTTTGTTCGCTACGCATGGTTTGCGGTTTGCTGAGGTGTTAAATCACACCAAAACCAACCCACATGTTGGATGATAACAAAACAGAGCTTGCCAAGCAAAGCTTCCAGAAAAGAACGAAGAGATTTTATCCGACTGCAAAGAATAGAAAAGATTTTGCCTTTCTGATCCGGCTGCAAATTCTTTAGACTCTTCTGGTCGATAGAGCTACATCTTCTTTTTTGGTACTCTCTTTTACCATTCTCCTACTTTCATAACCTGAAAGAAGTCCAGAATCAGTAGTATTATATTTTCACCAAGGTCCATACTTCTGTTACTTTTTATGGAAGAGAAGCCGGAATCCTGTCTCATATAGTAAGTAGGATAGTTTGATTTTTTGTTTTTCCCTGTTCATGGGAAGTTTGCTGTGTTGTCAATCACTGAAAGATTGAGATTTTTGTGTAAGACTAGTCTTAATTCCAAGAATTGTTTGGCCTTGAATTGGACTTATGTTTGATTCATAAAGCTTCTTGTTACTTATATTGTGAAGCATTTCATCTGGAAATGGGCTCCAGTACAAAGGGACTGTTGCAAAGTGATGAATTATGTCAGGTATATCGATCTGGTTGATTTCTGCTATGTTTTCATTCTTTGGTTGAAATTGTTGACATTCGCGTTTAACGATGCGCGGCAGTATATCTTGGAGACTAGTGTGTATCCGCGTGAACCGGCACCTCTCAAGGAGATACGGGAAGCCACTGGCAGCCATCCTCGGTAATCTGTCTTTCTTTAAAACATTTCAGTTTGATCAAGTCACATTTATACTTAAGTAGCCTGCATTCTCAGTTTCATACCTCTAAGTGTGGAAACTGCAAAGCATTTACTTGAAAGTTGTATTGGAGAGAGTTATAATATGTTTGTGTCTCAGTGCTTCGATGGGTACTGCACCAGATGCGGGTCAGTTACTAGCCATGCTTTTAAAGCTAGTTGGTGCAAAGAAGACGATTGAAATTGGAGTTTTTACGGGATACTCTCTTCTCCTCACGGTGCTTACAATTCCCGAGGATGGCAAGGTAAGCTACATATGTTTGAATCCACTTTCTTGTCTAATATGAGAATCAGGACTATGCTGAAAATTAGTAAATGCATCAGGGCTAGCTGAAATTTAGTCAATGCATCTGGCACGAATTATGGTTCTATATTCCTTGTTGCAGATATTAGCCATAGATATCAATCGAGAGGCATATGATCAAATAGGCTTGCCAATCATTAAGAAAGCTGGTGTTGAGCACAAAATTGACTTCATTGCATCCGAGGCTGTACCAGTTCTTGATGAGCTATTGGAGAAAGTAAGTAACTATTATAGTGCATTTAAAACCTGAGTTGTAAGACGTAGTAGCTAGACTACATGACTCTTATCTATCCATTGCACGTACTCAGATCTACATAAGTCATCAGTTCATCACATCAGCACAAGTAGGTTTAACATGCATATGTCTTTACAAATATTTTTGTTTACTTCTTCATAGTCTGGCTGGTGTTTATTGCAGCCTGAAAATGAAGGCAGTTTCGACTTTGCCTACGTGGATGCCGACAAGGTTAACTACTGGAATTATCACGAGAGACTATTGAAGCTGTTGAAGGTAGGTGGTTTAGTTGTCTATGACAACACCCTATGCAGAGGAACAGTGGTGTTGCCAGAAAAGTCAGTTCAGCCAGAGTTTAGGAAACAGCGCAGAAAGCTGGCTATTGAGCATAACGAGACACTTGCAGCTGATTCTCGGATCCAAATCTCGCATGCTTCTGTGGGTGATGGGATGATGATTTGTCGCCGAATCATCTGATCCACTTTGGATAATTCATTGAATAAAACTCCACACTACTGCTCATGCATTTGAATATTGTGGATTTACGTTGTAAACAACAAATTATCTATTCTTGTAATCTTGTTAGACCCTGCATTTTCCTAGTGTGAGGCTTTACGGAAAATGCGACGGGTTAAAGCTTTGCAGAGTTGAACAGATAAATTACTCCATACAGTTTTTACCAAGATTTCAAAATGGAAGAAATAAGATGGCATTTCATAGTTTGTTTTTATGGGTTTTGTGACTATTGTCCACAAATGGTAGGTAGTGATGTGTGACGTGAAGTCACACCCCGTTCTGGTGTATAAGACTCGGCGTTTTAGTCAAATCTTGGTCAGTTCATCTTCTTCGTTTTCGGTATAATCTCTCTCTCTCTCTCTCTCTGTTACAGTGACATTCTCGATCTGTATGTTCTATTGAAA
The DNA here is from genome assembly GCA_946800695.1 of Geum urbanum. Taxonomy (NCBI): domain Eukaryota; kingdom Viridiplantae; phylum Streptophyta; class Magnoliopsida; order Rosales; family Rosaceae; genus Geum; species Geum urbanum. The sequence goes on from OX326997.1 coordinate 10,907,350, forward strand.
GATGATGAGGTCATGAAACTGACTGTATATGCATCAACTTTAAAGTGTTAGTCTTTTTGATTGGGGAAGAGTTGGGGAAGAGATGGAAGGTGCCCAAGATTCTAACTTTGGGGTTAGAATGGGTTATGTTGTCTGATCCTCTATGTTCATTGAATTGTTTGTATGGAAATTTAGGGCGTCCGTTGTTATTTCCAGTAAGCATGTGACCTTGACTTGCAATGCGGAGCCAGCCACGGGCTCCCGCTGGAGCCCTGGTAAGATTTTGAGCATTAAAAAAATTACTACATTGATGCGAGCTTATTTGTACTCCATTGTCGTTTATCATCTCTTCTTTAAAGAAGATGTTTATGACACTTGTATTATCACAAAACAAAGTGAGTATATCTTGTGAAAATCTATAATCATGTAGCATATATTTCGTCCATAACATTTGAGTGTAACAACTTCTTGCTGCATTGTATTCTGCTTGGGCAGTGGATAAAGAGACACAGTTTTATTTTTTACTTTGTCATGAAACCAGGTTATTTCCCATGAAAAAAGTTCCCCTTGAAATGCTTTTTCTGTCTGAAGCATCATCAGCCTAATCAGAGTCAGTTAGAGTCAGTTGAGTACATTATACTAAAATCAATTGAGTACATTTCAATGTTAGAGTCAGTTTAGTACATTATACTAAAATCAATTGTTCCAGAAACATATCGTATGATACGTTTAATAGCTTTGACATGAGATTCTTTGGGATTAGCTTGGTAACTTGCACATACTCCCACACTGTAACAGATGTCAGGACTGCTAGCAGTGAGGTATATAAGACTTCCAATCATGCTTCTATATATAATATGTAGAGTCGGTATCAATTCTAGCAAGATCAGCATTGATTTTATAGCTTGTCCTCATTGGATTTCGAATAGACAATGACTGCATTCCAAACTTTTTTACCAAATCCTTGACATACTGAGTTTGTGAAATGTACAAACTATGCTCTCTTTGTTGTACCTGCAAGCCTAAAAAATAGTTGAGTTTTCTATAGTGGCTCATTTTGATTTCCTTCTCCATTGTGTTTGTAAAAGATTTTACTAGCTAACACATCTGAGGTGGAACCAAAAATGATATCATCAACATAAACTTGAAAAAGAATAACATGTTTAGAGGTACATTTAACAAACAAAGTTTTGTCAATAGAACTTCTAACATAACCATTATCAATTAAATAAGAGGATAACTTATCATACCAAGCTCTAAGAGATTGCTCAAATCCATACATAACCTTTTTTTAACTTGTAAACATGATCTGGATGACTAGTTTCAGGAAAGCTAGGAGTTTGTTTGAGATAAACTTCTTTCTTAATGTTACCATAGAGGAAAGCACTCTTGATGTCCATTTGGTATAGAGTAAAATTCAAATCACAAGAGATAGCCAATAGAAGTGTTACTGATTCTTACAAAGGTTACATTAAAGTTCAAACCCTCAATTTGATTATAGTCTTGAGCTTCTAATCTAGCTTTGTTTTGGGTTATAGTACATTTTTCATCAATTTTATTCTTGTAAGGAATCACGCCCATGCATTCTATGTCAAGATTCATACTGAAGAGGTTCACAAAAAGGCAAGAATGGTGATAGATTATAGAGATGTTAATAAGAAAGCCTTAAAAGATGGTTATCAAATTGCATAGGCAAGAGTGTTAATCAATATGCTTAGAGGAGCCAAAGTGTTCTCAAAATTTGATGCAAAATTAAGATTTTGGCAAGTCAAGATGTATCCTGATAGCATTCCCCTTACAGCCTACGGAACTCCACATGGACACTACGAATTGCTAGTAATGTCTTTTGGGCTAAAACAAGTTCCATCCATTTTCAAGAGAAAAATGGACAACATATTCAAACAGGTTGCAGACTTTTGTGTCATCCATATTGATGATATATTAGTCTTCCCAAAAAACCAAAGAAGAACACATGATTCATCTCTTTGAGATAATCAAGCTTATAGTTCAACATGGAATCATTCTAAGAGAAAAAAAATAAAATTTCTTGTCCTAGATGAAATTGACTTCCTAGGGATTAACATAATAAATTGGGTGATCAAGCTTCAACCTCATATCTTCGAAAAAGTCTGAAAAATTTTAGACAGAATTCCTGACGCTAAAAGTTTACAGAGATTTTTATGGGTCATTAACTATGGAAGAGACTTCCTTCCCAAAATTACTGGATTAACAGCAATTATGTCCTCAAAAACAAGCCCAAAGAGATCTTAGAAATTTACAGAGGATTACGAAAAAGGTCGTTAGGAAAATCAAAGAGTTTTGCAAAATTATTGGATCAACACCAATTCTGTCCCCAAAAACAAGCTCAAAGAGAACTTGGAAATTTATAGAAGATGACAAAAATTTCGTTAGGCAAATCAAAGAGGTTTGCAAAAATTTGTCTCCTCTCCATCAACCTGAAGAGAATGATGAGATAATTCATCAAACAGATGTTAGTGACAAATTTTGGGCAAGTGTAGAGCTGGAAAAAGCGCCAGGCACTAATGCAGAATTTTTTTTAAAATTTTTGCAGTGAGAAATTCACGATAAGAGCACTATCTTGGGGAAAACTCAGAGACATACGATGACCTGTAAAGACAGGTAAGATTGTACTGTCTTTTTCTTAAGTGGGGAACATTTCTTATTGTGAAAGAATCAACTTGCTAAAAGAAGACAATGGAGGAAAGCAGAAACCTGATCAGCATGGGGTCACTATCCTTAGTGAAACTACTATTAATTATGTGTGTTTCAATTCTATTTTGAGTTCAGTTCTCTATAAAAGGAGCCTTGAGTCTTAGTTCTAGGCATCAAAAATCAGAATAGAAGAGATCTGTCAGAGAGTATAATTGCCTGAGAGTAGAGTCTGTGAGTCGAGAGAAAGAGTGGAAGCAAACTGTTCATCTTGTCTATTTCCAAGTAAGTCTACTACTATGAGTGGCTAAACAACTTATAGCTGTTTACCGGAGAGTAAGGCTCTGGATCTATAATTTGTAATTATGTTGGAATAAATAAGCTATAGTTTCCCACTACAAGTCTTTCAACTTGTTATTTATATGTTCATAAAAACTTATTAAATTCCTCTAAGAGGCAGACTACCGCCCAGAAGGAGAAAAAAATTAGGTTGTTCTTACTTGTTCTTACTCACTTGTTTATACTCATTTGATTTCCTAAGAAGCAAACTATCACCCAGAAGGTGGAAATATGAGTTATTTTAGCATATTTTTCTTTATTTCTTAGTAATTTTTCTTGCCTAGAGAGAAAATTAGTCAGGAGAGAAGTCACCCTTAAACAGAAGCAGACAACAATGAGTTTGTTCCTATAAGTAACCCGGTGAGAAAACCGTAGGTGAAGTTGCGGCTTAACGAAGGCTAGTTCTTTTTTTGGAATAACTTTTCATCTTTCTAGTTTTGTCCAAAAATAAAAATTTTAGAAAGAAAAAAATGAGAAAAGTAGCTCCCGCACACTACTGCAAGTGCACTCAATGAAGGAGGGCTCAAAGGAAGGCTTAACTTTGTCTTTAATTATGGCCTCAATTTGAAGTTGACATCAAAATTTTCAAGAGACTACTTTATCCTTTATAACATGTATGAAACACCATTTTTTTCCTATTAATTATAATCTGTATATGTCAACCCTAGAAAAAGAATTAAAATAAATAAATTCATAGAAATCTAAAGGATGAGCGGATGAACCTTAGAAAAAACTGTCTAAGAACTAAAAAAAATTGATCTTGTCTTTAAAGAATTTTGGAGAAAATGGTCATGATTTAAAACTTTAGATTATTGAAAGCATCTTCGCTGAGACTGTTGTATCCTCATCTCCTTATTTAAATCTCGATCAAGTCCTCTTCCATGGTGGTACAAGTTGATTGCCATATGATATGGCTATATACTCTCATCTTCGAATTCTATATCTTCTCTATTATCGATATTGTTTTGTATTGTCGTCTCATCTCAATCGTATATATGAAAAAGTTCATCGCTCTCTCTTATTGTAAGGAAAATGATTTGGGGCCTTACGGGATGCCAAGATTTATGACCATACTTCTTATGTGGCGTTCCACATGAGTATATTGCTTAATTCACTTAAATTTGTATTGCTACATCAAAATAAGCAAATGTCAGTCATATCCTTGTGTAATCTAAGGGTTAGGGAAATTGCTTAATATTTTACCTTAGATTAATAAAAATAATGAGAAAAAGATGAACCCAGATTAACGAGAAAAACCTAAGGGATTGCACTGCGATGATGAACAAAACATCTGAAACAAAACGATTTGGTAACCATCCTAATGAGTTAGGTCTAATGCATTTACATGTATACCTGCACAACTTCCAATTGTCTCAACTGAAACTCAAGATCTCCACATTGCAATTCTCTCATATATTCCCTTCTCTTCCATTGCTATCAAGTTTGCACTAAATTTATGAAACTATGTTGACCAGAACGTGTCTCGAAAACAAGAATTTCACATCCTAAACCCTGAAGGTTCTGTAAATGGGAAAGAATGAAAGAACTCAAGCACGAAGGTTTTGGGTTTTGCTCCAAGAATGTAAATAGATTCTATTAGGGTTTAACTCTAATTTTGTATATAATAAATTGATTGCAAAAACTAATCTATATATAAATGAAAAATTAAAATTAAAATAGGGAAGGATAAAATTGGTATTATATTATTGTGATGTGACATTTCGAATATATAAAGAATTACTAATATAATGACACATAATGCCACATAAGATGTAAGGCCATAAATCTTGGCCTCCCGTAAGGCCTCATAACAGTACTCTTATTGTAATTCAAATTAGAATCATAAAAACAAATATCTCAACAACATGAAATCATCATCTCTTGCTGTTCTCACCAAAATCATATGATAATTTCTTACAAGTCTAATAAGCTAACTTGTTTCTCTTCTAGTGAAAAAAATCATGTTCCTTCTCTCACTGTTCAAGAAATTTCTTGGGCAACAGAAAATTAGGACCAATACTCATGAATTGAAAATAGTTCAAGAATTGAACAAAGGTTTTATCTTTAAAATTTAAAATTAGGGCTTTTGATCATAGGTTGGGATGAAAAGGAAGATGTTTGAGATCATAGGTTGTGATGAAAAGGAAGATGTTTGAGTGGCTAAATAGAGAATGGTGCGTGTTAATAGTAGAAGAAGCAGTGTAGAAATGTGTGTATCTACATATAGAACAACAACTTAATTTAAATTATTATATGCATGCATACCTCTGAAAGTGAATCCCATATATGCAACACCCCGTCTTCTCAATTCTCACCAAAAACAATGATTCAGTTCCATAATTACTACTAACTAGTCGATTTATTTGATTGTCAATTCAGATGTCAGATGTAAGACCTTCAATGAGATTATACATAATGGAGAAAAGGAAGGTGGACCTTTACATAGTCAAAGACAGATGCATCTATATCGTGATTGCCTATCCTACAACGAACTTGTCGACCTAGGGTTCAGAGGCATTGACACCACATAGGGAGGCAGGCGTCTAGATCGCGATGTGGCAACTCAGTCCTGGATTGATCTTTTTCCTTGGGAAACTCTGACTCATCTCATATTGGTCCATGGAGATCATCTCCCAATCCTCCTAGGAGTGCATAGGGAGCCCATAAGTCATCAACAACGTCCTCCTAGATGATTTAAGTTTGAAAGTTTCTTGGCGGGCCATGAATAGTGTGAGCAGATTGTTCGTGAGGGATGACACAGATCTAAGGTCGTCACACCAATGCATGAAACAATGCAATGCATACAAAATACTCGGTTTGCATTGACTGATTGGTAAAGGCACACTTTTGGCAATAGAATGAAGGAGCTGGATGGTTTGCGCATCAGATTACAGACGTTACTTTCTTCTCTCCTCAGGCCCCCACTGATGAGAGCAGACAGATATATGCAATTTCATCAAGTAAGTTGGATACTCTCTTGGAAGCAGAGCACGAGTTTTGGCAACAAAGATCCCATATCACTTGGCTCAAGGAAGGAGAGTGTAACTGTGACGACCCAAATCAGAATCAGTATAGTAATTGGCTTAATCCACGAGTTTACATGTAATCACAGTTTTCCGTAAGTTAATTGAATTGCCGGTTTTGATCACGACTTAATTATCGGGCGAGAATTTGAGTTAAGTCTCTTCTCGAGAGTTGTTGTACGGGTGATTTTGAGTTTGTGGGCGGTTCCAGATAATTATTTCAACGACCGAGGAATATGTTATGAATATTTGAAATTGTGGAATTTCGTCGAGTTTATCCGTTCGTATTTGAGTTATCCGAAATGTGGATGTGTTCCGTTTTAGACCGTCGATCGTATCGAGCTGCGAGTATAAATATTGGAAATAGTCAAAAAATTGTCGAAAACACTGTTCGGGAAGTTTGACCGGCGTTGACCAAAGAGCTGACCGTTGACCACCGTTGACCCGTGGAGAATTTTCGACCCGTTTGTGACTCGCCGGTCGACCCGGATTTTCCGGCCACCTCCGGCTCGGACTTTGGTATATTTTGATTTTTCTCTTGATTTGAAACAGTTTAGCACTTGGAATTGTTTGAATTGATGTTGAATTGAGGTAGAACGAGTGAGTTGAATTTTGGGGTTTTCCGGCCGGAATCGGGTGAGTTGGACGGTGGCGCTCCGGTCACAGCAGTGGCCGGAGATTGGGGGGTTTCGACCCGTGGGGCCACGGCGGTGCTTTTGGGAGTGGTCTCGAGGGCCGCCGTGTGCCATGGACGGAGATCGACGGAAAACAGGGGCTGCCGACGGTGGAAGATTCCAGGATTTTCGAGCTATTTTTCGGCCAATCGCGGTGGAATTGGACCTTGTCTCAGTTGGGAAAGATGTTGGGCTTGATGAGGAGAAGCTTCAGTGAGCTTGGCCGCCGGGAAATTTCTCCGGTGGACGGCGCGCCGGCGGTGGCGCCGGCGGCAAACGGCGGAGCTCCGGCAACCCGTTGACTTTTTAGAATTTGATGATTTTTATGTTGTTTTGCTCATATTCGCTCCCCGATCATCGCCTTGAGGTTTTCGAGTTGATTTGGAAGCCGTATTTTTAGTCGAGGGTTTATGTGAAGATTTTGGGAATTTCGTCGATTATTTTGTACCGAGTTATATGTTTCCGGGAACGGTTGGTTTCCGAGGTGTGGTATAGTGTGATGAACCATGATTTTGATCAATTATATTTTGTGATTATTCAGGGGATCGAAATCGTACGTTGGGCGAGGGATCTTCCGCCGGATCTCGTGATTAGCGCGTTTGCGCGCTGTGCTATTTGTGAGTGGACTTTTCTATTTTCACTGTCGTAGCGAGTTCGTGATTTCCATATTTATTTATATACGATTTTGAGATTAATTATTGCTTTTGAAGGTATTGTTTTATATTTTATATGGTGATAACATTTATTTAGCATCGATGCATTGGCTACTCAGCTGATTACCGGTAGTCAGATCCAGGGTTGAGAGATTCCCCTGAGCAGGGTTGAAAGATTCCTCTGATATGCTGCTAGGCTTGAGAGATTCGCCTAGCCTATCACCATCGGGTTTGAGAGATTCGCCTGACCGTCGGGCTTGAGAGATTCGCCTGGCACCTCCTTATATTTTTCGAACTAGCTTTGCATTATTTTATGTATATGTAAATGGTGAAAGGCATATGTTTATTTTCGTCCACTCACTCTAACGATTTTATTTCCTTTCCCCTGGGCTTTTCGATTTCCATGCCCAGTTTGCGGTTCGGATTCTGGTGTCTCACGTCGCGGTTGGAGGCTTAGCGTTCGAGCTACCTTTCTTTTCCAATAGGTTTCTTATTTTGCCTACTGTTGTATATTTTGTGTATATATATACACTAGAGGTCTCTCTGATACACTACTGATATGTTTTCATGTGATTTCCTCAGGATTTCTGTAAAGTACAATTTTGATTACTGCTTTACTTTATTGTTATGATTTTGAGAAATCCGGATGGGATTGGTGCGCACGGTTTGGCTTTTATGGCATAGGATGAAGTGTGCTTTCCGGGTGCAGGTTAATGGAAATTCCGCGTTAGTAACGAAACTCTGCCGAAATTTTTGTGATTTTTTGCAAGTTCATATTTTCAGAAGGGGTTTGATTCCGGTTTAAGAAACTAAATCGGAATTGGGTCCTTTCAGTAACACAAAATATTTTCATCACAAAGCTTCGAATAGAGGAACAAAGAACCGTATTACTTCCTTGATTGATGAGAATAGAGAGAGTCAGACAACTTTGACAGGCATTGAAAAAGTGGCAATTGACTATTTTTCTTCTAGGCATAATTGTCAATTTGCTATCCTAAGAATGACCCTTGTGTCAATTTGCTATCCTAGAAATTTCCTTTGCCAATTTTCTACCCTAGGTTTTGAAAATTTAGCCGATTTGCTACCCTTGGTTTAAATTTTTCCTATAGTTTTTCATGTTTTTTTCATTCTAATCAATAGAATAGAGGATTTAGAGTACCAAAGTGCTTTCAAATGTTTATAATTTGATGAAAAAATTAACAAAATTCAAGTAATTAGATAAGGTAGTAAATTGGCAATTTATAAATGCTAGGGTAGCAAATTGGCAAGAAAAATTCTTGGGGTAGCAAATTGACACTATGTTGATTCCTAGGGTAAAAAAATGACAATTAAGCCTTTTCTTCTATGTTTTCTGCTAGTAATCCACTGCACTCTTCATGGTAGAAGTTGTAGAGATGATACAACCCAAAGTGACAGATGATATGAGTGCTAGCCTTGTAGAACCATACTCAGAGTGTGAGATAAGAGGAACTTTATTCCAAATGTATGCAACAAAATGGCCAGGGCCAGATGGCATGTCTACTCTCTTCTTCCAAAGATATTGGGATACGATTAGCCCTAAAGTCGTGTCAGAAGTCACTAGTTTCCTAGAGTCTGGTATCCTACTAGGGCAAGTCAATTATACTCATATCTATTTAATTCCCAAAGTGGCAAATCCAAAAAAGATGTCTGATCTTTGAGCTATAACGATGTGCAATGTGCTTTATAAAATCTTTTTTAAAGTGATTGTGAACAGGTTAAAGAAGTTTTTGGACAAGATTATGTCTCCCTTTCAAAGTGTCTTTGTACCAGGACGCCTTGTTTTTGATAATACTTTGATAGTTAATGAGGTATATCACTAGTTACATAATTTTGCCTCATGAACTGATGGAGTTTTCTATCTAAAATTGGATATGAACAAGGCCTATGATGGAATGAAATGGAACTTCTTGGAAGCAGTCCTATCCAGGCAGAAAGTGGATCAAGACGGTGACGTAGTGTGTGACTGCAGACTTGCAGTGAGATGCTCTTTTCTGATAAACGGACAACCTAACGGTTATCTTGCTCCAATTAGAGGAATTCGACAAGCTGACCCTTTCTCTCCTTTTTTTTTCTTACTTGGCGCTGAAGCTTTCTCAACCTTTCTCTAGCATCCGGCTAGTGCAGGACATCTACAGAGGATTACTATTTTTCAAGGGGTGCCTACTATTCATCATCTTTTCTTTGTGGATGAAAATATCTTGTTTGGCAAGGCTTATATTGAAGAGATTAGGCAAGTAAAACAATTCTTGGAGGAATATGAAACATCTTCCGGTCAAAAAGTCAATTTTGACAAAAGCAACATCTGTTTCAGTAAGGTGTTGATGAGTCTGAAGATGGAACTTGTCGGGGTACTTTTTGTGACTGTAGTAGACAAACATGTAAAATACCTCTGCCTTCTGACGTATAGGGACGAAAGAAGACAACAACATTTGCCTTCATGAAAAAGAAGCTTAGCAAGAAACTTGAAGGATAGCAAGGTAAGTTATTGAGTAACACTGGAAAGGAAGTGAAGGAACTATTAATTTGTGTGGTAGCTCAGGCCCTCCCTACTTACTCAATGAGTTGCTTCCTTCTTCTTACGGAGCTTTGTGAAACCCTCCATCGTTTATGTGCCAAATTTTAGTGGGAGAGTACAACTGAGAACACTGGCTCTCTTGGAGAAGATGTGTTTGTCTAAAGAAGATGAAGGTTTTGGGTTTAAAAATCTTCATGCACACAACTTGGCACTCCTTGCTAAACATCGATGATTCATTATTCGAAATCCGGAGTCGCTAATCAGTAGACTCTATAAAGCGAGATACTTTTCCAATTGTTCATTTTGGGAAGCTAATTTATTTGGATATCCCTCCCTCTTCTAGCGTAGTATCCTAGAAGCACGCAAACTACTTCAACATGGTGTTATTTAGCAAGTTGGTGATGGTACCTGAGTCGATGCCAAGAATGATGTATGGATTCCTAGGGCAGGCCTTTTGTAGCCCCTCTCTTGTAAGGTAAGTAAACTCAAAGTTAGTGATTTATTGGTAGATATTGGCATATGGGATGCATCTTTGGTTCGTTCCCTCTTTAATCAAGAGGAGGTGGATCTTATCCTATCCATTCAACTAAGTAGCAGAGCTGTCCCCAATAAGCTAGTTTGGTTTTATGATGTGAAAGAGAGATTTACAACACCATCGGCTTACAAACTTGCTATCCAAAATATGGTAAGCAATCATGTCGCAGCTTAGAGTTCTTTAAATTCAAACAAGCTTTTGTCTTCTTTATGGCGTTTTTTTCTACAAGGCAAAGTGGCTTCAAGTTCTTTAAATTTAAACAAGCTTTTGTCTTGTCTATGGCATCTTCCTATACAAGGCAAAGTGAAAATTCATATGTGGAAGGTTTGCAAAAACAGTCTTCCCACCACAATGAATCTTCAAAGAAAATCAGTCTTTCTTCCCAACATATGTTGTATGTGTGATGCACGCGAAGAGACAAGAGAACATGTTAGCCAAAACCGCTCTTATATTAAGAAGATTGCCTCATTGTGATCGGGTTTGAAAGGATACTTCCCTAGTGTGATATCCTCTCCATTTACTGTATGATTTGAAGCTTGTTTTGATCTTATTAGTACTCTGAATATGCCACGAGTTTCTATCTCATCTGGTCTGTATGGAAGGAATGAAACTAAAGAATTTGGTCCCAAAAGTTTATGGAGGAAGGGAGAACTCATTACCAAGCTTTGATAGCTATACAACTCCCTGAAACTGGCTAAAGTGCATAAACAAAAATGAGGGCTTCAAACCTGAGCTAAACCACACGAACGGTGGACAAAAATAACCGCGATGGAGCATGAAAGCCATAAATATAAATGATTCTTGGAGGTTTGTTTGCTCCAATCTCGATGATAGCATCAACTTTTGAAGCGGATGCCCTAGAATTACGGGTTGCTGGCAGGAAAGCTGTGGAACTGGGTCTTAACCCAGTGGTGTTTGAAATTGATAGCCAAGTGTTGGTTAACCAACTCGAGTTGGATGATGAAGATGACTCCAGCATTGGGAGGGTGATGGATGACATTTCATACCTCTTGAGTCTTATGCCAGGCTCAAAGTACAACTTGTTTATCGAGAAGCAAATTTTGCTCCTCATACCTTAGGTCAGTTAGCTCTCCATGAACTATTGACATGTAATTGGCAAGGAGTGATCCCAAACTCTATAAAGGATCATATCCTCCCTAATTGTACTTAACCTCTTTGATTCCAATGATATCGTTCAGCTTTCAAAAAAAAACTATAAAATATAATGAGCAAAAAATTAAAGGATGTGATAAACATCTGACACTAATAATAATATAATAAATGAGAAATATAATATGAGAAGTGCCATCTAGAATTAAGGTCACAAATTTTTGGCCTTCCTTGAGGCCCATAATCATTAAAATGGTATTGTGACAATATGACTATTGTCCATACGATAGGCAATGACCGAATTGTGACTTGGAGTCACACGTTCTGAGCGTTATTCCTCATGTTGAGGACCTCCTTAGTTACCATATCTCAATATTACACCTCTTAATGTATGCATAAGTGTATCTCCAATAACTCTATTAAAATCACAAGATTCGCTATTTTAGAGAAAAATAATAATTTTTAGCTCCAACAACTTTTGTAAGCTATCTTGTATTCAATAGAAAATGAAGAGAAAAAAATGGAAAATCTATATATCTATACAATTCTAAAAACTTGTATATTCATCATAGAACCTCTAAAATTTATGGGTTCTTGATCCATAGGTCACCTAAAATCCAAAAAGTCATCCCAATTTTTATTTTGACCTTAAAGATAACACTCTAAAAAACACTCTGAAATTAGACAAAATTACGATGTGTCATTCATTTAATTTTTGCAAAATTTAAGTTTTATGTCATCACACCAAACTTCACCATAATTACATCGCCTACCACTGGTTCTTCCCGAACCCAAACGACGACGCCGTTTGTCTCCGACATTGGTGGTTTGTCCTATCGCCGATCATCTTTCCTCGTGCCTTAACCCGCCGAGCCGCGATGGAGAACCGATCCGCTACAGATGTCGACGAGCCCTAACGCTAATGACGATATCTCTTGTCTAAAGATGACCCCTAGCCTGAGATCAAAGGACCTCGCCAGCCTTCTTTCACCCTCCGAACGTTCAGGTCGCGACGCCGATTCAAATTGGCTGCCTTGCTCGCCTCCTAGCATCGACCGCCGATCCAAATCTGGCTTTAGGTGTCCAAAGCAATTAACATGTTTTTTTTTAAGGGATTTTTTTTTTACTTAGTAGTGAGTTTAGTAAACGTAAATGATATGTTTAGTAAATGTGAACAGTATCTTTAGACAACATAAATGGTATATTTATAACACTGAGATAGTATTTTTAAAACGTTGTAATGGCATCCGTATGTTGTATCCTTAAAACACTTTTATGTATCTTTATGGCGTTGTGATGGTATCTTTATGACACTAAGATGATATATTTATAACACTGAGATAGTATCTTTAAAAAGCTGCCATGGTATCCTTATAACACTTTCATGGTATCTTTATGATACCACGATGGTATGTTTATGACACTGGGATGGTATATTTGTAACACTAAGATGATATCTTTAAAATGCTGTCATGGTATCTTTAAAACATTTTCATTGTATCTTTATGCAAATAATGTAAAATCGATAATATCTACGATATTATCATTTTTCACTAAGAGAAAAATGCACTTAGACGACGGAGCGTTTCCGTCGTCTAAGTGCGTTTTTCCGTCGTCTAAGTACTTAGACGACGGAATATCCGTCGTCCAAGCTCCGTGCTCCAAGTGCTGTCGTCCAGGCACTTGGACGACGGAGATTAAGTTATCCGTCGTCCAAGTTCACTTGGACCGCGGACAATCTCTGTGGCCCAGGTATTCACCTGGACGACGGAGATTAAGTTCTCCGTCGTCCAGGTGATTACCTGGGCCACGGAGATTGTTACATTCTCCGTGGCCCATGTAATCACCTGGACGATGGAGATTAAGTTCTCCGTCGTCCAAGTGATTACATGGGCCACGGAGAATGTAACAATCTCCGTGGCCCAGGTAAACACTTGGACGACGGAGAACTTAATCTCCGTCGTCCAGGTTATTACATGGGCCACGGAGATTGTTACATTCTCCGTGGCCCAGGTAATCACTTGGACGACGGAGATTAAGTTCTCCGTCGTCCAAGTGTTTTTTAATTTAAAAAAATTGTAATTAAATATTATTAATTTAATTTATTATTAATTGAATTTAAATAATGAAAAATGATAAAATTAATTAAATAAACTAATTAATTTAATATTACCTAATTATTAAATAATTAAAATTAATTTGTACATACACATTCAAAAAACCCATAAAAATAAAAATATTGTTCGGAATGCGGAAAAAAACGAGATAATTAAAAAACTACAAGCTAATTAACACACTGGAGGAGCAGATGCACCGCCGCGTCCCCTGCCTCCAGCCGGGTCGTTGTCGTCGCGGTATGGGTTCGGAGGAGGTTGACATACTTCTCGAGATTGTTGCATGAGGGCGATGAGTTGGGCTATTTGTGCTTGTTGCTCGTCAAGTCTTTGCCGCATGGATTGATTCTCCTCTCGTGCCAGTCGATTCTCCTCTCGTGCCAGCCGAGTCTCTTGAATGGCTGCTTCGACGGCCGCAGCCTGAGTCCTTCTCTGCTGGCCCGAACCTCCCGTAGATGATGAGTCGGAGGTTGTCGACAAATCTCGAACCACCTTAGGCCCGAAGTGCCTAACCTCATTGCCAGCTCTACGACTGTAGACCTCATCCGCGATTGCAATTTGGCTCTCCATGGATAGAGGAGGCAGGTCTTCCGGCGGCACATCTGGGAACGCAAGCTGAGTGTTAACAAATTCTTCCTGCGCACGCTCTATCACCCTTGCCTACAAGCACATAATTAATTTATTATAATGAAATAATATTTAAATAATAATTACTATAATTAAAAGCACATATATATATCACTTACGCCGCATTGCCTCGCTTCATTATCGAGCCCAGGCGTCACGTACGCGCTTATGCTTGCATCAAGATAAGGGTGTTTGGAGCCCTTATCCTTGTGCTCCTTGGCTATTTGAATGAACTGCTTGGCGCCGGTAGTATGGTGTTTGTCCTTCTTCTTCCCCCGGTTGGCTTTGTTGACACCGGAGAATTTCTGTTACACAACATAATAAAATCATTAAAAAATTAATAACTAAAATTTAAATAATTCAATTATCTTAATTGAAATAAAAAAAGTAAATTAACACCTTAAATTCGTCATCGGCAAAGTGGTTACACAACCACTGCCACTCATCTTCTCTATCCCCACGCAGCTCTACGGGGGGAGGCGCGGGACCGTAAGTTTGGAAGTACTGATGGAGCCTGTACTTCCAATCTTTGTAGATGGAGTTGGCAGTTTGGTTGATATGCCTCAACATCGCCGGTGTCGGATCCACCGCAAATTGTTCCTATCAAAAATAAATAGAAAATTATAATCGTATATATTATGAAATTATAACTAATATTAACAATATTATATAATAACTAAAATTGGACGTATTACGTACCGAAAGATCTTTAAAGACTTTCGCATTCTCCTCATCCGGCACCTCCTTCCAAGTTGGGGCAGTGAGACGAACCCGGCTACGGACGATTGACCCTATGCTATGCGCTGAGAGACTTGCTAGCTGAGTTGTGGGAGGGCCACCGGTGAATTCGTCGTAGGGCAAGTCGATCTTTTTCCCGGTCGCCTTGCAAATTTTCTCCGCTTTGCCCCCTTTAACGAGACCCCGAGTCCTTTTCAGTTCCGAGTCAGTGGGGGCCCTCCTTTGCTTACGGCGGGCGCTATACATGATAGATTCAGCGGTCGAGGACGCCTGAGTACTTGCCGTTGAACCGATACCGGGCATCGGAGTTGAAAATGGGTCGACGTCATCACCGCCGGAGATAAATGGGGCAGAGAGAATTTCCCCAAGAGGCGCCACCTCCGAACCAGATGAAGGGTCCGGATTGAGGGCATCGTTGCCCTCCTGTTGAACCCAACCGACTTGGTCCGCTAACATTCTGAGCATGGCATCTTCTGCCTCCTGTTGGGCTTTCTTCTTGCCGGATGGAACCATTTAAACCTAGGAGTACGTTGTTAAAATACCTACTTACCATAATAATTACAAGTGCAAAATTTACGCTAATTAAGTACGGTTAAGATTTAAATAGAGTACACTAGCTTGGCTTTTTCGGTCGTTCAATGGACGTGCGACCCGCGCGATAAAGTGTAAATTTTTAATTAATCAGCCTTGGTTAAATCGAAAAACATGGCCAGTTAGGGATAGAGATAATGCGAGAGGCAGGACTAATTTCGACAAAACACCTATTGGTGTCGTCTTTCTTAGATCTAAAACCTGTCACCAGTCATAACTCGTTTCTAGACACCATGTCCGACATTCGGCCAATTTTTCGAAAATTTGAGGGAGTCCTTTGCAAACTCCGCCTTCAACCTCGTGTCCATAACTTCACTTAGGTTATGGTGTGCGGTGATGAAATCCACACATCACGAGGGGTTAAGGAGATAAGCTAGGAAAAGAGGCGTCATCTATTCCAAAGAGTGCGACTTAATAAACCAAGCATATGTACTAAATTTAAATCGAAGACGTACTACCATGCAATTTACTAGAAAATACACGTAATTATCAAATAAGTAAAACAATAAATAATGACAATAATAAATTATTATTTATCATGCATTTTATAATAATTATTCATTTACCAATATAATTAATTATTATTAACAATAATTATTATTTAAAACTAATTACAATAATGAATTATTTAAAACTAATCATTAAATTATTATAATTACAATAATGAATTTATTTATTTAATTAATTATCAACTAATTACAATTATGCCTTTAATTAATTATTAATTACAATAATTAACCACTAAAAATTATTATAATTACAATAATGAAATATTTAAAACTAATTATTAAATTATATTTAGAAATTAATTAATTAAATGAAAATAATTTTAATAAGGTAAAAAATAGAAATTTACACTACAACATTTTTACACATTGCCGGCGACTTTTAAGTCGCCGGTAATGTCCAAAAACAAGGCCGGCGATTTTTGGACATTACCGGCGACTTAAGTCGCCGGTAATGTAATTTTTTTTTTTTTTTTTTAGACATTGCCGGCGACATGAATTTATGTCGCCGGTAATGTCTCGAAGCTAAAGACATTGCCGGCGACATAAATTCATGTCGCCGGTAATGTAAAAAAAAAAAAAAAAAAAAAGACATTACCGGCGACATAAATAAAGTCGCCGGTAATGTCTTTTTTTTTTTTTTTTTTTACATTACCATCGAGGGATTGCCGGCGACGGACATTACCGGCGACAAAAATCGCCGGTAATGTTAAAAAAAAAAAAAAAAAAAAGACATTACCGGCGATTTTCCGGCGAAAATCGCCGGTAATGTCTAAAGACATTGCCGGCGACTTAAAAGTCGCCGGCAATGTCTCCAAATGTTGTAGTGTTACCTCACCGGAGTAATCGGGAATATCGCCGGAGTTGAGTCGTCGGAGAGGAGGAACCACGCCGGAAAATTATTCGTCGGAGCGTCGCCGGATGAGAAAATTCACCGGAGGAGAGGAGAGGAGGAGAGGAGAGGAGATGGAATGAGAAAAGGGGGGGGGTGCTGTTCTATTTATAGGCTTTCACTTAGACGACGGAACACTAATTTCCGTCGTCTAAGTGAAGGGTTAAAT
The DNA here is from genome assembly GCA_946800695.1 of Geum urbanum. Classification (NCBI taxonomy): domain Eukaryota; kingdom Viridiplantae; phylum Streptophyta; class Magnoliopsida; order Rosales; family Rosaceae; genus Geum; species Geum urbanum. Next base: position 10,924,506 of record OX326997.1, read on the forward strand.
TTTTTCGAAGCGGTGCGTAATTAATGGGCGGGACGTTTCACCCGCCATAAATTTGGACTTAGACGATGGAGAATTCATTCTCCGTCGTCTAAGTGGAATTTCAAGCGGTGCCGAAAATTGAGGCGGTAAATCGAACCGCCATGCTTTTTGATTTGGACGACGGATAATGACGTTCTCCGTCGTCCAAGTCAAATTTTCATTGAAAAAAAAAATAAAAAAAAATTTGAACCGCCATGGTAAATTGAACCTGGATGACGGATCTTGTCATTCTCCGTCGTCCAGGTTCAATTTACGTTAAAAAAAATTTTAAAATTAATTCGCTAGGAATTTAGCGATCTGTCATTCGAGTGAAATAGTTGTCCAATATGGATGAACGCATCGTATATATGAACAGTTAAATTTGAACCGACGAATAATTTTACGTCTTGAAAGTTGTTAAGTATCGACTAATCCTTACGACTTAAGTGTTCATGAGTAGAGGCTCATTTGCAGCAGAGTATTAACAAAATTGAATTTGGACAAAACAACCGTTGGATATGTTCGTCGTAACATAATATATAATTGTCTTCAAAGGACCATAAAATAATAAGTTCGGGAAGGGTTTCATCGGCACAGTCAACCGCAAAACCGAGAATTTCACAAACCGGAAACGTGGATACAAGGCATTTCGCAACTCCGATTTTTGAACCGTCGAAGCTCACACACCAAGAATTGTTTACTCTAAAGTCTTGACAAAAAGAATATGCATTGGAAGAAGGTCTAGATGGTCGTTGTCTTAGAAAAAAATACGATATCTGTACCTGGACGACGGAGATGAGATTTTCCGTCGTCCAGGTTGGTACCTAGACAACGGATATGATCTTATCCGTCGTCCAGGTGTATAGACCTTGAATTCAGGGGTTAGGGCCTTACTGTTTAGGGTTTAGGGTTTGTGAACTTGGACGACGGAGAATGACCACCTCCGTCGTCCTAGTGTGTACCTAGACGACGGAGAATGACCATCTCCGTCGTCCAGGTGTAAAAACCCCGAATTCAGGGGTTAGGGCCTTAGGGTTTATGGTTTAGGTCGACAAGGGTTATTTGTGTGTCCATTCAATTATTTTGAATAAAAAAAAATTAAAAAAATGATCGATCGATCCGATTTGCTAGATTTAGGGTCGATGATTTAGAGAGATAGCTCAAGGTACGTATTTATGTATGAAATTTCCTTTTTGCATAATATTTATATTAATTATTGATCGATGATGCATCATATATTAAAATAATTACATACTCAACTACCAATTAATTTTTCTCGTCTTAGTTAAGTAGTCATCATCATAATCGTCATCATCCTCGTCCCCGGTATCCGATTGCTCATCCTCCTCATCATACTCAACATCGTCCGACGAATAACCTGAGTCCTCGTCCGCGTCCTCTTCCTGCTCGTCTTCTTCATCTACCTCATCGATAATCTCATCTTCAGTTAGATCTGTACAACCATCAGGCATGGGTAACCGTTCACCATCTTGAACCAAGTCCATTATATCGGAGCGGATGGCAGAAATATTAGGCTCTTGATAGGCAGGAATGTCTCTTTCTGGTTCAGCAGCATCTTCAGTCGTCGTCGGTGTCCCTTCAATTTTCTCTGTATTCCATATTCCTCGATGAGAGATATGGTTCACTATTTTCCACCCTTCACCGGCTTTCGGATCGTCGAAATAGAACACATGCCGAACTAAGGTGGCGAGAGCGAAAGGCTCATCCTCATACCAGCTTGAGTTTGTATCGACTGATAATAGTCCCAGGTCTTCCTGTGTACGCTTGAACCATCTGCACTTGAATAGGAAAACGTTGACATCATTCCCGTAACATAGCTGAACCACATTTACAATAGCCCCGTAATATAGATCATTGTCTTTCCCAACCGCTACCCCACTGTTTTGTGTTCTTCTTCCTTCATCTCGGGTCAATGAATGGAACTTTACATTGTTCCCAAAACATCCGGGATAAATATAGTGTTTAATCGGCTTCCCTGCTAGCAAGTGTTTTGGCCATGACCACCACCCCCCCGTAGTTTTCAGATTTTTGCAGATCAATCATCTGCGAAAAAGGGAAAATTAATTAATATAAGGGTTTACTTTCTACAAACATGATCGATATGTATATAAATTACTAATTAAATACTGAGACGTACGTATGTACCCATTGGAAGAAATAATCGGGAAACTTCTTCTTAACCATTTTCTCAATCCACGCCGAACTCTTGTTTTGATTTAACGCCTGAAGCCTCTCCCTGTATGACATCATGTACGGCTCAACTTCGTCACAGTCTCGCAACACTACCCAATGTGCCTTAATAAGTTCTTCCCGTGTTAACGATTCCTTTAATACTCCTCTAAACGGTCGGACGACATTGGTGACGACAGAAAGATTGATGCGGGCACTGGGATCGGAGGCAGTGGGAGGTGGTGGATCTTTGAGGTACTTGTTGCAGTAAGTAACACACTCATGCATTAGGTATGTCTATGCTATGGAGCCATCCGGGGCCGACCTGTTTTTGACGAATGACTTATACTGTCCAAGCTGTCTACAAAATCAAACGTACAATAAGAATAAGTACATATAGCTAGCTAGTAATCTCCAGTGGAACAAATTATGAATCGAAAAACCTGTATAATTAATTAGTTGTACGTACCTTTCTTGAGGATACATCCAAGTGTACTGGACCGAACCAGAAATGAGCACCTGCTCGGGCAGGTGGATCATTAGGTGAATCATGATGTCAAAGAAAGCAGGGGAAAAAATCCTCTCTAGTTTGCAAATGATGTGCACAATTTGTTGTTGCAATTCCACCACTTCTGACTTCTTTAATTCTCTGGCGCATAACCTCTGCCACCACCTGCACAATGCCACTATTGGTTCTACGATGTCACGAGGCAAGTATGGTCGAATTACCACTGGAATCAGAAGTTGCAGCATAACGTGATAGTTATGTGTCTTTAGACCAACAAACTTGTGTTGCACCTCGTCCACTGCTCCAGTTATAGTAGCTGCATACGTAGCCGGATAACGAACGCCCTTAAACCAGTGAAATACAGAACGTCTAAGCGTCGGCTTCACTGTGTAAGGTGCAGCTGGCATCTTGTTATACACTCCTTTCCTATCCCTCCTTAACCACAAGGGACGACGTAGATTCATTGATTCCAAATCTTTGCGCGCTTTGGGAGTATCTTTAGTCTTGAACTTAATACCAAGAATTGTTCCCACCACGCTGTCGCACACATTCTTTTCTATGTGCATCGCGTCCAAGTTGTTCCTCAGCTTCAACTTCGACCAGTAAGGGAGTTCAAAGAATATACTCTTGTGATCCCAATAGCTCAGATCATGTGGAGGAATTGGATTGCATTTCTTTACATTTGCGTCATTGCTCAACACACCAAAGTCGAAATAGCTCAACCTCTCTAAAATCTCTTCGCCCGACCAACTACGGAGTTTAGGATTGTTCTCTACCATCCCGTCGAAATGAGCTTCATCCTGTCGCCACGGGTGGTCGTGAGGAAGCCATCTACGGTGACCCAAGTAACACACATTCCCCGCGTGCCAACTAGAGTTCACGTCGTCCAAACATATAGGACATCCATTATATCCTTTTATCCTGCAGGCTGCCAACATCCCATACGCTGGAAAATCGCTGATCGTCCACATTACGGCAGCCCTCATCGTGAACATCGTGTCAGTGAATTTGTCATAAGTTGGGACTCCATTTTCCCACAACAGTTTCAGCTCGTCGATCAAAGGTCTGAGGTAGACATCTAAGCACTTCCCTGGAGATTTAGGACCTGGAATTAGTACAGTAAGGAAATTAAATTCCTTGTTCATGCACATCCACGGAGGCAAGTTGTACGGCATCAGAATAACTGGCCAAGTGCTGACGGCGGAGCTATTACTTCCCCAAGGATTGAATCCGTCTGTAGATAGGCCGAGTCTAACATTTCTAACCTCTGCAGCAAAGTCTCCAAATTCTCTGTCGAAATGTTTGAAACCCTCCCCATCCGCGGCGTGTCGCAGGACATCGTCATCTATTCGCTTTTCTGCATACCATCTCATCGCCTCTACTGTGTGTAGAGACATGTACAGGCGCTGCAATCTGGGTATCAAGGGAAAATATCGAACAACTTTCACAGGAATTCTCTTTTTCGAACTCTTCCTATTCACCTGGAATCTGCACTGGCCACATACGGGACAATAGTCCAAATCTTTATACTCTTTGTAAAATAGCACACAATCATTCGGACATGCGTCAATTATCCTGTACTTTAGGCCGAGGCTACTCAAGATATTTCTAACCTTATAATGAGATTTTGGAAGATTGTGATCATCAGGAAGCAACTTACATATTTGCTCCTGAATTTCGTCAAAAGCATTCACTGACATTTTGTGCTTCACTTTTATCTTCATTTGCTCCATCACATATTGCAACACATTCTCTCGACATCCAGGGAACACCGGGGTCTGCGCTTCAAGTAGCATCCAGTTGTACTTATCCATCTCACTGGTGTCAGTGGCCAAGCTAGCAGCGGGGAATGTGTCATCATGCTCATTAGTGGTACTGTAACCTCCATCTTGGTGTTGGTGTCCACCATGAATACATCCCGGAAACGCATCATGGACCAAATCTGTAGTTGGATTGCAAGCTGGGGGTCCGGCACCACTGCCGCTGGATGAGGCACCATGGTAACTATACCCTGAGTTGAAGTCTGCTGCGCTGAACTCTACTGGTTCACCATGCTCGCTCCATGTAGTGTAACTCCACATCATACCATTTTCGTACAGGTGTTGCACCATAACATTAACCTCCGCATACTGACAATTAAGACATTTCTGGCACGGACACCTGAAACGCTTCTTTCCCTGACCATGTTCTATCGCAAAATTCACAAATTCGCTAATTCCATCCATATACCGGACATCACATCTATTCTTCAACTTCATCCAACTCTTGTCCATACTGCTACAAAATATTATAATTAATTAATTATTACATATATATATATATATATTAGTCCATTAATTTACGCTTAATTATACGTACTCGATCTCGATCTACATCGATCCATCAATTACGTACGTACGTAATTTAATCTGTATATATAGCTAACATCCATGCATGCATGTACATACGTTTTCACTAAATATATATTAAGCAAATTTTAACTGCGTACGTACCTGCTGGCCTTCTCGATATCAGTTAATTAAGTTAGCTAGCTAGTCAGCGGAGATCCCTTATCCTGATCCTTCTCGGCCTTCTCCCTTCTCCTTCTCCTTCTCCCTTCTCCTTCAATTCTTCTTCGAATGGAATAATGAAGAGATCGAGGATCGGATGGAATGAAGAGAGTTTGGCATCGGGCTTATATAATGCTTCACTTAGACGACGGAGGTATCGGTACGTCGTCTAAGTGGAAGTTACTCGGACGACGGCGTGTCGGTCCGTTGTCCAAGTGATCACCTGGACGACGGAGAAGACTCCGAGGTCCAGGTGTCCACCTGGACGACGGAGAAACTATTCTCCGTCGTCCAGATGTTACTTGGACCACGGAACAATTACGTTTCCGTGGTCTAAGTGCTGTTTTCTTGTAGTAATTTTTGACTTACCTAAAAAATCATCAGTTATCAAGGTAGTTTTCTCAAAATTTCTCGAAATTTACCAAAATTTCTGATATATCACCGATATTTATTGATATTCTCAAAATTTATGGAAACTTTCTCTAATTTTTGAATTTGAACTTCATCATGCCCAAAGCCCGAGGACTTTATCTACCATTTTTTTCTCAATATATAGGTGTGGGGCTAGATTGTAATTACCAATCTTATAATTATGGTCAAAACTTTACAATGTATTATCCATCATATGTCATGCCTTATGGTCTTCCATCGAGTGACAACTCATGGTCACAATCACAAAGAAATGACTTAAATTATGATAGTAATGAAAAAAGTTGAGCAATGTCTGGTCCATACTATGACCTTTAGAATCCTCAGAGATCACCCCCTGACCCATATGGTTGGCATGTAAGTGAATACATGCAAAAAATTTATGGGAGAGCAATTATTTAATGATTATTCTTCACAATACACATATTACTCTGCATAGAGAGATGGAGAAGATATTGTTGAATTTCAAATCTCATAGGTCTTCTACGTAATTCTAAAGTATTCGTGTAATTGACTTTGTGATGTATGATATGTAATATAATGTACAAAAGGCATGGTGGCTTAGTCTCCTTTTGGATTTTAGCCATAAAAAGATAAAAAATATTAAATTATATTTTAATAATAATCAGCACTTAACACATACTAATTCATATAGTATTATAACAAATTCATATGTCAAAATATTTGATCAATATTTTCTTTTCATTTAAGGTAGATAATTGATCATACTAGACAGGAGGTTAGTTTTCTTGTCTGCCATGGTTTAACCGTGCAAAATCAGTTTTGACTTTTTAGAGAGGAGGTTAGTTATTGTAGAGAGAAATAAGGGGAGAGTGGATAGAAAATAGATTTTTCTGATGATTTTTATTTTTGATATTATATTGTTAACTACTATAATAGTCTTGATAAATTAAATCTAGCTAAAGCAAAAAGGGCTTTCCGAGAAGAATTAGAAAAACTGGGAAACAAACCCACCTCCCTTAATAATAGTATAGATAACAACCTCAGAAAGTTTCATTAAACATTTCCATGTATTTCTATTAGTGTCCATCATTTTCATCATAATTTTCACTGAATCGATATTTAATTAATATTTTCGTCGATATATCCATATTTTGGACGGTCGATATATCTTCGATATCCGATATTTTACTCATTGTCTTTATGACACTGCGATGGTAATTTTATGACACTGTGATGGTATATTTATAATACTGAGATGATATATTTAAAAAACACTATGATGGTATCCTTATTATACTATTATGGTTGACCCTTTCATGGTATCTTTATGAACGAAAGATGATATCTTTATGAACAAATGATGGTATATATCCCAACTTGTTTTAGAATCATTCTGAACTAGAGTTCATATCTTTTTTGTGTTATGTTGGTATCCTAAACCTTATACTCTATACCCTAAATCATATATCATACACCCTAAACTCTATACCCTACCTATAACCTAAATCATACACTTGACACCCTATACCCGACAACATTCACTCTAAACCATATACCCTACACCTCTCTCTCTCTCTCTCTCTCTCTCTCTCTCTCTCTCTCTCTCTCTCTCTCTCTCTCTCTCTCTCTCTCTCTCTCTCTCTCTCTCTCTCTCTCTCTCTCTCTCTCTCTCTCTCTCCAAAAGAAAAATTTTTAACATAAGACTTTGTTTTTGATATATAATACTATTTTTTTATATTTTTTTTAAATTAGACAAGAAAATATTTAATTTTGTATAGTAGAATAGAAAATCTATTGGAGTTGAACCTTTTTTATTATAGAGATTTTGTGATTTTTTCTCTCTATAATAGAGAATTTATACAATAGTTGTTGGAGATGCTCTAAGAGCATCCACAGCGGAGTCATCCTCTATGAGGAATTCCTTCCAAAAAATGGGGGTCCCACCAAAAAATAGGAATTCCGGGGCTATGGGACGTGCAACGGTGACTTGGGGCTGGGTTGACTGATCGGCGACTCGGAGGAATTCCTCCTTGCCGTTCGATTTGAGGAACCGGGAGAGAACTTTCCCCTGGCGGAACCCATGCACATGGGTGACGTTAGGCGGGAAGGAATTTTTTTTGAATTTGGCATGTGTAATACATGCGCCGGTTAAAATGTAATTTTTTTAATTGATTTAACGAGCCAATGACAGCCCGCCACGTGGCAGGTTGTCGGCCCGCATGGTAGCCAATGGATACTTCAATCTGGACGGCTCAAATTCAAATAGGTAGGCAATCAGACGGCTAGTATTCAAAGGCAATGGCTACTGTTAGTTCTAAAAATTTCAAAACGGATACTACCAAAAATACTCCCAAAATAATCCCAAAAAATCCCAAAAAAATTCTAATAACCTCTACTATTTTTCTATAAATACAACCTTCATTTTTCTAAACACTTCACACCAATTTGTCCACAACAAATTATCCTCCTCCTCCCTCTCTTCCCTCTCTCACACAATATCTTTGGTTTTTTGCAAAAGATGTCCACCAATTGACTCATTTCCGAAGATGTACAATTGTGCATATCATATTGTCGTCATAGTGTGTGCCATATCTACGACAACAAGCAAAATGTCGACAAATTGTGGGAAAAAATCTATGCCGATTATCAACAAAATTGGGTGATGGGTCAAGGTGAAGTGAGGGCGGAACCTAGGATCCAAAATGCACTTACCTCTCGTTTTGCTAAGTTGAAGCCAAACTTGTCACAATAGACTCACTTCACCTAGGATCCAAAATGCACTTACCTCTCGTTTTGCTAAGTTGAAGCCAAACTTGTCACAATAGAAAGCGGCGCTTGCATATGCAAGAAGGAATCCAGAATCCGGCAGAAATTTGAATGATGAGGTAATGATTTATTTATGTTGTTCCTCTCAATTTTAATTAATTTTATGAAATATAAAATGTGAAATATTAATTCGTTACTTGTATTTTTATTTTTTTGGTAGTTAAGGAAAGCTCAAACGTTATATGTGGGCAAAAGAAAGAAAGAGTTTACGCATTTTGTGTGTTGGGAAGCAGTCATGGATCATCCTACTTTTAGAGTCGTCGAAAATAGCACTCCACTTTCTTACCATTCCAACTTCAAAGCTACTCCTCCCGTTAGTGAAGTGTCTTCTATCGTCAACTTGGATGAAGATGAAGTGATTCCAACATCACAAATCAACCTTCAAGGTACCTCGAGTCCGCCTAGACCTCAAGGAGCAAAGGCGGCCAAGGAAGTAAAAAGAAAGGGAAAGAAGTCCATGACAATTACGAATGAGGTTAGAGATGAGACTTTAAAGAGCATTGCGGCTAATCAAAAAATGTTCACCGATTGGCAAAAGACAAATGAAGAAAATCAACAAATGCTTGATGAGAAAAACTACAAATTGAGAGCATGAGAGGAAGAAACAAGGATCATGACAATGAATTTTAAAGCTATGACCCCATATTCAAAGAGGTACTCCGTGAAGAGGAAAGTGGAGATCCTTAAACAAGTAGATGACGATGAAGAAGAAGTTGACGATGCAAACTTTACAAATTGTTATCGTCCCCGCAACCTTGATTTTAGTGATTAGTTTAGTTTGTCTTAAAAATAAATTTATGCTTGACATGTCATTATGTAATTTAAATTTTCAAGAAATAAACACATACTTTATTTAAATCATAATTAAATACAAACACACAAGATTAAACTTCAAACACATTACATGAAATCATAATTAAATGCAAACACACAAAAGGGAAACACACAAGATTAAATGCAAACACACATACATCGCACACATTATTTAGAGATGTTCACCGATTTCAAGAAACCGGTTGTGCTTCACTAAGTCCTTTTAAAGCTCTCCATGGAGATAAACTGATTGTAAATCGACGAGACGGTCGCTAAACCGTTTGACGTTGTTGATCTCTTCCAACCGGCTCAAAGGGAATTTGATTACCATTTTCATCCATCGGCCCATCATAAACTGTGAAAGCAGTAGCTGGGTTTTGAAAATCTTCTTCCTCGTTCTCCTCAAAATCGTCCTCCCAAATTTCTTCCTCAACAATCATGTTATGCATTATGATGCAAGCCAACATGATCATTTTCAATGTCGATTTGTGATGACACATAACTGAGTGACGAATGATATCCCAACGAGATTGCAAGATGTCAAAGCACATCTCCACATCTTTGTGATATGCCTCTTATTTTCGTGCGAATAGCTTCTGTGGTTGATCCTGGGGATTGGAGATTGTCTTGACAATCGAGAAGTATCTCAGATATATTTCATCAGCTAGATAATAAGTGTGGTGGTAAGTCATACCGTTGACTTTATACGTCGATTGCGGGCTTCTTCTGGCAAGGAGCGCATCGAACACATCGGAGCTGTTGAGCACATTGATATCATTTTGTCTCCATGCATGCCGAAGAAGCTGTGCCATATCCATGTGTCATATGAGGCCACCGCCTCTAAGATTATGGTCTGATGAGCCTTCCGCCCTAAATATGACTCTTTCCAAGCTGTTGGACAGTTCTTCCATTCCCAGTGCATGCATTCGATGCTTCCAATCATACCAGGAAATCCCCGCTGCCTCGCCCTTCTTAGAAGTCGAGTGATGTCTATTGCATTCAGAGCATGGAGGTAATGGTCTTGGTAAAGAAAGACTACTTGTGTGCACCACTTTTTCATGCATTCCAGAGTTGTTGACTCCCCCATCCTTGTGTATTCAATACACTGATATGCGGCTGTGCCGTACGCCAAAATTCGTAGAGCACCGGTCATCTTTTGCTCAGGGAAGAGTCCTTGCAATCCCGTGGCATCTGATCTTTGATGCCAAAATGGGTCACGGTTGCAGAGTTCTGTCTTGATCCGGTTGAACAAGTGCGTGCTCATTCGGAACCTCCAACGAAAATCTTGCTTGTGAAAAACAGGACGTTCGACGAAGTAATCTTCCAGCAGATTCTGACCCCTCGGTTCCCTCTTCCTTAGTTGGTTTGGAAGGTGGTGGCGAGGTGGCGCATCATCAAACGTTGCAACTACCATGGTTGCATCAGTGACAAAGGAATTCATCATTGTGGCAGCTTGTAGTCATTGTTGACACCTCCTCCTGGAAGACTCTTCGTAATGTTTAGGATCCATCTTCTGGATGAGGAAATGTGAAGAAGTGTTTGAAGATGTGTGTTTATGGGTGTAGAATATCAAGTGACTTGTAGATGTTGTGAGGTTTCAAGGAGTCGGGGACGATGATTTTATAGAAAAAATTGGAGGATCTGATGTTGAAGGATGAGTACACGTGTTACATCCTCATTGGTCAAAAATCTTACCGGAAATCTTCAACCGATAACTTAGCCAACAACGACACTTGGCCGTGTCACGTGTCCCATCCTCATTGGTCGGAAATCTTATCGGAAATTTTCGTCAATAATTTATAGCCAATAACATTACGTGGATGTGACACGTGTCATATTTCAACTTGTCAGAAATCTTAGCGGAAACCTTCATCAATAATTTAGCTAACAATGACACCTAGAAGTGACACGTGTCACATTTTGACTCGTCGAAAATCTTATCGGAAATTTGGATCAATAACGTAGTCGATAATGACATGTGTCCGCTAATTATTGGATGAACATATTACTAATAATTAAATAAAATAATTTTTTATAATTTATGAATAGTAATAGGAATTCTTATTTGTTACACTACTGCGCAAAAAACATGAATATAACATCTTATTTGATGAATAGTGACAGGAATTCCTGAAATAGGAATTCTTCACCCAATAGGACTTCCTAAATGGGTGCGGATGCTCTAAGAGTATCTCCAACAACATTACTCAAAATGTCCTTATTTTGTTCAAAATTATACCTCTAAGCTATTTTAGCTAAACATCCTTACAAATTTGTTCCAACAATGTTACTCAAAAGTTAGTTATATTTGAATGAAAATCTAGTTTTGATTGGTTAATAGAATAGATTTAATGAAATACATCTATTTATTAATTACATTTGCAATATATAATGAAAGAATTAAATGCAATATTAGCTATTTTCGTTACTTATAATCCTTATTTTCGGTATAGGAATAGGGGATGAAATGAAAAATATAGGGATTCCCTTTAATAGAGAATTATATAATTGATCTGTCGGAGGTGAAATTTTTGAAAAATCATTAAGTTATTGGTAAAGACATATAGGGAATCCGCTTGAGTCATTCTAAGGTCATAAGTAGTACACTAGTACGTCAGGATATAAAGAGAAAATGGCTGAAATGGTCCCTTATGTATGACACTTTATAAACTTTGGTCCCCAATATATGTCATATATATCACTTTGGTCCTTCAAGTTTACCTTCATCTATCACTTTGGTCACTCTAGTAAAATATATATCACTTTGATCCCTACTTGTCCATCACTTTGGTCACTCATTTAAATGAATTTAGAGGACCAAATTAAGTGATATATGTCACTTGAGTGATTAAAGTGAAATATGTAGATAAATTTGAGATATTGATATATGTCATACATTCAGGACCATAGTTTTATAAAATGTCATATATAAGAGACAATTCCAGCCATTTTTTCGATATAAAACTACTTTGCCAACCCAAGCCAAATATATAAGGGACAATTCCAGGCATTTTCAAGCCATGTTCTGATAATCACATTACTTCCAAGCAACTATTAATGATAATCTTATTCTTCTCTTAATCCAACAGTCATGAAGTGATTGAACAGGTCGATCTGGTACCAACTTTCTAATCTCCAAGCTATAGGCCTGCAAATTCATCGCCTCATGTAGAAATGCAATGTTCGACTTCGGTGCTCACTTTCAATTTGGGCCGGCGCGGGGTTGGACTTGCAGTTGTACTGTCTTGTTCATCATATAGTGAAAAACTGGTACGAGTACGTAGACTTGATCGCGATCGATCAAATTACTGACTTGAGTTTATATATTCTAAAACTTTTGATATATTAAAGAACAAAATATGTTTTATTGACTGGGACACTGGGTACTTAATTATTATCATATATAGAAAAACTGGTACGAGTACGTAGACTTGATCGGATCGATCACATTACTGACTTTAGTTTATATTCTAAAACTTTTGATATATTAAGAACAGAATATGTTTTACTCGGAGGGGGATCTAAGAGTAAGCAGACCCAACGGTGGTTAAATAAAAACTTTACAGGCCATGTGTTAATTTCTTTTTCTGCTGGAAAAAAATTTGCAGTATGAAAGGAAAAGGAATGAACTATGAGGAAGAAGACAAAGTGGTGGGTTGTATCTGAATTTGAACTTTAAACTAATTAATGGATCTAACTCCGTAGGTGACGAATTGACCAAGAAAAAAAATTTATCACCAAGTTTCCTCCATGTAGCAGGTCCATGTTATTAAAAGGGTAGGTGTAAAAAAGTTAAAAACAATATGGATAACACCACATACGTATTTTAATCGGAAAAAAAAATACATATATATAGGTATTGCAATTAACTCACTAATATGAAAAGTCATCGTTTGTCAAATAAAAATTGCTCCATTGATATATTGAGTTTACTCTATTCATCAATTCATTCAAATGAGACTACTTTCACTTGTCATTTGTCAAAATATGCGTTTATTGAACATGTCTACGATTATTATGTAAATTTCTTATTAAAATTAACTATAGCCTATATTTATGATTCATCGAAATTTCTATTAGCTATTCATAAAAATGTTTATGTGCTTTTTAAGTTTCTTTGTTTTTTGACTTGTAATCCCCATAGACAAACATACATACAAGTAAAAAAACAACCTACTTAGTTTCAATGTTGCTCAACTTAATTTTTTTTTTTGGGACAAAAGCATCACGCAGTGATTTTTGTCTAGCGTCAGGGACGGCGAAGGGTATGCCGCAAAGTCTGGTGTGTGTTGTACTATGGTGTTGATGGCCCGACTTTGGATGTGTTGTGGCTCACAAGGAGAAGGTGATCGAGGTAGTGTGATGGTGCAGTTCTGGCCTGAGACGGCGGTTGGTGATCTAGTGAGGACAACAGGTGGCGAAGGTGGAGGTAAGTGGGTGAGAGGGTGGGGGTTGGCGTTTGACGTGGGCTGGATTGTCTCCAGGTTGTTGGGCTCCAACTGTGGGCCTAGGTTAAATCCTTTGGCCTAATTTAATTATGTGTGTTTTTATAACTTTAAGTCTAGTTATTTATATTTTTTGCTCTTAATTATTTTGTTAAAATAAGTCAATATCATTTTGAGGTAGGCAGAAGTGGGTTTCGTCCCGGACTGTGCACCTTTAGTGTCTTGTTTGCCCTAGGTAGGTTTTGGTTCGTCAAGTGGGCGCATCCTCCTAGTGGCAAGATGAGATGTAGTGCCGACGGAAGTTTCGTTCGGCAGTATAGTAGGAAAGTTGTTTAAAGTGAAGCGATGCATCGCCATAGGCGTGTTAGCTTTCTGCGACTATGTCGGCTTAATTGTAAAGCAAATGGAGTTGCCAATAATGCACTCTTTGCTAAATGGTGCAGTTTATAATATAATGTAGTTGAGTTACCTGATAGTATTTCAGGTGTTTTATTTCGTCTGGAGTTTAGGCTTTATATCCCCATTGTATTCTACCATTTTATTAATCAAGGCTTAAAGGATGACGGTTAACCCTTACTTAAAAAAAAAACATGTACATATATGTACATGAATATGTATATCTATATGAGTTCATGCACAGCTGCACACACACTCATCTTCATTGTAGGCTTATGAAATTAATGGGTTCGGTTCACATATTCTTGTTCCTCTTCATGGCTCACGGCCACATGATCCCAGTCTCGGACATGGCCAAGCTCTTTGCCTCACACGGCGTCAAAATCACCATTGTCACTACTCCACAAAATGCAGCCTGGTTAAATGAAAAAGAAACCCTCTTCTGGGTTTGACATCGAAATCAAAATCATCGAGTTTCCTTGTGAAGAGGCTGGTCTGCCTAAAGGTTGTGAGAATCTCGACACGCTTCCCTCGCCAGAATTGATCGTCAGGTTTTACAAAGCCGTGTATTTGCTAGAAGAACCGCTGGAGCAACTTCTCGAGGAGTTCAAACCGACCTGCCTTGTTGCCGGCATGTTCTTTCCATGGGCTACTGAAGCCGCTGCCAAGTTTGGTATTCCAAGGTTGGTTTTTCCTGGGACTAGTATCCTTTCTCTTTGTGCTTCAGAGTGTGTCAGGATCCATAAGCCCTACGACACAGTTTCTCTAGAGACTGATACTTTTGTGATACCCGGTTTGTGTGGTGAGATGGCATTGACAAGAGCCCAAGTCCCAGACTTCGTCAAGAATAATGCTGTAAGCGACATGAGCCAGGTGAAGAACGCCGCTCGAGAATCGGAGTTAACGAGCTATGGGTTGTTACAACAAAAAAGGGCTCGAGGAGAACAAGAATATGTGAGGTCGAGCCAGTTTATGCAGATTACTACAAAAATGGGCTGGGGAGGAAGACATGGCATATAGGCCCTATTTCTCTATGCAACAGAGATGTCGAAGAGAAATCGCAGAGAGGGAAGGAATCCTCCATTGATGAGCATGAGTGTTTGAAGTGGCTTGATACCAAGGAACCCAATTCAGTTGTGTATGTAAGTTTTGGGAGTATGGGCAGTTTTAGTTCTGCTCATCTCAGGGAGATTGCAATGGCTCTAGAAGCTTCTGGGCAGGACTTTATTTGGGTTGTGAGGAAAGGCACCGATGATGATTTGTTGCCCGATGGATTCGAGGAGAAGACGAAAGGCAGGGGATTGATCATCAGAGGTTGGGCTCCGCAGGTGTTGATTCTTGATCATCCTAGTGTTGGTGGTTTTGTTACTCACTGTGGTTGGAACTCAACCTTGGAAGGAATCTCTGCGGGGTTGCCGTTGGTGACCGGGCCCTTAACAGCCGAGCAATTTTATAATGAGAAATTGGTGACAAGTGCTCAAAACTGGAGTTGGGGTTGGTGCTCAGAAGTGGGTTAGGGTTCACGGTTTTGGGGACAGTGTAGTAAAGAAGCTATTGAGAAAGCTGTGACTCAGATTATGGTGGGTGAAGAAGCAGATGTAAGGAGAAGCAGAGCTAGGGAGCTTGGAGAGCAAGCAGGAGGCTCATCATACAACGATTTTAATAAGCTAATTGAAGAGTTGAGATCCTACAGCACTGCAAATACTCTATCTGTCGTCTAATCTCTAGAAGAAGAAGAAAATTGTGTTCTGTCCGTATGCATGACGAACGATGAAGGAACTGTGTCATTAGATTACCATTCAAATTACAGTTTTTCTGTTGTCTGAACAGAGCCAGAGTGTGAAAAATAAGGCATGCATTTTATGTCGTTCCTCTATATACTCGGTCGTTAGACTGAGTACTTTTTTTTTGAAAACAATATTAACTTAATTGTGTTGTGTGTTACTAAGATGGCTCTCGGGTTAGGGTTTAGCGCCGCCGGTATTTCCCTCTCTTTCTCTTGTGCTTTGATCGCCTCCCTAAGGCCGGAGATTTGTGTCTGACGCCGTATGGTTAGGGTTTTTGGCATGCTTAGTCATGATGACTCCTCGCTTCTCAATTTTTTCTCCTCTGTTCCTATTGTTTTCTTTTGTCTTCGACCTGTTTTCCATGGTGGTGTTGCCATAGACTATAGTGGTGGTGGCTACAACTCTGTGCATTCCGGTTTTGAAGGCCGAAGGGGTCGCGTCGGCGGCGGTTGCGACTTTGGCTCCTATAGCGTGGTTGTGCCACACTGCTATTGGTTTCTCGGCGGTGGCTTGGCATCAACGGACGCAAGATACGCTGAATCTCTTACCGAGGTGACTAGTGACTAGCCCAGCATCAAAGGGTAAGTTTGGATAGAGTGGTTATCCGACCAGCGATTTTTGACCCTGGCGGTCAAGGGTGGCGGAGGTGGGTTGACGAGGGTTGCAACTGGCCGGCGGTGCGTCATGGTCATCCTGATCAGGTCCGATGCGTTTAGCCGAATCTGAGCCTCCAAGCCACAATGCACATTCTTTTGGACTTGGGCTTGGGATGCTGAGAAGCCAACAGACTAGACCAAACTCTTGGGCTCAGTGGACATTTTGGATTTTTTTCAAAGCTTTAAGCAACATATGGGGCATGTTCCAACTTCCTAGTTCTCATGGGTTTCGAGCGTGGGAACTAGGCGACCTTGTCAATAATGGTGGTTTAACTGATTTTGGTATGTTTTTTAGAAATTGGATAATGCTTACTTCTGATTATACATTTGTTGCAAGGTTTTTCCATTCCATTCGAGGTATACTTTTAACAACATAGGATATGGGATGGCGACTGAGGAGGTACATTGTGGAGTTGGATTCTCCGTAAATGACCGGCTATCAAATTTAGTAAGACTATTTCCATGTCATTGTGTGATTCACGACCCAAAACTAATTTACTCGGCGAATGAAGAAACTCTAATTCTAGTTTTAGCTTATAATTATCAAGAATATTTTCATTTTTATGTGTACTGTTATTCTCGACACATTTATTTTCTCGATTATACTTGATTTTCTTTTAATGAAATTAGCGTTTCCCTCAACAACAAAAAAGAGTACTGTTGTTTTTTTTAAAGAGTTTGGGACCTGGACACATGTTAGGAGGCTCATTCCCACGACTGAGTAAGACATCATAATATAAGTCTGAACCATGGTTTGCAATAATAAAAAAAATTAATTATGTTGTTAGAATATTATTAGACTTTTTTTTGTTTTGTTTACTGTTTTAGCACTGGGCAGATATTAAAGCATCGGAGAGGATTCCTTCAGTTTAGTTCTCAATTGTTAACCATCACTTTGCGCAAACTACCTCACATGCCGCTAAAGAAGACCACATTGTTGGTGTGGTTTTTTTTTTTAAAGGCATCGTTGGTGGTGGTTTAAAAAAGAGAAATTTGCACTGACATTGGACTCTTTTGTACCCACCAAGTTAGTACTTGATCTTTCAAAGTGATTAATGTAATACCTAAATTGCATTTTTACTATATTAATTCGTAATACCTTCGTCAATTTTTTGTCGTATAAATTAGTAAAAATGAAACTAAACTAAGCTTTTCTAAAATCCACATTTCTAGAATCTACACAACTCAAAAATATGTTTTGACTTTAGAGCTACCAAATATACTAACTAACTAGCTAAGTTTTTAGCTTGTAGGATCAGTCGCGAGTCTTACGGTGAGGTTATGTTATACCTCCAACTACGTGTGCACCCGACCTCCGACAACTCTGCAAACCTGGACATTTGAAACCAAATGGCACAGAGAAGGACAATACAAAAACAAAAACATGTTAGAGTGAGTGGACAAAAATTATAATAATGTAAAAAAAAAATACTTTTTTATGTCCTTCTGCTGAATTTTGTGAAAAACTAGTATGCGAGTTCTAGAGAAATCATAGGACGAAACAGAATAGGTGAGAATAAACTACGACTCTGACTCTGATCTTAAAGGCTAACAATAGAATATGGAATCGAGTAATCCGAAATATCTAGTAATAATAATGATAGGGGTATCTATATGTCTAATTATCTGAATTTTGTTGACTTAGAACTGAAACTAAAATGAAATAATCAGATAGTGATGACAGAGATATATGACGACTCTAGTCATTGAAATCTGAGATTATCCTACAGGAATGTAAGTCTATCCTATCGCTGGATTCTAAGTATATTTCTCTTCAAACTTCTTTACCAGCAAAGTTTTCAACCGAACAAACACCCTCGAGATAAATCGACTAACTTTCTTCGATTTAGAATTAGGTTGCAAAACTTAATTACCGCAATACCTTATATCTAGGTCTAGATTTAGGTTTCAATACCGTGAATTTTTATATTGCCTCTAGTTCATATGGATTATTGCAAGTATGACTGAAAGGGGATTTAATCCTCTTCCTCAAAGTTTAAACAATAGTGACGGTCCTGGATGAGTCACAGTATACATGAAAAAAATGGAAGTCAATATTTTGTAACTCTAAGCTAGTCGCAGTTTTATGGAGTGTGATATAAAACCATTGGTTTTTTCGCATCGATTTTTGTGACCAAACATCATTGATCACCGTTCTTATTATCTAAACTTGATAATAGTGATCATGGTTCATTCGATCGGATACTAATTACGTCTATTGTCTCTTTTGTAGATGACATTAACAGAGCTAGAAAGGTCTAAATTTGATATCCTTGATCATCAAGTAGCAGAATATCATTGTTAGGTGTCAGATGTTGAGAATGCGCTTCACGATATGAATTTGACGAATACTATCCAACCACCACCACCACCTGGTACTAAGCCACCAACCCCAGCTCGTAAAGCTCAAGTCCTCATTGTTTTGAGATGGCATATACATCCAGTTCTAAAGAAATAAGCTTTGACTGATTAGTTACAAAGGGTTGTTATTTTGGATGTAAAACAGGTATTTTAGTGTTATAATCTCATAATAGAATAGATAGATGTCAATCTTATTTTGTTGTAGACAAATAGGAACCAATTGTGACTTCTTTTGCTTGAATTCGCTGAATGAGTGATTTTTGCAGTCTTTGCAATTGTAGTTGATTGTAGTCTTTGCAATTGTAGCTGATGCCGATATCAATGGGATTAAGTTCACATAACTTATATTTCTGTCTAATGAATTTTTTGTGTTTCAATTATATTTTCTGAAAAGAATTTTCTGATTTGTAGATTAGAGAGGGCCTGCACCACAATCTGGACCTAGCAGGGGATCAATTGCCACCCTGAAATGTATTTATAATGTTGGTGAGATAGAGTATGAAAATGGTACTTTTGCAACTCCAACTCCAGCTCAGGTTGTAAATTTCTCTATATGTATCACGTGTGTCTTAAGTAAAGGTGGTAGCTAATACTATTTTGATTATATGTTGCAGATCAGAAAAGATTGTCATGTTTTTTGGTTGGTGTCATAGCTTTCGATATAATGACTTAACTTCTCTTTTCTTCAAGTTCATTTGTTCCATGTCTTAATATTATTTTCTACTAAAGCTTTCAAACTGGTGATTTGAGAGTTTCTCTTATTGGTTTGGTCTTTAATATATTGAAGTTCAATGAGAATTTTTGTTGGTTTTCTTTTTTATGATATGTTATTTGTGTGTATTTGTGCAAATCATTGAGTTTTAAGACACTATGAATACAAGCCATTTGCAGCATCATTTTTATAAAGGCCTCGACTAAAGCTTGATTTTTTTGAGGAAGTTGGTTAAGTTTTGCAGGCCTGTTTTAGAGGACAAGGAGCATGGTGATGAAGATGGAGATTTGAATGTGTATTAGTGATTAGCTTTTGTCATGACATTCAATTTGAATGTATTAACTGGTCATCTTCAACTTCCTATAGATTTGAAAAACTCAATGAAGATTTCATTGTATTTGTATTGACTGATCCTCTCATATTGCAGTTCTCTTATACAAAACATATATGAATTGCCTTCATAATTTCATTTGTTTATTATTAGAGAATTTAAGAGAAAAAAATTATATATATGAATATAAATTAGAAAAACAATATATGGCAGTAAATAGTTTTGGTGCCAAATCTGAAAAATAGTCAAAATTTGACTGGGAATAGGCCCCAAAAGAAAGAGAATTGGGTGACAAACTTGGTTCATCACCCATACTTCTTTTGGTGATAAACCGAAATATCTGTTACAATGTTCAGTGGACAAACCAGTTTTGTCACTAATCTCTATAGGTGACAAAATATCAATCAATGGTGACAATTTTGTCACCAAAGGTATTTTTTCTTGTAGTGAATGGTGGGAATTTTGGGCGGGGTTGGTTGTTGCTTCCAAAGGATTAGGGTCAACTGTCATTCACTGTCATTAACTGTGTTTCAATGAGGGTTAACTGTTGTTAATATTATATGATTCCTACAGGTTTTAGTGTAGGTTTGCTTTTCTGTTTCTGAATCAGACTTTTTTGAGTTTCTGTGTATCTATTTGATCAATCTATGGTAACTGGTACTTCACTGTCATGCTATCTCAAAAAGAAATGAACATGGGCAACAAAATATTTCCTTGATTAACCATATCACAAAAGTTACTCCAAACTAGAACAACATAGACCTAAACGAAACACATAGACATAAACATAAACGAAACTAACATAAAAGCAAGACCATAAACTTAGATCAATTAGACTTGTCTTTCTCCAGAACAATCTCTGTCAAAGCTTCCATCTTCTTTTCCAATTCCTTAATCTTCCAAATGGCAGCTTTTGAGTTATACAGCAGTTGACGGATTACATGGCCATACAATTCAAAATTGTTATTGATCAGATTTCTCAACCATTCGAACTCGGCAACAATTGGATCAGGAGGAGTAGCCATCGATGATTCGATGGTTGGAGACAGAGGAGAAGTCGAGGATGAAGCTCCTTTGTTGAGCTTAGATGATCTGCGAGTAGTGGGAGCCATGACTTTTTTAGAGATGAGATGTTTTAGGGTTTTGATAAAGATGTGATGAGGCAACTGATGGAGATGTGAGGATTAACAAGCTTTAATACTAGTTTTTAGGGTTTCAATGTGCTCCACTGTTGTTAAAAGAAATGGCGTGAATTTTTGGCAGGGTTGGTTGTTGCTTCCAAGGGATTAGGGTCACTAAGGGTTAACTATTGTTCACTGTCGTTAACTGTGTTTCACTGAGGGTTAACTATCATTCATTATCGTTAACTGTGTTTCACTGAGGGTTAACTATTGTTAACATTATCTGATTCCTACATGTAGGTTTGGTTTTCTATTTAGTATTTATTTGATCAATTTAAGGTAATTGTACTTCACTGTCATGCAATATTAAAAAGAAATGAACGTGGGCAACAAAAAAGTTTCATATGCAAACCAGAGTTCGCTATCATTTAACCAACGGTTAGCTATACTCCACTAATGTTTATTTGTTGTTAATTATCTTTCTTTTTTGAGATGTAGTAGAGAAATGATGATAAAGACATATCATTCTATACATAAAAACCATTATAATTCAGTTTCAATATTCAACAATCTATAGACTGTGTTCTGAACAACTAACCCCTAACTAATTGAGTTTAAAAGTTGTTGAATGGAAACTACTAACTAAGTACTGCTAACTAGATATTGATCTGCCTCCCTTCAGTAGTCTTCTACTTGTATCCTTTGGATGAGGGTTCTTCTTGCACCATCTAAGCTAGTGGTCAATGAAAGATTCAATAAGTTGAGCCTTAACCAAAGAGATATTTTTGTAATCCATACGTTCACTGAATAGCTCAAGCAAACTTATTCATGTAGTACGTAACACACAAACGTGCCGCAATCCATCCTATGTAAACAGGAAACAAAAATGTAGTGAAGTTGAAAAATAAAAACAGAAATCGGATACCCCATATATAGCTAAGACAAGACTGTGGACATTTGTTACACACAGCTACACAGTAATTAAGTGAAAGATATACTTACGATACGGGAGGTTGGCGTGGACAGTTGTCGCATGTCATCACCATCATGGTCTCAAATGAACGTCTTTGGTTTCTGATCCATTCAACGGTTTTCCTCTCTTTTGCGCAATTTGATTTCCTTATCTTAAGTTCTTTAGACGTGCTACCTCTGTCATCCACCAACAATCTCTTATTATTCTTCAGCATGTCATCTAAGAGCTCGTAGACTGCGTCCAACCACAGATTGAACATGTGGATGATCTTCAAGGCTTCCTTGAAGTGACTCTCATTCCTCAGATCTCTTGGATTAACTGGTCACAATGAGTCAAAGTGAGTCCAATGCAAGGAGTATCTCTCAAGGCACAGGAGGTGGTGATGGCCATCAAAAGTAATTGGAATGAAAATCTTGGCGTAAGAACCAAGATCCTTGAACAGCCTCTCGTAGAGAAGCTCATGCACTGTCTTCATCGCCAAATTATCAACCCCCCCCTATTTTATAAGAAGCATAACCAAAAAATTAGGGTTAACAAACTGAAATTTAAAAAAAATGAGAAATCTAAAAAGCAGAAAAGAAAGAAAAATGGCCTTACAAAAACTTGGTTGTTTAAAACAACAGACTTCCTAAAGCCTTGCGGGTGTTGGTTCTTGGTTTGTCTATAAGGATATTCCCATAAGAGTCTATTACACCATTTTTCACTGGTCCACCATTTAGAAGCGTTTCTATGTCTTGACATTCGAATAATATTGTTGGTTCGTGCCAAATCCAGAAGGGTTCCCTACACAGCACAACAAGTTCAGTGAACCCAATTGAAGATAGTCAAGTATAGCCAAGTACAGCTAGACACAGTTAACCCAATACAACTACCTAAAGTGAAATAATAAAAAACTAAACCTATGTTTACTGTAACATTGACCTCATCACTGCATTTTGGCATAGAAACAAAAACAAAAACAAAAACAAAAATATTGAAGTTTTGAGTCGAGGGGATTACAGTACCACAGAAGTTCATTCTGCCTCGATTCGCTCATGTACCCAAAGACTTTGTTATCACCCCCATGGAACTTCTTTCAAGTTGTTGACAAGATCAGCCCTGCATGATGATTCTTTCCCTCTTCTTGGATTCATTTGTGCTACGGGCAAGCTCTTTTGCTTAATCTGAAACTAAGTCAAAGGTGTCCTCACCATTTTTTCTTCTTCTGGTGTTTGAATTAAACCAAAACTGAGCCAAAGGCTGCAACTTTTCAACTTACTTCTTCAGCTCATCAATCTTTGCTTGCATCGCTTCGGTCTTTTTTGCTTCATCCTCTCTAATTTTTGTACTATTTCTTCTTTCTCCATAGCAGCAACTTAAAGCATTTCGTTTAATTCTTTACACTTTTTATGCTGACATTCAATCTCAAGCTAGACAAGATAAATATCCCCCAAATAATTGAAGCCTTCACTATCTCCTTACTCCTTCGCTTGAAGCCTGGCCTCCAAAATCTCCTTCTGCTGCCTCTCTTGATCCAGGTGTTCACGCATTCTTAAGTTTTCTTTCACCATGTCATCGCAAACTTTCCTCAAGATTTCAATAATTGCATCCTTATCTTTAATCACTTGCTCCTTCTTTTCCAAGAGAGACTCCAATATTCTGTATTCTTCAGTAGCAGTAGCAGCTATAGACTTTATCTGTGCCAAGATATTCGTTATGTTATCAGAGTCTTCACGAGTATGTAGCCTCTGACCTTCTATCTCTTCTGGAGCTATGATCGATCTCCTTTTCTCTCTGCAAACTATTGTCGAAGTTCTATCTGGCTTTGGAGGATTCAAATTCTCCCTGTTTCAAAGAAACCAATAGGGATCTTAGCTACCAAACGTTTACGCAAATGTGTTGGAATATTTATACCTCCACACTTAGTAAGCTATTGACTAACTCATAAGTGCAAGAACGATCTTCACCAGTAAGTATACAGGGACGAGTAATAGTATAGAAAAGGAAATCGAGTGTCGAACCCACGAGGATTAAGCACTTAGATTCCTTAGCTTGGAGTGAAAAGCACAAATACTACGACTCACTAGACAATAATTAACACTAAAAGGAAATAAAATGTGAAATTGAATCTCACACTACTAAGTCCTTTGGAGACTTAACATTTCAAGGGATGATGAAATTACGATGAGTAATTAAACATAAGTTGATTGATTGGTTATGATTACACTAAAGTATGAAAGCTCAAACGATGCGAAAGCAATATAAGGAAAGTAGGTTGGCTAGGGGAGTCCTGTTAACCGCACGATGCATCAAACAATGTCCCAGTTTATGTATTGGATTAAAGTCCGTTCACATAAGTTATTGTCCAAATTTTAACCTTTCGAGTCACGTTTGGTTTTGAACCTAAGTTCCTAGACCATTACGGGCTCTAGGCTACTTAAACCCAACATTAAAGAATATCGTGAATTGGAACCAACACCCAAGCTATTTAGACTTGAATCTTGATCGTATGTCACGTTGTGAAGTGAGCAAGCATATCGTGTGATAGACGTGGAAAGGTTCACACCTTTTTAATCAATGTGTGCTTGACTAGAGTCCTTCAAGTCTATAGAGACTCAAAAGAAGCTCTAACCCATGCTAAGTGTGAGGGAACCAAATCTTAAGATAAATCTCATAGATAATACTCTAATCATGTTTACATGCTCATCTATCCTTAAGTGAGTAGCTAAATCATTCAAGGGTTATTTTTAAGTCCTTTAACACATACATCAACCTAGCAAGAGTCAACACATGCATATAAGAGACTTAGACAACAAGCTCAAGCATATAAACATACCACAATCACACAATAAACTCATTCATAACATAAATCTTCATAAAATACACTAAAACTATGAAGCATACATAATCCAAGACATGTTCATCACATCACATGGCTAGGGTTCTAACCCTAGCCTCCCAAAATCTACTACTTACTACCCATAACTAGTATAGAGTTTAGATACATGATTTAGATACAAGATATGATAAGAAATAACCAAGAGTCCCCAAAAGCTTCAAGGTCTTGTAACTCTTCTTCCCTTCTTGCTCCAACTATGCTCTAAAGCTCCTAGAACTTGAGTCACCCACCTTAGGCCTTGTAGAAGATGGTGTAAATGGAAGTATGGTGGTGGTGATAGAGGTTTAGAGGCCTTTAGGTGGTGATTATAGGTGTATTTGTGGTGGAGGAGATGGCTATTTTAAATGGGTATGGATGGGGGCTATCTCTAGAGAGCTAAAACTTGAGAAAGTAAGAAATTGAATATGTTATGTTATGGTCCAAGGGGGAGCTCGACCCTAGGGGTTTTAGGGAGATATTTTGGCTTTGAAATAATTCAAAAATAGATTAAGACATGATCCACAATTTCAAGGACTTGTTGGTGGTCCAAAGATGACTTACCACCAACATGTGAATGGCACATGACTCTTCAAAATATCTTCTCCAATTGGGCTTGTGGGCTTGGACTTGAAGTCTTGGGCCTTGGCACATTCAGACAAGGAATCTCCGGAGTTGAACGTTGACCGACCGGAGTTGACTTTGACCATTGGTTGACTTTTCGTCATTTTCTCGATTTTGCTCATTCTTCTCCCAATGCTTCAGAAACTTGTTTGGCTTCTCCAAAAAGTGATTAATATCCATATTTTAGCTTGTTTTCTCGCAACCTCTCCATTTTCTAGCATGATAAGGAAACTTATTAAAAATGATGTTTTATTCCAAGAAGGCAAGCTTTAAGCATAAGGTTAGGTACATAATTGGAACACAATTTTGGTCCTAACAAAATGTACAGTTGACCATAGCAAGTACACAGTGAACTACAACTAACACACACAGCTATCAATAGTGAAGTATAAGCATTAAAATATCAATGGACATACTGTTATCATTGTCATCCTCAACATTTCGGTGCTGGTTACGTTCTTCAGATTTTGCATAACATGCGTGAACTTCCATCTCACAAGATCGATTTTCCTTACATGTTTCTCCGACGTTAGTTTCATCAAGTTTGCGATACTTGAGAACAGATATTGCTCTGCCCATAAAAGAGAAAACCATAAACAGTTAGAACACAATGAATACATGATGAATTGCAGCTAACACAGACAACTATCATACAGTGAAGTACATACAACATGACATATCAGGAAGAACAAGGGAAATTACCGGCAGGACAAGGCTGCAGCCGCCTAGATTCTTCGCCCCCACCCTCTTCTTCTTCTTCTTCTTCTTCTTCTTCTTCTTCTTCTTCTTCTTCTTCTTCTTCTTCTTCTTCTTCTTCTTCTTCTTCTTCTTCTTCTTCTTCTTCTTCTTCTTCTTCTTCTTCTTCCTTTATTTTTTCTTCCTCCCTCCTGAGTTAAGCTGCTGATGGGTAGTAGTTTTTTGCATGCATGTCTAATGCATTGAGCAATAAGCTGATAATGCCGCTTAGCCAATCATATTCTTTCAATTCTTCAAAGTCGTTGGCCAAGTTGATTAGGTTCCAACTAACTCTACCGAAAGAATTGGGCAGCAGAATAACTGAAAATAGCAACAAAATTAGCAGACGAGCAATGTCCTCCACTCTGCTTGAATCCGAAAGTGTTTTTTCCAGTCTGTCAACAATCATTTTCTTTGGCACCACAGTCCTCTTCCCCTACAAGTCTATTCTGAACTCTGCCTTGATATAAACCTTTTTGCAAAAAGGAACTGGTCTCCATCCACAGTATTTCAAGCCAAACCGAAAATAGCAACATATTTTGGTTTGATTCTATTGACCCTCGTAGGGTGAAACTGAAATAACCTTGTCGAGATATCATAGCAGTCCATAAGTACGACATGTATACATTTGATTTGTACAGCCCTCCGATTTCTTCTATTTATTTATCTATGATTGCCTTTATCAATGTCCCAAATGGAGTCTCCAACAGTTCAGTAATAACTTCATTGTCATTCTCTTCATCATCATCATCTCTATTATTCTCTTCATCATCTTCTTCCCTTTCATCTTCATCATCATCTTCTTCATCCTCGTTCTCTGAACTTATGTCTTTCTTCTTACTTAACTTATTATGCTTGTCTTTATTTTGGCCCTTCTTCTTTGAGGTTGGTTTGCTCTTAGCCATTGATTTCTTACTCTGCTCTTTCTCTTGCTGCAGCTTCTGCAACTGCTGCCGCTTCTTCTCAAGCTTGTAATGCATGAGACATTTTATTCCACGCACTTTTAAGGTTGCCGAAGAATCTGATGATTTAGTTTCAGAATCCAATTTTGGTTCTGACCTCCTTTTCGCTAGAATCTTTGTTGTCTTGAGAATTTTGGAAGAGGACTCTATTTCATCATCATGCTTTCTCTTCTAAGTTTTTTCATTTTTGCTTGTTTTAAAGCAACCCACAATTAACTAAACCACATGAAATCAACAACACACAGTAAACCATAGTGCACAGACAATGAACCACAGGTAAACATCAACAATAACAACACACAGTGAACCACAGTGAACAGACAATAAACCACAGGTAACCGTAACATAAAATCAACACCAACACCAACAACACACAGTGAACCATAATGAACCATAGGTAACCGTAACCTAAAATCAACACCAACAACAATAACAACCACCACCAAAAGCCTTTCGAACACACTACATCACATAACATCTATAAAATATCATGAAAAAATTAAAAAAATACATAAACTCAAACTAAAAACCCTTAAAAAATTGTCAACAGCAACAATATCGTTTCAAAAATCAAAAGAATAGATGCAAACAAACAAAACGAACATGCAAACTACTTGGAAAACAACGAGAATGAAGAAAATGAAGGTTTTCGAACACGAATTACTTCGAAAAATGAGACAAGTGGCAACGACAAGGAATCGGTGCGCAAAGGTTCTTTGGATCTCAGGTCTCGATGTAGAGAGAGAGAGAGAGAGAGAGAGAGAGAGAGAGAGAGATGAAAATTGATCGATTTCTCAAAGGGGATGAGTTTCAGATTTTTAGTGGCATTTCACGTAAATAAGTTAAAAGTTGTGGTTAGTTATTTTGGACGAAAACATATTGGGTTTTTTTAAAGATTGAAAAGTTTTTGGGTTTTTTGGAAGGAGACCCCCTAAAGTGATTTTTTTTTCATTAGCCCTAAATAGTAATATGTCATTTGTTGACCTCATGACAAACTAGAGTAAGTTATTTGTTAATATCTTAATGAACAATAGTAAATGCTTTTGTTATCGCTGCTTCTTTGCCGACTACGATATTTCTTCGTGGGATTAGGTGTTTTTTTTTACGACTAGTTACATGAGAGAAGAATGTGATGAAAAAAATAATTAGGGTGTAATTTACTCTGTAATAAACACACCTCAAAAAGAATATTTAGGTACATAATTGGAGTATATTCAGTATTTTATATTTTTTGAAATATTTTTATGGGGTGTAAAAAGTAATGGGGTGAGGAAAGAAAAAATTAGGATGTGAATAGCCGCAGCCAATCTTAAATTTGAGGGATTGGTTTTCACAAGCCCCTTCAAGAATTTGGAAGAAAATTTAAAAATATTTAAAAATATAAATTTATTGAGTTTTAGAGTGAGGTGGAATTAGCACCTTTTTTAATTTTGTTTTATATAATTTACACTATATTTATTAATTTTCATATGTATTTTGAATGCGATCTCTCTACCCGACATTTCATTGGTAACTTTACGGTTGTCAAAGAAGCTCCAAGAAGCATCAAACATTTCTGATGCGATCCATGGAGCAAGTCTTAGATAGCAAGCACTAGCTCCGGATGCGACTTCATAAAAAGCAATCAAAGATTAGAATGAAACGCACAGAGTGGTGCTAATTTGCAAAGAAACACGAGAAATCGTAATAAAAGGGTGTCAATTTCATTCCTATTTAAAAGCACTGGTATGTTATGTGAGAATTGCTTGGCATGTGCAACCTGATTAAAATGCACTTTAAAAAATAATAATTGAAAGTGCTTCTAGACCTGTTAGAAGCAATACTAACTGGCTAGGTTTGACAAATAGTGAAAAACATTCTGAATGGATAAATACGCAAACTTAGAGGCTTTTTTATTTTATTTTATCCCAGTGGATATTGGATGAAGACCAGCTTAACTGACCTAAGGTCAACTTATGAGTGTTATTTAGGTATGGTAACGGGTTGGGTTGGATCAGGTCGGGTCGGGTTTTGGGTAATTGAACTCGACCTGAATCTTTTTAGCGGATTTTCAATCGATCCGAAACCGTCGGATATTTAATACTTAAATTCGACTCATTTACCTGAATAAAAAATAGATAAAATAAAAAATATTTATAAAAAATAGGATTATAAATGTATCATTCTCTATTAAATATATTAAAAATTAGATATCAATTATAAAATATAACAAATTTCTTTAAATAAAAATGGATCCGGGGTATATGCATATTTGTACCCGACCCATAAGCCAGCATTTGATCGGGTTTGGGTTAGGTAAATACTCGATACCCATTATTGCCTTAATAATCGAGTCTGATCGGATTCGGTTCGGACAGATACCCGCGGGTTCGAGTTATTTTGTCATCCCTAGTATTATTAGAATTAATAGCACAAATGAGACCCTAACCTGAAGATGAAAAAGAAAAAGGGTTGGAATAAAGACACCCAAAAGAGTTTAAAAAAAGAAGTAGAAAAAGAACTGGACTAGTAGCCAATTGATAACATGTACGACAGTGAGTACACATTATTCTAAGAGCATATGCAGCGTTAAGGGACGGCGAGGAAGTTCTCTGGCGGGACCCGCTGTTTGAGGACGTTCTCCGGCAAAACGGTGTGCAGCGGGGAGGGAAGGAAGAGGCGACCGATCGTTGACCGGAGGGACGTCCTCGACGGAGTCCTCCATTGAGGAAGAAGGAGGGAACGTTCGCCTGGTGGGCCCCACGCACGTGGGTGACGCCAGGCTGACGCAATTTTTTTTTCCTACCAGTTACACGCGCCGGTGAAAAAGTAAAAAAAAAAAATTACGAGTGAATGAGAAGGCAACACGTGGCAGCTCCTGGGCCACGAACAAATCAACGGCTAAGTTGATCTGGGCCGTCCATTTCAAACAGATCTAAGCAATCCGACGGCTGAGAAAAATTGATCATTTGTAATATTTTAAATAAATTATTTACTCTGAAACTTAAAAAAATCATAATAAATAGCTCGGACTTCCGAAAAATTCAATAAAAATACGGACGAGTTCATATTAATGTCCTCTATAACTTTCGTGAAGAAAATGAGTCAAAAATCATAACTTAAAAAAATGTCAATTTTGAATCGCAACGAAATAAAGAATCATAATAAACACGTTGTTATAATGAATGTATGCTCAACAAAAAACCTAAGTCCAGCGAGACCCCCGTATGTTACCGGCATACAAAATTGATTCAAAGCATATTAACGCGCGTCTAAAAAGGATTTCCTATTACTTGAAAATTGGTTGAAAATATTACCCAAAAATAAAAAAAAATTAAATAATAATGAATAGTAATAGGAAGTTCTATTTTTGTCACCGCTGCACGAAAAACAGGAATAAGACTTCATATTGAAGAGGAATTCCTCAAATGGGTGAGGAATTCCTCGAAATAGGACTTCCTCTCAATTTCATGGGTGCGGATGCTCTAGGAAAATATGGAGGAAGATTAACGTAACCTTTGAAAGCGCGTGCGACTTTACATTTGAACCACCATCTCCTATGCCAAACAAAGTAGCGAAGGAGATAACATTTCACAAGAACACTGACAAGGTAAAAGAGATGTGACTTACTACATTAGAAATACGAGCTCACAACTATATGTTGTGAATAAACGAAACAAATTTCTTTTTGGGGTGTCAGAGTGTACGTCATAGATCGTTGAAGGTCCGAAGTCACTGGTTCTTTAATCATGGAGTGTGGGTATTCGATTATTTTGTGTGGATACCTCTATATAGGATTAGAAATAAAGTAAATGATTTATCATATATATACATACAAATAATCAAAAGTAAATGATAGATGGGAGAAACAAAATTGTGTTTCTACACAGTTTAAGACATCTTGTTGTCTCGATGATGATTATCAAACTGATTAAAATTATACATTTCTATAAATATACAATTAGTTAAGACTAGAATTCTTGATTGAAGAGATGAAGTCGATGATGAGAGCGATGAGGACAACCCACGACACTATCTTTTTCTAACAAGATATTATCTTTTTTCAGTGAGTATGTGGCAACGTGTGGTGTATAATCTCCGACTATTGATGGAGGGAATACATTTCGAAGAAGAACCAAGTTAGCCAACAAATACTCATCAATTTTCCATAAATTGATTTCCAGGTGGATTGATTTTATTTTATTTTCTTAAGAGAAAAAACGCATCTAAAAAAAGAAATAAAAACAAAAGAGAGGAAAAACAAAAAAGAAATTAAAAAAAATAAAGAGCGGGAAAAAAGGGGCCGTTCCGAGAATCGAACTCGGGACCTCTTGCACCCAAAGCAAGAATCATACCACTAGACCAAACGGCCGCCATTGATAGTTCATTGCTACATATATATATAGTCAATAATAAATTCTATTGCTATACAGCAACAAGTTGTCTAGGGTTTTGTATTGAACCGAAGTGACCGACTATATAAATACAACGACACAACTCAAAAACCCGGAGCCTCCTCTACACTCTCTTCTCCTCCCCCCTCTGCTGCACAAAGAACAAGTAAGTCTCTCTTCTCCTCCATTTCTAAGATCTCCAGATTCGATTTCTCTCTCCGTCGCAACTAACTCAAACTCCGATTTTTATTTTTGTTTATTACATATCTGATTCCATTTGGCTCTGTTTTGATTCAGCTAAAGCTCTCCAATGGCCACCGTTCCCGGACAGCTGATCTGGGAGATCGTCAAGAAGAACAACTCCTTCTTGGTGAAGCAGTTCGGCCGCAGCCACGCCGGTGTCAGATTCAGCAAGGAGCCTAACAACCTCTGCAACCTACACTCCTACAAGCACTCAGGTAGCCCTAGAACTACACTCATTCACCTTTTATTTTTTCTTCATTTTCCTATAGTTTTGTTATTGTGTGATTGATTTTTGGATTTGTTGATTAGGTCTTGCAAACAAGAAGACTGTGACTATTCAGGCTGGAGGCAAAGACTCAGTGCTACTGGCCACAACTAAGACCAAGAAGCAGAACAAGCCCGCCAGCCTTCTTCACAAGTCTGTCATGAGGAAGGAGTTTCCTCGCATGGCTAAGGCTGTTACCAATCAGGTGCTCTTTGATTCGATTTGCTATTGTGATTCGTAATGTGAATGATTTTATGTAATTGTGTAGGATTATATGTTTTTGATTATTTGGTATGTGAATGAGAGCAGTAGCAATGATGAGAAGCTAACATATAAGAAGATCTCACTTTGTGTGAATTTCTTCAATGAAATTGATTTGTTACGCTTGGCTTCTGAGCACTCTCTTTTAGGTTTTATTATCGTGATTTGATGAATGATGTGGACAATTATGATCGTTTTGGTAGATGTATAGATTGGTTGAAGTTTGTGATATTTTGAGCTTTGTTGTAGCTAGAGTGTGGTTTAATGAACTAGTATACTTGTTTGTAGCAGTGATGAGCAGCTAACATGTAAGGAGGTCTCACTTTGTGTGAGATCTTCAATGCAATGTAATTGTTACGCTTGGCTTCTGAGCATTCATCTTAATTGAATTAGCTGTAGTAATGCCTTTTAAGGTCTTCTATGTACTGAAAGTAGGCATTTTATTTTCTGAGTTGGGAATTGTTCCCAAGTTTACATGTGTATGCTATAATCTTAATGTCTTAATGAAGTAGGCCTTGCTAGCAGTGATGAGAAGCTAACATGTAAGAACATCTCACTTTGTGTGAGATCTTTGATGCAATTGAATTGTTACGCTTGGCTTCTGAGTTTGTGTTAGATCTCACTATACCTAAATGGCTATTTAATGTAATGACATTTCTTACATTGAAGGTTTGGTGATTTCTGTGAATGAAATGTGCTTGGTGATTTCTGTGTGTTGGTGTTAAGTTCTATAGTCTTCAAAAGAGTACTTACTGATGTTGTATCTCTTTTGTTCCAGGTGGTTGACAACTTCTACAGACCAGATTTGAAGAAAGCAGCCCTTGCCAGGCTTAGTGTAGTTCACAAGAGTCTCAAGGTCTCAAAGTCTGGTGCCAAGAAGAGGAATAGGCAGGCTACTAGGATGTACGGAAGGCAGTGAATTACTGAAGATTGCAGTCTGTATTTGTTGTCTTGAGTTTCCTTGTCTCTGTTTGGAGAGACGTGAATGTGAAAACTTTTGATCTTTGTTACTCAAAAAGGGCTAGGTCCTCGTATCTATTTTGCTGAATATTTTGTTGAAAACTTTTGATCTTTGGTTCATGTCTGGTTTGCTGTGTTTCTTTATGATCTTTTGCTTTCTCACCAGCATACAAGTGAAGTTTGAATCCTTACTATAAGCTGATTTCTTTTAGGGAAAATTCTGCAATGCATCCAGCATTTATTTTGACATGTGTCAACGTATGATTTGTTGATTGTGTCGACTTTTTTAGAAATTGATTGAGCTGATCTTGAGCTCAACGCATGCAATTAGTCTTGCCAGAGAACCATCGCTGCTAATCCACCTTTGTTGCGGGGCTATCGCCACTGTAACTGTGAAAAACTCTCTCCCGCTCAAACTCTCAACCTTTGCTCTGGACACTAGAGCTTGTGTAGCTCAGATTATCTCTCTCTCCGGTGTTGACGTCGTTTATCGACCGATTCCCCATTCAATCTCAGCCGTGCCTACTAATGTTGTATAACCTAACCAAAATATACAAAAGAAATTAACATGAAGTCAACCTCAACATGAGGTATACTCAATATACAAAAAAATACACCAAGTATAAATGTTTGACCTCCATAAAGGTAAAATGTACAGTTTTATTTCACAAATAAATAAATGTTTAAATTTACAATTTTGAATAATAAGATTGTTCTATTAGAGTATCAAGTACATTTAACATATACCTAATCAAAAGATATAAAATGAAGAACATCATGTCGACCTAACCACAAGGTATAATAAGTGATCTTGACACCAACATAAGAGAAAAGAACAAGATTTTGTAACCTTAAATATATGTATATATCATATATGTCTAAAAGAAAGGTAAGATCTCAAATACTACACTAACATATATATCTATCTGAAAAAAAGAAGGTATATCATATCACAGGTACATGAACAAAAATTATACTAATGTAACACTGAAAAGAAAAATTGAAGAAGGAAATAACATATTTCTGTCTATCGATTATTCGATATTTCTCACTCATGTGTTTGTTCTTCCTTGTATGAAGAACTTAATTTATTTACAAGAAGAAGAAGAAGAAGAAGAAGAAGAAGAAGAAGAAGAAGAAGAAGAAGAAGAAGAAGAAGTACATGAAGACGTGTTGATTATTGCTCTCGAAAGTGCACTAGCTCTTATCCATCAATAGAGAACTAAGATTTAGTTTTAGTAATCTATGGAGAGCTAATGCATAAAACGAAAAATGTGGATGCATGATATGATGTGATAGAGGGATGAAGAAGAAGAAGAACGAGTGCTTATACATCAACTATACCCAAATGCAACTATATCAATTAGTTCCTGATACATGTAGAATATCAATAATAATTATGCTTAAGATACCAAAAAATAAAAGTTACCTTACCTATAGATTGTAGAAAAATTACCTCTAAGTTTATTCCATATGGGATCCAGATCCTCTTCTCACTTATTGCCTAACCAAACACCTAACGTCCTAATTTCAGCCTTCAGATTCAATGGACAGCCACGATCACCCTTTTTCCCCTCTCTTTTCTCTTTCTTTTTCGTGCCACATATTCTTCTCTTCTCGTCTCTTTTTCTATCTTTCAACTCGCTCCCATACATGGCATAATTACTGGATTTCTTGTTAGGGTTTTCGAATTTGGTCGCACATGCCTGAGACGAGAAAGTATCTCCCCAATCAATAACTAGGTCAACTCTTCTTGTATTTTCGAAAGAATCAGGCTTTGATATTCTTGCGAAATTTGTTCGTTTATCAAATTGCATTTGTGGAGATGTTTATTTAGCTTGATTGTAAATTAGCATTGCATAAATGTAAAGAATTGATTAGAGTGTATTATCTCCTAAATCTACTTCGAGGTATATAGTAATCCATTCTCTAGTTTTTCATTTCCCCCACAAACCATCGATAAGCTCATTGCAAACCTCCAAAAATTGGCAAGGTTGGATCCGTTCATACTCTTGATTAGATAAAAACATAGCCAGTGCATCACCTAATTAAACATTGAAAAAAAAGAGACTTGGAATTGTTACTTATTAATCATCTTTTGTAGGAAATTGGAGATTCAGTTTTACCTTAGCAAGCAGAGGAGTCGATGGGAAGGGTGCAAAGAGCAGGCTAAAGGATAGAAATAGAGAAAAGATAAATAGCAGATTCATGGTGGTAATCGGAAGGGAAGCCATAACTTTGTCTTGTAAGTTCTTATGGAGACTACTTCTATATGTTGTTAGTAAATATGTGAATTGCATGTAGCTAGTGAATAAAATCTTTATTATTCTTCGCCTATAGCTTCATGCAAAATAAGAGCATTTAAGCCACTTTAAGTAGAATATAGCTAATGTGAGTCGTTAGCGAGTAATAACATGTATGATGTGTGGTGAGTTCATAGACTACTTGTTCTGTTTGATTTCCAAAGGTGCATGAAAACATAGGCATGCACATGTAGTTTATGAGGGTTTGTTGCTACATGCAAGATGTGTGTTTTGTACTAATGCATTAACATGCACTTCTTGTTCTTTTAACCAGAGGTAACAAATATGTATATAAGTACATGTAAGTTCTTTCATTTGAGGTACGAGATTACTATTGCGACGTTTCATTTGGTATAGATGTACTCACCAAGTTGTACAAATATGCATCTTTTAGTTTGAACGTGTTTGGTGTTTATCTGATTCCTTTATAAAACTTAGCAGTTGTTGACTCATTTGATTTATTAGGTGTGGTTATATGTGTTGTTGTACAACTTGCTCCTTGTACTTGACTAGTTGTCCTCTGCCGGCGACGAATTGAGCAGGTGGTTAAGACTTTTCGTCATTAAGATTCCGTTGGTTGTTTGTCAGCTGCTGTAGCAGAGCGATCTCCATAATGAGTGATTTAATTGTTCTTTTTACCGAAACTTTGAGAAGTGTAGTGCCCTCCAGAAGGCCCCCTCAACTAATATTTTTGGATATATTTCAAGGTTCTCTTTTTTGTTTCCAGAACTGTTACTAAAACACAGTTCTTTCAGACTGTAAATTAGGATTCATGTATACTAAAAGGGAAGATCAGTAATGTTCCTTCTCCATATAAGAGTTTTTTCTGGCTAAAAATATCTTTGAGCTTACTTCTACTCGAATCATTTGCTTCATATAGTTGAAAACGTGGATTGGAAGATGTGTATGTTAATAACCCTTCAGCTGACAGATTAGCACATGATTGTGCAATTTAATTAGCTGGGCAGTTTAACTTCAGAAGCATATCACTCACTGTCGAAAAATAACATCATGCTGTTAAATAGAGCACAAACCAATTACACATAATGTAAATAACATCTCTCTTAGCCAAAATGATAGTATATAGTCTAAAAATTTGAAATCAAAGGTGTAGGACCATGAATTTAAGCTTTCACATTATCAAAAGTTCCAGGGTCTGAAGATGCGTCAGGAAATCCCATGATATTTGATTGCATAAGTGCTTGTGAACTTGTGTAGGAGGGGTCTTGATAAGTCATTCAAGCCATTTGGTTCGACATTTGGTGCATCTGTAGAAATAACATCAAATATAATTAGATTTTATAGTTGATGAATGAAGAACTCAAAAAATTATGTATAACACCAAAAAAAAACTTCACACTCACATTATAAGGGTGATAAAGCATATGCATATATGGACCATTACCACCTAATATAGGAGACTGAATTGATACCTATAAGTAATATAGAAAACAAAACAAAAAAGTGTAAGAACTAAGAAACACCATTTTGAGCCATCTCCATCTCCAGAAAATATATATACCTGGGACTGTTGTGAAGAAGGTATATGAGAGTGGTCCATTCCAATACTATGAGTTGAAATTTCAGATACCTATCATTGTCAAAATTACTGTTAGTAGTTATATTATAATGATATACACACTAACTTCAATAGTAGATAAAAACTCATCTGAGTAGACTTCTTTTTATTATTGTTTAACCCAATTTCAGCGTTGCCTTTATGTCTACGCTTTCCTGGATGGGTAGTTTCTCTCTTCTTGAAGCCTTTTGCATTCGGAATATTAACTTCATTTGAGCAATCACCCAATATATTTTGGTTTTTATCTTTCGCATCCTTGGCACCATTTATTTCCAAACACAACATATCTTCTACCATTTTTGCTAGTTTTTCAGCTTCCACAATAACTAACTCATATGCCTTTTCACTCTCTGATGCTCTTGATGCTACTCGAATGAGCATAGAACACAAGACTCTGTTTCGAGAACTTTGTTTGAGTCTTGGATTCTCTACAATATTATGCCCATGCAAGTCTTGCACCATATTATCAACTCTTGCATTTTTCGTCCACCTCTCTATGACATACTGAAGAGAATTTTTTTTATGAGGTTAGTTTCTCTACCTTCCATCATGACTTTGATAGGATGCCTACACAAGACACCTACCATTTCAAATCACTTACAATTGCAAGATACAACATCCTCTCATTCTTCTTTTACTAACCGTTCTTTTGTGAAACCATCTCTACCAACTGTTAGTATTACATCATTAGTTGTACGATTAAACATACTTATCCATCTAAGCAGATTAGCAACACCTACTCGACCACATGCAAGACCACCTTAGAGGCTCCAACTTCACTCACCAGACCCACCCCCTCCGGGCGCGCACGTGCCCGTGGGGGGCGCGCCCGAACATGCGGATCACACACCAGCAGGAACCATCAGTCCCACATCGAAGAACACCACCAGGTTCCAAACTCAACCACCTATATATATCAGGTATTTATTACAGGTAAGATCACTCCATCGAACGGTATCTAATTCCATTTGATCTCTCAACACCCCAACCCATACTCGCTCGCACGTTCGCTTGACTGTTGTATCCAATACATCTTCTGACTTAGGCATCGGAGCGTTGAAGGCGGGCCACCCCGTCTTGACCCCTGACCGCCTGCTTCGTTGTTGTATCCTTCTAACAGCTGCACCCGAACGCCCGAGAGAGGAGGAGAGCCCGCCCATTCGAACAGTCCCACCGTTCGGACGCACCAAGGAAAGGAGGTTCACCGCACGACCGAGGAAGGAAGAGGAAGCTCATTCTTGTTTCTTCTGCCCCATTACGCCCCCGCGTGTAATTCGGTAGAAACATCTGGCGCCGTCTGTGGGAAACTTACAAATTGCAAACCTCGTATAAACACCACCGAAACCAAAGGTCCACATGCTCAACCCGACGACTAACGACAGTGACACACCCAAGGGAGGGACTCCGCCAGGCTCACGGGAGCGGAACGCGCAGGCGGTCGACAGGAACGACGAGGACGGGCGCATCAACGGCATGGCTCGGGAGTTGCGGGAGGCAGCGCTCGAGAGAGCAGAGGAGCGCCAAATCCGCCGAAGGATGGAGGAACGACTGGAGGCGCTCATTGGCCAGCGGATGGAGCAGCACGAAGAAACACAGGAGACTGCCAGCGAGGAGCGCCATCTGTTCGCCAGGACTAACACCCGAGCGTCCTCACCTGTGGAGGAGTCGACACCCCCGACGAACAACAATCTGATCCTACAGAGGATGGAGGAGCTGGCAGAGGAAGTCTCACGCTTGCGCAAGGACAAGCTGGCCGGTCAGAGCGGGACGTTCGCCCCCCGGGTCAGCCCGTTCTCGGCGCACATACTGGAAAGAGGAAGGGATCCCCACGCCAAGATAACGAAGATTGCCCGGTTTGACGGGAGCGGGGATCCACGAGCGCACGTGGACGAGTTTCGGTCCACCACGGACGGGACCCGATATTCAGACCCAACCTTGTGTTTCCTGTTTCAGGAAACGCTGGCGGAGGAGGCACGAAGCTGGTTCTACGAGATCCCGCCGGGGTCCATCCACTCGTTCCTCGAGCTGGCGGAAAGTTTCCAGAAGCGCTATCGGCTCCAGGGGAAGTATAACACCACGGGCATCCTCCTCAAGGTCCGCCAAGGGACGGATGAGAGCTTGTCGAGCTACATCAACCGATGGAGGACGCTCGCAAGCACATGCAGGGACCTTGACAAGCGAGTGGCCAAGGTCGCCCTGATGGACAACCTGCTCGCCACCCCATTCGTAGAGAAACTCGTAAGGAAGGAGCATCTCGACTACGACGAGATCATGGACCTGGTTGTGCAGAAGGCACTGGTGGAGACGCGAGTGTACGGAGCCGCCTCCGAACCTAGCTCCATCAGACCCGAGGCAACAGGCGCCCAACCACAACAGCTGACGGACAGCGGGAGGCCAACCGGGGGCCTAAAGAGGAACCGGGATACATACAGACAGAACTACCAAAGGCCCGTCTTCCGCGGATATCAGGGCAACAATTACAACCAGGCGCAGGGTGCCCGTTCTCCGCCAGCCCCACGCTATCGGCCGGCAGTACAGGAGGTCTTCACAATCGACGGGCAGTCACCCGAGCACCTGCTCCGCCTGAACCGACACCGAATACCGCCGCCAAACAACATGACGAGGGCGGGGGTACCGGCTGGCCAGCTCCCTGACGTATGGTGCGAGTTCCACAACGCCACCACCCACCATACCAACAGCTGCATCATGCTGAAGAAGGCCCTCGAAGACATGAAGGACGAACGGACGAATGCTCCCAGGACGGAAGGACAGCAGTGCCAGGTGGGCGCCAGGACCCGTGAGACTATCAACAAGATATCCGGGGGCAAACGCAAGAAGAGAGCACCGTCGCCCGATCGCTCGAGCAGGGATGTGCTAGCAATCGGGGCGGGGAGAGCGCCCAGGGCACGAAGGAAGGAGGCGCCCACCATCAGCTTCACAGCAAAAGACGAGGAAGAAAATCCGAGGGACAGCACCCTACCGTTCGTGATCGACGCAATCATTGACCAGTTTCTTGTAAAGAGGGTGCTAGTTGACAACGGGGCGTCCGTGAGCATAATCTACTTCGACGCATACACGGCGCTTTGCCGACCCGCCAGCAAGATGACGCAGGACCATGAATGCATCGCCAGCTTCACGGGCGAGACCTCGTATCCTATCGGGAGCGACAACCTGCGGGTCGAGATTGGCGCGCCCAACTCCCCGCACAGCGAGATCCGGACGGACTTCATCATCATGGATACCCCCTCCCCCTACAACGCCATACTCGGGAGGCCTGGAATCTGCAAACTGAAATTGATCATCGCAGGGCACCTGCTCTTGGGAAGATTCCCAACCGAGCACGGGATCGGGCACGTCCGGGGATACAATCACGAGGAAACCACGGAGACTCGGGGCAGGCAGGAGGTTCTCGCATTGGGACCCACGGATCGGGAGGCGCGATCCACACACGAACGGCGCAGGACCACACTTCGAGTAATCTACTGAGGGCGAGGAAACGGACCGCCCGATCATCCGGACCAGCACGTCCAACAAGAGAACGCCCCGCCCACGGAACGTCCAAACATTTGGGGAAGTATTGTTACTATGTTGATCGCATTATACTTCTGTTGCTCTTTCCGCTAGCTTATATTTGCGCGTTCGTTTGTCCTTGACCCGCCCGCCCACATACTCGGGGGACTGGGGGACTGGGGATAGGCCACTAAATGTAACGTTGCTTTGCATGCTCGCACAAGTTATTCAAAAGATGCCAAAAAAAAAAAACAGAGGCACACGGGCAGGAGGTAAAGCAGTTCCATTCAAGTTCACAATTACAAAGACCTACTCTATTAAAAAAAAAAAAGAAAAAGAAAAAAAACGCCAACTACTCTACTCCGCCCCCGTCACATCCAACTCCTCACCCTCATCCGATGACACCGCAACCTCAGCTTCCGCCTGCTCGCCCGGCCCCATCCGCCTGACCACTGGCTCAGCCTCAGCACGTCCCCTGGAAGGCCCCGCCACTCTCTCGTACGCAGGAACCTCGACGCCCGACAGCCTCTCGACCTCAGACTCCAGGAACGCCACCCGGGCGGCCGCTTCAGCACGAACGCACTTTAGCTCGCCGCGCAGGCACTCCGCCTCGGCCACAGCCTTATCTCTGTCAATCTTGGCCAGAGTTTCGCTGGCAGCAGCTTCTCCTGCCCGAATATCCGCCTCGTTCACACGAGCGACGTACCGCCGCGCCAGATCGTTGGCCTTCTCCTTGGCGGCCACCACCACATCCATCGCCCTCTGGTGCTCCAGCGCGCCCTCCCTGAGGCGTGCAAGTTCCACAATCTCCCGCGAGCGGTAGCGGAAGACCTGCTGCATCAGACGAGCGCAGGAACCAAAGACCCCATCCAACCCATCAGCAGGGGCCTCCTCCACCGAGGGCAGCGCGACCACGAGCGCAGCAGCATCATCCTCCAGGGACTGGCGCACTCTCTCCACAACATCATCGCCCGACCCAGGAGCGGGGCCGGGAGGGGAGTCTTCCACCCGCGCACGCTTTCGCGCCCGTTTCCCACCTTTCCCGTGCGGGGGAGACTTTGGCGCATCCAAGGCCAGAAGAGGAGGATCTGGAAAACAAGAACTCTGGGGAGGACTCGGAGGCCGACTTGGGACAACCGCCCGACTTGGAGACGGCACCACAGCAAGCACACGTCTCACCGGTGCCAGCGCAGGGCCACCCACCCGCCTGTTCGTACCACCACTCCGCACGACCAGCTGTTGCTCACGTTCTGCCTCGACCTGCGTCTCGGCTCCAGCAACATCACCTGCCGGCAGGAGAGGAACATCCGCTTGTGGCACTTGGACATGTAGAGCAGGGGCACCCACACCGCCCATTGGGGGCGCACGTTCGGCATCATCCACCACAACTGGCGGACCACCACCATCATCTGCCACCCCGCGGACCTTCGCCTCGGCACCCAGCAACCTAAGCATTCGACGCTTGCTCACTTCATCCATCTTCTTCGCTACAAACGCACGTGCAGACAGGTTAGTAAACCAGATAACACTTTCGCAACATTTGAATTCTACTTCACTACTGCCACGCCCGCGCTCGTTGGACCCTCGCCCGCACTAGGCGCGCGCGTGTACTGGGGGACTTCCGCCCATGTAGCCTTACAAACGACCGAGCCAAACACTTAGCAGCAGACAGGAAAAAAAACACCTTAAACACCAAAACCCACCAAATATCACCCAAATCAAATCTAACCCACCCCACCTCAAGAACCAACCCTGTTTTTGAGCAAAACAAACAAGAAAATCCAGCAAAACCCAAACACAGCCCAGAAGCAACACAAAACACAAACCCGACGGATACACAAATATCAGGGGTGCGGGACTCACCAGCTTGAGATGGTACCACTGGGTATAAACGACGGGCACGTATTCTGGCAACAGAGGACACAAACGTAGAAAATCTCGAGGAGGCAGACCACATGAAAATTTTTGCAGAGCTTTTGTGAATCATAAACGTATTGGAACAGGCAACCCACACCCCTATTTATACTAATCGATCGACGTCAGCCAGCCATCGCCGGCCGTCCACTCCATACCCACCGTAGGATTGGAACGCATGGCATGGCCCGGTCCACCTCTCCTCAGTAACCGTGCCAACCCATCGTCTTCCCGCCTTAAATTCAACCCTAGCACGACCCCCAACAGTTCGACACGTGTCTCCCATACACCAACCCACGCGCCCACGCGCGTGACGCCTGCCCTTCAGCCAATCATGACGACAAGCAGCATTAAACACGCCGGCCAGCATTCATCACAACGGTTCCCAAGGGAAAGGGCAATGTCATCTCAAACTGTTTCGTCACCAGCACACCACCAAAATCCAAGGCAAGTCACACACCACCCGCACGACCAATGGAAGCAGATCACAAAGCGCACGTCCAAACAAGGTAAATGCCACTATACGCACCACCACGAACTGGCAACACGGTTTACGCGGCAACAGGCATGGCGCGTAAAACTCCCCAGGCGCCACTGGCGTTGAGTTCTCCCCGCACACACCAGCTCGGCCCTGGCAGGTTGCAGGCGCCGAGGCTAAACGGGCGACGGGTGTGGGGTACGCCCCCCCGTACGCAAAGATACAGGTTGCCTACACGAAAGGGCAAGGGGCCCGTCCTCCCCTTGCAGTCCCTAGAACTAACGGGCGACGGGTGTGGGGCACGTCCCCTCCGTTCGCACATAGTGCAGGTCGGATTAAGCGCCAGAGGCATGAGGTCCGCCCTCTCTCTGTATGTCCCAGGCAACCGATGGGCGGCAACAGGCATGGGGTCCGCCCCCTCTCTTGCGCGCGCCAAGGGCGCCACGGGCGTGGGGTTCTTCCCCTCCGTACGGCGGCTCATTCCTAGCAGAGGCACGGGGCTCGCCCTCTCTCTGAGTATTCCACAGTTCGATGGGCGCAACGGGCGTGGGGTTCTTCCCCTCCGTACGGCGGCTCATTCCTAGCATAGGCACGGGGCTCGCCCTCTCTCTGAGTATTCCACAGTTCGATGGGCGCCACGGGCGTGGGGTTCTTCCCCTCCGTACGGCGGCTCATTCCTAGCAGAGGCATGGGACACGTCCCCTCTCCTGACGAAAATCGGTAGCCCGCAACAGGCATGGGGTCCGCCCCCTCTTTGCGTACGCTAAACTCGATAGGCAAAACACGGGCGTGGGGTTCTTCCCCTCCGTGCCAAACAAAGTCCTAGTAGGGACGTGAGGTCCGTCCCCCCTATAGGCGACATACACGACGCGAGTGGTGGGTGCGCCCTTCATTCGACGTTCGCAAAAAAATACAAGCCGACTTAGCGAGGTTAAGCTCGATGGGCGGCACGGGTGTGGGGTTCTTCCCCTCCGTGTGCGTAACGTTACATTCGCCGACTCGGGTTCCTGATGAGGGGTGTGGGGTCCGTCCTCTCCTCCTAAAGGCCCGAGACCGATGAGCGTAGACCGGGTGTGAGGTCCACCCTCCCCGGGCGCTAAATCTCCCCGGGTTAGGCAGCAGAGGCCTCTGCGCGCGCTAATGCCGAAGAGCGGCACGAGTACGTGATCGTGGGCGCTGCAACACTTGTAGGTCGCGGTTCTGATCGCCCCGTTGACGCTACAGCGTGCGCGACGGCATCCCCGTTGACGTACGGCGTACGCAGTGTATCCCATAACTGGCGCACGGACAGCAATTCGCATACACACACCTCATGCCATACATCCACGCATCATATCATACTGCATCTATATATCTATATATATATATATACTTATCTACCTATCTATATATATATACTTATCTACCTATCTATATATATATATATACTTATCTACCTATCTACCTATTTGTTACTTATCTACCTATCTACCTATCTGTTACACCATAAAGTGTCTCCACAACCCCACCCCATCTGGGCGCGCGGCTCCCAAGCATATATAGCACGTCCTGCTTGGGGGCCGGGCCCATAGGTACACCCCCACACCAACAGGTAACAACCCACAGGCACGCGGGTCCCAGACTAGCAAGATCAGTTGGGATGCCGAGCCCAGAACATGCACAGGTACACCACCGAACGAACAGCTACACGCTCGGACACCCAGGTCCCGCTCCGTCATGCGAGCCCTTT
Source organism: Geum urbanum (assembly GCA_946800695.1). Taxonomy (NCBI): domain Eukaryota; kingdom Viridiplantae; phylum Streptophyta; class Magnoliopsida; order Rosales; family Rosaceae; genus Geum; species Geum urbanum. The sequence goes on from OX326997.1 coordinate 10,969,375, forward strand.
CTTGACCGGAGAGTTGGGGGACTTGGGGGGTCACAGGATCATGACCGCTGCTCAGATGGATAAGTATCCTTGTTAATCGCACACCCTTTTTCAACTCCCCAGTCAAGAAGGTTCTCTTTGACTTGGGGAATTGGGGGACTTGTTAGTATTGCATCATTAGTTGTACGATTAAACATACTTATCCATCTAAGCAGATTAGCAACACCTACTCGACCACATGCAAGACCACCTTAGAGGCTCCAACTTCACTCACCAGACCCACCCCCTCCGGGCGCGCACGCGCCCGTGGGGGGCGCGCCCGAACATGCGGATCACACACCAGCAGGAACCATCAGTCCCACATCGAAGAACACCATCAGGTTCCAAAATCAACCACCTATATATATCAGGTATTTATTACAGGTAAGATCACTCCATCGAACGGTATCTAATTCCATTCGATCTCTCAACACCCCAACCCATACTCGCTCGCACGTTCGCTTGACTGTTGTATCCAATACATCTTCTGACTTAGGCATCGGAGCGTTGAAGGCGGGCCACCCCGTCTTGACCCCTGACCGCCTGCTTCGTTGTTGTATCCTTCTAACAGCTGCACCCGAACGCCCGAGAGAGGAGGAGAGCCCGCCCATCCGAACAATCCCACCTTTCGGACGCACCAAGGAGAGGAGGTCCACCGCACGACCGAGGAAGGAAGAGGAAGCTCATTCTTGTTGCTTCTGCCCCATTACGCCCCCGCGCGTAATTCGGTAGAAACACCAACTATGAAAATATGATTTGCACCATTGGAAACACAATTTGTTATAGACGATTTTAAAGAGTCTTCATCATAAGCTTGAAACTCTTTATATATCTCTTTGGTATAAACTTCTCGAGCATGCTTAAAGATCAGAATCTCCACCTTGCAGTGAACAATCCTGAACTGCAAATCATATTCAGCTTCCCATTCCTTGTACCTCTTATCAAAAACCATTCTTTAAAATTGCGTAAAGAACTCAGGTAACTGGAAGTCTGATTTCAAATATTCCTTCAAAGTATCATTAAAGCTCTCACTAAGTTGGGTACGTTGCATCCCTGCTGACCATGTGCACTTGACATATGCATGCACCCATGTTTTTCTTATCTCAAATGTTGTAACCAACCAGCTATCCTCATGTGCATTGTACTCATCAAACATAGAATTTTAAGAAATTATGAACTCATCTTTTTCTCAATCTAATAAAGAAATTTGTTGAATACATTCTTCTTGTCATCGCCATTGGACTTTCTAAAAAGGAAACATATTTTCCTCACTGCATTTTGCATGAAATGCCATATACAAAGCCGATGATATGTATCAGGTATCACATGTAAAATAGCCTTAATTATTGCCGCATCTTGATCAGTAAAAATTGTTTTTGGAGGCTTCCCACACATTGCCTTCAAAAAAGTAATAAACAACCAAATAAAAGAGTTGGCGGTCTCATCATATATTAAAGCTGTCCCAAATATGATTGTCTCCCTGTGATGATTTAGTCCAACAAACACCGCAAATGATCGATTTGCTTTATTAATCTTGTAAGTTGTATCAAAACTTACAACATTTCCAAATATACCATAATCCATTATCATCTTAGCATATGCCCAGAAAATATTGGTAATTTGTTCCTCACTGTCTAGCTGCATCTCATAGAAAAACGATGGATTCTCTAACATCTGTTTGGAAAAATATTCCAATAGATAGCTAGCTTCTCCATATATCATTTTTGATTGTCGAACAGTTTTTAGATAATTCTTCTGATCTTCTTTTGTAAATCCCACTAAGTCACTTCCACCAGCTTCCTTACCCATTAACTCAAAAGCAGACTTAAGCGGAACTCCCAAATCTCTAGTCAACTCTATAAATGCACCTTGTGAATGTGTGACTTTTCGTGGAGATTGTAACATATGCACGTAGGCTTGATCAACAAGGGGGTGATTATGCTCTTCATAGAATCGATAAATATAATACCTACATGTATCCCTTACCAACTGAATGCCCATATTTGCTCCACATCCGGTTCTTGTCTGTGCTCTTGGATTTTGGTCAAATCATCTCTTTTATCATTCTGCCGCAAACTTTCTTTACAATAAACAAACACTCTTGAAGTAAGCACATTAGCTCTATCCTTGCGAGCACTTTCTCTTCTAATACTAAAACCTTCTCTACGGCCATACTCGTAATAAAAGTCATATGCATGTTGCTCAGAATCAAACTCCATATCCAAACAAGGTTTATGTTTTGATCCCTCCACAGTGGCGTATGTTTCTTCCACAACCTCTTCCATTCTCAAACCCTTCATTAAAAAAAAAAGAGGTGATAAGAAAAAATTAGTAACATAAATCTTGTAATGATCACTTGAAATGACAGTAATATTTGATTTAGAGCACATAACATATATTAACACGTGAACATGAAGGCTTACCATTGCAGTAAGATTCTGAACAAGCAGGTTGTCATCGAAAGGAAGATGAACACTTTCTTTGACTGCAATGACTTTCAAACTTGACTCACCTATTTTATTCATCAAACTTAGCAACCATGTACTGTATACAAATCAGACAGTCGAACAAAAAAAGGTGCAATGAAATTACCATAATCTGGAACATCATCACCCACAGTCCCAGATCACTGTTATTTTCTACAATCTCAGAAGCAATATCTTCTTTTCTGCATCACCCTGGGCGACTGCAATAGCTACCGAAGAGCCATAAACTCAATATTAGTCACTTCAAATCCAATCAAACAGACTAATACACCACCATGCAATTCCCCAAATCAGCAGCAGCTCACCAAAGACAAATATCACATTTAAAAACTAAATTGAAGATCCAAAGAAGTAAAGCACTTTTCAAAAGCCAATGGAAACAGAACTTTCTCAAAAGCAATACATTGCTTTTAGAAAATTGATTTAAAGCTAGCTACGACTTTTGCACTGATTTTCAGCTTTTCACTATCAAAGTCATCCAATTCACCACACTTTGACATCATCAAAGCCATGCCAAAGCTTCAAATGAGCAGAAACAACATAGCTCAATCAAAAACAATATCTAATCTAAACTCCACATATGATCAATTACAGTCAATCCACATATCGTACGATAAAGTGGATAAACCAAGCTCCGAAACTAATTTTATGTACGTGTTTTGTTAAATCCTTGTCAGAAAACTAATCATAAACAAAAAAAAAATCCCCACTTGTTTAGTTAAGTTTATTAGTTCAATCTGTACTAAACCCTAGAGTAGTATATAATCCTAGATCAAAAGTCATCATAGGTACCTCTTGTTTTCTTTTTTTCTTTACGGAGAGGCAAACTAGGATTAATTAAAAGATTAAGAAAAATAGAATAATTGGTCAAGTATAGCTAGATATACCTTGGAAGGTTTGTCTTCAAACTCTCAAATTGAGTGATACTGTCGAGAGAGATGAAAGGGAGGAGAAAGAATGGGGGCTGCGAGATTTTGAGAATGAAAGAGACGAGAAGAGAATAGAATATGTGGCATGAAAAAGAAAGAGAAAAGTGAGGAAAAAAAGGGTGATTGTGGCTGTTCATTGAATCTGAGGACTAAGATTAGGGCGTTAGGTGTTTGATTAGACAATATGTGAGGAGAGGATCCGGATCCTATAGAGATGATGCGATTAATGAATTATTTATGGCAAAAGTCATGGTTTTGGTATTCAATAATGACGTAAAATTAATTAAGGAATGGATTCAAATGCCATTTATATTTTGCTAGTTATGGCAAGCTGATGAGTATCAAATTCGTAGAGGAAATTTTGTTGATATCAATGAATTCCACCAATAAATTAGATAAAGGTATTTTTGTCCTGCAAAATTAAAAGGTGACAATTGAAAATAAATTTAATACGGTAATTATGTAACAGGATTGCAAATGAAATAAAAAAATGGTCAGGACTACATTCAAAATAGAAAATGAATATAGGACTTATAATGAATTTTGTCTTTTAAGAATGGTACCATATATAGGAGCTATCTAATCGTATGGTCGGTTTTGTTGATTTTATGTTTAAATGACTACTATATATTTAAAATATTTGTAATTTTTATTAAAATAAATGAAATAGTTTGGACAACAAATGGTTCTAAAAAATTTAAGTCGATAATTTTTTAATAACCTAGATGTCATATCAACTCTGTAGAAGTTTTTTGATTTTTTGGTATTCAATAATGACGTAAAATTAATTAAGGAATGGATTCAAATGCCATTTATATTTTGCTAGTTATGGCAAGCTGATGAGTATCAAATTCGTAGAGGAAATTTTGTTGATATCAATGAATTCCACCAATAAATTAGATAAAGGTATTTTTGTCCTGCAAAATTAAAAGGTGACAATTGAAAATAAATTTAATACGGTAATTATGTAACAGGATTGCAAATGAAATAAAAAAATGGTCAGGACTACATTCAAAATAGAAAATGAATATAGGACTTATAATGAATTTTGTCTTTTAAGAATGGTACCATATATAGGAGCTATCTAATCGTATGGTCGGTTTTGTTGATTTTATGTTTAAATGACTACTATATATTTAAAATATTTGTAATTTTTATTAAAATAAATGAAATAGTTTGGACAACAAATGGTTCTAAAAAATTTAAGTCGATAATTTTTTAATAACCTAGATGTCATATCAACTCTGTAGAAGTTTTTTGATTTTTTTTGGAATCTTAAACTATTTTCTTTTCATTTTTTCAAAGTTTTCAAATTAAGAAAATGATATTAACAAGTGAAATTGTGAAGGCACAATCTGGTCCATTTATTTCTATTTTTTTTCAGTTAATTTGTTAGCCGTGCGAGACCCCGTTCACTATTCCCGATAGACAACTACCAGTGTCGGCGAGTTCAATCCACGTGTAGTCGAAACCCGACGTAGAGCGACCAACGAGATGAATATGAGACGAACGGGACGTCGATGACCACCTCATCTCCCTGACTTGACCTCGAGTAACGCAACCACTATAGATCTCGTCGTGGCTGCTCACCGGAGAAATCGGGTGACCTCCTCGAGCGCTGGGCCGAGATTGGTGCAGGAGAGACCAAGGTCGATGACGAGCGGTGAACCTCCTCTGCTAACTTGGGCCAGAGCCTCGAGAAGCAAGATCAGCTTGGCGGTGGAGAAAGATTCAAGAACCTGGCCAAGGATGGGCCTGAGGGGTTCACATCAGTTGTCGGTGTCCGATGACGTCGTCGACGTAGTTGGAGTTGGGCAAGAGGTCAGAGGAGTTGATGAGGCCGAGGAGGGAGCTTCAGGTGGTGTAAAAGTGGTGGAGGGAGTCGGGGACGACGGAGAGGACGTCAGGGTGGGAATTTAGAGGCAGGGGTAAGGCTGTGTGCAAGGAGAAGAGAATAAATATGAGATCTCCTATACCGAACTTATCGTAAGCTTAGTCATCCTTAATGAAAGTTGACAATAATAACGTATCAAATTGTGACAAGTGTCATCATTTTGAAAAATAGCCCCGGGTGCTTAGCCCCAGGGTGTTGCAGCCTAATCATTCTTTTGCTTCTATTTTGTCTTTTGGCATTGAGTACAGTTTTAGTCCAACTCTTCGAGCCGATTAAACTTCATCTGTGGATTCTGTGCTGCTCTGTTTAGTTTGTCATACATCAATACCTCTATAACTTTATGATCATTTTATAATGATAGTATAGACTATGATTGTTCGAATTGTTCAGGACATGTCTATTTGAAATGTGAATGTTGTACATAGGGCTGGATTCGGTTGGTATACCAACTTAAATTAACAATACCATGTACCAACCAACTTATGATTGGTAGGAAAAATGTTCTACCAATACCAACCATCGAAGTTGGTATACCAACTTCGTTGGTACGGTTGGTATTCGGTTTGTACGGTTGGTAATGGGCCTCTACCAGCTTATGATTGTGGCCCAAAAATAAAGGCCCAACAGAAAAACCCATCATCATTTATCACTTTGTTGTGATTTTCATGTTTCATCTGGACAACAAAATTAATTCAAAAAACTTATCAAATGAGCGAATCAATAATGCAATACAAGTTTACAATATTACATCACATCACACCATCCCACAACTAAAGTGAAGCAAAAATCAAGTTCAAATTCAAGCAAACCCAACATAAACAAAGAAACATTTAGGTATTTTAGGAATTTTACTATTTTACCCTAAAACATGGTACGGTACGGTAGTACCAAGTTTGTAAAAGTTTGTACCGAGTACCTACCAACATTGCAATAGTGGTACGGTAGTACTGTACCAACAGTTCGGTTACCAACTTTTCGGTATACCAACATAATTGGTACGGTTGGTACATGGTTGGTACGGTTGGAAAATAGTTAAATTGCCAGCCCTAGTTGTACATAGAGTCGGAATCCGCGATCGATAAGTTGGTATCTTGTTCTGGCCTTTAGCGATGTATGGCTTGAATGCACTAGATTTTTCCATTTGGAAATTACAAGGAATGCAGGTTCAGTGACAGTGAGTCCAGTCTCTAGGATTTGGACTAAAAATGCTTGTTGAAGCCCAAGCCCACATAGAAGTCAGAATGGGACATCAGGGGCGATGCGCGTGAGACTGTGCAGCAGCAGCAGCAGCAGCAGCATATGCTATAAATATCCATCCCCGAATCAGTCCCCCAATTGCCTCCATTTTCCCAACGCACTCTTACTATTTTTCCCGCTCTCATTTCCCGCCGCTCCCCCAAAACCCTAACCACACCGGGCGAAATCCAATGGGCCAGAAGAAACATCCCGCCGATGACACTCGAGAGCCCAGCAAGCGCCGCCGCGTCGGCTTCTCCGCCGTCGGTCAGTCACTCATACCTCTCAATTTCCATCGTTTTCCCTCCATTTCTCCAACCACGTACTCTTGATGTGTTTGCTCTCTCCTTCGTCTTAGTTTCCGTCGCCGTTTTGTTTCGAATCGAAGCTGACTCTTTGATTTTCTTTCTTTGTTTGTTTCCGTGGATTTTGGAAGCAGATCCTGGAGTAGAGGCCAAAGATTGCATCGAGATATTTCTGGGTACGATTTCCCTGTTTATCCGATTTATTTATTTTTCGCTTGGTCTTATATTGCAAATTATGTTAGTAATAGGTACTGTATTTTTGATTCATACATTTACAACTAAAACATGTGATTGTAAGGTTGAACTATCCATGATTAAAGGGCCTTGTATATATATGACATTGTATGCTTTTAGTCTAGTTCTTCAAGTTCCTTGAATTCTTTTAAGTTTTCTTTGTCGATAGTTTCTAGCAAAGAAGAGGTGGATGCTTCCAATGGTTTATGTATAGAGCCAGTTGACTTGAGTATCTTTTTTGAGGAAGACGGCAAGATATATGGTCACAAAGGGCTGAAGGTAATCCTGGTTCTTATAAGTTAGTTGAAGTTTGCAGTTGTATTATTTGCTGAACTATGATTCGTTTTATTTCTGTTTTCATAGCTTGAGTGATATGGTTGTGAATAACTTCTCTATTCTTCGTCGCGTGCAGATTATCATATGGGTTAGCAGTATATCGTTCCATGCATATGCTGATATTTCGTTTGAGAGCAAAGCCGATGTAAGCATTAGCTCTTTGCTGTACTCTGTATGTTTGCTATTAGTATGCTTATAGCTTTATGCTTACCAAATATGTCTTACTGATTGTGTTAAATGTCATAAGGGTGGCAAAGGGATCACAGATTTGAAATCGGCTCTCCAGGTATGGATTAATTCTCAGTTTATTTCATCCTTCAGTTCAGTTTAGTATGGCTTTAGTTCTCAGATCTCATGATTTGTGTATCTCCAGAAAGTATTTGGTGAGACCCTTGTTGACAGTCATGAGGAGTTCCTTCAAACCTTTTCAACTCAGAGGAATTTCATTAAGTAATGATTTTGTAACCTTCTTTATACAGATCTCAAATTGAGTTGATATTCTTGACTTTTAGCGTATCATTTTTTAATCTCTCTAAGAATCTCACCCCTGAAAAAATATCTGCAGATCCATCATCTCAGATGGGGAGGTGTTGCAGCACAAGGCTTCATCCACTTCTGATGTGGAGGTACTGTATATGTGCTTAACATGGTGTTTTTATAGATTAAAAGTTTGTTTTGCATGTTTTTAACAGCCGCTAAATGCAGGTTGTTCGCATGGTTGTGGGCAAGACAGCTGCTGGACCCCTTTACAGTTGCTTGATTCCTCTTGTTTTTCTTCTTGTTGATGGTAATATCTTTTCTTTTGTTTTGGTGGGGTTTACTCCAGTGACAGAATGTCAATTCATGTTATAATCAGCTTGTCTTGTAATCTAGGTGCCAGTCCAATCGATGTTTTGGATCCATGTTGGGAGTTGTATATACTTGTTGAGAAGAAAACAGATCAGCAAGGGGACTTTTACAGTACATTGCTTGGTTTTACAGCTCTGTATCGTTTTTATCATTATCCTGACAACTCTCGCTTGCGGCTTAGCCAGGTTTGCCCTTGCCAACCTCAGTTACTGGTTCTGCATATTATAATTTGTTAAGCAACTTTTCATGAGAATTCTTGTTGATGCAGATATTGGTACTGCCTCCTTATCAGCATAAGGGTTATGGACGGTATATCCTAGAGGCTGTCAATGCTGTTGCAGTGTCTGAAAATGTGTATGACTTCACAGTTGAAGAACCATTAGACTACTTCCAACATGTACGAACTTGTGTTGACATACTACGGCTGCAGAATTTGGAAGCAGTTCAGGATGCAGCTAAATTAGCTGTTTCACATCTGACACGAGGAAAAGTGTCAAAGAAGGCAGATATCCCTCGACTGGTGCCACCCACAAAAGTCATTGAAGAAGTGCGCGAGAGCTTGAAAATCAACAAGAAACAATTTCTTCAGTGTTGGGAGATTCTCATCTATCTCGGCCTTAATCCGGTGGACAAGTACATGGAGGATTTTGTAAGCATCGTCTCTAATCGCATGAAGGAAGACCTCATAGGAAAAGAATCTGGGACTGGTGGGAAGCAAGTGATTGAAGTTCCAAGTGAATACATACCTGATATGTCATTTGTTATGTGCAAGTCCAAGGCCGGTGAAGCTACTAGTACTGTTCAGGTGGATGAGAATCAATCAAACCAGGAAGAGCAACTCCAAGAGTTAGTTGATGAGAGAATTAACGAGATCAAATCTATTGCAGAGAAAGTTTCGCAGCATCGCACAAGCATTGCCTAGTTATCATGGACTCAGATTTTTGATGCCCGTGCATGTGAATGCAATCTTTAGGGTATTAAAAGGGTTGTTGTAATTGAGCTCTATGCTTTTACTGTCATTTGAGTACTTGGAGAACTCTACTACTTTTGAAGAATTTAGGCAGCCAACTCTTTCCTTTTCTAATATAGGTACAATTTCAGTGAATCTTGCCTTTTTTGTTTCACTAAGATTGTCAGTATTGAAGCTAAGAGTCATAGATTGTCTCTGGATGCTTGAATTTACAAATGTAAACATTGTTCATGAGAAGCTGAGTGCCAATGTTGGAACAGAAACTTGCAGTTTACTTTTTGTTTGTCAAATATGGATCCTCGACGATCTAAGTTACTGGATTGAATTGTATCCCATTTAAGCTAACTAACTGTGCTCTTGAGCAATAGTACACAACTACATGTACGTTCTGACAATGGGGACATAAGGTATGGGATCCTCAATCAGTTTGGTACTCCCTGCATACTCAACTGTTCTACAGTACCCAGTTTTAGTTCTTCAATCACCAGATGTTGAGCATTTAAAGCAAAGAATGCTTGCACCCACTGAAGAGCACGTCAAATCTGCTAAATCTTGTGAACAGCATAACCTGCTTCCTCTGATGTTAATATCTCATTCCAGTGTTCAAATTCAGTTCCACCAAACACCACTTGCTTGATTCCAACAAAGCTGTACAAAAAGTAGAACAAAAGATAAGCTATAGAAGCATTTCAAGCGAGTCAAAGATGTCACTGATTATGTGACCTATTACTTTGAAAGTTCTCTCCCACGATATAATATAACTATGTTTCAAGGATCGTGTTGTAACATATTATAGGTGAACAAAGATCCAGAGAAGATATAGGGATTTCAGGAGCATACTCGGAGCTTATCTGAGTCAACGCATTTATGAGAACGTCCAGTATCAGTGGTTCTTTGGTACCAATGTCCACCCTGTCAAAAAGATACTCAAACTTGTGAGCAAGAAACATCAACACTCACACGCCCATTACCAATTGTATTAGAAAAACCAGCATATAACCAATCATCCACACACAGCCTGTAATTGCAAGGGATTATAACATGTCCAACAACTCAAGATGAGCTACATACCACACACGTCCCAAGTTGTCTTGAATCTCAAGATCTCCAATGTTGTAAAATGTAGTTGGTGTCACATTTGCTCCTTGAATGGCATCATAGTTTGGTCGTTTGTCGAAAGGAGATTGTGACAACTGCATGAATACAAGTCAATATGAATCACAAACTCATATTTCTTCTTCCAAGCAAGAAACTTGCCCATCAAATGTCATTTATAATAAATACCTCTATTGGCATAGATAGGAAACTTACTTGCATGTTCATGGAATTGCATCCACCCAAGCGTCCGATAATGTGCCATGATCGAATAGTCTGCACACCAGCCAGATCAACTAATTAAGTTCCATCATACATTCACAAAAGGGAATGTATTATCGAGTTAAGATAAGTTCCTTACATCCGAGATTAAGGTAACATCTTGTTCCAATGGGGTGTTGTAGAACTCAAACCATATATACGAATTTGAGAAACCAAAGCTGGTAGAGTCAGAAGCCAGCAAAAAGTTAACAATAGCAACAGAAGCCATAACCATAATAAGATGACCACGAAACAGTTTCATTGACAAGGTTCGGGATTGATTCGTCTATGAACAAATCCACTATATTCAAATATTTGCGCAGAAATTATCATAAAATTAAACCTCACCGCAAGCATAATCTACCAAAATTTTCACATATTGCAAAGACTCAGAAGAGCTTACTCGTTGAATACTACTTTCATGGGTTCCCCTGAGCCAGATTTTGTGTGCAGTATCTTATTCCTCTTCTTCCTCAACCTCTCTTCCATCTACAATTATGTTAAACCCTTTCAAGCTTTAAGCAATAACACAAGCACTTAAACTGTAAAAGCCAAACTAGAAACTACCAAGCTCAAATTTGCAATAAGAGCAAAATAAGAGAAAGCTTACTTTGGACCTAGCTTTTTGTGGGTCATCAAGACAAGCACCCATGATTTCAGCAAACTCAGGGTCTCTATCAAACTCCTTCCCTTCTCCTCTCCCCACAAATCCACTCCGGCTCGAAAACTCATCTTCTTCATCTCCTTCATTCAACTTCTGGGTCGCTTTGGCAGCAAAACTGGGCCGAAACGGAGCTCTGACGGCGGCCCAGAGAGGCGGTGAGTAGCTTTGTTGGCGGGAAAATAAGGATAAAGGAATGGTCGGAGTTTGAAGAAATGGTAAGAGAGTTACCATGGTTTTAGTACAAAGTTTCAGTCTTGAAAAACTTTCAGTTGCTCTCTTCTTCTGGGGTTTAGTGTTCGGTTCATCACTCCATTTCTTGACCCGTCAAACTGTTGACCCGAGTTTAGGCCCAAACAAACTTTCTTTATAGGGAGGCCCAAGTTCGTAGAAAAATTCCGGTCATAAAACCGATTTTAAACAAGTGAAGTTTGAGTAGCATTTATCATGTAGTTCCAGCTGCCGAGTTGTTGTTGTCTAATTCCTCAACTAAGGGCATCATTAGTGTAAACACGCTTCATGCGAGAATCTTCCGTGATATATGAGAGATTCTCTATTGAGAATCATTATGGTGAAGACTTGATTAATACTTTTTATATAATAGTTTATAAGACTTAATTTTCGATCATATTTTGACAACTCAACTGTTAGATGTTTAGCTATATATGAGTAGATTATTCTTGTAAATTTTCAACCAAATTGAACATCATTAAGGAATTCAAAATCATGGTTTATCAATTATAAACATGAATGGTTCGAATTTGATAAATTTGAAAGGTTAATTTATTTCATTTTTTTCGACACTTTAACGATTTTCAAATTTGGATGAAAATTTATAGAAATGATTTATGTATATATAGCCAGATATACGACGGCTGATCTTCTAAAATATTATTGAAAAATATGACTTAAAAGAAGGTACTTACTGAGTTCTCACCATAGAGGTTCTCAATAGAGAATTTTTCCGTTATATATATATGTATTTAAGTAAAAACATAAATTTCAACAAAATAGGTTTTGGCTTCTTAGTAAGAGTGGTTCTGAGGTGTTCTGCACACAAATATACGGGGAGACAAAAAGATCATCAAGTCCCCAGTGAATAGTGAGGGGTACTCTTATTTTACGTATGTATTTTTGAAAGCGTAGTGGATTCATAATTTGTTTGTTCTAACACTTGCAAATAAAGATCTATCCTCAATATTCAAATTTTAATAGTTACTTCTCATTATCAGAATTTCTCACTTTCTAGCTTCTCGAGAGTTAAATAAAAAACTTAAGTGGCTTTGAGAGTTCGCTGAAAATACAAAACAAAAAATTAAATTGCTAGAAAGATTCAAAAGATTATCTTGTCCTCAAGACCAAGAAAAAATGGATATTAAAATTGCTAAACAACATTCTTTTATAGCTGCTTGTCTATGTGACAAAGCTAAAGCAGAGCTTTATTTACATAGATTATACATTTGAGCTTGTTGGTTAGATCCGCATATTAGTTGGTATCAGAGATTGCTATAACTCAACAAATTCTCAGAGATGGAAACAAATTCTGAGAAAATAATAGAAAAACTAGACTCTCTAACAGAAATCTCTAGATATAGAGAATATCTAGAGATACTTCTGGCAATTTGTAACCAATTACAAGAATTTAAAAAAATATGGATTATATCCAAAACCTCCTGGAAAACAATAAAGAACTATTAACAAAGGTTAATAGTAAAATCGAGGGACTAAATCTTCAATAGATGAAGATTTTTGACTTTGTTCAAAGGATTGCCCGAGAACACAAAACGCCAAGAGAAAGTCCACCTCAAACAGTCATAAGAAAAACTAATGACTTTAAACCATTAGAGGTTCAAAGGGGGAACCCTTCACCAATACCGTTTCACTTGGATTCAACAACAAATCTGTCAAGCATGAGATTTTCAGAATGCAAAACTGAAGATGTTCGTAACATGAATATGTTAAGCATCTTTGGAAAGGAAAATGTGGTACAGTTGGTCAATTCTGAAGAATATGAATTTAATGAAATTGAAGAAAATTTTAGAAATTCTTCAATTCCAAAGTTTGAATTCAATCAAATTTACAAAAGAGGAAATTTTGACATGTTGGATAGCCATCAGTTCAAAATACTTGAGTTCACCACTCCGCCAACCACAGGAGAAACAGATCTCCTCCAGGTAACACATGGAGAAGTTTCTAAAGCCAGAAAATGAAACTTCAAATTTATGCACATTGGAGCAGTTTAAGTTGGCATAAAACTACTTGCTAGAGAAGGCATAAATTGTTCAGTCTTATGTATCTTATAAGACAACAGACTGATTAATTTTTAGAAAAGTTTACTGGATCCCTCCAAGTATCGTTATGCAACCAAGTTGTATATTTCAACTGTTTCCCAAACTTTTCAACCAGTCCAACTGATGTAGCTCACTGTTTACGACTAAGAGTCAAAACAGATGACACTTCAATGAAAAATGGCATGTAAGAGCTTGTTGTGGTTTATAGGGTTTACTATAAACTAATTAGCACAACAGTAGAACCAAAGACCAAAATAACAAACATTCCTGGTCTTACTACTGGATTTCTCACAAATCCAAAAAATCATTCGGAATAAATCCATAAGGTTACATGGGATAAAGTAACCTTTCCACTGGAATGAAAATTGTTTGGCCCAAAAAAAAAATCAGAAAGCGTAAGAGCAGCAATCTATAAGAATAGAAGAACTGGAGATGTCAACCTAAAATTTGAAGGATAAAGAAACAATGATGTATCCCTCGAAAGCCTATGAGGTGAAAGCTCTAGATCACTCAGAAGATGCAGCTATTCCAGAGAAAATGGTACTAGAGGTACCAAAATTTCAATAAGGGAAGAAACAAACCCAGAGATGGAAGAAGTTTTAGATGCTGAATTAGAAGAAATATCAGCATGCTAAAATCTGAAATACCAAAATTAGAAAAGCTCTTTGAGCTTTATGAAGAAGCAGAAAAGTGCAAAAATCCTTCTCGCCTGGAATAATTGATCAAAGAGATCGAAAGTTTCACGATCAAAAGGAAAATAAAATTCTTTCCTTATCAAGAAGTAAAAATGGAAGACGGAGAGTCTTCAGGAATCACTATCATCAAGGTTGATAGAAATCCAAGACTTCTAAACATGAAAGATCCTATTGGGAGGAAAGGAGAAATAAGTTCTCAAAAATTCATTCCACAAGACAGTATATCAAAAGTGCCAATTACGCAATTTGGTGTATGGCTTGATCTAGACAAATCTCTAGTAAAAAAGAAAGCCATAGATGAGTGGGCTGCTAGCTTAGTTATAGCAGCATGTACTACTTTTGGAAAGTTTAAAGCGTCAAATTTATAGCTAGTCTATGAATCAACCCTCACAAGGATGTCAAAGAAGTTTTACGTAGCCTTCAAACAAACTTTCAAGGCACAAGATTGGCTGGAGAAAATCAAAAGTGATAAGTCTCCACACACCTTTGTAACTCCAATCTATGAACAATTCTGTAGAGATTTTCATACGTTGGGGATAAAACTAAAGAGTTGACAAGACCCGTCCTGGATTACCGTAGTAATCCATGATAAGTCTTGCGGGACTCGTATTAGAGTATTTAGCACTGACTAATTAGTACCAAGTACTTTAGCACGAGCAACCCTGAATTTCAACTGAAAATCTACACTAAGAAGACGGAAGCAGTGGACTGTCATGCCTCGTACTCTGGACGGTCACAACTTCAGCTGACAAACATGAAAACAGGGCAATTTAAAATTAGGGGCCCAGGAAAAGGCATAAACATAAAACGTTAGAGTGAGTGGACAAAATCTGATAATCTGTGTAAAAATTAGGCATTTCTACAACTTTATCTAAAATTATGAGAGTTCTACTATCATAAAACTGTAATAAACATGGAGGTGGCTAGATGAGGTATCCTGACCACCCCTGACTGGTAACTACTATAAATAAAGGTGATGGGCCAGATGAGGCAACCTGACCTCCTCTGACCAGTTAGACTATCCGGTGATCAGCCGAACAGTCAGTGCATCGATGTAACTAACTAAAACCATCATAAAGAAAAACCTCCACATTAAAATGCTATGAAACATAATGTAAAATATGATGTTATACTGAAATGCTGAAAAATAAAATTGTTACCGACTGTGAAATTAAAAAAGTCCACTCACGTAACTGTGCTGTGATTTCCACCAACCTAAAGTCTGTTTGTTGGCATTTTTAAATATCTGCCACTGAATGCTAATACGTCGTCCTGGAAAAACGATTATTGTTTAATAACTAATCGTCGAAAATCATAATGAATAACTAAGCTCGTATATCAAACAACATTATTGTCGAACCTCACATTCTTGAACAACGTGCTTCTTGAATTAATGATGAGCTTAATCTAATTCAAATTCTTGAATCCTTTTTATAGTCGCACATAATTCTTAAACGTTACGCAACTTGAAGTTGAATCAACAATCGATTTAACAGTTTAATAATATCGTAAATCATTTAATTAATATCCAATTAATCAGACGTCTTAATTATCAATGTCCAAATCAATTCAATAACCTCTTCATTACATTCGGTACATAATTACCAATAAAAAAATATAATTTTTGCCGAAAAACCCCTCGCCGGAGCACCGCCAGGCGACGGCAGCAGCGCGGTGGTGCCGGTGACTTTTTCCGGTGATACGAGGCCTATTATGCTCCAAATCACACAATAAACAACTTCCTCAACTACAACAAAGTCAAATTCATCCTCTAACTAGTCCAATTTACCTTCAAACTGAAATCCCCCTAAAACTTCAATCCTTTGATTCTCCTTGATCCAGTCGAATTGGAACGTGCTCTTGGTGTACTTAGCTTCGTGGTGAGGAGAGCTTCAAAGCCCAACAGATTTCGCCGGTTGATTTGGCAGGAAAATCATCGACCCGAATATTAGGTTTTCTGATTCGATTTTTTCCTTCCCACCGCCGCTATGTCTCGAATTATGGTAGAAGATGTTGGGGAAAAGGTAGAGGAGGTCTTGGTTGTCATTTTGACACCAAGACCGACTATTTTGGTGGTCGGCTGAGGAACGTCGCCGGTGAAGCAGACTGAGATGAGAGAGAGCTGTGTAGGAGAGAGGAGAGAGAAAAAGTCTGACTAAAAAGGAAATTTGACTTTCCATTTTTGGAAAGTCTTATTTATATGTGCTAATTGCGACTAATCAATTTCGTAAAACCATACAAAACTTCTGTTGACCGTAATTTCTTAGTCGTAACTCCGATTTAAACGCTTGACGTGGCTACAAACTTGTTTCGATAAACTCTATAACTTTCTTCAATATAATTTGCCGAAATAGAAAGTCCTATTTATACTTGTCTATTTACGGCTATTACATTTTTAATAAAATTCCGCAGATAATAACTTTCTTGTCGTAACTCTATTTTTGGCATTTATCATGTCAATGGATCCGTCTTAACAATTTCTACGACTTTCATCCAAAGTCAACCAACTTCGAAAATCTGATAAAAAGTCAACTAAAAACTCTCAATATTTACCGACCGTGACAAAACTAACTACATTTCTTGATTAACCTTAAATAAATCATAAAAAGAAAATTCTCGACACGAGATGTCACAATCTACCCCCCCCCCCCCCCCAAGAAAATTTCATCTGAAAAATTTACGCACATACTAGTAAAACACCAACGGGTACTACTCTTACATGAGTTCTTTCGACTTGCAAGTAACATCCACAACTAAGAGGGGTTATCTGTAACACCTTCACCATGTATCGCTTTATTACGAAACTGTGTTCTCTTGATCGAGAGACTCAAACAACTACTCACTATAAGTCTAGTACATGAAAGGGTCTTAATGCAATCTCCTTAACACCTGAAAACATATGATATCCATGCCTCTCAAATGGCAAATGCTAATAATGATGTTAGCATGTTCGATCAGTCCAGCCTTTAGTTGTGGTTCTGATATGCTAGCTATCTAGATGACGGTGCGACTCTACCTTCTGAAGTGGCTCCTGATCACCATTTAAACCCTGCATCATAAGCCTACCAGAGGTGTCCCTCAACGGACACTCTCGCATAAAAGTGATCCTCGTGGCCATAAAGGTAACAAGCTGAAGACCTAGACTGACAATTCTAAAGCTGTAACATAAGTGGTCATCTGACCGATCTCAGGGAACGTTATGACCGTACTCAATTCCCTTATTCTAAAAAATTCTACTGAAAATTTGGCATAATTTTCCTTAAAACCTGCATAAGGAGAACACTTCGAGTAATCAAATCCCAAAAACAAACCTTGGGCACCGAATCCCATCCGGATTTCTCATAATCAAACTGATTAACACTATGAACATAAGTCACTCATACTCATCTGAATATATGAATCACAATGAGTGCAATACCAAATATTTTCACAATTCCACTAACTCTCATTCAATACATTATAAAGACTAATTCAAAATCAAAATTAATAACTGTAATGTAGCGAGACTCATAAGAAATTACTGAAATTTGCCTCAAATATGCCCAAAACTAATGGCGGACTCCAAAAAGTCAAACTGTCATTTCAATTCACTATCTATTTTGGAGATATGAACTCAGCATCCCATTTAAGGTCGGAGTAATCCTGATAGGCTATGCATCTGTCTGCGATAAATGAGTAAGAATTGTAGTGCAACTTGAGTCCCAAAACTCATTATCACCAGTCTCATGACTCACGTACCACAATCTGCATATCAAACATCGCACCCATAACTGAGCATCAATAGCTCACACATATATAGCTCACATATAAACGTATCTATTACTTTCCAACTCTAAAAGATTCATTGGAAAAATAGACATAGGCTTCTGTGTCAACATAAACATATGCCTAGTAATTTGCCCATTCCAAGTGGTAAAACACTGAGGCGCTAATTTACTTATCCAGATTCATTGTCGAATTGAATAATTTAAATCGCTTCCCACACTGTACTACCATAAACATTCCTGATTCCCTTAACATTGGATGCTTACCTAATGATAACTAATAAGAGGATTAGACTGTTGTAAAGTCCAAGAAATGGGACAAGTCCTTGCAGTAAGAAATGATAAGATTTTGTATCCCATAAAAATAAACTACATCTTCATCACACATGAATCAAGAACTAGTCAGAAGTTTGCATTTCTATCTGTTATTCCCATAAATACTTCTGTGTGTGATGATCACTTATTTATCTGCTTGATACTCCTACATCCAATCTAGCAAGAACCCGGAGTTCATGCAATATACAGTGAATCAAGTCATACTTATTTGTCTCTGATCCCCGCACATGCTTGTGATATACACAAATTCTTGTTGGCTCTCAAACTTAGTGGTTCCTAGCTGTATAGGCGTAAAATGCATAAGTCTGGTCCAGAATCTTGATATCAACGTCTCCACTCTCGTGAATCCCTGTGATTCATAACAAGGATAATTACATATCTGAACTGGTAAGCACATCTCTAGAAACACCTTTATAAATGTAAGTGTGTTCACGACATAAAATTAACACGACCAATTCATGAAGAAATTTGAGTAGAGAAATTTAAGGTTAATCATGACAAACAAAACTGAATTAATAGAAGTACAAGATAGTGAATGAGTATCCAATACTAATAACAATTTGAAACTCCTCGCATGATGAGTTGACTCTAAGGGGTTTAATCAAATATAATCTCGAACTAGCTGTTCCCCGCTGTTAGTGATATCAATGAGCGATGATCAACTCACATAATGAAAACATAATAAAGTCAAAATCTACGGTCATTTCTTGGAAAACAAAGCTGAATAAATAAACTTACACGTGAGTGGATGAATTTAAGTCGCTGCCATAAACCTAGAATTTGCTGAAAGTCAAGGCGGTTACAATCCTGATCTGATCGAACTCCTTACTGTACTTAAAGGAGAAAGAATGTAATTCAACTACTACCTTTCTGCTTTACGTAATAATGTCAAGCAGAAGATCAAATGCTTACAATGAAGTAAATAATATACACTCACAGCTGTATTAAGTCTGGCTGAAGACATCGCCAAACATGGTAAAACGTAAAATTCTCCACTAATGACACAATCCCCGATAAGGGACAATGAGTTCCCATTGCTGAATTGATTAAGGCTACTTACCCAAGAAGAAACAAAAATATTTGACTTATTGGATATAAAATTGTCACTGCGTACCATACTAAAAAATAGTTACTCTTGACCACCTGATGTCCATGATCGGCCGAAGCACGAATGAACAAGGCACCAGTATCTCCGGAGATAGATTTATTCACTTTCCTCTGGTATCAAAATGTAATAAACCAAACGAAAAACGAATCAAGAGATGGAAACTTCCCTTAAACGACAACAATGGTGATCGATTATAAAAGATATTGTCAGGTCGGATGGTCGGGTTATGTTAGAGTGACAAGGGTCGAGCCAAAGAGTAAACATATGGCTCAAGAAAATGTACTCTTGATAAAATACATGATCCCATAAAATATCAGAGGATGAACTTGACCTTTGTCATAAACTTCATCTTCAATTTCATGATTATGCCATACCTTGTTACTCTATTCGTCTCGTCCACAACTATGGGACCACACCTTCTTTGACAAAATAAGTGTTCACATTACCTGCAGTTCCAATATGCCAAAGCAGTAGGAATCACCACCTCGATGATTAATGATCCAGAAGTATACATGGTGAAAACAACCTGCTAACTAGTGTCATTCCCAAGGCAACCTTGCTTCTCGAAGTTTTCATCACAAACACCTTGTCTACATCAGTACTCATTCTCATGACTCATATCGACAAACAAGTAATGAATGTAGGAATAGACAAAACAAGTAATGGGAATGGGGTTCATTGATACACATATAACTGAGGGAAAAACTCTTAAGACTACTAAATGTTATATAGCTCCTCCAAAAGCCTCGACACTGATATTAAGAAGCAAGTTCTCTTAACTCGCCATGTATCTCCCCCTTCTCGTTAAACGAGGGTTACCGATAGCTTGAATAGGTCTTAAAAACAAACGTGCATAATCATCAAACTCGGATGAATGCGAGTACTTAGCTCCGTGCTTGAACACGGACTAAGATGATGTGTTTGACACATTAAAGGTTCTCGAAGAAAATTGTGAAACATGTGAAATGTTTAGGGTCGATGTGCATAATCTTTCTGACCTACTCAACAACATCAACAAAAATATGCACCAGAAGCATATTCATGTGTTTGATTAACATCTGAGAACATCAACAATCGATAATTGAACAACTACTGGCAATGATTCTCATAATGCCCTCGTCATCGATTCAAGAAAAAGTACACAGTGTCACTCACTTGACACTGCACTTCTGTGCTACGTATAATGGCAACAACCTCTTCACATACCCATGGCTGCCCCGCGACCCTACCATGTCCCATAACTCCTCGGAATATAATATAACAAAAGATTCTGGAACCGTCTCGTACACTACTGACGGCAGGTTTTGCTGAAGTCGTCGATCACGTCTATGAGGCATGACAAGAAAAGAATGACATACTCAAGAAGCTATCCTATACCGTTAGGGATACCAATGCCAAAAGGCATATGATGAGATCTGCTGCAGTCGGTCTATCACACACTAAGTATAACTAAAAGTATAAGATAACCAACATGATCTGAAAAACTAATGCTCTGATACCAATTGACAAGACCCACCTCAGATTATAGTAGTAATTTAGGGTAAGTCTTGCGGGATCCGTATTAGAGTACCTAACACTGACTAATCGGTACCAGGTACTCTAGCACGAGCAACTCTGAACTTCACCTGAAAATCTACACTGAGAAGACGAAAGCTGTGGACTGACATACCTTGTACTCTGGACGGTCACGACTTCAGCTGACAAACCTGAACACTGGGCAATTTAAAACGAAGGGCCCAGAGAAAGGCATAAACATAAAATGTTATAGTGAGTGGACAAAATCTGATAATCTCTGTAAAAATTATGTATTTCCATAACTCTATCTAAAATGATGCGAGTTCTGCTATCATAAAACTGTAATAAACATGGAGGTGGCCAGCTGAGGTATCCTGACTTCCCCTGACTGGAAATTACTATAAATATAAGTGACGGGTCCGACGAGGCAACCTGACCTCCCCTGACTAGCTAGACTATTCGGTGATCAGCCGAACAGTTAGTGCATCGATGCAACTAACTAAAGCCATCACAAAGAAAAACCTCCAAATTAAAATGCCATGAAACATAATGTAAAATATACTGTAATACTGATATACAAAAAAATGAACTCGCTATCGACTGTGAAAGTAAAAAGGTCCATTCATAGTACTGTGCTGTGATTTCCGCTAAGCCAAAGCCTATTTATTGGCGTTTCTAAATATCTTCGGTGAATGCTAATACGTCGTCTTGAAACAACGATTATTGTTTAATAACTAATCGGCAAAAATCATAATGAATAGCTAAGCTCGTATATCAACGAGCATTATCGTTGAGAACCTCGTATTCTCGAACAACATGCTTCCCTAATTAATGATGAGCTTAATCTAAGTCAAATTATTGAATCCTTTTTATAGTCGCAACATAATCCTTAGACGTTACACGACTTGAAGTTGAATCGAAAATTGATTTAACGATTTAATAATGACATAAATCATTTAATTAATATCTGATTAATCATACGTCTTAATCATTAATGTCAAAATCAATTCAATAATCTCTCCATTACATTCGGTAAGTAATTACTAGTAAAAAAACATATAATTTTTGCCGAAAAAACCCTCACCGGAGCACCACCGCAGGCATATTCTGCTCCAAATCACACAACAAACAACTTCCTCAACTAAAACAAAGTCCAATTCATCCTCTAACTAGTCTAATTTACCTTCAAACCGAAATCCCCCAAAACTTCAATCCTTCAATTCTCCTTGCTCCGGTCGAATTGGAATGTGTTTTTGGTGTCCTTAGCTTCGTGGTAAGGAGAGCTTCAAAGCTCAATAGGTTTCGTCGGTCGATTTGGCAAGAAAATCATCGACCCGAATCCTAGGCTTTTCGGTTCGGTTTTGGCCTTCCCATTGCTGCCACGTCTCGAATTATGGTTGAAGATGTTGGGAAAAAGGTAGAGGAGGTCTTGGTTGTCATTTTAACACCAAGACCGACCATTCTGGTGGCCGGCCGAGGAACGTCACTAGCGAAGCCGACGGGGAGGAGAGAGAACCGTGCAAGAGAGAGAGGGAGAGAGAAAAAGTCTAACCAAAAAAGAAAGTTTGGTTAAACGTTATATGTGCGAATTGCGACTAATCAATTCCGTAAAACTGTATAAAACTTTCACTGACCATAATTTCTTCGTCATAACTTCGATTTAAACACTTGACGTGACTACAAACTCATCCCGATAAAATCTATGACTTTCCTAAATATAATTTCCCGAAATAGAAAGTCCTATTTATACTTGACAATTAACGACTATTACATTTCCGATAAACTTCTGTTGATCATAACTTTCTTGTCGTCACTCCGATTTTGGCATTCATCGCGTCTATGGATTCATCTTAACAATTTCTACGACTTCTACTTGAACTCAACCAACTTAGACAATCTGATAAAAAGTCAACTAAAAAC
Organism: Geum urbanum; assembly: GCA_946800695.1. Classification (NCBI taxonomy): domain Eukaryota; kingdom Viridiplantae; phylum Streptophyta; class Magnoliopsida; order Rosales; family Rosaceae; genus Geum; species Geum urbanum. The sequence continues at coordinate 10,992,278 of OX326997.1, forward strand.
TCTCAATATTTACTGATGGTGACAAAACTAACTACCTTTCTTGATTAACCTTAAATAAATCATAAAAAGAAAATTCTTGAGACTGGACGTCAGAAGAGTTAACAAAAACCAACATATATGCTTTAAAGATATGCAACATGAAGTATTTTGAGGAATATTTAAATGAATTCCAAGAATACTACTGCACAATAGGAGAATTAGACAATGGCGATTTAATACAGCTCTTGTATAGAAAGCTTCCTGAACCGTGGAAGACAACCATGAGAAAGTGCATATAAGAAAGAACCCTAGAAAGTTTCTCAGTAGGGGGAGTGGCGAAAAGAATCAGACAGCTGATGAGAGAACAATGCATAGCCAACATAAAATCAAAAGCTGCAAAGAAACAACTTAAAAGATCTGACAATTTCTGTACCAGAATCGCTGATATCCCAACCAACTGGGGATGCGATAGACATAAGCAGAAAATTAAGAAGAAGCACTTCCATAAACGTTTCAAAGGAAACGAAAGATAGAATTGGAGATTCAAGAAACACTTTAATTGCAGAAGAGAAAAATAGAATCCAAGAAAGAGATTCTTTAAAAAGAAAAGATTCTCTCAAGAAATAGAAAAGAAGAGAACATGTAAATGTTGGTTGTGTAAGGCGGAATGACACTATGCTAACGAATGTCTTAAAAAGTATAAGAGAAGTTCAAAAGCTCTTCTGAGAGAATATGAGGAGGTCATAGAGATGGCCAATATGAAGGGCTACGAGGTAGTTTATTCCAAAGATGAAGACGATAATGTATCTATCTATTTAGCCTGGACAGAAGATGAATCGTTAGAAGAATCAGAAACAAATTCTGAAGAGGATTATGAACACAGAGGTGTTTATCTCCTTGAAATAAAAATCTGGGAAGAAAACACTGAAGAAGAAAGATTTCTTCTTACAAGGTCAATCCTGGATCATTTGTTTATGACTACTGTCAATGCTACGAAAACGATGGTCTTCCCATGTTTTGTGAAATGTCAAGAAAGACATATCACAAAGAATGCTGCATAGCTGAAGCAAAAAGAAAAACAAAAGATAGTTCAATAAATCAGAGAAAAATGACTAGTAATGCCTTTTGGGCTAAAACAAGCTCCATCCATTTTCCAGAGAAAAATGGATAACATATTCAAGCAGGTTGCAGAATTTTGTGTCGTCTATATTGATGATATATTATTAGTCTTCTCAAAAATCAAAAAAGAACACATGAATTATCTCTATGAGGTATTCAAGCTCATAGTTCAACGTAGAATCATTCTAGGAGAAAACAAAGTCTTTCTCGTCCTAGATGAAATTGACTTCCTAGGATTAACATAAGAAATGGGGTGTTCAAGCTTCAACATCATATCTTAGAAAAAATATGAAAATTTCCAGACAGAATCCTTGACGCTAAAAGTCTATAGAGATTTTTATGAGTCATTAACTATGGAAGAGACTTCGTTCCCAAAATTGCTGGATTAACAGCAATACTGTTTCCAAAAACAAGCTCAAATAGAGCTTGAAAATTTACAGAGGATAACGAAACGGTCGTTAGGAAAATCAAAGAGCTTTGCAAAAATTTGCCTCTTCTTCCTTATGCTGAAGAGAATGATGAGATCATTCTTTAGACAGATGCTTGTTACAGTTTTTGGGTAGGTGTAGTGCTTGCAAAAGTGCCAGGCACAGTAACATAGCTACCATATAATGAGGGGTGTCAAATGACACTCCTCAAGTTTATAATTATGGTTAACTAATCACAAAGTTTTACTTAGTTATTAGAAATTTAATATAATAGACCTTAATTTGACACTGCTGAATATTTGAAAAATAAAATAAAATCCTTAATTTGTTTTAGCCAATCAAATATATTGGTAAACTCTTTACAAGAAAAGAGACTGCTTTATATTTGAATCAAATCAATAAATGAATTTATAACATTAGAATTTTACAAATTTTACTGTTTGATGAGTTACTATAATTTATCATTTCGATTTATCAATTTATTTCATAAATCCGATCAAAATTAAAATATTTTTTTATATTAAGTTCAGGTTATGAATTCTTAAATTCTTTTGCTCGTGAATGACTTGTAAAGGATAAGATTGTCGGACGTCTTAACAAAAATTGACACAGCTGAGCAAGAGTTCTAACTATGCCACTGGCCAAGCACTAATACAGATTTTTTAAAGAAATTTTTTGTAGTGGGAAGTTCAATTCTGCATAACAGAATTATCCCATAAAAGAAAATGAAATTTTGGCAATAAAAAAATAATTAAAAATTCTCCCGCTTTTTTAGGAAAACCATTCATTGTGAGAACAGATTGTGCCAGAATAAAGAATTTCAAGAATTTTAAGCTTGATAAAGTTGCTGATAGAGGAAGATTAGCTAATTGTCAATTATTTCTAAACCAATATGATTAGGATGTAAAATTAATTGCATGAAACATGAACTATCTCTTAGACGCTTTAACAAGAGAAATAGCGATGTTCAGAAGAAGCGAAAACAGTGACGAAGGTTGGAATCTTAGGTGCAGAAGGCCAGGAAAAGAACCTGAGCAACCAGAGAAGTCCATTGAGAAGCAGCAAGATAAAAGGTTTATTGTGGAGGCCATGAATGCCTTAGCTGAAGAGCTGATTAAAAAACAACAACAATAAAGTGTTAATGAACCAGTTGTGCTGTACATCAAAATATCTGAAAATGCAAATGTACCAATTTAGGCATTAAAAGAGACAGAATAGTTCAAATTCTATAACACCATTGGAAGACGTTCAACTAGATCAATTCTCCCTGATACACTTTTCATAGTTCCAAGACCATTCATGGGAAGATATGTGGTGAATGTTCAAAGTGAACATCCACAAGAGCATAAATTGTGGCTGGTGGAAAATGTCTTTGTCCATAATCTGTGGACAAAAACGAATGATGATCTCAAGGGACTGCCAACTATCATCTGTAATACAGTCAAGAATGTAAGGAAGACCAACTGCATTCTTTGACTCTAGTTCAGATCTACACCTCCAAAATGGGTGTAGAAGTCCAATGGGAGAAACTGAATATATTTCTCCATACCACTATGTCAGGATCATCCATGGTCAATATCTAGAACCAGTTTGTATTGGATATAATGGAGCTTCAAATTCTAGTATTCTATGGATGAAAGAAATGACACTAGAATATGTCAAGAAAATAATTGAAGAATACCAAAATATTACTTTTCTTGCAACCAGAGAGAAAAGACTTGTAACTGCCTATGACAACCCAGAGGCCGTAACCAGTGATCTGTTTGTTGCCTTAAAGAGAAAGGAAATACACTCCACCCTTGAATGTGCCTAGTGGCTCGAAAAGATCGAGAAAGAAAGGCACTACAAGATGTATGTTGATACCGACATGGAAGAGAATTGAACAAGAAAAAGAATTGATTTTGAAGAACCCTATCTTGGGGAAAACTCAGAAACATACGATGACCTGTAAAGACAGGTAAGATCATATTGTCTTTTTCTTAAGTGGGGAACTTCTCTTATCATGAAGGAATCAACTTTCCAAAAGAAGACAATGAAAGAAAGTAGAAACCTGATCAGCATGGGGTCACTATCCTTAGTGGAACTACTGTTAATTATGTGTGTTTCAATTCCATTTTGAGTTCCGCTTCCTATAAAATGAGCCTTGAGTCTTAGTTCTAGGCATCGAAAATCATAATAGAAGAGATCTGTCTGGGAGTAGAGTCTGTGAGTCGACAGAAAAAGTGGAAGCAAATTGTTCAGCTTCTCTATTTCATACGTCTACTATTATGAGTGGCTAAATAGCTATAAGCTGTTTACCAGAGAGTAATGCTCTAGATCTGTAATTATGTTGGAATAAATAAGTTATGGTTTCCCTTTACAAGTCTTTCAACTTGTTATTTATATGTTCATAAAAACTCATTAAATTTTCCTAAGAGGTAAACTACCTCCCAGAAGGAGGAATACAGTGGGTTATTCTTACTTGTTCATATTCATTTGATTCCCTAGAAGACGGACTACCACCCAGAAGGTGGAATAATGAGTTATTTCAGCATATTTTTCTTTATTTCTTAGTAGTTTCTCTTGCTTAGAGAGAAAATTAGTCAGGAGAGAAGTCACCATTAAAATGAAGCAGACAATAGTGTATTTGTTCCCATAAGTAATGCTATTATGAGTGGCTTATGAGTGGCTAAATAGCTATAAGCTGTTTACCAGAGAGTAATGCTCTAGATATGTAATTATGTTGGAATAAATAAGTTATGGTTTCCCTTTACAAGTCTTTCAACTTGTTATTTATATGTTCATAAAAACTCATTAAATTTTCCTAAGAGGTAAACTACCTCCTAGAAGGAGGAATACAGTGGGTTATTCTTACTTGTTCATATTCATTTGATTCCCTAGAAGACGGACTACCACCCAGAAGGTGGAATAATGAGTTATTTCAGCATATTTTTCTTTATTTCTTAGTAGTTTCTCTTGCTTAGAGAGAAAATTAGTCAGGAGAGAAGTCACCATTAAAATGAAGCAGACAATAGTGTATTTGTTCCCATAAGTAATCTGATGAGAGAACCATGGGTGAAATTACGACTTAACGAATGCTAGTTCTATTTTTTTGGGGGTAATTTTTCATCTTTCTAATTTTGTCAAAGGCATTTTCGGAAAAAATGGGAAAAGTAGTTCCACACACCACTATTGTGCAGAGCACTGTAGGTGCACTCTCTCAGTAAAGATGTAAATGGTTATGCACAAAGGGGAGGGCTGTCCATAGACACTATGAAGTACAGTATAAGACTGAGGTAGGGATTGTGGGTTTGTAACATAGCTGCCTCATTCATAAGCCGTAGTATTGTGCTAAAGATCTTTCTGGTTGCCAAACAACATCGATATGACAATGAACAAGGACAATCATGTGGTATCAATAATCAACCATCACTGAAGTTTGAAATCAAAGTTGATAGTTACTCCTTCCAAACAGCCAAATTGATCAAGGTCGCCGAGCCAATTTTGGATATTAAGTTTCTGTTACATCTGAAAAAGATATGCTTAACAAACTTCACTAGAAAGTGGGATTCTTTTTGCAATGTATCAATCTAATTTTACATTCACCAGGATGGAAACATGCATCTAACTTCATGATCAACCTTAGACGTAGAGAAACAATCCAACAACGCAACGAGCTGTAATCTCTCCCCAATGAGTTATTGAGATGCTTGGACACTGGAGAAGGAGAAGGACGAGCTGCAAAACAAAAACACTATCAATTCAACACTCATATACTTGTTCAATAGGTTTGAAACTCGTTACCTCTTCTGCTCCCACATCTCAGCTAACAATATCAGAGATGTCATATCTCCCAAGTCACAAGGATGCTGAATGGCACTGTCATCCAGCAGTGGATGAGAGATTGAAGGAACAATGAAAGAAATTTAAATCTTGATAGACGAAGATCTAGTAGTTTATCGATTGCTAAGCTGCGACACTGAACCCTACCAAACATCATTAAGAACCAACTACAAATGATCTCTTGTTTCTTCCTTCGAATGATATTGTGTACACAGTGGAGGTGGAATCTATTCTTGATGACGTTTGGTCAGGATCAGAATCTATGCTTGAGAGTGAGGTTATTGCATCGACAAGCTACAAGATCTTAGTGACATCAAGGTTCAAATTACGTCCCAGATTAGTGTAACATCTTGTTCCAATGGAGTGCTGCAGATCTCGAGCTGAACATTGTGAATCTGAGAAACCAAATCTGGTAGAGCCAGAACACAAGAAGTTAAATATAAGAAAGTAACGATGATCTTCATTGTTATAGCAGATATACAAGCCATAGCAATAGATAAGATCAAACACACATCTGTAAGCTAATTCTAAAATAGCAAATCCACTAAATTCATACCACAATATGCAACAATTAGCATTATCTCATTTGCACAAGTTAAACCCTTTCAAAATCACGACTCAAAAAACCACACCAACCCACAATGATAAGCAACAAAAGCACAAGCACCACTAAAAACTCCAATAGAGCAAAAAAAAGAAGCTTACTTTGGACCAATCCTTTTGTGTGTTTACGAACACAATCACCCATTTTCCTTTGCTGGGATTTTGAAGATAAGGTAATGTAGCCAGCCATTTTATAGCAAAAAGTTTCAATCTTGAAAACCTTGACTAGGGTTTCAGTAGGCTCAAACAGAGAAGGCCCAAGTTCATATCTTTTGGGGCTCAAGGCCCAAGTAAAGCTCTTTACTTTGACAACGGTGCAAGCCATCACTGATAGATACAGAGAAGGACGAGTCTGCTGTAGTTTTATATGAGTTTTGAGTTGGACAATTAAAAACATAAACTGCAATCCGAAGCATAAACAAATCTCCATATTCCCAACTTGTTTAAAGTTCCGGTAATGGATTTGCTTCCGGCAGAGAGCTCCAAAATGGGGAAGAAAAGTGGGTTCAGGTCACTGAAGCTGGTGAGTATAGACATGGACCAAGTTCTGGGAGACAAGCCAGTCGGAGTTGACTATGGTAGGCTTGACAATGGTCTCACTTACTATGTTCGTTGCAATTCCAAGCCCAAAATGAGAGCAGCCCTCACTCTTGCTGTTAAAGTCGGGTACATAACTGATTGTTTGTTTGTTTATAGTTCAATTGTATTTGGTTTCTTTATGTTGTATAGGCTCTGCTTAGTTGATTCAATTGTGTTTATATGCTCGATTTTAGTGGCCATTGGGATTATGGGGTTGGTTAGTGTGGCATTGGTTTGAGTTTGCTTGGTAATGGGTATATGGGGAGCTGTTGTTTGTGCGCTGTTGTGTAAATTATTGATAATGTGATTAGGCCCATCAGAAATTTGAGTGAGGTTTTGATCATGCAATGCCTTGTTTAAGCAAGGCAAAACAATGCATTGTTTAAGTATGGCTGAGTGCCAAGGGAATGTGTTGCTTAAATCAAGAGAACATTCAAACGGATTGAAAAGATTATAAGTTTATGTAAGTTTGTGTTACTTGTGTATAAAAGTCGTTGATATTATTGGGCTGATGGCAGATCAGTTTTGGAGGAGGACGACGAACGAGGAGTTGCTCACATTGTTGAACATCTTGCTTTTAGTGCTACTCAGAAGTACACAAACCATGATATTGTCAGATTTCTCGAAAGTATTGGGGCGGAATTCGGTGCTTGCCAGAATGCAGTGACATCGGCTGATGACACTGTTTACGAGTTATTTGTTCCTGTTGACAAGCTTGAACTGTTATCTGAGGCGATTTCTGTTTTGGCGGAATTCAGTTCTGAGGTACCACTAATTTCTCCCTTTTTCTAAAACACACCCTCAGGAATATTTACTTACATTTCGATTACCGTAGATACGTGTCTCAAAAGATGACTTAGAAAGGGAAAGAGGTGCTGTTATGGAAGAGTACAGAGGGAATCGGAATGCTACAGGAAGGATGCAGGATGCACATTGGCTTTTGATGATGGCTGGTTCAAAGGTACTGCTACCAAGATTAAATATATTTAACCACTTTATCATGAGAATTTTTTTCTGCACATCTACCAATTTTCCTTTAATTTAACATGGCACAATACACCATGAACAAATATGGTGATAAATGGTTGAAACTTTAACTTCGTTTCTTTGACAGCAGTTTTGAACTTTTTCCAACCTAGTAGTAGCTGAAATGAAGTTTGATAATTTTGACGTTCAGTAGATATTAAGATCAGGTGAATCTATCAATCTTATGTTACTTTTTCAACTGTATTTCAATTGCAGTATGCTGAGCGTTTACCTATTGGATTAGAGAAGGTAATTCGAACAGTTACTCCTGATACTGTGAAGCAATTTTATCAGAAGTGGTACCATTTGAGCAATATGGCAGTGATAGCTGTAGGAGATTTTCCTCATACAAAGGTCAGATGTCGTCAACCTCTCAATTTTTACATTGGAATTGAGGATATAATATCAAGATGTCATGACTCAATCTCTTTCTCTCAGAGTGTAGTTGAGTTGATTAAGAATCAATTTGGACATAAAAGTTCTGCACCTGAGCCTCTACTTATACCATCATTTCAAGTTCCATCTCATGAAGAGCCATGCTTTTCATGTTTTATGGAGTCTGAAGCAACTGGGGTTAGTACCGAAATAAATCATTGTATTAATGTGTCAATTGGTGTGCACATTAGCAAAACATGCAAGAGATGCATCATCAGAAACTTGTCACATAGTTATATTGAACTTTCCTTGTTGTAGTCTGCAGTGATTATTAGCTATAAGACTCCAGCTGGTGAGCTGAATACAGTGAGGGACTACCGGGATTTACTGGCTGAATCAATGTTCCTATATGCTTTAAACAAGAGATTCTTCAAAATAGCTCGTAGAAAGAATCCACCCTTTTTCTCATGCTCAACTTCAGCAGATGTCGTGGTTAATCCCTTGAAGGCTTATATGATGACTGCATCTTGTAAAGAACAGGGTACTGTTGAGGCCCTAGAATCGATGCTGATTGAGGTATGTCTTCACTGATTACATCTATTCAGCTTTACCATTTTCAGCTTATCATTTTAACACCTAATGTTTCAGGTTGCCAGGGTACGGCTACATGGGTTTTCAGAACGGGAAGTATCTATTGTTCGAGCTTTACTGATGTCAGAGATTGAATCTGCCTATTTGGAACGTGATCAGATGCAGTCAACCAGCTTGCGAGACGAATATTTACAAGTAGTTCCATATCATAGTCTCATATACAGTAAAACCTCGATAATTTAATACTCGATTAATTAATAACCTCGTTAAAATAATATTTTTTGTCGGTCCCAAATTGGGGACTTGAGTATTAATTTAATACTCGATTAATTAATAACCTCGCTAAATTAATAAATTTTGTCAGTCCCGAGGTTATTAATTTATAGAGGTTTAACTGTAATTTCCGATTCTTTATGACTTTTTTATTTTATTTGAATTCCTACTGTTTTTTTTTCTCTGGGCAGCATTTTCTCCGTAATGAGCCTGTTATTGGGATAGAGTATGAGGCTCAACTCCAGAAGACCCTTCTACCTTGTGAGTCATTATGTATCCACATATATTCACATGTATACAACATTACATTACTCTAATCATCAGAACTTTCATCGTTCTAGATATAACAGCAGCAGAGATATCCAAATATGCCGAGAAGTTTCAAACATCACGTAGCTGTGTCATTAAGACTATTGAACCACGAGCTTGTGCAATTGTAGATGATCTGAAAAATGTTGTACGTAAAATAAGTTCTCTCGAAGAAGAAAGGACCATTTCTGCATGGGATGCCGAACACATTCCTGAAGAAGTTGTTAGTACAAAACCTAATCCAGGGTAATGACAGACTTTTATTTCTTAGTTTCTCTCTCTCTCTCTCTCTCTCTCTCTCTCTCTCTCTCTCTCTCTTCCCATCCCCCGTTTTGTGTGCTGTTATTCCTCTTCTCGTCCATGTGAGACTTCTCAGTTGAACTTCTACAGTTGGTTGCGTGATATATGATATATATCTGCTCGGAGTTCAGAGTCTTATATATTCTACACTGATTATGAGCTCTGCAATGTCTTTCATACCGTTTTGTAGTATTACTATGTTCTCATATATTCTTAGCCTCTGTACATTATCATTTCAGGAATATTGTGCAGCAATCTGAATATTCAAATATTGGAGCTACTGAATTAGTTCTATCAAATGGCATGAGACTTTGTTATAAGAGTACAGACTTTCTTGATGACCAGGTATGCCTGTGAAAGAAAGCAATATAATGATTTACTTTATACAGTTCATCACTTCAGTACTGGGAATAATAGTAGCTAGGTCAAATGAAGTTTCTTTTATCTAATATTGTCCTTACTAATTGTTTGAAGAGGAATTTTGCATATGATCATGGCATTCTGTTATGTGGCATTCTTTTCTATCAGAGCCAATATGTGGAGTCATTTTAAGCATGGGCTCACAGTCTTACCAGCACTTTGTTTTGGTAGGTTATCTTTACAGGGTTCTCATATGGGGGTTTATCCGAACTCGTTGAAAGTGAGTACTTTTCTTGCTCGATGGGACCAACTATTGCAGGGGAAATTGGTGTATATGGTTATAGACCTTCAGTTCTTATGGATATGCTTGCGGGTAAAAGGGCCGAAGTCAGCACAAAGCTTGGAGCATACACGAGAACCTTTGCTGGTGATTGTTCACCCTCAGACTTGGAGACTGCGTTGCAGGTGTGCTGCATTATTGTAGAATTAAAAGAAACTAAATAAATTCTTGTAAAGTATTTATTTCCCTGCAAGATTATCTCAAGCTGCAAAGGTTATAGTAATATTCTTTTGGCAGCTTGTTTATCAACTATTCACCACGAATGTAATACCAGGAGAAGAAGATGTCAGTATTGTGATGCAAATGGCAGAAGAAATTGTCCGTAATCAAGACAGGGATCCTTACACTGCATTTGCAAATCGTGTGAAGGAGCTAAACTATGGAAACTCCTATTTCTTTAGGGTATGACGCCCAGTGTGTTACCTGTAGCTTTTGATATATATGCTCTGTAGTTTTAATTCTGGGTCAAATTGTACAATTTGCAGCCTAGTAGAATAAGTGATCTTCAGAAAGTTGATCCATTGAAAGCTTGTGAATATTTCAACAAATGTTTCAAGGACCCGTCAACCTTCTCTCTTGTGATTGTTGGGAATATCGATCCATCTATAGCACTTCCTCTAATATTGCAGTACTTGGTAAGTACGTTTCCTTTGCTCTACCTGCACCTGGACTATATATGTGCTAATGTGTATGTGCTTTTCTATGCAGGGTGGTATACCAAAGCCTCCTGAACCTCTCATGCACTATAACCGTGATGAACTCACGGGACTGCCGTTCACGTCTCCTAGAACCATAATACGGTACGTTACTATACAAAATGTAATCGTGTTGGTGGTTCAAGGTGTTTTAATTGTGAGATATTATTGATGCCTTGTAAAAATATCCATTGTCTAATAGTGGTTTAATTAAGCTGCATCCCAAATCTTTCCTGAATCTTTTTATTTGTTTGGAATGTATGATGCTTCTAGTTCCCTCACAGTATTACTTAAACATGTTTGTGCATGTCTGAGTTTCAACTACATTTTGGATCCTAATACCTTCTAACTGGATGTGCTTGTAGAGAAGTGGTTCGCAGCCCTATGGTGGAAGAACAATGTTCGGTCCAGCTTTGCTTCCCTGTGGAGCTGAATAACGGAACAATGGTTTGTGGCCCTTCGTTTCTTAATCATTAGAAAGCGTGTGATGTCTCATGATGTGGCCTTTGAGGTGTTCAATTATACTCATTTATTGCTGGACATAACCCATCAAATGGGCAGGTAGAAGATATTCATGTTGTTGGTTTCCTGAGCAAACTTCTTGAAACAAAAATTATGCAAATTCTCCGGTTCAAGCATGGACAGGTGTAATTTCGTCTTGAAATTCCTGAGTTCTATTCAGTCATCCATCTTCATCTTTATTTCAACCTTCTTCTGTGTTGCAGATATATACTGTAGGTGTTTCAGTATTTCTTGGCGGTAATAAGCCTTCCAGGACAGCCAATGTTCGTGGTGATATAAGCATAAATTTTTCATGTGATCCAGAAATTTCCTCGAAGCTGGTTGGTGATTATGAAGCTGTACATCTTATTTTCAGTTTATTAAATTGAATGATCAGTCAACTGGGAGTTCAATGCCATTTAACAGGTCGATCTTACTTTGGATGAAATATTACGTCTTCAAGAGGAAGGGCCTTCAGCTGAGGATGTCTCCACCGTTCTTGAAATTGAGCAAAGAGCCCATGAAAATGGGATACAGGTGATTTCCTGTTACGAAAAGTCACATGGTTGTTAGATGGATTACTGTATAAGGTTGCTGGAAGGGAGAGATGAATGTAATAGATAGAATTATATCCGCTTAGATTTCTCTTGCTGATTTTCCTATGGTCTTTCAGGAGAATTACTACTGGCTGGAGAGAATTTTACACAGCTACCAGTCAAGGATCTACTCTGGTGATGTTGGCACTTGTTTTGAGGTTGGTGATTGTACTCCTTAAGCTGATATTTTTGTCTCCCATCTCTTAGCGGTGAATTAGCTATGGTCCCAGCTAAATGTTCTAAGTGAGGTCCTAAGGTAGAATTGTGGTGGATACAACTCAAAAATGATACGGCTGACAATCATAATTTCTTTGTGCAGACTCAAGAGGAGGGCCGGTTAAAGGTTAGAAATTCTCTAACCCCAAGAACGGCTCATTTAGCATTACAAAGCATACTACCTTATCCTTGCAAAAAACAGTACACTGTAGTGATCTTAATGCCCCAAAGTTCTCGCTTTAAGTTGCTAGATTCTTTCTTCAGATCTGCAACAACTTTTGGAAGAGATCCCAAGGTAATTTTCTAATAAAAAAGTACTCGAATCATTTCTGAACTGCTGTATAACAAAAAAATGGTTACGGTGGTTCTGCTGGCAGATTTTAGCTGGCCTGGCTGGTCTCGCAGTTTTGGGTCTTAGCTTGTGGAGACGTTCACGATGTGCACCGTAATCGTAGGCGACATTCAAATAGCAAACTAAGCAGGGCTCTAGAAATGTGAAGGTTCTTGTTACAAATTTGGATGGACATCTTTTCTTCATCCAAGCCGTAGAGTATGAATTTCTTCAGAATTAGACAGCTAGTACCGGGCGATGAGCGAGTCCCGGTAACGTTTACCAAAAAAAAAACAGAAAAAAAAGGACAACTAATACTTTGTAAGATGAAAATGTGTACGCAGTTTTCTTTGCCCCCATTGGAGCCTTGTAACATTAATATTCTGTCATTAATAGATTATTTTCTCCATAGCTCCATAGAATGTAGTATTATTCCATCATTCATAGTATTGTGACGATCCCAAATTGTGGGTTTTGACTTTTCAGTCACACCATGAGAGTTGGCTAAGAAGTTGAGATCTCAATTAGTTCTTGATACAATCTGAAGAGAAAATGCTATGCCAACCACAAAGGATTTTGTTACTCCACAGTCCACATCAAAATTTCAACTAAATAAAAAAGATAGAAAAATCTTTGGTTAAAGCAAAACAATCTTTGGTTGCTCTTTGTTCTAATTTCTTTTTGCAATTTTTTTGTTTTTGTTTTTACTAATTGGTATTTATAAAAATAATAAAATAAATTAATGGTGGGATCGAAACGGCGTCGTATTGGTTAAGAAGCAGAGTTTATAAGCGCATAGCAACTAGGGTTTAGGTTCTCTCTTGCTATAAGTTTGTTCAGTCTCAGCGCCTCCCTCTCTCCCCATTCAACCCTCCCCAAGGTCTCTCTCTCTCTCTCTCTGAATACTGTTTCTTCCGATCCCTAATCTCCGAATCTACGGCCGTTTACTCCTCAATATTGAGTTAAATTGAATCTTGATTTTTTGCAGGTACAGTTGAAGAAGAATAGAGAGTGTGAAAATGGTTGAGAAGACAAAGGGACGAAAGGAAGAGGTGGTGACCAGGGAGTTCACCATCAACCTCCACAAACGTCTCCATGGCTGGTAACACCCTGTCTCCATCCTCCTTCGTTTTCATTAAGTTGATAATTTGGATTCGATTTTGATTCATGTCATATATTGTTCAGCTAGGTCTTTTGTGATATTGATGGTGAATTAGCATCGTATGGTATTTGAAAGATTGGGCCTTTTCTTTGTAATCAGTAACACTGGTCTGCTTGATCTTATTGGAATCTGTTTATAAATAAATGAGCTGTATACCGGTGAATCTATTCTGTTTATTTTTTGATTAGAGGTTGACAGTGGTTGTTATTTGGATTGGTGTGGCTGGTGAGACTACTACTTGGTGGCAACTACGTAAAATAGGAATTGTGAGAGTTCAATGGAACTAGAGTAGACTGTTAGCTTCAGAATGCTGTGCTTTTGATTTTTGTATTGATTGGATGGTGCTTATAGACCATTTTAGTTTTTGGACACCAAAAACTACTCCATTCTTGTGTGTTTTTTTTGCTTCTGTTTGTGATTGTTATCCATCTTCACTGTCTATTTCATTACCACATATATCTCCACTCTGTGTCTTTATGTTTGGGCTACAATGTTAATTGCAATATCAATGGCAGATTATTGATTTGTTCTATTTTTTCATAAAATTACAGCACATTCAAGAAGAAGGCTCCCAATGCTATCAAGGAGATCAGGAAGTTTGCCCAGAAGGCTATGGGAACAGTTGATGTGAGGGTTGATGTCAAGCTGAACAAGCAAATCTGGAGCAGAGGCATCAGGAGCGTCCCAAGAAGAATCAGGGTTCGCATTGCTCGCAAGAGGAACGATGATGAAGATGCAAAGGAGGAGCTATACTCCCTTGTTACTGTTGCAGAGATCCCAGCTGAAGGACTAAAGGGCTTGGGCACCAAGGTTATTGAGGAGGACGATTAGATTAATATTGTCTGTTTCATTAGGTGGAGAGGAATTATATTCAGCTTTTTGTCAAAACTTCTTCAAGGTGTTATGAGAACAAGACTTGTTTTTGTTGTTTCAGTAATTTGGAATATTATGTTTGCCTAACATTTGTCATGAGTATGCACTTTTGATCCAAAGTGTTGATTTTTTGTCTGGTTTTCTTCCTCTGTTTCCTCTCGCTCTGCCAACTTTTGAAGTAGTTGGTGCTTATTCTGCTGGCTTAGACCGCTGCGTTCCCTAGGACCAGTTCTATGTGAACCATATTTTGTTGCTTGACTTGCTCTGTTACCACTCCTGTGTGGGAGGGGTGGGAGGGGTCGAGACGGCTGAGTTGCCTATTAGCTCCCTCAAATCCTTTCATATGTAGCGATTACAATTTTCATTTCTCAATGCTCATGTCAGATTTGCCTATTCCTTTTATTAGACTTTGGCTTACTGTTCAGGGACTTGAAACGTGTTTTCTCTTGTTCAATGTCACTCTAGGAATGTGAAATACAACATGCAAAATACCTCAGGGTTGTCTTTATACATGGGATACATAGACGTTCAGATTCTCAATCTTTCATACTATTGATTTTAATTGTACAAATTTTGAGATATCAGTGAGAACTAAAAACCTAAAATGGAAGAATGGTGTAAAAGATTGAAAGTTGTTGGAAAGTTAAAATGAGAAAATAGTGGAAAACAGTAAATGAGATAGTATAGTGAAAGTCGTTTTTATTTGGATAGTGAGTTTTTTTGTTCTTGTTTTTTAAAGTTCATACCTTAAATTAAAATGAGATGAAACGAAACGAGAATCTCCTTGCAAAGATTAATGAATGAATGCATTTGATTGTTGGTGTAACCTCATTGCACTTTACGCTTGTTGGATTAACTGATTGCTATATCATGACCAGCCTTGCTGTCAACTTGCATACGGAACTATTAACGATGTAGTCACAATGTGTGTCAGCTTCATAGTTTTATGAGACCTAGAATAGTTGTATGAGACCTAGAACTTGCTCAAAGACCGAAAGACCTCCCAAAGACTTTTTAGTTTGCGACGAGTTAGAAAAGATATAGTACTCATCTCATTATCGAAATAGTAAAAATCCTTTTATATATCTCTTCTCTAGACGCTTTTCGGTGCTAGATTCGTGCTCCTATGATGCTACAAACAAGTAGCAAGTAGCAAATCTGGTAAAAACAAAAAACCTTGGAACGTCAGGCTTTCTAAGCAACAGGATAAAGATTTTAATCTTAGAACAAACGAAACTTGTTTCACCCGAAAGTAGCCAGTAATTTCAACATTAAATCCAGCAGCTGCATGCACATGGATCACAGAAATAATCTCCGATCCATTCTCACTACGTGTTTATACCAATGTTTTAAAGGATTTTTTTTCCCCTTACACTTGAACTTATCCGACCTTATCATTTTTATATTTCAACTTTGTAAAGTATCAATTGCACATATGAACTTATAAGAACATATTTTTCGTCCGTGACGTGACAAATATTTTTCGTCTAAATTGTTGACGTGACCTCATACATAGATACACAATACCTTACCACATGACTACAAAGAGTTTTTGTTAACATTTCATACACAAACATATACATAATCCTTTTCTCTCTTAAATTTTCAATGAAAAAAGGTTTTGCATAGTTGGAATTCAAATGCTGAACTTCAGACTTGTAAAACAAACTCCTTTACCACTAGACCACAAGGAATATTTGTTAATATATGATACATTTTTGAACTTATACAAACCAAAATTGGAAGTGAATTAAACACCGAATAGTAAATATAATAATAAATGCTCAATTATATAATAATAAACTAAATATATGAAGTGAATTAAACATCGAATAGACGCATAAATATGCGACTATCAAAATACCCCACACTTAAACATTACTAGTTCTCGAGCAATACACTAAACTAAGATTCTAAAAAGACTTAACAAACTTCAAAAATAAACTCTAATGCCCTCAACAAATTGCCTCAGCAGTCTTCCACAAAATTGTAACACCAAGATCAACATGTACCTACAAATTACCAAAGATAACTCTGACATATAACACACATGTAACATGTAAGACACAGACATAATCACGATGAAATAAAGGCTAGAACTTGCACATGACCAATCAAGATTCAACCTCACATCGATATGCTCTCACAAGTGTTTCTCTCAAAGTATATCTAAGGTATCCCTCAATTCGATTACTTGCCAAATGGACCAAGCTATATGCTCACTCTTGTGACTAATCTCCACAGATCAAAAGCTGTTATCTTGAGGATCAAAAGGGTTTCATGGGTTGTAATGAGGCTTGACTCATAGGTTAAAGAATAAATAGATATGGATTACAAACACAATTCTAGAACCTAGTAGAGCACCAAATAAGAGACTTCTTCAAACTTTACAACCATGAACTTTTCATTATTGTGGTCGGATTTCATCTCGTTGGGTCTTCACATTATTCTTTTCATCAACAGTTAACCCGGGTATCAAGCAAGACATCACAACTTTTTTTATTTTCTTGTTTTACACTATCTTAATACCCCACACTTATTCCTTTGTTTCACCTTTTGACATTTTCGCCATCTTCACATATCTGTCTCATGTATAGCTCTACCAAGTCCTAGAACAAGGGTAAAGATATAATTATTCTAAGGTTCAAGGTTGAAAATATGTGGGTGATAACATAAAGTTTCACATGTAGCCTTAAAGTGGTTAACTACGGGGTGCACATCTTGTGTACACAAAATCATAACACAGACTCATATGGCTATGTTGGTGTCCCCTAAATGCCTTTATCACTTCCTCAATTAGAACATGTGTCGACTAAAAGCTTTGAATATCACAAGAGCAAGTTCTAGTAATCTCTAGAGTCCATTAACTTAATCTGCGACAAGTAATTGACAATCAACAAAGAAAGCATGTATAGCACATTTAGGCTCAAAAGCTCATAGGTTAAATGAATCTCAATAAAGTCTATGCTTGCTCAAAAATCTGTACCATGTTAACTCATTTCTACATCCACTATATATTCGCATATGCATCATATATCAACATTATCCAAAGAAACTCGAGTCACATAATCATCTCTCAGTCACAAAATTGGAAGAAATAAGCACATCATTGACTTGTTAAGGGCTCCTAAGACTCTTCTTTTTGGTACTTTTCTTGACACTATTTTTTTTTTCAAATATAACACTAAAACACACAAGATGACTAAGAAAAACTTTAAAATTGACACTGACTTTTCAATGGATCGAATATGGTCCTCAATGGATCGTGGACTGCTCTCTGGTCTTACTTTGGAACAACCCTTCGATGAATCGAAGAATATTCCTCGATGGATTGAAGAATATTCCTCGATGGATCGAAGGGTACACCCTGGACATTCTAAGCAAAATGGAAAAAACTGAAGAGCCTGCGCACTCCCACTTGCATAATTTCTACAGAATTAACCACACACCTAAATAGGCTAAAATTTTACGAGCATACACTGGAGACAAATATAAACACGCTCTCAAAATTTCAGACTTTTCTGAGACATATAGCTAAATCCTAAAAATCACACTACATCAAAAAAATTCTGATTCAAAAACTAATAAATCTATATCTAGACGCTAAGTGTATGATACAGCCCCACCCCACACTTGAAAGTTACATTATCCTCAATGTAAAGACAACCAAGTATGACACAAAACATCTATCATACACAGAACATACAATGTGGAGAAAATAAAAGAGAAAGGAGAAGAAATCAAATATGGTCGCCAGCTTCTCTATCCACATGGGTTGCCTCGCAAGTAGCGCTAAGTTTAACACCTTCAGCCAGACGGCAGATCTATTAAATTATCCATAGGTGGCATGTCCTGAGGGTCCACATCTTCAAACATGTGCTCCACAAACGACTCATAAATCGGCTTGAGTCATTAGCCATTCACCTTGAATGTTTTTCCTGTTTTTGAACTCATAATCTCTATAGAACCATGAGAAAAAATATTAGTAATAACATAATGTCCATTCCATCTACTCTTAAGCTTAACTGAAAATAAGTGTAGATGATTACTAAACAGTAAAACTTTCATCCATGTCAAAATTGAACTTCTTCACAGCCCAATATGCTCGATACTCAAGTTTCACCGGAAGATGACAAGCTTTCCCATACACCAACCTATAAGGAGACATCCCAATAGGAATTTTATATGTTGTCCTATAAAGACGTTGACTCCAGTCTTTCCAGGTTGGACCAACTATCTTCTCAAGAATCTGCTTGATCTCTCTATTTGATACCTCCACATATTCGTTTGTCTGAGGATGATAAGGTATTGCCACTCTATGTGTCACGTTGTACTTCCTACGTAAGGCATCAAAGGTCCTGTTGCAGAAGTGTGATCCTCCATCACTGATTATGCATCAAGGTGTTTCAAACTTGCTGAATATTTCCTAAAGAAAACTGTGAACAGCCTTAGAATCATTATTCCTGGTGGATTTAGCCTCCACTCATTTAGACACATAATCAACAACAACAAGAATATACAAATACCCTTGAGAGTTTGGAAATGGTCCCATGAAATCAATGCCCCACACATCAAATATTTCGACTATAAGAATAGGATGTTGAGACATTTGGCCTTTTAGACCGATGTTACCTGTCATTTGGCACCTGACACAAGATTTAAAGAAAATCTGTGCATCTTGAAATAAGGTGGACCAATAAAATTCACTCTCAAGCACTTTGAGAGCCGTCTTCTTCCCTCCAAAATGTCCACCACCCGCATGTGAGTGACAAAAAGCTAGAATATAGTGAAATTCAAATTCATGGACACACTTACGGATGATGGTTTCAGTGTAATTTTTCCACAAGTATGGTTCATCCCACACATAGTACCTAGCTTCCTTGACTAGCTTGTCTTTCTGTGCTCTGGTGAAGTCAGGTGGAAGGTATTTACTGACCTTGTAATGGAGAATATCAGTATACCATGGTTCTACATCTTGAACAACAAAGAAATGTTCATTTGGAAAACTATCTCTGAGAGGATGATTATCCTTTCTACGTTAGAACCATGGGTGATTCTACTCAAGTGGTCAGCTACCACATTCTTAGTACCCTTCTTGTCCTTGATCACAATGTCAAACTTCTAAAGCAAGAGCATCCATCGAATCAATCTAGGCTTGACATCCTGGTTGGTCATCAAATACCTCAAAGCAGCATGGTCAGAAAATATGATAACTTTAGTTCCTAACAAGTAAGATCTAATCTTTTCAAGAGTAAAAAAAACTGCTAAGAGCTCCCTTTCTGTAGTTGAATAATTCAATTGTGCATCATTTAGGGTCCTAGAGGCGTAGTAGATGACATGAGGTAACCTCTTCAGGAGTTGGCCAATAGCTGCTCCAATAGCATAATCTAAAGCATCACACATGAGCTCAAATGAAAGGGTCCAATCTGTTGTCTAAATGATGGGGGTTGTGGTCAAAAACTTTTTGAGTTTGTTAAAATATTGAAGACACTCATCTGTACAGTCGAATGAAACATCATTCTGCAGAAATGCACACAATGGTCAGTCTATCTTGGAAAAATCCTTGATGAACCTGCGATAGAAACCTGCATGGCCAAGAAAAAATCTTATCTCCTTCACAGTAGAAGGAGGGGGTAAAGTCCACACAGTATCAACTTTAACCTTGTCTACTTCTATTCCCCTAGATGATATGACATGTCCCAAAACTATACCATGTTCCACCATAAAGTGATATTTCTCCCAATTAAGCACAAGGTTAGTTTCTACACAACGCTCTAAAACCATAGCTAGATGATGAAGACTCGACTATAGTATACTAATAACATTACGAACCTACTATAGAAAGATTCAAATGACACAAAATATTGACACAATATACTAGACACAGTGGCAGACTACCACACAAAATTTCAGGGTATTCAGAGTTGATTTGGGTACTAAATTGAATTGGCTAAGCTACAGCTAAATGCAGAAAATAAATATGCTAATGAATGCAAGGTGATTTACTATATGATGAATGAGTTAAGAGGAATACAATCCACCACCGTCATTCCATCCATCTATCTAACACATACTTAATCTAATGCATATATCCAATGAATGAAAGTTCCCAGGAAGGGCCAATCGTTACAGCCACATCATATTACCTAATCCTTATGCTTATGCGAGTTTGTCATAGACCCCCCCCCCCCCCCCCCCCCCCCCACATCTATCCCTCTATTGAACTCATAGTCATGGATCCCAAGGTTTACAAAGAATAAAGCATTAAGATCTAGAAATTTTTTGAGAAGCTACAAAGGTTCACAGGTACACTATAGGGGTGTCCTACTAGATCTAGGGTTTCAATCCCCTAACGAAATAATCTATCCAGGGTGTCACTATAGAGAATCCGGTGGAAGAAATTATCTTCAGTTGCCTGTATCTCATAATAATAGAGTCCTAGCGTGCATACTAAGCTGGCCACCATAGCACACATACAAGAAATCATCAATGGAGCATATAGAGAAAGAAACATCTTTCAAATTGAATATGCAAAACTAGATTAAAGTGTATGAATTAGAAAGACTTCATGTATGGGGATTCAGGCAACCCCTTAACAAGGTATTTAGCTACTCATAGTCATAATAACATAATCAAGAAAAATCATAGAGTTTAAAAATCAAGATGGGATGAAGAACCAGATTCTCTATAGTGACACCCTGGATAGATTAGTTCGTCGGGGGATTGAAACCCTAGGTCTAGCAGGACAAGCCTATAGTGTACCCGTAAACCCTTGTACTTCTCAAACCTTTTCTAGATCTTAATATTTTCTTCTTTGTAAACCTTGGGATCCATGACTATGGATTCAATAGAGTGATAAATGTGGAGGAGGTCTATGACAAACTCATATAGGCATAAGGATTAGGTAATAGGATGTGGTTGTAACGATTGGCCTTTCCTAGGAACTTTCATTCATTAGATATGTGCATTAGATTAAGTATGTGTTAGATAGATGGAATGACAGTGGTGGATTGCATTCCTCTTAACTCATTCATCATATAGTAAATCACCTTGCATTCATTAGCATATTTATTTTATGCATTAGCTGTAGCTTAGTCGATTTAGTTCGGTACCCAAATCAACTCTGAACACCCTAAAATGTTGTATGGTAGTCCATTACTGTATCTATATTATTGTATGAAAATTTCGTGTCATTTGGGTCTGTCTAGAGTAGGGTTGTAGTGTCATTAGTGTATTATAGTCGAGTCTATCAGCATTGTAGTTTAGTGTTAGGATTTAGTTTCACCAATTTCTTGTGTTCGATAACCCTTATAATTAATTATTACAATAATATATCTTAGTTAAGAATATAATATATTTGAGAAGTGATTCTCCACTCATCAGTTTCACTAGAGATAATTAGCTTAAGGTCAGGCCTAAATCGAGCAATGTCCTTGACTAGTCCAAACAGTATGCCAGTCGACAACGTTCTCTTGTGTGCCTAGTCCACCATCAGCACACTGTAGCTAGCCAAATCCGGCTCAACAAGAAACTCATGAAGCAACATCCCATCCGTCATGTACTTTAGAACAGTCTTGTTCGATGTGCAATCGTCAAAACGAATGGAGTAGCCTACTTCGTGACCAAGCTTGACATCCATTTCTTGAGAAACCCTAGTAGCAATACTCATTGCCGCAACTCGCCGAGGCTGCATGCACCCAATCTTCATCTTCCCACCCTTGGTGTAACAAGCCTCATGCAGAAACTGAGGTATCTATGTAGTTTTCCCTGAACCGGTTTTGCCAACAATGATAAGAATTTGATTTTCTTCAACCTTTTTGAGAAAATCGTCACGGTTTTTGTACATAGGAAATGCTCTCCTCTCCTCCTACAGCTTCTTCATGTCTTTTTTTGCACTCGGCTCGAGTAACTTATTCGTCCTCATTTGCTCATCATCAATATCAAACTTTCCTCCCTTAATCCCTGACCCTTTTGAGCCCATAACAAACTCAATTAGGTCCTCAAACACATACTCATTCATTGCCACCTTCTCTGTTATTGTTCCTTGAGCCATACGTAAGATTTCCGTTGGCTATTTGATGATCCTCCCAAGCTTTCTGCTCTGCATATGGTGTACTCTTCTTCGCTCCATCATCCTTGTATTGTTGCGACGCAACTGAAAACCTGTTCTTCTGATTCACACCGGCCTCCTTGTCATCATACGCTTGGGGAATCCTGTACTCGCTGACATCATCGTCTAGGGTTTCAACCTTGCTCACAAATTCTGTAGCACCGACATTCCATTGTAGTACCGTGTCACGTGCCTGATACTTGGGGACACTCCGACCCTTGGAGACACTTGGGGATGCCGTGTCCAAAGTGCAACGTGGCGTGTCTAAAAATATTCCTTTTTGAACACTTGGAGACGCTCCTCGGATGCTCAGGGACACTCATTGGATGCTTGGGGGGACACTTTAACGTATTGAATAATATATTTTTTTTGATATTTTTTAATGTAAATAAATGAGAATCCTATTCACTATAGGATTAGAAGATGTTCTTGAGTTTGCAATTTTTTCTCTAAACGAACCAACAATAGATGACGTATTATTTGGAATCTTAGAATGGTGGTAACGAGGGTGCAATTTATCATCATACCATGAAGTTACATGATTTTTATGTCTTGTTTGGATTTTTAGTATTTTTTTTATGACATATGAATTTTGAAGTTTGTTATGGATTTTTCAGTTACACGATCTTTATATTTATAGATAATTTTGATTATTTTACTCAACATTTTTTATTTCTTAAATATTTAAATTTAAATTTAATTTAATTTCCATGTCTCAGCCATGTCCGTGTCCTACTTTTTAAGATTTTTCCGTGTCCCCACATTTCCGTGTTCCCGTATCTGTGTCCGTGTCTATGCAACATAGCTCACAAGGTTGTGTAACTTCTCCTTGTTTTTGTTCCCGCGCTTCTCTGTTTCGATGAGCTTTTCTTTTTCGAACAAATACTTCTTGTCTTGTAACTCGTCACTGAGCTCCTGTAGCTTTTTCTTCTCCCTTTCCTTCAAGTACTTTCGCCTCAAAAAATTTCGTAGCCTCTCGAAATTGGCATCATGATCCCTCAATGTTCTTCCCCGATTAGGTTTTGGCTCTGTTAGTTTCTTCGTGGCGGCTCTGTCCTTCTCCTTTAGGTTTCTCTCGAGTTACTCCTTGGCTCTCTGATCCTCCTCCTCCTCCCGCTCTTCGTTTTCGAGCATGTTGCACGGACACGACGACACCGACACGACGTGACCGGATACACAACAAATCTCAAAAACACATGTTTCGACACAGCATCAACACGACAAATTATTAATAAATATATATGTATTTTTAATTATAAAAAAAATACTAGAAACATGAAATTAATTCATTACATAACCAAATTTAACCATAAAACTCAATCCCGTTCTAAATTTCATAGGAAATAACATCAAACAAATCTAAATGCAAGTGATAAATTAAAATGATGGTGCATAAGTGTATCACTCATCTTCAACACTCATCTCATCATTAATTAGCATCCTCTCTAATGTCGGTTCATCAAGGGAGAGATTTTCCAATTCAAGCACATCAAAAGTCCCAGGTTCCATGGAGTCAACACCATCTCCAACAAGATCCCACATTGTCTCCTAACTTTTATAATAGTTAGGATCCCTCCTTGCCAAAAGTCGAAGATCGGTATGCACATAAACCAAATCTTGAGCTCTTTTTGGTTGCAACTTGTTCCTCTTCAAACCGGTAATGAAACTATAGGTGCTCCAATTCCTCTCACAACAAGAAGAAGAACAAGGTTGATTAAGAAACTTGAAAACCAAACCTTGGAGTAGTGGTGTACAAACTCCATAGGCACCTCACCAAACCACAGGCTGAAAGTTACACTTATTCTCCAAAGCCTCTGGTGTACCATAATCTTTCATGTTTACAGAAAAAGTGACATATACTTCCAATACTTTGTTACGAACCTGAGGATCCGTGAAGAGTCTCTGAAGACATTTCCTCATTTCAGTGGTGAGTTCGGCATCTCTATGTGAAGCAACTCTGTTAAGACCCTCTTCAAGCCATTTAGTGTTATAATACCTCGAATTCAAAGAATGTGCAAGACAATGAAGTGGAGTAGAACTCTTGGTCCATCGAGCAATCAAGATAGAGTAAAGCACATCATAAAATCTTGATACCTCACAATGCTTTGTGATGACATGGACAAATTCAGGTTTGAAAACTGCTTTCTTTACTTTCTCAATCATTTAATCCCACCACTCGTAAACCAAGTAAAGACAAGGCCTATCCAAAGCCCCCATCCTTATCATCTCATATACAGGTTTAATGAAAGCAATCATGAAATCGACTTGTTCCCACAAGTAGTCATCCAAGAGCATTTCCTTCACTCTTCTTGTTTTTGGGACATCATCTTCTTCGTATAAGTCCCATTTTGGACTAATCACCATGCTTTGCAAGCCAATCTTCATCTGCTTGAACCTCTTAATACTCACACAACGAGAAGCAAACCTTGTCTTGGCAACTTGAAGCAACCTCAAAGAACAATGCTCATTGTATATAGATAGACGCATGCTATGGTTGATGACAAAATTCTTGATAAACCAAACATTATTGATGATGTCCATAAGCCACCCCAACTCTTCATCTATAAGCTCACCAGGTAAAAATGATTTTGCTTTCAAAGTATCCTTCAAGACAAGATTGAGAGTATGAACTACACATGGTATCCAAAAGATGTGTGGATGTGTAGCTTCAACAATGGCACCGGTAGCAACGCACACGGGTGCATTATCAGTCACCACTTGAATCACATTCTCGGCGCCGATCTCATTGATAGTCTCCAAAAGTAATCTTGCAACTTCAAACTTATCTTTATACTGCCCCTCACAATTGATTGCTTTTATCATAACAACCATATTTTGAGCAGCAACCATCATATTGATTAAGGGCCTCCTTTGCTCATTGGTCCACCCATCAGAACACACTATCACACCGGTCTGCTTCCATGTGTCCTTAATGGGTACTAGCATTCAGTCAATGTGTTGCTTCTCGTTGTCAAGCAGTGTGGTCCTCAATGCATTGTAACCTGGGGGTTTATAACCCGGAAGATTTGAGGCACGAGCAAAAGCATCTTGGTAGTGGGGATTCATCGCAAAGTTGAACGATATCCCACCGGTGTAAAACATTCTTGCGATTGCAGCATCACATTGTTGTCTTTCTTCCTTTCTAAAGGCTTTAGTTAGCTGTGGACTCAAGCCCCTTCTTTTTTTAGTTTCAAGATCCACTACCTCCAATGGAAAGTAACTTGTACTACTTGCAAGCCTACTTGAAGAGGGAGGCAAATGAATCATTCTTGGAGTCTTATCTTGCAACTTCTGCTCACACTCTTCTATTGCCTCTCGCATTTCATCCATTTGAGCTTTCGTCACCTTGGTGCAAACCTTGATCCCCAATCTTGGTATTTTGAGCAAATGAGTTTTAACTCTAGAATGTGAGCCCTTGAAGTTCATATTGCAGTAATTAAATTAAATCGCAAGAATCCTAGCTAGCCTCTTCCTTTGCCAATAAGTTCCTAACAAACATTCTGAAGAGTACGTTTGTAGACCGACTTGCTTGGCTTCGAGGTCAAGAAGCCATTCAACAACATTAAGAACACAAAGTAATTCAATTCCATGATTAACTAGCTAGTACATTTGAAAGATTTTGATTACACGTACGCTAGTGCATTCGATAATAGTGCAAAGTTGCGCAACTTGGAAGTTAAAGTTCTAAAAGCGGTTTTGTTGCATAGAACTAATTAAATACATGATGAACTTCAGAAATGCTGAAAACGTACAACAGCAACTCAGCCATACGGACGATACAAATTCTGTCTGGAGTTATGCATCAGTGATCAGTACGTCATATTCCGATTCGGGCTATGTGGACTTTGAGTTTGTTTCCTCCTATCAACTCAAACACACAGTGATCACCTACTTCCAAATTATTATCCTGTACAAAGACTTTCCAACCAGCCAGATTGATTCTCGCTTGTCTTCTGTTGCTATAGCTTCTCCAACAGTCAACACACTTAACATTCCAAATTTTCTCCCCTGAAGTCTGCAAGGTCAAATTGCAAGAACCCCCAACCGTTGAGAAATGTTGAAAGGCGAAACGTTGGGATATTGGCTGCAGAGATGAGAACAAGTTCATAAAGCAAATAATTAAAGCCAAAAGGGTTTATCAATTTTACTTCTTCGTTGTACATTATGTACCGGTGCTTGTACTAATAAACCATTTTGGAAGTTGGGAATTGCTTACCAGTGCTTGTACCAAGTACGAAGAAGTTATTGTGACTGAAAATTGTGGATTGATGGGTGTGAAACTTTTTGCTCCCCAAACATCATTTTCACCAGCAGATGATGCAGAAGACAATGACCTACCTGTTAAATTGGGGGTAGACATGCGTGGGTTGGCTCCTGTTTGATACCAAATGAGGGGTATTCGAGTCAAAATATATACGTTGATGCTTAACACCATCATAACAAATTTGCATCCATACCTTCTTTAAACATAGGGTAATTTATTTCCATACTGTTGGAGTGAAATATGCGCGCTTGGAATTGAGAATGCTGCCCATTGTAGCTGAACACAAGAAAGTAGCCTTCGTCTACGTTGTAAAAGTTGGCGAACTCTTCCCATCCCTTCTGTAACCAGAGTCGGCTACCACGGACCGTTTTTTTCAGTTCCACTGCCCATGATGTTGCACAATTTGGAACCTTGAGGTATATGGAGTCTGCCATACACTCTCCAAACTTCCTCACAGCTGGCTCGGGCAGTTCCTGAAACTCACAGCTTCCTAAAATTGGGCTTTCTATGTAATAATATTATGCACATATGTGCACATATTCATTGTTATGCCTTTGTGAACCAAGACAAGACTTGATTAAAAGTGTTATTTTCCACCTCCTTGATTCACTACAATCAGCCTTACAGTTCACAGTAATCACAAAAGTACAACTTAAGATCCTATAGACAAAAGCTATCAACATGTTTACATTCATCATTGAACATGCATGTTAAATATATACACTGTTAATTAATCCATCCACAATCTCACAGAATGCTTCGGCCAAGACATTCATAAAACAAATACAGACAATTTTTTTCCTGCTAGATGTGAGAAGATAGAATAGTAAAGCTTTAAAATATCAACATACAAGAGCACAAGCGATGAAGTAAATGCATACACTAAAGTTTCAACTTTCTTAGTTCTTACTTTCATGGTAAATAATCTGACCCAAAACAAAACACGGTGTAGAAGCTAGCAATTCTACTTTTAAACTTGCAGATTTTTACATGCAGTAAAAGGATCATGAGAAAAGAATTACAACACACAATTACCTTCCCATCTTCCAGATCCTTCCGGGTAGCAATCTTCAAGCAGAAGCTGGGAGAGTCAAATGTAGAGGTAGATTTTTCTCTCTTCAAGTTGCTGCGAGAAGCCATCTTGAGTAGAGGTGAAAATGTAGCCATCTCTGTTGAAAGCTTCAATCTCTCTTTTGTTTTTTGTTGTGAGAAGTAAAAGAGTTGTGAGCTTCTAAAATGAGTCTGTGTGAAGTGAGTACTGACTACTGAGTAGAGATGGAAAAGAAGCTTTAATCCCTTCACTTCATTAATTGGGAAAATCTCACCCTTTGGTTTTACAGGTTAAAATGAACGGTCTGTATTTTGAACTTGACAGATGTTATAAACTAACCATCTGTGTATCGCAGGCACGCCACTCTCTATTTCTAGCATTGGCATCGTGCACTGATTTGTAACATTGAAGGCTCCCAGGTGCCAAAGTTATGTTACCAATTAATTTGGGAATCAATATGTTGCAGATTTCTATTTATTATATGCTAAAATGTGAGATAGGCAGAAAACGTACACAAAGTCACAGCTTCGAGTTTCCGAATTTCCAATTTCTTCACCACTTCTTTGGTTAAATATAAGAACCCAACAGAGAAAAGATCACTTCTTTGGGTTAAATATAAGAACCCAACAGAGAAAGACAAAAACTTTACAGATACCCTTTAAGTTTTGGCAGAGGTTTTGTCACCATCGCTATCCTTCATCTTCTGGATCTGAGGGGTTGCTACTGTTCTTATTTTCAAGTTTGGCGGTGGTCGGCGGCAGCGCAATGTGTGCTTATGTGGGTCTTGGGCCCAAGCTACGTTAAAGATGGGTCTTTCGTTCGGGTGGCCCAATTTCATTCTGCAAAATATTGATAATTTTTTTTTTGAGGTAAAGATAGAAATTTAGTAATAAAAACACCACATACAATCACTCCAACCATGTCCGCATAAAATTAGGCATAACTTAGAATCAGCATGGAACCCTTGCCAAATGTGAAACCCTTACATTTCGCAGGGCCCATTTAGCTGACTTGTCTGCTACTACATTGGCCTCCTGGCCTAAATGAGCAAAATTATAGTTTGACAAAGTTCTGAATGTGTCCCTAAAGTTCTCACAAGATTCCCGAAACATGTTGGACACTGTTGCAGGATCCTTCACCGCTCTGACCACAATGAGATTATCTGAGGTAATCTGGGTTGGGCTATAACCCAACTGACTGACAATCTGCATCGCTCTCCATGCAGCCTCTATCTCTGTTTAACACAAAAATCTCTTAGCGAACTCGGGAGATCTCGCAAGCTGTCTCTTTTCCTCAATTGTGCTTCGTGCGCTAGCATGCCACAATTTCACGAAGGAATGTAGATTTGTAGGCTACTGGCTACTGACTTCTTAATAAGCGATTTAGACGAGGAGAGCACCAACCTTGCCTGGATAGATCATTCTTGCCTAGTGACCTAGGACTTGCTGTTTTCGTGTCTTTAGCTGAACCACAAAAATTGATACTCTACACTCCTCTTGGTGTAAAGCAAAGCAATCTCATTGATGTGGTGTTGAGAACACAAGGGTGTTGCGTCCTTAAACCTTGAAACTCTCACTCTTCCTGGTGACAAGCCTCTTGATCGCCGGTTGCAGGTTTTTGCGTCCTTGAATCGCAAGAATCTCACGCTGTTCGGGTGACAACTCTCTTGATCGCTGGTTGCAAGGGTTTTCTCATGATGAGAAAGATAGTTTGCTGGGAGAAAAATATGTATTTGATCAAGGATCTTCTCTAAATCGGTCTTCAATTCTTTATATAGAAGATCGTAGCCGTATTCCACTTTCCTTGGAACTCTTTGATATCGGTAACTAGATTCACAATACAACTCTAAGAACTCAATAAAGCTCATCTGATACTTATAGATAACTCTCATAACAGAGTCCTAACCACTATAGAAAATGTTAGATAAAAATAAGTTGCATGGATCAGCTTTCAATATTATTTCTTTCAAGCCCATTCCAATCCGGATTATACACTTCACACGGGACGCTCGCCTAATCCAGCCCTTAAAGCCCAATAAGAGATATTTTATTTCAGGCTCAAACAATCTCCACTGCAAAGGTCAAGTAAACACCTGTAATACAGCTAGCTGCTGCCTATACAAATCTTCCCTCCCAATCATGAACAATCATGCATATACCACCTCTATGTGTAGAGGAATCGAAGGTTTCATCAATGCATACACAATACTGACCCAAGAGAAGTCTTGACCATGTCTAAAGAACTCTAGCCCGGCGGTCAGAAATTTTATGCAAGAACACATATCGATCATGCCAAGCTCATACCAACACTTGATGAGTCTAAGGATCAAACTGTTTATTGTTCCACAGTTTTTCATTTACGCATTTCCAAGTAAACCATATCATCACAATTAGCCAAGCAAAAGTATCTCTAGATAGACCCACAAAGCAAGCCACCATTCATGCCTTGAAGGAATCTGTGGTCTGGTCGATCCCTGCAAGAAGAGGGGTCACAATAGGTTACACTTAAGGACAATCTCGAAATAGGTGCAACTCTATTTCCCTCACCTGCTCACACAACACACACACCCTATCAACATCACTCTACGTCTTTGTAGGCTTGGTCCCGTAGGTAAGTATCATGGCAAGCTCTCCAGACACAGAGTTTGGCTGCTAGTGCCACCCCCACCTTCCAAAAGTCTCCCCACTGGTTGGGTGCCACCTGCTATGGGAGGACCATTTGATAACGGGCCACTCTGTAAGCACTGCTGACAGTGTAATCTCCCCTGGACGTATAATGCCATATAACTCTATCCTGTCTAG
Source organism: Geum urbanum (assembly GCA_946800695.1). NCBI lineage: Eukaryota > Viridiplantae > Streptophyta > Magnoliopsida > Rosales > Rosaceae > Geum > Geum urbanum. The sequence continues at coordinate 11,022,982 of OX326997.1, forward strand.
TACCATGACTCAGAGGAATAGTCAAAACAATAGATACCTCATCAAGAGCTAAATACCTCTGCAGAGTCGTGAGATCCCATGTTCGCTGAGGTTTAATCAACTGGGACACTCGGTTTACGGTAGTAGGGAATCGGGGAGCCTCCAAGGTGAATGGTGGTCTAGGAATCCACCTATCTTTCCAAATCTGAATCTGTGTACCCGTTCCCACCTGCCAGCGACAACCTCTCTCCATAACCTCTCTTGCTTTCATAAAGCTCTTCCATGTGTATGAGGGAGACCCACCTACCTTTGCTACCCAGACACTCTACAAAGTACCTCGCCTTATACACCCGTGCAACCAAGGACTACAGATTTTGCAGTATCCTCCAAACCTACGTACTTAGCCAACAAAGAAAGATTAAAAGCATAAAGATTACGATACCCCAATTCCCCCATCTCCTTCGGCTTACACATAACATTCCATGTACACCAGTGAATGCGTCTTCGATCTGTAGTATCACCCTAGGAAAAATTTGCACACATATGTTGTAGTTCCTCACAGGTAGTTTTAGGAATTAAGAAACAACTCATGGCATAACTAGGTAATGCTTGAGCCACAACCTTAATGAGCAGTTCCCGCCCTGCCCCACTCAGTAATAAGCATTTCCACCATTTCAGTTTATCTCTAAGTCGATCATTTATATAGGCAAAAATATCTTTCTTGCTAGCCCCCACACAGGTAGGCAACCTTAAGTACTGTTCATGGCAGTCCACCCGGGTCATACTTAGCGCAGCCACCAGCTCCTCTTGTGTATCCATCGGCAAGTTTTGACTAAAACACACATTGCTTTTTGAGAAGTTAATGGATTGGCCATAAGCAGTCTCATACACCTTTAAAATCACTTTTACATTACTACAAGTCTGAGGGGTAGCTTGAGAGAAAATCAAACTGTCATCAGCAAAGAGTAGATGTGAAAATCTAGATGTTTTCAGGTAAACTTTGATACCTATAAGAGATCTACTCTAGTTGGCACGATGCAGGAGAGCTGAGAGGCCTTCAGTGCACAAGATTAACAAGTAAGGAGATAATGGATCTCCTTGTCTAAGTCCTCTACTCGACGTAACATAGCCCCGTGGAGAACCATTCAGGTGGAAGGCATACCTTATAAAGGTCACGCAAGCTATCACATTCCCAATCCAAACATCTGGAAAGCCTATTTTTCGTAGTATCAATTCCAAATTCTTCCACTCCATTTGGTCATAAGCTTTACTAACATCAAGCTTCAATGCCATTTGGAACTGCTGCCCACTCTGCTTCGTCCACAGATAATAAGCTGATTAATAATGCGCTACCTCATTTGTAATCAGCTTATTATCTGTAATCAACCTGCCTGGGATAAAAGCACTTTGACAAGGATCAATAACGTATTGCAAGAGAGGTTTTAACCTATTTACGAGTACCTTTGCAGCAATTTGGTACACCATATTGCATAAGGCGATCAACCTATATTTTGTGATCTTCTTTGGGTGTTGCACTTTCGGAATAAGCCGAATAGTAGTAAAATTCATATTCGAGAGAATCTGCCCTGATTGGAGGATATCTTGAACAAAAAGTGTGACATCTCGACTAACAATATCCCAATACTTCTGAAAAAATAGAGAAGACATACAATCAAGACCTGGGGCTTTCAGAGGAGCAACCCAAATTTCGTCCTCTGTGTATGGAAGGAGCAGGGGGCGACCCATCTCCTTAGTCACAATAGGCTTCACAAAGGTCAACACCTCTTCAATCTGGTCTTCGGTGATCCCGGCAGAGGTAAACAGACCTGTATAGTAATTCAACATAACTGACTCCACACCATCAAATGTCTTCTGCCATTCACCATTCTGATCAAACATCCCCAGGATATTATTTTTCCTCCTTCTGTTTGTCGTCTTCTAATGGAAGTATTTCGAGTTCTCATCCCCTTCCTTCATATGCTTATCCTTGGCCCTTTATTGCCAATATAAAGCCTCTTGCGTCAATAAAGTGGCCTGTCGGGCATATAACTCTTTTCATTCTTCCACAACAACCAGATCAAATGGTTGTGGATTATACGCCTCCAGCTTGGTCTGTATCTCCTTCAACTCATCTTTTTATGCCCCGAACGTGGACTTTGCCCAACTCTTCAAGCCTAATCTAGTACACTGAATCTTCTTATTCAGTTTATAGTGACAAGTTTCATGTTCCTGGATCGGTGCTTGTTCCCGTGTCACCCGTACTACATCTTTACTTCCTTCCTCCTCCGCTCACATTGCCTCAAACCAAAAGAAGTGTTGCTGTCCTGAATAATTCATCCGTGGAGTTTCTCTTATCGAGACTAAGAGACGAATGACTCATCCAGATAAAACACCTGCCTGACCAAGGTGGCAAGAGCGAATGACTCATATTCATACCAGCTTGTGTTTGTATCGACTGATAAAATGTCAAAATCTTCCTCCGTACGCTTGAACCATTTACACTTGAAAAGCACAACAGGCATTCTATTCCCATAGAATATCTCAACAACTTTCTCAAGAACCCCGTAGTATACATCAGGCTTTTAGTCTACCACAATTCCACTGTTTTGGGTGTTTTTCCCTTCATCTCAATTCAATGTGAGAAATTTAACCCCGTTGACAACACAACAATTATAAAAATTATGTGTCATTGGCTTATAGGTCAATAAGTGCAACCTATGTGACCACTACCCGCTGTCAGGTTGGATTTCTAGTTCGAGTATCTGCAAAATTGTGAACAAATATAATATGAGTGTTAATTTCTACCAAAAATTTGACTTAGTTTCCCCTGAACAAAGGCCGGAATACACTTTGAATAACCAAATTCCAAAATAAAAAATAGTAGGCACCTTTTTCCATCCGGATTTCTCATTTTCAAAACAATGAATTATTAAACTAATAATTAATTAACATATCCATTTCTTGAAATAATCAGGGAATTTGTTCTTATGCGGATTATCAACCATGTTAGGACTCTTGTGAGGATTGGGTCTCTGAATTTTGTCCCAATAAAACTTAAAGAACTCATCGACTTGATCACAGTCCCGCAATGCTACCCAATGAGTCTTAATGAGTTCCTCTTCACTTAAGCTTTCATTTAATTCTGCTCCAGACAGTCTTAGAACATTTGTGATGACTGAAATATTGTAACGATCAAGTGTATTAGAAGCAGTGGAAGGGAATAGAGGTTTGAGGTACATGTCATAATAGATTACACAAGTATGTGCAAGGTATGTTTCTACTATAAAGCCGTACGGGGCAGAACAACTTTAGACAAATCTTTTATATTGTCCAAGTTGTATATAAAATTGTTAAAGTAATATGTAAGACGAAAATAGATATCGATGATGAAAAACATGGTTAAAAAATTTACTTTACGTGAAATATTATACATTTCATAAGGATACATCCACATGTAGAATACCAGACCAGTACGCAATACTTGTTCAGGAAGGTGGATCATGAGGTGAATCATGACGTCAAAGAATGCCGCGGAGGGGGGGGGGGGTATCCTCTCCTCTCTATTTTGCAAAGAGTGTAGACAATCTCTTCTTTAAATTTTAACTACATTTGACTTCTTTAATTCTGTAGAGCATAACTTCTTCCACCATCTGCATAATGCTACTATTGGGTCGACGATGTCACGAGGAAAATATGCTTGAATAACAACTAGAATCAGACGTTGCAGCATAACATGACAATCATGAGTCTTTATTTTATTGAACTTGTGTTCGCTAACTGTTACACATGAAACTATATTCCCTGCATAATTAGGCAGATACCGAACACCTTTAAACTAGTTGGATACATCCCCCCTCAATGTCTTTTTCACTGTGTAAGGTGCATCTGGTATCTTGTCCATGTATCTTAAACACAAGTGATGGCGTAAACACATAATTTCTAAATATTTACACTCTTTGGTTGTATCCTTAGTCTTAAACTTAATGCCGAGAGTTGTCCCAACAACGTTGTCACACACATTCTTTTCTAGATGCATGACATCTAGGTTGTTCCTGATTTTCAATTTTGACCAGTAAGGGAGTTTGAAGAAAATACTTCGGTGAGTCCAATATCTAAGATGTTCGGGAGACTATGGATTGTAGGCTGTCACAGATTCATCATTGCTCAACACACCAAAATATAAACCAGACAACCTCTCAAGAATCTCATCACCAGACCATTGTCGTGGTTTCAAATCATTCTCTAATGTCTCGTTGAACTTATCCTTATCCCTTCATCTTTCGTGATCCTTAGGTTGCCATCTATGGTGACCTATGAAATACACCTTCCTCGCATGTCAACTAGAATTGACATCGTCTAAGCATACATGACAAGCCTTGTACCTTTTATTTGTGGTAGATGCAACATCCCATAAGCAAGAAAATCGTTGATGGTTCACATCACTACTGCTTTCATCATGAACATTGTTCTAATGAACTTGTCATAAGTTGGGACCCCATTTTCCCAAAATTGTTTCAGATCATCGATCAAAGGTGTCAGGTACATATCTAAACACTTTCCAGAAGACTTTGGACCTGAAATTAGCAGAGTACAGAAATTAAATTATTTGTTCATACACATTCAGGGAGGCAAGTTGTACGACATGAGGATAACTGGCCAAGTGCTAACTCCAGTGCTATAATTACCCAAAGGATTGAACCCATATGTAGAAAGACCGAGTCTAACATTATGAATCTCTGTTCCAAAGTCTGGAAATTCTTTGTCAAAAACTTTAAAAATGTTCCCATCTGCCATGTGTCTAAGCACATCATCATCTGTATTATGTTTTGAGTACCATCTCATCACCTCAGCAATATATAGAGACATATACAAATGCTACAATTTAGGAATCAACGAAAAATAGTGAAGCACTTTGGCTGGAGACTGCTTCCTCTTCTTATTCTTTCATCTACACGCGTTGCATATAGGACAATAGTCCAGTTCTGCATGATTTTTGTAAAATAGGACATATTTGCATGCGTGAATTTTCTTGTAAGAAAGACCAACTTTGGCCAAGATCTTTCTTACCTTATAATGGTTATAAGGAAGATTGTGATGAGGAGGAAGCAACGTACATATATGTTCCTAGACCTAGTCAAAATAACTATTTGATATTTGGTTCTTCGCTTTTATCTTTATTTCCTCCATTATGGCATGTAAGACATTCTTTGAATATCCGGGGTACACCGGAGTCTGGGCTTGAAGTAACATCATGTTGTACTTATCCATATCAGTAGTGTCAATGGTCAAATGTGGAGGGACTGTGTCATTATGAGGAATATCATAACCTCTATCTTCATGTTGGTGTCTACGAGAAATAAATGCTTGAAAAGCATCATGTACCAATTCCATGGTGGGGTTCAAAGAATGGGCGGTAATACTGCTAGATGAGGCACCCTGATAATTGTACCCTAAGCTGAAGTCTGGTACTTCATCGTGCTCAATCCACTCAGTGTAAGTATACATCATACCATATATGTACAAGTGTTGACCCATATCATTAATCTCCATAAACTCCTTATTTTAGCATCTTCTAGACAGATACCTGAAACACTTCTTTCCTTGACCGTGTTCCCTCACAAATGACACAAACTCGTTGATTCCTTTCAGATACCTTGCATCACATCTATCATCCAACTACATCCAACTCTTTTTCATATTCGGCGTAAGCAAAACAATAATTAACAACCTGCTAGCTGACTTTAGGAATTATTAGCAAATTCTACATATTTTTTGGGCTATTCAAGAATCTAGATATCTAGTCATCGTGCATTCGTGCATATGCCATATATTCTCAAACATTAGGAATCATCTTATCATTCTTACTATATTCATCTAATGTACTTAATATATAATTAAATTACATAACACAATAATTATCAACTAATTAATATTTAATTAAGCAAACATTTCACCATATATAATCAACACAAGCTAGCTAGCTACCATGCAAGCAATATAAGCAATATAGTTAACAAACAATGTATAGCAAACATGTCCGGGTTGACATAAATCATTCGCCAAAAAACTCACCGTACCTATCGTACATAAATTGAACTAAATAATTGCCGAAAAATAATTTATACCTTCAAAGATAAGAAGAGAGGTGGACAATCTAGCTTTAGGAGGTCTTAAACGAAGCTTCACTGTTATGATTCATAATTTTGGTTGGATGTGTGTTTAAGAGATGTTGGGATAGAAAGATGAAAGGTTGAAATATGAACACACATCCAACCAAAGTTATGAATCATAACGGTGAAGCTTCGATTACGGTGAAGCTTGGATGTGTGTTTAAGAGATGTTGGGAGAGGATAGAAAGATGAAAGGTTGAAATATCTTCGATCTGGAAACTGGAAATAGATCTAAATAATTGAGTTCACTTAGACAACGAAATATTTCGTCGTCTAAGTGACATATTTCGTCGTCAAAATAAAACCTAAAACGACAAATTATGATTCATCGTCTAGAATAATCTCTAAGTTATTCCTTAGACGACAAATATGTTGGCAAACATTAAATTTGTTGTCTAGAATAATCGCTACACGACGAATGTTAATTTCGTCACCTAGGTTATCTTCTTAGACGACGAACTACAACTTCATCGTCTAAGTGGTATATTTTAGACGACAAAACAAAATGTTTGTCGTCTTAAGTTTTTCTAGACGGCGAAATTTTTGACAAAAGTTTGTTTCATCATTTAAACTTATACTTAAACGACGAAATGTCGACGAATATTAGTTTCGTCGTTTAAGTCATGTCTAGACGACGAATATGTTTTCTTAGACGGAAATTAAGTTTTTCGTCTTATAACTTCTACTTAGACGACAAAATCTTTTATGGTTCGTCATCTAAGTTGGGTTTTTTTTGTAGTGTTAGCCAAAAAGAGACTAAGGAAAAGATGAGTGACAAAATACTCTTATTACGTAGAACAAAACATAACGATGGAAGAATCTAATCTCTGTATCCGTGAGTCTCCGTGTCCATAGGACCATAGCCTTCTGGATCTTCTTTCTCTATGCTATTGGCTTCTTCAAAGCTCTTCTAGGCCCAGTAAGCATCGACCATGACCCTTGATGCTCTACACTGTGGTTGCCAATGATCTGTCATACCACACCTGTAACACATGCCACAAGTACCAACGACAAGCTGGACTTGAGGCTTCCTATGAGCAAGCCCTTCTTCCTTAGCGGATGCAATCCTTGGCTGGCTGCTCCTTTGTGGGGTGTTTTCCCCTATTCTTATGGCTACCCGTGTTTTGTGGCGTGTTTTCCCCTATTCCTGTGACAATCATGAGCTTTTGGCAGGTTAGTCTCCCGAAGATAGTTGAATCACTTATGGAGTACATGGATTCCAAAGTTCTCGAGGGTTCTCTTCATCAGTATACTCTTCTTGGAGGTTCTCACCGAGATGATGAAAGAGATAACCTTGGGCACGACCTTCCAACATTGATCAGTCCTCAGCTGCGATGATGTTGCCATTATAGGGCATGATTTGCGTGAGTAGTCCGTGACCCTTGAGGAGAGTCCTCATGTTTCAGACCCAAATTTCTTCAGGCTTGTCATCTTGTAGAACAAAGAAAGTGAACGTTAAGTTCAATGTTCAGATTAAATTAGAACTCTATGTAGGTCGATCTTTGATCGATTCCCCACTATAAGATTTCTTTAACATCTCCGATTATAGAAATCGTAAAGATGGAGTAGAGGAAGGGTGTTGTAATTAAGCCCCAAAGAAAAAAGAAACGCAAAGTTGCAAGGAGGGAGAAGAGAAAACTTTTATCACAAAAAAACTTACTTTTTGATCGAGGTGTAGAACACTATTTTAGAATTCTTCTTCTTGTCAGCCTTAGGAACCGAGTACGTGGGGAAAAGGAAAGCGGCGGTGATCGACGGCGGGCAGTGGCGGCAGACGGCGATAAAGAAGAAGGAGAAGAAGATGAGGCTTTTTTGGGTGAAAAATTAGGGCTAGAGCTCGTGCGTGATAACGTGTTGGAATAAGATCTAATCCACATAAGGTATGAAAATCTACTTACTTGACCACCAAATAATAGGAATACTAATTACATAATATATTCTACATATAAATCTACTTAAAGAACAGTTATCACACCACAAAATATCTTGCATATTTCAATAATTCTGATTTAATTGTTTATGAACGCTCATAAATGTTAAAATATACTATAAATGTTAGAATACATAGAAATTGGAACTACTCCTGTACCATATATAGGTGATTGGAACTTGGAAATCAACAAGCTAGGTCTCAAATTTAAGTATGTTTCAAACATATTTTTTGGCTCAGTTAAAGTTTGGAACTCTGCAGTCTACAACCGTCACTGAGGGCATCTGCAGCGGTCCGGGACGGCGAGGACGTCCGGGGGGGTGGCCCGCATGGCGAGGACGTCCGGGCCGGGAATGACGTGCAGCGGGAGGGAATGGGGGAGGCGACCGACGGTTGACGACGAGGACGACCTCGCTGGCGTCCTCGTTTGAGGAAGAAGGAGAGGACGTTCCAGCCTGGTGGGCCCCACGCACGTGGGTGACGCCAGGCTGACTTTTTTTTTTTTTAACCTGGCGCGTGTATTACACTCGCCGGGTAAAAGGTAAAAAAAAAAATAACAAACCAATGGGATTGCGCCACGTGGCGCGTCCAGAGCTGATCTGCTACAACCGGCTAGCTTGATCTCATCCATCCATTTTGAATGGATCTGAACAAATCCAACGGCCTGCATTTAAATGCAACGGCCAGATCAGAATATTTTGATTAAATTGCAAATTAAACCCAAAAAAATTGCAATTAAATCCCCAAAAATTTGCAAATGAGCCCCTACATTTTTTCTATAAATACTACCTTCATTTCATTCATTTCTCACACCATTTCATTCACAACATATTCATTCTCTCCCTCTCTCCATCTCTCCTCAAAATTCATTTTTTTTGTCGGAAATAATGGCTACAAATTGGCTTCTTTCGGAAGATGTACAATTCAGCATCTCTTATTGTCGTTTTAGCGTTGATTCCATCACCGGAAATCGACAAAAGGTGGAAAAATTGTGGGAAAAGGTTTATGGCAATTTTAAGGCGAATTGGGAGCTAGGTTATGGTGAATCGATGCCGGAAGCTAGGACCCAAAACGCATTATCCTCTCGTTTCGCAAAGTTGAAGCCAAATTTGAAACTTTGGGGAAGTGCTCTTTCTTTCGCACGAAGGAATGCATCTTCCGGCTCCAACATTCACGATGAGGTAATGTTTTTGATCTCCAATATTTATTTCATTTTTTACCATATTGTTTCAACTATGTTCATGAAATACATGTTATTTATTTCACTTGCTATTTATGAATTACAAGTCTCTTATTTCATGTTATTATTATTAATTTTTAGATGAGATGTGCTCAATCATTTTATGTGGCAAAAAAAAAAAAATTTAAAGACTTTGCTTGTTGGGAAGTAGTGAAGAATCATCCTTACTTCATCCATGTCGAGGCTAGTACACCTCCGGCTTCTTTATCATCTACTCCGTCTTACTCATCACCACATCCCGCAAGCTCAATGCCTCCCACCGTCAATTTGGAGGAGGATGATGCATTTGCCACACCAATGAGTAACCAAGCTCCTTCTTCTTCGGAGCGTCCTATGGGAGTGAAAGCGGCAAAGGAAGCAAAAAAAAAAGGGAAAAAGGGTATGCCGCAATCAAATGAAAGAGCCGAGGCTTTGAATAGGATTGCGGCAAATCAAGAATCTTATAGTCGCAATCAAATGGAAAGTGATGCAATTGAGGTTTCCCTTATGCGAGAGCAAATCACCCTTCAAAAGAAAGACATCCAATTGAGGGCTTTGGCAGAGGAAACTCGGATTATGTCAATGGATACCGAGAGCATGACTCCTAAATCCAAGAGGTATTTCACAAAGAGAAAAGCAGAAATCCTTTCTCAATTGGATGGGGTTGAAGAAGAAGGTAGCGAAGAAGGCTATTCCAATTGTTATCGCCCCCTTTTTCCAAGCACTTAAATTATGGTTTATGTAATTTAAATTATGTACTAGGTAGTTTAATTTATGAACTTTAAATTATGTACTAGGTAGTTTAATTCATGCACTTTAAATTATGTACTATGTAGTTTTAATTTATGCACTTTAAATAAACAATGTAGTTTCCCTTTTACATAAACAAGGTTGCACTTTCTTTATTGAAACACAAGTTTCCACACATAAAAAAATATTGAAACACACATAATAGAAATACGTAATTCAAACTCACAACAATGCAATTAAAACAACATATTTTATAGTTGTTCCCCTGTCCCAAGAAACCAGTTGTGCTTAACTAAGTCATTCTGAAGCTCTCCATGGATGTAAGAAGATTGGAGATCTACAATACGGTCATTAAACCGTTGTTCATTTTGTCCATCTCTTCCAACCGGCTGGAAAGGAATTCGGTTCCCCCCTTCATCCACTGGCCCATCATAAGCTGTAAATGCGGTAGCTGGGTTTTGGAGATCTTGTTCGTCGTTCTCCTCAAACTCATCCTCCACGAATTCCTCCTCAACGATCATGTTGTGCATTATGATGCACGCCAACATGATGCTTTTTAACGTCGAAAGGCGGTGACACCGAGCTGCATGACGAATTATTCCCCAACGAGCTTGTAAGATGCCAAAGCACCTCTCCACATCCTTGCGGTAGGACTCTTGCTTCCTCGCAAAAAGCTTTTGTGGAAGATCTTGAGGATTCGAAATCGTTTTGACAAACGAGGAGTACCTCGGATATATCCCGTCGGCAAGGTAATAAGCGTTACGGTATGTCATACCGTTCACTTTATAAGTCACAGCCGGACTTCTTCCACCAAGCACTGCATCGAAGACATCTGATTGGTAAAGCACGTTGATATCATTTTGAGCTCCTGGTACCCCGAAGAAACTGTGCCAGATCCACGTGTCATATGAGGCCACTGCCTCTAAGATGATAGTTGGACGACCCTTCCTCCCTGAGTACGCCCCGGACCAAGCGGTTGGGCAGTTCTTCCACTCCCAATGCATACAATCAATGCTTCCGATCATACCAGGAAATCCTCGATGTCTAGCCCTTCTTAGAAGTCGAGTGATGTCTGTCTGATCTGGAGCACGGAGGTAACGGGTACCATAAAGCTCTACCACTTGGGTGCACCACTTCTTCATGCACTCCAGAGTTGTTGATTTCCCCATCCTTGTGATTTCGGCACACTGATCAGCAGCTGAGCCGTAGGCCAACATCCGGAGAGCACCGGTCATCTTTTGTTGAGGAAGTAGTCCGACCATTCCAGTGGCGTCGGCTCTTTGATGCCAAAATGGGTCGTTGTTGCAGAGGTCCGTCATTATACGGTTGAATGTATTTCTGCTCATTCGGAACCGTCGACGAAAGTCATGGTCGGTGAAGACTGAGCGTTCGATGAAGTAATCTTCCATAAGATTTTGGCCCCTGGACTCCCTCATCCTTGGTTGATTCGGAAGGCGGCATGGTGGTGGTTCATCATCAAAAGTTGCATCAACGGCCACCGCGTCAATCACGAATTGATTGGCAGTTTCTGCATTTCGTCGGCGTTGTTGTCGCCTCCGATTGAAAAAGGTACCGAAACCTATGGGATTCATCTTGATGAAACCAAAAAAGGGAAGAAGTGTTTATGGTGGCTTAGATACTTGTAAACTACAAGTGATGCGTAGTTGGTGTGAGTCTACCGAGCACACATAGCTCTTTCTTTTATAGCCATCTTGAAAATCAGATTTTTCAGATAACGACACGTGTCGACTGTCGATTGGTTGAAAATCTTACAGGATATCTCCATCAATAATTTTGCCGACACCGACACGTAGACATTACACGTGTTTCATTCTCATTGGTTTGTAATCTAACCGAAAATCTTACCGGATATCTCCATCAATAATTTTGCCGACACCGCCACGTAGACATGACACGTGTCTCAAAATTACTGGTCGAAAATCTTATCGAAAATCCGCTACCAATTATACGATCCAGATTGACACGTGTCGGCATCTTATTGGGTGAAAGTATTATTTGAAGGTAAATGTAAAATATTTTAAATATTAATGAATAGTAATAGGAAGTTCTATTTTGGAAACCGCTGCACGAAAAATAGAAATAGGAATTCCTCACCCAAAACATGGGTGCACATCGACATATGTATATGGTTGGGTTCAATAGCAATAAAGTTTTTAAATTAATTTTTACATCAAATATAGACCATTTGATTAAAAAGCTTTGATGGGTGGAGATGAGTGACACCTTGCCAATCAATTAACGAAAAATAAACTTTTATTTCGAATATAATTATTTAAATTTAATCTCTTTATCATCTCTGTCACTTCATCTTCTTGAAATGTCCGATTTGTTAATTTTCTGGGTTTGTTCCTTCGAGCTACTCCCTTTTTCGTGTTGATGAATTTAGATCATGAAATTTAGGTGATGCTGGTGCTCAGTTCTCTGCACCAAACTCCAAATAGGACCGTCTCATATATAGTCCTAGTGCTACCAAGTACTAACAGCTTCAATGTCTATACAATACCCTCAGGAAAATCAATACACGGCACCAAAGCTTGGAATGATTACCACGAACACTTCCCAGTTCTCATGCTTTCGTTTCATTGAGATTCGCAAAGCCGTTCAAGTCCTCTATCACTGTTAAAGACCCTATTCGTTTGGATTGAAATCTTTGCATTTCATTTAGAACATCTACAATTGCAATCTATACTGAAACTAATCGGACCCAACAACAAAAATGACTTCGTTTCTCTTGACGATGACTAAGTACATCATCACCTTGTTAATTAAATTCAGATTTAAAGGCACTTTCACGGCAGTCTCTTCCTCACTCTCCGTCCCCTCTTTCACCAAATGTTATTCGATCTTTTCTTTTCTTTTCCTTCAATCGCAGCAGCTCGATCGAAGAAACGAACCCAGAACCCAGAAGATGAACAACCCATGCTCCAAGAAGAAGAGACCTGATAATAACGACATTAATTGAAATAGTTATATTCAAAATAATAGTTTATTTTCGTTAAATGATTGTCAACGTGTCACTCAACTCAACCATTATTATTTTTTAATTAAATGGTTCAGATTTGATGTAAAAATTTGTGTAAAAACTTTGATGCTATTGAACCCAACTATATATACTCAACAATTGGTGCTGATCCTAGTGTTTGACCTGATCAGCTATAATATCAAAAATGACCAAATGCTTGCCTATAAAACTTGGAAGATGATGAAAGGAAGAAGTTAGAAGAAAGATTAGAAAATTAAAACCTTTTTTTAAATAGCCGGCCAAAACTTTCGAAAATTGAAACAAAGAAATTACGACAAGAAATAAAATTAAGAAATTATTGCACCATAAACGGCTGCTGACTCGGTCTATCCAATACTCCTTAAAACTATATGTACACCAATATATGTCTATCACTATTGATTTAGCAATAATTAATTTGTATTTTTTGAGACCTATGCAACTGATCATTCTCACTATTTGATTTATGAGTAGCAACACTCTCGGATTATATATATATATATATATATGCATAGTTGCAGACTCAAGAAACTGAGCTTCTGCAGTTGGCAGTTTTGAGTTCTTATATTGCATTATCCCCCTATATATCACCATCTTTTTCTTCAGTATTTACAGAAAAGATTAAACCATGGAAGCATATTTCCAAGGGTACATCATACTCTTCCTTGTCTGGCTAGTCTCCACAATCCTTGTCCGATCTTTACTTGCAAGATTTCAAAACTGTTCACTCCTTCCACCAAGTCCCATGAAGTTACCTATCATTGGACACCTTCATCTCCTTGCTCCAATACCTCACCAAGCCCTTCACAAGCTATCAACCCGCCTTGGACCTTTAATTCACATCTTTCTAGGTTCTGTTCCTTGTGTAGTTGTTTCCTCACCGGAAATGGCGAAAGAGTTCCTCAAGACTCATGAAGCGTCCTTCAACAACAGACCAGTTATGGCTGCTGTTCATTATCTTACATACGGCTCAGTTGATTTTTCATTTGCTCCATATGGACCTTACTGGAAGTTCATGAAGAAACTCTGCATGTCTGAACTTCTCGGTGGAAGAACGCTCGATCAGCTACTTCCGGTGAGGCGTGAAGAGATGATCAGCTTCATACAGTTGATGCAACACAAGGCCAAGGCAAATGAGGCAGTTGACATCGGAGCCGCTCTCATGAATTTAACCAACAATGTCATATCGAGAATGGCTATGGGGCAGAGTTGCTCTGCTGATGAAACAGAGGCCAATGGGGTCAGGAAGTTGGTGAAAGATGTTGCTGAGCTTACAGGAAAGTTCAACTTTTCGGACTTCATTTGGTTTTGTAAGAATTTAGATTTGCAGGGGTTTAACAAAAGGCTTAAGGAAGTGCGCGATCAGTTCGACAATATGATGGAGAGGATCATCGAGGAGCACCAAGAGACACGAAATAAGAAGAAGGAATCGGGTGAAAGTGGCGACAACGTTAGAGATTTGCTCGATATTTTACTCGAAATCTCTGAAGATGAGACCTCAGAGATTAGACTCACGAGAGAAAATATAAAAGCCTTCATCCTGGTACGTCTCTCTACTAAATTGACACAATACTAGAGTTCCAAATGTATGTTGCTAATGCCTCTACGCTGGTAATAGTAAGAAAGCTAATATTTTGAAGGCCCTGTTTACTAGTTTGCACTGGATTGCTATGTGTACATAACAGGACATATTCGCGGCTGGTACGGATACGTCTGCAATAACTACAGAATGGGCACTGGCAGAGCTAATCAACAATCCTGGCATGATGAATAAAGCAAGACAAGAAATCGAATCCGTAATTGGGAGCAACAGACTGGTAAAAGAGTCAGACATTATCAACCTTCCCTATCTACAAGCCATAGTGAAAGAGACACTAAGGCTTCATCCAACAGGTCCATTGATTGTGAGAGAGTCAACAGAACCCTGCTCCATCGGGGGCTATCAGATTCCAGCAAAAACAAGACTGTTTGTTAACGTGTGGTCTGTCAATAGAGATCCAAACCACTGGGAGAAGCCTCTGGAGTTTAAGCCGGAGAGGTTTGAGCGCGACGAGGGAAGCGGGAAGAGCCAGCTTGATGTGAGAGGACAACATTTTCATTTGTTGCCATTTGGTAGTGGAAGAAGATCATGTCCTGGAACATCACTTGCACTGCAGATAGTGCAAACAGTGCTCGCAGCTATGATTCAGTGCTTTGACTGGGAAGTGCCTAGTGGTATAGTTGACATGGAAGAGGGACCTGGATTAACACTTCCAAGGGCTCATCCTTTGGTTTGTGTTCCAGTTGCTAGGCTCGATCCTTTTCCATCTTTTGGTTTGTGTTCCAGTCACGGATCTAATAAGCTTGTCTAGAGACTAGAGAGCTTGTGGTAACCTAGAAGTTAGACCATGCTTGGTAGGGTACCAAAACTCTCCAATTTTGGAGAGTTTGATGGCTTCATTTCTCTAAAAATTGGGAACGCAGAAGTTATCTAACGTTCCAAAAATTGTGAAGTTTTTTGTTCTATGAAGTACTATAAAATTTTTTATGCTTGGCATGGTATAAAATATTAATCAACAGTGTCCTCGAGGTTACTAGATCGCATACGATTGTGATACGATGAGGTTACTAGGTTAACATTGTTGTTGCACCCTATTTTAATCATGTAAAATGTCTCGGCAGTATGATAGCTAGCAGAAAAAAAAATGGAAGAGGTAGCTCGAATAGATAATCATACAAAAGCAACGCTCTAGTGTACTAAAAGCTTTTAATAAACGTGCGATGTGCTCTCACCGTATTAAAATGACAATCTGATCGCAGATTAGAGCATCTCCAACAGGTTCCCCATTTTATTGGTATTCTCATTTTTGGAGAATTTTGGGCTTTTTTTTGGTCCAATAGATTCCCCATCCCATTCCCCAAAAATAGGGAAGGAGGAGAAAAAAAAGGGAGGCTTCCCCATATTTGCAGCATTCGGCAAATTTTTGGAGAAGCAAAAATAAATGCAAGATTCTTCAAAATGGGGAAGCTGTTGGAGTTGGAGCAAAAATAATTTGGAGAATATGGCTTTTGCTTCCCCATTTTGGAGAAATTTTTGGGGAAGCTGTTGGAGATGGTCTTACATAGCTTTTTGAATGTACCGTCAATGATATTGTAGTGGATCGCACTTTCCGGAATAACTACTACAATGTTGATATTACCGTTATTTTTTCTAATGACAATTGCCGTATTAAACAGATAACGCTCCTCTGTAGTTTTACAGAGTTAAAGCTTGGCAAAGGCTTTAATCATGGCTCCTAAATCAATAACGTACTTGAAAAACAACCCAAATCTATATTCTTTCATTTCATACACCTTTGATCGACTACGCAATGATTTTTGTTTCCAAACAAAATATATATGCCCATTTGACACTCTGAAATAGTCATATGTACCAAAAGAACTATTGAGATTAGGCATTTAACAATTTCCTAAAAGTTCTGAATCCAAATCAAACCAAGTCAAAACACCCGTGTAATAATTGAACCAGTAAACTACATTGTTCAGGTAAATGCCCTCATTCTCGAACTCTGCATTGTATGCATATGACATCTTCTTCTTGATGCGTCTCTCTCTTCAGTCTCAGATGAGTATATATCAATATCAATCATATAGCAATTGTGTGAACTTCTATAAGTTGCAGTCACAAAGATTATACAGTAGAATGGAGATTTTAAAGGGTCAAAGGCCGCAATAATAGAGGTGAACATATATTTCATTGATAGACTTTCTAACTCCCGTACATCTTTGGACTCTCCAGAAGAAGACTTGCACACATAAAATCTTGTCAACTCCGACGCATTTCCATGTGCATGAGGCCTAGAATACAAGAAGATTCCTCAGACTGAAGGAGATTCTAGAATATGCCGCCCTACCAATGTATGGGTACATTTCCATGAGCAAAATGACATCTGCAAATCACATGGATGGAAAAGCTAGTGTAAAATTCAACCCCCACACTGATGAATACGATGCACACCAAAGGTGCACCCTCAAAAGAAGTGAAGGAATCCCATGAGGAAGTTGCTTGATTGTGTTCTGTGATTTATTCGAAATTTAGAAATGAGTTTCATAAAATAAATAAATAAATAAAAAACTACTGGTGACATACATACTTTGATGCGTAAGAGATAGTTTTACACAAAATATTCGGGTCAGAAATGAATCTGACCTTGTCAATTCTGCCTTGGAACGTGGCCTTGTGAAGCACATCCCTCTGGATCCATACTCTCGACCTCCTCCTACATAGAAATGGCGGAAGATATATAAGTGTCATGTGATACACACATACACCAAACAGTACGTATTGTTTCCCAATTTTATATAACCAATGGACACCGGTGAAATTATGAAATCGTGGCTATGCACAAATGGACAAGTAACCAGAAAAAAATATATATACAGAGAGAGAGATTATACCATAAGATATGTGATAAATAACTTTTCTGGTAAATCGATAATCCGATGAGGTATTAAAACTTATTTCTTGACCTCCTTTCCCATTCAGCAACCAAAGACTAATTTTGTTTTGGGGTTTCTGAGCCATGCTTTTGCACTTGAAAAAAAACTGCAGACATATAATTCAAAACAAAATAGAGTAAACAAGAGATAGATCGATGAATGAAAACGACTGTAACCTTGTTCCAATTTATAGAGGAAGAGCACACCTAGTTTTTGAACACAATATTAGTAAGGTCTAGATTCTATGAACCAAAAAAATGTTATAATATTTTCCCATGTTAAGATTTTTTTTTTGTTGAATAATACCATATCAAGCAATCTATATATGTTCATAAATCATCATACTAAGAAAATCAATGAAGTTATTACAAAGAGACTTAAATATTTTTGAATCATTCAAATCTTTGTCTTTAAGTTTTACCGAGAAGATGCAATGTAACCAAATTTTAAATGAAATAAGAAGACAAACTAATTTTCTCTTCTTTTTATCGTTAAAGAAAATTGTTGGCCGTTAGGTGACCGTTATAGATTAAATAATTTTTTCTTTCAAATAATGTACTCTCGCCGCCATGTGGAACATAAATTTTTATCTATTCGATCGGGTGATGTCAATCTTAGTAGATTCTAAATATATATAGTATCCGTAGAACAAAAATCGTTGTAGTTTATCAAGAACATTAGCTATTATGAGATCTTTATGGCCGGATTATAATTAATATGTGCCCATTATGGCCGGACTTTAATGTTAATTATTTCTAACACACACTGTACTTTGTTTTTTTGAAACTCACACCGTACTTTCAGGAATACAGAGTTTGATTAATTTAGGCGTGTATGTCTTAATAAATACTAGATATATAATTGATTACTAAAAGTGGGCAAACACCCCAGGGTGTGTAGTACTACAAACCGCACGCCAGTTTATTCTCTCTTTGCAAATTTTTTTTGTGTTTTACTTTTATATCGTTGAATTATTATTTTTTCTATGGGTTAGACATATATAACATGAATGGTAATTTTAGGCATTATGAATGTTTGATCTTGGGTAACCGTAAAAGCCTAAACTCTCTTAATTAATAGAGATATATGCAGAACAAAAACGTTGTAGATTTACAAAACTGTTGGTCGTTAGGTAAGCGTTATGATTAGAATATCGTTTCAAACACAAGACACACTTTTACATAGTAAGAAGTTTAATTTTTTTTGGGTGTGGATTATAGGTTTACCAAACCGATAGTTGTTAGGTGACTGTTATGAAACACAAAATGTGCTTTTACGGAGTAATTGATCTGAGTGCAAATATCTTAAATAGAGTATACGTATAACCTCCAAATAGTTTTTTTTCTCGCATTTATCTCTCAGGGGAAATACCAAGGGAAATCAACCTTACGCATTAAATGTTGATTTTAATTATTCTAATTTACTACCTAAAAACGTTATAAACGTAAAGTAAAGTAAAGAACTTAGGACTCTAGCATGCATAAACTCATAGACAAACAACACATAAAAGACCTCTAAGAACTCTAAATCATGCTTAAAAAAAATAAACATAATTAGTTATTTACAAGTGATCATCTTACTTCACCCTAGCCATTTTCTTTAGCTATTCTTGTTATCTACGAAATTCATGCTCAAAATCCTATCATTACATGTCATGTGGTTTAAAGTGACAACACCTTAATTTCATAAGTTCATTGAATTAACTAAAGGCGAAGGGCTAAGCGCAATCACCCTAAACTAAATCAACGCATTAAGATCATAACATAGCATGTTTCAAACAAAATCAAGAACATAAACACATAGAAGATAAACTCGAATAAGTATTGAAAATCCAAATAATTTCACCAAGATCCAATGTCAAACAAAAAGAAAACAAGAATAAAAAAGGATTACGGAGTAATAGTTTATGGTTACACTTTTGAAGATCCGCTAAACGCTTGACAACCTCCAAGAACGTAATAGAAGCCCTTGGGAATGGTTCTCACTTGTGAAAGCAAACACAATGGCAAGGGATCCGAGATGATGGAGGATGGCAATGTAGTCGACTTGGAGCTTGAGAACTTGGTGTTTAAGGGAGAGGATTGGAGAGTATTTGGGAAGAAACTTGGGCTGGTAAGAGATGATCCTAATGAGGGTCGAGTGTTTTTCTTATGTAGGCATTACAAATTAGTTATCCTCATAAAACTAGGTTTTCTACTCTACCTAGATAAATCTGGCAACTTTCAGAGAATCGCACTTCCTGTAGTTTTAGATTTCCAAAAATTGTGATTTTTGGATTGTTGGAAAAAAGACTCAAAGATATTTCCAACCATAGGTTAATCACCGTCTAACTCCTCATGAACTGTTCCCAAATGTCTGTTGAATTTGTCTATTATTCACTGGTAGATTCTGCTTTCCTTTTCTTAAGATTTTCTTCTCCCCTTCAACTTGGAAATCATTTACTTGTCTCATTTTGCTCTCCACGAATTTTGCTGATTTGATCATCAATCTTGGACTTCTCGAATGGTCTTTTAAATGTCTCGGCTCATCTTGCATTGTTCTTCCACCATAGTTCTTCCAAAAGATTCTTTCTCCTTGTTAACATAGGAATGGTTTTCCTAGTCAACATATGACTTTGTGGTGGAGGTAGGATGCGTGCGCGATTACGATGAGTTTATTGATGAGGCTAAATGCTTGCGGTTGTTTGTTTGCTAGTTGTATAGTTGATATGGAATAGGGACCTAGATTATTTCAAGGGCCCATCCTTTGGTTTGTGTTCCCTTTTTTTTCGATCGGAGAACAAAGAGTACAAGTAGAGGCAAGAATTTATTTCACAACCTACAGCCAGAGAATCATAGTGTAAAGCGGTAACAGCCTGTGGAGGGACATTATTAGACCAAGCTTGTTCGACACCAGAATGCCCTAATTTTGCTAGAGCATCTGTAACAAAGTTTGCTTCACGGCAAACATGAGTAAATGAGAGGCACTGGAAGTGCGCACCAAGGATGAGAATGCCTTGGACAACAGTTTTGTCTCGCCAAGGCATGATGAAGCGATGCAGCAACAAATGAATAAGGAGTTGATTATCCCCTTCAACTTGAATAGAAGATTAGCCATGAAGAAGAGCATCATGAAAGCTAGCACAAAGAACCGAGGCTTCAGCTAACAAGACTAAAACATCCCCCAAATGATTGGAAGCTGCTAAAGAGGTCTACCGTGGTGGTCACGGATGATGAAACCTCATACTGCGCGCTGCTGGGATGAACAAGGCCATCAAAATTTAACTTTATAGAGCCTTGTTTCAGAGGAAATCACTTGATTTGATGCTTGGAGTTAGAACTTTGAATCTTTGAAGGGTTAGCTACATAGTAATTCCTCTCCATTGAAGCTGCAGCAAACAAAGTTTGGAGAGGAGAGGTAAAAGAGGTCTACCGTGGTGGTCATAAAAAATATGTTTATTTCAAGAGAACCATTTATTATAAGTCACAAAATAGGCTTTAGACAATGAAAGTGAGTATGTTTGAGTAGTAAGAGAATGCAACCAGTCAACATAACTACCATGCCAAGGAGGTAGAAAGTAAAAAGGGCCAACGTAGGCTCGAACTTGCTGAGCAAAAGAACATTCATAGAATAGGTGGTCAATTGATTCAATCGTATTATCACAAAATAGACAATTATAAGTACATAAAGAATGGGAAAAAACATGATCATGGGTACGAAGACACCCTACACAATTTGCAAGCTAAAAAAGTGTAAGTTTAAGAGGTAAATTCTGTTTCTAAATAAGATTTATCAAAAGCGCTCTAGAATGAGCTTGTAAGTTCTGAAGCTACAGATCAGAAGCTAATTTGATAATAAAAGAACCACTACCGGTAGCATCCCAAACAAATGAATCCTCTCGGGAAAAACGGATGAGGAATATCTAAGATGTGAGTACCTAAGTTCAGAGTTAGAACTCTAAGGAGTTTATCCTTGTTCCAACGGTTATTCAAAAGAAAATCACTAACAAGCAAAGTAGTATCCAGAGAAGCATATGAACATGAGATCACTTGTTGAAGAGGGCGGCAAGGTAGTGCCCAATTAAAGAGCCAGAAATTAATAGAGCAACCATTGTCAACAATCCATTGCAGTGGCGGAACCAGAAAATAATTTCAAGTAGGGCATATATATATAATTAGATTTATTAGTCTCCAAGTTTTAAATCAACAAAACAATAACTAACCTTAAGTGGCTAATTCTAATTATATGAATATAAAATAAAAAGAAAGTTTAGAAGAAGAAAATACAAAAGAGAGAACTCTCGGAGAGATAAGTCAGGGCCAAGCCCAATACCCTAATTAATTAACACTACTTAACAGATGTGTTCACACGTGAAATGAGCAAAGAACTTAATTATTAATGATTCAAAAGCCTAATATTTTTAGAGAAGAAATAGAAAAAATAGGGCGAGAAGTCTCCAAAAACTCTCATCGTAAAGTCCCAAACTACGCCGTGTAAGTCTTCTTATTCATATTGAAACCACTATTCATCTTCTTTCCTGCAAGTTCTCTACAACTGCCTATTTGTCTAATATTCTTCCTTTTTTCTTGC
Source organism: Geum urbanum (assembly GCA_946800695.1). NCBI lineage: Eukaryota > Viridiplantae > Streptophyta > Magnoliopsida > Rosales > Rosaceae > Geum > Geum urbanum. The sequence goes on from OX326997.1 coordinate 11,045,100, forward strand.
CAACAATAACCATGTCCAACCTAAATAATAATGCTAAACTCAAAAACTCAGGTTGGGCAACTGTCCAACCTGACCTTTATGTGGATCCGCCAGTGATCCATTGAATACTTGATTGCAAAAGAGGTCGCGATTGGAGAATACCTTTCCAGGCCAAAGATGAGGTTGAGGTTTGTCGAGTGTCAATAAAGACCGACTATGCAAATATTTTTCTTTGACAAGTTGAACCCACCAATTTTTCAGTGAGAGATAAGCTTCCAAGCTAATTTCGCAAGAGCGGTATTATTAAACTGAAGTCAAATGGACCCCAAGACCGCATTTTTTCTTGGGAAAACAAAATTGATCCCATGCAATAGGAGGAGAAGCAAAGGTTCCCTAGAAAAAGTTTCGAGAGAGAGCATCCAACTGTTTAGTGATTTTGGCAGGAGACATGATTAGGAAAACCAGAAAGGTTAGATTTGAGAGACAATTTTGTCTTTTAACATTTCCTTGATTTATTTGAAAGTTTATCTGAAAAATCGTCCTCTTAGGTTCATCTAGCAAAAATGTTATCATTGACTCCCTGGGCAAATGTTCGAATAGACAATATGTATAACAAGGACACTCGAAGGATAACATGTTCGAACCTATCAAATGATAGAATGAATTTTAGGGATCCTTACTGGTTTCATATAGCAAAAAGTCCACAACTTACGCGAACTGTTCGAAACCAAGTTAAGGCCTAGCTCTTAATTCATTTAACACCTCACCTTTTAGGTAGCAATTAATTCTCAAGTTCATAACTTGAACAGAGCATAATTTCTCCAAGAACATATATCCTCAACATCTCATCTCGATTTTATAGCCTAGCTTTTAGCAACCCATAAGATTAACTAAGTGAGAAATAACTCAGACATTCACTTAGGTCAAGTTCAAAAATTATCTAGGAAAATCAACATATATACTAATCTTTATTGTTAAACACTAAGACACAAAGTAGACAACTATTTTTTTTTTCATGAAGTGCAAACTAAGACACCAATTAAATTCTAATTCTAGCCTACTGAAATGAAAAAATCACACATTGAATAGAAGAAGTAATCATGTCATGAAACACGCACCAATTCCCTTCTATAAGCTTACCAAATGTGAGTTATCCAGTGATTTTTGGTGGAAAGCCGTAATTATGAAGCATGTGCTTCGCTTGTGAGCCTTTGCAATGAAACATGACTGCCCAACATGGTTATAATCTCTATGTCTTGTTGTGAAGTGAAGCTCTTTCCTCTTTTTTTGCATTACCTGTGCAATTAAAACAAGAATTCTTTCCCTTTTTCATGTTAGTCAAATATCAAGAGAACTTGGATTAAAATCAACACTAATCTTAAAGCTAGTATCCACTGGGATACAAATATGAAAACTTCATGATCAAAATAAGAAGGCCACTTCTCATATTTTCCCTCATATGCTTGAGGGTCTTCTTCAAATAACTAGGATGGCTAGAATCTCAAAATCATAAAGGTTGTTCACCATATAAACCAATTGAGCCTTGCTTCTGGTTATAACTATCATCACCAATCACATCAGCGTGAGTGATCATTCTCAACCTTTTGCATTCTTGATGTGTGCAGAGTGAGGATAGCAGAAGTCTCATATATCCATGTGCACTCAGGCTATTGTTCAGAAAAATCATCTTCATATGAGGAATTTCGTACAACAATGGGTGCATTCTCAATGCATTGTTGACAACCTTTTTCTGTAGGTTTATGAGTGGGTTGGAGCAAACCTCTCACTTCTTCTTTGCTTGTGAAATTCACATGGACTTTGATGATTCAATCATTGTACTCTGGCAAAGGATATAAAGATCAGTTGCTATCCTATATATACAGCCGACTCAAACCATAACTTGCATTCCCAACGATTTTGCAAAAGGTAATCACCAACATTTCCTGCCTAATGTGAATCTAAATAGTCTGGAATCTCATCATTAGAATCAAGAGTGTACAACACACCCATCAAAAGGTTTATGAATATAGACATAAGTCTAATCAAGCAATTATCAACCTTTGATGTGATTCTACAAGTCTTCATTGAACATAGTACTCATATCAATAATAAAGCTCATAACAAGTCTAATAGTAGTAAGACACAAACTTTCTATCATACCACTATAAGAAGTATGCTTAACACTATTTCAATTAAAACCACACATGGTAAGGATTTTAAGAATAAACATCAATCTCCAACATTTTTACAAATAGTCTTAACTCAATTATTTCAGATTAAACGAAAAATCATGCACACAGAATTGAACTTGATAACAACAAATTTACTTTTATATGTAGGAATAAGACCTCACAACATAAAAAATAAATTGATTCAATTAATCTTGTATGAAATTTATTCAAACATTCATAATAGGTATATGCCCATATTTTCTGATGATGTGCAAAGAAACATAAGAGAGAAGAACATTGCTTACAACCCTTTGTGCTTATCTCCTAGGATTGGAGGAGATGAGAACCTACACAGTAAGGGATAGCAACAACGTATGCTATCATCATATTTGCATACCAAGCTTTGTTGGTCGAAACTACAACAGAGGATGTGGTAGTTGGATGCAATCTTCCTTAAATTTCTAAATTCGGAGCAAGGACAGATGAGTGTTGATGGGTAGAACCTTACTGATTAGCACGGTGAAATGATTGATATGATTTGTAATCCTCATATGCATTTTTAGATGATTTATTATCAATCTATTATTCGAAATAGAGAGTGATTATGGTAGCATGCAGAGGCAGCAGAAGAAACGTCTCGAAAAAATGAACGAGAGCAATGATTGCCATAAAATATTCACGATCAAAACATAAGTTTTTAACAGTTCTCTCTACTCAAGCACTTAAAACATAAACCCTAAACTCCAAAATAATCTGGGTAACACCTTGATCCATAGAGTACGTGTTTGAACCAACCATGTTCAGGAATCTATGAGATGCTTCCAAAGCTTAACACATTTTTCAATTCAGTTTTGACTTGTGATTCAAGTATGCAATCCATTCATCATGTTTTGTGTTCGCTGCATCACCACATAAAACATGAAAACCCACGAGACATGGTGTGGTATGATATAGTTATGAAAAATAAATATTCACTCAATAATCAATCTTATTTAGGATAAGTAGAATGAATCTCATTAATTATCAACCTGCATGCAAGCAGTTTTAGGACAAAAGTTATATTGGAAAGTGACATGTACTTAATTCTTTTAATGACAAACTCGAAATGGCCAGATTCTTCATACATAGTGCTTTCATATGAAATCACTAGTTCGAGAATAAATATTTGTTCAATGAATCTAAATATTCCTTGTGACAAGTTTTCTACACCGACCAAATATTCACATAACCCCTTATGATCAATTATTAACTCTTGAGAGCCCTCATCATCTTTTGCACTTGAGGTCTCATTGAGGTAGTAGCATAAAAAGCCACAAATTCCCCACTATAAAATGGAGTATTATGCTCTTTGTCACTTGACAAATCATTGATTTTTCTCTTAAAAAGAAAGAGCAAAAGGAAGTTTTTGACCATTCTAAAAATGACTTCCAAGACTTGATACACTTTCAAAAATGCTTCATAAGAAGAACAAAGTGCATAAAACAAAAGCCCAAAAGAATCATTTACATCTTCTATAATAGAGGATGAGACAATACTCTTTGTCCATCCAAGCTGATCCACGGATCTCACTAACACAGGTTAGTGACCCGCTCTGATACCACTTGAAGGTCCTAGAGGGGGGAGAGGGGGAGGGGGGGGAGGTGTGAATAAGCCTTTACCAACTTTTTTGTCAAAAGATCGTATCAAGGATAGTAATATATGAAGCTATCCTCATGGTAGATACTTGATGATATAAAGTAAAAATGCAAGGAAGTAAAGAGATAAATAACACCAAGATGTTTTTCTTTAACGCAGAAACCTTATAACAGGAAGAATACTGCGTGCCACTAACTCTTGAGGGGAAAAACATTTCCACTATGTAAAATCACTTCTTAAAAGATTATAGTTCCGATAATAGCAAAAGCAGTGTTATCATATCTAGTCTCTCGCACAAGCCTAAGAACTATACTCCATCTTGTCTCTAAGAGTTTACAAACAAAGGTTACAAAAACTTCTACCCGGAATCCAACTCTCATAGTTGATTCCTAAGAGTACATGTTAAGACACTCCTTACAAGACTACAGCTCCGATAATAGCAAGTAACGGTTCTATCTTATCTAGATTCACGTGCTAGATTAAGAACTGTATTCGGTCATGTTTCTAAGTGTTTACACATGCGAAGCTTTCTAAGGATGGAAAGACACTTTGCTATCCCTATCTAGTATGCCCACTAGTCAAAAATACACTCGGTCTTGTTTCTTCATTTCCTCATACAAAGATGTTAGAAGCTTTATTTCCATAACACAACTATCACTAAGTTGGTTCTTTAGAACACTTCTTGGGTTGTTTGCACTACCGATCCGATCTCATGGATGCAAGATGAATGTATATGAGTTTAAAGGGTTTTTGTGTAGTCTTTAAAACATAAAGTACAACACAAAGAACAAGCAAAAGCTTAGACTCAACAAAGAAACTATGCTATGATAGTTTCTACATTTTAACAACCTAGCAAAATGCTAAGTCAAACAACCGGTTTGATGCAATGTGAGCATACCCCTTTATGTAGGCCAAATGAAGTGTCCTATGTGAGAGGCCAAATGAAGCTCGGCCAAGCATTCAAAAGAGTAAAAAAAAACAGTCTTTAATCTAGACCAAGTGATGAAACTTGAAAGCCACACAAAGCTATTTTACTTTAAAAAATATTTTCATCTTAGCATAAGAATGAAATACTTTTGAAGTTTTAATTAAGTTTTTTGAAAACAAAACTTAAAACACTTTGTTTACAATTTTGAAGACCACGCAAAATCATTTATAAGGTAAAAGAAAGCTGTCTAAAACGTGGCTCAACTCATGGCCAAGTGATCAAACTTGGTGATCACACAAAAGACTTTTTTACTCTATAAATATCTTCCTTAATTCAAGGTAAGTAAAAATTTATTTTTATGTAAAAGCAAAATACATTTTACATATAACAAATAACCAGTGGTATGATTTGGAAAAGGTTTTACAAACATATATGATGCTAAGATAAATCGATCATATAAACTGTCAATCCAGAGGCTCAGGGATAGAAGACTAGTTATGTATCCTCAATGAATAACGATGAAATGCACATGCATGTTTTTACCTGAGTCAATGAGATCACCTTGGTTTTTCATCTTGTTCTTTATCTTCATTCTTCACTTGTATGAATCTCTATCCATATTTTGTTCATAATAAGATGTGTCAATAATTATATACATACACCGTGGATTTCTGAAAATTGATACATAGACCCGAGGCAGTAGAGAAAGTATGAAGAAGGTTCTTCAAATGATTAACTGTAGTTGTGGATGCTCGAGCGAACAATCATCTGAAAAAAAGACGTTAGATATCTGAAATCCACGAGGAGAACTAAGCAAACCAATGAGTTTTAGAAGAGGAGCTGAGATAAATGGTTCTAAGCAAAGTATAAAAAGATACGGAGAAACCGAGAAAGAGTGTCTCCTTGTCGTAAACCCTGCTTAGGTGTAAAGGGAAGCTGAAGAGAATCGTTCAAGTTAATACGGTAAGTTACACAATTCATAATCAAATCAACCCAACGAGGAGAGAAACCAATAGTCAAAGGCACTGTTGAAGGTACTTCCAGTTAAGTAAATCATAAGGTTTTTCTAAATCTAGCTTGAGAGCCATAGCTCCAACTTTATCTTTTTTTTTTCCTGTGGAACGAGGAAAACATTTCATGAGCTATAAGTACATTATCAAATGTAGAACGCCTGGGAACGAAAGCCCCTTAGTTCTGGGAGATACACTCTGGTAGTAAGCCCTACAAGCGGTTAACAATAATTTTACTTATAATCCTGTAGCTCACATTGCACAAACTTATGAGTCGGAAGTGACCAACAATCTCTGGATTATCTACTTTAGGCAATAGAATAATGCTTGTCTGGTTAGGAAGAGAAAGATCAGTGTTATGCAAAAAGAAATCCTGAACATAAGCACTTACTCGATCCCTAATATGATGCCAACAACGATGAAAGAAAATGGCCTGGAACCCATCAGGGCTAGGTGCCTTAAGAGCACCAATTTGTTTAACAGCAAAGCGAATTTCATCAATAGAAACAGGGGCAAGAAGACCATCATTATCAGTTGGTGTAATAATTGTAGGAATATCAGCAAGAAACCTAGATAAAAGAGCATGATTAAAAGCCTGTAGAAGAGTATCTTTTAATAAAAGAAAATTGAAATGTAGCAGCTACCTGAGCAAAAGTATCTAACCAAAAATTCCCCCCAGTTTTAATTCTCAATTTAAGCTTACGTTTCCGGCGAATAGTGGCCCGAGTTTGAAAAAAAAAAAAAAAACATGTATTCCTACGACAATTGGTGAGCCAATTAGCACGCACCCAATGTTTCCAGAAAAGTTCCTCCTGCACTAGAACTTGGTTCAATTGATTAGCACACACACTTTCTTGATTAAGAATATTCGGATCAAGAGTGTTAAAGTAATCTCGTTGAAAATCTCCTAGCTGAGTAAGGATAGCATTTTTATGTGTGAAAATATTACCAAAGACATCCCGATTCCAGGATTTCAAAAGACATTGTAAAGCCTGCGTAAGTAAAGTTTTGGATAGCATTATATGTGTGATCATTGACAATAGTTGCATTAAAACAGAGTTAAAAGTAGAGTGTTGAACCCACATTGCCTCAAACCTGAAAGGTTTATGAGATGAGGCCAGAGTAGTGAAAGGATCGAGAAGAATTAAGCTCTGGTCAGAATGAAACATAGGGAAATTAGTTAAAGTTGCAGAAGGAAAAGTAGAAAACCAAGTAGCATTAGCAGTAACTCGATCAAGTCTTTCATAAATACGATGTTCATCTTTCTGGTCATTGCACCAAGTATAACATTGTCCAACATAAGACAAAGATCCTGATAATAAAATGACATTTCGGTGACCAAAATGAGTTTTCCGTCACAAAGAGGTTATTCGGCATGTAATTGATCCAAATATATGTGGAAAATTATTTTAGTACGTTTTATCTCCCCCAAATCGTACGACTCCACTTAAAACAGTCAAAACAATCTTACATATCACATAAGTGAAAATTATACTATTGTCTCGATCTTTATGTCTTTGAAAAATTACCAACCTGTAAACCGCAATCGAGTCATGAAGATCGTCGAGCTAAGCAGGTCTCGCTATGAGAAGCGGTACCGGTAGGGATACATAGCATTGGAGGAAGTACCGTATGGCAGGTCTGCGTTTCACGATTATACTGTTGTGCAATAGAATGCCATTCCTTACAAACCCTAGCAAAACTAGCATGGTCAACCGGTTCCAACGATTTTTCCAGAACAAGCAGTATATCTAGAGGAAGACTTGACCATATTTCTGATTTTCATAGATGACTAGAAGCATCCATGTCGTAATTCAGAGTTTCAGACCATCTTCTTCTTGTGTAGAACTTATCCTTAAGGCTTCAATTTTTGCACCAACGTAGCATTACTCCGTAATCGTTTAACCGGTTAACTTTCTCTTTGTTTTGTAACTTCGTAAGGCTGATGTGTTTTGTGTTTGAACCCTTTCGCAGGGCAAGTTCAACTTCGTCATCAGTAGAGCAAGTTCAGCTTCAGCTTCAGGGGATGTTCGTCTTTTGATTGGTCTAGATTGGTGATATTCCTCCTCTTGTTCATCTTCTTCTTGATTATCCAATGTTTCCAACTTTTCCCTGTATCGTTTCTTATTGAGTTGCTCAATATTGTTTTGATTTCCCATAGGAAGATCATGCCTCGCAGGCTCGCAAGCCTGTTGCTCCCCATTATTGAATCCTAAGGGAAAATCGAATTATAAGATCACGTTGTGCGTACACCTATTATATATGCCTTCAGGTTCCACTTTAATCTTGAAATCCTAAACCTAGTTCAGTAATACAATCCTTCCAGGCTTTTGATTCCTATATATCCCCTGAAGGGAAGGGAAGGGAAGTATATAGTTGTAGACTTTGTAGTTGCCTTCTAACACCCACGAGAAAAGAGCAAAATTTGACTAACAAATCAAACAAAAATGTTTCTTGGCCAGTTTGACACTATTTTGAGCTCAATACAGAACTAAAAGACATACAATATATGGATATGCAACAATTTTAAGTCGGTGCGGGTTATGAATACAGTTAAATCATCAATGAATATGAACACTTTATTTTTTTTTGAACACTTCATTAAGTCAGTGCGGCGATTCTCTAAACTATGAAGCAGAAAAGAGAGAATTTCAATGCCATGCATAGTAAAAGGGAGGTCAATATCGGAAGACACAAAAAGAACTATGGGATCAAATAATAAGTATATTGTTCATAAGCTTCAACGCTGATATTCTCCCCCAGGACAGTTCCCCCGATCAAACAAAAAGCTATACTCTTGACAAGACGCCGCATTCAAATGGAGGATTCTCTTTGTTCCAACTACATGCTGCGTGTAGATCAAGTCAGGAAGTTCTCGTTCCCTCCGTAAACAATAGCATATCTATCTTTGCTTCAAGTTCCCTGCACCAGATTCAAACTTGAAGTCTACCGGTCCATATGCTATCCATCTCGGATCAATCTCAAAGATTAAACAAGAACAAGGTTCATCTGGCTTTGTAAGCATACATATAACCTCGAAGTTTTCTTATCTCTTCTGATGATTCATCTACCAGATGATCCACATAGAGGCAGAGTCCAGCTCCACTGTAACTTAAACGTTTACAAATGCATCCACGAGTCGAACAGAATATAGTTGCATGAACAGTTAAGGATATGAGTTACACTCTAGCATACCTTACAGGTCCAAATGGAAGCCAGATAACATCCCAGCGGAACCTTGGCAATCTACAAAGTGTCATACTAGATTAGAACAAGTTGGTGCCTTATATACAGTGCCCTTCAGAAGGAAGGTAGACATAACAGCAATCAAGATCAGAACAAAATTGTACACGGTTATTGGAAATTGGTCTGAAGTTGAACTCTGCACTACATTATGTTCTATTCTTGAAAAGAAGAAGAAAAAAGCAAATAAAGAACACCAGAATGAAGAGTCGCATCTCCAAAAACAAATTTAAGGTTGAGTGAGGGAATGAAATTCAATTTAGATAATGCAATAGAATGAAAAACTCATGTTCAATGTGCGGCTGTGCGCATTTGAGAAGTAACATACCTCATCATGTAATACAGCCAGAAAACTGCAAGTATAATGCCAGCAACAAATGAATACCAAATCCACCGACGATGATCCTTCGAATCATGAAGTAATCCAACTATAGCTGATGAACATGCCAACACAGCTAGCCAATCTGTTTAAGTTTCAACAAGACTTCCTTCAATATAATTGATTACAGCTTAAGTTCATTTCTCAGGAAATATACAACGATACAATTCAGCAGTATCTAAATGAAACTGGTCCAAACAAGTCACTGTCATATAACAGATTTTCCCAATGAGCCATGGAACATAACTCTTCTATCAATCGATGCCAAGTAGTGCGAAAACTCACCTGCAGATATAATCACCCATGACTCCACCTCCTCCATGAAGTAAGCATGATATCGCTGTTAATAAAGAACAATACATAACAGTTGCAATACAATCTCACCACCATTTTCAACACATGAAAGAAGCAAAGATACATCCTTTATAAAAGTCAAGTGACTTCTACATGACCCAAAACTTGAGATAGAAACAGACACTTACCAGTTCCCATGGAGACGAAAATTGCTGATAGAGTGAGTAGATAAGAAACGCGGCGAAGCAGAACACAACTGAAGCAAACAAAACCTGACGAACACAAGTGTGTACGTATTAGAATCAAGTTGATGCAGTAGTTGCCAAGAGAAAAGTGAAAAACTAACCCTCCAGAAACGGCTTTGCTGGGCTTGGTTTCTTTCGAACGATCGAACCAAATCCTCTTGTTCTGCAGAATCACAGAACACGAAAAGCCCATGAAAATTTGGTTAGAGAAGAAAGTGAAGATGGGTAGAAGAGTTGAGGAGGACCTTTGGAGTCCATGGGAGGTGGGTCGTCTCGAGTAGGAAGAGATAGCTCATCGTCCTCAGACTTTCTCAACTTTCTCCGAAGATGGTTCATCTCTCAGTTCAGACCCAAGTTGGGGACTTTCCTCGGTTGTTGTTCTTGAGTTTTTGGTCGCTGTGTCTTTTAATGACACTTTTATGGACGACTAAGTCGTCGAGAGAAGTTTTTCTTTTTGTCCTACTAATTTGCAATGGGATTTGCAATTTGAAGAAATTGATAAAGAGATAGATTATCCAAGCTTCCACTTATTAATCTTGGTAGTAATATTTCTAGTACGTACCATATTTAACATAAATCCTAGCTTGCTGGGTGATACAGATCGAGTAAGAACAATAGAGTCGCATTCAACTACAAAAGTTGGATCAATCTAAATACAACAAATTATTCAGAGAGTGCTTGGCAATATACGTACTACCCCTTTACTCATGGAGATCGATGCTACAATGCCTCCAACATCTCACCACCTAGCAACTTAATTATATAGACAATAATTTGCATTAATTGTTATACTCTACTGGTTTTCCGATCCGGCCGACTTATTGCAGTAGACGATGGCATCTTTTACACATTCCTCGCGTACATGCGCACTACTACTCCTAGCAGCATTGGAAGTACTTTGTACATGTAGCTGAGACCGCCCCGGAGTACTATTACTACTTCTTCTTTTGGTTGATGACGAGCCAGCATCTCTTGATTTCGGCTGCTTTGAATTCGATTCATCTAATATTCTTGGTTTGATGCATGTCAAGAAGTGCTTGAAAATTTTCCGAAAATTTCCACGATGATCATCAGGCTTCGCCAGAGTGAGAGAAGGCGGCATGACTACTCTGCTGTTTACAGCAATTGGACGTGATTGACAAGGCAGTGAAGGCACCGGTACCGATCCAGAGGAAGAAGAAGAATAGTTTTTCGATGATGACGAAGTCGTGAACATGGTAGTAGCACTAGAATTACGGGTTGTTCTGCTGCTCAAGGGTTCCCTAGGTTCGTATACCCAGCAATCATCTGTACTATCATACACCAACGATGATGCAGTGTACATGACCAATTTTGTTTCGCAGCCTTTAACGGTCTGCTTGTCTATCAAGGTACAGTTACAGTATATAGGATCCAAGTCTCTGTATCTGCGCCAGTTTCAGACAATTTAGGTTAAGTGTAATTCCTAATGCGTCTGGGATTCTGTTGCAATGTGTAAAAAAATCAGAGTGAACCAATTAATAAATAGTGATTGCAGATTTAGCATCAATCTATATATCAGATTTAGCAGCAATCTTGTATTCTTGTTGCAGATTTATATCCTTATGGATCTGATACACATATCATCTTCTAGAAATATTTTCATAATCATACCTTGTGATTACAATTCGATGACTGAAGGAGATTATAATTCGAAGTTGTGACTTGGTAAACAATTTGTTAATTTGTTAACATCAGGGTTAGCTGAGATTATTTTATACCAAGTCAGCTTTACCTGTGAAATTTGAAAGCATCAAAACATGATTGAAGCCTACACTATCCTCCCACCATATCACTTCATAATTCATCATGAGACTTCCCTTTTGTTGACGTATCTTTCTGAGTTTGGTCCGACGTCAAAGTAGATTTCGACTCGTTTTCCAGGAGGTACCGGGTTGCCAGTGATGCATGGAATGCAGCTCCATAAGGAAGCACATCTTCATTTACTCGGAAGTATGGTGAATGCATTGGTTTGAATGATCCCTGAGAGTCATTCTTCATACCAAGAAAGAAGAAGTACCCTGGAACTACTTCTTGATAGAATGAGAAGTCTTCTGCTCCCATCAGTGGCAGCTTCTCAAATATATTCTGATGGCCGAGCAAATCTCCAGCAACTTTCCTGAAGAATTCGTGCAAATCTTTGCTGTTTATTGTTGCAGGGTAAAATGGCGATTCAACTTCATTGAACAAGACAGTGGCATTGCACCTTTGGACACTGGCTTGTCTAGTAATTACCTGCAATTCGAATATTATAACATTTATGAGGAATAAGTCAGCAAGTCGGCAACATGAATATTTTCAAGTGCACTCAGCGTACCTCTTCAATTCTTTGTTTCAGTTGGATAAAGCTTTCCTTCGAAAATGCCCTGAAGGTACCACCAATAGTAACAGAATCTGGAATAACGTTGAATGCACCACCTCCATGAAATTTTCCGACAGTTACAACCTGCAAGATATGGCTCAACGTCAATGGATGAATACAGAGTAAATAGTGATCCGTTAGCAAGCATAAGAGGTTAGTTGACATGTAGCACACTTGGTGGGAACATAATTTGTGTTTTTCTTTTCTTTACTTTTTTTTGCTTCTTTATTTGAAATGGAACTTGAGCTGGGTAGAACTTTAACTTCAATAATGAAATCAACAAGTTAGAAGGTCTATATTGATAGCATTGGGGGAATAGATTCTTCATGACACAACAGCATTCCAAGGAACTGAAACTACTTTCAGTCTGTGCTGTATTATACCATTAAGGCTACCACAGGACAAAACCATGACAATCAAAATTTCACAAGCTAGTTGCCAATTCCGCAAATTATTTTGGATCAATCTGCAACTGGAGGACAACAAAGACTTGACAGGGCCGTACAAGTTTGTAGAGATGAAGCGATAACAAACCTGTGAATCCAAGGGGTCGGCTTCACGTGAAACAAGATGTTGCAGACTAACAATAACATTGGAAGCAGCCAAGATTGGGTCTATTGTGTGCTGCGGAATTGCAGCATGACCCCCCTTCCCACTTATTACAGCTTCAAAAAATCCACTTGCAGCCAAAATAGGGCCAGGCCTGGAGGCTACTGAACCAATAGGGTGGTCAGAAGCAATATGCAACCCAAAGATGGCACCAACATTCTCCAGTGCCCCTTCCTCTATCATTCTCTTTGCTCCTGCACCTCCTTCCTCAGCTGGTTGGAACACAAGAACGGCAGTTCCCTATATAATACAAGAAGCAAGTGAGATACCTTTTTAAATTGATAAAAAAAATTACCATACATTTCACGATAGTCTGTAATTCAGTCGACGGAAATAGCAACTCAAGCCATGTCTGGTCTAAGAAAATTACAACTCGATAAATAAAATCTCTTTCAAATATATAATGGATAATGATTACATCCAAGAAAACACGACATTGATAAAAGTATAGAAATACATATGAGTGACATTCCACTCAATAATACAACTCTTGTACTGTAATAATCTTGAATGACAATGTGGGAGGAGAGACCTTATAGTGAATTTACCATTTATGCTGAGTCCTAGACTTAACCCTCCATATTGCAATACATATATTAAGCCAGTACACTACCTATCATGCCTGGCTACCTCCGAAAGCAGTTCCAATGGGCACTCTAAAAGTCTACTAATATCACTATGCAAGGTTATGTTCATGAATAGATGACATATTTGTTTATACTTCTGGTGAACCATAAGTCTCTTAAAGGGAGTCTCTTCTTTTCTTCATAAGTGAACAAAGAGACAGCTTGGCCAGATTTTCAATAGATAGTCACCGGCCAAGAAACTTAACCGAAACAAGACCTAAATATCTTCTCCATATAAACTTGCCTTTATGCTTAAAAAGACAACTACAGTTAATCCTACAATAAAATTACTAAAAGTCCTTGCTCCACATGAAAGTAGTGAGAAAAACGAAACCAATGCTCAAAATTCGTTTACATATCATCGAGGAAACTCCATATAAAGACCTTTAATTCGTGGCGATGGTCTTGAAGTAAACTTGCAGCTCCAAGAAGCATGGCAACATGAGCATCATGGCCACATCCATGCATCTTCCCTTCAATTTTACTCTTGTGCTCCCACTCCACACTCTCCTGCAACACTCAAACCCCAAAAAAACAATACATACACTATCATCAACTATACCAATAGTAACTTAAAACATTACTATGTAAGATTGACTAGTATAACTAGATTACTCTAAAGTCTAAAGCTTCAAAGTTTGTACTAAACCTGCATAGCCAGAGCATCCATGTCTGCTCTGATTGCCACAAAAGGTGGGCCACCGGACCCAACAAAGCCCAAAACGCCTGTTTCAGCCAAAGGGTACTTGTACTTGATGCCCAACCGGTCAAGTTCACCTCTGATAACTTTACTGGTCTCAAATTCCTGATAACAAAGCTCTGGGTACTCATGGATTTTCCTTCTGATACTCACCATACGATCAAAAAGGTCCTGCCTTTTAGCTTGTTCGAGATACAAGACTGGGATTTGGGCCAGCTCTAGCTCTTCCGATTGATTTGAGGAAATGGGCAGTGGCGTGATCAGTGTGAGTGTGAGAATCAGAGAGACCCATTTGGAAATAGACATTATTGATTCAAATGAGTGAGTGAAGAATTAAGTTTTCAGAAGATTGGAGCAGTTTAAGAGATGTAGTAGTACATGGACTCTGAGACGAAGAAGAGAACGAACCGAACGAATATGGTGGTGACGTTACACTTGATCCTTAGCATTAGATAATTGTTTTACTCGTAATGTTTCCAATAAACGACTTGTCGTTTCGTTTGGTCTCTTTCTATTTTTCTTTTCCATTGGAGACTTGCTAATTTTGTATGGTACTGATTTCAATTGACTCAAACTACTACTGGCTATGGGATCTAATTCAATTGGCTTGAACTAGATTGGGTTTGATGTTTCAAATTATAAAGATGGCCAAGATCTTGATCAATTAAAAAAAAAAGGAATGATAGGAGGCCACAAGCGACTTATGAAGTGGAGATTCTAATATTATGTGGCATGAGATGTCAAACATCTTAAATTAAAAATATATCAATTTATAAAGAATATTAAATATTGCTTCCTAAAAAATATCATTAAATATTTTTCACATCAGTTTTTTTCTCCTTTTTTTTCACAAAAAAATGTTTTCTTTAATTTATTTATTTATCATTATTATTTCAATAACTATGAAATATAAAACGAAAAAAAAAACACTATCATGCACATTAACGTTAGAAATGTATGTGAGAATAATCCCAAAGTTTTACGAGAAGCAAAAAAAATGAACGTACCTTATCGGACAAATAAAAAGAAAGAAATAAAAAATAATTCTTAAAGTAGAGCTGTAAAATATAAATAATAAGATTTGAGAAAAATTGAAGAGTACTTGGATTCACATTACTCTTGTTGGAAAAAAAAATGAGAAGCACTACCAGAAAAAGTCACTTAGACGACGAAACCATTAAGGTTTCGTCACCTAAGTACCACTTAGATGACGAAATAGTTGTCACCTAATTACAAAATTTCGTCGTCTAAGTGTACTTAGGCGACGAAACATAAAGCGTCACCTAAGAGAGTGACATTTCGTCGCCTAAGTCTGTTCTTGGATGATGAAAACAAATGTTTTGTCGTTTGAGTACTGACTTAGACGACGAACACGGAATTCGTAGTCTAAATTTTCACTTAGACGACGAAATTGATTATTTCGTTGTCTAAGATCTTACCCTAAACCTAAACCTAAAGCCTAAGCCTTAAACTCTTCCCTCTAAATCCGGATTGTCTTAGGCGACGAAACACATTGTTTCGTCGTCTAAGTAGTACTTAGACAACGAAATACAATCAAATTTGTTGTCTAAGTAGAAATTCACAATCTGACCTCTAAGAGCACGACCATGTATACCATCTTAAAATATATATTTTTTTTCATCGAGCGCATAGAGTAAATAATTCTTAGACTGTGAGTGTCAACTGTTCGAAAATCGGAGCTACGAAGATTCGCATATCAACGTTTTTGTTTCGTTAAAATTTTGATTTTATGTTTGACTACGCCGATCAAACCCTTAACGAACTTCGTTTTGAATGAAAATTCATCTACTTACATATTATGTTATGATGAATATATCCAACGGTTATTTTGTCCAAATTCAAATTCATTAATGTTGATGTGGAGTGAATATAGACATACGAACACTTAAATTAAACAACATTAGTAAATATATAACAGGTTTTTAGTCTTAAATAATTTTTTTTTGTCAAATTTTAATTAATTTATATTTAGCTGATAAATTAAGTTTTTACGACACGAAAATCACCCGTAACTTCGAAAACGAGTTTACAAATTATTTTTTACAATATTTTTCATCTTTTATTTATTTTTCGATAATTACTGAATTGATTTGATCGAATCCTAAACTAATCCGAATTATATTAAAAAAATTTCTACAATATTATATAAGTGTAATTATTACATCTTACGGTTGATTTTTGATAATTTTTAAGCAACTACCCAAAATTAATTTTTATTTTTTTAAAAAAAAATAATAATAATTTGACTTATGCGATGAAACTAATTTGTTTTGTCGTCTAAGTGAATATTTTTTTGAAAATTAAATTAAATTAAAAATCAAATTTTGGACTTATTTGATGAAATCAGTATATTTCATCGCCTAAGTGAAATTATTTTTTATATTTTATTTTAAAAAAATAAAATTTTAAAAAATAATTAATTTCACTTAAGCGACGAAACCTACTAATTTTATCACCTAAGTAAAATTAATTATTTTTTATTTTATTTTTCTAAAAAAATTAAAATTAGAAAAATTAATTAATTTCACGTAGGTAACGAAAACTACTGATTTCGTCGCCTAAATCCAAATTTAGGCGGTTAATGATTTTCTGCCAAATTTTTTTACCAAAAATTGAAAATCACTTAGACAACGAAAATGTATAATTTCGTCGTCTAAGTTCAAAATTTTGGGCGGTAATTTTTTTCCGTCAAATTTTTTTACCAAAATTTAAAACCACTTTGGAGACGAAAATATTGATTTCATCGCCTAAGTGAACACGTATATAAAAAAAAATCATCCCATTTTTTTCACAATCTTTCCAAATCTCTATTTCTCTCTCTCTCTCTCTCAAACCACCACCATGCCACCACCGCCACCACACCACCTCCATCACCACGCCACCACCGCCACCTCCATCACCACGCCACCACCACCACACCACCTCGGCACCACCACCACCTCCACCACACCACCTCGGCACCACCACCACCATTATCAATAAATTATTTCCTAATTAATTATAATTTTTCATTAATTAATATTTCATTAATAATAAATAAAATTTCATTAATTAATTATGATATAATTAATTTTTATTTATTTATTTTTATAAAAAAATCATTTAGATGACCAAATCAATATTTTCGTCGTCTAAGATGTTTTTGTTTCTTTATTTTTTATTTTTTAAATTCGACACTTAGACAACGAATCTAGTAATTTTCATCGTCTAAGTTCTCACTTAAACGATGAAAATTTTCGTCGTTTTTCATAAATTTTACATCATTTAAACACCCAGACGACGAAGCCTATTTCGTCGTCTAAGTGGTCACTTAGGCGACGAAAAATAAAAATTTTGTCGTCTAAGTACTTAGGCCACGATTGTTACGCGACGAACCTTAGGCGACGAAAAAATACACTTAGGCGACGAAATTGCTTCGTCGCCTAAGTGTATTTTTCTGGTAGTGTACTGAGAATCTCTATTATATCGGGACATTTATTGTAACAGATTGTATCAGCCTATATTTAAAGCATTCTATCAATGAAAGAGTTACAGTTTTCAGTCTATCATATTATTCTCTTCAAACACAATATTAGCACGCTCTGAGTTAATAGCCATCTATCACCACAGAAAGAAAAAAAAAACTAACCCTAAAACTAAGCCTCTCACCGCTAGCCATCATCTTACCAACGCCGATCTTCATACCCGGCCTCTATCACCGGCGATCATCATCATCTCGACTTCCAAAAATCTTCCACCTTCGTCAAGATTGCTTGACTTCCAAGGAACCACTACAAACGAGCTCCTCCTCAAAAATTTTCCTCCTCAACTTTTGTACCGGTTATACCGAGCATAACACTCATCGAGGTAAGTTTTCTAAACCGTCTATTTTTAGATCTAGGACTAAAACTTACTTCCTGCAAAACCTTAGATCTAGGATTGTGATATTGTTTGTGATTATTGAATATCTATGCCCTAGTTCCTATAGACTTGTATCCATATGAGTGACGGTCCTGGGGGAGTCATGGTTTAGAAAAGAAAATAAAGAAAGGGAAGTCGATCCTATATGATGGTCAATCACGATTTCTGGGTGTGGTTTTTGAGCCACCGTTTATTAATAATCGATTTTGTGACCATATATCATGAATCGCATTCTTATTCATAAAAACTTGATGTTAGTGATCGTGGTTTTTTGATCGACATTAATACAATCTCTTTGTATTTTGTAGATGAGCGTGAATGAGCCGGTCAGGCCAGAGTTTGACCTCCTTGATCTTCAAGGAAAATAATACTATCGTTGGGTCTCTGATATGGTTAACACATTCATCGGTAAGAGACTTAGCATCACCATTCAACTTGCTGGGTCAAACGTGATTACATCATCAACAAAATTGAAAGCTCAAATCCTCATGTTTTTGAGGCGTCATATTCATTTAACTTTCAAGAAGCAATACTTGAAGAAAACTGATCCCCTGGATTTGTGGGATGCTTTGAAGCAATGCTTCGACAATGTGCATGATGCACAGCTTCCTGAGTTGCCTGTAAAATGGGAAGCCCTCCGGTTTCTGGATTTTCCAAAGATCCAAGATTTTAATCAAGCGGCTTTGGATTTGCAGTCTAATTTGAGCTTTTGTGGGGTGGACAAGTCAGAGAAATTCATGATTGAAAAGGCTCTGACTACCTTCCCAATCTCTATGAGCATTTATGCTCATCAGTACTGCGGAGTACAAACAGGGGAGGATTGTTATCTTCAGTGATCTCATTAATAATCTAGCTAAAAAATAAAGGCATCATGAAATCATCCTCAATAATAACGCAACACCGGCTGGTACTAAGAAGCCTAAGAGTTATCAAACTGGAGGAAAGGCCCATAAGGACAAAAAGAACAGCCTTTCGGAATCTTAAAATCGTGGTGGACAAGCTTCACATGGCAAGAGAGGATGGCGTTGGTGTGGTCAAGGCCAAAGACAAAATCTAACTTAGCATAGAGATCATAACGCCAAATCTAACAAGAACCAATCTGGTTGGGTAATGATGGGAAAATGTATTCCAATTCTGGGACATACACCTGCTATTGGTGTGATTCAGTAAAGCATATGCATAAGAAGTGTCGTGCTAGAAAAGAAATCCAGAACATCTACAAGAGACACAAGCAATATTTGGCTCAAGAATCAAATTTTGCTGGAAATTTTGAGAGATGGATGCAGATACCAATCTCGTGATTACAGAGGAAAAGGAGACGACCATTGTTACTCCAGATTTTGAATAGCCTATGTAAACATGCATGATCTCTGTAATGGACTCAAGTTTTTGGTTGGTGTTTTTTGCCATTTTTTTAGACTATTGTCTTGGTTTTTATTTGATTTTTGGATAAGAACATCTATGATGTAACTTTTTAGTTGGCAAGTAATGGAATCTACTCTATTTTTTGGTTTATAAAAATGTTGAGAATGTTATTTCACTACTTATGCAATGTATGGTTTGATGTTTACAATTTTATATGGCATAATGACATAATGATATAGTAAAAACGAGACACGAAAAAGAGGATATTTTGATCTCAGGAAATTTTTGACCCGTCGAGATTCTTCTCGACCCGTCTAATGTTCCACTTTGGATCGATTATTACACTTTTTCGACCCTTCGGGTTTTTTTCTCGACCCATCGAATGTTTGCTTCTATCTCAGTTTATGTCCAACTTCAACCCGTCGAAAAAAATATTCGACCCGTCGAAGTATAGAAATCGGAAAATTGATATCGGTTTAAGGTTTCCTTCGACCCATCGAAAAGTTGTTCGACTCGTCGAATGAATACCCCTGGGCAAAATTTCGACCCGTCAAAAACTTGGTATCGAAAAATCAAAAATCTATTTTGAGTTTCTTCGACCTGTCGAGAGGTTTACTCAACCCGTCAAAGGTTATATTCGGTTTTGTGGTGTTTGTGATGTATCTTACATCGGTTTTCTTACATCTTACATCAAAAAATTTCGCTGGAAATTTTTTTGTCTAAATCGACCAACCTGGAATTCAGCTCTAGATGTGGTTTTACATCGGTTCATGTGATGCCATATAAGCACTCAACAAGGCATCCTTATTTAAATCTTTAAGTATCTACTTAAAGTGTTTACCTGGTCTTTAGTTCAAAGACTCATTTATTTACATTGCTTTTGTAGATGTCTCAAGGCAAGATTGAGCGTCTTTCAGATCACACAATTCTGCGGAATAGGTAATTGTTTGTAGATATTTTTCCATACAACTCCTCAGTGACTACCATGATAGGTGCAACGCTTGTTATTAAAGGGCGTGGTTCAACAGAATTTCTGCTGCCTCATGGTACAAGATTGTTTATCACTAATGCATTATACGCGCCAAAAGTCAATCGAACCTTGATAAGTTTCAAGGATATTCGTGTCAATGGTTTCCCTTTGGAACCATATTGTGAGAATGGACAAGAATTATTGTGTATCACCTCTGTTGAATGTGGTCGCAAGCGCATTCAAGAGAAATTTCTGGCTATTCATAGTGGTTTATATCTAACTATAGTTCAGATCATCAAATCCAGTGCCATGACTCACACGACTTCATGTGACTCGGAATCATACAAGCTTTGGCATTTTCGACTGGGACATCCAGGTCATGGCATGATGATCAAAATATTGAAAAATACTCATGGTCATCCGTTCTCCAGAGCGAAGAAGCATGCGAGAATACCTAAATCCATCTGTTTAGATGGGGTAGATGACACTACTCTTCTCAATCCTGGCTCAGTCTCCAAGATGAGTACAATATAATCCCAATAAAGTGCTACCGTGGCGTCGTGCATTATCCCACCAGATTCATATGTTGCAATCTCTTATGCACATTGCTCATTTTTCAAAGCTTTCTCTTTAGCAAAGTTACATGCACGGTCTTTTTTTGTTGTTGATAACACCGAAAATATTTCATTCTTATAAAGAATCCATGGTGATATTTGTTGACCTATCAAACAGGAATGCGGACCATTTAAATATTTCATGGTTTAGGTAGATGCATCAATGCGACGGTCACACGTTGCTTTACTATTCACAAGGAATGATGCGTTTGCAAAACTCCTGGCACAAATTATTAAGCTCCAAGCTCACCACCCGGATCATCCAATCAGGTCTATTAGATTGGACAACGCGGGAGAGTTTACATTAAAATCTTTTGATGATTACTGCATGTCTATTGGGATTGAAGTTAAACATCTTATTCCTCATGTTCATTCTCAAAACGGTTTAGCAGAGACTCACATCAAGTGGTTATAGTTTGTGTCTCGTGCGTTGGTAATGCATACAAACTTATCGGTATCCGCACGGGGTTATGTAGTGTTACACTCAGCTATGTTCTTCGTTTTCGACCCGTAGGACACTAACCATTCAGTGTGCACCAGTTAGTAACTATATATGAGCCTGACATTTCATACTTACGCATTTTTGGTTGTGCGGTATATGTGCCTATTGCGCCTCCACAACGCACCAAAATGGGTCATCAACAAAGATTATATATTTATGTTGTCTATGAATCTCCAACTATAGTTCGGTATCTTGAACCTTCGACAAGAGATCTCTTTACTGCAAGATTTACATATTGTCACTTCGATGACACATACTTCTCGACGTTAGGAGGAGAAATGAATGTATCTATTCTGATTCAATGTCAGGAATTGACGTGGTCTAATACCACTTTATCTCATCACGATCCCCGCACATCTCAAAGTGATATGGAAGTGCAAAGAATATTTGATCTTCAGAAAGAAGCAGCTCTATGTCTGACTCCTTTGCTGATATCGCTAAAGTGGCAAGATTAGATATACTTGCTGCAAAAGTTCCTATAAGATTGGAAATCCCAAAACGGGGATTGGTTAGTACCAACACCGGGCAAGGAAATGATCCTCTTGTCCATGTGGAAGGTGTTGCGCCGGCCTCAGCTCCCACCAGGAAAAGGAGGGGACCAAGAAAATCCACTGATGAGCTGCTGGTTAAAAGGCAGGCCATCGAGGCACAAAATGATATATTCATCATCAACATTGTGAATCATTCACATGAGATTATCTCTGACTACAGTTATGTCTTTGAATAACAATTGGCATATCTGGGGGACGCCTCAGAACCTCTTGTGATGTCAGAGAACAAACAAATATCGCTTAGAACAAATGATGTACGTGTTCTTATGGATAAATCTTCCATGTTAGTTGATGATGCATTTGCTTATTCCGTCACTTAGGAGATCATAGACGACAATGAAGTGGAACCTCGCTCTGTGGCGGATTGCCAACAAAGAGCAGATTGGTCGAAGTGGAAGGTAGCAATCCAGGCTGAACTAGACTCTCTAAATAAAAGGCAGATTTTCGGTCTGGTTGTGTTATGCCCATCGAATGTTAAGCCGGTAGGACATAAATTGGTCTTTGTTTGGAAGCGTAATGAGAAGAATAAGGCCTTACACTATAAAGTTAGACTGGTGGTGCAAGCTTTCTCTCAACGCCTTGGAATTGATTAGGAGGAGATGCATTCTCCGATCATGGACATCATCGCCTTCCGCTACCTGATAAGTTTGGTAGTGTCCGAGAAACTAAACATGCAGCTCATGAATGTGGTTATTGCATATCTCTACGGGGATCTTGATTTAGAGATATACATGAAAATGTCAGATGACATTGCTATGCTCAAATCAAGTTACTCTAAATCACATAGTGCTCATGTAATCAGATTGAGACATTCACTATATGGATTGAAACATTCTGGTAGGATGTGGTACACACATCTTAGTGACTACTTGATTAGGAAGGGATACAAGAATGATGATTTATGTCCTTGCGTGTTCATTAAAATGACAAGCTCAGGATTTGCTATAGTAGCTATCTATGTAGATGATATGAACATCATCGAGACTCTTAATGAGATAAATGAGATGGTTGACTAGAAATCTGAATTTGAGATGAAAGACCTTGGTAGGACTCGATTTTGTCTCATACTAGAGATGGAACATCAAGTTGGTAAAATTCTTATTCATCAGTCTGCTTATGTCCAAAAGATGCTCAGACGATTTAATTTGGACAAAGCACACATTGTTAGCACGCATATGGTTGTTCGCAGCCTGGACCCCAAGAAATATCCTTTTCATCCAGTAGATGACGATGAGGAGATCTTAGAAGCTGAAATTTCATATCTTAGTGCTATTGGAGCTTTGTTGTATCTAAATCAGTGCACACGTCCAGATATTGCCTTTTTAGTGAATTTGTTGACTAGATTTAGCTCTGTGCCTACGCAACATCATTGGAATGGAGTAAAACAAATCTTCAAATTCTTCCCTTACAAAGAGTACAGAGAGAAATTGGAAAATCTCAGACAAGGGATGGTTGAGTCACAACATACAAGTTCTGACTCCTTCGACCCGTCGAGTAGGTCTTTCGACCCATTAAAAGGAGTGAACTGTGATAACCCAAGGGCATCTTTCGACCCGTCGAGGAAAGGTTTCGACCTGTCGAAATCGGTACCCTTAGATCGAACAGAACAATTCATTTGACTAGTCGAACTCCTCCCTTACTGTGAGCAGTTTTACTACAGCCTCCTATTCTGAAACACCAGTAGATGTGTTAGTTGGATTTACTAATGTTGGGTACCTCTCTGACCTATACAAAGGTCATTCACTGACTGGTTATGTTTTCACCATAGTAAACATGGCGATTTCTTGGAGATCAACTAAGCAAACTCTTATTGCTACTTCCTCGAATCATTCAGAAATCATTGATTTGCATGAAGCAGTTAAAGAATGTGTCTGGCTTAGGTCAGTCATTCATCATATTTGAGGGTCTAGTGGTTTACAATCTACTACGACAGCTCCCATTTGCATCTTTGAGGATAATGCGACATGCATTGAACATATGAAGTTGAGTTACGTTAAGGGTGACAATATAAAGCATATATTGCCAAAAAATTTCTTCAATCAGTAACAACAATAGTTGTTGAATATCCATGTGAAACAGGTTGATTCGGCAGATAATGTTGTGGACCTGTTTACCAAGTCACTACCTAAATCTACACTCGTGAAACATGTGAAACGCATTGGTATGCGCAGGTTATCTAAACTCCATGACTGAGAATAGAGTCAGGGGAAGTCTACATCATATGTAGTAGCATTTGTAGTTGATGCGTTTTACTCTTTTTCCCTTAGACCAAGCTTTTGTTTTACTCATGATGTTTTTATTTGCTTGGCGAGGTTTTTAATGAAGCAACAAGTTATACATCATTCATTAGGTCATCGACACAAGGGGGAGTGTTTACGGAGATTTACTCTACGTAACTTCCGGTGTGTATCTCGTCCTTATTAGATACGGATTAATATTTATTAGATACTGAGAATCCCTATTATATCAGGACATTTATTGTAACAGATTGTATCAGCATATATTTAAGACATTCTATCAATGAAAGAGTTACAGTTTTTAGTCTATCATATTATTTTCCTCAAACATGAACGGAGTTTTTTTTCTTAAGAGATGAACGAAGAGCTATGAATACTAAGATTTTAGTTCAAAGAGATAAATATGTATAAATATCAAATTAAATTGATTACATTAATCTTATTATAATTAATAGCTAGCATTGAATTTAATTGTGATATCTATGATTATATTTAGGATATTATGATTGTAATATGATGTAAGAATTTATATAATATGATTTGAAAATAGATAATAATTACATGACATGCCACATGTGTGACAACCCGAACTGGAAATGATATGTTTATTGGATTGATTTGCGAGTTTCGCGATTAGTCACGGTTTTATTGTAATTGGTCGATATGGCGGGTGTGTTAACGACTAAATTATCGGGCAAGAATTTGATTTGAGTTCCTTCACGGAAGTTGTAGAGAATTTAATTTCGAGCTTGTGGGAATTTACGGAGGATGATTTTGAGTTACGAGGAATAAGTTATGAATATTTTCGGCCATTCGATTTAGTCGTGTTTATCCGTTTGGTTTCAATATGATTTGGACGATACGTGTACGATATAAATACGGGGTGAATACGTGACGATTTTAGAAAGTTTCCCAAAATGGAAATCTGGCCCGTTGACCACTTTGACCCGTGGGTCGAATTGACCCATTTCAGGTCGTGACTTTTTCACCTTTGATGTGCCTAATTCCAGCGTCTTTTGGCCGTGGTATCTTCATGAATGTTGTTGGGCTTGAGCTTCTCTTTCTTTTGATAGGTCATTCACTCAATTTGGTTGCTGGATGAAGAAGTTATGGCTTGTTAAAATCGGGAATTTGGGTGGTATTCCGGCGAGATTCGGCGACGATGGTGGCGGCGGAGGCGGCCGAGTTGGGGGTCAACTTTTTAGGGGTTTTGTAGCCCTTGGGGAGAGGAAGCTTTTAGAAGTGGTCTTGCACCTTGCCATGGCCGGACGGAGGAGATCGGAGTTAATGAATTCTGGCGAGAGTTTTCGACTTCAAGGTGAGTTTTGGAGGTTTTCCTGTCAAAATTGGGCTTAGCTTTCAACTAAAAAGTTGTTATAAATGTCGAGATCTTCAAATCTATGTGTAGGTTGAAATTTTTTGGGCCGATAGAATTTTCCGGCGGCGGTTTTTCGGCCGAGGTGATTTTCAACAAGTTGTATGTCGTTTTGCTTGGAATTACGCACCGATCGCAATGGTGAGGTTTATATTTTGAATTGAGCATCGGAATTTTTGGCGAGGTTTTATAGTGTGTTTATTGGATTTTTGACGATTTCGTCGATATTCGAGATGTTTTCGGGAATTGTTGGTTCTCAAGATGTGGTTCAAAGTTTTGAATTGTGATTTTGAACAGTGATATTTATGATTATTCAGGAGATCGTGATCGCTCGCTTGGCGAGGGATTTTTTGCTGGATCACAGGATTAACGCGTTTTGCGTCGTGCTAGTCTGTGAGTAGACACATTTCTTTTCACTAATTGGTTGCGAGTCTTTATTATACGTTTTACGAGCATGAGCATGCATATGCGATTATGAATTATACGAGCATGTGTTTTACGTTTACGCATTTACGAATATGCATCGACGAATATGCTTTTATAATTATGTATTACGAATATGCATTTACATTATGCTTTATACATTTGCATAGAAACTATTTATGATTTGGTTTACACAGAGTACAGTCTTAGTATATGTGGTTGTATCGATACACTTAGCATCTCGGCTGATCACCGAGGATGTTTATCGGGAGGGGGGGGTCTGTTACCCTGTGCCGATGTATTTTTCGAGTGGGAACAAACTTCTGTTACCCTGTGCCGATGTATTTTCCAGGTGGGAACAGATACCCTGACCCGAGGCCTTTCTGGCTTGAATCACGTGTAGGTCTGGGATCCTGTGATTCAGACTGTACTAGCGCGGATGTCTCCATGAGTGACCCCGGGGGATTTTCGATGCATGCTCTGTATGCGTGAGGAGTTAGAGTCTTCCTCGTGTACCATATGATTTTTATGCATTTAGACTCGCATACGTTTTATAACATATATATTATTCGGCGAAAGATATTTATTTTCGTCCACTCACTCTAACGGTTTATATGTCTTTCCATGGGCTCTTCGTTTTCTTTGCCCAGTTTGCAGTTTGGATTCAGGTGTCGCACGTCGAGGTTGGAGGCATAGTATTCGAGCCACTTTTCCTTTCTCAGTAGGTTTCTAGTTTGGCCTACTGTTGTGTATTTATGTATATACTAGAGGTCGCTCTGAATACTCTGATGTTTATATTTTCATATGATTTTTCCAAATTTCTGTAAAGCTATAGTTTTGTTTATTACTTTACATTATGTTATGTTTTTGAGAAATTCGGATGGAATTAGATCCCACGGTTTGGGTTTTGTGGCATATGATGAAGTGTATTTTCGGGTGCAGGTTAATGGCAACCGCGCGTTATAGAGGAAACTCTGTCAAAATTTTTGGTTTTTGAAAGTTCACATTTTTAGAAAGGGTTTGATTCTGGTTTAGGAACCTAAATCGGGGTTGGATCCTCTCAATCACATATCAACATGTGATTGAGGCCTCCACATCTTAGACTTTTTTGGAACCTAAAATCATTTCCCTTCGAAAAAATGCACTGATTTGTTAATATATAACAAGAAGCTGATTATAAATTGAACATTTATATCCTGGGAGTAACTAGAACGGCTCATGAATCGATTTGATAATAGAGACGAGGTGTTCACAAATTTGCAATGATACACAAAGTCTTCTAACAAACAAAGTTTGCATTATGGATACTGTATAAATAAACCATTATCATCATGCTACGAAGCTATAACCATCCTATTATTCTAACATCAACTGATCACTGTTTCAACTAGGCTTTGAAAGTAAGTCCTACTCGACTGCGGTACAAATTGTAATATCCTATCACATAATATAAAACAAAAATCAACAACATATATACATATATAATATAGGCGAGAAATTCTACAATTTATGAAATATAAATGTGTTAGGAGAAATATACAGTCCAGTTTATCTCATATATTGTTCAACTAACCCCAACACGATTAAGATTGTTATAAATGTCCCGCACACTTCTTGTTCGCACTATAAATGCACAATGCAGTTCAACTAAACCCAACACGACCACATATATAATTTACACTAGTTGGCTACCCGTCCCTTGGGACGGTGTTACCACAATTATTTCAACAGATAATTGATCTTGTATGCAAACAATAGATGAAATGAAATAGGGTAAGAAAGAGTAGTGATATACGGAAAAATAATGATCTATTTATAGTATGAATGTCACAGATTCAAACTCAGTACTATCCAAGATAGTACTTACAATTACAAATGATTAAAATGACTGTTCCTTATTTACATAGATCATAGTAGTCTTATTTACACAGTTCCTTAATTACAATTGACTCTCCTCCTTGTTGCCTAAGGAAGCCAGGTTTGAAGAGAAGCAACCACAACAACCCAATCAAAATGAAGTTGTTATTATTCCCTTCTCTCTTCCTGTATAAGTAATGAAAAAGAAGATAACCATGAACTCCAAAAAAATGAAAGTCACGGCACAAAACATAAGACTTCGTATAAACGAAAATTGCATACAGTCCCGTTGCGAAATAGGAATCCAAATGCTATGGAAAATTGATCAATGGCAGAGAGAAAAAGAGAGAAATCAAATACTACAAGAAGTAAACACAAAGCAAAACAATACTCAAATCAACAATCAGATGGAAAAAGAAAAAATAGATCCGGCAATAAATAAATTGATCAATGGCTAACAAACTAATCTGAACTGGTGATGTGAACCACAAATGCCGGAGAAAAGAGAGAACGAAGATCATAATGAGGAGACAAAAAAATAGATTGTCAGAAGCAAAACAAAGACGGATCATAAGCGAAGAAAAGAAATTGGGACAATATTCTTTAAAATTCTACAAATAGATTTTGCAAGTTCCTCATTACTCTAACATGCAATACTCTTGAAAGTAAATTGGGACAATGTACTTCAACTCACTAAACGCAGACTCTAATACAACAATGAAACAAAATCACACATCTTTTATGACTTGAGTAAAAATAAATCAAAACTAAAAAGTTGATTAGGCAATAGTAGTTAGAATCAGTCAATGTAACTAATGTTTCACTAGAACAGTACCATAAGTGTAGAATGAAATTCAAATGCATATGATTCAAACCTAGTCTATTACCTTAAATTTTGATTGATAGAAATAAGAATATGAAATCGTGTTCTATAGCGTGTTATAGAGCATACATTAATGATTCTATGTGCCTCATTCAACATAGGTTCGTCCTCCAAATCAGGGATTTCTACATATCAGACCACTACTCATGCGGAATGGACTTGTTCTTACTATTACACCAGCCCCAGAATACACCTTTCTCATTTATGTTACTTTGATGGGGAACTATTTCAAGGTAAGCTCTTGCAACTTATGTGCAAGTTGGACTTTTCTATATTCTCTTACGACCTGTGTATACGTTATAACATTTTAATTACTATCTTCCCCCTATTGAAAATGACTTGATAGCAAATGCTAGTCAACACAACTAAAGCATATATTTCATTTCTCTTATTACAACATGGAGGACTGGAACAAATCAACTTAGTCATTGGAACTGAAATCCATCGTGCAGTTCGTGGTGGAGCAGGAAGTGTTAATGCAATAGGGAATTATGTTCCGGTAAACTGACATTCACTATGCACTTGTCCTCACTTAAATTTTGCAATATTGGTACGAAGTTCAGTTCATTACATGCTGACAAATTTCATCACCATTTTAAACTATATCCTATGTCGACACATTAAATCAATTAAAGTCAGGATGAACGGAGCTTAGGGAAGACAGTCTTGATTTATAATCTATATCAAACCAACTGAAGAAGAACCCAATTAAGTTATGTATTCAATTAAGTAACCAACTTAATTGGATACAAAATCAAACCAGCTGAAGAAGAACCCAGAATGTTTGTGATTAAATTTTTTAACAGTAATCAAAGGGGCAAACGTAGGCAATCAAATGGGAGCATACATAAGTGAGAGTAAATCCATTTTAACAGTAATCAAATTTGACAAAATATAGCGTATATATAAATGGTAAATTACCGACAATCCACTGGATTGTATCTTTAATAAATTTACTTTCTTGCCTAAAAATTCAAAACAAACATTACCAAAACTACTACAAATATCTTGGTATAATAAACATAATTTCAAACTACTTTTATCAAATAAACCACCATACTAACCTCAGTTGATAACAACTGACTCCTTGTTGCGCGAGAAAGTCTTGTTTGAAGAGAACACAACAACAACCAAATCAAAATAAAACTTGTACTATCCCATTTTCTCTCTGTATAAATGGAGAAAAAGAGGCAAACTGTTAACCCCAAAAATTGAAGCCACGTCACAAAGGATAAGACCTCGTATAAATAAAAATGCAATAGCAGAGAGATGATTGCAGTATAAGTTTAATGCTAATACTTTTTGCAATCACCATACTCTTATATACCTGACCCCCACTAAATAACATGGTATGGTTTTAACGTTTTGTATAAAAAGATACAATCTCAGTACTTGTTGACTATTTCAGTCTGTTATCAAAGCTAGGCCACTGAAATAGATATTGTTAGTGAATATCACCAACCTGATCTAAACCCAAATATATTTGTATTATGTCATGAAAATATTGCAGATAGCAGACCTAGCCTAAATAGTCATGAAATGATCATTGCAAACACTTAACCTAAATTGTAAGCCTTCATTGTGAGGTTGGAAGGCTATTAGTAATAACAATTAGCAACAACCAATAAATAGCATGCGATTGCAGGGATTAGATATGTAGGATTAGATATTCGAACAAAGCTTGTTGATTTTGCTCACTGTGTTTCTATGTTCAGATGTCAACTGGCTCTATTTTCTCTCAAACTAAAACCTGGATTCATTGTAAACACACTTAGTCCTAAACTCTCCTCATCAAATCATCAAATCAAAGAAAGGCTACTAATCTAGAACCAAGAACCACCCAGCAAAACATTAATCAATAACCAACAAAAAAGTTGTCTAGAGGAGAATTTTCTAAGAATAATATCTTACTTGAGATTGAAAACAGCAAAACTCAAACTGTGGATAGACCCGCGGCTAGCAACGATTAATCGGAATCACAATCGATGTTTATATCTCGATTGAAAAGCTGTTAAACCTGGAAAAATATCCAACAGTCAAATACCATTTTAATCATGACAACCCATCAAAGAAAACAGAAAATTAAAGAATTCGACCATAGAAATCCAACAACCTTGGAAGCCAGAAACTGGAGAGACTTCCAGCTCATGATCTAGTTATATGATGCATATGACTTAGAGAGAAGACGTTGTCTCATTAAATGATGCATTATATGATGCAGATGACTTCGAAGACGTTCTTTCTAACTATGATTTTCAATTATACCATTACCTATTGGGTTTGTCTTTAGAAACGGGGTAAATGCACAACAGGTTATGGCAAATGCTGACACACCTCAAGATGCACTAACAGCAAGAAAAAATGGTGCGCAAGGAAATTGGTAAGCCGTATTTCTTTCAATTTTTTTTAACAAAAATAGAAATTGGTTCACAACTTCACATTGGTATCTGCATTAGCATTGGTATTTTTCTTACTATTTCAAGTTGTTAAGTTGTCAACTTTTCAGTTATGATATTAATTTCTCATGCTTTTCATATTTCAGTTCTTTGATTCAGATGATAGAATAAAGTAGGTGAGAAAAATGATCATGGCGAATACACTTGAGAAGAAAAAGGCAACATTGGATTTATTACTACCATATCAAAGATCTGACTTCGAAGGAATTTTCTGTGCAATGGATGGTAGTTTCAGATTAAGTTAAAAAGAGGACAAATCGAGAATTGATTCAAGATATGCAATCCACCATACCTAAAAATAAATACCCAATTCATCCAACTACTCTCATTAAGAATATTTCTTTCACAACCCAAAATCCAATTTCAAGTAGAATCAAAGAAAACCCAAAAAACCCTCACTGATCAATAGTTCTCAAATCCCCAAAATTCCAATTCACTAAATTCAAAACAAAGAAAAAAGCACCAGAGAAAGAAAGAAGCTTTAGTTTTTTTTACCTGATCAGAGTGAAGAGCAGTGTTGCATGGCTTGGCGAGTCTGAACAGAGCTTCAGATCCGATTAGAAAAAACCACAAGAAGATTATTCATTGGTGCTTCTTTCTTCCTTGCAAAATGTATTGTCTGTTTTCACATCCACCGATACTTAAAACCTGAATTCATTATAAATCCAAAGAGCTAGATCGCAACAGAAAAGGAATCTAGAACAAAAAAAGAGGGCTGAGATTTCAGATTGCAAGAGAGTGAAAGAGCTGAGACCATATGATGGAGAGAATTTACCATGAATATTAGCTTCTCCGATTGCTTATAAAGTAATACAGAAGCATCACACTAATGTACTCATACTTAAACCTCATATGTTGCATGCATTGAGTTCTAACTCCAAAATGCACATCAAATTATACAGAAACAAAATAAACCATCGAATCAAAATCTAATCTTTACTACCAAAATCATTCTCAACTTGACAAATGAGTACAAAGATTAAAACTTTATCACATGTAAGAAGACTCAATATCCAAAATTGTCAATAATCATGATCGCAATATAAACCAACCCAGAAAGCAAATCCAGAAAAGTTACAATGTATTTCATACCTTGCTAGATTGAAAGAAGAACTGAACCAGTTCAGGGTTGTTTTGGGGACTCTAGTCCTGAATTCTCTGCTTCTTAAAATCCTGTTCATGGTAACGAACCCATATTGCCATAAGGGAGATTATACCTGGAAAAAAAAACTCATAACCAAACCCAGAGACAATGAAGAAAGTTGTACTTGAAA
The DNA here is from genome assembly GCA_946800695.1 of Geum urbanum. NCBI lineage: Eukaryota > Viridiplantae > Streptophyta > Magnoliopsida > Rosales > Rosaceae > Geum > Geum urbanum. Next base: position 11,077,727 of record OX326997.1, read on the forward strand.
CAGATGCATATCAAACCATAATCAAAATACACCCATGCCAAGCTCACAACTGCATAATCTTGACACCAAGAACATAAATCTAAAGTCGTTCAGTAACAAATTCATCTTGTATCCAGCAAAATAAACAAATCAAATGACCTAATTAAATCCCATCCAAACCCAACCAAAATCAACCGGAATAAGTATTCTAATGTATCATATCATCGACGTTTTCTCATTTTCCCACCTTACCTCTTAAGTTGATTTTGAAGCGGAATTGGAAAGAGAAATCAACAACGAAAATTGGGAGAAACAGAGAAGAAGGTCGGTCGATCGATCGAACATTGGGTGGAAGTGGTCTTGATATAAAAGAGAGAGAGATTGCAGTGTGCGATTCGAGGACTGGAGGAGAGAGGCTATGATGGAGAGAGTGAGCTGCAATGAGAGGAGAAAAGCTCTTCTGATCCAAAACAGTGATGAAATAAGAGAGATTTATCCAAAGCTCTTGCATGCTTCGCACATGAGAACAATGTTATGCAAATGAACAGGGATTTGAACAGTACCAACGTTACTTTAGAATTGTTATATAATAAATATACCATACCAGCAAGCAGTGGCAGAGGCAGGAAAATTTTCTAGTGGGGGCAAGAAATATTTCTCATGTGTATTAAAAAGAAAATTGAACTTTGTTCGATCATTGTTTCTTGAGCAAAAAGCAACCATACATATCAAAGGTTACATGAAATGATTGAACTTTGTTCGATCATTGTTTCTTCAGCAAAAAGCAACCATACATATCAAAGGTTACATGAAATGATTAACTAAATAACCTATAATTGTCCCCGACGAGGCGCCATGTTTTGGAAACGTTGGATGATAGACTCATTTTTAATATCATTGAAAACATCTTTCTCAAGATACACAGTTAAGCTATCATTCAACCATCGATCTCCCATTCGGTTGCGCAGTCGATTCTTTATAATGCTCATAGCTGAAAATGCTCTCTCGAAAAAGGCTGTAGCAACTGGGAGTACTAATGCCAACCTTATCAGCAAGTAAACATAAGGATATGTCTTATGTTTTCCTGTCTCAACAAGTTTTATTGCAAGATTAGTGATTCCTTGCAACTCCTGAAACTTTGTATTAGATTGCATATCATTGATATAAATCTCAAGTTGAGTTTCAAGTACCAATAACTCCACCGTAGAAAAATCATTCGGATAAAACCGAGCAAGTTGCATCAAAGTTTTCTTGTCAAAAAAAGCAAAGCATTCATTCGGACTTAAAGACGCTAAACAAATGAGGAGTTCTGTATTACCTTCATTGAAACGATTGTTTAGTTCTTGAAGTTGAAAGTCTATCACAGCACAAAAGAAATCGAAGCGGTAGAAATGCATGTTGGTCATCTCCTGCCTATTGCGTTTTGATTTCCATTGAGGAGGTAGATATTGATCACTCATTGTGGGAACAGCTATCTTCTCTTTGTCACAAAGCATCTCAACTTGCTCTAGTAAACAATCTCATCCATTTTCCCTCATATCCTGTAACTTTCTCTTACAAATTTTCACCAAGTCCATAGCATTTACTATATCCTGATCATCTCTTTGCAATGCTTGTGATAACTCATGAGTAATGCCAAGTATAATCCTCATCAAGTGAAGACTAAACATGAAGTCAAATGATTACAATAACCCTAATAAAATGAAGGCCTCATGTTTCTGATCACAACCAATACTATCGAATGCAATTTCACTCAACACATCAATTATGGAAGAGAACATAGCAGAAAAGTTTAAAAGCGTACCATAATGTGAGCTCCAACGCGTGTCACATGAGTGCTTGATTTCAATATCTTGATTCAAACCTCTTCCAGTAGAGAGTTCTCCACAACTCAATGCTTGAACAACTGTTAGAGCTTGCTTTTCAAGAAGAATATCACGACGTTTAGAAGATGCCCCAACAATGTTGACCACTCTAGCAACAGTATTGAAGAAAGCACCTACAATGTCGTGCTTGTTTGCTACAGCCACTAAAGATAATTCAAGTTGATGTGCAAAACAATGGACATAGAAAGCACTTGAGTTCTTCAAAATAAGGGTTTTCAAACCATTGAGTACTCCACTCATATTGTTTGCTCCGTCATAACCCTGACCACGTAAACTTGACATGCTTAAACCAAGTTTACAAATTAATGCATCTATAGCCTGCTTTAGTGATATGGCGGTGGTATTGGCTACATGCTCAATGCCAACAAAGCTTTCAATCACACAACCACTGTTATTCACATAACGAAAAATCACAGCCATTTGCTCCTTAACAGATGCATCCCTAGCTTCATCAACTAGAATAGAGAAGAACGAATCACCCATGTCTTTAATTATAGCATTTATTGTTTCAACTACTGCAGCATTTACAATGTCTTTTTGAATCATAGGTGATGTTAGCTTTAGGTTTTCTGGAGCATTCTTTAAGGCAACTGCTCTAACTTTTTCATCATGATCAGCAAGAAATTGCAAAAGTTCAAGAAAGTTACCTTGATTGCGTGAACAATCAGACTCGTCATGACCTCGAAATGCAAGGCCCTGCCTTAGGAGAAATCGAATGCAATCGATTGATGCACTGAGACGAATTCGATAGTCTATTCTAGACTGATCTACATTCTTGTGCATAATGTTTCGAATGTGTTGGTTTTCATTCATCAAGGTTTCACACATTTTCAAAGCTTGGTTGTGGGCACTGTTGTGATCTCCAACATGAATTTCAAACCTTTCTTTCTTCTTCCAATTTTCAAACCCCTTCCTAGTAAATGTGTCACCACCAGCTTGTTCTCCTGAATTTGTCTTGAAAAGATAACAACATAAGCAAAATGCACGATTAACATCTATGCTATACTCCAGCCAGTTGGGGTATTGATCAAACCAATCTTTAATAAACCTTCTTCTAGTCGCAACACCACATTTAATGAAAGGAAATTCATGGTTTTTAGGCTGACAAGGACCTCTCTGTAGATATTCTCTTCTAACTTGATCTCGAACATTCGGATGATAATCTAGAATTCTTGTTCGAAGTGCAGGATCAGATGGAAGATCTACTAAGCTAATCTCCACAGATACACGATTCTGTTTTGATCTTTCATTCTGTGCTGGGGATATTACATCTGATTTTCTTTTAAAGTATCTCTCCATGATATTTCACACAATCACACTCCACAAGTCCACAACTACATGTAGAGAAAGCAATAAAACCATTTACTAGTCTAGCACAAACACACATCCAATGACAATCCAATTTCAATTTTGAAACTTTCAATCGACAACCTAAAGGAAAACAAAACAGTAAAAAGAAAAGGACTTACCTCATTCACAAGAAAATAAAAAGAATCAGTGAATTGGTGAAGACCTCGATCCTTAATAATCAAGTTGGAGAGCTATTTCCCTTCATTTGCATCTTGATTCTTGAAGCAGAGAACAGGGGTCTGCCGGTTTTAGATAAAAAATAACTGAATGTGTTCCCAAGAACGATAGCTATTGGAGCTATTTTTTTTTTGATACATTGAAAGAGTACAAAAGAAGCTTTCTATTAACTTTACATCACTTGCTTAGTTGATTTTGTTGTGTGAGAGTTATGTACGAACTTGTGCAAAGTCAACAAGTGCTTTTTCTACCACAAATTTATATAAAATAATATGATAGTATAAATATATACATATTTTGTTAATTGTAGTGGGGGCGAAGTGCAACAATCAGTGATATTTCAATTATATATCCTACTTAATTATATATTTGAGGGGGAGCGATCGCCCTCATTGGGCCTGAGTTCCCTCTGCCACTGCCAGCAAGAGACCCATTTGGAAAGAGATATTAGTAGTATAATCCTATCCTTTTTTTTCACTAAGAGTATAATCCTATCCTTGACGGGAAACAAAGATTAGGCTTAGGATCGAAAATGGCCCCGGTCGAATAAGATGAAAATTAGGATCGAAAAATGGTCACGACGTCGTTCAGACGTCGGCGTTGATCAGGCCCCACAATCCCATCGGCCGACACGTGGAACACTAATCAAACAAATTATTGAGAAAAAAATAAAAATAAAAGAAAAGGAAAAAAGGCAGCAGCTTCCATTCTTCTTCTTCCAACGCAACAACAACAAACAACACGGCTAAGAAATCCCAAATCCAAATTTCTTCAATCCCAAATAGATCAAAAGCGACGAACCAGCCCAATCCAAATAGATCTCTCTCTCGCTCTCTCTCTCTCGTCGGAAACCCTAATCTTTCCGAATCTGATCCCTCGTTCTTCAACGAATCAACATCCGGCGTAAATTTCCAGGTACGATATGCCCAATCGATTCTCTATGATGTTCAATCCGATCAATAATACGCTACTTCTGGAAATTCGATATCGATTGGAGATTGTCGTTGCTCGAGGCTAGGGTTTTTGCGCGCGTTGACGGTTTTGTTGTTGTTATTGTGTGCAGAAGATAAGAGAAGAGTCGATAATCGAAGAAGAGGGAAGCAATCATGTTTACCAGGCTATTTGGGAAACCTAAAACGGAGTCCAGTGCTCTGACAACGTTAGACAAGTTGAATGAGGTACGATCACCGCGAAAATGCTTCATCTTTCGATTCTTTGTGACTCGGAAATGGTGTAAATTCTTTGATCAGATGAGAGTGTTTGAAGTTTGGATTTGATTTTGATACTCGAGTTGAGCTAATGTTGACACATAGGATGACGGATGAAGAGAATTGATCGTTAGTATAGTTTTGATTGAGTTTGATGATGCCATTAGGTTCCTTTCCCGGAGTGGTTCTTGCAAATGTTGATCGTACTCGTGCAGTGATATATGAATGTTTACTTGATTCTTAGGATGTTTCTTAGTACTGATAAAAACACCTTATAAGTTGAGACTTGGTATCATGAGGAACTTATTCAATTGTTGTGTTTAGTGCTTGAAATTGTTAATTTTTAGCAGTTGCTGATTGTAATGATAATAAGAAAGATTGTGATGATATAATTCTTATTTTGTGCTTCATACTTGTGCAGACGCTTGAAATGCTTGAGAAAAAGGAAAAAGTCCTGCAAAAGAAGGCTGCCGCCGAAGTCGAAAGGGCCAAGGAGTTCACCAGAGCAAAGAATAAAAGATGTATGGATGCTAACTTCTTCTTTCATTGTGCATTTTTTTTGTGGCATTTTGCTTCTAACAATTGACTTTGTATCTGAGTCATTGATTTATCTTTCCCCCCTTAGATATTGCTTATAACATTTTTGCATTCTAAACCTAGCATTGAGGACATAAAATGTTTGCTCTAGTATGGCTGTTAATGCTTATCTCAAGCTATAATTTCTATTTTTCTAAAATTGTTCCCTGTGTTACTGAAGGGTACATTTTCTTACTATAACTCAATCAGACTATTGTTCCTTTGCTAGTTTCCACCGCTAATAGAGTTGCTTAGCACTGGACTATGCTCTGTTATGTTCAGATTGCATGTTGTTGAGAACTCGTGTCTTATAGCTCTGAAAGTATTGTTATGGAACGTGATGTTCTTATTCTAGAATTTACCTTGGTCAAATGTAGGGATGGTAATATTGGATCATCTAGTTAGGTATGCAAAGTTTCAAATCAGGGAGTAGAGCCATAGTCATTGATTTGGATTCAAACTAAAGATGTTTAGTCTGTTATTTCTCAAGTTCTACTCATGGCCGACTGTGACATGATCTTGCTTTTGTTTTTTGTTGCAGCTGCTATACAATGTTTGAAGAGGAAGAAGCTTTATGAACAACAAATAGAGCAGCTTGGGAACTTCCAACTGCGAATTCATGATCAGGTAATGTTGAACTATGATTGTTGATGCTTTCAGTAGTCTTTCAAAGAAAACATATTATATGGACTAATGTGGCTTTTTCTATTGGAATTTCTCTTTATTAACATAAGACTTTTGATTTTGCAGATGATAATGCTAGAAGGTGCAAAAGCCACTACTGAAACTGTAGATGCCTTGAGAACTGGAGCCGCTGCTATGAAGGCTATGCAGAAAGCAACGTATGTAGCTCTTTGTTTCAGTTTACCATATGTGTCAGTTCAATGGCTTCAATAATATCATCAAGTTTTACTCTTTTTCTCAAATGGTTAGGATAGAAAGCAAAACATTATTTGTGAATCTTAGGTTTTACTGACTACACGTATTGGTTATCTGTGTACAGGAACATAGATGATGTGGACAAGACCATGGATGAGATTAATGAACAGACAGAGAACATGAAACAGATCCAGGAAGCTTTGTCAACTCCAATTGGTTCAGCTGCTGATTTTGATGAGGTTTGTATTATCATAGTGCCTTTCTTTTCTTTATGAAGGATCAGAGTTTTTAGGACATATTCTTTTGGTCTTGCTGTTTTCTCTGTTTTCAAAAAGCTCTACAGAAGTTGAGACAAATGTTCTGTTTCAGGATGAATTGGAAGCAGAACTTGAAGAGCTGGAAGGTGCCGAGTTGGAAGAACAACTGCTTCAGCCTGCAACTACTGCTCCTGCAGCTCCAGTGCAGGTTCCTGCAGGGAGACAACCAGCTCGTCCTGTACCCCAGAAGCGCACTGCTGAAGAAGATGAATTGGCTGCGTTGCAGGCAGAGATGGCACTATAAGCAGGTGCATTTCTGAGCTGTAACATGAATTTATTCATATGATCAATGTATTTATTAAGAGTACAGTGTCCTGGCTCATAAATATGTGGTCCCTGATATCACTTTTGTGGACTGAAGTTCATAGTCATCAAAGACTTCGATAAAGTGTATTCACGATATATTTTCAGCTACATGGAGTTTGTTTGTTAAAGAATTAAGTTTGTTCGTTACATTTCTGCAGGTATGTCTGGAGATGGAAAGCCAAACGAACTTATGTAAAGAATTAGTCCGGTTTTATGATGGAGATATCTGCTCCTGTTGTGCATCCAGATTGCTTTGTGGCTTCATTATTAAACAGATTGTATGTAAAGGTGGCATAAGTTCAAACAGAGTCCCCTTTGAAACATGTACTCTACCTGTCAGAATTTTCTCTTTCCTTTTCTTCATATCTTTTCAATTATTCTCTTGGAACATTTGTTCAATGTTCTGTCAAGCATTAATGAATAGCTATTTTGTGATGTTACCAAGTTAATAATGATAGATGATCGTTCAATCTACATCCAGGCACTTCTTTGTTGCTACTGCCCATTTGACTTGCGAGTAGTTCTTGGTCTTTCGACTGGTTTACCACAATTCCATAATGAGAGGAGTAGTGAAATAGATGCTCACTAAACATGGTTGAACTGTCTGGCATAATATCATATCTTAGGTATTTATTCTAGGATCGTCTTTGACTTGATTTGATGGTCAATTTGGTTTGAATGATCAGAAGGCGTTTAAACGTAGTCTTTGTGTAACATTGGTAAAAGGAATATAACAGTTTGCACGCCCCACGTAGTTCGTCCGGTTATGCGGGCAGAAATGGACTCACAGTGAAATACAGAAAGAACGAGATTTATAAATGGTAATATCCAAATAAATAAGAATAGATATAGCCGGCCAGAGCAAACTTTAGCATAGAACAAACAATCTCCTAATATATTCATTCTCCATAGAGACTACATCAGTGGATGATGTAGGTGAGCACCAGAGCGAAAGCCATCAGCGCATACGCAATTCCTTGGTCAACTGCTACCCCTGCAAAGCCATGAGTACTTAAATATCAGAATCACACTAGTGAACACATAATCCTCCCTCTAGCTAGATAGAGCACAGAGAAAGTTAACTAACCATCGCTCGTTGGGGCGGGAGCTGGTGCAAGCCTTTGAGCACTGATGGAAGGAAGTAGAAGAGAAATGATAACAGCAGAGAAAACTGCCATGACAAAAGAGTGGAGTCTCAGCATTGCCATTCTCGATTGTTTATATGACCGAAAATGGCCAACCGTTATCGATCTCTTCTGGTCTCTACGAAAATGTGGATGGATGCAACTCTATGCCTCTCGAATTTATTTATAATAAGGAGAGGGAAGACTAGGGACACGACCAGAGCAAGGCTGTGAAGGAACACTCTGTCTGGCTCATGATTACTTGATTACTGTTTTTAAACGCTAATTAACAAAGGACACTTTGGAAACCTATGGTGTGGATGGATGCCACGTTTACAGCCGAGATCAACTGCACGTTAAATCTACAGGTATTGTCGAGCTGTTTAAGCTGGACCTCGGCAGATTAAACTGGAAATTTGGAATATCTCACATGGATCATTCCTCAATCTCAGTTGTAAAATGCATAATATGCTTCCACTAGCATATCTTCTCAATTATTTGAATTTTAAACTCCTACCAAATTTCAAAGAATGATCGAGCCGTTGGCCTGGTACAAATTATTAGACAGAAAACTAGAACCGACACAAATCAAATCCAAATCCAACAGCTAAACGTTGGAATAAACAGCATCAAAACCTGACTTTGTGATAATTGGAAGGATCTAAAGATTGAATCACTGTAACATGACACAACTTGCTTGAAAAAATAACCACATTAAGACGTTTCATCCATTTCACCTCATTAAAACATCAGTTTGAATGCATGACACTTAGCATTCAAATATGCAATACGATGATCCCATCAGCCTAACCGAGACAACAGCATTCGAGTATTGAAGTTGCAACTATACAGCAAAATGAGTAAAGTTCTGCTTGTGTGTTATGTTTGACATCCTAAGCATAAGCCGTATCATATAAGCATAAGTCAGAGCATCTAGTCACCAACTGAGCTCAATGGAACCGGCGACATCTCCAGATAATCAAAGTCTTCTGTTATTCCAACCTGCGGTTAGAAATAAAGAGCAAGATCTTAAAGCAAGGAGAGACACATGGAAACTACAAGCTTCAACAAGAGCATGTCATTTAGGCTGATAGCACAAATAGTCTCATTCAAGTCTAATTCACCTCCTTGTACATGTGTTCAAGCTGCTCTTTGGCAGTCTGAAAGTTATTCGAGCACCATTGACGCACTGTGAAAATATTGTCTGCACAGTTTTGAACCCTTGTTATGAAAACCAAAATAGATACTACTAGTGTCCTAGCTCTCTAGACTAAAACATGTGGTGAGATCAAACCTGTCCATCGATTAGCTGCTGCATGGGCAACTTCAATCGCATCCCCTGCAAATTAATAACATGGTCAGTAAATCAAAGTAGTTATAACACCACAAGTTTTTCATTGTTAAGAGGGTGACTGAAACTTATGTATCGTTGAAGAATCAAAAGCCATCCTTACTCATTTGTTCAAAGGCAGCTGGATCATTATCTGCATACTGCCCCATCTCTTCCTGAAAATTACAACAGACTCAGTCACAAAGTCGATCAAATTATTCATATTACTCAAAGAATCCAAAAAATTCATGATATACTCCTCCTACCTTCAGCTTATTATACTTTAGCTCAATCTCTTTCAGCTCAGCCAAGGCCTTGTCCCTTTCATCCTGGTACAAAACATGAAATTAACATGCATGATGGCCACACAGAAAATTGTAAAAAATAATTGTATTCAAGCTTTTAAAAAATGATGCACAGGTTGAAAATCACTCACAGATTCCTCTCGCCCCTTCTTCAGCACGTCACACTGCTCAACAAGTTCCAGATGCCGCTTCTTACTGCTTTGGAGCTCTAATTCAAGTCTGCTATACACAGTCCTAAGCTGCCAACAGAGAGCATATTAGTCTATTCTTATTAAAAATCAAACTCAATCCTCCCTGTACAGTCGAAGATAGCATCTAAGTAATCAAGTTCACCTGATTCCCAGCGGAGCTCGGGAGACTCCAGAAGTACACCTGAAATTTTAAAATTTGCATACATTACCAAAATGCCAAGACTAACAAACCAAACATAACGTACAGCTCATGCCCCGACTCTTACAGATGTTCCTATCTTGTCTTTGAAAACGAGGTCATCATCCACCAAACTCTGGATCACATCTTTCACAGACTGAGATATAACACCTTTCTTCGGCCCCGACTTCTCGAGCTCCTTTAGCTAAAACCATCAACACATCAACAAATCAACTATGCAACTAAACCTCACATGTTTCACATCAAATCTCAAAAAGAGATCTAAAACAAAATTTTGAATAACATATTAACAAATACAAAGTAACACTCACAAGGAAGAAGTCCTGAGAATCGTAGAAGATCTGGAGCATCTTCTCACGCTTTTCCTCCAGTGAAAGGCCTCGTTTCTTCGACTGTACATCAATTCAAAAAATAGAGCACCAAATTATAATTGAATCTCTCAAAATTCAGATGTAAACCAGCTATTAGATTAAACCTCATCAATTTCTATCTGAGAAATAGCTTAATTTCATTCAACACTAAGAATATTACAGATTCATGTTCAGTGGGGAATTTTGTCAGTAACCTAATGAGCAAAACCAGGTGCGGACCGAGAGACCAGTGAAAATTGACATCGAAGAAGAACAATTCGGGTTTTGGAGAGAGCGGTTTACCATTGAAGCGAGCTAAATCTGGAAGACGACGACTCGAGACTTGTTGAAGAAGAAGCTTCTCTCTCTTTCTCTCTCTCTCCTCGGCTCCCAATTCTGAAATGGAAGAGAGAGAGAGTGGCGGGAAATTTTTGACATTTATGGCGGAAGTGGCCGCGTTTATTGTGTTGGGAAATTACTGCGATGCCCTTTTTTCACCGGGCGAACAGCTTTGTTCCTTTTGTACACGTACACGAGATTTTTCAGTCCATTATAACTTTTTGGTGATGGAAAAAAAATTCAACAGATATGAGCTTAATGACAATTAATTAATTATAGGATCAAAATACTGAAAAATGAAACAATTATTGGAAAATAAAAGAAATTCAAAGATAAATCGTTCATGTTTAAGGAGATTTATTTTTCGTAACTTTTGGTGTGTGTCTTGTCCTAATAAGATACAGTTTATTATAGAATCTCTGTTATATCAGGATATTTATTGTACAGATTGTATCAACCTATATATTAAGAATTTTATCAATGAAAGAGTTACAGTTTTCAGTCTATGAATTATTCTATTTCAACACATTATCAGCATGCTCTGAGTTGATAGCCAGCAATCACCACAGAAAAACAAAAAAAAACTCAAATCTCATCCCCAAATTCGAGATTGACCACTTCAATCTCATAGCCTGTGCACATGCACCAACTTCGACAGAAGATTTCAAGCAGCTCAGGAGGAACCAGAAGGCGATCTTCATATGCACGGAAAGCTCTAGATGTCTAGTTTCCAAAACATCTTTCAGATTGTAATTCGAATGTGTCTAGAGCAAATTATGGCCGATTTAGTGAACGAATGTCAGTCTGCCCGAAAAATAGAAAAGGAGAAGAAAGAAAAATACCCTAACCTCCACCTGCCGAAGCACGTCACAGGATTTTTTTGATTCTTCAAACTTTTTTCAAATTTTTCATACTGAGCATAACATCGTCGAGGTAAATTTTCTAAACCGTCAATCTATAGATTTAGGAATAAAACTTACTTCTTGCAAAACCCTAAATCTTAGGATTGTGATATTGTGATTTGTGATTATTGCATATTTATGCCCTAGTTCCTATGGACCTATATCCATAGAATATAAGTGACAGTCTTGGGGGAGTCACGATTTAGAAAAAGAAAAGAAAGAAAGGGAAATCGATCATGTGTGATGGTTTATCACGGTTTCTGGGTATTGTTTTGAGTCACCGTTTATTAATAATCATTTTCTGTGATCAAACATCATTGATCACGGTTCTTATTCCCTAACTTGATATTAGTGATCGTGGTTTTTCGATCGGTAAGCTAATTGCATCTCTTGTCTCTCTTGCATATGACATCAATTGAGCCGGAATGGCTTGAATTTGATTTGATCCTCAAGGAGCAGAATATCATTATTGGGTGTCAGATGTTGAGAACGCGCTTCTTGATATGAATCTGACGGTTAAATTCCAACCACCACCACCACCAGCTGGTACTGAGCCACCAACTCTAGCTCGTAAAGCTCAAGTCCTCATATTTTTGAGGCGACATATGCATCTAGTTTTAAAAAAAAATTTATTGGTTAAAAAATGACCCTACGATTTTGTGGGTGATTTCACAAGATAGATTCAATATTGTGCATAATGCACAACCTCGAGAACTGCAAGAAAGATGGGATGCAATCCGGTTTTTGGATTATCCAAATATTGATGCTTTCAATCAAGTTATGTTAGAGCTACAATCGGGGTTGAATGTTTGTGGTATTGTAAAAACCGATCTGGCTATGATCAAGAAGTTTTTAAGCACATTCCCTACTTCCATAGACACACTTGCTAGTCAATATCGCACAGATTATGAGCAAGGAAAACTAAGATCATACAATGATCTCATGAACGTGCTGGGCAAGAAAAAACAATATCGCGAGATTTTTCTCATCAATAATGCTCGGCCAGCCGGTACTAAAAAGATCCATGAGTCATACAACACCCGTGGGAAGACACGTAATGATAGGAGGAACGGTTGTTCTAAGCCTTACAATAACCTTGGTGGAAAAGGAGGACAAGGGAAAACTTGTGGTAGATGATATAGTCGGAAGTTGACTTGGACTCACCAAGACAATAGCCATAACTCCAACAAGAATCATTCCGGTTCTAGGGATGGGAGAAATTCTTCAAATTCTACTTCTAATTTGAGCTTGTAATCTTGTTATAGATGTGGTTATACTAAGCACATGTACAAACAATGTTGTGCACCTAAAGATATTCAAAAGGCCAATAAAAAGTACATACGATACTTGACACATGGGACTAACTTCATTTGAAAACTATGAGATGGAAGATTGCGTTGAAACCAATCTTATTATAGCAGACAATAAAAAAGGAAGTCTGGAAACTGAGGTTTTTTTAGTAGTCTATGTATTAGACTCAAGTTTTTGCTATATAATCAAGTTTAGCTCTATTTTTGACTTGGTTTTAGTCATGATTTATTTTTGACTTGGTTTAGTCATGGTTTGAGACTTTGTTTTAAGTCATGATTTTTGGAATAAGACATCTATGATGTAAGTTTTAAAGTTGGCGAGTAATAAAATTTTCTCTAGTTTTCGGTATTTAAAAGTATTGAGAATGCTATTGCACTACCAATTCAGTGTATGTTTTGATGTTTATAATTTTATATGGCATAATGATACAATGATACGGTAAAAATGAGACATGAAAAAGCAGATATTTTGATCTCAGAAAATCTTTGACCAATCGAGATTCTTCTCGACCCGTCGAATGCTTCGTTCTGGATTGGTTTTTGTATTTTTTTTGACCCGGCGAGATTATCCTTGACTCGTTGATTGTTTGCTTCTATCTCAGTTTATTTCCAACTTCGACCCGTCAAGAATAGTGCTCGACCCATCGAAGATAGATATCGAAAAATCAATATTGTTTTTAGGTTTCCTTCGACCCGTCAAAAATTTGTTTGACCATTCGAAGGGATGATTCTGGATAGTTTTTCGACCAATCAAAAATTTACTTCAACCCATCGAGATTTGGTATCAAAAAATCAAAGTTTATTTTGGGTTTCTTGGACCCGTCGAGTAGTTCTTCTCGACCCGTCGAGAATGTCACCTAGGATTGGTGTCTTTGATGTGTTTTACATCAGTTTTATCGACAAATAAACGACCAACTTGAAATTTTGCACTAGATGTGGTTTTATATCAGTTTTTGTCATGCCATGGAACTTAATCTACAAAGGTCATTTTGGTTGGTCAGATATTTTTTTATCATTGGTTGTTTTTAGCTATTGCCATATCATATAAGCACTCTGTAAGGGTTACACCCTTTGAAATCTTTAAGTATTCACTTAACGTGTTCACCATATCTTGGTTTCAAAGACGGATCGATTGACATTATTTTATTGATATATGATGGCGAGATTGAGTGTTATACGCACCTAAGGGCCATTTGATCCTTGCTAAGTTTTGGCCACATTTGTGCCAATGGTTTTTCATTTAGATTAACCTTGTGAGAATGGAAAAGAATTTTGTGTCCAATCTCCGTAGAATTCTGCCAATGGCACAATCTGGAGAGGTTTATGAGGATTTGTAGTGTTTATATCTTACTATAGTCGGGATTATTGAATTTCATGCAATCACTTATATTACTATGCGTGACTTGGCCTCATATGAGATTTTGTATTATGATGATCAAGATATTGAGAAATTCTCATGGTCATTGGTTCTTCAGAGCAAAGAAGCATGTGGGAATAACTAAATCCATCAGTTTTGATGGGGAGGATGAGACTAATTCTCTCATTTCTGGCTTGGTCTCCAAGACGAGTGCAACACAATCCCGACAAAGTACCAATGTGGCGTCGTGCGTTATCCCACCGGATGTCCTTATGACAAAATCTAATGCACATCGCTCATTTTGCAAAGTTTGTTTATGTATATAATGCAGTTTACATGTATGACGGTCCTTTGTTGTAGACACAACTTCTATTCCTTCACCGATTCGAATAATATATTTGTGGATCAATCAAACTGGTATGTAGACTATTTATATATGGTTTTGATTGCTGCATCAAAGTATAGATCACATGTCTCTGCAATCCACATGGTACGCTGCATTTGCAAACTCGTAGCACTTATTATTAAGCTTCGGACTTACCACTCAGACAACCAAATCAGGTCAATTAGATTGGATAATGCAAGATAGTTTACATCAAAATATTTTGTTGGTTATTGCATGTTGATTAGGATTGAAATTGAACATCCTGGTTCCCTATGTTCATTCATAGAACGATTTAGCAGAGGTACAAACCAAGCGATTATAGCTTGTGGCTAGCACAATGGTAATGCATATTAATTTACCAGTATAAAAGGACCTAACCCCGATTTAGTTTCCTAAACCGGAATCAAACCCCTTCTGAAAACACGAACTTTCAAAAACCATAGAAATTTCGGCAGAGTTTCACTATATCGCGAAGTTACCATTAACTTGCAACCGAAAATACACTTCATCCTATGCCACAAAAGCCAAACCGTGGGCACCAATCCCAACCGGATTTCTCAAAAACATATCATAATGTAAAGTAGTAAACAAAACTGTAAATTTACAGAAATCCGGGAAAATTATATGAAAATATAAACATCAGAGTATTCAGAGCGACCTCTAGTATATATACATAAATACACAACAGTAGGTCAAACAAGAAACCTACTGAGAAGAAAAAGTAGCTCGAATACTAAGCCTCCAACCTTGACGTGTGACACCAGAATCCGAACTGCAAACTGGGCATTGAAAACAAAGAGCCCAAGGAAAGACATATAAACCGTTAGAGTGAGTGGACGAAAATAAATGTCTTTCACTGAATAATATATGTTATAAAAACATATGCGAGTCTAAATGCATGAAAATAATATGGTACACGAGGGAGACTCTAAATCCTCACGCGTACATAGCATGCGTCGAAAATCTTGCGGGGTCACACATGGACACATCCGCACTAGTACAGTCCGAATCACTGGATCCTAGACCCACACATGATTCTAGCCAGAAAGGCCTCAAGTCAAGGTATATGTTCCCACCGGGAAACTACATCAGCACAAGGTAACAGAAGTCTGTTCCCACCCGGAAAATACATCGGCACAGGGTAACAGAAGTATGTTCCCACCCGAAAAATACATCGGCACAGGGTAACAGTCCCCCTGGTAAACATCCTCGGGGATCAGCCGGGATGCTAAGTGTATCGATACAACCATATATACTAAAACTGTACTCTGTGTAAACCAAATCATAAATAGTTTCATGCAAATGTATAAAGCATAATGTAAATGCATATTCGTAATATATAATTGTATAAGCATATTCGTCGATGCATATTCGTAAATACATAATCGTAAAGCACATGCTCGAATAAATCATAATCTCATACGCATGCTCATGCTCGTAAAACATATAATAAAGACTCGCAATCAATCGGTGAAAAGAAAAGTGTCCACTCATAGACAAGCACAGCGCGCAAACGCGCTAATTTCGAGACCCGACGGAAGATCCCTCGCCAAGCGTATGATCTCGATCTCCTGAATAATCACAAAATGTCACTGATCAAAATCACAATTCAATACTCTGAATCACACCTCGGAAAATAACCATTTCTGGAAATATATAACTCGGATATCAAGAAAATCGTCGAAAACCCCATATATACTTCACATAAACCCTCGACATAAAATCCACCACCTAAATCAACTCGAAAACCTCAAGGCGGCAATCAGAGCACGATTACTAGTAAAACGGCATAAAACTTTTCAAAATCCAAAAAGTCAACGCCTTGCCGGAGCACCGCCGTTGACCGCCACCGCCGGCTGACGGCGGCGCGCCGTCACCGGTGAGATTTTCCGGTGAGGAAAACCCAGAATTCATCTCCTCCTCCAGCCCAATACTTTCCTCAACTACACCATCCCTCAATTCCACCATGATTCACCTGAAAACCGCTTGAAAGTTCCATGGATTCCAAACCGATGATCGGTCCACCACCGGAACTCCGGCCACGACGCACGGCGGTCCACAAGACCACTCCCAAAAGCCTTGCCGTGGTCCACCAATTCTTTCCCTCTAAACCCCAGCCTCCACCGTGGCCAGAGCACCGCCGTCCGTCGCCCCCAAATTTCCTCCGTTTCTCCTCCAAAATTCCAACCCAAAACCTCCACCATGCATCACAATACATACCTCAAACGAAAGCATAGGTCCTAAGCTTCAAAACTATACCTTTATTTCCGGCAACCGTGCTGTTTTCCGGCAGCCACCACGACGGCGAGTCACGGCTCAGTGAGTTAACACGGGTTGACTCGGTTAGCTCGGCCCAACTCTGGTCAACTCGGTCAAACAACCCATTTTTTGAACTTTTCGATAACTTTACGACTATTTGGCTATTTATATATCGTGAATCAACTCTATCCGCAATTCGGATAACTCAAACTCAAACGGATAAACACGAATAACTCGACGATAATTTCAAATATTCTTTTTATATTCCTCGATTATCCAAAAAATCCTCGAAAAACTCCTACAGACTCGAAATCAGATTCTCTACATTTCCCACAAACAAATCCAAATCAAATTTGTGCCCGAAAATTAAGTCGAGAACAAAATTGCATATCCAATTAATTACGATAAACCACAATTACTCGTGAAACTCGCAGATTAAGCCGATAATATACCAATTCTGGTTCGGGTCGTCACACAGTATCTGATTGAGGATATGCAATATTATATGTAGCTATGCTTATTCGTTTGTGACCTATAAATTGCCAACCATTTAGTGTGTACCAGTTGGTAATTGGATATGAGCATGACATCTCACACCTACGTAACTCTGGTTGTGTGATACATGGGCCTACTACACTTTCACTGCCTACCAAAAGGGGTTATTAACGACAATTATGCATTTATGTTGGCTATGATTCTCCAACGAATGTCCTCTATTTAAAACCTTTGACATGAAATCTCTTTACTGCTAATTTTTCAGATAGTCACTGTGATGAGACATACTTCTCGTCGTTAGGGGGAGATATGAATGGTTCCATTATGGGTAAATGTAAAAAATTGACATGGTATGCCTACCCTATGTCTCATCATGATCCCCGTACATCTCAGTATGAGATTGAAGTGCAATGCATTCTTGATCTTTAGAAAGTAGCATATTTAATGACTAACTTCTTTACTGATATCATGAGAGTGACGAGATCGGTTATATATACTGCAAATCCTGCAAGGTTGAAAGTCCCTGGAATTGGGTAAGTTAACGCAACACCCGGGCAAGGTAGCATTTCTTCTGCCTATAATGGGGGTATAATATCGTTTAAAATCCATTGATGAGTTGCCGGTAAAAAGGCAAGCCATTAAGGCACAACCGTTCATCATCAACACATGAGATTGTTTCTGACTGCAATTGTGTCTAAAAGTCAACATTGACAAACACTAGGGGATGCCTCAGAGTCCATGGCGATGTCAGTAAACAAAGAAATCTCACCAAGTTAAACAAATGCTAGCAGTATTATGGATGGTTCATCCAGATTCGTTAATGATGCATTTACTTATTCCGTTGGTCAGGAATTGACGATGATGAAGTGGAACATTGCTCTATTGTACATTGTCAACAGTTAATGTAGAGCAAATTGACCGATATGGAAAGTTGCAATCTAGGCTGAACTAGACTCTCTTACAAATGGCAAGTTTTTGGTTTGGTTGTGCTATAATTACCGAATGGTAAGCCGGTTAGACACAAATGAGTCTTTGTTTGAAAGTGTATTAAGAAGAACTAATTCATGTGGTATAAAGCTAGACTTGTGGTGCAAAGATTTTCTCAACGCCCTAGTATTGATTACGAGGATATGGATTCTCTGGTTCTGAACATCATTACTTTCCACTACCTTATCCGTTGGTAGTATCCAAAAAACTAAGTATGCAGCTAATAGACATGGTTATATATCTCTATGGGGATCTTGATTCAGAGATATACATGAGAGTGCCGGTTGACGTGGTTCTACCCAATTCAAGTAACTTTAAACCATGGAGTGCTAATGTAATTAGATTGAGACATTCACTATATGGATTGAAACAATCCAATAGGTTGTGGTATACACGTCTTAGTGACTACTTGATTGGGAAGGGATACAATAATGAAAAGTTATGCCCATGCGTGTTCGGTAGATGAACAAGTTTTTTGAGATGATAGACCTTGATAGGACTCGATTAAGTCTTGGTTTTGAGATAGAATATCGAGTTGGCTGAGTTCTTATTCACCAGCATGCTTATGTCTAAATCAGGCAATGGATAAAGCACACCCTCTCAAGCATACCAATAGTTGTTTGTAGTCTGGAACCCAAAAGAATCAATTTCATCAGAATGATGATGGTAAAGATCTTTTGGAGTTGAGATTCTATATCTTGGTGCGGTTAGAACTTGATAAAATATAGCTTGGTGCACACGCCAAACATTGCCCTCTCGGTATGTGCCAACGTAAAGTAATTGGAATAAAGTATAGTATAGCTTCTGGTATTGAAGGTAACCATTGACTTGGACTTGTTCTTTCCCCTACAAAGAAAATAGAGAGAAGTTTGAAATTCTCAGAAAATGGATGGTTGAATTGCAGCATGCAAGTTCTGGGCTCTTCGAACCATCGAGTAGGTCTTTCGACCCGTCGAAGGTAGTAAATTGTGATAACCCAACGACGTCTTCGACCCGTCGAGGAATGGTTTCTATGAGTCGAAACCGGTACCATAGATCGAATAGAACCGTTCGTTCGACCTGTCGAGTGAGGAATTCAACCTGTCGAATTCCTCCCTTGTTGCGAGTTTTTTTACTGCAATCCCTTATTCTGAAATACTAGTTGATGTGCTGGTCAAATTTGCTGATGCTGGGTACCTTTTTGATCCAGATAAAAGACGTTCCTAAACAAGTTATGTATTCACCATGGGGGACATGACGATTCCTTGGAGAATAATAAAGTAAACCCTTGTTGCTACTTCTTCAAACTATTCTTAGATTAAATTTTTGTATGAAGCGGTTGATAAGTTTGTCTGGTTTAGGACAGTCATACAACACATTCTAGAGTCTAGTGGGTTGTCATCTAATACGACAACACTAACTTGCATCTTTGAGGATAATGCAGTTTGCATTGAACAAATAAAGTTGGGTTACATTAAAGGTGTCATACTTAATTCATTTCGCCAAAGTACTCCTACAATCAGCAATAACAGCAGTTATTGATTATCCATGTGAATCAGGTTGGTCGACGGCTAATGCTGCGGACTTGTTTACCAAGTCATTACTCAAATCTACATTTGTGAAACATGTGAGACGCATTAGTATGCACAGGTTATCTGAACTCCATGACTGAATTTATAGTTGGGGGGAGTTACATTTCTGTAGACAGCAGGAGGACTCTATGTCACATGTGTTAGTTTATGTAGTTAATGCGTGATACTCTTTTTTCCTTCGACCAAGCCTTTTGTTTTACCTATGAGGTTTTTGTTTGCTTGACAAGATTTTTAGTGAGACAACTAGTTATGCATCATTCATTAGGCCATCGACATAAGGGGGGGGGGTGTTTAAGGAGATTTATTTTCCGTAACTTCCAGTATGTGTCTTGTCCTAATTATATACGAATTAGTATAGATAGAGATACATAGAATCTTTATTATATCGGGACATTTATTGTAATAGATTGTATCAACCTATATATAACATTCTATCAATGAAAAAATTATAATTTTTAATGTATCAATTATTCTCCACCAACAATTCATACATTTTATATAGATAACTCTCAGCCAATAGTTTCAAGAAGCTTAACACAGTTTCCGATTTCCGATTGCAGGTTGTTACTCGGACATAACCTCATAGCTAGTCCAATAGTCCTAACAGATAATCTCATAGTCCTAACTACCTTATTTTATAAATTCAGACCATAGAATTCTCATGCCAGGCTACTATTCATGTCAAGGACAACCATTTCCATATTTGTATTGCTTATCACCAAAAAATTGTACAAAATGAAAATGTCATTTTCAGGTGCTGTATAAGAATATAAATAGTGGGTAACATTGGTATGTCACATGCTCACATAGATAGGGCTGCCAGCTGAATTGCGCCCATAGAAAAATACTGCCGACTGTTTATTGCTAATTTGCTGTTTTTTGGAAGTGTACAAAAAACATTACTTGCCCTTAAAATTAATATAATAACTTTGGACTACTGTCCATCATCATGTAAGTTTTAAAACATTAGAAAGGTCTAAGGCCCAGCTCCACCAACCCTGCTCGATCGTCAGACTTGGCCAGCGTCCAACTAAAATTACACAGTTTCAAACAGAAGGATTCCGGGTAGACTTGTCAATTGGCTAACCAGTTCAGAGATAGACCAGAGACCAATTTGCAATTCGGCTTGACATATGTGTAAAATATACTAATTGCTAGCTAGCTTTTGCAAATCAAGTTTTAGGTAGCAGATTCTGAGGGAGATATGAAAATGTCAACTGCTACCTTGTTCCTCTTGTTCTTGATCTCCACAAGTCTAGTTCATGCGCAACGTCAAATCGGTTAGCATACTGTTCCTCTTGTTTGTGCTTGTTGAATGAACTTGTGTAGTTGCTAGTGATCGATCTTGGCCTTTTGATTTGTGTTGTTTTTGTTGTTGTGTTTTAGCCTTCATAAGCATAGACTGTGGAGCTCCTTCCAAGCTATATGAAGACCCTGATACCAGCATTACTTACTCACCAGATGAAAATTTCATAGACACGGGGATAAGCCAGAACATTTCTTCCGAATATATGTATCCGAACAATCCCAATCTCCCATTGCCTCTCTCGGACCTCAAGAGTTTTCCTCAAGGGAACAAAAATTGCTACACTTTGATACCTGAAGCTGGGAAGGGTAGCTTGAATCTAATCCGAGCTTCTTTCTTGTATGGAAACTACGATGGACAGAACAAGCTACCGGAGTTTGATCTCTATCTTGATGTCAACTTCTGGTCTGTGGTGAGATTTGGGAATGCTTCTGATATTGTCACAAAGGAGATTGTTGGTTTTGCAAAATCTGATGTCATACACGTCTGTCTTCTAAATAAAGGATTAGGAACTCCTTTCATTTCTGCATTGGAACTCAGACCGCTTAACGGCTCAGCTTATGTGACTGAGTTTGGGATTAATGCATCATCAGTACTGTTTCAAAGACTAGACATTGGATCAAGCAATGGAACAGGTAGGTATGTAGATGATGTTTATGACCGCGTTTGGACTAATTATGTCTCTCCTTCCTGGGACTGGGTAAGCACTTCTGCACCGATTGTTACCTATGAAGATGGATATAGAGTACCTTCTGAAGTGATCCAGACTGCAGCTAGACCCCGGAATGGAACTGAACTTTTGGAGCTGCAGTGGAACACAACTGACCTGAATGCTCAGTTTTATGTTTACATGTACTTTTCTGAAGTGGAGCGTCTTCAGAAAAATCAGTCAAGAAAAATGAACATATCTTGGAATGGGACTCCATTGTTTGGACAGTTTGCTCCTCGTTACTTATATGCAGACATATTATCTAATTCAAAAGCGTTGGTTGGAAAAGATCACCGGATTTCTATATATAAGGCGGAGAAGTCTACCCCTCTACCGATTCTCAATGCTGTTGAGATTTACCAAGTCATGCAGCTAGTTCAGTCACCAACTTACAGTGAAGATGGTATGTCTTCTTTTGTTTTAACTCAATAAGTACAATGGTCTTGTTTAAATTTATGCTCTTCATTATACAGTTGATGCTATCATGAATGTCAAATCCACATATCAAATAAAAAAGACATGGGCTGGTGATCCATGTGCACCTAAGAATTTCTCTTGGGAAGGTCTAAAGTGCAACTACACCATTTCAGTTCCTCGGATTATCTCCCTGTGAGTTCTGGTTGACTAGTACTAATAATGTAACCTTTATTCATTCTGTACTGCTCTATACTTCTGACCAGATCGATTTTATTCTTATTGTAATTAGGAACTTGACCTCAAGTAGTTTGAATGGGATCATAGCTGCCTCCATTTCCAAGCTCTCATCATTGGAGTCTTTGTAAGTTTCTCCCTTTATTTTTACATGAAGAATCGTGCACCTTGTTGAATCCATCCATTCTTAAGACACTCTCTGCCCAGGGACTTGTCGAACAATAACTTAACCGGACCACTCCCGGAGTTTCTGGAAGAACTAAAATCTCTGAAGACTCTGTAAGTATAACAATCACATGGTAAATGATCATGTAGTTGTAACAGAAATTTTGCATGAGTAACACAATCGAAAAATGCAGGAATTTAAAAGGTAATCAGTTGTCTGGGTTTGTTCCAAATGATCTTGTGGAAAGATCAGAAGCTGGATTACTTGAGCTAAGGTACACCTTCCCATCTCAAACCCCAAAAACCTTCATCAAATTTTAGAGTACAGAAATATTTCTTGTTTTGCACTATGTAGTATCTAACTGTGTCCATTTCTCTACATATATACCAGTGTTGACAGCCAAAATATCTGTGGCTCAGATTCATGTAAGAAGAACAAGAAAATTGTTGCTCCAATACTTGGATCGGTGATATCAGCACTAGTAGTCCTTATAGTGCTGCTACTTGTATGGAAACTGAAAACAAAAAAGAAAACAGGTATATAGATATATGTCTACTTAAAACATCGACAAAAACCTTACTCATTTGATCTCACATTTCATTGTGTACTTAAGCAATTGAAGGAGGGGAAGCAATCAAGAAAGGAGTACCTGTCGCATCAAAGAAGTGCCAGTTCACTTATGATGAGGTTGTAGAAATCACCAAAGGCTTTGAAACTGAAATTGGGAAAGGAGGATTCGGGGCTGTCTACCATGGCTACATGAAAGATGGCACCCAAGTTGCTGTCAAAATGCTTTCTCCATCATCAAAGCAAGGACCCCGGGAGTTCCAAACTGAGGTTTGTCTGTCAGAATTTGTCAAAAATTTCAGTGCAAGTCGAATCATGGAGTCCTGGTTTTGGATTTAATGAGTTACATTGTCATTGCAGGCAGAGCTCCTGATGAGAATCCATCATAGAAATCTGGCATCATTTATTGGATATTGCGACGATGCAGATAACTTGGCTCTTATATATGAGTACATGGCTAATGGGAACCTTAAAGCTTACCTCTCAGGTAACTAGCTTCATCTTAAAATTACTGATCAGCATTAGAGTTCTTCAAGATAATTTCATGTCACATTTTATGCTTGCAGATAGAAGCTCATGTATGACTTGGGGTTTGAGACTTCGCATTGCCATTGATGCTGCACAAGGTTAGTCATCCCCGTAAAATTTCCATTCATCAAATATATAAATCATGTCAAATTTACATAGATTGCGAAAATTTGGTCACAGGGCTGGAGTACTTGCACCATGGTTGCAAACCTCCTATTGTACACAGAGATGTGAAGACTGCCAACATTCTTCTGAGTGAAAACTTGGATGCAAAGATAGCAGATTTTGGTCTTTCCAAGGTTTTCTCAAACGAAAATGAAGTGGTTGAGGAAAGCACAATCATGGGGACAGCAGGTTATTTAGACCCAGAGTATGTCTCAGCCTGGTCATTCCACTAGTATTTTGATTATATAAGCATAAGAGTTCTGATTAAGTCTACTGTCTGCACCCTGCAGGTACTACAATTCTCATAAGCTGAATGAAAAAAGCGACGTCTATAGTTTCGGTGTAGTACTGTTAGAGTTGATCACAGGCCAACCTGCAGTCATAAGAAGCGACGAAAGTATCCACATTTTGGAGTGGGTGAGTCCTGAGCTCCAGAAAGGGGACATAGAAAGTGTTGTTGATCAAAGAATGCAAGGAGATTTCGATGCGAATTCAGTTTGGAAAGCCTTCGAAATAGCAATGACATGCACATACAGAGCCTCCCAACAAAGAGCAACAATGGATGTAGTGTTATCTGAGCTAAAACAGTGCTTGGAAATGGAGCTGTCGAGGAATCGAGAAGGCAATTCTGGGTTGATTGTAGAAAGTGGGGAGAGGTTTGCAGCAGCATATAGTAGTTCACCGTACAACAGTTCCATGTATACTGATTCCACCAATGCTGACTCTGTGACAGAACCATTTGCTAGGTAGTATTCGAGCGCATAAGTTTCTGTGTCACTTCATCGATCATTTTGGTTTATTGGTACATAAGTTAAGCTCGTAATATATTTTTCAGTATTTCATTAATTCATAGTATGAAGTCTATGTCCCTCCTTTTTTTTCTTTCTTTTTTTGATAAAAATTCTATTAAGGGAGAAAAAACCTGACCACCATCATCATGAATGCCTTGAACAAGCTCATGGGATATGATGTGGGGAGAATCAAAATACAAAATATTGTAAAAAGAGGAAGGGAGATTGACAATCTTATCATCCGGACACATCCTTTTGTAGGCCATTTTAGCTATGTAGTCCGCGGCAGAATTGGCTAGTCTGCGGGTCCAGGACTAGTAAATTTTTGTGAAGAAAGGGACCATAGTTCTGATTTGGGAAATTAACGGCGCAATAGTCCAGTCAACCAAAAGATTTGGGTTCTTGATGACTGAGATGATTTGCAGGAAATCTGATTCCAAGAGGAAGGAGGAGATGTTCATAGCCACAGCTTCCGAAGGAGTAGCGGAGAGAGTGTGGATAAACTGAGCAGAGCCAGAGACAATATCGCCAGTAGAGTTACAAATGATGATCGCGATCCCCCCCCCCGACATTAATTTTAAGAAGATGAAGGGGGTGGGGGAGGGGGGGGGGTCCAAACAGTTGAAGGGGGGACGACATTGTCACTAGGCAGATGACAGATCACAGAAGTAGGTCGGTGAAGAAATTTCAATGCAGAGGCATGAACTTTCTTAATAACCACCATCGGACATGGCTTGAGATTTGATCAGAACTTCACGCCCAACAAAGGAGAAGGAGGAAGATTTCCAGCTGGAAAGTTTCTTAATGATTTGATCCTTAACATAGCCAAGGGCAACAACCTTCGAGCGACCCCAAACCGTTGGAAGACCAAGGTATTTTCAGGATGCACACAACCTTCATCTCCATGGTAGCACTAAGGAGGTGAGAGATAAAAGGGTGGAGATTAGGACTGAAGAACATAGAGGATTTACGGTTATTTATTTTTTGACCGGAAACGCAGAAGTAGGTTTCAATCATGTCATAGAATATCTCACAATTTGGTAGATTGGCTTTTAGGAAAAAGATAGAATCACCTGCGAAGAGGAGGTGGCTGATGACAGGACCATTGATTCCGACCGGGATACCATGAAGAAGATTAGCTTCACACATCTTATTAGTCATAAATGAGAGGACATCATGGACAAAAATGAAGAGCTACGAAGATAAAGGATCTCCTTGACAGAGTAAAAAATGGCTTAGGTTTACCATTTACAAGAACAGAGAGAGACACAGTACTAACACAAGTCATGACAAGCCTGACCCACCCTAGATCAAAACCAAGCATGAGGAGGACAACTTCCAGAAAGGACCAGGAGACTCTGTCATAGGCTTTAGACATGTCAAGCTTCATGGCAAGAGAACCCTCATTTTAATTTGGTGGAACATCTCATGGGAAATGATCAAATTATCCTGGATTTGTCGACCTCCCACAAAGGCCGACTGATTTTCCAAAATTAAATCCGGCATAAAAGGTTTAATACGGTTAGTGATGACTTTGGATAAAATTTTATACGAGAAATTGCATAGACCGATAGGCCGAAAATTAATAGTAGACCCCTGATTGGGGATTTTTGGGATAAGAGCAATGCGAGTTCGATTCAAGGAAGTAAGAATGGATCCCGACATAAAGCTATTAGAAATAGTTCCAAGAATAACATCATTAACGATGGACCAATAATGTTGATAAAAGATTCCAGAAAAATCATCAGGCCCGGGGCTTTAAGGCTACCGAGATCGAAGACAGCGGATTTAATTTCATCTAAACCAACCGGAGCTAGAAGCACACTATTCATACTAGAGGTGAAAATTTTATCCACAAAACCAAAGGCTTCAGAAGTATGAGAGCAAGGTTCTGCCTGAAAAGCGGAGTGGAAGTGAGAATTAAGGTGGGAGATAATATCATTTTCATTATCCATCCAGTTTCCATTGTAGTCTTTAAGCCTTAGGATTTCGTTAAATTGTCTTCTTTGAATGGCCGAGCAATGGAAAAAGCGGTATTTTCATCACCCAGAGAGAGCCAATTAACAATGGAGTGTTGTTGCCAAAATATTTCCTCAAACTTCCACAAAGTGGCAATTTTATCTATAACTATCTGAATTTTTTCAACAGAATGAAGAGCCGTGCTGTTTTGAAGAGTACTCACGAATTGAGGGTGGATAATTTCTTACCCAAATTTGAAAAAGTCAACTTAGCCCAACTTTTAAGAGCAGAACCACAATTCATTAATTGGTTAGCGGAAGAAGGACCTGAAAAAAGGTTTGAGCTATTTTTGACAATTTCCGCACATTCTGGTTTGGATAGCCATAATTGCTCAAATCTAAAAGGTCGGGGAGCTTTTAATTCCACAGGATAGTATCCAACATAATAGGGCAATGATTAGATCCTATTCGTTCAAGGTGAAAAATCTGAGAATGAGGGAAAGAGGTAGCCCAAGATGAGTTTCCCAAAGCTCTATCTAGTCTCTTTTTTTTTTTATAATGAACCATAACGGTAACAAAACCAAGTAAAAGCAGGGTCATTGAAGCCTAGATATTGGAGATTTGAATGGAGTAAGAAATCTCGAAAGAGAATTAGACGCCAAAAAGAGTGAGCATTACCTCCCCATTTTTCGGAATGCCACAAGACTTCATGGAAGTCACCTAAGCAAAGCCACACAATATTAGAAGGTAAAACCTGGAGTAAACAGCACGCCAGTTTTTTCATTGCTATGAGGGGAACCATACATCCAAGTAATATTGCAAGAAATAGATTCAGAACTAAAACACACATGCGAGTGAATAAAATTAACAGAATGGAAAATAACCGAAATAGAAATTTGAGAGTTTCAGAAAATTGCAAGGCCACCGCCGGTGTGGACAAGCTCCACGGTAAAAATGTGGTTGAAGTGGAGGGTTCTCTTCCAACCAAACAGAACAACATCAGAATGCGTAGTTTCCATGAGAAAGAGGATATTAGGCCGATTAAGCTTACACAGTTGTTTCAGGGAACTACCAGTCAGGGAGGGACCTAAACCCTGACAGTTGTTTCAGGGATGCAGTCACTAACACCATTTTCAGAACCAGATATCCACGGTCTCACTAGCTAGAGAGTGAGTTTGAGGAACCAGAGTCGGAGGAGAACTCATTCCCTGAAATAGAGGACGCACCACTGTTGAATTTGGAAGGGCCTCACTGACTTGATGGATCGACATAATCACCCTTGGGTTGATATGGATTGGACTAAGCTCCAACATTTGAGTAATCAGAGCCCACATGGCCAGTTTTCCTCCAAGGAAGGATGAGTAGAGGTCACACTTGGATTATCAAACCCAGCTTCAAGAAATAGGATTTCTGGGACATAACACGTAGTAAATTCCAGAATAATAGGATTAAGCTCCGGGATTACCTCAGATGTTTCAGAGACCTCTGTCACCGAATCAGGAACAACCGCCGTCGGGAGGAGTTCATCGCGACCCCACCTGCCGCTAGCTCGCCTTTGTTGATATCTGGTTCCCTTTTTCACCCCGATAGTTACTCTTCTGCAGCTTTTTTGATTTCAGGACTTGGGGTGCAAGGAGAGGCTCGGGTACCGAATCTTGAGACATCGCTGCCTCTTCGGGTGAGCCATAAGCTCGGGATTGGAGGAGAGGACGGACTCCACCATAGCTCTCTTGAGGCGCAGACGTTCGAGATAGGCAGAGATGCCAACTTCCTCAGCCGGAGGAAGAGAGATCGGCTTGGAAACCACCGCTTCATGCTCCTGGAACGCCACCTCTCTAATTCGCTAAAAAGGGATGAATTCATCAATAATAACCTGTTGGGGTCTAGAAGAAGAAGCACAATTTGTGTTTGAAGTGGGCTCATCTAAGATCGGGCTGTTTCCCTTGAGCAAATAGGATATGATGGGCTTGTTGTCACTTGATGACTCAGCAGGCCTTAAATGGGTTGATTCAGAGTGGGCTTGCACCTCCAAAGGAGTATCCTTAATACCCAGCATGGGAGAGCAGTTCCGTTTATGATGTAAATCCTCACGGGTAGCTAAGTGCGAAGAACAAGGAACCTCCCCTCCCCCCAGAGAATAATCAACAGGGTAAGCATGTTGAATCACCGAGTAAAGAGTACCGTCGATAGCATCGGAGGCCGAGAAGAGATTCAAGTCGGCTTGAAGTTGAAGTGGATGAACCGGTGAGTTTGGTGGAATAGGATTCCCTAGGTTAGGGACAACATGCTTCTCCATATGATTAATGATAACATTGTTAACGACAACCGGCGGGATGATGGCTAGAGGGAGCAGATCTTCCCAAGCATATTCTTCAATGATGTTATGAGGAGGAGCAAGAACACTTGCCGAGCGTGTCATGAGGTTTGGACCGAGTTGCTCACGCCTAGGGAAAGATATCGATGGAAGGTTGTGGATACAGAAAGAGGAGACTCTTTCATACCTAAACTCAGCCCACATAGCTAGCCTTTGGAACCAAAACCCTGGGATGATAGGGTAGCGGGAAGTGAACTCAAACACGCAGGAAAGAGTGCCACTGGGGATGATTCGGGTCCTCTATAGCTAGGAGTTGGCCAGCTGGAATGCTAATGCGGCGTGCATTTTCGATATTCACTTGTCCCCTTGGGATTCCATGAACTTGTACCCACACAGCCATAGGTGAAGTGGAAGATCAATGATTCGTTCAGCAACTGGCCATGGGTGAGTAGTCAACGAAAAACCCATGACCGACCAAGGGCTTCGACTACGTATAGCCTCCTCCATAATTGCGTCGGCAGTGACACCAAAAGTTGAGTTTTTGTGAAGCCTCTAAATGATAACAACCCTAAATCCTTCCCACGCATGAGTAAGAATATGTATGACCGCATTGACATTAAGAGGGCGGTTAGCAATCGCGTGAGCTAAAAATTGGTTCGGGAGAGCTTGGGGTATATCTGCTTCAACCAAGTCAATGAACAAATCATTGATGTTTTGTTCTTGTGGAGGATCCATAGTATAGCTAAAGGGTGGTGGGGGTACATGGGTAAGGAGTTTGGTGGTGGAAATTCTCTATACTTAAATTAAATAAGAAAAGGTAGTATTTAAGATGTAGATGGAATTCTCTTCAAAACGACTTGGACGAGGAATGAAAGTGATGGTAGCCAGTGATAGTTACAGGCAAGGAAATCTTCACAAATTGACCTAGAATAGGAAGTTCCATTTAAGAAACTCAAAGTAAGTAGGTGAATAACTTAAAGAGCGAGGGTTGGAGGTGGATGGGATTCGAAATCAGAGGAGTGGAGCTAGGCAATTTGAAGAGCAAACACATAAATGTTGACAAGACAAGCGTCCTTAGCTAGACTAGGCAATAAATCATGCAGCATGGTGAAATCTTAGAGGGAAGATTTACTTCATAACTAGAGTAGGTCATAATCGCAGCAAAGGCTAGCGGTATGGAGGAGAAGAGGAAATTAGTGAGGAGGAGCACAACTGCTTAAGCTATGATTTGAAGGTTCTAAATACAGCTCATTGAAACGTACCAGGCAGTAGGGGCGAAGCAAAGCAAGGAGATGAAGGACACCAACAACAACTGTAAGGGGCACAAGGAAATAAATTGAGAAGTAAAACTTGAATGAACGAAAATTTGAAATCCGGAACAAACATAGGCTAAGAAAAACTTGGGCTTGAAGTAACGTAGGATTATTGTAACGCAAAGATCGTGGATAGAGGAAGATCAGATGGGGCTCGGCAAAGATGGATTGGAATTGAAAAAACAAGGACTTAGGAAGTTTCTCTAGTGAAATTAGAGGAAAAGCTCTGGAGAGAGACCTGTAAATAATACCTGATATTATTCGGGATGTTATGTTTGAGGACTAAAGATATAGGCTTCATTATTTTCTCCAACTTATATGTTTAAAGATAGTTTACGTGCTTACAACACCAAGACCCGAAGAAATTGAAAATGAGATTTTATCCATGAAACAAGTACGAGACAAATATGATTAAGATGATGAACAACGTAAGTAATTAATACATATACAACTCTCTAAGGGATGAATTAGTTTCTCACTTCAAAAACAAGGAGACGTCAAAGAAATTGTGGGATACATTGGAGGAGCAATACATTTCTACGGATCCTACAAGTAAGACCTTTCTAATTTCTAAAATTTTCAAGTATAAAATGGTAGATATAAGATTCGTCGTTGAGCAATATTGTGAAATCATTCATATACTTCACTTGCTCACTCAACATGGTATACATATAGATTTACTCATAAGTATTCCTGTTATTATGAATAAGCTTCATTCTTCATGGAAAGACTTCAAAAGAAGTATAATACATAAGTTGGAAGGCTTAACCATAAAACAATCGGGTCACCAACTTCAGTTCAACGAGGAATATAGAATTACCTATAAAAAGTTGAACAATTTTCTTCATATAAGAAATGTAGAAGAGGATGATCAGGAAATCGATGATTCTTTTTCTATTAATAATGATTTGACTGTTGATGTATCTGATCAATTCAAAAATAATCACGGGAAAAGAAAAAAAAATATTCGATGAAATAATGATCATTCAAGTCATACTTTCAACAAAAAGAAATTGAATTGTTTCTATTACAAAAAATGTGGTCATATCATGAAATATTGTCATATTCTCAAGAACCATTGAAGAAGTTTTAACTCTAAGGAGAAGATTGTAGCAATAATATCTGAAGTGGTGAATGCATTTCAGGAGAAAAATGAAGTTCATACATGAACTTTATAAATATTTCGGTGACTAAGAATGATAGTTTGATATGTATTATGATAGATATTTTTGTACTAAATACAACATATATTTTATATATTTATTTTTAGTTTTGCACATTTGCTTGGTTTGATCGTTAGTGTACTTTCGGTTTTTATTTAGAGAATGCATGTTATTGTTGGAAAGTTTACCCTTCACACTTTATGTACTATTATCTAGCTCATGAGTATAAAGAGTTATTTCCACCCGTAAGTATACGAGGTCAAGTTACAGAATTTGTAAAGAAGTCGAGTGTCGAACCCAAAAGGATTAGCCACTTGAACTCCTTAGTTCGAAGTGATTAAGTGCTTAAACTACGGTTAAACTCAACACTAACTTGATGCTAAACTAAAATGAAATGCGGATGTATATCTCACACTACTAAGTATTTTGGTGACCTAACATTGCAAGGGGTGATTAGATAATGTTGAGTGATTATACGAGTTGATTGATTGGTTATAAACTAATGCAAAGAGATTAAATAACGAACAAATTCACGATAAGAGAAAATTGTTGGCTTGGGAAATCCCCGCTAACCATTTGATGCTCAAACAATGTCTTAATTTATGTATGTAGTTAAATTCCATTTCACACATGTTAATGTCCAAATCGTAACCTTTTGGGTCACGTTTGGTCGTGAACCCAAGCTCCTAGGCCATTTCGGACTCTAAACAACTTGAGCCCAACTTTGAAGTATTTGGTGAACCGGGATCAAGACCTATACCATTTCGGGTTTACATCTCGACCTTATGTCATGTGAGTGAAGAAAACAAGCGTACTATGTGATATTTGTGGAAGGTTCCTTTTCTCGAACCTCTATTGGAGGACCCTGGAGAAAGTCTAAGTGAATCTCCCAATCCGCACTTTGTGAGTTACGAATCGAAAGACCCAACTAATAGCCACAATAACGTCTCGATTCAATGTGTGCTTGACCAAAGCTCCTTAAGTCTATTGAGACGCAAGGAGACTCTAGTCATTTCTTAGTGCTAAAGAAACCAAACTTTAAGGTAAAACCTCTTGGAATAAACCATAATCATATTTACATGCTCATCTAGCGTTATGTGAGTAGCTAATTCAACCAAAGTCCGTTTTTTAGTTCCTTAATGCATACATCGACTTAGCTAAGTTCAACACATGCATAAATGAAACCATACATGTTAAACAACCACAAATACATGGTAATCTCATTCATAAACACATGTACTCAACATACACAAAAGCATAAACCATACATGAATCAATCTATCATTTGTTTACATCAAATGGCTAGGGTTCTAACCCTAGCTTACCAAATGGAACTACTCACTACACATAATTGAAATGAAGTCTAGATACATAAAGAGGAATCAATAGGTGTAAGAAATAACCGAAGAGTTGCTTACGCAAAGCCTTCCAGTTCTTCAAGTACTTCTTCACTTCTTGTTCCCTTGCTTCTTAGCTCCACAAAGATGATGAACCTACCTTAAGCTAGGGTGAAGAGGGTAGAGATGAGAGTGTGGTGGTGGTGATGAAGGTTCTTAGGTGGTGACATGGGAAGTGTTTGAGGTGGAGGAGAGAGCTAGAGGGTTAGGGGATGAGTGAGGGCTACAAAGAGACTAAAACTAAGCAAAACTTGAGAAATGAGATGTGTTGTACTTGTGATGATGGGGGAGCTCGACCAAGGGGAGTACTGGAAGAGAAAATTGGGTGTTTTGTGATCCCTTAGATGTGCTAGACTGGCCATGAAATTTGATCTAAGCGCCACAACTTGTGATCCCTTTTCTTGGTTTCTAAGCTAAAGTCCAAATCATGACTTATAGATCCAAAATTCAAAATTTGTGACACCCTAAAAATTCAGCTAGGGTTCCTATCTAAGTGGTTTGGGCATGCCCTTGGGCCTAGCTTGGAGTGTTTAGGCTATACTTGATAGTCCGGCCGGTCATGGATAAATCCGGCAATTTTTTCAGTAGCTTTCATTAACTTCCAGCGACCACTTTTTGTCATTTCCGCAAAGTTGCTCCAAATGCTCTTGTGACTTCGGAAATGTGCTCGGCTTCTCCAAAAAGTAATTAGTTTTCATCTTTAAAAGCGTTTCCGTGCTAACTCCCAATTTTTTAGCATGAACAAAAAATGTTATAAGAACGATACTTTATTCATAAAAGACAAGCAATAAACATGAAGTTAGGAACATAATTAGAACGCAATTATGGACCTAACAGTTATCTCTTAGTTAAATGGATGATTAAGATCAATATTGTTATATACAATACGTATGATACACTGATTGCATTTATTTGTAGAGTGTGTTCATATCAAGTTCATATTTATATGTCTTACTTATATACATGAGAGTGATATAATTCATATATATGCACTTTATTAAACTTTTCCTAACCTTTATGCATTATTTTAAATTAGAACGTTAAATGCATATTTAAGTTAAAATTTGATTAAGATATTCTAACTAATTAGTTGTTTTACGAATATTGGGAAATGCAAGCTTGATAAAAAGTTATATGAATTTGAGTTCATTGCATGATACTCATTTATAAACAAGCATCAAGTTTGATGACATCTATAAATTGTGAATTATGAAATACTCAAGTTATATAAAGAGTATTTATATCATCTAGAAGAGATGATGGAAATTGTTGAAAATCTAAAAGTTGAAGTAGCAAAAATACAACTAATACAAAAAAAATTAAATGAGCAAGTAGAGAAGTTACATAATAAAATTGATCGATTATTCATTTAATGACCGATACTCATAATACTTATTTACAAGCACTGAAAGAAGTTGGTAAATTTGACGAAAATTTGGTAGAATTTTTGAGCATCATAACTACCGTTCTGAGCAATAATTTTGCTATAAGACAAAGTAATATCATTATTCAATTACTAATTAATTAATAAAAAATTAGATAAAATAAAAAATCAATTAATTGATATTAATCTAGCATTATGTACATCATCATCATCATCTTTAGTTCCAACATCTTTAATTAAAAAGTTAGAGAATTTGAGCATAAGTAATCAACCAAAAATGGTAAGAATTAATCTTTTTGAGAATAAAAAAACTTTATAAATGAAAAGGAAAAGAAATAACACGAGCAGATGATATTTATCATAATGAAGAGGAAGCACAAGATTTTTTAAGAAATAGATTTTTACGATCACAAAGAAAAAAATATTTTTATATCAATTGGGAACATTTAAAAATCTTAATAGAATTGTAAGGAGCATTAGCAAGCATGAAATAAGTTGTATTCATAAAGAAGTCACTTTAAATTTATTGAGCAATCAAGCAATTCAGCAACTTAAAAAGCTTCATTATTCACGAATAAATATTGAAACTATATTAATCGGCATAGCAGGATTAACTCGAGCACAAGTTGGTACAAAACTATTAATATACAAATATGATGATAGATAGGATAACCATCAGCAAGCAGCAGTAGCAACAACTGTAGTTGATTTGAGCACTAATTTACCTTAATTGGTCGCATTCCAAATTATGTAATGACAACTAAAGAATTTAGCAAGCAAATTAAAGCGAGTACTAGAATGAAAAAAATATAATATGAAAGGAGATTTAAAAAATTTATGTCTGAGTCTAATGTATATTGGTTAAGTGTCTGATAAATTTATGGGGGAATTATTTAAAAGCCCAAAAAGGGATAAGTTTTCAAAAAAAATATCAACTTATAACACCAAGGTAAAAAATGCCCAATTTATGACACTTTTTTTTTCTTTAGAAAAACCCAGCTGACATCATTTTCTCCCAAAAAGACCCAATAAGTTATAAAACTCACTTTTTTCTGACGATTTTGCCCTTCTTTCCTAATTTGAATTCTAATTGTCTATAAGAGAGAGCTGCCTCCATTTTTGCCGGGAAAATAATCTCTCTCTCTCTCTCTCTCTCTCTCTCTCTCTCTCTCTCTCTCTCTGTGATCGTGATTGTGATCGCGATTCAGAATCGCCGCAACAAAAACCCCGTTCAACCTCGACGTCATACGAAATTTCAAGTATTGTAAGTTTCAAATATCTATCTATCTATCTCACTGATTCGTTATCTCTCGTCATCTCTGTACATAAATTGATGAATTCATATGTTCAATTCTGTTGTACATCCAATTTTCATTCTATTTTTCTATATGATAGACAATTTAAACTGTTATTGCACGAATCTGTTTCTGTTCGTAGTTGTATTAATCGATTTCATGATAGTATTGATTACTTTGCTCCTCAAACTATATGCATTGCGATATCAAAATCTACTTAATTACCTTTGGATCTTATTCTGTTTTAAAACATATGTTTTAGTATATGTTAGAGTATCTGTCTGAGTATATGTCAACGTATCTGTTTGAGTATCTGTCTTTGTATCTGTCAGCCTATTTGCCTGAGTATCTGTCAACCTATCGGTGTGAGTATTTGTAACTCTATTTATTCAGTTAAAAGTATCAGACCTTACTGTCAGTTAACCAAATCATTTACATGCGTTTCTGCAACTCTTCTGTGGGTATGTTCAATGGCAACAACACCTTCTCCAATCATTGTGAAATACATTCATGGTCGAGAATGTGTGATGGATATTTTGAGTGATGATTTCCTATTTGCTGACATTGTGAATATAGTCCATCAACGATTCAAATCACTCAACAACTCAATCTTGACGTACAAATACTATATCCCACCAGAGGATGAACACATTTTCTTGGAACCTGATCGTGACATGTTTTTGATGATGCTTTCTATCCAAAGACTCAATTCAAAATATATTGAGATCATAATCACTGACCTGAATGAGATAGAACTTCGAAAACTCATTTAAGTATATGTTTGAGTATCTGCTGCAATATTATGTCAAGCTAAAACATGTATACGTTTCCTCTTTCCAGCAAATAGCAAACATCAGTTCAAAGCAATCAGCAGTCTGTAGCAATCATAATGAAAACTCAGGCCAGGATGTGCAGATGGATGACTACATGGAAATAAATAATGTTGTAGACGTCGGTTTTGGATGCTTTCGAGAAGAGGAGACAAATGATTACTTGACAACATCATGGGCTAAACTTATACAAGAAAAATGGCCAAAATTCTTAGGCGGCGTGACTGAGTTCAGGCTTAAACACAGAAATTACTCAATCAAAAGTGGATTCAAGTTTACATATGAGAAGAATGAGTCCACACTCATAAATGTACATTGTAGATACAAATGGCGCGATAAATGCTACTGGTTTGTGAAGGCAAGACTATTCCACGCGAATGGATCATTTTACATCACTGAAACCAACAATAATCATACATGCAAAGAAAAGGTCCAGAAATAGACCAGTGAGATGATGAAGTCTTCTATTGTCAGGTATGATACCTTTTTCTAACATCACTCGCTACTTCTGCAGAAAAAATCTGTCGAAAGATATTATTTTCTATACTTGTAACTTATCATTATTCAATACTTAGCTCAATCGTTAAGGACAAACTGCACGCTGATCCCAATAAGGGAGCCAAGGCCTTACAGATAGAAATCAGAGAGACTTTTGGTCTGAAAGTCCCTTACAAGATGGTGTGATATGGAATGAACTCACTGCATGGAAACAAAGCAGAATCATACACAAACCTTCTCTGATTTCGAGACAAATTTATGAAGACAAATCTTGGCTCCAGAGTTGTTGTAGATATTGATCCAGAAACACAAAGATTTCATCGTCTTTTTGTGTCATTCGGTGCCTGCTTGCAGGGATTCCAATACTGCAGACCCATGATTTTCATTGATGCAAGTTTTCTCAAGAACAAATACAAAAGACAGATCATGGGGGCCTCTTCAAAAGATGGAGATCAATGTAATGTAGACAAATCAAAGATGTTTGGACCTCTTGGGTATCTGTCTAAATAGCTGTTTAGGTAGCTGACTGGTTATTTGTCTGGGTATCTATTATTCCTTTCGTAAACTCCATTTCAGTACTTACTCTACAACTAGCTAGGAACCTTACCTTTTTTTTCTTTCCGATTCATTTCAGGACTCTATCCAATTGTATTTGCGATAGTCGATGCCGAAAATGATAGCAAATGGAGGTGGTTCTTGATGAACCTAAGAGATGAGA
Source organism: Geum urbanum (assembly GCA_946800695.1). Lineage (NCBI taxonomy): Eukaryota > Viridiplantae > Streptophyta > Magnoliopsida > Rosales > Rosaceae > Geum > Geum urbanum. The sequence continues at coordinate 11,115,262 of OX326997.1, forward strand.
TAGACAGACACAACATAAACCAGGAAACTAATACTCGAAGGAAAATAACATTCATCTCCGATCGTCATAATGGAATTATGAGTTCTCTTCCAGAGGTGTTCCCCAATGATGAGCATGACTACTGTTTTTGGCACTTGGTTACTAACCTCAAAGATAACTACAGAGGACACTCCAATGATAGAATTTCTGAACTCTTCATGTAATGTGCATATGCTAGAAGCAAAAGGCAATATGAGTTCCATTTTAACCAGCTTAAGCTAGAAGGCGGATATGCAGAGATAGTAGAATTCTTCAAGGATCTCCCAAAAGAAAAATGGTGTGCTGCATTCTTCGGAAGAGATAGGTATGAAAAAATGACAAACAACATCTTAAAGTGCTTCAACAGCTGGATAGTACATCTCCATGCACTGCCTGTTTTTTACCTTGCCGATGAAATCAGGTCATCCATTATAACCTGAGTAGCTGTTAAAAATATCATGAGTATCTGTTTGAGTTCCTTACTGAGTAGCTGTCTAGGTATCTGTCTTGTGGTTACATTACAGCCATTTACAACCTGATTCATTATGTTATTTTTAGGATAATGCACTATTTAATTCCTTCTTTTCTTGTTTTTTGTTAGTACTCTCACAGGAGAAAGGTGATGGAAAGGATTGCAAGCAAAAGAGTAGAATTGGAATAATGGGACCGAGAATGGAAGAAAATCTTAATGAAACACTTAAAAAAGGAAGGCATTGGAGAGTGATGCACTCCAGTGGTCTTTTCTACGAAGTTCAAACTGACACATATAGCAGTGCAGTCAACATGGAGACATGGACCTGCTTATGTGGACAGTGGCAGTTGCTCCGGTTTCTGTGCTCACTTGCACTTGTTGTCATTCAAGAGAAAGGACATAATCCTTACGATTACGTGAACAACTTGTACAAAGTTCCCATTTTATAGGCAAGCATACTCCTTTACACTCAATCAACCAAACATTGAGAAATCACTTCAGAACATGTCACAAAACGGACCGGACGTCAGGCCTCTATTAACAAAGAAACAACCGGGCAGACCAAAGAAAAAGAGAATGAAGACAAATGCTGAAAAACAAACAATGCCGACAGAGTGCTCAAGATGTCACCACACTAGTCACAACAGAAGAACCTGCAACAACCCTATCGATTGAAAATACATGTCTATATGGATCATTACAGATGTTGTCAGAATAATTTTCTAAGTTTGAATATTTGTTCAGGTTTTTGTCTGGATATCTATCTAAGTATCTGTTTGGAAATCATGAATTACAGATCTACAACTTTTTACTGGCAAATAAAAACAAAAATTTATGTTTTTTTTGTCTTTTTTTTTTGTATTTTATACTGCATCGTAAAGAAGAGAAAAATAAATATTTAAAGATTTTATTCCATAGGTTACTGCTTTGATTCAATAAAATTCAATGATAGCTGTCTGAGTATCTTTGTGTTTATCTATCTGCATTGTTGTTTGAGTTCTTGTTTGGACCTGATTTATGTTTCAATCACTTGATACACACATTCATTCATCAAAATTCATTATAAAAAAACATAAAATGAAGTACATAAGATAAATAAACATAAACTTCATTAATAATAAGATATTGATTCAAATTACAAACAACAAAAACACAAACAACTAATAACAAACACAAAATTCAAAACAAAAACACAACAACTAATAACAAATCATATGATTCATATCTTGGCCTTCTTGCTGCTTCCCTCTCCAAAACCTGGTGGAAGACGAGATGCGATGCACATAAGCAAATCAAGCATCTGGTCCTGTTCAGCAAGGACCAAGTCTATTTTCTCCTTCGTTGTATCAATGTGTCGCTTCATACGACCCATCTTCTTCACCAAAGGTTGAAGAAAGCCATCAGGAATAACACCTACAGGAGGTTGAGCAGCATGAGGATGAGGAGGGTCTGATACAGAGTATTCAGAGGAGGAGGAGGAGGATTAAGACTTTGATGGATCAAAATCTTCATTGGTTGAATGGCCAGAAGTGTATGAGTTTTGTGGGTTCTTCTTCCTTGGCGCCATAGTTTTTTCTGATGATAAAATTTAGAGAGAAGAAGAACTCAAGCAGAAGGAGTTGATAATGAAACACAAACATGTTATGGAGAATGTGGGAAGCCAGTACTTTTTATAGAGAACGAACCAAAATATCTTTTATGGCTGAAGCGGTTTATTCCCATGTCTTTTCAGTTTTCTTTCTCTTTTTACGACAAGACGCTTCATATCTCTCTCTTTTTCTCCCCCTTCTCTTTTTATGACCAAACTATTCCTCTCTCGTTTTTTCTCCCAACAAGCATGCATAATGGCATTGAAAAATATTAAGGGATATTAATACGCAACCCTTCATCCAAAAAAGAAGAGACCCAACTACTCCATCAACACAATCTTTCACTCTATATAAATAAAAGATGCATTGAATATAACTCATTCACAAAAAAAAATATATTTCTATTCACTCCTCATTTCCTTCTATTCAAAAGATGAAATGGCCAACACTTCCAAGAACTCTTTTGAAGAGATGATCGAAGAAATGGTCCGGGAAGGCAAGGAAGCCACACGTCGCCGCTGTCGCAGTCAAGAAGAAACTTCTCCACCTCCAAATATGCTGCAACAGTTATCCAATAGGATGACTAACCTTGAGGATTGCCTCAATGATCTAAAGGAAAAAGCAAAAACTCATCAAGGAGAATGATGAGGTAATCCTTCAACTTCTTCGCCAAATCTTCGAGATGTTGCCTGTCCCACCATTAAGACTTGATGGAGCAAGCAACAACAAGAAGAGGAAGCTTTGAAGATGAATCATTCCAGATTATTATGTATTCCTATAATTTCTATGATTGTATTTTTTTCCTTCCATATTATCAATGAATCTATTTTAATTTAGAGAATGAATAGTGTTGTTTAAAGAATGAATCTATATTGTTCTGTCATTTTCAAAGCCTATTTGCTCAAGTATCTGTGAGAGTATCTGTGAGAGTATCTGTCATTCAAAATGATCACACAACAAAAAATTACGTGTCGTTTTATGAACAACAATGGATATCTGTCTAATTTGGTGCCTAAGTAGCTGTCTAAGTATCTATCTTTAAGGTTAATTTATGACTGATGGATTTCAATACCAAGTATACAAACAGATTTGAATAGGTTTTCTCTTGTAAAATGGATCAGATAGTGCAAATCAAACACTTTAGTTCATAGGCTTAAGATATTAGTTCTCTGATTCAAACATTCAAGAGAAACACAAACAGATACCCAAACAGATATTCAAGCAGATACTCATGTAGATACACAAAAAGGGATCAACATTCTATTAAACAAATTAAGGTCATTACAAAAAGTACTTTCCATAGACTTCCAAATAAAACATCCATTACAAACAACACAAAAAGTAGATGTTTTCTGGTACGCAAAATGGATCCCAAATCTCTAAACACCGAAACCTAATTAAAAATCCTAACATGCAAACCCAACAGCTAAAATCCAATAGATATTCAAGAATACAATACAAGAGCAACACAAAAATAGTATATTACGCAGATAGATGCTCAAGCAAATACACACGCAGATACTCAAGAAGATACTCAAACAACACAAACCAGAACATAAGATTCATTAAAAGGGACCATAATCATCTTAAACAAAAAAGGGATCAAAGTCTATAAAGAAGATCATTACAAAATAGTCTTACTCCAAAAACATCCATAACTAACTACAAAAAAATGAACGTTTTGGAAATCACAATCTTTAAAAACCGAAAACTAACTAAAATTTAAGCATAGTCATAAACACATAAAAATCCAATAGCTAAAACCCATCAGTTGCCATCCACATCCTTGATCTTGAGCACAATATCTGTAAGCGCTTCGACCTTGTCCTCCACATCCTTGATCATCACCATTGCCTCGTCAATCGTCCCTGCTATCTCTTCGATCTTATCCATCTTTCTGATCACAATGTCAACTCTCTATGATAGACCACGGATCTCTAGCAAACATGCTTCAAAGTTGGCATAAAGAATACTCTTTGTGTGCTGAAACTCTTCGACCATACTAGGTGCCCGTGGTGGAGATGGCGGCTCTTGCTTTTGGACAAAGGTTGAGGCACCCAATCGGTTGTGCCTTGATAATCTTAGAGGAGAACTAGCCATTTGCTTTTTGGTTTGAATAATTTGTTGGGAGAGAAATTGACAATGTTTGGGGGAAGACTTTCCATTTTATAGAGAGATTGAGAAGACGGTCCTTGAGAATACGACATGTGTTTTCTAATCAAAATGAACAGACGCAACATGTCGTTTCTGAATAACAATGGGTCTTTAAAGTTGGTTTATGAATTCCTGCGTTTTAATACCAAGTACACATACACAAAGATTTGAGTTGGTTTTGTGTTGTAAATTGGATCAGAGTGTGCAAAAACAAACATTTCTTTTCAAAAGACTTTATACATTGACTCTCTCATTCAGTAAAACTCAAGAACAACACAGTTAGTATTACGCTGCCACGTACTCAAGTAGATACACAAACAGATACTCAAAAGAGAAAGTCATATAATTACATAATGATCACTACAACAACAAAAAATACACTTGTTCATGAGCTCATTCATTCCTTATGCCATACACTACTACTTACACAGAATAAACTAAGATTACTTATTTATTGTTATACATAAACTGATGGAACCATTCCTCCGAAATAACTACACATAAGCTACATTGGCCACAACGTTTGCACTCCTTCACTAAACTTGGAATGAAAATATCCAGATGTGTCAGATGTTGCATTATGGAATCATAAGGAATGGGATCAATGTCCAACCTATTCACTTGTACACACCTTGCCAAAGATTCTATTTCATTTCCACAGTATGGCAGAATCAAAGAGGCCTTGATTGATGACAGCCAATGTTTCATTAAGGAGGATAGATGACTGTACTTTAGATCTTCCGAGCTGCCCGTAATCATCAACATGTATGACATGTATTTCGAAGTGTAATGTCGGAGTATTTTGTTGATCCTTGTAGCTTCATCAAACAATATACATGCCTGAGGTATGCTTCTCTGCTGAAACAAATGATGCATTGCATTTCGATATAGTGTTTCTAGTGTTCTAAACTGCCACGATATATTCAAGAATAGTACCTCTGTGTCAAACTCCCATAGATCATCTCACTAAACCTAAGCTATGGACAAAAAATAAACCTAAGCTAACATGATCATCTCATTCTTTTCCCCTCACTCATTCATATAACTTGCATATCAAACAATACCAACAAAATTTAACAGTCTAGTTCTACAAAACACATGCATATAATCATATTTAATGCTCGGGATTGCCCTAACACATCATTGATCTAAATCAGGATTGCTCTGCATCTAAATCAAAACATTAAACATAGATACACATGCATATTGAAGACTAAAATACTAGAACACATGGAAAGTTATTGAAATCTATGTAAGTTATAAAACCGAAATACTTCTTCAAACCAATCCATTATATCTAGAAATTCATACAAGAAGAAGAAAAGAGAAGAAGTCACAAATACACTTTTTGGTTTCAAGATTGCCCTACTCTACTTGGTGTAGATGATTCTTCAATGGATGGAGGAGACAGTTAGGATTACCATGAAAGTCTCAGTGGAGGATGATGTTGATGGTGCTTAGAGGGTGGCGGTCTTCTTGCGAATTTTGGTATTTTGGAGGAAAGAAAGTGTTTAGGTTGAGCATTGGCTTCAAGAATGGGAGATATTTTGAGGCATGGTCGAGCTCTTCCTTATATAGCCATGATGGTGACTTCTTCTAATGGAAATAAGATTCTTGTTCTTCACGGAAGACTTGACCTCCACACAATAAATAATGAATTCCTGTCTTTCTATGACTCCAAATTGTGTGGTTATAATTAGGCTGGAAACTAGACTTCCGTATCGTTCCAACCATACCTTAATTGCATCCTGATTTATTTTGAGCTAGCCACAGTGATATGTCAAAGTGGGCTTATCTACAAAGGCAGATTTCCTAATTTCTAGCTTTTAATCCTTCTTTAACTTTTGAGCATCTTTGTGGCTGAATTTTGGCATGATCTTGGACCTTTTTGGACACGTAAACATGGTCTTGTTTCATCTTAATGAATTTTGATCAAATCTTTTTAAATTGTGGCCCATTCTTCTTCATCTTTCCTCCTCATTTTAGGAACTTCCTCATTGGTACGTTTTTAGCTCATTTATGCCTCATTTATTCTTTCTTCTTTATTTTTGACCTAAAACAATAAAATAAAGTAGAAATAATAATACTAAGGTTATAACCTGGCCAAATGTAGAGAGAAATACATTAAGAATCAAGCATAAAATGCGTAAATCACACAACACATGGATCAAACTTGCCTCTTAGTTGTTTGTTGATGTGAGCATACACAGTACATCCAAAAACTCTTGGCTCCCAATTTAGAAAAGATGGCACATTCAACAACTAATGGAATTTTTGATAAGGATTTTGAAACTCAATCACACGGGAATGAGTGTGATTGATCAAGTATGCAACAACACAAACAACTTCTCCCTACAAGTTTCGATTCACATTTATACCAAAAAGAGAGGCCCAAATGACTTCCATTAACTGTTTATTCTTCCTCTCAGCTAATCTATTTCGATACACAATTGATTTTTGGTGTCAGGTTCCATGAAAGCTCAAGAGTGTAGACATCTCACCATTCTCATATTCGCCATCATTTTTGGATTGAAGTAGAAAGATTTGCTGTTGATAATAAGTTTCCACAATCTTATGAAATTCAATAAATCTGGAATACACTTCATTCTTGCACTTCATCAAGGAGATCCAAGTAATCCTAGTACATTCATCAATGAAAGTCACAAAATAATGAAAACCAGAACGTGTAGAGACTTGTCTGGGAACCTAAACATCAGAGTGTATTTTCATAAAAGGAACTGGACATTTATTTAAACTTGGCGAATAAGTAATACGGTGGTTCTTGGCAAGTTCACATGTATCACATTGAAAATTTGAAGCATTCACACGAGAAAATAGTTGAGGTTGAAGCTTGTGCAGATAATGAAAATTCAAGTGACCAAGACGATGGTATCATAACCACACATCTTCTTTAGCTTTATCCAAACTGCTAGTATTATTCACATGTCCTAATGAATTCAATTTTTGTGCTCCACTGCTTGTCAAATCAAGATAGTATAATTTTTCCTTTCTAACACCATAACCAAGAACTTTCCTAGTCAAGATGTCCCGAAAGATACAAAAGTCTGGATAGAAAGTGACAGAACATGCAAGTGCCGCAGTTATTTGACTAACAGATAGAAGATTATAGGTAAGAGATAGAACAACAAGAATAAAATCTATTGACAGATTATCAAAAATCTTGACTGAACATTTACCAAGAACAGGAGATTGAGAGCCATTAACAGTAGACACAACATGTTGAGGGGATGGATTAATGGTTTGTACGAGACTGTGGGTATTCATCATATGATTAGTTGCACCAGTATCAATGATCCAAGTATTATTTGTAGGTAAATGCAAAAAGGTATTACTTGATAACTTTTGGAGCCTAAAAAATCAACCTCCACAAATGAACGTAGCAATTGAGAAATTGGTAAAAGCATTAGAGAATGAGTTTACAGAATATAATAAAATAGTGGACAATCTAATAAGCAACTCCAACATTTACAAGAAAATAATGCCCTACTATCTTTTGAGCGTAATACAGCAGTAGGCATGCATACTACTTTGCTGCAACATCATGAAGATTGTTTAGACTACATAGAAACTTGCATCTTAATTATGTATCACTTCAAGAGCAATTAGAGCTTGAGAGAAACAGAGCAGTAAGCAGACATGGATGCATTCCTCAGCATAATCATTTAGCACTTAATCCTATAGATGAGCAGCAAGGAATCCTTCCTCCAAAGTTGACCACGTATTCTCTGCATGTTCTTACAATAGAGCTATTTCCTGGTCATGAAACAAAAGAAGTATTATGTCTTTATCAACAAGCAATACTTCTTTCTTTACAAAGAGCAATTCAGAGATTTTTCTTGAGATAAGGGAAAAATTTCACACTGGAATTAGCATTATTAGTAAAGCAGAGCATCACCATCATAATGAAGAAATTAGGTATCAAATCCTTCTAGAAAGCATAGACATGACAACCTATCAAGAATTTTATTTGGAGCATGAAGGAACAATTTACACTCTTACTCCATTACTCTTATTGGAAAATAGTTTTCTAGTACATGTTAACATGAGCAGGAGTAATCATATAGAGTCCTTTTTGAGCAACCTTAGAGAGAGCATAGTGCATTACTTTGAAACCCTAGAGTCTTCTTCTGAACATTAACAACATTCCACTAGCAAGATTTAGCATCAGTTTGAGCCATGATCCAGCCCAACATAATATCATTATGGAGTAAGCTATCTATGTCTCTGGACCGGTAGGATCAAATGTCCCTAGAATAACCAATACAAAAGATATTAAGAGATATAGAGGAGCACAAATGACTTACCATGAACTCTGGGAAGATACACACTTCAATTTGGTCAAGCAAACCAAACACTGTAGTCTCTGCTTAACAAGAAGATTAAAACGAGATGATAGTCACCTCCGCATGAGCTTATCTACTAAAGTTGCTTACAAATATTTTCGAGCACAAGCAGCAGCAAGGATAACAATGCTCCAAGGAGGTGAAGACAAAGATGAAGATGAAGCCAACCACTGGCTAAACTTATCTAATGTTAAATTAGATTTCTCTAATCCTGAACAACACAACATAGCAAATATGATGGAATGATAAGTTTTCAGACAATAAAGGAGCACATGAGTGTAATGACGAATTTTCTATTCCATAGCCGGAAGACTTCGTCAAGCCTTTCGCTTTAAATATGAAATTTGTGTATAATACAATAAAAATATTAGAATATTTTACTGTCCAAAAGTACTTCTCAGTCTATCCCCTAGTTTAAAAAGAAGAATAACAAGCATTAATAAATTATTAAATATATAGATGGGAGTTTAGTTTGTAAAAAGGGTTGCCATTATACGTATGGTGTTGACATGTCTTATCCACTAATTGGTCAAGAGAAAACTAAAATACGTGGGAATGTGGGGTCCAAATTAATACTGGTATATAGACTATTGACTGAGGTGCTTATCCAGGGCTAGGATTCAAATCTTGTGAGCCTTACTGCGCCATACCAGCCCTTGCGAGCCTTGCCGCTACAGCCTTGAGCCTCCAGATACCTCAGCTTCCCACCTCCAGCCTTTTTTTCTTAGCTCAACCGCATCCAATTTCTCACAGAAAGACACAAATTCAGGCTGAGGAGGCACTGCCTCTACATCATCATCAAAATTTTCTCAACATTGTTCAGGGTCGGTGGGTTCGATAAAGGAGATGGGTCTTTTGCTATCCGGGTCGGTGAATTCGGATCCAAAGATGGCCCTTTGCTATCTGGTTCTCTAAATTCGACGTGGAATATAATGGGTCTCTTGTTTGGTGTCATCCTGAGTAATTAGGGTTTGTGAGATTGGAGTAGATGAAGATGGGTTTTGGGATTGGGACTCTAGGGTTTGGAGAGAGAGAGAGAGAGAGAGAGAGAGAGAGAGAGAGAGAGAGAGAGAGAGAGAGAGAGAGAGAGAGAGAGAGAGAGAGAGAGAGAGAGAGAGAGAGAGAGAGAGAGAGAGAGAGAGAGAGATTGATTGATTGATTGATTGATTTTTTTTCAAGGGTATTAAAGTCATTTTATCTTGTTTTCAAACAAAAAATAACACGTCAACAAAGTTAACTGAGCATAGATGAAAATTGACAGTAGACATCACGTAGATATACTTTTGGGGGTCTGGGCATCACTTTGACAATTTTTAAAATTTGGACATCATATTAATACATCGACGAAAATTTAGACTCTGGGAGTGACTTTTTTCCTACTTAAAGCACATGAAAAGATTACAGTAGAAAGAATGGCTTCATGTAGAATAGACTATCTAACCATAGACCCGTAGTAGTATGATTAGTCTGCGTATATATGTAAACCCTACGTGCATGAACTTGCACCGCAGTACTCTGTTTATGTCTACGTATGTAAACAATAAACCCTACATACAATGGGTGTTGATACATTTAAATCACTGTTACTAGCAAACAAAGACGTATCTAGACTTGGGCTAAGATAGACCGTAACCCATCCCAAAATTTTGAAAAATGTTATTTTGTGCCCTAATTTTAGTACAAAAATTTTACAAATAAAAATTATCCCACCCTAAATTTATATATCTAGCTCACCCCAAAATTGATCCACTCTAAAATTAACCCACATATTTTAATATTTAGCTATATTTTAATATTATTTAATGACTAAAATTTGGAAATTAAATTCTTATAAACTCATTAGAAAATAGTATTTTTTTTTTTAAAAAGAAGCCTTGGGGCGTATATCTATACGCCTTATTTTTCATCTTAGGCTACAGCACCCACGTACGTACCTGACATCTTTTTTTTTTTGTCCAGTTTATCAAACTAACGTACATCTTTTATTTAAAACTGAATGGTACAATTTGAGTAGTACGTTATTCACTATTATACTTATGTTGACGAATCTTCATCAAACGTTATTGATAATTCTTGTAGTCAATCTTTTCTTTTTTTTGCTAAGAATTCTTGTAGTTAGTCAATTACTTGGTTATTTGGTATATATTTAATTTAACATATGGTTTGTAAGATAAAATAAAATAAAAAATAAAACTATTTGTTTGGCTTGATTTTCTCCAGTCAGGTCGATGTGATGAAGAAGATCACAAACTGTCTATTTTAGTTGCATTGAGTGTGCTTGGTGTGCCATTGCCGAGGGCAGAATATAGTTTGTTGTGAATTTGCGCCGCGATATCTTTGCTTCTTTACAAGCGATTGGAGCGAAGAGAGCATCAACCTCGCTCGTTGAGTTCTACTTGCCTAAGTTATTTCAAGACTTAGGTTTCCTGTCTCTTCGCTAAGTCACAGAGGATTGATACTTTACACGCAATGCGAGTATAAAGCAGAGCAATCTTTTAAGATGAGTGTTGAGAACACTTGATAGGGTGACTTCTTGAATCCTTGGAATCTCCACACTTTGTCGGGTGAACCTGACTCCTCCGATCGTTATCATCGGTTTTGTAGCTAAAGTGAACCTTTGAATCTCCACACTCAGTCGAGTGAACAAGATCCTGAGTCGCTGTCGTTGAGTTGGATGACCTTGTAAACCGCCGAAATCTCCACATTTTGTCGGGTGAACTAGACTCCTTTGATCGTCATTGTCGTTGTTTACTTGTTGAGAGTAATGAATTGCTTATATGTAGATTCATGTATGTGTGTATATGTCAATTTTCTTGGATTGGTCTATTTATAGAGATTGGTGCTCTTCTTGTCTGATCTCTCAAGGAAACACTTTGAACTAGTAAACTAAGGATGTATCTTTTTGTAAATCTTCCTAGCTTGCCTAGGAATCTTGTATGTAATATTCTTTTCCAGATTCACAGCATTCTTTTGTGGGCCACAGAGGTCGGCTTGTATTCTTCTTGGCCCCATAGTATGTAATAAAATCTTTAAGTTTATTTTGGACCCAAATATCCCCCCCTGTGAGATTAACTCATAGGTAATCAAAGGGGTCTTTGTTGTGACGTATCATTTCCAATGGTTCAATAGCCTCGCTTAGGCTACTCGAGTGTACCTCTTTGGAAAGTTGCGCCCAATGTTTAAAAACCCTTACATTTACTTGTGTTTCTCTCTCTTCTCAAAACTTCTTCTCTACGCTTTTGCACTTTCTGAAATTCCTTCCACCGTTTCAATCCTCATGTCCCTTTCTATGGCTATGGCACCCTACGAAAGTCTTGCCCAAAATCTTCCCAACAGATTTTTGAAAGCTTCTATACCCATATGCTCCCGCGCCTCCATCAGGATCAGGACTTTCCATATGAAAGGCTTGATATTAACAAGGGTGATGAAGTCATATTGGGTCCAACAGTTGATACTACCGAGGTCTCTTCTGCCTTTAGCTGGGAAGTTCTTCATCCTCTGCTCATTGATCGTGTCGAGGCTGCTGAGCCCATTCAGTGGGATGGTAAGAATTTTGATGTTAAGTTGGGTAAATGGCCCATCAATATGGAGGAAGACCTCCGGTGGTATAAGGATCGTAAATCCTTGGATGAAGAATTCTGGGTATAGGCTAGAATTGCCCAAGCCCTGAATTTATGTTTCAATCTTCCTTCAGAAGGTGCTCATGCTCCAGTGGTTATTGCGCTGTGCTTCTGGGAGACAAGCAGTAACACCTTCATGTTCCTCAGTGGAAATATGAGTGTGAGCCTACTAGATGTGGTCACTATTACTGGGCTTCCTACACAGCCTGACCATATATTCCTGGCTCCCTCGACGATTAGGTATATTCGTTTCATGCAGACCCTTAACGTCCTACCGGTGCCGTGTACTCCACCTGGCGAAAACGTTATAGTGAGGAGTTCTTTCAGACCACTGCTGAACCTGGCCTAAGTTCTGATGCACAACAAACAAAGAATGCCTATGGAGGTATTGCCTTTTTAGAGTATTGATTATGTCGCTATGTCTTTTGCGTTGTTGTGGATAAGATGACATGTATCTTTACTAAGGCCGCCAAAGCACTCTATAGTGGCCAAAGGTTCGGCCTAGCTCAACCTGCTTTGGGCACCCTTTATCGTAGTCTCAGGAGGATTTCTCTGAACCCGTTCAAATTAAGTTTGCTATCCCCGTTTGGATTTTACACCTCTGGCTTCAGGTGTACTTTCCTTTGCTTCGCAACCCAGCTCACAAGGATTTTGAGGCTGACGAACTCTTGGGAAGAACTCTAGTTTGTGCTAGCGAGACTGATCCTCTGAGTTATGTTAAATACTTCAATCAGTTATAGACCCTGAGACAATTTCCTAAGGAGATAGCGGAACTAGTGGTCACTCGCAGATACTAACCTGAGCTGACAACTGGCTTTATAGTCTGTCCGACTTAAACTCTTGCTGCGAATGAGGTATTTATTCAATGTGTCTCCTGTTCTGACATTGTCATTCCTGATTTAGTGGTATGGGTCGAACTGTATGCTCCCAATCATTTTGCACCATAATTTGGTTTGACCCAAGGTCTACCCTGCCCACTGATCGAGTCCCTTAATGGATTTACTTTCTAGAGGACCTATCTAAATAAACACGCTGCGAGTACGCTGCAGAAGTACACAACTCCCACCTTTCCTCCTATGCATCTTGAAGAAATTCGCCATTATACCATCTGTACTAGTTACTCTGCTGTTAGCGCCTATCCAGACTAGTGTGAGAGGCATTATGGTCATATCTAGAGGAAAAGCAAGTATGAGCTCTTTCATCGGATCTTCCTAGAATCTTTTCTTCCCTTCTTCAAGATTCCAGTAGATAAGAATATTTTGGGCCATTCGAAGGCCCCTTTTCAAGGTGACAAGGAGAAAAAGAGGAAGCAAAAAGTGAGCAGTACGTCACCTACTGTAAAATATACCAAGCTTCTTTCGGCTAGTATGACCACTGCAAATCCTTCAGCGAGAGCCTCTACAAAGGCTGCTACGAAGACGAAGAAGACTTTCCCTTTCCCTAGTTCCCCTATGACTGAAAATTGGAATTAAGAGGATGAAGATTCATTTGAGCAAGTGCCACTGGTAAGTTTCTTTGGATTTATGTTCTGTTTAGTGTCTTTTTTCCTTATTTGCTGATGTTGATTACAGAAACAACTTAGTTATTCTAAACAGAGCTCTAGAGTGGAAAATACTGGGAAAGGCTCTGAAGGAGATGTAAGTCCAGACTCTCCCTCCGTAGTCTCGCTTAACACTACCAACGAAGATAGTGAGCCTTTGGAAATTCATGCTGCGATGAGCAAAGGGAAGGAAGTTCAAAATGTTGCTCCTTAGACTCATCATCTTCAACTGGAGAGTCTTCTCATGAGGTTTTTCCCAACCAACACCACAATGAGGCACTTCTGTTGCCTTAGATCACACTCTTCCCTTACCCCGAGAAAATATTATCTTTATTGAGCAGGTCTATCAACAACCCTTTCATGATTAGATAGCTAATCATGTTAACGTGGCAGTCCAAACTCAAGAGGTCTAAGAACCTGACCCATCTCTAAGGGAGAGAAGGGAAGCTGATCATGGTGAAGGTTCTCCACTACCAGGGGACACTGCAATCCCTGAGGTGGGTTAATCATGCATATATTAAGTTTATTTGAATTGTTTTCAAATATTTTAACCATTATTTTTGGTTTGTCAAGTTGAATGTTGTTGCCATGTCACAGTCGAAGGCTATCCCTTTGCCAATGGATGGGGAGAAAACTGAGATTGTACAACCCAAGGACCATGCAGACCAGATTTTTAATCCTGAAACCATCTCAGCTTTTACAATAGCTATTGTGGTTACCGAGACAGGCCCAACAAAAGAGGTAAACTTCTTTTTATTTTGATATTTCTTTATTTTTGAACATGTTTTGACTCAAGACTCTTTCAGTCTCTTGCTCACAACCCACTGTCTCCCTTGAATACTAATTTGTACAATGCCTTTACTCCACCACTGTTGTCACGGGTCTGCTTTTTTCTCTTTATGACCTCTATTTGTGACTGGTGACAAGAAATTTTTAATGCCAACCTTCTCTGTGCAAGTTTTCTCTCATAAATACATCAACTCTGAAGAGCTTTCTCTTGATATGGGTAGTCACAAACTTGGGCACTTTGTGAATGTCATTCGAGGTTGTGATGGAGGTGCTGCTAACCACGCTTTAATTTCCACAATATCCTCTCTTGGTCCCTCTACTAACCCTCCTGAAGATGGAAACTTCATGGTTAATAGCTTAGAGGAGGCCCATAAGATCTTTGAAGAGTTGGTTTTCCTAAGCAAGAGCTCCCGCAGGTACAGATCTATGTTGCCAATATTTGTGACCTCTGGGTTTTAGACCTTGAGAGTGATGAGGTTCGTAATGCAATCTTGGAGAACATTCACATTGCTCGATGTGCCAAAGATGTTGCTGATCCCCGTACGCTGCGATTGATGAAAGCGCTGCTACTCCAGCTTCCCGAGCTCCAAAAGACTATCTACTGCAAATTACGAGAAGGAGAAAGCGGTTTCCCTTCGTAAAGAACATAATCATAAGTGGAAGCAACAACAGGCCCGTATTGCCTCTCTTGGCAAGGACTACTATGGTGGGTGGGAGAAGATTCAAAACAAATGGGCTGAAATCACTCGTCTGCAAGTAGAGTTGCGAGAGATGGAAGACAACTTCAATGGGAGAAAGCAGCTAGCAACAGAAATCCTTGCAAGTGGGAAGACCTCGCTATAGACTGTGACTGAAATTTGGACTTTCGCATTTGACGCTGAGGCCAAATGGTCAACTGCTAAAGCCAACTATCTGCAGGCTAAGACTACTTTGCGAGAACTAAGTAGCTTTGTTGCTCATCTTCCTGAAAACTTTTGTACTGATTATGGACTTGGCCCCAATTAATGGGCTTTAATCTTTATTTGTAATGTTTATTTATTCAACCCTTCTGGTCCAGAACCCTTAATTCCTTTCTGTGTATCTCTACTTAGTCTTTAATTCTGCGCTCCTAAAGATCACGTCGAATGCAGAAATAATTGTCCGCTTTGAATGCTTCATTAATTTGTTTCTTGAAATGACCAATCTTCAGTCTTCAAGAGGTACGCAAATCATCGGGGAGCGTGGACCTCTTTAATTATCATACTGAATCGATGCAACGCTTCCCACTTCGCTCTTAAAGCCTCTAGGGTTAGGCCACTATATATAACATGTTACTTCTACCTTCATTCTCACAAAACACTCTTCCATTATCCAGAAAGATCATGTTTCCCATGTGTGGCTTCGTTCTTTTCTACTTTAAGGCAATCCCTCCAGATTCTTTATTTTGCTAATGCTCTTCTAGGTAGAAGTACCCAAGCTCAATCTTGTCTTAGGTAGAAGTACATAAACTCAGGTTCTCTGCTTGCATTCTTGTTCTCAAGCCTTTGAAAATTAGCTGGAAGCTCTGTAGGTTGTCCCTCACTCACTTCATCCCTGAAGACCTCCGTTCCAGTCATTCGCATGCTCCAACCCACTCCCTGCAAGTTTCTATTACATGTAAGGGTGGAGCATCGAAGATCAAGTCTGATGAAGGAAGGCTTGTTGGGATTTATTGGGGGAAACCCCGAGCTACCAGAGCCTAATGCAAGCGGTGATATATCTAGCCCTTGGTCAGTGACCGCCCACCTGGTGTTTGTTGCGACTAAGAGCTAGATCAACCACTTTCACCTTTTTGGCTACTAAATTTGGTCATTTTTCTATAGAGTTTCCATCACTTGATGAGTGGTATCAGAGCTAGAGGCCACAAAGCCTCAAAAAGTGTATTTTCTTCATCAAATGAAAGATTTACTTTACTGTTTTGTATATATCTTGTTTCTGCAGTGAAAGTAGTTTCTTTAGCAATGGTAAACTACTAAAGCTAGTTTTGAATACAAATGTAAAAAGAACCCCTTTAATAAATTCTAAATCAAATGGAAAACAACCAAAGTTGTAAAAATTGAATTTTGGCCACGGAAGTTAGCCTAGATGTATACTGGTTGCCCACCTTGTGTTGCTTGAAGAGCGAGCCCCATTTATAGGCTGTGAGAAAGTGCAAATCTAAGTGGTTGGCTCTGCGGGTGCTTCATATTCCCAGACTGGCTGTCTATACTTCTTTAGAAATCGGTCGTTGATAGGGTTACGATGCACTGTTCCATCTGTATCTCATAGTTGGACAACCCATTTGCCTTTGATTTTGTCAATGACAAAATGTCCTTCCCACTTTGCAGACTATGTAACCCGTCCATCTTGTTTTTCACCAAGAGGGAGAACCGCCTTCCATACTAACTCTCATTATGCAAAGCTTAGTCCTCTGGTGCGATGATCGTAAATGTGAGCCACATTTTTCTTCTTAGCAATTAGGTTGTTTAAAGCCTCAATGCATTTGTCATCCAAATATTTTTGTTCTTGCCACATTGCCTGAATATAATCTTCACCAATTAACTGATGTTGGTCCGTGATTCGTAGAGTCTGTACATTAATCTCCAGAGGTAAAACTGCATCATGACCAAACATTATGGCATATGGGGTAATACATGTTGAGCTGCCCTTCGAAGTTCTGTAGGCCCAATGTGTACTGAATAATTCTTCATGCCATAATCGTGGGTTATCTGCGAGCATCCTCTTTAATATATGTAGGATCAGTTTGTTGCTGGCTTCAGCTTGGCCATTGGACTGTGCGTAATATGGTAAAGAGTGCAAAAACTGGATCCCAAAGTCTGTCATCAACTCCTCTACTTCTTCGAATACGAACACTACCCCCCTCTGTATGAGACAAAACATTCTGGAATACCAAACCAGCAGATGACCTCTTCATATAGGAACTGTCTGATCGCAGCAGCTGAAGCAACTTTCAATGGCTTTGCTTCCACCCATTTGGTGAAGAAGTCGGTAGCCACAATGATGAACTTATGTTGCATAGATGAATGAGGATGAATCATTCTAATTAAGTCCAAACCCCATTCTCGCGCAGACCACGACTTAATGATTGGTTGCATAGAAATATTTGGAATATGACTAATTAGTCCATGAGCTTGACAATCTTCATATCCATTGAAAAAACAAATGCAATCTTTTAGAATAGAGGGCCAAAAATAACCATGTCGATGCAGCAACCATCTCATGATAAGTTCTGATTGATGAGCACTACAGATCGCTAGATGGACCTCTCGTAGCAACATTTTGGCCTCGGCTCCATAGACACAAAGTAAGTTGACACCATCCCCTCCTCTTCTAAGCAGTTCATTGTTTCGTAGAATGTAGTTAGGAGTGATACGAGTAAAATATGCATCGAATATTAACACAAAGTAGACACTTAACACATAATTCACACACATGCAATTTAAACCTTTTTTTGTGTAGATGATGTAGCATTGATAAATAGAGTATCATTCTAACCGGGGATTGAAGGGTGCATGCAATTATTGTGTAGTAAAGGGGATAAAAAAAAGTTGATTTTAATTACCTAATTATTTACCTAGAAAACATCATAAACATAGCAATTAATTCTAGGACCCTAACATGCATTGACTTATAGACAAGTAAACACATAGAAGACCCAAAAATACTCACCGCGTTTAGACAAAAAGAAAACCCAATTACTATTTACAAGTGATCAACTTATTCCTTTACCTAGCTCATTTATTAACATGTGCAAATATCAACACTTACGAAATTCCATAACCCTAATTTTGATTAACATGCAAAATTTCATGATTTGTGCTAAGTACCCCTTATACATCATTGATCTAGACTAACTACCCCTTACATCCAATTAAAGCATTAAGAACCAAATTAACATATGCATATCAAAATTTAGAATATTGGAACACATGGAAAGTTATTGAAATTCATATATGTAATAAAACCAAAATTTAATCATTTAAAAACACAAAACAAGTTTTCATACAACAAAAGAGAACTACGGAATAAAGAGGTCATGGTTACACTTTTTATAGACTATGACTCATTTGTGGATGATGCTAGATGCCCTCTACACACCTATGGAAGTGATGGTGGTGGTAGGATGATGTAGTTGGCCTTTTAAGGTGTTTCAACTTGATTTTTGAGATGGAGAGGAGTTCATAGCAGAGCTTAGGCAGTAGAATAAGTGATTATTGAGATTTTGGATGAGCCTCTTATATATATAGGCATTTAAAAAATAGTTTTCCTCTCAAAACAAGGTTTTCCTACTCTACCCGGGTAGATCTAGTCGTTTACAAAGAATCAAACTTTCTCGGAGTTGTAGACCTCCAAAAATGATAATTTTTGGCTTGTTGGAAAGAAGACTCGAAGAGCTTTCCAACTATAAGTCGATCATCGTCTAACTCATGTGAGGTGTTCCCAGTCATCGTTTGAAGTTGGAACATCTGTACAGGCAGATACATCTTTCCTTATTCTCTATCATTTCCTTCCCCTACTCAACTTAGGAATCATCTTCTTGCCATATCTTGCTCTCCACGAAATTGGCTGACTTGGTCTTCAAGTTTAGACTTTTCAAATGGTCTTTTAATTAATTTTGTCCATTTGCATTTGTTCTTCTCCCAAGTTTCTTCCGGAAATTTCTTTTCTTAGTCAACATAGGAAATATTTTTCTTAGCCAACAAAAGGACTTCTTTTTCTTCATTTTTCTTCTTTCTTCCTTTGGATTTTCAGCCGAATTCCTTCCTCTCCATATTTGTGGCGTTTTGCATGCTTGTAGACTCCTTTACTCCATCTCTTTTGGTCAACACCTGAAAATAACCAAAATAAGTAAATCTAATAATACTAAGCGAATAACAAAGTAAAAATGTAGATAAAATATATTAATTAATATGCCTAAAATGTGTAGATCAAATTCCCTCACACTTAGACTTTGCTAGTCCCTTAGCAAATACTAAACTAAACTAAGACTCAAAATTTTTCAACATATAATACTCTAAAAAAATTCCACAATCTTCACAAGTCTTTGTTGGATACAAAAGCACTACTACGCCCTTTAACTAATATTTCTAATATCATGACAATTACAAAGTTTAAGCACAAGGAATTCAAGAGTTAATAAAGACATTCTCATGCATAAACAACTAAGACTTAGATGAAAACAATGGTAATTTAAAAGCTATGCATACACTAGAAAATTTCAAAATCACCTCACATGGATAGACTCATCATCTTTTCACTCATGAAAAAGGGTTTTCACTCAAGATATATATATATATATATATATATATATATAAATCAATAAAACCTCATGAATGGAACTAATTACTTGACAAATGAACCCAAATCATATGCTTACTCATGTGATTAACTCCACATATCAAAGACTACTTATCTTAAGGATCATAAAGGACTTTCAAAAGGTTGTAATGGGGCAAAGGCATTCGAAAATTTGGATAAGTGGTGTCTAAGAACATTCCAAAAATTTAGTCTAGCACCAAAAACTTATTCATTTCGTCACTTTTCTCTGTCCAAATGTCAAGAATGTCTAACTTCAAGAACAAGGGCCGAATGTCATCATTTTTGGATCCGGACTTCATTCTAACATTCCCTAGATCTTTGTGAATATGACAAATGTCATATTTCTTCACTGTCAGACCTTAAATTCATAGTAATCTCCAAATCTACAAGTATGAGGGATATTAATCCAAGCGTTAAACATTAAAAACTATTGCTGGAGAGCTTCACAATTTTTTTTTCTTTTTTTCTTGCTCTCAAATTTTTCTCTCATTTTTTTCTTCTCTTTCTTTCTTTTGCTTTTTCTTTTTCTGAAATCACACTATTTTCTTAACTTGTTGGACAAGTCTATCCTCATACATACATCCTCCTTCAAAAGTCTCCACCAAAACGTCATATCCTCCTCTTGTAGACATTACTTCACACTAAGTCTGCAGAACATAGGGTAAATAAGTCCTACACTAGGCTAAGTATTTAGGTATATATGATGATGGAAGAAAAGCTTAATGTAGGCTTAAAAGGGCTAACTAGGGGTCACAACTTATGCGCACATAAGGGACACATGGATATTTGGCAAAGTGGTGGGCAACTCCTAAGTGCCTTTAATCACATCCAAAATTATTGTATGTAATGACTATAAGCTTTGAAAATCAACATGAGCAAGTTCTAGCATTCTCTAGTTCATTAAATACTATGGCAAACAATCATATGAGGCATATGCAACCTATAAGCTACAAAAAAATATAATTTTTGGCTTGTTGGAAAGAAGACTCGAAGAGATTTCCAACCATAGGTCGATCGCCGTCTAACTTCTACTGAGGTGTTCCCAGTTGTCGTTCGAAGTTGGCAGATTTGTGCAGGCAGATTCTTCTTTCCTTATTCTTTATGATTTCATTCTCCTACTCAACTTAGGCATCCTCTTCTTGTCATATCTTGCTCTCCACGAAATTGGCTGACTTGGTCCTCAAGTTTGGACTTTTCAAATGGTCTTTCATTTAATTTAGTCCATTTGCATTTGTTTTTCTTCCAAGTTTCTTCCGGAAGCTTATTTTCCCTAGTCACATAGGAAATATTTTCCTTAGTCAACAAAACTTCTTTTTCTTCATTTTTCTTCTTTCTTCCTTTGGTTTTTCAGCCAAATTCCTTCCTCTCCATATTTGTGGCGTTTTGCATGCTTGTAGACTCCTTAACTCCATCTCTTTTGGTCAACACCTGAAAATAACAAAATAAGTAAATACTAATAATACTAAGTGAATAACAAAGTAAAAATGTAGAGAAAATATATTAATTAATATGCCTAAAATGTGTAGATCAATGAGCTAAATACCTGGTGCGTTTGTCTATAGAAGTACTAGGATCCTTCAATTAGGCAATGAGTGGCTGCCTCAATCTTCATCAATAGAATTTAAAGAAGCTATGCACCATTCATATTTTTCTTCTTTCCTTACCACAAAGGAAGGAAGAGTTATGAGTTCAACCTGTAAGATACGCTCTTGCACATCGTCTGCGAGTCCAATCCATGTAGCTAGCTGTACTAGCTCATTTGCTGCATAATTTTCTCCTCTGGGAATGTGTATTAATTCTACATAAGTGAAATGCTCCAACAACTCACTCGCTTTATTCACGTATGGTTCTAACGCTGCACCAGTCTTGAATGTTGCCTCGAGTTTTTGTATTACTAGCAGTTCTAATTCAATGATCAATGCTTCATACTCTTCTGCATTATTTGAGCAATGATAGTCCAGTCTAAAGGAGTAAGCAAAAGTTTTCCCACAAGGATTTACTAGTGCGATCCTTGCTCTAGCGAAAGCATTCGTATTGGATCCATCAAAGTATAGCTTCCACGGAGTTAAGGAGATGTGGGATAGTTTTAATTCCTTGAGCTATGGAATATCCACCATTAGATGATGTGCTAAAAAATCGGTCACTGCTTAGCCTTTTACTGCCTTCTGCGGAACATATTGTAGTGAAAAATCAGACAGTGTGAGAATCCACTTTCCAATCCGTCCTCCATGTATAGGTCGAGATAACATGTATCGTACCAAATCTGTTTGAGCGATGACACACATGGTGAATGATAACATGTAATGTCTTAACTTGCAACCAGAAAAGTATAGAGCGGTGCACAACTTCTCCATTGGTGTATGCGTGCTTTCACAGTCCGTTAGCATTCTGCTTAGGTAGAAAATTGCTCGCTCTGTCTGGGTCTCATCATCTTGTGCTAACAAGCTTCAAACCGAGAACTCAGTTGTTGAGATATAAAGTTTCAAAGGCTTGTCTGGTTGTAGTGCTACCAAGATTGGTGGATTGACTAAGTATTTATTTATATTATCAAACACATCTTGGTGGATTGGCTCCCAAAACTCTTTCTCTCCCTAGAACTTTAGTAATGGAGCGAAAGGGTTGGTCTTACCTGCAGCGTTAGCAATGAATCTTCTAAGGAAGTTAATCTTTCCCAGAAGTTGTTGTAACTCTCGCTTGTTTTTGTGTGGTGGTGCTTTAATTACAACTTCCTTCTTATCATCTGGGACCTCTATGCATTGCTGGTGTACTAGGAATCCTAAGAAATCCCTCGCTTGTACCCCAAACATACACTTGGCCGGATTCATCATCTGCTGATGACGCCTCATTCGCTTGAATACCTGCCTTAGGTTCTCAACATGACCAGACCTCTTTCTAGATTTAACCATTATATCATCAACGTATACTTCCACTGTGTTGCCTAACAAATCATGGAAGATATAGTGCATAGCTCGCTGATACGTGACTCCTGCATTCTTCAGCCCAAATGACATATTGACATACTCAAATACTCCTAATACATCAAAACAATTTAAGTTTATTTTAGACCTAAACACTATTTTTAAATAAAAAAAATTTAACTCACCCCAGTTTAAAATCGTGACTGCGTCAATGGTCACCAGTATGTTATGCTAGCTGCAACTGTTTGTGCATAAAAGACAAACTCATTCAAAGCTAGGGATCTCCGATCACGGTACATTACGTCCATGGATGATGGATGATGCATGATGGATTTATTTATCGGGAACAACTATACATACGTGTCATAACTCATAAGCAAACAAGCTACGGCATGCTGACATCTCAACTGTAGAAAACAAAATTTAAAGTAGACAACTTCGATCAACGTACGCTGCAAATTAAACTATACTGGCATGCATGGTACGTGCATACATTACAATAGTAACATTATCAGGGCCTTATCCTTTATCCTTAATTTGATCTTAATCATCTTATTTTTTTCTTCTATTACAAGACAAGTACGTTGTGGCAGTTTAATTAGTAGCTAAGAGTGCATGTGACTATATATGGCTAATAACCAAAGCCATCCGGGAGATAATGATCACCAGCTAGAGGAGTACTCTCAAATCCGAAGCCCACAAACTCGCTGTTATTAGTCTCGAAACCATCATATCCAGACCACAGGGTGCAGTGGTAGATAGGACTGATCCAGCTGAGCCAAACTAGATGAAATGGGAAGACTTGAAACTTCCTGAGATGGTATTGGATTATTAAAACTGTTACTTTCACTATTGCCGACTCCAGCAACTACGATAGGCTTTACGTGAGAAGACTGAGGGTCGCAGCTGGGTCCAAAATCTTGTTTGAGGTATGGTAATGTGCCACCAAAATAACTTGGAGTACTCTCGGGGACATGATGACTGGTTTCGATCTTGGGAGGAACTGAAGCCGAAAGTTGAGTCCTGTTGTGTTTCTAGTAGCCACATGGTTGCTTCTTCTTGCTGAAGCCAGTGGCTTTTTCTTTAACTTTGTGTTCCAATAGTTCTTCACATCATTATCTGTTCGTCCTGGCAATTGATCGAGAAGCTATGACGGACCACCTGATCCCAAGCCACAGAGATCGAGAAACACAAACAACTAACACATTCAGAAACTAGAAACGGTAGTGTAATTAGTCCTAATAAAAAGTTTTTTTCCTTTTTTGATGAGGAACCTAATTAATAATTAGTAGTTGAATGGCTGAAAACGTAACAAATTAAACATAGAAAAAAACAGTATAGAAGTACTATATACGTAGGTATAGAAGTGGCATAGAGATTGCCTTGCCTACTTCCGATGCTACTATAAAGAGTGCAGATAACATCGTCTTCTTCCTCGGTGAAGCCGCCACGATTGATATTTGGCCTAAGATAGTTCAGCCATCCCAATCAATCGACAGCTCTTACCGCCACTACAACAAATATGGTAATTAAAAGATCTTGTCAGATTTTCAAATATTTTCATCACTAATATTGTGATTGACGAGATAATTTTTCGTCGCGTCACTAAAATCTTTAGTGACACACAAAAATACTATTTCGTCACTAATAGTGACGTGAAACCAACCAAGTCACACTTTTTTTAACTTTTAGTGACACTTGAATTTCGTTACTAAGGGGTGTAGTGTCAAAAAAAACTTTAACACTAAAGACCCATTTAGTGTCAAAACTCTTTTCAACACTAAAGTTCGGTCTTCAATGTCATTTTTATTTCGTCTAATTTATAATAAAAAAAATACCTATTTATATATTGTATGTTGTATTTGTACGTAGTACAATGTACAATACATAAAAGTATATTAGATCGTATTAATACAAAAAAGAGTAAAATTTGAAAATAAAATACAAAAAACAATCTAAAAAGGATCTAAATCAAACAACAAATTGCTATAAAAGTTCATCATCATTACAAAGCCATCAATATTACAATCCATGTTGGTCATCATCACTGGCATTCGAATCTGATAAGAAGTTATAAAACCATATAGGACCTTCAAAAACTCTAGTTCACCATCATTTGAACACCATTGATGCCATTTGATTGCTTCATTTGGTCAGGCCTCTCAAGCCCCATCTCCACAGTCTTCAACACCATTAGCCTTCTTGGCTTCACCACTACCCTGTAATCACGGTAGATGAAGTACAAGATGAGTTGCATACCCATAACAAAACTCTGATTACAAGCATAAACCAGAAACAAGAAAAGAAGATATTCATATCCAAAAGCCAACCCATCACCCTGCTGCACATTAGTGACATTACTAAAGCTTAGCCAATCTATTGATTACAGGGTGTTCAACCACTTTTAAAGAGTGTCCTTGGTTATTTGCCTTGTCCAACCGAAGTAACTATGCTCTTGACCAGACTAAAGGTGCTTGTAAAACTGGAAAAAGCTGGTGGACTAAGCTGAGATAAGATGAAATAAGAGCATAAATTTTTCAGACTTGCACACGAGATTTGGCTATGGTTAACCTTTTGCACTGCTCAGATGAGAGATCATTTACTCCAGGCAATCCAACAAGTATATCTCTTTTTGGATTCAGTTCCACAAGTTCCATGACTTCCTCAATGTACATCTGCAAATAGCAAGTGAATGGTCACTTGGTTAGTGACTTGACATATGAGCAACCTAGCTAGCTTGTTACATTGTTTCTCGTCGCCTTCATTTGTCTCCAGAAAAACAAAAGAAATAATGCGATGTTTAAAGCTTACATTTCTTGTTCTGAAATCAACCTCAAGGGGCAACCGGAGCCATGCAGAATAAACTAAAGACTCATGAACTGTAACATATGGAGAGTATCTGCTTGAGGTTACAGCACTTTCACTATGCACTACTTTCAGTCATGATACCTCTTGAAGAGCTAAACTCAATTCTTGTGATGACTTTGCAATTGATCCTCCTCTTCTACGGGGGAAAAGAGTGAACAACAAGGAAATTAGCATCTTCGACATAAGTATCTACGCAAAGCAAGAAATTGTTTAACCAAAAAATACAAAAGGGCACCACCTCGTAAGGGGAGGCAAACAGCCTGTGACCTTTTCAAGCTCCATGAAGACCCACATTTATTGTTTTATTACTACTAAAATGGTATCACTCTTATCATGTTGCAGCAAGTAGTCATTAATACTTTGAATTAATGAGTTAGAGCAAACTCACAGACCAAAACAGCAGAAACTGTGACATTTAGCAAAATCAGTTTATTAGTGCATATGTGGTATGTGTCACAGAGTGCCAACAAATATTAACATACCCTCATCTTAGCAGTAGTGAACATATAACGAAGAAGAACAGTAGCTGGAATCAACAGTTTTGAATCATCACGACCACCTGCATGAGTAAACATGACCTCATAGTGAGTGATCCACAGCACATCAGGTAATCGATGATATAAAGCATGACAGGTGCACCAAACATGTTCATATGCCGAAAACATTAAATTCTCAGATTTTAATGCTATAAGAGAGAACCTACCCCAGCCAAGCATCTTATCGTCAACCTTCAGTTTTTTCTTTCTCTTGTTGTCTGCTTGTTTGGCTATAAATCTTTCACCTGCAAAAATATCAACATAAATGATTAAAAGCTCTAATTTTTAAAGTAATTATAGAAAACTGAGAATGGTGGTACTCCAAAATTACTGGTAATAGTTCTTGAAATATCACACTGAAAGCAAGATGACAGTTGTTGTTACCTTTCTGCTCAAACTTAGCTCGGGTGACTGACATGAGAATCTTGCCCCCCAGACACAGAGGTGTTCCATCAACAATTTTAGTTGCCAAATCAACTGAGGGCTCCTAAATAACACACAAAAATAGTTAAGTACTCACATATGGCATGCAACGATCAATTAAAGGACAGTGGCATCAGGAGAAAATAAATCTTACCTTCAGATATGTAATAAGCGCATCTCCCTTTAGTTTTCAGGTCGCTTAATCAAAATACAGCTTTACACGGGGTTTTTTTGTCTCAGGATCTTAGTAAAATCTTCCAATGTGTAAGAGTCCAATACGTGTAAAACAATAGTATACTATAGTGCTACAGATAGAAATCATAGAATCTGATGTACAACAAGGGATAGAATGTCACCATTTAATTTCATGAGGGGAACAGAAGATTATAAGTATGTGTTAGAAGACATGATGTTTTGCAGAACAGCATGGGAGATTAGTGCCTAACATTCCCACTATTACACTATGCAAGAAGTTGAGGAGTTAATTATCAACTACCAACAAATAGAAACATAAGAAAGTAATAGGTAGGAAACGAAAAAAAAATATCTGTAGAAGAAAGAATCACATATTCATTTATCATAGTAATATTTAACATTAAGCTTGTAGATTTAACAGCACCTCTTACAATGTTCTAATAAATAAACAAGCATGCCCATGTATAAAAGAACCTGAAGCCTTATTAAAATACAAATAAAAAGATAACTTGGTTATAACTTATGAATGATAATCTTGTACCTCTTTTATTATCCCAGACTTAGAGAAGACCTCAACGACCTGAAAAATACCTCTCAAATTAATTTAAGCAACCAGAAAAAAGGTAAAATCATAAAAAAAAAAGTAATAATGATTTTGCTTGCTTCCTTGACTGTGATATCATCAGGCAATCCAGTCACATAAACATGTGAATTGACCTTTAACTCAAACCAACTATCAAAAGGTTTATTAGGTTCTTGCATAACATTAAGACACAAGAAAGAGGAGTTAATTCTGCTGATACAGCTTTAAGAATTCTCTATACATAAGACAGTTTAACTAAATATATCAACAGAAACCAATTAGATCCCGTCTGTACACTAGCAACAATAAATTGATTTGTCCTGTTTCAAGATGAGCAACTTAAACTAATAGAGATATTCGTGCCAATCACTACAAACAAAAAGAATGAGTCGAGCTTGTTTCTACCGAATTACGCGCGGGGGCGTAACGGGGCAGAAGCAACACGAATACACTTCCACGGATACTCCTTCCTTCCTTTCCTCGGTGCGTCCGAACGATGGGGCTGTTCGGGTGAACGGGCGCTCGCTCTCCTCCTTCGTGCGTGCGGGCTTCTTCCTTCGGGCGACGGATTCTTCTTGTCGGGCGGCGGATTCTTCTTGTCGGGCGTTTCCTCTCTTCTGTCGGGTGGTCGGATGGGCGGGTTCACGAGCGGCTGTTAGAAGAATACAACGAAACAGGCGGTCAGGGATCGAGACGGGGTGGCCCGCCTTCAACGCTCTGATGCCTAAGTCAGATGATGTATCGGATATAACAGTCAATCGAACGTGCGAGTAGAGTGATATGAATCGAGTGAGTCAGCTGGCTCTCGATGGGATGATCTTACCTGTAGTTAATGCCTTACCTATATAGGTGGTTGAGCTTGGTGCTTGGTGATGTTCTTCGATGTGGGACTGGTGTACTTGCTGGTGCATGATCCGCACATTCGGGCGTTCGCATGTCGGGCGCGTGTGCGCTCGGATGGGGCCGGTCTGGTGAGTGAAGTTGGAACCTCCTTGGTGGTCTTACGTGTGGTGTGGTAGGTGTTGCTAATCTGTTTAAGTGGATAAGTATGTTAATCGCACAACTAATGATACAATACTAACAAGTCCCCCAAGTCCCCAAGTCAAAGAGAACTTTCTTGACTGGGGAGTTGAAAAAAGGGTTCGTGCGATTAACAAGAATACTTATCCGGTTGGGCAGTGGTGCATGATCCTGTAACCCCAAGTCCCCCAACTCTCCGGTCAAGAAAGGGCTCGTATGACGGAGTGGGACCTGGGCGTCCGAGTATGTACCTGTTCGTTCAATCGTGTACCTGTTCCTGTATTCTGGGCTCGGCGTCCAAACTGATCTTGCTAGTTTGGACCCGCGCGCTCGTGGAGTGTTGCCTGTTGGTTACCTATGGGCCCGGCCTCCAGAACAAGACTTGCTATTCTGGAGCCGCGCGCCCAGATGGGGTGGGTCTTGTAAACATACATAAGTGCAACAGGGATACAGACATAGATATGCAAGTGTGAATGTATGGTATGATGTATGAATGTATGGTATGGTATGTGTATGCGAATGCTGTCCGTACGCCATCGATGGGGTATACTGCGCACGCTGCACGTCAACGGAGATGCCGTCGCGTACGCTGTAGCATCAACGGGGCGATCAGGACTGCGACCTACAAGTGTTGCAGCGCCCACGATCACGTACTCGTGCCGCCCTTCGGCCTTAACGCGCGCAGAGGCCTCTGCCGCCTAACCCGGGAAGATTTCACGCCCGGAGAGGACGGACCCCACACCCGGTCTACGCTCATCGGTCTCGGACCCATGAAGGAGAGGACGGACCCCACACCCTTACCGAAATCCGAGTCAGCGAATCGATCTTTAACGTTACGCCCACGGAGGGGAAGAACCCCACGCCCGTGGTGCCCATTGAGCTTAGCCCCGCTAATTCGGCTTGTACTTTTGTGATCGTCGAGGAAGGGCGCACCCCACACTCGCGTCGTTCCCGTTGCCTATAGGGGGGGGACGGACCTCACATCCCTACTAGGACTTAGTTGGCATACGGAGGGGAAGAACCCCACGCCCGTGGTCGCCTATCGCGCTTAGCACGCACAAAGAGGGGACGGACCCCATGCCTGTTGCCGTGTAAACCGATTTTAGTTCGTCAGGAGAGGGGACGTATCCCATGCCTCTGCTAGGAATGAGCTGCCGCACGGAGGGGAAGAACCCCACGCCCGTGTCGCCCATTGATTTTTTGGGATACCCAGAGAGGGGATTGGCCCCATGCCTCTGGTAGGAATGAGCTGCCGCACGGAGGGGAAGAACCCCAGGCCTGTGGCACCCTTAGCGCGCGCAAGAGAGGGGACGGGCCCCATGCCTGTTGCCGCCTACTGATTTTGGAATGCCCAGAGAGGGGACGGGCCCCATGCCTCTGGCATCTAATCCGGCCTGCATTTTGTGCAAACGGGGAGGACGTATCCCACGCCCGTTGCCTGTCCGTTTTAGGGTCTGTAAGGGGAGGACGGGCCCCCTTCCTTTTCACGATAGGCAACCTGTATACTTGTGCATACGGAGAGGACGTACCTCACACCCGTGGCTTTCAGCGCCTGCAACCTTCCAGGACTGAGTCGGTGCGTCGATCGCTAATGTTTTGCGCATACGGGGAGAACCCCACACCCGTGTCGCCCGTCAAGTTTAGCGCGCCATGCCTGTTGCCGCCTAAACCGTGTTGTCAGTTCTTACCGCTGTGCGAACTGGGGGAGTTCCCTTCGCGCGCGGTGGTGTTTACCTTGTTTGGACGTGCGCGAGTGATCTGTGTTCACTGGTCATGTGGGTAGTGCGTCTTGCCTTGGATTTGGTGGTGCGCCGATGAGACGGTTGAGGTGACATTCCTTTTGACTTCTCTTTGGGAACCGTTGCGGAATGAATGCTGGCCGTTGCACTTAATGCTGGCGTCGTCATGATTGCTTGAAGAGCAGGCGTCACGCGCGTGGGCGCGTGAGGGTGGTGCATGGATGCCATGTGTCGAACTGGTGGAGATCGTGCTAGGGTTTGAATTCAAGGCGGGAAGATGATGGGTTGGTACGGTTACTGAGAAGGGTGAGTGAACCGGACTGGGCCACGCGTCACGATCCAACGGTGGATACGCGGGAGTGGACAGCTGGTGTTCGCTGGCTGACGTCGGGCGATTAGTATAAATAGGGGTGTGATCCTCGTCTTCTCTTATCACTTTCATATTTTGCCGAAGCTCTGCCCACTGTTCCTCCTTGGATTTCTGCTGCTCTTCGTTTTCTTGCCGGAGTTTCTTCGTTGGCGATCCTCCTCTCCACCGTAAAGAGGCCGAATTGGTGAGGCCCTTTACTCTGTTTCTGTTTGTTTCCTGTTTTTGGTTTGTGTTTCTGGATTGTTGGGTTTTTCTGGGTTTTTGCTTTTCAAGAACATGGTGTGTTCTTGAGGTGGGGTGGGTTTGATCTGTTTTGGGTGGCATTTGGTAGGGTTTTTTTTTGGTGTTTCTGGTGGGTTGCCTTCTGGTGCTAAGTGTTGCTCTTTCGCCTGTTCGACTAATGTACCCTGGCGCATCCCATACGGGCGGAAGTCCCCCAGTTCTTTCGCACGCGTGCTTGGTGCGAGAGAGCGCCCGGTGGGCGCAGGCGTGCCACCAGACCGTGCTTGCTGTGTTGTAGTTTTCTAACAGAAAATTGGAATAGTACAAATTGACGAAGTGTTTGTATCTGTTTGGCTAACCTTTCGTGCGTGTGTCTGCAGTGAATGTCGAAGTCCACGGCCACTGATATGGATGAAGCGGTCAAGCGTCGTCTGCTCAAGATGCAGAATGTTGCCGCGAAGGTCCACAAGGTGGCAGATGACGGTGGTGGCCCATCCGTCCCGGTGGATAGTACCCCACCCAAGATTCCTATTGTAAGTGTCGCTGACCCTGCCCCGCCCGTCCAAGAGATGCAAGTGGATGCTCCACGCCCGCCACCAGGTGATGCGGCCGGATCCAAGGACCAGGCCCGGGCGGAGCGCGAACAGCAGCTGGTGGGGTGTGAACGGTGTCAGTCCGAGCGAGATGATGTCGGGGGCAGGCGGGAGGTTGTTCTTGCGCTTTCATCCTCAAGTCGTGCGTCTGTCGCACCTCCGTCTTCAAGTCGAGCGCCTGTTGCTGCTCTGTCTGCCAGTCGACCTTCGAGTCCTCCACGATACCTGTCTCATCAGTCTTCTCCGCTTCGGTCTTTGGGTCCGCCAAAGTCTTCCGAGCAAGGGAAAGGCGAGGAGCGGGCGCAGAAGCGCCCCCGAACTGAAGGATCCTCTCCCGGCCCCACTCCTGGGTCGGGCGGCCATGTTGTGGATGGGCTGCGCCGCATGCTGGCGGATGGTGCTGCATCTCTTGCGTCCCTACTGCAGCCGCTGGAGGGTGCCGCGCCTGATGAGTTGGATGCGGTTTTTGGTTCGTGCACCCGCATGATGCAGCAAGTCTTCCACGTCCGCTCGCGGGAGATTGCGGAACTTGCACGCCTCAGGGCCGACGTGCTGGAGCACCGGAAGGTGGTGGAGGGGTTGGTGGCCAGGGCGGACAAGGCGAATGAGCTGGCGCGTCGGTACGTCGCCCGTGCCGATGAGGTGAGTGTCCGGGCGGATGAAGCTGCTGCCTGTGAAGCTTTGGCGAAGATCGATCGGGATAAGGCCTTGGCCGAGGTGGAGTGTGTACGCGGTGTGCTGAAGCGCGTTCGTGCTGAAGCAGCCGCCCGGGAGGCGTTCCTGGTGTCTAAAGTTGAGAGACTGGCAGGTGCTCAGTTTCCTGCGTACGAGAGGGTAGTGGGGCCTTCTAGGGAACCTGCTGGGGCGGAGCTGGAGCCGGTGATCAGGCGGGTGGATCCGGGCGAGCAGGTAGAAGCTATTGGGGTTGAGTCGTCGGAGGGTGAAAAGTTGGGTGTTGATACGGGGGCGGAGTAGAGTAGCTTTTCTTTTTTTTTCCTTGTAATAGAGTAGGTCTTGTAATCGGGCGAATGAATGAAGTTTCTTTTCTTTCTGTTTGTGTGCCTTGTTCTTTTTTTTTGTTTTTTTTGTTTTGGCATCTTTTTGAATGACTCACGCGAACGCGCCCAATTCCCTTGTTTTGAATGGCTATGGGTTTTAACCAAGTGTTACATATACGCGAGTGGCCTATCCCCAGTCCCCCGAGTGTATGGGCGGGCAGGTCAAGGATGAACGGGCGCGCAAATATAAACTACCGGAAAGAGCACAATAAAAGTACAATATAATAAGATCCTAACGTGAGTACTTCCCCAGATGTTGGACGTTCCGTGGGCGGGGTGTCCCGCCTGTCAGATTGCCTCCCAGTCCCCCAGTTGGGTTCGGGTGAGCCTGAATGCGCTGGTCTGGACGATCGGGCGGTCTGTCTCTTCGTCCTTTCAGTGGTCTGCTGTTAAGATGTGGTCCCTCATCGTTTGCGCGTGGATCGTGCCCTTTGATCCGTGGGCTCCAAGGCGAGGACCTCTTTTCTGCCCCGAGGCTCCGTGGTTTCCTCGTGATTGTATCCCCGAACGTGCCCGATCCCACGCTCGGTTGGGAATCTTCCCAAGAGCAGGTGCCCTGCGATGATCAATTTTAGTTTGCAAATCCCTGGTCTCCCGAGTATGGCATTGTAGGGGGAGGGGGTATCCATGATGATGAAGCCCGTTCGGATCTCGCCGTGTAGGGAGTCGGGTGCGCCAATCTCGACCTGGAGGTTGTCGCTCCCGATTGGATATGATGTCTCGCCCGTGAAGCTGGTGATGCACTCGCGGTCCTGCGTCATCTTGCGTGCGGGCCGTCCGAGCACCGTGTACGTGTCGAAATAGATTATGCTCACGGACGCCCCATTGTCCACTAACACCCTCTTCACAAGGAATTGGTCGATGATCGCGTCGATCACGAATGGTAGGGCGCTGTCCTTCGGGTTCTCCTCCTCGTCTCTTGCTGTGAAGCTGATGGTGGGCGCCTCCTTCCTTCCTGCCCTGGGCGCTCTCCCTGCCCCGATCGCCAGCACTTCCCTGCTCGTGCGATCGGGCGGCGATGTTCTCTCCTTGCGCTTGCCTCCAGATATCGTATTGATGGTCCCACGGGTCCTGGCGCCCGTCTGGCGCTGTCGTCCTTCTGCCCTAGGAGGGGTTGTCCGCTCGTCCTTCAAGTCTTCA
Organism: Geum urbanum; assembly: GCA_946800695.1. Lineage (NCBI taxonomy): Eukaryota > Viridiplantae > Streptophyta > Magnoliopsida > Rosales > Rosaceae > Geum > Geum urbanum. Next base: position 11,148,810 of record OX326997.1, read on the forward strand.
AGGGCCTTCTTCAGCATAATGTAGCTGTTGGTATGGTGGGTGGCGACTTTGTGGAATTCGCACCATATGTCCCGGAGTTGGCCTGTCGGAACCCCCGCTTTCGTCATGTTGTTTGGTGGCGGTATTCGGTGTCGATGCAGGCGGAGAAGCTGCTCGAGCGGTTGCCTATCGACCGTAAAGACCTCCTGTCCCGCCGGTCTATAGCGCAGTGCTGGTGGAAAGCGGGCGCTCTGCTGCGCTTGCCCCCGCGCCTGGTTGTAGTCGTTGCTCTGATGTTCGCGGAAGAAAGGCCTCTGGTACTTCTGTCTGTGCGTGTCCCGGTTCCTCTTGAAGCCCCTGGTTGGCCTTTCGTCATCCGCCAGCTGTCGTGGTTGGGTGCTTGTTGTCTCTGGTCCGCTGGAACCGGGTTCGGAGGTGGACCCGTACACTCGCGTCTCCACTAACGCCTTCTGTACGACCAGGTCCATGATCTCGTCATAGTCGAGATGCTCCTTCCTCACTAGTTTCTCTACGAATGGAGTGGCGAATAGGTTATCCATCAGGGCTACCTTGGCCACTCGCTTATCAAGGTCCCTGCACGTGCTTGCGAGCGTCCTCCATCGGTTGACGTAGCTCGACAGGCTCTCGTCCATCCCCTGGTGGACCTTGAGGAGGATGCCCGTGGTGTTGTACTTGCCTTGAAGCTTGTAGCGCTTCTGAAAACTCTCCGCCAGTTCGAGGAATGAGTGGATGGATCCTGGCGGGATCTCGTAGAACCAGCTCCGTGCTTCCTCCGCCAGCGTTTCCTGAAACAGGAAACACAAGGTTGGGTCCGAGTACCGGGTTCCGTCCGTGGTGGACCGAAACTCGTCCATGTGCACGCGTGGATCTCCGCTCCCGTCGAACTAAGCGATCTTCGTTATCTTCGCGTGGGGTTCCCTTCCCCTCTCCAGTATGTGTGTCGAGAACGGACTGACCCGGGGGGCGAACGTCCCGCCCTGACCGGCCAGCTTGTCCTTGCGCAGGTGCGAGACCTCCTCCGCCAGTGCCTCCATCCTCTGAAGGATCAGAGCGTTGTTCGTCGGGGGCGCCGACTCTTCCACGGGCGAGGGCGCTCGGGCCGCCTGGGCGTTGGTCCTGCCGAACGGGCGCTGCTCCTCGCTGGTGGTCTCCTGGGTATCCTCGTGCTGCTCCATTTGCTGGCTGATGAGCGTGTCCAGTCGTTCCTCCAACCTCTGGCGGATTTGGCACTCCTCTGCTCTCTCGAGCGCCGCCTCCCGTAGCTCCTGGACCAGGCTGCTGATGCGCCCCTCGCCATCGTCCCTGTCGGTCGCTAGTACATTCCGCCCTGCGAGTCTGGTGGCGTCTCCCCATCGGGCGTGTTGCTGCCGTTAGCCACCGGGTTGAGCATGTGGTCCTTTGATTTTTGTGGTGTTTATACGAGGTTTGCAATTTGTAAGCTTCCCACAGACGGCGCCAGATGTTTCTACCGAATTACGCGCGGGGGCGTAACGGGGCAGAAGCAACACGAATACACTTCCACGGATACTCCTTCCTTCCTTCCCTCGGTGCGTCCGAACGATGGGGCTGTTCGGGTGAACGGGCGCTCGCTCTCCTCCTTTGTGCGTGCGGGCTTCTTCCTTCGGGCGGCGGATTCTTCTTGTCGGGCGGCGGATTCTTCTTGTCGGGCGTTTCCTCTCTTCTGTCGGGTGGTCGGATGGGCGGGTTCACGAGCGGCTGTTAGAAGAATACAACGAAACAGGCGGTCAGGGGTCGAGACGGGGTGGCCCGCCTTCAACGCTTCGATGCCTAAGTCAGATGATGTATCAGATATAACAGTCAATCGAACGTGCGAGTAGAGTGATATGAATCGAGTGAGTCAGCTGGCTCTCGATGGGATGATCTTACCTGTAGTTAATGCCTTACCTATATAGGTGGTTGAGCTTGGTGCTTGGTGATGTTCTTCGATGTGGGACTGGTGTACTTGCTGGTGCATGATCCGCACATTCGGGCGTGCGCATGTCGGGCGCGTGTGCGCTCGGATGGGGCCGGTCTGGTGAGTGAAGTTGGAGCCTCCTTGGTGGTCTTGCGTGTGGTGTGGTAGGTGTTGCTAATCTGCTTAAGTGGATAAGTATGTTAATCGTACAACTAATGATACAATACTAACAGAGCTTATAATCCATATAAAACATCAATTGGTTTACCTTCAGCTAACAGCAATACAATGCAGTGTCTCCTTATAATGCTGAATAAAATGGCATTTCGTAGTTATACTCCAAAAGACGTCCTTACAGGTCATACAAAACCAATTCCCCTCGGGATGCTAATATCTACACTATATGAAATTAACCATTGTAAAGATCAGTAAGACAAGGTATATGATAGTTCAACAACTAGTTGTTTGAATACTCAAAACTAATGTTGAGATCGAGGCAACATTGGGTTCAGGAAATGACGAGGTCGACAGCGATTTGAAACTACGCGGCGGCGAGATTAGATTCAGACGGTGTTGTGGTGTGGCGCGAGAAGACGACGAGCGTTAGCAGCTTAGGGATTTATGGAGATCTACGACTACGTTTCGAATCAAACAAGCGAGGGATTTTAAATTTTGAATCAAACGAGTTTAGGGATTTCAAATTTTAAATCAAATGAGTTAGGGATTTCAAATTTCAAATCGTCAACTGGAATCAGCAACGACGATGATGCATGCCAAAGATGATGGCTCTTTTCCTTCTTCTTCGATCTGCGGCGACATATATTATGGCATCAACTATGATGGCTTCAAAGAGCTCTGATGGCTCCAGAGAGCTTCGTTTTTAAAAGAGAAAATGGCTAGGAAGGTCACTCAAGTATGACACTTTCTAAACTTTGCTCACTCATGTATGGAAAATATCACTTTGTTCACTATCGAATATCACTTTGCTCACTATCGAATGACACTTTTACTCACTTTGATCATTCTGAACCGAAGAAATTGGCCATACATGAGTGAGTAAAGTGATATTTGTCATACTTGAGTGAGCAAAGTTTAGAACGTGTCATACTTGAGTGACCTTCATAGCCATTTTCTCTTTTTAAAACACCGATTTCTTCTTCCTTGTTTATGAAATACAAGTGTGTGGACTTTATTTGAGACGAAAGCTTTCTTTTGACACTAATGGAGTGTCACTAGAGCAACTCTCTTATTTATGTGGATTTTTTTTTATAAATTTTTTTAAATTAGTTTAGTGACAAATTAATTTTGACACTAATATCTTTAATGTCAGAGTGATATTGTCACTAATACTCAAGGACTATAGCGACGAAATTAATTTCAACACTAATATTTTTAGTGTCAAAATGATTGTCCCTGATATTTTTAGTGTCGAATAAAAAAAAATGACACTAAAAGAGGTGCTAATAGTGACAAAATATTTAATTCGACACTAATGAGCCTCACTAATGTGCATATTTGTTGTAGTACGCAACAATTCAGCCCTTAAAACAAAAGAGAAAAATAACTAATTAAATATTCTCCGATCGAAAAAAGAACGGTATCAAAATTGAATGAAGTTGCGTGTTGAAAGCAAGAGAAATATTACAATCGAAACAAGTACAAAAGTACCTGCTTTGGTTGGGAGAGCAATCCAGTTGTCAGTACGTGCTGCCATGTTTATTGAGGTAGTTCTTGAGGGTGGCATCTTCTTCGGGAGACCACGGTCCTCTTTTAACCTTAGATTTGTCACAACATGGAGCTCTTCCCATGGCTAACAGTCCCTAATACTGCCACAAACAGCACACACACACTCCCCTTGCAGTTGAACTCCACACAACCAAATTGAAGGCAAAAGCAAAAGAAGAGAGAAGAACTACTTCAGCTAAGCTACGGCAGTCGATATAGAAAGAGCTTTACAAAGCTTGACTTTGTCTGTACTGGCATATTATTCCATATTATGTAATGTTTTCTGAGAGAAGCTAGTCAAATTCAATGTTGGTGCTTGAGGAAGCACGCACGTACACTCATGCTTTGCACTAAAATAGAGCAAGTAGCCATTGCCAATTGTATTTTCAAAATCGGTTTTAAGCTTACAGTAAATGCTTTATTTTTAAATCTGCTCTGCAAGCCAAACTCCTAGCATAAATGTCAGTGAGATTTTATTTTCTCCAAAGGTTACAGAGTAGAGAATGAGGTCGTAGAATAAAGTAAGACAAAAAGGGAGAAAAAACAGTACATATCGATGCGTAACTAAGAAGAGAGACAGGTGGTAGTACTAGTAGACTGAAGTAGTGTTCGATGCAGAAATATCTCCCGGAAGAGACTCTCTCCGCGAAGCAGTCTCTTTTGATATCGGATGTTTCAACCGCGTGTACCGGTCTATCCTGTATGTGCTTCGATGCTGGCGTGCCACCGTTCTTCAACGGAATATGGACTAGTTACAGCCGCCTGACTTCTAATGTAAGCGATTAAGATAGGGAGAGCACCAACCCTACCCGAATAGGTTCTTTTTGCCTAGGAACCTAGGACTTCGATATGTGTACCTCTCTGCTAGATCCAGAAATCGATACCCCCACGTCTCTCGTGTAGAGCAGAGCAATCTCTTGATGAAGTGTTGAGAACACTCGCTTCCTTTGAGTATTCAAGCCCTCAGCATACAAGTGAGCAGCCCTTCCACCTTCAGGTTGCAATTGCTTCCTTGGAGTCGTAAATACCTTCACTCGATAGATGAACAGCACTCAGACCTTTCTGGTTGCAAGAAGATAGATATCTCGAGGACGAGATAACCGTCTAGGTTGTATTGCGTATAGCAAGGATTGTTTGTATGTTTGTAGTCGTGCTTTTCATAAGACCCTTGCATTCCTTATATACTTGCTTACTTATCAGTCATTGATTCTGTTTCTAACTCCTTTGCTCTTGTAACTTTGTTCGAATCTCCATACCAGCATCGTGTCATACCACTCATAAGTATTCTAATTCCATCATAACTCTTCTAAGAGTCCCGCAAATATCAACTAATTATGATAGAAACTGAGCCGCGTGAAACCAGCTCGATAAGACATAGTTCTAATAGAACTCTACATCCTTTTCCCATCGAAGCTCGATAGAAATCTCGCTAAACATCTTATCTCCTCGATAGGAACAATTAACCATAACGGGCTTCGATAGACCTCAGCCATCCAAGCCCAAAGTAAATATTTTATTTAGGCCCAAACATTGCCCCTCAGGTCTTGAACAAGCGAAAAGACTTGAATGCACCTTGAACGACATGCTTACTGACTTTGAAACACTATACCGCCACGTCTACTCAATTCTTCAAAAAAGTATGACGCTCGACTGACTCCTCTATAAGAGCAACAGTCCACATCCACAAGTTTCATCTTTCATCAAAAACTTTTCAATTGCTCAGAGACCTGCAACTTTTTACTCTCACATTCAAAAAGCTTAAACCCTCCTTCTCACCGCCGTCAAAACCCTAACTCGGAAAAATGCCTCCCCGTAAGGACATTACTATTCCTTTTGACCATGTTCACGCCAAGAAGTTTGTCAAACGGCTCAAGGACGTTGCTACTCGATCGAACCCAGACACCATTTGCACCCTTGCCGTAAATTTAGAAGAAAATACAGGTCTTCTCGGCCCATTTCTGGAATCCCCATTGAGTCCGGACCTCCCAACCGTCCTTCGGGAAGCCATCTGCAACTCTTCCCTTCTTCTCCAGGTAGACCCTTCTGCAGACCCAAAGTCATGGTCTCAGAAAGACAACCTCTGTTCTATTGGGAAATGGCCACACTCCTCCCCCGACGACCTCGACTGGTACCGCCAACGCCGTAGGCAGGACAAAGATCGATGGGAAGCAGCAGGAATTACAGAACTCATTGATCTATGCTTCTCTCTTCCAGCTGGAGCCAACAAACCCCCACTTGCTGCAGCAATGTGCTTCTGGGATTGCACAGCGAACTGCTTCAGACTTCCCTGTGGAGATATGAGCATCACAATGCTCGACCTCTACACCATCTTTGGAGTTCCTGCCGCTGAGAAAAACTGGACTCCTCAGACTTTTAGCCAGACTCCTGACAAGGCCTCAGAAAAACGGCCTACATCCTACACCGCCTGGGTAAATCATTTCTCAACGAAAAGCAACGCGAAGGGAGGAATAGCCTTCTTGGAGTATTGGTTATCGAAGTACCTGTTCTGCACGACCTCAGCAAAGGTCATCAAAACGTGGACTAATCTCGCTGAGCGCCTTTTCAGCGGAGAACCACTGAGTTTGGTTGAACCCGTCCTGGCCTCCATCTACTACAGTCTCAAGCGAGTTGCTCTATCGAAGCTCGATTTGCAACAAGCTGGGCCACTCTGGATGGTAGACCTCTGGCTACAGGTCTATTTCCCTTTCTTCTGTCCCTCCAGAACCCCTAAATTCGAAGAACAAAAGATTTTGGGCAAGTCGCTGGTCTCTATGGAACCTAGGACCAAGCAATGGTCCTACTTCAGCTGCTTCAAGCACCTCTGCTACCGCAAAGAGCTTCCTTATACCGCCATCGAGAGAATTCTGGATCGTCGTCATCCTGGCCTCCTCTCAAGTGGCTTCATGCCATCTCCTGATCAAGATAATCAAGCAAGGAGTTTGTTCGTTAAGACGAACACCTGCCAGGATCTACCACTTCCAGACTCCGGGTATGAGCTTTATGCTCCCAATCACTTCTGCAGGCAACTTGGACTCGGCCAGGATGCCCCTATGCCCCTTGTATGCTCTGTTAACAAGTATACCCTCTGGCGGGCAGAGGGTAAGTCTAACGCAGCAGAAGTCATCGATGAAGAATTTGGCTTTCCAGTGGTGATAGTCCCCGGGGTTACCAAGCCACTGTCCCCATCGAGGTTGGTTACCCCAACATACCTCACTTGGCATTCCCAATTTTGGGTCGAGCTGCAATACAAAAGTCCAGCACTGTGCTTTGCCACCATCTTTAGTGGATTCGATGAGAAATTCCCGATGATAGCAGACAAAGATGCACTCATCGAGCCTTCCTCCAACTCGAGCCCAATTCCATGGCCACAGGTATGTCTTAGTTCAGAAATTTCCACTTGTGTTGGTAATTCTAAAACCAGAAATAACCATCCCTCTCTTCTTCTCATAGTGCAATCCACAGCCGGATATAACCATGGCAATTCAATCTTTCAAGAAGAAAAGGACCCAGCGTTCCAAATCACCTGTAAGTATTCAATATATTACCTTTTCAGAACCTGCTGATTCTCATTACTGATCTCGATATTGGCCCTTAATCTCTGTAGCCCCAAAGTTCCAAGAAACTCAAACGGGCACCCCCAAAGAGTGGAGTTTGGTTGGAATCTCGGCTTAGGAGCAGAAACGACCAACTACGCCTCGTCACTCCATCTTTCTTCGCTTCATTCGATCAAAGGAGTAGTCAAGCCTCAGGGTCTAGTGCTTGCTCAGCCATTGCTTTTACCATTGCACACTGGTTTTGTGCAAATCCAGGTAGCACTCCCACTCTTTCTCAGTTCGATGACCTCCTTCTTCAAGGCTCCAGGGAATGGCAAGAGCTATGCAAGGATGAGTCTCTGACCACGAAGTATCCAAACCTGCATTTTGACTTGGACACCATCCTGAAGGCAAACATCAGGCCACTCCATTTCTCGGCCGATGACACCTTGATAGGACTCTTTAATCCTGAAAGGTTTGCTAATCTGAAAGGTCACGGCTGCTGCTCCTTCGATGACTTGTGGGAACACATTCAGAAAAGCAGGAAACCTCAGGTCTACATAGTGAGCTGGAATGATCACTTCTTCGTCCTCAAGGCTGAAGACGAAGCCTACTACGTAATTGACTCACTAGGAGAAAGGCTCCTCGAAGGACACAGCCAGGCCTTTATTCTGAGGTTCGATGAGTCCAGTAACATGTCCACCGTTGCAGACAAGGCAATAGTCAACAGCCACCAAGAGTGTTGCAAGGGCTTTATCGTCGAATTCTTGGCTGGAGTCCATCGAGCGGAACTTGAAGAAGAGGAGAAGAAACAACCTGTAGCCCTTACCACCTTGTACAACCGTCTTCAGATTGAAATTCAAGGCTGCTACATTCCTTCCTCTTCTGGCGAAGGTTCCAGTGCTCATGATGAACAAGTTGCTTCAGAGGCTGAACAAATCGTCTCCTCACCAAAGCCCAGATCTGATCGATCACAAACTCCAGTCGAGACTAGCCCAGAGGTCGAAGCATCGAATCCCCCCTTATCAGAGCCACAAGTTCAGACTCTTGAGGAGACACCAATACTGTCTCCCCAACAAGTAAGCTATCGCAACCTCACTTCTTAGGTTAGAAATTTGTTCGATATATTCCTAACACTTCCTGTTATTTTACATCGAAGCCCGATGCTGTTTCTATGGACGTGACCATTCAGCAAATTCTTCCTGATAGCCCAAGGAAACAAGCAAGCATAGTAGGAGAGCCAATTTCGATGGTCGTCGGAGACCAACCTGATCAATCCCTAGCTAATGATGATGAAGGACCTTCCGTTTGCTGCAAGGAAATAATTGTCCCCTCTTCATCATCTGGAAAACAACTCGACCTGCTCAGTGTGCAAGGGTCAACCGCAGTTCAAGAACTTGCAGGTGCATCGAGCACTTCAAGCACTTCTCCTGATCGTACGGTCCTCATTTGTCAGCTTCGTGAAATTCTTTCTGGGCCACTAGACTCCAGTACGGATGTTCAGGCCGTTTCGAGACAAGTGAAGGATTTCCGAGCCACTGCCCCTGCAGCATTTATTCCTTTCCTGGATAAGTTAGAAGAACAATTCCTTGAGTATCAACGCCAAAGTGAAGCCTTTCATGATCTAACACTCGGGGTTGACCGTGAGACTGAAGCAGCGAGCAACCTAGAGCAAACAACTCAAAGAGAAGCAGAGGAAATTCAAAAACTTGTGCAGGAGAAAGAAACAAGGGAAAAGGATCTATTGACCAAACGTGCCCAAAGGCTCGCTCTTGAGGCCGACCTTGCCAAACTCAACTCTGAAATAGCTGTCTTGGAAACTGAAATCCCCGCTTATCAGGACAAAGTACAACATTTCCTGAATGAGGACGAGGCTCGGGCTCAACATCTACAAGAGGCACGTGCGAAAGTTAGCGAAGCTTGTTTAGCAGCTCAACAAGCCTGGGTAGCCTCGGAGTATATTAAGATTAATATAAAGAGCTTCGTCTTTCAATTGCAAACTTTGGGCCTCTAGAATAGGCTTTTTGTATTTGTTATTGAACAACAAAGATTTTTATACATATCTACACTGTTTTGTCAACAAAGCTTCTGTTTAAAACTTGGTTGGGCCTCTATAATAAGCCCTTTTTCCAAACTCTGACCCAGTCTCATTTTAGGCTGTAACTAATTTTAACTCTTTCGATTGTTCAACAATAAATGGAATTGAATTCTATACTTGGAAACCGTATCGTGTCAAACCATCGAAATCTTTTCGAAATACGTTTTCACTGCCCCAAAGATCTTCTCATTTATCATGCATTTCTTGCGAGCGAACAAACTGCTTCCAAGGTCCACTGTTAATTGAACACGTATTCACTGTTGTTGGGTGTAATTACTCACGCGAAACCAAACCGTTGTAATTCCTGGCTATAAAAGGTTTCCTTCCCTTGGTAAAAATACACCAAGTCCTTTGCGAGAATGAATCAAACCCAACCCGAAATGTTCTGGTCTTACTATCCAAAGAAACCTCCAGATAAATCTTTCGATGTTCTGTTCCTTAGATAGCAATATCCATGCCCAAACCCGGACTAGATAGCAATATCTATGCCCAGGCGTCGCCTTGGCTCTCCCTTTTTGAAGGAGACTCTAAGGGAGAAGCCACAATCCAGAGGTTCCATCCCCTTCGATTTCTGCCTCGCACTTGTTTGGTTTCTATAGGCATAGGGGGTGGTAGTGCTCCCCAATGTCTCCTGCAATCCATGGGGAAAGTTGGGAGCATACCTTGACTAGAGAAAAGGCGGAAATCGTCAAGGCAGGTGCAACTCATGTTGTAGTTCTCCTCTTCTTGTCTTGACGGTCCAACTTCCTCTCCATCTCCTTCACCGAGGTCGATCTCTTCAAATCACCGAGCTCGATCTGCATGTTTTATCTTCTTGAGAGACGGGATTGGGAGCACCGAGGATCCTCCTTTTCGCTCTCCAACTTGGACCTCTTGTTAGGTTGAGAGATGGAGAGCCACGCAGAGGATCTTGTGAAGAATGAATCCTTTAGCTTTTTCATTCATCTTCTGCAGTTTAAGATTTTTCATTCATCTTTTGCAGTTGTCCAAGATTCATCTTCACCATATGGTATCAGAGCCTGAGGCCGCAAAGCCTTTGTATTGTTCCAAGTATTTGAATGTAGTATTTATTTGCAGTGTAAAAGTTCTTTGTGTTGATAAACTCGTATATAGTTTGCTCAAAAATTTAAGCCACAAAGACTGGCCTGTATCGAACTTTGACTTGGACAAAATAATTACTCTGATACAAAATTTGGCACTTGATTATTTAACCCCATTGGTAGGTTTATTCGATGACTATGATCCTCGATGAGTATATTATGATCCTCGACTATGATCCTTGATGAGTATATGAATTGCCCCTGTAGTTTATTGATGCGAAAGCATGAATAAACTAGATCAAGCAGCATCTGGAGGATCATCATACTCCCAAACAGGTTGTATGAATTTCTTTAGGTAACGACCATTTATCGGGTTTGCATGTATAGTACCATCTCGATTTCTCAAACGAACTGCTCCTTTACCCAACAGTCGATCGATGATGTATGGTCCTTCCCATTTTTCTGACCATTTTCCTCGTCCTTCCGTTTTCTCACCGATAGGCAAGATCACCCTCCAAACGAGTTCTCCTTCTGCAAAACTCATGCCCCTTGTTCGCTGGTCATAGGCACGAGCCACCTTTTGTTTTTCAGCACGTAGACTTTCAAAAGCCTGTATTCGATGCTCATCGAGATCTTCATGCTCTTGCCACATTGCTTGGACATAGTCTTCACCGATCAAATTGTGTTGCTCCATTACCCTTAAAGACTGAACATTGATCTCTAAAGGCAAAACAACATCGTGCCCAAACATCAGTGCATAAGGAGTTGTACCTGTGGGGGTCCTCTTACTAGTCCTGTAAGCCCACAAGGTATGAAAAAGTTCTTCATGCCACAGCCTGGCATTTCCAGCGAGCATCCGTTTTAGGATATGAATAATGATCTTATTGCTCGCTTCAACTTGACCGTTGGATTGGGCATAGTATGGAGAAGAGTGTAGAAAATGGATCCCAAGATCCTTCATTAAAGTATCTACCTCTCCAGACAAAAAGGCTGCCCCTCGGTCTGAAACAAAACATTCAGGGATGCCAAACCGACATATAATATCTTCGAATAAAAACTGACGGATGGCCTTCGCTGAAGATACCCTGAGAGGTCAAGCTTCGACCCACTTTGTGAAGAAATCAGTAGCCACGATAATGAACTTATGCCCCTCGGATGAATGAGGATGAATCATTCCAATTAAATCCAAAGCCCATCCTCGAGCTGGCCAAGGCTTGATTATAGGCTGTAATGGTATTCTGGGCATATGGTTGACTGGACCATGTCTCTGGCATTCTTCACAACCTTTAGCGAACGTGATGCAGTCTCTGAGCATTCCTGGCCAATAGAAGCCATGTCGTCTTAGCAACCATCTCATCTTGGGACCGGCTTGATGAGCCCCTGCAGTCCCAAGATGGACTTCTCTCATTAACTTTTTAGCGTCACGTCCAAAGACACACCTTAATAGTATGCTTTCTTCTCCCCTTCGATATAACTCAGCATCTCTGAGCACATAATTGGGAGCTAAGAATCGAATCCGCTTGTCAACTGGATTATTAGGATCCTGGAGATAGGAGATGATTTCCTGCCTCCAGTCTTTATCGATGTGATCAAGTGTAGCAACGTACCATTCGTTTTTGTCTTCTTGTCGTGCAAGGAAAGATGGAAGGGTTCTTCTTTCAACCTTGAGTATTCTTTCTCGTACTCCATCTTGTAAACTTACACCCGTTGCTAGTTGAGCCAACTCATTAGCTGCATAGTTCTTCTCTCGAGGAACATGACTCAACTCCACCTCTGTAAACAACTTCAATAAATCACAAGCCCTCCTTGCATAAGGTTCTAGTATTGGGCCTGCCCTGTACTTGGTCTCCAGTTGTCTGATCACTAGTTGGGAATCTCCAAGGACATGCACGTCATTGATTTCCATATCTAATAGAAGTTCTAATCCAATGATTAAAGCTTCATACTCTGCTTGATTGTTTGTGCACCTGAAGTCCAACCTGAAAGAATAAGAATAAGTTTGGCCGCGTGGGGAGACCAAAGCTACCCCTGCCCCAGCCATAGTACTCGTACTTGACCCATCGAAATATAAACACCAAGGGGCCAAATCGATACGAGCGAGAGCCAGTTCTGGTCCATCGACCACTTCTTCCATGGGATGATGAGCCAAAAAATCAGCCACTGCCTGGCCTTTCACCACCTTCTGAGGGACATATTGCAAAGAAAATTCTGAGAGAGCCAAAATCCACTTTCCAATACGACCACGGAGAATCGGTCTGGATAACATATACTTCACTAAATCTGTTTGTGCTATGACACACGTAGTGAAGGATAGCATGTAGTGCCTCAACTTACACCCTGAAAAGTATAAGGCTAGGCATAACCTTTCCATTGGAGAGTATCTCGTTTCACAATCGTTCAAGGTACGACTTAGGTAGAAAATAGCACGTTCAACCCCTGCTGTGTCGTCCTGAGCCAATAGACTTCCAATGGAGAGGTCGGTAGCTGATATGTACAGCTTAAGAGGAACCCCAGGTCTTGGAGGGACCAAGACTGGTGGGTTCGTTAAGTATGCTTTGATGGTATCGAAGGCCTCCTGATGTATAGGCTCCCATACAAAGTCTTTCTGATTTTGAAGCTTGAGGAGAGTAGAGAATGATTGTGTCTTCCCAGCAGCATTGACAATAAACCGTCGTAAGAAATTGATTTTTCCTAATAGACGTTGTAGTTCCTTCTTACTCTTTGGTGGGGCTGCACTGATAACTGCTTGTTTCTTATCATCCAGTATCTCAATCCCACGCTGATGAACTAGAAAACCCAGGAAGTCACCTGCCTGGACGCCAAACACACATTTGGCTGGGTTCATCTTCAGTTGATGCTGCCTCATTCTGAGAAACACTTGTCTCAAGTCTTCAAAATGGCCGCTTCGATGTTTCGTTTTGACTACTACATCATCGATGTATACCTCCATGGTCTTACCAATAAGATCATGAAAGATCAAATTCATTGCTCGTTGGTAGGTTGCCCCTGCATTTTTGAGTCCAAATGGCATATCCACATACTCAAAAACACCAGCAAAGCCTGGGCATCGAAACGCCGTTTTATGTCTATCATCATCAGCCACTGGAATCTGGTGATATCCGGCAGTACCATCCATGAATGTTAACATCTCATGGCGGGCAACAGAGTCAACCAGCAAATCAGCTACTGGCATAGGATAAGCATCCCACTGGGCGTGCCAAAATGTTCGATGCAGAAATATCTCCCGGAAGAGACTCTCTCCGCGAAGCAGTCTCTTTTGATATCGGATGTTTCAACCGCGTGTACCGGTCTATCCTGTATGTGCTTCGATGCTGGCGTGCCACCGTTCTTCAACGGAATATGGACTAGTTACAGCCGCCTGACTTCTAATGTAAGCGATTAAGATAGGGAGAGCACCAACCCTACCCGAATAGGTTCTTTTTGCCTAGGAACCTAGGACTTCGATATGTGTACCTCTATGCTAGATCCAGAAATCGATACCCCCACGTCTCTCGTGTAGAGCAGAGCAATCTCTTGATGAAGTGTTGAGAACACTCGCTTCCTTTGAGTATTCAAGCCATCAGCATACAAGTGAGCAGCCCTTCCACCTTCAGGTTGCAATTGCTTCCTTGGAGTCGTAAATACCTTCACTCGATAGATGAACAGCACTCAGACCTTTCTGGTTGCAAGAAGATAGATATCTCGAGGATGAGATAACCGTCTAGGTTGTATTGCGTATAGCAAAGATTGTTTGTATGTTTGTAGTCGTCGCATACTCGCATCTTCCCGTTCTTTTTCTTGACTGGAACTATATTGGACAGCCACTCGTTGTACTTGGCCACTCGTATAATTCCTGACTTGAGCATCTTCTCAACCTCCTCTTTGACTAGAATTGCTGTCTCTGTGTTCATGCGACGCATTTCTTGTTTTACAGGCCTCTTTCCCTCGATGGTAGGCAAATTGTGACAAACTAAGTCTGGTGAAAGACCTGGCATGTCCTCATATTTTTCTGCAAAACAATCTGCATATTCTTTTAGCAACTCAATCATCTGGAGCCTCTCTTCAGGTTCTAAGAAAGTACTTATAGCCACAGACATTGGCTCTTCCTGTGTCCCAATCTGAATGTGTTCGATGGGATCTTTCACTTTAGGAGGTATATCATCTAAGGCTGCTGGAGCTAGTTGAATCTCGTCCTCCTCTCCTAAGTCTTGCAGAACGTCTTCATCTACGTATTCCAATGCTGCAATCATTGGAACTTTCTCTAAGGCTTGGCTTTCTAACATAAAGTTATGAAAGCGTTCGTGCAACGAAAGACAAGCCTCGGCCTCTATTTCAGATAGAGACCCACTCATGGAGAACGTCTGGATGGTAGCTCGATGGTGTAGGGTCTTTGACTATCCTGATTTGCTTGAACAATCCCCCACTGAGCTAATTCAGAGGCCGTGACACCCATCGGGCGGCCTTTACTATCGACGCCACATACCTCCAGTGGCCTAAGGTCACTGTGGTAATACCTGGCTTCTAGAGCATTAGTAGAGACGGAATATGGGCGAGGGTCAGCGTTGACTATTTCTGCTTCGCCTGACTCCATGTTCCACAATAGCATCTGCTGATGCAGCGAGGATGGTACACAGTAGCTTCTATGGATCCAATCACGTCCCAGGATGGCACTATATGGTGATGTACATTCTACCACAAAGAATGTGTAAGTGCCTGAAGCTACCCCGATGTGTACCTGTAGGAAAACAATCCCCAAGGTCTTTGTTATGCTACCCTGGAAGTTCCTGACACTCAGCGATGTCTCTTGGATAGCTGACTTGGGAACACCGATAAGGGCCAGTGCCTTAAAGGTGATGATGTTCACCGCTGCCCCTGAGTCCACCACAAGTTTATTCAATTGGACTCCTTGGACTTGTCCTGTGACATATAGTGGTCGCATGTGCATGGCCATGTCAATGGTGGGCTTGGAGAACATCATTTGTCCTCTTGTGTCTGGTGAATTTAGTTCCGGTGTGCCATCGAGTGTGGAACTGTCCGGCACCTCTAGTTCTTCATCTTGTAGCATCACACTACTGATGTTCCTGGATTCGTCTCTTGTTGCTGGTGAGGGCAAAGCATATTTGGAGGATAGGACATACAACATGTTAATGGCTGCAGTTTCCTCCTTGATGCAATCGTGTTCTTCATCGACCTCATCCTCACTGTAATCCACCAACTCCTCGTCTTCGTTGTCATTATCACCTTTGGTCGATGGCTGTCATTCCTCGATAGACAATGTAGTCAGTTCGAGATGAGAAACTTGCTGTATAATATCCTCAGGAACAGGATCGATGGCTGGCGGTGGTGTCGGTGGTGTAGCTGTTTCCTTGGGAGCTGGGGCTAATTTCTTGGCCTTCGCTTGTTCTTCTACCACTAAAGGCCTTGGCCTCCATTGCAGGACTGGTGGCTTGCTTGGAATACTTTGTTGTGGTGGCCCCTCTGCTCCCTTGGGAGGTGTCTTCAACCCTACTTGTTTCACCGTGTCTTCTTCAAAAGTAAGGCGCCTCCTTACTGGTAATTGATTCTGAACTACCCGGTGAACCTTTAGAGTAGGTTCAAATTCTTTTCCTTTGTTTGCTAATTCTGGGTTTCTCTCGAAAACCCCTGGTCTTTGGGCTCTCACTTTGGGCTCGTGAGATTTCTTCCCAAACACTACTAATGGATTTGCTGCAAGGGTGTTCAACCGCCTCTGCAGCACTTCTGGAGGAAACTCCAGGTCTTCTTCTTTGATAAGGCCAGCCTCGTAAGCATCCAATGCTCTCTTGGCCCTACCAAAGCGTCGCTGTAGGTTCCTCCTCTTACTTGGAGTCACCTCGACTGTCTTTCCCTTCTCTCTTATATACCATACATCCTCCTTTGTGATGTTCCTTGAAGCGGGAGGAACGTACGGTTTGGTGAGCGTTTCAGCAACCTTAGATTCAGGTGTTTTAACCACACTGGCTTGTTTGGTTGCTCTTGGTCGCTTGGGAGCAGGAGTATCCCTTTGTTTCGATGGTGGGGACTGAGGATCTTTATTGGAAAATAATTCCGGGAAGGTTTTGGCTGCCTGAGCCAGCTCTTCAAAGGAGATCTTCAACCCACTCCTCAACTTACAGTGTGCACAGAGGGATATTGGCGAGTCTGCTTTAGGGTCCGCCTTCTCTTTTCCTTTATCCTTTGATGTACGAGGTAGACTCTCGCCAGCTGTTGGTTGGTCGTTGAATTGTTTTCTTTTGTTGGTTTTAGTACCTGTTACGTCCAACATGCCAACAATCATGGGGATTGGAGTTGTTAAGTTGAGCAAAGGCTTTTGCTCGATCGTTATTACTCCGTCATCGATCAACTGCTGAATCTTATATTTCAGATCTCTACAGACAGCTGTCCCGTGACTTCCCCACTTGTGGTGATATTGACAATAAGGGAGACCCCTGACATCATCTGGATGTGGGTCTGGTGATCCCTAATTGTCAGGCACCACTGCTATTCCATCTTGGCATAGCTTCTCAAATATTTCTTCCCGCCAGGATGCGTCGTATGTGATGCGCGTCCGCTTGGGTCGGGCAAAGGCTATGTTTCGCCTGGTCCTTCGCTTGGACTTCTTCTTCTCTTGACTTGGTGTACCTTGACTACACTCCGAAGAAGTACCGCTGACGGGAGACTCTGTGATCGGAGGAGATGGCATTCTACGAGGATATTCAGGATGAAAATCCATCTCTTTGTCTTTAGTGATTACAATCACTTGCCAGTTGATCAAGCCCTGGATCTCGTCTCTCAGGGTTGAACACATCGATGTTCGATGGCCAAAGTGATTGTGGAATCTACAAAAATGTTGGGCTGGCCCTTCATACCGTAGATGTCTAAGCTTATAGACAGGGTAGAAGAAAATCAACCCCATATCCTTTAACCTATCCAAATATTCATCCACCATGTCCGTCTTGAATGAATCGGTTAAATAGGCTGGTTGGTTCCAAGCCTCTTTGTTTTCAAGGATTCTACTAGGTGCTGGCCAACTTACGTCTACCATGTTCACCTGTTGAACAGGGAATGGCTCAGAATCCACCAATTCTGCTGTTTTGGACGAACCCTCCAACTCCAGCTTTCCTTCATTGATCCACTTCTGGATTTGGTCCTTCAGCTTGATACAATCCTTGGTAAGATGGTTCCATGCTCCATGGAACTTGAAGTATTTCTTACCCTTTAACTGCTCAGCCGTGGGAAGCGGCCCGAAGTCTGCTTTGACAACCCGCAGACCGTACAACTCGTCCAAAATTTCATGCGCCATGTTGGCGTCATAAGTGTACTTCTCGAACTCTGGCTTAGTAAAAGCCACTGTCGAGAGCCTGACGGGACCTCTATTCTTCTGAAGCTTTCGGGGTTTCAGCACTTTACTTGACATTAAATCCACAGCCCCTATATGATCATCCTCAGAATCTGTTTCCTGGTCATCCATTGGTTCAACATAAGCCACAGTTTTTGGCTTTAACCTGTCATAAGTTCTATTGCTATACGTCCATTTGGACGCGTTCTTTCTGTTATCTCTCTCCTGCATGTTGCTGTATGCTCTGGTCACCGCAGCGATGAATTCATTTAGAGAGAAATACTTGCTATTTAAGAATAGCTGGTGATAAGTATCCTCCAGCCCATTCTTGGCCATCTCTACCACCTCTTCCTTGCTTAGAGGGGTCTTACAGAGGTTATACTCTGAACGGAAACGGTGTAGGAAAGTGACCAGACTCTCGGTCACCGATTGGCTAAGAGAAGCCAACTTTCCCACGGTGGTTTCTGGACGTTCCGTTCCGAAGTGGTCTATAAACAAGGCCTCCATCTCCTTCCACGTACTGATCGAGCCCTTCTCGATGCCAGTGTACCATACGAGGGCTGATCCCGATAACGATGAACCGAAGACCCTTAGTTTGAGTCCATCGTCCTCGGCAAACTGGCCTAACTACAAGGTGAAGTAAGCCAGATGTGTTGCCGCATTAGCATCATCGTCACCAGAAAATGTCTGGAAGGTTTGGTGTTTATAGAACTTTGGCCAATGCCATTCATTAGGATCGTCTTTGCTTAGGGGAAACGGTGCTTCGTAAGTCTCATGCATCTTGGTTATTCTTACTTGATAATCATCCATGAGTTTATTTATACGTGCCTCCCACTCGAAAGCAAAATCCTCTGATCGTCTGGTTTTCCTAGCCAAGTCCAATACGGTTTTGGTTAGAGAACCCAGATCCCTATCGACTCTTTAAGTGATAGCTGCCGCTGACCGGCGGTATTCTTCCAATCCTTTGTCTAAAAGGCTTTGGACATCCGCCCGTAGGCGTTCTTGACCTTCTGCCAAACTAGTTACCTGAGCGTTTATGGATTCTTTATCCTCTTGTTCTTGATTCAACTCTAGTCGCATAGACCGCATAGTACTCGCTATCTCCTTTAAGGAGTTGGTCTGAGCAGCAAGATGATCATTATGTTGCTCAAGTCTGTCTTCGAATGATCGAAAACCACTAGCATGGTGTAAGTCCCGTTTCGCTGCGTAGGCCACGTATTCGTTATACGTGAGTGCCTTTATCTCCGTTTCACTTAGAGTTTCGAACTCCATGGCGTTGAAGTCGCTAGCGAAGATAACTTTAACCGCTTGATTACTCAATGAACGACACTGGTTAGCAGTGTGTTCACGGTATACCGGTTGTGGATGTTTACGACACTGAGGGTAAACCCTTCGATAAGGGTCTCCAATTGTCGCTTAGAGACGCAAAGAAGTATTAACAGTCCCACTGGGCGTGCCAAAATGTTCGATGCAGAAATATCTCCCGGAAGAGACTCTCTCCGCGAAGCAGTCTCTTTTGATATCGGATGTTTCAACCGCGTGTACCGGTCTATCCTGTATGTGCTTCGATGTTGGCGTGCCACCGTTCTTCAACGGAATATGGACTAGTTACAGCCGCCTGACTTCTAATGTAAGCGATTAAGATAGGGAGAGCACCAACCCTACCCGAATAGGTTCTTTTTGCCTAGGAACCTAGGACTTCGATATGTGTACCTCTCTGCTAGATCCAGAAATCGATACCCCCACGTCTCTCGTGTAGAGCAGAGCAATCTCTTGATGAAGTGTTGAGAACACTCGCTTCCTTTGAGTATTCAAGCCCTCAGCATACAAGTGAGCAGCCCTTCCACCTTCAGGTTGCAATTGCTTCCTTGGAGTCGTAAATACCTTCACTCGATAGATGAACAGCACTCAGACCTTTCTGGTTGCAAGAAGATAGATATCTCGAGGACGAGATAACCGTCTAGGTTGTATTGCGTATAGCAAGGATTGTTTGTATGTTTGTAGTCGTGCTTTTCATAAGACCCTTGCATTCCTTATATACTTGCTTACTTATCAGTCATTGATTCTGTTTCTAACTCCTTTGCTCTTGTAACTTTGTACGAATCTCCATACCAGCATCGTGTCATACCACTCATAAGTATTCTAATTCCATTATAACTCTTCTAAGAGTCCCGCAAATATCAACTAATTATGATAGAAACTGAGCCGCGTGAAACCAGCTCGATAAGACATAGTTCTAATAGAACTCTACATCCTTTTCCCATCGAAGCTCGATAGAAATCTCGCTAAACATCTTATCTCCTCGATAGGAACAATTAACCATAACGGGCTTCGATAGACCTCAGCCATCCAAGCCCAAAGTAAATATTTTATTTAGGCCCAAACAAGTAGTATTCAAGAAGTTTTAGGGTTTGGACTTGGGTGGTACTGGTAGATGTAATTTTTTCTTTTCTTTTGTTTTTTCTTTTCTTTTGATAAGCAAATTTCATTGAAAATGGTTAGTTACATTCGTTTTTAAGCATCCACTCTAAGAAGGTATGTGCCGAATGAAAAACAGTGGGGTTGAAGGTATTGACTGGCCGGCACCCACCTAGCTAAAATATGTGCTACATTATTTGTTTCCCTCTGTAAATTGTCAGAAGTAGAGTTTGAAGATTGGCCTAATAAAGAAATCACATCCTCGCAGGAGTCTTTGAATTTAGGTGAAACCATATCCAGGTGTGTGGTGGTACATGTTGATATATGCTACTGTACCACCCAATTAATGTCCACTTAGCCACTAAACGGATTAGCACCGTCATAATTAAACACAAGACAACAACACGGGCTGCAATTTCGAACTAGGACTCAACCTCATTCGAACAGTCACGCGCCCGATAAAGCAATACCAAGTATCGGGCCCAGCATCGGCAGATCCCACATCGATAAAGAACAGCAAACAACATCTTTAACCACCTTTATAAGCAACTCATTTATGACGAAGGCAAGGTACGTCGTTACTTTACTCTAACTATCAATGTTATATTCGATACATATTCTGACTTAGGCATCAGAGTGGTTAAAGTGGGCAAACCCCGTCAAGATCTCTAACGCTCGTTTGTGTATTGTTCCTAACAGAGACGAAGCGAAGCAGTATTCGGGCAAACATTACTATCACCACCTCAAACAACCTCATCTGTGCTTCTACTAAATACCGCAGTGAAATTCGGTAGAAAAATTTGGCACCGTATGCGGGAAGCGAATAATTACAAACCACATACAAACACTACCCAAAATCCCTTAAGTAGAAAATCTAGGTTGCAACCCATGACAGGAGAAGCTGGTAACAGATCGATATTCACTACCCCATCGAGCCAACGGTCGAGAGTAATGTACTCAAGAGCATCCGACTTTGTCATCGAGGACATTACGGAGGAAGAAAACACCCAGGCCCATTTCGTTAGCAAGCTAGGATAGATGCAACGTGAGAGGGATGAAGAACGAATCCCGAGAAAGACTCGAGGAGTTAATCTGTAGTCAAGAAGCCTAACATAAAAGAAAGCCCAAGCCAAGGGAAGAAATGGGAGGAGGAGGGGATGATGACATCATCTGGATCAATCCAATCAGGGGTCTCCATAACCCGTAATTGCAAGGGTCACCTCCTCTACCTAAGAGAGGATGAATATATGATGATTGTTTTGTCGTGGCAAATGACAACACAACAATGCTTCGTCGAATGGAGGAATTAACAGCCAAAATTTTGTCACTCAAAAAAGGAAGGCACCCTGGGTAAAATGGGATGTACACCCCTTGGGTGAGTCCATTTTTGGAGGCAATCCAAGGACGAGGAAGGGATCCTCATGCGAAAATTGTCAAAATCCAACGATTTAACGAAAACGAAGATCCCAGGGTCCACATCAACGAATATCAATCTGGGACAGCCGGGACCCGATATTCGAATGCAACCCTCTGCTTCTTATTCCAGGAAATGCTAACCAAGGAAGCAAGAAATTGGTTCTACGAAGTACCATCAAGGTCGATACTCTTATTCAATGAGCTCACGGAATGTTACCTCAAACGATATTGACTGCAAGGAAAACACAACACTACAAGCATCCTTTTGAAAGTTCGTCAAAGGGAGACCGAAAGTTTATCAACCATTAATTGCTGGAGGGCTTTGGAAAACACCTGCCGAAATCTCGATAAGAATGTAGCTAATACGACCTTGCTAGAAAACATGAGCGGGACACCATTCGTGAAGAAGCTTGTCAAGAAAGACCACGTCGAGTACAACAAAGTCAATGATCTAATCGTATAGAAGGCACTCGTAGAAACCAGAGTCTACGGGGCATCCAGACCCGCCACCGATACACTTTTAACTCCAAAAAACACCCACCACCACCCACAAACATCCAAACCACCACCACCCGCAATCACCACCCCACCGGCCAAAGAAACACAACCTAGATTTATTCCAAAAATATGTGGCGGCAATCATTACCACAAACAGTGCAATCAAAAGCCATATCAACAGCTACCGAATCAGCAGCACAATCCACCATCACAAACTCAGACCCGACCCATAGAACTACAAAACAACCAATCCTGAAACACCAACCCACCTCACCGAGAAAGTTTTTCAATTGCTCAGGCCTCAAATGAAGAAATACTCCAGAACAATAAGGGCCAGATCCTCCCACCAATGCTGAGATTACCGAGGGTAGTCCCAATGCGAAATAACATTGGAATTTTGTGCTTGTACCACGAATCCAATACCCACAACACAATTGTGAAATCCTTGCAAGGGAAATACAAATCATGCATAAGGTAGGGAAGATCATCTTCCAAAAACCGAATGCGACATGCCAGGTAGCCAACATTGAAACAAGAGGAACAATTTATGCAATCTTGGGGGAGGGGGAATCGGAGGCCCCACGAGAAGGATCGAAATCAACTGCAAGGGATGTTTTCGTAGTACACTTCGACAAACCCGTTAAGATAGAGAGAAGGAATGGCCATCCATCACCTTCTCATGCAGCGAAGAAAAGGGCCACCAAAATAGCACACTGCCATTGGTCATTGACGGAATAGTAGACCGATCCTCATGAATCGAATCTTGATCAAAAATAGAGCTTCGATTAACATCATCTTTTAGAAGGCATACGAGGGACTCTGGCGACCCGCTAGCAAGATGACATAGAACCACGAAAGTACTGGAAGTTTCCTAAGGGAAATAACATACCCGCTCAGAAATGTCTATATGTGATTCGGGATCGGACCACCTGGCACCCCCCAAACGAGATAAGGAAAATTTTCGTTATCGTGGACCTCCCTACATCCTACAACATGATTCTTGGAAGGCCGGAAATTAGCAAGCTAAAGTTGATCATTGCAAGTCACATGCTCAAAGAGAAATTCCCAAATGACGGGAGGTTTTAGTAGTCATAGAAACCCCGGCCAAAGAAGAAAAATCATACGATCCACGGGATGGGTGTTAGGACCATAATTATGTGCCTATTACACTCCGAATTTTATGCTTATAACTTGTTTTCTATGAATAAAGCATTGTTCTTATGACGTTTCCTGTTCTTG
This sequence comes from Geum urbanum, assembly GCA_946800695.1. NCBI lineage: Eukaryota > Viridiplantae > Streptophyta > Magnoliopsida > Rosales > Rosaceae > Geum > Geum urbanum. The sequence continues at coordinate 11,172,028 of OX326997.1, forward strand.
CTAGGAAATGTAGAATTAGTTCGGAAATGTATTAAATATGAAGAATTAGGTACTTATTGGAGAGGGTGTATATATTTCTAAGGTCACGAGAGAAGTTGGAGCAACTTTAGAAAAATGACGAAATATCTTCACCGAAAGTTGCCCGGAACCCGCTGAAATTTGCCACAACCGGCCGACCCACCTTGGTCAGCCCAATCACATGGAGTCCAGCCAAATGGAGGCATATTCAGCCCATTTATTCTTACAAATATGATTTGGAGAGAAAGAGAAGAAGGTGGACCACATGATGTCACTAATTTGGAGCTTAACCTTCCATAGCAAAAAATAGTGGATCATGGTCTCCCTAATTCAAAGTTAACCCTTAGATCTTCTACCTCCACTTTTATTATCATCCAAGATTCAAAATGGAGTATCCCAACTCAGCCAAATTCGAGCTCTCTTTTCCCCACTCACACAACTCACCTCATTTTCAGATTTTCCATAGTTTTACACTCTCTCTAGACCTCTTATCCATATACCAACCCTCTAGCACTCTCTTCTACCTCTCCTCCTGCCTTTCTAGGCCAAAATATCTTCATAACCATCACTACTAGAGACCTAGCTTTTCCCTCTCTTGGGTAGAGCCAAACCTCTTCACCACATCTCTACCACTTTGGCTTAGTTTGGGTATTTCTCCTCTCATCCTCACCTCCTAGGGTTTGACTAAGGTTTTAGAGTTCAAAGAAGTGGGAAATAATCTCTCTTCCCCTTGCTTCTTGGAATCCTAAGGATTTACCTTACCTCTTTATGGAGATTTGGTGCTTGTTGAAGAAAATAAGTGGAGCTAGAAGGCTTGGAGTCACTTGGTGAAGCTTTGGCTAGGGGACCCTTGGTTATTTCTACTCTCTTCCTACTTTAAGGATGTATCAACTCTTACATTTAGTTATGTGTAGTGGGTAGTTTTATTTGGGTGGCTAGGGTTCGCCATGTGATAAACAAATGATGTCTTGGATTATGTATGATTTTTGGTTTTAGTGTATGCTGTGTGATTGTGTGATGTGAATGAGCAATTGTGTGATTGTTGACGTTTATTGTGCTTGAGCTTCATGTCTAGTTCACTTATGCATGTGTTGACCCTAGCTAAGTTAGTGTATGTGTAAAGAGACAAAAAAATTATCCTTAATTGAATTAGCTACTCACTTAAGGTTAGATGAGCATGTAAACATGATTAGGGTATTTTCTAAGAGATTACCTTAAGACTTGGTTACCTTAGCACTAAGCAAGGATTATAGTCTCCTTGAGTCTCAATAGACTTGGGGAGCTCTGATCAAGCGCACATTAAATCCAAAAGGTTATTGTGGCTAATAGTAGACTCACTTGACTCGTAACCCAATAGGTGCGAGTTGGGGGAATCACAAAAACTTTCTCTCGGATTCTCCAATAGAGATCCGAGAAGGGAAATCTTCCACATATATTACACGATATGCTTGTTGACTTCATAAAGTGACATACGATCGAGATGTAAGCCAGAAATGGCTTGGGGTCTTGGTTTCGGTTCACTAAATACTTCAATGTTGGGCCCAAGTCATCTAGAGTTCGAAATGACCTAGGAACTTGGGTAAAACCAAACGTGACCCACAATATCACGATTTGGACATTAACTTTTGTGAACAGACTTTAATCTAATACATAAACTGGGACAATGTTTGATGCATCATATGGTTAGTGGGGATTTCCCTAGTCGACCATATTTCCTTATATTGAATTTGTTTGCTATTTTCGTTTGCGCATTGTAGTGTAATTAACCAACCAATCAAACTCGTATAACCACTCATCATAATTCAATCACCCCTCACAATGCTAAGTCTCCAAAGAACTTGGTATGGTGAGATACACACATCCGTATTTTACTTTTCATTTAGTGTCAAGTTAGTGTCTAGTTGTGTCTGTGGTCTAAGTGTTAATCATTCGAACTAGGGAGTTATAGTGGTTAATCCTCATGGATTCGACATTCAACTTCCTACAAATACTATAACTTACCCCGTATACTTGCGGGTGGGGATATACTTTACATCTATCAGTTAGTTCTTAATTCAATAAGTGTAAAGGGTCTATTTTTCTCTAACAAGTTTTTGGCGCCGTTGCCGGGGATTAAGTTTATCTTAATTTCTTAGCTCAGATTAGCCCTTGATTGCGGATTATCCGGACATTTTGGCTTGATGTTTGTTTTCTTAGTTTTTAATTCTCTTCAATTTATCACTTAGAACTTTGTTTTGCTTGTCTTTTTTCCATAGGATACTTTGGCAGGTATATTGACGTGAAATTCTGTTAGAATTTGTGCTCTAACCTTTGTTACAGGAAAAATTTTGATCCATCGAAGGATACATTTAGACCCATCAAAGATAGTTTGCGAGAATTTTTCTCAATCCATCGAATGGTATCCAGTTAGTCTTATTGGGTAGCTTCTTCGATCCATCGAAGGCATACTTTTGACCCATCGAAACTGGGTTGTGCTTGAGGTTGTTTCACTTAATCTCTCATCTCTTTCCCTTGATTATCTATATCCCTTTGGAGCATATTTTAATAGTGTCTTATTTTTACGCATTATAGTTAGTGTGTGTCTAAATTTAGCAAACTTAATTTCGATTACACCCTAGATTCTTAGGACTTTATTTGGCGATTTCGGTATATTGGATTATGCATGCCTTTATCTTGGTTCACCTCGGTGTGCATAGCACAATGAATGCTACTGCACCACGTACCGGAATCTCATTCGAACTCTTAGAGTGCTCGTTAATGTTTCCTTGAGGGGGGTGTCAAAGAAGCATCATGGAAGGCCATCAAGGCTTTTAAGTACTTTGAGAGTTTAAAGGCCTAATATCAAGTGCTTGCTTAGTGTGATTTTCAAGTTTATGCATTTTCATCATCCACGTCTACACACGCCATCTTCTAGTGCATCATCCATCTTATGGAACACTAATTTGGGGTTTGACATCGTGGCTTCGTTGAGAGAAGGGTTAAGTACTAGTAGTGAAGAAGAGGGTGGTATACCGGTGTTGAAAGTGAATAACCAATAAGCACTTAAGAGTTTGTTTGACCTTGCCATAGAGGCACAACATGAGAATCCAAGTTGCGCACCTCGAATGTTTACAATTTAAGTCAATCCTCAACTTGAGGAAGAAGAAGACCCCTTGAAAATCCACCATTTAAAGAGGAGGAGGAACCGCAAGTAGAGCGTATCAATATGGAGGATGAAGTAAATGAAGGAAGAACATTGAGGGAGTGTGCTCTTCCCTCTTTGGCGGTTTACATGGGGTACACTGTGCTACAACCATTAGTATGCGAGTCCTTTGAGATCAAGCCGAGTTTCTTGCAAACTCTTCCTTTGTTCCTTGGCAATGCCAATTCGGACCCTTACTTGCACTTATTAGAGTTCGAGAAGGCATGTGCCCGCCTAAACATCCGCAATATGGACCCCGGATAATTTAGGTTGAGGGTCTTTCCATCAAGCTTGCAGGACAAGGCAAAAGATTAGCTCAACAAGCTCTCTCCTAACTCTATCAACTCATGGGAGGGCCTCCAAATGAAGTTCATCACTAAATACTTTCCTCCGGGAAAAATTAATGAGAGAAGAACTAGCTTGATAACCTTTCGAGAAGAACATGGTGAGCTAGTTTTTGAGGCATGGGAACAATTTAAGGACTTAGAGCTTGGTTGTCTAAACCACGGGCAATCCCAAGATATGCTTATGTCACTTTTCTACCAAGGGCTAAGCACGACGACGAGAAGAAAGGCCGACAATGCATGTGGTGGAGATTTCATCTACAACACCGCGGAAGAAGCCCATATCTTACTTGAGAAGTTAGCGGAAATGTCGGCATTGTAAGATATTAAGCCTTGTATAAAGAAGCTAGCTGTATCAATGAGGGCGGCCACCCAAACCAATAGGGGTGGTATCTATGAAGTCAAGGGATCCCATCAATAAGAAGATGCTATTAAGCAACTTTAGGAATCAATGAATAGGAAGTTCGAGCTCTTAATGAAGTAAAGTAGAAGTGGAGGCCAAACTCACCAAGTGTTGAAAATTTGTGTAGAGCCGGTCACTTGTTTGATATGCGAAAGCACGGTGCATGAGACTTTGAGTTGTCCTCTTTAAGAGGATTATCCAAAAATTATTGAAGAGTGCAAATGAGTCTTCTATAACCAACAAAAGAATGATCCATACTCCAAAGCTTATAATCTAGGATGGAGGAACTGCCCTAACTTCTCATATGGTGGTCAAAATCAAAATCAAAGAAATCAAGGTAATCAAGGAGGGTCGCCAATGCCGAATAGTGGTTTTCAAGGAGGTTTTCAATGATAAAATGGAGGATACAATAATCAAGGTGGAAGTCAAGGGAAGTTTTGGTGCTTCCGGAAGTGGAAGCAAGGGAGTCTCTGCTTATCAAAGAGCTCCCAAATTCGCACCAAGAACTAGTGGGGGGAGGGGGGGTTTCTAATGCCTCGAGTGGTAATCTTACCCACCACAAGCCCCATTTATTCCACAAACTCAACAAAAACCTTTGCTACAAGCGCTAATTCCTCCACCACAATTGGAGGCACCCCAAGTCCAACACGGATGAATTGCTTGCCAAGCTTGTCAAGAATCAAGAGGAGGATAAGAATATGTATCTTGACATTTTGATGAGTATAAAGAATGAGAATCAAGTCCTCCGCAATGAGAGCCAAAGCTCCATCTATAAGTTGGAGACTCAAGTTAGTAAATTGGCAAAAGTAATCACCACTAAAGGGAATAAGAAAATTATGGCCGATGCTCCTATTTTGGATAGCGATGATGAAGATGACTTAGACACCCCATTGGTGTCAAGGTCACAGCCCCTGATGGAGAAAGGTACTTCAAGTAGGGACAAGGTGGTGAAGTTCAAAAAGGATGCCATTTTGATACCATATAAAGATGATGAGTTGGATGATGAAGAAAACAAGTTTGTGGATGAGAGAACAGGCACTAAGATGGGTACAAGTTGTCATGGGAACGCCGAAAAGGGTCAAGAAGGTAGATATGTCAATGGAGAGCATTTCGGGGCAAGTTTGAAGAAGAATGAAGGCAACAACTTTGTTCCTTCTATGGGTCTAGGAAAACCTTCGACCCATCGAATCCATCTCCCTGGTTCAAATGTAGGAAATTCTTGATGGATCGAGAAAAACCTTCGACCCATCGAAGGCTTAGTTCAGGGGACTTCCGAGAAGGGTCCAAGTAATGACGAAGTTTACCTACCCTTCCCCTAAGTAAGGAACAAGGAAAAGGCTCAAGTAAACTTGGATTGAAAAACCAAGGAGTGTTTGGATGTCTTCAAGAAGGTTGAGATCAATATCCCCATTCTTGACGACATTCAAACTATTCTCATGTACTCCAAATTCTTGAAGGACTTATGTACTAACTTCCAATTAAAGAACAAGCTACAAGAGGAGGAAAGAACCGAAAAGGTGAAACTCAATGTTTCGGTGTCGGCTATCATACAAAGGAAGGTTCCCAAGAAGTTGAAAGATCCGGGAAGCTTCACCGTGCCATGCACTATCGGGATGAAGTACTTTGAGAGAGCTTTGATGGACCTTGGAGCTTCCATTTACTTGATGCCATATTCGGTATACAAGTCCATGGGCTTGGAAAAATTGAAGTCGGTAAGCTTGTCGTTACAACTAGCGGATATGAGCATTGTTCACCTAAGGGGCATAGTTGAAGATGTACTCGTCATGATCAAAGATCTTTTAGTGTCGGATGACTTCATGATTCTTGACATGAAGGAACTGAAAGGGTATAATGATCTGCCCCTGATCTTCGGAAGAGCTTTTATAGCTACGGTGGGTACCAAGATTGATGTTAAAGCCGGCAAGCTCACCATGAACGTGTTTGAGAAGGCAATGGCATTCAAGATATTTGACAAGTCAGCAAAGATCCATTCACTACAAGCCATGAGCATTAAGGTTGTAGGTGCTAAAGCTGGAAATGATGAAGATGAAGGTTACACGGAGACGAAAGCTGATGAGATGAGTGTAGAAGAGGAGACGACATCAGATGAGGTCAAGGGTTGTGAAAAGAAGAGATTGAAGCCGGAAAAGCTTGTCATTAGAAGCAAGGTCCACTTGAAGAACTCGACCCCTCAAGGGAGGCATGCTACAAATTGCTTGAGATATGTCCACATGGGTTAGTGCACTTGAGGAACTTGACGAATGGAAGAGTGTTGGAGCTTCATAGAGAAAGTGGAGGTCTTGAAGGAGGCACCAAGAAAGTGTAATATGAGGGTCTATCATTCTAAGGACCCAACCATGATGGTGTGACATTCTCTTCTATGGATGGACCATGTTTACGTCCATAAACTACAACATGTGATGGCCAGACACCATTAGCTATGATTAAGGAATAAAAGTGTGAGGTAGACGTGGTGATCATGTGACCCGGATGAAACCAATTTAAAAAAATTAAGGATGCCTAGCATGGAAGGCAAGACCAATCTCAATCTTACATGTTGGTGATTGATGGTGACTTGGAAGACAATAGTTTCGCTCTTCAAGGGGGACCATTCCTAATCTCTGATCTCACTTTGAATTTCGTTGCTTGTTTATGCATTTGTGTATTAAATTTTTAGCTTTGTGTCTATGAGTTTTGTGATGAGATGATGGATTGAAGACTTAGAGTTTGTTATTTGTTTCATGTGTTTTTAATTTCTAACCCCTCTTATTTCATAACATAGCACGACTTATTGTTATTTTGTACCCTTCAAACATTGTTGACTCTTTTTGTTGATGTCAAATTGGTACCTCATTTAGTTTGTGTTTTGTATGGTGATGCATACTTTGATTGCATGTGTGTGCTTAGATGTTGATTTTTTGAGCAATTGGATGTGCACCTCCCCATATTTTATTTGTTTTAGCTTAGTTGTGTGGTTTCTATGTGTGTGAAGGTCCATTTTTGGTGTAGGGAATGGCATGAACTTGAATAGATGTTGGCATGATTTTACTCACTTTACAGGAACATTCAGGATACATGCCTCGATGGATCGAAGGGTTTTCCTCGATTCATCGAAGCTTTATGTCATATCGATACTGGGTGAGTGCCTCGATGGATCAAAGGGTTTCCTCGATCCATCAAACTCGAGCGGCCAATTTGATCCAGGGGCTTTTCCTTAATGGATCGAAGGGTTTCCTTCGACCCATCGAATGTCATTCTTAATGTGCACTTTTCAAGATCTTTTGGAGTCCGAAGGCCATGACTATAAACATTTACCCGCTTGAGCTTTGCAATGCTATCAATTTTAATGCGAGGGCGCCGCTTGTCGAGTTTTATTTCACTCATGCAACCTTTAGATGACGAGGCCTAACTTAGTCTTCGTTAGTTTCCATATTCTTGCATATGGAGCTCGGAGTGGGCCAACAAAGCATTTGCACACTCTCTTTCCCTACTCTCTTTAGTTCCTTGCTTCATATGGACATGATTAAGAATGATGCTTTAGTAACATTAATGTATCAATTTGTGTCACGTAAAATGTGGTAGTCTTGTATAAGTGTGAGGTCCCCTTGTGTTACATGCTAGATTACAATGTGGTTTTCCTTTGAAATGTGATTAGTATGCATGTCCCCAATGTGGTTGATAGGACTCTAATAGCTTCATTATTTCTTAGAGACTATATGACCCTTTAAGTATGAATGCATGATAGTTGCTATGCCTAGGAGAATATGTGTTAGGTGAATAATTTTGTGAAATGATGATGCCTTGCTATCTTGTTTACACTTTTGGTTATTATGTGGTTTTATGCAAATTGAGGACAATTTAGTTCCAAAGTGCGAGGTAAGTGCTAAGTCATATCACTCTTTATCCTAAAATCCATAAAAATTGAAGAAAAAAAATGTGACAAAATGTAATACACAAATATGTGTGTTTTGTGTCCCAATAACCACTCCCAATGATGAGATTGAGCTAATAGCTAGTAGATTGCATTATTTTTAGCATGTTTAAAAAGAAAAAATAATGCATATTTAATCGGTTTGAAAAGTGCATATGTCATTAAAAATGAGTTCACATGAGAAAAAGAAGGATTGATATGTTTTTAAAGCTATCCATACCCATAGCTACTCACCTTGTTGGAGCTATATGTTCTCCATAAGCTCGATGGATCATGCTTATGGAGAACATAGTTATCCATACGGGGCAAGTATACATGCTTTGTTGGAGCATTTAGTTGAAAATGAAGCTTATGGAGAACATGTGATTGATGCGATTTTTGAGTGCAAACGCTAACCTTCAAATACTTGTGTGTACTGAATGATATCTAATGAGTTTGATGGTTAAGAAACATATTAATTTGAATACATCTCATTGTGATGCATTTAGCTTAGCATAGTGCTTATCCATTTTGGCTTATTACATATACATTGATTTCATGTTTTAAAAGTGTTGCTATAAGTAGTTCAATCCATCAAGTCATAGTTCCTTTAGGGATATCGACCATTAAGTCGAGACACTTACATACTTGAACATACTTTGTGTGTTTTTATGCTTTGAGTTTAGCTTAGCTTATTTCTTTTTCGTCTTAGTTTGCTTGAGGACAAGCAAAGCTTAAGTGTGAGATAGTTGTTAGGACCATAATTATGTGTCTATTACGCTCCTAACTTGATGCTTATAGCTTATTTTCAATGAATAATTTATTGTTCTTATGATGTTTCCTTTTCTAACTAGAAAATGTGGAGTTGGCTTGAAAATGCATTAAATATGAAGAATCGGTTACTTATTGGAGAAGAAGTATATATTTCCAAGGTCATGAGAGAATTTGGAGCAACTTTGGAAAAATGACAAAATAGCTTCACCGGAAGACGCGAAAAGTTGCCCAGAACCCGCCGAAATTTTCCACTGTTGCCGGCCCACCTTGGCCGGCCCAATCACATGCAGTCCAGCCCAATGGAGGTACATTCAGCCTATTTATGTTTACCAATCTGATTTGGAGAGAAAGAGAAGAAGTTTGACCACATGATGTCACTAATTTGGAGCTTAGTTTTTCATAGCCTAAAATAATAAATCATGGTCTCCCTAATTCGAAGATAACCATTAGATCTTCCACCTCCTTTTTTATTATCATCCTAGGGTCGAAAGGGAGCCTCCTAAGTCAGCCAAATTCGAGCTCCTCTCTCCCCACTCACACAACTCACCTCATTTTCAGATTTTCCATAGTTTTATACTCTCTCTAAGCCCCTTATCCATATACCAACCCTCTAACACTCTCTTCTACTTTCCGTCCTTCTTTTATAGGCCAAAATATCTCCATAACCACCACTAATAGAGATCTAGCTCTTCCCTCTCTTGGGTAGAGCACAACCTCTTCACCACATATCCACCACTTTGGCATAGTTTGGGTATTCCTCCCTTCATCCTTACCTTCTATGGTTTCACTAAAATTTTGGAGTTCAAAAGAGTGGGAAGTAATCCATATTCCCCTTGCTTCTTAGAATCATAAGGGTTTACCTTACTTCCTCTTGAAGGCTTGGTGCTTGTTGAAGAAAATAAGTGGAGATAGAAGGCTTGGAGTCACTTGGTGAAACTTTGGCTAGGGGACCCTTGGTTATTTCTACTCTCTTCCTACTTTAAGAATGTATCAACTCTTGTATTTAGTTATGTGTAGTGAGTAGTTTTATTTGGGAGACTAGGGTTAGAACTCTAGCCATGTGAGGGAAAAATGATGTCTTGGATTATGTATGATTTTTGGTTTTAGTGTATGTTGTGTGATTGTGTGATGTAAATGAGCAATTGTGTGATTGTGGATGTTTATTGTGCTTGAGCTTCATGTCTAGTTCACTTATGCATGTGTTGACCCTAGCTAAGTTAATGTATGTGTAAAGAGACTAAAAATTGTCCTTAATTGAATTAGCTACTCACTTAAGTTTAGATGAGAATGTAAACATGATTAGGGTATTTTCTAAGAGATTACCTTAAGACTTGGTTACCTTAGCACTAAGAAAGGATTATAGTCTCCTTAAGTCTCAATAGACTTGGGGAGCTCTGATCAAGCTCACATTAAATCCAAAAGGTTATTATATATGGCTAATAGTAGACTCACTTGACTCGTAACCCAATATGTGCGAGTTGGGGGAATCAAATAAACTTTCTCTCAGATTCTCCAATAGAGATTCGAGAAGGGGAACCTTCCACATATATCACACGATATGCTTGTTGACTTTATAAAGTGACATACGATTGAGATGCAAGCCCGAAATGGCTTGGGGTCTTGGTTCCGTTTCACTAAATACTTCAATGTTGGGCCCAAGTCATCTAGAGTTCGAAATGACCTAGGAACATGGGTTCAAAACCAAACGTGACCCACAAAATCATGATTTAGACATTAACTTGTGTGAACAGACTATGATCTAATACATAAATTGGGACAATCTTTGATACATCATATGGTTAGTGGGGATTTCCCTAGTCAACCATCTTTCCTTATATTGAATTTGTTTGCTATTTTTGTTTACGCATTGTAGTGTAATCAACCAATCAATCAAACTCGTTTAACCACTCATCGTAATTCAATCACCCCTCATAATGCTAAATCTCCAAAGGACTTGGTGGGGTGACATACACACATCTGCATTTTACTTTTCATTTAGTGTCAAGTTAGTGTCTACTTGTGTCTATAGTCTAAGCATTAATCATTCGAGCAAGGGAGTTTTAGTAGCTAATCCACATGAGTTTGACACTCAATTTCCTACAAATACTATAACTTGCCTCGTATACTTGCGGGTGGGGAGATACGTTACATCTATGAGTTAGTGCTTAATTAAATAAGTGTAAATGGTCTATTTTTCTCCAACAACGGGCTGAATATTATTTAGCCAGTCACCGAACGCAACGAATTATGCATCATACATCTATCAACCGAACCCAGAAAGAAGAGTACGCATTGGTGCACAGCAAAATCCTGAGATTGTAGGACAACTGATTCAAATCTTGAAGGATTGCCAGGAGGTATTTGCATGGTCTTACGCAGACATGCCGTGAATCTCTACTGATCTTATTTCTCACAAGCTAAGCATCACCCTGGAGCAAAAACCCGTCAAGCAAAAGCGACGGGCATACGATCAAGAGCGTTACACCGTCATGCATGGAGAGGTTGATTGACTATAGAAAATCGAATTCATCCAAAAGGTCGACTATCCGAAATGGATCTCCAACGCTATAATGGTAAAAAAAACAATGGAACATGGTGAATGTGTGTTGACTACAACAACCTAAACAAGGCATGCCCCAAGGATATTTTCTTGTTGCCGAGAATTGATCAATTGGTTGATGCAACGACAAGGCACGAATTAGTATCCATGATTGACGCATATTGGGATACAATCAGATATTCATGAACCCCGAAGATCAAGAGGCAACTTGTTTAACAACTGACAAGTGTTTGTATTGTTATGTAGTCATACCGTTCTGACTCAAGAATGTCGGGTCCACTTATCAGCGCCTAATGAACATCATCTTTGATGACTTAAAGGGAAAAATTGTTAAGGTCTAAGTAGATCACATTCTCGTGAAAAGTGTTCAAGGCTACAGATCATACAAAAAACCTTAAAATTGTGCTGGACTTGCTCATAAAAAATGACATGTGATTGAACCCAGCCAAATGCACATTCGGCGTCACTACCAAAAAGTTTCTCGGTTACATCATAAGTCACCAAGGCATCGAGGCCTTACCCGCTAAGGTAAAGTCCATCCTCAAAATGAAACCTCCCACCACCAAAGCCAAACTTCATAGCCTAATGGGAAATCTAGCATCTTTGAACCACTTTATCTCCCATTATTCTAATAATTGTGCTCCATTCTTAAAATCCCTACGAACTACCAACAAAGAGGCCGTCATTTGGACACTCGATTATGATGTAGCATTTTGATCCATCAAACACTATCTAGCTTTCAATCCCTCTCCTATCCAGACCCCTAAAAGGAGAAAATCTATTCATATATCTCATTATTTCATTAAATGTTGTAAGTTTTTCCCTTGTTCGGAGGGAAAAAGATTTGGAACTATCTGTTTTATTTTTAGGTAAAGGCATGACGGATCCCGAAACCTGCTACCAAACGATCGAGAAAATGGCACTTGCACTCGTCATTGCGGCCAAGCGATTGAGGCCATACTTCCAAGTGTACAACATCCATGTTCTCACGAACGTCCCACTCCGACAAATGCTACAATCACCCAATGTTGAAAGAATAGTACCCCTATACTTTGTGAACTATTATCTATCCCATAAGCACAAAGAATTCCTCTACTCGCAAGTATACGAGGTCAAGTTAAAGAATTTGTAAGGAAGTCGAGTGTCGAACCCACGAGGATTGACCACTTAAACTTCTTAACTTGACTCGATTAAGCACTCAAATTATGGATTAACTAGACGCTAAACTTGAAACTAAAACTAAAATAAGATGTGGAAATGTATCTCACAAGACTAAATCTTTTGGATACTTAGCATTGCAAGGGGTGATTGAAATACAATGAGTGATTAAATGATATGATGGTTGATTAACCAACTAAATGCAATCATGATGTAAAACAAAATAAAACAATGTAAATATTTGGTCGGCTTGAGAGGTTGCCACTAGAAAACTCAATGTACCAATAATGTCCAAGTTATGAGTTTAGTCTGATTCACACGTGATTATCCAATTCGTGGTCCTTTCGAGTCACCATTAGTTGTGAACCGAATCTCCTAGGCCACTGGAAGTGTTCTGGTCCAACATTCAAATATAAAGCAAACCGAAACTAGTATACAACTCAATTATGAATCGTATCCTAATCATACCACATGCCTAATGAGTTTAATATGTGTTCACTTATGATGAATGTGTATGGCTCTCCTTCCTAAATCCCTATTAGAGGACATAGAAGTAGTAACTAATAAACTTTCCTAATCCACACCTTTTAGAACATTAATTAAAAGAAGTAACCATTAGCTACAAAGCCTCTTCGAGTCAATGTAAGCTTGACCGAAACTCCTCGAGTCATTAGGACTTCAAAAAGGCTTCGGTCCATGCTCAAGCCCAATCAAAACCAAACCTTAAACTTAACCTTGTAAGTTTGGACATAAGTCATGTTTACATGTTTATCTTCCTTAGGTGAGTGACTAGTTCACTTAGGTTCATTTTGAGGTTCCCTAGATATATCTCGACTTAGTCATGGCTAAAACATGAATATGAAAATATTGAATCAAGTTTTAGCATGTAAACATACCAAAATCAATCTCAAGTGATCAAACTCATTCACAACATGTAGTACACTAAACCAAATTCAATTCCATAACTCAAAACACAGTTATATGTACATCAAATTGGCTAGGCCTAAACCCTAGCCTTCCAAAAGGCAACTACTCACTAAACATAATGTAAAGCAAGTTTAGATACATAGTTAGAGTAAATAGAGTGAGAGAATAACCCAAGACTCTCCCCAAACCAAGCCAAGTTTTGTCAAGTCCTCACTTGTGCTTTTAACTTCACCTTCTTTGCTCCATATGCACCCAAGCTTATAGAGGAGGTAAAGGAAACCTCTAGGACCCCAAGAGGAAAAAGAGAATCGGGATTACTTCTCACCTCTTTAATCTTTAGAAATCTCACCAAACCCTAGAATAGAGATAAGAGGAGGAAATGCTTGACTGCACAAAGAGGGATGTACAATTAAGTGAGGATGAGGAAAGGGAGAGAAACCTTAAGGGAAGCAAGGTAGCTCCACCTTAAGGGGCTGTTTTAGTGGTGGAAGAGAGGGTGGTTGAGGTGTATGAGAGAGCTAAAGGGTTAGGGGGTGAGTGAGAGCTAACTCTAGATGCAAAAACTATGAAAAAGATGGGAAATGATATGTGTTGTCCTTGTGAATGAGGGGGAGCTCGACCAAGATGAATAAGGATGGGAAAATGACGTGTTTTATGATCCTTTAGATGTGCTAGAGTGGTTATGAAGTTTGGTCTAAAGGCTACAAAGTAAGATCCACAATTCTTGGCTTCTAGGCTAAAATCTAAAGATTGCCTAATACTTCCAAATTTCAAATGTGTGACACCCTAATCAAATCAGCTATTGTTTGTATCTAGGTGGTTTGAGCTTCACTTAGGCCTAGCACAAATTGATTGTGCCTTACTTGGTGATCCGGTTGGCCATAGACAAATGCGGTGATTTTCCAGCAACTTTCAATAACTTCCTGCGACCATTTTTTGTCATTTTCTCAAAGTCGCTCCAAATTCTCTTGTGACTTTAAAAATGTGCTCGGCTTCTCCAAAAAGTGATAAATTACTATCTTTAAGAGCGTTTCCATGTCAACCACCAATTTCCTAGAATAAACAGAAAATGTTATATATAAAAATGTTGCTTTATTCATAGAAGACAAGTGATAAGCATGAAGTTAGGGACAAAATTAGCACATAAATATGGACCTAACACCCAATCATAGTGGACGCTTGGGAAAATGGGCTATCAAGCTAAGTGAGTTCGACATACACTATGAGCCCCGAACAATGTTAAAAGGACAAGTTGTGGCAGACTTCATTGCTGGATACACCGAAGCAGAACGCACGAAAGTACCAGACTTGAGAATAGCAGACGGAACGGTCATCATCACCAAGCCACCTAGTCTGAATGAGGAAGCAAGCAAACCCTAGACAGCATGGAACTTATACATGGACGGATCATGCATGAACAAGACAAGTAGAGCAGGAGTCATCCTAACCAGACCAAGGGAGTTCACGCCAAATATGCCCCCAAGCCGGCAAGTGAAGCCCTCATTGCCGGCTTGTAACTGGCTAGCACTTCGGAAGCACCTGACATCAAGATCATCAGCGACTCACAACTCGTTGTCAGCCAAGTCAAGGCGGACTTCAAAGCTAAGGGTGACACAATGGTAGCCTATCTCGAGTACATTAACACTCTACTGAGTAAGGTAAAAATTTACGAAATCACCTACATCCCCAGGGGAAGGAACAACAAGGCAGACGCGTTAGCCCGTTTGGCCACCACACCCGTGCACACTTCACCAGGGCAAACGGTTGTTGAGATCCTAAAAAAGACCGAGCATACAAAAAAAAAAGTGAAATCTTCGTCATCTAACCACATGTCAGATAGCTGGATGGACCCGATCATCAAATACAAAAACCAAAAGGGAACTACCGACAGACAAAGCAGAAGACCGAAACATCAACGTGAAAGCTGCTAACTTCAGCATCTGACATAATAGCCTATACCGATAAGGAAAGACACGGACCAACCTCAAATGCGTTACACACGATCGGGGGATGCAAACTAGAGAGAAATACACTCGGGCGTATGTGGCCACCATGCGGGCACCAGATCTATTGCACATAAGGCAATATGTTGTGGATTCTGGTGGCCCATAATACATGCTGACGTGACCGCAGTCACTAGCATGTGTCACCAATGCCAGCTAGACACACACAAGAACCATACGCCAGCAGCGCCCCTCTCAATCCCTCTTTCACATGTATCGTTCACACAGTGGTGACTCAATCTCATCAGAAATCTTCCAAAATCCAAAAGACATTATCATTTCCTCGTTGTAATCATTAACTACCATACCAAATTCATTGAAGCCAAACCGATAGTCAAGATCACAACCAAAAAGGCCAAAAAAATTCAGTGGTGTTTTCTCTACTGCCGTTATGGGACACCACTCAACATCATTACGAATAACGGACCTCAATTCCACAACTACAAGTTGAAAGAATTATGTAGACGACAAGGCACGAATCTGATATTCGCATCACCAGTGCACCCTCAGACCAACGGACAAGTCGAGGCAGCGAACAAGATCATCAAGGAAGGCATAAAGAAGAAGATCAGAGACCGTCATGGGGCGACTTGTGTGCTTATGGGGTTCCATTTTCAACAAAAGTAACTTACGATGAGCATCGTTAGTGTTAATGGATATCGGGGAGATGCTTAACACACTATCAGACGAGGACTCCAACATACTGCTGGTAGAGCTACAACTAAAGTACCCTATCCCGGGTAGGTATATACGCTGATGGGACTCATCACTCAAAATCACTATCGAGTCCATCTTCCTAAAAAAACAGAGAAAGAGAGAGGAGAAAGAAGGGGAGTGTGAGCTAACAGAGTAGTCTAACAATCAGTCTATTTTTTTCATCTAGTCAAGGCAAACATCTACCCATTCCTCGAAATTTAAAAAACTGAATCAAAAAGCTCCTTGCATGTTCTCCCCAGAAACCCAGAAACTCAAAAAGCCTCAACCTAAAACCCAGAGACCCAACTCAACAAAATAAAACCCTCTCGCCTTAACATTCCCCTAAACCCAGATTTCATACACACAAGGAACAACATTAAAAAAACACCTATCTACACATTCAAAATAGCCCAGAACTCATTCTGTTAGCACAAAAGTACCCAAAAACATAAATACATATTCATCATCATAGCACCATGTCACCAATATCATAGAAAAATAATGAGCATAATCAGAAAGCAACAAGAACAGAGAGATCGTATTCACCTTTAAGCAAGAAATCCAGGAGATCCATAAGCAGTGTTACTCTGAAAAGCTTGAAGAACGGTTTAGATGAAAAAGCAGCAGCACTTCAACAGAAAGGTGAGTGTGTAAAAAGAAGGAGGAAGTAAAAACGAAGTATTTATAGTGAACCGAAATAATCCTACAAAGAACCTCAACCGTTCACATCAAGTGTCTTACAACGTTAGATGGCGACACGTGTCCAACGCATTGCACATGCTCCTGCTAAAATCATTACCCTAACCTGCTTCAAACTCTGTGGGACACGCGTCAGACATGCATGAAGTAACCGTTACACATGTCCTGACACATGCCCTCCATGCAATTAATAACTGTTGGGCCTCTGAAAGGACAGAATGTGAAAAGACCACAATCTCGATAAATGTGAAGGTTATCTGTAACAAGCAAGTCCATTTCGGATGCCATCCAATAATCGAGTGACACGAATGCTCGCTTTATCATGGGAAAACTAGCAACATTTAGTTTGCGTCATCCGAGGTCTGAAACAAGCAAGTCCGTTTCAGAAGCCATCTGATAGGCGAGTGACACAAATGCTTACCCTATCATGGGAAAACTGGCAAAATTTAGTTTGTGCAATCCAAGGTCCGAAACATGCAAGTCCGTCTCGGAAGCCATCTGATAGGCAAGTGGCACGAATGCTTGTGCTATCATGGGCAAACTGGCAACATTTAGTTTGCGTCATCTGAGGTTCGAAATAAGCAAGTCCATTCAGAAGCCATCTGATATGCGAATGACAAGAATGTTCGCGTTATCATGGTTAAACCAGCAACATCAAGTTCAAACCATATCGGCTCATCCGAAACAAGCAAGTCCGTTTCAGAAGCCTTCTGATAGGCAAATGGCAGGAATGTTTGTGCTATCATGGTTAAACCAGCAACATCAGGTTCAAACCATATCGGCTAGTATAAAACAAGCAAGTCTATTTCGGAAGACATCCGATAGACAAATGGCAAGAATGTTTACACTATCATGGTTAAATTAGCCACATCAGGTTTAAACCAAAATCAACCCGAACATAAGCTCCACATCCAACACCTGATCTTATGCATAGGTTGCTCACCAAAGCTCAGACCAGCTCTTAATCAGAGAATTAGGGGACTTAGGGTAACGGGGCATTCACCCAGCCTATGTATGGATAAGTGTGCATAATTAGGTAAAAGCCTTTCAACTCCCTAATCAAGAGCTGATCCCCTTGACTTGGGGACTTGGGGACTTGTTGGTATATTCTATTGTACCACCTAATTAATGTCCACTTAGCCACTAAATGGATTAGCACTGCCAAAGTTAAACACAAGACAGCAACACGGGCTGCAACTTTGAACAAGGACTCGACCTCATCCAAACAGTCATGTGCCCGATAAAGCTATACCAAGTATTGAGCCAAGCATTGGCGAATCCCACATCGATAAAGAACAGTAAACAACATCTTCAACCACCTTTATAAGCAACTCATTTATGACAAAGGCAAGGTACACTGTTACTCTACTCTTACTATCACTATTATATTCGATACATATTCTGACTTAGGCATCAAAGTATTGAAGGCGAGTAAACCCCGTCAAGACCTATAACGCTCATTTGTGTATTGTTCCTAATAGAAACGAAGCAGAGTAGTATTTGGGCGAACATTACTATCACCACCTCAAACAGCCTCATTCGTGCTTCTACTAAATACCCCAGTAGAATTCGGTAGAAACAGTACATGCAAATATTTACTCAGGAACATGTATTCCATGGAATTCTAGTAATACATGGTACTTCCCTCGACGAGTCAAGATAGCTAGATGAAAATGGAATGGTATTTTATTTCATAATGCATTACAGCGGCCAAAAAAAAAGTTTCTCTATTTTTGGTATATGAAAGAGTTTAGAATGTTATTTTACTTTAGAATGCATGAATTGTTCAAAATATACAATATTTCATGGCAATATGACACTGAAAAACAAAAAATACAAAGGAAAAAACGAGCACAATTGAGTTCATGTAGGTTTCGACCCGTCGAAAATTACTCTCGACCCGTCGAGACCATCACTCTGGAATAGTTTTGGCACTTTTTCGAACCGTCAAAAATTTTGCCCTCTTTTCTTCGACACGTCAAAGATGGTCCTCCATCTGACTTCGAGCACTCTCCACCCTTGAGACCATTACCCTGGTTTTTTTTTTTTGCATGTTCTCTTCGACCATTTAAAATTTATGACATGTTCTCTTCAATCGGTCGAAGATGGTACTCTGGACCTGTTTTTAAACAATTTCGACCCACCGACATTATGGTTCTGAAATAATTTAGAAATTTTTTCTTGAAAATTTATGGGTCTTACGACCCTTTCTCCCAATTCAGTGGTGTCATGTCAGATGTTGTTTTACATCAATTTTTCGCTATTATCATGATCAGCACTCTAATCGAACCTTGCTAAGTTTTAAGAAATTAAGCCAACGGTTTTTAAATGGAATCATGTTGTTAGAATGGCAAAGAATTATTGTGTGTTACCTCCGTAGAATGTGGCGGAAAGAGCATTCTGGAGAAGTTTATAAGCATTTGTAATGGTTTATATCTTACTACAGTTTGGATCATTAAATTCAATGCAGTCACTCACACTACTGTGTGTGACTCAGACTCATATAAGCTTTGGCATTATCTACTAGGAAATTCAGGTTGAGATATGATGATCAAGATATTGAAAAATTCTCAATGTCATCCGTTCTTTAAAGTAAAAAAGTATGTGGGAATACCCAAAACCATCAGTTTAGATGGAGGGCTGAGATTTCTCCTCTCAATCTAGGCTCGGTCTCCAAGACCCATGCAGCACAATCCTGGCAACATAATGTTGAGGTGTCGTGTGTTATCCCACCAGATTCCTTCCTGGAAATCTCTGATGCACACCGCTCGTTTTGCAAAACTTGTTCATTAGCAAAGTTACAGGCACGACCTTCTTTTGATGTTGACAACACCGAGAATATCCTTTTCTTAACGAGAATCCATGGTGATATTTGTCGACATATCAAGCACCAAAGCAGACAATTTAAATAGTTTATGATTTTGGTAGATACATCAACACGTCGATCACACATTGCTTTGCTATCCACAAGGACTGTTGCATTTACAAAACTCCTAGCACAAATCATTAATCTTCGAGGTCACCACCCGGACAATCCAATCAAATCTATTAGATTGGATTGATGTTGTACATCTCATTTCTCATGTTCATTCACAAAACGATCTTGCAAAAGCACAAATCAAGTGGTTATAGCTTGTGGCTAGAGCTTTGGTAATGCACACTAATTACATATACCTGCTTGGGGATATGCTGTGTTACATGCAGCTGTGCTTATTAGTTTCAGACCCGTAGTCAATGATAATGTCAACAAATAAAGAAATCACCAAATTAAACAAATGCTAGCGTAATTATAGACAGATCTTCCATGTTAGTTGATGATGCATTTACTTATTCCGTCACTCTAGAGATTATTGATGATGATGAAGTGGAACCTCGCTATGTCGTTGAATGCCGATGTAGAGAAAATTGGCCGAAATGGAAAGATGCAATCCAGGCTAAATTAGACTCTCTGAAGAAAATGCAAGTTTTCGGTCTGGTAGTACTATGCCCACTGAATATTAAGCTAGTTGGATATAAATGGGTCTTTGTTCGGAATCACAATGAAAAAAATGAAGTCTTGCGGTATAAAGCTAGACTTGTGGCACAAGGATTTTCTCAATGCCTTGGAATTGACTATGAGGAGACGTATTCTCCAGTCATGGACATCATTACTTTCCGCTACCTGATCAGTTTGGGGTAGTGTTCGAAAAACTGAGTATGCTACTAATGGATGTGGTTACGGTATATCTCTATGGGGATCTTAATTTAGAGATATACATGAGAGTGTCAGAAGGCATAGTGGTACCCAATTCAAGTAACTCTAAACCATAGTGGGCTCATGAAATAAGATTGAGACATTTACTTTATGGATTGAAGCAATCTGGTAGGATGTGATATACACGTCTAAGTGACTACATGATTGGGAAGGGATACAAGAATAAAAATTAATGCCCATGTGTGTTCATTAATAAACAAGTTCAGGATTTGTCATTGTAGCAGTCTATATAAATGTTATGAACATTATCGAGTCTCTTGATGAGATTAATGAGTACGTTGTCTACTTGAAATCCGAGTTGGATATGAAAGACCTTGGTAGGACTTGATTTTGTCTCGATTTAGAGCTGAAACATCGAGTTGGTAAAATTCTTATTCACTAGTTTGTGTTGGAAAATATTAAAGTGTAGATATATTAGAATCCTATTGTGATTGGAATAGATTTATTCTTTATTGTACATATTCTATTCCTATTAGGAATATGTGTGATAAAGTGGTATATATATACCCAATTCGGGAGTGAATGAAAGTATTGCATTCTACCCTAAATATTTTTTGCCTATACTTTTCTACTTGACATCAGAGTTAAACCTGATGATAAAACCCTATTTTTTGTCACTCACTACACCTAAATTCCGCCTTCATGAGGGAGAACTCTGACTCTACCGGGATTTCTCCTGTTGTTCCTACTCCTCCTCAACCTTTCATCCACTACCATCAAGAAAACTCATCTTTTCCCACTAGAGTTCTCTTGACATATGCCAATTACTCTACATAGTCTTCTGTTATGCAGATGCGCATTTGAGGACGCAACAAGTTTTTCTTTCTTACAGGTGATTCGCCTGCCCCTGCTGTTGGCACACCCGAGTATAATGCATGAGCTACTGACAATGAGAAGGTGAAGAGTTGGTTGATTGACAACATGTCTCCATCTATCATCAACCATTATCTTTGTCTCAAAACTGATGCTAAAATATAGATTACCTTGCCCCAAACCTACAATGATGATCTGGACTTTACCCGGATCTATGAGTTGCACTGCCTCTGCTTTACCACCAAACAAGATGGGTGGTGTCTCTCTATCTACTACAATGAGTTAGTTTCATGGTTCGAGGAACTTGATTAACATGTTGCCTCCTTCTTTAATACCGTATCTGGAGTTGTTCAAGACAATACCAAACAATCTATACTTCAGGTTCACATGTTCTTTAGAGGTTTGGATCCTAAGTTTGATTAAATTCGAGGGGAACCTCTTTATCGTGAAGAATTATTGAGTCTTGACAAGACATATGCTCATGTTCATCGGGCTCACACTGACCATCTTACCCACTCTGCTGCTCCTACTCAGCCAGTGGTCATGATAACCACCGCCACTATACCTCCACTGCCACCTCCACCGACATCGGCCTCAGATGCTCAGGCCGTCGTGGTTCACTGGCAGCCTTCATCCTCCTCACGCCCATCTAATTCCTCTACAGTTGGTGTTCATTCTATAAATCCATTCGCTAATTCTATCTTCCCATTGTGCAAGGATAAGGGACACTCTAAGGATAACTGCTTTGCTTCTATTGGATATCCTTATTAGTGGGGTAATCCCCTGTGACGAACCAACCCTTGTCGAAAATCTACCCGACCCTTGTCGAAAATCGTCAAAATCAATAAATAAAGAGGTAAGTTAAGGAAGTACTCGATCCGAAAATAATTTTGACTAATCAAGTCGAGGAACATATCCAACAAACTTGTTATGACAAAACGGTCGTGACGATACAAGAGAATTCTAATTTAGTCGTCCCTCGCAGCACCACTGGTGGCAAACTCCGTCACACTGACCACCCACTGGGTCGACAAAACCTAAATGGTAAAATAACATCATGACTATGTTCGTATAGTCGATACAAACTTAATGACATATCACATGATCAATTCCCAAAAAATAATTTCCGGCCACAAGCCGCCACATGCGACGGAAACCACCGCTGATGGCGGTGAATAACACATGGATAGAAAGCTCTCAACAAGCCCAATAACTGTCTCAAAGGACCATAAGAAGATTCCAGCTCATTTGGCTGGAATCAAGCGCGAAAGAAATATGGCCAGAATTCTTCCCAACGACCTAACAATGCCATGGAGCCATTTTGGAGCTTGTAACATACACCAATAAACTCAGGGAGGAGAGGGGCACAAAACCCCCTTAACCTTGCCACCCAAATCCCAAGCAACCGTCGTTCACGGCGGTGGCCGAATGTTACCAATCGGAATCAATTCATTTCTGGCGAATAGCACCTGCAACCAAAACTCTCAATACAACAACACAATCACCATGAAAAACCCAGTCATTTGACATAAATATTATCACCGGAAACCTCGCCGGTGACGACTACGGATTAACACTGAAACCCTAATTATCTTACCCTTGAACCGGCCTCCCACAAGCTCTATCGCCAGAGCTAAGACCACATAAATGATGAGTATGAAGAGACAGTTTGATTCCGATCGGAATCAAGACCGAAGATGAGTCAGACGGTGTCGCATCGTCAGCGACCGCCGCACCACTTGGGAACTCCTTCTCTCTCTTCGAGAGAGAAGGTTGACCAAAGTAAACGCTTTAAAACTCCATTGACCTTCCAAAAAGGAAAACCCCCCTTTTATACATTTCCATTTACGGTAACTCGGTAATTACTTTACGACAAACTTTCAATAGTCGTAATTTCCTTGTCATAACTTTGTTTTCGGCATTTCTCGCGTCTATAGACTCGTCTCGATAAATTCTACGATTTATATCTAAAATCCACAAACTTTGACAATTTGATAAAAAGACAATCTTTGACCTCTTGACATTTACCGACGGTAAAAATTATTTATCGCAATCACTAAATCAAACTCGAATTATTCATAAATATTAACAATTATATAAAAAGTTCGGGGTATCACACCCCCATGTAAGACTCTTGCTTCTACCAGTGCGTCTACAAGCACTTCTGCCACTTCTGCTAATGTAGTCCAATTAGGTACAGATGGTAAGGCATCTCTTGCTACATTTTCTGGGAATAATGCTTGGATAATTAACACCGGTACATCTGATCATATGAATAATACTTGTAGCCTAGTTCATTCTATTCGTCCTTCTTTTTTACCTAGTGTCTCTACTGTTGATGGTTCCTCTTCTTCTATTTTTGGTGAAGGCTCTGTCACTCTTTATCCTACTCTAACCATTGATTTTGTCTTAGTTGTTCTCTCTCTAGCCTATAACTTTTAATCGGTTAATCAAAATCACTATGTCTCTCTCTTGTTCTGTCATGTTTTATCACAACCTTTGTGTATTTCAAAACATTCTGATATGGTAGACTCTTAGTTATGGTACTAGAAGGGGGAAGCTGTACTATCTCGATTTGACATCCAGTGGAGGAAAGCAGCTGAGTTCGTTGAGTCAAGCCAACAGTGTTAGTAGTCTGAATAAAGCTAAGGAAACCATCTTGTTATGGCATCGTCGTTTGCATCATCTTTATTTTGGATATCTTAAGAAGTTACAACCTCATCCATTTTTGGGTGTTGATGAGTCTGAATTTAAATGTGATGTTTATGAACCGGCCAAGAGCCATTGTATTACATATTCTCCAAGTTTGAATAAATTCTTTCATTCTGATGTTTGTGGTCCTGCTAGAATTTCTATACCAACTGACACTCGTTATTTTGTCACTTTTTTATGAATTTACTCAAATGACATGGATTTCATTAATGGCTAGCAAGACTGATGTGTTCTCTTGATTGACTGAGTTTCATAAGATGGTGACTATACAATACCAACAACCTATCCGGGTTCTCTAATCTCACAATAGAAGAGAATATCTTAATGGCGTCATGTCAACCTACATCGCCTCTCATGGGATTCGTCACCAAACCACTATTATCTATACTCCTCAACAGAATGGCTTGGCATAATGCAAGAATAGGCAATTACATGAAGTTTTTCGTTCTCATTGTTTGGCATGAATGTGCTTTAGTCTTATTGGGGTGCATGTTGTTACTTATGTTTTCAACCGTACTTCTTCTCATGTCATTGAGTTCCAGAACCCATACCATAAGTTAAATGACATGCTAAATGTGCCTTCTCTTCTCAATCTTGAGCCTCGTGTGTTTAGTTTCACTGTGTATGTTCATATTCACAAGCTTCTTTGGGGTAAACTTGATCCTTGCGCTTTAAAGTGCGTCTTTATTGGCTATGCTGACTTCCAGAAAGGTTATAGTTGTTATGATCCTCTCACCAAGAAAACTCATGGCTCCCTTGATGTCTCCTTTAAAGAATCTGAACCATATTACTCAGAGGGAGTTTCAAAGTCTTCCCTTCAGGGGGAGAGAAGATGTGAAGGAAACACTCTAACTTTGCCTGAATTTGAAAAACTTGAGATTTTGGAAAGTCAATTTGAAGCTGGAAATCAGACTAGAGAAATTGCAGATGTGCATGTCGACCCGTCGACCAGAATTATTGGCCCATCGACTAAAAAAAAACCCTTGGTCAATAGGATAATCGACCCATTGAAAATTTCTGGAACAACACCAGTCGACCCGTTAACTTTAATAGTCGACCCGTTGGCTAAGATAAGTGCCTCGGTCGACATGCTGGTTAACTTGTCGATTACTGTACCTGAAATTCAACTTGAGCAGCATCGAGATAATACTGAAGAACTTGCTCCTCTTTCTACATCATCAATTGAGGTCTTTGTTCAGAATACTCCATCTGAGATACGTAGATCTCAACGAGTTAATAAGAGAGTTCCTAAACAAAAATATGAGCCTAGTATAGAAGTGAAGGCCAAATATTTTATTGTTAACTATATCTCTCACCATAGGTTGTCTGAGTCTCATACACTTGTTGTCAGTCAATTATCTTCAGTATCTATTCCTAGTAATTTAAATGATGCTTTGAAAGATACAAAATTGAAGCAAGCTATGAATGAAAAATTGGAAGCCCTGCAAAAGAATAAAACTTAGGACATGGTTCATATATGACCCAGTAAGAGGACTGTTGGAAGTCGTTGGAGTTGATTACCAAGAGACTTTTGCACATGTTCCCAAGATTAACACTGTAAGGATTCTTATTATGCTTGCAGCTTGTTATGATTGGCCCTACACTAGTTTGATGAGAAGAATGTTTTTCTCAATAGTAAGTTAGAAGAAAAAGATTATATGGATACTCCACAAGGAATTGGTTGCAAATCAAGTAATGAAGGAAAGGTGTGTCGTTTGAAAAAGTCTCTATATGGTTTGAAGAAATCACCAAGGGCTTCGTTTGGACGCTTCTCAAAGGCAATGAAGAAATTTGGTCGCCAATGTAGTTTTGATCATACCTTGTCCGTTAAACATGAGGATGGTAAGATTATTACCTTTATTGTATATGTTGATGATATGGTTGTTACAAGAGATGATCCATGGGAGATGATGAGTCTCTAAAAATAGTTGTCCCAGGAGTTTGATATGAAAGATCTGGGTGACTTAAAATACTTCTTAGGAATTGAAGTTGCAAGGTCCAAACAAGAGATTACATTGTCCCAAAAGAATTATGTTCTAGATCTTCTAGCTGAGACATGATTGTTGGCCTGTAAGCCTGTTGCTACTCCTATTGAGCAGAATCATAAGCTGGAGCTTCTCCCAGATCAGGTTCCAGCAAATAAGGGAAGGTATCACCATTTGGTTGGGAGACTTGTTTATTAATCACATACTGGACCTGATATTTCATATGATGTCAGTGTGGTGAGTCAATTCATGCATAATCCAATAGTAGAACATATGGGTATTGTCTTACGTATGTTAAGGTATTTGAAGGGCACACCTGGTAAATGATTGTTATTTGCAAGACACAATGTGTTGTGTGTTTCAGGCTATACTAGTGATATGTGTGTTTCAAAAAACACTTATGCAGATTGGGCTGGTGATCATACTAATAGAGCGTCTACTTCTGTATACTTCACTTATATTGGTGGAAGTTTGGTAATTTAGCGCAGTAAGAAAAAGAATGTGATTGCTCGTTCTAGTGCAAAAGCTGAATATTATGGAATGGCAAATGGAGTATGTGAATTATTATGGATCAGGAATGTGTAAAAGTGAGATGTGTGTTTCAAAAAACACTGATGAAGATTAGACTGGTGATCATACTAATAGAGCGTCTACTTATGGAGACTTCACTTACATTGGTGGAAGTTTAGTAATTTGGCGCAATAAGAAAATGAATGTGATTGCTCGTTCTACTGCAAAAGCTTAATATCGTGGAATAGCAAATAGAGTATGTGAATTATTGTGGATCAGGAATGTGCTAAAATAATTATGCTTCAAGCTTCAGAAGCCTATGGATTTACATTGTGATAATATGGCTGCTGTTGAGATTGCTCATAATTCAATATTGCATGATAGAACAAAGCATGTGGAGGTTGATAGACATTTCATAAGGGATAACCTTGACAAGAAAATTATTCGGTTCCCTTTTGTGACGTTTGAGGAGTACTTAGCTGATGTTCTTACTAAGGGGTTGTCACATGAAGCCTTCAGTAAATGGTTGGACAAGTTGGGCATGATTGACATCTACGCTCGAACTTGAGGGGAGTGTTGGCAAGTATTATAGTGTAGATACATTAGAATCATGTTGTTATTAGAGTAGATTTATTCTTTATAGCAGATATTTTATTCCTATTGGAAATATGCCTTGTAATATTCCTATTCGGGAGTAAATGAAAGCATTCTACCCTAAATACTTTTTTCCTATACTTTTCTACCGTTTACTTATGTCCAAAAAATGCTCAGGTGATTAACATGGATAAAGCACACCCTATTAGCACACCAATGGTTGTCCATAGTCTAGAACCCAAGAAAGATCAGTTTCGTCCGAAAGATGATGATGAAGAACTCTTGAGAGCTGAAGTTCCATATCTCAGTGTTATTGAAGCTTTGTTTTATTTGGCGCAGTGCACACATCCAGACATTGACTTCTTAGTGAACTTATTGGCTAGGTTTAGCTCCACGCCTACGCAACGTCATTGGAATGGAGTAAAACACATCTTCAAATAATTGAAGGGATTTATTGACTTGGACTTATTCTTTCCCTACAAAGAAGCAAGAGAGAAAGTTGAAATTCTACTAAATGGAATGGTTGAAATGCAGCTTTCTGATTCTGGGATTTTCGACCCGTCAAGTAGTTCTCTTGACCCATCGAAGGTAGTTCCCTGGATCAATCAGGGTATGTCTCTCGTCCCATCGAGTTATTCCCTCGATCCATCGAAGATGACGCCCTGGACGGATCAGCATGACTCATTCAACCTGTCAAGTGAGATCTTCGTCCCTTCGAATGATGCTTTAACTGCAAGCACTAAACCACCTTTCAATGTAGTCCCCTCCTCTAAGACACCATGTGATATATTGGTAGAATTTGTTGATGCTATGTATCTCTCTGACCCGCATAGTGAATGTTTTCAAACTGGTTATGTCTTCACCATGGGGAACACGGCGATTTCTTGGAGATGTACAAAGTAAACTCTTATTGCTACTTCCTCGAATCATCCTGAGATCATAACATTGCATGAAGCTATAAAAGAGTGTGTCTGGCTTAGGTCAGTAATACACTAAATTCGAGGGTCTAGTGGATTATCATCTACTTTGACAGCACCAACTTGCATCTTTGAGGATAATGCATCTTGCATTGAACAGATGAAGTAGGGTTACATTAAGGATGACAATACTAAGCACATTTTGCTGAAGTACTTCAGCAGTTACTAAATATCCATATGAACCAGATTGGTTCTGTGGCTAATGTTGCGGACTTGTTCACCAAGTCACTACCCAAATCTACATTTGTGAAATATGTGAGACCCATTGGAATGCGAAGATTATTTGAACTCCGAGATTGAGTTACCCATCAAGAGGAGCCAAAATTTTGTAGACATCAGGGGGAGTCAATATCACATGGAGTATCTTTTGTAGTTGATGCGTTATACTCTTTTTCCCTTCATCCAAATTTTTGTTTTGCCCATAAGGTTTTTGTTTACTTGGCAAGGTTTTTAGTGAGGCAACAAATTATGCATCATACATTAGGAGCTAGACACAAGGGGGAGTGTTTAAAGAAAGTATATTCTGTATATTTCAGTGTGTGTCTTGTTCTAATTAGATTAGAAGTATAGATTCTATCAATCCCTGATTTATAGGGTTACTGATTATAATTGATTGTAATGTATGTATTTAACTTCATTTATCAATGAATAAAGATACAGTTTTAGTCTACATTATTGTGTTTACATTTATCCTTCAAATGAAGTAATTCTCACACTCCTCTTCTCTCTCTCGTCCTTATGCTCACACTCCCTGTTTTTCTCTCCTCTTCATTTTATTATTTCTTTTCTAATTATTTCTTTTTGTTTATCCTTCAAAGAAAATAAAATACAGTTATTTATTACTTCATTTTATTGTCGTGTCACGTGTCTGATACTTGGGGACGCTGTGTCCAAAGTGTCACGTGGCATGTCTCAAAATTTTGTTATTTGGACAATTGAGGACACTCCTTCGACACTTGGGGACACTTTAGCACATCAAAATATATATATATATATATATTAGTAAGATCATATTGACTATAGAATTAGGAGATTGAGTTGGAGATATAAATGTATTTTATAGTTGGTTTAAGATCACTTTTTTAGATTTTACCGTGTCTCATGTGTCTGTGTCTGTGTAACATAGACTAGGAGTTTTCACACAATGATGGGTTTAATTGGACCCGGCCCATTCAACCTGGAGTACAAGATCGTCATAACCATATACCAATTGAGTGTGTCAATGGCCCGGCCCTTTGGCCATCTTCTATGTTCACAAAGGTAACAAACCCAAATCCTCTGCTAACTTGGCTCTCCCTGTCGAGTGTCAAGAACAAAGATGCACACGGCTAGCTTAGGGCACCGAAAGGAGTGAACAGTTCATGCAAGTCGGAGTCACCTTGTATCCTCCGAGAGATTGTTCACCCGAGTTGAATTTTCATCGTTATAATTTCGAGTCTTCCCGCCGTCTTCTCTCAACCCCGAAGGAACATATATATATACCGGTCTTGCCAGTTTTAGACGCCTCCGAGGTACTACAATATAACAATCTCCACGACTATTACTCTGCATGGCAAGATCTCTATAGGGAGATTGCTCAGTCCAGTGGTCGCCCTTCTTGTTACAAGTCCTACAAAGCAAGCATGAGAGTACCATTACTCCATTAGTAGGTAGTTCTGCGCGCTATTGAGTGGCATGGTTCTTGTGCTCTATGGGTGCCAAGGGCCTTAAGGCGCTCGAGCTTGATCTCTTCATTTGAGACCACTGGCACTGACGGCGTCTCCGAATTTGTGCCAGGAGCGACGTCACTCTACGGCGGCCTCACACATAACTTGAATTCCCAAATTTTTATTATTTTATAAATTTAACAAATTATTAATTTAATACATTATTTTTTTCAATTAAAATTAAAAAAATATTATTTTAATAAAAATATTAATTAATTAAATATTAAATTATCAATAAAACTTTTTATACGCGGTACTCCAATTGTTCTCGGGAAACAATTAATGAAACCAAGTCCAAAAGGCAAAAAAAGGATGGGAAAAGTCGAAAAGAAGATTTACGTACTCGTGGCTCGTGCAGGCATGCGCTTTGGGCTTTCTTAATTCTTTTTTTTCTTAAGCCCACGGTGTAGCATATGCTCCAAGGAACTCATGCATACACAAAAAATCTACCCAATAACTCAAAGATTTTATCTTAGTGATACTTTTTAAATTAAAGTATCACGTACTAATCTCTTTGACAAGCTCAAAGTTGTATTAATTTAGCCGAATTCTAGTTATATCTATCAGTGTAGTGGCGGATTATGAGGTGGGTTAGCTCATTTCATGGCATGCATGTGATATTTTACCTTTTAATCACACACATCTCGTACAATTTTGTCAATTCTTAATAATAAACAATCTTCCTTTCCTTTTCAATATTTAGCGCATTCAGTCAGCATCATACTCATAACGAAAAGTTTCCCAACCACATAAATATTACATGTTTAAGTCTCTAAGATACATCAGACACTTGGATGTTGGAACTAGTGCAAGCCATCGGCAGCTGGCAGCACGATTGGGACACTCAACCACTCAAACCCTGACTCGTACTAGTTTAGATTTTTAGTTACTTGGGTTGACGGTAACCTTAATATGCTGGGAAATCACACAAAAAAGTTACCACAATTTCATGGTCGGATCGTCCTCGATCTTTGCTTCAATAGATCGTCATTCACAAATAAAGAACAAAACTATATGTTAATCAATTCTAAACTTTCATCTTGTCTGATATCAGTAATAGATTAATGGACCTACACCGGTTTCTATCATTTGATAATGAGTCTTTAGTGGAGGACCAAACTTACCAATTAACTGCGGTTCCTTTCAACGTTTAAGTAGCTATAGAAGGGCAAGTTGGGAAAGATGTCCACAATATGATTTAAAACTTTGACACTCGATTTTTACTCCTAAACCACTTCAGGGTTTAAGTAGCCATAGAAGGGGAAGTTGGTTTAAAACTTTAAACCAACTTGTCTACTTTCAAATTAAGTTATGTAGAGATTCTATTCAAGGTTTGCCCTCCTATTTATAAGTGTCTGCCAATCAATCTACTATAGAGACCAAAACATAAAATCATAATTAAGTTTGGATGGTCAGGAACGTCGAACCCGAACGACCCAGTTAATTTCCCATTGCTAGAAGCCAAAGATGTCAAGATATGTTTAAGGCACCAACCAACATTTCTATTGGGTTGAATAAAAGAGGTTGATAGCATACATTTCACAGACAATTATATGATCAATAACTGTTGACATGAGTGAGTTTCACTGTTGACATATTTTACATTTCGCAATCGATTATAGTACAAATTAATCGAGCGAGCGAGCACCTGAATATGAATGTAAATATAATATGTCTTCCGGAAGCAGATGAAGATACATCTGTTCAAACTGTTGATCCTTTTGCTTAAAAAAAAAAATCATGTCCATTTTAAAGGAAGAAAATTTGTCACGGGATGCTCTGGCAATTCTGGTTGGCATATATACCAGAATATAATGAGGAATTCAGAACCAGGAGAATTTCATGGAACCCGGCCTCAAATTCTACTGAACATTGCATAGTTGCATACAATACGACATGGACAGAACTGGTGTTTATGTATTAAAGATCGAGCCCCTCTTCCTCCAGGTACGTACGTGGCAAGCCGCAAGCATGCATGTTAGAGAGATGACACTCCTTAATGTTACGCGGCACATAGCTTATATTACTCACTCACTTTAGACACGGACAAACGACACTTGGAAACTGAAACACTTGGATGTATACTTATTACGAATTTGTTTCGATTTCGATCACTCTAAGAGTGTTGAATTTTATTCAAAATATACTTATTACGATTATGAACTATTTAAAGTGTTAAATTTTATCTAAAATATTGAATTTAACAATACATCGGAACACAGGCTTCGTTCTAAACTAGCTGTGGCTAGCATCGTCCTCAGATTGGGGAAGTAGATGCAGCTGAAGGAACTGGGATCACTACTGTCGTTTTAGTTGCACTATGGTTACTGTAATGTATATATATACTTCCAATAAAACACACCAAAAACATAGATCGATAGAACCATTCCAAGAAATTATGTACGTCCATATCATAAGCATGAAGACAAGCATGTCCACACCAATCATTATCACATTGACAAACCCTGTTTGCTTTATCAGCAATAGCTTAAAGCAAAGCCTTAGAAATAGCTAAGATGAGCTTCCGTATGTAACATATATTATTATAGACTAGCAATGGTCAAACACAGAATGTAAGAGATTCAAATACCAGGTAGCAAAGATGCTGTGTGCTCACTTTATATCGCTTTTATGATTTTATTTGATATTCTTAGCGGCTCTCGTTTTTCTTGTATGATTTTCCAATATAGCTTCTTTCCTTCGTGAGAGATGCAATTTCTATTTTCCCCATGGTGATTAGTACCATAAAATGTTTACTACCATCAATTTCTTTGGCAGAGGCAATAGTTTCAATGTAATCTCAATCCGTGATTCAAACCTGCCAGCCAAAGATTTGAGAATCTACGTAGGCTTATCTGCCAGTTTAAAGATCAAGTCCAAGGTTTTAACTTCATCAGCTAAAACCTGCCAAAGAAATAATGGACGTAATTGAAACCCCAACCACCCCCCAACTGATAAGGCAAAAAATTACAATAACTTAGCATCAATAGTTGCAAACTGGCAGCAATGTAAAAACCAAACCCAACAAAATGAATCAAGGAACAAACCAGTGAAACCAAGAAGCTTGATCATCATCTGACATAAATATAAATTACAATAATAGTTCCATTGGGATGAAGAGCATTACATAATAAGCACAAAATTTTTACAATCATAAAGAGATCAGTAAGTGAGCAATAGTTGTGGTGAAGATGATGAACGAGCACAAAAGGGAGGGAATCATACTCCGCTCTGCTTCAACCTATACAAAACAAAGGGGATGGCATTTCTTGTTTCTTCTCCTTACCAATCTGGACACTCGACTCTTCCTACTTCGCTTTGATTAGCAAAACCCGAAAAACCGATAGATAGAGATTCTTCTACTCTTCACCCATAAGTACTTGCACATAATCTTGATAATCATCTTCGACTTTCGACTTGGCTTCCAACAAAATCAAATTCCCAGCTCCCCCCGCCGTTTTAGACACTATTCACAAATGAGAGAGAGACCAAAAGAAGCAAAATAGTAGATAATTAGAGGCCAACCAAATAGAATCATCACAAGACTAAAATCCTCTGTCACACAAACCCCAGATGAGCGCCACTTGGCTCACTCAATTCACCAGCTCAGAAACCCAACCGACATCCGGAGCACCAGAAGATCCCTGGGCTTGGGTCGGGTCGACCCGCCCGAGTGAGTTCTCCTCCCTCAGTCTCTCAAACATCTTTGCCCTCAAGTCCCTTCCGGACTCGACCCTCTCCATCGGCGGCTCCTCCTCGCAACCTTCATCACAGAAATCCAGAAAGCCGACTGCAGACCGGGCCGGGACACGGGTCGGAGTGGAAGGAAGGCTACAGAATCCGGGTCGGAGCATTGACCCACCCCGTGGTGAAACGAACCCAGGCGACCCGACTTGAACATTCCACGAACTAGGCAGAGACTTCACTTTTCCAAGCTGCAAGTTCCTCAGCGACGCCACCATCTCATTGATCGAACTCGACCCCAGCGACCGGCTCACCAAAGGAGACATCGGCGGCGAATCTTCCGGCGACATCGACGGCGGAGACGACATGAACGGCATGCCTCCTTTCCCGATCGAAGCCGCCGCCGCCTCAATCGCTTGGCGCAGAGGCGACCCGTCGTACGACTCGGCCGCAACGGTGGCGCTGACAGAGTTTGACCCTCCTCTCGGACTCTGCTGCGGCAGAACCCTAAGCTGCTCCGGCGTATGAGCAAAGAAGCAAACCCTCCTCTTACAGCTGGTCCCATCCTTACACGGCTGAGTCCTGTACCTCGCCGGATGTAGCCAACACTCGAAAACACCATGAGCAAACTCGCACGTGTCACCCTTCTTGCAGTGACCCTTTCGGAAATCGGGGCAAGCCGTGCCCGAATAGTGAAACTTCCTCGGGTCGCGGCGGCGGGCCTTCTCACCCGGATGAGCGAAAGGACAGTCGGTCCAGTCGTGTGACCTGCCACGTGCGCAGCGCTTCACTTTGAACTCGAACATGCGGAAATGGTCGCAGGAGTAAGCGTCCACCGGAGAGTCCGGGTCAAGACCCGAAATCTCGGAGTCCGAATCCGGGTCCGAAAACTCGTTCGAAGGCAAGTAGCGCTGGAGACTCGCGAGTGCCTCGTTGAGATGGTAAGGGGTAGTAGTGTTGCCATTTCCGTCGACGCCGCTCAGAGGATAAGGAGAGGAGTACATCTCGGCCGTTGGATCATCGAGTTGAAGCCATGGGGGGACGTGGATGGTCGGATTCGGACGGTGCGGTTCTCCGAGCATCATTTCGTCGTTGTTGTGTTTTGTGGTTTTTTTGGACGGTTGTGTTTTGGGGGAACAGCATGAGGAGTGGCTTTGCTTATAAACTGCTTAAGAATCGGGGGGTTAACCGCAGTTGAGGTTTTGTTAACCGCGGTTGGGTTTTAGGGTTCTAGTACCTCCGTTTAGCGCAGCGGTTAAAATATTTAACGTATGAGAACTTTGAGAATTGTCTGGGTTACGGGAGAGACTGGACAGGTGGAATTCTCTTCTCCACGTGCGTCCCGCTTGGAGTTTGGTTACGGTCAAAAGTTACCACGTGGATGGATGTGGTTCGATTGTGAGGGGAATAAGATGAACGTGCTGTTTGTCGATCATGAATTCTTGGACTGTAGTTTTACTACTCGGTGGAGTTTCTTTTCTTTTTTCTCTTCTCTGTTGGAGTTTAATTAGTTTCGGCTAAAAAAATAGGAAAATTCCAGAAAATTCACAATAAACGAGAAACATATTTTGGTGAAAAAAAAGAAACAGAAACTTCTCTGGAACAAAATCCCTGCTTCAAGTTTCAGTGCTGCAAAAAGAGACAAAAGAAAATTGACGTACTGCAGATTAAAGTTTTAACTATGGTTTAAGTCAACTACTGTATTAGTGAAGTTAAACATCAACGTCCGACTGTGAAAGGTAATTAAGGGTGATGTTACTCTACGTATACCCACTACACTAATCTTGGATAGTTACAGATCCTAATATTTGGTATGTAGTGGTAGCGTCAAAGAATTAGGATGGCATATGGGCAAGACAACAAATACTTCGCCTTCGTAACTTTAAAATGTTTGGGGTAATTTTCCAGTATAGGTGTAATACCGATGAAGGAACTTTGAAGCAAATTTGGTTCCCTAATCAGAAATATCAAGGGCATTAAGACATGACATGCATTGAGGTTTTTAAACTTTTTATCTTCTAC
Organism: Geum urbanum; assembly: GCA_946800695.1. Classification (NCBI taxonomy): domain Eukaryota; kingdom Viridiplantae; phylum Streptophyta; class Magnoliopsida; order Rosales; family Rosaceae; genus Geum; species Geum urbanum. The sequence continues at coordinate 11,207,458 of OX326997.1, forward strand.
TTAGGTGAAGTACATTTATAAAGACATATCATGATGAGCGATCATATGAAGTAGAAAAACACTACAATATTTTCGCGGATTCCACATAGTGTTTTGACTAATTGATTCGGTACAATAATATATACTAGAAAAAATCCGCATTCGATGTGTGCAGAGAGACGCAAATGCGAGTTTAGGAGAGTAAAAACATATTTATATAAGTTATTTTCATTTTGCTGATTTTTAGAAATTAAGAATAGGAAATAAATATTTTTTTTTATTGTGGGCATTTTGGGAAATCAATATTTTGGTGAGGCTGATGACACCAAAGACACGCCTGGCTTTATTAATAACATATATGTTAAGAAATTCTATATGTTTTTATTTTTTATTTTTTTTACTAATAGAAGATATGGCAAATTTCAGTTTACTACTCTCTGATTTTTGTTGTTCTTCATATACCTGAGGTTTTAAATTTTTTAGTTTATTACTTGAGGTTTGAAATTTTTTTCATGTTACTACCTAATGTTTTAAATTTGTCAGTTTACTACCTAAGGTTTCATTTTCTCATCATTTTTTTATCTTTTCATTAAAAAATTATTTAAAGAGGGAGAGTATTTTGGACCTTTTTTTTATTGAAATATCTTCAATAAAAAAAGTTTTATTTTCTAAAATTGTTATTTTTAGCAAATTAAGTTATATTAATTTTCTATATAAAATGGTCGGTTGGCTAAATATGTCATGCTTACCCTTGATTGTATAGCGCCGTATCGATATCAAGACACATGAGCTGGTGACATAATTTGTAGGAACTCATAAAATTGACTCGTTTGGTTAACCCTCAATTATTTTATAAAAAAAATGTAAACTTGTTATTCTTAACTAAATAAGTAATAATAATTTTCTAAATTAAAATCATGCTCATAGAGATTTGATAAACTTTTTAATTATAATAAAGAACCGAACCATGCTCATAATTTTTTTATAGTCAAATACAAATGGTGACTCAGTGGCTGTTAAGAAAAAAAAAATTATATTTTCTTTTTTAAAAGTAAAGGTCAGCCAAGTGAGTCAACCTTATGAGTTCTCATAAATTATGTCGCTAGCTTATATGTCTTGATATCTATACGACACTAATTAAACAGTCAAGGGTAAGCATGGTATATTTCGCCAACCAACTATTTTTAAAAAAATTAATAAAATTTATTTTGGCAGGAATAAAAATTTTATAAAATTATTTTTTATTAAATATAAATAAATTGACCAAAATACCCTCATCTTTAAATAATTTTTTAATAAAAAGATAAAAAGTGAAGAGAAAATGAAACCTCAGTACTAAACTGACAAATTTAAAACTTCAGGTAGTAACATGAAGAAAAATTCAAACCTCAAGTAGTAAACTGAAAAATTTAAAACCTCAGGCAGCGACATGAAAAACAACACAAACCATAAGGTACTAAACTGAAATTTGTCCTAGAAGATATCATTTATCGACCTTCTCGACCTAAATAGTACACAACTTGGATTGAAAAGTAACCCCACTTCACTAAAAGTGGAAGAAACTAATCAAAGTAAATACTATTTTTTATAATGCTAAGCTCAACAAACGTTGAGCTTACTTACATCTTAAACGGATAAACGAAAAACATATAAGAAATGGAGATGACATACTCCTAAACACGCAATTGTGGTAGGTATATCATTAACCATGAATCCTGTCATCCATAAAAGATATAATATGCAAGTAAGCCTGCACAATATAAGTGCCTAAATCATCTTCGCCTTGTCCATCATCAAGAAAGGGAAACTCGTCAAAACACAGCCCCATAGTAGAAAAAGAAACAGTTGGCCCAGTGACCACCAACTCAGTCCATCAGAGAAGAAGCCCAATCCAACTCGAAAATAGCCCCATCCAGCATGCTAGAAGCCCAACTCAACATGTTGAGTAATATCATTCGACGCTGATAACCCCGACGCTGACCAAATCCAGATAGTCTAAATTGACGCCGCCACCAGACGACCTCCAACTGAGAACTCCTCCACTAGAACAAGCATCTTCACTCCGATTTTGGACGCTTGCAGCCCGCGCGAGGCCAAGATCATGAGCATGCTTCCCTCACGTCCGTCCCCAGTCGTGACCCAATCTGACTTCAAACCTCCAAGGCCGTACCATACCTTCCATGGAGGCTTCCTCTGAACCCTTGAAAGTTGCTTGCGCCACCTTATGGATTGAATTCCACCCAAAAAAAATGAACTGCGAGCATAGCGGACAACTCCATCGGCCAAGTGAAACAACAAAGTCGTATCATTGAGTAGTGACAACGCAAAATAAACGACACCCATTTCCATAGGGGTCCCCGGCGGAGCCCTCATCGGCGCCCATGAAACTTGACGAATGACATATGTCAATGTCAACTTGAATATCAACACCACGATTGCACTTGGACATGTCAAAACTGACGACTGGAGAAGGAGAACGACGGTGATCGATGTTGTCCTTGAACCTTGCGAGTGAGAAAGAGGCTCCGAGAATCTTGGAGCCGCTAGGATTTTCATATTATTCACTCCATGCAATATGTTAAGTTGTTAATGGAGTTGATGGAACAAAGGTTCGTAGGTTCTGAAACTCTGTATTTTATTGTTATTGTGCTTCCATACAAATTGATTTGGTACACACAACATATATTAGTAGATAAAATATTCACTCATCCTCTATTTTGAAATGAATAAAACATAAGAGAAATTAGGAAAAACTCCCTGTTACATTTAAAATTTTAAAAATAGTACAGCTACATTATTATTCATGGATTTAGTCCCTAATTAATTACAAAACTAATAAAGTTTCCTTTCAAAGACTAATGACTGGACCCTACATATTTCAATCTTCTTTTACTACCATTTTTTTCTGGAATTATTCATTCGTGAAAGAACTTATTTTTTTGTTCAAATATTTTGTATTATTCTTTTTCATGAGTTCATCCATGATTTCTACATTTTGAGAGAAGATTTTTCAATTTTTATGCCTTGATTTATTTACCTATCAATATGATTTTCTTATATGGAATTAATTTACCTACCTATGTATATAGCTAATCATTAATTTACCTGTATGTACCTATAACAAACAAATTGCGTACCTACATGTACCAAAAATTACGTACTTAATCAATAATTTACCTACACTTACCTCAAATTATGCAGCAAATGACCTAAAGCAATGAATTTACCTATTTTCACAAACTACCTATAACAAACAGTTAACCTATCCAAATAATTTACCTACAACAAAAAATTAACCTATCTAAAAAACTACCTACAACAGGAAATTTATCTATTTTCACAAACAATTTACAACAAAAAAGATTGGGAAGAATCACATTTTATGATGGGGACTGAATTTTAGGGATTTTAGAGAAAATTGATTGGAAGAGGAGGATATAATGGAAGGTTAGGTAAATATTTGCTTGAATCGTGGTATTCCTATATCTTATTTATAGTATTTAATAGTGTAGTATTTAATGGTGTTCTTTTTTCTAGTAATAAATAGTACAGTAAAACCTCTATAAATGAATAACCTCGGAACCCGAGAAAATTATTACTTTAGTGAGGTTATTATTTTATCGATAAATAAATAATTTATTAATTTATCGAGACTTTAGCGAGGTTATTACTTTTGGATTATCCTAATGAAAACGATATGCGATGGAATTGCCTGCTGATGAAGTGACCATTGAAGGAATAATGAATTCGCATGCTGAAGATGATCATGATTCAAATGACAGTTCTATTATACCAATAGTTTCTCATAAAGAGACATTTGAGGCACAATTTACTTTAAATAACTATTTACTACAAAATGAAAAAATTTATCAAATTTGGTGCACCTATTGCAAAATATCAAATACAGTTAAATTTGGTCTAGATGCAAAAAAGAAACATGCTGCATTTAAGTCTTTTTTCAAGAAATAGCTAAGGTGCTCGAGAAAAAATATAAATTCACAGCTGAAAATTTAATTTTAATATATTTTTAATTAAAATTATTACTTTATATATGCATGGGGACCTAAAGGTTGAAAGTAATATGAACTGGTCCCGAGTCGAGACCGGGAGAAAATATTACTTTAATAAGGTTATTAATTTATCGAATATTCATTTATCGAGGTTTTATAATACATTGGATTATTTCTTATAGAAATAAAGGTGCAAGGAGTATTTTCTGATTCACTTAAAATATAATCATGTATTCATAAACAAAATAGCAATATTTTCTAAAATATTGGTGGCCGTCTCTACTAGGGTTTCTCTCTAGGGTTCCAGCTCGAAACAACTCCATCCTCTGTCGAACTCCGATGGAAGTGCTGGCATGGAATTGTTGTGGGATTGGGAATGACTCAGCGGTGGAGGTTTTGAAGACGTTGATTAAGGGAAACAAACGCTCTATAATCTATCTCTGTGAAATGAAGGTTTCAAACCCTAGTTACATGGAGAGTCTGCGAAGGAAAATTGGCTTCTTGAATTGCGAGGCAGTTTTCAGTGTTGGAGCGGACAAAAGACCTAGCCAATCTGGTGGTGTCGCTCTCTTCTGAAAGAAAGATGTTAAGATTAAGTTCATATCCAAAGAACTCCATCGCGTTGACATAATTGTCCATCCCTCCGAGGGTTTAGGGCGGTGGAGACTAACAGGATTCTACGGTCATCCAACCATGGTGGAACGACACCATACCTGGGATCTCCTCAACTCCTTGAGTGATGTGTGTTCTCTCCCATGGGTTATTTTAGGAGATTTCAATGAAATTCTCCACAATGGCGAAAAGGATGGCGACCCTCTTAGAAGAGAGGGGCAAATGCAGTTGTTCAGAAATAGCTTGTCGTACTATGAGCTTCATGATTTAGGGTTCCAAGGAAGGAACTTTACTTGGTCGAGGGATGGAGTAAGGTTGTGCTTAGACAAAGTCGTGGCTACTAAGTTTTAGACAAACCTCTTTTCGAAAAGCGTATGTGAAAAACCTTTGTCATATTCACGGGGATCATCTCTCGATTCTGCTAAGAGTACATGCCGAAGAGGTTGGGACGATCACTAAACCTAAACAATTTTTTATGTTCGAAGCATTCTGGGCATCATATGAAGGGTGTAAAGAAGTTGTGAGAAAATGGTGACATCGATCAAGAATGGCGTCCCCTATGCATGAAGCTACTCAGTGTATCTAGAACACGAGATATGCATTATTGGACCGACAGAGAACCACCTTTGGTAACCGGGGAAGATAAATCGAAGTGATACATAACCGTATTGAAGCTCTTTCCCTGCTACCTCTCTCTGAGGAGTATAGAAAAGAGTTTCACTTGCTTTCGGAGAGTCTAGACAAATTACTTGCAGAAGAGTATAGCTATTAGGGGCAACGCGCCAAGGTGTTTTGGTTACAGAAGGGGAATGAAACACCAAACACTTCCATAGAAAATGTTCTAATAGAAAGTCAAAGAACAAGATCGTGAGTCTTGTAGATAATGAAGGCATTCGACATTCTACACCAGACGGCCTTGAGAAGGTTGTTATTGAATATTTCAGTTCCATGTTTTCTGTAAACACGATTGACAATGTTAAGGTGCAGGACGTGATCAACCTGACCAGTCCCAAAGTTACATTGGAGATGAACTCTATGCTTCTAGGGAGTTACTCGGAGGATGAGATAAAGTTTGCTCTCTTCCAAATGCACCCCACCAAAAGCATAGGGCATGATGGGATGTCGCTGCTATTTTTTTTAGAAATATTAATGTCATAGGTAACGAAGTGGTGGAAGCTACAAAAAACTTCCTCAATATAGGGATCCTCATTGGCTAGGTTAACTTCACACATGTCTGCCTCATTCCCAAAATCTCAAAACAAGAGAAAATGGTGGACTTACGACCAATCTCACCATGCAATGTGATCTATAAGATAGCCTCCAAGGTGATTGTAAATAGGTTGAAGAAGGTGCTAGATTTGATTATTTCCCCATTCCAGAGTGCTTTTGTTCCTGGGCGCTTAATATCAGACAATACATTGATTGTTAACGAGGTATCACACTTCATCCATAATCATAACTCTTGCACTAACAATGTGTTCTCCCTAAAATTAGATATGAGTAAAGCATATGATCGTATGGAATAGGGATTTTTGGAAGCTATTTTGGTTCGACTTGGCTTTGATAGTATGTGGATCAAGTTGGTCATGTAATGTGTTACCACTGTCAAATATTCATTCCTAATCAACGATCAACCAAAAGAGTACCTGGTTCCAACATAGAGGCTACATCAAGGGGAAGCCTTTTCAGCTTTGTTGGAAGCTAGGGCAAGTGAGTGATCTCTTAAAGGCTTCAAGATTTATGAAGGAGCTCCAACCATCAACCACCTCCTCTTTGTAGATAATAGCCTCTTTTTTTGAAGTGCTATAGTGGAAGAGGTTAGGCAAGTAAAATAGGTCTTGAAGATTATGAAATAACATCGGGTCAGAAAGTGAATTTCAATAAGAACAGCATCGTCTTTAGCAAAGGGTTTAAGGAGGAACAGAGATAAGAGTTGGCTGCTATTCTTGGCGTAGGGATTGAATAGCTAGAAACATGACGAGTACCTATGGCTCCCAACGTATGTAGGGAGGGAAAAGGTGGAGACGTTTGCATTCATAAAGGAGCATCTAAGCAAAAAAGTTGAAGGTTGACAAGGTAAGTTGTTAAGTGTTTCTGGAAATGATATCTTAATTCGAGTGATTGCACAATCGTTACCTACATATGCGATGAGTTATTTTCTTCTTCCTAAGGACTTATAAAATTCGTTACATCAAGCTCGCACCAAGTTTTGGTGGGGTGGTACACATGAAAATAAAAAGATACATTGGATGACATGGGACGAGCTTTGTCTACCTAAAGAGGAGGGAGGCATGGGTTTCAAGGATTTGCATGCGCATAACCTAACGCTTTTGGCTAAACAGGGCTGACGTATCATGCGTAACTCTAATTCGCTTGTTTCTGCATTGTACAAAGCCAAGTACTTCCCTAATTGTTCATTTTGGGAGGCGACAAACGCCCTTTCCTCCTCTCTTTGCTGGCAAGGAATATTGGAAGCAAGAAAGTCTTAGAGAAATGAGCTATTTGGAGTGTTGGTGATGGAAGAAAAATTAACATATGGATAGTTGCATGGCTGCCAAGATCAGGTCGTATGAGGCCATTAGGCAACAACAACCCTAGGCCCATGAAGGTTAGTGAATTGATGCAAGGTCCAAGTCTTTAGAATGAAACTAAAGTTCGTGAAGTGTTCCAACATGAAGAGGCAGAAGTTATTTTGTCGACTCTTATTGGCAATAAGGGAGCTGAGGACATGCTTGCTTGGTTCCCGGACAAGAAAGGAAAGTATGCAACGACATCGGGGTACAAAATATCAATACAGGGTATGGTGAGCAGAGTTATTGGGGGCTTCGAGTTAGAGCAACGTGAAAAAAGTATGGCCCTCCATTTGGAAGTTCTCAACCCAACCAAAACTCAAAGTTCACCTATGGAAAGCATGCAACAATATATTGCCTATGGCGATGAGGCTTCAATAAAAAAAAAAAAGTAGACATCCTTCCCTTGTGTAGCCTATGTGAAGAAGAAGAGGAAACAATATTACATATGGTACATTACTGCAGGTATGTGAAACAACTTCTCATGCTCTCTCTCCCCCCTTGGTTGATTACGCTTTAAGCACTGTTGAAAAAGTTATCCCTACACACTTTATTCACTATTATCTAGCCCATAAGTATAAAGAGTGATTTCCGCTAGCAAGTATACGGGGTCAAGTTATAGTATTTATAAGAGTCGAGTGTCAAACCCACGAGGATTAGCCACTTGAACTCCTTAGTTTGAATTGATTAAGTGTTTAAACTACGGTTAAACTAGACACTAACTTGTTGCTAAACTAAAATAAATGTTGATGTGTATCTCACACTATTAAGTTCTTTGGAGACCTAACATTTTAAAGGGTTATTAGACTATGATGATTGATTATCCAAGTTGATTGGTTAGTTATAGACTAAAGCATAAAGATTAAATAATAAACAAATTCATCAAAAAAGAGAGTGGTTGGCTAGGGAAATCCCTACTAACCATTTGATGCTCAAACAATGTCCTGATTTATGTATGTAGTTAAAGTCTGTTTCACACAAGTGAATGTCCAAATCATAACATTTTGGGTCACGGTTGGCTAGGGACTCTAGACGACTTGAGCCAAACTTTGATGTATTTGGTGAACCGGGACCAATACCTAAACTTTTTCTGGTTTACATCTTGACTGTATGTCATGTGAGTGAAGCAAACAAGTGTACTATGTGATATTTGTGGAATGTTCCTATTCCGACACCTCTATTGGAGGACTCGGGAGAAATTCTAAGTGAATCTCCAAATCCGCACTTTGTGAGTTACGAATCAAAAGACCCAACTAGTAGCCACAATAACCCCTCGATTCAATGTGTGCTTGACCAAATCTCCTTAAGTCTATTAAGACTCAAGGAGACTCTAGTCCTTATTTAGTGCTAAGAAAACCAAACCTTAAGGTAAAGCCTCTTAGAATAGACCTTAATCATATTTACATGCTCATCTAGCTTTAGGTAAGTAGCTAATTCAACCAATGTCCCATTTTTAATTCCTTAATGCATACATCAACTTAGATACGGTTACCACATATATAAATGAAACCATACATGAAGCTCAAGCACATAAAAAACCACAAACACATAGTAATCTCATTCACAACACATGTTTCACTCAACATACACAAAAGCATTAACCATACATGAATCAATCTATCATTTGTCTACATCAAATGGCTACAGTTCTAACCATAGCCTCCCAAATGGGACTACTCACAACACATAATAAAAATGAAGTCTAGATATATAAAGAGAAATCAATAGGTGTAAGAAATAACCGAAGAGTCCTTTAAGCAAAGCCTTCAAGTTCTTTAAGTACTTTTCACTTCTTGCTCCTTTTTTGATTATTGGCTCCACAAAGATGATGAACTCACCTTAGGCAAGAGTGGAGATGAGAGTTTGGTGGTGGTGATGGAGATTCCTAGGCCTTTTGGTGATGATAAGGGATGTGCTTGAGGTAGAGGAGAGAGCTAAAGGGTTATGGGATGAGTGAGGGCTGTATAGAGAGACTAAAACTAAGCAAAACTTGAGAAATGAGATGTCTTGTTTTTGGTGATGGATGGGGAGCTTGACCAAGGGGAGTGATGAGAGAGAAAATGAAGTGTTTTTTGGGCCCTTGGATGTGCTAGAGTGGCCATGAAGTTGATCCAAGGGCCACAACTTGTGATCTCCTTTTCTTGGCTTCTAGGTTAAAGTACAAATCATGCCTAATACTTCCAAAATTCAAATTGTGTGACACCCTAACCAAATCAGCTAAAGTTCCTATCTAGGTAGTTTGGGCCTTCTCTTGGGCCTATCTTGTAGTGTTTGGGTCAAACTTGATAGTCCGGTCGGCCATGGATAAACCAACAATTTTTCGGCAGTTTTCGACAACATCCAGCGACCACTTTTTATCATTTTTCCAAAGTTGCTCCAATTGATCTTATGACTTCGAAAATGTGGTTGGCTTCTCCAAAAAGTGATTAATTTTCATATTTAAGAGTGTTTCCGTGCCAACTCCCAATTTTCTAGCATGAACAGGAAACATTATAAGAACGATATATACTTTATTCATAGAAGACAAGCAATAAGCATAAAATTAGGAACATAATTAGAACACATTTATGGACCAAACAAGCATCGAAATTACGTACTGCTCATCATGGATCCAAGAATGTTTCAAGAAATTGTCCAAACCTAATGCAGCGTGCGTGGCTTTGCTACCTACTGTGGTTAGTTTGGAAAGAGCGAAATAGAATAATATGGTCTGCCAAGGGATTGGAGGCTCCTAAAGTGTTCCAATAAGCCAGTCATGCATATAATGAATATCTCTCCCTTTGTCCTATCAAGATTAGGAAACCAGGGATAGTATTTGCTAAATGGATTCCACCTCCTCAAGGATGGCTCAAGATGAATGTTTATGCTTCTTGGACTGATGGTAGATGTGGTGTGGGATTAGTTTGGAGGGATGCAGAAGGTTCCATACTTGGCGGTGCATGCCAAGTAATCTCCTTGATCTCATATACTCTTATGGCTGAGGCCAGGGTCTTGAGGAAGGCTTCCGAGCTAGCCTTAGTATATAAGTTGCAGCAAGTGATCTCCGAATCTGATTGCCTTCAACAAGTACAACATATTTCCACTAACGATGATAAGGAGAATTAATTAGTGGTCTGGTCTTTGATATTAGATCGATGCTTAGCCTATGTCCATAGGCTTCAGTTTGGCACACATACAGATAGGCCAATTCATTGGCACATAGTATTAGCAAAGTAGCTTTTAATTTTGATGTTTTTATAACTTGGATCGGTGTGATTCATGATGTTGTAAAGGATCACATCCCCCCTGTACTTACCTAAGCATGGAATAAACTCTCTCGTTCTTCTTTCAAAAAAGTAATAATAAAGCATTAGGATTGCTTCGTTGGTCAAGACGTTGAACTTATCTGCTGAGGAACCAGGTTCGAATATCAGTATTCCTTATTTGAAGAGTTTTTTCTTCTTCTAAAAATAGCTAATTGAGAATTATGGTTGCTCCATGGCCAATGCATTGAACTATTCGCTAACGAGCTAGGTTCAAATCCTAATACTCCCTTCTATCGTCCAAATTTTTTTAAGAAAGCAATTCTAGCTGATGTTTCTCCTCCACAATATTTGGAGGATTTTAAAACCTTGAGCTCCTAGGTTTGCCTTTGGCCGTTCGCCGCCGCATGAAGCGACTTCAGAGAATGGCGCCTTTTTCTCTGGCCGGTCGTCATTGGATCCATTGGTGGCGTTCGACGCCTGCTTTCTTCAGTATAGGTTCTGTAAAGCGTCGAGGCGAGGTGGTCTCCTTTGGAGGCGTACTCGGATCTTTGATGGTCTACCCGCAGCAGCAAGGGTCATCGACTTCTGGAACTAGAGCGACGCTCGGATTATAATCGGGATTTAGCCGCGTTCCACTCTGACCGTAGCTTGACGACAATGGTTGGATACACGTCCACCGACGATGTTGGGAAGGTGTACGACTCCAAGGTCTGCGGGTTCGCGGCTCCAAGGTGAAAGCTGGTGGCTAGTAGGTGGCAATCGGCTTTGGTTGTGGCTGATGGTACGCGCATGCCGGACGGCTGAGCAAGGAGGACGACCTTCTACTGGGTGCCCTAGGCAAAACGGGTTTGGGCTATTAAGCCACTCAATCTCTGGGCTTGGGCTGCTTTGGTGTGGGCCATTGAGTTTCTATTTGGACTTTATTTTTTTTCTTTTGGCTAGAGCTGAGGCGAAGGAGTGGTAACTCACTCCAATGTAGTTTGGGGTACATAGTTAGATACGATGTGGGACCCCAAACTTGTTTAGTATCTATCTTACACCTATTGATCTAGCTACGTACGTACTTGTACAGATATGTAATTACGTAGTTTACTCTATGAGGTTCTTTCTACAAGTCGAAGGTTCCGGTGAACTCATTATACTCTACCACAATATCAATTCTATCTTTACCTCAAAAAAAAAAATCATGTATTCATTTTTATCGTAATTTTAATTAGCTGGAAAACGTAATGTTATAATTATTAAGTATTTTTTTTTCAATTTGATCATGTGATGATACAAGATAATTTCACAATCCTTAATTAGTATTGATTTGTTTCTTTCAATAATATATTAACGTTTCTTGGAAAGTCAAGGGATCACAATCCACAAACCACAAACCACATCCACCTTCATTGTCTTCTCCATAAACGTCGAAGCCATGAAAATGATGTTTCCTAAATGCGGGGGCGGGGGCGGGGGCGGGGCTGGGGCAGGGCCATTTCCTTTACCATTCTTGAGCAATAATTCAGCTCCAATTATCCTCAACTCTGTTCTGCTACATTGGGGACGTACTCGGCTAGTTTTAACCAAACTAACTATAGGTGTTCCCCTGTTTCTATCCAAGCTGCCAAGCATCGATCAGAACAACAATCTAGCTTCAAATTTTCGGACATTGAAGTTTGAAACCATGGAGCACGTTATAAAATAATAATAATAATAATAATAATAATAATAATAATGCACAAGTTAATTTACTTATTGTTGATAGTTGATATCCCTCATGGCGTCCAAAGTCTATTGAGTTGCGCTAGCTGGTTACACTACTAGAAAAATGGTCATAGACATCGGTTATGAACTAATGTTTAAAAATTTTCAAACCGATGTCTATTTGGGCAATATTTAATATAAAAAAAAATAAACCGTCAAGCTGATGTCTATGAACATATCAAACATTGGTTATAACATCAAAATCGATGTACTAGCCCTTAAATTGTCATCATTTTTCTTGTGTACCTATCCTCAATCTTCATATATTGTGTGTTATGCTTATTGAAATAAAATTCGTGTAGCAAATTTATCTAATTTAACATCGATTTCAGTTACAAACCGATATCTATGTTAATCATAGACATCGGCCCTCAAACAAAAGACATAATTTTTTTTTACAAAAACGATGTTTATGTTAATTTCAGACATATAATCTGATGAGCAATATTTTCAGTGACATTGGTTTTTGCTTGTAAATTGATGTATTTTCCTTTTCTTGACCTCGATTTATTTGTTTCCACTCATTATAGAAACAAACCAACCATAACTAAGAACACTTTCATTTCAAACCAAAATTTTAGGTACAAGATGAATTACTACAATGAAAATCATGAAATCTACAACACATTTCACTCAAAACATTCATGTCAAACCCAAACGATAGCTACAAAATCTAAGGTGAATACTAAGCAATCTACCCCTACACTAAGCAACACAGCTGCACAGGGCCCAAAAGCACTACTAGGTACTTAAGTCGTTTATGCTCTTCACCACCTTCACAACGTACACCTTTTAAGTTGAACCTAATTAAGCAGTAATAACACATTTCTATTAGGCCTACACATTCTGCAATAAAACTCTACTAATTTAGGATTACTGGATTGAATCTACCTTCTTTACATACTTTTGTCCAAATTTATAGCTGAATGAAAGAAAGAAAAATGATCAACATTACAGTACCTTTGTGTACTCAAATTGCCTCACTGACGTAAACGGGATTTTGATAGGGTGATATTGATTTTCCTACATAAGTCTATCAATAATTGACACAATATATATATAAACATAAAGAAATAAAGGACATGTATGATAAAAAGAGCTTCAATACCAAACATATATTTAGGCAAAACAAGCATTCATGGACATGTAGAACATCTAAAGTAACTAAATGTAAAGAGTAATTAATGTTGTTAAGTTGAAATACTATCCATGCTTAGGTACTTCTTGAAAATACCTAGAAGCTTATTCTTTGGAGCCTTTGAGTGCAAGCTCACCAACACTTTGGAACAATCATTGTTACAGAACAAATTAAAGAATTTCCATAAAGAGAAAAAACTTTCAGATTTCAAAGTCAAATATGGATATACAGTATATAGAAAATGAATATCATAAAACTAAAATGGGGCACATCATCTCACTAAAACTAAAATGAAAATGAATATCAAAACAACATCAACTAGGTAAGAAGGTTTAACATCAGTCCAAAAATTGTACAGCAGTAATCATCAAAGCATGCTTTTATTGCATTGCTGCTGCTGCTTCATGTTCTACTCTGTTGTATGGTCTAGGCACACGTTAATTATTGCACTAAGTAGTCGAAAATTTGTTTCATGAGAAGGCTTACCAGAATCATAAACACAGGTCTACGACGTTTCTAACTTTCTTTCTAGTACATTAACCTAGCATGCATTGTTGTTTCAAGACTCTAGAGATACAAATCGTACAATAAAAATCATGCTTGCAACTAGTAGAATGCAAATATCTATAATTATACAGGTCAAAAAAACTCTTCTTTTGATTTGTTAGTCAAACCACAAGCAGCCTAAACATCACAAATAAATAAATAATAATTTGTAAATACCACAGATAATCCAATCCAATCAGACAAAGAACTTAAAAGAGTCACAAGATACCTTGGCCTTTCTTCCCATGATTAAAGCATTAGAGTGAGAGTTGGTGTTACTTTCTTCCCTAAGCCACCTTCTTTCTTCTTCCCATGATTGGCCTTTCCAACCACAGAATATCAGTTGGCTATAAGAGAAGTCAGCTTCTATGTCCAACTATGAGTGATCTATATTCAATTTTGTTCTCCACCATACATTAGGGAAAACCTAGGGGACCCCTGTATTTTTACTAAGCATCTTTGAGAAAGATGCATTTTAACAAACTCATGAATACGTCATTTCCAAAGTAAGTGGCGGAAAACAAGTGCATGCCATTTTGAGACCCTTACATGACTTGGAGGGATGTGTTTCCCACTGAGAAGATCTAAAAGGACAGTCCTAAAGCTGAAGATAACACTTTCTGGAGTTACCCTTCCTGCAACACACACTATATTTGTTCATGATCTCTTTCCAAAGTGATTCCAACTAGAACTTACTTTGTTAATGAAGTCTAGTAGAAGAAAAACCTACCATTTTTTAGATATTCAAGAGGTGTATAGGCAAGATTAGTGCTATAACTTTTTTCATCCATACTATTTTTCATCAACCCAAAATAAGAAAGCCGAGGATCACCATTCTGCAAAATCCACGACATCATTGAAGAAAATTACATATACAAGTTAGGGATAACAGATTTGAGACTGCACCTCATCAAAAAGAACCCTGTATGCATTCAAGTCATGGTATAATGGTCGTCCTTCACCACTACAATAATCTAGTGCTTCAGCAATGTATAGAGCAACTCTTAATCGCATGGCCCACTCAATGGTCTGATTTTTCCCTGTCATCAAACTGTAAACTTAATATTTGAATACCTCTCATCAGAGTAGCAACTAGTAAGTTGTCTAGGAGCTCATAAAAAGTATAATGCAACTCAAAAATCTCCTTCTCATTATCTTAAGTAACTCAAACATCCAAGTTTCTAACAAAAAAAATCAAGGCAAACACATCTTAATCACATGTTCATCAAGTACAGAGGACATCCATTCACATTCACATTCACACAAACTTCCTTCTGTCAAATCATTCAAAATAAGCATATCCCAAAATTAGATACATAGAAAACAACTCATAACAATCACAAACCAAAATCACATGCATGATAATAGACTTAAGACCCAAAATTAAACCTAACATGTAGAGTTGGTTGGCGACATTTTTGTAGACAATCATTATCCGACAACTTGAATCTCGCTATCACGACCCAAAATTGACAAAAGTTTACAGTGGTAAACAAACAAGTCATAGATTCAAATTGTATGAATCCAAACCAGAATCTCACTATCATAGAAGTTGAATCGAAGTCAAATCGAACACTTAAATTGATTAATACCAAAGATATCGTAACCTTATATCTAACAAAACTGCAACACATATCAACGAAATCTGAAACAAACCATTAACGAGAATCATAGATCAAACCCTAACCCAAGCCAAGCTTTAGAGAGGGAGAGAGAGAGAGAGAGAGAGAGGTCCGAACCTTCACACTCGTAATCTCA
Organism: Geum urbanum; assembly: GCA_946800695.1. Classification (NCBI taxonomy): domain Eukaryota; kingdom Viridiplantae; phylum Streptophyta; class Magnoliopsida; order Rosales; family Rosaceae; genus Geum; species Geum urbanum. The sequence continues at coordinate 11,223,065 of OX326997.1, forward strand.
ATTTCATATAACCCTAAATTCTCAATTGCTTCATCGATATCCAGATTTTCCACGAGCAACCAGTGCTGCCACTTGCTCTACCTAAACCTGACTCGTGATACCTTCGATTCACAGCAGTTCAACTCCAATCGCCATTATACTTTCCCGCTAGATTCAACGATGGCTAGAAAAAGAAGAAGGCCGAGAGAAAGGGGAAAAAAAAAGAGAGAAAGGTCGAGGTGGAGTGGCTTTTTAGTTTGCGTGTTTTGAGATTTGGTTACCGCACACAAAGTTTCTTAACTGGGTCTTTTTTCGTGTTTTTTAATTTTTAGAAAAAAAAAATATAAATATCTGTTGAGTATGTACAGCGATGTCTATATTACACAAAGACATCGCTTTTTCACAATCCAATGTTAAAATAACCATTTTACATCGTTTTGTTTTTCTGACCGTTGTCTTAGAACCGATGTCTAAGACCATTTTTCTTGTAGTGTTACTGTATGCTAGCTAGCATGTTAACTAAGGGTCTGTTATGGATGAATTTCTAAAAGATTTTTAGCATGAGCGCTTCTTAGATGAAGCACTTTCAAGAGGAAGCACTTCTCATGTGTTTTCTAAAAAACTACTTCTAAGTATTATAAGTGATTCTCTAAATTCCTTCAAAGTGCTTTTTAATATATCTAAACACTTTAAAATTGATAGAAACACTTTTTCTAGATTGAAAACAATTTCAAAAATCATATTTAACAGGCGAGTTTATTAGCTAATTTTGTTATCAAATATGAAATAGAGCCTTAACGATAATTTGTTGACTTCAAATTAAACTAGCTAGAGACATATATTTTCATGATACAAATGGTACGGTGTCGCCAATGGACATACACACATGCTAGTTTTTCCCTTTTAGATGTATTTTGGGATGAGAAAGCTCATGTTATAATTCAGATGATTTTATTAAAGATAATTGTAATAGTTCTGACGTAGTTTGAAGTTTATGTTTTATGTCCTTTCCGGGTCAATTTTTTTATAGTAATATAGTATATCATGCGTGAGAATGAGTCTAGTAGTATGAGGTCTCCATTATTTTATTTATTTTTAAATAAAATAAATAAAATAGGCACGTTGAATAATTATCTCAATTTATAATTGCAATAGGCACGTTGAATAATTATCTCAATTTACAATGCAATTACTATTCGCATGTACGCCTAATTGATTAGTTCTTTTAAATTATCAAAATGATTCATATGATCGATCTTGTCATCTTGAACAATGTTAATTGGCAAATTTTCGTTCGACATATCAGTTTCGTGACTTTCGTCCACACCCCAATTGCACATGAGTCAGAATGTTAAACTTATTTACTAACCCTATAAATGATCCGCATAATCTTTCCAGGTCATGGATGCAATGATTCGAAATCATTTACAGACGGCGATTAGGTTGAAACGTGGATGTTAACAGAAGTGGATAAGAACCAAGGCCGTGCAGCTGTGCAGGCAAGCATGTGCGATTGTGCAAAGTGGTGCTGCAACTTAAGCTAGGAATTGAAGCTTAGGATGAGTGTGGTAAAGGGCAAGCATACAAGGAACTAGGATGAGAGATCGAGAAACCGCTTCCATACCGAACTTTAACAGTGCATGCACTATTGAGCCATATATAAATAATACAATACAAGCTTATTAATAATCTAGCTAGCTAGGATCGAGCTAGCTAGGATCGATGATCATGCTCCCTGTAAGTTACAGTTGGCGACTTGGCGGTTCTTCTAGTACTAAAAAAAGGCTAGGGTTCTAGTAGTATTACTAAAGCCTTAAAAAGCTTTATTATTGCGACAAGTAACCAGTTGCCGGATCTTCCTTTATCTTAATGACCAAGGAAAAAAAAACATAGGGTGTTAAAGAGCGACGGCCATGGCCTTCTAACTTACAATGCGGTGAAGTTTTCGTACAGTTTCATATGATACTGAATTAGCAAACCCAGCTAGGGTTTGGTACGTCTTCACACTAGCTAGCAATTATAGGGTGTGTTTGTTTCAGCTTCTAAGCGGCTTTGCTTTGGGGCAAAGCAGGGTAAAGTGTTTGGTTAAGAAAAAAATAACCTGCTTTGCTTTCAAGCGTCCCTTTTTTTTGACCAAAAGCAAAAGCCTCTGAAGGCAGGCTTTTCGCTGCTTCTCAAAAAACACGGCGAACTCTTTAATGAAAATTTTGTTTTATTCCATTGGGTATCCTTCACAATATCACGAAATTACGGACAATGCTATAATAAAATTACAAAAAATGCCACTGATTTCAGTTAACCCTAGCCTTGCGTCTCTCTTCTTTTCTCATTGCGCCTCCTCCGCCTTTGGACCTCTCTCTTGCGCGCCAGATCTCTCTCCATGTCCACGACCAGATATCTCTCCACCTGAGCACGACCTGGACTAGGACGCTTCTTCTCCCCAGTCGATCTCTCTCGTACTCTCAAAACTCCGACGAGTCTGAATCTTTGCTGATTCCAGGGACAGAAGACGGACACGAATCTGGGTATGTTGTTTCGTTCTTGATCTTTGCTGCTTCTTTTTTTCTTTTAAGATTCTACTCATTAGAACTTGGTATTGAGTATGTAGAAGAAAATAAAAATTAAGGAATCTAGTGCTTGAATTTGAGAACAGCAAGAGGATGTGGTGATGACCGGGAACAAATTCAGATCACAGAGTAAACTACTAAACTTGACAAATTGAATGTTTGGAATGTGTACTCATGACTGCTAATCTAATGATTGGTCAGATTTTTATGGTTGTTTAATAGTTCTACTTGATTGATATGTAATTGGCAGGCTAGGGGACGCAGGACAAGTAAAGGTGAACTAGTTGATAGGATGTCTAGCTAGGATTGAAGAGCAAATGCTGCAAGCCTGCAACTTTCTCAGTCTTTCTCTGGAATTGAGGTATGCATAACCAATTTGACATTCTCTTTTTCTTCATTTGTTTTTATCTGTTGGATTTAGCATCTGATATTTATGTCCTTGGTAAACCACTTCCAGTCATACGTAGATAGCATTTGTTTCAACTAGGTAGCATTTCAGTGCCAGTAATTAAATCATATATGTATGACATTTTGTACTTTTGCAGTTTGTAATTGTCTCTTTGGCTGGTTGGGGTGTGCTTATTCTTAGTGGGTACAAGGTTTTCACCGGCAGCAAAGGCAAGAAGGACGAGGTATGTCATCTCCGTATAAATCTTGAGCACCATGACTTGTTTTTCTTGGATATGACAGCGCCTGTTCATCTTGGATTTCTCGTTTGATTTCCTTTTTTGTGGCTTTGGTTTATGCATTTGGATGTGTATTGCCGATTCACATCTGGTATTGTATGGATATGCATTTTAATAGTTGTTCGCGATTTGTTCGAAATCAATAAAGTAGGGTTTGTGTGTGTCTAATTGTATATTTGAGCTGTGGGGATTAGTGCTTGCTGAGATATTTGAGTTGAGAATAGGACATCCTTAAGTTGTGCTAGATGAGAAAAGACTTGTTTAAATGATGTGTGGGCATATTGGTCATGTGATTTTGGCTTTTTAAATTTATGCTAGATGGGAAAAGAATCATCAGCTGTTTGGACCGATCCCTTAATAGATGTATTTTGCGACTTATGTATCAAGGAAGTGGACAACAATAATCGTCCAAATACTCATTTCAACAAATTTGGATGGGAAAATTTGATTGCTGGTTTCAAGCAACAAACGGGTAAAGAGTACACCAAAAAACAATTGAAAAATAAGTGGGATTCCCTTAAAGAGCAATGGAAATTATGGAGGGACTTGAAGGGAAAAGAGACTGGTCTTGGGTGGGATTCCACGCTCCATAATATTGTTGCAACAGATGAGTGGTGGAGCGCCAAAATTGAGGTTTGTAATTTGACTATACACTTTTCTTAGATTTTGTTTCATATGTTGTGTACTTCTACATATTAATTATGAATTGATTATTTTTTTTGGCAGAAAACCCCTGAGTATGCCAAGTTTAAGAAGAAGGGAATTTCACCCGAATTCGAAGCCAAGATGGATAGGATGTTTGGTGGTACTTCAGCCACTGGTGTGCATGCATATGCCCCATCATCTTCATTGCCTCTCCCAAGTAGTTCCAAAGGAGGTGACAACACCATTCTTCTAGAGGGTAGTGGTGATTCGGATGACAGCCCTCAAGCCTCAGCCACGCCAACCAAAAGAAGAAAAGGTGAGAAGGGTCAAGGAGTAGCTACAAGATTATCTACAGGATCAGTACCTAGTAAAAAGGAAAAGGTTGGAGGTGCGGCTCATTTAGCTAACCAAATAAGCAAAATGGTTGAGGCAATTCATAGCAGAAGCACTGCCACTTCAGTTGCCCAAAAGGAAAGTAGCGGCACTGGTGTTAAAGAAGTGATGAAGGTGATCAGAACGTTGCCTGGGGTTGAGGTTGGGACTGAATTGTATTATTTCTCTTGTTGATTTTTTCGTGATCCAGTCAACAGAGAGATGTTTAGCACTATGGCGGATGATGACCCAAAAGACATTGTGAGGTGGCTGGAATTTGAGTTTAAGAACAAATAAGTCTATGGTGTGTTTGAGCGCCAAAATTGTTTGGTTATGTTTTAAGAGTTCCATATTTAAGACTTTGTTTGTATGTTGGATATTATCTTGTTTTAAATTGTAGCCAATAATGTTGGATGTTATCTTGATTTAAGTTGTAGACAACAACGTTGGATATTATCATGCTGTGTTTTCTTACAATAATGTTTGGTTTTTCTTTTATTATTGTCTCTTTTAAATTTAAATGAAGTTTTTTGGATTTATAATATTCTAGTTTAAATTTGCAGGCTTTTAATCAAATATGACTGATTCGGAAGATGATGGAATTGAGGAGGAGGTGTTCATACAGACTCTAGGCGTTACCGCGTGCCTTATCCATAGTTATTACATGAGATATGTTCATAAAAATCCTTCTATGACATCTTCCCAAACAGGTAACAAATGGTTGATGGAAATAATACATGGGAATGATAATAGGTTTTATAGTGCCCTTAGAATGGAGAAGCCAGTTTTTTACAATTTATTACATGATTTGGAGGTGAACTTTGGAGTGTTGGGTTCAAATCAAATAAGTCATCTTGAAGTAGTAGCATTGGTAGTATATGTGTTTGGACAAGGATGTGGACTTAGGACGGCAGCGGAACGGTTTCAACATTCTCTTGAAACTATTTGGCGGTATTATAATATAGCAATTGATGTTTTGAATGAGTTGGCCAAATTAATAATCAAGCCGGTTGATCCTCAATTTAATGGTGTTGCTCCGGAGATATTAAGGGATAAAAGATATATGCCGCATTTTAAGGTATCTTTCTTTTGTTTTTTTTTTCCTTTTAAGATATGACTATCTGTATTTATAGACAAATAACATAACTATTTGAAGGATTGCATTGGTGCTATTGATGGAGTGCATGTTCCGGCTTTTGTACCTCCCGAAGATCAAGTACCATACATTGGTAGGAAAGGAGCACCCACACAAAATATTATGGCGGCATGTGATTTTCATATGCAATTCATTTTTGTATGTGCGGGTTGGGAAGGATCGGCTCATGATACAAGAGTGTTCCTATCAGTTCTTCGAAATCCTGAAATGAACTTTCCTATGCCTCCACCGGGTAAGATTCTAATTGTACTTTGTCACAACTTTTATTGTTTTCCTTAAGTTTTATTAAATCTAATTGATTTATTATTATAAATAGGAAAATATTATGTCGTAGATTCGGGTTATCCACAAATGAGTGGGTTTTTGACACCTTACAAAGGTCAGAAACAACATTTTCAACAATATAGAGGACGAGGGCAAGAACCAAGGAATGAAAAAGAGGTATTTAACCAAGTACACTCTTCTCTTAGAGGCGTTATAGAACGCACATTTGGAGTTTGGAAAAAGAAATGGAAAGTCTTAAAGGACATGCAAGGTTATGCAATTGAAAGGCAAGTAAAGATTGTTATTGCGACCATGGCACTTCATAATTATATAAGAAGACATGCAAGTCGTGATAAAGACTTTACTCGGTTTGGAGAAGGTTCGCGTAACATGTCAAATGGTATGATGGATATGGATAATGATGCTCCAGAAGAATATCATGGCCATGGTGCACAAGAGATGGATGCAATAAGAAATGGTATTGCTCAAAGTTTGATGAGGGCGCGAAATGGTCGTAATGTTTGAAGTTGTTTAAAATTTTCTTATTTTGATCATTGAAAACAAATTATCGTCAAAGTTTCTTATCTATTTGAAAGATAATTGTTATTTATCTTATGAGATGTTAAGATATGTCTATTATTAATCATGTAGACGCCATAATCGTTTGTTATTTTATTAGAATGACTTACATGCTTGAAGGGTATATGTTATCAATTTATAAGATAATTTTTAGATTGTCTAATATTAATATTCGTAAAAAAATGTCGAATGAAAAAGATATCACAGGCAAGTAAAACACAAAAAAATTATAATAAGTTCTATTACCAAATTGTTAAAGGAAAAAATGATTACATGTCTAAATTGGTAATTATACAAATTAAAGCACTTTCTGATTAGGTTTACCAAACACTTATATCACTCACAGCACTTATTAAAAGCCAGATTAACCAAACACCTGCCTGCTTTGCTTTTCAGCTGCTTCTTCACAGAAAAAAGCAAAAGCCAGCTTCTCCACAAAGCACAGCCGTACCAGACACGCCCATAGTGGCCAGTCACTTTATAGTTTATACCGGCGATGTAAACGAGGATAATTGTATTTTACTTAAAATATGGACAAAATAATTCAATCATTAGAATCACTAATTTTTTAAATATATATATATATAAGATGTAAAGATTTTATTTACAAATTTCAACATAATTAGAGATTGTTTAGCCATTTGATCATCACACTCAAGTTTTTCAAGTTTTGAGCTAAATCAGATAAATTATATATGTATCGATCAAATTGGGGACAAAATAATTCAGTCATTAGAATCACTCATTTTTTAAATATGCATGTAAGGATCGTATTTACAAAATTTCAACATAGTTGAAGATTGTTTAGCCATTTGATCACCATATTCAAATTTTGAGCTAAATCAGACAAATTACGTGTGTATCGATCAAATGGTTAAAACATCTCCGATTCGATTGAGCTGGAATTTTACAAACACGATCCTTGCATCAATTTTTCTACGGTATTGTTCGAGAAGATTCATTATTTTACCAAGTTTCTGATGTAGGACTTGAATTTATTGCATGTGCAAGTCTAAATAGGTTGCACGTGAGGGAACGTGTAGAAGAGAGAATTAATATCCCACATCAGAAAAGTTAGAAATAAAGACGACTTATATGCAATATTAACCGAGTACTTTTGAATAAAATTCAACACTTGAAAGTGTTGTTCAAATTAGGACAATATCGATTATATTCAAAATTCACTTGCCAAATTTACCACAACTTAATTTAATGTGTCATGAGATTTATGAACAATTTCTTCAGTTGTAGTTTTTATTTATTTAATAATAATAATTTAATTTAATCGAGTAGATGCGCTCCTAACATTACCCGTAACTAGATACAATCTTTTGAAGAAAAATGTTTAGGGTTTAGAAACTAATTAAGAGCATTCTTATCAATAGTGGAGTTACAAATATTAGTTAAATTTGTTAAAAAGAGCTTAGCAAGTTATCTCTAAGTTATTTTGAATTTTTTTAGTTATTTATCTGCAAATAAAGAGCGGGAAATCAAGAAAAAGAATTTAACACTAAGTTAAATCTTTTGTTAATTTTTTTTAATGGGGATACAATAGGCTTCTATTAAAACAATCAACCAGTACAGCGGTTGGCAATGACTGCCTCAATATTCTGGGGTAGCGTACCAAACCAGAGAACATTATTACGGTGTAGTAACGCAAACCTAGCTAAATTATGAGTTAACATATTAGCTTCTCTATAGATGTGTGAGATAGAGATGCCAGAGCTTGTAATCAGAAACACGCTAACATCCTCCAGAATTCGTTCAACTTCGGAGATGTTCTCTTGCCCATTGTTGATCGCTTCTACTAAGCCTAGGCAATCTGATTCAATAGAAACATCCTTGAGATCCCTGGATTGAATAAAGTTGCAAGCCTTTCGTAGAGCCAGAGCCTCAGCTAGTTCCGGATTCGGAACATGAGATAAGTGACAAACCAGACCATCAAGAACTGTACCCATATCTTCTCGGAGAACAGCATTGATGCTTCTTGATAATGATGCAGTCTCAAAGGCCCCATCCACATTTAGTTTTAGATGTCCTAGTGATGGTGCAATCCAAGAGCAGGATGGTCTCAACCTTCTAAGGTGTTGTTTCTTCATATAGGCACCCCAGACAGCTGCATATATCGTCTCGGAGAACAACATTGATGCTTCCTGATAATGATGCAGTCTCAAAGGCCCCATCCACATTTAGTTTTAGATGTCCTAATGATGGTGCAATCCAAGAGCAGGATGGTCTCAACCTTCTAAGGCGTTGTTTCTTCATATAGGCACCCCAGATAGCTGCATATAAGCCTTTAATGCCAAAACTAACTTGAATCGGAGATTTATTTTACCCGTCCAAAGCCGGATGTTGCGTTCATTCCAAATAGCCTATTTGATAGTGAGAAAAAGGGTGAGGTCCTCACAAGACAGGTTCTTACAGCTTAGGAAAATTCAGTTCCGGAGCGGCAACGTATGTCAAATAAGTAGTTTCCTAGCTAGGTCAAGAAATTGGTCCCAAGCTGTTTTGGTGAAAGGACATTGACACGTGATATGTAAGGCATCCTCCCAATCACTAGGGCATAACAGACAACCATTAGTAACAGAGACTCGCCGTTGAAGAAGATTTGAGACTGTTGGTAATACCCCTCGACAAGCCCGCCACAAATGAAGCCGCATCTTCCTCGAAGGTGTTGCCTTCCAGAGACCCTGCCAGCCATCCTCCGTGGAAGCAGCACTGCTACTCGAAGCCTCCATATTACGACCTACTGCTAGGTTATACACTACAACATTCTTACCCATTGCTGGCGACTTTTATGTCGCCGGCAATGTTTTTGGACATTACCGGCGATTTTTGCCGGAAAAATCGCCGGTAATGTCTTTTTTTTTTTTTTTTAACATTACCGGCGACTTAAATGTAAGTCGCCGGTAATGTCTTGCCGGAAAAGACATTGCCGGTGACTTATATTTATGTCGCCGGTAATGTAAAAAAAAAAAAAAAAAAGACATTACCGGCGACTTCATTTATGTCGCCGGTAATGTCTTTTTTTTTTTTTTTTTTACATTACCATCGAGACATTGCCGGCGACGGACATTACCGGCGATTTTTTGTCGCCGGTAATGTAAAAAAAAGAAGAAGACATTACCGGCGATTTTTCCGGCAAAAATCGCCGGTAATGTCCAAAAACATTGCCGGCGACTTACAAGTCGCCGGCAATGAGTCAATTTCCAGTAGTGATAGGCCGACTTTGTCGTGAAGAGAACGCGACGATCATAGTGCCAAATCCACCTGTCCACTCCAACCCTGAGAACTAGGGGGAATACTCAAAATAAGATCATAATCTTCCAGAAAAAACCACTGTTGTAATTTGGAAACATTCTAGACACGAGATGAGGTAATTAAATCTGAAACAAGTGCATCACTCGAATCCCGACATTGAACAGATTTGAATGTGAGCGGTCTCGGAATTCAAGGGTCTCCATATATTTGCACAGATGTTCCCGACCCTATCTGATGACACAAACCTTTACGTAATACCTCTCTAGCCGAGCTAATCGCTCTCCAACAAGCCGACATAAATCCCTTAGCTTCAACATCCAGGAAATTTGATGAGGGATAATACCGAGCTTTATACAATTTGGCGATGATAAAATAAGGGAACTTAATCAGACGCCACCTTTGTTTAGTCAGAAGGGCTAAATTTTGTTAAATATAATAAAATGTCAAATTTAACTTTTATTTAGAGTATTTATTAAAGGCTTGTTTTATTAAAAATTTGTTATATTTATATTTTTATTTTCAAATAGAGTATTCATTTAGATGCTCTAAGATCTATAAGAAAATATATGCACGCTGGGGGAATTTCACACAGTTCCTAGCACTAATATCTTTTTGAATATGCGTCGGAGCTTCAATTAATTTTTTTTCTTTAGTAAAGAAAAAATTACCCCGGTGGACTCGTGTTATCGACATTTTATTAATTACTGAAGTTATCAAAAGGTCATGACCAAAATAGACTAACGACGAAAGGAAAAAGAAAACCAAAATGGTCATGGCTGAGTGGATAAGATTGCTAGTGAGTCCAAGGCCAACATAGTTTCTTGGTCTTGACTAACGGCGTCCACGTGAAGTGTTGACGGAGGTGCATAGGGGGGAGGGAGCGGTGGGACACATGTCCAAGCTTAGGGCAACCTCCCCCATTAAGCCTTTAGAATCCGGACAAAGCACAAACCAGAGCTCCCCGTACCAGAAATATCCCCATTCGCCTTTGTACGGACATCTCCCACGCGTCCCTATTTTCTGGTCTATCCACTCTACGACCGTACACGTGTTCCGACCTTTTCCACTCCAGCCCTGGGGATACGACAAAACCCCGGTCCCACTTCGACTGCCGCGAACAACTCTCCACCACGTGGCGTCATCTCCGTGCCCTCCTACCTCCTCTCGTGATTCGTGTACTTTCGATACTTTCCTTTACCGATTATAATTTAAATTTCCAAATTGACCACTTTGATATTATCGGTCTGGATGACGAGGCCAGATCCTCTGCTAAACCAGCAGGAGAAAGATCTCACGTGAGGGTTCATCACATGGTGCAAATCTCAGCTCCAATGACGTGGTTGGTGATCCCTAATACTGTTTCTGGACCGTGGATTAATTTGGCACACCCTAAAGTTTGAGCACGTACTACTTCAAAAAAAAGAAAAAAGAATTTGAGCACATACTATAAATAGTAAGTCACCTTCTGATAATGACGTGGTACAGTGACAAGGATCGTCTATATTAAGAAAATAATTTGTTGGCATAAATTCATTACCATGTGCGGTAGGGAAGGTAAAGCCCCCACTAGGGTTGGCTGTTCTGTGCAATTATAGTGAAATGTGTCACGTACCCTATAATGCTATGTATAGAGAATTGTTTGCTTGCCTCACAAACAAGGTACAAATAGTAAAAGAGTAAATACCAACTTACTCCACGTGATGATGCTCATCACGAGTAGTCCCCTTTCAGTAAGATTCGGGTTGCCGTATAGCGTGATGTACTATTGACTGTATTCAAACTTTGATTTTTAAAGTCTTCGATTAAAACAGTGGCATGGCATCGATCTCTAAACATTGTATCAATATGATACAGTAAGTGGCATACAAGTATATACACCTGTCACAATTTTAATTGCGTTACTTTTAAATGATAATGTATGAGAAAAAATAAATCATATATTACTCTTTTTTATATTTATATTTTTTACATTATAAAACTACTTATTAAGGGGTCTTTATATTTATATCTATAATTACAATATTAGATAAAAGGGGTCTTTATTTTCTAAAGTTAAGCTTCTCACTTCTTAAGCTATGATTAAAATACATTTTATTAACTTATCAAGATGTTTGTGTCAAAACTTGCGTGATGGTGAACTGGTGATAAAAGATGTGTATCGTGGAGAGTGATAGAGTTGATTGTTGATGTGTTTAAAGTTTTATGTTGCTTCGGGACAAACTAAGATAATGAGATAACTTTGTTGAATGCTTGAAAGTGACTCATCGCATGGAACTGCGTTGTTTTCAGACACCAAGTGTCCTAAGTTGTTCTTAAACAATTGAGAAAAGGAAATGGGATGCTACCATGCTCCATATGTTAATATCCTTATATCACATATCAGAAACAAGGACTCTTTACCGGTGTAGACTTCAAGTATCTCAAAATTCTTATCACAACATCAATGTGAGCTTCATTGAGATTATGCATATTTAGCTCACAACACTAATAATATAAGTAATATCAAGTCTAGCATGAGACAAATAAATCAACCTCCTAACTAATCTATGATATCGATACTTGTTTGTATGAACTTGATCAGGATACTCTGTAATACGATGATTCTATTCAATAGGTGTATCAACCAGTTTATAGTGAAACATCCTAGTCTCTGCCAACATATCTTGAACATATTTCTTTTGACTTAACATAATGCAGTTTTTGTTCCAGGCTACCTAGGGGTCGGCAAAAAGCCCGGCCCGGCCCACGTATAGCCGAGCGGGCCGGGCCGGCCTTTATCTTTTATATAAGGATCCGGACCCGGCCCATTCAAGCGGGCTTTACGGGCCTTTGCGAGTTTTTACGGGCCGGGCCTATCGGGCTTTAATTATTAAAAAATTAAGACATTTCAAAATAAACGTAACCTTCATCCATGCACCGGGGTTTAAACGTACTCCGACGAGTCTAAATTTTACGTACGGTGTTTATCACTATAAGATGGACCTTTCTACATGTCCTCGTTTATCATTAAAACATATTTAATTCTCATATTTCTTGAATTCTCCATATGTATATTAATGTTCTTAGGTTTGTTCCTTTGTTATATGGAATGAAATACCTTTGTGAAACTTAATCGGACATGTTTAATTATTTTATAAAATTGACCGTTGGATTGATTGGTTAGAATATTATAACCATGCCTTTAAAATTTTATAAATTTTGGATTTGATTTAGACATCGATCCATGTATTTCGCCAAATCTGACCGTAGTACTCTTACAACTAAAATGGAAATTACCCCTCCCGAAAATAATTTTTTAACATCAAATTTTGGACACATATTCTTATAGAATACATATCTATCTCATAGTGTCAAAAAAATTGACATAAAAAATTGATTTATCTACTCCCCCCATAGGAAAATAAGGAAAATAAGATGAGTGTATTTTAGTGTTTTCACAAATTTTGTTTAACTGTATTAACCGGAATCCAAATGTACTTCGATTAGGCTAATTTTTACGTACGGTGTCTTTTATTACAATGTGAACTATTATATATGGCATTCCTTATTGTTAAAACATTTTTAATTCTTATATTGCTTGAATTCTCTATATGCACACTAATGTTCTTACCTTTATTCCTTGGTTATATGGGTTGAAAGACCTTTGTGAAACGTAATCGATCATGTATCATCATTTTACAAAACTGACTGTCAGATTGGTTGTTCATAATATTCTAAGCATGCCGTTAAAATTTTATAAATTTTGGACTTGATTTAGACCTACATCTATGAGTTTAGCTAAATGTGACCGTAGTACCCTTACAACTAAAACGTAAATTAGCCATCCCTAAAGGAATTTTTTAAGATCAAAATTTTAACACACATTCTTGTAAATTAAATATCTATCTCATAGTGTCAAAAAAATTGACATAAAAATTTGATTTATCTAGTTTCTCCATGGAAAAATAAGCAATATATAAGAGAAGGGTATTGATGTCATTTCACACTCTCAATTAAACTCTCACCATTGAAAAATTACAACATCTAATCTGAACCATCTATTATATTTACTATTTTACTGTGTAAGGTAAATCGATAAAAAAAATTACAATGAAATCCTAAACCCTAAAACCTAAACCCTAAACCCTAACTTACTCTAAACCTCAAAATTCCTAAAACCTACACCCTAACTTACTCTAAACCTCAAAATTCTTAAACCTTAACTTACCCTAAATCTCAATCCCCTAAGCCCTAACTTACCCTAAACCTAAACCCTAACTTATCCTAAACTCTAAACAATGATTTAATAGTAAAATAGATACACAAATATAACTATATATGGAATTCCAATATTTGATCAATATATGTATATGTAATATATTAATATAGACATACACAAATATAAAATATATATCTATATAGTACTAGTCACTATATTATATCTATATAAGTGTAGGTATAATGATATATGTACTACTATCTTATATATATAAAAAATTACGGGCTTTGACGGGCCGAGCCTAACAGGCCTTGACGGGTTTTTGGCGGGCCGGGTCGGGCTTTAGATCTCTAAACCAAGTTCGGCCCACCAACCACCTTGGCGGGCTTTTGCGGGCTTTTTTTCAGGCCGGGCCGGGCTTTTAACCCACTGGCTTACGGGCCTCCACTGGCCCACAAGGCCCAGGGGCCAAATGATGACCCCTAAGGCTACCTCAACGCATTAGAAATACTTTAAGTTCCCAAGGTCTTTCATCTCAAATTCAGAAGATAACTAAACTTACAATTTCTTGATTTCATTAGTGTCATCACTTGTCACAATCGTGTCATCCACATAAATGATCAAAGCAGGTAACTTACCCTACCAGTTTTTTAGAAAAAGAGTGTGATCCGAATTGATTTGTCTATACCCAATCTTCTTCATGAAAGCTATGAACCTTCTAAACCAAGCTCTTGGGGACTGTTTCAACTATAACAAAAACTTCTTCAATATTCACATCACCTTCTCACCTTAGAAGTATCATATCTTGTAGGAAGATCCATGTAAATTTCTCTACTCAAATATCCATGATGAAAGGCATTCTTCACATCAAATTGTTGCAAGAGACAATCTAAGTTGACTGCCAGAAACATGATGACTCGAATGGTATTAACCTTTGCCGCTGGTGCAAATCTCTCATCATAATCAACTCCACATTTCTAAGTATACTCTTTTGCAACCAACATTTCCTTGTACCTATCAACTGAGCCATCTACATTATGCTTTACAGTAAAACTCATCTACATCCAACGATCTTCTTTCCAGGTGGTAAAGGTACAAAGTCCCAAGTTTTATTCTTGTTGAGAGCATCCATCTCAACTTCCATTGACTTGGTCCACTTCTCATCCTTCATTGCATCCTGCACTTTACTAGGAAGAGTCACAATAGATAACTGATTCACAAAGGCTACATAGGGTTTAGACAATGTAACGACTCAAACCTAAATTATCAACTTAATCTTTGTTAGTTGAGCTATTTATTGAATTAATCGCTATATGTTACATTTATCGAGATCCGTCGCCACTAAAATCGACTTTTTGTAAGTTTTGATTTTTGGACTTGTATTGTTTTCGAAAGTTAAATGTTAAATTTGGAGTAACGACCAGAAAGTTATGGTCAATTGGAGTTTGTCGGAATATTTTTTACGTTTTGGTAAGTTTCGAGGTAAAAATACCCACTTTCCGATTTTCGAAAGTCAGAGACTTTCCTTTTTGGTCAGGACGAGGTCAACTCTTAGTCAACCCCATTTTATTTCTCTCTCCCCGACCTGTTTCTTCCTGTGGTGGTTGACGCCGGTGAACCACCACCGGCTGGCCACTAAATTGGTCAGTTTTGGTGTCAAAATCTTCACCTCGACCTCCTCTTCATTTCCCCTAACATATTAACCTCCAATTCCTCGTTGATTGAACCCAAAATTCAAGGATTTTGGCTTATTTTCGCCGACGACGGCGACGACGCTACGACCTGAGGTGGGCGGCGCCAAGCTAGGGGTTTTGAAGCCTGCTCCTCCACGAGTTGAACCCGACCGGTTTCGGGTCACACCATGGCCTGATGCCGGTGATCGGTCACTAAGATATCCGGCGAGGGTTTCGAGATTTCGCGATGAATTTTGACATTTTTCAGTTAGATTTTGACTTGTTGTTCATGAATGTTGTTAGGATTGGATTGAGCTTTGGATTGATGTATCATTTGCAGGCATCCGTGATGGTCGGATTTTGGCCGCTGCCGGTAGTGGAGCGTGGGCCCCACGTGCCACCGTGTACAGCAGAGCTCCGACGATCACGTACAACAAATTTTCACGAGAAGTTTCGCTAGTCGATTGGTATTAGTTTTTGAGAAATTTCATAGATTTTGGGGAACTTGTGTAATGTTTTTATGTATGTTTAGGATTCGAACGCAACTTGACACCTTCGATGTGATCTTTCATCGTGTGTCGAGTCGATGCCCACTTTTCAATGGAGCTTGGGGTCATAGACGATGAATTTTATTTTATTTCGCGGTGCGACAGAGTAGTGACGCTTAGGGAATCGAAAATGGAATGTGAGTATTTGGGATACAATTTGTATCAGATTCCATGTATGCTCTAGTTATATTCGATTAGAACACTTTATTAATTAAGCTAGATCTTTGTTTGGCTTATGAATGCTATGTTACGAATTACGAGTTTGTGGATCGACTATTGAATTTATTACGATCCTGGTGAGTGGACACTTTATTTTCACTGTTATTTTGCGAGTCTACAATTATGTATTTTACAGTTATACATTTTTCAGTTATGCATTATTACGATTATGCATTTTCAAGGTGGTACATATGATTTTTTTTTACACACAGCATAGTCACAGTTGTTGCATCAATGCACTGGCTTCTCGGCTGATCCCCGAGACGCTCCGGAAGGGCCAAAGACCTGACCCGAAGATTTATTTAGTACCTAGGAAAGCCAGGAACCTGACATTGAAAGTCTTAGGGCTTGAGTTTGTTTGACCTAAGTCACTGCCTCCACACATCATATAGTACTCAGGAGTCCCAGGAATCTGACCTGAACTTTTATATTTTTACACTCGCATCATTTTACGCATATTTTTTTTAGTGAAAAGCATAGTAGTTATGTTTTCATTTAAATATGAACCTTTACTTTTCGTCCCCTCTCTCTAAATTTTTTTTATTATTTTCTATGCCTTTCCCTGGGCCTTTCATTTTCAATCGTCCAGGTTGCAGAGTTTCGGTTGAGGTCGGGCGTGTACGCAGATCATTGCATAGTAGTATTCCCCGTAGAATCCAAGGTTTATCCTACGAGTTAGTATTTTAGTTGCGTAATTAGTTTAAATTATCTAGCTGCTCTGATGTCGAAAACAGTTGTCTATCTTTTATATTTTTGTAATGAACCATTTTGTTGAAAAATTTCTTTATTTGGTGACACTTGAGTTTTGGATTTTCCACTTCGGTTTTCAATTAGTGAGTAGAAACTAAGGTTTATAGATTCGTTAGGGCTTAATTTTGGTTTAGGCAACTAAATCAGGGTCGGGTCCTTTCAGACAATCTATGGGTTGCACATAATTAACAAAATGATACTTGGCTTTAGCTGACAAGAGAGGCTCATATTTCTTTGAAGGTTGGTCACGGGTTGACCTGTTAAGACTTTTGTAGACTCAGGGTTAGGTATACTAGAACTCGACAAAGAAAGACTACTATATACCTCAGGTGATGACAGGTCAAGAGAGAATTTTCAAGACGGTCCAAGGTTCTGCCTTCGACGGGTCGAATAACTGCTGCCGGAGGATCCAATGACCGAATTTCGATGGGTCAAAGCCTTTCTTCGACAGGTTGAGAATTTCTGCCGGAGGGTCATGGTACCCTCTTCGACAAGTCGAGGTCCTTCTTCGATGGGTCAAAAATTTGTTCTGGCCGGGGCACTTTCAATTGTAATAGTGTCTTCTGATCCTTCAAACTGGTCTTCATAAAATATTTTCTTCTCCTCCTCACTCTGAGTTGTTGTAGGTGAAAAATAGCAAAAGTCTTCACTAAAGGTGATGTCCATGGTGACATAAATTTTTTGAGATGGAGGATGGTAGCACTTGTATCCTTTCTGGTGAGAACCATAGCCAACAAACAGTGAACATTTTGGGGACGGGGTCCCTTAGCAATTCGGCGACGCTTGGCCGCACGTACTTCTAATTTTGCGGTTGCTACACTACCCCAGGAATCCATCACCACTTCCTAGTGGTCACCCGCTCTACCACCTGACTCAGAATAAATAGGGATCTCATCCCTCAGCCTCCACATTCGCTCCTCAGCTCTAGCTACACTGTCTTCCTCTTCCAGATCCTTTTCAATCTTGGCACACTGAATAGGGCAACCACCAAAGTCGTGGTCCCATATGCCATAACTTATACAAATCCCTTTCAGGGTCAGGTATTCCGCTCGGCCCTCAACCCAAGCTTGCTTTCCTAGCTGCATTCTAAAATTGGTAATAAAAGGCTTGCTTAGATCAACCTTGACTCGCAAAAAAATTTCCTCATATTGAGTCAAGCGCCACTGATCATAATCCATGTACTGATCCAGGGACCCATCGAGGGTTTCCAACCATGCAAACGACACTTCTTCGCCAGGAAAGTTACCACCTGTAAAATGCAAAGTATCCTAAGCTCTAGCCTTGTCGGTGGGAACCGTATCCATCGGTTCAAATCCATCAAAATCCTTGACCACAACTGCAACATCTTCATAAATCTAAGGACTGTGACTCACCGCTGTCCTAAAAGCATCCCTGTCACGAAACGTAACTGGGAACCGATCCTTCGCCTCAAGCCAGAAGAGATTGTGCTCAATCTTTTGGATCCCTTCCAAAGACTAATAATCCAAAACTTAATCGAATTTTCCTTCTCCTTAGAGATAGGAGTCCGGGAAAAAAAATTTCATGACTGCGAACTTGTAGTCATCCTTCTTTTCCTCACCATACAATGATAAGTCGAAGACGAGAGGAGGTTCATGATGAACCTGGGGGATCGATCCAAACCGAGGTGCCATGGATAGATACTTCAACGAACAAAACGAAAGGGACAGAGAAGAAAAACTTGTGAACCCTAGAAAAACTCTAGGTTCTCTGGGTTTTTGCCGGGAACGGGGAATCAACTAATTGTGAGGGAGAGAATATGTTGAAGTGAACTGGAAGGTAGATGATGGAGAATCCGGGAGTAGGCAGAGGGGGTTAGATGTGGGTTCTAGGGTAGTAAGATGAATGGGCATCAAGGGTTTTCAGAAGCAAAAAGGAGGAAATGAGGTCGAAGAGGTCTTGGTGGAGACGAGATCGATCAAAGGGAAGTGGAGGGAGACATAGGTGGCGATAGGGCAGAAATTGAAGATAGGGAGGCCGGTATCAATGCCGGCGCCAGAGCAGATTGTGGCTAGGGTTACAAAAAATCGGAGTAAAGGTGTACGTCGGGTTACTTTGCTCTCAGAAACACCATAGGGGTCATTCTTTTCAATAGATCTTACCTAAACATGAGATAGTTTAATATTTTAAATTAATTAGTGGTAGTGGTTTGTAGTCAAGGGTGCGCAAGCCGAGTCGTCCCTTGATATGAGCTGATAAGGTGGAGCTAGCTTTCACGATCGGAAGTGACTGAAAAGGAAAGGATGCATGCGAATAATTGATGATAATTGTGTACTGGTAAAGAGAAGGCCCTTCTACTAAGGTATACTTTTTTGAGGTCATTTTCAGGTATAAGGTATTAGACAAATTTTTCGATCATATTTTAATATTTCTACCGTCCAAATATTAGGTCTATATGAGTAAATCATTCCTGTAAATTTTCAGCCAAAATGGTGACCGTTAATGTATCGAACTAGATTAAATCAAGGAATGGACCAAATCTGTTAAACCTGAACTGTTCATACTTATAAACTTCAATTGTAGATTTGAATACCTTAACGATCACAATTTTTGCTGAAAACTTACAAGCTTGATTTACACATTGGGACCTAAGATCTGAACTTTAGAGATGATAAAATATGATTGAAAAGTTGGTATAATGCTTCATACCTAAAAAAGACCAAAAATAAGTATACTTTAGTGAAATAGTGCTGTTAGTAAAGAAGAGTAAAAGAGGGTTATTTGCCGTATATTATTTATCTAGTTTTGCCCGATCAAACTTGTTTGTCAGCGCCTCCGAGTTTGATCGAACACCAACGGGTGGTGTTATTTGTGTCCTCGATCTGGCTTCTCCACTAATGAAGCTTCTGTCACTATTGTTTAGATATAGAAGATCTAAATCTAGGAAACCTAATAGGGTGAAGAAGAGATATGCATGTATAAAGTTGGAAAACAAATCTATCTTCGTAGCTAGATGATAAAATTTTGTCGGTACCAATCATATATGATCCATGCATATATGTCTTCGGTAGTAGCTAGTTTACATTATTCGAATCGAGAGTAAACAGTAAAACCCTATAAAAAATCTAAATGTCGATTGATATAAGCCAGAATTGAAGATAATTAAGAGCTACGTACGGTAGAGCTAAGGAAAAATAATACTATGCAAGGTAATTGTTCAAAATTCCAATTGTTTCACGATAACAATCCGAGGTGTTTTTGAGAGCCAGAGTAAATAGATTAAACCCTTTACCACAACCTTGTAGTGCCACCGACGTCTTGATCCTTCTGTCATCCTCTACTCCTTCTGTTACGCTTCATCGCCTATCCCTTCCTTATCGCCTCTCCCTTCCCTACCAATCTCGCCTCACCCTAACTCCCTCAAACTCATCGAAGTCCTCTCCACCCCGCTTGTTTTGTAAACCCTAGACGCTGTTATTCCTTACTCTCCAAGATTCCACGTCCTGTTCCATCACCTTTATCCTGATCCCTCTACCTTTCACTCTCTAGGTCACCTCCATCAATCCTTTCATCACAACTAGTTGGTTTCCTTGGTCCTTGCCGAAACCTAGGGTTTTTAGGGCTCATAATTTTGAGCCGAAACTTAGGGTTTCTTAGGCCCTTGCTTTCTTTTCCCTATTACTGTAGTTGCTTGTTAACAGATCATTATATGGCACCTCGGTTTGGATCGATTCCCCATGTTCATCATGAACCTTCTCAAATGTTCGACTTGTCCTTGTATGGAGAGGAAAAGGATGATGACTACAAGTTTACAGTCATGAAGGTTTTTTCATTGACTCCTATCTCCAAGGAGAAGGCGAAGTCGATCAAGTTCTGGATGATTAGTCTTTGAAAGAGATCCAAAGGATCAAGCACTAACTCTATAAGGCTTGAGACGAAGGATCGGTTTCTGGCAACGTTTCGTGACAATGATGCTTTTAGGACGGTGGTAAGCCGTAGCCCTTGGTTCTATAAAGATATTGTAGTGGTGTTCAAGGCTTTTGGGTGGATTTGAACCGGTGGAGATGGTTCCCATTGACAAGGTTAGAGCATGGGCTACTTTACATTTTACAGGAGGCAACTTGCATGGCGAAGAAGCGTTGTTTGCATAGTTGGAAACCCTAGGTAGTTACCTAGGTCAGTATATATGTTGATTATGATCAGCGTCGCTTGGCTCAACACGAGGAAATATGTTTGCTAGTCAAGGTTGATCTGAGTACGCCTCTTATCACCAATTTTATAGCGCAACTGGGGCCGAGCAGAGTATCTAACTCTGAAAGGGATGTGTATGAGCTGCGGTACATGGGACCACGACCTTGGTGGTTGCCTTATTCAGTGTGCCAAGATTCAGAATGACCTGAAAGAGGAAGATGGTGAAGCTCGAGCTGAGGAGCGAATGTGGAGGTTGAGGGATGAGATCCATATTTGTTCTGAGTCGGGCGATGGAGTGGGTCACCACTAGGAGGTGGTGATGGATTCCTGGGGTAGTGCAGCTACCACATAATCAGAAGTGCGTGCGGCTAAGTGTTGCTAAATTGCTAAGGGACCCTGACCCCAAAAGGATATCACCTCCTTGCAGAAGCTTGAGTTCTACAACTGGTATCACCAGGAGGTCGATGATATGGAGGAATCTCACAAGGATAATGGGAATAAGAGGTAGAAGGTCGACTTGGGATCTACGGGTGCTATGTAGAAAATGCCCTTAACTAACTAAGGAGTGATGCAACCTAACTTTTGAAGCCCCTCGTGCTACTCTAGTTTATTAGTCTAGGTTCATTGTGCGTCATGATGTTATCTAGTATAGGTGTACTTTAGGACGTCTATCTTTAGTGTGTCGGGCAATCCGGTGGAGATAAATTTAGCACTAATTCAGAAAAAAAAAACATTCAGGTGATGTTACTGATGTAGAAGTTTGTCGTGTTGGACTGTCCGAGTCGATGCTAGTACGTACTTATATATACATGATTTTTTTTAAGAAGAAAAATACAAGCCGAAATAATTGTTTAGCCCTCTCGTATGTAGATGAGGTTCTTATAAATACCTTTATGGTAAGTACTTGGTCAGTACATTCTTTTAAAATAGGTTTTCCAACCATATTTCAAAAGATCAATAGTTGATTATTTATATATATATATATATATTAGTTCAATTGTGTAAATTTTCATCCCAATTGAAATTTACTAAGGCATCGAACAAGTTGAAATCAATGAACGTACCAAATTTGTTAATGTTGAACCGTTTCATGTTCATAGTTGATAAATTATGATTATTTCTCTTCGTTTTTCTCTTATTGGCTCTTGACTTTTATGACTTATTCTCACAAGTCCCATCCAAATTAAATGGGAATTATCAAGCACAAATTTGTTCACGGGCTTCTTGGTGTGATTTGGGCTTCAAAATATGAATTTGCGTCAAAAGTCATATTCTCGAGCAGACTGACGTCTCTGTACTAAATCGGTCATAACTTTTTCTAGAAATATTCAAATGACAATATTAAAAAAGCTTTGGAAACTAGAAATCTGAGGCTTTCCATGCATATCATGATCATTGTCTAATTCATCTTGCGCTGCTCCTAGTTCTCTATTGAAATTGAATGATCTGCACATGCAGATTTCCCGAATTAAGCTTAAAAATCCCTATTTTCCTTCTTTCCTTCTCATTCACTCCAAAATACCTATAAAACAATAAAACATTAATTTAATTTCTGAATATTTGACAAAAGAATAAGTAGGGAGGGTCTGGAACAATTTTTGTCAATATAGTCACATTAGCGAATATTTTTGGCTCTCCCGAGTGCTCTCCTCATTTCTCCCAAAATCCTAAGCCGCCACCGCAACTTTCCTCCTGATCTCATGTACTCTTTTTCCTTGATCACAAATCTACCTACATATTCTTCTTCCTCTCATTATTCTTGTTCTATTTCAACCTTTGCATGGACGATTCGGCCAACAACATCACTCGTCAATTTGTTGTGGTGATGGAGTTTACCGAGCGCGACACTGCTTGGCTCGAGGAGATTGATCTGTCTAACTTCGATGATGATGATACAGGGGCCCCGAAATGTTTCTATGGGGTATTGAGGCTGTTTGGAATGGAGCCGCTGCCTTCAAGCTGCAAAAGTGGACTGCGGGCGATGATGGCTCGGCTGTGGGGCACGCCAAGCCGGTCAGCGAAGGTGTTCTATTTGCGGAAGCCTCAAGATCAGTTCTTTTGCACATTCTGAGTTTTGCAACAGTGCACCGAGCGGTCTAAAGTGGGCTATGGTATTTTGGTGATTATACGGTGATGGTGCAGCGGTTAGGTGGCTTTTCAGATTTCTTTGTCGTGGAGGCTGCAGTGGTGCCGATATGGGTGAAGGTGAGCAATGTGCCGGATGGTGGGATGAATGAGATGTGGGCCCTGAGGATTGGTGTTAGGAGGAATTTATTTTCCCTCATATCTTAACTATAGGAATAAGCTAAGATAAATGTTGTAATTCTTCTAAAATCTCAAGTGCACGGTGTCAAGTTTTAGTATAGATAATGGAAGTTGAGGGTCGAACCCACGAGGGTTAACCACCATAATTTCCTAGCTTGATTCAATTAATTATTTGATTATGTTATAACACAAACACACAATGCAACAAAAATAAAACACACAATGGATCGAGGTAAATCCTATAGCACTAAGCCCTTTGGAGATATAGCATCACAATGATGGTTTGATTACGATGGATGAGATATGATTGATTGATTAATGATTAAACTAAGCCAAAAAAATATAACTATTTAAGATTCAAATGCAAGGTAAAACTATGGTTGACTAGGGATATCGCTCCTAACCAACTTGAGACACAAACAATGTCCAATTTATGATGATGAGATGGTAAGTCTGGTTTACATATTCAAATGTCTTTTAGATAGTAAGAACAAATAATTTTATTGTCCAAATCATGCATTTTTGGTCACGTTTGGATATAGGACGATACTCCCAGGCCTATCAGGATTCTAGAAGGTTTCGGCCTATCCACAAAGCACAAAGCAAACTGTGATTAGAGTTTAGACTTTTGGTGCTAACTCCTAAACATTTTTCACATGTAATAAGTTCGATTAGTCAAACATGCTAGTGTTGTGGAAGGTTTTCCTTTTCCAAACTTTGTTTGGAGGACTTAGAAATAGGTTCTCGAGGACCCTCCCGGTTCACATCTTTTGGAGTACGACTAGAAGGGTCAACCATTTGCCACAAAGTATCTTGGTTCAGTTTAAGCTTGACCGAAGCTCTAAGAGTCATTTAGAAATCAAGGAGTCTTCGGTCCATGCTTTAGGACGTAGGAAACGAAACCTAAAAGTTTAATCTTTTGGATTTAAACCTAGGTCGTGTTACCTGCTCATCTTTACTTTAGTGTGAGATTATTTCACCCAAGTTCTATTTTCTAGTCTTTTACACACATTAAGGCTTAGTCAATGTCACAATGTAAGAACTCAACCTCGATTTAGCTGGTTAAACTGAGATTTGGCCCTAACGATGCTACTAATTGAGAATTTTACTAATAGATGTATAAGAAAATCTCAAAACTAAAATTCATAAGTCTCAAAATCACCTAATTTATAATCAATAATATACTCATAAAGGGTGAACCAATTTCCTGACATCAGAGTGACTAAACATTTCAAAATATCTACACTAACTAGTTACTGCTCGTAGGATCAACAATGGATCATACCAAAGAAAATTGCTATGTCTCAAACTCCGTGAGTGTTCGACCTGTGCTGACACTCTGCAACCTAGGAATTGGAAACTAAAGGGCCCAGGGAAGGACATTTTAAAAATATAAAACCGTTAGAGTGAGTAGACAAAACAATATAACGTAAGAAAATGTGTAAAAATAAAGTTACGTCCTTCTACTGAAATTTCTGTGAAAAACTGTATGCGAGTGATGTGAAATCTCATGTTGTACTTAACATGTAAATGGATGTAATGACTGGCTTTGAAGACAACTAAACTGAAAGAAAATCTAAAATCCATGTAAAGAGTGCTAAATCTAAAAAAAAATAATTTAAAACTGAGATAAATCAATTAAGGTAAGGATCTAGGCACCTAACATCATGGGTAGTCCAATGTCAGTTAGAGGCATAGCATCCATGGAGACATTTGACTAATGTGACACACTAAAAACATATGAAATAACTATGAGATCAAGGTGACATTCTAGTAACTGATATCTTAAACAATATAGGTGTACCTAGGAGAAGCGGTGATTAAGCGGTCTAGCTAGCGCCTGTCACCTAATGTCGTTTAGGGTCTAGCTAGCCTAAATGACATAAGTCACTTGATGATCAATCAAGTGACTCGTATGCGCATATGTAACGGATTTGAACTGAGCCTCTAGGGCAACGGCTATAAGAGCCATAAACTGAAATACTGTAAACGAAGATTCATCTGAACTAGACGCTAAACTGAGAGCGTCATACACTGAGCTACATAAGCTAAAACGAACTAAGGTAAAATTGGACTAGCTGTACTGCAATCGTGAAGCATAGGTACTAAAGGATTTTAAAATTCAAGCTGAAATGAACATGTAAAGCATGTATGTGACAAAAACTTATAAGACATACTAGCTGATCTGTTTTGTCTACGAAGGTGTTAACTGGACTGAAAACATATCGTAAATACAAATTAAATTGTAAATCATGTCTAACAACTTTAACTAAAGGCGTAAAAGATTTGAAACTCATACAGCAGGACTTTGATCTAATTAAGTAAAAGAAAAGTGAAAAACATAAGGTAACACTGAATAAGTTTTGAGCTAGCTTGACGAGAATCATCATGCATAATTACTTAAGTAACTAATAGCGATAACTAATATTAATAAATGGAACTCACATACACGTTTGGTGAAAAGAGAAAGTGTCCGCTCACATGGATGCCTGAAACGTTACTCGTCGGTCACTTGGCTTGAAATTCCTTCCACGATGATCCAATGACACTGTATGACGCAAAACAATTTATCTAAATACAACAATTATATGACTGACATAGGAAAGTGAAAGTGAAACCAATACCAAATGTACATCGCGAATACTCATGTTCAATATCGATAATCATGTCACCCATTGAAACTATTCAATAACCACTTTGAAGGAGCAATGCGACATGCCTCCGAATCCGAGTGCCCATGACGGTGAGCCGAGCCTCGGCACGTGACCCTGTTGTGTGTGAAGTCGCCTCAAATCCTGTGCACGAGACAATACGTTACAAAATTGTAGAACTACATTAAATTACTAGAAAATGATTATGAAAAAGGCCTAGGAACTTCTCGTTGAAAGAGGGACATTTTGACACCTGAGCTCCGCCATGCACAGCGGTGTGTGGGGCTTACGCACCGCCACAGGCGGTAGCCACGCGCTGTCGGAGGTCAGCCCACTCTAAATCATACAAATGATGCATCATTTTAAAGATCTCAACATACTAAACGACTTTTGTAACTGTGCCTACGTCTAAAATGGACTTTAAATGGTTGAAAACTGCCTCGAAAGTCGACGGGAAACGCCAGAATTCAACGTCGACCGGCGAGCTTCAATCGGATGACACGATCCTTCAAACATATGCCAATAGAGAGCTGAGAGTGAGGGGTCCCTAACCCAAGTGGTCCAACGGCGTCGGAGACCTCGCCGGTGTTCGACGATTTTTACAAAATTGCCTCCACCCTCTCTCCCACGAATCGTGTCGTTCGTGCCTTGCATTCCAGAATTGAGAGGGGGAAAAGGAAGGTGGGAGAACATGCACCCTTTTCTGACCGATTTGGCAAGACGAGGTGGCCGGACTGTGAAATTCCCGCCGGGTCAGGATTCGGGTCAAATTTGGCACTTTGGTCTCTATTCAAGTTGAGAGAAACTGGTTCTCACCCACCCGGTTGAAGTTTTCAAATATATACCCTAGGTTAAACTGAAATCAAGGGCTGAGATTGATTCAACGGTTTGATCTAATGTCCAGGATAAATTGACCATTGGTAGGTTTCTAAATAATCACGTAAGTACTTCTAACTTTTAAAATATGTAACAATTAGCTCGAGCCTCCGAAAAATAAAATAAAAATACGCACGAGTTCGTAATAAATTTCTCTACGACTTTTACGAAAAAAGTGAATTGATAATCATGACTACAAAAATGTCGATTTTCAAATCATGGTAAAATAAATAATCTCCATAAGTGCATTGAAGTTGGACTAACTCAATAATAAATTAGACGATTAAGAATTAATTAGGTAATTTAGGTTCAGGCTGTTACACATAGCATGCATAAGAGAACAAATATGAAGCTCAAACATGTAATAAGCCCCTAACACATAGCCTAACATATCAAAGTCATCCAATAGCATGTCAAACACAAAACATACTCATGTCAAATATTGAAACATCATTTGTTCTACATCAAGTGGGTAGGGTTTGACCCCTAGCCTTCCATACAAAAACTACTCAAAACTAAGGATGGAAAAATAACCTAAACCCGCGGGTATCCATATGACCCGAATCCGACCCGAATGGTGGCGGGTTTGGGTCGTGTACCGATATGCATCTAACAAACCCTAACCCAACCTGCCTATTTTTTTAAATGAAATTTGTTATATTTTATAATTTATATCTAATTTTTAAATATTTTTTTTATATAGAATAGTATATATGATCCTATATATATATATTTATTTTATTTCTTTTGTATTCGGGTAAACGGTTCAGGTTTGGGTATTATACATCCGATGGGTTTGGGTTGGGTGAAAACTCGAACTAAAAATTTTCGGGTTCGGTCGAACAGGTTGATTTCGGGTTGGGTTCGGTTACCCAAAATCCAACCCGACCCGACCTGTTGCCATCCCTATTCAAAATCCATATACACAATAGTGTTTAGATACCAGATTATAAGCCAAGAGAGTGAGAAATAACCGAATGGTTTCCGAGCTAAGCTCCACCAAACTAGTAAGCTTCACTCAAAGCACTTCAAGCTTCTAACTCCACTCCTTGAGCTCCAAATTGCATCTGACCTTTTAAAGAGTAGATAAGGCCAATTCCTTAGTGCTCCAAGAGGCCAAGGGGGAAGAGGGATTACTTCTCACCTCTTGAAATCCTAAGGAATCAACCAAACATTTGGAGGCAAAGGTGAAAAGAGGAAAGGATAGATGATAGTGGTGAGAGGGTGAGAGGTTAGAGGTTGAAAGATGATAGAGATTGAGGAGGACTAAGATTAAGGAGAAATCTAGCTTTTCTCTAGAGAACTAAGCTAAGAACTAGATAGAAAGCTAGAGAGAGAATGGCCAAAAACTATGATTTTTTTATTTATTTTTAAAAATGAAAGGTGTGTGGAATAAAGTGGGTGTGTGGAGAGAGAAAACCAATATGAAAATTTCAAGTTAGGAGATATTTTTCACAATTTGAACTTTAAAATTAATGGAAAATGTGGTCCTAAGGTCTCACCCTCTCACATGTGTGACATGCTTCAAGCCAAAAATATCTTCATGTGTGACTTGAAGTCTTGACCCAATCTTGACCATGACAATAGTTAATCGCCAGAGTTGACCACGTTGACCGCCGGTAGCCGAAATCGCAGAATATTATGATAAGTCTCCGATGACCTTATTCGTCTTTTTTTTTTCAAAGTTGTTCCATCTTTTCCCATGGTCCCGGAAATGTCCTCTCTTTCACCGGAAAATGTCTAATCATCGTCTTTTAGCCCATTTCCTTGCCAAATCATGATTTTCTAATATAAATAGAAAATATCATAAGAATGATGTTTTATTCACGATAAACAAGAAATAAGAGACATAATAAGAATACAATTATGATCCAAACAATTGGACGGCAACTCAGGGAGTTCAAAGAGGTGGACCTCCTGAAGCTCAATAATTTGAAGGAGATGTGGTTGCGGGTTGTGGTGGATCTCCGCTGGCCTTAATGGTGGGGCGGCGGGTAAGGTTTGTAGCAGGGGTTTCAGTGGTTATGGATTTTGAATATGTCGGGATTAAGGGTTTTGTGTTCTTTTTGGATTTTTGGTCATGGTAAAGGTAGTTGTTCGGTTTCGGGGGCTAGGGTAGCGGAGTCAGAAGAGGCACCACCGCCAGTGGCTTAGCCGATGTCGGCTGCAACCAACAGTGGGAATAGTATGGCAGGGGACGTGAGTCCCGAGATGGTGCATGTTGCACACATGGAAGTCATGTAGGAGCTCGGGAATGGTGCACCAAGCCAAGTTTCACCCATGCAGATTACTTTGACCACATATGGTCTTTGTCAGCTCCTGGAACAGAGCACATTCCTTTCTTAGGTCCAGAGCAATAGCTGGTGTAGATTGTTAGATCTACATTGCAAGCTAGTATTTTGACTCTCACGCCTGTTTGGTGAGTTGGCTGTGACATCCTGGGCTTGAAGAAGCGGACAATACGTAAAGAGAAGCCAGATCGGGCTGTTCAGGTTGAGATGGCTCAGGCGTCTCGAAACATGAATCTCCTCAAAGAAGGTCACAATGGATAAGGCGACCAAGGCCAGGCCTGAGGCGAAAGAGCAACGACTCACTCTACTATAGTTTGGGGTACATAGTGAGATAGGGTGTGGGACCATGATTTTTTTAGCTCTTATCCTACACATATCCCATTTAATTATGTAGGTACTTGTTTCAGAATGTAGTAGTGTAGTTTACTCTAGAGAATTCGTTTCTATCTGATTGGGATACAGATAAATTTTTTGTACTCTACCATAATATCAATTCTACCGTTACCTGAAAAAAAGAAATAGGGAGAAACTATTTACACCCCACAAATTGCTTTTGAGACCCTACATCTAAGAAAATGGCCTTAAATTCTAACTTTATCCTCTTAAAAAAAAACTAATCCCTAGCAAACCCAGCACCACCGGTGCTCGATCTCTTCCACCAAATTGTGTGGTAATTGAAGAAAATCAATACACATGATTTTGTTGCTACTCATGGTTTGCAACACTATTGGGATTATCTAGAATGGGTTTAACAACATTATTTCTTTATTACATGAATTTCGAAAGAAAATCCAAACTATTTGAATGCCATCTCCACCTTCCTTTAAATTTAATTTTATGGCTTGAATGTTGTTTAGTCGATTAGAGTCTTTAGAGATGATGGGAGCACGAACTTGAGGAAGGCTGCATTTTTTTCTTCTCACTGTTATTAACAATTAATTGTTAAAAGGGATAAAAATGGCAGTTTAGACAAAAAAAATTAATGTCGGGATTTTAACAATTAGTGAGATAGAAATAGTCACACCCAATAAGTATATGAGTATCAATTATTAACATAAAGATGCATATTTATGTGCCGATCAATAAATTTTTTAAAGATTTTATCGATTATGTTAAAACTTCATAGAAATAATCTATTTATATATAACTGAACATCGGTTAATTTATAAAATTATACCCAATTAAGACTTATAAGCACTTAATTAGAAAGTACATACTAAATACTCATTAGAGCCTCTTCCCTGCTTGTTTGATGAAGGAAATCCTAAACACATATAGATCTCCATCAAAATTTGTTTGTTTGTTTCTGGAATCTTGTAAGTTCTTCAATTATCTGTATTGAACGATAATATAGAAAATGATCGATTGGATATGATCAATTCTCAAGCAGTTTTCGATCGGTCCATCAACTAAATATTAAACAATATAATGAAACATACGGATTTCGTTCGTTGTTCCAAATTCAGGAGATTAAGGAATTCTACGAGATGAATAAGCATGACAGTTTGTTGAATATCGATCACATACGCCAATATGTGGGATCGGAGGTCGATGGGATGTGAAGGTCGAAATGTTACTTTGTCCAGGAAAATACATCGAATAAATGAGCAATTCCGAGGCCGCTCTTGATAACTACCCAGTATCCATGGCCATGAAAGCAAAAACTTGACGTGACCAGACAACAACCTCATGTTAGTTTAGTGCTAAGTTCACATCAATTTTAACATTTTGATTGTCATATAGCCGCCCCCGCACCTCGATCCCTATCATCCACATTTGATAGACCACTAATTGCGCTTTGCGATAATAGGAAAAAACTCAAATAAGGAGGTACGTACGAGCACATTACTGGGTTATTTTCCTTCTCTGACGTGCTTTTCATATTTTACTGAGACTATATATGTATGTAGAATAGTTATTTTTTTTTTTGAGGTGAACCGATAAAATTTGGTGTCTGATAAGATTTGAACACGTGACTTCAAGGATTACAATATAAGTCTTTATCATTGGACTAAAACTCATCGACAAGGAGCTGATCTCTTATTTACTCGCTTCTCATTGTCTGGTTCTTGCTCGAATTACTATAACCTATATACTATAAACTACTAAAACTACTGAGCATGTTACACCTGATTGCATAAGACCTCCTTAATTTCTTATATACTCTCTCACTCTCTTAGGATGGCTTAAACTAAGGAAGCTAAGCTAAGCAATGCTAAGTATTATCCCATGTTTGGTGAAACTTGAACAAGGAGAGGATAATGCGAACATCAACACCAATCCAACAAATCGATCTAAACTTACCGATAATTGAGCAGAACAAGAGAACCTTTGCTGCTGAGCGTAACAGGATAATTGAGCAGGAAATGAAAAATTGCTAGCAGCAAGGTTTGTCAAAGAAGTCCCACATCCTGAATGGTTCTCTAACGTGGTTCTTGTCAAGAAGAAGAATGGAAAACCTAGGGTCTGTGTTGACTTCATAGACCTCAATAAGGCATGTCCCAATGACGGTTTCCCCTTGCCTAGGATCGATCAACTGGTGGACTCTACTGCATGTCATGAACTCCTCAGCTTCATGGATGCATATAGTGGTTATAATCAGATGAAGATGGTAGAGGACGATGTGGAAAAAACAACATTTGTGACCGAGAAGGGAGTTTATGCCTACGAAGTAATGCCCTTTGGGTTAAAGAATGCAAGAGCAACGTACCAGAGGCGGGTGTACAAGGTGTTCAAGCCTTTGCTTGGGGATACGATGGAGGTGTACGTGGACGACATGCTGGTCCAGAGCAAGAACAGGCAAGACCATGTGTCTGACCTGAGGGGATTTTTTGACCTCTTAGAAGTATATGTTTGGATTAGGATCCGTTAAGTTCTTGCATGTTCTTCCTCTTGTCTAGCATGTCGTCCACGGTATGAAGCTGAACCCCGAAAATTGTATGTTTGGAGTAGGATTTGATAAGTTCTTGGGGTATTTGGTGACACAACATGGGATAAAGGTGAACCCGGACCAGGTAGCAACGATCGTCAAGATGAAATCCCTATCCACCGTCAAGAAAATCTAGAGCTTGAATGGGAAACTAATAGCACTAAGCAGATTCTTGTCCAGATCAACTGATAAGTGTAAACTATTATTCAAAGTGCTAAAAAAGACCAAGGGGGAACTCTGGACAGAAGAGTGTGAAAATGCATTCCAAGCACTTAAGCGCTACCTTGCTTCTCCCCCTATCCTGAGCAAGCCCGTGGTGGGGGATGATCTATATTTGTACTTAGCAGTTTTCGACGTAGCAGTGAGCGGAGTTCTGGTTTGAGAAGATACTGGGGGGCAACTACCCGTATATTACGTGTTTAAAGCTCTCCTTGACCTAGAGACTCGCTACCCCAAGCTGGAGAGGTTGGTACTACCTCTGGTTATGTCATCACACAAGCTCCGACCATACTTTCAAGCCTTCAAAATCATCGTTATGACCGAGTTCCCACTGAGAACGATCTTGTACACCCCAGACTCCTCGAGCAGGGTAACCAAGTGGACCATCGAGTTGGCACAACACGATATTGAGTACTGACCTCGAACAGCGATGAAAGGGCAAGCCCTGGCAGACTTCTTAGCCGAGTTTACGGCGCCTGACCCAAAGGTCCAAGAAAAAAGAGAGAAGGAAGGAGAAAGAGATGTACTAGGGGTAGATCATTGGATGCTGTATATGGACGGATCGTTGAAAGAAAAGGGAGTTGGAGCTGGTTTAGTACTAAAGACGCTAGATGGTACGATCATGGAGCAAGCCTTAACCTTAGGATGGAAAGCCATGAACAACAGAGCTGAGTGCGAGGCCCTCCTGGCAGAACTGAGGCTAGCAAGAGAGCTAAACGTGAACAAGATCAAGGTATTTTGTGACTCGCAGCTAATTACAAACCAGCTCCTAGGGGAATATACAGCTCGCCATGCATCTATGGAGGCATATCTCAGATTAGCTAAGGGTTTGGTTGCCTAATTTGAAGAGTTTTCGATCATGTAACTCCCAAGGTTTGAAAATATGCATGCAGACGCCTTACAAATCTGGCCTCCAACATCGATTATTATCTCAGGAGGACAATCCCTGTAGAGCATCTGCCTAATTCAAGAACAGACAAAGAGAAAATTGTGGCAGTAATGCCAGTCCACCTGGGACCCTCTTGGATGGACGAGATAATGGACTACATAGAAACGGGCCATGCCAGAGGAAAGGGTGGAGCCTAGAAGAGTGGTATGGCAAGCAGCAAGGTACAATATCAGAGAGAGAAGGTTGTATAGGTGATCCTTCGGTAGACCAGACCTGCTGGTGGTGCACCTCACCCATGTTAGAACGATCATGCAGGAGCTCTATTCTGGAATATGTGGCATGTATATTAGGGACATGAACCTTATAGTATGATGCTTGACAGAGGGGTATTACTAGCCTTCAATGAAGAACGATTGCACGGATTACGCCAGTACTTGTGAGGCCTGTCAAAAGTATGCCCCTCAACCACCTTTGCACCTTACAGAGTGGGGGGTGGATAGAAAAAATACCTCCTTATTGCCACAGACTACCATTCTAAGTGGATCGAAGCTGAAACTCTGTCAAAGATAAGGGGAGCAGAGGTATAGAACTTTATTTGAAAATTTATCATATGTAGGTTTGGAATCCCACAAACGATCATAGCTGACAATGGCCATTAGTTCAATTGACAAAAGGTCAGGGATTACTGTGATAAGCATGGTATCAAGATCAAGATCGGGTTCTCCACCCTAAGGTACCCTCAAGGTAACAGATAGGCAGAGGCTTCGAACAAAATGATATTACAAGGATAAGAAGGAGGCTCGATCAGCTGACAAAGGGGCAGTGGGTATCTCAGCTTCCAAACGTACTTTGGGCATACAGAATGACCATGAGGAAACTCACTGGGGAAAATCCCTTCACTTTAGTGTATAGAACTGAAGCCATCATCCCCATCAATTACAAGATCCCTAACTTCAAGATGGCAGAATGGACAGTGGAGAGCAATGCAGAAGGCCTAAGGCATGAGCTAGACCTGCTAGAGGAACGAAGGGAACAAGCTCAAGTTAGGGTGCGTTCTACCAGCAAAAGATAAAAACTTATTATATTAGAAAAGTTTGACCTAGAGTTTTCCTCTCTGGCACCCTGGTTTTACGCAAAGTGTTCGAAAATACCAAACTCCCAGGAGAGGGAAAACCTGGGGCAAATTGGGAAGGGCCCTACAAGATCATCGGAGAAGGCTACAATGGGTCGTATGAACTGGAGAACCCTAGAACCGGAGCCTTAGTGGATAAATGATGGAATTCTCATTACCTGAAGGAGTACTACTCGAAGCAGAGCTGAAGACTTGGAGACAGAAGCTAGCAAGCGCCTAGAAGGGGTGCGTGCTCTTCCTAACCATCTTGGTTTTTATTACGATTGTTTACAAGTTGGCAGGTTTAACGAGGCATGTCACATACTTCCTTGCTCATATGATAGACATTATACGATGTATACGATCATTTAATAAAAGCTTTTGTTTTTAGTAACTATGCTTTTCACTGCACTCTATATTAGATTTCATGTTTTGTCTTCACAAAATAGTGAAGTTACCTTATGGATCAATGTGCACGATTATGAGGAGCTCAAAGCCCAGGAAAGGCAACGAGCTCGAGTGGGGAAGATGACGTTGGTTCCTGTGGGAAGGACCTTCACTCTGCGAGCTAGCCAATCCTTCCAAAGGTAAAGCATCCTAAGAGAGGAAGGTTTATGGAATTGAGAAGGATGCCCATGGATAGACCAAAATATTCAGAGTAAAACCTCACAATGGCTCACGGTAATCTTGGGTTAGTAAAGCCCTCAAGGTCAGATTTTATAAGAACAGAATGTACGAAGCTAGACCCACACAAACACCCAAGTGGTGGCTTCGCCATATCTTGACAATTTGGGCATTCTAAGTCTCAAGCAAGCGTTCATATATGACGATGTCCTAGGGATAAGTCAAAGTAGATATGAAGAGAGTTTTGGCAGACCCCATCTTGACACTGCAGACAAGTTCCCTCTGTGAGACTTGAGCTAGAGGGCAACCCTGATGTGGTCTTTGTGATAGCATCAGGTGTCCCGCGAGGGTAGGATTCCCTAAGACAAAGAGAATTGGTCATAGGGAGGGTCTGGAGTATGGTGGTCTTTATACAGACCTGGGGATAAGCATGTACACCCCTCATTGGGGAGGCGGTCTCAAAATTGCGAGCACCTTCTAGGAGACCTTAAGGTTACCAAGGATCCTTAAGCCTCTTCCGAGAGCATTAACTTAGAAAGATTGGGGGGGGGGGGTCCTGAGAGTCGCACTGAGACCACATGCACTCAAATGCAGATCCCCTAGACCCAGATATAAGGTTGGTGGACATGAAATAAAACCACGTAACAGTTAAGCATGATGAGAAAAAATACGATAAACTAAGCACGATATCTATATTTACTCTTGGCATAAAAGTTATCTGAGCTAGAGGCCCAGACCAAGATTAGCAAAAAAAACTACGTAAGTCAAAAATGATAAAATATTGTTCGATAAAGAGACCATAACACTATTGTAGAAATACACCACTCTAAAAAAGCAGGGGGATTCACTCTGACTCTGTTTCAAAAGTGATAGAAGGGTTATAGGCACAGATAAGCTTCTTGCGCTCCTGCTCCCAGTCCACCAGCTGACTCTCGAGTTGGAGCCCATGAGGCTCCTCCAAAGTACGAAGACGGTCCTCACACTCAAGGTCCTTGGCCTCCAGACCTTCCTTGAGTTTGGCTTCGGCTGCCTTAGCCACCTCCTTGACCTCAGTTTCAGCCCTCTCAAGGTCAGACCTCAAGGCCTTGCCTTTCCTTAATAGATGGAGTGCTCGTCCTCGATGAGCCTCTTCTTTTCATCGATATTATGGTAAGTGAGGGCTTGAGCATCCTCAAGCTTGTGAACCTCATCCACGAGCTCCCTGATCTTGGAAGCAGACCCCTTAGCCTTCTCCTCCGCCTGTATGGCCCTCTTGTCTGCCTCACGGGCAGTGGTATGGAGGCGCCCAAAGGTAGCAGCGAGGGTGACAAACGACTAAAATAATAACAGAACGATATATTAGACACAAGAAAGCCAAAAAGACAGTACGAAAGGATATCAGATATGTGAGGGAAAGATTACCCGATAGAGAGAGGTCCAGAACATTGTTATCAGGTCCTTGGTCTTCAGGGACCCAAGGTCCTTGGCATTCTGCTCCAGCATCATGGAGGTCAGGGAAGAGTAGGCAATGTCAGCACGAGTCAGCCCTGAACAGAACTAGGAAGGGGCATGCTTTCCCACACGAGGTAGCATAGCAGCCTTACCAAAACCCTCGACCTCCTAGGTCAGATCACGATGAGGCTGGATAATAAATCTCCGGCCTAGCTGGCCCCTCTTAAAGTAGACCCTGGGGAGATCAAGGATAAAACCCTCAATCAAGTCCCCAAGGGAACTTGTACGATCAACAATATAGCAATTCACACATGTTCAGCACAAGCAGATAAGGGTTCACGAAAATCACAAGTTATGCAAGGCAAATCAAAGAGTATGAACTCAAGAATAAAGTACAAAGGAGGGTAGGCTTACCGAGTAAGAAACCTTTAGGCTTGGAGGACCCCAACTTGGACGAAGAGGACGGAGGATCGGTAGACCTCATCCTCTTGAGAGGAGGAGATGAAGAAGGGACAGTGTTCGCAACAGTAATAAAAATGGTGACGGTAGCAGTAGCAGTAGCAGTATATGAGATCTGATGGTAGACTTCCTTGGGGTCCACGGTCTGGGCCGGAGCTTGGGCCTTGTTCTTGAGCAGCTCAGTGATCTTCACTAGCTTCCGCTTCCTGGGTTTGGAAGCCTCCCTCTGCTTGGTTAGAGATTAGACATGTAAAGGCTTGGGGGTGGAGGCTCCTTTCTTGTGGACCTTAGGACCTCAAGGGACCTCGACCAGCTCTTGGTGATTCTCATGCTGGATGGATACTATGCCTTTCAGACCTCCAGAGACGAGGTGCTCCTTACTCCATAACCACCTGCACTTGTAGTACTTAGCAGGAATGGCAAGGGCATCATCCACCATGTCACGGCGGAAGTCAACGGCCCTGGTCAGCTCCTCCGGTAGCTTGGAAAGGCAGTTGACAGTGGTGGGAACCTTGAAGCTAGCTTCCCGGCCAAGATTCTCCCAATCCCCAAAGACGAAGATGAGGGTCTTCTTCAAGTCTTTGGAGGAGTAAGGGGGATCGACCAGCAGTGAATCCTTGATATACATAATCCGTCGGGAAAGGTAGAATTGGTTCACTGTGGTGGGCTTGACTTGAAAAAGGAGCCTGAACTCCGACAGGCCCATACGGTAGTCGAACCACCGGTTGAGCCTATCGAAGCAGGCCACACAAAGAAAACTATCTGGGCACCATTGCTCCACGGTGACGCCATAGAACTCCAAAGAAGCATAGATAAAGGCTAGGATCAGGAAGGAAAGTCCATAGATGATCTAGAATTTTGGAAAGGATGGACAAGCACGCCGGGACCATGAGCTCTGTCGAGTTCTGATACTTTTACCTCATCTTAGACGAGAGCAAACCAGAAGTTGTCGTTGTCCCTCTAGTGGAAAGATTGGATAAAAGAGGTCAGGGCCTCGGCAGAATCGACCTTCAAAGTTGAAGGGTAGAGCTCCTTACGAGCCTTCTTAGACACAGCCTTGACGACACACGGTGAAAGTTGCATGGTGATGGGATCGGCCTCAACCTCCAAGAACATGAGGCTGTACAACTTTAACCTCTTCCACCTTGAAGGTAGTGGGGGATGAGGGATCTTGAACGACCTTAACGGGGGGTTCCCGGTTTGGTTTGGCAGTGGCCAGTTGGCATTGCAGAATGGGTACGAAGGTAGCAAGAGGTTTGGAAATATCAATTTGATCGACTGCTTTGGGGTCCTGGAAAATGGTAATGTTATGACCGATGATCTCATTGGAGAAAGGAGATGGAGTATTGTTGGATAGTGATGAACAGCAGCGCGAGGCCAACATGTGTCAAACCTCACACTGCTGTGGGGGTATTTGTGAGAGTCGGTTTTGGCCCCCTGAGCTGGGGAAGATGAGCTTGGGTGACTCGATTTATGGTGAGGTTTGATAAGGCCAGAAATAGGCCTGAGCTTGGACGACTAGGGTTGATTAAGAAACGGATTACCTAAAGGTTTCTAGAAGTATCTAGAATGTTGTAGAGGCTTCTGGAATGTACGATGACATGAAAATCCCTGGGAAAGATCATACGTCAAGGAGGCTGGACAAGCTGACCACGAGAGACTATTTGATCAGATCTAGGAGGGATTGACAGGATCTGAGAGGAATAAGGTAAGATTTACAGTGTATTCGAGAGGATTATGCTAAATGGCCTATGGTAATCATGAGATTTGATTTGCCCTGGATATGGAGATTCATTCCTAAATGAGTTCTTCCTTTCCTAATAGAAAGTAGTTTGGTTCGATAAGGACTATGCTTAGACCTAGCACGATCTCTATATATAGGTCATTCATACATGGGCTCAGGTAACGTTACTCTGCTCTAATCACTACTCTATTATGAAGAAAGTTATGACTTAAGCTTCGGAGGGTCTAAGCACGGTACCATATAGTGTTACGACTTGTTTTACAGGTTCACAAAGATCTAAGCTAATAGGGGACGAATCTTCTCTCACACCCTTTGCCTAGGATTGATCAACTTGTACACTCTACCACGGGTCATGAACGCTTCAGCTTCATGGACGCCTATAGTAGTTACAATCAGATCAAGATGGCGGACGTTGATGTAGCGAAGACAACATTTGTGACCGAGAAGGGAGTTTACGCCTACAAGGTAATGCCCTTTAGGTTGAAGAACGCAGGAGCAACGTACTAGAGGTTGGTGTACAAGGTGTTCAAACCCTTGATTGGGGATACAATGGAAGTCTATGTAGACGACATGCTAGTCAAGAGAAAAAAATAGGCAGGACCATATATCTGACCTCCTACGCTAGCACGGTATGAAGTTGAACCCCGAGAAGTGTACATTTGAGGTAGGATCTGGGAAGTTCTTAGGGTATCTAGTGATACAGCGTGGGATAGAAGTAAACCTGGACCAGGTAGCACCGATCGTCAAGATAAAATCCCCATCCACAATCAAGGAATCCAGAGCTTGAATGGAAAGTTGGCAGCACTAAGCAGGTTCTTGTCAAGATCAACTAATAAGTGTAAGCCATTCTTCGAAGCACTCAAGAAGACCAAAGGGGAGCTCTAGACAGAAGAGTGTGAAAAAGCGTTCCAATCCCTTAAGCACTACCTTATCTCTCCCCCTATCCTAAGCAAGCCTGTGTTAGGAGAGGATCTGTATTTATATTTGGCAGTCTCAGACGTAGCAGTGAGCAGAGCTCTAGTTCGATAAAATACTGGGGGAAGCTACCTATATACTACGTGTCTAAAGCTCTCCTCAACCTAGAGACTTGCTACCCCAAGCTGGAAAGGCTAATACTATCTCAGGTCATGTCATCGCGCAAGCTCCGACCATACTTTCAAGCCTTCAAAATCATTGTTATGATCGAGTATCCACTGAGAACGAGCTTGCACACCCCAGACTCCTCAAGTAGGGTAACAAAGTGGGCCATTAAATTGGCATAGCACGATATTGAGTACCGGCCTTGAACGACGATCAAAGGGCAGGCCTTGGCAGATTTCCTGGCCGAGTTCACAACGTAGGAACCTTGTGGTATGATGCTTAACCAAGGGGTACTATTGGCATACAATGAAGAACAATTGTAGGGAATACGCTAGTCCTTGCGAGGCCTGTCAAAGGCATTCCCCTCAACCACCCTTACACCTTGAAGAGCTACACCTGGTTACGGTCTTGTGAGCTTTTGCACAATGGGGGTTGGATATAATGAGTGAGTTCCCAACCGAAGCTGAGGTGGGGAGAGGGGGGACAAAAGAAGTATCTCCTTGTGGCCACAGACTACCACTTCTAGTGGTCGAAGCTGAAGCACTGTCGAAGATAAGGGGAGCAAAGGTAAAGAATTTTATTTAGAAATTTATCATATGCAGGTTCGGGATTCCATAGATGATCATCACAGACAACGACCCATAGTTCAATTTCCAAGATGTCAGGGACTATTATGCCGACCATGGTATAAAGATCAAATTCTCAACTCCAAGGTATCCCTAAGGCAATGGACAAGCAGAAGATTTGAATAAAATGATACTACAAGGTCTGAGGAGGAGGCACGATCAGCTAATGAAAGGGCAGTGGGTGTCTCAACTCCCAAATGTGTTTTGGGCATACATAATGACCAAGAAGAAACCCACTAGAGAAACTCCATTTGCCTTGGTATACAGAATAGAGGCTGTCATATCCATCAATCACAAAATTCCTAACCTCAAGCCAGAGGGACGAACGATGGAGTGCAATGCAGAAAGCCTCAGGCACGATTTGGACTTACTGGAGGAACGAAAGGAATATGCCCAAGTCAGGGTGGCTTCCTAGATAAAATCCTGTTATGAAAAAAAGGTTCAACCTAGAGTTTTCCTCCCTGACACCTTGGTTTTACACAAGGTGTTCGAAAATACCAAGGTCCCTGGAGAGAAAAATTGGGGGCAAATTGGGAAGGACCATACAAGATCGTTGGAGAGGGCTACAATGGGTCATACGAGCTAGAGAAACCGAGAACCGGAGCTCTAGTGGATAAACAATGGAACGCTCTTTACCTGAAGGAGTACCGCTTGGAGCTGAGCTGAAGACCTGAATGTAGAAGCTAGTAAGCATCTAGAAGAGGCAAGTACTTTTCCTAACCAGCTTGGTTTTTACCACGACCATTTTACATGTTGGCAGGTTTAACGAGGCGTGTCAGATACTTCCTTGCTCAACACGATAGACATTGTACGATGCATACGATCATTCAATAAAAGCTTCCATTTTCAGTAACTATGCTTTTGATTGTGTTCTATATCCGGTTTCTTGTTTTGTCTTTACAAAATAATGGAATTACCTTGTGAATTCATGTGTACGATTAGGAGGAGCTTAAAGCCCAGGAAAGGCAACGAGCTTGAGTGAGGCGGAAGACGTTGGTTCTTGTAGGAAGGACCTTTGCTCTGCGAGCTAGCTAGTCCTCTAAAAGATAAGGCATCTTGAGGGGGGAAGGGTTAAGGCATTGAGAGGGACGCCCATGGATAGACCAAAACATTCAGAGTAAAACCCACAAGGGCTAATAGTAATCTTGGCTTAGTAAAGGCCTCATGGTCGGATTTTACGAGGTTAAAATGTACGTGATCAGACCAACTTGCCCATATATTGGCAATTTGGGTTTTCTAAGTCCCAAGCGTTCACATCTGGCGATGCCCTAGGGGTAAGTTAAAGTCGATATGTAGAGAGCTTTGGCATACCCCATCTCGACACTGCAGACAAGTCCCCTTGGTGGGATTCAAGCTGGAGGGCAGCCCATATGTTGTCTTTGTGATAACATCAGGTATCCTACGAAGGCAGGATCCTCTAAGATGAAGGGACTCGGTCGTGGGAAGGGTCTGGAGTACGGTGGTCTTTATACAGACCTAGGGATAAACATGCACACCCCTTACTTGGGAGGCAGTCTCAAAATTGTGAGCATCTCCTAGGAGACTTTAAGGTTATCAAGGATATCCTTAAGCCTTTTCTGAGAGCACTAACTTGGAAATATTGGGGGTCCAAGAGTCACACTGAGGCCACAGGCACTCAGAGACAGATCCCCTAGACCTAGAAGTTGATGGGCATAAAAGAAAAGCACGAAAAATTTAAGCAAGATGAGATAACAATGATAGAGCAAAGGGCGATAAAATAAGCACTACATTCATATTTACTCTTGGCATAAGAGTTATCTGAGCTAAGGCCCAGGCCAAGATTAGCAAAAAACTACGTAAGTTATGAAAGAAAAAATTGTTCAAAAAAAGGTCCTAAGACTATTACAGAAATACACCCATTTGAACAAGCAGGGGGCTTTACTCGAACTCAGTTTCAGAAGCAGTAGAAGGATTGTAGGCATGGATAAGCTCTTTGCGCTTCTGCTCCTAGTCCACCCATTGGGATTCGAGCTGGAGCCCATGAGCCTCCTCCAGAGCAGCCAAGTGATCCTCACACTCCTGATCCTTAGCATCCAGAGCCCCCTTGAGCTTGGTCTTGGATTCCCTAGCCGCCTCCTTGGCCCCTAAATCTGGGCTTTCTTAAGCTCAGACCTCAGGGCATTTACCTCTTGTTCATAAAAGGAGCGCTCATCCTCAAGGGCCCTCTCCCTCTGGTTGATGATGCGGGAGGCATGGGCTTGGGCGTCCCCAAGCTTGTGGACCTCAACCTCGAGCTCCTTGATCTTAGAAGC
Source organism: Geum urbanum (assembly GCA_946800695.1). Taxonomy (NCBI): domain Eukaryota; kingdom Viridiplantae; phylum Streptophyta; class Magnoliopsida; order Rosales; family Rosaceae; genus Geum; species Geum urbanum. The sequence continues at coordinate 11,265,579 of OX326997.1, forward strand.
AGACTCCTTAGCCTTCTTCTCTTCCTCCATGGCCCTCTTGTCTGCCTCACGAGCGGTGGCATGAAGGCGCCCAAGGGTAGCAGTGAGAG